>JAEOAD010002182.1:652500-3146250 GCA_036365145.1 Orientallactaga sibirica | reverse complement strand
TTCTAAATCAACTAAAAGCTGGGCGAGCATCTACCAAAAGTGTTAACATTGGTGTGGTTAGTTGATCATGACCCTTTCTGGCCATGGTTAATCAGCAAGGTCACTTGTCCCTTAGAGATGATAAACTTGCATGACATATAGAAAATGAAGCTTTGTCTGTATATTTTGTTGTTGAATGGTGCCAGTTGTTGGATTATTAATAAGTTTTAAGGAAGAGAGACCATAGTGGAACTCTATTTTAATCTGTTTAAATCTGTTCCCTCAGGATAACATTTCCAACCATGACTCTTTTCAAAAAATATTTTTACTTGTATTTATTTATTTGACAGTGAGAGAAAGAGGCAGATGTGTGACAGACAGACAGAGAGAGAATGAATGGGTGCACCAGTGCCCCTAGCCACTGCAAACAATCTCCAGATGCATGTGCCACCTTGTGTTTCTTGTGGGTCCTGGGGAATCAAACCTGGGTCCTTTGGCTTTGCAGGAAAGTGCCTTAACCATGAAGCCATCTCTCCAGCCCGCAACCATGACTCTTACAGAACTATTGCAACACAGGTTCTGAGCACACCTTTGTAGCCTTGAATTAAGTTCATACCCTTAGCCTATATGACATTTTCCTGCTGGAAGAAGCAAAGGTCCATGAAAACTACAACATAATCAATGTTTCTGGTGGGCTTCAGAGTAGTAAAACAACAACAAAAAATCACAAGGGTGTGAAATGGCTTGCCCCCACACAAAATGTTGACCTGAGAAACTCCCATGATGGCGATTGCCAGTTATCCCAGAATTTTCAAATCAGGCACAATGATCTAGAGTTCAAGACCATCCTTGGCTATATAAAGAGTTTGAGACAATCATGGGCTACACAAGACACTGTCTAAAGAAAAAAAAAAAAAAAAAAAAAAAAAAAAAAAAGATGGGGCTGTGCGTGGTGGCGCATGCCTTTAATTCCAGCACTCAGGAGGCAGAGGAGGTAGGGTCACTATGAGTTCAATGCCACCCTGAGACTACATAGTGAATTCCAGGTCAGCCTGAACTGAAGTAAAACCCTACCTCGAAAAACAAACAAACAAAAAAAAGGGGGGCTGGAGAGATGACTCAGTGGTTAAAGGTGCTTGCTTGCAAAGCCTAACAGCCTGAGTTCAATTCCCCAGTACCCATGTAAAGCCAGATGCACAAAGTGGTCCATGCATCTGGAATTTGTTTGCAGTGGCAAGAGCCCATGGCATACCCATTCCCATTCTTTCTATCTCTCCCTCTCTCCCTCTCCTTGCATAAAAAGTAATTTTTTAAAAGGGCTGGAGGGATGGCTTAGCAGTTAAGATGTTTGCCTGCAAAGCCAAAGGACCCTGAACCCACGTTAGCCAGTTGCACAAGGGGACACACACATCTGGAGTTCATTTGCAGTGGCTGAAGGCCCTGGCGCACCCTTTGTCTCCCTCTCTCTCTCTCTTTCTCTGTCAAATAAATAAATAAATAAATAAATAAATAAATAAATAAATAAATAAATAAATAAAATATCTTTTAAAAAAGAAAGGAGACAGGAGAGACTCACCCCCACTTATTAAGCTAATTGGTACTCTGTATACTCTCTTTTGCCAGTGATGGGTCCCTCTTGCTAGTAAAGTCTTGCTGTCCAGTGGATGACACGTCAGGGCTTTGTAGACCACTTAGCTGAAGTCTACCTTGTTCTAAGTGAACTTGGCCACCCAGATGCAGGGCAGGCTCTGCTCTGACAACAGGGATTTCTAGTGAAACCTAAGTACTTAGCATACCAGTGGAGTTCGACCTGGTAGGTTCCTATTGCAGAACCTACTCTACAGTGACTTAAGATTCTTCTCTCATGAGAACACATCCAACCAGAGTTGCACAGGTGAAGATCTCCATGAGAAAGCTTTCCTGGGGGGCTTCATGTTTGCTTTGAGCTCACGAAAGTCAGGACCGTAGCATATCCATCTCTTCTTAGTCAGGGTTTTAGGCCTGTTCTTGCCTCAGCCATCACACAGAAGAATGTTGGCAGATGTGAGGGGAGATTGGACCCCATATCTGCACTTCCCCAGGGAGCTGCTGTGAAGCTGTCTGTCTCTATGACAGGAATCGTTTTCTCTGGTTTTGATTGAGTTCTCTGGCACACTGGATAGGATCTGTTGTAACACACACATTCTCCCTGCCAAGGTACACAGTCTTTAGGCGCACAGGCTTGTTTTATTATTTTTTTCCCTCTAAACTTAATTTATTCTACATATCCCATGGCAGAGCTAAACATTTGTGGGTATTTTGGCTGCCAGAACCGGTGGTGGATCAGATCGGACCAGGCCTATACTTGTTAAAGAATGAGAGGATTGCTTCCTTCTGAGGCGTAGTTTCAGAAAGAGGGAGAGAAAAGCACTAATTCAACAAAACTTGAGAGATCTGGGGTAAATTTGACCTGTGTTTCAAGTTTCAATCCTGGAATAGCAGGCAAGTTTTGACTAGCCTTAGGATATCTCAGGAGTAGATAAAGAGCACTCACTTCCCTCTGCTTGTGACCCTGACCGTAGCTTTCCTGATGCCTTTCTGACATGACCAGACCTGATACATTCAAGCACTGCCTCTCTTCTTATTCTGTGTTAGCATATGAAACATTTTAAAGTCTTAAAACCTCACCCAGGTAAGCATGGGCTTATTTAAAATCTTTGTGACTCGGGCTGGAGAGATGGCTTAGTGGTTAAAAGCACTTGCTTGGAAAGACTGGCAGCCCATGTTCAATTCACCAGTACCCACATAAAGCCATGCACAAAGTGGTGCATGTATGTAGAGTTGGTTTGCAGTGGCAGGAGGCCCTGGTATGCCCATACTCTCTTTTCTCTCTCGAACCCCCTCTCCCCACTTCTGCTTATAAATAAATAATTAATAAAAAAATGTTTAAAGTCTCTGTGGCCCAGCATGGAGGCGCACACCTTTAATCCCAGCACTCAGGAGGCAGAGGTAGGAGGATTGCTGTGAATTCGAGGCCAGCCTGACACTACATAGTGAATTGCAGATTAGCCTGGGCTAGATCCTATCTTGGGGGGTGGGGAATACCTTTGTTCTCAAACTCCCTGGGCAGGACGAGCCCCCATCCCGGTACCATTACCTTGTTTATTTATTTTGTAAGCAGAATGAGACAGAGAGAGACACACAGAATGAGCACACCAGGGCCTCCAGCCACTTTAAATGAACTCCAGATGCATGCGCCACTTTGTGTGCATCTGGCTTTACATGGACACTGGGAATTGAACCCTGGTCATTAGGCTTTGTAGGCAAGCACCTTAGCTGCTGAGCCATCTCTCTGAATGTGTTTTTTTTTTTTTTTTTTTTTTTTTTTTTTTTGAGTGTTGTCATCTTGAGAATCAGTGAGTCAGAAGTGGAGCTCAGAGGGCTGGAGAGATGGCTTAGCAGTTAAGGCACTTGCCTGTGAAGCCTAAGAACCCAGGTTCAATTCCCCAGAACCCACGTAAGCCAGATGCACATGGTGACACATGCATTTGGAGTTAGTTTGCAGTGGCTTGAGGCCCCGCTGCACCCATTTTCTCTCTCATTCTGTCTCTTTTTTTTTCTCTCAAATAAATAAATAAAATATTATAAAACAACAACACATGCAATTGCAAAGAAAAGACGTGGAGCTTAGAAATCTGTATCTCCCAGAGGGTTCTGATCCAGGAAAATATTGGGGTCACCATAATTAATGAAATTCTTTCCTTGCACTTTGCCATTTGTGCTAGAGATAGCTCCGAGCCTCCTCTATAAGGGTGGGCACAATTCAGCTTGGCATAAGCACAAACTTCACTGTTCAGGAGAACTTATCCATACTCTGTGGCAGATTTGCTTCCTTTCTCTTTCTCTCCTCTTTTTGTCTATTCACACACTCACCTTCCAGCCCTATTGTCTATCCCATATATACTCCCAGGGGGCCCAGATCCACCTCAGACATCAGCTCTGAGCTCTGGGAGCCTACTGAGGAAGGAAAGGAAGTAGGGTTGTTTTTTTTTTGTTTTTTTTTTTGGTTTTTCGAGGCAGGGTCTCACTCTGGTCCAGGCTGACCTGGAATTAACTATGTAGTCTCAGGGTAGCCTCGAACTCTCGGCGATCCTCCTACCTCTGCCTCCCAAGTGCTGGGATTAAAGGCGTGCGCCACCATGCCCGGCTTTGTTTTGTTTTTTAAATCTTTTTTTAAACTTTTTATTTTATATTATTTTTTGGAGAGAGAGAGAGAGGGAGAGAGAGAGAGATAGGAAGACAGAGATGGGCGCGAGAGCAGTGTCTCAGCTGCTGCGAATGAAATCCAGATGTGCGTGCCCCCTTGTGGTCAAGTGCGGCACTGCGCCCTCGCGTCACTTTGCATCTGGCTTAACGTGGGACCTGGAGATTGGAACCTCTGGAGATTGGAACCAGTGTTCTTAGTGTTAGGAGGCAGGCGCCTTAAGCCCTAAGCCATCTCTCCAGCCCTTGTTTGGTTTTTTGAGGTAGGGTCTCGCTCTAGCCCAGGCCGACCTGGAATTCACTATGTAGTCTTAGGGTGGCCTCGAACTCACGGCGATCCTCCTACCTCTGCCTCCCCAGTGCTACCACGCCCAGCTTGGAAGTAGGGTTTTTGCCCCTCAGATATTCTGTACATCAGTATGGACAGATATTCGGATAGAAATCTGTCAACATATCCCCATATTATTGACTTTCTGGATATAGAAAGGAGAGAACACACAGGTATGAGTTGGGGAGCAAGACACAGATGTGGGCAAGAAGGTATCTGGGCAGGATATGGCCCACCACCTGGCCAGGGGAGAAATTTTCAATCCCTTCATGGATGTCTTTGGCCATGGTCAGGGTGGATTCTCAGTAACAGCGCTTGGTGGGATGCTCTGAGTGGCAGCAGAACCAAGACTGAGCCAGCAGGCTAGCCTGCTTGGCAGAGAACCTTCTGGGGGCTGTGCAGTCCACATGATAGCCAACCCTCCTTTCCCCCTTTCTCATTCGCTTTTCTCATCACAGCCTCAGTTGGCACAAGGCCTCAGGAGTTCAAGGTGGCAAGACTGTTAACTGAGATTGGCGCCCCTGATTGAACTACATCATGCTTTTTCCATTCTCCGTTTCCAAGTCTCTGGTTCTATCACCAGAAACCCCTGATGGGGCACTTCATCTTGAAGCTGCTGGAAAAGTCAGTAATCTCCCTCAGTTCAGAAAGCCAAGCTAGAGCCTTCTGAGGCAGTAGGGGCAAGTTCAGATCCAAGAACCTTTGAGCTCCCCGCTCCACTTTAAAATTTTTATTTATTTTTTTTTTATTTTTGAGGTAGGGTCTCACTGTAAATCCAGGCTGACCTGGAATTCACTATATAGTCTCAGGGTGGCCTCGAACTCACAGAAGTTCTCCTCCCATGTTTTGGAATTAAAGGCGTGCACCAGCACACCCGGCCTTTCCCATTTTTATTTTGACTTTAGTCTTTAGGATAAGTGGTGCTTTATAGCAGTATGAAGTTTCCTTTCTAATAGATTTGCTTTCTTAGAAAGAGTCTATTTAAAGAAAAATAAATGAGAGTGGGAATTGGGCCACAGCTTTGGCATGTAAAGGGCGAGTCTGGTTTTAGCTGAACAGTAAGCTTAGGAGGCAAGAATGATGATTTTCCCAGTTTACAGAGGAAGTGACGTTCTCAAGGAAGTAAAATGATATCACAGTCCAGCCTACCTACCCTCTGTCCTTCAGTTTGCCCCTCCTGGAATTGGGCGTGGGGGAGGACATGGGGATGTCAGTTTTTTTTTTTTTTTTTTTTTTTTTTTTTTTACCACGGATTCTCTCTTTCTGAGCACTTTTCCTCTGGAGGAGTGAGTGCATGGGGCTCATGTCTCCCTGGTTCCTGCATGCTGGCATCTCCATCTCAGCCTGGGGGTGCAGAGGCTTCCTATTGCTCAGCCAAGAGCAGAACTCAGGGATGCCAGAACTCGGCTTCTCCACCAAATTTCCCAGCTTTTGGACACAACACTCTAATGGGTGGTCCAGAGACCAGTTGGAAATGTGTTGACATTATAACAGTTCGGTTCTGCTAACGGTTGACAGGATTATTGTGTTCCTTAAAATGTCCAGTGTGTCCCAGAAAGCCCATGCTCCTCATGGAGAACTAATTTGTGTGTGGTTTCTGTTTAGACGGCCACAGTAGTTCAAGTTTCCGAAGCAAGTGATTCGTGGCATATCCGAGGTCTGATTCATGGGGACATGGCTCTTCTGGAAGAGAAAGTTGGTCCTGTCTCAATCTCAGAAAATTTACACTGGCCTATTTTGTTTCTGTGATACCCATAGCTTCTGGAACCAGCCCACAAGAAGGTGCTGGCGCTTCTGCCCTGGAAGCTTTATTTAACACTAAAGTTGGGAGACTTGCTGTTTCAGCTGTTGGATATCCTGCCTACTGTCACACCCTGAGAATGTGCTGGGCTGGGGGCATGGCTTAGTGATAGAACAATTCCCAGCACAGACAAAGCCCTGAGTTCAATCCCCAGTGTCTCCAAGAACAGAACAGAGGCTGGAGAGATGGCTTCGCCATTAAAGGCGCTTGCTTGCAAAGCTTGATGGCCTGGGTTCGATTTCCCAGTACCCATATAAAGGCAGATGCACAATGTGGTGATGCATGTGGAATTCATTTGCAATAGCAAGAGGCCCTGGTGTACCCACACAGTCTTTCCACCCCTCTCCGTTTGCAAATATGTATAAGTAAAAAGAATAAAACAAAACATGTTGTTAAGAACATGGGTTTTGGGTTTTGTTTTATTGCAAGGCAGGGTCTCACTCTAGCCCAGGCTGACCTGGAACTCACTCTGTAGTCCCAGGCTGGCCTCGAACTCACGGGGATCCTCCCAAGTGCTAGGATTAAGGGCGTGGACCACCACACCTGGCCAAAGTGTATCTTGTAAGTGAAAAATGTGAAAAAGTTATGTAAGGAAAGGAAAAATATAATATGCCAAAGTTGTTCAGATCTGCCATATGAAGGAATTTTCTTTATTTTAATTTAATTTAATTTTATTTTATTTTATTATTAGAGACAGAGGGAAAGAGAAAGAAAGTGAGAATGGGTGCACCAGAGCCTCTAGTCACTGCATATGAACTCCAGATACATGCACCACCATGTGCATCTGGCTTACGTGGGACATGGAGAATTGAACTTGGGTCCTTGGGCTTCATAGGCATATACCTTAACCACTAAGACATTTCTCCAGCCCCTGAAGGAATCTTCTATTTGTGAAATTGTGAGGGAAAAATTTTAGTTTTGCACATCAAAATGCAAAGGTTGTGGACATAACATATAAGTAATTAGTCAAGATGGAAAGGGCATTAAATATGTATTCATATAGGAAAAAACATAGCATATACAGGGCTGGTACTATGCTTGACATCAGCCATTCACTGGAGGTTGCTCTTACGATGTATCCCTGAAGATAATTCCCCTGCAGGAGGAAAGCTGCTCTATATGAGATGGGTTCAAAAGGGTTGAGACTGTTGGATCATTTTACTTATGTCAGTGTGTTAAGCGTGAAGGGTTTCATGATGTACAGGAGCTCTTTGTTCATAGACATACCCACACATCTTAGTTCAGAGATGTTTACAAGGAACAAATTCACTCAAGCTGGCATAAGTAGATTGGGTTCAATTCTCAGAATAGTCATTAATCCCACGGACATCCAGAAATGGAGCACAGCTAGAACAGAGGAACCAGCCACAGGAGTTCAGAAGCAGATCTCCTCCTGTCAGAGCTGAAATTTATATGTTTGCTTTGTTCAATTCTCTGTCTCAGTGGAGTCTTGGTGATATCCCTCTTCTGTCCCCCTCTTTTCTTCTTTGTTCAAGGAAGCATCTCACTGTAGCCTAGGCTGACCTGGAACTCATTCTGTAGTCCCAGGCTGGCCTTGGAACTCACAGCGATCCTCCTACCTCTTCCACCTGAGTATTGGGATTAAAGGGGTGCGCCACCATGCCCAGCTCTGTCACCCTCTTTCTGATAGCTCTATTCAGTCACTGATTCAGTCACTGGCCCAATATCTACTCCTGCCTTTTTTTTACATGGCTGCTTGGTCCCCCCACCCCCACTATCAGACTCTGCCCTCATCCCTGCCACACTTAGGAAACAATCACTGTCTCTAAAGATAAAGGGACAAAGCAACTGGCCACCTCAGGCCAAAGGCTTGAAAGGAGAAGAGGCTCCAGTTGCCCCAAGGGCTGGGAGAATCGATATGGCAACCTCTGGTAACCTGTTCATACCTGTGATCTCATAGGACCCATCTTTGTATCCAGTTCTACATTTCCAGGAGAGAGAAAGGTTGTTCTTGAGGATCAAGCATCCACATGTGCTCCAGTGCCCCGTGATCTGAGGCCGGAGATCGTGGAAGAAGCATGGTGCTGGGCTGTGGGCAGCAGGGGGTGGGGATGGGGCAGGGCGAGCACCCCAAGTGAAGTGAGCGAAAAGGAAGTGGCTTGAATACTTACCAGGCTCTTCCCACCCTTGAAGTTAAAGACCTATCTTAATCTCACTACTCCTGCACCATCTGGCTCAAATAGTTAGAAGTTCAAATAGTTTTAGATGTCCATTAAATGCCTATTCATGACAAACCAGCAGGCACATCTATAATGTGGACCTGAGTTTCTGATGAGCTACATCCTGGAATGTGGCACTTGACCTGTCTGGATAAACTCAGCCATCGCCTGCCCTCTGTTCTGTGTATGTCCTTGGACTCTACCTCATCCCTTTTCTTTAGCATATCCTAGCATCCAGGGGACATTCCTGCTGTTTTCCTCTTTCTTGTCACCTTCTAAAGTCTCAAACTGAGAGAAGTTAACCAGTAAAACAGGCTGCCTGTGTTTTTTTCTCTGTATGAGGCATTTGGAACCACTTGTGCTGTGACCCCTTTGAGTTAGTTGTTTAGAAGTAAAACAACACACACTAATACTGCATTGTAAAAATGCCTTTCTGGCCAGCGTCTCAGACATTTGTGTTTTGATGGAAACACCCATCGAAATTTCCTGCTTTTTTTTTTTTCCTTTTTTAATGGCCAGGCATGAACCTGGCAGATGTTACTATTTCCAAAATTCTGCTGGTGTTAAGCAGCAACAGTACCTTTTGGAGATTAAAAAAAAAAAATCAACATTCAGTAATTAGAAATAAGTTGTTGGTGTTTGACATCCTTTTGAGAGTGACAGAGACTTCAGACAATCTCTGATTAATTACTAGTGTTTTTTCTTAGATCCTTCACTCACCCTGTTTTATAATAGCATTATTTAGCAGAGAGATAGGAATTGATGTTTCTTTGTAAGAAGAGGGGAATGCGGTATCATGTTCTGTGTTGACTCCTGTATTTATTTCTACATTGAGTATGTAGCTCTTCCCTCCCACCCCAATTCTATGTGAATCCTTTGGATGCATAAATTCAAGGACATATGTTTGCAGCTCTCACACATCTGTCTTGAATTTCATCTTTTCCACCCTGTCTTCTACTTTCCAAACAATTTACCTCCCTCTCTCTTTCTCCCTGCTGTTACTTATTTCATTGTGCTGTGGGATCCTTTCATTTCAAGAGCTAGTGGAGGGGAACAATACAAGCCACAGTCCCTTTCTATATAAAGGCATCTTGGGACGTGGCAGTCACGGCTTCTTAGTAGAGGATCTTTTCACTCTGCACACAGCTGGCCCATAGCAGTGTGACTGTTTTCAGGGCTGTGGAGGCGCCTGGCTTGCTGGCTTCCCAGTGAGGTGATGTTACTGTCTAGGACCAATCCAGTCCAATTTATGGATGGCCCTCCTTCACGTGCCAGGCTTCTTGAAGACCAAGCCCTTATAACTATCCTCTTTGATCTTTTTTTTTTTTTTTGCCCAGACTGGGAATTTCTCACATCATTGTAAATGTTTCCTTTCCTCTCCTTGTCATTTGGCCGGAGCTCAGTGGGGACTTCCTGAAGCAGGAAAGTGGTAACAAGGGATTTATAACTGGACGCTCAGAAAGTTGTGCCAAGAAACAGCTTTCTACATGACGAGGGAGGGGAGGGGTACAAAAACCCTGATGAAATAACAATCAAGGAGGAAATTGGAGAGTGCTGTGCTGAGTGCTAATGGCTCCATGGTAGAACAGGTAGGGGTGGTGCTGAAATGATAAAACATCACTGCCATTCTCCCAAACCACACGTCCTGCTCTTATTTTCGTTTTGGAGAGAGGACATGGAAAAGCTCAGCTCGCTGACTTGTCATTTGGGTTTAGGAGGCGTTATGCAATCAAATTCCTGATCTACTGGAAGCTACACAACACTTGAGACTATTTGCCTGATTTCTCTTTTGGATGGCAACTTAGTGAGTCGCTGTTTAGGAACCGTGGGGACTGCGTAAAAATGCAGTCTGTGGCTTCATCTGTAGAGTCACTTGTGAGAAGTAACTAGCTCACTCTGTTGGCATGAAAACATCATCTTGGGCATTTACTGAGTACCTGCATGTACTGAGTATCTACACTTACTGAGTACCTACTACAGAGGCACCGAGGATACAAAGCAGCGTAGGATTTGGCTCCCTGTAGACACTCACCAGTGTGGAAGACCGACACGGGCTTTGGTTTCAAGCTCTGTGTGATGGTGATGGCCAGATGCTGGAAAGAAGTAATTCTCTCTTGCTACTCACTTGGTGGGGCACATCTAAAAACTCCTTGTCTCCAGGTTGTGCAGTTGATCTGTCTTTCTCATTAGACCTCTTCACTCTAGTTCCTGGTGCTGGGTTGGGTCATGGACAGCTAGTGTATACTGATGTGTCCTCTATGTGCTGAGCTTGAGCGTTTGTGGGAAATCTGCCTGCAGCTATGAGGTCATAGCTTGTTAGCCAGCCAGAACTGAGGAGGCTGTAGGACTGGTGTTGTCCTGTCCCTCAGCATCTGTACTAATATTGTTAGGGGGGAGTCTACCTTCAGACCAAAGAGAGAGAGAGACTTCTTAGTACTTTCTTAGTACTATTTATTTTTCAACTGAAAAAAAAAAAAAAAACTAACAGAGAAGCCTCGCTGGCTGTGTTTTGCAACGTCCTCTCATCAGCTGCAGTAAGCTCCTAGATATAATTGCCTTCTACCTCCTATTTAGCTACAGAGATGGATTGGTTGGGGTGAATTGGTTCCATCTATCACCTAACAGCTAGGGAAGGGCATGGTGGGAAGTAGCATTGCCCAAACAAGCATATTCCCCAATAGATCCCCAAATCTGCAAGGTATGGTCCTCCTCCTTCTAGTTTCTAAAACTTATTTATTTATTTGAAAGCAGAGAGAGAGAGAGGAGAGATATAGAAAGAGAGAAGGGGCATGCCAGGACCTCTAGCTGCTGCAAGTGAATTCCAGGAGAATGTGCCACTTTGTGCATCTGGCTTTACGTGGGTTCTGGGGAATCAAACCCAGGTTGTTATCCTTTTCAGGCAAGCACCTTAACCACTGAGCCATCTCTCCAGCCCCTGGTCCTCCTCCTTCTAAATGGTCATTATAGCCTGGTGTGGTGGCGCACACCTTTAATCCCAGCACTTGGGAGGCAGAGGTAGGAGGATCACCGTGAATTTGAGTCCATCCTGAGACTACTAGTTAATTCCAGATCAGCCTGGGCCAGAGTGAGACCCAACCTTGCAAAACCAAAATAAATAAATAAATAAAAAAAATAAAATAAATGGTCATTATTATCGGGTTTCCTTTCTGCCTTTCTCTTTATTCTAACCCTTTGGGCCCTATATTTGTTGAAAACATTCCAAATTTGGTCCTTGTTGGTATGACCCTAACTGGGTCGAACTTGTAGTGGTGACACATCTGTCAAATAAGGTTGCTGATCCAGGTCCCAGTGTTTAAGAAAAAGGCACTACCCAGAGTGAACATGGACCAACTTAAATGCTCTCTCAGTCCTATCAGCGGAGGAACCCACACTGGCACAAGCCACAGAAACCCTATCCCCATCAGAAGTGATTGCCTTTGGAACCAAGACACTGCCCTCAGAATCTAGACCCACAGTGGTTCTTTGTCTCCCTCTTATAGAACTCCCAGCCATGTCTTTAGACCCTCCCTCTTTATAGCTTGTTATTACAAGGCACCTCTTACTGTTCCAAACCACTCTGCCCAGTGGAGGTTTTGGGACCAGATGGGCTGTAGGAAATCCCTCTGTCAACTCTTGAGAATTGTAGTGTGGGGAAGCCCGGCTGCTTCCCCTCTGCTGCCTCTGAGGTGCTGGCCAGGAAGAGCCTGGCAGCCATATGCTGCTTTGTACTCCCAGTACACTGCTCATCTCCCTGTCATTGAGTCATTAGGGCAGGAAGTTGCACAGCCTAATAAATGAGCCTCCTTAATGAGTGTTGGAAATGATACCAAATTCCCAGTGTTATGGACTAGAGGAATTCAGGTATTTCCCATTTTAGCACTTCTAAAAGGGATCTTCAGCTGGAGTGTGGTGGTGCATGCCTTTAATCCCAGCACTCAGGAGGCAGAGGTAGGAGGGTCACTGTGTGTTCAAGATTAGCCTGGAACTACAGAGTGAATTTCAGGTCAGCCTGGGCTAGAGTGAAACCCTACCTCGAAAAAATAAAATAATAAAATAAAATAAAATAAAATGGGTCTTTGCATCTATGGGCATTACCACTCTCCCACCAGATTATTAATCTGTAGTTGTTATTGATGGTAGAAGCAATCTGAAGATGAGGCTTTCTGGAAGGAGTTTGATAGTGAAGTCACTTTTCGTGTGACTCTTGAGGAAGCCAGGAGGGGCTGTGTCTTATAAGGTGCCTTCGATTCCTCTGCTTGGTTTCTTCCATTGAGATACAGCCTCCTTCTCAAGCCTGTGCTCTGTCCTTTCTAGTTTCCCACTGTAGTCTTCTCCACCAGGGCCACCAGACTAGTGCACTCTGCCAGGTGTGGGGGCACCTTCCTGCCATCCCAAGCACTGGGGGACTGAGGCAGGAGATTCCTGAGTTCAAAGCCAGCTGGGGCAACATACGCAAGGCCCTGTCACAAAACAGTTGGCTGCAGGCCAGACATAGTCCTCTGAGTCACTGGAACACTGCAAATTATATATATATGCTTTCTCATGCCTACCTGCAGGGCACCCATCAGCTCCTTGTGTCTCCAGGGTTGTGGCTGCAGCCTGTGACTCTATCTTAGTGGAGCTCTGACTCTGCCCGTCGTGAAGCCAGCCTGGAAAGAATCTTCTCGCCTGTGGTGCAGCCAGGGCTTCCTTGGACCGGTTGCCGTTTCATGCTGTTTGTACTTTTGCTCCGCTCAAAGCTACTGCTGGGGTGGGAGTTGGGCAGATGGTTCACTCAGTGAAGGGCTCTCCATGCAAGCATGGGGACCTGAGTTTAGATCCCTAGCACCCATGCGGTGGTGCATGCAAAAATCAATCAATCAGTCAATAAAACTGCTCCTGGGAGAGGAGAGGCTCCTCGCACTCTGCTTGTCCCTTTTCTTCCTGTTTTCCTCTTTTAATCTATTTGTGTATTTAGTGTGTATAAGTGTGTGTGCATGGGCGTGTGAATGCCACAACTTCTGGCTTGTACTTGGTGTCTGGAGATCTGAGCTCAGAGTTGCACAGGTGTTTTATCCACTGAGCCCTCTGTCTTCCCAGCCCCAGGCTCTCCCCTTGTTGATCAAGTCCTTGTACCTATGTCCTGGCAGGAAGTCCCCAGGAAAAGCCTCTGTTTATTTGTGGTGAATGATTCTGAGGCCGGTGACACCCAGGTGACCTTGGTACATAGTCCAGGATTGCTTCCTTGGTGCTCTTCAGTTTGCGGACACATGATCATTGCCCTAACGTGGACTTCCTGAACTAATGCCTGGAAGGGCATTCATAGAAGTGCCAACCACATGGCGGAGACATTTTGAAGCATTTCCTGCATGTCACCTGCCCTCTGGTGTCCTCGGGGGTGGAGAGAGACCACAGAAGCAGTTTATATTTGAAGAGTGTGAGATGCAGGAAGGGTAAGTCATTGGCCCAAGGGAGCAGAGGCAGATTTCAGACCCCAGAGCCTGTGCTCCCATTTCCTGCCTCAGAGCAGTGGAGGAATTGGAGCTGCCGGAACACAGAGGTCCCCTTGAAATGAGGCCTAAGGGGCAGTGGTTGCTTTGTGTTCAGTGGAAGCAAAACAGTATGTGGCTCTTGCCAGCAGTTTGGAGTAACACATAAGATAGAAGCAGGGCTTGCTGTGCACAAGTAAGCTGTGGTGGAAAGCTGGCTGCTGGGCAGGACAGGCTTCTCTTGAGTGAAAGGATGAAAGTGGCGTATCACATCTCTGCAGTAAAGTATCTTGCAAGCAAAATGAGGCTTTAAGACCTAAGTCCCGACAGACACCCCAGGCAGACAGGAAGTAGTAGTGTGTCCTGGTCCCACTCTGAGGTCCTTCTTTATGTTCCAAATGCACACAAGGCACAAGGAGAAGTGGCAGTATTCTCAGGAGACATCGTCATCCCTCCCTCCCTCGCTCCCTTCCTCCCTTCTTTTTCTTTATTTACTTGTTTATTTATGTTTGTCGTGCTTGGGGATGGAACCCAGGGCCTTGTGCACATAAAACAAGTAGTGTTTTGGGCTGGAGAGGTGGCTTAGCCATTAAGGCTCTTGCCTGCGAAGCCTAAGGACCCAGGTTTGACTCCCAAGTACCCATGTAAGGCAGATGCATAAGGTGGTGCATGTGTCCATAGTTCATTTGCAGTGGCTGGAGGCCTTGGCATACTTATTCTCTCTCTCTTTCTCCCTCTTCTTCCCACCTTCCCTCCCTCCCGCCCTCCCTCTCAAATAAATAAAATGGTTTTAAAAAAAAAAGTAGTGTTTTACCATTGAGCTCCATCTCTGGCCCATGTCATCATTACTGCTCACATTTATTGAGTAGTGGAAATGCTTGACCATGTATTCATCTCATTCATTTTCTCAGCATGGGTAAAGTATATCATGCTTGTCTGACTCCTGAGGAAACTGAGGCTTTGTGAGGGGATGTAAAAGCCCCACAAGGTCACCCAGCTAGGGTCAAGATTTGAGCCCAGAGAGTCTAGCTCCAGAACCATATGCTTTTAAAACAATATGATTATTATTATTATTATTATTATTATTATTATTATTATTATTATTTGAGAGAGAGAGAGACTGGGCACGCCAGTGGCCTCTCAGCAGCTGTAAATGAACTCCAGATGCGTACGCCTCCTTGTGGGCAAGTGCGGCATTGCATTACTTTTCCAGTCTGGCTAAATGTGGGACTTGGAGATTAGAACCAGCATTCTTAGGCTTGGCAGGCAGGCTCCTTAATGGCCAAGCCATCTCTCCAGCCTGTTTTTTTTTTTTTTTCTTTCAAAATCTACTTCCCTGGGTTCAATTCCCTACTCATTCACATAAAGCTGGATGAGCATTTGTTTGCAACAGCAAGAACTCTGGCACACCACCACCACCACCACCACCCCGCTAAAAATAAATAAACATAAATAATTATTGACAATTTTCACATATGTATGTAATGTATTTTGTATTTTGATTATAATCCCCTCCCATTACCTTCTTTTACTTCCCCTCCCCCACTCCCCTTCTACTGAATCCTTCCTTTTTTCCAACTAGTTCCATTTGATTGTCGTTTTGTTTTGTTTTGTTTTGTTTTGTTTTGTTTTGTTTTGTTTTGTTTTTCGAGGTAGGGTCTCACTCTAATCCAGGCTAACCTGGAATTCACTATGTAGTCTCAGGGTGGCCTTGAACTCACAGCAATCCTCCTACCTCAGCCTCCTGAGTGTTGAGATTAAAGGTGTGCACCACCATGCCTGGCTTTTTTTTGTCATGGTCCTCCATGACAAAAGTTGATGGGTTTATATTTATTATTCAGGTCTTATGCAGATAATGAGAGTTGCTGTGTGGTCATAAATACAGCAGCTACTCCATGTCCAGAGGACAGCATTTCAAAGCACTCCTCCCCATCCTCTGGCTCTTACATTCTTTCCACCAGCTCTTCCGCAGTGTCCCCTGAGCCTTGGAGGGTGCTGAGTGCTGAGCACTTTGGTGAGTTTTGAGTCTCCCCAGTCATCACTGCCATCTGCGCAAGGAAGCTTCTTTGACCAAAGGTGAGAGTAACACTCATCTATGGACACAGATATCTACAGGGCACTTTGATGGGCCCAGCTTATCCATTTTGTCAAACAACAGTTCTAGGGCCTGTGACCTTCCCAGTCATAGGCTTTTGATTAGTCTTTCTTTCTTTCTTTCTTTCTTTCTTTCTTTTCTTTCTTTCTTTCTTTCTTTCTTTCATCCTTCCTTCCCTTCCTCCCTTCCTTCCTCCTTCCCTCCCTCCCTCCCTCCCTCCCTCCCTTCCTTCCTTCCTTTCCTTCTTTCTTTCTTACTTACTTACTTACTTACTTTTTTCAAGGTAGTGTCTCATTTAAACCCAGGCTGACCTAGAATTCACTCTGTTCTTAGGGTGGCCTCGAACTCACAGCAATCCTCCTACCTCTGCCTCCCGAGTGCTGGAATTAAAGGCGTGCGCCACCACACCCGGCCTTGATTAGGTTTTTTATTACCATACATGATTTCCCTCTCATGGAGTGGGCCTCAAATCCAATCTTAGAACAATTGGTTACCTCCGTAAAAGACATGCCACCACTGTAGTGTGTGAGAATGAACTCTAAGAATGAAATATGGGAAAGAACTGTAGGAATATTTCTTCCTCTTTTCCTTCTCCTCCTCCTCTTCCACTTCTTCTTCCTCCTCCTCCTCCTTTTTTTTTTTTTTTTTTTTTTTTTTTGGAGGTAGGGTCTTACTCTAGCCCAGGCTGACCTGAAACTCACTCTGTAGTCCCAGGCTAGCCTTGAACTCACAGCAGTCTTCCTACCTCTTCCTCCCAAGTGCTGGGATTAAAGGCATGCGCCATCATACCTGGCTGTGAGAATATTTCTTTTGACTTTTTTTTTTTTTTTTTTGGTTTTTTGAGGTAGAGTCTGATTCTATCCCAGGCTGACCTGAAATTCACTATGTAATCTCAGGGTAGCCTTGAACTCACGCCGATCTTCCTACCTCTGCCTCCCCTCTGGAATGCTGCAATTAAAGGCATGTACCACACCTGGCTTTGACAAATAACTTTTCTGAGACTGTTGTTGTGAGATACTTTATCTGCTAAATTCCTGACTTGTAAGTTAATCTTATAGCCATGTAGTCCTCCCTCTTAAAGCAATGTGACTAAGTTTCTTCTGCCTTGCTGTACCTTTGACCTGAACAGCACAAGTGATCACCATTGACAAGGAATGTTTAGAGATAGACTGATCTTATGCTATATGCTTTGCCCAATTTCCTCAATGGCCTGGTTAAGACTCTTGACCCAGAATAAGTGTGCATGCATGGGAAGTGCTGACAATAGCATTGAAGACAATATGGCCAGTAATGAACTGCCCAAAGAAATGCCATGGATATATTGAAGACAACAGGTGGACTTAGAATCATTTCATTTGTGAATGGAGTGTATGTGTGTGTGCGCGCATGCGCATGCCTTCTGGATCCCAGAGTCCAACAGGTCATAGCCCTAAATCTTTTTTTAACAAATGTTTAAGGATTTTCCAAAATCAAAAGTTCCTTGCCCTTTGTCTGTGCAATGTTCAACTTATTCATGTGTCACTGTTTTTTGGCTATTCAATAAAAACATCAGTGAATACCTGTCAGAAAAGCTACAGCCACAGAACACCAGAGTAGCAGCTATGGCAGATGCAGTAGGTTCTCCCTTGGTTTAAATGACTCCATGGGGGCTGGAGAGATGGCTTAGCGGTTAAGGTGCTTGCCTACAAAGCCAAAGGACCCAGGTTCGATTCTCCAGAACCCACGTAAGCCAGATATACATGCGTCTGGAGTTTGTGCACCTGTTCACTCTCTTTCCCTCCCTCTTCCTCTCTCTCAAGTAAATAAATAACTAAATAAAAATAAAATATTAAATGACCCCACGGGTCAGTTGGCTTCCCCTTTTCCTGGGCTCTGCTGTAGACACAGCTAGGCCACTCTTGGGTAACTCCAAGGGTTAGTTTCCTGTCACTCAGGCTCTGCCGTAGACACAGCTAGTCCACTCTTGGATAAACGACTCTTAACAGTTAGCTTCTATAATTCCAACTTGGGCACTAGTGGGCACATCGTGCCTGCCTGGTTGTTGTATAGCTCTAGGGTCTACTGCTAGTTAAGACTGTCGATGACTCTTGTCCCTCCGCAGGCTGCATAGCACTTTCCAGCACTATGACAGCCAGCCAGGAGGGAGGATGCTTCCAGCTTAGCTCCAGCCTGATTTCTCAGTGACCTGCAGGTGAAGCACGTGGTGTCTGCAGCAATAGGGTCTTACCATTTAGCAGAACCATATTCCTGACCATTTTGATATTCCGTTACTGCCCTGTAACAGAGAAATGACCAAAGATCTGATTGATTCTGAACCAAACTCAACCATAAGCTGTTGGGTCTGGTGCCCGCCCCTCCCCCCATTTTAGGATGGAAGTGGTCATGTGGAGGAGGTTTGAATTAGCATATGGAGCCCTTCCTGGCACAGTCACTGAACTAGGATGGCACCAGTTTTCCTTCTTGCCTTGTTTGTTTCTCCTAGCAGGTGGCACCATCTGTCACATGGTGTGCCTATACATATGTAGCCAAAGCTCCACATAGTGTTTATTGTATACATGCATATACAGATAGCACACAATTTACTATGCTAACCATTTTCTATTTTAAACTCTACCATTTTTGAAGGTAAGCATAATATTTCACTACCTGTCTCGTCCCCTACCCCACCAGGCTCTTTGATTAGGTTATTTTATTTATTTATTTTTTTCTGAGTTAGGCTTTCACTGTAGCCCAGGCTGACCTGGAATTCACTGTGTAGTCTGAAGGCTGGCCTCAACTTCATGGCAATCCTCCTACCTCTGCCTGAGATTAAAGGCGTGTGTCACTGTGCCTGGCCTTGATTAGTATTTTAAATAAATCCTAACTCCCTGCTGTGCTGCACAGCTTAGCTGGGTCAGCTGTAAATTTGTTAGAAGATCGCTGTTCTGATATTTAAAGGAATGAAGAATAAATTGTTAATGATTCATCTACCCAGCCTTTTTCATTCAGTAGCAGAAAGGGTCTCAGAGGAGGACGAACAGCATGTTTAATGCCTGGTGTCTTTGTTGGTAGGAAGCACAGGGCTCATGTTATTTTATATTTTTTGTGGTACTGAGGATTGAACCAGAGTCTTGTCCGTACTAGGAAAGTACCTTATCACTGAGCTGCTTTCCTACCTACTCTGCAATCCAGGTAGGCCCTGAAATTGTAGTCCTTCTGCCTCAGCCTTGCAAGTAACTGGCATTACAAGCCTGTACCATAGTTTTCTAAAGTTTGTGCTCATGTGGCCCTAGAGAGACCTAAGTCCCCTCTCTGAACCAGCTTTAAAAATCCAAGGTCGGGATGGTGGTGCACACCTATAACCCCAGCACAAAGATCTTGAGTTCAAGGATAGCCTAGTCTCCACAGAAAGTTTTAGGACAGTCTGGGATACACAGTGAGACTCCCCACTCCTTAAAAAAAAAAAGGTCTGGAGAAATGGCTTAGCGGTTAAGGTGTTTGCCAGTGAAGCCTAAGGATCCAAGTTTGATTTTCCAGAACCCACGTAAGCCAGATGCACAAAGGGCACATGCATCTAGAATTCGTTTGCAGTGACTAGAGGCCCTGGTGTGCCCATTCTCTCTCTCTCTCTCTCTCTCTCTCTCTCTCTCTCCTCTCTCTATATATATATATATATATATATATATATATATATATATATATGGAGATATATATATATATCTGCTTGCAAATAAATAAATAAAAATTTTTTAAAAAATTTTAAAAACAAAAAAATAAAAATATAAAAAGTCAGTGTCATAATTTCTGGTGGTGTTTCTGACCATCCTAGTCCAACCCACCTACATCTTTTTGTTGGCCTCACATGCTTCAAAGGAGAGATGGAAGGGAAGCAGGATACAGTGTCAAAGGAACTATTAGATAAAGGGAAAAGAACCCTGATTTCACTGGCATTTGTAGCAAGTCTATATGCAATTTAAAGAGCATTATGGAGGCCGGGTGTGGTGGTGCACGCCTTTAATCCCAGCACTCGGGAGGCAGAGGTAGGAGGATCATCGTGAGTTCAAGGCCACCCTGAGACTACATAGTTAATTCCAGGTCAGCTTGGACCAGAGTGAGACCCTACCTCGAAAAAACCAAAATAAATAAATAAATAAATAAATAAATAAATAAATAAATAAAATAAATAAACAAAATAAATAAAGAGCATTATGGGGCTGGAGAGATGGCTTAGTGGTTAAGGCACTTGCCTGTGAAGCCGAAGGATCCAGGTTCGATTTCCCAGCACCCACATAAGCCAGATGCACAAAAGGGCACATGCATCTGGAGTTCATTTGCAGCAGCTACAGGCCCTGGTGCATCCATTCTCTCTCTATATCTGCCCCCCGCACCCCCCCCACTCTCAAATATATTAAAGAGCATTATGTTCCCTTAAAGAAGTAGAAGAGTTGATCCTGAAGAAGCCATTTAAACAGCCAAACTTGACCTCTTAGCTGGGCACCTGGTCAAGCTGATGGAGAACATCTCTTCTCCTTGCCCTCCACCCATTCCTCCACTAATTCACCCGTCATTTGTTGAATACACAACACACCGAGCACTGTGCTTGGCTACCATCGCTACCAGAGTGCAAAACTCAGTCACAGGGCAGATCACACCTTGGGAATCATGTTTCAACAAGGGGATAGGAAATTTGGTCTTAACTCTGAAGATGAGATAAAGTTGACAGGAGCATTTAGAAAATGGTGCTGGCATAACAAAACCAACAATCGTTGATGTGAAGGATAGCATCTAGCCCTTATATACTGTAGCGTGCCCCATGACCATCTAATCTTTACCACAATCCAGTAAAATGTAGTTTCTAGTATCTACCCACCTTTTATAGATGAAGAAATGGAGGGAGAAGCTGGCATCTTCCCTGAGACTGCCAGCTACAGACCAAGCTGACTTAGACCCAGGCATTCTGGCTCCAGAGCCTGTGCTAAATATCCTCTAGGGTATATATTGCCTTGACATTGGAGGTGGGGCAAGGGGAAGTTTTCTCTGGCTTGCTTTGCTTATGTTTGTTTAGGAAGGGTGGGGACACTTCTGTTTTTCAGGGCTGCTACAGAAAGGGTGCCTTAGACTGTGGTTAGCAGCGGGTGGAAGGGCAGGGGGAGTTGCCCATCAGGAGGCACCACTGACCTGGCCAGGGAGTTAGCTGATTCATCCTACATCTGTGTTAGCCTTGGCTTCATCCCATGGCTTTGCAGCAGCTGTCAAGAAATAAAAAGCTTAGCCCTTCTGTCAAGTGCAAGAACCAATTGTTAGCCTGGGAAGCAGATCTGGGGTCACGCTCCAGAGCTGGGCCTTCTCAGAAACCACCAGGTTGTGCTTCCCGGCGGCATCTGCGAGGTTGCCTAATCCCCCAGTGTTTCACATGGACTCGGCTCTCTCCTTCACCAGATTGCCATCTCCCTTGAGGTAGTTGCTTCATTGGCTTGTGGATCATTATAAAAGCTTTTCTGGCTAGCATCCCTGGGATGATAGTTCCAACCACAACTTTGGAACCAGAACCAGCTGTCAGGCCCAGGAATGGTAACTTTCAAGTAACTGGATAGCCTCTTCAGTCATCCTTTTTCATTCGTGCCAAGTTGAGCTAATACCGTCTCCTTTTTGTTTCTTTCCTATGCCATCCTCATTGCCCTGCTTCTGAGTTTGGTGAATGAATAATCATCACTACCTCAATCTCTAAGCATTGGGGTTTTGCTGGGGTATAGTCTATGGAGGTCTCTGGGCCTTTAGGTAGCTATGGATGAAGGGGTTCATGGAAATATCATCAGAATGAACTTTAGGTGGACTTTTTGCTAGGATAGTCTCTGAAGAAAAAGCAAACATGCATGTAAAAGTCACTTGAGCTTTTCCAACTGCAACAGTGACTGTCTGTGAGTCCCGTTAAAAATGTTTGAGCCTGGTGTAGTGGCACACGCCTTTAGTCCCAGCACTCGGAGGGCAGAGCTAGGAGGATCGTCATGAGTTCAAGGCCAGCCTGAGACTACATAGTGAATTTCTCATCAACCTGAGCTAGGGTGAGATCCTACCTCAAAAAAAAAAAAAAAAAGAAGTTTACCTTGGGCTAGGGATGTGGCTCAGTGGTACAATGCTTGCCCAGCATACACAAGGCCCTGGGTTTGATTACTGGCACTATGTTACAATAAAATACTTAAGTTGCCATTGGCCTTTTTCAAAAATGTCCTGAATCCAGTGGAATATGGACTCATCTGGTCTCTGAGTTCAAAAGCAGCTGGGATGGCAAGACCCTGACTCAGCACCTTCTCCTTCCTACACCCACCTGGCTGTACCAGATTGTGCTGTATTTCACACTTTAGTCATCAGAGCCAGAGGCAAGGAAACCAATAAGGAATTCTTCTCAGAATTAGATGTGTTATCAGGGTTCCCCTAACAAAATCCATAGACAATTAAAAACAGCTCCAGACCAGGTGTGGTGGCACATGCCTTTAATCCCAGCACTTGGGAGGAAGAGGTAGGAGGATCACCATGAGTTCGAGGCCACCCTGAGAATACATAGTAAATTCCAGATCAGCCTGGGCCAGAGTGAAACCCTACCTCAAAAAATAATAATAATAATAATAATAGCCGGGCGTGGTGGCGCACGCCTTTAATCCCAGCACTCGGGAGACAGAGGTAGGAGGATCGCTGTGAGTTCAAGGCCACCCTGAGATTGCATAGTTAATTCCAGGTCAGCCTAGGCCAGGGTGAGACCCTACCTCGCAAAACAAAAAAACAAAAAAAATAATAATACTGAGGTTGGACCTCAGGGAAGAACTTTTGTCTAGCATGTACAAGGTCCTGTCTTTGATCTCTAGCACCATAATTTTTTTTGAAAGAAAACACTCATCTTTGTTTAAAAAATAAGTTAGGGGCTGGGGAAATGGCTATGAAGCTAAAGGATCCCTGTTCGATTCTCCAGGACCCACATAAGCCAGATGCACAAAGGGCACATGCATCTGGAGTTCGTTTGCAGTGGCTAGAGGCTCTGGCATGCCAATTCTCTCTCTGTCTGCCTCTCTTCTACCTCTCTCTCTCTGCTGACAAATAAATACATAAAAATTTTAAAAATTAGGGACTAGGGACATGGCTCAGTGGTTAAAAGCATGCTGGCCCAGGTTCAACTCCCTAGTACTCCATGTAAATCCAAATGCACAATGTGGTATGCTTCTGGAGTTCTTTGTAGGGGCAAGAGGCTCTGGCATACTCAAACTTACTCCTCTCTCTTTCTCTCTCCTTTCTCTCTTAAATAAATAAAATATTTTAGTAATATCTTTATTTATTTGGGAACAGAGAGAGGAGAGAGAGAGATGAGAATGAATGAGCACGCTAGGGCCTCTAACAAATGAACTGCAGATGCATGTATCACTCTGTGCACATGTACAAGGTCCTGTCTTTGATCTCTAGCACCATAATTTTTTTTGAAAGAAAACACTCATCTTTGTTTAAAAAATAAGTTAGGGGCTGGGGAAATGGCTATGAAGCTAAAGGATCCCTGTTCGATTCTCCAGGACCCACATAAGCCAGATGCACAAAGGGCACATGCATCTGGAGTTCGTTTGCAGTGGCTAGAGGCTCTGGCATGCCAATTCTCTCTCTGTCTGCCTCTCTTCTACCTCTCTCTCTCTCTGCTGACAAATAAATACATAAAAATTTTAAAAAATTAGGGACTAGGGACATGGCTCAGTGGTTAAAAGCATGCTGGCCCAGGTTCAACTCCCTAGTACTCCATGTAAATCCAAATGCACAATGTGGTATGCTTCTGGAGTTCTTTGTAGGGGCAAGAGGCTCTGGCATACTCAAACTTACTCCTCTCTCTTTCTCTCTCCTTTCTCTCTTAAATAAATAAAATATTTTAGTAATATCTTTATTTATTTGGGAACAGAGAGAGGAGAGAGAGAATGAGAATGAATGAGCACGCTAGGGCCTCTAACAAATGAACTGCAGATGCATGTATCACTCTGTGCATTTGGCTTTATGTGGGTACTCAGAGAGCAAACCTAGGCCAACAGGCTTTGCAAGCAAGCATCTTTAACTGCTGAGCCATCTCCCCAGCCTGAGAAAAATATTTTAAAAATCTAGCTGAGCATAGGAACATACATCTGTAATCTCAGCTACTTGAGAAGATGAAGCAAGAGGATGGCTTGAGCCCAGGAATTCATGGCTAGACTGGGCAACTTAATAGCAGCCTGCCTCAAAAATAGGTAATAGGGCTGGGGATATGGCTTAACAGTTAAAGCACTTGCCTGCAAAGACAAAGGACCCAGGTTCAATTCCCCAGGGCCTACATAAAGCCAGATGCACAAGGTGATGCATGTATCTGGAGTTTGTTTGCAATGGCTGAAGGCACTGGCATGCCCATATTCATTCATTCTCTCTCTCTCTCTCCTCTCATATCTGCCTCTCAAATAAATAAATAAAAATAAAAAATGTTTAAAAATAGATAATAAATATCCAGATGTCCTTTTAAGATCTGAAAATCTAAAAGTGAGAGTAATGGACTGGGGATGTAGCCCAGTTGATAGAAGGCCCAGGCTCAAACCCCATTACTGCATGAAACCGGGAATGGTGGCACATACCTGTAATCCCAGTTCTTGGGAAGTAGAGGCAGTAGGATCAAAAATTCAAGGTTGTTGGTCATGGTGGCACACACCTTTAATCCCAGCATTCGGGAGACAGAGGTAGGAGGATCACTGTGAATTTGAGGCCAACCTGGGACTACATAGTGAGTGCTAGATCAGCCTGGGCTACAGTGAAACCCTACCTTGAAAAAACAAACAACAAACAAAAAACGTTCCTCTCTGGCTATATAACCAGTTTGAGGCCAGTCTAAGTGGGAGGGGGTAACGAAAAGAGAGGGCAGTGACATAAAATGGGCCCCCAATATCTCCATGTTGCATAAGGTGCTTGTGGTAAAATACCACTTACTTAAAGGAAACCCCCATTCTCTTGAGTCATTTCATTTACAGCCTAATAACTGTGCAATTGATTGATTACTATACAATAAAGCTGACAAGAACCTTTTTTTGCAGAGAATGCTGACGAGACAAGGAGGAAATCAGCCTAAGTTAGATTCCAGTATTAATGCTGTGCTTCGTGTGTATTGTGTGTATAGAGTTTAGAGCCTGCACACATCCCCTTCATTCAGTCTCATACTCATCCTGTGAGGTGGGGATGATAGTGCTTGGAGTGAGACATGATCTGCCCCAATCTGGTCCCCTGTCACTCACTAACATCTAACAAGGTATAGGACCAGGTTGAAGTCCTGTCCTTCTAAGGCCTATTTTCTTTTCTCTTTAAAAAATATTTTTTATTGGGCTGGAGAGATGGATTAGCGGTTTAACGCTTGCCTGTGAAGCCTGAGGACTCCGGTTCAAGGCTTGATTCTCCAGGACCCACGTAAGCCAGATACACAAGGGGGCACATGCATCTGGAATTTGTTTGCAGTGGCTGGAGGCCCTAGTGTGCCCATTCTCTCACTCTGCTTGCCTATTTCTGTACCTCTCTCTCTCTCACTCACGTAAATAAGTAATAAAAAAATAAAATATTTTAAAAAGAAAATATTTATTTATTTATTTATTTATTTATTTATTTATTTATTTAAGGGGGGAATTGTGGGTATGCCAGGCCTCCTGCTGCTGCAAATGAACTACAGATGCATGTGTGGCACTTCTGGCTTTATGTGCATATTGGAGAATCAAACCCAGGCAGGCAGACTTTGTAAGTAAACACCTTTAACCACTAAGCCATATCCCCAGCCCCCTGTTTTTTCCCCCCCACACTAACATGTTTCCTCCCCAGATGGCATTTTACAAATGGTGAGGAAGTACTGATGATGAAATGTAGGGGTTCTGGGGGTAGCTCAGTGGTAGAGCTTGTGCTTGCCATGCGTGAGGTCCCTCAGTTCAATCCTCTATAACACTAAGAGCAAATGTGAACATTCCCTTTTTAGAGATGCTTTTTTTGTGTGGCTAGCTTTCAGCCCTGGGGTTTTCAGATATTATCACCTGCAAGAAAAGGCTGACCTGCATTTGGACTCTCAGGACTGGAGTAGCTGCACTGGGGTTTCCACCCACTCATTGCTGGGCTATCATCTTGGGTTAGAGGCAAATGCTGACTCTGTTAGGGGAGATGTGAATGGCAGGAATAAAGGTGGAGCAATATTAGAGACCTCCTTGTTGAGTCAAAGTCAAGATCGACACTAAAATGAACTAAGACAAAGAGGTCTTTCTTTATCTGCGGCCCACAGACCTCCTGTGAACAGGCAGGTCCCACTAGCAGGCCTCGTGGGAGTCATGAGCTCCATGAAATTGCACACAGACTTTTTTATGCATTTTTCTTTGGTGGAAAAGTAGATAGATAGCTTTTATCCTCAAAAGTGACACCCAGATGGTTAGGAAGCCACTGTTTTCAGAGGCCTTTTGGGAAACCTTTGGTGGACTTGAAGTGTCACACACTGTAAGGCAGAGTGAGTCATTCCTTAAGCTCAAGCTTTTGTCATGTCTAGCCAACATGAGAAAGGCCTCAGCGCAGGCCAAGATGACTTTCCAAACTGACGGGGATCACTTTCAATTCAGGCACTGAAACTGAGAGGTCAGAATGATCATTCCTGGGCCCTCCATGCTTTTTCAAGCTGAGCAACTTTAATCTACAGCCTGAGCCAAGCCACAAACAGTTCACTCATGAATAAGTTTCTAAATCACTGTCATTAGACTGTGATGAATAGATCTATGAAAGATTGACTTTTCCGCCTCTGTTGTGAGTATAGAAGCAAACCTTTTCCCACTAAGCCAGTGGGCCTATCCTTGGAAACAAAGATCCAATGATAAATGGGTGAAGGAAGGCTGGAGAGTTGACTTGCCTGCAAAGCCAATGATCCGGGTTTGAGTCCCCCATACCCACATAAAGCTAGATGCACAGGGGCCTGGAGAGGTGGCTTAGTGGTTAAGGCATTTGCCTGCAAAGCCAAAGAATCTGTGTTTGATTCTCCAGGACCCATGTAAGCCAGATGCCCAAGGGGGTGCATGCATCTGGAGTTGTTTGCAGTGGCTAGAGGACCTGGCATACCCATTCTCTCCCTCTGCCTCTTTCTTTCTAATAAATAAATAAAAATAAAAATAAATTTAAAAAAATTTTAAAGCTAGATGCATAAAGTATCTGGAGTTTGTTTGTAGTGGCTAGAGACCCTGGTATGCCCATTCTCTCTCTTTCTCTGTGCTTGCAACTAGAAAAATAAATTAAAATTTTTTTAAATGGGTGAAAGATAAGTTGAGACATGCTATCTTCCTTAAAGTGGAGGTGGAAGGATGGAGCCCCTCGGGTAGAAGGGAAGGTGAAGGCTACAGGAGTCAGGACCTCTTAGCTCTTCCAAGAGGATTCTGAGAGAAGACATCATCCATACTGATTTGGGGTAGGGCAGGAAAAGATGTTAAAATGTTTTGTCTACGTTCAGTTCCTCCTCATCTAGCAGGAAAGAACACCTCCTCAGAGCATTCAGGGTTCAGGCTTTCTGGGCACCAAAACCCACTACTAGCACTATCTCTGTTTAGTATTGTTGTTGGATTGGGTTTGATTTTAAATGTGTGTGTGTGTGTGTGTGTGTGTGTGTGTGTGTTTTTGTACACATGCTAAGCACACACCCACTGACCTACACCCCTATCCTTGTTTCCTTAAAAATACATAGCCAAGGGCTGGAAAATGGCTTAGCAGTTAAGGTGCTTGCCTGTGAAGCCTAAGGGCCCAGGTTCGATTCTCCAGGTCCCACATAAGCCAGATGCACATGGTGGCACATGGCGTCTGGAGTTCGTTTGCAGTGGCTAGAGGCCCTAGTGTGCCCATTCTCTCTTTCTCTCTGTATCTAATAAATACATTTTTTTTTTTTGGTTTTTTTTGAGGTAGGGTCTCACTCTGGCCCAGGCTGACCTGGAATTAACTACGTAGTCTCAGGGTGGTCTCGAACTCATGGCAGTCCTCCTACCTCTGCCTCCCAAGTGCTGGGATTAAAGGCATGCGCCACCACACCTGGCATCTAATAAATAAATTTTTAAAAATATTTTAAAAATTCAAAATTGAATGTGTGGGGGAAAAAAATGAAGCTGGGTGTGGTGACACACACCTCTAATCCCAGCACTGAGGAGGCAGAAGTAGGAGGATTGCTGTGAGTTTGAGGCCACCCTAAGACTGTATAGTGAATTCCAGGTCAGCCTAGGCCAGAGTGAGACCCTACTTCGAAAAAATAAACCAAATAAAACAACAAGCATAGCCGGGCATGGTGGCACATGCCTTTAATCCTAGCACTCAGGAGGCAGAGATAGGAGCATCACCAAGAGTTCAAGGCCACCCTGAGACTACATAGTGACTTCCAGGCCTGAACCAGAGTGAGACCCTACCTCGAAAAACAAAAAACAAAAAACAAAAACAAGCATGAGGCCTGAGTTCTAATCCCTGGTACCCACATAAAAGCCAGACATGGTGATGTGTACCTGTAACCCCAGTGCTGGGAAGGCAGGGACAGGAGGATCCATAGTGTTGGCTGACTAGTTTAGCCAAATTGGCGAGCTCTAGGTGCAGCAGGAGACCCTGTCTCCTTTGAGGACATTCAAGCTCCAAAGTGTAGAAGTCCCTAAGCCGTAGCCTACCCTGGATCTTTCTCTTCTCTCCCATTTGCTAGGTCACCTATGCGGTGGCTTGTCTTTAGAACAGTTACGTCCTCGCTGTGTTGCTGCTGCGGTGCCCTGTCCTGACTTCTCATCTCCTGCGTGATCTATATGTAGTGGCTTCTCTGATTGGTCAGCTGCCATTCACTTGCCCTTCTGTGCTGTTGGCTCCTTCACAGTGTAAATTAGGTTATGTTACTGCCCGCATAGATCCCATTGCCTACTGCACTTAGGATAAAGTTCATTTATTTTACTCCAGTCTACAGAGGTTGAAAGGACTAGGCCCCAGTGAGTGCCTGCACTATCTGACATCATTGTGACTTTCTCACTGACTCCCTGACTGCATCTATCTCCTTGGGCCTTTGCAGTCAGCCTCCTGCCTTTGTGCAGGTCCCCGCCAAGGTGCACATGGCTTGCTTCATTGCATGATTGAAGTCTGTTTCCCATGGAAAGGGTTCCACAGTTGTGTAATGGTTAGCACTCTGAACTCTAAAGTCTACTCTCCTAGGTCATCCCTTCAGGTGCCCTTCAGCATCTTTCTCTAAAATGTGACCATACCTGGGCTGGGGAAATGGCTTAACTGTGAAGATGTTTGCCTGTGAAGCCTAAGGACCCTGGTTCAATTCCCCAGGACCCACCTAAGCCAGATGCACAAGGGAGCATATGTATCTGGAGTTGACTTGCAGTGGCTGGAGGCCTTGGCATGCCCATTCTCTTTTTCTCTCTGCCTCTTCCTCTCTCTCTCAAATAAATACATAAAATTTAAAAAATGTGACTGTTCCCCCATTCTCTTTTTCTCTCTGCCTCTTCCTCTCTCTCTCAAATAAATACATAAAAACTTTAAAAATGTGACCGTTCCCCTAACCATGCCTGTGCTCTCCCCTGCTCCGGTGGGTTTTTTGTTTGTTTGCTTGCTTTTTGTTTTGTTTTGTTTTTTTTTGGTTTTTCGAGGTAGGGTCTCACTCTAGCCCAGGAATTCACTATGTGGTCTCAGGGTGGCCTTGATTTCACAGCAATCCTCCTTCCTCTGTCTTCCAAGTGCTGGAATTAAAGGCGTGCGCCACCACGCCCAGCTCCCTGTTCTGTTTTCTGTACATTCCTGACAAATATCTCAAGTTAGTTTACTATTTTTACTATTTTACTAGTTACTATTGTTCTTGTTTATTGCCCTTCTCCCATGAGATCAGTATTTTCCACTAGGGTAGCAACTTCATCTGCTTGTTCTTTCCTGTGCCTCATGTGACTTGACCAGGCCTGGCACAAAGCAGGTGCTCAGTCAATATCTGCAGAGTGAATTTCAGCACTTGCCAGTGATAAAGCATGCTAGGGGAATCCATGCATGATCAATAGCACAGCTCTTAAACATCAGTGGGAAAAAGATAAGCAATAAAAATGAGGTGCGTCTTTTCCTATAAAAATGGAAAGACTCATGTCAGTGATAGGTTGCCAAGGAAACTAGGAAATCTGTTCTCTCCTTTGCCACTGGTGGAAATGGAAAATGCTTTAAGATTCCCTACGTGGTGAATCACGTGTGACTTTTCTCATGTTGACTTTTGTGGTTTTCTGTATTTCCCAAGTTTTTCCAATGATTCCCCGCGCCTACAAGAATCACTAAAACTGGGCTGGAGAAATGGCTCAGCAGTTAAAGACGTTTACATAGTGAGTTCCAGGCCAACCTCAGGCACATGGTAAGACCCAGTCTGGAAACATCAAACGGAGGTTTTGTCTAAGCCCATGATCAGGTTTCTCTAGAGTGATGCAGTACTAATCATTGCAAATGTCTGCTCATAGACAATCTTGTTCAAAGACTATGAGTCCACTGGACATGTGTGACTGGGAAGCGCCCAGGTAGGGCTATCCACCACCCTTCCTGTCAAGACACGAGTCTCCATAGGCTGGGAAGCCTCACATTTCTTGGCAGATGCTCTGCTTAGAGTTGAATTAAAGTCTCTCAGAGTCATATCCATGCATGCCTTCCCCTCTGCTGTGTGAAGCACCTTCTGAGGCCTGTTGCCCTTGGACACATCCCTGTCCTGTTGTGCCAGTGGCCAGCCTCTCTGCCTGGACCCCAGGTCCTCTAGAAGGGAGGCTCATAGCTCTCATGCCAATCCCCTTTGTTTCTTACTGTTTGGTGCTGTGTTGCTAGCCAGTAGTCTCTTCATGGTATTGGTCTTAGGGCTTGGCAATAACCGTTCAGAGCACCCAGTGACCTACCAAAAGGGTTTACACCTGGCAGTGGGTGAACAATAAGGCTGGCATATACTTGGCATCTTGCCCAGGGCTGTGATAGTCCCAGGTTCTTTCTTGATTTTTTTATTCCAAGGTTCTCAGTTTTGTTCTACACCATGGGCCTGTGACTGATTGCACTGCTAACCTCAACAGTCTTGTCAACAATCCAAAAGCTATTTAGAGTGGCACCAAGGGCTAAGGATTAGGGGAGGCTGGGGATGTCACTGCCCTGTATTTGACAAGTCAAATGGCACACATATAGAGCAACGGTGATATTCCAAGCACAGGCATGGTGAAGTGGGGAGAAGGGCATACTCACACTTGCTGTGAAACCTATGCCTTGTGCTTTGGCACTAAGGGAACATAGCAGAGTAGCCGAATGGGAGCAACTGGTTGCTGGTAGGTAGAGAGCTTTCCTTCCTTCCTCAGCCACCCGGTTCGGGTCTGATTGTGTTCCAGAAATGTGGATTTTTCTTCTTTATGGTTTTCAGAGAGTGTGCCATGGGGACACATAGGAGATATTAAGGGTGGCCCTCTATCAGCCTCTATCACCACTTGAACCTGCACTGTGCAGACCATAGGGGCATGTAGGGTTGTAACTAGCCTGTCCCTGCTGTCCCGTGTAATGCTTTCCTATTGCGTTCGCCTTAGGGGCCAAAGGGTCCAAAAGAACTCTGCAATTAATTTAGTTTAGATTTAACCACTTTCTTTTACTTTTCTTTTTATAGCTTAAACTTTGGAACAAATACAGAATTTCCAACATTCCGTCGCTAATATTCCTAGATGCCACCACTGGGAAGGTTGTGTGCAGGAACGGGCTCCTGGTGATCCGCGATGACCCTGAAGGTAAGGCCTGGGCATGCCCACCCCTTTCTTACTATCTGCCTCCTCCACCTCCTCTGCCCTGACTTCCTGCTACAGTGAGTCTAATGAAATATCTATAAGTGGGTTTACATGGCTAGAGAATGCTGTCTTGATGAAATTATTGTATTCTCCAGGCCCTGGTTAAGATTTTTAAAGGGATTGAAATGTCCCTCTTGGGGGCTTTCATTCAGGGGCCAAGGCAGATGGGATCTGGAGAGGGAAGTTCTGCTTTGAGGGCTGAGGAGGCTGTTGAGAACCAGATACTGACCTCTAGGACTGTTTCAATGGCAGCTGTCACCCTAGTAATAAGAGGTCTACTGAGTGAGTCTATATCCTCTTTAAAAGTATAGACTGGAATATCCCTTCTCTGAAGTGCTTGGGAGCCAGACAGAGTCTCACTGCAATTGCCCAAGCAAGCCTGGACCTTGCTATGTAACTCAGGCTGCTCTTGAACTTGTGATCCACTTGCCTCATCCTTATGAGTGCTGAAGATTACAGGCATGTATTACCGTGCCTGGCAGGAAATCTGAAACTCTGTATATATGTATTTTTGCATTTGTGTGTGTATGGTACATTGTATATACATGTATGTGCAGATGCAAGTGCCCTATGCACTTGTAGAGGCCAGAGGAAAATAACCTTTTTGTTGTTGTTGTTGTTGTTGTTGTTGTTGTTGTTGTTGTTGTTTTGGGGTTTTTTTTTTTTTTTTTTTGGTTTTTTGGTTGTTTTTTTTTTTTTTTTTTTTTTTTTCAAGGTAGAGTCTCTCTGTAGCCCAGGCTACTAACCTGTAATTCACTATGTAGTCTCAGGCTGGCCTCGAACTCACAATGAACCTCTTACCTCAGCCGAGTGCTAGGGTTAAAAGCATGTGCCACTACACCCAGCTCAGAGGTGATTGTCTAATGTCCTCCTCTTCACTTTCCTGTGCTGTTTCTTTCTTTTCTTTTTTTTTCCCCCTTTTATTTGGTTTTTTGAGGCAAGGTCTCACTCTAGCCCAAACTGACCTGGAATTTACTATGTAGTCTCAGGGTAGCCCGAACTCATGGGGATCCTCCTACCTTTGCCTCCTGAGTGCTGGAATTAAAAGTATGCACCAGGAGCTGGAGGGATGGCTTAGCAGTTAAGGAATTTGCCTGCAAAGCAAAAGGACCCAGGTTCGATTCCCCAGGACCCACGTTCGATTCCCCAGGACCCACGTTAGCCAGATACACAATGTGGCGCATGTGTCTGGAGTTCATTTGCAGTGGCTGGAGGCCATAGCATGCCCATTCTTTCTCATTATCTCTCTCTCTCTTTCTCTCTGTTAAATAAATAAAAATATTTTTAAAAAAGTGTGCAGCCGGGCATGGTGGCACAAGCCCTTAATCCCAGCACTTGGGAGGCAGAGGTAGGAGGATCGCCGTGAGTTGGAGGCCACCCTGAGACTCCATAGTGAATTCCAGGTCAGCCTGGGCTAGAGTGAGACCCTACCTCAAAAAAAAAAAAAGTGTGCACCACCATGCCTAGTTTTATTCATTCATTTATTTACTCCAGAGAGACAGAGAAAGAAGCAGGAGGGGCGGAGACAGCGGGGAGACTATGAGTATGCCAGGGCCTCTAGCCACTGCAAAGGAAATCCAGACACATGTGTCACCTAGGCAATTGAATCTAGGTACTTAGGCTTTGCAGGTGAACGCCTTAACTGCTGAGCCATCTCTCCAGCCCTCTTTTTTTTTTTTTAATTTATATTTTATTTTTAATTATATTTATTTATTTGACAGAGAAAGAGAGACAAGAGAGTGCATGGGCATATCATGGCCTCCTACCACTGCATAGGAACTCCAGACACCAGACACATATACCACTTTGTGCATCTGGCTTTATGTGGTACAGGGGATTTGAACCTGGGCTATCAGGCTTTGCGAGCAAATGCCTTTAACTGCTGAAGCATCTCCCCAGCCCCTCTGTGTTATTTTCTTAAGACAAAGTCTCTCACTGAACCCAGACCTGCTGTTCTTCCCTCTCCCATCAAATGGCTGCCCAACAAGCCTCAGTGATGCTCTGTTTCCCACCCCACAGGGGCGGATTACAGGCGTGTGTATCCACGCACAGCATTTTTAAATGGGTCAAATTCAGACCCTTTCAGGCTCCTATGCTTGCATAGCAAGCACTCTTGTCTGCTAAGCCATCTTCCAAAATCTGAAACTTTGTAAGCACCAATACAATTCTCAAAAGGTTTTGGGGGCTGGAGTGGTTAAAGGCACTTGCTTATAAAGCCTCATAACCTGGGTTTGATTTCCCAGGACCCATGTAAAAGCCAGGTGCACAAAGCAGCATGTGCATCTAGAGTTCATTTGCAGCGGCAGGGGCCCATTGTGTGCTGATGTAACATCCCCCCCCAACTCTCTCAAATAAATAATAACATATTTATTTATTTATTTTTGTTTGTTTGTTTTGTTTTTCGAGGTAGGGTCTTGCTCTAGCCCAGGCTGACCTGGAATTCACTACGTAGTCTCAGGTTGGCCTCAAACTCATGGCGGTTATCTCTGCCTCCCAATTGCTGAGATTAAAGGTGTGTACCACCACCCCTGGCTTTTAAAATATTTTTACTTATTTATTTGAGAAAGAGAGAGAGAATAGGCATGCCAGGGCCTCTAGCCACTGCAAACCAACTCCAGATGCATTCACCACCATGTGCATCTGGCTTCATGGGTACTGGGGAAATGAACCTGGGTCCTTAGGCTTCACAGACAAGCACCTTAACTGCTAAGCCATCTCTACAGTCTAAAATATTTTTTAGAAGGTTTTAGATTTTAGATTTGGGGGTTAGAGATGTACCACCTATATCACCCCAGCAAAATCAGTCTCTCTCTTTCTTCTTTTCTTTTTCTTTCTTTCTTTTTTTTTTTAGAGAGAGAGACAGAGACAGAGAGACAGAGATAGAAAAAGAGAGAAAAGAGAATTGGCACACCAGGGCCTCAGCCACTGCAATAGAACTCCAGACGCTTGCGCCACTTAGTGAGCATATGTGACCTTGTGCCTGCATCGCCTTTGTGCATCTGGCTTACATGGGATCTGGAGAATTGAACATAAGTCCTTAGGCTTTGTAGGCAAGTGCCTTAACTGCTAAGCCATCTCTCCAGTCTCCCTTCCTTCCTTCCTTCCTTCCTTCCTTCCTTCCTTCCTTCCTTCCTTCCTTCCTTCCTTCCTTCCCCCCTCCCTCCCCCCTCCCTCCCTCTCCCTCCCTCCCTCCCTTCCTCCCAAGATAGGGTCTCACTTTAATGCAGGCTGGCCTTGAACTCATAGCGATGCTCCTACCTCTCTTTACTACACTCCTGGCCTTGATGGTGAGTGCACTTCCTTGCTTGGTATTGCTGACAGCTCAAGTCCCTCAGGCTTTGGTCCTGCTGACCTGCTGGCAATGGTTGTGCTCTGGATAGGCTGCTCAGACCACCTGCCACTGAAGTCTGCTCTTTTCCCCTTGCAATGGAGTGACAGGAATTGCACACTGTCCCTTTCCTGGCTTACTGATCCAATGAGGATTCAGCCCAGGTCACAAATTTGTTTTTTATTTTTTTTATTGATAACTTCTATACTTACAGACAATAAACCATGATATTTCCCTCCCCTCTCCCCTTTCTCCTTTTGAACTCCATTCTGCATCACAAATGTTTACAGTAAAAAATTTCTCTAGAGCTAAATGTGGTGACTTATGCTTGCAATCCTGAGAGGCTAAGACAGGAGGATTCTGAATTTGAAGAGAGCCTGGGCTACATAGTGAGATTCTACCTCAAAAAATCAAATCAAAGAATAAGAAGGAAGAAGAAGAAAAAGAAAAAGCCAGGCATGGTGGTGCATACTTTTTAATCCCAGCACTCAAGAGACAGAGCTAGGAGGATCACTGTAAGAGGCCAGTTTGAGACTACAGAGTAAATTCCAGGTCAGCTTGGGCTAGAGTGAGACCCTACCTGAGGAAGAAAGAAAAAGAAAGAAATTCAAATCAATGTGCTAAGGTAACCGGATGTAGTGGCCTTTAACCCCAGCTCACAGATAGCAGAGGTAGGAGGATCACCATGAGTTTGAGGCCACCCTGAGACTACATAGTGAATTCCAGGTCAGCCTGAGCTAGAGTGAGACCCTACCTCGGAAAAAAAACAAAAACAAAAACAAAAAAAGTTGGTAAGGAGATGGCTCAGCTTGCTTGCTGTCCGGGGTTCAGTTCTTCAACACCCACATAAAGCTGCTCATAGGCCAGGCAAATTTGCAGCAGCAAGAGACTCTGTCTCAGGCAGGCGTGGTGGCGCACACCTTTAATCACAGCACATGGGAGGCAGAGGTAGGAGCACTGATGTGAGTTCTATGCCAGCTTGGGACTACAGAGTGAGTTTCATGTCAGCCTAGGCTACAGTGAGACCCTACCTTGAAAAAAAATTGAAGTTAAAAACATCAAAAAACAACTGGGTTCATCCATGAATTTGAGGGCACCCTGGGCTATATAATTGATTTTCAGGTCAACCTGGGCTACAGTGAGACCCTGCCTCAAAAAAACAAAAACAAAAAATCAAAACAGAAAAAAAAAATCTCCCCTGTGCAGAAAATTGCCCTCTATAAAAACCAGGGCAGGGCTGGAGAGATGGCTCAGCAGTTAAGTGTGCTTCCTGCACAGGCATGAGGGCCTGAGGGGGCCTGAGACCACCCGAGCTTGACTCTCCACATAAAATAGCTGGTCGTGGTTATGCACACATATAACTCCAGTCCTGTAGTGGAGTGGAAACTGGAGAATCACTGGGGTTTGCGACCTGCAGCCTTTTCAAACTACAAGCTCACAGAGTCAGGAAGAGTCTCTGTTGCAAAGAAAAACAGGCAGGTGAATAATGGAATGGGAGACCCAGTTTTCTCTGGTCACCGAAGGTGAGCCCATGTGGCACCACAGGCAAGTGTGCACAGGGTGCTGCATCAGCAATACATGTGCATTCACCACACACCACACCACACACACTAGACATATGCCCCCCCAAAAAAGGGACACAGAGGACCCATGTCTTTACCTTCTCAGGTTTAATTAGCACACACACACGCATGCATGCACATGTGCACACATGCAGACACACATGCACTTACTCTGAAGATTGCTGACATCATAGATGTCCTGGTCCCCCCTTCAGAGAGTTTTATATATTCTGGCTTCTGGGTGGGCTTGGCCACCTGTATTTTTAACTGACCTATGCCCCTCCCTTCCATCCCAGGCCCCTTGGGCAATTTTGAGGCAGTGGGCCATGGACCACCCTGTGAGAAAACACTGTTGTGCTTAGCTGAGAGCTTGTTAGCCCTTCCTTCTAGGAGCTTGAGTGTTATCAGAGTGTTGGTTGTCTCCATTGGGTAGATTTTACTCTTTCCTTTTATTAGACTTCAATTCTCATTAGGTTACCTAGGCCCCAACCCAGGCCACTCACATCAGAATCTCTGGGAGTGTGGCCCAGAAGCATCATATTTTAAAATTCCCCAGTGGATTCTCATGTACAGTCAGAGATCAGACCCATGAAGCTGTCAGGGTAGGATTAAATCACTTTCTTGGTGGTACATGAGGCAGGGATTCTAAGATTTGGCCATCATCAGAGTGATCTGGGATGTCTGTCTTGTCCTGTCCTGATCTGTGGTCCTTTCCTGTCCTGTCCTGTCTTGTCCTTCTGGTTCTGCCTCTGGAGATGCTCTCCGGAGTAAACCTTCTGATCCTCCAGGCTTGGGAATCACTGCCCAGCAGGCATTAGGGCTCTGCCATGGATGGATTCTCCTTTTGTTTCTGTGTTAGCTGCAGAGCCTGTGGCTGTGTTAACAAATGTTGTTGTTGGTTTTTAAAATTTATTTGAGAGAGAGAGAAAGAGGCAGAGAATGGGCTTGCCAGGGCATCCAGCCACTGCAAATGAACTCCAGACACATTGTGCATCTGGCTTACGTGGGTCCTGGGGAATCAAACCTGGGTCCTTTGGCTTTGCAGGCAAGTGCCTTAACCTCTAAGCCAACAAATAATGTTTCATGATGAAGTTGACTACAGCTGTAAGGACTCCCAGGTATCAGGGCTTGGAGAAGAGCTGTAACGTTCTTGCCATCTGTTGTTCATTTCAGGGCTGGAGTTCCCTTGGGGTCCTAAGCCTTTCCAGGAAGTCATTGCGGGGCCCTTGCTTAGAAATAATGGGCAGTCACTGGAGAGCAGCAGCCTGGAGGGGTCACACGTGGGAGTCTATTTCTCCGCACACTGGGTGAGTATGTGGTCCCTCCCTTTGTCCAGACAGAAGGAGATGGCAATGTCATCTTTGAACCTAGATGTGTAACAGTTCTGCCAGAAATTCCCTACCTTGTCTTTTCCTGCATTATTGGTATGCAATAAGTGCCTAATGTTCTGAATGATAACAGCAGCAAGAAAGTGACCTCTCCCAGCTCATCCTGATGAGCCTCGTAAGGATCCCTAGGGCAGCTGTTCCCACTGCTGCATGCTACACCTCCCATGGGCTGGTTGGGACCTGTGCCAGGTGCTAGCCATGAAGAGAGGCAAGCTTACTTCTGTCTCTTGTGTAAACTGGATTTTGCTGACCCAGTCCTACCTGAACGTTGCTCACCTGGCCCCTGATGGCAAGCAGTGGGAAGTGGAGAAGGTACGTCATGTGGCCGGGTCCTACTCTTATCTTTCAGTGTCCACCCTGCCGAAGCCTCACCCGGGTGCTGGTGGAGTCCTACCGGAAGATCAAGGAAGCAGGCCAGAAATTTGAGATCATCTTTGTTAGTGCAGACAGGTACTGTGTGTCCTTGAGGTGGGAGTGCCACATCCCTTTTCTACACATGGCAAACACCCATATCTTTCACCTCCATTTCTTCCTTACTGTGGACCATAAATGTAGGAGTTGGGGTAAACAAATCTGGAATTATTGGCAGAAAGGCAAATACATTTCACATTTACTAATTTAATTGTCTGAAGAGAGCTGAATAAAACCTCTTCTTGCTGCAAACACCAGACACATCCCGATCCAAGCCTGGGTCATTTGAAATTAGGATGCAGTTTCTGGTTTGTTGTTGAGCCTTCTCTTTTGTGAGAAAAAAAAAATATGGTGGAAGGATGGAAATGAGCCAGAGACTTAACACAATGAAACATCCATCTTGGATGGGTATTGTCATCAGTTTCTTGTGCTTCCATCCCTCTCTCTGGCTGCCCTCATCAGTGAGCACTCTTGCTCAAGACTCTAACCCTGATCCCAGCTGAGCACCAGGAGCTTCTGCCTCCTGAAGTCCTGGTCACAGAGGTCCTTGGAATAGCACACAAAAAGGCTTTTTGCTCACCATAGCCTTGACATTGCACTGTCCTGTGCTCAGTTTATTGGCCTATGGTCCCACACCACACCTGTCTATCTCAGTGCGAGCAAGTGGGGGCAAGCCTGAACATATGTTAGGCAGAACACTCACTTTCAAAGTTTTAAACAGCATTGTCCTTTTTTAAAAAAAGTATTTTATTTATTTTTTTTTTGGGGGCAGGGAAGACGAGAGAATGGGCATGCCAGGGTCTCTAGCCATAGCAAATGAATTCTAGATGCTTGGGCAACTGGCTTGCATGGATACTAGGGAATCAAACCTGGGTTCTTAGGCTTTGTAGGCATGTGCCTTAACCCCTAAGCCATCTCTCCAACACAACAGTATAATCTTTATCAAAATATAATCTTTAATCAGCACTCAGGAGGCATTCCGAGATTCGAGGCCACCCTGAGACTTTTCTTTTTTTTTTTTCTTTTTTTTTTTTTTCAAGGTAGGGTCTCACTCTAACCCTGGCTGACCTGGAACTCACTGTAGTCCCAGGCTGGCCTCAAATTCACAGCAATCCTCTAATCTCTGCCTCCTGAGTGCTGGGATTAAAGGTGTGTACCATCACTCCTGTCTTTGAAATGTACTTTCTTTTTTTAAAAAAAAAATTAAAAAATATATATTTTATTTTTGGCCAGGTGTGGTGGCACACGCCTTTAATCCCAGTACTCGGGAGGCAGAGGTAGGAGGATCACTGTGAGTTCGAGGCCACCCTGAGACTCTGTAGTGAATTCCAGGTCAGCCTGGGCTACAGTGAAACTCTACCTTGAAAAAACCAAAAAAATAAAATAAGATAAAATTTTATTTTTATTTATTTATTTATGTTAGAGAGAGAAAGAGGCAGAGTGAGAGAGAGAATGGGTGCGTCTGGCTTATGTGGGATCTAGAGAGTCAAACGTTGATCCTTAGTCTTTTCCGGCAAGCACCTTAATCGCTAAGCCATCTCTCCAGCCCTGAAATATATACGTACATAATAAGTTGCATCCATTTTAGGCACGCCTGACATCTCTGCCCATTTCATGATTGTCCATAGTCAAGACAGAACATTTCCAGCACTCAGCAGATTTTTGTGAGCCCCTTCAGGCTCATTCCCCATACCCCCAACCCTAGCCCCAGTATGCTTCCTACCACTTGACTACATTGGTCTTTCCCAGTGTTTCTTACACATGCAATCATAAGTAAGTGCAGACTTGGTTTGAAAAGTGTGGCCCTGTACACATCAGGACTCTGTATGCTGATTAGAAATATCACAGGAAATGTGACTGTTATGTACACTGATAAGTAAGCTAGAAAAGTCAGATGGTGTTTGTGCTGAAAATGAGAAGTGAGCCTGCATGTATTCGTAGGATGAGGGCATGGAGGATGTGGACATGGCCTGGCTGTCATTTTAGATGGAGATCCACATGCTGGGTTGAATTATTGGCTTCTTGGTGAAGAGCAGAATGGATGGAATAGCATGCCCTGTCACCCTGTGTCTGAGGAGGATAGGATTAGGAACCTCAGCCCTCAAGGGGTCTGGGCACAACTTGGAAATGGTGGGATGAAACAAAAGCAAGTGTTCCTGGGAAAACAGAGCTGTATTCTCCACATCTCTGTCTAGGTCAGAAGAGTCATTCAAGCAGTACTTCAGTGAGATGCCATGGCTTGCTGTTCCTTATACTGACGAGGCCCGGAGGTCGCGCCTCAACCGGCTGTATGGAATCCAAGGTAGGCATTCCAGACCCTGACTCTGTGTGGCCTCTCGGGTGGAAAACTGCCCGTCCGGGTTCATCACATGCCTGGCTTTCGTTTAACCAGAAAAGGAACACCTTTAAAGCCAGGTGTGGTGATGCACACCTGCAATCCCAGCACCTAAAAGACTGAGGCAGGAGGAGTGCAAGTTCCAGGCCAGCCTGGTCTGCACAGGGTGCAGGGTGGTGGCGCACGCCTTCAATCCCAGTGCTTAGGAGGCAAAGGTAGGAGGATCGCCATGAGTTCGAGGCCACCCTGAGACGACATAATGAATTCCAGGTCAGCCTGGACTAGAGTGAGACCCTACCTCAAAAAACAAAACAAAAAAACAAAATGAGACTGGGGGCTGGAGAGATGGCTTGGCAGTTAAAGCGCTTGCTTGCAAAGAAAGGACCCAGGTTTGATTTGTCAGCACCCACATAAAGCCATTTTTTTACCCTCTTCTAGTGTGTGTGTATGTATACACACATACAAATATGCATAAAATATGACTCTGGTAAGGATGAACCTTAGAACACACACCGTCAGATGACTTGAGAGGTATCTCAGTGGTTCAGGACAAAACTGTAAATGTCCTATCTCTTCTAGGCCTGGGCCCTCCTGGATCTATGCCTGGGACATTGTTTGCTATCTTACTTCTTTTCACACTCACTGATACCCCTACTCTAGTGTACTCAACCAGCCATTGTATCCCTCACCCCACCTATGCTAAGCAGCCTAATAAGTCACTTTGCCTCTTTCTCAGTAAAAGGGAAGTGTTTTGTTATGGGGCACATTACAAATATTTATTGTCTCATAGGGGAAAAAAAAAGACAAGCCTGGGCTGGAGAGATAGCTTGGTGGTTAAAGTGCGTGCCTGCCAAGCCCAAGAACACTTGTTTGATCTCCAGGTCCCATGTTTAGCCAGATGTAAAGTGACACAAGCACACAATGCCACACTTGCCCACAAGGGGGCACATGCATGTAGAATTCTTTTACAGTGGCTGAGAGGCCACTGGCGCACCTCTCTTCTCTCTCTCTCTCTCTCATTCTCTCTCTCTCTCATTCTCTCCTCTTCCTTTCTGTCTCTCTCTGTGTGTCTCTCTCAAATAATAATAATAATAAAAGATAAACCTTTCTTTAGGTATCAACAAAAGTTTATTTTTAAAAAAGTTTATTTTAGGGGCTAGAGAGATGGCTTAGTGGTTAAGGCATTTACCTGCAAAGCCTAAGGACCCAGGTTTGATTCCCCATTACCCACATAAGCCAGATACACAAGGTGGCACATGCATCTGGAGTTCATTTGCATGGTACAAGGCCCTGGCGTGTCCATTCTCTCTCTTTCTCTACCTGCCTCTTCCTCTGTTTCTCTCTCAAATAAACAAATAAATAAAAATTTTTTTAAAGTTTATTTTGGGCTGGAGAGATGGCTTAGCGGTTAAAGTGCTTGCCTGTGAAGACTAAGGACCCCGGTTCATTCTCCAGGTCCCATATAAGCCAGATGCACAAGGGGATGCACGCATCTGGAGTTTGTTTGCAGTGGCTTGAGGCCCTGGGGCACCCATTCTCACTCTCCCTCTCTCTCTTTCCTTCTGTCTCTAATAAATAAATAAATAAAAATAAATAAAAATTTTAAAAAAGTTTATTTTTGGGCTGGAGATGGCTCAACAATTGAAAGCACTTGCTTGAAAGTCTGATGGTTTGGGTTCAATTCCCTAGTACCCACATAAAGCCAGATGTATAAAGTGGTACATGCATCTGGAGTTCATTTGCAGGAGCAAGAGGCCCTGGTGCATCTATCCTCATTCTGTCTCTTTCTCCTCCCTCCCTCCTCCCTCCCTCCCTTCCTTCCCTCTCCTTGCAAATAAGTAACACACACACACGCACACACACACAAACACACACATTTTTAGGTAGGTTCTCAATCTAGCGCAGGCTGACTTGGAATTCACTATGTAGTCTCAGGCTAGTCTCAAACTCACAGCGATCCTCCTACCTCTGCCTCCCAAATGCTGGGATTAAAGGCGTGCACCACCATGCCCGGCTAAACTATTTTTAAATTATTTTTTGAAAGAGAGAGAATGGGTGTGCCAGGGCCTCTAGCCACTGCAAACCAACTCCAGATGCATGTGCCACCTTGTGTATCTGGCTTTACATGGGTACTTGGGAACTGAACCCAGGTCCTTAGGCTTTGCAGGCAAGCACCTTAACTGCTGAGCTATCTCTCCAGCCCTTTTGTTTTGTTTTCAATTTTTATTTATTTATTTGAGACAGAGAGAGAAAGAGAATGGGTGTGCCAGGGCATCCAGCCATTGCAAACAAACTCCAGACACATGCGCCACCTTGTGCATCTGGCTTAAGTGGGTCCTGGAGAATCAAGCTTGGGTTTTTTCACTTTGCAGGCAAGTGCCTTCACCACTAAGCCATCTCTCCAGCCCATCCTGGTTTTGTTTTTTTAAGACAGAGTCTCACTGTTTATCCCTGGCTGGCCTGGAGTTCACTATGTAAACCAGGCTGGCTTTGAACATGCAGCAATGCTGCTTCTGCCTCCCAAGGGCTGGGATTTTAGATATGTGCCACCATGCCTGGCTGATGAAATGGCTTTTCAGTACAGTACAGGGGTATTCTCTGGCCCACAACTGGCTTGAGCCACCTCCACCTGGCCTGTCTTTGGGCCTTGTGGAGTGGGAGTACTTCCCAGTGTTGTCTTGGCACGCTTAGGTGAAAATGCATAATGCAAAAGGCACCTGTTCCTGTTCTGATCCTCCTGGGAGCTGGGCTTAGAGTGCCCCTGGATCTGAGTTTCCTCTTGCCAAATGCTATTTGTTGAGGTGTCTCAGGAGTTGGGACCCTTGAGGCTATGCCCTTTGATTTATACCTGTTACAGGGTGGTTCCACCTAATGCAGGCCTGGAGGACGATGGGCCAGGAGTACTGTGGCTGACAGTGGGCTGATCACTGGCTCCCTTTCAGTGCTGTGGATTGAGCCCAAGCTGTGTGCAACAGCAGTCCTGACAGGGCCACCCGAGCTTACCAAGGACCTGGCATTTGGCCTCCCTCCTGCTCCTTTGTCTCCTGAGCAAAGCTGGCTTCCCCTGAGTCACAGGGCCTCCCCCCTTCCCCGCCCCCTGCTAGTGCTTTATGCAGACTGGGGACATTGTGGCCCTATAATCTGTTTAAAAATGCCTTTCTAAGGAAGCCATTTAGACACACTTGGCAAAAGGCAAATCTCATTAGCAGTTGTCTCCATGATTGCAGACTGTCCGGGACTCCATGTTCTTTGCAAGGAGGCTTGGAGAGGCCCTTTTAGGGCGGCGGCGGGGGGGGGGGGGGAGGGCCTGGTGGGGTTTGTTCCTTTCCCTCTCCCCTCTCTGAGCTTCTGGGAGAGTGGGAGGGCAGGAGGTGGCTTTGGCCTGGCGGCTGGTGGCTGCACTAGGGAGTTCTGTTTGCTCTGGTTTGCTCTTCCCTTTCCTTCTTGTTCCATTGTTCATCCACTCTTTCTCCTCTTCCATTTTCCTTTCCCCTTCTGTTTTTCTCCTTTCTCTGGTCCTCCTTTGGCCTTCTTCCTTTGTTCTTTCAAAAAGTGAATTTGACAGCCAGGCATGGTGGCACATGCCTTTAATCCCAGCATTTAGGAGGCAGAGGTAGGAGGATCACTGTGAGTTTGAGGCCACCCTGAGATTACATAGTGAATTCCAGGTCAGCCTGAGCTACAGCAAGACCCTACCTTGCAAAACCAAAAAAAAAAAAAGAACTTGAGACAGTCTGTAAGTAGAGCTTATATGTTTCAGTCAGTAGAGGGCAAATTAGATGATTCAAACATTTTGGTAGACAGACCTCAGTATTGAAAAGTCTAGCACAGACTGTGTGGAACTGCCTGAGTCAGCTGCTGAGAACAGCCTGGGAGTTATTGAGTGTCCTTGTGTTCTATTTCATCTTTGTGTTGTGTTTAATTGTGAGAACATTAAAACATATATACAGAGAATAGCATAATAAATATGCATATAGGTACCCCCAGAAGATATTTTTATTCAGATATATATAATCCAGTTCCCATGTCCAATCCCCAGCACCTCCTGAAAATAAAAGAAAGAGGGACTGGAGAGAGGGCTCAGTGGTTAAAGGTGCTTGCTTGCACAGTCTGTTGGGCCTGGGTTCAGCTCCCCAACCACCTATGTAAAACTGGACAGGCATTCGTTTGCAGCAACAAGAGACCCTGGTAACAAATAAAAATTAAAAATAAAGCCTGTACAATCCCACACAGGCAGAGGTAAATGAAAACAAATAAAAAAACCAAAAAAATAAATAAAGAAAGAAAGAAAAAAGGGCTGGAGAAATGGCTTAGCAATTAAAGATATTTGCTTGCAAAGCCTGATGGCCTGGTTTTGATTCCCTAGTACCCACATAAAGCCAGATACTTGTATCTACCTGTATCTGATCAGCTTGTATCTGCCTCTTTCTCTGTGTCTCAAATAAAAATATTTTGTAAAAGATCTCCCATTAATAAGAAAATAAAGAAAAAAAGAAAAGAAAAGAAAAAGAAAAGAGGACCCACTGTGCTGGCACACACCTTTAATCCCAACACTTGGGAGGCAGAAGTAGGAGGAATGCTATGAGTTTGAGGCCAGCCTGGAATTAGAATGAGTTCTAGGTCAGCTTAGGCTAGTTTGAGACCCTACCTCAAAAAAAAAAAAAAAAAAAAAAAAAAAAAAAAAAAGAGGGAGGGAGGGAAATGGAAGGAAAGGAAAGAAAAAAGAAACAGAAAAATGCAAAGGACTGAGAGCATTACAAAGGTGAGAGAGAGAAGAGTCCTGGCACTCTCTTGCCTCCCTCCTCCCCCTCCCAGGGGACCACTGCCATACATTTTATGTGTAATTTCATAAGTCATTTCCACATTTTTCTGCATGTATATGAACCCATTAATAATACATAGTTTTGCTTGGTGTGTCTTTAGAAGCATACTTAAAATGTCATGGTGTATAATAGCATTTTGCTACTTCCTTGCTCACTTACCATTGTGATTTTAAGATTTATCCCTGCTGATATTTAGATCTAGCTCATTTTTTTTCAGGGCCAGAAAGGGTTTCATCATATGCCTGTGCCAGCTGACCTGTCTGCTCTTCTGTTGGGGGACAGTTGGTTGTTTTCTGGGTTTATAAGAACATGGCCATGCATGTCTCTTGGCACAGCCTGAACAGCTTTTGGATCCCTTGGCCAAGTTTAAGTTGGCCCAGGCCCATCCCTCTGACCTTCCTCAACTACCACCCAAACCAGCTGCTCCCTTTCTCTCCTTACATCTCTAAGGAAGGGCAAGCTTTGGGCAGTGACCAGGAGGAGGAGAGCTCTATCTACAAACAGAACTGGCTGGAGGTTTGGCCGGGGCCTTGCTTCATCTTTGTCACCTTCACCCCAGGCCTACTGCCCACCTGCTCTGATTTTCCTTTTGTGTTCATCCACATATTATAGCATCATTTAAGAAAACCCGAATATATCTAACCCTGTGGTTCAGCAGCAGAGGAAAGCTGCACCCTTTGGGCTCTGAGACCCAAACCCATGATCAGCTGAAGAGAAGGGCCGTGCACATTGAGCCTCATCAGAGTGCCACACACAAGGGCTTACTTCTCTGGATCCAAGTCTGTGTATTTTCTGTATCGCAGTCACACACGTGACACTGCCTTGTCCTTGTGTACTTCATTGTTTTGGGCTTCTAGACATGGGCTTTGGTGCTCAAAGCACCAAAGAGGACAGTTTGATTTTGCATAGCTGAGGGAAAGAGATGGGGAGTCCCCGGCCCAAAGTAGCTATGGCTTGCTGGAATCAGCCCAGGATTCCTCAGCAGCCAGTGTCGGGCTGTGTCCTCATTCTCCTGGCCTTAGTCCCCGCAGGACTCCAGAGAGGTGCCATGGTAACAAAGAAAGTTCTTCACTGTGGTTCCTTGAAGAGACAGGAAGTGGGCTACTTGGCTGGCTGACTTGCCTTCTTCCTATCTGAGCTCTATGCCTGCCTGTCCTGCCAGACCAACTCCACATCCCATGTCTAGGCTACAAATGGGCCCACTGTTGTGTCTAATCATAGTAGTGGGCAGACTCTCGTTTACCCAATGCTTATAATTGCCCAATTTCAGAAACACACCAGCTCTGATTAAAGAACTCTGCCAAAAGCTCTTTTGAGATGGAGAGGTGGCAATGCAGTGAGGGTGCCCCAGCTGGCCCCATGTGGCCTCCAGCCCCAGGCTTCGGTGGGACCACTAACAAGTTCTGCTCCTGCTTCCCAGGAATGGAGACACATCCGGTGTGGGTCCAGGCCTCTGGGGGAAAGGCAGCTAACCAGGTGGGAAAGCTCTGACACATGTGCTCCTGCTCATAATGTTTCGGGATTCCATCTTTAAAGCTTCCAAGGAGGCTGGCTGCTTGTGCTTGTGTGTGATGTGGGGCTGGAAGTCCTCAGGAGCCCATCTCTCTTGACTTGTTTCTGACACATCTAGCCACTTTATTTAATAGGTGTGAACATAATGGATTTGTTTATTCCTTTTGAAGATAGGCTTACCATCTCATGCCTACTGGGCCACTGCCACAGTATGTCACAAAGCACCAGGGCCATATTTCTGGTACGTTGGTGTCCCCCCTATGGAGAAGTAAAATGTCAGTGGAGCAAATTACTGACCGAATATTTCAGAACCTATAAATATTAAAGTGCTCTGGCTTCCATAGAAAACTCAAGCTCTGGTCTGCTCCTGAGGAGGGGTGCCTGGATGCTCTGGCAGGGGTGGGGAGGGGGGAGAGGCAACAGACTACCAATGGAGAGACAAGTGTTCCTATAGGGCATGGCAGAGGGTGACTGTGCTATTGGTAGGTGACAGCTCTGGCCTGAAAAGAAGTGGCAGGGAGTGGCATGCAAAGAGGAAACAAACTCAGGTGCAACTGTTACCCTAGTTGGGGTTTTATCCCAAGTGTACATTTGAAGCTTTATGGTGTCACAGGCAAGCTGTATGTTATATTTCTTTTTTTTTTTTTTTTTTAAGATGGAGTCTCACTCTAGACCAGGCTGACCTGAAATTTACTATGTAGTTTCAGGGTGGCACAAACTCATAGTGATCCTCCTACCTCTGCCTCCCAAGTGCTGGCATTAAAGGTGTAAGCCACCATGCCTGGCAAGTTTTTTTTTTTTTTTAATTTATTTATTTTGAGAGAGAGAGAGAACGGGGGCTTGCCAGCACCTCCAGATGCTACAAACTCCAGACACATGTACCACCTTTTGCATCTGGCTTATGTGGTGGGTACTGGGAAATCGAACCTGGGTCCTTTGGCCTTGCAGGCAAGTGCCTTAACCACTTAGCCATCTTTCAGGCCTGTATGTTACATGTCTAACTCCAGCTGGGACTCTAATGTACTGTACGCAGGGCTTGGGGTGGGGGGAGGGTTGCAAAAGGCCTGCCCCTGGCACTAGAGCAGCCAGCTGTCCTCCCTCATTTGTGCTGCTGCAGCCTCACCCAGCCCCTCCCCCACAACCCCCCCTCCCCTGCATACACCCTCATGCTCATCGGGACGCGCCTCAGAGCCTGTGTGAAGACTCCACTAGCATCTATTGTCTCATGCTGCGTGCACATCCATGCAAGTCCGCTGTGTGGGAGGATCTGTTGGCTTTAGACTCTGCCTGTAGGCAAATGTGCTGTATCTTTCAGGGTTCTAGGATGTGTTTATCACTGATCGGTTGCTCCTCCATGCCAAGATCCCATGCCTCATTCTTTTTGTGTGTGTCTGTGGTGTGAAGGAGAATGCTTGTTGCTGCCTGTGTTCTTGCCTCTGGCCACCGTGTTCTGTTTTATAAATGTATCACTCAGGGCTATCGGAGGAACTATAGCTCCTTCACCTTGCTGCCACTAAGGCCCAGGCAGGACTAATGACTTGCTCAGGGCACCGTGTAGCGGTTCACATAGACCTTGAGCAGCTCTGCTGCTATTCAGAGCCTGGACCCAGCTCTGAGCCTCGGTTCTTTATTTTTTTTTCCAAATATTTTTATTTATTTATTTGAGAGAGAGTGTGTGAGAGAATGGACATGCCAGGGCCTCCAGCCACTGCAAACGAATTCTAGATGCATGTGCCACCTTGTGCATCTGGCTTAAGTGGGTCCTGGGGAATTGAACCTAGGTCCTTTGGCTTTGCAGGCAAGCACTTTAACCACTAAGCCATCTCCCAGCCCTGAGCCTGGATTCTTTTTTATTATTTATTTATTTTTTGGTTTTTTTCAAGGTAGTGTCTCACTCTAATACAGGCTGACCAGGAATTCACTCTGTAGTCTCAGGGGGCCTCAAACTCATGGCAATCCTCCTACCTCTGCCTCCCGAGTGCTGGGATTAAAGGCGTGTGCCACCATGCCCATGCTTTTCTTTTTTAATGAGTGCGAGAGAGAATTGGCCTGCCAGGGCCTCTAGCCACTGCAATTGAACTCCAGATGCTTGCACCACCTTGTGCTCATGCGTCACCTTGTGTGTCTGGCTTACGTGGGTTCTGGAGAGTTGAACCTTAGTCCATAGGATTCACAGGCAAGAGCCTTAACCACTAAGCCATCTCTCTAGCCCTGGGCCTGGATTCTTAATTGTGGGGCTGTGTTATATGCTTGATCTGGTTTCCTCTCTCAGGACAGTGGTTGAATGAGCCCCATATCTCTCTTGCAGGCATCCCCACACTCATCGTGCTGGACCAGCAGGGGGAGGTGATCACGCGGCAGGGCAGAGTGGAGGTGCTGAATGATGAGGACTGCAGGGAGTTCCCATGGCACCCGAAGCCGGTGCTAGAACTCTCTGACTCCAATGCTGTGCAACTCAATGAGGGTCCTTGCCTCGTCCTTTTTGTAGGTATGGAGCTGGGGTAGGGGGCTCTGGAGAACAGACTAGAATGGTCCTTAGTTGCATGGTGCTTATCCCTGCAGCCTCTTTCTGCCACTAACAGAGCGGAGCCAGAGGCCTTTGTCTCTCCAGCAGCCTCACTTTTGACCCCAATGATTTATTCATGGCTGTCCCCCATGGGGGGTGGTCTGGTTGCTGCTGCTGTGCAGCCTTCCTCCAGAGCTGCTCCTGCTGCCAGCTGGGCCAAATAGGTCAGGCCAGGAGGATTCCCCCAACCCCCATGAACCAGAGCCCTTGTTGGAAAGGGATAGGGGTTCACTTGCATTGCTGCTGTAGGAGGTGGGGCCCCTCAGGCTAAGTCTCACCAGGCTGGCTTCTACCACTCCCCTGCGCTCTGATGAACTGCTCCAGGGGACACTAAAGCTGGCCCAGATCCACAGGGCAGCACCCTCAGAAGCTGTACAATCAGCCTGGGTAGAAGGACAGGAGAGTGTCCACTGCCAGGTGGCTTTTGTGACTGCTAAGAGCCCCCTTGCCCTCTGCCTTGGGATTGGCTGCTTGCCTCCAGCTGAATTGCCATCCTAGGACATGGCTGATGTGCTCTGCACCAGCTCCACTGAGGGGCTGGGGAGCACGCACAGCGTTGGCCTCATCATTCTGAGGTCTGGTACCCTCCTCCTCCCATGAAGACAGCTGATAAGCAAGGGAAGTTAGGAGCAAACTGACTTGCACTCTGGGGATGGTCTTGGGCCAGAAGGCCTGCTGTACAGTGGTGGCCTTAGGGGCTGGGGTAGGAATGTCTTCACCCTCGGGCTTTCCTTTCTGCTGCAGGTTCTCATACCCACATCCTGGGTCCTGTTAGGAAATAGCTGTAGGGGCTGGGGAGACGGCGCAGCAGCGAACAAACGGCACTTGCTGCACAAACATGAGGACCTGAGCTCCATCCCAAGCACCCACATTAAAAAACAAAACAAAAAACAAAACATTGTAACCAAGTGCTGAAGGAACAGACAGGAGAATTGCTGAGGCTCCCTGGTCAGCCAATCTGGTGCAGGGAGAAGGGGACAATGGCTGGTGGGGAGAGGGGAGACACCACAATCACAACAACAGCAGTTCTAAGTAGTTCTTATTCAGTGAGCGACAGTCTCAAGAAATACCGTGGAAGAGCGATAGCAAAGGCCTCTGTTCTGGGTGTGTATATAACACACACAGGAAATACCTCTTAACTGAGGGCAATTAGGAATTTCTTGGTCATCCCCAGAAATGTGGGACTAAGGCCCCATTGAGGCAGATGAGTTGGGGAGCATAACAAAATGACTTCGATGGGGCTCCCAGTGTGTCCTGTGTATCTCGAGCCTCTTGGGTGACTGTGGCATTTCTGGAAGTTCTTCTGCTGGAACCCGCCTGCCCTCCCCCGATCCCTTTGCCACTTGGAGATGTTACCTTGGCCTCTTGGCTATAGTGAGCCCTGGGACACTGTGTGTGGCTGCTTTGCTGTGGACACAGGTCTGTGTTCTCCCATGGAGCTGGATGCCAGCTCTGAAGGTGGCTTTGCGGCAGCCCTATGATCATCAAAGCTGCTGATGAGACCCCAGTTCTCACCCCCTCACTGCCAGTTCTGCCATTCAGCCACATACTGGAGGCCTCAGGTGCTGGCATAAGGGAGAACAAGCTTCTAGGGTGACATTGTGAAAAACTAAGACAAGGTCTGTCTGCTGGGAGCACTGGTGCTTGCTCATCAAGGCAGACTGTGCCCAGTGCAGCCCAGGCCCAGACTCAGGCTCCTCCAGGGGCATCACTATTTACCACTCACAGTTTCTTGTCTGTTTCTCTCTTCCCCCTTCAAAGATTCTGAGGATGATGGAGAGTCGGAAGCAGCCAAACAGCTGATCCAGCCAATAGCGGAGAAAATCATTGCCAAGTACAAAGCCAAAGAGGAGGAGGCACCACTGTTGTTCTTTGTGGCTGGCGAGGTGAGTGTGCAGGGAGGGCTTGGCTGGGCACGGCTGGCTGAGGACTTTCAGGACATGAGTAATCCTGGCCTCCTGGAGGTTTGAAGGGACCTCTGGGTCTGAGTTGATTGTGCCACAGACAAATTAAAAGGAAAGGTGTGTCATCAGTCACGGAAATCCATTTCCTACCCCGGCTGTTTCCTCCTCCCTTCCGTCTCACTCAGCAACCTCAGAACAGTAGGAAGCCCTCCCAGGGCCATGGATGCTTTTCAAAGTGCCAGGTTGGTTAGTACCTTTGTGCAGCCTGCAGAGTGGGCGTGGTCATTGCAGGTGTCCTGATCTGCAATCATTCAGGCAGCCCAGGAGCCTGGTGAGGTTGAAAATGACTGCCATTCCCCATCTCTTACACCCAAGGCACGGCCCTTGAAGGTCTTGCAGGTTGGACCAGGCAGGAGGCTTTTCCCAGAACGAGGAAGCAGGCCTCCATTCAGGTGCCTGACTGCCCCTAACACGAGAACTTGCGTCTCATAGACACCTGTGTTCTGCAAGATGGCCGTGCTCAGTGGCGCAGGCGCTCTCCTTGTCCTTCGCCAGGAACACCCTCTGCGCATGCTCACTGCCTCCCCACCACACCCCGGTGGGCCTCTGAGGCCCGCATCAATGGACCCTATGAGGCCACCCCTGCCCTTCCTCGTGCACAGATCTGTACCTCCAGGTGGTCGGAGCCTGTACTCATTTCACGCTGTGTTTGGATCCCAAGGGCAGAGCAGGAAGACAGGCTAGACACCCTGAGCCACCCATTCATCACCTCCTCAGCAGCTGCCCCGCTGGGCCCCTCACAGGCAGCTCCAGGCGCCCTGGCCAGCCCCAGGGTAGAGGCGAACAAAGAGGGTTCACAGGCCCTGCCTGGGGGCTCACAGCCACTGCACACAAAGCACAGCGAGGCTGCTCTGCATTTATTAAACTCTAACCCCTGGAGAATGGCTCCAAAGAAAAGATGGGTGCAGAACAGAATCAGCCAGGCTGGGGGCGGGGTAGGGCTTCAGGAACAGCTGAAAAGGAGCATTTGCAAGGTTTCTGTATCAGGCACCCAGCCAAGTGCTTCACCCTCTCCTCTCCTTTGTACCTGTGGACAAACATATTGTCCCGTTTCATGGAGGAGGCATGGGAGCCTCCAGCAGAGCGAGGGAGGGCTCGCCGTGAACTCGGTCAGCTAGTTCAGCCTCACAGCATCATGTGCTATGGAGATGGGACCTAGCGTCCCTGTTGTCTCTTGCTAAGGCCACACAGGAAGTAGTTAGCAGAGAGGGGCCCCAGGAGCAGAGCTCTGCCTCTGTGTCCTGGGCTCTGACACATGGATCCTGCCATCCTAGGAGGAGGAGGAAAGGACAAGGGCACAAGACAGCTCTGAGGACCAGAAAGCAGGGCAGAGGCCCTTGTGTCAGCCATTGTCCCCCATCCTCCTGGCTGCCTTCTTCCTGTCATTTCACCCTCGCGTGGTGGCTGTTTTGATGCAGTTCTCTGTCCTTAGGCTTAGAAACAAGTTAGCCTGGAAGGGGGTACAGGGAGCTGGGATTTGGACTTTGGCTGAGGGTTAAGGGGGCCTCCTGTCTTGATCCATTCCCTTGTGCTGGCACAAGTTAATCCTGTGTGAAGTTTTAGTGGACCATAAATGTCATCTTCCCGTGGTTTGCTCAGAAGGAGCTGCTGGACAGAGCCGGTAGAGCACTTGGCTTGGCCTCACCCTCGGCCTCCTAGTGGGATGGATGAACTGTACAGTGTTTGTCCAGGTGTCTCCCTCTGTTTATCATGAAGGGCTTTTAATTAACCTATGTGGAGGGCCTGGATCTGGTGATGTGTGCCAGAGACATGGACGCTCCTGATCTTGCTGGGAAGTGCGTGCTGTATTATGGGGAAGGAAGACCATCCCTGTAAATTGTCCTTACTGTTGAAGAAAGTAATGGCTTTTTCTTCTTTTTCAGTCGAGGTAGGGTCTCACTCTGGCCCAGGCTAACCTGGAACTCACTATGTAGTCTCTGGCTGGCCTCAAACTCACAGTGATCCTCCTACCTCTGTCTCCCAAGTGCTAGGATTAAAGGTGTGAACACCCAGTATCTGGCAGTAATGGTTTTTGTCTCAGGAACCAGTGAGCCACATTTAAGACCAGGAAGGGTGATTTGAGGTTTTTGTTTTTAATTAGGATTTGAAGATTGTGCATTTTATAATGTGATGTTTTCTGTTATCCACCAAATGGGGTCAGTAACATGAACGGTAACTTCAAATGGTTGCTCCCTGACCAAAGCTTTTTCTTGTCTTTGGATTCGTGTTTCTCTCGCTGTTTGAGTAAGGATGTATCTGATTCGAAGGATACTCACCTGGACAGCTGCTGGGAATGCATGAGAGAGTGCCAGCATCCTTCTCAGACAAATGCACTGGGCCTGTATAAACATTTGTGGTGTCTTTGGACCTGGCAGGCTGGCTGGGCACCCCTTGCTTTCCTTGAACATAGGGCCCAGGAGGCAGTGAGTTAGTTGTTACTGTTTTTGAAAATTCCAGAGTTTGAAGTCTAGATTGGCCTCAGATAATCCACAGTGGGGCTGAAAATAATTGAGAGCTGATTACAACAATGAGCCATTTTCAAAAACCAGAGAGCATGTTCAAGTTGCTTTTATGCTAATGGAGAAAAATGACTTGCCTGCTGGGATGCCAGGCAGGGCAGGTTCCCCACTCCCTCTGATAAGAACCCCTCTGTCCCTTAGGGTGATGGAGCTGTCCCCCTTTCATGCTGACTGGAGACCCTGGATCCAGAGGACTCACTCACTAACACTTACTGGCTGGGTTTGGGAGATGGCTCAGTGGTTATAGGCACTTGCTTGCAAAGCAAGCCTGGGTTCAACTTCCCAGTACCCAAGTAAAGCCAGATGCAGAAAGTGGCACATGCACCTAGAGTTCATTTACAGTGCAAGAGGTCCTGGTATGCCCATTCTTTCTCTTTCCTCCCTTCTTCTCTTTCTTTCTCCCTTCTTTCCTCCCTCTCTCCTTCTCTCTCCCCCTCTCTACTTACAAATAAATACAAAAATATATTTTTAAAAACTTACTCATGGGCTGGAGAGATGGCTTAACAGTTAAGGCGCCTGCCTCCTAAGCCTAAGAACGCTGGTTCCAATCTCCAGGTCCCATGTTTAGCCAGATGCAAAGTGATGCAAGGGTTCAATGTTGCACTTGACCACAAGGGAGTGCACACATCTGGATTTCATTCAAAGCAGCTGAGAGGCTGCTGGCGCGCCTATCTCTGTCTTCCCCTCCCTCTCTTTCTGTCTTCCTCCAAAAAAAAAAAAAAAAAAAAAACCTTACTCATGCCAGGCCTGGTGGCGTACGCCTTTAATCCCAGCACTTGGGAGGCTGAAGTAGGAGGATCACCACACGTTTGAGGCCAGCCTGGAGCTACAGAGTGAGTTCCAGGTCAGTCTGGGCTGGAGTGAGACCCTGCCTCGGAAAACAAACAAACAAACAAACAAACAAAAAACAAACAAAAAACAAATAAAAACTTACTGGTTTTCTCACCCCCTCTGGTGACTTCCAGGATGACATGACTGACTCCCTGCGAGATTACACCAACCTACCTGAGGCAGCCCCTTTGCTCACTATTCTGGACATGTCGGCTCGGGCCAAGTACGTGATGGACGTGGAAGAGATCACCCCAGCCATTGTGGAGGCCTTTGTGAATGACTTTCTAGCAGAAAAGCTCAAACCAGAGCCCATCTAGTGGGGCTTTGGCCTCCTGAGATGTTATTTAAGACTCAGTCTTCTATTGTCCCCTCTCTTCCCTCTACCCATGGACTTTTCCAGCGTGTCCTGAATCACTCAACTCAAGTATCCAACCTCTGCGGTGCCTTGTTTTGGCATTAACTCCTCAGCTAGCACCCAAGGGTGCTCCTCATGATCATAGCACAACCCACCGTGTTTGGAGACTGCTTGGGATTCATGGAGATGGCATGTCCGGCCAGAACTGGTCCTGTCCCACACTCTCTTGGTCACTAGCTCCTGGTGTAGGACCTGTTGGGGTGTTCTGCAGAGTGAGCAAGCAGGGACAGCGGATTGGGCTCTGGTTCTGACTCTGAGGTCAGCACGCACACACGGAGCCCAAGACATCCAGAAGGAACTGTTCCGTCAAGCTCATTCCTGCAGATGTGGCAGAGAAAGAGCTGTGGCCTCAACAGGCACCAGCTGAGAGCTGTTGGTGGGAACATGCCTTTTAGGAATGTAGTCTTTCTTCTTCGGGGGGAAAACCAGCAGCCTGCCAGTGGGTTCTTGAGCAGGGGACCTCCAAATCTCTAGGGAAGCTTGTGGGGTGTTTATTTTGGTGAGAAAAATGAGTAGCTAAGCTAATGACTCATATAGTAATTGCTTACTGTGTGATTAGAGTTTCTCAGTCTTTTTAACTCTTTCATCCTTGCTCTTGAACTTCCCCAGGTTTCTGCCTGCTCATACAGATAGTTCCTACTGTCTTGGAACTTTGGTAATAAATTCTTCCCAAGAACTCAGCCCTGAATTCCTGGAGGAGTGCTGCCCAGTCAGTGTGGACCTCTCTCTGGGCGAGATCTGTGCCTGAGGCCCCTGAACCTCCTTCCTTTATACTTGCTGATCTCTTTTCTTTTCAGAGCAGAACTAAGAAGCAATGAGAATTACCAGAAGCCTAGCTTTTCTCTAAGAACCTGCAAAAGGAGCTGAGCCCTAGGGTGGGAGTAAGGGTGAAGGGCATGTCAACTACACTAAGAATTGGACACCCTTTGCTCAATCCAGGTAACTGGGTGTCCTATTTGAGCTGAGCTGAGCTGAGCTGACCACACAAAGGGAAGCACCAGCTGTGTTCTTAGGACATGAGGTGGAGGGCTTTGGCCTAGGGATTCCCAGGGGTTTCGCTCAGGTGTCAGGGGCTTTCAGCCACCCCAGGCCTTACTCTCCACTCCATTCAGCACTCCACCAGCCCAGCCCTCCTCCCCGACCAGCTGTTGACACTGTTGTTCCTTGCTGCATTGGATTGTTGATTTGTAATTCAGAAGTACAAAACTAGTTGATAATTAGACTATTGGACGTTGCCAGTCTGAAATGCAATCACCCAGAAAGAAATAAAGCAGGTGTCTCTGGATATCGTCCTTCACTCGGCCCTTCCTGTCCTTAACAGCCTTCTCACCTGAGCTCTCCACTGGCGATGGGCAGTGTGGGGTGGGCCACGGAGAGCCTGTCAGAGCCATGTTCCAGACCTTCAAGGATCCCAGGAGCTGGGGCTGGGGACACTTTGGTGGTAAAGCACTTGTCTAGCATGCTGGACACCCTGAGTTAATCCCCAGTCCTGCTCCCCCCGCAAAGGAACCCCAAGAACTAACATGGCTCTTCTGTCCATCTTGGTTTCCAGAAGGCAGGAAACTTGTTGGGTTGAGTGTCACGGAAGGTTTCCCCTGGAGCTGTGGTCACCACCTCTCCTGGTTTGAGTTGGCACTTGGTGGAGGGTGAGCCCTTGTTATGGACAGCCTTGCTCTTGTCCTCATTGCAGGACAGCCAAGTACACTGTCATCTGCACAAGAGAAACACAAGGAATCTCACACGAGCCTCTGTGCGAAGGATGGGGCAGGGGTTGGTAGTGTCCCAGCCTAGCCTTACCCGAGGCTCCTCTGCCAAATCCTTGGGGGGGGGGGTGAGTTGAGTGAGAGGACAAGTCCCTCCCTTGACAGACGTGCAGGGTTTCCATCTGTGCCCTGCACCATGACAGTCTTGGAGGAAAGCGTGTCTCACTCAGTCAGCAGCAACTTATTGTGGATGTTAGAAAGAACAGAGACCTGTAAGGAGTTGCAATAGAAACATTAGGTCCTCTGCGATACTTTGTCTTGCACTAGGCTGACGTTTCTGAACTAGCCGTTCGTGTCAACTGGTTCCGACACCAGAACTGCCTAAACATGCGCAGGTTACTAAGGACCATCGGGGAAGGTTTACTAGAAAGGTTTAGGCCTATACAGTTGCTCTGCTGGGAGAAAATGTTAGGGAAGAATTGACTTACAAGTGCCGGCAAACAAGGCCTTGTCCGTAGTGCATCCTAAAGGTTACTGCTGCACACAAAGTGGGTGGCATCATCGTTCCCACCAGGCAGCTCCAGAATGCCTTCAATTCTCCTTGCTAATTGGAAACAGGCTAAAACACCAGCTGTGACATATTCACAGGCTTCCGCCAGCAGCAAGGGAAACACCATGCCCTGCAGGTTGAGGTGGGAACGTAGCTATAAAAATGCCACCCTGGAATTCACAGTGACCTCCAAATCCCGTTCTACACATTCTCACTATATATATGCTTTTTATCTTTTTCGGATAGGATCTCACTCTGTAGCCCAGAGTCACCTAAAACTATCTAGCCTTGGCTGGCCCCACACTTACAGCAATCCTCCTGCCTTGGTCTTTCAAGTGCTGGGATTATAGGCATGAGCCACCATACCCATTGAGATGTTTTACCTGTTTTCCCCACGTAGAACATATAAGGATAGCTGGATGTGGTGACACATGCCTGTAACCTCAGCACCAGGGAGAGAGGCAGGGGGATCACAAGTTTGAAGCCAGCTTGGGCTACGTTAGGAACACCCTTTCTCAGAAAACCAAAGATAAATAAACAAATCTGTCAGGAAAAGGGCATGTGCTTGAATTGTGTCCTACAGTGGTCAGATGACAACCAGCTTCCTTTCCAAGAGTCAGATAGATAGTGGCCCCACCACATGTCCTAAAATCAGTGGCCACGACTTACTCAAGCACAGGGAGCCAGCACTGCTTTTTTGGCGAACTGCAAGTGGTAATTTTCAGCCAGACTTTGTTTTTTCCTGTTGCCTAATTAAAGACACTAAAAAGCTGTTCCCCCTCCTGCTGTTGCACTCAGGGCAGCAAACTGAATCCAGTAATGAGGGAGACAGCAGGATATGGCTAGGGAACAGGTATGTGGGACCTGCGATGGCATTACATTGATCAGAGTAAGACCTTGAGAGTGTGTGTGCACACGGATGTGTGTGCACGTCAATGCTGCAGAGTTGTTAAGCTGGGAGGGGCCTGAGCAAGCATCTGTTCCTGCACACTAAGATGGCCACGTTCTGAATACAGCGCCATTTCTTTCTGCCACCCTAGACAGGCCTGTGCTTGCCTAATAGCACTGACATGCTACTGTGGGATAAATCTTGGGGTGGCAGTGTACAGGGGCCACACAGGTTCAGGAGTGCCCCCTGCAGGTTCTCTCCAGGGACTGCCTTGGTGGTGGTAGGGTAAGGGACTCCTGAACCCACCAGGATCTGACAAGTTGGTCCCAAAATGTTTCTAATAAACACCTGTCTACACTTGTCCTCTTTGCCAATGCCAGTGGGGACAAGAGCACACCCTTTCTTCTGTCGACTGCTGAAGGGAAAATTCTTACTGGACAGATCACTGTGGTAGCGAGCATTGTTAGTGCCAGTAGCCCATGCGGACATGTGCAGTAGGTGAAAGCTTTCCAGGAAACAAAGGCTGTATGTGAGACTGTAGGGTTCTGCACTATGCCTGGGATCTCCCCCTGCTACTGGGGAGACAGGGCATAAGGGTGTTCTCAGTACCTTACAGAGAGAAGAAAGGGGCTGGAGAGATGGCTTAGCAGTTAAGGCGCGTACCTGCGAACCCAGGTTCAATTATCCAGGACCCACTTAAGCCAGTTGCACAAGGTGGCTCATGTGTCTAGAGTTTGTTTGCAGTGGCTGGAGGCCTGGGTGCACCCATTCTCTATCTGCCTCTTCCTCTCTCTCTAATAAATAAGTAAATATTAAATATTTAAGCCAGGCATGGTGGTGCATGCCTTTAATCCCAGCACTCAGGAGGCAGATGTAGGAGGAGGATCTCCATCAGTTCAAGGCCACCCTGAGACTACATAGTGAATTCCAGGTCAGCCTGGGCTAGGGTGAAACCCTACCTCAAAAAAAAAAAAAAAAAAAAAAAAATAAAAGGCTGGAGAGATGGTTTAGTGGTTAAGGCATTTGCTCGCAAAGCCAAAGGATCCTGGTTCGATTCTCCAGGACCCACGTAAGCCTGATGCACAAGGGGTGCAGGCATTAGGAGTTCATTTACAGTGGCTGGAGACCCTGGCCTGCCCATTTTCTCTCTCTCTGCCTCTTTCTCAAATAAATAAATAAATAAATAAATAAATAAATAAATAAATAAATAAAATAAATAGATGCTGGGTATGGTGGCACACACCTTTAATCCCAGCCAGTACTCGGGAGGCAGAGATAGGAGGATCACTGTGAGTTCAAGGCCACCCTGAGACTACATAGTGAATTCCAGGTCAGCCTGGACTAGAGTGAGACTTCACCTTGAAAAACCAAAAAAAAAAAAAAAAAAAAAGTGGGGGCTGGAGAGATGGCTCAGGAGTTAGGGCATTTGCTTACGAAGCCAAAGGATCCCAGTTCGATTCTCCAAGACCCACATAAACCAGATGCACAAGGTGGTGCATGTATCTGGAGTTAGTTTGCAGTGGCTGCAAATCCTGGTGTGCCCATTCATTCTTTCTCTCTCTCTGCCTCTTACTCTCAAATAAATAAATAAATAAAAATATATTTTAAAAAAGGATGAAAATAAGTGTTTGATCTTCCAAGGCATGGGTATGGCTTACCCACTTAGTGTTTTGAAATGTGTTAAATATGGGTAGAACTGATTCTGAGGGACAGTTGAGACTTAATGTTAAAGTGCCAACTCATAAAAGCCACCATCCCTACAGGCCAAAGCAGGCAGCAAAAGCCTTGGGTCTGGATTATAGGGTGCTCATACCTCACACAAATAAGACAATCACACGGACTCAAACTAATACACCATACAAGAGGTGATCCTAGGGCCAAAAATGAAATCTCCTTCCCCAAGCACTGACGAGGTGGGTGCAGTGTGTGCCTCCCACTCCATCCCAGCTGAGCAAGGGAGGCGGGGACTAGCCTTGCCACAGTCCTCACTCCTCCTTTGTTACTTCCCTGCTTTTTGAGGAAGCCAGGCACACTGGGGATGGGGTCACCCCAACTCCAGGGCTTCCTCTGAGCAAAGGCGCTCATCTCTCTGACACAGCTGGGAATCCCGAGAGTTGGAAATGCAGAAGCGATCTCACCCGCAACACTTCTTCACTGAGGAGTTGGCCTGTAGCCCTGGCCTGCTGCTCTGATGTGACATTAGGGTTCCTTAGTAGTTACCTGTCAATTTAACTTCTAGGTTATTACATTTGTGTGTTCATGGAGGGAAAAGAAAGCAATAGAATCTCAGAATTTTAAAGTGGCCATACAAAGAGAGACCAGGGGAGTGAGCTCTCATGAGCAGCCAAGGTGAGGGAGCCCTGGCTCCTGCAGACCACCCATGGTTTTCAGCACTAGCTCTGGATGGGCACTGTCACTGGGTCTTTGTGTTGAGAAGTGGCAACACTGGCCTAACAGCATCTCAGCTTGGGTGGGTGATAGCTGCAGTTGCTGTGATCCTTAGGCAAGTAGCGGGAAATCCCTGTTGGCCTCAATCACAAGGACTTAGCTTCACGCCTCCTGCAGCACCAGCAAAGCCATGTGTGCGTTCCCTGCGTGGCATGGACTGTATACAGGACATCGTCGTCTCCCCAGAGCTGTGACCTGGAAAAGCTATGCCATTTCACCACTTCCTGTCACTGCCCACATTTTTGGTCTTTCTGACTTGTGCTGAGACTGTAAGAGACAACCAAAGCTTGCAAAATGCTCTTTGACAGAGAAAGACTGGACTCCATTCTTTTTCCACTTTGAAACTTAAAACCTGGAAGAAGTCGGACCCTCCTTTTAGCTCTGGGAGCCTGTTCTGAGGTGCAGCCTGCCACCTTGTGGCCAAAGCCTCCACTACAGCGGGGCTCCACACAAAAGGCAAGATGAGCTTGGCCAGTGTTCACAACGCTTATTTCAGCCAAGCAATGTTTTCTTGTCATGTACTGCTCAGTTTTATCCTGAGTAAATGGTGATAGAACACACGTTCCCAAAATTGAGAAGTCATTCAGCAAGGAGGAACCTAAACACAACTTGTTCCACCCCACCCTCAGACTAAATGATACCCAGGAGTATACAAGGATCCCAGACACTGCAGGAGCCATGTCTGTAAAGCAAATGACATGCACATCTCCGCTCCCTCTTACACCCAGGATGGTACAGCTGGCTTCATTATCTGCCAGTGTTTTTGCATTGCTGTTTTTCTCAAGGATGAAGAGTAGGGTTTGTGCTTTCATTTTTATTTTGTCACAAAAACCAGTGGGAGTATAATCCGGGGACAGAGGAAAGCAGCTTTATGCTGGAAAGGTGAGCTTTACGTGACTGTTTCTTTAGCACTTCTCTGAAGTGTTGAGGGGGAAGATGTCTGCAGACTCCGCAAGTGGTGCATTCTCCAGGCTGCCTTCCAGACCAGCTTGCTGTGAGTCACCCAGTCCTCTTCAGCTGCTGTCGTTTGCCAACTGTGTTCTAGCCTTTTGTGGGCAACAGTAAAGTAAAAGGCTTTGAGCTTTTCTACTTCCTAAAACCTGGGGATCAAGAATCTGTGGGCTACTTGTTTCAGACATTTATGCAGTGCCCAGGGAAGGCCCAGAGTGATCAACCTGGAAGGACACAGTCAAACGAATTGAAAACTGCCATCACTTCCTCCAAACACCTTAAAATCATGCTGCCTGTCACTCGGGGAAAAGAACATGGTTCTCCTAAGCTTTACTAGAGAGCCGAAGGAGCAGGAAGGAAAGGGGCTGCCTTCAATGTTTCTCTTGAGCATGCAGCAACTTTTGGCCACCTGCAATGAGCAACTGAAAGGCTCCCAAGGAGTCCAAACGTCACTGGAGCTTCTGTGCCCATGGCATTCCGTACAACTACACCCCGGCATACTCAACTCTAAAACCTTTTTTTTTTTTTTTTTTTTTTTTTTTGTTTTTCGAGGTAGGGTCTCACTCTCTAGCCTAGGCTGACCTGGAATTCACTATGTAGTCTCAGGGTGGCACAAACTCACAGTGATCCACCTACCTCTGCCTCTTGAGTGCTGGGATTAAAGGAGTACACCACCATGCCTGGCTCCATTTATTTATTTATGGAGAGAGGGAGAGGTGCAGCAGTCTCTCAGCTGCTGCGAACGAAATCCAGATGTGTGCACCCCCTTGTGGTCAAGTGCGGCATTGCACCCTTGTGTTACTTTGCATCTGGCTAAACGTGGGACCTGGAGATTGGAACCAGTGTTCTTAGGATTAGGAGGCAGGTGCCTTAACCCCTAAGCCATCTCTCCAGCGCCCCCCCCCCCTTTTTTAAATTTACTTATTTTGACAAAGGGGCAGAGAAAGAGAGAATGGGCACACTGGGGCCTCTAGCCACTGCAAACAAACTCCAGGCATATGCACCACCCTGTGCATCTGGATTATGTGGGTACTTGAGAATTGAACCTGGGTTCTTAGGCTTCATAGTCAAGCACCTTAATCAGTAAGCCATCTCTCCAAAAGCAAAAGCAACATTTAGAATGAATCCCATCTTTCCATGTCCCCACCCATTCATAGTCACACATAATGCTACCACCTGCCTTTGCCCTCACCTCCATGGCTGCGTCCAGCTTGCCTTGGGTTCCCTGTGGGTTTGAAAGAACAGTATGGTGCTGAGGCAGTGTGAGGGGCCCAAGGACACCAAGCTCTCAGAACCTCAACCACCCTCCCTTTACAGGCTCACATAGCATCCAGCGGCAGTTTCATCCTGTTGAGGAGGTAAGGGGCTAATACAAGTAATTTTATCTCTACATTTAATCAGATGTCACATTAGCTAGGAGCAATAGCAGGGAGCTAGTAAACAGAGCGATACTTTCCCAGCAGATGCAAAGTTAGTCATGCTGAGTCCTCAAAAACGTTTGCAGAGGTGCTAAGAAGGAAGATGCCACTTGATGAGTTAACTGTCTCCACTTTTCACTAGAAAGGGGGGAAGATATGCATGTAACAGTGCTTGGTGAAGTGAAGACCCAAACAAACCACCCAGAGAGAGCCACAAACAGCTGGGGAGCTGGGCAATGGCGCAACAGACCAAGTGCTAGCTGTGCAAGCCTAAGGATCAGGGGTGAGGCCAGGCGTGGTGGCGCATGCCTTTAATCCCAGCTCTTGGGGGGCAGACGTAGATGGATTGCCTTGACTTCAAGGCCATCCTGAGACTATATAGAAATCCAGGTCATCCTGGGCTAGAGCAAGACCAGCAGATGCCCAGCACCCAAGTGCATACTGGGTGGGCACAGCAGCCACCTGTAATCCCAGCACTGAGGCTCCCTAGAACAAGCTGGCTGCCTAGCCAAACAGAGTTGTGGATGCAAGTGAAAGACCCTGTCTTTAAACAAAGTGGACACTGAGGAAGACAAACAACATCAGCCTCTGGGCTCACACACTTGCACATATGCATGTATGCCATACACCCATACGCATACTAATAGGCATGCACACATTCAAAATATCACCTGACCGCCATGCCCTGCAGCCCTTGGCTTCCTGTTAACACTCTTGGTAATGTCACTGGACTAAAGCTGAAAGGAGACAGAGACCCACCAGCCACATACACTTCTTAAGGCTTTATTTTCCATTAATAATCAGACAGTGACCTACAACCAAAGCTTGATGACTGCAAAATACCCACCATTTGGTCCAAGGGGTTATCTCTGCCCAAGGGTGAACCTTCAGGAACTTCCTATGAAAAAGGGCTATTTTTTCCCAGTGCTAGAGATGGAACCCACAGCCTCATGCATGTCAGGCAAGTGTTTGACCATTGACCTACATCGTACTAGGTAATTTTCAGAACCCAACTACATACAGAGACACCTGGCTCATCCATTGTTGTCACCTGAAAAAGAGGAAAAAAAAAATACTCTCAAACTTGGTAGTGACAGATCCCAGGAAGAATTAGGACCTTTGCTGCTTGATGAGGAAAGGCAGAAGTGGAAGTTCGTATCTTTATCTCCTCACATGGTACCAGAAGCCAGCCACTACCACCACCTCTGCCAGCCTCCCAGCAAAGTTCAGGTGTAGCAGGAGCTGGGGATTCCTGGGCCATCTCAGTAGTAACTCCTGTCCCTGGTCAAGTGTACCGCCTTGACCCGCAGCTGCCTCTTCCCTTCAAAAAGGAGGATGCTAGCCGCCATGGCCGAGTTCAAGCTGTCCACACCAGGCACTACAGGGATCAACAGCCTCTTGCCCCCAGTGCTCTCAGCCAACTGCAGGGACTCCAGGCTCACACCATGGGTCTCCCCACCTATCACCACAGCAGCTGGTGTCTCTGTCCAGTCCACGTCATAACTCTGGACCTCCAGTTCTGGGAGCCAGGCTTTAATGGTTTCACTGTCTTGACTCTCGTCTCCCTTATGCTTGTGAAACTTCAGGAATCGTGGATCACATGCTGAGTCCTTGTCGCTAGCTCTATCAGACATTTGAGCCTGGGCATAGAGTCCACAGTTATCTGCCACATAGACCCGGGTCTCAGGGGGCAAATAATTGGGCACTCTTTCCCATTCCAGATTGTTCACGACGGGCACCTGGAAATGTGCCCCCATGCCTGCCCGTAGCACTTTGGGTTCCCAGGCATCCACACAGCCTGGAAAATACAGAGAGAAGACAATCAAGACTTTATAAACTGTCCCAGACTAGGGAGCCTTGGAGTAAATCAGATTATTTCTGGATCAGCAGATAAAACAATTTTTCCATGACAGGCTTCTCCATAGCTGGAATCTCCCAAAGTGATGGTAGTCTCCATCAAAGGGGCGGGAGGACTGACTGCCACTAAGTGCTGAATGCAGATCTTTTTCACCCAGGCGACCCTGGCCATACATGTGACAAGACATAGGGGATGCAGCAGGAATTGAACAACACTCCCCACCTCCAGAAACTCAGCATATAGTGGGCAGTAGTACTGAAGCAGTATTTAGACAGGTGACTGCATCAGCGATAACTGATGTGAAAGAAGCATGAGCAAGCAGGGCAAAAGAAAACCCTTGCAGAGTGGGGCTTTTGAGAAGAACAACAGCATCTAAGACACCAGGACGTGGCGCTGGCTCTTGAAGGACAAGGGGATTTTGTTGGAGAAAGGCCCAGGCAGAGGACAAGAGAAGGGCAACTGCACCAGTCTCAGAACAGTGAGCAGGAGACAGGCCGGCTGATTGTCAGGAGGTGAGCTGAGGACTGTGATTTCACCAGAGGACAATACACCACTGAAGGACTTAAGCAAAACAGTGACAGAATTTGAGGGGTTTTTTTTAAGATAGACCTATCTGGTTTCATTGATAATGTGACCTGGCACAGAGATCACCCACCCACACTGAAGATGGGAAATCAGGTAAGAAAACACATGTAGCTGCTAAGGGGGAGGCAGGATCCCAAATCCAGGCAGTACCTCTGTCCCTACCACACACCTCTCCTCTCACACTACACTCTGACAAAGTCCCACCTAGGCCTCATCCATACTGGCTGCCTAGCAGACATCTCACCTCTCTCTCTCTTTTGGTTTTTGGAGGTAGGGTGTTGCTCTAGCTCAGGCTGACCTGGAATTTACTTTGTAGTCTCAGGCTGGCCTCAAATTCACGGCGATCCTCCTACCTCTGCCTCCTGAGTGCTGGGATCAAAGCACCACGCCTGGCTTCTTTTTATTTTAGACTTCATGAGCAAGTGCCTTAACCGCTAAGCCATCTCTCCAGCTCTTTTTATTTTTTAAAATGTGTTATTTACTTGAGAGAGAGAGAGAAAGAGATTGAGAATTAATGGATGTACCAGGGCATCTAGCAATGCAAAACAGCTCCAGACACATGCACCACCTTGTGCATCAGCCCTGACATCTCTCCTCTCTTTGCACTCTCACCATGCAAAAGTTGGGAGATGGCAATACTCTTGATCACATCCCTGCTATACTGCCAAATAGCACAGGTTTCCTCATATTTTTAAAATATATTTTATTTATTTATTTATTTATTTGAGAGAGAGGGAGGGAGGGAGGAAGGGAGAGAGAGAATGGGTGCCCCAAGGCCTCTAGCCACTGCAACAAACTTGACGCATGTGCATCTGGCTTATGTGGGTTCTGGGGAATTAACCTGGGTCCTTAGGCTTTGCAGGCAAGCACCTTAACCACTAAGCCATCTCTCTAGCCCCTCTTAAATTATTTTTAAAGTTAACTTGTCAGAGTTAGGATAGATCAGACAGATGGGACTCAAGAAGAGATGAAGATACGGTAACAGTAACCCACAGAGCCCTTCTGTGTGGGCTTTCCCATGCACCACAGGAGCTGAGTTACAGGCCACGAGGAGAACAAGGACAAACCTGTGAGAGGAGCTGTGTAGACTCACTCCTGCATGGACCAGAGAGTAGGAAAAGGTAAGACTTTCCCCCCTCGTGTCCTTGACACTGGGCTCCACGCCAAATATTTCCCACTACTTCTCCTACCCACTTCTTGCCAGCCAACAGCATGACTGTGAAAACCACACAACTTGGGTTATGTAAACACTTTTCTCAGACTCTACCAGCTATCAGAGCACTCAACAATGGAGTGAGCGGAGTAGTGATAAGGAGCCTGGTACCTTGGTCTTGCTGCCAGAGACCTGTACTACCAGCAGGGTGTGTCTGGGAAGATCTGAAAGGAGCAATTTAGGCAAGTCTCAGCAACGGCACCACCATTAGTTTAAATTTAATGGGAGCTTGGGTGTTTCTGATGAGTGATCCACCCCCTGCCCCTCTGCTCCCAGGGTTTACTAGGCATTTTAGGCATGTTCTAAGTATTTGGCAAATCTGTTTGGAACCAAGCCTATTAACTCCCTCTCTGGCAAGAAGAGACAAAATGTAATGAGCCTAATTTGGGTGTAGCTTGTGTAACTACATTTCCCTGAGGCTAAGGGAAATGTCTCATGACATATAATCACTCTGGTGACAGCATTCCTTCCACAAGATTCAGAACAAGCGTTAGGAAGACCTCATTAAACCCAACACCTTGGGAACTCAAAATAATTACGAGGACCTGAAACTAGGTGTTAAAGTTGGCATCTATACAATTAATATAGACTGATAAAAAGTCTCACAGAAAGCTGGCATCTACTTTTTCACCCTGATTGACTTAGATTTAAAAAAAATTAAGTTTATGTTATTTTGACAGACAGAGAGAGAAAGAGACAGCAAATGGGTGTGCCAGGGCCTCCAGCCACTGCAGATGAACTCCACATGCTTATACCACCTTGTGCATCTGGCTACGTGAGCACTTGGGAATCAAACCTGGGTCCTTAGGCTTTGCAGGCAAATGCCTTAACTGCTAAGCCATCTCTCCAGTCCTGACTTAAAAATTTTAAACAACCTAGCAGGTTCCAATTACTGAAATGCTTATGGTGCCAGGGAAGGGCAAAGCACTTCATTTGCTTTATCTCAAAACAACCCTTTAAGGATGATTCTTATCAGTCCCACTTTACAGATGAGAAAACTACTTTCAGCATATCGCTTATGGACATACAGGCAGTACAGAGCAGACCCAAGAGTCAGACTCAAGCATGTCTGCCTGGGGCCCTAGCTAACTTAAAAATAGCCATCCAGGGGTTGGAGAGATGGCTCAGTGGCTAAAGGTACTTCCTTGCAAAGCTTGACAGCCTGGGTTCAATTCCCAGTACCCAAGTAAAGCCAGATGCACAAAGTGGTACATGCATCTGGAGTTCATGTGCAGTGGCAAGAGGAATGGCATGCTCATTCCCTCTCTCTTCTTGCTTGCTGCTTGAAAAGAAATAAAAAAATATTTTTTTAAATGGCCAACCATAGGCTGGAGGGATAACTTAGTGGTTAAGGCATTTGCCTGCAAAACCAAAGGACCCAGGTTTGATTCCCCAGGACCAACATTACCAGATGCACAAGGGGGCGCACACGTCTGGAGTTCATTTGCAGTGGCTGGAGACCCTGGCGTGCCCTTTCTCTCTCCCTCTCTATATCAAATAAATAAATAAATATAAGATATTAAAAAAAATGGCCAACCAACCCACTGGGAAGAGTTCCTCTTACCTTTGGTGAGTAAGACTTTGCTGCAGCCTGCTCCAGCTGCAGATCTCAGAATTGTCCCCAGGTTCCCAGGGTCACGTAGATTGTCACAAATCAGCACTAAAGGCAGTGAATGGTGAAGCTGAGTCCTGGGATATGCCATGTTTATGTGGTCAGGCTTGGCAAAAATCCCTGAAGAAACAACACACCAGGTTCACTTGTCTGAGGTGGGCACAAGAATCACTTTGACTTTTTTGCTAACAATATGTATTCACAGTTAACAGGGAATATGGGAACACATTCTGAAAACGCTCAAACAACCTAAAATTCTACCAGTTCCAATCCCCACCCTGCTTAATGTAGCTTCCATCTTGGAATATCTCCTCTCTGGACTTCATGCATCTACTCATACACAGGTATACCTACCCATATATGGGTGTCTTTTCAACAAAAAAACAAAGCAAACAGAGCCGGGCGTGGTGGCACACGCCTTTAATCCCAGCACTCAGGAGGCAGAGGTGAGGATCGCTAATCCACCCTGAGACTACATAGTTAATTCCAGGTCAGCCTGGACCAGAGTGAGACCCTACCTCGCAAAAACAAAAACAAAAAAACAAACAAACAAAAAAACACAAAAAAAACAAAGCAAACAATATTGCACGTGTAGTGGTGAATGACTCTAATCCCAGCACTCAGGAGGTGAAAGCAGGAGAATTGAGTTCAAGGCATCTGGGATATCTAACAAGTTCAAGGCCAGGCTGCCTTACAAGACAAGACAGTCAGCCCTTGCCCCCACCCCTGCCAAAATAAGGCTGGGAATGTTGGGATGTAGCTGAAAGCACTTGCCAGCATGCACAAGGCCTTGATCCCCAGCAACCAGTGTTAACATCCATACAATCACTCTAGGCTAATAAGCTACCTAACGGCTGTTTGTTATTTTGTCATATCAGTTCATGTAGCTCTTTCTCTCTGATAACTTAATTATTTAAAATGCTCCTTCTTATAAAAAATGCTATAATGTGCCGGGAGTGGTGGCACATGCCTCTAATCCCAGCACTCGGGAGGCAGAGGTAGGAGGATCGCTAAGAGTTCGAGGCCACCCTGAGACTACATAGTTAATTCCAGGTCAGCCTGGACCAGGGTGAGACCCTACCTCGCAAAACAAAAAACAAAACAAAACAAAACAAAATAAAAAGCTATAATGAAGGGCTGGGGATGTAGCTGAATTGGTAGAGTGCTTGCCCATCATGCATGAAGCCCTAGGTTCAATCTCCAGCATCCATATACCAGGCATGGTGGTATCTTTCTCCATTTTCCCACTAGTTTAAGTTTTTGTTGTTCTTTTAAATAATTTATAGGCTTAACTCCTTAAACATCAAACACTTAATTCTTTCATTGCTTGTTTTAAAATTCAAAGTATAGTCCCAAGAATTTTAAATGACTCCTTTCTCAAACATTCCAGCATGGAAGCACTATATCACACCCATTCCGCAAGGCTGCAAAGTGAAGGGCATGAGTGTAGTAAGGGACTAAGCCACGTCGAAGGCGCCATGCTGAAAGTCAGAAGCTTGTGAGTTTTACACATTCTAATACAATGGATGCAAATGGACCATGGGGTACCTAAAAAATAAAATCCCCAGTGAGCATCTTCATGCAACACTCTTCTTGTTAGTCATCTCTACATCGTACCCTACAGCTTGCAGCACTTCAGGGGAATACAGAGAAACTGGAAAATTAAAAACAAAAATGGCACAACATTTAAAAGCACTTTAAAAGGACTGGGAGGTCAGCCTGGTGCTACATAGTGAATTTAGGTCATTCTTCCAGCAAATAACAAAACCAGGGCTGGAGAGATGACTCAGTGGTTAGGAGGCCTGCAAAGCCTAAGGACCCTGGTTCGATTCTGAGGTCCACCATGAGCCCATCTGATGGTTTAAGAGCTCCAGTGACATCCCTAGAATCTCCTCTCCCAGTTACTGGCTACACAGTACATGTTATTTCAAGAATGAAATAACTGGCCAAAAAGTGCATAAAAATGTTTAGTGTGGTTAGAGAAGAATCCTTAACCCCTCCTCCAGTTACACTTAAAGCCATTCAGTAAAATTCAAAAAAAAATTTAAAAAGACTCGTGGTGGCTCAGAATCGACAGAGGTTTTCTATGAATTCCAGGTCAGCCTGGAACAGAGCAAACCCTACAAAAACAAAAAGAAAAAAGAAAAACAAAACAAAACCAAAAAAAAAATTTTTAAAGGCTGGACTGGAACACAGGTTCCAGCACTTAGGCAGAGGTAGGAGGATCACCGTGAGTTCGAGGCCACCCTGAGACTACCTAGTTAATTCCAGGTTAGCTTGGGTCAGAGAGAGACCCTACCTCGAAAAACCAAAAAATAAAAATTGTGGTTAGACAAGACTGTTTTCAGTTACCCAAAGCTTTTAGTAAGATTCAAATAAATCAAAAAAGACTCCAGAAGACAAGGTTTTCTATTCATTAGGCTGAACAGAGCAATAGCAGCTCCTTAGAGTTACTTCTGGAACACAGGTGTTAAGGATATATAGTTGACACCACATGGCAGAGGATTTGTGGAAATGAGCTAGTTTTCAGTAAATATTTTAGTTCTTTGCCTGACATTATAGGGTGAGGAAGGGAGGGAGGGAGGAAGGGAGGGAGGGAAGGAGGGAGAGAAAGAAGGAAAGAAAGAAAAAGAAAGAGAGAAAGAAAGAAAGAAAGAAAGATAGATAGATAGATAGATAGATTTGAAGTTTGAGAAACAGTGGCTCTTCCTATGGATTATAAATAACCTCAATACAGCAGGGCATGGTGGTGCACACCTTTAATCCGAGCACTTGGGAGGCAGAGGTAGGAGGATCACCATGAGTTTGAGGCCACCCTGAGACTACATAGTGAATTCCAGGTCAGCCTGGGCCAGAGTGAGACCCTACCTCAAAAAAAAAAAAAAAAAAATCAATACAGCCTGGTGAAAAACTGGCTTCAGCTAGACTGGTATTGAAATCCTGGGTTTGAGAATTTTTATGGGCATTTAAGATTAGGCAGTAACATTTAAATTAGGTTCAAATAAAATTTATTGCCTTAAGGCAAGTATGAACAAGGAGTTCTGGGTCTCTCCACCCGAATGAACAGGTCTTTATACACTGTAAACCACTGACCCATTATTCCTTGTGGTGCTACTAGGTCGGACCAATCCTTGATATCCTCAAACTTCACCTTGATGAGGCTGACACCTTTTAGCTTATCTGCTGGCAACTCCTTTATGTATTCCACACGGCTGAAAAAGAACACTTGTGGCACAGCTCCAGCCTTGAGAGCATCTGCAATCAGCCTGCGACCTTCCAACAGGATCTTCCCTTGCTTTTCCCGAAATGGCCTGGACTTAACTATTGTCATTACACTGCTGTGGGTGGAAACAAAAATACAGGTGATTATCAACGTCCTTGTTACTGAGGAAAACTAGTTCTAAGAAACACTAAAAAGCTTCATAGGGGCTGGAGAGATGGTTGAGCGGTTAAGGCGCATGCCTATGCATCCTAAGGACCCAGGTTCGATTCTCCAGGTCCTATGTAAGCCAGTTGCACATGCATCTGAAGTTCATTTGCAGTGGCCAGAGGCCCTAGTGTGCCCATTCTCATTCTCTGTCTCTCCCTAAATGGGAAAAAAGCTTCATAGATACAAATTCCAAAGACATTTATCCTGTATTTATAGTGCCAATGAAAATAGAAACAGCCGGGCGTGGTGGCGCACGCCTTTAATCCCAGCACCGGGAGGCAGAGGGAGGAGGATGGCTGGAGTTCGAGGCCACCCTGAGACTACATAGTGAATTCCAGGTCAGCCAGGGCTAAAGCGAGACCCTAACAAAAGATCAAAAAATAATTAGTCCCAGTGGATTGTAGGGGAAGAACTCCCTCAGGAGGCGGAGGAGGAGGAGGAAAACGTTAAGGCCCCACTGTGAGGCATGAAGAGAAATAGGAATAGGACACAGCACCTCAGCCTCCTGTCTCCAGGAAAAGCCTTATCGTAGCGAAGCCCCGCTTCTTCCCAGGGGCCAGGCGTCTGGGATGGGGACATCTGAAGAGGCTGTTTTGATAGCTGCCCCCGGGAACTCGCTGCAGACGCCGGCTTGTCAGGGACGCGCTTCCGTTCCACGTGCCCCGGCGGAGACACCACTTTCACCGGGCTCCGCCGCAGCGCCCGGACCCAGCGCCGCGAATCCACGTCGCAAGTCTGGATCACCGGCAGCAGGGATCTCGCAGTCCGGCACGTGCATTTCGCCAACGCCGCCATCTTGCGGGCCGCGGGTACGTCACGCAGTGTGCCGTCGAGGGCTAGTGACGTCACGGGCGGTCGCGTGACCCGTGGGCGGGGCAGCTGCCGGCCAGGAAGCCGAGGTTTGGTGGTGGGAATTATGGCTTCGCGCCGAGCTCTGCACTTCGTGTTCAAAGTGGGAAACCGCTTCCAGACGGTGCATTTCTTCCGGGATGTTCTGGGGATGAAGGTGCAGGCACGGGGCTGGGGAGGAAGGAAGTCGTGGGTGTGGGTGAACCCCAGCCTCAGGTGTCGGACTTTAGGCCGAGGGATTCCAGAAACTTTGCGGGGTTTTGGGCGTCAGGAAACGGGGCGAGTGTCAAAGGTTGGGGAATCTTTGAACTGAGACTGCAGCTCTGTGTCTGCGCATGCTCTTTCATGTAACGTACCTGCACAGATCCTGCCGTGTAGACAGCCAGCGTGTTCAGAGTGAGTTCTGCTGTGAGAGCTCGGGTGTGTGCGTTGGTTCATTCGCTTGTTATGGGATGGAACTCCGGGCACTGTACGTGCTATGCAAGCATTTGCACCACTAACCTACGCCCCCAGCCCATATGAGGACAGGTTTAAATGGTCTCTTGAGTACTCAGACTCAACTGTAAATCTCTTACTCTCAAACCGTACTACATCTAATCTGGGAAAGTGCCCTCTCACCTCACTCTTTGCTGGCAAATGATGTTTGTTTGTTTTAAATTAATTAATTTATTTATTTGGGGATTTTTTTTTTTTTGAGGTAGGATTTCACGCAAGCCAAGGTTGACCTGGAACTCACTCGGTAGTCCCAGGCTGGCCTCGAACTCCTGTCGATCCTTCTGTCTCTGCCTCCCAAGTGCTGAGATTGAAGGCATGCACCACCATGCCTGGCTAAATGATTTTTTTTTTTGATCTTTCAGTTTGTACAAAGTGTGGCATATATAGTACTGGGAAAATATTACAAGCTGGAAGTGGTGGTGCACACCTAAAATCCCAGCATGTGGAAGGCTGATCCTCAGGAGATCTACAAGTTTAAGGCCAACCTGCAACTATATAGAAAGACCCTGACTCAAAAAATCAAGGACTGGGAATGTTGTTCAGCAATAGAGAGCACTTGTCTAACATGTTCAAGGTTCTGGGTTCAGGTTCAATCCCCAGCATCAAAACAAACAAACAACAACAAAAAAAACCCTTACAATTTATTCTAATTACCTTTCCAGGTTCTCCGCCATGAGGAATTTGAAGAAGGCTGCAAAGCTACATGCAATGGGTATGATACCTTGTATCTTAAAATCTCCTTTAGGGAGCTGGAGGGATGGCTTAGTGGTTAAGGAGCTTGCCTGAGAAGCCTAAGGACCCCTGTTTGTTTCCCTAGGAACCACATAAGCCAGATGCACAAGGTGGCACATATGTCTGGAATTTGCAGTGACTAAAGACCCTGGCATGCCCATTCTCTCTGCCACTTTCCCCCTCTCTCTCTCAAATAAATATAAATAAAGTTGTTTAAAAAAAAAAAAAAAGCCAGGCTGGAGAGATGGCTTAGCAGTTAAGGCATTTGCCTGCAAAGCCAAAGGTCCTCGGTTCAATTCCCCAGGACCCATGTAAGCCAGATGCACAAAGTAGCACATGCATCTGGAATTCATTTGCAGTGGCTGGAGGCCCTGGCATGTCCATTCTCTCCCTCTCTCCATCTTTCTCTCAAACAAAAAAATAAAAATAAAAAGCTGGGTGTGGTGGTGCATTAAGCCATGCCTATGCATCCTAAGGACCCAGGTCTGATTCTCCAGGTCCTATGTAAGCCAGTTGCACATGCATCTGAAGTTCATTTGCAGTGGCCAGAGGCCCTAGTGTGCCCATTCTCATTCTCTGTCTCTCCCTAAATGGGAAAAAGCTCATAGATACAAATTCCAAAGACATTTATCCTGTATTTATAGTGCCAATGAAAATAGAAACAGCCGGGCGTGGTGGCCCGGGAGGCAGAGGAGGAGGATGGCTGGAGTTCGAGGCCACCCTGAGACTACATAGTGAATTCCAGGTCAGCCAGGGCTAAAGCGAGACCCTAACAAAAGATCAAAAAAATAATTAGTCCCAGTGGATTGTAGGGGAAGAACTCCTCAGGAGGCGGAGGAGGAGGAGGAAAACGTTAAGGCCCCACTGTGAGGCATGAAGAGAAATAGGAATAGGACACAGCACCTCAGCCTCCTGTCTCCAGGAAAAGCCTTATCGTAGCGAAGCCCCGCTTCTTCCCAGGGGCCAGGCGTCTGGGATGGGGACATCTGAAGAGGCTGTTTTGATAGCTGCCCCCGGGAACTCGCTGCAGACGCCGGCTTGTCAGGGACGCGCTTCCGTTCCACGTGCCCCGGCGGAGACACCACTTTCACCGGGCTCCGCCGCAGCGCCCGGACCCAGCGCCGCGAATCCACGTCGCAAGTCTGGATCACCGGCAGCAGGGATCTCGCAGTCCGGCACGTGCATTTCGCCAACGCCGCCATCTTGCGGGCCGCGGGTACGTCACGCAGTGTGCCGTCGAGGGCTAGTGACGTCACGGGCGGTCGCGTGACCCGTGGGCGGGGCAGCTGCCGGCCAGGAAGCCGAGGTTTGGTGGTGGGAATTATGGCTTCGCGCCGAGCTCTGCACTTCGTGTTCAAAGTGGGAAACCGCTTCCAGACGGTGCATTTCTTCCGGGATGTTCTGGGGATGAAGGTGCAGGCACGGGGCTGGGGAGGAAGGAAGGAAGTGGGTGTGGGTGAACCCCAGCCTCAGGTGTCGGACTTTAGGCCGAGGGATTCCCGTGGCCTTTGCGGGGTTTTGGGCGTCAGGAAACGGGGCGAGTGTCAAAGGTTGGGGAATCTTTGAACTGAGACTGCAGCTCTGTGTCTGCGCATGCTCTTTCATGTAACGTACCTGCACAGATCCTGCCGTGTAGACAGCCAGCGTGTTCAGAGTGAGTTCTGCTGTGAGAGCTCGGGTGTGTGCGTTGGTTCATTCGCTTGTTATGGGATGGAACTCCGGGCACTGTACGTGCTATGCAAGCATTTGCACCACTAACCTACGCCCCCAGCCCATATGAGGACAGGTTTAAATGGTCTCTTGAGTACTCAGACTCAACTGTAAATCTCTTACTCTCAAACCGTACTACATCTAATCTGGGAAAGTGCCCTCTCACCTCACTCTTTGCTGGCAAATGATGTTTGTTTGTTTTAAATTAATTAATTTATTTATTTGGGGATTTTTTTTTGAGGTAGGATTTCACAAACCGAGCCAAGGTTGACCTGGAACTCACTCTTTAGTCCCAGGCTGGCCTCGAACTCCTGTTTATCCTTCTGTCTCTGCCTCCCAAGTGCTGAGATTGAAGGCATGCACCACCATGCCTGGCTAAATGATTTTTTTTTGATCTTTCAGTTTGTACAAAGTGTGGCTAAATAGTACTGGGAAAATATTACAAGCTGCCTGGCTAAATGATTTTTTTGATCCCAGCATGTGGAAGGCTGATCCTCAGGAGATCTACAAGTTTAAGGCCAACAAGCAACTATATAGAAAAGATCCCACATGTTTAAGGCTGATCCTCAACAGATCAAAAAATCAAGGACTGGGAATGTTGTTCAGGACTGGGAATGTTGTTCAGCAATAGAGAGCACTTGTCTAACATGTTCAAGGTTCTGGGTTCAGGTTCAATCCCCAGCATCAAAACAAACAAACAACAACAAAAAAACCCTTACAATTTATTCTAATTACCTTTCCAGGTTCTCCGCCATGAGGAATTTGAAGAAGGCTGCAAAGCTACATGCAATGGGTATGATACCTTGTATCTTAAAATCTCCTTTAGGGAGCTGGAGGGATGGCTTAGTGGTTAAGGAGCTTGCCTGAGAAGCCTAAGGACCCTGTTTGTTTCCCTAGGAACCACATAAGCCAGATGCACAAGGTGGCACATATGTCTGGAATTTGCAGTGACTAAAGACCCTGGCATGCCCATTCTCTCTGCCACTTTCCCCCTCTCTCTCTCAAATAAATATAAATAAAGTTGTTTAAAAAAAAAAAAAAAGCCAGGCTGGAGAGATGGCTTAGCAGTTAAGGCATTTGCCTGCAAAGCCAAAGGTCCTCGGTTCAATTCCCCAGGACCCATGTAAGCCAGATGCACAAAGTAGCACATGCATCTGGAATTCATTTGCAGTGGCTGGAGGCCCTGGCATGTCCATTCTCTCCCTCTCTCCATCTTTCTCTCAAACAAAAAAATAAAAATAAAAAGCTGGGTGTGGTGGTGCATGCCTTTAATCCCAGCACTCGGAAGACAGAGGTAGGAGGATCGCTGTGAATTCAAGGCCACCCTGAGACCACATAGTGCATTCCAGGTCAGCCTGCACTAGAGTGAGACCCTACCTCAAAAAAACCAATGAAATAAAATAAAATTTAATTAAAAAAAGTCTCCTTTATGTTCTAAATACCCCTAGGAGAACAGGAGGTAGTTTCTCAAAGTAAGTTTAAGACATGGGAAAAATTAGGGAGACTACTTGAAAAACTATGAGGAAGCATTCTCTGTTTCTCTGCACTTTGCCCAACACTTCTGACACACCAAGCAGTTCAGCTCTCCACACACCAGCCAGGTATCCCACTGTTTAAGTTAACTCTGTCTGTCTGGAGGGAGATAAAATAAAGGGCTAAGTCCCCCAAGGCCACCCCTACTTCAGAGACCAATCACAGGTCTGGGCCTCTCATATTTCTTATTGACCAACTATAAATCAGGGGTTGCCCTTACCCTTTCCTTGTGTTCATTTCTTTACTAAAATGACCCATAGACATCAGAGAAACATATCACTTACATTTACTGGTTTATTACGCAGGACATAAATCAGGAAGAGCCACAGAACAGCTGTATAGTAGAGGGGTCCAGAGAGATAGCTTAGTGGTTAAGGTGCTTGCCTACAGAGCCTAAGTTTCAGTTCCCCAGTACCCACACAAGCCAGATGCACATAGTGGCACATGCATCTGGAGTTCATTTGTAGTGGCTAGAGGCCCTGGTACACCCATGCTCTCTTTCTTGCATTTCACTAAGCACTTCTGACATACCAAGCAATTCTCTAGTTCTCCCCTCCCCAGAAATAAAAATAAAATATTTAAGGCCAGGTGTGGTGGCACATGCCTTTAATCCTAGCACTAGGGAGGCAGAGATAGGAGGATTGCTGTGAGTTTAAGGCTGCCCTGAGACTACATAGTGAATTCCAGGTCAGCCTGGGCTACAATGAGACCCTACCTCAAAAAACCAAAATATAAAAGAAAAATTAATTTTTTAAAAATATTTAAAAAATTAAATTAAAAAAAAGAAAAGCTGTAAAGAGAAAGATATGAAAGAGATGAGGACTGGAGCTGCCATGTGCTTTCCATGCTCCTAGCACCTCCTCATTAAATCTTGTTCAGTGGTTTGGTTTGGTTTGGTTTGGTTTTTCGAGGTAGGGTCTCACTCTCTAGCTCAGGCTGACCTAGAATTCACTTTGTATTCTCAGGGTAGCCTCAAACTCACGGCGATCCTCATACCTCTGCCTCCTGGGAGCTGGGATTAAAAGCATGCACCACCACACCCAGCTAGTTTTGTTTTTTATAAAGGGGACTTTGTGTGAATATGATTTTTGTCTTGTTTCTTGTTCTTCTTTTTTATTTTTCTTTGTTAGAGACAGAGAGGGAGAGCAAGAGAGAGAATGGGTGTGCCAGGACCTCTAGCCACTGCAGACAAACACCAGGTACATGTGCCACCATGTGCATCTGGCTTACATGGGACCTGGAGAATCGAACCGAGGTCCTTAGGCTTCACAGGCATGCACCTTAACCACTAAGCCATCTCTCCAGCCCCCTTCTCCTTTTTTCCCCCAAGGCAGGGTTTCACTCCAGCACAGGCTGACCTGGAATTCAATATGTAGTCTCAGAGTGGCCTTGAACTCACAGCCTCCTACCTATGACTTCCAAGTGCTGGGATTAAAGGTGTGCACCACTACACCCAGCACTTTTTGTTTTTTTTTAAAGTATTTTTATTTTTATTTATTTATTTGAGAGAGAGCGAATGGACACACCAGGGCCTCCAGCCTCTGCAAACGAACTCCAGATGCATGGGCACCTTGTGCATCTGGCTTAAATGGGTCCTGGGGAGTTGAGTCTGGGTCCTTTGGCTTTGTAGGCAAGCGCCTTAACCACTAAGCCATCTCGCAGCCTTTGTTCAGTAGTTTTTCCATAGATAAATAAAGCTAACACTCCAGTCTTCTCAAACATGAAGCTAAAGGTTCTAATTACTTGGGTTTTTAGCAACCAGCCCCATCCCCAGGCCATCTAGAGAGCTCACTGGAAATCAGCGCATTGTCATCAACTCAGCTGTTCTGGAAAAGGCACATTATGAGTACAACCTCCCCTTCTCCCCTATCTCTCAGGAAATTCCAAGGCTTAAGGACCTTTATGCTAGGAATTTGACAGACAAAATACATTGCATATTATAGTATAATCACAAATAAATACATGCTCTGGATGAAGCAATGGCGATTAAGTATCTCCTAAGCTTACTGTCCTTGGAAATTTCCAGTCTATTGGGGTTTGCATGTTTATTGAGTGATATACAAAGAAAGTATCTAAGGTCAAATTGGAGAACTGCCTTTAGGGTTCCTTTCTCTGCTTTACAAAGAAGAAAAGCAGCCAGATGTGGTGGTGCACACCTTTAATCCCAGCACTCAGGAGGCGGAGGTAGGAGGATTACCGACAGTTCAAGATCACCCTGAGACTACATAGTGAATTCCAGGTCAGCTTGAGCTAGAGGGAGACCCTACCTCAGGAAAAAAAAAAGAAGAAGAAGAAAAGGTAAATCCATCTTTCCCTTTAGTAAATGCCAAACAGATGGTGTGTGGTTTAGTAAGGGCTTAACATGTGTGGAGTTGGGGTGCTTGAGCACTGTCCACAGCTGCTGTTGGCACCCTCTGAGGTCATCTCTTCTTTACTAGAATTGATGGGACCTGAAGGGACTGCCCATCTAATTGTGCTCAAAATTGGAAGCAGATTTTGCTTGTTGTCACTGAGTTCATTTGCTTTCATTTTTCTAGGCCTTATGATGGGAAATGGAGTAAGACAATGGTGGGATTTGGGCCTGAGGATGATCATTTTGTTGCAGAGCTGACATATAATTATGGTATTGGAGACTACAAGCTTGGCAATGACTTCATGGTAAATATCACTTTGTCCCTGTGGATGTTTGGATGAGACAGATGCTTGTTCTAATTTGAAGAAGGGTGTTTAGGCTGGAGAGATGGCTTAGCGGTTAAGGCGTTTGCCTGCAAAGCCAAAGGATCCTGGTTCCATTCCCCAGGACCCATGTAAACCCGATGTTCAAGGTGGCACATGTGTCTGGAGTTCATTTGTAGTGGCTGGAGGCCTTGGTGCATGTGCACTCGCTCGCTGTCTCTTTCTCTCTCTCAAATAAATAAAATAAAAAGTAATAAAAAGAAGGGTGTTTATCAGCAAGAAGATGATGTTTGAGGCCAGTCTGGGACTACAGTGAGTTCCAGGTTATCCTGGGCTAGAGGAAAAAAACCAAAACAGAGAGAAAGAAGAAGAGAAGGAGGGAAGGAAGAAGGAGGGAGGGTTCAAAGGAGATAAAGGTTTTGTGTTTGGGGTAGTATTCTAGGTAGAGAAAAGAGCTATCAAATAGCGCCTGGCATGTTAGAGAAAATATGAGGAATGGATGGAATAGAGGGTGAGGAGAAGATGGTAGGAGATGAGATAGAAGTGGATGACAGCTAGGTATGATGGCAGATAGGTGTCATCCCAGAACTCAGAAGGCTGAGGCAGGAGTATTGTGAGTTCTTGAAGCCAGCCTGGGCTACAAAGTCAGATCTTACCTCAAAAGCAAAACAAGAGCCAGGCATGATGGCACATACTTTTAATCCTAGTACTCTGGAGGCAGAGGTAGGAGGATCGCCATGAGTTCAAGGCCACCTTGAACATAGTGAATTCCAGGTTCTAGCATGGGCTAGAATGAGACCCTACATGGGGGGGGGGGAGCAAAACAACAAAAAGGAGTATGGGACCACATTGTTTTGGGCCTTTTAAGTCATAAAAATCCAAGGAGAGCCAGGCGTGGTAGCACACGCCTTTAATCCCAGCATTCTGGGGGCAGAGGTAGGAGTATCACCAAGAGTTCGAGACCACCTGAGACTACATAATGAATCCCAGGTCAGCCTGGGCTTACCAAGACCCTACCTGGGGCGGGGGGGGGGGGGATCCAAGTAGAATGAAGAAACATCAAGGTGCCTTTTTGTTTGTTGGTTGGTTTTTGGGGGGGGGAAAGGGGACGTTCATGTATTCCAGGCCAGCCAGCTTCAAATTTGATATGTAGCTGAGGGTGACCTTGAACTCCTGATTCTCCTTTTAGCTCTACCTGTTGAGTGCTGGGATTATAGGCATGTACCACCATGCTCAGTTTTGGGGGTGCTGGGGATTGAATCCAGAGCCTCATGCTAGGAAAGCATTCTACCAACTGAGCCACCTCTCTAGCTTCTGTCAAGGGTTTTGAGCAGAAGAAAAGCAAGGTCTGTGGGCTGTCCTGAGACTAGGCCATAGGGTACATTTAAAAAGTTCACTGTGAGAGTCAGACGTGGTGGCACGTGTCGTTAATCCCAGCACTTTGGAGACCAAGGTAGGATTGCTGTGAGTTTGAGGCCACCCTGAGATTACAAAGTGAATACTCTGTCAGCCTGGGCTAGAGTGAGACTCTACCTTGAAAAACAAAACAAAATGTTTACTGTGGCTGTAGAATGGGTGATAGATTGGCAGGACTGGAGAAGAGGCAGGTACAAAAGTGCTTACAGAGGTATGTTATTAAGTACTTTGATGGTAAAGCATTTATTGAGCATGTGTAAGGCCCTGAATTCAATCCTTAAAATAAATAAACCAAATCATCTTAAACATGTAGCTAGCAGGTCAAGGCAAGATGGTGTTAAATGGATCAAACTTCACTGATAGTGCAATTTGTTTCCTGTGATTGATTCATAATGGTATAAATCTGGGCACTTTGTAGAAAACACCCAAGGCTATTTTATTTTATTTTTATTTGTTTATTTTGGTTTTTTGAGATAGGTTCTCATTCTAACTCAGGCCGACCTGGAATTCACTATGGAGTCTCAGGGTGGCCTCCAACTCACAGCAATCCTCCTACCTCTGCCCCCCAAGTGCTGGGATTAAAGGCGTGCCCCACCATGCCCAGAATTTTAAAATCACTAAAAGAGAATGTCAATTAAATCTTAGATGACTTGATGAAAGACAGTGGGGTTTTGGTGTCTGATCTTGTTCTGTATGTAAGAGGTCTGTTGTGATTATATATGTGAGTGTTGTTGTTTTTCTTAGGGAATCACCCTTGCTTCCAGCCAGGCTGTCAGCAATGCCAGAAAGCTGGAGTGGCCGCTCAGAAAAGTTGCAGAAGGAGTTTTCGAAACTAAAGCCCCAGGAGGATATAAATTCTATTTGCAGGATCGCAATCTGCCCCAGTCAGGTAATTATGCCAGGACTGGCAACAGCCTGTCTAAGAGCACTTGTGATGAAGAGAAGGAACTGGAGTTCTTTTATTAATCTCTCTGTATATTGACGGGGCCTCTCTTCCCACGCCAGTGGTGCTCCCTCGTTTCTAAGAAAGTGTGTCCTTGGGTTAGTACATTAGTGCCTAACTCTAGAAGTCTAGGCTGGCTCTACTTATGCTATATATTTTTCAAGGTAAGGTCTCATTCTAGCCCAGGCTGATCTGGAATTCACTCTGCAGTCTCAGGGTGGCCTTGAACTCACGGCAGTCCTCCTACCTCAGCCTCCCAAGTGCTGGGATTAAAGGTGTGCACCACCACGCCTGGCTCAGGCAGTTTTTTTTTTTTTAATTGTGGGCATTTAATTCCTGAAAATTCTATTCCTTCTTGGGCTGGAGAGATGGCTTAGCAGTTAAGGTGCTTGCCTGCAAAGCCAAAGGACCCAAGTTCTATTCCTCAGAACCCATGTAAGCCAGATATGTTTGCAGTGGCTGAAGGCCCTGGCTTGCACATTCTCTCTCTCTCAAATAAATAAAATAAACAAATTAATTTTAAACACAAGTCAACTCCTTCCTGCCAAAACCAAAGCAAAGCAAAAGAATGAAGAGAAAGAGCAATTCTGCCTGCTATTGCACTCACAAAGTAAATGCTAGCCATGACCTGGTGGGAGTCGTACACATTCTTCCTACACTGGTCTGGCCTGGGCCAGGTCCTGAATGCTGAATGTGACAATAGTGTTTAATGCTCCTTGTTTGTCATCTGGTACTCAGCCGAAGAAAGAGCAATCCTAACATGCCTATGTAGCCCTTAACTGAGAGGTGCTTTTTTGTACTTCACTGGTCTATTCAGGAATTTTCTCTTTTGTTTTGCTTTGTAAAATTTTTGTTTCCACTTTAGACATTTCAAACATGTATATAATCCTTTTAGTTCCCATTAATCCCCATCTTATTTTCATGTTTTTTTTTTTGTTGTTGTTGTTGTTGTTGTTTTTGTTTTTCGTGGCAGGGTCTCACTGTAGCTCAGGCTGATCTGGAATTCACTCTGTATTCTCAGCATGGTCTTGAACTCACAGTGATCCTCCTACCTCTGCCTCCTCCTGAGTGCTGGGATTAAAGGCGTGCACCACCACGCCCAGCAAATCTTTTTTTTTTGTTTTGTTTTTTTGTTTTGTTTTTCAAGGTAGGGTTTCACTGTAGCTCAGGCTGAACTGGAATTCACTATGTAGTCTCAGGGTGGCCTCAAACTCACAGTGATCCTCCTACTTCTGCCTCCTGAGTGCTGGGATTAAAGGCACGTGCCACCGTGCCCGGCTTCATGCTTCTTTTTTATGGTTTCTCTGTTATTTATTTTTAATTTTTTGCTTATTTTGTTTTTTCTTTTTTTAAATTTTGTTTATTTTTATTTATTTATTAACAACAGACAGAGAGAGAAAGAAGCAGAGATAAAGAGAGAGAGAATGGGCACACCAGGGCCCCTATCCACTGCAAATGAACTCCAGATACATGCACCACCTTGTGCATCTGGCTTACGTGGATACTAGGGAATCAAGCCTTGAATCAGAGTCCTTGGGCTTCACAAGCAAGTGCTTAACCACTAAGCTATCTCTCTGGCCCCTATTTTTGGTTTTTCTGAGGTAGGGTCTCACTCTAGCTCTGGCTGGCCCCAAACTCACAGCAATTCTCCTATCTCTGTCTCTCTAGTGCTGAAATTAAAGGCATGTGCCACCATGCCTTTATAAACTTATCTTTCCCCCCCCAAGGTTTTTTGAGGTAGGGTCTCACTTTATCCTAGGCTGACCTGAAACTTCCTATGTAGTCTCAGGGTGGCCTTGAACTCACAGTGATCCTCCTGCTTCTGCCTCCCAAGTACTAGAATTAAAGGTGTGCACAACCACACCTGGCTTCTTTCTTTGAGATAGGATCTCATGTAGCCCAGGCTGGTTTCACACTTACTATGTAGCTAAAGATGACTTTGAATTTCTGATCCTCTTATTTCCATTTCCCAAGTACTGGAATTACTGGCATGTACCACATGTCCAGTGCCTAGGATCAAACCCAGGCTTCATGCATGGTAGACAAGCACTCTACCAGCTGAGCTACATCCTCAGCCCCCCTTTTTTTTCTTTCCACATGTTTTTGCCTTTTTCTTTTGCAGTGCTGGGGGTTGAACCCAGGGCCTTGCACATGCTAAGCAAGCACACTACTATTGAGCTATATCACTCAGCCCACAATTGATACCTTTTTTTTATTTGCAAGGAGAGAGGGGACCTGGAATTCACTTTGTATTCTCAGGGTGGCCTCAAACTTAACAACAATCGTCCTATACTGCCTCCCAAGTGCTAGGATTAAAGGTGTGCACCACCACTTCGGGCTTCCTCTATACATTTTTTCCCTTCTGATCTTAGTCATGCTTCAGTACAGGTTGAGCATCCCAATTCTAAGAAAATTGTAAATGATGTAGAATCTAAAATACATCAGTGCTCAAAATGTCTCAATATTTGTTTGAGACAGTGTTTCAGCATGTAGCCCGGGCTAATGTGAACTCATTGATCCCACTGCCTCAACCTCCCAAGTGCTAGGATTACAGGCATATGCTATATTATCCCATAAATTTCAGATTTTGAAATGTGGATTTTTCAGGTTAGAGATAATCAACCAATAAAGGCTCTATAGTTCAAAATTCTGAAATATTTCTGGCCCTAAGAGTTTCATATAAGGGATATTCAACCTGGATTTCAAATAATGGACAGTCCCAAAATCTTAAAAAACTTTTTTTTTGGTTTTTCGAGGTAGGGTCTCACTCTGGTCTAGGCTGATTAAAAAACTTTAAAAAAAAAAAGTTTAGGGCTGTAGAGATGGCTTAGCGGTTAAGGCGCCTGCCTCCTAAGCCTAAGAACGCCGGTTCCAATCTCCAGGTCCCACGTTTAGCCAGATGCAGTGACGCAAGGGCGCAATGCCGCACTTGCCCACAAGGGGGCGCAGGCATCTGGATTTCATTCATAGCAGATGAGAGGCTGCTGGCACGCCCATTCTCTATCTGTCTTCCTCTCCCTTTCTCTCTGTCTCTCTGTGACTCTCTCCAAAAATAAATAAATTAATTAATTTTAAAAAAAAGTTTAGTGAGACTTCATTAGATTAGATAAGAAAGGGATAGTACAGAGAGCTCCAACCATGTGGAAGGCTGGAGGGGATAGGGAGTCCACATGGGAGTAGGACCCCCCCATCTTGGCTCTATTGGATCAAGGAGTTTGAGAGCCAAAACAGAGCTTCAAATACTTGTCTTTAGAATGATAAGAACTTTGAGGAATTAATTTTCTATTGTTAATGTATTCAAATCGATTAATCTGATTCATAACTGTTCCCATTCCTGTCCCTGGATCCCTTCTGCTCTTCTGTTTGAAATTTTTTTTTTTTTTTTTTTTTTTTTTTTTGGTACTTGTGATTGAGCATAAGGCTTCACATCTACTGAGCTATATCCTCAGCCCTCCCTTCTGGCTGTGAATGAACTTGGATTTGTTGATATGAAATCAGTGGAGAAAAATAAAGTTGAATCTGCCAGGAAAAGGCCCTTGCAAGAAACATTGGTTTAGTCATTCTGTTGCTATTCTAGTAAATGTGATCAAGGCAGTAAAAACAAAGGAAAATACATCAAATTAGTTATCGTTAAATGTTTATGTAAAACAGCTCTTCAGAAAGGCTTTTGTTAGGCCTGTTGGCACAGTCCTGTAGTCCCAGCTCTTCTGAAGGCTGAGGTAAGTTCAAGGCCTTTTTGTGCTACAGAATGAGTCCAAGGCTCCCTGGTGTGGTGGTGCACACCTTTAATCCCAGCACTCAAGAGACAGAGGTAGGAGGATCGCTGTGAGTTCAAGGCCACCCTGAGAATATGAGCGAATTTCAGGTCAGCCTGGGCTAGAGCAAGACTCTACCTCGGGGTGGAGGGGGTGGGAATGAATTCAAGGCCATCTGGGCAACTTATCAAGAACCTGTCTCAAGGGCTGGAGATATGGCTCAGCAGTTAAGGCACTTGCCTGCAAAGTTCTGAACACTGGTTCAATTCCATAGTACCCACATAAAGCCAGATGTATAATATGGCACATGCATCTGGAATTTGTTTGTAGTGGCTACAGATTCTGGTGCACCCATTCTCCATCTGTCTGTCTTCTGTCTCCCTCTGCTTGCAAATAAATAAGTAAATACATGTTTTTAAAAAGAACCAATATCAAAATAAAAGGTATAAAATAGGCCGGATGTGGTGGTGCATGCTTTTAATCCCAGCACTAAGGAGGCAGAGGTAGGATCACTATGAGTTTGAGGCCCCCCTGAGAGTACATAGTGAATTCCATGTTAGTCTGGACTAGAGTGAAACCCTACCTTGAAAAAACAAAAACAAAACAAAAAGTATAAAATAGGCTGGACATATAGCTCAGTGGTTTAGCTCACTTGCCTAGCATATGCAAAGCCCTAGGTTCAATCTGTTAATACCACAAAAACATAATCAAAGGAAAATCGCTTTACAGTTGTGGAGGTGCAGCTCAGCAGTAGAGTACTTGCCTGATTTGCAAGACCCTGGGTTTGCACTAGCAGTGGGGTGGGATCAGAAGGTTACTTTATTTTTTTTTAATAATTATTATTTTTTATTAACTTTTAATCGTACATACCAAAAAAACCCCACCCGATATTTCCCTCCCCTCCCCCTTTCCACTTTAGAACTCCAGTCTCCATCATGTCCCCTCCCTCTCTCCATTAGTCTCTCTTTTTTAATTTGATGACATCATCTTTCTCTTCTATTTTGAGGGTCTTGCAAAGGTATTGCTAGGCACTGCAAGATCATGGATATCGAGGCCAATTTCTGTCTGGGCAGTTACATTGTAAGAGGTCATATCCTTCCTTTGGCTCTTCCATTCTATCCGCCCCCTCTTCCGCAATGGTCCCTGAGCCATTGGAGGGTGTGACAGAGGTGTTTCAGTGCTGGGCGCTCCTCCATCCCTTCTTCTCAGCACTATGTTGCCTTTTGGGTGATCCCAGTGGTCATCACCATCTGAAAAGAGAAGCTTCTCTAGCCAGAAGTGAGAGTAGCATTAATATGTGAACATGAACATTTAGTGTAGTGCCCCCAGGGCAGCTTGGTGGGAATAATATATACATTTAGTCAGACATGAGCAGGCTTATACCCCCAAGGCTCATGACCTCACCTACCATAGACTTTTACTTAGGTTTTTCAGTACCAGGTATGTATTCCCTCCCGTAGAGAGGGCCTTCAGTCCAATTATGGAGCAGTTGGTTACCCCAAGAGTAGACACGCCACTATTGCACCCGTTCAGTCTGGCCAAGCTTGAATATTTGGCGTCCACTGTTTTCATTGTTGATGGCTTCTGTCTCCCATACGCTGCGTGCAGTGCCAGAAGGTTACTTTAATGTAAAATGTTTCCATGGGTTTTCAGGTGAGTTTTTTTGGTGCTGGGCCTCCGTCATGCTAAGCACATAATTCTACCACTGAGTTCTATCCAAGCTCTCAGTGTTAGACACTTTCTATAACTTTCCTTCTTTTTGCAAAATGATATTTTTTTCTTAGACAAACAGGTAAGCACATATTACAGAAAGAAAAAACAGCAGTACCTGTATGTCTAGAGATAACTGCTGTAGCCGGGCGTGGTGGCGCACGCCTTTAATCCCAGCACTCAGGAGGCAGAGGTAGGAGGATCACTGAGAGTTCGAGGCCACCCTGAGACTACATAGTTAATTCCAGGTCAGCCTGGACCAGAGTGAAACCCTACCTCGAAAAACCAAAATAAATAAATAAATAAATAAACAAATAAATAAATAAATAAATAGAGATAACTGCTGTAAACATTCTGGAGCATATCTTTCCAGTCTTTTATCCAGAACAATGATCTTCATAAACCATTGCAGAAATTCCATTGCAATATTACAGGATATGAAAGAACAATTTTCTGTTCTTGCTTATTATGTTGTTCCTAGTGCAGCATTGTTCTGGACAACACTGGTAAAAGCCCTTTATAGATCTCCAGTGACTTTTTGAATTGCTGAAAATGGACTTGGTTTTTCAGCAATGTACATTTTTAAAGCTTTGGAACATTATGTCAAATTCTTGCCCAGAAGTTTCCTAACTTACACTCTGCCAGTATTTTACAAGCAGGATTTTTCCTCCTGCAATAAAACATTTAACACTGCTAACTTAAAATTATTTGTCAGGACAAAAAATTAATGGGAAATAAATTATTTGCCAGTACTTTGTTGACTCATTCTTTAAACTTAATCCATTAATCCTTTAGGAATGCATTTTGCTCTTATTTATTTTTGTATATGTATGTGCGTATGTGGTATGCATGGGTGTATATGTTTATATATACGTACACATACACGTAGAGGCCAGAGGTTGACCTTAAGTGTTTCCCACAATCACTCTTCACCTTATTCTTTATTTGTTTGTTTGTTTGTTTGTTTGTTTGTTTTTGTATTGTTTTTCGTGATAGGGTCTTACTCTAGCCCAGACTGACCTGGAATTCACTCTGTAGTTTTAGGCTGGCCTCCAACTCGTGATGATCCTCCTACCTCTGCTTCTTAACTGCTGGGATTAAACGTGTGCATCACCATGCCTGGCCCTTATTTATTTAAGAACTTTTTTGTGTTAATTTATTAGAGATAGAGAAAGAGGCAAATAGAGAGAATGGGCACACCAGGGCCTCCAGCCACTGCAAATGAACTCCAGATGCATGTGCCACCATGTGCATCTGGGTTATGTGGGTACTGGGGAACTCAACCTGGGTCTTTTGGCTTCACAGACAAGTGCCATAACCACTAAGCCATCTCTCTAGCCCTCTACCTTATATTTTGAGACAGGGTCTCTTACTGAACCCAGAACTCACTGATTCAGTTAAGCCATAAAGCCCCAGGGATCCTCCCTCAGCCTCTTGAGTACTGGGATTACAGACATGTGCCTCCATGCCCAGCTTTTTCATGGGTGCTGGGATCCAAGCTCAGATCCCCTGCTTGTGCAATTACCACGTTACTGACTCAGCTGTCCCCCACCCCTTATATTGACTTAGGTTTTTTTTTGGTTTTGCAAGGTAGGTTCTCACTCTGGTCCAGGCTGACCTGGAATTCACTATGTAGTCTCAGGGTGGCCTCGAACTCTAGGTGATCCTCCTACCTCTGCCTCCCAAGTGCTGGGATTAAAGGCGTGCGCCACCATGCCCGGCTCTTGACTTAGGTTTTTTTTTAAAAAATATTTTATTTGTATTTATTTATTAGAGAGAGAGAGACAGAAAATGGGTGTGCCAGGGCCTCCAGCCAGTGCAAACGAACTCCAGATGCATGCATCCCCTTGTGCATCTGCCTTACATGGGTCTTGGGGAATTGAACTTGGGTCCTTTGGCTTTGTGGGCAAATGCCTTACCCACTAAGCCATCCCTCCAGCCCTAACTTAGTTTTTTAAATCACAAACTTTAAAAAAATATATATGGAATGCTTCAAAACTTTGCACGTCATCCTTGTGCAACGGCCATGCTAATCTTCTCTGTATGGTTCCAATTTTAGTATATGTGCTGCCAAAGCAAGCACTTAATCATATTCTTGGTGTACAGAGACTTGCTGGGGATCACACTTAAGTCCTTGTGCATGCTAGGCACATACTCCACCTCCAGCCTCCTAAATTTTTACATATATTTGAGTCTATTTTGGTCTTTTTCTTTTATTCCACTGAACTGACTTTTTTGTTTGTTTGTTTGTTTGTTTGTTTGTTTGTTTGTTTGTTTGTTTGTTTTGGCTTGTTTGGGTTTTGTTTGTTTGTTTTCCGAGGTAGCGTCTCACTCTAGCCCAGGCTGACCTGGAATTCACTATGTAGTCTCAGGCTGGCTTCAAACTCATAGCAATCCTCCCACCTCTGCCTCCTGAATGCGGGGATTAAAGGCGTGCGCCACTCTGCCTGGCTACTTTTGCTGGTTTATTACCCTACAGATCCGGTAGTAAAAGTAACTCTGGCAGTGTCTGACCTTCAGAAGTCCTTGAACTACTGGTCTAGTCTACTGGGAATGAAAATTTATGAACAAGATGAGGAGAAGCAAACAGCTTTGCTGGGCTATGCTGATAACCAGGTAAGTCATCTTGTAGTCAACTAACTTCGGTTACTTAGAGTTCAGCTTATAAATGAGAACAATGTAAAGAGTGATCCCATAGGTTCTTCACAGCGATTCACTACTTATTCAGATGAACAGAAATAAGGAAATACAAATTAGTGTTGACCTACCACTCAGATACTACCCTAGTTTCTGTTTGGGGATGTATCTTACAAGTGAAATGTGAGGCCTTGCATTCCATTCCCAGCACTGCTAGAAAAAGGGAGGGAGGGAGGAAGAGAGAGAGAAAGAGGTGGAATTGCTTATCAGACAAGATTTAGTGGGTGGTCTATTGCATACATATGTTTTTAAAAACCTAGCATTGGAGTCTAATTGAGTTCATGCTTTGCCCTAGCATATCTTTTCCTTAGTGTTGTCTTATTGTCTTGTTTTGTTTTTTTTTCATGGTAGGGTCTCACTCTAGCTGGGGCTGACCTGGAACTCACTTTGTAGTTCCAGGCTGGCCTTGAACTCACAGCAATCCTCCTACCTCTACCACTGGATTCCAAGTACTGGGATTAAAAGCATATGCCACCACACCCAGCCTTGGCATTGTTTTATGTGTGCATTAGAAATGTGCATAAAGTTAGCTGCTGTAGCATTGTTTATAATAATGAAAGATACAAACCTCCACATCTGATGGGTTAAAGAAATATTTCAGTAATTTATGGTTTATATATAGAATGTATTACAACATAGCTATCATAAAAACTAAGGCAAAGCTTTATGCATTGGTGCAACGATATTAATTGGAGATAAAGAAAGGGTAGAATTATTAAACTGAGTACAATGGTTCATTCCTGTAATCTCAGCACTTGGGAGGCTGAGTCAGGAAGATCATGAGTTCAAGGCTAGCCTGAACTATAACTATTCTGTGAATTCCAGGCCAACTTAGGTTACATAGTAAAACCTTGTCCAAAATAGGAGATGGGGGGAGGGGTGATGCCGGAGAGATGGCTTAGCAGTGAGGGCACTTGCCTGCAAAGCCAAAGGACCCATGTTCAATTCCCCAGGACCCACGTAAGCCAGGTGCACAAGGTGACACATGCATCTGGAGTTCGTTTGCAGTAGCTGGAGGCCCTGGTGTACGCATTCTCTCTCTCCTCCTTTTTCTTTTTTGCTCCCTCTCTCAAATAAATAAAAATTTAAAAAATTAAAAAATGGAGATGGGGATATTTTGGACATTGTTGTAAATTGTTTTGCTATTTATGTAAACAAACAGGCAAATTTAAGTGCACAGTATATTTAAAGCAAGATCCACAGAAAGTACTCACTAGGAGGAAGCAAGGGAAACGGAGGTAGGGAGAGAGGGAGGAAGGGAGGGAAGCTGGTTCTACTTCATTCTTTTAGTACTGTTAAAGAGTTTTTATATATGCGCATATTACCGCCTGTAAGTATAAGCCCACTTTATGCTTTGCAGTGTAAACTGGAGCTACAAGGCATCAAGGGTGCAGTGGATCATGCAGCAGCTTTTGGAAGAATTGCCTTCTCTTGTCCTCAGAAAGAGGTAATGTTTGAGAACCTAATTGCTTAAGCCCTATAGCTGCGCAGGTTCAAGTCAGCTGAGAACCCGCTGGAACGTGACCTTGTGCACTTGCCTTTTTATGTTCCTCAAGTTGCCAGACTTAGAAGAATTGATGAAAAGGGAGAAGCAGACCATCCTAACTCCCCTAGTGAGTCTGGATACTCCAGGGAAGGCAACAGTGCAAGTAGTCATCCTGGCTGACCCTGTAAGTATTACTTAGCAAGCAGAGAAATACACTATTTTAAGGGTTTCTTCAAAGGTGTTCTTGCCAAATTGCTTTTCTCTTTAATATAGGATGGACATGAAATTTGCTTTGTTGGGGACGAAGCCTTCCGAGAACTTTCTAAAATGGACCCAAAAGGAAGCAAATTACTGGATGATGTGAGTCTCACTTCTATATTGATATTATTATGGGGCAAAGTGGGGAAGGTGAACCATGTCCTCACCCTGTTAGTGTGACGTTTAGCCAGAAGACCTATATCTTCAATTCCACAGATTCAGCATCCACACACCCGGCTAGATATCTTTTAATTGATTTCTTAAAAACTTTTTGAAAGCTGGAGAGATGGCTTAGCGGTTAAGGTACTTAACTGTAAGTTCAATTCCCCAGGACCCACATAAGCCAGATGTGCAAAGTGGCGTATGCATCTAGAGTTCATTTGCAGTGGCTGGAGGCCTTGGCACGCCCATTCTGTCTCTCTCTCTCTCTCAAATAAATAAAAATAATTTTTTTTAAAAAAAAAACTTCTTTTTTATTTTTTGAGGAAAGGTCTCACTCTAGCCCAGGCTGACCTGGAATTCACTATGTAGTCTCAGGGTGGCCTCAAACTCATGGCGATCCTCCTGGCTCTGCTTCCCGAGTGCTGGGATTAAAAGCATGCGCCACTACGCCCGGCTTTTATTTTTTGTTTTTTGGGTTTTTTTTGAAGTAGTGTCTCATTCTAGCTCAGGCTGATCTGGACCTCACTGTGTATTCCTAGGCTGGCTTCAAACTCACAACAATTCTGCTGCTTCAGCCTCCTAAGTGCTAGGATTAAAGATGTCACCATCACTGTTGGCTACTTATTTTATTATTATTACTTATTCTTTTATACATCCTTTTTTGGTTTATTGTGGTAAGGTCTCACTCTAAACCAGGCTGATCTAGAATTCACTATAGTCTCAAGCCTGCCTTGAACTCACAGCAGTCCTCCTACCTCTGCCTCCTGAGTGCTGGAATTAAAGGTGTGCACCACCATTACTGGCTACTTAATTTATTTTTAACAAGGTATCTCACTGTGTAGCTCAGGCAGGCCTCAAAGTAGTGATTCTCCTGCCTCAGCCTCCTGAGTGCTAGGATTATAGGCATGGGGCACCACATTTCTTTAGTTATAGTTTTACCTTAAAAATCTGTTTACAGCCAGATGTGGTGGCACATGCCTTTAATCCCAGCACTTGGGAGGCAGAGGTAGGTGGATCGCTGTGAGTTTGAGGCCACCCTGAGACTACATAGTGAATTCCAGGTCAGCCTGGACTAGAGTGAGACCCTACTTCGAAAAACCAAAAAAAAAATCTGTTTACAGAGGCTGAGGAGTTAGCTCAGTCAGTAAAGTGCTTGCCTTGCAAGTGTGAGGAATTGAGTTTTGTCCCTGGAACACATTTAAAAATGCCAGGTGTGGTGGATGTGCCTGTAATCCAGGCACTAGGAAAGTGGACACAGGAACACTTCAGAAACTTACTGGCTAGCCAGTCTATTGAATCAGTGAGTCTTGGGTTCACTAAGATATCCTGTCTCCAAAAAAAAAAAAAGAAAAGAAAAGAAAAACCCACTAAGATGGAAGAGTAATCAAAGAAGACACCTGATGTTGACCTTAACCCTCCACATTTACTCAGACATACATACCACAGGCATACATGTGCAAAAAAAAAAGCCCTAATATTCTGCTGCCTCTGTCTGTTGCCTCTAAGAAAATTATACACTGATAGAGAATAACTGGCCCTGATCTTGAACCTTATGCCTTCTGTGTTTTATTTATTTATTTTTTTGAAGAGAGAGGGAGAATTGGTGAGCCAGGGCCTCGGCCACTGCTATTGAACTGCAGACACTTGCACTTGCCTCACCTTTGTGCGTCTGACTTATGTGGGATCTGGACAGTCGAATATGGGTCCTTAGGCTTTGCAGGCAAGCTCCTTAACTGCTAAGCCATTTCTCCTGCCCCAACCTTCTGTTTTTCCTCTCTTGAAGACCTTGAGCTGAGCCCTATTCCAGTCTCACAGAATTTTTTTTATATTTTATTTATTTGAAAGAGAAAATGGGGGTGCCAGGGCCTCCAGCCACTGCAAACGAACTCCAGGCACATGTGCCATCTTGTGCATCTGGCTTACATGAGTCCTGGGGAATTGAACCTGGGTCCTTTGGCTTTGTAGGCAAATGCCTTAACTGCTAAGCCATCTCTTCAGAATTTTTATATTAATCAAAACATAATTTCTTTTTTTAATTTTAATATTTTTATTGACAACTTCCATAATTGTAGACAATATCCCATGGTAATTCTTTCCCTCCCCCCACTTTGCCCTTTGAAACTCCACTCTCCATCATATCCCTCCCCCTCTCAATCAGTCTCTCTCTTATTTTGTGTCATCATCTTTTCCTCCTCTTATGATGGTCCTGTGTAGGTAGTGTCAGGCACTATGCGGTCATGGATATCCAGGCCACTTTGTGTCTGGAAGAGCACGTTATAAGGAGTCCTAACCTTCCTTTGGCTCTTACATTCTTTCCGCTACCTCTTCCGCAATGGACCCTGAGCCTTGGAAAGTGTGTTAAAGATATTTCAGTGTTAAGCACTCCTCTGTCACTTCTCAGCACCATGGTGCCTTCTGAGTTATCCCAAGGTCACCACCATCTGAAAAGAGAAGCTTCTTCAGCCGGGCGTGGTGGCGCACGCCTTTAATCCCAGCACTCGGGAGGCAGAGGTAGGAGGATCGCCGTGAGTTCGAGGCCACCCTGAGACTACGTAGTGAATTCCAGGTCAGCTTGGACCAGAGTGAAACCCTACCTCGAAAAACAAAACAACAACAAAAAAAAAAACCAAGAGAAGCTTCTTCAACAAAAAGTGAGAATAGCATTAATATATGGGTATGAACATTAAAAGAAGTGCTTACTGGGCAGTTTGGTGAGCATCGTATATACATTTAGCCAGACACCAGCAGACGTTACACCCCTAGGTCTCATGACTACCCCGTTGTAGGTTTTCAGTGTCAGGGATGTATTTCCTCCCATGGAGCAGGCCTCCAGTCCAATTAGAGAGCAGTTGGTTTCCTCCATAACAGACATGCCATATTGTACCCATTGGCTTATTTGGCGTGGCTGGCCAAATTTAAAACTTGCAGTGTCCACTGTTGAGTATCTCCACTGGTGACTTCTCTCTCTCCCATTGAACTGCATGCAGCATGTTTTTTTTTTCCAGCTTTCTCTCAGTTGGTCCACATGGAGAAGGTTTTCAGCTCAGCTCCAGCAGGATTTCTCAGTGACCTTGCATTGCAGCCCAAGTATGTGGCGTCTTCAGCAATAGGGTCTTACCATCTATTCCTGGTGGGAAACTAAGGACCTTGGCAATGGCCTGTAATGTTTTGGGGTTATCAGGGACCTTCCTGGCCAACACCTCACTGGAAGGTATCCCACCCCTGGCACTGAAAATTTTCTAGTAACAGTCTATGGCTCCTGAGTGTTCCATTGTCTAGAAAAGTAGGTTACCATATGACCTATTTATATCCTCTTAGATTTTGATTAGCCCTCCTTCCACCTTTCCTTTACTTAGTCTCTTCCCCTGACCTTATTTAGACCTTTTCACACCCATTAATCTGTTCTTCTACTTGCATATATACAATACCATCCTATTAAATCCCCCCTTTCTATTCCCTTTATATCCCCTTTCTAGCTTACTGACCTCTGCTCCTGAGTTTAATTTTTACTCACATAGAAGTCCAATCATCTGTAGCTAGGATCCACATATGAGAGAGAACATGTGACATTTGGCTTTCTGGGCCTGGGTTACCTCATTAAGTATAATCCTTTCCAGATCCATCCATTTTCCTACAAATTTCATAACTTCATTTTTCTTTACCACTGAGTAGAACTCCATTGTGTAAATGTCCTACATCTTTATTATCCACTCATCAATTGAGGGACATCTAGACTGGTTCCATTTCCTAGCTATTGTGAATAGAGGGGCAATAAACATGGTTGAGCAAGTATCTCTAAGATAGCAAGATGAGTCCTTAGGACAAATGCCTAGGAGTGGTATAGCTGGGTCATATGGTAGATCTACTTTTAGCTGACTCAGGAACCTCCACACTGATTTCCACAATGGCTGGACCAAATTGCATTCCCACCAACAGTGTAGAAGGGTTCCTCTTTTTCCACATCCTTGCTAGCATTTGTGGTCTTTTGTTTTCATGATGGTAGCCAATCTGACAGGGGTGAGATGGAATCTCAGCATAATTTTAATCTGCATTTCCCTGATGACTAGGGATGTAGAACATTTTTTAGATGTTTGTATGCCATCTGTACTTGTTCTTTTAGAACTCTCTATTTAGTTCCAGGGTCTTTTTCTTTTTCTTTTTTCTTTTCTTTCTTTCTTTTTTTTTTTTTTTTGTTTGTTTGTTTTTTTTTTTTTTTTTTTTTTTTTTTTTTTTTGGTTTTTCGAGGTAGGGTCTCTCTCTGGTCCAGGCTGACCTGGAATTAACTGTGTAGTCTCAGGGTGGCCTCGAACTCATGGCAATCCTCCTACCTCTGCCTCCCTTGTGCTGGGATTAAAGGCGTGCGCCACCATGCCCGGCTCCTTTTTTTTTTTTAATTTGAGAGAGAGAGAGAATGGTCATGCCAGTGGCCTCTCAGCCGCTGTGAGTTAACTCCAGACATGTGTGCCCCTTTGTGTACATGTGCTATGTTGCGCGCTTGTGTCACTTTTTTTTTTTTTTTTTTTTTTTTTTTTTTGGTTTTTCGAGGTAGGGTTTCACTCTAGTCCAGGCTGACCTGGAATTAACTATGTAGTCTCAGGCTGGCCTCGAACTCTCGGCGATCCTCCTACCTCTGCCTCCTGGGTGCTGGGATTAAAGGCATGCGCCACCACACCCAGCTTTGTGTCACTTTTTGCATCTGGCTAAACATGGGACCTGGAGAATTGAATGGGCATTCTTAGGCTTCACAGACAGGCGCCTTAACTGCTAAGTCATCTCTCCAGCCCCCGTGGCCCATTTTTTAATTGGGTTGTTTGGTTTCTTATTGTTTAATTTTTTGAGTTCTTTGATATCCTAGATATTAATCCTCTGTCAGATGTATAGCTGGCAAAGATTTTCTCCCATTCTGTAGATTGCCTCTTTGCTCTATTCACTGTGTCCTTTGTTTCTTTTTTTTCGTGTGAGAGAGAGAATTAGTATGCCAGGGCCTCCAGCCACTGTAATCAGACTCCAGACACATGCACCACCTTGTGTGCAGGTGTAACCTTGCACATTTGTCATCTTGTTCATCTGGCTTATGTGGGATCTGGGGAGCTGAACATAGGTCCTTAGGCTTCTCAGGTAAGTGCCTTAACTGCTAAGCCATCCCTCCAGCCCTCCATAATGCATTTTGATCATAATCATCTCCCATTACCTTCTCTTTTCTGCACTCTCTCCCATCAAATTTGTTTTTCACAAAGTTTCTCCTTTTGTTAATGTTAATTTTTTATTACTTTATTTATAAAAAGAGAGAAGGAGTGGGCTTGTCAGGGCCTCTTACCACTGCAAACTTAACTCCAGATACATGTGCCATTTTGTGCATCTGGCTTTACATGGGTACTAGGGTATTGAACCGGGGCCATCAGGCTTTGCAAGCAAGTGGCTTAACTGCTGAGGCATCTTTCCAGCCCCCTCCCCTTTTATTTTATTTTTTGAGTTAGGGTCTTGCTGTAGCCCAGGCTGACCTGGAATTTGTCTCAGGCTGGGCTTGAACTCACAGAGATCCTGCCACATCAGGCTCCTCCTGAGTTTGGGATTAAAGGTGTGCGCCACCATGCCTGGCTTGGTTTTTGTTTGTTTTGTTTTTCAAAGTAGGGTCTCACTGTAGTCCAGGCTGACCTGGAATTCACTCTGTAGTCTCAGGGTAGCCTTGAACTCATGGCGATCCTATCTCTGCCTCCTGAGTGCTGAGATTAATGGTGTATGCCACCATGCCTGTTTTGTTTTTTTTTAAGACAGCATGCACTTTGCATCGTGCATGCTATGGGAAGGACCAGGGAATGACATTAAGGTGAGATCAACTTGATAGTAACAGGAGCAGTTCCCATGTTACAACTTCTAATACTGTAGTTTCACACAGATTTGAATAGCTTAGTTCAAACTCCAAATTTGTAGGTGGTGACCTTTAAGAACTTTTCAATATTCCTCAAATATGGTGATTTAATATCAACTTTCAAGAGATGGCACAAGTGAGGGGACAGAATAGTTTTCTAGCCACAGCTAGCAATCATTAGAATACATTCACACCAATACTGAATGCATACAACTGTTGCATATACTGGCTGACTATAGCCTACCAGACCCTCAAGCCATGACACCAGTCATTGAGACATCTTTATTTTTCTAAAAATTTTTATTTGTAAAAAAGAGAATGAGGGGCTAGAGAAATGGCTAAGTGGTTAAGGGTATGCCTGTGAAGCCTTAGGACACCGGTTCGAATCTCCAGGTCCCATGTAAGCCAAATGCACATGGTGGCGCATGTGTCTGGACTCGTTTGTAGTGGCTGGAGGCCCTGGCATGCCCATTCTCAATCACTGTCTATCTCTCCCTGTCTCTAATAAGTAAAATAAAAAATAAATAAATAAATTTTTTAAAGAGAATTAGTATGGGCATGCCAGACACATGTTCCATTTTGTGCATCTTGACTTTACATAGGGAAACAAACTCCAGCCCAAACTCAAGTTTTACAAGTGTCTTTAACCACTGACTGCACCACTTGTCCAACCCAAGACATCCTTATTCTTCTTTAGTATTTTTCGAGACACGGAGACAGGCAGGGTTTTGTTTTTTGAGGTAGGGTCTCACTCTAGCCCAAGTTGACCTTGAACTTACTCTGTACTTGTCGTCTGTTGTTGAACACACAGTGATCCTTCTACCTCTGCCTCCTGAGTACTGGGATTAAAGGCATGTGTCCCACTACCGGCCAGTTCCCCTTTTTAAAAATGTGTGTGAGCTGGTTGTGGTGGTGCGCACCTTTAATTAATCCCAGTACTCGGGAAGCAGAGGTAGGAGGATCACTGTGTGTTCAACAGACAGGTAGGGTCTCACTCTAGCCCAGGCTGACCTGGAATTCTCTGTGTAGTCTCAGGGTGGCCTCAAACTCACAGCAATCCTCCTACCTCTGCCTCCCAAGTGCTGGGATTAAAGGTGTGTACCACCACACCCAGCTGAAATTTTGTTTTGTTTTGTTTTGTTTTTGGAGTAAGGCAAAAGAGACTTGTTGAGAAAAGGGTGGCAAAGAAAGCCTCAGTACATGAGGGCAAGCATGCTTAGTATTTGGTCCAAAGAAGAGAAAAGAAAGAAAAAAGAAAGGTTACACTGCCTGAGTTAGAACTTTGAGAAGTGGGCGGGCTCAGCAATGAGGATCTGCAAGCATCTGCTGAAAAAGAAGCATTTCCATACTTGCTTTGACCAGATACCTAAAATTTACTTGTAGATCCAAACCACAGTGTGTGTGTGGGGGGGTGTACTATGGATTGAACCCAAGGCCTCATACATACCAGCCAAGTGCTTCACCACTAAGCTGTATCCTTAGCCCTCAAAACACTTAATGCTTTTATTTGGGACCTAGAGAGATGGCTCAGCCATTAAGACACTTTCCTGCAGAGCCTAACAACCCAGGTTTGATTCCAAATGTCCATGTAAAGCCCAATGCGCAAGGTGGCATTTGCATCTAGAGTTCATTTGCAACTGCTGAAGTCCTGGAGCTCCCAATGTCTCTCCCTTTTCTCTAACTCTGCTTACAAATACATAAATAAAGCTTTATTTGTTTTTGTTTTCTTGAGGTAGGGTCTCTGTAACCCAGGCTGACCTGGAACTCACTCTGTAGTCTCAGGCTGGCCTCAAACTGATGGCATTCTTCCTACCTCTGCCTCCCAAGTGCTGAGATTAAAGGTGTACAGCACTATGCCTGGCATCTTCTTTTTTATTTATAAGAAGAGAGAGGTAGAGAAAAGAGAGACAGACAGACAGAATGGTCATGCCAGGGCCTCCAGCCACTGCAGATAAACTCCAGATGCATGGACCACTTGGTGCATCTGGCTTTACATGGGTAATGGGTAATTGAACCCAAGTCATTAGGCTTTGTAGGCAAGCACCTTAACTACTGAGCCATCTCCAGCCCTAGATGCTTTTATTTATTTATTAAAATTTTTTTAAATTTTATTTGAGAGAGAAAGAGTCAGAGGGAAAGAGAGAATGGGTACCCCAGGCCCTTCAGCCATTGCAAACAAATTCCAGATGCATGTGCCCCCTTGTGCACATGCATGACTTTGTGTGCTTGTGTCACTGTGCATATGGCCTACATGGGACCTAGAGATTCAAACATGAATTGTTAGGCTTTGCAGGCAAGTGCCTTAACTGCTAAGTCATCTCTCCAGCCCTATTTTTATTTCTTAATATTATTTATTTATTTATTTATTTATTTATTTATTTATTTATTTATTTGGCAGAGAGTGAGAGAGAGATTGGTAGAGAGAATGGGTGCACCAGGGCTTCCAGCCACTGCAAACAAACTCCAGATACATACAGCACTTGGGGCATCTGACTTTATTTGGGTACTGGGGAATTGAACCCAGGTTATTAGGCTTTGCAAGCAAGTGCCTTAACTGCTGAGCAATCTATCCAGCCGTGGTTGCTTTATCTTTAATAAAAGACACAAAACTAACCCAGCAGATCTGGTAGAGTCTGCCAAAGTTTTAAAAAGGGAATCATTCCAGGATTAAGAGCTAGTGCATCCAATAATTTTCTATATTTAGTTTGTCTTAGACTGACTCATGAGCACTGAAGATTCTCGTTCTACCAAGGGCCCCATGGTCACATGCACAATCCTTGCTCTCTCAACAGCTAGTCACACTTGCCAGCTGTAGGCTTGGCAAGCCCTACACTCTGCAGAGTAAGAATGACCATGCAAGCTGGGCATGGTGGCACACAGCTTTAATCCCAGCACTCAGGAGGCAGAGGTAGGATCACCGTGAGTTCAAGTGTACCCTGTGACTACATAGTGAATTCCAGGTCAGCCTGGGCTAGAGTGAGACCCTACCTTGAAAAAGAAAAAAAAGATCCTTACTGTGGACAGTGCAGACTTGGAATGAATCTAATGTCTATTCCATCTGTTTCTACAGGCAATGGCAGCAGATAAAAGTGATGAATGGTTTGCTTTCAGAAATAAACCAAAAGCTTCAGGTTAATGGAAGACATCGTGTAAGCAAGCCTTGATGATTCCTATCCAGCATGTATGAGGACTGATGTGGCTGTTGACAAAAAAAAAAAAAATGCTCTTACAACTTGGTTGTGTCCTGCATAGGCAAGAAAATTTATGTATTTCAATCTTTGAAAGCCCTGGTATGTTTTAGAAATGAAATCCAGTTATCATTACTCCAGGTAGAGTAGAACATATACTGTGATCCATCCTGTGCCTAGAATAACACTGTGTATAACTTTGTTAATTAGTACCAAATTACTGTCCATTCTGAGACAGCTCTCTGAAACATTACCCTGTGACCCATACAGATTCTTTTGGAACAACTGTTCAAGTAAGTCCAAACCAATTACTTAGAATGGTGGTATTCCAGACCTCTTCTAATTTCACCAGGGAAAATCTTTTGACATGTAAGAGTGTTTTGTTTTTCAAGGTAGCATTTCTAGTCCAGACTGACTTGGAATTCACTTTGTAGCCACAAGCTGGTCTTGAATTCATATCAATTCTGTGGCCTCTCAGCCTCCCGAGTACTAGGACTAAAGGTATGCACCACTATGCCTGGCTTGACATTTAAGTTTTGTGATTATTTTGTTTGTTTGTTTTTCCAGGTAGAGTTTTGCTCTAGCCCAGGCTAGCCTGGAATTCACTATGTAATCTCAGGGTGGCCTCGAATTCACAGCAGTTCTATCGCTGCTTCTCAAGTACTGGGATTAAAGGTGTGTGTATCACTCCTGACAACATTTTTTTTTGAGGTAGGGTCTCCCTCTACCCAGACTGACCTGGAATTCACTCTGTGTTCTCAAGCTGGCCTTGAACTCATGGCTATCCTCCTACCTCTGCTTCCCAAGTGCTGGGATTAAAGTCATATGCCACCATGCCTGACATTTAAGTTTTTTGAGACAGGGTCTTGCTATTTAGGCCAGGCCAGCCAGTAACTCACCATGTGACTCCGACTGACCTTAAGCTTGTGATCTTCCTGTGTTAGTCTTCCAAGTGCAGAAATTACAGATGTGTACCCGCATGCAAGGCTTGATGTTTGAATTTTCTTTCAGAAATTTATTCCTTGAACAAATAGATTTGGTTAACACCCCATTTTTTCTTGATTTACGTTTTTAGTAGCCAGAGAAAACAGACAGTAAAAAAATTAATTTTCTGAGCCGGGTGTGGTGGCGCACGCCTTTAATCCCAGCACTCGGGAGGCAGAGGTAGGAGGATCGCCGTGAGTTTGAGGCCACCCTGAGACTACATAGTGAATTCCAGGTCAGCCTGGACCAAAGTGAAACCATACCTCGAAAACCAAAAAAAAAAAAAAAAAAAAAAAAAATTAAATTTCTGTGTTCTACATGCCTGGCTCTATGCTACTTTGTACAGATTTTTTAAATCCTCTGACGACAGAATATAATGTTAGATATCTTTAAAATGGATTATATGGGGCTGGAGAGATGGTTCCATTGTTAAAGGTGCTTGCTTGCAAAGTCTGTTGGCCCAGGTTCAATTCCCCAGTACCCACATAAAGCTGGACACAAAAAGTGGTACATATGTCCTTGGCATGCCCATACACATACATAAAAAGACACACTCAAACACATGTGCAAATAAATATTTTTAAATTTTTTATTTATTTTTCAGTTTTTCAAGGAAGGATCTCGTTCTAGCCCAGGCTGACCTGGAATTCACTATGTAGTCTCAGGGTAGCCTCGAATTCACAGCAGTTCTTGCTCTGCCTCCTGAATGCTGGGATAAAAGGCATGCACCACCACACCTGGCACAAGTAAATCATTTTTGTTTGTTTTTTGTTTTTTGAGGTAGGGTCTAACTCTAGCTCAGGCTGACCTGGAATTCACCATATAGTCTCAGGGTGGCCTTGAACTCATGGCGATCCTCCTACCTCTGCCTCCCAAGTGCTGGGATTAAAGGCATGCACCACCATGCCTGGCTTAAATCATTTCTTAAATGGCCTAAATGATTCTTCAGCCTGGTGGTTTTCTGTTTGGGTCTACAAAACAAATTGTTTCTAATCATTAGAAATAAGTATATTCATTGTATTCCTTATTCATTTTTTAATATTTTATTTTTATTTAGTTGATATATATATAGAGAGAGAGAATGAATGAATGAATGAATGCATGAATGAATGAATGAATGAATGAATATGGGTGCACCAGGGCTTCCTGCCACTGCAAACAAACTCCAAGATGCATGTGCCACCTTGTGCATCTGGCTTACATGGGTCCTAGGGAATCGAACTGAGGTCCTTTGGCTTTGCAGGCAAGCACCTTAACCACTATGCCATCTCTCCAGCCCTCCTTATTTCATTTTTAAAGTATGTGTCAAAAATCAAGCCATTAAATCAGTCTTTAAATCTTACTGAAAGTATCCTTGGCCAAGGTCAAATTTCAGAGAATAAACTGAGGCAGAGATTGAAAAGGATTCATTCAGAGAATACCAACCCTAAAATTAACACTTATAGGTTCTAGTAATTCATCATCTATTATCCTTACTGGCAGGTTTTAATGGTCCTCACAGGAAAGAAGAGATTCCGAAGAGATACTTGAGCCCTTCGATGTGACTGTCAGACTACTGAAACAGTAGACCCCTCCAAAATTGAAATGTCCCCAGGCATCTCATAATGGGAAAAGAAAGAGGCTGAAGCCTGTTGTTTGCCCTAGAAAGAACGTGCCTTGGAGAAAGATTTGAGGATATATGTAGGAGAGAGACTGGGGTTGAGACAATGGGGTGGGCAAGACCAGGCCTTGATAAGAGTGCTTAGCTGTGCATACCACCTCTTGTCTTATATTTGAACCCAAACCTCCTGTCAGGACTCCTAATGTGGACTGGATGGGGCATAGAGGGTGTCACTGAACGTCTTTATTCTTCCCAATATGGACTCATTGAATAAATCTTTTTCTGCTTTTCACTGTTATTTTTAAAAATTTTATTGTTTTATTTATTAATTTATTAGAGATGGAGGGGGAGAGAAAGGGGAGAGAATGGGCACACCAGGGCCTCTAGCCACTGCAAATGAACTCCAGATGCATGTGCATCTGGCTAACATGGGACCTGGAGAATCCAACCTGGGTCCTTAGGCTTCGCAGGCATGCACCTTAACTGCTAAGCCATCTCTCCAGCCCTTTTCACTGTTACTTAATTGGCTTATTGAGGACAGGTGACTGAACCTGGTAGTGGTGGCAAATGGTGGTATAGCACATACCTAGCATGAATGACAGACAGTCGGTTCAGCTCATAATATAAAAGTGAGCTGCATTCTGTTCTACTGTAGGTTTTCCCAGGCTATAGCTGTAGTAGTGGTTTAGTCACCTATTGCATTAAGACCTGTATTTTATAGGCAGGCATAAGTGGTGCATGCTTGTAACCCCAGCACTCAGGAGGATCTAATCAGCCTGGCCTACTTAGCAAGTTGTAGGCCTACATTGTAAGATCCTGTCTCCAAAGACAAAGAAAGGAAGGAAAGAAAGAAAGAAAATGTGGGTTTGGAAGATGGCTCAGTTGTTAGAAGTGTTTGTTGAGCAAATGAAGACCTGAGTTCAGATCTCAAAATTCACATAAAGCCAGATGCGAAAGGTGCATCTGGAATCTGAACACTCCTGTGGTGAGGTGGGAGGTAGACAAAGTCTGCAGAAGCTCAGGTGAGTGAGACCCTGCCTCAGAGTGGGAAGCCAGGCTGTCCTCTGACCTCCACTCTTGCCATGACACATGCATACCTGTACTCACACAGTTCTAAAGTTTTAAAAATGTACTTTGTCCACAGCAGCTTAGATACATAAATAAGCAAATGATCTTAAAGATCTGATAAGGGGTGGATACTTTCGTACTCTCAAATTGTTATGGTTGGGGCTTCTGTTTAATGTTCCCTTGCGGAGGGGACCCTATCTGAGAGAAGTTTTGTTTGTAGTCCTGGACTCAAGCCCAGGGCCTCATGTGTATTAAGCCAATGCTCTACCACTGAGCTGTTCTCCAGACTGAAAATACATTTTTAGGAAGAGAACTGGGAAATACCATGCCACTGCAGATCTGTTTTTCTAAAGTGTCTCTAAGAATTACTTGGCACTTCCTCTCCCAGCCCCATGTACAGTGGTTATGCATCCGTGCCTCTGTGGTGATTGGGAAGGAGTACGTTGGAATGTGCATGGGCCAAAAGGTATGTTATGCTCCTACAACAAATGCCACACATGCATGTACATATACTGCCCACACAAGTTCCCAAGCAGAAACTTGGGTTTTGATACAGAGTAATCCCTCAAAAGTGGTGGTATGGCCTTAGATGTCATTCAGAGACTGGGATTCTGAAACCATCTTGCTCCCTTGATTCTCGGCCTCTGGCTTGTACTTGTAATGCATTGCTTACTTCACTGTATCACAGAAGGTTCCATCAGAACATGAACTTCTCTGTGCCTGAGTTCCAGTGAGGGCTTTTGGATTTGGGCTTAGCTTTTAGACAGTCGACGAGTCCTTTCCCCTCTATGGGTTATTAGTGAGTTGATAGTCCACAGCCCCAACTTCCCAAGAGACCACCCACCTCCAGCCTTGGCCATTTTCATAGCATGATTCACCTCCCACACATCCCCTTTCTACCAAATGTCTAAAAAGACTGGGACTAGGAAGGTGGTGAAGGGTGCCATTCAAACCACACAAAATACAATGGCATTTCACCTGGCAGAAGAAAGATGATTTATACATGTAGAAACCCTGCCCCCAGCACACCTCACTCTCGTGCAGTTTAAGTCATTTATTGATGTCTCAGCTAACCTTGCTCCCCTTTGAGGATGTTTCAGCCATCAAGGTCTTTTAAGAAGCCCATTCCCTACCACTGGAGCCTTATCCAGCATCGTTTTTCTTTAGCTCTTCCACTTTAGCAATGTAGAACCTTATGGCATCCATCTTGGACATCCCTTTGTTCTGGTTCCACGCCACCCACTTGGCCTTGGCTTTCACCTCTGTGGCTGGAGGGGCAGGGATGTTGCAGTCCCCCTGGGTGGCCTGTTTGTAGTAGCTATACACCAGCAATTTGTCCTGGTCACTCACAGGACTCTTCAGCAGTTTCAGGGCAGCACAGGCCAGTTCAAATTCCACTTGGCTCATTGGAGTACCCCTTTGTCCTTCCTAGGTGATACCTGGTGCTACAAGCTGGAGGTGGAGAACTGAAAATATGTAAGGCTGATTATTAGATATTACACAGGAGGGAAAAGGAGAAATGTGTGGGGTGAACACAAGTCGCGTGTGCGTGTTTTAAAGTACATGTTGCTAAGTTGGGGTTCATTGGTTGGACCTTCCCCACAATGCTTTTTCTGGGAAGGACTCCACATCAGTTTCTAAGGCACCTATGAACCCTGAAAATTAAAAGATGTTGCGGCTGTCCATAGAAGGCAGAGCAGCTGGAAGAGCACAGCGGGCAGGTCGGGGATCCACTGCTGGTTAGTGGAGAGCCCAGGGGAGAGCATTCCATACGGGTGCATTGTGTGCGGGAGCTGCCCAGGGTTCCCAGAGAAAGGAATTGGGAAGCCGATCTGGGCAAGGAGACCGCACATGGTACCTGAAGGCTGGCTAGGGCCGACAGGGGGCGCTGTGGGCTCGGTGGCCTCGACGCCGCGAGCACGTTGGCGAGCAGTGCGCGTGCGCGCGGAGCGGCAGTCGGTGGGCGGTGGCGGACTGCGCGGGAGCGGCGCGGAGCCTGGGGGCGGGGCCTGTGGCTCCGCCCCCCGCACCGCCCATTGTGCCGTGGCGCCCGCGACGGCTCGCGGCCTGGGAGTGGGAGGGGCGGCCTAGCGCCGCCGCCAGCTTCGCCGCCATGGATCTAGGTGGGTTCCCGTTTCCCTCCCCGGGCCCGCCCGGACCGCGCCCCGCCACGCACTTGCAGGGACCGGGGCGCTGCACACCTCCGAAGGGCGGGACGCGGCTCGGCGCTGCGCCCGCCGCGTACTACTGAGAGGCCCGGGCCCAGGAAACCCTTCCGGCTCGGGGGTGGGGGGAATGGATTGGTTTTGGGGTGCGCTGGGAGACCTGGGGTCGGGAGGCCGGACTCCAGTCGCCACCCGGCCGCTCCGTGGCCCGCCTCTGTCGTCCTTGGTTCCCTCGTCCGTGGGAAAACCCCGAGCGGGTGTTCAGTTTGGGTCCCTTGAGAGCCCACAGGGCTGGTGCACGTGCTTGGTGAAATGCTGGGCTCCGGGGCATCGCGGACGTCCGCACTGGTCCCCCTTATTGAACGAACGCCAAGTTCTGAAACAAAGTTCCTGCCGCGCGGAGACGCGGATCCTGGCTTGCAGAGTTTGGGGGCGTTTTCATGGCGACCACGTGCCCAACAGTGCGCTTTACACAGACTTGCGCGCAGCCGTCCAAGCCCTCGGTTTCGGGCACTTCTTTTGAATCTTGAGTGTCACTTAGTTCAGTGACCTCATAGGCGAGGTCTGGAAAAAAGAGGGCGGGGCGGATAGAAATCGTTGGCCCCTTGCCAAGTCTCTCCACCCTGCTAGGTGTCCTCTTTTTAAGAGGGTAAGACCGGGAGGATGTTCTGGGAGAATCCCGGGCGAGGCACCCCAAGATGTGCCAATAAAGTAGGCTGTGGAGAAATATGGTCGGTGTCCTCAGGCAGTTCTAAAGTGTTGGAATGGTGGTTTCGAGCCCTGCAGTTGGTGCCGTTTTCTGCCACAGCCCAGCCTCTCTTTGGTTGTGACATCGTGAATAAATTGAGCCTGGGCCTCAAGAGTCCCATTTCTGAAACAGGTGTAATAATCGTCAGGAAGTTAATTTGAAGATTGAAAAGATTTTACAGGTGTAATACAGGATGTGTTAGCACACACAGTGCCAGCCCTCTGGACACAGAGGCAGGAGGATCCCATGAGTTCAAAGCCTGCCTAGTCTACATTGTGAGTTTCAGGACAGCCAGGAGTCCGTCTCAGAGCAAGATTTCGTAGGTGCAGGACCTAAGTGCGCTCGGCGGGAGTAAGCAGGCATTAATAAACATTCAAGGCAGTTGCTCACAAACACCAGCTAACCACACCTGATAAAGCCGAGTTCCCCCAGTTGTTAGCTACCTCTGGGACTTTTTCAAGCAGCATTTACTTAGTGTCTGAAAGGCAGGTATTTGGGGGTATACATCTGCTCAGCTGAGCTAATCAGTGAAATTAATAAATGAAATTTATAGTAATGAATGTGTTTTGGGGCCTGGCAAAACAGCCTGTACCGAAAGAAGGGCCCTAAACTCCAAAGACCGCCACAGTAACCTTACTCCTGGGCGTTTGACTCAGCGGTTGGAAGTGGATTGCTTTCAACTGTGTACTGCATGGGAGTGCTGTTCCTTGGCCATTGTGTGCCAGTAAATAAATAGTTGGTGGGCAGATTTGTTAGTGTCCTGCAGGGCCTATGAAAATAGGGAAGATGTGTTCTGGTGACTGGGGAAGGGCTATCATCACTTGGTAATGGGAAGAGAGTCAAGACACTGAACAGTGTTTGCTTTCTCATTCTAGTTTCTAGGCCAAAGGAAACTCATTTGATAAAGACTTATGTCCTTTATGTGCCTGCACTGGAGGAGGCAAAAAAAAAAAAAAAAAAAAAAAAAAAATAGTGACAAGATTCTAGTCCTGCCAATAGTGGGAAGGTTTGGTGGATACATTTAGACAGGCTCTTGATAGCCTGATTATTGTCAAGGTGTCTTATTTAACCCTAACCCTCTTCTGTCCTTGGGATATATGGCCAGGAGATAACAGCACCAACCCAATTCCAAGTATGTCAGTAAAGGATGCCATTCGATCCTCAAATTTATACCATGAAGCCTGGAGCAGAAGGGAGACTCAGAGTCTGTCGACGGTCACATCACTTTTGAATAACAACCAGCATTTAAATCCATGCCTAATTAAACTTCCTTATTGCCTTCCTTCCTAAGTCTGTGTCTGTTCATGACTCAATGAAGGAGTGATTTTTATGTAGTATAGTATTATATCTACTCCCTGGTTTCTTCTACAGAATCAGGACCTTCAGTAACTTGTCGTCTTTGACTGCACACTGTAGGGTGAGCTGTTTTCCTGAAATGCAAAAGAATGTTGAAAAGTATTGGCAAAGGCATATTTAAGAGATAAATAAAAGAGGGAAGGCAGAGCTGGGGGACATAGCTGAGTGATGGAGTGCTTGCCTAGCATGTGAAAGACCTTGGGTTCAATCTCCAGTAACACAAAAGGAAGACACATGTGTCTGTTCTGTGCCTATGGTCCTGGGGTTGGGCCCACCTTACTCTGTCATCGCTGAGAAGCTTAGTTGTCTTGTCCTCTGATACATACTTGGTGACCCTATAGTTTGGGACTGTCCTTGTGCTGTCTCTTAAACTCTTCTCCAAACCCTCTGTCCACAGCTGGCAGGTCCCGCCCGCTGTAGCGGTCCAGCTTTTCCTTCTCGCGCTCTTCTTGAGGGATCTCGGTCCCTTGGTTTGGGTGAGTCCGCCCAGCAGCATCCCAGACTCACATGCCAGGCCCTTCCTACTGAGCTCCCACCGTCACTGCTGGAAGACACCTTTGAATGTTCTGTCTCACACCCCAAGTAACCGAAAACTGAATTTGCCTTCCCTCTAAACCTGTTCTGAATCTTTTTGTTCCATTTCAAATGGAACCCATTGTCCTCCCAATTCCCAGGCTAGAAATCTTGGAAGCCATTTTTTGTTCCTCAGCCAAGTCCTACTGACTCCAGCTCTGCAGGAGCTCCTACTACCCTTCTTCCTCCCCACTGATGTCATTCAAAACCCATATCCTCTCTAACCTTGATAATGACTGCCAAGCCAGTACTATCTATGTTTGTAAACTTGTCACTGAACTCTGACTTGGTTTCTCGGTGCAGGACCCTTGAATATCTGCGAAGAAATGACTATTCTGCATGGTGGCTTCTTGCTGGCTGAGCAGCTGTTCCACCCCAACACACTTGCACAGTTGACAAAGTCTGACTGGGAACACGTGGGACGGCCCATTGTGGAGGCCTTGAGGGAGATCTCCTCTGCCACAGCACACTCCCAGCCATTTGCCTGGAAGAAGAAAGCACTGATCATCATCTGGGCCAAGGTGCTTCAGCCCTACCCTGCTACCCCTTCCGACACAGAAACTCGATGGCAGGAAGATGTGTTCTTCTCTGTGGGCAATATGATCCCAACCATCAATCACACAGTGCTCTTTGAGCTGCTCAAGTCTCTGGATGCTTCTGGACTCTTCATCCAGCTCCTGATGGCCCTGCCCACCACCATCTGTCGCTCAGAACTAGAGCACTTTTTGGAGCACATGACTACTGACACTTCTTCCAAGGATGTGGCCTTCTTCCTGGATGTCTGGTGGGAAATGATGAAGCACAAGGGCAATGAGCAGGACCCATTGCTCTCTCACTTCAGTACAATGGCCCGTAAGTACTTGCCCTCTTCAGATGAGTTCTCCCATCCTCCAAAGAGGTTCAAGTCAGACCCAGACATGTGTCCAACCATGCCTCTGTTGGCCATGCTGCTTAATGCACTGAAACAAATCCAGAAGAGGATCCTGTGCCTGGGGCTGAAGAGCTGTGCGCTAGCTAACTTGGCTGACATGCTGACCGTGTTTGCACTGATGGAGGATGACCCCCAGGAAGTGTCTGCCACCATGTACCTAGACAAACTAGCCACAGTGATCTCTGTGTGGAATTCCGACACCCAGAACCCGTACCACCAACAGGCACTGACCGAGAAGGTAAAGGAGGCAGAACGGGACGTCAGCCTCACCTCGCTGGCCAAACTCCCCAATGAGACTGTTCTCATGGGATTTGAGCTCATGCACAGTCTGCTGCAGGAGTGGGGCGTAGAGCTGCAGGCCATGCTCAACAGTAGCCAGGGGACAAATTATGACAGCTACCGGCTATGTGACAGTCTGACTTCCTTCAGCCAGAACTTGAAGCTCTACTTGGACACCACTTCCATGTCCAAGGAGGAGAGGCAGATGGTCTCTGAGCTGGTTGAGTGTGTCACGGACTTCCTGAGGAAAACCAGCAAGGTGCTGAACAACAAGGGCTTGGAAGACATCACTGCCTCCATTGCCATGGCCATCATCGAGCAGAAGATGGACCGGCACATGGAGATGTGCTACATTTTTGCTTCTGAGAAGAAATGGGCCTTCTCAGATGAGTGGGTGTCCTGCCTGGTTAATAACAGGACTCTCTTCCAAGAACCAAACTTGGTTTTGAGACTACTGGAAACTGTGGTGGAAGTCATCACAATGGATCGAGCTGTTCCCCAGTCTCAGATCAAGCAGGTGATCAGTGTGACTCTGGAGTGCTATGCAGACCTCTCCCTGCCAGACAAAAACAAAGTCCTCTCCGGTGTCCTGCACTGCTGGGGGCGAAAGGGTCTTTCAAACAGGTTGTCGGCTTACTTGGAGGGTTTTCAGGAAGACCTCAACATGACATTTAACCAGCTCTCACAGAGTGCCTCAGAACAGGGCCTGGCTAAAGCTGTTGCCTCGGTGGCCCGCCTGGTGATCATGCACCCAGAAGTCACAGTGAAGAAGATGTGCACTATGGCTGTCGTCAGTCTTGGCACCCACCGTTTCCTGGCTCAGATTCTTACTGCCTTTCCCGCTCTAAGGTTTACGGAGGAAGGGCAAAGATCAAATTCATCCACTTTCTTGGTATCTTGCCTCAAAGAAACCGTCTGGTCCAAGTTCTCTACACCCAAAGAAGAGAAGCAGTTTCTAGAGCTCCTGAGCTGCCTGATGAACCCTGTGAAGCCACAGGGGATTCCAGTCGCTGCTGTCCTGGAGCCAGACGAGGTGCTGAAGGAGTTTGTCCTACCATTCTTAATGCTGGATGTGGAGGTGGTGGGCCTGAGTCTGAAGCTCTTCATGCAGACCCTGGAAGCCAGCGCGGGCCTAGAGGACTACTGGCTGCACACCTGCTCCCCATTCCCCCTGCTCTTCAGCTTGTGTCGGCTCCTGGACAGCTTCAGCAAGTACTGGCAGCTCCCGCCAGAGAAGAGGCGCCTCTCCCTGGACAGCAAGGATCTGGTGATCCACATCCTGGAGCTCCTCTGTGAGATTGTGCTGGCCAATGCCGAGACCTTCTCCCCAGACACCTGGATCAAGTCCTTGTCCTGGCTCCACCGCAAGCTAGAGCAGCTGGACTGGACTGTGAGCCTGAGACTGAAGACCTTCTTTGAGGGCCACTTCAAGTGTGAAGTGCCAGCCACTCTTTTTGAGATCTGTAAGCTTTCAGAGGCTGAGTGGACCTCCCAGGCCCACCCAGGGTATGGGCCTGGCACGGGGCTTCTTGCCTGGATGGAGTGCTCCTTCATCTCCAGTGCCATCTCCGAGCAGATGCTCACTCTCCTGGTGGTGGATGTGGGCAATCCTGACGAGGTCCGATTGTTCAGCAAGGGCTTTCTGGTGGCCCTGGTACAAGTCATGCCTTGGTGCAGCCCCCAGGAGTGGCAGTCCCTGCAGCAGCTGACCAGGAGGCTGTTGGAGACACAACTCCTGCATGTCCCTTACAGTCTGGAGTACATTCAGTTTGTTCCACTGCTCAACCTGAAGCCTTTTGCCCAGGAACTCCAACTCTCCGTCCTCTCCCTTCGAGCTTTCCAGTTTCTTTGTAGCCAAAGCTGTCGGAACTGGCTTCCTGTGGATGGTTGGAATCACGTGGTCAAACTCCTTGGTAACAGCATGACCAACATCCTGGACGCAATTAGGTTGATACGGTCGGTGAGCCAGGACCTGACCCAAGAAACTCTCTTTGTCTACACCCAGATGTTCTGTCATGTTCTGCACATCATGGCCATGCTTCCTCAGGAGGTCTGTGAACCACTCTATGTGTTGGCCTTGGAAATCCTCACCTGTTATGAAACCCTAAGCAAGACCAACCCTTCTGTTAGCTCCTTGCTCCAGAAGGTGAATGAACAGCGCTTCTTAAAGTCCATCGCTGAGAACATTAGCCCCGAGGAACGGCGCCAGACCCTGTTACAGAAGATCAGCAACTTCTGACCTTTGTAGGGCAGAGACTAGAGCTGAGGACAGTTGTGTCACTTGGTTGAGATGTACACGAGATGAAAGATAACAGTATAAAGAAAATAGTTTCTTAGGTATTTGTAACATACTACTATAATAAAAGTCTCTTTTGGGTTTCATCTTGTCTCGAGCCTTTCTCAGCAATAGCTTGGGATTAAATCTGCTCTGAAGTTGGTTTTAGATAGTCTTCAAAAACAAGTCAAACCAGTGGGGCAGGTATAGTAGCACTTTCCTATAATTCTAGCACCCAGGAGCTGAGGCAGAGGATGGCAAGTTCAAGGCCGGACTATGCTACATAGTCCCTGTCTCAAAAAATCCAAAAGAAAGTCAAGCTAGAAATTCATAACTGGAATGTTCCACCTTTGAGTTTGGCACACAAGTTCGAAGGTGGAACTACCAAGCACAAAAGGTTATTAAGGTATGTGTGTATTTACATTGAGACCCTCTATCAAGAATCACTTTAGGCCAGGTATGGTGGCAATTACCTTTAATCCCCTACCTTGGGAGGCCAAGGTAGGAGGGTTGCTATGAGTTTGAGGCCAGCCTGAGACTACATAGTGAATTCCAGGTCAGCCTGGACTGGAGCAAGACCCTATCTAGAGGAAAAAAAGTCATTTCAGCCAAACATGATGGTGTATGCCTGTAATCCCAAGCACTTAGCTGGCTGGTGCAGGAAGATCATGAGTTCAAGTCCAGCCTGGGCTACAGAGCAAAAGCCTAACTCAAAGTATTTCATAGTTAATTCCTGTTTAAAAAAAAAAAAAGCATTTCAATATGTAATCTTTCCCCAAGGCATCCTGGAAAGGGCATATGTGCAAAGAGGTTTTTTTTGTTTGTTTTTGTTTTGAGAGAATGGGCACGCCAGCTGCCTCTCAGCCCGTGAACGAACTCCAGATGTGCGCGCTCCCTCATGGGCAAGTGCAGCATTGCGCCTTTGCGTCTGGCTAAATGTGGGACCTGGAGAATAGAACGGGTGTTCTTTGGCTTTGCAGGTGGATGCCTTAACCACCAAGCCATCTCTCCAACCTGAAAGAGCTCTTTTAACCTTGGTTCTGCCTGATAAGTGGATCCATGTGCCGTACAGACCTGTACCTTTGCGAGTACTGAACAAGAAACACCAAACAGAAAGGGGATGTGTGTGTGCACCGCAGAGAGGACTGCCATACAGTCCTAAGTATCCATCGAGCTCATCCAGATTGGGCTGTGCTAACTCCAGGGCTGGCAAACAGGTACGTCTGGAGGATGGGTGTAATTGCCTCCTGCCTGGGTGGGGTTGGTCTGGTTTTGACGAATGAGTGGGACAGAGGACCAGGTACACAGAAGTAGAGATGTCTCTCTGGAGGGTATTATTACAGAACTGTAAGAACTGGTTGGGGAGGTATTTTGGAGATGAAAGAAAAGGTCCCATCACCTGAATATCCACACCCTCAATCAAAGTGGAGTACTACTAGGGCACCCTCCCCTCTGCTCGGTGGCCAACAATGAGGCTTCTATCCTCCCAAATCCTAACTGGGATTCTCCTAAAGAGAAGGAAAGGCCTAAAAGTTACATTTGAACTCCGGGCACTTTGGGTGTATTCTTGTGGCCTTGAAGCAACATGTTAGTCAAGTACGAGTGATGCCTGCCTGGAAGCAGTGAGTTGGCTAGTCAATGAGCAGTCCAGAGATTACCACACACTGTAACCAGCCAGTCTGGGTTGCAGGATGATTCTGAAGGAAGTCATTGCCAATGTACTTCACAAATAAGTTGGGAAATTAGTGCAATTTAATTACCATATGGATGCCTTGTAGGTTCATTAACAGTACACAACAGTAAAAAAAAAAAATTTACATTTTTAAATGGAACCTATTAAAGACTGAAAGTCAAAATTTGAGACATAATTATTCAATCCTTTAGAAGTTAATGGACAGTGAATTATAAGGCACTTTAAAAATCTAGTTTTCAAGCTGGGAGTGGTGGTGCATGCCTTTAATCCCAGCACTCGGGAGGCAGAGGTAGGAGGATCGCTGTGAGTTCAAGGCCAACCTGAGTGAATTCCAGGTCAGCCTAGGCCAGAGTGAGACCCTACCTCGAAAAAAAAAAAAAAAAAAAAAAAAAAAAAACTAGTTTTCTGCTACCACTTGAAAAGTCATGGTAGCAGGGTCCTCTCCAACCCGTCCTAGTTCAGTGATTAGTGTTGGTGCCAGGTCCTGTTTGCAAACAGGAGAAGGCGTTGATCCACATGAGGACATGCTTTGGCCACCCTGGCTGCTTTAAAATGGCAGTACATTCAACATACAAATGAGCCTGGCTCTGGAAGAAGTGTTCCGTGGTCTGCATGAGACCTCTCTTGTGGTTTAGAGTGCCAAAGTCCGTCTCCACTTTTTACTAAAAAGGTCGTGTCAGTTTGTACTGCGATCCCCCAGTAAACAGTTACAGACACCATCATTTCCATTGTCTCAGGAGTTTCATAAGAGCATCCTGTGTGTGCAGACATATGGAAATCTGTGCACAAGAGGCCATGCTAAAAAGGAGGTGGATAGTGTTTGACTGCTTGTAATACATTTGATACTGGTCTTCACACGAAGTCAGCTTGCAAATGTGCTGGCCTCCTGACCTTAAGTGCTTCAGGTTCCCAGCCCTTCCTCCTGCCTGCTGCCCATAAGCCCTTCTGACTGGAAGTCAGTAGACATGAGAATTCATCCTCGAGACTCACGACAGGATAAGGCCAAGAGCCATTAGTGGTCTGTCTAGTAAACAATAAAAAGTTACATACCCACAATGATTTTCTCAGACCAATGATGCAAGACCACAATATTTCAAGAACCAAGTCGTCATTTGCTTCTGCTGACCCAGTATTATGGCTGTTGCCCTGAGCGATGGAGTATCTGTGCTTCTACCTCCCAGAGCTCCTGAGTTAGATCCAAGGAAAGATTCTTGTTTGACCTTGCATTAAAACTATTGCTGTAGTGGTCTCACAGAATCCCAAAGTTGTTACCAAGAAAAAAGTGCTTTTGCAAAAGGGGCAAGTTAGAAGAGGGAGGCATAGGAATATGAAAATTATATATATGTGTATATAATTTTTTTTAAAGAAAAACTCAAATCCTTTTGCTTATCAATACCCAAAAGGCTGATGTCACTCAGGGCACAATTTGGAATACTGAGTCTATGTGGCAGCTAGTGTGAGGAGATCCAGTCACTGCCTGGGAATAGTTAACTATTGCTTTTGGCTTTGGCAGTGTCAAAGAGCCGGGCTGCCTTCTTGCATAGCAGAGAGAACCAGTAGAGCTGGGGAGCGATGAGGAAGGCGTTGGCCATGTTGCAGGGCAGCGGAATGTTAAATGGCACTTTGAGCAGGCTTAGTCCTTGCTGTTGGCCATAGGACCAGTACATGAAGGGAAAGAGGAGGATCCGACAACAGAAGAAGGTGCCCAGCGTGAAGATTCCGTTGACCTTGTAGAGAAAGGTGTGCTGCTGCTTTAGCTGCGAGAGAAGGGGAGGAAGATACAAAGTTACCAAGAGGACGGGCACTGGGGCATGACAAGACAACAGTCAGCGACAAGCAGCTTCATGACTGGCCAAAGCCTCGGTTGTCAAATACCTTGGCTTCTAAACATGGGCCTAGTTTTCTGACACCTATGAAAAGATTACTGAACACCACTGGATTTATGTACCCAATGTAGCCTCACTGTTTCCCCCAACAGTGATACTGAATTTAACCTAAGCTACTCATGAAAACCTATGGCCAGGGAAGCAATACAGTGATTTGTATCAAACTTAGGGTAGAATTTTAAATTTTAAATTTAAACAATATTATTTTTGGCCAGGCGTGGTGGCACATGCCAGTACTTGGGATTAAAGAGGTAGGAGGATTGCCATGAGTTCAAGGTCACCCTGAGGATACAGAGTGAATTCCAGGTCAGCCTGGGCTAGAATGAGACTCTACCTCAAAAAAACCAATAATAATAATTATTATTATTTGCATATGATGGAGAGTGGAGTGGGTGTGCCAGGGCCTCTTGCTATAATGTAAATGAACTTTAGACACATGCTTTACTTTGTGCATCTGGCTTTATGTGAGTACTGGGAAAGTGAGCCCAAGCCGGTAGGCTTTGCAAGCAGGTGCCTTTAATTGCTGAGCCATCTCCCCATCCCTGAACTAACTTAAAAAAAAGTATTTTCTCTTTGCTGTCTGTTCATTTCTCCTCAACTTCCAGGTTCCTGTTCTGGCAAGCCTCCTCTACTCCCCCCTGGGCTCTTCACCCACTCCTACCTCCCACATGGAACCTCTCTGTGCTTTTTTTTTTTTGGTTTTTCGAGGTAGGGTTTCACTGTAGCTCAGGCTGACCTAGAATTCACTATGTAGTCTCAGGGTGGCCTCGAACTCACAGCGATCCTCCTACCTCTGCCTCCCGAGTGCAGGATTAAAGGCGTGCACCACCACGCCCTGCTCTCTGTGCTTTCTTCTCCTTCCTCTCATGCTCACGTTTGTCCTTCCACATGGGCTCATGGACTACGTGGGTGTACCCATTTTCCCTTCCTTGGTTCGCTGACCCTCTCTCCCTTGCATATTCCTCAATAAAAATGTGGTGTTTTAGCCTCGAAAAACCAAAAAAAAAAGTGGTGTTTTGAGCCGGGTGTGGTGGTGCACACCTTTAATCCCAGCACTCAAGGGAGGCAGAGGTAGGAGGATCGCCATGACACGCTGAGAATACAGAGTGAATTCCAGGTCAGCCTGAGCCAGAGTGAGACCCTACCTCGGGGGAGTGGAGGAGGGGAGTACTTTTATAAATTAAAATAAATAAATAAAAACAAAAATAGCCAGGCATGATGGCACACACCTTTAATCCTAAGCACTTAGATGGCCAAGGTAGGAGGATTGCTGTGAGTTCGAGGCTACCCTGAGACTACATAGTGAGTTCCAGGTCAGCCTGAGCTATAGTGAGACCCGACCTCAAAAACTAAAAACATAAATATATAAAAATTTGTAAAATGTTTTTATTTATTTGCAAGCAGATAGAAATAGAAGAGAGAGAGACAGAGAGCCACTGGGCTCACCAGGGCCTCCAGCCACTGCAAACCAACTCCAGATGCATGTGCCACTTTGTATATCTGGTTCCATGCTCACTGGGGAATCAAACAGTGGTCCTTAGACTTAGCAATTAAGGCGCCTGCCTGCAAAGCCTAAGTAACCCACATTCAACTCTCCAGATCCCACCTAAGCCAGATGCATAAAGGTGAGGCAAGTGCAAGGTTGCACATGCCCACAAGCATCTGGAGTTTGATTGTAGTGGCTGAGGCCCTGGCGCTCCAATTCTTCTCTCTCTCAAATTAAAAAATAAAAATAAAATTCTTGGGAGCCAGGCGTGTTGGCTCACACCTTTAATCCCAGCACTCAGGAGGCAGAGATAGGAGGACTGCTGTGAATTCAAGGCCAGCCTAACACTACACAGTGAATTCCAGATCACCTGGGGTTAGAGTGAGACCCTACCTCAAAAAACAAAAGCAGGGGGCTGGAGAGGTGACTTACCAGTTAAGGCATTTGCCTGCAAAGCCAAAGGATCCCAGTTTAATTCTTGAGGACCCACATAAGCCAGATGCACAAGGAGAAGCATGCATCAGGAGTTTGTTTGCAGTAGCTGTGGCCCTGGCATGCCCATTCTTTCTCTCTCTTTCAAATAAATAAATAAAATATAGTAAAAAAAAAAAAAAAAAAAAAAAAAAAAAAAAAAAAAAAAGCAGGGCTGAAGAGATGGCTTAGCAGTTAAGGCACTTGCCTGCAAAGCCTAAGGACCCATGTCAGACTTTCCAGATCCCACATAAGCCAGATGCACAAAGGTGAAGTAAACACAAGGTTGCACATGCCCACTAGGTGGCACAAGCATCTGGAGTTTGATTTCAGTGGCTTAGGCCCTGGCCCACCAGTACTCTCCTCCTCTCTCTCTTTAAAATGAAAAAAAGTTTTAAAAAGTCAGATGTGGTGGCGCACACCTTTAATCCCAGCACTTGGAAGGCAGAGGTAGGAGGATCGCTGTGAGTTCAAGGCCACCCTGAGACTACATAGTTCCAGGTCAGCCTGGGCGAGAGTGAGACCTTACCTCAAAAAAAAAAAAAAAAAAAAAAAAAAAAAAAAAAAGCAAAATAAATTAATAATAATATTCTTGGGCTGAAGAGATGGGTTAACGGTTAAGATGCTTGGCTGCAAAGCCTAAAGACCCAGGTTGGATTCCCCAGTGCTCACGTAAGCCAGATACACAGGGTAGTGCATGCATCTGGAATAGGTTTGCAGTGGCTAGAGGCTCTGGTGCTCCTATTCTGTCTGCCCCCTTCCCTGTCACTCTCTCAAATAAATAAATAAAATATATATATATTAATATTTATTTATTTATTTGCAAGCAGAGAGAGAAATAGAAGAGAGACAGACAGAGAGAATGGGCATGCCAGGGCCTCTAGCCATTGCAAACGAACTCCAGATGCATGTGCCCCCTATGCATCTGGCTTACGTGGGTCCTGGAGAATCAAACCGGGATCCTTTGGCTTCACAGGCAAATGCCTTAACCGCTAATCCATTTCTCCAGCCCATAAAATATTTTTTTAAACATAAAATAATATATTCTTAGGGCTGGAAAGATGGCTCATCCATTCAAGAAGCTTGTTTACAGAGCCTGATGATCCTGGTATAATTTCCCAGTACCCATGTAAAGCCAGATGCACAAATGGTGCATGCATCTGGGGTTTGTTTGCCAGGACAAGGCCCTAGTGCACCCATTCCCTCTCTCTCATTCTGTCATTCTTTCTCCACAGCTCTCTCTGCTTGCAGATAAAGAAAATATTTTTTAAAAGCAGAAAAATATTTTTACAATTTGCATGTGTATGTGTGCACTAGGGTCTCTTGCCATTTGCAAATGAAGGCCTGTCTAGCTTTATGTGGATTGCCGGGGAACTGAGCCTGGGTTGGGAGGCTTTACAAACAAGCACCTTTAACAGCTGAGACATGTTCCCAGCCCCTGGTGTTGAGATTTGTGCAAACTCTAGTCTCTGAATGAAAAGTAGTCCCCTCCAGCACTATTTTTGTCATGCCGTTTCATTCATATATACCTGAATCAGAATTCTGCCCAATGACACGAATGGCGTGCTCAGTTCTGCTGTGAAAATGCAGCCAACAAAGAAGTCCCCAAGTTCTCCCCGGAGCTTCTACAAGTGAAAAGAAAAAGGGACTAAGAAATGGAGGTTCTGAAAGAGACATTCTAACTAAGGCAACTGTAGAAGGGTAACCATGAGAGAGCATGAAGAAAAGAAAACGCTAACAGGCAAGTGTCCATCCAGTTAATATATTGCTGCTTGACTAGCAATCACGTTGAGTGGCTGGTCCTGAGAGCTCAGAGGCAAATGCAGATAGGCCTGCTGCATCCCACACCAGGCTTTCTCTGAATTTGGTGGCAGCAGGAAGAAACTCAATAGCCTACTTCTATGTATCTAACTTAGTCATGCCAAAGGTACTGAACCTATTCAGTTCAAAGTGCTTTAAAAGCTGGGTCTGGGCTGGAGAGAGGGCTTAGTGGTTAAGGCACTTGCCTGTGAAGCCTAAGGACCCAGGTTTGATTCCTCAATACCCATATAAACCAAATGTACAAGGTTGCACTTGCATCTGGAGTTCGTCTGCAGCTGTAGGCCCTGGCATACCCATTTTCTCTCTCTCTCTTCTTCCCCCCCCCATATATATATGCTTCTCTGTCTCAAATAAAATATTTTTTAAAACTTTTTTAAAAGCTGGGTTGGGCTGGAGAGATGACTTAGTGGTTAAGGCACTTGCCTGTGAAGCCCAAGGACTCATGTTCAACTCTCCAAATCCCACATAAGCTAAATCAAATGCACAAGGTGACACAAGGTCATACATGTGTACAAGATGGTGCACACGACTGGGGTTCGATTGCAATGGCTGAAGGCCATGGTGTGTGAATTCCCTTTCTCCCATAAAAAATAAACAAAAAAATTAATTAAAAAAAAAAGCTGGGTCCTGAAAAATTGGAATGTGTGGTCTCCTCTCCCCCCTTTTTTCTCCAAGAAAGCAGCTGAGAGCTGGGAGTGGTGGTGCATGGCTTTTGTCCTAGCACTGGGGAGGCAGAGGTAGGAGGATCGCTGTGAGTTTGAGGCTAACCTGGGGATACAGAGTGATTTCCAAAGCCAGGCGTGGTGGCACACGCCTTTAATCCCAGCACTCAGGAGGCAGAAGTAGGAGGATCACCGTGGGTTTCAAGACCACCTTGAGTCTACATAGTGAATTCCAGGTGAGCTTGAGCTAGAGTGAGACCCTACCTCAAAAAACAAAAAGAAAAAGGAAAAAAAGAAAGCAGCTGAGCTTGTAGAACACCTGTTGTGTCACTCGGTACCACTGAGATAAGAAAACAGCATGCTGGGCATGCCTTAATACCAGTGCTTAGGAGAAAGAAGCAGGAGGATCACTGTACGTTCAAGGATAGCCTGATCTACATAGTGAGAAGCGATCCTGTATCAAAAAAACAAAAAGGGGGCTGGAGAGATGACTTAACAGCTAAGGCACTTGCCTGCAAAGCCTAAGGACCCAGGTTCAACTCTCCAGGACCCACATTAAGCCAGATCCACAAGGTGGTGCATGTATCTGGAATTCATTTGCAGCAACTAGAGGCCCTGGCACGCCCATTCTCATTCTCTCTCTCTCTCTCTGCCTCTTTCTCAAATAAATAAATAAATAAATGTTTTTTTTATTTTTTAAAGAAAGAAAGCCAGGTGTGGTAGCGCATGCCTTTGTTCCCAGCACTTAAGAAGCAGAGGTAGGATTGTGATGAGTTCAAGGCCAGCCTAAGACTACATAGTGAATTCCAGGTCAGCCTGGCTAGAGCAAGACTGTTCCTCAAAGAGGAAAAAATAAAGGAAAGATAACCCTCACATCCTCTGACCCCAGCCTGAGTGCTGGTATTAAAGGCACGTGCCACAACACACCCAACTCTTAGCTGCATTCCTGGAAAAGAAAAAGGAGTGAGGTTTGAATGAAAAGGAGGGTCTGGAGAGAAATTATGGGACTGTTTTGAGAGTTTGTGTTTTTATAACATGAGAATATTGCATATAGTACTCTCTAGCACTATTATATTCTTTCAAACTATGGACAGAAACTTTGACAAATACTAAGGAATCAGGGCTGAGGTCTCACTACAAAAATGATGTTTCCATAGTGTCTCAAAGTAAAAGCTTTTTTAAAAATATATTTAAAAATTTTTTTAATTTGCAGCTGGGCATGGTGGCATATGCCTTTAATCCCAGCACTCAGGAGGCAGAGGTAGGAGGATCACTGTGAGTTCAAGGCCACCCTGAGACTACATAGTGAATTCCAGGTCAGCCTGAACTAGAGTAAGACCCTACCTCGAAAAAACAAAAAAAAATTAAAAATTTTAAAAGTTTTTAAAAATTGAAAGAATAATCAGTGGTGGAGCATGCCTTTAATCCCAGCACTGGGGACACAGAGGTAGGAGGATTGTTGTGAGTTCAAGGCCAGCTTGAGACAAGAGTGAGTTTCAGGTCAGCTTGAGCTGAAATGAGATCCAACCTTGAGAAAAAAATAAATAAATAAAAAAAGAATAACGAAGCCAGAAGATAACACAGAACCATAATTCCAGCTACTTGGAAGGCTAAGGCAGGAGGATTACAAGTCCAAGGCCAGCCTGGTCAATTTAGTGAGACTTTGTCTCAAAAAGGAAAGAGAGGGCTGGTGATATAGTTCAGTGATAGTGCATGCCTAGCATGCATGAGGGCCTGGTTTAGCCTGTACTACCATAAAAGTAAATTAAAATAATACTGATGACGAACATGGTGAACATTTGAGATCGGATGGTTTTTCTCCACTATTTGCACAGGAAACTGAACTGCTAAAGCAGCAAGCACAAAGACGGTGGGTGCAGAACAAAAGAGAAGAAAGGAAGTTCTCTTGACTCCATGCGTAAGGCACCCAGTTCAAATGGGAAAAGCCAGGGGACCAAGGCTGCTGTCCTACAAGGCCATACCTGTGTAACAGGCACAAGGATCAAGAGAATGACCAGATGATGTGTGATCATGAGGCGGTTTTCACTCAGGAAGTTTCGAAAAATGACGGCACGCCTGAGGTTCTGGTCTCTGGTTCGGCTCCATTCACAGATGTACATGGCACAGATGTCATAGATCATGTATGGAATCAAAAACCAGACATATTCTCGGGACAGCCAGTGCCTAAAAAGAAAGCATAGGAAAGGACTGTGCAATAACCATGGGTGTCAATTCACAAGCCACGTTCTTTTCACTGGTGCCCTGCAGTTCTGTACTGAATTAGCTATTATGGCTGTGAGTGCTTTACAGTGAAGATGCCACAACTGCCAAGGAGAGTGGATTGCTTTCTCTAAATTACAAGGCATGAGTGTGAAGGCACAAGGCAGGAGTTCACTGTGTCCCATGTGTTTCGATGGCTTGCTGTGACTATTTGCCTGATTCAGCTTCTTAGAGATGGTAGATTTCTAGCATTTTGTGACATAAACTGACTTCGGTAGAGATAAGTTCCCAAATGATTCAACAGCCCCACCAAGAAACTGGTTTGGAAGGTGTTCCAAGTCACAAATCCAACCTTTCCAGTTTTGCTCCTCAGTTGCTCAACAGCTGGGAGTTTACGAAGTTAAACTTCTGAATCTCCATGCATTCTCTTGTATCTGTGTGTCCCACTCTAGGCAATGTTTGGGAAGTGGCTCTAACTATGGTCTTTACAATTCCATAGCTAAACAACTCCATAGCTAAATTCTAATGTGTTCCACTCATTTAGAAAAATATGTCTGGAAATGAGCCTGGAGCTCAAGGACAACACGTTACAAGCAATTAAATATCAAGAAAAGATACTGGGACAAAAGCCAGTGATCCCATTAACTTGTCCAATGAAACTGAATCAACATTTGCTGAGTCAAAAATGAGGATTTATTACTGTCCTAGAGTACACTAGAAGGAGTCTCTCTGCAATTAGAACAATGGTCTTCCCATGTGATACAAACATCCTATAGAAACTTCATGTAAAGAAACATCTACATGAAACCATGTATCCTTCTGGGAAATAGATTCATCCAGTACCCATGTGTTAGAAAGAGGAATCTCATTTAAGAGAGAGAGAGAGAGGCAGATAAGACTCTCTCTCAGATAAGTGAATAAATAATAAAATTAGGGCTGGAGAGATGGCTTAGCAGCTAAGGAACGTGCCTGCAAAGCCTAAAGACCCAGGTTCGATTCTCCAGGTCCCACGTAAGCCAGATGCACATGGTGGTACATGTATCTGGAATTTGATACAGTGGCTAGAAGCCCTGGTGCACCCATTCTCTCTCTCTCTCCTCTGTCTCAAATAAATAAATAAGACAGGTGTGGTGGTGCACGCCTTTAATCCCAGCACTCGGGAGGTAGAGGTAGGAGGATCGCCAAGAGTTCAAGGCCACCGTGAGACTACATAGCTAAATCCAGGTCAGCCTGAGCTACAGCGAGACCCTACCTTAAAAACCAAAAACATAGCCGGGCGTGGTGGCGCACGCCTTTAATCCCAGCACTCGGGAGGCAGAGGTAGGAGGATCGCCAAGAGTTCAAGGCCACCCTGAGACTACATAGTTAATTCCAGGTCAGCCTGGACCAAAGTGAGACCCTACCTTAAAAACCAAAAAAAAAAAAAAAAAAAAAAAAAAACATAAACAAAATAAAAATAAATAAATAAATATTTAATAATAAAACTACAAAGAAAAGAAAGAGGAAGCTAATGTCATGGTTCTTGAATCACCTGACCGTCAGAATCACCTATAGTGAACAGGGTGTGGTGGTGCACACCTTTAATTCCAGCACTCAGGAGATCTAGGCTACCCTGAGACTACATATGAGACTACCTAGTGAATTCTGGATCATCCTGAGCTAGAATGGATCTATAGAGGATGCCATTTGAGATTTTTGTTCCTGAATGACTCCACATTTACCACAATGTAACTAAATTTTTAAAAATTAAAGAAGTTGCCAGGCATGGTAGCTCACACCTTTAATCCCAGCTTTTGGGAGGCAGAGGTAGGAGGATCATCATGAGTTCAAGGCCACCCTGAGACTACATGTGGGTTCCAGGTTAGCCTAAGCTGGAGTGAGACCCTACCTTGGAAAAAAAAAAAAAGCAGTAGCAGTACTGGTCCATGTTACACATATGTGGGCAAATTAACTAATGAACTAACGAATTTCCATCTGGGCAAAGATACAATACTCATTCTTCTGCCCACTGAGGGTCTCATTACTTTTTAAAGGAATTCCAAATGCAGTAACTATCAAAAGTTACTGAAATATAGTGAGCCTCATTCCTTGAGTAGAAGGATTTTAATTTACTTTGTTTTAATTTAGGAGGAGGAAGAAGAGGAGAAAAAGACAGAGAATATGAATATGGGTGTGCCAGGGACTGTTGCTGCTGTAAACAAACTCCAGACACATGCACCACTTTGTGCATCTGGCTTTCCATAGGTACTGGGTAATTTCAACCTGGGCCAACAGGCTTTGCAAGCAAGCCCCTTTAATCAATCCCTAAGCCATCTCCCTAGCCCCTGGATTTTAATATTTTGTACCCAGTACCAATTCAATAAGATCTGAATTTGTGACTAGAGACAGAATTCTCAGAAGATTTATTAGCAAGGGATTTAGGTTATAATCATAACTATCAGGATCCTGTGACTTAATTTTCTTGAAGATGATATTCTTTGTCTTATTTTCCTGACACAGTCTTTCTGAGAATTCAAAACAGTAGAGACAAAAAGCATTATCCAAATATAAATGTTTCAACTGGGAAAACTTCCCAGAGCACTGTGGCTTAGCTTTTTTAGGGGTCTGGAACCTGTAAGAATCTAATGAAATCCTTTAACCCACACATTTATAGGCTCCTCCTATCTACAGACATTCTCCATGAAACATAAAATAAGAAGGCATATAATGGAAAAATTCTTGAGTGTGCACTGTACTAGTCCTGAAAAGCCTTCTAAAACCATGAGCTCAAGTGGAGGCAGGAGGATCAGAAATACAAGGTCAGTATCAGCTACACAATGAGTTTGAGGCCAGCCTGCGCTACATGAGACCCTGTCTCAAAGAACAACACACACCAAAAAGATGATCTAGCCAAGGTGTGGTACTGCATGCCTGGAATCACAAAGCAGAGAAAGGGGGCCTTCAAATTCAAGGTCAGCCTGGATGATTTTTTTTTTTTTTTGGTCTCAAAAATATATAAATAGGGCTGGAGAAATGGCTTAGAGGTTAAAGCACTTGCCTGCAAAACCTAAGGACCCAGGTTTGATTCCCCAGAACCCATATAAGCCAGATGCACATTTGCAGTGGCTAGAGGCTCTGGTGCACTCATACTATCTCTTTCTCTCAAGTAAATAAAAATAAAATATTAAATATTATATATACACAAATGGTGGGGGGGAGAATCTAGGTGCCTTTAGTGCATGCGTCCTTGTGCACCTGTGCCAAGGTGGAGGGGACAGAAATACAAGGTCAATCTTTGTTTTTGCAAACAGAGAACGTGAAGCATAAAGATACATAAAAGAATCTCAAAATCAAATTCATGTTTAGCACTGTGCTCAAGCCACTGAAAGACACAGGTTCTGAGAGGAAACACAATCATGGCGTTTTAGAACTGTAAGTAAATTGTGTGTGAACAACTTTCCCTGAAAAAACAGTGAGCAGCTGGCTGGCTCACTGTTCACCCAGTTTAACTCAAACTGGTGCTGTGGGGCCACATTTGTCTTCATTTAATCTTCATGGAGCAGGTTGATCTCAAGCTCAATGTGACCAACTGTGGACAGTGAAGAAGCCCGGTGAGGATCAGCAAAATGCTCAGTTAAATAAAAATGGAACTCGGCTGTACAAATGCTAGTGGCTTTTGGTGTATGCAAACAAGGTCACTTGGCCATCTTACCATCTACATACAGTTCACCATAATAGCTAGGTTTAAAAAGAGAGAAGGGCTGGAGGGATGGTTTAGCGGTTAAAGCATTTGTCTGCAAAGCCAAAGGACCCGGATTCGATTCCCCAAGACCCAGGTTAGCCAGATGCACAAGGGGGGAGGCATGCGTCTGAAGTTTGTTTGCAGTGGCTAGAGGCCCTGGCGCACCCATTCTCTCTCTCTCTCTCTCCCCCTTTTTCTCTGTCAAATTAATTAATTAAAATAAAGAGATAAGAAAAGCAAGAAATGGTGACAGCAAGATCAAGCTGAGGTCACAGTGAAACAGAGCCCTAATCAGTCTCCTTGAATTCCTGTCAACAGGTGAGAACACTGCAGAGTCCACACAAGTAAGGAACCAGATGATGGAGGGGGCGGGGGGAGGGACAAATGAATGGATAATGAAAATGTGGTACACAAACACAACGGAATTTTACTCGGCAGTGACAAAAAATGAAATCATGAAATTTGCAGGAAAATGCAAGGAACTGGAAAACATTGTAACAAGTGAAGTATGAGGTATTCTAGGCTCAAAAAGACAAATACAGCATGTTCTCTCCTCATATGTGGGTCCTAGTTCACAAAGGTTAAATGTATGTATTTAAGTGGTGGTAAGTGTTGGAAGAAGCCAGGAAACTAGAAAGGGAGGGCCTTGGGGGAGGGAATGGGGTACACAAAAGAACCCATGAGGTATGAAAGGAAGGGGAAGGAAGAATGAGTGGGGGAAGAAGGATATAAGCAGGGAGGGAGAAGGGGAGGGGATTGCATCTGTACCGAATGTGAACATTTTTCTTGTCACTATTTCCTCAGTACTGTATTTACATAGTATTTTCATTCTAATAGATAGTTTAAGTAAAAAAGAAAAACCTCAAAAATAGTAATAATAAAAGCAGCCAGGTGTGGTAGAACACACCTGTAATCCCAGCACTGAGGAAGAGAGCCGGGAAGAGATCCACAAGTCCAGGGCCAGACAGGACTCGAGACCAGCCTTCTCTTAAAAATAAAATAAGAACATCGTTCCTCCTGTGTAAACAAGACGGACCGTTCTGGCCATAATTTACGATCTGTTTTACTGAGGCTGCATAGATGCACACCTGGACCTCGGGTGTTCAGAACAGGTCAGTTTCTGAAGGGACCAGAAGCCTCTTCGTTATCTTGAGCAAAACCAAAGGAAAAGCAAGAGCAGCGTTTGCAGAGAAAGGGAGGGTGGATTTGTTGCTGTCAATAGGAGGACTTGGCTACAGACACTGCAAATATCTCTGCTAAAGAATGTTCCAGAGTAAGAACCCAGTGAGATGGTTTAAAGAACCAAAAGCCTTACTCCCACGAGTAAATATTTTTCACACTTACAAAGGATTTGTGTCAACAGGCTGCACTGTCCTCTAACACACCACTTTTTGTTGTTTTGTTTTTTGTTGTTCGAGGTAGGGTCTCACTCTAGCCCAGGCTGACCTGGAATTCACTCTGTATTCTCGGGGTGGCCTTGAACTTACGGTGATCCTCCTGCCTTCCGAGTGCTGGAAGGCGTTCACCACCACGCCCGGCTTAACACACCACTTTAAATCAGACTCGGGCCTCTTGCTCTCTAACTTTTCTTCGCTCTCCCTTCAGCTAAGCTGGGATGCTAGAAGCAGCAAGAAGAGATGGAAAGCATTAACGAGGGTGCACAGGCTTTCCCATTGGGCACGTACCTCTCAGCATCACAAAGAACGAGGTCCTATGAGCCACTGAAGTAGGAGAAACTTTAAAAAAAAAAAAAATTCATCGGCCCTGGCATTTCTACTTCCTCCGGGTGGGACGGGATGTTACCTGTCTGAGACCACGTTGCGGCAGGAGTAGATGATGATGAGCCCTGACCCCGAAGCCAGCACAGCCTGCACAGAGGAGACCAGCCTGAGGTGGGGTAAAGAAACCAAAAAAAAAAAAAAAATTTCAGCGCGCTCGCTCCAGGACTGCGGACAGCACAAAGCCACCCTGCAACCCGACTTTCCCGGGGAGCAGGAGAGCGCTAGGGCGGCCGCCGCGCCCTGATTCCCGAAAGCAGGGGCGCCAGTGGACAGCAGGCTCGGAGTGATGCCCCCATCCTCCCCATCCCGCCTCGCGTGGGCGGAGCTGCCCGCGAGCCGAGGGTCTCCGCGAAGCCCGGGCGAGCGGACGGACAGAGGGAGGGAAGGAGAAAGGAAGGCTCCTCGCTTCCTGCCGCTCCCCCGCCTTTCCGCCCACAGGCCGGCGCCGTGCAGCCGAGGGCGGCGCCCGGGCCCTGGACCCGCGCCCCCGCCGCGCCGGGTACCTGGTGGCGATGATCACGCAGTCGAGGAAGGTCCATTCGGGCCGCGAGCGGCGCATCGCCCAGACGCTGAGCGCGAAGAGCCCCGGGAAGAAGAGCGCGCCCCAGGCCAGCGTCTGCAGCATGGGTGCTCCGGGTCCCGCCGCCTGGATCGGCGTGGCTCCTCCGCTCGGCTCCGCGCGGCGCGGCGACTGGCGCAGCCCGCCCGTCCCTATTTCTAACCTCACCCTCCGCCCGCCCCCGCCCGCCCGCCCGCCCGCCCGGCCCGGCCCGGCCCGCCGCGACTCGGGCTCCGCCGGGCGCTGGCCCCCAGCCCGCGGCGCCGCGCGGCTCTCCCTCCGCGTGACCAGGCGCGCCGGCCGCGATAGGTGCGGGCCCCGGCGGGGCGGGGTCTCGCCGCAGCCGCCGCCACCGCCCCTGGGCCGCGAGGCTTCCCCGGGTTCCCCCGCCGGTCGGTGCCCACGAAGCTCCAGATCGCCCGACTGGCGGCCGAGGGGTCGGACCTGCTGCCCGGCCTAGGGCGGGGCGGGGCGCTGCCCGGTGCCCGCATCTCTCCGTGGCCGGGAAGGGGCGGCCGGGTGGGCTTTGGGGGTGGCCCTCATCACCAAGTGCTCGTGCTTCCCAGTGGGTCTTGAGGAACTGGTCTTCCTGCACGTCCAAGATGGCTTTTCTCGTCGTCCTGCAGCTGCAGCTTCTCGGTGGGCAATCTCTCCGAACGCTTTTAAATCCTGCCTTCCTCCCTGCGGTGGTCCTTTCAGCCTGCTGACTTTGGGTCCAGATGCTACCGAGTGTCTTGGTAACAAATTATTTTGCAGTTTGTTGACAGTGTGCCCTTGTTTACAAATGCTTGGGGCCACGTGTCTTCAATTTGAATGAATTGGATTATCTCATTTTCACTTAGCATCAGACTTAAGGGACGGTGCAGCAATTTCAATATTGCTGACTTTTCTCTGAGAGAAATCTTACTTGGCTTTGATCTGTATTTTCCTCACCTAACAAATGTTGCGGGGTGGTGTTGGGAACACAGATACAGTCGCTTTAAGAGAGCGTCTCTGCAGAGAACCCGAGATCAGAATCTTTCAATAATCTTTCAGGCTAGCGGGCGGGGGGCGGGGGGCGAGATAGAGCGCCTCATGCCTAGTCCCATTCAAAGGCCCTGCGGGGACCAGCTGAGCTTCGCCTCTCCACTATTTCCTCAGTTGTGCAGTGAACTGGGGCTGGATTGCAAACTCTTCTAGGCGTTTCCAGTTCTGAATCTTTATGATTCTGTGACGTCTGCAAAACTGCAGCAGATGGTCTGTGCTAGATGCCAATCAATTAATACGGCAGTTACTGGTAAGAAATAGATAAAAACACAGCTCTAACTTGTTTCAATTTGTATTTAATTACACAGTCTGAGAGTGTTTCTTAAATTTAAAAGACAATTTCCTTTTATTATTAATTAGGCTGTGATCTTTGGGGAAGAAGACAATTCTCAACATCTTCCAACCCGTTGTTAACATAAAGCATTTATTTAGCTTATTTTAAAGTAACAGAAAAGCCAAAGACAGTCTGGAATTTCATCCACTCAGGACAACATCTCTAATTTCCAAATTCACTGCTAACATACTTGCTGAAATGAAGAGGGCTCTTCATTTTGGTACAAAGCTGTCCAGGAAATCTGACTTTCTGTGTTGTCATTTGCAAGCACATGAAGAAGCTGTAAACTTTCCATTCTCTAGGGGAAAAAAATCTTTCTTCATTCCACTTTCTGTTCCCTACCCATGTCTCCTGGTCACCTCCAGCTCAGGCTTTTCCAGAGAGTGACAAGTGGTTACAAGTCCTCTCTGCCTGGGCTCAGAGAGACCAGCAACATGTAACAACTATGCTAACAATTTCAAGCAGTGAGAGCCTATCTTTCACAGAAGAAGCTGTATACAAATCTTAAGACAAATCTTAAGGTATCTTTATGAAATGAAAACAAAACAGATGTATACAAGTAGTAAAAATCAGCTTCTGACACCATGCTCCATGAAGTTACCAGGTAGGTTGACTCACCATAAAGCCAACAAGTGTAAACTTGAACCGTGGCTTTTCAAGTAATCAAACCCCTGTGGGCAAATGATAATGCTGAATCAAAGGAACCAAGACCCGCCCCGCCCCCCAAAATAGCTTTGCAATCTTCAAAAGATTTTTCCATGCTAGTATCAAATCCAGGTCCTTACACATGTTAAGCATGTTCTATTGGGCCCCTTCAAAAATCTTCCAGCCCCTTCAAAAATCGTCAAATGTTTCCTCATTCAAGGAGACTTCTGTTCTTCTAGACAGATTTATAAATTTTTTTTTGGGTTTGTTTGTTTGTTTGTTTTGTTTTGTTTTGTTTTTGATTTTCGAGGTAGGGTCTTCCTCTAGCCCAGGCTGACCTGGAATTCACTATGTAGTCTCAGGGTGGCTTTGAACTCACCCCAATCCTCCTACCTCTGCCTCCCTAGTGCTGGGATTAAAGGTGTGCGCCACCATGCCCGGTTGTAAATTCATGTTTTAAAAACAGCATTTACTGTGTGTGTGCTTGCCACAGTACTCATGTGGAGGTCAGAGGAGAACGTCTAGATGTCTGTGTTCTTCTTTCTTTGAAACAGGGTCTCTTGCTGTTACAAATGAACTGTCAGACTGCAAAGGAACATCAGACTCTCTGGCCTAGAGTTTTGGAGCCTCCTGGGATTACAGATGCATGTGTCACCTGTGCATCCAGCTTTATGTGGCTGTTGGGGAATTGAATCAGGCTTTCAAGCAAGTGCCTTTAACCACTGAGCAATCTCTCCAGCCCCTATAAATTCATTTTCATTTGGGCTTTTGCAACTGAGTACTAAGCACATTGTTTTTCATTCCTGTCTGTACAAGACTTTGTGGAGGGGTAGGGGACAGGGTCTTGCTATGTAGTTCAGGCTGGCTTGGAACTCACTATGAAGCTAGGCTGGCCTGGAATCCAAGGGCCTCCTACTTAAGTCTCCCCAGTGCTGGAATTACAGGTGTGTACCACCACACCCAGTCAAATGTAGCTTTTGACACAAAGGTTGTGTCTTTGTACTTTGTATCCCAGGTTAAACTTGGCACCTTTCAATAAATAATACTTTAAAAAAATTATTATTTACTTATAGAGGGTTGTATAGTAAATCCCGCTAAATTGAAAAATTCCCTTCTGAAGGGAAGGAGACTCAGGAGTTCCAAGTCTGGGACAGCTGAAACTTAAAAGATCACAGGACCACTCCCCAAGGTTATACCATTAGTAAGGTGCATAGCATGTTGCATAGCAATTTTCTGTGAATTGAAACATTCCCTCCTGGGGGGAAGAGGGAGACTCAGGAGGTCAACAAGTTTTAAGATCCCTCCCTAAGGTTGTATAAAGGTTAACTGCGTGGGGAGAGATTCTCCAACCAGCAGAGCTGCTTGCACGTCATTCAGTGAGCCCCAGAGATGCAGTGTTCATGCGTCATCATCTATGCTGGGGTGGGCTTCATGGTGATGCAGCTGCCTTTGAGTCAGTCACCCATGCTCCTGTAAGTAACCCCAATAAACTCACTGGTTCATCAAAACTGGTTTTGGTCCATTGTGCTTTGGTCAGGTGAATAGATATGTTCTTGTCTCCCCAGGGGAAAAATTTCACGAGACCGTGTGTGTAGGCATGAGTATGTCACAATGCGCATGTGGAGGTCAAGGACAACTTTTGGGTCAGTCCTCATCTCCTACGGACTCTTGTTCATGGCTCTGTTCATGAGCTTCTGGGAAATTCTCTTGTCTATGCCTGCCTTCTCACTTTAGGCACATATGGGATTCAGAAGCCCACCACAGCTTCCAGCTTTTACCTGGGATCTGGAAATTTGAGCTCAGAGTTGTGCAAGTGCATTTTCCAGAGAGCCATCTCCTCAGCCTAAATGATGCTGTTTAAACCTACTGTTTATAGAGCAGTTCCTGTATGGTAGGCACTATAGCAAACACTTTGTGTGCATTCATTAAATGCTTACAGTATAACTATTTCTCTCTCTCTCTCTCTCTCTCTCTCCGTGTGTGTGTGTGTGTGTGTGTGTGTGTGTGTGTGTGTGTATGTATGTATGTACCAGCAAAATAAGAACCAGACCTGATCAATTTAAAAATTACCTCAGGAAAGATGGCTTAGCAGTTAAGGCACTTGCCTGCGAAGCCTAAGGACCCAGGTTCAATTCTCCAGCACCCACGTAAGCCAGATACACAAGGTGGCACATGTGTCTGGAGTTTTCACTGGCTAGAGCCCCCCTCCTTTCTCTTTTCTCTCTGTCTCAAATAAAAAAGAAAAAGAGTAAGTGGATTTTGTTCTCTCTAGCTGGGGACCTCGGTTAAGTTGTTAATCTTTAAAAAAAGAAATCTCAGGTCATATCATTTGTGGCAGAATGGGAATTCAAACAATACTTTCTAACTTCAAGGTCAATGTGCTTTAATGACTATACTGCTTTCAGACTTGATAATCTTTCACATTATAGTTCCAGATTAATAAGTACAGCTCCTAATTGTTTACTTGCAAATACAAATGTGGGGTAGAGTTTATGGATGCTGATGCTATTGATACAGTTTCATACTTATATGTAACTTTATAATTTCTCAAAGTCCTTTAACTTATCTCGCTTGTCAGATTAGCCCAAAAAGGTAGGCTGAACATATTAAGAATTACATTTTGGGCTGGGCTGGTGGCGCATGCCTTTAATCCCCAGCACTCAGGAGGCAGAGGTAGGAGAATCGCTGTGAGTTCAAGGCCACCCTGAGACTACATAGTGAATTCCAGGTTAGCCTTGGATAGAGCAAGACCCTACGTCAAAAAACAGACAAAAAGGGCTGGAGAGATGGCTTAGCGGTTAAGGCGCCTGCCTCCTAAGCCTAAGAAGGCAGGTTCCAATCTCCAGGTCCCACGTTTAGCCAGATGCAAAGTGACGCAAGGGCGCAATGCCGCACTTGCCCGCAAGGGGGCACACACATCTGGATTTCATTCACAGCAGCTGAGAGACTGCTGGCACGCCCATTCTCTATCTGTCTCCCTCTCCCTCTCTGTCTCTCTCTGTATCTCTCTCTAAAAATAAATAAAATAATAAAAAAATACCTATTGCTATGGGGGTTATACACTTAAAAAAAAAAAACAACAAAAACAAGAATTTTATTTTGCACATGAAGAAGACTCGCTACAGAAGAGAAAGTGGCTTGTAACCCTGTGAAGTGACAAGGCTACAGTTAGCACCTGGGCCTCCTGCCTGATGCACATTCTAGGCTGATTCAACTTCTTGATTCCATAGTGGTGTTTTTCTGGACTTTGCAATGCTGCTGCTTGGGTGGGTTTCCAAGGTGAAACTTTGAGCTGGATGTGATGTTGCAAACCTTAGTACTTGGGAGACTGAGGCCAGAGGATCACCACAAATTCAAGGCCAGCATGAGCTACATAGCAAGTTTCAGGGTAGCCAGGGCATCTAGCAAGACCTTGTCTCAAAACAAACATAAAAGCAAATGGGCAGTAGGTACCAAGACTCATATTTACCAGATTCAGAGACTCGCTCCAACAAAGAATTTTTTAAATATATTTTTTTTATTTTATTTGAGAGAAAGAGGCTAAGAGAGAGTGGGCATGCCAGGGCCTCCAGCCACTGCAAACAAACTCCAGATGCATGCGTCCCCTTGTGCATCTGGCTTACGTGGGGCCTGGAGAGTCAAACCAGGATCCTTTAGCTTTGCAGGCAAAGGCCTTAACCTCTAAGCCATCTCTCCAGCCCATCCAACAAAGAATTTTATAATAAACATTCAGTTTAGGTTGCCAGGTGTGGTGGCAGACACCTTTAATCCCAGCACTGGAGAGCCAGAGGTAGGAGGATTGCTGTGAGTTCAAGGCCAGCTTGAAGGTCAGCCTGGGATAGAATGAGACTCTACCTTGGGGCGGGGGGGGGGGATCCAGTTTAGGAGTGTTATGGAGGTATTCTACCACTCAGGTATGTGATCCTACTTTTTGGTTCCCTCTCTCCCATTTGCTCAAAGCCTACTTTGAACACCATTAGAGGACAGGATATAGTCCCCATGACGTCTTCCCAGCCTTAGATTGATTTCCTTGTAAAGCATTTGAGAATTCCCCAGTGACCACCATATGATATGTAGTGTGTGGGCAACTCCCCTTGATCAAAAACATCGGCTTCCTGTCCAGGAAATGCTTCCACAGGAAAACAATTGAGATTCATATACAAAACATCTTCATATTGAACTTCAGCATGGGAAGAGAACTTAGAGTTCTCTATCCATTAATGTGCTTTCAAAATCCTAACAGGGCTGAGTGTGGCGGCACATGCATTTAGTCCCAGTACTCAGGAGACAGAAATAGAAGGATTGCTGTGAGTCGGAGGCCACCCTGAGACTATATAGTGAATTCCAGGTCAGCCTGAGCTACAGCGAGACCCTACCTAAAAAAAAAAAAAAAAATTTAAATCCTAATGGGGCTGGAGAGATGGCTCAGCAGCTAAAGGCACTTGCTTACAAAGCCTGCCAGCTAGGTTCAGTTCCTTAGTAACCATGTAAAGTCATATGCACAAAGTGGCACGTGTGTCTGGAGTTTATTTGTAGTAGCAGGAGGCCCCTGGGTTGCCCATTTCTTTCTCTCTCCTAAATAAAAATATTTTTAAAATCCTAACAAAAATGAAAACCTATTCTGAAATAAGCCTTCTTGTTTAGGGTCACAGTTCATTTCTGCAATAGGGGCAGCTGAAGCAGAGACAGAGTAGGAAGGAGGACAAAAAGATGAAATGATGGGAAGAGGCTCAGAAAGGCGATCATCAAACAGGATGGAAGTAGATACAGCTGTAGTGAATACAAAGGCCATGGGCCACACTGGGTGGAGGAAACTGACACAGAGGAAACCGATCCAGACACTGGCATTTACAAAAGTCCAACCAGAGAAAGGATGGAGGGCATAGAGAAAGATGGAATGAACACAAAGGCATACAAAGAGGAAGAAGCTGACAGCCTTTTGTGGAATGTCATTTCCTATAGACTAGCATCCACAAGAACCATATACTGCTTTTATTTATTTGAGAGTGACAGACACACAGAAAAAGAAGCAGAGAGAGAGAGAGAGAATGGGCCCGCCAGGGCCTCCAGCCACTGCAAACAAACTTCAGGTGCATGTGCCCCCTTGTGCATCTGGCTTACATGAGTCCTGGAAAACTGAGCCTCGAACCGGGGTCCGTAGGCTTCAGAGGCAAGTGCTTAACCACTAAGCCATCTCTCCAGCCCCATACACTGCTTTTAAAGAAACTGTGGCAAGTAAGAAGGTGACTTGCCCTTGGGTCTGAGGGCATGACCAGGAAGAAGTTAATCATGCTCCTCTTTCTGCTTTGCTCTGCACACAATAAACAGCAGATCCATATAGCCCTGAGTTGCTGATGTGTGCTTGTGTGCCCATGCGGGTGTTAGGCTGCCATTGCAGAGAGCACTGAAGCTGGCTTCAGAGAACCTGAGTGAAGTCAGACTCTTGCTACTCCTAAGCTGTGTAATATGGAGAAAGCAACTTACCACCACTGTAAAATGGGGGCTCCCCAACCTGCCTCAAAGGTGGCTGGGAGAGGTAGGTGAGATAATAGCAAGGGGTCATTCTTTTTTTTATCTTCAAGGTAGGGTCTCACTCTAGCCCAGGCTGACCTGGAATTCACTATGTAGTCTTAGGGTGGCCTCAAACTCATGGCGATCCTCCTACCTGTGCCTCCTGAGTGCTGGGATTAAAGGTGTGTGCCACCATACACAGCTTTGTACCACTTTTTGCATCTGGCTTTTCCATGGGTGCTGGGGAATTGAACCTGGGCTAGTAGGCTTTGCAAGCAAGAGCTTTGAAAGCAAGAACCTTTAACCACTGAGCTATCTCCCAGCCCCAGATACTATTTTTTTGTTTGTTTTTCAAAGTAGGGTCTCACTCTAGCTCAAGCTGACCTGGAATTCACTATGTAGTCTCAGGGTGGCCTTGAATTTATGGCCATCCTCCTACCTCTGCCTCCCAGTGCTGGGATTAAAGGCATGTACCACCACACCTGGCTTTTTTTTTTTTTTTTTTGGTTTTTCGAGGTAGGGTCTCACTCTGGCCCAGGCTGACCTGGAATTAACTATGTAGTCTCAGGGTGGCCTTGAACTCACGGCGATCCTCCTACCTCTGCATCCCGAGTGCTGGGATTAAAGGCGTGCGCCACCACGCCTGGCTTAAGTGTAGATTTTATCTGAAGCTTCTACCCTCTCTCTGACGTCTCCTTTCTGCTTCCTGGCTGCGGTGAGGTGAGCAGGTGAGCAGCTTTGTCTGGCATTCTGCCTCACCACAGGTCCAGAAACAATGGTGCTTAATGACCATGGACTGAAGCCTCTGAAACTGAGCCAAAATAAATCTTTCCTCCTTCAGGTACTTTTTTACAGGGACGGCAAACTAACACAATAAATATTTACTGTGGGCTGAAGAGATGTCTTACTGGTTAAGGCGTTTGCCTGCAAAGCCAAAAACCTCAGTTCAATTCCCCAGGACCCACGTAAGCCAGATGCACAAGGTGGTGCATGTATCTGGAGTTCGTTTGCATGGCTGGAGGGCCTGGTGCACCAATTCTCTCTCTCTCTCTGTCTGTTTGTCTGTCTGCCTCTCTCTTAAATAAATAAATAAATAAAAGTTTAAACATCAACTGCATTGAAGATACCCTGGGCTAGCTTTAGCCAGCCTCCGCGCTGTAGCTTTCCTTGGTTTTATTTGTGGACTATTTGCAAAAGCAAATGGCCAGTCCTTTAAGCGCGGACACACCCTATGCACCTGGTTTCTGCAAACAGTTGTCCACAGCTGCACACCACAGGAAGTCTGTGTTCTCGTACACTATGATAATGATCCTGCCAATAAAACCATAATTTACACAGAGGAGGATTATAAAGTGCTTGCCTTTGTGTATTCTTTCTTTCTTCCTTTCCTTCCTTCCTCCCTCCCTCCCTCCCTCCCTCTCTCTCTCTCTCTCTCTCTCTTCTTTCTTTCTTTCTTTCTTTCTTTCTTTCTTTCTTTCTTTCTTTCTTTCTTTCTCTGAGGTAGGGTTTCACTCTAGCCCTGCTAGGAATCACAACAGGGCTTTTGGTATGCCAGGCAAGCACTTTACCAACTGAGTTATATCCCTATCTTTATTTATTTATTTTGGTTTTTCTAGGTAGGGTCTCGCTCTAGTCCAGGCTGACCTGGAATTCACTATGTAGTCTCATGGCGATCCTCCTACCTCTGCCTCCCAAGTGCTGGGATTAAAGGCACGTGCCACCACGGCGGGCTAATATCCCTATCTTTTTGAGATAGGATTTCACTGTAGCCCAGGCTGACCTGGAACTCACTCTAGCCCAGACTGGCCTCAAACTCATGGCAATCTTCCTATCTCAGCTTCTCAAGTGCTGGGTTAAACCTCAGTTCAATTCCCCAGGACCCACGTAAGCCAGATGCACAAGGTGGTGCATGTATCTGGAGTTCGTTTGCATGGCTGGAGGGCCTGGTGCACCAATTCTCTCTCTCTCTCTGTCTGTTTGTCTGTCTGCCTCTCTCTTAAATAAATAAATAAATAAAAGTTTAAACATCAACTGCATTGAAGATACCCTGGGCTAGCTTTAGCCAGCCTCCGCGCTGTAGCTTTCCTTGGTTTTATTTGTGGACTATTTGCAAAAGCAAATGGCCAGTCCTTTAAGCGCGGACACACCCTATGCACCTGGTTTCTGCAAACAGTTGTCCACAGCTGCACACCACAGGAAGTCTGTGTTCTCGTACACTATGATAATGATCCTGCCAATAAAACCATAATTTACACAGAGGAGGATTATAAAGTGCTTGCCTTTGTGTATTCTTTCTTTCTTCCTTTCCTTCCTTCCTCCCTCCCTCCCTCCCTCCCTCCCTCCCTCTCTCTCTCTCTCTCTCTCTCTCTCTCTCTTTCTTTCTTTCTTTCTTTCTTTCTTTCTTTCTTTCTTTCTTTCTTTCTCTGAGGTAGGGTTTCACTCTAGCCCTGCTAGGAATCACAACAGGGCTTTTGGTATGCCAGGCAAGCACTTTACCAACTGAGTTATATCCCTATCTTTATTTATTTATTTTGGTTTTTCTAGGTAGGGTCTCGCTCTAGTCCAGGCTGACCTGGAATTCACTATGTAGTCTCATGGCGATCCTCCTACCTCTGCCTCCCAAGTGCTGGGATTAAAGGCACGTGCCACCACGGCGGGCTAATATCCCTATCTTTTTTGAGATAGGATTTCACTGTAGCCCAGGCTGACCTGGAACTCACTCTAGCCCAGACTGGCCTCAAACTCATGGCAATCTTCCTATCTCAGCTTCTCAAGTGCTGGGTTTAAAGGTGTTTAAAGGGCTGGAGAGATGGCTTAGTGGTTAAGGCGCTTGCCTGCAAAGCCAAAGGACCCAGGTTCGATTCCCCAAGTCCCATGTAAGCCAGATGCACATGGTGGCACATGTGTCTGGAGTTCGTTTGCAGTGGCTAGAAGGCCTTAGCACATCCATTCTCTATGTGTGTCAAATAAATATTAATTAATTAATTAATATTTATTATTAATGACTTAGCAGTTAAGGCACTTGCCTGTGAAACCTAAAAGACCCAGGCTCAATTCCCCAGTACCCATGTAAGCCAGATGCATGAGGGGGCACATGTGTATGGAGTTTGTTTGCAGTGGCTAGAGGCCCTGGTGCACCCATTCTCTCTCTCTCTCTCTCACTATCTGCCTCTCTCTTTCTCTCAAATAAATAAAATAAAATAAATTTTAAAATAAAACATTGGGAGGCTGGGCATGATGGCTCATGCCTTTAATACTAGCATTTGGGAGTCTGAGGTAGGAGGATTGCCATGAACTCAAGGCCAGCCTGAGATTACATAGTGGATTTCAGGTCAGCCTGGGATAGAGTGAGACCCTACCTGAAAAAAAGCAAAAAGAAAGAAAGAAAGAGAGAAAAAAAGAAACAAAGAAAAAAAGAAAGAAAGATTAAAACATGGGGGGGGGAAGGTGCTGAAGAGATGGCTCAGCAGTTAAAAGTGCCTGCATGTAAAACCTGATGGCCTCCATTTGATTCCCTAATACCCACGTAAGGCCAGATGCATAAACTAGCACATGTGTTTACATTGGCAAGAGACCCTAGCATGCTCATTCCCTTACCCCTCCCGCCTCTCTCTCTCTCTCTGTGCTTGCAAATAAATAATAAAAAATTAAAAAGCAAAAAAGCAAAACAATGGTCTACAACTATATCCCAGTACTTGGAAGGCTGAGGCAAGAGAATCCTGAATTTAAGACCAACCTGGACTGCATAGCAGAAGGAAACCTTGTCTTAAAAAATAAAGTAAATAAAAACAAATAAAACTGTGCATCAAAAAGCATTATTGGGAGGATGGAGAGATAGCTTAATGGTTAAAGCACTTGCTTGCAAAGCCTAAAGAGGTTTGATTCTCCAGTACCCACATAAAGCCAGATGCACACACAAAGTGAAGCAGGCATCTGGAGTTTGTTTGCAGTAGATAAAGGCCCTGGGGTACCCATTCTCTCTGTCTCTCTTCTCTTTCTCTCACTCTGCTTGACGTATATATTTAAGGGTTATTGGGGACAGGGGAATGCATTATTAAAAGATAAGTAGCTGGGCATCGTGGTGCACACTTTTAATCCCAGCACTGGGGAGCCAGAGGTAGGAAGATTGCTGTGAGTTCAGTCCAGCCTGGGACTGCAAAGTGAGTTCCAAGTCATCCTGGGCTAGAATGAGACCCTACCTTGAAAAAATAAAAGGGAGGACTAGGGAGATAGCTAGGTGGTTGGGGGCGCTTGCTTGCAAAATCTGCTGGCCCAGGTTCAGTTCCCCAGTACCTACTGAAGGTCAGATACATAGGGTAGCACATGTATTTACTAGAAAGAGATAATGATAGCTGATAGATAGATAGATAGATAGATAGATAGATAGATAGATAGATAGATAGATAGATAGATAGATAGATAGATAGATAGATAGATAGATAGATAGATAGATATGAGTATGGGTGCACTAGGACTTCCTGCCACATGGGAGGCAGGAGGGAACTGAATTTGAGGCCAACCTGGGGTATATAATGAGACCCTGTCTCAAAAATAAAACAAAGCGGGATATAGCATATACTGCTTATAAGAGCAAAAAATTAGGGGAACCCCTAAATAGTCATATAGCAAGTAAAACTTGTAGTATGTTCAAACAATGAACAATATAGGTATCAAAGGGAGAACTGGGCATGGGGATATACCTCAATGGTAGAGGGCTTGTGTAGCATGCCTGAGACCCCAAGATCTATTCCTGTATTATGAGAGAGAGAGAGAGAGAGAGAGAGAGAGAGAGAGAGAGAGAGAGAGAGAGAGAGAGAGGGAGATATCACAAGCTAGACCAATAATGCAGAGAAAGATAATCAGAGCTGGAGAGATGGCTCAGTGGTTAAGTAGGCTTCCAGTGCAAGCATGAGGGCCTGAGGAGGTCTAAGACCACCAGAGTTCGGAATCAACAGAACCCACATAAATAGCTGAGCATGGCCACACATGCCTGAGACTCCAGTCCCACAAATGGGGGGAGAGTCCAGGAGATCACCTGAGCTTGTGATGAACAACATAATCTAGTATCAATAAGAGATTCTAGCTCAAACAAGAATGGTGGAAGGGCTAAGGCAAGCGTCTCCCACCATGGGTGAGTGCATGAGGCACTGAGAGGGCATGTACACTACACACATCACACCACATTACATACACACAAGCAAAAAAAAAAAAAAAAAGACCCGTAGAACACATTAAGAGAGAAAAAAATGGAAAAAGAATACATCAGGCTGGAGAGATAGCTTAGTGGTTAAGGTTCTTGCCTGTGAAGCCTAAGGACCTAGGTTTAATTCCCCAGGACCCACGTAAGCCAGATGCACAAGGTGGCACATGCACCTGGATTTGTTTGCAGTGGCTAGAGGCCCTGCCATACCCATTCTGCCTCTCTCTCTCAAATATATATATATTGGTTTTCAAGGTAGGGTCTCACTCTAGCCCATGCTGACCTGGAATTCACTCTGTAGTCTCAGGGTGGCCTTGAACTCATGGCAATCCTCCTACCTCTGCCTCCCAAGTGCTGGGATTAAAGGCATGCAAATAAAATAGTTTTCTTTCTCTTTCTTTCTTTCTTTTTTGTTTTTTTGAGGTAGGGTTTCACTCTAGTCCAGGCTGACCTGGAATTCACTATGTAATCTCAGAGTGGCCTCAAACTCACAGTGATCCTCTTACCTCTGCCCTCTGGGATTAAAGGCACGCACCACCACGCCCAGCTTAAAATATTATTTAAAAGAAAAGAACATGGGTTGCAGAGATAGCTTAGCGGTTAAAGCGTTTGCCTGCAAAGCCAAAGGATCCTGGTTCAATTCTCCAGGACCCAGGTAAGCCACATGCACAAGAGGGCACATGCATCTGGAGTTCCTTTGCAGTGGCTGGACGTCCGGGCGTGCCCATTCTCTCTCTCCCTCTCTCTGCTTCTTTCTCTCTCTCCCTCTCTCTCTCTGCCTCTTTCTCTCTCTCAAATAAATGAAGAAAAGAACAAATCACTAAATGATAAAAATGATGTCATTTGTAATTTTTCTTTTTTTAAAATAATTGACCCTGTATGTATGTATGTATGTATGTATGTATTTATTTAAGAGAGAGAGAGAAGCAGAGAGAGTCAGAGAGAGAATGGGTGTGCCAGGGCCTCCAGCTACTGCAAATGAACTCCAGATACATGTGCCACCTTGTGCATCTGGCTTACATGAGTCCTGGGGAATTGAACCTAGGTCCTTTGGCTTTTCAGGCAAGCACCTTAACTGCTAAGCCATCTCCCCAGCCTATTTGTAACTTTTCTATTGTTTTATTATTTGTGTGTGTGTGTATGGGTGCACAAGTACAATGGTGCATGTGTGGAGGTCTGAAAACAACCTTGGGGTGTTTCTCTTCTCTTTCCATCTTGCCACTGCTTCCTGTAAGCTTGAGGATGCTCCTGCCTCTGCCTCCCATTCATGTAGGTATGTTGGCATTACAGGCATGTGCACCACTTCGCATACAGCTTTATGTAGGCATTGAGGAAGCTTGAACTCAGGTCGGCAGGCTTGCAAGCAAGTACATTTAGCCATGGAGCCACTTCCCCATGCCTTAATTTGTGATTATAATAAAAGGTGATTTGTTCATGTACTGCTATATAATCACACATGGTTTTATGGGTGAACCACCTGACTGCTAAGAGCAGTGTCTTTGGGGGAAAGGAAGTGTGTATGTGCATGTGTTGGTTTGCATATGTATATGTAGTGATGGAATAAAGGGTGACTCTTGCATGTGCTTATTCCATTTATTTCCATGTTGTATGAGTTTCTCCAATAAAAGCGACTTGGAAGCTGGGTGTGGTGGCGCATACCTTTAATCACAGCACTCGGGAGGCAGAGGTAAGAGGATTGCCATGAGTTCAAGGCTAGTCTGAGAATACAGAGAAACACAAAACAAAACAAAAACAACAAAAAACCCAAAAACAAAACAAAACAAAAACAAAACAAAACACAAAAAAAAAACAAAACAACTAGAGACTGTGTAACTAGTTGTTAAACCTGCACAAGCTGCAACCTCATTCAGTGCTGTGTACATGTGAGAATTTTGAAGAATTAGAATAAAAGTTTTTAGTGCTTCCAGGACAGAGCCCAGGGCCTTGCACATGCTAGGCAGACATTCTATCACCAGTCCATACTTAAGAAATTTGATGATGAAGCAAGAATAGTATTGAAAAAGACATGAAAAGTAATAATTCTTTTTTTTTTTTTTTTTGAGGTAGGGTTTCGCTCTAGCCCAGGATGACCTGGAATTCACTATGTAGTCTCAAGTTGGCCTTGAACTCACAGTGATCCTCCCAAGTGTTGGGATTAAATGTGCCACCCAGAGAAAATAACACACGCACACACGCATGCAAGCGCGCGCATACATGGAGAATATGGGTACACCAGGGCCTCCTACCACTGTAAACAAATTCCAGATGCCTGCGCTACTTTGTGCATCTGGCTTTACGTGGGCAATGGGGAATCAAACCCAGGTTGTTGGGCTTTACAGTAAGCACCTTTGCTGCTGGGCCATCTTTCCAGCCCAATAAAAATATCTGTAAAAGGCCAGGCGTGGTGGTGCATGCCTTTCATCCCAGCATTTGAGAGGCAGAGGTAGGAGGATTGCAGAGAGTTCAAGGCCACCCTGAGACTACATAGTGAATTCCAGGTCAGCCTGAGCCAGAGTGAGACCCTACCTCAAAATATATATCTGTATCTGTAAAAAGGGCTGGAGAGAGAACTTAGCTGTCAAGGAGCTTGCCTGCAAAGTCAAAGGACCCAGGTCCATTTCCCCAGGACCCACATAGCCAGATGCACCAGGTGGCACAGGCATCTGGAGTTCACTTGCAGTGACTAGAGACCCTGAAGTGCCCATTCTCTCTCTCATAAACAAACAAACAAACAAACAAACCTATCTCCTGGAGCTAGGAAATGGCTCAGTGGTTAAGAGCAATTGCTACTTAAGTATGAGGGCCTCTAGGCCACAGACAGTCAAGTTTGACTCCCCAGAACCCACATAAAAGCTAGGCATGGGGACACACATCTGTAACATCAGTCTACAGTGGGGGGAGGGAGCACAGACCAGAGAATTGCTGGGGCTCAGTGATGGACAGCAGCTCCATGACTGAAGGAGGAAATGCACAGATGAATGGACAAGTGAAAGGGGAAGGATGCACACATTCAACACACATTACTACACACACCACACTACATACAGACTCTACACAGAGAGAGAGAGAGAGAGGGGGAGAAACTTAGTCCCTAAAATTGCGTGAAAAGTGTTACCCAAACATGTGTTTTTTTGGAGAAAGATCTACATAGTTCTTCAGCTCCTCCAAGACATTAAAACTCTAAATAATAAATAAATAAATAAATAAATAAATAAATAAATAATAATAATAAAAAGGACTGAGGATGTAGCTCAGCTAAACACCCAGTTCAAGAAATGAAACAGAAATCAGTGGGCAGAAGCAGAACAAGAAACAGGAATAGGGGCTGGAAATAGCCATAGTACTGTTAAGATACTTAAAGGTTTCTTTGTCTGTTTGTTTGGTGCTGGGCATAGAACTCAGGGCCTGGGACTGGAGAGATGGCTTAGTGGACAAGTGTGTTTACTGCCTAAGCATGAGGACCTGAGTTCAGTTCCCAGCATCCACATCAAAAGCTGAGTGTGGTCACGCGTGCCTGTAATTCTAGTGCTAAGGGGATTGGAGACTTGGTGGATCATTGGGGCTTGCTGGTCCCCTGACAGCTTCCTCTGATCTCCAGACGTGCATACATGCACATCTGCATATATGTGTACACACGTACCACATATACTATACACACCACCACCACCACCACCACCATCAGAAAAAAAAACAAACCCTCAAGGCCTTATACATTCAAGGCAAGTGCTCTATAACTGAACTACATTCTCAGCCCTACTTAAGTGTTTTAGATACAAGGAGTTAATGGTATCTACACTGTTATGATTGCACTAGTCAATATAAATTTTTAAAAATATCTTTATTTGCACATGTGCGTTGGGGGGATGTGCCAGGGTCTCTTGTCACTGAAAAATGAACAAATATCAATTTTTTTGAGGCAAGCCCAACAGACTGACTTTTTTTTTTTTTTTTTAGAGAGACACAGAGAGAGGGAGAGGAAGACAGATAGAGATGGGCGCGCCAGCAGCCTCTCAGCTGCTGCGAACGAAATCCAGATGTGTGTGCCCCCTTGTGGTCAAGTGCAGCATTGTGCCCTTGCATCACTTTGCATCTGGCTAAACGTGGGACCTGGAGATTGGAACTGGCGTTCTTAGGCTCAGGAGGCAGGTGCCTTAACCCCTAAGCCATCTCTCCAGCCCCAGACTGACTTTTTTAATGGGAGAGTGAACAAGAGAGAGAAAAGAGAGAGAGAAAGAATTGGCACACCAGGGCCTTCAGTCGCTGCAATCAAACTCCAGCTACGTGCACCACCTTGTGTGCATGTGCAATCTTGCACACTTATGTCACCTTGTGCATCTGGCTTACATGGGACCCAGAGAGTTGAACATGGGTCCTTAGGCTTCACAGGCAAGTGCCTTAACTGCTCAGCCATCTCTCCAGTCCAAATATGAATTTTTTACCACAAATTTGTTACCACATATGTAACCTGGACAAAAGAGGTTGCTATTGTGGCTTATGTAATTATCACTTGGTTGAGTCAGTGAAGAGAACGCAGACTAGGAACTCAATGTAGCCAATGGGAAGGCAGTTCATTTAGGAGCATCAGGGAGCTTGCATATATGCATGACTGAATGCCTCAGCTGAGACCGTGGGAACAAGGGAGCTGCTGAAGTGAACTGGCGATTATGATCTGCTTAGCAAGAATGGGCATGTATAGAGAACCAGTGTACCAATCAAAGCGAAACTAGTGCCTAGGATACAGGGAACACTTGGAGCCACCTGAGTGTCAATCAAAACCAATGGCAGGACGTTCAGAAAATCCAGAAATGGGGACAGCAGAAGAACCAGGCATCAGGAAAAGCCCATTAACAAGCACCAGGAGAGCCCTGGAGGTAAGATTTCACTGAAATGAGGCTACAAGACATCCTTCTAGTCCCAGATGGTTTGGGAAATCTGGGTGTGGTGACACACACCTGCAATCCCAGCACTTGAGAGGTGGAGACAGGATGGTGAGTTTAAAGTCAGCCTGGGCTACATATCAAGTTCTAGACCAGGCTGAGCAACATGGTAAGACCCTGTATCAAAAACAAACATACAGGGGCTGGAGAGATAGCTTAGTGGTTAAGGCACATGCCTGCAAAGCCTAAGGACCCTGGTTCAAATCTCCAGGTCCCATGTAAGCCAGATGCTCATGGTGGTGCATGCATGTAGAGTTTGTTTGCAGTGGCTAGAGACCCTGGTGTGCCCATTCTCACTCTCCTCTCTCTCTCTCCCTCTCTCTGTCTCTAATAAATAAATAAAAATAAAATCTTTTTAAACAAACAAACAAACAAATAAACATACAGGGCTGGAGGGATGGCTTAGCAGTTAAGGCACATGCCTACGAAGCCTAAGGATCCTGGTTCGATTCTCCAGGTCCCACGTAAGTCAGATGCACAAGGGGTGCACGCACCTGGAGTTCGTTTGCAGTGGCTAGAGGCCTTGGCGTGCCCATTCTCACTCTCACTCTCTTTCCTCTTTCCCTCTCTAATAAATAAATAAATAAATAAATAAATAAAAATTTTAAAAATCCTAAAAAAAAAAAAATACAGGGATTGGAGAGATGGTTCAGAGATTAAGACGCTTGCCTGAAAAGACTAATGACCTGGGTTCGAGTCTCCAGTGCCCATGTAAAGCCAGATGCACAAAATGATGCAGGCATCACGAGTTCGCTTGCATTGGCTAAAGGCCCTTTCTCTCTCTCTCCTCTTTGTCTCTCTCTGCTTGTAAATAAATAAATAAAACATAAATAAAACCACACAACAACAATAACAAAAAGATGGCCTGGAAGCTTCTGCCACCCATAGTGACAACTAAATGTGATTGTGCTTGAGAGCCCTAGGGAACATTTTGGAAAGTGTATGTGTGTGTGTGTGTGTGTGTGTGTGTGTGTGTGTGTGTGTGCATGTTGAGGGGTATCTTTGACTACATTAATGTTAAAAGATGGTGTTATTAGCATTTAGTGAGCATAGACCAGGTAAGACAGACATCCTACAATTTTGTTTGTAGTGCTGGGGATCAAGCCCAGGGGTTCATGCTGTACCACAGAGCTACATCCCCTTGTTAAAAAAATACAATGTTGAGAGGCTGGAGAGATGGCTTAGTGGTTAAGTGCTTGCCTGTGAAGCCTAAGGACCTTGGTTAGAGGCTCAATTCCCCAGTACCCATATAAGCTAGATGCACAAGGTGGTGCATGCATCTGGAGTTCAGTTGCATTGGCTGGAGGCCCTGGTGTGCCCATTGTCTCTTTCTCTCTACCTCTTTCTCTCTCTGTATGTTGCTCTCAAACAAATAAATAAAAAATAAACAACAACAACAGCAAAAAATACAATGTTGAGGGTTAGAGAGTTGGCTTAGCAGTTAAGACACTTGCTTGCAAAGCCAAAGAATCTCAGTTAGATTCCCCAGAACCCATGTAAGCCAGATGCACAAGGGGTGCATGTATCTGGAGTTTGTATGCAATGGCTGGAGGCCCTGGTGTGCCCATTCTCTCTCTCTCTCTCTCTACCTCTTTCTCTCAAATAAATAAATAAAAATAAAACTATAAAAAAGTCTACCCCCCCCTCAAAAATACAATGTTGAGAGCCGGGCATGGTGATGCACACCTTTAATCCCAGCACTTGGGAGGCAGAGATAGGAGGATTGCCATGAGTTTAAGGCCAGCCTGAGACTACATAGTGAATTCCAGGTCAGCCTGGGCCAGAGCAAGACCCTACCTTAAAAACAACAACAACAACAACAAAAAAACAAAAAAAAAAAAAAAAATGTTGGCTGTGTGTGAATACTATACCTTGAATCCCAGCACTGGGGAGGCAGAGGTAGGAGGATTGCTTTTGAGTTCAAGGCCAGCCTGGGACTACAAAGTGAGTTCCAGGTCAGCCTGGGCAAAAGTGAGACCCTACCTTGAACAAAACCAAAACCAAACAACAACAACAACAAAAATACAACATTTTTAAGTCAAGAAATCTCTAAAAAAAAAAAAAAAAAGTGAGGGAGACTCAGTGAAGGTCATTATACAGCGGGAAGTTGAAATGGAAAAATGCTGGTGCAAGTTTGCAATCCTAGCTCCTTGGGAGGCTGGGGAAAGGGATGATAGTTCAACCCTGACTGGGTTTATGCAGTGAGTTCAAGCTCAGCTTGGGCAACTTAATGAGACCTTGTTTCAAAATCAATGGTAAAAGGAAGGCTGGGGATGTAGCTCAACGCAGAGTGCTTGCCTTGCATGGAGGAGATATTTGGTTCTATTCCAGTGAAGACAGTGTGTTGATCTTATTTTTTTAAAAGGGTGGGGGGGAGGCTGGAGAGATGGCTCAGGGGTTAAGGTGCTTGCCTGCAAAGTCAAAGGACCTAGGTTCAATTCCCCAGTACCCATGTAAAGCCAGATGCGCATGCATCTGGAGTTTATTTGCAGTGACTAGATGCCCTAGCATGTCCATTCTCTCCCTCCTTCCCTCTCCCTCTCAAATCAATAAATAAATCAATCAATCAATCAATAAATAAATAAATAAAATATTAAGAAAAATAGAGAGTATACTCTCGGCCAGTTATGGTGGTACATACCTGCAAGTCCAACACTCAAAGGTTGAGGCAGGAGGATCAGGAGTTCAAGGTCAGTCTTGGCTATCAAATAAATTCAAGGATAGCCTGAGCTACATGAAACCTTGTCTCAACAAAAGAAAACATACATGTGCACATGCACAAAAATGCTCTGCACAATGTCCACTCGATATACTAGCATGCAGCTATCTCACAATAGCAAAAAAGGGCTAGAGAGATGGCTCAGGGGTTAAAATGCATACCTGCAAAGCCCAATGACCTGGGTGTGATTCCCTAGTACTCAGGTAAGCCAAATGCACAAAGTGGCTGGCACATGCATCGGGAGCTCATTTGTAGTGGCTAGAGGACTCCCAGGTGCACCCATTCTCTCTATCTCTCTGCTGGCAAATAAATAAAATATTTTTTAATTGGACAAAAATCACATTTATTTCTACATCTCAAAATGCAAATACAGCAAGTCAGTTCAGAAAGACTCAAGATATAACTTTAATGAAAATCTGATATACAAAAATGAAGGGGTAAATAGCAGAAATAAAGAAAGCTCAATTAAAAAACAAACTCAACTAATTGGGAAAAATTCACACTATAGTGAACCACAATCAGAAACAACCCTGCACAAAAAGAATTGCCCTAAAATGGCCAGCTCCAGGCTAGAGAGAAGAGAGGAAGGTTTTGGTGTTAGTTACTCCAGATGACAGCTTCTGTCACTTGCTGTATCTGTCAGCTGACATGGCTCAATTCATGATATTTTTCTTTTAGGAAAAGTCTAAAAAATGTTTTAATGTCAAATGTAAGGCCAACTTCATTACTAAGAAATTTTTTAAATGACCAGTGTGCACCTAAGATTTAAGGCCCATGTCGACTTCAGTCCTCTGGCAGCACAGGAGGAAAGTCGCAGATCCATACTTCTTCCTTCACTTAAAGCCTTCTGGGGAGGTTAACAATATAGCTTTTACAACTTCCTCATGAAAACATATTTAAATTTACTTGTTTATTTATTCCTACATATACACAACTTGAATGTGAAGTAGCAAAGTTCCCACCAGGAAGATAAAGGTTGTTAATGTTCCTTTTATCACTTAGCAGCCAAGAAACATGCTTATTTCTGCTCCCCAGAAGCAATGTTAGCTACTAGTTTCAAGTAAGAAAATGTTGATCTTCAGAAAGGTTTACGAGAAATATTTATTCAGTCTTTTTCTCAAGCTTCTTCATCTTTTCATAACAGGCATGAAACTGGGCATCTGTTCCAAAAATTCTATCCCACCACGTAAACGTTGATGCATAATTCCCAACGAAGTTCACGTGGTGGAAGTCATGGTGCCGAGAGCCCACATGGAACGGGATGAAGTTTCAAGGGTTCAGAGGAATATAACAACCACCGTGCACATCTATAGTTTCGAGCAAGCGAACGGTCACCCATGCCCAAAGCAGCACTACATGATCACACAGGAGCACGATTCCAATGAAAAATCCAGTCCTGAAGGATGATTGTTTCTAAAGGGTGTGCATACTCAGCTTCCATTCCGAATGGAGCCTGAAACTCATGATGAACCTTATGAATATATTTATGTATCCTTTTGTGGTGCAAAGGTCTGTGCAAGAAATAGTGCCAGGTATCCTCAATGACTGCACAGCCTAAACACCTTGCCAGAAGAAAATACCATCTTGGCATTCTTTCCCAATCACAAGGAATGTTGAAAAATTCTGTAAAATAATAGGCCTTCCACTGGCCTTCAAATGTTTCTGGTTTATCTGGAATTTTGTACAAATAAATGAAACAAAAATTAAAGAGAATAAGAAATAAATGGCTTCATGGATTATCAGAGAGCCCCATGTTGCAATCTGGAACTTTGTGTAATTATCCAAATGTTTCTGCATTTTTAAATGGTTCTTGTAGTGGGTTCATGAAGCTTTGTACCTTCTCCAGCGATGCTGAGCTGAAGATGTCATAATTTGTTGCCATTTTTCAAAAATTTGCCAGGAGCCTTTTAATTCTGTAAAGCAGAATAAAATATTTTTAAAAAGGAACACCAAAACAGTTTGCAAATATAACAGGATTTTAAAAATGTAAACAACATTCTTTTTAAATTTTTTTTTTGAACTTTGTTTATCGATCTCACTCCAACACCTGGAATTAAGTGGCCTTGAACTCATTTTCCTAAATGGCCTCTTGTAGTGCTGGGATTAATGTGGGACCACGCCCGGGAGTCTTTTGTTTTTTTTTTTAAATATTTATTTATTTGAGAGAGAGAGAAGATGATACAGAAATAGGCAGGTGCCATTTTCAAACTTTTGCCAGGAGCCTTTTAATTCAGCCACTGCAAACAAACTCCAGATGCATGGGCCCCTTGTCCATCTGGCTTAAAAAGGTCCTGGAAAACAGTTTGAAATATAACCTTATTTTAAAAAGGTAAACAACATTCCATCTCTCCAGCCCCTTTTTGTTTGTTTTTTTAAGGTAGGTTTTCACTCTAGCCCAGGCTGACCTGGAATTCACTATGTAGTCTCAGGTTGCCTTCGAATTCAGAGCGATCCTTCTACCTCTGCCTCCTGAGTGCTGGGATTAAAGGCATGCGCCACCATGCCCAGCTTCTTTTTAATTTTTTTTATTTTTTATTTATTTGATAGCAACAGACAGAGAGAGAAAGAGGCAGATAGAGAATAGATATGCCAGGGCCTCCAGCCACTGCAAACGAACTCCAGATGCATGTGCCACCTTGTGCATCTGGTTTACACGGTCCTTAGGTTTCACAGGCAGGCGCTTAACCACTAAGCCATCTCTCCAGGCCTCATAACAGGATAATTAAGGTGACTTGAATGGAGTTAGAATCCATAAACTGACAGAGGCACATAAAAATTAGAGTTTGTCTAATTTCAATAACAAAGGCTGTTTATCACTTAACATTTTCATCCCATATACTTAAAATCTTTTTTTCTTAGCACAATGAGAAACATTATGAGAATTGCTCACTTAGGGGTTCTGGTATCTTTCATTTCACTCTGATGTTTCCTCAAAGATGCATCACACAGGTCTCTCATGCCTTTTCCTTCCCTTTGTCCTTCCTTCCTCCTTCTCTCCCTTTCTTTTTTCTCTTTCTTTCTTTTTCTTTCTTTCTTTCTTTCTTTCTTTCTTTCTTTCTCTTTCTTTCTTTCTTTCTTTCTTTCTTTCTTTCTTTCTTTCTTTCTCTTTCTTTCTTTCTTTCTTTCTTCTTTCTTTCTTCTTTTTCTCTCTCCCTTCTTTTCTTTCTTTCCTTCCTTCCTTTTTCTCTCTCTCTAACACCCTCTTTTGCTCTCTCTCTCTGTCTCTCTCTCTCTCTCAAGATAGGGTTTTATTATGCAGCCCAGGCTAGGCTTAACTAGCTTAAACTAGCAATCAGCCTCTCCAGTCCTGGGATTACAGGTGTGTGCCACCACACCTAGCCACCTGCCGTTACCAATAAAGGGTATAGTCTCCAAACTCGTGTAGCTCATCATGACACCAACCTTACTATGCAGTCAAGGGTGACTCTGAACTTCTGATTCTCCTGCCTCTCCCTTTCCAGTGCTGGGATTACAGGTGTGTATTATCCCATCTGGTTTAAGTGTGTGGTGCTATGGATTAAAGCCAGGCTTTCATGTACTTTACTGCACTTGAGAATTAAGCTACATCACAAGCCCTTTATCAGAGACTGAATGCACGCCTCAGGCACTAAAAATTTGTGGTATAAGATATGTTCTTTATAATACTTTGTACCACTGGTATCCAATTCTACAGCATAACAGAAAATTCTTTAAAAAATAAACATAAGCCAGGCATGGTGAATTCCAGGTCAGCCTGGGCTAGAGAGAACCTACCTCAAAAAACCAAAAAATAAATAAATAAAAAATAAAAGAAGCTTAGCTCATTTGTGAAAATATTTCATGCTCCTTAAATTCATACTTAGATCCCTTATATCCACAAACTTCTAATTGCATTTATCTTAAAAGCATATCATCTGGGCTGGAGAGATGGCTTAGGGGTTAAGGCGCCTGCCTCCTAAGCCTAAGAACACTGGTTCCAATCTCCAGCGGTTCCAATCTCCAGGTCCCACGTTTAGCCAGATGCAAAGTGACGCAAGGGCGCAATGCTGCACTTGACCACAAGGGGGCGCACACATCTGGATTTCATTCCCAGCAGCTGAGACACTGCTGGTGGGCCCATCTCTGTCTTCCTCTCCCTCTCCCCCCCTCTGTATGTCTCTCTGTGTCTCTCTCCAAAAAAAATAACAAAAAAATAAAAAGTTTTATAAAAAAGCATATCATCTGTTTTCCTACTCTCTTCCTGTCCTCTTTTGCTTATCATAAACATTCTGGCTAGTTACTCCTTATCCTAACGCAGTTTTATTTTTTCTTTACCCTAGTTCACCCGTACTTCTTTAGCATCTCACATATTTTTATAGTGCACAACTCTCTTAAACTATATATGCACTATTACTAGTTAATCTACAAAGAGAGAGGAAGGATATGATAGAGGGAAGGAAGAGAGAGGAAAAGAGGTTTGGGGTAAAGGTTGCCACAATTAATAATGGATGCATAAAAAGAGAAGCAGTACTCATCAGCCAGGATAAGTTTGTGCTGGCCATGGTCACCCTGGTTTTGGCTTGTCCACAACAACACAGGCAGCTCAGAAGCAGGAAAAGAAAAAAAGAAGGGTCAAGGGCCAATGACAGGCATGGCCACCCCCTGCTTATAGTCCTTCAAAGGGTTCTCGTTTCCTAGCACAACCTTCAAGCCTCTCCACCATCTTGGCTTGGCCTAATTCTCTGGCCTGCTCTTCCTCTAGCATTCAAAGCCCCACCTCTGTGGCTAAGTTCTTTCCTCTTCATGGTTTTCTCACATATTGTTCCTTTGCTTTGTCATGCCTTTGTCACCTGCCTTGCTTCAGCTTAAACATCACTTCCTCAGAGAAGCCTTCCCTGGCTCCCAAGCCCAACACCCTCTCAATACTGTCTCTCAGCATGTACTTGCTTTGGACCTATCACAACCATGCCTTTATCTGGATGAATACTATTTTCTTACATGCAAATAGCTTTATGGAGGCTGGCATTTAGCCTCTTTGGATTCATTCCTGAATTCCCAGCACCCAACCCAGTGTCTTCCTCAATAGGAACAGGTGTTCAATGAATTTACTGAATGAGTGAATGAATGAAAAAAAGACTCAGCTATAGGACCTTGGGTAAGTTTCTGTCTGTCAGTTTGTTTAACTAGACCTTCATTTCTTCATCTGTGAAATTGGGATACAAACCTCTGGCAGAGTCAATTCATGCAATATGCTTAGTATGTGCATGACATATAGGAAGAGTTAGCTAGCATCATCATTAAAAATAAACTCTCTGAGGGGGCTGGAGAGATGGCTTAGCAGTTAAGTCACATGCCTGTGAAGCCTAAGGACCCCGGTTTGATTTTCTAGTCCCCACATAAGCCAGATGCATATGGTGGTGCATGCGTCTGGAGTTCATTTGCAGTGGCTAGAGGCGCACCCATTCTCACTCTCTCTTTCCCTCTCTCTGTCTCTAATAAATAAATAAATAAAAATTAAAAAAAAAAAAACTCTCATGCCGGGCATGGTGGCACATGCCTTTAATCCCAGCACTCAGGAGGCAGAGGTAGGAGGATCGCCATGAGTTCGAGGCCACCCTGAGACTACATAGTTAATTACAGGGCAGCCTAGACCAGAGTGAAACCCTACCTCGAAAAACAAACAAACAAACAACAACAACAAAAAAAACTCTCTAAGCAACCAAAACTCTTACACATTGCTGGTAGGGATGTGAACATGATATACCCAATGTGGAAAACAGTTTACCACTTTCTTATGAAGTTAAATACAGACATATGACATAACCTAGCAACCCCACCTCTAAGTATATACCCGAGTGGAAGGACAATTTACACAAAAATTTACACATGAATGTTTATAGCAGCTTTATTCACAACTTGCCAGAACTGGTAACAACACAAATACTTTTAAACCAGGATGCAGAAAAACAAATCAGTGGAATACTACTCAGCCAGAAAAAACCCACCTGATACAGGTAACGACATGGGTGAACAACAAATGCATTATTCCAAGTAAGAAAGGCCAGACTCAAAAGGTGAGATGTTATATGATTCCATTCATATGGTGTTTATGTGACATTCTGGAAAAGTCAAAACTTTTTTTAAAAAAGTATTTATTTATTTATTTTTATTCTTTTTTTTTTTTTTTTTTTTTTTTGAGGTAGGGTCTCACTCTGGCCCAGGCTGACCTGGAATTCACTATGTAATCTCAGGGTGGCCTCGAACTCACAGCAATCCTCCTACCTCTGCCTCCCAAATGCTGGGATTAAAGGTGTGTGCCATCATGGCAGGCTAAATTTATTTTTTTTTTAAGTCAAAACTTTTTTTTTTGGTAAGTCAAAACTCTTAAGGACAAAAACCAGGTCATCGATTGCCCGAGAATGGACTAGGACTTGAGGATATGTGTGTGTGTTGGGCAGATGATGGGACTCTCCCAGGACTGGATTTTCGTGTGGTTACATAATTATATGCATTATTGAGCACTGTAAACTTAAAATGGTAAGTTTTACTGTATGTAAAGAAAATATGGGGCTGGGCATGGTGGTGCACACCTTTAATCCCAGCACTCAGGAGGCAGAGGAAGATCACGGTGAATTCAAGGACACCCTGAGACTACATAGTGAATTCCAGGTCAGCCTGGACTAGAGTGAGAACCTACATTGAAACAATATAAACAACAACAACATCAACAAAATGGAAACAATGAAATATTTTAACTTAAAAAAGAAAAAGTAGCCAGGCGTGGTAGCACATGCCTTTAATTCCAGCACTCGGGAGGCAGAAGTAGGAGGATCATAGTGAGTTTGAGGCTACCCTGAGACTACATAGTGAATTCCAGGTCAGCCTGGGCAAAAGTGAGATCCTATCTTTATATATAAATATATAAACAATAAAAGAAAAAGAAAAATCCAGGCGTGTCTTTAATCCCGCACTTGGGAGGCAGAGGTAGGAGGGTAAGTGTGAGTTCAAGGCCAGCCTGAGACTACATAGTGAATTCCAGGTCAGCCTTGCGTACAAAACCAAATAATAATAATAAAAGACATAGATAAAATTGCATTTTCCTTTAAAAAGACATTTATATTTTCCTTTGTTTTTCCTTCCCTCCTCCCTTCTCTTCTTCCCGTCCTTCCATCTTTCTTTTAGTTTAGTTAGTTTGTTTGTTTTTGTTTTCCAAGACAGTTTCTTAATCTAGCCCAGGCTGACCTGGAACTTACCCTGTAGTCCCAGGCTGGCCTCAAATAGTGATTCTCCTAGCTCTGCTTCTCGAGTGCTGGGATTAAAGGTATGTGCTACCACTCCTGGTTTAGTTCTTATTTTTTGAAATAGGGTCTTACTACATAGCCCAGGTTGACCACAAACTCTCAATCTTCCTGAGGCAGCCTCCTGAGTGCTGAGATCTACAGACATATCCAGGTGGTATCCATATTTTCTTTTTTGGTTTTTTGAGGTAGGGTCTCACTCTAGCTTAAGCTGACCTGGAATTTACTCTGTAGTCTCAGGGTGGCCTTGAACTCACAGTGATCCTCTTACTGTTGCCTCCCGAGTGCTGGGATTAAAAGGCATGTGCTAGGGGCTGGAGAGATGGCTTAGCGGTTAAACGCTTGCCTATGAAGCCTAAGACCCCGGTTTGAGGCTCGATTCTCCAGGACCCACGTAAGCCAGATGCACAAGGGGGTGCATGCATCTGGAGTTCATTTGCAGTGGCTGGAGGCCCTGGCGCACCCATTTTCTCTCTCTCTCTCTACCTGCCTATTTCTGTATCTCTCTCTCTCAAAAAAAAAAAAAAAAAAAAAAAAAAAAAAAAAAAAGAAAAGGCATGTGCTACCACGACCAGCTGGTGTCCATATTTTCTGATGATAAAGATATTATATGTTCATTGTAGACATTTAGGAAAATACAGAAAAAAATATCTCCTTGTTATTTTTTAATTTTTTTGAGATAGGATTTTAAGTAGCTTAGGATAGTCTTGAAGTCTGTGTAGCTGTGGCTGGCTTTGAACTCTGCTGATCCTCCTGCCTCTACCTCCCAAGTGCTGGGATTACAGGTTTATGTTTCTACAGTTGTCCATTTGGCCATTTTCACTTTCAGAAACACACATTTTGCTCTCTGAAATGCATTGTATACCTATTCCCATGCCATTACATTTTCAGTCATAATTTTATGAAAAATAATATTCTTTTTTGCAGGTGTATATGTATGTATGGTGTGTGTGTGTGTGCAAGCATGCGTGTTCACATGTGTGTGGGCACACTGTTGTGTGTGGATGCACGTACACATGTGTGTACATGTGTTTGTGAACGCTAGAGGCTGACTTTGGGTATCTTTATTTTTTATTTTTATTTTTATTTTTTTTAGTTTTTTGAGGTAGGGTCTCATGCTAGCTCAGGCTGACATGGAATTCATTATGTAGTCTCAGGGTGGCCTTGAACTCACGGTGATCCTCCTACCTCTGCCTCCTGAGTGCTGGGATTAAAGGCATGTGCCACCATGCCCCGCTTGGATATCTTTAATTTCTTCCACTTTATTTACTGAGGCAGGGTCTCTCACTTAAGCCCAGAGTTCACAGATTAGACTAGTTTAGCTAGTCAATTTGCGGGGGAATTCTTTGTCTCCACTTCTCAAGTAGTGAGATTACAGGTGGGCCACCATGCCTACCTAGCATTTACTTAAGTGCAGTGGGTCTGAATTTAGGTCTTCACACTTGTACAGCAAGTGCTTTATCCACTGAGCCATCTCCCCACCCCTGAGCCAATCACCTAATGTGTAGTCAGATGTGTGTGTGTGTGTGTGTGTGTGTGTGTGTAGGGTATCACTCATGCTATGCAATGTTCTACCACTGAACAATATTCCAAAGGCCCCAACTTATATGTTTAAGCATTTCTTTGTTAGAAATTATATTACTCATACGGTTGTTTTCAGCAAACTAAAACTACAAGAAAGTTCCATTTTCAACATCCCATTGTTTTTAAAAAGCAAATTGTATTGTTTCTACTTTTCTTTAAGCACCTTTGGTAAATAGGACAGAGTTCAGTGGGGTCAGGGACTTCTCCATCACAGGTTTCATGACGTTGAACAGGTAAAGCAGCCCTTCCCTTGCCTGCACTCCCTCCTTGTTTCAGTGTGTTTGAAAAGTGGTTCCACAGGGTGATCTTGCTTCTTTGTTTTCTGTGTGATGCATACAGGGTAGACATCTTAATATTTCTTTATTACCAGCTTAAATTTGCATAGCACTTTTAGTAATCTCACCCCTTCCAATAAAGGGTAAGGAGGGCAAATGAGGTACTTTGTCCAGCTCCTCAGGCCTGTAAACAGACTTAGAGCCCCCCAAATTATTCGGCCTCTAAAAGTAAACATTTCCCCAGCATTAGGGCACTGTTTAAATCTTTTGTTGTTATTGTTGTTTTTCAAGATAGGGTCTCGCTCTAGCCCAAGCCGACCTGGAATTCACTATGTCGTCTCAGGGTGGCCTCGAACTCACAGTGATCCTATTTCTGCGTCCCCAGTGCAGCCATTAAAGGCGTGTGCCACCACACACGGCTCTTAAATATTTTTATTATTATTTTTTTGGAGAGAGGGAGAGGGGAGGGAGAGAGAGAGAGAGAGAGAGAGAGAGAGAGAGAGAGAGAGAGAGAGAGAGAGAGAGAGAGAGAGAGAGGAAGACAGAGATGGGCGCGCCAGCAGTGTCTCAGCTGCTGTGAACGAAATCCAGATGTGTGCGCCCCCTTGTGGTCAAGTGCAGCATTGCGCCCTTGCATCACTTTCCATCTGGCTCAACGTGGGACCTGGAGATTGGAACAGCTGGAGATTGGAACCAGTGTTCTTAGGCTTAGCAGGCAGGCGCCTTAGCTGCTAAGCCATCTCTCCAGCCCTTAAATATTTTTTATTGTTTTGAGTTAGGGTCTCACTCTCACCCAGGCTGGGCCTGAAACTCATTCTCTAGCCCACGGTGGCCTAAACTCACAGTGATCCTCCAACCTCAGCCTCCAAGCACTGAGATAAAAGGCGTGAGCCACCACCATGCCCGGCTAGGGCTTTCATTTTTTAAAAATATATTTGATTTATTTTATTACTTATTTGAGAGAGAGAGAGAGAGAAAGAGGGAGAGAGAGAATGAGTGCACCAGGGCCTCTAGCCACTGCAAACGAACTCCAGATACATGTGCCCCCTTGTGCCGCTGGCTTACGTGGGTCCTGGAGAGTCGAACCGGGATCCTTTGGCTTTGCAGGCAAACACCTTAACCGCTAAGTCATCCCTCCAGCCCTATGGGTTTTCATTTTTATTTACTTTAGTCTATTGAGGAAGCTTCAATCACCCCCAGAGAACTCTTGCGCCATGGTCCTGGCCAAAGGGAACTTGGCCTTTTCTAGCAAGTGGTTCTGGTGCACCATCGCCACTCACCAGCTGGGGTCATTTCGCACCCCGCGGTTGGCAAGGGGACACCTACGTCCACCGACCTAGGGAGCCCAGGGAGCGGAAGGAAAGCCGGCTTCTCGGCCGGCTGTCCCGCGACCCCGCGGCGGCTCGTGGGCAGGGTCACGTCCAGGTCCTCGCCCTGGAGCTGAAGGAACAAGCAGGGGCCGCGCGGCTAAAAGAGCCGCCTGGGAAAGACTTGACAGCTGACCAGCCGAGGTCAGTCCTCCGCGATCCCAGAGTACCCCGGTTCCCGGAAGTGCCCGGCTTTCCGGAAGTGCCGGGCTGGCTGACAGCGCTGAAGCTTGCTTGCTTGCTTGCCGGAGCGCTGCGGCTGGAGGGTTACGATTCTCGGCTTGGCGTGGGTGACCGAGCCCGAGCGGGATTGTTAGGGGGTGCTGAGGGGACGGGGAGGGATGATGGAGGAGGAGGAACTGGAGTTCGTGGAGGAGCTGGAGTCCGTGCTGCAGCTCACGCCCGAGGTGCAGCTGGCCATCGAGCAGGTGAGCGGGCGGCCCGCCCCCTCGCCAGGGGGCCGAGCACGGCGGGGTCCCGCACGCGCCCACGGGCGGCCGGGAAAGCGGCCTTTAGAAAGGTGGGGAGGTGGCGGCCGGGCGTGGGAAGCGAAAGCTTGAGTGGAGGTGGAGGTGGGAATGGGGTTCTCAATCAGGGGACGGAAAGCGCCCCTTTTCTAGGCCCTGACCGTCTTTTGGAGGCTGGTGCTCCTTGCTGAAAGGTTTGAGCATGAACGACCCCAAAGAAGGGACCCTGGGAATGACAACTTCAGATGCTGGGAGGTTGTGGGGCTTCGTTCACTTACCTGTTTATTGCTCCCGTTTTTCTAGAATTGGCAGGGGGAAGACTATCTTTTCTTCTTTAATACCTTTATTTATTTGCAAGGAGAAAGAGAGAAGAGAGAGGGAGAGGATGAATGAATGAGAATGAATTAGAAAACGAGAATGGGTGCTCCAGGGCCTCTTGCTGCTGTAAATGAAATCCAGATGCTTGCACCACTTTGTGGATCTGGCTTTACGTGGGAACTGGGGAATCGAACCTGGGTCACCAGGCTTTGCAAGGAAGTACCTTTAAAAAAAAAGATTTATTTTTATTTATCTATTTGTTAGAGAGAGGGAGGGAGAGAATGGGCGTGCCAGGGCCTCTAGCCACTGCAAATGAACTCCAGACCCATGCGTCACTATGTGCATCTGGCTTACATGGGACCTGGAGAATTCAACCTGGGTCCTTAGGCTTCGCAGGCATGCACCTTAACTGCTAAGCTATCTCTCCAGCCCGCAAGCAAGTACCTTTAACTACCAAGAGAATTTCGGGACAAAGGGATGTTAGAAAATGACCTTATATCATAGTTCAAATGTCAAGAATTCCTGCAGTTTGGGTTATGCTGCAGAAAATCCCCAAAAGTACTTTCTTCCCTGCAGAACTCTTTAGTTAACTAAATTTCCTTTTCAGACCTATTAAAAATTTAAGGTAATAGTATCAGGAGTAGTGAGTTAAGGACTTGTACAGGGTTTTGGGCTCAATAAAGAGAGAAAAACCTCCTATAAAGGAATTGACATAGGGTTATAATTTAAGACAAGGAGGATTATGGGCCAGGGATATAGCTTCAGTGGTAAAGCACTTGTCTGGCTTGCATGATGACTTGGGTTCAATTTTCATTGAGGGGTTGGGGAGAAAGAAAAGGAGGGCTATCCTTCATTTAATGATCATTGGGGAATCGAACCTGGGTCACCAGGCTTTTTCTAAGTAAAACATTACTTCTGTTAATAATCAGCATATATTGATCATTAATACTTATCTTGTGTCTGCCACTGTACTAAATCATGCATTTGTATTGTCCCATTTATAGGTATACCAGACCCTTCGGCATCAGGCTATACTACTTCAGCGTCTACCTCCTTATGTTGCAAAAAAGACATATATTTCACTCGCTCTTTAGACCTAGTGGGCTCTAGTGTAAGAAACAATCTGGATTTTCACATCATACTTTTCTTTTTTTCTTTTTTCTTTTTTTTTTTTTTTTTTTGAGGCAGGGTCTCTGTCTAGCTCAGGCTGATCTGGAATTCACTATGTAGTCTCTGGGTGGCCTTGAACTCATGGCAATCCTCCTTCCTCTGCCTCCTGAGTGCTGGGATTCAAGGCGTACGCCACCACGCCCAGCACATTTCTTATTATTAAAGAAAATGTTTGCGTTCTTAGCTAATAAGCAGGCACCTTCATGTCAAGATGAATTTAGATATTTTTTCTTTTTTTAAGTTTTTGTTGACAGCTTCCATATATGTAGACAATATAATGGGATCATAATACCCTCTCATCTCCATTATCCCCCTCCCAAATCCTCTCTCCACTGAATCCCTTCTTTTCAGCTAGTCTGGCTTCTATTTTGACATGCCATAACAGACACGCCACCATTATACCAATTGTTGTATTTGTCCCGGCTGTCCAGCTATATTACAGGTTGTGACTATTGATGACTTTTCTCTCCCAAAAGGCTACATAGCTCTTTCCAGCATCCTGATAGCTAGTCAACAGGGAGGAGCTTTCCTGCTCAGCACAGCTTGATTTCTTAGTGACCTGCAGTTCAAGCATGTGGAATCTTCAGCAATAGGGTCTTACCATCAAGTTCTGATGGGCAACCAAGAGTCTTAGCAATAGGCTGTAATGTTTTGGGGCCATCATGGACCTCCCTAACAAACAACTTGCTGGAAGGTATTGCACCCCTGGCATTGAGATTTTCTTATAACAACATATGGCTTCTGGGCATATCATTAACCATCTCCTCAGGGTATTTCTGCCCAGACTCGCTCGCTCTCTCTCTCTCTCTGTCTTTTAAAATCTTTTTTTTTTAAAAAAATATTTATTTATATATTCATTTACAGCCATAAAGGGAGATATATATAGAGAGAGAGTATAGAAAAAATGGGCACGTCAGAGCCTCCAGCTACTGCAAACAAATTCCAGATGCATGTGCCACTTTGTGCTTCTGGCTTTATGTGGGCGCTAGGGAACTGAACCAGGGTTGTTAGGCTTTGCAGACAAGTGCCTTAACTACTAAGCCATCTCTCCAGCCCTAAAAATCTTATGTATTTATTTGCAAGCAGAAAGAAATAGAAGAGAGAAAGAGAGAATAGGCATGCCAGGGCATCTGCTGCTGCAAATGAACTCCAGATTCATGCACCACTTTGTGCATCTAGCTTTATGTGGTTAGTGGGGGATCAAATTCAGGTCATTAGGCTTTTCAGGCAAGCGTCTTAACTGCTAAGCCATCTCTCCAGCGCCCCCCCCTTTTTGAGGCAAGTGCCACAGACTGGCCTTTTTTTTTTTTAATGTGTGTGTGTGTGAGAGAGAATTGGCCTGCCAGGTCCTCCAGCCACTGCAGTTGAACTCCAGACATATGCGCCCCCTTGTGTGCATGTATGGCATTGTGCACTTGCATCACTGCGTCTAGCTTACATGGGACCTGGAGAGTTGCAACTTGAATCCTTAGGCTTCGCAGACAAGTGCCTAACTACTAAGCCATCTCTCCAGCCCTTCTTCTTTTTTTTTAAACATAAATATTATTAGCTAGTGAAGAAGTACATTTCCATGTGGTTTAATTATAACATCTTTAATTTTGATTAACTCTCCTCCCACCCCCTACTCTCCTTCATCCCCTCCTGTGACCCCACTTAGACCATTTCACCCCCAGTATTCTTCCCCTTCTATATCTACTATACCATCCCCTTAAGCCATCCTCTCTCCTCCATCCCTCCCTCATGGCCCCTTTCTAGCTTCCTGGCCTCCACTACTGACTTTTACTTCAACTTACATACAAATCTAAACATTTGGAGCTAGGATCCACATATGAGAGAACATGTAGCATTTGACTTACTCCTTTCTTCCTTTCTTTCTTCCTTCCTTCCTTCCTTCCTTTCTTTCTTTCTTTCTTTCTTTCTTTCTTTCTTTCTTTCTTTCTTTCTTTCTTTCTACTTTAGTAGTCCTAAGATCAAGTAAATATTGCAAACAACTAGGCATAGCATACTTTTTTTGTTGTTTTTTTGAGGTAGGGTCTCACTTTAGCTCAGGCTGACCTGGAATTCACCATGTAGTCTCAGGGTGGCCTCGAACTCATGGCAATCCTCCTACCTCTGCCTTTTTTTTTTTTTAAAAAAAAATATTTATTTATTTGATAGAGAAAGGGGGAGACACAGAGAGAGAATGGGCATGCCAGGGCCTCCAGCCACTGTGAACAAACTCCAGACACGTGTTCCCCCTTGTGCATCTGGCTAACGTGGGTCCTGGGGAATTGAACCTGAGTCCTTTGACTTTGCAGGCAAACACCTTAACCGCTAAGCCATCCCTCCAGCCCTACCTTTGCCTTTTAAGTGCTGGGATTAAAGGCATGTATTACCATGGTGGGCAAGGATGACCTTTTAAACTCTTTTTAAAAAATATTTTATTTTTATTTATTTATTTAACAGAGAAAGAGGGAGAGAGAGAGAGAATGGGTACTCCAGGGCCCCCAGCCATTGTACATGAACTCGAGATGCTTGCACCCCCTTGTACAACTGGGTCCTTTGGCTTTGTAGGCAAATACCTTAACCACTAAGCCATCCCTCCAGCCCTTATTTTCTCCTGTCTCTACTGCCCAAGTGCTAGGATAACAAGCATGTGCCACTACGGCCAGCCATTTGGCCTATTTTGTTATCTACCTTGTTACATATTCTTCAAGTTGAGACTTTTGAGGGGAGTTAGCTATATTTCTCAGAAGGTGGCTTTCTTCTATCAATATGAACGTTACTCTTCATTTTTTTATATTGTCTGAAGTGTAAACATTACTAAAATACAAGCTAGGAATGTAGCTTAATGGTAAAGTGATTGCCTAGCATAGGTGAGGCCCTGGGTTTGATCTTCAGCACAATAGATGATAGATAGCTAGACAGACAGACAGACAGACAGACAGAAATAACTTTTGCTTCAGTACATGGCACATAAGTGTGTTATCAAGGCTTCCTTAAAATAAGCATGTCATTGGCTAGTTTAGTCTAACAGTACATAGTATCTACTGACTTTTCCTTGATATTTGGAATTCATTGATAGCTGTGGAACTTTTCACATTTTCACAATGTGTTCATTGTGTCAAAATGTTAAAGCTACAGATATTGAAAGCTAAAGAGTTATTTAATGTATATTTTATTAACTCTTCCCCCATTTCTGTTCTCCCCGCCCCCCCCAAGGTAAGGTTTAGCTCTAGCTCAGGCTGACCTGGATTTCACTATGTAGTCTCAAGGTGACCTTGAACTTACAGCAATCCTCCTACCTCTGCCTCCTGAGTGCTGGGACTAAAGGCATGTGCCACCATGCCTGGCTCCCTCCTCCCATTTCTTTTAGCATAAAACAAATGTATTCTTCACATTTTTGGGACCTAGAAGTCTTGAATCAGAATATTAGCAGGGGGCAGGCATTGTGATACATCACTGTAATCCCAGTACTTGGGAAGCTGAGGCAAGAAGATTGTGAGTTTGAGGGAAACCTGGTGTCATGATCCTGTCCAGGCGCCAAGTGTTGTGTGAAACTTGTTTCCCTGGGGAGATGGGAACATGCATCTACTCACCCATTAAGAGCACTGATGATAGAACCAGATATGATTGCGCCAAAACCAGTTTTGATGAACCAGTGAGTTTATTGGGGTTGCTTACAGGAGCATCGGTGACTCAAAGGCAGCTGCATCACCACGAAGTCCAGCCCAGCCTGGCCTAGGTGATGACTCATGAATGCTGCATCTCTGGGGCTCACTGCAGGACTTGCAGGCAGCTCTGCTGGGTGGAGAATCTCTCCCCAAACAGTTACCTTCATACAGCCTTAGGGAGGGGTATTTTATTTTTTAATTTATTTATTTTTATTGACAACTTCTTTAATTGTAGACAATATCCCATGGTACTTCCCTCCCTTCTCCCACTTTCCCCTTTGAAACTTCACTCTCCATCATATCCCCTCCCCCTCTCAATCAGTTTCTCTTTTCAGTTTGATGTCATGATCTTTTCTTCCTATTATCATGGTCTTGTGTAGGTAGTGTAAGGCACTGTGAGGTCATGGATATCCAGGCCATTTTGTGTCTGGAGGAGCACGTTGTAAGGAGTCCTATTCTTCCTTTGGCTCTTACATTCTTTCCGTCCCCTCTTCCACAATGGACCCTGAGCCTTGGAAGGTGTGTTTTAGATGTTTCAGTGCTGAGCACTCCTCTGTCCCTTCTTCTCAGCACCATGGTGCCTTCTGAGTCATCCCAAGGTCACTGCCATCTGAATAGAAAAGCTTCTCTTCTCCATAAGTGAGAGTAGCATTAATATATGGGTGTGGACATTAAGAGAAGTGCTTACTGGGCAGTTTGGTGAGCATAGTATGTACATTTAGCGTGACACCAGCAGACGTTAGGGCTCATGACTATCCTGTCAGGTTTTCAGTATCAGGGATCTATTCCCTCCCATGGAGCGGGCCTCCAGTCCAATTAGAGAGCATTTGGTTCCCCCATAACAGACATGCCACTATTGCACCCGTTTTCTCATTTGACCTGGCTGGCCCAATTAAAAGCTTGTAATGTTCACTGTTGAGTGCCTTCACTGGTGATTTTTCTCTCTCCCATTGAACTGCATGCAGTGTAGCTTTTTCCAGCTTTCTGTCAGCTGGTCCACCTGGAGGAGGCTTTCAGCTCAGCTCCAGCAGGATTTCTCAGTGATCTTGCCACCTAAGTATGTGCAGTCTTCAGCAATAGTGTCTTACCATCTATTCCTGGTGGGAAACCAAGGGCCTTGGCAATGGCCTATAATGTTTTGGGGGTATCTGTGATCTCCCCGGCCAAAAACTCACTTGAAGGCATCCCATCCCTGGCACTGAAAATTTTCTAGTAACAATCTATGGTTTCTGAGTTTTCCATAGTCCAGAAAAGTAGGTTTCCCTATGACTTATTTATATCCTCTTAGATTTTGTTTTAATTTTTAAATTTAAAAAAATGTTTTAATTATTTTTTTTTATTGACAACTTCTTTAATTGTAGACAATATCCCATGTTATTTACCTCCCTTCCCCACTTTCCCCTTTGAAACTTCACTCTCCATCATATCCCCTCCCGCTCTCAATCAGTCTCTCTTTTCAGTTTGATGTCATGATCTTTTCCTCCTATTATGATGGTCTTATGTAGGTAGTGTCAGGCACTGTGAGGTCATGGATATCCAGGCTATTTTGTGTCTGTAGGAGCACGTTGTAAGGAGTCCTACTCTTCCTTTGGCTCTTACATTCTTTCTGTCCCCTCTTCCGCAATGGACCCTGAGCCTTGGAAGGTGTGTTTGAGACGTTTCAGTGCTGAGCACTTCTCTGTCTATATCCTCTTATATTTTGATTAGCCCTTAGGGAGGTGTGGTAGTTTGAATATATGTCCCCCAATATATTCAATGTTTTATTACTTTATAGTTTGCATCTGCAATCACCTTGTTAGAGGCAAGGTCACTGGGGGCCCCCGGTCTTAAGGTGTGGTGATGGGTTTGAGATTCCATTGTAAAGATATGCAAATGTGCCTAGCAGGAGTTCCTGAAGTTTGCTGTGTGACCTTTTGGCTGTAGTTTTGCTCTGTGTGCTGTGGTGGCTGGTTGGCTTTCTCTCTCTCTGCTTGGCCCTAAGAAAGCAGGCTGCTTTTCCTGCCTTTATGGAACTTCCCCTGGATCTGTAAGCTTCAATAAATAATATCCCTTCCTCCATAACTGTGCCTGGTCTGGAAGTTCATCTCAGCGAACCTGAAGCTGTCTGCAACAGTAAAGTGGTACTGAGGAGTGTGGGGTGAGATGAACCTGACTGTGTGGATATTTGTCTTTTGGAACTTATGTTTTGGAGGAATGGGCATGGACTTGGTGCTTGCAACTGAAGATGCCTTCTGGAGTGGTAAGCCAAGTTTTATGGACTATTCTGATGAGAGTGTGAGAATGCTAAGTGCAGAAAGTATTGAACTTCGAGGCTTGGCTTATGAGCTTTCTAAGGGGAAGGAAAGACTGCAGAGGACTTTGTTGGAACTGGGCTACTGGCATAAGGGATGGCTACGTTCCGCTATCCAGGCCCAGAGTGTTTGATCAAACTTAAATTTGCAATGGACTGATGTGCTTGGCTAAAGATATCGGACTGAGATTTTAAGATTTTAAGTTGAAAAACCTGAAGCAAGTTAAAAGTAGAGGCATTGAGACTGGTTTAGCTGCTATTGTCAACCACATTAGCAATCTTAAGGAAGGTGGAAGGAAGGTGGCCTGACGACTGATTTACATTAAAACAATGGAGAGGATGCCTGAGGAAAGACTGTTAAAAATGCAAATTCTTGGAAAGAGCTGACTGGAGAAGGAACCTGCTTTTCAAGGCTATGGTTTATTTTGTCCCTGGATTAAGAATATGGCTGTGTCCTGCACACCTGGTATTAGTTTTGGAAGCATGAAAAATGCATGGAGTGGTCATGAGTTGCACACGGTTCCAGGAGCCGCTGCTGAGATGCGGCATGAGGCAGGGCATGGAGACCCTCGGGAATAGGCTGCAAGAGCCTTTGGAAGATGGACCGTGGTTTGCATGGAGACCTGAAGATGTTTTGGATATACCAGGACTGTGCAAAAGGGCTACCATGGAGTGCAGTGTTGGCATGGGATGAAAGTTTTCCCTGGAGACTCTGCCCAGCTGGAGGGGCGGAATTGGAAAACCTGGAGACTGTCAGTCTCTGGTTATATTGAACTTGAACTGTAGAAGTTTGATGATTACTGATGATGGAGGAAGGAATATAAAATTAGATCAAGCTGAATTTATTGAAATGGGCCAGGAGCTAAATATATTGGGGGCCAGGAGCTAAATATATTGGGGGCCAGGGGCGGAATGTGGTAGTTTGAATATATGTCCCCCAATATATTCAATGTTTTATTACTTTATAGTTTGCATCTGCAATCACCTTGTTAGAGGCAAGGTCACTGGGGGCCCCCGGTCTTAAGGTGTGGTGATGGGTTTGAGATTCCATTGTAAAGATATGCAAATGTGCCTAGCAGGAGTTCCTGAAGTTTGCTGTGTGACCTTTTGGCTGTAGTTTTGCTCTGTGTGCTGTGGTGGCTGGTTGGCTTTCTCTCTCTCTGCTTGGCCCTAAGAAAGCAGGCTGCTTTTCCTGCCTTTATGGAACTTCCCCTGGATCTGTAAGCTTCAATAAATAATATCCCTTCCTCCATAACTGTGCCTGGTCTGGAAGTTCATCTCAGCGAACCTGAAGCTGTCTGCTACAGGAGGGGTCTTGACATCATTTCCCCAGACTTGTTGACCTCCCAAGTCTCACTTCTTTCATAGGAAGGAATATTTCAATTCAAACACAATTGCCATACCATGCTTGTCAAAGTCTGCCTCTGAACAGTTGTTTACTGATCCTATAGGCTTGGGGAGTGTGGTAGTTTGAATATATGGCCCCCAATATATTCAATGTTTTATTACTTTATAGTTTGCATCTACAATCACCTTCCTAGAGGCAATGTCACTTGGGGCCAGTGTGGAGGTGGGTTTGAGATTCCATTGTAAAGATATGCAAAGTGTGCCTAGCAGGAGTTCCTGTAAGTGTGCTGTGTGACTTTTTGGCAGTAGTTTTTGCTCTGTGTGCTGTGTGGCTGGGGGCTTTTGCTCTCTTGCCTGGTCCTGTGAGAGCAGGCCGCTTCTCCTGCCATTATGGAACTTCCCCTGGATCTGTAAGGTTCAATAAATAATATCCCTTCCTCCATAACTGTGCCTGGTCTGGAAGTTCATCTCAGCAAACCTGAAGCTGTCTGCTACAGGGAGTGATCCTGTGATTTAAAATTTTTAAAAAATATTTCTATTTCTTATTGAGAGAGAGAATGAGAATGAGAATGAATATGGATGTGCCAGGGCCTTCAGCCACTGCAAATGAACTCTAGATGCATGTGCCACCTTGTACATCTGGTTTTATGTGGGTCCTGAGGAATTGAACCTGGGTCCTTTGGCTTTGCAGACAACTGCCTTCTTTGCTAAGCCATCTCTCCAGCCCTTCTGTGATCTTTTGAATTTGAGTCTCCTCTTCCCTTCATGAGGGACTATTTCAGTTTGGAGGAATTTGTTATACAGTACCTGGGCTAAATACTAAGTTCCAGGCTAGTTTGGGCTTCATAGTGAGACCCTGTCTCAAAAAACCCAAAAACAAATACGCTCCCCCTCCCCACAAATCTCAACATGGCCATCCTCCATCCAAAAACTCTGAGGAAGAGCGTGGTGGCATACACCTTTAATCCCAGTACTTGGGAGGCAGAGGTAGGAGGATCGCCATGAGTTCAAGGCCACCCTAAGACTGCATAGTGAATTCCAGGTCAGCTTGGGCTAGAGTGAGACATTACCTCAAAAAACCAAAAAACCAACCAACCAACCAACCACCACCAACAACAGAAAACAATTCTGAGGAAGAATTCCTTCTTGCTTCTTCCTTGTGTCTATGCCTGATGGTCACTGGAAATCTTTGGTGTTTCTTGACTTGAAGGTGCATCACTCCAGTCTTTACTCCTGTCTTCTTACTGTGTTCTTTCTTTTCTCCCTGGTTTCTTTGAACTGTACTATCTACTTCTTTAACAGATATATTTTAAAAAATTTTTATTTATTTATTTAAGAAAGGGAGAAAGAAGCAGAGAGAGAGAGAGAGAGAGAGAGAGAGAGAGTGTGTGTGTGTGTGTGTGTGTGTGTGTATGAACACAACAGGGCCTCTTGCCACTGCAGAGGAACTGCAGATGCATGTGCTACTTTGTACATCTGGCTTTATGTGGGTACTAGGGAATAGAATCTGGGCTGTTAGGCTTTGCAAGCAAGTGCCTTTAACCACTGAGCTATCTCTCCAGCCCCTTAATCGATATTTTATTGAGTATTCATTGGATATGAAGCATTATAAAATGAAAAACAAAATTATTATTATTTTTTGTTTTCAGAAAACTTAACATCTAATAGGGTGGAAAGAAAGAATACATAAAACAAGATAGAAAGGCCACAGTATTTTGAGTTCATTTTAATAATTTTATTTCCTTTTTAATTGAAAAATAATTATACATTTCCATGATGTACAGCCTGACCAATAATTCCACATTTCTCTGTAGGTGTTTCCAAGCCAGGACCCCCTGGATCAAGCAGATTTCAATGCTGTTGAGTATATCAATACCCTGTTCCCAACGGAGCAAGTAAGTACAGAGCTTTAGCTTTCCTTCATTTCAGTGGCTTGTGGTTCATCTTGAATATTATGATTGGTGCCCTAACCTACCTAATCTAAGGGTCCTTGATAAACAAGTGAGATTAATTCAAATGGAATCTAACACACTGGCTCAGCTGATGAATTGGAATTGTGCCCTTAATTTGTAAGAGTCTCTTATCCTAAATTTTGTGTGGCAAATTGGAAAATGGAAAGTATTTTTAGGGCTGGGGAAATGGCTTCGTGGTTAAGGCGTTTAGCTGCGAAGCCTAAGGACCCTGGTTTGATTCCCCAGGACTCATGTAAGCCAGATGCACAAGGGGGCGCATGCATCTGGAGTTCATTTGCAGTGGCCGGAGGCCCTGGAGTGCCCATTCTCTCTTTCTCTCTACCTCTTCCTCTCTCTAATAAATACATAATTAAAAATGTATATAAAGAAAGTATTTTTATAGCATAGAATGGAAAAGTAGGAGTGAGGTAGGAAGGATGAATCCTGAGTCATAAAGCAACTTTCAGCCTTATGTCAAAATGTGATGTTTTAGAGTTTCTGTTTTATGTTGTTTTATGTGATTTGCCTAGACAGATAGGTTTAAATTCTTTTTTTTTTTTTTTTTTTTTTTTTTTTTTTTTTTTTTGGTAGGGCCTTGCTGTAGCCCAGGCTGACCTGGAATTCACTATGTAGTCTAAGAGAGGCCTTGAACTCAGGGCAATACTCCTACCTCTTCTTCCCAAGTGCTGAGATTAAAGGTGTGCGCCACCACACCCAGCCCATGTTTGGATTCTTATAGTAGCCTAATTCTAATTCTTTTTTTTTTTTTTTTTGCGAGGTAGGGTCTCACTCTGGTCCAGGCTGACCTGGAATTAACTATGTAGTCTCAGGGTGGCCTCGAACTCTCGGCGATCCTCCTACCTCTGCCTCCCGAGTGCTGGGATTAAAGGCGTGCGCCACCACGCCCGGCCTAATTCTAATTCTTAAAGAGTTAGAACTGGTAGAGTTGGGGAAGGGCAGCTAGACTTCTGTTTGGTTTTTCACTTTCCCACTCAACAGACACACCTGCTGTGTGTTGTTAGTCACTTTCCAGGAGCCAAGAATGCAAAGGTAAATAAAATCCCCCTCTTAGCACTCAGGAACACCTACTGAGGTAGGTTTGAGTTCAAGGCCAGCCTGAGTTTACATAGTGAATTCCAGGCCAGCCTGGGCCAGTGAGACCCACCTTAAAAACCAAAAAAAAAAAAAAAAAAAAAAAAAAAAAAAAATCCTATCCTTGCCCCAGAGGTAGGCATGATTGCATCAGGCATTGAATGCCTGTGAAGTAGATATGAAAGGAACAGTGCTATGAGGACAAGGGAATGCTATGAAAATCAAAACTTCAGAGACCTTCTGCCAGATCATTCAGCTGGTCACACTCACATCATTATGAAATGTCTGCTAACTGCCTGGCACTGTTTTAAGAACTGAGAAGAAATGTCAGACATGGCAGACCTCCACTAGAGCAGGAAGGAAGACAAAAAACTGATCAAGACTGATTCATAATCTGCTGAAAAGCAGGTATGGCCATAGAGCAGCGGTATGGGTGGGTTCCTTCCATGAAGGAAGATTAAAAATCCTAAATGGAGGTTGTCTCTGAGCTTATTCCTTCCAAACTAAGACCTGATAGATGTGAAGGAACCAGGCTTTTGGCCATCCGGAGGAACAATAGTCTTGACAAACTGAGCAGTTCAGCAAGACTTCCAGGAAAATCAGGGAAAAAAGGTCATTCTAAACAGAAGGCAGGAAGATCAGTGAGGAGTCTTAATACAGTAGAGAGATTCTGAGAGCTCGAGTGAAGGGAGGAGAGGGAAGCACACACTCTGAGAGCCACTTACACATTGATGTGTACTTGAGAGGATGAAAGTAGAGACATGCAGAATCTGAAATTCATTCACTCATTTTTCAACAACAACAGCAACAACAAAAAATGCCTACTCTGGCTAATTCGGTGGAGCTGGAGGTATAGTTCAGTGGTAGAGTTCATGCCTAGTATGCTTGAGGCTTCAAGTTCAAACTGTAGTAGAGGGAAGGGAGGGGAGAAGGAAGGGAAGGAGAAATAAGCAAGATAGATATGGTCTTTACTCACATAGAGCTTACAGTCTATAGTTTAAAAATATTTTTATTTATTTGCAAGTGGAGAGAGAGAGAGAGAATGAGAATAAGCATGTCAGGTCCTCCACTACTACAGACAAATTTCAGACACATGCACTACTTTGTGCATCTGGCTGTATGTGGGTGTTGGGGAAACGAACCTGGGCCAGCAGGCTTTGCAAAAAGCACTTTAAAATATTTTAAAATTTCTTTTTATTTATTTATTTATTTATTTATTTATTTATTTATTTATTTATTTGAGAAAGAGAGAGAATGGGCACGCCAGGGCCTCTAACCACTGCAAACAAACTCCAGACACATGAGCCACCTAGTGCATCTGGCTTACATGGATTCTGGGGAATCAAACCTGAGCACTCAGGCTTCGTAGGCAAGTGCCTTAACCACAAAGCCATCTCTCCAGCCTATAAAAAGCACTTTTAACTACTGAGCCATCTCCCCAAACCCAGCCTATCTCTTTTTTCAAAAGTTATGTATTGGGTTGGAGAGATGGCTTTGTGGTTAAGGCACTTGCCTCCAAACCCTAAGGACCAGGTTCAGTTCCCCAGTACCCATGTAAGCCAGATGCACAAGGTGGCGCATGCATCTGGAGTTCATTTGCAGTGACTAGAGGTGCTGGCGTGCCCATTCTCTCTCTCTGCCTCTTTCTCTCTCTCAAGTAAATAAATAAAAAATAAGCCGGGCTTGGTGGTGCATGCCAAAAAAAAAAAAAAAAAGACAAAAGTTATTTATTTATTTACATATTTATTTGAGAGTGAGAGTGAGAGTGAGAGAGAGAGAGAGAGAGAGAATGAGCATGCTAAGGCCTCCTACTGCTGTAAATGAATTCCAGATGCATGCACCACTGTACATCATCTGGCTTTACATGGGTATTGGGGAATTGGACTCAGGCCATCAGACCCTGCAGGCAAACGCCTTTAACTGTAAAGCCATGTCTCCAGCCCCTCCAGTCTATCTTAATAATTACACCATTTGTGGATTATAAACCAAAACTTAAGTTATATGACTTGTTTGAATTATTATTAATTATATATTTTAAAGGAGTCCTAACTTGTACTACAACTGTAATAGTAGTTAACATTTATTGGGTGTTGACTGTATACAAGGTGCTGTTCTCAATATTTAACAAAGATTAAATACTCCCCATATTATTGACGGTGTCCAATGAGAGTAATGAGCACAGTGTGATAAAGAACTCTCACCTGGGTACAGTGGGAGCAGCCTGCAGAGCCCAAAGAGCCTTCCCCAGGGAAATAGTGTAATAGGTCATATTAAAGATATATATATATATATATATATATATATATATATATATATATATATATATATTTTTTTTTTTTTGTTTGTTTGTTTGTTCTGTTTTTCCAAGGTAGGGGGTAGGGTCTTACTCTAGCTCAGGCTGACCTGGAATTCACTGTGTAGTCTCAGGGTGGCCTCAAACTCACATTGATCCTTCTACCTCTGCCTTCCGAGTGCTGGGATTAAAGGCATGCACCACCACCACCACCACACCCGGCCCTATTTTTTTTATTTTTATTTTTGAGAGAGAGAGAGAATTGGCATGTGTGGTGACCCTTCCCAACCAGCAGGAAAGGAACGGCCACAAACGAGAATCCTTCTTGTATCACAGTTTATTGGAGAGCACTTGGTTAACAGTTGAGCTGATGGCGGAGGGCGGGGGCCCAAATCTGCAGCTGCTTTTATAGAGTGTACTGCTACAAGGCGTTTACTGATTGGTTGCGACCAGCTTGCCATCACCAGGTGCCACGGGATAGGCTTGGGACAGGTTGCGTCAAGCGCATGCGCATACCTTAGACACGGTTGGCGCCAAGGCACTGTCTAATATGGAGGAGCCAGCGCCATCTTGTAATGGCGACTGCTTACGGCTCCCTGCAGGCATGCCAGGGCCTCAGCTACTAAAATTGAACTCCAGACACTTGCACCACCTAGTGGGCATATGTGACCTTGTGCTTACCTCACCTTTGTGCATCTGGCTTATGTGGAATCTGGAGAGTTGAACATGGGTCCTTAGGCTTCACAGGCAAGTGCCTTAACCGCTAAGCCATCTCTCCAGCCCCAAAATAAAATATTTTTAAAAATCTTTAACGTGGGCTGGAGAGATGGCTTAGCGGTTAAGGCGCCTGCCTGCTAAGCTTAAGAACCCAGTTCCAATCTCCAGGTCCCACGTTTAGCCAGATGCAAAGTGATGCAAGGGCGCAATGCTGCACTTTCCCTTAAGGGGGCGCATGCATCTGGATTTTGGTCACAGCAGCTGAGAGACTGCTGGCGCGCCCATTCTCTATCTGTCTCCCTCTCCCTCTCTCTCTGTCTGTCTCTCTCTGTGTCTCTCTCCAAAAATAAAAAAATTTAAAAAAGATATTATTTATTTATTTATTTGAGAGAGAGAGAAAGGCAGATACAGAATGGGCATGCCAGAGCCTCTGACCTCTGCAAATGAACTCCAGACAGATGCACCACCTTGTGCAGCTGGCTTTTGTGGGTCCTGGGGAATTGAACCTGGGTCCTTTGCCATCTCTCCAGCCCAAGATTTTTAAAAGTTTATTTATTTATTTGTATGCAGAGAGAGAGAGAGAGAATATGAATGGGCACTCCAGGGCTTTTAGCTACCACAAATGAACTCAAGATGCATACACTACTTTGTGCATCTGGCTTTATGTGGGTACTGGGGATTCAAACCCAGGCCATCAGGCTTTGTAAGCCAAGTGCCTTAACCACTGAGCCATCTCTCCAGCCCCTTGTTAAAGATTTTGAACTTTGATTTTGATCCTTGTTGGCTGGGTTAGTATTGGCATCAGTATTGTGAGTAAGGGGAAAGAACAGATTCTGATGATAAGTAGGGGAACATGCATGTGGATGTTTGCACGTGTAGGGCGCACTCCCTGTCATTGTTAATAACTTGACAAACATCCTTCTAAACTCACCTTTACCAACATGGAGATTACTGTCTATTTTACCTCTTTCTGTTTTTTTTTTTTTTTTCTCTTTTGGTTTTTGAGGTAGGGCCTCATTCTAGCCCAGGCTTACCTGGAATTCACTATGTAGTCTCAGGGTGGCCTTGAACTCACAGTGATCCTCCTACCTCTGCCTCCCGAGTGCTGGGATTAAAGGCATGCACCACCATGCCCGGCCTCTTTCTGTTTTTTATTTTTGTTGATGATGTTGAGACAGGGTCTCATGTAGCCCAGGCAGGCCTGGAATTTGCTATGTAGACAAGGAGGACCTTGAACTTCTGATCCTCCTGCCTCCTTTTAGTGCTGAGTGTACAGGTGCATACCATCAGGTCTGGTTTATGTGGTACTGGGGATAGTGTTTTGTGCATTCTGTGCAGGCACTCTACTGAGCTACACCCCCAGCTGTTATTTTTAAATTTAATGACAAAAGTATCTCTGTTTTCGTTTGTTTGTTATTCTGGTTTATTTAAACTACTTTTTTTTGGGGGGGGGCAGCATCTCACTCTAGCCTAGGCTGATCTGGAATTTGCCTTGCAGCCCCAGGCTGGCCTCAGACTCACAATGACTGTCCTATCTCAGCCTCCCCATTGCTAGGATTATAGACATGAACCACCATACCCAGCATAAAGTATATTTTATTTATTTATTTATTTATTTATTTATTTATTGCTTTTTCTTTCTTTCTTTTTTCTTTTTTGAGGTAGGGCTCGCTGTAGCCCAGGCTTACCTGGAATTAACTATGTAGTCTCAGGGTGGCCTTGAACTCATGATGATCCTCCTACCTCTGTCTCCCAAATGCTGGAATTAAAGGTGTGCACCACCACACCCAGCTACATTTTTACTTTTAATTGATACACACTAATTGTACATATTTATGGGGTACAGTGTGACATTTCAATACATATATGAAATATGTAATGATTGGTTCAGGGTGATTAGAAAATTTGTCACTTCAATTATCATTTCTTTGTGTTGGGAACATTCAAAATGTTCTCATCCTATTTTGAAATATGCAGTTAATTGTTGTTCAAAATATTTATTGTGCTATAGAAATGTTAGAAGTCATTCCTCTTATAAAAACTGCACCCCTTCTGAACCTTTTCTTTTTTTCAATTAAGAACTTTAATATGTGAACATATTTTAAGTTGGTCATATTCCCATCTGGTTATGCTCTTATGTCCTCTCCCCGCCCTTATTCCACTGTAATGCCCTCCTAGGTGGGATTATTGGTATTCACTGTGGGTTCATGAATGTACCAGTCAGTTTCTGTGAGGGCAGGGACAATGGCTTGTAGTACACCTTCTCAACCTATGGCTCATACATCTTTCCATACCTTCTTCCTCAATGTTTCCTGAGTGTCCTATTAGTCTTCTTCAGTGTTGGGCTCTCAGGAGCCTCTGATTTTCTGCTTTGATGAGTTTTGAGTCTTCTCAATGTCTATAGCCGCGTCCCTGGAGGAGGTCTCCAAACCACCAGTGAGAACAACACTCATATTTATTCTGCCACTTACTCTATAATGTTTCCTGGACCCTGGCAGATGTGATAGAGATAATTTGTCTTGTGTTAGGCAGTTAGCTTTCTTTTCTTATCATACTGATGGGTCTTGGGTCTCCCTGGTATTCCTAGCCAAGGGTGAGCCAAAAGAGATAAACATAGATATTTAGAAACCTTTTTTTTTTTTCGTAGATGGTGTGGACATAGAAAACTTTTTGATGGGTATGTCCTCTCCTTTTAGCCAAAGAACAGTGGAAGTTTCCCTATAGGGTCTATGACCTTCCAAGCCATAGGCTTCTGGCTTGGTTCTCAGTCCCAGGCAATGAATTCTGTTACACTGAGTGGACCTCATATTCAATCAGAGAACAGTTGATTACCTCCATAGCCTGTGTGCAACTATTGTACCATGGGAACATCTTGCATTGCTGGCTGTACTTCTAAACTTTTTAATGGATTTACTAATTTTTTTTACATTAAAAAATTTTAGAGAAAGAGGCAGAGAGAAAGAGAGAAGGGGGGGAGAGGGAGAGGGAGAAGGAGAGAGAATGGCTACACTAGGGTCTCAGCCATTGCAAATGAACTCCAAAAACATGCACCACCTTGTACATCTGACTTATGTGAGTCCTGGGGAATCGAACCTGGGTCCTTAGGTTTCATAGGTAAGTGCCTTAACCACTAAGACATTTCTCCAGCCTGGACTTATTATTTGTTTTTTGGACTTACACTAACTGTCCTTTTGGAGGCTTCATGAGCAGCCTTCATTGTTCAACATTTTCTGTGAACGGGGAAGTTCTGGAATCAGCTAAAAGTAGACATTTGGTAACAACTGGCATAAAGATAGACAGTTTGGGGTTGGAGAGATGGCTTAGTTGTTAGGGCACTTGCCTGCAAAGCCAAAGGACCCAGGTTTGATTTCCCAGTACCTATATAAAGCCAAAGACATGTGGTGGTGCATGCATATGGAATTTGTTTGAGGTGGCTGGAGGGCCTGACACACCCATTCTGTCTTTCCATCTGTGTTTCTCTCCCTCTGCTTGCAAATCAATCAATCAATTAAAAAAATATTTTTTTGAGGTAGAGTCTCACTGGAGCCTAGGCTGATCTGGAGTTCATTATGTAGTCTCAGGGTGGCCTCGAACTCACAGTTCTCGAACTCCTACCTCTGCCTCCCAAGTGCACCACAACACCAGTTTAATAAAAAACAAAAAAAAAAAACATTTTTTTGAGGTAGGATCTCACTCTAGCCCAGGCTGACCTGGAATTCACTATGTAGTCTCAGGGTGGCCTTGAAGTCACGGTGATTCTCCTACCTCTGCCTCCCGAGTGCTGGGATTAAAGGCGTGTGCCACCATGCCCAGCTTCCTAAATAAACTTTTAAGATGGATGTGGTGGTACATGCCTGTAATCCCATTTTGGTGGGCTGAGCCAGGAGTAATACAAGTTTAATGTCATCTTGGAATACATGGCAAAACCACCCTGTCTCAAACAAACCCCACTTTTAGGGCTGGAGAGATGGCTCAGTAGTTAAGGCACTTGCCTCCAAAGCCTAACCACCTGGATTTGATTCCCCAGGACCCATGTACAGCCAGATGCACAAAGTGGCACATGCATCTACAGTACATTTGCAGTGGCTAGAGGCCCTGGTCATGCCCATTCCCTCTCTCTCTCTCTTTCTCTCAGTCCCTCTCTCTCAGTCTGTCTCTCTCTCTGCTTGCAAATAAATAAAAATATTTTAAAAACTCCACTTTTAGTAACTTCGTTTTTTAAAAAATATTTTATTTTCATTTTTATTTACTTATTAGAGACAGAGAGGAGAGAGAGAGAGAGAGAGAGAGAGAGAGAGAGAGAGAGAGGGAGAGAGAATGGGCACACCAGGGCTCTAGCCACTGCAAACAAACTCCAGATGCATGCACCACCATGAGCATCTGGCTTACGTGGGATCTGGAGAATCAAACCTGGGTCCTTAGGCTTCGCAGGCAATCGCCTTAACCATTAAGCCATCTCTCCAGCCCACTTTTAGTAACTTCTGAAATGCTCTGGATCTGTATTGTCAAGTGGGAAGAAAAAACAAAGCACAAAAAACCCAATGTGACAAATAACTTGTTATAGTTTTAAAAATTGTTTGTGTTTGTGTGTGTGTGTGTGTGTGTGTATATGCATGTGCAGGGCCTCTTGCCACTGCACATGAACACCAGACACACCACTTTCTGCATCCAACTTATATGGGTGGCTTGGGAATTGAACCCAGGCCAGCAGGGTTTATAGGCAAGAGCCTTTAACTGCTGAGCCATTTTCTTGTCCCTTCTGTCCCTCAAGTTCATTTGAACTAACCTTCTTGTCTAAGGATCTGCAAATCCAAGAAATGGCTACTGTAGCACTAACAATCAACTGATATGGAGTGGTCTCCCACTTACTTTTTTTTTTTGGATTTTTGAGGTAAGGTCTCACTTTCTAGCCCAGGCTGACCTAGAATTCACTATGTAGTCTCCAGATGGCCTCGAACTCATAGCAATACAATTACTCTGCCTCCCAAGTGCTGGGATTAAAGGCGTATACCACCATGCCCAGCCCCACTTACATTTCAAGTGAAAAAATATAATGCAATACACCTGTGGGTGTGGTTTTACTATAGACTATCTCAATGAAAGTAGAAAAGAGGCTGGCTCAAAACCATTACCTCTGGGAAAGAACTCGGGGTCAGGCAGCACAAGGTGAGAGGAAGTCTTGCATTTTACTATATAATACCCTCTTTTACCATCTGAATTTTTGGTCATGTATGTATTTTAACAAGTATAAATAGCTTATAAAGGTTTTTATATTTGTAATAGAAATGATACAAGCATATCAATCATAATCTTGATAGAGTTTCCCTGTTTTAGAAAAAGTATGAGAATAGTACAGAGACTTCCTGGCTGCCGGTTGTCCAGATTTCCCAAATATTAATATTTTAGAATAGGTTTTAAATAGGTATTTTTTCTTTTAGGTGGGGTCTTGCTCTAGCCCAGGCTGACCTGGAATTCACTATGTAGTCTCAGGCTGGCCTCGAACTCACAGCAATCCTCCTACCTCAGCCTCCTGAGTCCTAGGATTAAAGACATGCACCACCACGCCTGGCTTAAATAGGTAATTTTTATTTTTAAAGAATGGGCTCCAGGAGAGTTATCCAAGCCAGGAACTGCTGTGCCCATTTAGCAGATGAGGAAATAGGAAGTCAGAGAGGTTGAGCACTTGTCTTCCAGGGAGTTGGCTGAGGTGGACCTAACCTCGGGTGCTGAGACAACTCAGCAGCTATTCCCATGCAGTGGTGATTTAAATTATGTGCAGTCCAGTTTTGAAGTGAAACTTGACAGACTAGGGCTGAATTGAATGCACTTAAATTGGATTCCTCAGTTAAAGTAAATTTCTTTTGTGAGATTTGCCTTTACTTCATACTATTCTTGGATTTCTGAAAATGTTGAGTAAAACCTTGGCTTAGAAAGGTGAGGAGAGCCAGGCATGGTGGCTCACACCTTTAATCCCAGCACTTGGGAGGAAGAGGTAAGAAGAGCTCTGCGAGTTCGAGGCCACCCTGAGAGTACAAAGTGAATTCCAGCAGGTCAGCCTGAACTAGAGTGAGAGAGACCCTATCTCCAAAAACCAAAACAAACAAACAAACAAAAAAAAAAAAAAAAAGAAAAAGGAAGGGATATTTATAGCTCAGTGTGACATCAATCACAGATCCATTCCTGGAAGGCTTCTAGCTTCTGCCTGCCAGCAGAAAGAGAGCTGAAAACAATTTATAAGGAATAGTTCTACATTACTACAATTCCTCTGAGCGAAAATATCTCATGAGGGAAAAGAAAAGAGAATTTATAAAATACCTTGAAAACAAAACTTTTGAGTTAAAATGATGCTTTATAGTTGTACATTTTCTTCTCCACTAGAGGGAACCATTCCCTCATGTTTCTCCTCAGGTTGGAAGAGGTTGGAAACTGGAAATGTTCCATTTGTTTTGTCATTATCTTAAAAGTTTTATTACAGTTTCAGTAGCAGTAAAGAGTTAATATGACCAGTTAAAATACAGGTAAAAGGAAGAAAAATCTAAATCCTTTCTTTTCATAGATTAAAGCTAATTAACATTTTATTTTATTTTTATTTTTGGTTTTCTAAGGTAGGGTCTCACTGTAAGCCAGGCTGACCTGGAATTCACTTTGTACTCCCAGGCTGGCCTTGAACTCACAGCGATTCTGTTACCTCTGTCTCCCGAGTGTTGGGATTAAAGGTGTGCGCCACCACACCTGGCTGCTTCTGCTTCCTCTTCCTCTTCCTCTTCTTCTTCTTTTGTTAAAATATTTTTATTTCCCAGGAGAAAATAAATGAATGAATTAGAGAATGAGTGTGGGTGCACCATGGCCTTTTGTCACTGTAAATAAACACCACTTTGTGCATCTGGCTTTATGTGGGTCCTGGGGAATCAAACCTGGTCTTGCAGACTTTCTAAGCAAGTGTTTTTAACCACTGAGCCATCTCCCCAGTCTGAGTATACAAATCTTAAGTGAACAACTTGATGGAGTTTCACAAAATGAATAAAGCCCTTACTCAGATTGTGAAATATAAGCTAATCATGCATCTTCAGAAGGACTTCCTTGCCATCTCATAGTCATTGTCTTCCTTGGAGATAGTCACTATTGTGGCTTCTAACGTAGTTTCACCTGTTTCTCAGCACCACAGTAGTAAGAGTTAGCCATGTTGTTGTGTGCTATGCTTATTCACTTTGTTTCTTTGCTGTTTTTTAAATTATTTATTTATTAGAGGGAAAGATAGAAGCAGAGGTGGGGAGGGAGAGTAGGTGCTCTAGGACCTCCAGCCACTGCAGGCAAACTCCAGACATGTGCCACCTTGTGCATCTAGCTTACGTGGGTACTGGGGAATCAAACCTGGGTCCTTAGGCTTTGCAAGTGCCTTTAATGCTAAGTCATCTCTCCAGTCCATTTGCTGGTTTTTGTTGTATAACTTTGTCATAATCTTACATATTAGGTGTTAGCAAGAGACCCAGAAAGGAACTATTTTAGGCTTTGTGAGTCCTGCAGTGTTTGTTCTATCTTCCTAACTCTGCCATTTTTGCTCAAAAGCAGCCATAGACCATTTGGAAGAGAATTACCATGACTGTATTCCAATAAAACTTTATTCATAAATATTAGATGTCTGGGGCTGGAAAGATGGCTTAGCAGTTAAGGCACTTGCCTGCAGAGCTTAAGGACCCAGGTTCTACTCTCTAGATTCCACGTAAGCCATGCGCACAAGGCGACATAAGCATGCAAGGTTGTACATGTGCACAAAATGGTGCTCATATCTGGAGTTCGATTGCAGTGGCTAGACGCCTTAGGTGCACCAATTCTCTCTTTCTCTCATAGAAAAAAAAATACAAAAAGGAAAAGAAAATAAATTATATGGCTGGGTGTGGCAGTGCATGTCTTTAATCCCAGCACTCAGGAGGCAGAAGTAGGAGGATCACTGTGAGTTCAAGGTCAGTCTGAGTCTACCTAGTGAATTCCAGTTCAGCTTGGCCTAGAGGAAGACCCTACCTCGAAAAAAAAAAAGTTAGGTGTTGGGGGGGCTGGAGAGATGGCTTAGTGGTTTAACCACTTGCTTGCAAAGCCTAACGCTCCAGGTTTGTTTCCCCACTACCCATGTAAAGCCAGATGCACAGAGTGGCATATGCATCTGAAGTTCATTTGCAGGGGCTGGAGGTCCTGGTGTTCCTATTCTGTCTTTCTCTATCTCCTTGCAAATAAGTTAAAAAAAAAAATAAGAAATAGGTATTGGTCTAGATTCAGCAGCAGTTGCCAACTACTGTTTTACAGTTTAAAAAAGAATTAAACATGGGGCCGGGTGTTGTGGCACACGCAATCCCAGCACTCAGGAGACAGAGGTAGGAGGATCGCTGTGAGTTCAAGGCCGCCCTGAGACTATATAGTGAATTCCCAGTCAGCCTGAACTAGAGTGAGACCCTACCTTGAAAAACAAAACAAAACAAAACAAAACAACAAAAAAAGAATTAAACATGGTATCCATATCGTACTGCAAGATTGCGCCTTTAAATTTTTCTTATTTATTTGCAAGCAGAGAGAGATAGAAAAGAGACAGAGAAAATGGGTGCTCCAGGACTTCCAGGTGCTGCAAATGAACTCTAGATGCATGTGCTACTTTGTGCATCTGGCTTTATGTGGGTACTAGGGAACCCAACCCAGGTCATTAGGCTTTGCCGGCCAGCACCATAATCCCTGAGCCATCTCTCCAGCCCACAACTGCACTTTTTGATATGTCATAACATAAATAGGCATTAGTGTATTGTTTCCCTGTGAAAGAAGAATTCTTGGAAGTAAAATAATAGCTGGTGGCTGGAGAGAAGGCTTAGCGATTAAGGTACTTTCCTGCGAAGCCTAAGGACTCAGGTTTGATTCCTCAGGACCCACGTAAGGCAGATACACAAGGTGACATACATCTGGAGTTCATTTGCAGTGGCTAGAGGCCCTAGCACACCCATTCTCTCTCTCTTTTAAATAATTTATTTTTATTTATTTATTTGACAGAGAAAGAGGGGGACAGAAAGAGAGAGGTAGAATGGGTGCTCCAGGGCCTCTAGCCGCTGCAAAGGAACTCCATATAATTGCGCCCCCTTGGGCATCTGGCTAACTTGGGTCCTGGGGAATCATACTTGGGTCCTTTGGCTTTGCAGGCAAATGCCTTAACTGCTAAGCCATTCCTCCAGCACTCCCTTTCCTTCTTTCTTTCTTTCTTTCTTTCTTTCTTTCTTTCTTTCTTTCTTTCTTTCTCTCTTTCTTTTTTTTTTTTGGTTGTTTTGATTTTTCAAGGTAGGGTCTCACTCTAGCCCAGGCTGACCTGGAATTCACTGTGTATTCTCAGGATGGCCTCGAACTCACGGCAATCCTCCTACCTCTGCCTTGCGAGTGCTGGGATTAAAAGCATGAGCCACCACGCCCTGCTCCTCTTTCTCTTTCTTATCTGCCTCTTTCTCTATCTCTCAAATAAAAAAAAATATTAAAGTAACAGCTGGGCACTATTTTTTTTCTTTATCCTAGTCTCTGGCAAATATAGATGATGTCGTGAACAAAATTAGACTGAAAATAAGGTAAGTGACACCCTATAATTGTTAATTGATGAAAAGTATATTGTTTATTTAATCAATTCTAAATCACTGTTTTTTTTTGTGAGAACACTAAAATCCCAAATTAAAAACAATTTGTACATGTTTTCCTGTTTGAGCCTTGTAGCAAAGTACTTAATTCTTTGGCTAGTCTTCATTTACTCATTAGAAAAAGAAAAAGAAAGGAAGGTGTTTAAAAAACCCATGGTTAATTAAGGCTGGGGATGTAGCTCAGTTGGTAGACTGATCCTAGCATGCATGCAGTCCTGGCTGGGTTTGATCTCTAGCAACACATAAAACTATAATCTGGGTAAGGGGCTGGAGTGATAGCTCAGCAAAGACTGATGGCCCAGGGTTCAATTCTCCAGTACCCAGGTAAAGTCAGATGCACAAAGTGGCCCATGCATCTGTTTGTTTAATGGCAAGTTTGTTTACAGTGGCAAGAGGCCCTGGTGCACCCATTTTCTCTCTCATTCACATTCTTTCTCTGTCTCCTTACAAATAAGTAAAAAAAATTAATTTAAAAAACAAACAAACAAAAAACCCAGAAAGTGGGCATGATAGCATATTCCTATAATTCTAGCACTTGAGAGGTAGCGGAAGGAGGATCAGAGGTTCAAGGTCATCCTCAGCTTCATAACAAGTTTGAGGCATGCCTCATACAATAAGAATTTATCTCAAAAAAAAAAAATTACAAAAGGAGGCAATGCTAAGGTGTTGTGGTTTATGTCTTTAATCCCAGGCTGAGGTAGGAGGATTTTGGTGAGTTCAAGGCCAGCCTGGGCTATAGAGAAAGTTCCAGGTTACTCTATGGCTAGAGTGAGACCCTACCTTAAAAAGCCAAAACCAAACAAACAAAAGACCCAAAACAAAAGGAGTCTAGAGCTTTTCTATTTTCCTAGTGGGTTTACCTTTTTTGCATTACCAAGGCTCAGATATGGAGCTGGGATTATATGTGTATATGTTGGCTACTTACTAGCTAACAATATTGGATCTGGTTTACCTGAGTGGTGACCCAGAATTAAAACACTTGGATTAACTCAGGGCATGATTGTCCATGAGATTGTCAGGGGTCCTACCAGTTCAATAGCCTGCCGTACCCATGTGTGTTTATAATTTTGGTACATGGTAGTTACTAAATACAAGTCTATTCATTATATAAATACCTTAAATATAATTGGAGTGTTTTGTGTTTGTTTTAACTGTTGATGAGGGAAAGTGTTCATTTTCAATCTAGGAGATGAGTTTTTTCCCAACATTCTTTGGATCTTTCAGTAAAGGCCTCTTCCACATGAATTGTTCCAGTAGTGTACCAGGAAGCACAAAGAAATTTCCTTATTGTTCTGTTGGACTTCTACTGTAACAGTTCTAGTAGAGTTTGTGAGGAAGTGAAAATTCTGGGCTGGGATATGGCTCAGTGGTTAAGTGCTTGCAGAAGCATAAAGCCTGAGTTTGGACCACAGCACCTATGTCAAGATACGGTGGTGTGGGCCTGTAAGTAATCCCAGTGCTGGAGGCAGAGACATGTATGTGGATCCTTAGGGCTTGCTGGCTGGCTAATTAATGTAGCTGAATCAGTGAGCTCTAGGTTCGGTGAGAGACTCTCTCTTAAAAAATAAGGTGGAGGGCAATTGAGGAAGACCCCTGACATTGACCTCTGGCCTCCACATGCACATACCTGCACATACACTTATATAGTACACATGTGCTCATGTACACATATTAACATGCATACACACATACCACAAATATACACATACAAAAAACCAAGAAAAGAATAAAAAAGTAAAAATTCTTTAATGACCCAGAGATTCCTGTGAGCAAGGTATTTTCCACTTTCTTGCTTTTTTCTTTTTTGAAATGGATTCCTCAAATGAAAAATGAAGCTGACTGATATAAACTCCTCTGGTTGAGTGCCATTTAATGACCCTTGTTGAGCCATAGGGATAAGAGGCCCTGGAAGCCATAGAGCTTTGTTAGATGTGTAGTATGGTCAGGGCACAGAGAGTTAACTATTGACTTCATACATACACCACCCTGGTTCCTTGACGCCCTTAAGTTCACTGTTGAGGGGATTTTGTGTGTGGTAATTTGAACTCTTTGGCTTATTTCTATAAAACTTCTACAACTTTGTCATTCCTGATTTACTCCATGAAAAGTACTAAAATTTTATTGGTCCTTTCAGAGAGCTTCTGAATATTAAATAAAACTTGCCATGTTTTTAAACAAGGACAGCTCTCAAGTGTGCACTTGGTCTTAGCTTCTCATACTTACTGTTGCCCACTGGGCCCAAGGCCTCGTTTTTCTATCATTCAATACTTGTTTGCCTTTCTATTTTATTTATTTATTTGTTTGAGAGTGACAGACAAAGAGGCAAAGAGGGAGAGAGAGAGAATGGGTGCACCAGGGCTTCCAGCCACTGCAAACAAACTCCAGATGCATGTGCCATTTTGTGCATCTGGCTTATGTGGGTACCAGGGAATTGAGCCTCAAACTGGTGTCCTTAGGCTTCACAGGCAAGCGTTTAACCACTAAGCCATCTCTCCAGCCCTTGTTTTGCAATCTTCAGAAGCTGAATGAATTATTGATTTTCTTTTTCTTTTTTTAAAAGATTTTATTTTTATTTATTTATTAGAGACAGAGAAAGGTGGGGGGGGGTTGAGAATGGGTGCACCAGGGCCTCTAGCCACTGCAAATGAACTCCAAATGCATGCGCCACCATGTACATGTCTTACGTGGGACCTGAAGAATTGAATCGGGGTCCTTAGGCTTCACAGGCATGCGCTTTAACCGCTAAGCCATCTCTCCAGCCCGATTTCCTTTTTCTTTTGGTCCACCCAGAGTTGAGATTATTTGAATGACTTGTATATGTAACTTTTTTTGCTAGGAGACTGGATGACAATATCCGAACTGTTGTAAGAGGTCAGACAAACGTGGGGCAGGATGGAAGGCAAGTAAGTACCACATTCCTCCATATTAATTACAATCTCCTGATTTCTTGAAGACCCAAAACCAAGTGACTAAACTATTGACCTGTTTACACAGCACTTTCTCATTGGTCTGTCCCATATACAGCAGGAAATATGCATGACCTTCTCCCTTCCATGTCAGGGGTGAGGTCCTTTCATACTAGCCATGAGTTCTCATTCGGTGTCCTCCAGACCTGGAACATATATAATACACAGCTCACTCAGGGCTTGCAGACTGCAGTGAACAAACTGAAGAGTCCTTATCTCAGACATCTTCTGTGCCTGTTTTATTTTGTGTACCATGGCTAACTAAAGCTTCTGTTTTTGTTTGTCAGCTAAGTTGGGGGTTTGCTTTTAGTTTTTTTTTTAAAATGTCTTTATTTATCTTTAATCACAGAGAAATAGAAGAGATACAGACAGAATGGGCATACCAGGGACTCCAGCTACTGTAAATGAACTCCAGATGCATGTGCCACCTTGTGCATCTGGCTTTACATGGGTACTAGGGAATTGAACTCAGGTTGTTAGGCAGTGCAGACAAGCACCACTGAGCCATCTCTCCAGCCCTGTTTTTAGTTTTATTGCTGCAAGGCAGCTATAGTTCCCTGTACTTAGCTTTGCCAGCCAGCAGGTAACTGGATTCATTTCAGTATTGTATAGTTCTTTTTTGTATCTAGGTAAGGAGGGCTGTTGAGAGGGGATATGGAGAAGAAATATTCCTCAGTGATTGAAGGGCCAGATGTTATCTATTAGCCTCTTTTTTAATGTGAATTTTGTTCTTCTGTTTAGGCATCGTGTTAGAAATTGCTATCATAACAGAAATGCTGATCATACCTTCTAGCCTTCCTTTCTACAGTATCTGGTCTTCCTTGTTGAATACAAATTCAGTTAGGTCAGGCGTGCCCTGGTGATGGCTTCCATCCTTTCATTTGTCCTCTTTGATTTTTTTTTTTTTTTTGTAGTGCTGGGATTGAAACCAGGGCCTTGGTGCATACTAGGAAGCAGTCTACCACTGAGCTATATCCCTGACCATTGGCTTCCTTTTTGTTGTTGTTGTGTTTGTTTACTTTGCACTTACATGTGTTCAAGGATACGTATGGGTGCACCAGATGCTTGGCCACTTTTGTTTGGCTTACATGAATGGCTGGGGAATTGAACCCAGGCTTGCATGCTTTGCAAGCAATAAGCTCTTTTAACTGCTGAGCCATCTTCTCAGCTGTGGCCTTTTTTTTTTTTTTTGAGACAGTATCTTATTATATAGCCCAGGCTGGCCTCAAATTCGTGATCCTCTTGCTTCAGCTTCCTGAGTGCTAGGATTGCTGGTGTGGTCTACCAAACCCAGCTCTCTTTGAACTTGTAGTACAACTAATTTCTGAAGATGCTCATTATGCTGCTCAGGTGTAGAGTAGGGGATGGGCCTTAGTCCTATGTAGAATTTTCTGACCTTTGATATCCCTGTTTTCTCTGCTGGCGGATCACATGTATGAGTCTCTTTCTTTTACTTTTTTTTTTTTTTTTGGTTTTTCAAGGTAGGGTTTCACTCTAGTCTAGGCTGACCTGGAATTCACTATGAAGTTGTAGGGTGGCCTTGAACTCACGGTGATCCTCCTACCACTGCCTCCCAAGTGCTGGGATTAAAGGCGTGCACTACCATACCTGGCTCTTTTACATTTTTGTTTTAATATGTTATTTGTTTATTTATTTACTTATGTTTAAAAATATTTATTTGAAAAGCCAGGCGTGGTGGCTCATGCCTTTAATCCCAGCACTTGGGAGGCAGAGGTAGGAGGATTGCCAAGGGTTCATAGTGAATTCTAGGTCAGCCTGGACTAGAGTGAGACCCTACCTCGAAAAACCAAACAAAAGAAAAAAAAAAAAGAAAAAAAATTATTTGAGAGAAAGAGGCAGAGGCAGGTAAGAGAGAGAATGGGCATGCCAGGGTCTCAAGCCACTGCAAATCAACTCCAGATGTATGTGCTACCTTATGCATCTGGCTTACGTGAGTACTGGGGAAATTGAACCTGGGTCCTTAGGCTTCACAGGCAAGCACCTTAATTACTAAGCAATCTTTCCAGCCCTTATTTATTTATTTGCAATCAGAGAGAGACAGAGAACACCAGAGCCTTCTGCTACTACAAAAGAACTCCAGATTTCAGGTGCCACTTTGTGCATTTAGACTTATGTGGGTACTCGGGACTGGAACCCAAGCCAACAGGCTTTATAAACAAGTACATTTAACTGAGCCATCTCCCCAGCCCTTGTTTTTAACAAACCAACCAGCCTTCCTTCTTTCCTTCCCTCCCTCCCTCCCTCCCTTCCCCCTTCCTTTCCTCCTTCCTTCCCTCCCTCCCTCCCTTTTTGCTCTTACTCTAGCCTAGGCTGATCTGGAACTTACCTACTCTGTAGTCCCAGACTGGCCTCAAATGCACATTCATCCTCCTATCTCTGCCTCCTGAGTGCTGGGATTAAAGATGTGTGCCATCATGCCTGTCCTTTTACATTTTCTTTTCAATTTCTTTTTAATTGAGACAGAGAAATAGGCAGAGAGAGAGAAAAAGAGAAAGAGGCAGAGAGACAGAGAGAATGGGCACACCAGAGCCTCTAGCCACTGCAAATGAACTCCAGACATATGCACCATCATGTGCAGCTGGCTTACATGGGTACTGGGGAATCAAACCTGGGTCCTTAGGCTTTGCAGGCAAAGCCTTAACCACTAAGCCATCTCTCTAGCCCTCTTTTACTTTTTTTTTTTTTTTTTTGGTTTTCATGGCAATTCTACTCTGCCTCCCAGTGCTGGGATTAAAGGCATGTGCCACCACGCCTGGCTTCTTTTTACTCTTTATAGTCTCCTTCTGCTGTCCTATCAGTAAGATAGCCTATCTTCTTTCTTGTTGTCGTCATCAGTGTTTGAAGACATGTGTCTACAAATAGATCCTGATTCCTAGTCTCTTGCATGGTCTTGGGCTTCCTGCTCTTGTCTACTGAGGTAGTTTCTTTCTTTCTTTCTTGGTTTTTTTGTTTTTTTTTTTTTGATTTTTCGAGGTAGGGTTTCACTCTGGCCTAGGCTGACCTGGAATAAACTATGTATTCTCAGGCTGGCCTCGAACTCACAGTGATCCTCCTACCTCTGCCTTCCAAGTGCTGGGATTAAAGGCGTGCACCACCACGCCCAGCTCTACTGAGGTAGTTTCGTGAAACACTGCTTCTCTGGATGAAATGCATGTCAACAGACCCTTAGAGGCCATAAAGAACAGGATAGCCTCCTTCTGCCCACGACCTTCCCTTTGCTTATGTCTGGTCATGTCATCTGCCTCTTCAGAGCCTCAATGTCTTCTGACTTACCAAGTGATTGGTTGCCTCTTTCTTTGCTTGTCACTCAGAGTTTTCTACTACATGTCCCATTCTGTCTCTTCTTGTGTTCTGTGGGCTATATCACATGCCCCATACTCTCCAGACCTAAGAATATAAGAAATGCTTATATATTTCTTTATGCCTGCAGTAGTTTTTCACCTCTCTTTCTTCCAGTTTTTCCATTTCAAAATTTAAGGGACAGCTCAAATACTTCTTTTATGATGTTTTGTTTATCTTGTCTGAGTAACACCAGAGAAGCAGCATTTTAGGACTGGAAGGCACTTGGAACTCGTCTGGCCCACTCCTCACCTCTTGTCAAATGTGTGCTCCTCCTACCTGTCAGTGCCATGGTCCTTCGCTGGGCCTTACCTTGGGCTTTCATGGTCTCCCTTGACTTACTTATAAACTTACCCATGGGCAGGGGAGATGGCTCAGCGAAGCATTTGCTGTGCCAGCACGATGACCTGAGTTCTTTCCCGAGCACCCACATAACAAGCTGGCTCTGACATGCACTCGTGTAACCCCAGTCCTGAGGGGAAGTGAAGATAGGATCCCTGGGGCTCCCTGGTTAGCTAGTCTAGCCAAAAATAGAGTTTTGGGTTCAGTGAGAGACCTTGTTTTAAGGAGATAAGGTGGAGACGCGCTAGAAGAGGACACTCAACATCTCCCTCTGGCCTCCATAGGGTGAGTGCATCTGCGCACGCACGCACGCACACACACACACACACACACACACACACACAGCAGATATTATACACTACACATGCTATACATACTATACTTACCAACCTCTCCTCCCCAACAACAAAAAAAACTTACATGACCTCTTGACTAGTTTGTAGACTCCTTGAAAGAACTGTATCTTTTCCATCTTTATACTTGAGTACACATAGTCCACATGCAACTGCATTAAATATGATCAGTTATAAATAAATTGAAGCTCTTGCACATAACCATAAAAATGTCATTTCTTGTCATGTTTGCATATTCCTCTAATGTGGCTTAATGCTTTATTTATGCATAAGAAATCTTTTCTTTCTTTCTTTCTTTCTTTCTTTCTTTCTTTCTTTTCTTTCTTTCTTTCTTTTTCTCTCTTCCCTCCTCCTTCTCTCTCCCTTTCTTTTTTCTTTTCTTTTTTTCTTTTCTTTTTCCTCCCTCCCTCACTTCTTTTTTCCCCTCCCTCTCTCCCTTTCTCCCTCTCTCCCTCTCTCCCTCTTTCCCTCTCTCCCTCTCTCCCTCCCTCTCTCTCTTTCATCTTTCTTTCTTTCTTTCTTTCTTTCTTTCTTTCTTTCTTTCTTTCTTTCTTTCTTTCTTTCTTTCTTTCTGTGCTGGGTTTAGAACTCAGGGACTTGTGCATTCTGGGCAAGTATAAGCAGCTCTAACACTGAGCTACATTCCCAGCCTTTGGTTCATGTGTGAATAGTTCCAGGGTACTGTGATTTGGAATCACACTACTGTTTAGTGTGACTCAGCCTACATTTAGAATGGCTCACTAGAAAATTTAAAATACTTAAGAAAGTCTTAGGAATTTACAGTTCCAATAATTTGAAAATAAAGTGAACGATTCATCAGGACTTTTTGTTGGGTGATGCTGTGCTCATATACATCTTTATTGGAGAGAGAAATCCAGAAGTGGGTGGGCTGAAGGACTATCTTGTGAAAATGGGTTACAGGTTGCTGCAGCAGGGTGGATCATATTTCAGAGAGCAGGACCACATTTTCAAGAATGTTTAGATAGCATTTCGATCTGTGATGGAATTTTGTATTCATCTCCCTAGAATCCAGACAGAGAGGAAGCCCAGAAGAAATAATTGCTTTTCCTGTCATCCCCTCCATCTGTCTTTTACAAAAGTTTGTAATGCAAGCTGAAGTGGAGACATTTTTTTTTTTTGGCGAACTCTTGGGTCCTGTCCTTGTCAACTCCTAGGGATGAAGGCTTTACTCTGGCGGGTAGTTTGCTGAAGAAAGTCTCTTTTTGACTGGCACAGACTTAGGAGAATTATGGGTGTTCCAAAATACTGAGTTTTATAGGTCAAGAGGCCCGGTGTTCCCCTCTTCCCTGGAACACAGGAAAAGTTTGCTTTCAGAATTTGTTTCCTCCCCTTCTGAGGAATGTTCAGGAGGAGAACAGCAACAGACAGAAGGAACTTTTCCTTCCATAAATTTAATCTTGATCACATTCACCCAGAACAGATGTGCTTTTTAAAATTTGTGTGAATTAGGAGAACAAGCTTACTGCACATTCATAGTATTTTTGTTTTTGAAATGTCTCTCGTGTAGCCCAGGCTGGCCTTGAACTCCTGATCCTCTTCTCTCCATCTCCCAAGTGCTGGGATTACATACATACACCACCCTGCCCGGCTTTCATGGTGTCTTAAAAGTTATTTTCAGGGAGCTGGAGAGATGGCTCAGTGGTTAAAGGCACTTGCTTGCAAAGCCTGACAGCCCAGGTTCAGTTCCCCAGTGCCCATGTAAAGCTGATACAAAAGGTGGTGCATGTGTCTGGAGTTCCTTTTAGAGCAGGAGGCCCTGGCACACCCATTTACTCTCTTTCTATCTGCCTTTTTCTCTCTGTCTCCCTTTCTGTCTCTCAAATATATATGTGTGTGTGTGTGTGTGTGTGTGTATACTTATTTATTTATTTATTTATTTTGGTTTTTCGAGGTAGGGTCTCACTCTGGTCCAGGCTGACCTGAAATTCACTATGTAGTCTCAGGGTGGCCTCAATCTCACTCTGCTCCCCCAGTGCTGGGATTAAAGGCATGTAAATAAATGTTTTTTAAAAAGATATTTTCAGCCAGGCGTGGTGGCGCACGCCTTTAATCCCAGCACTCGGGAGGCAGAGGTAAGAGGATCGCCGTGAGTTCGAGGCCACCCTGAGACTGCATAGTGAATTCCAGATCAGCCTGGACCAGAGTGAGACCCTACCTCAAACCCCCCCCAAAAAAAAAAAAGATATTTTCAACATAAGTTCTTTTACACAACTATTTGGGGAGAGGGATAATTTATAAATTGAAGATACAGTGAGGCCATTTATTGAGTCTCTTGAAGTTTCTGAAATATTGGCTACTTGGTTAGCTCTCTGCTAAACATTTTAGAGAGCCTTTGGTATCGACTACTGGGCCAACTGGAATTGTTCTAGTCTGTGGCCTTTTCTAACCAGACTGTGGTGCTCTTACAAAGTTCACATGGCACTGAGTCCTCCCCATTTTTATCTGCTGAAATCATCGATCCAAAGCTTTAATTAAATGCCCACATGTTTGAAACTTGTGGATAAAATGAGTAATTCAACAAAGATATGATCTGATAGGCTATGAAATTCATGCTCCCCAAGATTTAAATGGCATGAAGAGGGATAAACAGAAGACCTGGCTGGAGGAGGGAAAAGCTGACATGATATCAAGAGTGACCAAACCTTGACCAATTTGCAGTAAGCCCTTAGAGCCACTGAGGCAGGATCTGCTGCTAGGTTTCTGTCTGTTGTGTGGAACTTCAGTGTGGCTGTTTCTTTGATGACTAAAGTTTGCGGGAGAAGAGAAAGGTTTCCCTCTCCAGCTCTGCTCACTAGAACTTGGGTTGGAAAGAAATTTTAAATAATTGTAATGTAAGCTTCTTCACAGTTCGAGAATTCTTTATATAGCTTCCTTGACCCTTCACATTTGGAAAAAGCTTGGATACTTACATGATGAGGAGCTCACTACTTCTCTGGCTCACAGCACAGACTATTCCAGTTTGTACAGCTTTAATTGTAAGGAACCTCTTTATTAGGCTGGACTGGAAGAGTAAAATAGACCTCTTGGTCTGTGCCAGCTGGACCATTGTGAGCCTGATCCCTTTTCCTCGTTACCACTGCTGAAATTTAGAATGGTTCTGTTTCTAACCTAGTCATTCTAAGTTTCCTTGACTTTATAATGTAATTTCCAGCACTCTTACCTTCCTGGTTACTTCGCTCTGGATGACAGTTTTCTATCGTCCTCCTTAAAATGTGTTCCCAGGGGTGGACATACTAAGTGAGCACACAGAGGGACTCCATTCAGGGAGTCTTCCTATCAGTGCCCAGAAGTTAATTGTAAAATTTTCTATGGATAGACATATTTTGGGAGAAGCCTCATTGATTTTTCTTTTCTTTTTAAAAATATCTTATTTATTTGTTTATTTATTTGAGAGAGAAAGAGAATGGGTGCATCAGGGCCTTCAGCCACTACAAACAAACTCTAGATGCATGTGCCACCATGTGCATCTGGCTTACGTGGGTTCTGGGGAATCAAAACTGAGTCTGTAGGCTTTGCAGGCAAACACCTTAACCACTAAGCCATCTCTCCAGCCCCCCTTTGATTTTTCTAGATTCTCTAAGGAGCCTGAAACTCTTCACATTTTCAGCAGCGCTAGTAAGACACTATTCTTCTGTTACCTGGGATTTGGAAGTGTTTTTGGCAGTCATAGCCTCCACTGGCCTCTGTTGAGTTGCCAGCCATCAGCAACTCCCAGGTTGAGAGTTGTAAACATGCCCTCAGAGCTAAGAAAGAAACCTAAGTGGCATCAGCTGACTAGTATGCAATCTGTAGCTGTCCTCTGGGGAGTGGGGACCCTGTCTACAGAGGACAGCTGCATATGGATTCTAACCCAGTCATTGTCACTTCTGAATGCAGATCTGAAGTTTCCAGACCTATCAGTTTTTCAAGAGAAGATAGAAATCTATAATTTTTTTCAAGGTAGGGTCTCCCTTTAGCCCAGGCTGACCTGGAATTCAGTATGTAGTCTTAGGGTGGCCTCGAACTCATGGTGATCTTCCTACCTCTGCCTCTCAAGTGCTGGGATTAAAGGCGTGTGCCACAATGCCTGGCTGAAATCTGAATTTTTATATACCTCTCCCAGTTTTTAAATGTTGTCTCTTAGTGGTTTTCACAAACACTGCAAAGGCCAAACAAAACCCATCTGTGAGCCAATACTTTGCATTGCTGCCCCTTTTTCACGTGAACTTCCTTTAAACTTTCTCTTCCTCTATCTGTACAAAATATTCTTTGAAATTAAGTGCCAGTTGGTTTTATCTTGATCATTTCAACCTACTGAGCCTTTGAGAATCTTGATGATGGCCTTTTTTTTATTATCAGCAGTCTTGCCAGACCTTTCCCTCCATTTTCATTCAAAAGTGGAACAGGCTGAGTTCAGAGCCCTGTGGCATGTGGTTGGAGACTTCCTGTTCTTGTCATCATCTTCAGTTTAAAGTGCCAGGCCTAGAAAATACAGGGTTTCTACCTGTTCTTGGTTATTGTCCAGGGCCATGTTTCTTTTTTCTTTTCATTTCTTTTTGAGGCAGTGTCTCATGTAGCCTAGGCTGTTATCCAGAAACTCTCTGTAGCCCAGGCAGGCCTTGAATTCCTGATCTTTTTGCCTCCACCTCTTGAGTGCTGAGATGACAGGCATATACCACCATGCCTGACTAAGGACCTACTTTCCTCCCTTCCTCCCTCCCTCCCTCCCTCGCTCCCTCCCTCCCTCCTTTCTCTTCTCTCTCTCTCCCTTCCTTCCTTCCTTCCTTCCTTCCTTCCTTCCTTCCTTCCTTCCTTCCTTCCTTCCTTCCTTCCTTTCTTTCTTTCTTTCTTTCTTTCTTTCTTTCTAAGACAGAAAGAGAAGCAGATAGAGAGAGAGACAGTATGGGTATACCAGGGCCTCCAGCCACTGCAAACAAACTCCAGATGCATGCACCACCTTGTGCATCTGGCTTATGTGGGTACTGGGGAATCAAATGTCAAACCGAGGTCCTTAGGCTTCATTGGCAAGCACTTAACTACTAAGCCATCTCTCCAGCCCCCCCCTTTTTTTTTCTTTTTTTTGCGGTAGGATCTCACTCTAGTTCAGGCTGACCTGGAATTAGCTAGTCTCAGGGTGGCCTCGAACTCACGGCGATCCTCCTACCTCTGCCTCGCAAGTGCTGGGATTAAAGGCGTGTGCTACCACGCCCGGCACTCTCCAGCCCTCTTTTAAAAATTTTATTTATTTTAGAGAGAGAGAGAGAACAGGTATGCTAAGTGCTACTGCAAATGAACTCCAGACACATGCACCACTTTAAACACCTGGCTTTGTGTGGGTACTGGGAACCGAATCTGCGCATCAGGCTTTGTGAGCAAGCACCTTTAACCACTGAGCCATCTCTCCACCCCAGGACCATGTCTTAATCTTTCTGTTTCAATTTTCCCTACACTTGCTTGCTTCACTTTTCTTTTTCTTTTTCTTTCTTTCTTTTTTTTTTTTTTTTCAAGGTAGGGTCTTGCTCTAGTCCAGGCTGACCTGGAATTTACTGTGTAGTCTCAGGGTGGCCTTGACCTCATGGCAAAAGTGTGCATCACCACACCCAGCAAGTTTATACTTTAAAAGCCTACTCACTCTCAAGGCAGCATATTTTAGTATGCAGCCAATTATAATTCATTGATTTTTAAAATTTCTTTCTTTATTTTTTTAGATAGGCTATTGCTATGTAGACCAGGCTGACCTTAAATTCACAATTCTCTTACCTCAGCCATCTGGATGTGGGGATAACAGGTATGCATCACCATGTCCTGTTAGCAGGTGCCATTTAACAAGAATTATTTATAGTGTCTTTAAAGTTAATAACATGTATTTTCTTCCATTTTCAATCAATGGCTTTATTTTCTTCCCAAGAGAGAATGAGAAGCAGGATAAATTTAAAGTAATGGAAGGTAGGAATATAAATGCTCCTGTGTTTAAGCTGTCATAATCCCACATGCTGCAGACCAACATGATGCTCTGAAGTCCCACTGGCTACTTAGTTCAGTTTTGCAGAATACTTATTTTGTTCTAATGCTGGAATTAGATGATGGACTAATTTTTATGATGAAAAGCAATGAATATATTCTCCTTGGAATACAACTCATTTTGCTGATTTAGTTCATATATCTTGTTATCTCTATGAAAAGTGAAGCAATGCTGGGCATGGTGGCACACATAGTGAATTTCAGGACAGCCTGAACTAGAACAAGACACTACCTTGAAAAAACACCCATAAACTTATATTTTCCTAGTGGCTGAGAATGACTGGATATTCCTCCTACCTCAGCATCCCCAGTAGTGAGGACTACAAGTGTACACTACAGTACTGGGTTTTTCTCTCATTCTTGCTTTCTGTGTTTATTTTATACCTTTCAGAATATCTTCAGACAGAAATTGCCACAGTCTGGGCATGACCTGGGGATCTAAAGAACACTGATTTTTTGATTTTTCTTTCCTTTCCTTTCCTTTCCTTTCCTTTCCTTTCCTTTCCTTTCCTTTCCTTTCCTTTCCTTTCCTTTCCCTTTTCCCTTCCCTTCCCTTTCCCCTTCCCCTTCCCCTTCCCCTTCCCCTTCCCCTTCCCCTTCCCCTTTTTCTTTCTTTCTTTCTTTCTTTCTTTCTTTCTTTCTTTCTTTCTTTCTTTCTTTCTTTTTTGGTTTTTTTGGTTTTTCGAGGTATGGTTTCACTTTAGTCCAGGCTGACCTGGAATTCACTATGGTGGCCTTGAACTCACGGTGATCCTCCTACCTCTGCCTCCCAAGTGCTGGGATTAAAGGTGTGTGCCACTATGCCCAGCTGATTCTTTGATTTTTCAAGGTAGTATCTTACTTGTAGCCCAGGCTGACCTGGAATTCACTCTGTAGTCTTAGGCTGGGCTTGAACTCACAGTGATCCTCCTACCTCTGCCTCCCAAGTGCTGGGATTAAAGGTATGTGCCATCATGCCCAGTTATAAACGTAAATCTTTAGAGGGCAATTTGATGGGCATAAAGTGTCCATTTAGTCAAAGTAGTAGCTTTATGTTTATGTTCCTAGCCATAGGCTTTTTTTTTTCAAGATAGGGTCTCGCTCTAGCCCAGGCTGATCTGAAATTCACTGTAGTCTCAGGGTAGCCCTGAACTCACAGCGCTATTCCTACTTCTGCCTCCCGAGTGCTGGGATTAAAGGCGTGTGCCACCACACCCGGCAGCCATAGGCTTTTGACTAGGTTTTCACTACCAGGCATGAATTCCTTCCTGAGGAGCAGGCCTCAAATCCAATCAGAGAGCAGTTGGTTATCCCCATAATAGACATGCCATTATTACATTAGTGGGCATATCTTGCTTGGCTGGCCAGTTGTATAGCTTGCAGAATCCACTCCTTGCTAAGACTGTTGATGACTTTTCTTCCCTGTTAGGCTACATAGCACTTTCCATCATGATAATGGCTAGTCAAAAGGGAAGAGGTTTCCAGCTTCGTTCTAGCTTGATTTCTTAGCGTCCTGCAACCAAAGCATGTAGTGTCTTCAGCAGTAGGGTCTTACTATTTAAATGTTCTGGATTTTTACCTTCTTTTAGATACAGGATCTCTTGTTGAAGTAGAGTTCACCAATCAGGCTAGGCTAGTTGGCCAGTGAACTTCAGGAAACCTCCTATTTTCACCTCCCCACTACTGGGATTATAGGCATGATGCACCACCATACCCAGGTTTTTTTTTTTTTTTTTTTTTCAAGGTAGGGTCTTACTCTAGCTCAGGCTGGCCTGGAATTCACTGTGTAGTCTCAGGGTAGCCCCAAACCATGGTGATCCTCCTACCTCTGTCTCGTGAGTGCTGGGATTAAATGCGTGCACCACCACGCCCAGCATAGGTTTTTTTGTTTTTTTTTTTAACATGGGTTCTGGGGATTGAACTCAAGTCTTCATACTTGCAAGGCAAGCACTTCACCCACTGAGCTATTTTCCCAACCTTTTTTTTTTTTTTTGGTGTTTTGAGACAAATTATAACTCTACATATATGTATATATGGGGGGGGAAGGGGGTGGAGACACACCCCTTCCCACACCCATACACACCAGGCTATCATGTACTCAGTTCTCAGTTCTTGTCCCCCAGTCTCTGAAGTATTAGGGTTACAGACATGGAGCACCATGCTCAGCCTAACTTGATAATGCCTTTTTGGCACCTGTATATACATGTTTTCTGCCTGTTTGGAATGCTGCCATTTGTTCTCTAAACTCCTTCAGTTTTAGACAACCTGTAAGAATCTGAGCAGCTATCTTCTCTTTCCTCTATGGACTCTGAAGGGCTGAATATTTTACTGAAATTCTCAAAGGATTGGGGTAATTCAGCATTGTTATTAATGCAACATTGAATAAGAGCCTGGTCAAGTGAAAACACTTGAGCTTTTTTTTTTTCTTTTGGTTTTCCCAAGGTAGGTCTCACTCTAGCTCAGGCTGCCCTGGAATTCACTATGTAGTCTCAGGTTGGCCTCAGACTCACGGTGATCCTCCTACCTCTGCCTCCCAAGTGCTGGGATTAAAGGCATGTGCCACCATGCCCAGCAACACTTGAGTTTTGAATTTAAAACTTGGCTGTGCTATTGTCTGTCTATGTGACCTGGGACAGGTTACCTTTCTGAGCCTCAGGTTCTTCCATCTGTACCATGAAGATAATACCTACCGCAGGGCAATGAGGATTAGTGTTAATGTATTTTAAGTCCCCAGCACACTGCCAGGTTCACTCATGCTCAGTAAATGGCAGTCATGCTGCAGCTGCTGATTATGATGGAGCCATTGGAATACCCTTGTTCCCCATTGTATGCATCCAGACACTTGAGTTCCTGGAGCTTCCCTGTCACTTCCACCCCTTTCTATCCCCGAAGCCCTGCTTTAAAGCAGCACACCATGTGCTTGCTCTTATTGACTAGAGCCTCCTTTCTGCCCTCTTGAGAATGTGAATGTTCGATGGTTATACTTGTGTTTCCCCTGCCCTTGTGCATACTAGACAAGGCTCCACCGAGCTATATCCCAGCTCACATCTACTTCTTGAGTCAGTTTCAGTAAGTATAGACTTTTTTCTTTTCTTTTTTAATATTTTATTTTTTTATTTATTATGTATTTGACAGAGAAAGAGGAGGAGAGAGAAAGAGAGTGTGCCAGGGCCTCCAGCCACTGTAAACGAACTCCAAATTCGTGTACCCCCTTGTGCATCTGGCTAACGTGGGTCCTAGGGAATCAAACCTGGGTCCTTTGCCTTTGTAGGCAAATGCCTTGACTGCTAAGCCATCCCTCCAACCTGACTTTTTCTTATTTACACACATGCACATGTGTGTGGGGTGGGTGGGTAGGGGTACATGTCAGGGTCTGTTCTAGATGCTGCATCACTTTTTGTGTCAGGTTTTATATGGGTAGGGGGAGTTGAACCTAGACTGGCAGACTTTACAAGTGAATACCTTTAACTGCTGAGCCATCTCCCCAGCCCCAGTAAGAAGAGATTCTTGAAAGTGATTTCACTCAGGTGTCCAAGTTTATTCATCCCTTTAAAGATCTGTTTCTCTTCTATTTTTCTTTTCCCTCCCTCCCTCTCTCCCTCCTTCCTTTCTTTTTGGTTTTTTGAGATAGTGTTTCACTCTAGCTCAGGCTGACCTGGAATTCATTCTGTAGTCTCAGGGTGGCCTCAAACTCATAGCAATCCTCCTATCTTGGCCTCTCAAGTGCTGGGATTAAAGGCATGTGCCACCATGCCCAGCCTCTTTTCCTTTCCTTTCCTTTCCTTTCCTTTCCTTTCCTTTCCTTTCCTTTCCTTTCCTTTCCTTTCCTTTCCTTTCCTTTCCTTTCCTTTCCTTTCCTTTCCTTTCCTTTCCTTTCCTTCCCTTCCCTTCCCTTCCCTTCCCTTCCCTTCCCTTCCCTTCCCTTCCCTTCCCTTCCCTTCCCTTCCCTTTCCTTTCTCCCCTTCCCCCCTCCCCTTCCCTTTTCCCCTCCCTCCCTCTCTGTCTTTCTTTCTTTCTTTCTTTCTTTCTTTCTTTCTTTCTTTCTTTCTTTCTTTCTTTCTTTCTTTCTTTCTTTCTTTCTTTCTTTTTTGGAGAGAGACAGACAAAGACAGAGAGAGGAAGACAGATAGAGATGGGTGCACCAGCAGTCTCTCAGCTGCTGTGAATGAAATCCAGATGCGTGTGCCCCCTTGTGGGCAAGTGCGGCATTGTGCCCTTGTGTCATTTTGCATCTGGCTAAACATGGGACCTGGAGATTGGAACCGCTGGAGATTGGAACCAGCATTCTTAGGCTTAGAGGCAGGCGCCTTAACCACTAAGCCATCTCTCCAGCCCCCTTCCTTTTTTAAATATTTATTTATTTGAGAGAGGGGGGGAGGGGAGGAGGGAGGGAGGAAGGGAGGGAAGGAGAAAAAGAAAGAATGGGCTCTCTAGGGTCTCAGCCACTACAAACAAACTCCAGCCCACTCTTTTTCTTTTTGATTTTTCAAGGAAGGGTCGTGCTCTAGCTCAGGCTGACAAGGAATTCACTATGTAGTGTTAGGGTAGTCTCGAACTCACTGTTATCCTTCTACCTCTGCCTCCTGAGTGCTGGGATTAAAAGCATGCGCCACCGTACCCTGCCACTTTTTCTTCCTTAATGTGGTATTATACCACCCACACCGGATTAAAATACCTAGATTTTATTTTTAGGCCTCCCCCCTCCCCCCCCCCGAGATAGGGTCTCATTCTGGACCAGGCTGACCTGGAATTCACTATGTATTCTCAGGGTGGCCTTGAACTCATGGTGATCCTCCTACCTCTACCTTCCAAGTGCTGGGATTAAAGGCGTGCACCACCACGCCTGGTGAGCTCTGCAGGGGTGGGAGGGGGTGGATTTTTAGGACTTTACAAAGGACTTTCATGTGGATTTATTTATCAGTTCTACTCTTTTCTGTTTGAATTCATTACTTTATACCTATGTCTATACTGCTTTTTTTATACCTATGTGTATACTGCTTTTTTTCTGTCTTATTTAAATTTAGTGTACTTGGGGTTCACCCCCTACTCAGACCTGGGTCCTCACTCACTATTGCCAAGGGTAAGGATTCACCAGGTTCATAGCGAATTTTTTTTTTTTTTTGGAGAGAGAGAGAGAGAGAGAGAGAGGGAGAGGAAGACAGATAGAGATGGGTGTGCCAGCAGCCTCTCAACTGCTGTGAACGAATTCCAGATGCATGGGCCCCCTTGTGGTCAAGTGCGGCATTGCACCCTTATATCACTTTGCATCTGGCTAAACGTGGGACCTGGAGATTGGAACCGCTGGAGATTGGAACCAGCGTAGTTAAGGCTTAGGAGGCAGGTGCCTTAATTGCTAAGCCCTCTAGCCCGATAGCGAATTTTTTATTTTTATTTTGAGACAGCATTTTTCTTTGTAGTCAGCTGACCTCAAGTTTATGATCCTTCTGTCTTCCAGAAAATCCAGTATGCTTTGTTGCAATTATTATTATTGTTATTATTGGGTCTCTTGTAACCCAGGCTGGTGTCAAATACCCTGTGTAGCAGAGGATGATCTTTAACTCCTGATCCTCCTGTGCTAGGATTACAGATGTGTGCTACTATGGTTGGCTTACATTCTTTTTAAAATATTATTATTTAGTTTTGTTTTTTTCAAGGTATAGTTTCATTGTAGCTCAGGTTGACCTTGAACTCACTTCATAGTTCCTGACTGGCCTCAAACTCAGTAGCAATCTTCCTACCTCTGCTTTCCAAGTTCTGGGATTAAAGGCATGCAACACCATATCTGGCCTTTTTATTTATTTATTTGAGAGAGAAAGTGAGTATGCATCAGGGTCTCTTGCTGCAGCAAATGAACTACAGATGCACTTTGTGCATCTGGCTTTACCTGGGTACTGGGGAATTGAACCTGACCATCAGGCATTTCAAGGAAGGGCCTTTAACCATTGAGCCATCTCCCCAGCCCTCCTGTCTTTTCTTCTTTTTTCTTTTTTTTTTTTTTGAGGTAGGGTCTCACTCTAGTCCAGGCTGACCTGGAATTCACTATGCAGTCTCAGGCTGGCCTCGAACTCAGGGCAATCCTCCTACCTGTGCCTCCTGAGTGCTGAGATTAAAGGCGTGTGCCACCATGCCCAGCTACTGCTTTTTTTTTTTTTTAAGAGAGAGTCAGAGAGAAAGAAATAGAGAGAATGGGCGCACCAGCAGCCTCTCAGCCCGTGAACGAACTCCAGACGTGTGCGCCCCCTTGTGGGCAAGTGTGGCATTGTGTCCTTGTATCACTTTTGCGTCTGGCTAAACATGAGACCTAGAGAATCAAATGGGCATTCTTAGCAGGTGTCTTAACTGTTAAACTATCTCTCCAGCCCTAATGTTGTTTAAAAAAAATTTTTTTTTGAGGTAGGGTCTTGCTGTAGTCCAGGCTGACCTGGAATTCACTACGTACTCTCACAGTGGCCTTGAACTCACAGCGATCCTCCTACCTCTGCCTCGTGAGTGCTGGGATTAAAGGTGTGTGCCATCACGCCGGGCTCTGTTTTTTTTTTTTTTTTTTTTTTTTTTTTTTTTTAATTTAAATTTTTATTTACTTATTTGCAAGCAGAGAGAGATAGAAAAGAGACAAAGAGAATGGGTGTGCCAGGGCCTCCTGCTGCTGCAAACAAACTCCAGGCACATGTACCACTGGCTTTATGTGGGTACTGGGGAATTGAACCCTTGTTATTAGCTTTGCAGACAAGTGCAACATCTCTCTAGCCTGTTTTTTTTTTTGTTTTGTTTTTGTTGTGTTGTTTGTTTTTCAAGGTAGGGTCTCATTCTAGCTCAGGCTGACCTGGAATTTACTATGTAGTCTCAGGGTGGCCTCGAACTCCTGGCAATCCTCCTACCTCTGCCTCCCAAGTGCTGGGATTAAAGGTGTGTGCCACCATGCCTGGCTGTTTTTTTGTTTGTTTGTTTGTTTTTGTTTTTAAGGTAAGGTTTCACTCTAGTCCTGGCTGACCTAGAATTCACTGTGATAGTCTCAGTGTGGCCACAAAATTACAGTGATCATCCTATTTCTGTCTTCTAAGTGCTGGGATTAAAGGTGTGCATCACCATATCTGACTCTTGTTTATTTTTCGAGGTAGGGTCTTGTTCTATCCCAGGCTGATCTGGAATTCACTATGTGGTCTCAGAGTGGCCTCGAACTCACAGCGATCCTTCTACCTCTTCTTCCCAAGTGCTGGGATTAAAAGCGTGCGCCACCACGCCTGGCTTCAATGACTTTTGATGAGTACATTATTAATTTAAAAAATGAACAACAGCAACAACAAAAGCCACACATGGTGGCGCATGCCTTTAATCTCAGCACCTGAGAGGCAAAATCAGGAGGATTGCTGTGAGTTCGAGGACACCTTGAGACTACGTAGTGAATTCTAGGTCAGCCTGGGCTAGACGGAGACCCTACCTCGAAAAAACAAAACAACAAAAAATGGGGGCTGGGAAGATATCTCAGCAGGTAAGAGTACTTGCCATGCAATCATGAGGGCCTGAGCAGACATGAGATCATCTGAATTTGAATCCCCAGCATGTAAATAGCTGGGAAAGCCCATGCATGCCTGTAACCCCAGTTATAGTAGGGAGCAGAGATAGGTGAATTTTTTTCTAGGGCTCACTGGTCAGCCAGTGTGACTGAGAATGGCAGTGCCTCATTCAGTGAGAGACTGTTTCAAGGAAACATGGATGAGCCTCTGGCCTCTGCATGCATGTGCATGGGACATCACATCTGTACATACATGTACATAAACCAACACCCCCCCCACACACACACACAGAAATTCCATGAAGTAAGCATGGCTTGTTGGCACATTTTTGTAATCCCAGCAGTTGGGAGGCAGAGGCAGGATTGCCACAAGTTTGAAGCCAGTTTAATCTAGACAGTAAGTTCTGTGCCAGCCTGAGCTACATTGTGAAACTTTTTCCCAAACCAAACAAAACAATGCATAAAATATTAGTATCGTAATGCATAGTGACATCAATTCATTCACAGTAGTGTACAACTGCCACTACTTTCATTTCTATAAATGTATTCATCATCCCTTACAAAACACCTCTGTAATCATTAAACAATAGTTCCCCCAGCTTCTATAACCACTAATATCCTTTTTCGCCCTCTGACTTTGTCATATTAATGGAATCTAACAATATTTGACCTTTTGTTTCTGGCATATTTCACTTTTAATGTCTTTAAAGTCCATCAATATTGCATCACTTGTCAGAATTTTATCCCTTTTATGGCCAAATAATATTCCACTTTATGGATCTACCGTATTTCGTTTTCCATTCATCTGCTCAAGTCCTTGCTTTCAATTCATTAGAAATCTAAGAGTGGAACTGCTGTATAATTTTTAGTCATCTTGGTCCTTGATCTCTTTAGAAACATTTTCCATATTGTCCTGAATGTTAATATATTTCTGTTTGGTTAAACACAGAATGCATTAACATAGTCCTATTTTGTCTTCATTTAATCCATCCAGATTATATATTTCAGATAAACTATAGACTTAAGCTTTTTGTATTCAGTGCCTAATACTAGAGAGATGCTCTCTTCATATCAAATAAAGCCACCCCAAAATTCATTTAGTTAATGAGTCCAGCCACTGGTATCTTTCCTGACCATAGAAGCACAAGTCCTACTTGTCTGTGACATGATTATTGAGAATAGTTTTAGGAAAATAGTGTGCCAAGATTGAACACTGAAGTTTATTATTCTTCTGAGCCATCTCCATATAAATTGGCACTCTTCAAAAGCCAGGTCAAGCATAGCTTTGGCCTTCTCCCTGTTTCCATGTTAAAGGCAGTCACAAGTTTAAACTGGAGTCTGCATCTGAAGAGGAAAATGCCACTCATTGCGACTGTAGCTGCTCTGGCTCTTCCCCAGGTCACTTCTGCTTTTGAGCACTGGTAGTCAGAGATTTTGTGAGGAAAATTCCATCCTCAGTTTGAGGTTGTGTGTTAGAAAATTTGCAGTACTTCTGCTGACATGGCAAAATCTTTCATGGGTTTCAAATCCTTAACACAAAAAGTTATTCAGATATTTTAGAACAATGGGTAGGAATTTAAAACCCTGTCTTCAAGTAGGAACTTGGCCTCCTTTTTTCTCTTCCCTCTTTTATCCACAGAAATACAATATTTTGAGCAACACAGATTCAGAGCTGTGGTTGTTCTGTCAGCATTTCCATTAATAACTCCCTGTTTTCAGGAGTCTGTAATAAAGCTATAACATTTCATTTGCTCTGATTTGGACTCCCAGGTCTCCTCTGAGAGGAGATTAATTTTGCAAAACCAGAGATAATGCTTTTCTGGTCTGCTTTGGTGTAGTGTTTTGCAGTTGTCTTTATTAGAGCTTTCAAGTACACGAGAAAATTGTTATTCTTCCTGTAGTGTTGGGTCACATGCCAGGACTCTTGATCTCTTTTTCTTTTCTTTCTTTCTCTTCCTCCCTCTCTCCCTTGCTTCTTTCCTTTCCTTTGGTTTGTTGAGACAGGGATTTGGGTAGCCCAGGCCAGGCCAGCCCTGAGTGCTGGGATTACAAGTAGGAACTATCACACCCAGCTAAGATTCTGACTTTTCTCCTTTTACTGTGGACTCTGAACAGACACTGGGTTCATCTCTGGGTATTATTCTGATATCTAGATTATAGATATTAAACAAAATAGTTTAGTGCCACTCATATAACAGTGCTAGATAAAAGGGAGACATTTCTTCTGTAGATGTATCTACTGACAAAGAAATTTAATGGTCCAAATATTGTCTTTCATTTTTTTTTTTTTTTTAAGCAGGGCTGACCTGGAAATGCTTTCTCAGGGTGGCCTCGAACTCTTGGATCCTTGTTCCATTAAAGGTGTGCCCAGACCGAAATTTGTCTTTCATAAAGCCTTTGAGGATCCTTGTTCCATCCCAGACTGTACCTTAAAACTGTACTTAAAACTTCTTTTGTTCCTGTTCATTTGGGAAGATTGCTTACTGTTATTCTCATGGTACACTGTTAGCATAAGATAGGCCAAGTACTGCTGCTATTGTCAGAAATGTACACTTTTTCAGCTGGGTGTGGTGCGCAGGCCTATAAGCAGGAGACTAAAAGGTTGAAGCTTGCCTGGGCTACATGATGAGTTCAAGGCCAGCACTGACAACTTAATGAGACCCTGTTTCAAAAATAAAAATAAAGCCAGGAATGATGGCATAGGTCTTTAATCCCAGCATTTAGGAGCATTTAGGAGCATTTAGGAGGTTGGAGGATTGCTGTGAGTTCGAGGCCACACTGAAACTATAGAGTGAATTCCAGGTCAGCCTGGGCTAGAGTGAGACCCTACTTTGAAAAACCAAAAAATAAAAATAAAAATAAAAATAAAAATAAAATAAAATAATAAAAATAAATGCCTAATGTAGTGTTTCATGCATGTCACAAACAAACAAATCAACCAACCAACCAACAAACCTCAAAAGCCTAGCATGGTGGTATATGCCTTTAACCTCAACATTCAGGATGCTGAAGCAGGAGAATCACCATGAATTTGATGTCAGCCTGGGCTAGAGTGAGTCACTGCTTCAAACAAACCAAACCAAAACAAACCAAAACAACCTGAAGTACTGTCATAAAGGTGATATGTCTTTTGTAGCTGATTTACTATAAGCAAAGACATTTCAGTTGCAGAACATACATTTTGAGTCGTTTGTTTGGATCTATAATGTTAATGTCTTATTACAGTATGTGTTTAGCTTACATTCTTGAAAGTATTATTACATATATAACTTGACTTGATTATTACACAAGTGAAGTAGGTCACATAGATGTTATTCTTCACATGATACAGATGAAGAAACAGGCTCAGATTGTATGCTCTGTGCTTTGCCTGTAGTCACTAAGTTAGTCATAGATCTCGGTTTTCTTTCTTTCTTTTTTAAAAAAATTAAATTTATTTATTTTGAAGCAGAGAGAGAAGAGAGACAGAGAGAATGGGTGTGCCAGAGCCTCCAGCTGCTGCAAACAAACTCTAGATGCATGCACCACTTTGTGCATCTGGCTTTATGTTGGTACTGGGGAATTGAACCTAGGTCATTAGGCTTTGCAGACAAGCACCTTAACTACTGAACCATCTCTCCAGCCCAGATCCAGGTTTTTTTATTCCCAGTATGCCAGTATTTGTCTCCATACCAAATTCTCTTTTTCTTTTTCTATTTATGTACCGATTTATTTTTGCAGTGCTGGGTATGGTTCCTGTAGCCTTGAACATGCTTGGCATTTAAATGCTCTACCCTGGATCACAACCCTAGCCCCCAATTTTTTTTTTTTGAGGTAGGGTCTCACTGTAGCCTAGGCTGACTTGGATCTCATTCTGTAGTCCCAGGCTGGCTTCAAACTTAGAGTGAAGTGATCCTCCTACTTTTGCCTCCTGAGTACTAGGATTAAAGGCATGTGCCACCATGCCTCGCTCGAAATTCTTTTTTTAAATAGTGACAAATGCTTAAAAGCAGACCCTGAAGAGTTAACTAGTACACAAGAGAATTCCATTGGTGACAGCGACCATGGCCTCATTTACTAGCCCAGTCTTTCCCAACACAACACAGAAAAAACTAAGACAGAGTTGGGCGTGGTGGTGCACGCCTTTAATCCCAGCGCTAGGGAGGCAGAGGTAGGAGGATCACTGTGAGTTAGAGGCCACTCTGAGAATACATAGTGAATTCCAGGTCAGCCTGGGCTCAAGCGAGACCCTACCTTGAAAAACAAAAACAAAAACAAAACAAAACAATACAAAACAAAAACAAAACAAAAAAAACCCAAAAAACTAAGACAGGAACTGAAAAGAGTTATGTGTTCTCTATATACTTATGGCACAGGAACCACTGAGACTTGGAGAGAATGAGTGAAGTAGTAAGAAGAGGCATATTGTGCAGAGGAAGCCCTAAGGGCATCTGTACAGAAAGGACATTTGGCAGAGAAGATATTTCTTAAAGTCAATTGAGGGGACTTCTGGATGTTTCACTAAAGGATGTGCTCTCCTGAACCAAGACCCATAATATAGATGAGGATTACTATGTTACTAAAATTAGAAGTAATGATAAGTTGTGGGGAATTAGAAGTAACCTCTGAGTTGGCAGCTAGAAATCTTTGCTATTTGTGGGAAGTCATCCTTTGTTAAACATGGACAAGTTGTTCCTTCCCCCCATTTCCTAGAGTATTGAATTTCTGTACCTTTTTATTCAGCAGAAGTAGCTGAGGCTTTTGCTTAAACATTTCCTTCTCTTTTGCCATTGGGACTTGCTGCTTTAAATGCCCTAACCATCAAGAATCACATTCCTTCAAGGGAAGCTGTGTGCAAATGCATTTATCATGCCTGGCTATTTCAGGGCCAGTGGGTTTTGAGCTGTGGGTGATAACAGATATAATCACAAATTTAAATGTAAATGTTTAGTCTTGTTGGGTACTGCTGAATGTGTACCCCTGCCATGTCTTATGATTTTGACTTCTGGCTTGTGTCTTCAAAATAATAAAAAATGAGTTCTTTGGTTCATATTTTCAGTGGATGTGGTTTGCAGAAATCATAAATAAAAGTAATTTATGTGGAACAGAGCATTTTAGCAAATAAGGTGAGAATTACTCCCTTTGCTCCTTACATTCTTTTGGTTCATGAACTTGGAAAGAAAGCTGGGCTGTAAATAAAGCCCCTTTATCTTCTAGGTTTCTGAATGGGCTGCAGAGGACTCAATGTTAACAGCAGTACTTCCCATCTAATGTGTGCTCATCTGGCCTCTGATCAGCACTGCTGGACCTAAAAGGAGCCTGCTGTGTTTAAGGATGCAGGCAAGCCTGATGCTGTGTGCGTGCATCCGTCATGGCTGCAAGAATCCAGTGGTCTGTATGACTGCTGGCCATTCTCCTGGGGAATGGGTTGCATTGTTCCTATTGCTGAGGCTTCTTAAAGCACTTCTGTTCCAGCTGAGGATGCCTTATTTCCATAGCAACAGCTTTCAGCAATGCAGGGTGGCCAGCAGTTTCAGAAGGGACTTTCTATAAATAGAAGCTATTTACCTGGATGTGTCTACTTGCAGTGGATGTCATCAGGACCTCTGTGTAGGACTCAAGATGTGGTAGCCCTCACCAGTTTTTTCTTTCCTCCCTCCCATCATCCCTCCTTCTCTCTCTCTCTCTCTCTTTCTTTCTTTCTTTCTTTCTTTCTTTCTTTCTTTCTTTCTTTCTTTTCTTTTCTTTTCTTTCTCCCTCCTTCCTCCTCCCTTTTCCTCCCTCCCTCCTCTCTCCCCTCCCCCTCCCTCTCTCCTCTCTCCTCTCTCTCTCTCTCTCTCTCTCTCTCTCTGTAGCCCGGACTGACCTGGAATCCACTCTGTAGTCTCAAGGTGGCCTCAAACTCATGGCAATCCTCCTACCTCTGCCTCCCAAATGCTGGGATTAAAGACATGTACTACCACACCCAGCACAGTTTCTGTTTTCTTTAGGATTCTCTTGCTGAATAAATCTTTATTCATATCTCTTTGTATCATTCTTCTCTTACACTTACGTACATTTCTTTTTTATATATATTCTTATTTATTTACTTATTTGTAAGCAAAGAGACAGAGTGAATGGCCATACCAGGGCCTCTAGCTGCTGCAAATGAACTCAAGATGCATGCACCACTGTGTACATCTCACTTTACATGGATTCTGGGGAATCAAACCCTGGTTGTTAGGCGTTGCAGGCAAGCTCTTTAACCGCTGAACTATCTCTCCACCCCCTATTGACATTTATTACATGAATTCCTTACAAACTCTTTACAAACATGTCCCCTCTCAATGATGTCTCCACCAGGCTTGTCAAGTAGCCGAATCCCACAACTGGAGTAGTGCTTCAGTGTGTGGTGCCTTTGTCTCTCCCTGCAGACCAGCCTCCTCCCCTTGCTAGGAAACCTCACTCCTGTTGAGCTTAGCCTCACAGTTTTATATCCCCCCACCAGAAAAATGAACTCCTTCTCATTTCCAGTTCTGGGAGAAAAATCATAGGAAAACTCTGATGGACCCAGCTTGGGCCTGGTCTGCCCCTTGAACAGAGGTCTGTAAAAAACCATGAGGAGGATGGAGGGATGGTTTAGCAGTTAAGGCGTTTGCCTGTAAAGCCAAAGGACCCAGGTTTTATTCCCCAGGACCCACCTTAGCCAGATGCACAAGGGCGCATGCATCTGGAGTTCGTTTGCAGTGGCTGGAGGCCCTGGTACGCCCATTCTCTCTGTCTCTCTTCCTCTTTCTCTCTGTCAAATAAGTAAATGAATAAATAAGTAAGGAAATACCATGAGGGAAGGCTTGTAGGGGGAGGGAGGAGTACTGGGTTAATAGTTCTAGAAATGCTCACCACCTAACCTTATGAGTCTTCCTAACACAAAGTCTCTGAGTGAGTGGTGGTGTTTCTCTTAGAAATTATGGAACTGTACTCCCCTAGAGCTCAATGGGCTTAACACAGGTCACACAATCAAGTGGCAAGGCTAATCCTCTGATCCCAGTCTGCTGGCTCAAAAGCTCTTGCATTCAACTAATACAGTATGCTGCATTTCTGTGCAACAAAAGAAAAGGGAACCAGCAAATAGATGTAAAGGTAGAAAATGGAAATGATAGCAGAGGGATGGAAAAGCTAATTTTCTTTCCAGTAACTCTGAATGTTAGCACCTCGTTTTTTTCAAAGAATAGTCTAAAGCCATGCCAGATCTTCTGAAAATGAACAAACTCCTACCTTCCTGCAGTGGCAGCAAATGGAATCCCAGCCTAAAATCCCTGAATGATTGCTTGTGGGCTCACCAGATAACAGCGATATAATTCTTTGATAAAGCAAAGTCCAAAATTAGATGGATTTTCAAGCCAGAGGGATATTTAATTCCCAAAGTGTTTCCATTGGATCAGAGTCCCTCTGTCCTCACCGGTGGCAGACCACAGGCTGGCGAAGATGAAGAAGGAGCAAAGGGAAAGGAGAAAGCAGGGCCATGTGTGCCAGAGCCATACTGCTTATCTACCATGCACATGACCTGCGTGGCTGTGGGGGTCTGTTACAGTCATTGCAGGAGGCAGGGAGCGCCGAGAGTGCTGGTTCCAGTTAGGGATGCACACATATAAGCACACCAAGATTGTAACTGGATTTGCTGAGCTCAGTGGGTTGCTTTGCATCTCCTGATTACAGAGTTCCTGGAGAGAGGCCTCTGCTGCCTAATGACACCCCAGATGCAGGCCGCCACTACGCTCCAGTGCGCAGTTCAGAGATTCTCAGCAGAGGGAAATGCAGGGTGGATTGAAAGCAGACATTTTCGGATGATTAGTTCTGTTTTTAATCCAGATCCAGCTTGACATGGAAAGATGCCACATTTTATTTTAAAGAGTGTCTAGGGATGGTGCTAGAGTCTTTCTTTCAGCACATTACCCAGGTAGTTTAAATATGTTAGTATTTTTTAAAAATAGAATCTTCTTTTTATAGGTCTCATGATTCTTCCAATTACAAAATGCTCTTCTCCTGGTATGATTGATTATGATAGGTTAGATATCAGATATTAGGGTGTCTATTGAGAATAGACTTACTAGTTAGAGTAAATGCTTTAGAGGAACCTTTTTGCCTCTGGAAAATGAATTCTATTAAATTTTACCAACTTCAGTATGTGGTTAAACAAACGAAAGCCTGAAAAAAAAATCTGGCAGAGCATTTATCTTTCTTAAAGACTATGAACTGTTTGATTGTGCGAGTCTTACTTGTTTGCTGGAAGAAAAACGTGGTCCCTTCTGTGGGGACAGTTCTGGTAGGATGCCAGGTTGAGAATAAGAGAAGACAGGGACAGGAGCCTTTTCTCTGAGAAAAAACTACACATGCTTCTTCAGATCCTGATCTCAGTAGAGAACTTGGTCTTTTTGTCTTCCTAGCTGAATGCCTTGTGTTTTGGGATGTTTGGCTATCATCTGATGAGCATGTCACTACTAACATGTCATACCTTGCAGCATCTCAGAATGTCATACAAGCTGTTCCTAAAAAGGCCAGTCTTTTCTAATGGTCACTTGCTCACAAGGGCTTGGAGTGCCTTTTCACACCACGCCCCAACAGTTTTTAGAAGCCTCCAGTGGATTTATAACTTACTAACCCCTACAGCATTTTGAATACTAGACTCCAAACAGATGATACTGGTAGAAAGAGTGATGTTGTGATTTTGATCTGCTACTTATAATTGTGCCTGGAGCTAGGGGAATGGTGGGTTTCAGCACACCTCACACAGAGCAGTCTCAGTACAGCCACTTGTGCATTGTCCTGTGATATTTTAATTACAGTTGCATTTAATTACAGCTGCATTTCTGTGCAACAAAAGAAAAGGGAACCAGCAAATAGATATTTTAATTATCTGGCAAAAGATTGAAAGCCATTTAAAATTTCAAAGATTGATTTAATTTCAACTATGTTACAGCTTTGGCTAGATGCTGTAGGTAAAGTGACCATAGAACTCATCACCAGAGTCACTTGAGAGTGAAAAAGAGCTACTGATAATTATATTGAGCCAGGCATAGTAGCTTCCCAGCACTCAAGAGGCTGAGACAGGAGGACTATAAATTTAAGACCAATCCATACTACATAATGAGGCATTGTCTCAAAAACAGCAAAATAACAATAATAAATGTTATTATTATTGTATTATGACAGTACTTACACAGTGGAGCTGTCCTAGCTAACCCAGAGTGCATGGTTGTCTTAACTATAAAGCAAATGAGAGAACCATTGGGCTGGAGAGAGGGCTCAGTGGTTAAAGACACTTGCTTGAAAGCCTGATGGTCTGGGTTTGATTCCCCAGTATCTATGTAAAGCCAGATGCACAAAGTAGTACATGCATCTGGAGTTCATTTGCAGGAGCAAGAAACCATGGCACACCTATTCATTCTCTCTCTCTCTCTGTCCTCTCCCTCCCTCTCTCCCTTTCTCTTTCTCCTTTCAAAATGATAAATAAAATATTTTTTAAAAAGTAAAAACGGTAGATAGCTAGTACTTATACATTATGCAATTCAAGTACATTACAAAGGCCCTGGGTTCGAATCTTAGCAAAGCAACACAAAAAATAAAAAGTAAAGAACATTATAAAAACAATCCTTAAGCCAGGTATGTTGGCACATGCCTTTAATTCCAGCACTCAGGAGGCAGAGGTAGGAGGATCGTCTTGAGTTTGAGGCCACCCTGAGACTACATAGTGAATTACAGGTCAGCCTGAGCTAGAGTCAGACCCTACCTCAAAAAAACAAAAACAAAAACAAACAAACAAAAAAAAGATAAGGTCTCATATAGCCCAGGCTGGCTGTGATTTTACTGTATAGCTAAGGCTAGCCTCGAACTCCTGATCTTGTTTCTGCCTCCCAGGTACTGAGATTATAGACATGTGCCACCATACCTGCCTGCCTGCCTGCCTGCTTTCTTTTGCTTTCTTTACTCCCTCTCCCTCTCCTCTCCCTCTCCTCTCCCTCTCCCTCTCCCTCTCCTCTCCCTTTCTTTCTTTCTTTCTTTCTTTCTTTCTTTCTTTCTTTCTTTCTTTCTTTTCTTTCTTTCTTTCTTTCTTTCTTTCTTTCTTTCTTTCTTTCTTTCTTGAGACAGGTTCTTGCTTAGATAGCCTAAATTGGCCTTCAACTCATGGCAGTCTTGCTGCCTCAGCCTGCTGAGTAGTGGAATTATGTGCATATACCACCATACCATACCTAGCTCAACAAACTTTTCCTATTATGAACCAGGGAGTAGGGGCTAGAGAGATGGCTTGGCAGTTGGGGCATTTGCCTGCAAAGCCATTTTCACCTCTCCAGGACCCATGTAGGCCAGGTGCTGGGTAGGGTGGTGTGTTCATGCATCTGGAATTCATTTGCAGTGGCTGGAGGCCCTGGTGTGCCCATTTTCTCTCTCTCAAATAAATAAAAAATATATTTATAAAAAGAACCAGGAGGTAAATATTTTAGTCTTTGTGGGCCATATGATCTCTGTTGCAACCATACCTTGCTGCTGACATTGTATAGCAAAAATAACCATAGAGAGCAACTAAATGAGTATGTTAGGCCATGTTCCAAAAAAGCCACATTATTTACAAACAGGTGGCTGACCAGATTTGGCTCATGTTCCATCATTTGCCAGTTTTGCTTTGTATCACTGTGTGCCCTTTATCACCTGTCTGCTGCAATCCCCTAAATCCACGGAATCTGCTCTTGTCATGGTTACTAGCCACTTCATTGTTGTCAGTGGTTATTTTCTGTCTTAATCTTCTATGAAAAATAGCCTGGGTAGTTTGTATTTGTAAAGCCTCATGTGTTTTGAATGCTTGGTTCCCAGCTCATGGCCATTTAAGAGGTAAAGCCTTGCTGGAGGAGGCTTGTTGCTAGGGGCGGGGTCTGGGGTATAATAGCCCAACTTCTCAGCTCATTCTTGCTGTTTTCTGCCAGCTGCTGTGGTGAGATGTGATGCCAAGCCTCTGCTCTGACATCCTTTCCCTGCCATAATGAAACTTCCCCTTAAGACTAAGCTGCAATAAACCCTTTCCTCCTGTTAGCTGCTTTTGGCTAGGTGTTCTGTCATATCAATGGGAGGGTAACTACAGCACTTCCATACTGATTTCCATAATTGCTGTACCAACTTGCACTCCCACCGTCACCATCATTTACTGTCAGTTTTCCTTGTCATCTCTTTTTACCATCTCTAGCTTTTGGGGTTTTAATTACATGTGCAGCCTCCCATTATATACATACATATAAATATTACAAGCTGGCATCTACATAGGAGAAAGAGCATGCAGCTTGGGCTTTGTCAGTTTGGGATACTTCACTTAATAGAATTCTTTCCTGATCATCCATTTTTCTACAAATTTCATAATTACTCATTACTGCTAAGTAAAATTCCATTTTGTGTAAGTACCACATTTCCATTATCCATTCATCTGTTGATTTGTTGATCTAGGCTGGTTCTATCTCTTGCTGTTGTGAACAGAAGAGCAATAAACATGGGTGTGTATGTCTGTAGTAGAATATGGAGTCCTTTGGGTATAGGCTTAGTAGTGGTATAGCTGGCTTATGAGGAAGGAAGTATGAGGGAAGGGCAAAGGGACACATGTGAGAACTGGAGAGATGGCTTAGCAGTTAAGTGCTTGTCTGTGAAGTCTAAGGACCCTGGTTCGAGGCTTGATTCCCTAGTACCCACGTAAGCCAGATGCACAAGGTAGAGCATGCATCTGGAATTCATTTGCAGCGAGAGGCCCTGGTGCACCCATTCTCTCTCTCTCTCTCTCTCTCTGAAATAAGTAAATAAATAAAAAAAATTTAAAAGCCAGGTGTGGTGGCACATGCCTTTAATCCCAGCACTCAGGAGGTAGAGGTAGGAGGATCTCCGTGAGTTCAAGACCAGCCTGAGACTACATAGTGAATTCCAAGTCAGCCTGGACTAGAGCGAGACCCTACCTCAAAAACCAAAAATAAAAATAAAAGGACACATGTGACTTGTAAACAGAAAGGAAAGGGGGGCAAAGGGTTTGGGGAATGTCAGTTGGGGAGAATAAACTAAAACAAGTTATATTTTAAATGCCACAATGGAGCTGGAGAGATGACTTACAAGTTAAGGCGCTTGCTGACAAAACTAAAGGACCCAGGTTCGATTCCCCAATTCCCACATAAAGCCTGATGCACAAGGTGGTGCATGTGTCTGGAGTTTGTTTGCAGTGGCTGGAGGCCCTGGACTGTCCATTGTCTATCTAGCTCTCTCTCTCAAATAAATAAATAAATAAATAAATAAATAAATAAATAAATAAATAAATAAAATATTTTAAAAAAATTAAATGCCACTGGGCTGGAGAGATGGCTTAGCAGTTAAGGCCCTTGCCTGCCAAAAGGACTCAGGTTTGATTCTCCAGTATCCACATAAGACAGATGCACAAGGTGGCACAGATATCTGGAGTTCATTTTCAGTGGCTGGAGGTCCTGGTGCACCAATTCTTTCTGCTTCTCTCTCTTTCTAATAAATAAATAGATAAAAATAAAATTTAAAAAATGGTTAAAAAAATCAAATGCCATAATGATACCTAAAACTCTGTATGTTAATTAAGACATAAAATTAAGCCAGGTATGTTGGCACATGCCTTTAATTCCAGCACTCAGGAGGCAGAGGTAGGAGGATCGTCTTGAGTTTGAGGCCACCCTGAGACTACATAGTGAATTGCAGGTCAGCCTGAGCTAGAGTCAGACCCTACCTCAAAAAAACAAAAACAAAAACAAAAACAACAAACAAAAAAAGATAAGGTCTCATATAGCCCAGGCTGGCTGTGATTTTACTGTGTAGCTAAGGCTAGCCTCGAACTCCTGATCTTGTTTCTGCCTCCCAGGTGCTGAGATTATAGACATGTGCCACCATACCTGGCTTGCTTGCTTGCTTGCTTGCCTGCCTGCCTGCCTGCTTTCTTTCTCTCTTTCTTTCTTTCTCTCTTTTCTTTCTCCCTCTCCCTCTCCCTCTCCCTCTCCTCTCCCCTCTCCTCTCCCCCCTCTCCCCTCTCCCTCTCCCCTCCCTCTCCCTCTCCCTCCCCTCCCTCTCCCTCTCCCTCCCTCCCCTCTCCCCTCCCTCTCCCCCTCTCCCTCTCCCCTCTCCCTCTCCCCTCTCCCCTCCCCTCCCTCTCCCCTCTCCCTCTCCCTCTCCCTCTCCCTCTCCCTCTCTCCCTCTCCCTCTCCCTCTCCCTCTCCCTCCCCTCTCCCTCTCCTCTCCCTCTCCCCTCTCCCTCTCCCTCTCCCTCCCTCTCCCTCTCCTCTCCCTCTCTCTCCCCTCTCCCTCTCCCTCCCTCCCCTCTCCCTCTCTCTCTTTCTTTCTTTCTTTCTTTCTTTCTTTCTTTCTTTCTTTCTTTCTTTCTTTCTTTCTTTCTTTCTTTCTTTCTTTCTTTCTTTCTTTCTTTCTTTCTTTCTTTCTTGAGACAGGTTCTTGCTTAGATAGCCTAAATTGGCCTTCAACTCATGGCAGTCTTGCTGCCTCAGCCTGCTGAGTAGTGGAATTATGTGCATATACCACCATACCATACCTAGCTCAACAAACTTTTCCTATTATGAACCAGGGAGTAGGGGCTAGAGAGATGGCTTGGCAGTTGGGGCATTTGCCTGCAAAGCCATTTTCACCTCTCCAGGACCCATGTAGGCCAGGTGCTGGGTAGGGTGGTGTGTTCATGCATCTGGAATTCATTTGCAGTGGCTGGAGGCCCTGGTGTGCCCATTTTCTCTCTCAAATAAATAAAAATATATTTATAAAAAGAACCAGGAGGTAAATATTTTAGTCTTTGTGGGCCATATGATCTCTGTTGCAACCATACCTTGCTGCTGACATTGTATAGCAAAAATAACCATAGAGAGCAACTAAATGAGTATGTTAGGCCATGTTCCAAAAAGCCACATTATTTACAAACAGGTGGCTGACCAGATTTGGCTCATGTTCCATCATTTGCCAGTTTTGCTTTGTATCACTGTGTGCCCTTTATCACCTGTCTGCTGCAATCCCCTAAATCCACGGAATCTGCTCTTGTCATGGTTACTAGCCACTTCATTGTTGTCAGTGGTTATTTTCTGTCTTAATCTTCTATGAAAAATAGCCTGGGTAGTTTGTATTTGTAAAGCCTCATGTGTTTTGAATGCTTGGTTCCCAGCTCATGGCCATTTAAGAGGTAAAGCCTTGCTGGAGGAGGCTTGTTGCTAGGGGCGGGGTCTGGGGTATAATAGCCCAACTTCTCAGCTCATTCTTGCTGTTTTCTGCCAGCTGCTGTGGTGAGATGTGATGCCAAGCCTCTGCTCTGACATCCTTTCCCTGCCATAATGAAACTTCCCCTCAAGACTAAGCTGCAATAAACCCTTTCCTCCTATTAGCTGCTTTTGGCTAGGTGTTCTGTCATATCAATGGGAGGGTAACTACAGCACTTCCATACTGATTTCCATAATTGCTGTACCAACTTGCACTCCCACCACACCATCATTTACTGTCAGTTTTCCTTGTCATCTCTTTTACCACCTCTAGCTTTTGGGGTTTTAATTACATGTGCAGCCTCCCATTATATACATACATATAAATATTACAAGCTGGCATCTACATAGGAGAAAGAGCATGCAGCTTGGGCTTTGTGAGTTTGGGATACTTCACTTAATAGAATTCTTTCCTGATCATCCATTTTTCTACAAATTTCATAATTACTCATTACTGCTAAGTAAAATTCCATTTTGTGTAAGTACCACATTTCCATTATCCATTCATCTGTTGATTTGTTGATCTAGGCTGGTTCTATCTCTTGCTGTTGTGAACAGAACAGCAATAAACATGGGTGTGTAAGTATGTCTGTAGTAGAATATGGAGTCCTTTGGGTATAGGCTTAGTAGTGGTATAGCTGGCTTATGAGGAAGGAAGTATGAGGGAAGGGCAAAGGGACACATGTGAGAACTGGAGAGATGGCTTAGCAGTTAAGTGCTTGTCTGTGAAGTCTAAGGACCCTGGTTCGAAGCTTGATTCCCTAGTACCCACGTAAGCCAGATGCACAAGGTAGAGCATGCATCTGGAATTCATTTGCAGCGAGAGGCCCTGGTGCACCCATTCTCTCTCTCTCTCTCTCTCTGAAATAAGTAAATAAATAAAAAAAATTTAAAAGCCAGATGTGGTGGCACATGCCTTTAATCCCAGCACTCAGGAGGTAGAGGTAGGAGGATCTCCGTGAGTTCAAGACCAGCCTGAGACTACATAGTGAATTCCAAGTCAGCCTGGACTAGAGCGAGACCCTACCTCAAAAAACCAAAAAATAAAAAATAAAAGGACACATGTGACTTGTAAACAGAAAGGAAAGGGGGGCAAAGGGTTTGGGGAATGTCAGTTGGGGAGAATAAACTAAAACAAGTTATATTTTAAATGCCACAATGGAGCTGGAGAGATGACTTACAAGTTAAGGCACTTGCTGACAAAACTAAAGGACCCAGGTTCGATTCCCCAATTCCCACATAAAGCCTGATGCACAAGGTGGTGCATGTGTCTGGAGTTTGTTTGCAGTGGCTGGAGGCCCTGGACTGTCCATTGTCTATCTAGCTCTCTCTCTCAAATAAATAAATAAATAAATAAATAAATAAATAAATAAATAAATAAATAAAATATTTAAAAAAAATTAAATGCCACTGGGCTGGAGAGATGGCTTAGCAGTTAAGGCCCTTGCCTGCCAAAAGGACTCAGGTTTGATTCTCCAGTATCCACATAAGACAGATGCACAAGGTGGCACAGATATCTGGAGTTCATTTTCAGTGGCTGGAGGTCCTGGTGCACCAATTCTTTCTGCTTCTCTCTCTTTCTAATAAATAAATAGATAAAAATAAAATTTAAAAAATGGTTAAAAAAATCAAATGCCATAATGATACCTAAAACTCTGTATGTTAATTAAGACATAAAATTAAAAGCTGGGGAGATGGCTTAGTGGTTAAGGCGCGTGCCTGCAAAGCCTAATGACCCGAGTTTGATTCCCCAGTACCTACATAAAGCCAGATGCACACAGTGCCACATGCATCTGGAATTCCTTTGCATCGGCTAGAGGCCATGGTACACCATTCTCTCTCTCTCTCTCTCTTTTTTCCTTCTTAAAAATAAATAAACATAAAAAGAAAAATTAATGGAAAAGAATAGACATTATCAGTCTTTTTCTCCTTCAAACACTTGTTTTGCTTCTGTGATATCTCAGTCCTAGATTTTTCTCTTACAATTTTGCTCCTTCCTTTTCTTCTTGACTTCTGAATGTTGAGATACCTGAGGGCTTGACTTTGGGCCTTTCCCTTCCTCCCCACCCTTCTCTGGTCTGTGGTACTTAATCCGAACATATTTGAATGATTGAAAGAATGAATAAAAGTCTGACTGATACTCTGGCACTCCAGCTGCCACCAAGATTCACAGCAGTGGTTCAGCATAAGTCATCTTCAGTCATAGGACCATGAAGTACACATGTCCTACGTATGTGTAGCCTTAGCACTCTGCTGAGTCCCCTCCTATTGCTGTCTCTGCTTTCAGAAGATGGGGTGGGTTGTGATGCTTATAACATGTAGTATCCATCTTTGGGAGCTTTTATTTCTGTAGTACCCTTTGGTTCACCACTAGTTTCCAGTGCACCTTTCTGACTTTATTTCATAATGTCTTCAAGATTTGCAACAAATCTGGAGTCCCTGTAGAAGTCTTACTTTTGTTTTCAGTTGTTAGCACAAACCTTTTGGATTCCAGAGCTCCCCCTCCCCTAATTTGGAGCCACCCCTGTCTCTATAAGATTTGAAGGTTGGTACACACACAGACAAATCTGTATATCCTACTTATTTGTTATCATCAGTAGCATGTGCAGTAATCACTGAGACAGAAATAACTTAGTTTGTAACTCAAAGTTTTATGCTAGGTGTGGTGGCCCAGCACTTGGGAGCCAGAAGCAGGATGACTGCAAGTTAGATGCCAACCTGGGCTACCTAGTGAGACCTTGTCTCCAAAAAACAAACAAAAAATCTTCATGGTGCAGATTTCTAAGAGTCCTTAGTATTTCCCCATGTCCATATGCCAGGCTGTATGTTGCTTCACTATTTTAGTGTAGTAAAATTGTCGGTGTAAGTACAATGAATCCAGAGCTTCATGGTGATATTTTGGGGTCTGAGACTGCTGCTGACTTATGCTGTTTCTCATCTTTTTTCTGATTTCTCTTACCCCAGGCACTTGAAGAGGCCCAGAAAGCTATTCAGCAGCTCTTTGGCAAAATCAAAGATATCAAAGACAAAGCTGAGAAGTCAGAACAAATGGTGAGTTTACATTTCTTTCCAGCATTTTTTTCACCCGAAGAGGAAGTTAGCGTCTCATCCAGTTATAGTAGTTAGTGGGCTCTTCCCACTGCTGGCCAGCCACAGTCATCCACATCTCTTGGCAGGGCCCTGTCAGCGCCAAAGGGGAGCTGCTAGACAGGGCTGACTCACTGTCCCTGCTGCCCTACATTCATAGCCCTGTTTTAAAATTGGAAACATTTTCTCCCCCCCGCCAAATGTTTCCTAGTCACTTTGCATGCCTTTCTCTAGCATGTTTATACCATGTATTTCTCAGTTAAGATATCTGAGGTATAATTGGGTAGTACCAAAGCTGGTCCTGGATCTGGAGGTGGGAGGAAAAATATAGATATATTCACATATGTTTTTATTTATTTATTTATTTATTTATTTATTTATTTATTAATTATTTGAGAGAGAGAGAGAGAATAGGCGTGCCAGGGCTTCCTGCCCTGCAAACAAACTCCAGATACATGTGCCACCTTGTACATCTGGCTTACGTGGGTCCTGGGAAATCGAACTGAGGTCCTTTGGCTTTGCAAGCAAGCACCTTAACCGCTAAGCTATCTTTCCAGTCCCCTCACGTATGGCTTTTATCAAGTTCTTGCTCTCACATTTGTGATCCCTAGTGATGTACTCTGAAGGCCACCCTGCTGACCAAGAACACCCTATCATTTACCCATTGTTGTTCCACAGAAAGCGCTAGGCTAGGCTGACTTTGGGGCTGAGATTCTAGGCCATGCATCCAAATTCTTGTCCCTCAACTATAAAATAAGAATAGTAGTGTCTACCTCCCAGGTTTTTTGTTTGTTTGTTTTTTGAGATAGGGTCTCACTCTGGCCCAGGCTGACCTAGAACTCATTCTGTAGTCCCAGTCTGGCCTCAAACTCACATTGATTCTCCTACCTCTGCCTCCTGAGTGCTGGAATGAAAGGTGTGTGCTATCATGCCTGGCCCTGCCAGGATTTTTGTGAGTTGAATGTATGAAGAGCACTGAGCAGAGTGAGTATTTAAGGATCTGGATCTGTGGTTCTTCCTAAGGGTGCTTGTCCACTCGCCACCAAGCAGGGGCCACCGAAGTGTGATTATTGAGTGAACAACACTAGTTCATGTGACATGGCGTTCAAGGCCAACCTTGGATAAATAGACCCCTGAGATTAGGACTGAAGAAAGAGGTGCAGGGACTTTTTTTTCTTTTCTAGGTAAAAAGATGATAATTTCAGTATTGGGAGTGAGTGATCAAATTATAGAGCCAAACTTCTATTTCTTTTTTTTTTTTTTTTTTTTTTTTTTGGTTTTTCGAGGTAGGGTCTCACTCTGGCCCAGGCTGACCTGGAATTAACTATGTAGTCTCAGGGTGGCCTTGAACTCACGGCGATCCTCCTACCTCTGCCTCTCGAGTGCTGGGATTAAAGGCGTGCGCCACCACACCCGGCTTTTCCAAACTTCTATTTCTGACGTTAGATCACTTCTTGTCTTTTTTTGCCCCACATTTTAGAATAACACAAGATTACTTTCTTGCTCTCCAAAAGACTGCCCCTCTCCTTTTAATGCCATAGGCATTATATTTTAATCTTTTTTGAGGTTTGGGGGAATCTTGTCTTTGCTAGAGACTAGGTGATAAGCTGTAGTTCCATTAATAAAGGTCATCTCAATACAATGAGCTAATTCTCCCTTGCTGTGTTGAGCCACCACACCTGTCCCAATTAAGTGTAAAGAGGCTGAACTGGTGTCATGGTGCATGCCTATACTCCTAACAACTTAGGAAATGGAGGCAGGAGGATCACGAATTCAAGTCCAGCTTAATCTACATAGTAAGTTACTGGCCAGCCAGAACTACATTGTGAATCCTTATCTCAAAAATCAGTCAATCAATCAATCAATCAATCAAATTAAAGGGAACGATTGGAAATCATTTGATTTTGTATTATGAGACTGTATATATTTTTTCTAAGGGCTAACCTGGGGTTGGGTTTATATCATTCTTACCCCTTCTCCTTTCTCTCCTGTTGTTTTTCAATATTTAGGTAAAAGAAATCACCCGCGACATTAAGCAGTTAGATCACGCTAAGCGTCACCTGACCACCTCAATCACAACGCTGAACCACCTGCACATGCTAGCTGGTGGCGTCGACTCCCTGGAGTAAGCCATGTGAACAGTCTCAGTGGGCCCACAGGAAAACCTCACCATCCTGCCCTACTTTGGGAAAATTGGCTGCATGTGTTCAGTCATTTTTGCTTTATGCCCTCTGGTGTTCACAACTTACCAAAATGTCTGGCATGTAGCTTAGTGGTAGGGTACCTGCCTGCCTAGCAGGCTCACGGCCGATGGTTCCATCCTCAGCACTGCAAAAACAAACCAAAACACTTTCATGAAAAAATGAGGTGTAGGTTATCTGAAGGGGACCCAGGAAGCCCATGAGAATAACTCCAAAAGCAGGGTCATTTACATGTGGCAATTAAGTCTGACAAGGTGACTCAGGCAGAGAATCACTCTGAAGCCTTTGCTGTGGCAAGTTTTACTGCTTCAATTAGGCAGAGTTGCACTTTACCAAAGAGACCATTTAGAACAGATTTTGTATTCAGTCCACTGTTTTTCATACACTGTTTTTTTTTTTTTTTTTTTGGTGGAGATAATGAAACTTTATTTAAAAACTGAACCACTAGGAAAATATACCACAGCTTTGACACAGCAAGTATACTTGCTGTATCTCCATTTCAAGTAAGAAGTTGGTTTAAAAAAAAAAAAAAAAAAAGACAACATGGTACTCACTCAAAAGATAAGGTGCCATGCTGGGGGCAGGAACACTGCATGGTGCAAAGACCCCAGGCAAAAATGTCATTTGGTAGAGGGACTTGTGTGCCCCTTTTGGCTCTATAGCAGTCCCAGCTTTTCTTAGCCTAAGATGCTTACTGTTTTGGCCTTCTAGTTGTCAGAGGATTACTCCATGAAACTCTGTTAATTCAGGGGGCTGCGTAATGCTGGGTGTTCAGGCCTTTATTCTATGAAATACAGACTTTTTTGGGGGGGAGTTTCAAGGTAGGGTTTCACTCTAGTCCAGGCTGACCTGGAATTCACTATGTAGTTTCAGGGTGGCCTCGAACTCACTACACTGTGTTTTTTAAGATAGTAGCTTCCTGCTTAGCACATTAGAAATAGTATTTAAAGAAGTTGCTGGCTATTTACCACAAAGCAGCAATCCAGAGCTTCCTTCCCGAGTGTTCCGGTTCCCTTCTGTGGCTGTCTTTAGGCTGAGGATTGCCCCTACCCCACACTCAGTGTAATGTCACATGTGGACAGATAAAGTATCTTCCCAGAAGCATAGATATAACAGGAATGGAGGAGTGCACAGAAGGAAAGAGGAAGAGGAGGAGGCCAAACTCCTTCCTAGGCTCCTCTGGGTGTAGCCTGGACAGCAGAGGAGCCCTGGTCCTTTCTTCTGGAGTGATTGGCCAAGATAGAAGGCTAGTGGGGCATTCTATGTTAGTAGGTAGAAATAGCAATGGAACACCTTGGCTTGAACTTGAGCCTGCTTTTCAAATGTCTTGTAAGGGAAGTCATAAATTATACATTTAATGTGGAAGCCCAACCCTAGTGAAAAATTTAGACCTAATAGTTTGCACTTCCTTGCTGTGTGTAACTGTTGATTTTATCAGCATCATTTATTTAAGCTTCATTACCCTTAGCAGTAGGGGAAGTAGACATCTCTGACGCAGACTTGCTTATGTTTGGCTTAAAAACTACAGACTTGAGTTAACTTTTAATTGTATATAAATGTTCCTTTTTGTAACCTAGAAAAATAGCTTGGCTTACTTGTATGCTATAATCCTGTTCTCTGGCAAAAGTGTGCTAATCATGTAATAACAAATGGAAATCCAGAGTCTGCCCAGATTCCCCTCCCCTGCCCAGTGAGCATCCAGCAGCCATACATTCTTTTGTACTGCCATATCATATAATTTACACTTCAACTGTGTTCAGCCTACTTGCCGTTAGTTAAATGCATATTTGACCCTCTGCCTTACTGAGTGATGTCACTTGAGAATTTGAGCCAAATCCTTTTATTGTTGTTTCTTCCCCAGCACAGTACCATACATAGTCAGTGCTTGTAAATGTTTGTTAAATCTAGTTTGCTATCTGCTTTAGAACTGCAGTAGATTGTTCAACATCTGTATCTGTGTCCTTAGTGTTTTTCCAGACTTCTCAACTTCTCTGTCCTTGCAGAGCCATGACCAGGCGCAGACAGTATGGAGAAGTTGCTAATCTGCTTCAGGGTGTAATGAATGTTCTGGAACACTTCCACAAGTACATGGGAATTCCGCAGATCCGGCAACTTTCTGAAAGGTAAAATGTTGCTGGAGAAAGTCATCTTTCCATGAGAAAAGATGGTGCTAGGACATGCGTCTACACTGAACTAAGCAAGTTCATTGTCCAGCCTTATTGTAGGAAGCAGCCTCCAACATTATGTGATCTCACTCTGATACCTTTTACTCTTGTCTTCAGAAGCTACCCATGTCTGCTACTGTGTGGCAGTTCTATGTATGTGTGACTCTCCACTGACTGCATGTATGAAGGAAACCACTCTAGTTATTTCCTTGTAACAAACCACTGTAAAACTTAGTGGCCTAAAATGGTTGGTTTGCTTATGAAACTTGGCCTGGCTCAATGGGAACAGCTTGTCATTTTCTCCCTCCCTTCCTCCCTCCCTCCCTTTCTTCCCTCTCTCCTTTCTTCCTTCCCTTCCCCTTCCTCTCTCCTTCCCTCCCTCCCTCTGTCTGTCCTTCCTTCCTTCTCTCCATTATCATACATAACATCATGCTAGCCAGGCATGGTGGCGCACGCCTTTAATCCCAGCACTTGGGAGGCAGAGATAGGAGGATTGCCATGAGTTCAAGGCCACCCTGAGACTACACAGTGAATTCCAGATCAGCCTGGGCTAGAGCAAGAACCTACCTCGAAAAACCAAAAACAAACAAACAAACAAACAAACAAACAAAAAACCCCACTAAAACATCATATTGATGGATCCAATATTATGCAGCTCTTTTGCAGGTAATGACAGTTGCTATGAAGTCATGAATGCACCAGACACTTTGTGTCTGGAAGACAACCGTTCACTTTCTTCTATGACAGTTAGTCAGATTTCTTACTTCTGTATTTATTGATTTATATATTTGCATGTGTATGTGTAGACTGTGTGTGTGTGTGTGATGTGTGTTGTGTATACAGATGTGTGCACCCCAAGTGCTTGAATACGGAAGACCGAGATGAACATCTGGTGGTGTATTCTTCTCATCTACATATTTCTTTGAGATGGGGTCTCTCCCTCAACCTGGAGCTGTTGTTGGCCAACAAGCTCCAGTGATTCTCTAGTCTCTGCCCCCAGTAGATTGGGATTACAGACATGTGTGACCATGTTCAGCTTTTTATATGGGTTTTGGGGGGAGTTGAACTTGGTGATCTCTGGCCCCAGAGGCCCCATGCTTAAGCAACAAGTACTCTTAACTGCTGAGCTATCTCCCCAGCTATTTTTTTTTGTTGTTTTTTGGTTGTGGTGGGCAATGTCTCACTGTGGCCCAGGCTGACTTGGAACTCACTCTGTAATTCAGGCTGGCCTTGAACTCATGACAAACTTCCTACCTCAGCCTCTGGAGCACTGGGATTAAAGGTTTGAGCTACCACATCAGGCTTACTTCTTTACTTTTTAACTTTAATAATTCATGTTTACTTGCCAGGCATGGTGGTATATGCCTTTAATCCTAGCGCTCCAGAGGCTGAGGTAGGAGAATTTCTGTGAGTCTGAGGCCAGCCTGGGCTAATGTGAGACCCTGCCTCAAAACAAACTAAAATTGTGGTTAATTTTTTGGGGTTCCGGGGATTGAAATCATAATTCTATGCACTCAACACATATGACTTACCACTAACCAAATCTCCTGACGCATTTTTGTCACTTTTAAATGTACATTTTATTGGTATTACTTACATTTATATTGTATAGTCACTATTATTTCCAGAGCTTTTCATCATTCTAAACACTCTCTATTAAACAGCAACTCCCCATTATTTTTCCCCTGCTCCTGGTAACCTCATTTCTGCTTTCTGTTTTCATGAGTTTGCCTATTATTGCTACCTCATATAAGTAAAATTCAAGAATACTTGTTCTTGTTGGGTGTGGTGACGCACGCCTTTAATCCTAGCACTGGGGAGGCAGAGGTAGGAGGATCGCCACTAGTTCGAGGCCACCCTGAGACTACATAGTAAATTCCAGGTCAGCCCGAGCTAGAGTAAGACCCTACCTCAGAAAAACTAAAAAAAAAAAAAAAAAAAAAAAAAAAAAAAAACTTGTTCTCTTGTGTCTGGCTTATTTCACCTACTGTAACATGTTCAAAATTCATCCACATTCCAACATGTCAGAAGTTCATTCCTTTTTAAGGCTGAACCTTGTTTGTCCACTCACCTGATGATGAACTTGTGAGTTGTTTCTGCCCTTTAGCTGTCATGTGACAGGACAGGCAAATCTGTTCTTTGGCATTTGTTGTTGTTGCTAAAAACCTGAAATTAGGCTGGTCCTTATTCCTTTTTTTTATCAAAAATTTTAAAATTTATTTATTTATTAGAGAGAGGGAGGGAAAGAGAGAGAGAATTGGGTGCTCCAGGGCCTCCAGCCACTGCAGATGAACTCCAGATGCATGTGCCACCTTATGTATCTGGCTTACGTGGGTCCTGGGGAATCAAACCTGGGTCTTTTGGCTTTGCAGGCAAGTGTCTTAACCGCTAAGCCATCCCTCTAGCCCTAGTCCTTATTCCTTTATAAGAGGACTTATTGCTTGTGCTTTTGCTCTGGGACTTGGGGAGTGGGTGGATTTGGGAAGTTCACAGGATTTGTCTTCTTTTCATTTGTGTCCTCTCTCCTCATTGTGCCTATAATCTAGACTTGTGAGTTTCTTAAATTCTAAAAAAGTGTTCTCTTTTACTGCCTTCTTTGAGTAGTCTCTGTGATTTCTCTGCTTTCTCTGTGAAATTCTTATTACCTGAATACTTCTAAGTTGGCCGCCTTCTTCTTCTTCTCCTCCTCCTCCCCCTTTTTTTATTCAAGGTAGGGTCTCGCTGTAGCCCAGGCTGACCTGGAATTCACTATGTAGTCTCAGGGTGGCCTCAAACTCATGGTGATCCTCCTACCTCTGCTTCCCAAGTGCTAGGATTAAAGGCATGTGCCACCATGCCCAGCTTATTTTTTTTTAATATGTATATTGTTTTAAAATTTTATTTTAATTTATTTATTACAGTTAGAGAGAGAGAGAGAATGGGCATGTCAGAGCTTCTATCCACTGCCTGTGAATTCCAGAGGCATTCACCACCATGTGCATCTGGCTTATATGGGACCTGGAGAATTGAACCTGGGTGCTTAGGCTTTGCAGGCAAGCACCTTAACTGCTAAGCCATCTCTCCAGCCCTTCTTCTTCTTCTTTTTTTTTTTTTCATACTTTTATTTGCACTTTGGGGTGCTTTTCAGAAAGAATTCTTCAACTTAATCTTCCTGTTTTTTTGTTTGCTTATGTGACTGTGTGTATGTAATGTGGTGTGAGTGTGTGGTATGGTGTGATGTATGCATGAATATGTGCCCTTGGGGCACCCCTTGTGTTACCTGCAGTGCTGGGAGGTACTTGCCTGCGGTGGCCCGAGCAGAATGTCAGGTGTTCCGCTCCATCGCTCTTCTGAGCCTGAGTCTCTTACTAATAGCAGAGCTTGCTGCTTTTTGTGACCTAGGGTGATTCCCTGGTCTCTGTTCCCCTTTTCGGGACTGGGCTTACTGGCAAAAGTGACCATTCCCAGCTATTTATGTGGGTTCTGGAGACTGGAACTCAGTTGGTTTCAGGCCTCCTCAGACACTTCAACTTGCTCAGGAACCACACTTAACCACTGAGCCATCTCTCCTGTCCTTAATTTATTCTTCATTTATGTCCATTCTGCTCTTTGGCCTAGCTATTGGTTTTTTTTTTTTTTTTTTTTTCAACAATCCAATTTTTAATTGCTCAAATGTCTAGCTGATTCTTTCTTTAGGGGCAAAATATCCTCTTAAATCTTGCAGAGAATATGACACACACGTGTGAGGTCTCTGTGTTGCCCGTTTGCTGCTCCTGTGCAAGGTCTTCAGTTTGTTGAGCATGGTGACATAGGAGCACTCTTCAGTGCTAGTATCTGGTGATTCTTAGCTGAAAGTTCATTTTTATCTGTGACATTCTCTGTTAATCTGATCAGAAATGTTCTTTATCTCCACCTGCTATTGAGGGAGAGGTGGGATGTGCCGTTTGGCTAAGTGTGCCCTTCAGCCCTTCCAAAGTGACTTGGGCTAGACAGAGAAGAACTGCCAGGTGCTGTGCCAGGAGCTGATCTGACCAAGGAGGTCCCCTGAGTTTCTTGGATTGTTCCTCTCTGGGCACTGCTGAGATTCTCAGACTTGAGGGTCCACACCCAGTGCCTGAATGAGCATTCAAGGTAGAGATACAGGCATGGATCCTGGCTTAGCTATTGCTATGGCCAGGCCCCAGTCTATCACGCTAGACTCTAGTGACCAGAGGTTGCTCCAGAATCCTCCTCCTGCATTTGGTATCTACCACTTCATGTCTTCATGCTACAGCTTCCAGTTTTTATGTGGATCTGAACTCAGGTTCTCACACTTTCATAGCAAGTGCTTTAACCACTGAGCTGTCTTCCTAGCCCCTCTTTCAGTTTTGAGAACTTGTAGGCATTGATTTCCTTCTTTAGTCTTATCCTACAGGAAATCTTCCAAGTGTCTTGTCTTCCATTCTTTTTCTACCTGGTTTTATACTTTTATTTAAATGTTTTCATAATTTCTAAGAATCCGAGGCAGGAAGAAGAGGTTGCAACATGTGCTAAGTGTGCTATTTTACAGCAAGAATGCTAAGGAACTGTTAAGGAATGTCAGAATAGAGCTTGGCAGAGTGCTTGGGAAATCACCACCCTTTCCCTCATGCTTCTTAACCCCTTTTGTCACTTCGAGATGGCTGACTGCCATATCAGACTAGGAATGTGAAAGCCAAGCAAGTCCACAAACAAGACTGAATGAGCTGCAGGAAAAGGACTCGTGGATGGAGAGGGCAGGCCTGCTTTCAGTGGGCACAAGGAGCAGGAAGGCAGCCACCTGCCTGAGTCCTGTGGTGACCTGAAGTGATCTGCTGGTTGCATTCATATATTCTTTCCTTCATCGACCTAACAGACATTTCTGTCTTGTGTATTGTAGACCCTGTGCTAGAGTACTAAAGCACAGAGACAATAAATATATACCTCTTTCCTCAAAGTAGAGAAAGTTCCAGTATTGCACAAATGTAACAAAACTGGTGTATGCTATACAAGGTATACAGGATCATAGAAGAGGAATTGATAGACTAAATCAGGCTCTAAGGGTGGGCACTTTAGAAGAGTCTATTTTAATTTGAATCTCAAAAGAATAAGTAAGATTGAACCACCAAGACAAGAAGTCGTGGGAGGTATAGCATGTTATTCTGGTACATTGGCTGTATAGATAAATGGGATAAAAGTTTATGTACCTTGTATTATTCTTTTGTTGTATATTTGGTCAGTGAAAGAGTTTAAGCAGAGAGGACATGATGTCACTTATATTTCGTAAAACTCTGGTGGATTATATGTATAACAGGTAGAGATGGGAATGCTGTAGACTAGAAAATATAAGAGAATGTGTTTGGGAGTCAGTTACCAGTTGATAGTGTGGAAGGGACATCACTGAGGGCAAGAATACAACAGAACAGAATTCCTTTTTGTTTTTAAATTATTTGCAAACAGAGAGAGAGAGAGAGAGAGAGAAGAGCAGACAGAGAGAGAATGGGCACGCGAGGGCCTCTAGCCACTGCAAACGAACTCCAGATGCATGTGCTACCTTGTGCATCTGGCTTACGTGGACCCTGGGGAATAGAACCTGGGTCCCTTGGATTTGCAGGCAAGCACCTTAATTGCTAAGCCATCTCTCCAGCCCCCAGTGATCTTTTTAACAATAGTGTTGGGTAAACTGAATATTCATATGCAGAAGATTGAAGTTGGACCCTAACCTACTATACAGAAAAATTAATCCCAAATGGATCTGTGACTTATAGATATAAGACTTACAGATCCGTGACTTAAATGTAAGACTTATAACTATAAAGTTTTAGAAGAAAACATGAGGAAAATCTTCACAACATTAGATTTGGTAGTCTTTAGATAAAATACCGAATACACAGGCAACAAAAAAGCTAAGCAAATTGAACTTTATGTTTTAAAATGTACATCAAAAGGCACTATTGTGCTAGAGAGATGGCTTAGCAGTTAAGGTACTTGCCTGTGAAGCCTAAGGACCAGGTTCAATTTTCTAGAACCCACGTAAGCCAGATGCACATGGTGCACATGTGTCTGGAAGTCTAGAATTCGTTTGCAGTGGCTACAGGCCCTGGAATGTCCATTCTCTCTTTCTCTAGTAAATACATAAATAATTAAAAAAAAAAAAAAAAACTTTTTTTTTTTTTTTTTTTTTTTTTTTTTTTTTTTTACAAAGGTACTATCAACAAAGTAAAAGAGCAATCCACAGAATGGGAGGAAATATTTGCACATCCCATGTCCAGGGATTAATGTTCAGGATATTAATCCTAAAGCTCAACAATTTGAAAAAAATTTAAAAATGAACAAAAACTTGATTAGACAGTTCTCCATAGAGGGTGTATAAATGGCTGGTGAGCTTGATATCACTAATCATTAGGGAAACACAGAGCACAGCTATAAGGTAGTATTTTACTTCCATTAGAGTGACTACTATCAAAAACAAACACCAACATCAACTAACAAGTGCTGGTAAGGATGTAGAGAAATTGGAACCCTTGTGCATAGTGGTAGGGATGTAAATAGAATTACCATATGCTCAGCAGCTCCCAAAAGACTTGAAAGCACACCTAAGCATATCCAGGAGATATCAACATACCCACATATCCTCACAGAAATGGCACATTGTTGGCATAATCCCTGCATAGCCTCCCTATGCAGATTACACATTCCTAATCTGAAAATTCAAAATCAGAAATGGTCCAAACCAGAACCATTTTGAGCACTGACTTGATACCAAAAAAAAAAAAAGTTCCTCTATCTATATATTGCAAAAACACTATGAAATTTAAAACACTTCCTGTCTGAAGTAAGGGACTAAATAAGGGGTATTCAACCTGGACTTTAAATCATCTCTAGAGTATATTCATAACTACAGTGCAAGTGCTGTATAAATAATTGTGCTACATTGTTGAAGACTAATGGTTGTTGTATATGCACTGCCTTGAATATGGTAGGGCAGAAGTCTGGAATGCATGCTGAGTTTAATTGCTTTAGGTACATACCCAGAATAGGTATTGGTGGGTCATATGGTAGTTTTATTTTAATTTTATTTATTTATTTATTATTATTATTATTTGTATTTCCCAGGCAAGGTCTCACTGTAGCTTGGGCTGACCTTGAATTCACTATGTAGTCTCAGGTTGGCCTTGAACTCATGGCGATCCTCCTACATCTGCTTCCTGAGTATTGGAATTAAAGGTGTGTGCCACCACGCCCGGCTCTTACTTTTATTTTTTGAGGAACTTCTATGCTACTTTCCATAATTGCTCCACCAATTTACAGTCCCAACAGTCGTTTATAGGTGCTCTCATCTCCACATCCTCAGCAACACTTGCCTTTTTTGTTTTGTTTTGTTTTTCCAGGTAGGGTTTCACTGTAGCCCAGGCTGACCTGGAATTCACTAGGTAGTCTCAGGGTGGCCTTGAAATCACAGTGATCTCCCTACCTCCGCCTCCTAAGTGCTGGGATTAAAGGCATGCGCCACCACACCCGGCTTTGGTGGTGCACTCCAAAACAAACAAGAAAACAAAAGTTACCCTAATAGGTGTGAGGTAACATTGCGGTTTTGATTTGCATGTTGCTGCTGATGAAGTGATATTGAGCAGTATTTTTACATATCTTGTTGTTTTGGTATGTTTCTTTGGAAAAGGTATGTTAGGTTCTTTGCCCAGTTTTTAATCCATTTTTTGTTTTTGTTTTGCTGTTGAGTACAATTTTCTTATATATTTTGGATATTGACTGTTTGTCAGATATATGGCTTCCACATGGTTCTCCAGATTCACTTTCATTTTGTGGATTGCTTTCTCTGCTGTGCAAAAGCTTTTAGTTTGATATGGTCCTATTTACTTACTTACTTATTTATTTATTTATTATTTGCCTGTGTTTTTGATGTGCTGTGCTATTTTTTTTAACTTTTTTTTTCTTTTTGAGACAGGATGTTGCTATGTACTGCCCTCAAATTTGTGATATTCTAGCCTCAGTCTCTGGGATTACAGGTGTGTACCACCACTTCATGCTTTATTTTTTTTTTTTTGGTGGTGTTATTTGTTTGTTTTTGGTTTTTCAAGGTAAGGTTTCACTCTAGTTCAGGATTACCTGGAATTCACTATGTAGTCTCAGGGTGGCCTCAAACTGAAGGTGATCCTCCTACCTCTGCCTCCCAAATGCTGGGATTAAAGGTGTGGGATACCACACCTGGCTCACTTCCTGGCTTAGAAGTTATGATGCCAGCTTGCAAAGCCTAAGAATGCTTGTTCAAATCTCTAGATCCCATGTTTAACCAGATGCAAAAGTGACTCAAGCATGCAATGTCGCACCTGCGCACAAGGGGCGCACACATCTGGAATTCGTTCACAGCAGCTGAGAGGCCCTGGCACGCCCATTCTCTACCTCTTCCTCTCTGCCTCTCTCAAATAAAAAAAAAAAAAAAAGAAAGCAGTTTTGTAAATTTGAAGTAACTTTGTGATCAATGGTACGATGGTATTGAGAGAGAGAGCCAGTATTCTATCCAATATCTTTTAAATTCTTTTTTTTTTGTTTGTTTGTTTGTTTGTTTGAGGTAGAGTCTCACTGTAGCCCAGGCTGACCTAGAATTTACTCTGTAGTCTCAGGGTGGCCTTGAACTCAGCAGTCCTCATACCTCTGCCTCCTAAGTGCTAGGATTAAAGGAGTGCGCCACCACGTCCTGCTCTATCAATATCTTTTAGTCTTCCAAATGTTCATGACTGTAGGGGCTGTCTCAAATATAGGATAGCTTCACTCTTTTAGTCATTCGCCAACTCATTTCTAGTAACTTTGTTAAGATAATACAGAATACATGCTACTAAGAAGCACTATAAAGAATGTGGGGTGAAAAAGCTGCTTGTTTTCAGTGTCTGACTATAATCGTTTTTTCAAAAAGGTACTCAAAATTTGAGAAAAGTCCAGACTTCTTATTTTTAGCATCATTTCTGGTGAATTTTCCTCCCTTATGTTTATATAGTGATGGTCAAACCATCTGGAAATGATAGAAATAGCTGCTTGTTCAGAGGGAGGGGAGAAGGCATGAGAGTTACACCCTATGCATTGCTCAAGTTTAATCTAATATCTTGCTGTCTATAAATCACAGAAGTCACACAAAAGGTTGCATTCTAAAGTCTTTGCCTGTACATTTGAAAGATGAAGTTCATGGGCCTTGATTTGCTGTTTCTTCCAACTACTCTTCTGGCAAATGCCTAAATGTTTAATGTAGCATTGAAGGAAAGATTTTTTTCTTTAATATCTTTACATTTCAAATCCGCCTGGCCTAAGCATATCCAAGAAAACAAATGTTTCTAGTCAGTCAATATTTCCTGAGAAAGAATGGAAGATTCTTGTTATTTTTTTTTTTAAAACAACAACCACCTTGAAACTTGAACTAAAATAAGTGTTGTTTTTTTTTGTTGTTGTTGTTGTTTTTAAGGTCTATGTCTAAACTCTTATATGTGACAGAGGCTTGGCAGGGTGGGAGGTCACATGGCATAATGATAAAAACTAAACTAGAGGATGGACAGGCCTGACTGGCTGTTTGACAAGTGTTTACTGTACCTCCTCAGTTTGAACCCTGAGGGCTGATGCTCAGAAGCATCCCTATGAGTCATTCCATCATTCAAGATGGAGATTCCTTTTTTAAAAACTGTTTTATTTTGTCAGGTGAGGTGGCATAGGCCTTTAATCCCAGCACTCGGGAGGCAGAGGTAGGAGGATCACCGTGAATTTGAGGCCATCCTGAGACTACATAATGAATTCTAGGTCAGCCTGAGCTAGTGTGAAACCCTACCTCAATCCCTCCAAGTTTATTTACAAAGGGGAGGGAGAGAAAAGGAGAGGGGGAGAGAGAATGGGCATGACAGGGCTTCTAATCACAGTAAACTGACTCTAGATGCATGCACTACTTTGTGCATCTGGCTCTACATGGGTGCTAAGGAATTGAACCTGGGTCATTAGGCTTTTCAGGCAAGCTCCTTAACCACTCAGCAATCTCTCCAACACCCCATTTTATAATTTTTTATTGATTACTTCTATAGATATAGATAATATGACATAATCATAGCCCCCCTCACCATCCTCCCTTCCCCCTCCTGAATCCCTCCTTCACTGAATCCATTCTTTCCAAGTAGTCTCCTCTATATCAATATCATCATTTTTTTCCTTCTCCTATCTAGATCTTGTGTAGGTAGTTTTAGCCACTGTAAGAGCATGAATACCACAGCCACTTTGTGTCTGAAAGGCAGTATTGTAAACACTCCTCTCCTTCCTTTGGCTCTTACATTCTTTTTGCCACCTCTCCCACAGTGGTCCCTGAGTCTTGGAGGGTGTGGCAGCGATGTCTCCCTTAGTGATGAACACTCCATTGTCATTTCTTCTTGGCATTTTGGTCATTTTTGAGTCACCCCATATGACAAGAGACTCTTCTCTACCCAAAAGTGAGAGTAACATTAATATATGGGCATAAACATAATTATTTAGAGGGCAGTTTGGTGGGCATAATATATCCTTTTAGCCAGATTACAATAGCAGTTTTCTCCTTAGGGCATATGACCTCCACAGCCATAGTCTTTTTTTTTCCTGAGGGAGGCTGACCTGGAATTCACTATGTAGTCTCAGGGTGACCTCGAACTCATGGTGATGCTCCTACCTCTTGACTCCCAAGTGCTGGGATTAAAGGCGTGCGCTAGCATGCTCGGCCTAGCCATAGTCTTTTGATTGAATTTTCAGTACCAGGCATGACTTCTCTCCTGTGGAGTGGCCTCTAGTCCAGTCAGAGAGCAGTTGGTTTCTCCCATAACAGACATGTCACCATTGTACAATTGATGTATTTGGCCTGGTTGTCCAGCTGCTTAACTGATGGTTAAGACTGTTAATGACTTTTCTCTCTCAAAAGGCTGTATAGCTCTTCCAGTATCCACCTGGTCAACAGGAAGGAGGCTTCTAGCTCAACTTCTGGGCATAACATTATTCAAGGGGGAGATCCTTTGTGCTTTTTAAAAATACATATATTTATTTATTTGAAAGAAAGAAGGAGAGACAGAGAGTATGAGTGCACCAGGGCTTCCTGTTACTGTCAACTCCAGATATATGGGCCACTTTGTGCATCTGACTTTTCGTGAATACTGGGGAATCGAACCCAGGTTGTTAGGCATTGCAAGCAAGCACCTTTAATCATTGTGCCATCTCTCCAGCCCAAGGTGGAGAATCTTTATCGTGGCCATTGCCATGGTTGTTTCTGACTCATAAGCCATTCCACTCAGTGAAGACTGCATCTTTGGGAGTATATTTATTTGAGAAGTGTTGAGGCTATTTTATTTGGACTGTCACTGACTAGATAATAAAACTGTCAGGGTACTTTATCTCTAAATATCTAAATAATTTTTAGAATTTTCTGTTCCTCTGGCACCACTCCTTATGGCTCATAGCACATTTAAAAAATGGCCCTTTTGAGCATCCCTGATGTCACATAGCAGAAGCCACTCATTGGTTTTCTTGACTGCTATCAGAGCGGTTCATTTCCTGAGAGTAACCCACTTTGGGTGGTTATCACACAATAGGCCTGCCGTATTTGGATGTCAGGGGAATTTTTTTTTTCCGGGGGAATTTTTAATCTTTTCTATTTTCTTTATTTAAAATATAATTAATTAATTAATTTATTTGAGAGAAGGAAAGAGGGAGAGAGAAAGAGAGAGAGAGAATGGGCACACCAAGGCTTCCAGCCACTGTGAACAAACTCCAGATGCATGCACCCCCTTGTGCATCTGGCTTACGTAGGTCCTAGGGAATCGAAACGGGATTGTTGGGCTTTGCAGACAAATGCCTTAACTGATAAGCTATCTCTACTGCTAAGCCATCTCTCCAGCCCCTCTTTTCTATTTTTTATTAGATGTAGTCTAACTTTAATAACAATGATAAGCCTAGACTGGAGAGAGAACTCAGTGGGCAAAGTACTTGCCTTCCAAGCATGAGGACCTGAGTTTGATCTCCAGAGCCCACATAAAAAGGTCAGCATGGTGGCAAAAGCCTGTAATCCCAGTGCTGGGAGGTGGCGGCAGGAAGATCCTTGCTGACTAGCCAGTGTAGCCTATTTCAGGAACTCCAAGACAATGGGAGACCCTGTCTCAAAAAGAGGTGGACAGTATTCCTGAGTATAACACCTGATGTTGTCCTCTGACCCCCTCTCATTTGTGCTCACACATGTTCCCATATATACGAACATGCATACACACACCTCTCACATACACACACAAAAGAATGAAGTCTGCCAAGTTATTTCTAGGATCCTATTTAGACAGTTAATTGTTGTTTTAGTTTCTGTTGCTGTGACAAAATAAGTAAGAAAAACCACTCAAAAGGGAAATCTATTTTGGTTTATGGTTTTAGAGATGTCAGTCCATGGTCATTTGGCTCTGTTGTCTTGGTCCATGGGTGGTGAGGCAGAACATCATAATGGGGAGCATGTGACAGAGCAGAGTGGTTCATCTCATGGCAGGCAGGAGGCAGAGAACAACAGGGTCTGGGGATAAGGAGATCTTCTAGGATAATCCTCCATACACAGCTACCATGACCTACTCCTTCCAACTTCCCAACTTCTACCTTCTCTCATTTCCCAATGTTCTATGGCAAGTTCCTCTGCAGCGAAGGAAGTACACAACTATTTAGCCAGCTTTATCAAAAGCAGGTGGATCTGGGTGTGGTGGTGCACGCCTTTAATCCCAGCACTCAGGAGGCAGAGGTAGGAGGATTGCTGTGAGTTTGAGGCCAGCCTGAGACTACATAGTGAATTCCAGGTCAGCCTGGGCCAGAGTGAGACCCTCCAAAACCAAAATAAGTAAATAAATAGCAGCTGGGACAACTTATGAGAGACAAGTGAGATTGGGCCTGTTGGCACCCTCCCCATAAAAAGAAGGGTGTGGGGAGGGTTGTCAGACTCCCACCTGAGGTCTTAGGTAGAAGCTGTGCAAGGACAGAAGATGAAGGGACGGTACATTGCACCTAAGTGGCCATGGGGAGGTCATCCTCCATACTGGCATGAGGCTTCTCGGTGGTACGGCTGCTTTGTGGCTCCACATTCCTGTCAGCAACCCTTGCCCTGTTCTCTAAGAAACCCCATTGGTTGACCAAAACTGGTTTTGGTGTAATCCTGTTTTGGTCTGCTATCTGTGTCCTGTCTGGGGTGAATAGACATGTGTTTGCGTTTCCCCAGGGAAAAAGTTTCCTACAACACGCACTAATGCCATCAGATTAGGAATCCATCAGTGGAAGCTCAAACTCTCTTGATTGAGTAACCTCTCAGTAGCACCACCAGCTGAGGAACACATGACACTTCATTCTAAACCATAGCAATTATAAAGACCGTGGTTCACAACTCCCCCAGAGACTTGGGTTTATGAGTATTGTCAGTAATGTCTACAAGGGAATGACTGCTCTTTCGTCTGAGCCACTCAGTAGTAGATACTCTTAACAACTACGCCTGGAAACCATCCATGGCAGAAACTTGTTCTTCTGCCCCAACATTAATTGTATGTCCAATTTGTAGCCAAGATGGATGTTATTGTCAGCTAATGCTGTAAGCTGGGCGTTGTAGAATAACCAACACAGAAAGAACTGAAAGTCATCTAGTACAGGCTTTTGTCCTCACCCTCTTCTTTCGCAATAGTTCTTGGTTGTGGCCCACGTAGAGGAACTAACTTATTACATGTAGTTCATTAGTGGCAGGACTAAATCTAACCTGTCAAGAGGTGACTTTGAACATGAATTAGAGATTGCTGTCAATCAGAGCCTGGTAAATCCCTTTGTTTTGTATTCTAGCATTACTAAGTCTCATCTTAAGCTCTAGTTGTCTTTTCAGCCATCTCGGTGTCAAGTCAGCAAGATCATAGAAGTTGAGATTGTTGAGGGTTGAGGTGGGGGTAATAGAGGCAAAGACTGGGCCTGTCTGTCTTATCGAGGTAGTTAGTAACCCTGAACACATGACCATGAGTACCTGTGGTAGTTTGAATAGATGACCCCCAATATATTCAGTGTTTTATTAATTTGTAGTTTGCATCTGCAGCCACCTGGCTGAGGCAGTGTCACTGGGTGGATCTTAAGGTGTGGTGGTGGGTTTAGGATTTCAATCTAAAATATGCAAAGTATATCTAGCTGGAGTTCCTGAGATGTGCTGTGCTGTGCTGTGTGGCTTTTGTCTTGTGGCTTTTTTCTCTGTGTTTGGACCTGTGAAAGCAGGCCAGCTTCTTTTGCCATTATGGAACTTCCCCTGGATCTGTAAGCTTCAATAAATCCCTTCCTCCATAACTTTGCCTGGTCTGGAAGTTCATCTCTGCAAACCTGAAGCTGTCTGTTACAGTACTCCTGGTCAGAGGTGGACCTCCCCTACAGGATTTGTCCCCATGGCTCAGGAAAGAACTGGTGCTCTCTACATGCTACCAAGAAGAAGGTTGGAATAGAGGGCCCTTAGCCTCTGAAAGCTGTCTTGTGACCTGGCACCACAGGAAGCAGTCTGCTGGCTCATTCTGAATAAGTCACAAGATGCTCTGAGGGTCAGTTTTATGAAAGCACATTCTTTTCTCGCTCATCAGGGTTTATACTCAAAGGAAGTTTCTGGATGTCTGTTGGGCAGCTTCAGGTAGACAACCTTGACTTTGAATGGGGAAAAGGCTATTCTAGCACAGTCTTATCTAGAAAACCTGAAATCCAACTTAAAAGGCTAAAACCCACCTACAGTAGTGGTTTGAAAAGTTTTGAAGGTAGTGGAAAAACCCTGGAAAGTACTGGAATAAGGCATAATTATAAGTATGCTTAGTGAAAAAACCAGATTGTTCTGGACATTCCTCTCCTCTCATTAAAAAAGTAAAAAAGCTTAGCAGGTTGCCATGTACTTTGTAATAGCCAACGAACTTGTGGTTTTAAATTATTCACTATTTCTAGAAACTTCATAAAAATCCAGAAGTGGCAGGGTGTAGAATGAGTAAGGAAACATGCTATGCTATTAATGGAGCCTTGGGCTCAGGGCAGTCCAATGGCTGCCTCTGGGCCTAGCTCTCCTGTAGCTCTGAGCCTGGCTGGGGCAAGCCAGGTGTCACCAGCACAGCCATGATTGCAGGGTGTGCTGATGTGCACTTCCTGTTTTATCCTCACCACTGCTTTCTCCTTTTCCCTCTGTCATTCAAGCCAATGACTATTTCTTGAGCACCTGGCATGCATACAGACTACCATTAAGTACCAGCTTCTTTCCTATCTGTCTCCTGAACTGAAGTCTCCATCCAGTGCCAATCACTCATTTTGGTTTTACTGTTTTGTTTTTGGAGACATGATCTTTTTTTTTTTTTTTTTGGTTTTCTGAGGGTCTCACTCTAGCTCAGGCTGACCTGGAATTCACTCCGTAGTCTCAGGGTGGCCTCGAACTCATGGCAATCCTCCTACCTCTGCCTCCCGAGTGCTAGGATTAAAGGCGTGTGCCACCACGCCTGGCGAGACATGACCTTTTTAAAAAACTTTTTTATTGACAGCTTCCATCACTATAGACAATAAACCATGATAATTTCCTTCCCATCCCTATGGAAGCATGATCTTGCCATGCAGCTCAAGCTAATCTTGGATTTGTGATTCTCTTCCTCTACTGCCTTAGTGCTGAGATTACAGGCATCGCCACCACACCCTGTAATGTCTTTCACTCTTGATGAGCATTTGGTCATTTGGATCTTTTTATTTTCTTCTTCAAGAATATTCTTTTTGTTTATTTGTTTAAAGATGTTTAAATTAAAATTAAAACAACTCAAAAAACTACCCTGAAATGGTTTGAACCTCTTTTTCCATTCTATAATCCAGTAACCCCAGAATGGATATGTTTGATTTGGGTGCTGTTAACTAACATCCCCCTTTAGCATACCTCCAGTTGAAATATTTTAGAGATTTCACCTCCCAAAGCCGGGCATGGTGGCACATGCCTTTAAACCAAAAAAAGGAGGGGGGGGGAAAGAAAGAGAGATTTCACCTCCCAGAAGGTAAGGGGTGTCCTAGCAGAACTATAGGGATATAGAAAATTCATCCTTATGGACTTGCTCAATGGAGAGCTCTTGCCTACTATGCCCAAGGCCATGGATTTGATCCCCAGTACTGAAAAATAGTAAAAGGACAATCCATTCAAGAATAAATTGGAATCCATAACCTGTTCATAAACCCACTACTGTGTGACCTCTCTTTTCTAGCTGCACAGCCCTCTGCCTTTCTGAGTGATCAGCTACATGATCTCTAAAGATGGAACAGTTCCAATTCCTGTGGATCTGTGCGTAATCGCGTTGGTATTTGAAAATTATGCTAGTCGGGCTGGAGAGATGGCTTAGCGGTTAAGGCACATGCCTGCGAAGCCTAAGGACCCCGGTCCAATTCTCCAGGTCCCATGTAAGCCAGATGCACATGGTGGCATATGCGTCTGGAGTTCGTTTGTAGTGGCTAGAGGCCCTGGCGCGCCCATTCTCACTCCCTCTCTCCCTCTCTCTGTCTCTAATAAATAAATAAATAAAACAAAATTTAAAAAAATTATGCCAGTCAGTGTGTTCTCTTTTCCTTACAGGGTAAAGGCTGCGCAGACGGAGTTAGGACAGCAAATCCTAGCTGATTTTGAAGAAGCATTTCCTTCACAGGGCACCAAGGTATTGTTTTGCATTTTCCCTTCAGTCCTTAGATACACCATCTTTCCTGGTTCATACTCACGCAGTCACCATTCATTTATCATTCTAAAAGTGTTGGCTGACAGAGGCAAATATGTTGCTCAAGTTTGGAGTAATCAGACAAACCTCTGTTTTAAATATCCCAAAGTAGGGTTGTCCTTCTAGTATCAAAAAAATGAGGATTTGGCTGGGTGTGGTGATGAATGCCTTTTCTTTCTTTTTTCTAAATATATTTTATTTGTTTATTTATTTGAGAGAGACAGACAGACAGACAGAGGTACAGAGAAAGAAAGAGGGAGAGAGAGAATATAGGTGTGCCAAGGCCTCCAGACACATGTACCTCCTTGTGCATCTGGCTTACATGGGTCCTGGGGAATCAAACCGGGGTCCTTTGGCTTTGCAGGCAAATGCCTTAACTGCTAAGCCATCTTCTCCAGCCTGGTGCATGCCTTTAATTAATCCCAGCACTTGGAAGACAGAGGTAGGAGGATTGCTGTGGGTTTGAGATCAACCTGGAACTACAGAGTGAGTTCTAGGTCAGCCTGGGCTAGAGTGAAACCATGCCTCAAAAACAAAACCAAAAAAGTGAGCATTTGGGCTGAGGATTTGGCTCAGTTAGTAAAGTGCCTACCTAGCATGCATGAAGCCCTAGGTTCTATTTCCAGTAGCCCATAAACCAGGGATGGTAACTCATACATCTAATCTCAGCACTCAGGAAGTAGAGGCAAGAGAACCAGAAGTTCAAGATCATTTTCAGTGAGTTTGAGGACACTCTGGGCTACATAAGACCTTATCTTAAAAAAAAAGAGATTTTGTTTTGGTTTAATTTAATATATGTTAAACTTTGTACCTTGTCTACCTATAAATCCTTTTCCCCATTTCATAGCCATGCTTAACCAAAAAAAAAAAAAAAAAAAAAAAAAAAAAAGACTTTTCAAGCCACAATGTTTTTTAGGGTTGTTACATAACAATGGTTTTGGTTTGGTGAAAAGACAACTGGGAGAATTGTCTAGGGCTTATGTAACTTATGACACAGTTTGGAGACTCGCTTTAATGACCGGAATCCTGTTCTTTGGGATTGTGTGCACTCACTGGTAGTGGAGCTGTCTGTGTTGTATCTGTGGAATCCCCAGGCTTTCATTGTGAGCTGCTGGTTCCATGTCTGTTGCAGTAGCTTTCCTCCCTCAGCTGTCACTGTGCTGGGTAACTGCTGTTAGCACTGTCTTTCACATTGCAGCGGATGCCATCTGACTGCTTTGCATGTGTTGGGAGGGTATACCCCTCAGAAGCTTGCTTTCTGTATTAGCTGAGCTATTTCGAGAGAAAGGATTGTTCAAAGCAGAAATGAGACAGAGCACATGGCCAGCAGCATTCCTCACTGTGTTTTGTGGGTGGAGACGGGGATATACATTCACTTAGGAGCCAAGGAGTGTTTCCTGATCTGCTCTATAATTCAATAACTGGAAGTATCTTAATCGGTTTTTCTTTGTGTTCCATAAAAGAAACTTAGGAAGTAGGTGGAGATGCTTGCCCTAGCTTTGGTAAATTACTTTCTATAGGAAACCAGCTCCTGATTTTAATGTCTTCATATTTTGCGGCTGACCGCTAGTAATCAGATATTTATTTATAAAGCCCTTTTCTTGAAGAACCTCCTTTTCCTTAGTCACCTGATGTGACTCAGGAAGGAGTAGATGCTGGAGAGCTGCTATTCCCATTGACCCCCCTGAGGAAAACGAAGTTCCAAGAAGCAAGAAGGGAATGTCAGGCTAGTCACTGTTGCAAGCAGTAGAGTCTTCCTAGGGTCTGCTTCCCTGTGTTCTGCTGCCCCATCCCCATCCCCATCATGTTCCCTTCCTGCTTCTTGGAACATGGCTCAATGATTTAATGGGATTTTGTTGATGTTCAAAGTTTTATGTTTTTCCTTTTAAAGACTACTGATTTTTCTAAAAGGTCTCATGTTACTTTTTTTTTTTTTTTTTTTCGAGGTAGGGTCTCACTCTAGCCCAGGCTGATCTAGAATTCACTGTGTATTCTCAAAGTGGCCTTGAACTCATGGCTATCCTCCTACTTCTGCTTCCCGAGTGCTGAGATCAAAGGCATGCGCCACCATGCCTGTCCTATTCTTCATATATATATATATATATATATATATATATATATAGATATAGATATATATATATATATATATATTTAACAGAGAGAGAGGGAGAAAGAGAGAGAGAGAATGGGCGTTCCAGGGCCTCCAGCCACTACAAACAAACTCCAGATGCATGTGCCACCCTGTGTATCTGGCTTGCATGGGTACTGGGGAATCAAACCGAAGTCCTTTGACTTTGCAGGCAAATGCCTTAATGGCTAAGCCATCTCTCCAGCCCTCATGTTACTATTCTTACTTTGTAAATTGAAATCAGGATGCCAGGTGTGGTGGTGCATGTCTTTAATCCCAGCACTTGGGAGGCAGAGATGGGAGGATTGCCATGAGTTCAAGACTAGCCTCAGACTACATAGTGAATTCCAGGTCAGCCTGGGCTACATAGAGCGAGACCCTACCTTGAAGCCCCCCCCCCAAAAAAAAAAAGAATCCAATAGTGGGGCATATGCCTGTCATCCTAGTACTCTAGAGGCCGAGACAGAAGGATCACAAATTTTTCTGGCCTACACAGTGAGTTCTGGGCTACATGGGCAAGATCCTGTCTTAAAAAATAAGCCAAAAATTAAAAAATAAAATATCTGGGATAATCTAGTAAATTTTTTATAACTGAAAAAAAATCTGAACCCATGAGACTATGCAACTTCTCTGTGAGCTACAGCATTTTATCTTGAAGCCAGAGTTGAGCCATCAATGTGTTCATAAGGTACAATAGTTATTCAGAATGGAGGTCACTTGTCTCAGACAGCTTAAGTGACAGTTGAACTTCAATTGAGATGGGTAGAATTGAGCAGAATTCACTAAAATAAGTAAAAAATAAAACACTGTAGAACCTTACTTTTCCAAAGCCACAAGGCTATTCAGTTGAGCCAAGAGTAGGGTTTATTTTTATTTTTATTTTTTGGTTTTTCAAGGTAGGGTCTCACTCTAGCCCAGGCTGACCTGGAATTCACTATGTAGTCTCAGGATGGCCTCGAACTTATGGCGATCCTCCTACCTCTGCCTCCTGAGTACTGGGATTAAAGGCGTGCACCACCACTACTGGCTTGATTTTTTTTTTTTTTTTTTTTTGAGAGGGAGAGAGAGAATGGGCGCGCCAGCGGCCTCATCCGCTGTGAATGAACTCCAGACTTGTGCGCCCCCTTGTGCACATGTGTGACATTGCGCATTTGCATCACTTTTGTGTCTGGCTAAACATGGGACCTGGAGAATCAAATGGGGTTCTTAGGCTTCGCAGGCAGGTGCCTTAACCACTAAGCCATCTCTCCAGCCCTTTTTCTTTTTTGTCAAGTTTTATTTGAGAGAGGAAGAGAGAGAGAGAGGGAGAGAGAGAAGAGAATGGGCTCACCAGGGCCTCCAGCCACTGCAAACAAACTCCAGACGCATCACCTTGTGCATCTGGCTTATGTGGGTCCTGGAGAATAGAACAAGGGTCCTTTGGCTTTGCAGGCAAACGCTTTAACTGCTAAGCCATCTCTCCAGCCCAAGAGTAGGGTTTTTGTGCTATAGAGACCATGGTCAGCACAGTCATTCATTTATTCAATGATTTATTATACAGAAGGTCCAGTGAAATCCCACTGCCTTTGGTAATGACAAAGACTGTTCTTGCTGATGTATCCTTATGTCCCCTCCCTTCTTCCACTGTTCTTTTCAGGCCAAGAAGCTACTGTCACAGTATTTCAACTCTGGCTGCCCATCTGGCTGGTTGACTATCAGTGAGACACATCTAGTAGCTTGGAACCTAGTTTTGGGGTTTTAAAGCTATCACCCTGTTTGGCACAAAAATACCTCTTTACGAACAAGAATCCCAACTGGGTGTGGTAGCCCAAACATATAATCCTAGCATTTGGAGACTGTGGGAGGAGGATCATGAGTTTGAGACCAGCCTGAGGTACACATAGAAAGACCTTGTCTTAAACAAATAACAAAACAGGAAGCAGGGGGAAAGTGGCTGACTTTGTGGGCTCCTTCAACAGAATCTCTGCCGTCAATCTGGCTTTTTAGGTCTATTTTAATTTTAGTGTTCAGAAAGTAAAATTTCCTGTGATCCTTGCTGGCTCTGTTTTCCAGAATGTCTCATTACTGATTCACAGGGCAGTTTTTAGGTTGGTTACTGTTAGACTAGCTTAATGATTCTTTCATCAAGGAATAAGTAGCTAAAATATCTGTCCACTGTAGAAAGAATGGGTGTCCAGGGAGCGGGAGCAATAACAGTAAGAGAAACAAGAAATAGCAGCTGTCACAGGCCATGATATTTAAAGTCGTTTCTGCCATTTGAAATGGTGTGTGTTGTTTATTTTACCAGAGGCCTGGAGGACCCAGCAATGTCCTACGAGATGCATGCCTGGTTGCTAATATTTTGGACCCCAGAATCAAACAGGAAATCATCAAAAAGTTCATTAAACAGCATCTATCAGAGTATCTAGTACTTTTTCAAGAAAACCAAGATGTAAGTACTGACCAGATAAGGTCAGATCAAGCATTTGAATTTTATTGAAAAGTGAGCACTTCCTGGCCTACTGGTTTATGCTTTATTGGTGCAGCTGTGTGACAATAGTGAATACTGTACAATGAGTCCTAGGGGCTGACCTTAGCAGTTCCATGGTTCTTGACCTTTCTTTAGGCCACTGATTCTTTGGAGAATTAATGAAAGTTTTGATCTTTTCCCCAGAAAAGTACACTTAAACGTAAAACTTTATAGTTTTAAGAAATTCCTAGTCCCCTGAAGTTCACCCATGGACCCCCAGATTAAAAACTCCTAGATCGCTGGGCGTGGTGGTGCACACCTTTAATTCCAGCACTTGGGGAGGCAGAGGTAGGAGGATTGCCGTGAGTTTGAGGCCACCCTGAGACTACACAGTGAATTACAGGTCAGCCTGGGACAGAGTGAGACCCTACCTCGAAAAACAAAAACAACAACAACAGCAACAAAAAAAACCCCGAAAAACCAAAACTCCTAGATCAAGTCAAAGCATAGAGAAACACAGAGATGGCTGTCTTTTTTCTTGGGTCTGTGTTTTTGCTTGTTATTTCTGTTTCTAAGCTCTGGGGTGGTTTTGTTTCCCACCTTTATTAGGTCGCCTGGCTGGACAAAATTGACAGACGCTATGCCTGGGTGAAACGTCAGCTTGTGGACTATGAGGAGAAGTACGGTCGGATGTTTCCACGGGAGTGGTACATGACTGAGAGGATCGCTGTGGAGTTTTGCCATGTGACAAGGTAGATTCCTTCTATCTGCTGGTTCTGGTGCTGACTCAAATGTTCAAAATCAACCCCTAGTCTCTGTGGTTCCACACTGTCTTACAAATTGGGCACCATTTCTAGGCTTCACCAAATGATTGGTGCAATCCTCATACTAGCTACAGCCTCGCCCTGTGTTCCCCTTTTGGCTCTAGGACTTGCCTGTACCTCAGACAGCCTGCCTTCTATCCTTTGCCAACTCAGGGCTCACCACCCAGCTTTATCCACGGTGCTTCATTACCCCAACATGTCCCTGCACCCGTATCCCATGCATTAGCGTGCACATGTATGACCATCATGACTGATTTGCTGACTTGCTAGATAAATAGTTCCAGAGACAAAGATAGTCTCTCTTTTAAGGAAGCAGCAGAGGGCTGGAGAGATGGCTTAGCTGTTAAGGTGCTTGCCTGTGAAGCCAAAGGATCCCAGTTCGATTCTCCAGAACCCACGTAAGGCATATGCACAAGGAGGCACAAGTATCTGGAGTTTGAGTGCAGTGGCTGAGGTCCTGGTGTGCCATTTCTCTATCTCCTCTCTCTCTCTCTTTAAAAAAAAAAACACTTTAAGGAAGTAGCAGCAGAGACTGAGGAAATATTTGTTGAGTGAAATGTCCTTATTTATATTCTGTGATTTATAAAATTGGCACCTGAGCATTGTAGGCATTTTAAAGACCTCTCATTCATCCTCTCTTTAGTATGTGTGAATATGACCCAGGCCACAAAGTCCCTTGGTATTGAAGAATTACAGCCCAGCAAGGTTAACTCAAGTGTATCTGTGATAGACTGTAACAGATGAAACCTTGTTCTTTCTCTATATGCATCTGTACTATAACAGGGCTGGTAACTGGTGTTTATGAATCACACATTTCTAATAACAGCACTAATTACATTGACTTCAGATTAATAACTCAGCTCCTTTAGTATCATTTATGGTCTCTCTCTCTCTCTCTGTTTTTTCAAGGAAGAGTTTCACTCTAGCTCAGGCTGACCTGGAATTTACTATGTAGTCTCAGGCTGGCCTCAAACTCATGGCAATCCTCTTACCTCTCTGCCTCCTAAGTGATGGGATTAAAGGTGTGTGCCACCATGCCTGGCTTTCTTTCTCATGCTGAGCTATCCCATCCCAAGTCTTCCTAAAAATCATAGAGTATGCTGGGTGTGGTGGCACACTGCTTTTATCCCGGCACTCAGGAGACAGAGGTAGGAAGATCACCGAGAGTTCGAGGCCACCCTGAGACTACATAGTTAATTTCAGGTCAGCCTGGTCCAGAGTGAGACCCTACCTCAAAAAACAAAAAACAAAAAAAAAAAAAAAAAAAAAATCATAGAGTACCTTCAAATTGTATACTTCAGACACAGTCTAGAACATAATGTTTTGTGATACTGGATTTATCTTTTAAAAAATTGGCTTTAGTGTTTGGTTTTAGATCTGCATCACAACTGGACAGCCAGAATAGAGATTTCCACGTGCTCCATGCTGCTATCCACACACAGCTCTCCTCATTGCCTCATCCCTCACCAGAGTGGTAGATCTGTTACAGTGAACCTTCCTTAACATTTTCACCCCCACTCCATAGTTTGCAGGAGAGCTTCTTTTGGTGTTGTGTCTTCAATGAGGCTGTTGTTTAAGAAACACATTTCCTATCATCAATTTAGAACATATGATAGTATTTAACAAAATAGAGGAGAATTGGTTCATGTTTAGTTGTAATTGTCAGCTTATAAATCCTTTTTAGCAAAGAATGAGTGAATTCCTTGAGAAACTGTTCACGATTTGTCTTTAGCCTGGAGTTCAGCAGACTTGCCAGCCAGGCCTGTGAAAAATGAGGCTGCACTAGAGTGGAAGTTTTCTAAAGACCACAAGTCTTGGTGAGCAGCATTGTCTCTGTTAAAGGTGGAACTGCTGCCAAATTTTTATTGTGAGAATCTTGGCTAACATCCTACAGACACATTCTCATATACACTCAGAGGCTCTTTGTTTGACTTTGTCATTTATTTGTGTGGGAAAATGATGACAGCTGAGTACTTACTAAGAACTTGCTGTCATTGTTCCCTAATAACCTACATTCTGAAACAGAACACCTGGATGCAAAAGCCAGCCAGTGTGTATGTGATGCCTTTCACATAGGGGTGCTAGTCTCTGATGGGCATTGCTAGGGTTCCTGATCTGGACAAAGGGGTATTTACTGAGCTCTCTAGAAGACAAGAATTTATGACTTGTGAGATTACATAGAATATATGCATTTTAATAAGATTCTGAATCCTATTATTAACCAGTTATTGAAAGGCTTAAAAATATACACATAGCAGTGATCATATTATCAGATTAGCATCCATAATTCTTTTTTTTTTTTTTTTGTTTGTTTTTCGAAGTAGGGTCTCATTCTAGCCCATGTTGTCCTGGAATTCACTATGCAGTCTCAGGTTAGCCTCAGACTTTCTGCAATCCTCCTACCTCTGCCTCCTGAGTGCTGGGATTAAAGGCATGTGCCACCACATCTGGCTTTCTTGATTTTTTTTTTCCCGAAGCTAGGGTGTCACTCCAGGTTGACCTGAAATTCACTCTGTAGTCTCAGGGTGGCCTTGAACTCATACCAGTCCTCCTATCTCTTCCTCCCAAGTGCTGGGATTAAAAGTATGTGCCACCACACCTGGCTCCTTGATTTATTTTTATTGGATAATTTCACCTTAAAAAAATTATTTTTTGAGGTAGAGTCTCACTCTAGCCCAGGCTGACCTGGAATTCACCATGTAGTCTCAGGGTGGCCTTGAAGTCATGACGATCCTCTTATCTCTGCTTCCCCTGCGCTGGGATTAAAGGCATGTGCCACCATGCCCAGTTCACAAAATTTAAATAACCTTTTTATAGTTGTATCAGTTACTTTCTTGTTGCTGGGACAAAATGCCAAACTAGTAGCAGTTTAAGAAGGAAAGAGTTTATTTTCAGCTTAAGGTTTACAGGGGAGTGTCATGGTGGGGAAAGTATGGCAGGCCTAAGTAGGAAGCCTGTGCCACATTTTCATATCAGCATTCTGACTGTCAGAACAGAATGTTAAAATTGTTTGCTTATATCATAAGTTATTATTAATGTCTTACTGTGCCTAAATTTATAGATTAATGTTATTAGAGATATGTATGTACACAAAATTACAGTACATGTTGGGTTTTATACTATCTTATTTTCCAGTATGTGAAGAACATTTTTGTTATATTTTTTTCCCTGGACTTTGTAAGTTGTTAACAGACCTCCTGAGGGGTTTGAGATGATAATATACATTTTTTTTTCTCAGTATATGCTATTTAATTCCTTTGTCATATCTGAAACAAATGATGTTTGTATGATGTAGCAGACAAAGAAGCTGGCCTGTTTTTACAGGTTCAAGCAGAGAGAGAGAAGTCACAAGACCCAAAAACCACACCACACAGCACACTTCAGGAATTCCAGGTGGAACTAGGCACTTTGCATATCTTTAGATTGGAATTTCAAACCCACCACCACATCTTAAGATTCGCCCAGTGATACCTTCTCCAGCCAGGTGGCTCTAGATCCAAACTACAAACTAATAAAATATTGAACATATTAGGGGCGATCTAGTCAAACAACCACAGCCCGCCCCTGGCCCCCAATAGATTTAAAACCATCGGACACTGTAAACTGTATTCAGTCCAATTTCAAAGGTCCACACAGTCTCTATCAACCTAAGGTAGTTCCAAAGTCCCAAGTCTCATCTGAGACTTAAGATTGTCTCTTAGCTGTGAGTCCTGTAAAATCAAACAAGTTATATACTTTCAACATATAAAGGGATAGGGTAAACATTTTCAATTGGTGTAAGGCATAGCAAGGAGAGACTAGAACAATGAAAACTCAACCACCATCAAGCAAACATCAGACTTTTGTAGTTCAAGTCCAGTGACTGGCAGTCTCCGGATTTTCCAATTCTACCCCTCCAGCTGGGCTGAGGAGCCAGGGAAAACTTCCATCCCTAGCTTACAGCCTCCATGGTAGCCCCTTGTGCAGTCCTGGTATCTCCAAAACATCTTTGGGTCTCCATGCAAACCACAGTCCATACTCCAAAGGCTCTTTAGCCTATCAGGGTCATCATGCCCTGCCTCATGTCACATCTCAGCAGTGGCTCCTGGAACCATGTGTAATTCATGACCACTCTACACATTTTTCAAGTTTCCAAAACTAATACCAGGTGTGTAGGACACAGCCATATTCTTAATTTAGGGATGAAGTAAATCATAACCTTGAAAAGCAGGTTCCTTCTCCAGTCAGCTCTTTGAAAAGAGTTTGCATTTCTTTTATAGTCTTTTTTCAGGCATCCTTTCTAATGTTTTAATGTAAAGCAGTTGGGCCATCTTCCTTAAGATTGCTAATGTGTTTGACAATAGCAGCTTCAGTAACCTAAAACCAGTCTCAGTGCCAGTAATTTTAAACTTGCTTGAGGTTTTCCAACTTAAAATCTTAAATCTTTCAGTCTAATATCTTTAGCCAAGCACATCAGTCCATTACAAATTTAACCTTGATCGAATTCTCTGGGCCTGGACAGCAGGACGCAGCCAGCACTTATGCCAATAGCCCAGTTCCAACAAAGTCCTGTGCAGTCTTTCCTTCCCGTTAGAAAGCTCATAAGCCAAGCCTCGAAGTTCAATATTAAGTCCGTGCCCATTGCGCTAAAACAAAAGTTCCAAAAGACCAAAATCTGCATGGTCGGGTTCATCTCACTCCACATTTTGGTACCAATTTGTGTGGCAGACAGCTTCAGGTTCACTGAGATGAACTTTCAGACCAGGCAGTTATGAAGGAAAGAATTTATTGAAGCTTACAGGTCCAGGGGAAGTTCCATAATGGCAGAAGAAGCTGGCCTGTTTTTACAGGTTCAAGCAGAGAGAGAGAAGCCACAAGCCCAAAAAGCCAAAAGCCACACAGCACACTTCAGGGACTCCAGGTGAACTAGGCACTTTGTATATCTTTAGATTGGAGTTTCAAACCCACCACCACACCTTATGATCCACCCAGTGTCACCTCTTCCAGCCAGGTGGCTGCAGATGCAAACTAGAAACTAATAAAACACTAAATATATTGGGGGCCATAGATTCAAACTGCTATCTATGACAACAGTCTTGTTTCTTTATTTTGAAGGACAGAACTTTCCAAGATCATGCGGGCCAGAGCTAAGGAAATTGAAGTGAAATTGCTTCTTTTTGCAATTCAGAGAACAACCAACTTTGAAGGGTTTCTTGCAAAACGATTCTCCGGCTGCACCCTGACAGATGGAACTGTGGTAAGACCTTCTTGAGTGAGCTGACCCTTTATTCCAGTGTCTGGGCCACCATGCCTGGCTTTAATTTTTGTTGTTGTTGTTGTTCAAGTGGGGTCTCACGCTAGCTAGGCTGACCTGGAACTCTATAGCCCAGGCTGGCCTTGAACTCATGGCAGTACTCCTACTTTAGCCTCTTGAGTGCTGAGATTAAAGGTGTGCACCACCACACCCAGCCAATTTTTTAAAAATAATTTTTTAATTATTTATTTATTTGAGAGAGAGAGAGAGAATAGGTGTGCCAGGGCCTCTAGCCAATGCAAACAAATTCCAGAAGCATGTGCCACCTTGTGTATCTGGCTTATGTGGGTCCTGGGGAATCAAACCTGGGTCCTTAGGTTTCATAGGCAATTACCTTAATCACTAAGCCATTTCTCCAGTCCCATTTTTTTTAATTGAGGAAAATAGGCTTTTCAAACAGTTTCTTCTAACAAATCTGATGTGAAATCTAAACACAGCAACAGCTAGCCTGCACTCTACTAGGTGCCCTTGTTCACAATCACCTTGCTTCATTTCCTATAGGAGGTACCTGCTGCATGCATTTGAGTCACCTGCACCTGAGGTCACAGAGCTAATATGTAAAAAATTCAAATGCACAGCTGCTCTGACTGATGCAGGAGAACAAGGGTAGGAGTCAGATCTGAAGTACCACTTGATTGTTCATCTCTCACCTCTTATGTTCTGTAACTACCAGCTTTCTAGTCCTAAGATCTGGGACTTCGGGGGGATCCCATCCTTGCCCCATGAAATCTACCTCAGTGTAGGTGAATCAGTGGCCTATCTCTTGGGGTACTGGGATGAAGAATGGTGGTAACCATTTTGTTTTGAGGCAAGACCTCAAGACTACCCACTTGGGTCATTCATGACCTTATTAAAATAATAAACAACGAGGCTTCCAGTCAAGATGCCGATGGGCTGATTCTCTCCTCAGGTTTGGCGTCCATCTAAAAAAGAGAAGCAAATTCTCCAATGGAGAGAGAAGTCAGCACCATATAAATGGGATAACCATTATTATTTTAGAGAGAATTTAATAGGTGGAGGCCCTCTTATAGCTCACAATTGGTGGGAGCTTAATATTGGAGAGCAGGCTTCGCCATGGAGTTCCACGTGTGAGCTCCATCCCCCTCACCGCCCCACCTCCAACCCCTGTGTGCCACGTGGACCAGGTCAGCAGACTATTATTCACCCCTCCCGCCCCTTTCCCGCCACCCCACCTGAACCACCACCAATCCTCCCCTGTACTTCACCTGACCCGCAGCAGTCCCATATCCCTGCACTGCTATGTCACAGGACCCAGCAGTCCCAGCCAACCGCTGCAACATAGTCCCAATGGACCCACTATCCCATCCCCTCAACACTCAGCATTGTGGAACAACAATGCATTCCCATCCTTTCCCCCTCTGCAGCCCAGCCACAATACCAGTCTGCTTTGCCCCATTTCCCCCCACCCCTGTCCCCTCAGGCCACCTAACCATGCAGTCCCATACCCCCGAACCACCGAACAACAAGACCCTTCATCAGATCCTCGGACCCTCACCAGAGCCTCTGAGCAGACAGGCCCCACCGCCATCAGAAGCGTAATCAAAGCAAACATAAAAAGGAATAATCACTGAAGACACTTCAAGGTACCAGCATGCTGTTGACATCCATAATGAGCTGCTGATCAGAGAGACCTACAAGGTTTCCCAAAAGAAGACAGATTTCTGTCAGAGTACTTGATGACCCACCAAAGGTTAATGGTAAGACCCTACTGCCAAAGACACCATATGCTGTTGAGACTTGGCTGGAATCTGGAAGAGAGTCAGTCCCCAGACAGTTAGCTTGTCTAGTGCCAGAAGGTGCTACATGAGCAATTGGGGGAAAGTGACCAGCATCTGTCCAAGCAACTCATGGTCTCAGCTACTCAGCAGCAAACAACCTGACATGATGGGTAACCAACTGCTCTTGATTTGGCTAACAGATCCACTCAGTGGAGTAGAAGTGATAGCTGGAACTGGGAAACAAGTCAGAACCATATCCAAAAATGAACCCACTCTCCAATATCAAGCTCCCACCAATCTTGGGCTACAAGAGGGCCTACACCTATTAAATTCTCTCTAAAATAATAATGGTTATCCCATTTATCTGATGCTGACTTCACTCTTGGTTGGAGAATTTGCTTCTGTTTTTCAGATGGATGCCGAACATGAGGAGAGAATCAGCCCATTGTGCCTTACCAGGGCCCCAGCTGAAACCATAGAATAATTGGGAAAATGAGTAAGAGTGCTGCTTTCTTGGTGAATCTGGTACCAGCACAAGGGTTAAGGAGATAGACACAGAGAACACTCAACTCCTACCAAACCAGAGATCCAGAGACACAGAGGCTCCCAAGACCTCATCACTGAAGTAGACCTAAAACAAACCCAACATGGCTCAGGGATATTCGTGGAAGAGGGGACAGAAAGATTGTTAGAGCCACAAGTTGGGTCATTATGCACAGAGACATTGCCTCTTCCCCATAACTGAAGCTACCCCCACAATGTATGACCCACATTCCCCAACGAGGAGGGTCCTTTTGGAGGGGGGAGAACAGGGAAGTGGCTAATGATGGTACCAACATGAATGTATTAATATTATGTACATAACTATTAAAAAAAAAGAGGGGTCTGGAGAGATGGCTTAGCGGTTAAGGCACCTGCCTGTGAAGCCTAAGAACACCAGTTCAATTCTCCAGGTCCCACGTTTAGCCAGATGCAAAAGTGACATAAGGGTGCAATGCTGCACTTGCCCACAAGGGGGTGCATGCATCTGGAGTTCATTCACAGCAGCTAAGAGGCCACTGGCATTGCCCATTCTGTCTCTCTCTCTCTCAAAAAAAAAAAAAAAGAATCAAAAAATAATATTCAACTGGAGCCATGAAACATAATCTCCACATTTAACTAATAAAATATATAGAAGCCCAAAAATATATATACATAGAAGCCAAGTGGTACACATCTGAAATCCTAGTACTTGGGAGGTAGAGGCAGGAGAGTCAGGAATTCAAGGTCATCCCAGCTACTCTGCAAGTTGAAGACCTGCCTAAGCTACATAAGACCCTGTCTCAGAACAGCAAAAACTAAAAAATAAATTAAATGTGTGGATAGATCCCTGCATGCTAACTCGTGTTCAGAAGTGATTCCTGGAGGTTGGGGCTTTAGCTCCCTAGCAAACACAAGGCCCTGGATTCAGTCCTCAGCACCAGGGAAAAGAAAGAAAGAAACTAGTTTCTTTTTAGTAATAGGAGGAAAAATCAGCCAAAAACAAATGAAAATGCCCTTAAAGAATATTCGAGTCAGGAAAGGGACTAGTTAACAGGAACACCAGTGAAGGAAGCATTGTGTCTTTGTTGAGCCTGCTTCTAGCAAAGCTTGCCTGACCCTCATGCTGATGCATCTCACCACGGCCCTACCCACTCAAGCCATCTTCTGGGCTGCCTGGCAGTCAGCTGCTTGAGGACAAGGTGGTTTCAGCACTGAGCACCAAGCCCACCTGGGGTATAACTCTGAGCTCCTATGGCCTCTGGCGGGGTAGAGCATAATCCCGATCTGTGCACTAGAAATACAGCTAAGTGAATAGGAAACACACCCCAGTAATAGAGATTCTGGGATACCACTTATACCAAATACCTGTTTTGAGCCACCCCCATTTCCCATGCCAGGCCCTCCCTTTTCCCCTTTCCATATCAGGCCCTTCCTCCTGGTGAATATTATTTTACTTTTATTTATTTACATTTGGTTTTTCAAGGTAGGGTCTTACTCTAGCCCAGGCTGACCTGGATTTCACTAGTCTCAGGGTGGCCTCAAACTCATGGTGATCCTCCTACCTAGTGCTGGGATTAAAGGCGTGCACCACCACACCCGGCTTATTTTATTTGTTTACTTACTTTTGTATGTGTGTGTAGTATGCATGTGTGTATGTATCTGTGTGGGCAAACGTGTGAGGGGTGCCTGTGGAGGCCATAGCTCAATGTTGAGGGTCTTCCTTGGTTGCGCTCTGTAGTATTCTTTGAGTCAGGGTCTCTTGCTGAACTCTAGCTTACTGATGCAGCTGGATTGACTAGCCAGTGAGCCCCAGGGATTCCTATCTCTACCTCCTCAGTGCTGGCATTACAGGCATGCAGCCCTAATGCCTGGCATTTAACATGCGTTCTGGGATTCAAATGCAGGTCCTTATGCTTACACAGCAAGTGCTTTACCCACTAAGCCATCTCCTGTGCTGCTGTTTTAGAGGGTCTCTAGGATCACAATGGGATAGATGTCCCAGTTGTAGCTGATGACCAGGAAACCCTGTAAACCTTGTTCTGTCCTGGACCCTGACATTCCCACCCATCCAAGAAATCCCCCAATGGTCAAAAGTGCTAGAGTAGGGAGTGGGAGAGGGAACAGGAACGGATAATGGGGAATGAATATGGTCAAAGCACATGATAATACTTGAGTAAAACTTGTCATTATGGGACTAGAGAGATAGCAGTTAAGGCTTTTGCCTGAGAAACCTAAGGACTCAGGTTCGATTCCCCAGAACCCATGTAAGCCAGATGCACACAGTGGCGCATGCAGTTTAAGTTCATTTGCAGTGGCTAGAGGCCCTGTAGTACCCATTCTCTCCCTTCCTTCCCCCTTTCATAAATAAAATAAAAATTTTAAAAAAACTAAAAAAAATTGTCATTCTGAAACCCGTTACTTTGTAATTTTAAAAAGTAGCAGAATAAGCCTGTGTGATGGCACACACCTTTAATCCCAGCAGGTAAGAGGATTGCTGTGAGTTCTAAGGCCTCCTAGAACTACAGAGTGAGTTTCTGTTCAGCCTGGGCTAGAGTGAGATCCTGCTTCAAAATCAACAACCACAAAAGGTGGTAGAATAATATGGGCAAAGAAGGCCCCTTGTAAGCAAGAGGCTGTGGAGCAGGGTAACTAAGCAGAGACCAGGAGGGTGGAAGTGGAACTCTGCTTCCTTTTGCAAAGACAATGCTGTTTTGTAGAAACAGGTTTTAGCATTGTCACAGTGGTAGTTGGCTGCTTGTCAGCCCCCTCTGCCTGGAAGGGACAGGGCTCAGAGTGCTGGTTTCTCAGGGCAGCCCTGCCCCCTTCACCTCAACTTCTTTAGCCAGGCCCCACTCCTGGCCTGGATCCTTGCTTTTCCCGGCAGCTGCTGTGCTCTGTGGTAGTGCTCATGGTCAGCTGGGAACGCAGGACCCTTCTTCCTCGGACCCTTTCTGGTCTTGTGAGTTTGAAATTTTCTGGCAGAACTGGTTTATCAGTTTCTGTTCTCATCATTTGGATGTTACTTTCCTGTTAGGTTTGTAAGAGAGTTTCAGGTTGGGCATAACACCACAGCTCTTTCTTTAGCCCTCTCATTGGTTAGCTATCTTCTCCTTCCACTTCTCCAGGTCAATCAGCGTTTTTCCAGACCTCTTCCCCTGGACCATTTTCTGTCCCATTTATCACACCTTGGCAAGCAGCCCGTATTCCAAGTCCTAACAGTGGGTGTCCTATAGCTAGCAAGGATTTTCTCTTCAAAGTGACTTTCTAGAAAGCCAACACAACCACTGTGGCCTCTTCAGCAAGGCAGGCAGGCAGGCACTGAAGAATAATTGGCTCCCTCCCTCCAGACTTTGGGGAGAAGTGATACTCACCCTGGGCCTGGCCTCTGCCCTCCCCTCACTCTAGACCAACTGTGTTCTGCTGTCCTCAGTGGAGAGACAGACAGTGGTGAGCTAGCTATGGCTCGTACGCATGTTCCTACTAGGTGACACTGGGGAGAAGCGCCAACTCCCAGGCTTAACTGCCAAGCACTCCACCTGAAGACCCCCAACACTCTGGTCCTCTCCCTTCTCCCTCCATCGTAGACTTTTTTCTTCTTTTAGATATCATTTTGTTTTAGAGTATCAGAACAAACCACTAAATAAGGTATATCTCGATACTCTATAATAACGTGCCACATTTCATAAAAAGTAAATTCCTTGGAAAGTGGTCAGGGAACAGGTAGTAAGTCAGTCAAAGAGACCTTTCCTTGTTGCTGTGTCCTGCCTAGGCTGTACCCCCACTGTACCCCCACTGCTTCCCTACATCTAGTAGAACCTTTTAAACCTTTGGTAACTTTGACAGTGAAACACTGACAATGAATTTGAGATTATGGCTAGCTCAACAGCAAAACCTGTTACATCTCAGCCTTTCCCAGCTAACCAGGTCACTCATTGTTTTCTGCTCTCGGTTGAGACCTTCGGATTTTGACACCTGATGGCACTTTCTACTGGAAAAACTGTGAACAGGGCCTGCTTTGTCTGTACCTACACATGGGTTTTGTCACGTCCTACACTGCCACTTTCCTGCAGGAAGTGAGCTGCCAGTGCACCTTCCACTTGCCTCAACTTCTGACCCCAGGAGGGATTCAAGAGAGTCTAAGACTCAGATGTCTTGAAATTAGAAGCAAATGTCTGTATGTGATTTAACTATATCCATATGCAATTTTAGTGACTTGATGATTAGATTGAAGGTGAACAAACTATATTTAACCCTCCACTGAAAGCAGAGGAGATAGGACTTTTTTTAAAAACTGCCTTATTTAATTGAGAGATTTTATTTTTATTTTTATTTTATTTATTTTTTATTTTTATTTATTTTTTTGTTTTCTGAGGTAGGGTTTCACTCTAGTCCAGGCTGACCTGGAATTCACTATCTCAGAGTGGTTTTGAACTATGGTAATATTGCCTCCTACCTCTGCCTCCCGAGTGCTGGGATTAAATGCATGTGCCATTACACCCGGCTCATATATATATATATATATATATATATATATATATATATATATATATTTTATTTTTAGTTACTTCTTTGAGAGAAAGAGAGAGAGAGATGAGAGGGGCAGATAGAGAGTGGGCACACCTGCGCCTCCAGCCACTGCAAAGTAGATACATGTGCTAACCTGTGCATATGGCTTTCCTGGGTAGTGGGGACTTGAACCTGGGTCCTTTTAGGATTCACAGGCAAGCATCTTAATCACTAATCCATCACTCCAGCCACTCCAAAGGGTTTGTGTGTGTGTGTGTGTGTGTGTGTGTGTGTGTGTTGTTGTTGTTGTTGTTTTTCGAGGTAGGATCTCACTCTAGCTCAGGCTGACATAGAATTTACTATGTAATCTCAGGGTGGCCTCAAACTCATGGTGATCCTGCTACCTCTGCCTCCCAAGTGCTGGCATTAAAGGCGTGCGTACCACCACGCCTGGCCTGAGAGTTTTTATTTTTTATTTAATTTTGTTTTTTGAAGTAGGGTCTTGCTCTAGCCCAGGCTGACCTGGACTGTATAGTCTCAGGCTTATCTCAAACTCATGGTAATCCTCCTACCTCTGCCTTCCAAATGCTGGGATTAAAGGTGTGTGAAACCATGCTTGGCAAGTTTTATTTATTTATTTTTTAATAGAACAAGAATCTTACCCCATTTCATGCTGCTAGAGTTTCTGTCATCTTGGCCAGTGCATAGGTTCATTTTGCAAATAGATTTATTTTTATTATCATTATGTTGCATATGTATAATATACTTGCATATGTGCCCAACTTTAAAAGTTCACATGATAATACAGAAGCTGCAGGAACATTGGTTTGTTTTGGATGTTGGAGCTGGGGTCTCACTGTGTAGCCCAAGCTGACCTTCAACTTGCAGTCCTCTTCCTTCCACCTCCTAAGTACTGCTTGCAATTTTCAACTGGGCCATTTGCACATAAGTGTATTTAGCCGTGAAAGCCTGCAAGAGTATCCCACCACACACCTGAGTCTCCTAGCAACTTAACATCTGCATTAGGGAAGTGTATCAGAGGAAAAGGTTTCCCAGGTTTCTGTCTTGAGCATGGAAATAGCTTTTCCATACTTGCAGATCTCCCATCAATGTTTTAAGATTTTTATAAATGGTTTCTTTTTAAAAATATATTTTATTTTTATTTGTTTGAGAGAAGAAAGAAAGGAGAAAGAAAGAAAGAAAGAAAGAAAGAAAGAAAGAAAGAAAGAAAGAGGAAGGAAGGAAGGAAGGAAGGAAGGAAGGAAGGAAGGAAGGAGGGAGGGAGGGAGGGAGGGAGAAAGAATGGGCACACCAGGGCCTCTAGCCACTGCAAACTCCAGGCACATGTGTCACCATGTGCATTTGACTTACATGGGTACTGGGGAATCGAACCTGGGTCCTTAGGCTTCATAGGCAAGTGCCTTAACCACTAAGCTATCTCTCCAGCCCATAAATGGTTTCTTGATGCTAAAGGAATATGTTCTTCCATATGGATATCATCCCATGTGGAAGTTAACTTGTGCCTATTTTCAAGGAAATACACACTCCAGGGGCTAGGGATATGGTCAGTGGTTAAAGTCACTTTCTTGCAAAGCCTACTGGCTTATAACTCCCCAGATGCCTATGTAAAAGCCAGATGCAAAAAGTGGCACATGTATCTGGAGTTTGTTTGCAATAGCAAGAGACCTTGGCACACTCATACATGTGTGCACACACACACACTTGCAAATAAAAAAGTTTTTAAAGTGTGCACTACAGTGGTTTTTAGTATATTCATAAGGTTATGTCATTATTTCAGCTGTCCAATTCCAAAGCATTTCTCTCATCCCCCCCAAGTAAATCTACCTTATAGAAGACACTTGTGAAAGTTCCCTCCTTAGCTGGGCGTGGTGGCGCATGTCTTTAATCCCAGCACTCGGGAGGCAGAGGTAGGAGGATCGCCTTGAGTTTGAGGCCACCCTGAGACTACATAGTTAATTCCAGGTCAGCCTGGGCCAGAGTGAGACCTTACCTCGAAAAACCAAAAAAAAAAAAAAAAAAAAAAAAAAAAAAAGTTCCCTCCTTTCTTTCCTACCCCTGGAAAACGACAAATCTTTTTACCTTTATTGACTTGCTTATTCTGAACATTCCGCATGGAGTCATTTAATATGTGCTCTTTTTGACTTGCTCCTTCACTTTTCCATGCCAGCCACACTATTTCACATTCCTACCAGTAACATAAGTAAGTTCATATTTCTCCACATCCCTGTTGATTCTTGTTGCTTTCTTTGTGTTTTTGTTGTTGGTGGTGGTGGTTTTGAATTATAGCCATTAATGTAGTTATGTTCTCATTGCTGAGACAAAATACCTGACCAAAAGCAGCTGATCCTGGGAGGAAAGTTTTAATTTTGGCTTACAGTCTCTAGGGGAGAACATCATGATGTCAGGGGAAAGCATGGCATTAGCAGAGGCTAGACATCACCTCTGTCATAGCAAGTAGAAAACAGCAGCAGGAGAGTGAGCTAAATTCTGGCAAAGGGGAGCTGGGCTATAACACCCCAAAATCCTTCCCCAGGAACACACCTTCTCTAGCAAGGTGCCACCTCCCAAATTGCCACCAGCTGAGGACCAAGTATACAGTTCATATGCAGTGGCAGGAGTCCCTGGTGCACCCATACCTTTTCTCTCTTTCTCTTCCTCTCCTAGCAAATAAATAACTTTTTTAAACAAAAAGAACTTGTCTAATTCAAAGTCAGGAAGATTTTAACTGTTTCCTCTTAAAGAATTATATAGTTTTAACTCATATTTAGATCTTGGGTCCAAATTTTGAGTTCACTTTTACATGTAATATGTAAGTGGAATTATGTATACCAAGGCTAGCCTGGTATACATAGTGGGTTCCAGGCCAGCATAGAATATAGAACAAGACCCTATCAAATAAACAAGTTTCAACATATATTACAACATTGCTGGTCCTTGCCCATGTTGATATTATCCTCTATATGAAATGCCCAGATTGGCCAAATCCACAGCAACAGGAAAGACTAGGCATGGGAGGATTGGGAACTGACATTTAAGTGCTATTTCTTTGGGGTGGGGATGAGGTGAAAACTGTTTTGGAATTAGATAGTGGTGATGGTTGTACAATGTTGTATATTTACTAAAAGCCACTGAATTATAAACCAATTTTAAGTGGTGGGTGGATTTTATATTATGTACATTACACTGCAATGTAAACATATTAAGGATTTAAAAAAAAATACCATATATTTTGAAATATAATTTTTTGTCTTCAGCTAAATATTGTGTCTACTTAAAACAAAAACAAGGGCTGGAGAGATGGCTTAGCGGTTAAGGTGCCTGCCTGCTAAGCCTAAGAATGCCTGTTGAATTCTCCAGGTCCCATGTTAAGCCAGACACAAAGTGATGCAAGGGCACAATGCCACACTTGCCCACAAGGGGGCGCATGCATCTGGAGTTCTTTCACACAGCAGCTGAAAGGTTGCTGGCATGCCCATTCTCCATCTCTCTCTCTCCAAAAAAAAAAAAAAAAATGCTTAAGGTATTTTGTTTGTTTTGTTTTTTCGAGGTAGGGTCTCCCTATAACCCAGGCTAACCTGGAATTCACTCAGTAGTTTCAGGGTGGCCTTGAACTCACAGCGATCCTCCTAAGTACTGGGTTATATTCATGGCCGAAATATTGAAGGTGTGTGCCACCCCACCCCACCCGGCTGCTTTTTTTTTTTTTTTTTTTTTTTTGAGGTAGGGTCTCACTCTGGCCCAGGCTGACCTGGAATTCACTATGTAGTCTCAGGGTGGCCTTGAACTCATGGCAATCCTCCTACCTCTGCCTCCCGAGTGCTGGGATTAAAGGCGTGCGCCACCACGCCTGGCTCGGCCTTCTTTCTAAAGAGGATTTTCTTGACAGTTTTTTCGCCTGACCAACATTTATTCATGTTTTTCAAGTACTTTCAATGCAGAAACTCAAAAAAAGATGAGAACTGGATCAAGCAGGGTTTTATGGTCTGGAAGGAGAAAGAAACCTGTAACTGTCCCAACATGGGATGGGAACATGTGGTGGCAAGAGTGGTCCTGGTGAGAGTAAACACCAGGTGTGTGTTACAGTCTTGACTGTCAGCTAAAGCCCTCAGGCTGTCTTTTTAGGACAAATCAGGAATTGAGCTAGAATAAAACATTTACAGAATGAGAAATACAGAAATTGTGGAACTTTCATAATTAAAGCCTTCAGGGAAAGGAAAAAATGTTCTTAAATTTTAGAGTTCCTTCTTTGATAATGTGACTTGTCCAACAAGGGCCTTAAAAAAGGATTTGTGTAGGCAGCCCAGACAGGGAAATTCACTTGAGTAAAACCAGACCCTTCATAACAGTAAATGAGACAGCTTAGCTGTCCTGTGTGTGGCCCTCACTGTTTTGGAGGTGCTAGAATCCCATGTGATCTAATCAGTGGGTATTAACTTGCTATATGAAGAATTTTATCTTCCTGTGTGGACTTGAGATCAACTGTCATCGTAGCCAAAAAAAGAAAAAAAAAAAGGATTCTTTTAAAATTTGAACTCCATTCACTTCTTGGCAAATATGTTGTTTCATTTAGCAGCACTCGTGTCCATGGAGTTTGTCATTTGAGTTACTTAAAATCCAAACCCAAACTAGTCATTCTCTATGGCCCCCAATAGCTGCAGAGCAGGAAGGAGAAGCATGACTGCGTTGGCTTTGCCAGCAGGGCTCATGTACAGAGGGCTGCGTCGTGCCAGTGGCTGCTGTCTTCGAAGACTTGTTTTCACCACAGCAAACCAATCTGAGCAGCCACACAGATGTCTGTACCCACACCTCTGGCTTAATGCTTAACATCTGCCAGTGGGGTGGTATGTGTGGTAGCTGAGGGCCAGGGAAGGAGGGAGCATGCTCTTCAGTGCACCTCACAATTGTAAGCCCACTGCTTTCATTTCCTATAGAGATCCCAGAAAGACATTGAGACAGGATGTCCCTGTGGTGCTTAAATTCATTTTACCAAACTTTCACTCCCATGCTCTCATTTCTTTTCTGTGAGTTGCTTCACTGAAGAGAAGTGTGCATATCTGCAGTCCCAGTAATGAGAAGGCAGAAACAAGGCTGGGGAGACGGCCCAGTGGACAAAGTCTTGCTGTGCAGGTGTAAATACATGAGTTCAGATCTCTAGAGCCCATGTAAAGACAGACACAGTAGTTTGAGCATCTGTAATCCCAGCTCACCTATGGCAGTGAACAATGAGAGTGTCTGCCTCAAAAATGGTGGAGATGAGGACCAACCCCCCAGAGTTGTCAACAACATCACCATGCCTTGCCTAAGTAAATTTAATTTTTTTTATTGTTGTTGATGTTTAGGCCTAGTAAATTCCCTTTCTTACTGTTCTGCCCTGTTGAAATATCAGCAACTCTTTTTGAACTTTTTAAAAAAATTTGTGTTTGGGCATATAAGGATCTTTTGTCAGTATAAATAAATACCAAACACTTACATACCACTTTGCATCCAGCTCTACATGGATGGTGTTGGAATTGAACCCAGGCCAACAGGCTTTGCAAGCAAGCACTTTAAACCACTGGGCCATCTCCACAACCCTATTTTGCATCCTTTTTTTTTTTTGAGGTAGGGTCTCACTCTAGCCCAGGCTGACCTGGAATTCACTCTGTATCCTTGGGGTGGCCTGGAACTCATGCTGATCCTCCCACCTCTGCCTCCAGAGTGCTGGTATTAAAGGCATGCGCCACCACTCCCGGCTTCCACACCCCTATTTCGAACATTCTTTGGTGACATGGTCCTACCAGTTTTCCCAGGCTAGACTGAAACTCACTGTGTAGCCCAGATGACTCTGACTTGGAACTCACTGTGTAGCCTAGGCCAGCCTTAAACTCAAGATCCTGCTTCCTCAGCTTCCAAAGTGCTGGGATGACTATAGACATGTGCCACTATACTTGGCCAAATACCAACAAGTATTAAAAGGACTACTACAGCCGGGTGGGCATGGTGGTGCATGCCTTTAATCTCAGCACTTGGAAACAGAGGTAAGAGGATTGCCAGGTCAACCTAGGCTAGAGTGAGATCCTAACTCAAAAAAACAAATGAACAACAACAATAACAACAAAACAGCTGGGGAAATAGCTTAGCGGTTAAGGCATTTGACTGCGAAGCCTAAGGACCCCAGTTCGATTCCCCAGGACCCACGTAAGCCAGATGCACAATGGGGCGCAGGTGTCTGGAGTTGGTTTACAGTGGCTGGAGGCCCTGGTGAATCCAGTCTCTCTTTCTCTCTGCCTCTTCCTCTCTCTCTCTCTCTCTTAAATAAATAAATAAACAAAATATTTTTTTAAAAACCAAAAAGAAAAGAAAGAACTACTATAGCTTAGGAACTTAGGTTTCTAAAAATAGCTTTAAGTTTATAGAAAGTTGCCCACTCCACACACATCCTGCATCAGGTAAAGAAGCTAAAAAGCTGAGAAGGTACAAATTTGATTGTAAGACCATACTACTATTTCTCACAGAGTACTGCAAAAATCATTGTCTTCCTAATGATTACTGTGACGCATGTACTCACACAAGACTTACCTCATGTGCTGAGGCTACTGTCTACAAAATAGCATTCAGGGGGTTGGAGAGATGGCTTAGCGGTTAAGGTGCTTGCCTGCAAAGCCAAAGGTCCCCAGTTCGATTCTCCAGGACCCATGTATGTAAGCCAGATGCACAAGGGACACATGTATCTGGAGTTGGTTTGCAGTGGCTAGAGGCCCTGGAGCACCCATTCATTCTTTCTGTCTCTCAAATAAATAAAACATATTTATATAAAATTTTTTTTAAATAGCATTCAGGTGTTTTGGACAAGAATTAACCATTTAAGTGAATGTAAACATAATTATTGTAAAGCTCAAACCAGGTACCAATGGGGCTTTTGCTTTTTTGTTTAAGCTTTTGTTTTGTTTTGTTTTGTTTTGTTTTTTTGGTTTTTTGAGGTAGGGTTTCACTCTAGTCCAGGCTGACATGGAATTCACTATGTAGTCTCAGGGTGGCCTCGAACTCATGCGATCCTCCTACCTCTGCCTCCTGAATGCTGGGATTAAAGGCGTGTGCCACCATGCCGAGCTCTTGCTTTTCATTTTTCTTTGTAATACTTTCAGGTGATGCCTTGCCACTTGGCAGCCATTCACACTGTGTCCCTCTCTTGGCTTAGAAGTTACTTCAGCTTGCTCCATTGGGGATATGCTAAAAGCCACAGACACATTTAGAAACTACCCCACACCACTTCTTGTTTCCAGGGAGCCATCCATTGCCTTCACCCCCAGCACCAACCACGCCTGTGTCCTCCTGGTCACTTAGCTTCCTTTCTGCTGAAACCCCAGCACCTAGGCACAAACCATACCTCTGCAGAAAGCTTGCCAAGAGCTGTGTGAGTTTTGTAGTCGCTCTGGAATTGACATCATCTGTGAACCCCGTATGTGTCATGTGCTTCTTCTCAGGTTTCACATGGCTATTACATTTGGTCCTTCCAGTAGTCCTGTGACTAGAGCCTCACTCAGCAGATGCAGCTCCCATGGCTCAGAAGCTGGATGGTTTGGCCAACATAGCAAAGTTGGAGCTAAAACCCATGTCTCCTGCCCCCAGCTTTCCCACTAGCTTGCGGTCCCACTCAGTGATATATTTTGAAATAGTGATCTCATTCTGGAGCTGGGAAATCATTTTTTCTGAAGGAGGATTCTATTGTGGTCATTGTAATGGGACTTAACTTAGGACTTCAGTCTGTAATCTAGAACACATGAACTTAGTTTTGTAATTTGTTCTTTAGTTGAAACCCATCTAACATTTGAATCATTCATCTTTATTGAGCACCTGTTGCAAGACAGGCACCAAAGATAGGATGGAGAACACCACAGACACGATCCTTGCCTTCCTGATGTCTGGTGGGGAGAAGACAAGAGAGCAATTGCAGTACTTGAATAAATACCCAGTAGAGATTTATAAGGGTGACATCTAACTGAAACTCAACAGAAAACAAAGGGGCTTCTCATCTGAAGACTAAAGGATGAGTGAGAGTTGTAGCCAGGTTAGAATTGGAATAGGGTAGACAGTCAAGTTTCTAGAAGGTAGAAAAGGAACATGAAGGTGGAGGGCGGGGATGTGACCCATGTTGCCTCTGTTCTTCATGAGATCAGATTTCATGACTCAGCTGCTGGGGAGACTTAGAAAAAGCAGATCACTGGAAAGACTTTCCATGTGCTTAGAAGATAAGTCTTTCTCATGTCTTCTTAATAGAAAAAGCTGGAGTCCCCACCACCATCTACCAACCCCTTCCTGGAAGATGAGGCCGCACAGGAGATGGAGGAGCTGGCAATGGAGAAAGCAGAGTTAGATCAAGTAAGTGTGCTGTAGCATGTAAATCTCCTTTCTGAACATGGGTTGGCTTGCTTCATATCTGATCCCTTGGCTGTTGGCCACATTCAGAGATCACAGTGTGGTGGGCTTTATCGACCACCTTTTCTTTATGGGAGAGTGCATTCAGGAAACAAAGAGCCACCCTTCCTACCCCTCTTCTCTGTTGCAGAAGAGCCACGCCTCAGCACTTCCCACCACACACTTAATCCTCACTGCGGCAGGCCAGCTGAATCCTGCTCTGCCTCATTCATCATCTCCTGGGCCTGTCCAGTAGCTTTCCATTTTAACTATCATCGGTGCCATGATGCATGATGATGTGAGATGATGAGACATTAACAACACCGTGGGTTGTGAAAGGCTCGCACCCAAAATGAGCACATTCGGTCTGGAAGCCATCGGGAAGGCCTCTGGAATATCAGGGTGACCAATGGCGTCTTTGGAGAATTACTCTTTAGTGCATACTAGCACTTTAATTTCCTTCAGCGTTTTCTTTCCAACTCCAAATTTCCTCTCCCTTCATCCTACAGAATGGTGTTTTTGTTTCCTTGCCATTTTATGACAAGAAAGGCGAGAGCAGTGAATCAGCCTGTTTCCTTTCTGGATTAGTATTCCTTCTTTTTAATTTTCTCCCCTTGGCTGCTGGAGGATTATTTTATGGTATTGCTTTGTTCCAGACACCAGCAAAAGGGAGGTGGCTAGGAGGACCTGTTTTGGGAAACCCATAGCCACACATTCATAACTAGCTCTGGGTACCTCACATTCTGGGATTAGGTGTGCTATCCTGGCAGGTAGCCAGGCAGCAAAATCCTAGGAGCAGTTAAATGTGTCTCGTCCATTGATTAAACAATTACAATAATACGGATATCTCACATTTTTAAGGTACTTTATACACGCTTTATTTCATTTTGCCTTCACAGTACCTGCCCCTTGTTTTATAAATGATGAAACTGCAGCTCCAAGAAGCTAGACGACTTGCCCAGGGTTACTAGTTTGGAAGTGGAGGGACTGAGATTAAAAGTCAGATCTAGACATCAGAAGATAGAATTTCTTTCTGTGGTCTCCCTTTTAAAAATACCTTCATGTCTCATTACAAAGTGGAGACCCTAGAAGTGAAATTCATGGATAAAAGTGAATGATATATGGGAATAGATGTGGTTGGTTTAAAGCCATCACATTATTACCTAGCATAGGAGACAGAAGATTTCTTTTGTCTCCAGAAGTGCATTTCTCACGTATGAGAGCAAGGACTCAAGTTGGAGGGTCTTATTCTGGTGTGGCCTCCCCGACAATGGGCCACTTGCACCTTAGAATGATGCATTGTGCAGTCATGTCATTTGTGGGGCCCCCATGTCTCCTTAGTGCTAGTGGCTGCCACTGTCACGTTCAGAAACATGCAGTTTGGGCACTCAGGTGTTCTCATGCTGCCATGAAGTTGTCCCTTTTGGCTAGTCATCTCTGGATGTCATGTCACTGAATTATGACAGAGTCCCTCATTACCCATGCCATCACTTTTGCCAGGAAAAATGGGATTTTTCTTTTTCTTGGAACTTTTATTTAACAGGAAAGCAAGACCAAGACCTGCCCATTCTAAGGACAGAGAAACTGATAACTGACAAATAATATGGGGAAAACAGAGGCCTGTGGTAGAGAAAATGCTAGATGTGTGCTATTCACCAAATATGCGACCTCCAAGAAGTCTTCCTTCTTATAGACTTCCCTGCTTTCCTTGGCTTTAGAGAAGCCTAGTAGTTTCAAAAGCTGTATTCCTTGATGGCTCATCAGATGTTGCTGTGGAGAGTTGGGAGAGATGGGGCCGGGGGGGCGGGGGTGGATGGACACCTAGATTCCTGTAGTCAAAGCAACTTGATTTTGAGTCACCTTGTATTGTGAACGTTCAGGTAAAATTTCTTTTGAATCTGAGATTTTACATTCTTTTTAAACTAATAAAAAAAAAATCCCTGACTTAGATCATCTACCCATAAATCATGGGCTGTTCCTCATTAGTAATAAAACTCACACCAGTGACTAATGCCTCCCCCATGGCACCTCCTACTGCCTCCTCAGCACTTGTCTTGCCTATGGCTGGCTGGGTGGAGCTCCAGGATCTCCCTCTTCCCAGTGGCCTGTTGGCTCCTGGAGGTGGGTGCACAGGAAAAAACAGGAGCTCTTTGGAGGTTGGTGAGGGACTCCACAAAGTGTTAGCAAAGATCAGCCAGAGGTGGTTGTGGAAGGATGCTACTCATTGCCCAGGGCTACCTAAACCATTCCCTTGCTATAGACAGTAGGCCTTCAAGGTCTGGGTCAGTCCCTCCTTACTGCTATAGTTTATGACTGGCTATTGGGTAAGGAACGTGAACTTGAAAAGCAGTTTCCAGTTTATGAGATGGCTTGAGCAATTAGTTGCCAAGATATTCCTAGTGATAAAAAATGACATCTGAAAGGAGACCAAGGGTACTGAAGGAGAGAAAGAAATCAGGAATTTCTGGTTTAAAAATGTACCCTTCTGGTGATCCGAGCAGTTAGATTTAATCTGTTTACATTGGATAGTAATAAAAGGAAATGGGACCAGCTGCAGACCTCCTTACTGTGACAACAGTAACCTTTTATTATTCCATCAAACTCCAGGCGGAAATAGCTTAAACATCTGCAGCTTTTGGACAGAATTCACACACTCAGAAATCCAGCCTGAATGCTACTGCTCAATGACTTAGTGTGTTCTTTAAGCTGAGGATCAGCCCTTTGGGAAACTGCATGGTGCAAAGGGAGACACCAAACTGAGCTGAAATTCCAGCACCTAATAGCTAAACATGAGCACATTCATAAAGCAGCTGTGGGCAAGAGGCAGCCCTGTAGAGAAGTTAGTATGAAAAAGAAACTTAAGCAGTCTCTTTCATTATCCCCCTCTTGCTTCATCTCACGAGAAAAAGGCATCAAGAGGATCTAGGTGCTGAGGTCCAGGCAGAGCAGTCACCTGCAGGTGGGGCTGGAAGGCCAGCTCTGTCTGCTACTGCAGCCCTCTGAGTATTCTCTGGGGCCCCATCCAGCATGGGACCTCTGAAGAAAGGCCTACATGACTGTTAGAATATCATAAAGCTGTTTTCTTGTACTATTTCAGGTGCGTATTTTATATTTACCAAGTGAGACCTTCAGACCTACTCAGATATATTTTTATATCATGTATCACATTGTACATACATAGTAATAAGGAAGATATAAGCAAAATCACCAGATTAAGATATTCCTAAAATTTCTTCACATGCAGACTCCAGTCTTTGGAATCAATTGTTAAGACTCTGTTTGCCAGGCAAACCAGCATATACCTGTTGTCTCACCTAGTTGGAAGGTTAAGACAGGAGGATTATTTAATCCTAGAAGTTTGAGACTAGTGTGGACAACACAGTGAGATCCAATCTTAAAAACAAAAATTATATTTTAAAATAATTATAGACTCATAAATTGCAAATGTAGGCTGCAGATATAGCTTGTTGGTAGAGTACATGCCTAAAGTCCCTGGATGGATCCCTAGAACTGCATAAACTAGGCATGGTAGTATACATCAGCTCTCAGGAGGTGGAGGCAGGAGGATCAAACCTTCAAAAGTATGCTGGAGAGATTGCTTAGAGGTTAAGGCACTTGCCTGCAAAGGACCAAAGGTCCCAGATTTGATTTCCCAGGATCCACATAAGCCAGATACCCAAGGTGGCACATGCATCTGGAGTTCATTGGTAGTACTAGAGGCCCTGGTATACTTGCTTTCTCTCTCTATCTATCTATCTATCTATCTCCAATAAATAAATAAATAATAAAATATAAAAACTTTAAAATCATCCTTGGCTACATATTGAGTTTGAAGCCAGGCTGGGCTAAATGTCTCAAAAAGGTTACTGGGTAAATGGCTTTGTTGGTAAAATGCTTGCTCCATAAGCATGAGGACCTCAGTTTGGATCCCCAGCAGCCACATAAAAAGCTGAGTGCAGCAATGCATGCTTGTAAACCTAGTGTTGGAGAAGCAGATGAGGATCATCGAGGCTTGCTGGCCAGCTTGTCTAGACAAATTGGTGAGCTTTAGGTTCAGCCATCAGGAGTGATTGAGGAAGACACCCAGCATCAACCCCTGGCTTCCATATGCACATACACCCAAGCACAAACACATATAAACACACATAGAAAGCAAGTTAGCTAATCAAAGACAGAAATTACAAACATAGTTCAGGAGACACTGTGTACCCATCTCTCAGCTTTCCCCAGTAGCGACAGCTTGACAGCATCTGGATTAAATGAAGTCATAGAACAAAAGGACCTAACAAATATCTACAGAACATTTCATCCAAATACTACAGAATACATGTTCTTTTCTGCTCACATGGAACATTCTCTAAAATAGACCATATATTAGGACACAAAGCAAATCTTTTTTTTTTTTTAAAGCAAGAGTGAGAGCAAAAGAGAGAGAAAGAGAGAATTGGCATTCCAGGGCCTCAGCCACTGTAGTTGAACTCCAGATGCTTGTGCCACCTAGTGGGCATGTGTGACCTTGTAGCCTCACCTTTGTGTGTCTGGCTTACGTGGGATCTGGAGAGAGATCAAACATGGGTCTTTAGGCTTCGCAGGCAAGCGCCTTAACTGCTAAGCTACCTCTCCAACCCCACAAAGCAAATCTTATCAAATACAGGAAAATTGAAATAATTTCTTGCACTCTATCTGATCACAATGAGATTAAACTAAAATCAACAGCAAGAAAAGCTACAGAGCGTACACAAAATCATGGAAACTAAGCAGTACACTACTAAATGTTGAATGGGTCAATGAAGAAATCAAGAAGGAAATCAAAAAATTCATAGAATCAAATGATAATGAGAACCACATACCAAAACCTTTGGGACATAATGAAGGCAGTTCTAAGAGGAAAATTTATAGCTTTACGTGCCTATATTAAGAAATTAGACAGGTCATAAGTAAACAACTTAATGTTTCAACTTAAGGCCTTGGAAAAAGAACAAGGCAAAACAAAAATCAGTAGATGGGAAGAAATACTAAAGATTGGGGCAGAAACTAATGAAGTAGAAACAAGCAAAAAAAAAAAAAGCACTATAAAGAATCAATGAAACAAAGAGTTGGTTCTTTGAAAGGATAAACAACATTGATAAATCCTTAGCAAATCTAAAAAAAAAGAGAAAAGAGACACAAATCAATAAAATTTGAGATGAAAAAGGCACCATTACAATAGATATCAAAGAAATTCAGAAAATCATGAGGACATACTTTAAGAACATATACTCCACCAAGTTTGAAAATCTGAAAAAAATGGATGATTTCCTAGATTTACATGACCTATCTAAATTAAATCAAGATGAGATAAACGATTTAAACAGACCACTAACAAGCATGGCGATCAAAGCAGTTATAAAAAATCTCCCAACTAAAAAAGCCCAGGCCCAGATGGATTCACTGGTGAATTTTTCTTTTTCTTTCTTTTCTTCTTCTTCTTCTTCTTTTTTTTTTTTTTTTTTTTTTTTTTTTTTTTTTTGAGGTAGGGTCTTGCTCTAGCCCTGGCTGACCTGTAATTCACTATGTAGTCTTAGGGTGGCCTTGAACTCTCGGCAATCCTCCTACCTCTGCCTCCCAAGTGCTGGGATTAAAGATGTGTGCCACCACTCCCAGCTTCACTGTTGAATTTTACCAGACCTTCATGGAAGATCTAACACCAATGCTTCTCAAACTTTTCCATAAAATAGAAAAGGAAGGAATACTACCAAACTCCTTCTACAAAGCCAATATTACCCTGATACCAAAACCAGATGATGACAGAACAAAAAAAAAAAAAAAAAAAAAAAAAGAAACTTACAGACCAATTTTCCTCATGAACTTAGATGCAAAAATTCTCAACAAGGGGCTGGAAAGATGGCTTAGTAGTTAAGGCATTTGCCTGCAAAGCCAAAGGATCCCGGTTCAATTCTCCAGGACCCACGTAAGCCAGATGCACAAGGGGGCGCATCCATCTGGAGTTGTTTGCAGTGGCTGGGGGCCCTGGCATGCCTACTCTCTCTCTCTCTCTCTCAAATAAGTAAATAAATAAAATATTTTTTTAAAATTCTTAACAAAATATTGGCAAACAGAATACAAGAATATATCAAAAAGATCATTCACCCTGACCAAGTAGGATTTATTCCAGAGTTGCAGGGATAGTTCACTATATGAAAATCAATAAATGTAATACAGTATATAAATGGGCTGAAGAACAAACACCACATGATCATCTCAATAGATTCTGAAAAGGCATTTGACAAAATCCAACATCCCTTCATGGTAAAAGTCCTACAAACTGGGAATAGAAGGAACATATCTCAACATAATAAAAGCTATTTATGTTAAATCTGCAGCCAACATAATACTAAATAGGGAAAAACTTGAAGCTTTTCCACTAAAATCAGGAACAAAACTAGAGTATCCGTGGTCCCCACTATTTATTTATTTATTTATTTATTGGTTTTTTGAGATATGGTCTCACTCTAGCTCAGGCTGTCCTGGAAGTCACTATGTAGTCTCAGGGTGGCCTTGAACTCTCAGCGATCCTCCTACCTCTGCTTCCAAAGTGCTGGGATTAAAGGCAGGCGCCACCACACCCGGCTTACTTATTTTTTACTTTATTTATTTTTATTGACAACTTCCTTAATTGTAGACAATATCCCATGGTACTTCTCTCCCTCCCCCCACTTTCCCCTTTGAAACTCCACTCTCCATCATATCCCCTCCCCCTCTCAATCGGTTTCTCTTTTATTTTGATGTCATCATCTTTTCCTCTTATTAGGATAGTCTTGTGTAGGTAGTACCAGGCATTGCGAGGTCATGAATATCCAGGCCATTTTGTGTCTGGAGGAGCACTTTGTAAGGAGTTCTACTCTTCCCTTGGCTCTTACATTCTTTCTGCCACCTCTTCCGTAATGACCCTGAGTCTTGGAAGGTGTGTTAGAGATGTTTCAGTGTTGAGCACTCCTCTGTCCCTTCTTCTCAGCACCATGGTGCCTTCTGAGTCATCCCAATGTCACCACCATCTGAAAAGAGAAGCTTCTCTAACCAAAAGTGAGAGAAGTATTAATATATGGGTATGGACATTAAAAGAAGTGCTTATTGGGCAGTTTGGTGAGCATAGTATATACATTTAGCCAGACACCAGCAGACATTACACACCTGAAGACTCATGACTATCCCTGTCATAGGTTTTCAGTATCAGGGATGTATTCCCTTCCATGGAGTGGGCCTCCAGTCCAATTAGAGAGGGGTTGGTTTCCCCCATAACAGATATGCCACTATTGCACCAGTTGGCTCATTTGGCCTGACCAAATTTAAAGCTTGCAGTGTCCACTGTTGAGTACCTTCACTGGTATTTTCTCTCTCTCCCATTGAACTGCATGCAGTGTAGCTTTCTCCAGCTTTCTGTCAGCTGGTCCACATGGAGGAGGCTTTCAGCTCAGTTCCAGCAGGATTTCTCAGTGACCTTGCTGACCAAGTATGTGGAGTCTTCAGCAATAGGGTCTTACCATCTATTCCTGGTGGGGAACCAAGGGCCTCGGCAATGGCCTATAATGTTTTAGGGTTAGCTATGACCTCCATGGCCAACAGCTCACTGGAAGGTATCCTATCCCTGGCACTGAAAATTTTCTAGTAATGATCTAATGCTTCTGAGGGTTCCATTGTCCAGAAAAGTAGGTTTCCATATGACTTATTTATATCCTGTTAAATTTTGATTAGCCCTCCCTCCACCTTTCCTTTACTCAACCTCTTCCCCTGACCTCATTTAGGCCTTTTCACCCCCATGAATCTTTTCTTCTACTTACATATATACAATACCTTCCTATTAAGTCCCCCCTCCCTCCCTTTCTACTCCCTTTACCTCACTTTTATTTAATATAGTACTGGAAGTCTTAATACAGCAATAAGACAAGAGTCACTCATAAAAGGATATAAATTGGAAGGGAAGAGATCAAATTACCATTATTTGCAGGTGATATGATTCTATACATAAAGAACCCTTAAGACTCTACCGGCAAACTGTTAGAGCTGATAAATACTTTTAGCAACGTAGCAGGATACAAAGTAAACCACAGAAATCAGTAGCCTTTGTATATACTAACAACAAGCATACTGAGGAGGAAATCAGGGAATCACTCCCATTCACAACTGCCTCAAAAAAAAAGTACCTGGGAATAAACCTAACCAAGGACTTGAAGGGTCTCTACAGTGAAAACTTTCAAACACTCAAGACAGAAATTGCAGAAGATCCTAGCAAGTGGAAAGACATCCCATGTTCTTGGATTGAAAGAATCAATATTGAGAAAATGTCAATCTTACCAAAAGCAATCTACACATTTAATGCAATCCCCATCAAAATTCCAATGGCATTCTTCATGGAAATAGAAAAAACAGTCCTAAAATTCATTTGGAAGCACAAAAAACCTTGAACAGTCAAGAAACTTTTAGAAACAAAAAATAAGGCTGACAGTATCACAATGCCTGAGTTTAACCTATATTATAGAGCCATAGTAACAAAAACAACATGGTCCTGGCACAAAGACAGACACATCGATCAATGGAACAGAATACAGGACCCAGATGTAACTCCAGTCAGTTATAGCCACCCGATTTTCAACAACAATGCCTTAAGTACTCAGTGGAGAAAAGGCAGCCTCTTCAACAAATGATGCTGGGAAAACTGGATATCTATGTATAGAAGGGTGAAAATAGACCCTTATCTCTCTCCATGCACAAGAATTAAATCCAAGTGGATTAAAGGCCTTAATACCAGGCCTGAAAATTTGAAACTGAGGAAAAACTAGAGGAAAAAGTAGGGGAAACCTTTCAACATATTGGCATAGGCAATGACTTTCTGAATATAACCCCAGTTGCTCAGTAGATAAAACCACTAATCAATTACTGGGACCTCATGAAATTAAAAAGCTTTTGTACAGCAAAAAACACTGTGAATAGAGCAAAGAGGCAACATACAGAATGGAAGAAAATCTTTGCCAACTGTACATTGGACAAAGGATTAATATCCAGAATATACAAAGAACTCAAAAAACTAACAAGAAATCAAACAACCCATTAAAAAATGGGCTATGGAATTAAATAGAGTTCTCAAGAAATACAGATGATCTGTAAACATCTAAAAAATGTTCTACATTCTTAGCCATCATGGAAATTAAAACTACTTTGAGATTCCATCTCACATCTGTCAGAATGGCTATGGTCAAGAAAACAAATGATAATAAATGCTGGTGAGGATGTGGAAAAGAGGAACCCTTCTACACTGTTGGTGGGATTGTAGTCTAGTACAGCCATTGTGGAAATCAGTGTGGAGGTTCCTGAGATAGCTAAAAATATATTTACCATATGACCCAGCTATAGCACTCCTAAGCATATATCTGAATGACTCTACTCACTGCCTTAGAGATACTGCACAACCATGTTTATTGCTGCTCTATTCATAATAGCTAGGAAGTGGAACCAGCCTAGATGCCCCTCAACTGATGAGTGGATAATGAAGCTGCTCTTGGTCAGGTGATTTCTGCCAGCAATGCAAACCTGACTGCAACACCCATGTTCGACTCTCAAGATCCCACATAAGTCAGAGGCACAAAGGTGAGGCAAGCTCAATGTCTCACTTGCACACTAGGTGGTACAAGCATCTGGAGTTTGATTGCAGTGGCTGAGGCCCTGCACCAATTCTCTCTGTCTCTCTAAAACAAAAATAAAAAAAGAAAACATTGTATAATGTTATTCTCTAATCTTTAGACTTTATTGAAATTTCATAATTTAGCTATCTTAAAGTCATAAAATTAAGATACTATTAAAAATTGGGGGCTGGAGAGATGGCTTTGCAGTAAAGACACTTGCCTACAAAGCCTAAGGACCATGTAGTCCAGATGCATAAGGTAACACAACTGTACAAGGTTGCACATGCTCACAAGATGGTGCACGTGTCAGGAATTTGATTGCAGTGGCTAGAGGCCCTAGTGCGTCAATTCTCTTGCTCTGTTTGTCTCTCTCATTAAAAAAAATAATTGGGACATTGCACAGAAAATAGTAAGCCAATACCCACATAAAGGCAGATGCACAAAGTAGTGCATGCATCTGGAGTTCATTTATGGTGGTTAGAGGCCCTGACATGCCCATTTTCTCTCTCTCTCTCTTTCTCTCATTTCTCTTTCTTCTCTTTTTCTGCTTACAAACAAGTAAATACTTTTTTAAAAACATGGGTTTTTGAAGCTTGAGGGGTGTCTCAATGGTTAAAGGTGTTTCCTGGCAAAGCCTGCTAGCCAAGGTTTGATTTTCCCAACACCCATATGAAGCCGGATGCAAAAAGTGGTGGAAGTACCTGGCATTGATTTGTGGTGGCAAGAGACCTTCGTGCGCGCATGCGCACACACACACACACAAATGACGTGTGTTTTTTTAAACCCAAAAACATGGGTATTTATTTTTAAAATGAGAACATTCTGTTACATAAATTCCCCTTTAGAATTACCAGAAATTATCCTGAAAAATTGTTTTCTCCAAAGGAAGAAAAGAATTTTTTTTGTTTCTTTTTTCTTTTTTCTTTTTCTTTTTTTTCTCTTTTTTTTTTTTTTTTTTTTTTTTTTTTTTTTGAGGTAATGTCTTGCTCTGGCTCAGGCTGACCTGGAATTCAGTATGTAGTCCCAGAGTGGCCCTGAACTCTCAGCAATCCTTCTATGTCTGCCTCCCGAGTGCTGGGATTAAAGGTGTGTGCCACCACACTCAGCTAAGAAATTTTTAATGAAAGAAATAATTATAAGGCAAGTGTGGAGACACATACTTGACATCTTAGCATTTAGGAGGTTGAGGCAAAAAGGTCATGAATCCAAGGCCAGTCTGGGATGCATAGTTCAAGATTAGACTTGGATACATAGGAAAGTGCTATATCATAAAAATCAAAACGAGGAGCCGGGCGTGGTGGCGCATGCCTTTAATCCCAGTACTTGGGAAGCAGAAGTAGGAGGATCGCCATGAATTCGAGGCCACCCTGAGACTACATAGTTAATTCCAGGTCAGCCTGGACCAGAGTGAGACCCTACCTTGCAAAACCAAAAAAAAAAAAAAAAAAAAAAAAATCAAAACAAGGGCCAGGCATGGTGGTACACATCTTTAATCCCAGCACTTGAGAGGCAGAAGTAGGAGGATCACCATGAGTTTGAGGCCACCCTGAGACTACATAGTTAATTCCAGGTCAGCCTGGACCAGAGTGAGACCCTACCTCGCAAAACCAAAAAAAAAAAAAAAAAAAAAAAAATCAAAAAAAAAGGGCCAGGCGTGGTGGTACACAAGTAGGAGGATCGCCATGAGTTCAAGGACACCCTGAGACTACAGAGTGAATTCCAGGTCAGCCTGAGCCAGAGTGAGACCCTACCTCAAAAACCAAAACAAAACAAAAACAAGGGGCTGGAGAGGTGGCTTAGTGGTTAAGGCACTTGCCAGCAAAGCCAAAGGACTCAGGTTCAATACCCTAGTACCCACATAAAGCTAGATGTACAAGGTGGCACATGAATCTGGAGTTCGTATGCAGTAGCTAGGAGGCCCTGGTGTGCCCATTCTCTCTCTCTCAGCCTCTGCCTCTTTCTTTTTCTCTCTCAAATAAATAAAATTTATATTAAAAAAATTGAAATTAGCCAGGCAGGGTGGCACACACCTTTAATCTCAGTACTTGGGAGGCAGAGGTAGGAGGGTTGCTATGAGTTTAGGGCAAGTCTGGGACTACAGAGTGAGTTCCAGGTCAGCTTGGGCTATAGTGTGGCCCTACCTGGAAAACAACAACAAAATCTAAACAAAAGGAATGTTTTTTAAAAAGAGGAATATTATGATTATGTTTTAATTGCTGAAATAGTTATGTGAACATAGAAGCCATGTTTTCCAAATCTAAAGTCAAGCTATCTTGTTTTACTAAGATAGATTAAATCACATTTTTCTATTTATTTAACAAATCACCTTATCAAAAATAATAAAATTGGGGCTAGGATGAAGCTTATTTGCTATAGTGCTTGCCTTGCTAGTGTACGAAGCCTTGGCTTTGATCTCTAGCACCATGTAAACCCAGCATGGTAGCCCAAGCCTGTAATCCCATTACTCAGGAGGTAGAGGCCAGCCTGGCCTACATGAGACCTTGTCTTCAAAAAAAAAAGAATAAAATAACAAGTATCTACTGACCTAGAAAAGATAGGATGAAGGTGTGAGGATCAGTCCCTCATAGCCAGAGAAGCTCCGAGGCAAATAAATGTGAGCTTGATGCATCAGCCCTGTGCTTTCATGGAGGCCCTCTTGCAGTCTACCCAGGGCAGGATCTTCCATAAGATAAGAGACACTGGCAGCTAGGTATGTAGTTATCTGAAAGAACAGAGTTTAGAGCAGGCGTGGTGGCTTACACCAGCAATCCCAGAACTTGGGAGGTAGAGACAGGAGGATTGCCACAGGTTTGAGGCCATCCTGGACTATGTAGTGAAACCTTCTTTCAAAATAGCAATAAAAGAGCTGGAGAGATGGCTTCCAGTTAAAGCACTTGTCTGAAAGGCCAAAGGATCCAGTTTTTTTTTTTTTTTTTTTTTTGGTTTTTCGAGGTAGGGTCTCACTCTGGTCCAGGCTGACCTGGAATTAACTATGTAGTCTCAGGGTGGCCTTGAACTCTCAGTGATCCTCCTACCTCTGCCTCCCGAGTGCTGGGATTAAAGGCGTTCACCACCACACCCGGCTAGGATCCAGTTTTGATTACCCAGGACCTACATAAGCCAGATGTGCAAGGTGGCATATACATCTGTAGTTTATTTGCAGTGGTTGGAAGCCCTGCTGTGCCTGTCTCTCTCTCTCTCTCTACCTCTCTCTCTCTCTCAAATAAATACAAATTTAAAAAAATTTTAAAAGCCATAAAAGAAAAAGGATCAGAGTTTCCACAAACTCTGTCTAACATTTAAGCACATGAAAGTCTTAAGAGATCAAAAGAGACAAGAGCTGAGTCTGAGATTGAATGGGATATATCTAAATTCACAATTTTGGGCAAGCAGTATCAGTTTTTACAGATTTTATTTTTTTAATTTTTATATATTTTGTTTTATGAGGTAGGGTCTCACTCTAGCTCAGGCTGACCTGGAATTCACTATGTAGACTCAGGTTGGCCTCAAACTCATGGCGATCCTCCTACCTCTGCCTCCTGAGTACTGGGATTAAAGGCATGCGCCATCACACCTGGCTTACAGATGTTTTTAAGCATCTCAGTGTTTTATAAACAACAAAGACAGAGAAAGGTCACTGTTATTTCTGTCTGTCATTGAGAGCTTAGCTTTTCCAGTACTTTGAGACAGTACTCACCTTGTTACCCAGTTGGTCTCAAACTCTTAGGCTGAAGTGATTCTCCCAAGAAGCTAGAACTACAGGTGTACCATGCCTATCTTTTTCTAGTTCTTATTAAAAGATAGGATCAGGGGTTGGAGAGATGGCTTGGTGGTTAAGGTATTTGTCTGCAAAGCCTAATGACCCAAGTTCAATTCCCAAGTACCCACATAAAGAAAGTCAGATGCACAAAAGTGGCACATGCATCTGGAGTTCTTTTGCAGTGACTGGAGGCCCTGGTGTGCCCAATACTTTCTGTCTGTCTCATCTCTCTCTCTCTCTCTCTCTCTCTCTCTCTCTGCTTACAAATCAATAAATAAAAATTTTTTAAAGATAGGAACAATTTAAGAGTGATCTTATATATTAAGTATTCTTACCACAAATGATGATAACAGTAATGGAGGTGAGTGGAAATGTGTATATTTGGCTTTGATGGCAATATTAGTTTCATAAGTATAAACTTAAATCTAAACTCAAGATGTACACAGTGAATATAAACAGTAAGTATATACAAATCATGAAGATGTATACATTAATTATGTAAAGCTGAGTGTTTTTGTTATTCTGGGAGGAATATCTGAGGCAGAATCACACTGTAGCCCAGGCTGACCTGGAACTCACTCTGTAGCCAGTGCTGGCTCTCCTACCTTAACCTCCTGATTGCTAGGATTAAAGGTATGAGCCACCATGCCCAGGTGGTTTATTTTTTTAATTTTTAATTTTTTTTTTTTTTTGGTTTTTCGAGGTAGGGTCTCACTCTAGTTCAGGCTGACCTGGAGTTCACTCTGTATTCTCAGAGTGGCCTTGAACTCACAGTGATCCTCCTATCTCTACCTCCTGAGTGCTGGGATTAAAGGTGTGCGCCACCACGCCTGGCTTATTTTTTTAAATTTTTTAATGTTATCTTGTTATGTAGCCTAGGCTGCCCCAATCTTGAGGTCTTCCTACCTCAGCCTCCTGAGTGCTGAGATTACAGAAGTACACCACCACAGCCTGCAGACAGCCATTCCTCACTGTAATTTAATGTAGCTCAGTGTAGAGTACTTGCCTTGTATATGCAAGTCGCTGGGTTTGGTCCCCAGCTTCACATGTAGCCAGGCATGGTGGCATACATCTGTAATATCAGAACTCAGGAGGTAAAGGCAGAAGTTTAAGATCAACCTCCACCATAGAGTGAGTTTGAGGCCAGCCTGAGCTACATGAGACCTTGTCTCAAAGAAAAATCATAAGATGACTAACTTCCAAATTAAAAAGCTATGTAATATCAAAACAGCAATAAATCTTTCATCGCCCACAGTAAGCAATGATGCCAACAAAGCCGGCGCCTTGCTCACAGGCTGGGATGAATCATGGCATCCCCGTTACTCTTATCTATGAGCTGAAAGTGAAGTTTGAGGTAGTGTTTTCTTTGAAATTACATGAAAACTTGCAAAGATTGCTCAAACATAGGGTTTATTCATATTCTCTTTTTGCGTTCTCTCTCTCTCCCTCCTTTTCTTTTCAGCCAAAAAAGCCTAAAGCACCAGACAATCCATTTCATGGCGTTGTTTCCAAGTGTTTTGAGCCTCATCTCTACGTGTACATCGAGTCTCAGGACAAGTAAGTGACTCCCATGCTGCTGCTTTCTGGCCTTCTCATCATGCTGGCTCTTAGGAGGGATGTCTCTTCCAGAAGCTAAAGGAGGGAAGATCATTAAGGACAATTCTTATCTTTTGCGTGTTATTGTTTATTTTGCTTATGTATCTCAAAAGCCTGTGTTTGTCTATAATAAAGCCCCTTTAGGAACACCCCTCTCATGTAGGTGATGAGCTCTCATTGAGGCCTGACACACTATCCCACAAAGCTTTACAGTTTCAGGCACTTGATATTTATAGAAAGCCTAGTCTCTAAAGTATATGTTTTCAAGTATAATTTGACTTTTCATTTTAAAGTAATTTTGACTGTCAAAAAAGTTACAAAAATAGGATTAAAATTTTCATAGATCTTTTCCCAAGAGTGTTAGCATCTTTATGTAATCACAATTATCAAAATCAGGAAGGTTACATTGCCCTATTTGTGTCTCTTTTTCTGGCAGAACATAATAATCATGTATTTAGCTGTCAGGTCTCTTTAGTCTTCTTTAATCCTGGCCACTTCTTCATCTTTCCTTTGTCTTTCATGACCTTGACAGTCTTAGAATTGAATGATTATTTTGTGAGTTTGCTTGATATTCTTTCTCCTCTCCTACCTTCCTTCTCCTTTTATAAAAAATATTTTTATTTGTATTCAAGCACAAAGAGAGAAAGAGAGAGAGAAAAAATAGGTGAGCCAAAGCCTACTGTCACTGCAAATGAACTCCAGATATATCACCACTTTATATATCTGGCTTTACATGGGTACTAAGGAATTCAACCCAGGCTGTCAGGCTTTGCATGCAAGCACCTTTAGCCACTGAGCCATCTCTTCAGTCCCCTTTCTCCTCCTTTTATAAAAAGTCTAACTTTGTTCCCCAGGCTAGTTTCCAATTCCTGGGTTCAAAGGATCTCTGGTCTCAGCCTACTGAGTAACTGGGACTATAGGTTCATCACCATAGCATCCAGTTGTTTTGTCTGGATTGAATCCAGGTTATAAGCTTTGTGATAGCTTACACCTATAATCCAGTACTAGAGAGATGGAACAGGAGAATTTTGAGTTCAAAGCCAGTCTGGAATAAAAAATGAGATTCTGTCTCAAAACAACAAAATCCAGGTTATGTATTTTTGGCAGGAAACCCACATTAGTGACACGGTGTCCTTCTAAAGGCCTTGTATCAGGTGTGTTGCCATTTATACCATTATGGCAGACGTTCACTTATTTAAGGTGGTAACTGCCAGCTCATTGGTTTTCTTTTTGTAATGATTGAGTGTCTTGCATGGAATCCTTTGTGACTTTGCAAATATTCTGTTTCTCATCACATTCCTGCCCACTCATTTTAGCATCACTTGAGTCTTGCCTCAAACAGTTATTACTGCCTCATGTTTGATAGTCTTTTTCCATCATTTCTTCTCCATTCACTAATTGGTGTTTTCCCTTCTTCCCTGTTGTTTGTTGCATCAATATGGTCTCATGGATTTGTATGTTAGTTCATAGGTATCCATTTAATATACATGCTTTCCACAAGCTCATGGACTCCACAGTTTTTCACAAATCAGCCCAGTGTTCTCATAGCCAGAAGAGAGTGTTTTTGGTCCAAGGTTCATTGTTAGCCAAGGAAAAAGGCCCCTCCTCACTCCAGTTATTCACCCATGGCCAGAGCCACTATTGAAGGCTGGAAAGCAGATTTTGGAAAAGTTGGGTTTCTGGAGCAGGGCAGGCTGCCAGACACAGGCTGGCCTGGGCTGTGAGCCTCCGAGAACCCACTTAGGAAGACAGACAGTGGCTCACACGGGAGAATGGCCGGAGTTGTAAGAATGCTCTTAAGGGGAGTTCTCTGGGAAACCACTTAGGCCCTTCTTTGCCCAGGCCCTTCTTTCTTTTCAGTTTTTCCTTTCATCTTTTTTCCTTTTTAGTGTTTCTGTCTCAGGTAAATAAGTTCTTGTTTCCAAGTATGTTTGGGGGTAAATGGTAAGATTAAGAGAATGTTGCAAGTAGATCATAACAAGGGTCAGTACTGTAGTCACCTCCTGGGACTTTATAGATTATAGTCAAACCCACAACCTTCTCTTCTATTCTTTTCCTCCTTGACTATAAAATGATACTAAAATCCCGGAGTATCAACCTTGTAAAAGGCCTTCCATGTTATATGGAAAATGGAGCTGTTCTTTGTCTTGTGAAGGGTTGGCTTCCCTCCTCTCTACCCTTCTTGTCCCGCAGGCTCACAGAAGGCACTAGTTATACTACCATCTTGTCCTTTGAGAATACTCTGGCTTCTGTGTTCAAAATGTTTCCTCCTGGGCCTGGGGGTTTATCTCAGAGTGAGTTCAAAACTAGCCTGTGTAGCATAGCAAGATTATGCCTCAAATAAGCAAACAAACAAAATTTTTTTTTCTTTCTAGGAATTATACAAAATATTCCTGAAGGGTAGGAAAAGGTTTGTTACCTATTACAGTGAGAGGTCTTTAGCGAACCTACCTGTGTGGTTATTTTGCCCAGTTTTCTATTAACCTGCATTCTTATAATTATTATTTCAAAAAGGCTTGAAAGCCCAACCCTTCTTGGTCCAGAGTTATTTTTCTGAATCACAGCAAATCTGATTCTGACCACAAAGTCTAGACTCCCCATCTCTCTATAAAAAGTACAGCGTGGCCAGGCGTGGTGGTGCACGCCTTTAATCCCAGCACTCGGGAGGCAGAGGTAGGAGGATTGCTGAGAGTTTGAGGCCATCCTGAGACTACATAGTGAATTCCAGGTCAGCCTGGACCAGAGTGAGACCCTACCTTGCAAAAACCAAAAAAAAAAAAAAAAAAAAAGTACAGCGTGATCTTCTTGACCTGCGCCTGGCCTCACTGGGGTATTTCCAAACACCAGAAAGCCCCAGGAGCCACTGGGGGAGGAGGCTATATTGGCTGTGCCATTACTACTACAAATAAAGAGCAGGAGCTTGGAGGAGGAGAGAGAGATTTAAAGAAGTCCAAGCTGGGGAAATGTCTCAGTGGCTAAGACATTTGCTCACCAAGCCTGACAGCCTGGGTTCAGCTCCGCAGTACCCATGTAAAAGCCAGATACACAAGGTAACACATGCATCTGGAGTTCATTTACAATGACATGAGGCCCTGGCATGCCCATTCTGTCTCTTTCTCTCTCCCCAAATAAATATAAATAAATTTTTTTAAAAAATTATTTACTTGACAGAGAGAAAGAGGGAGAGAGAGAGAGAGAATGGGCGCCAGCCACTGCAAATGAACTCCAGACGTGTACGCCCCCTTGTGCTTCTGGCTTATGTGGGTCCTGAGGAATTGAACCTGGGTCCTTTGGCTTTGCAGGCAAACGCCTTAACTGCTAATCCATCCCTCCAGCTCAGCTTTTTTTTTTTTTTTTTTTTTTTTTTGAGAAAAAGAACTCCATTTCTTCTTCTGTCAGAGGAGACAATCAGACAAAATGATGCATGCAGCAGTGGCTATTAACCTGTGGGCAGTTAGAGATCCTTTCAAGACTTCATTATAGCTGAGTCTACAGGTACAAACCTAATAATCCCAGGTACTCAGAAGGTGGCTGAGGCAGAAAGATAGCAAGTTCAAGGCTTGCCTGAGCTACTGCATGAATTCAAAGTCCACTCTGGGCAAATGAGATCTCACCTCAAAAAATAAAGTACAAAAAGAGATGTGGAGACACAGCTCAGTGGTAGAGCACTTGCCTAACATGCTCAAAGGCCTAGTTTCCATCCCCTATGGGGTGGGGGGGGGAATCTTGTAAACCATAGACTCGCTTGTGAAAAAAAATTCAATTCTATCCATATTGATGTACTAATTTTTTTGTTTTCTTTTGTTTTGTGTTTTGTTTTTCAAGGTAGGGTCTTACTCTAGCTCAGGCTGACCTGGAAATCACTCTGAAGTATCAGGATGGCCTCGAACTCATGGCAGTCCTCCTATCTCTGCCTCCCGAGTGCTGATGAAAGGTGTGTGCCACCACACCCTATTCTCTGATGTACTAACTTTGAGTATCATTTAAGGGGCTTTAGAAAGCCCTTTGTCCCTTAAACAGAGACCCCTAAAGCTAGAGAAAGAGCTCAGATAGGACTGATGTGCAGTCACTACTCCTGTCATAGCACTGACTCAGAAATCTGCAAGGGAGGAGAATTGTAGGCCCTTCACGGACTTCCGGATGACAGAGGGCCAGCCCAGCACAGTGGAAAAAGCAGGGGGTCTACCTGCCAGACCTGGGTTTCAGTCAGAGTTCTGCACTTATTAGCTTGAGACCTCGAGCACGGCACTTAAACCTTTCTGTCTGCCTCTACGGTGAAGTTCATCAGCCCAACTTATGGGCCTTATAAGAAGCGTAAAGCACAATGACATAGCAGTAGCCCTTGGCCCACAGGGCTCAGGGAGTCGGTCTCCATGTGCTCCCTGTGGTCTTGTTCATGAAGCCTATGAGAAAGGGTAGCCTTACCAGTGTTGCAAGCTTCCTATTGGGCCTGGCACGGAGTCCACCTTCTCATCTCCTCAACCTCCCACCTGCCCAGGGAACATGCTGACAGCTACTGTCACAGCCAGTAGCCAGGCAGCAGGAGAAGGCCTGCAGAGCTAGTACCCTGGAAGATGGCAAGAACCAGGCTCCTGCAAACCACCTCTGTGGAACATTGGGCTAAGCTGTCCTTACCTGCTGTAAGTGGTTTTCTCCACTGTCATTTATGTACACAGAGGATGTCAGCATATCTCCTTCTCAGGAACAGGTCAAGATTTCCTTTAGCTGACTCTTGTGGAAGAGATTTCTACATTAGCACTGTCTTTACTCCATCCTGTGATAGTCTCTGTCAGAGAAGTTACTGGGGCCTAGATCTCTGTCCACTCTTCTGAGTTCCCTATAATAATTTTTGTTAAAACAGCTCCTCCTTCCCTTCTTAGCTTTATTAAGTCTACAGCCTTTCTGTAACTACTCATATTTGTTATTTATTTTGAGTTAATTGCTACTTACAAAAGAGTTATACAAATTATACACAGAGCTCATTTGTCCTTCACCCAGACGTCTCAGTTAGCACATACCTTTCTCTCCTCTCACACATGCACTCATTCACTCACATATATAGACGCATACATTTTTTTCTGAACCATTTAATTAATTAATTTTGGTTTTTCAAGGTAGGGTGTAGCTCTAGCCCAGGCTGATCTGGCATTCACTATATAGTCTCAGGATGGCCTTGAACTTACAGTGATCCTCCTACCTCTGCCTCCCAAGTGCTGGGATTAAAGGCATGCACTACCATGCCCAACATTTTTTTTTTTTAAAGATGTTTATATTTTACTTTTTGCTTGTTTTTTTGTTTTGTTTTGTTTTTTTTTTTGTTTTTGTTTTTTTTTTTGGTTTTTCAAGGTAGGTTTCACTCTGGTCCAGGCTGACCTGGAATTAACTATGTAGTCTCAGGGTGGCCTCGAACTCTCAGCAATCCTCCTACCTCTGCCTCCCGAGTGCTGGGATTAAAGGCATGTGCCACCACGCCCGGCTCTTGCATGTTTTGTTTTTTGAGGTGGGGTCTCATTCTAGCCCAGGCTGACCTGAATTCACTATGTAGTCTCAGGGTGGCCTTGAACTCATAGCAATCCTCCTACCTCAGCCTCCCGAGTGCTGGGATTAAAGGCGTGCACCACCATGCCCGGCTTCATTTTATTTTATTTTATTTTATTTTATTTTATTTTATTTTATTTTATTTTATTTTATTTTATTTTATTTTATTTTAAAAAATTTATTTATTTAGAGAGGAAAAGAGGCAGATAGAATGGGCACAGCAGGCCCTCTAGCCACTGCAAACAAACTCCAGACACATGCATCACCCTGTGTATCTGGCTTACATGGGTCCTGGGAAATTGAACCTGGGTCCTCAGGCTTTGCAGGCAAATGCCTTAACTGCTAAGCCATCTCTCCAGGCCTTCATTTTATCTTTTTTTTTTTAAAAAAAATATTTTATTTTTATTTATTTGATAGAGAGGGGGACAGAGAGAGAGAATGGGTGCGCCAGGGCCTCCAGCCACAACAAACGAACTCTAGACGCATGCACCCCCTTGTGCATCTGGCTAATGTCAGTCCTGGGGAATTGAACCTGGGTCCTTTGGCTTTGCAAGCAAACGCCTTAATCGCTAAGCCATCCCTCCAGCCCCATTTTATCTTTTAACATTTATTTTTTTAAATATTTGTTCGTGTGTGCGTATATGTATACATGTGTGTGTGCATGCACATGTGCACAGTGGGGCCTCTTAATGCTACAAAAGAACTCCAGACACATGTGCCATTTTAGGGGATTCCAGCATATGTGGGTACCGGGGAATCAAACCTGAGCCAGCAGGCTTTGCAAGTAAGTACCTTTATATACTGAGCTGTCTCCCCAGTCCTTCCCAGCCATTTTGATTCTCAAGTCTCAGACAAGACTTCCCATCTCCTTAAAACAAGGACATAATGTACATCGTTATAGTATGATCATCAAAAATACATTGAGGAAGGGCTCTGTGATAAAGTACTTACCAAGAATATCTGTGTACCTGAGGTCAGCTTCCCAGACCCCATATAAAAGCTGGAAGCTGTGGCGGGCTTCTATAATCCCAGTGTGCCTATAGCAAGAAAGGAGATGGAAACAGAAGACTTTCCCAGAAGCTCATGAATGGAGTCGTGAACAACAATGTGAGACTTTGCTTCAAAACAAGGTGGAAGGGAAGGATTTGCCTGAAAGTTGTTCCCTGCACATACTGTGGTACATGTGTGTACACACACACGAACATGCCAAACACATGAGCATGTGCACACATATACACAAATACACAAAATACATAAAAATTTTAAAAACACATTGTTTGGGCTAGAGAGATGGCTCAGTTGTTAATTGTGCTTCCTGTACAAGCATGGGGTCTGAAGGGCCTGAAACCCCAAGTTTAAATCTCCAGGTCCCATGTAAACAGCTGGGCATGGCCACGTGCACCTGTTACCTCATCCTTCAAAGGGGAGCAGAGACCAGGGAATCACCCAGGCTTGCAGAAAAACAGCAAGCTCCAATATCAGTAGAAGACTTCACCTCAAAATGAGAATGGGCAGAAGAGTAGTAGAGCACAATACCTGACATAGTGTTCTAGCCACTGTAGGCAGGCAGCACACTTCCTTGCCTCAGGTGAACACGTGGCGTACTGCAAGGGCACATACACGTGCATACACCACACACATTCACACAAGCAAAAAGCAAAAAAGGGCTGGAGAGATGGCTAAGTGGCTAAGACGCCTGCCTGCAAAGCCTAAGAATGCCCGTTCTATTCTCCAGGTCCCACGTTTAGCCAGATGCAAAAGTGACACAAGCACACAATGTCGCACATGCGCACAAGGAGGCGAATGTGTCGAGTTTGTTCATAGTGGCTGAGAGGCTGCTGGTGCACCCATTCTCTCTCTCTCTCTCTCTCTCTCTCTCTCTCTCTCTCTCAAATTAAAAAAAAAAGCAAAAAAAAAACCCCAAAATATTGATCTATCATATTATATCCATAGATCCCATTGCATCTTCAAAATATTTGCTTGTTTACTCATTTATTTATTGAGGCAGGGTCTCATGTATCCCAAGGTTGGCTTCAAACTCACTATATAGATAAGGATGACTTTGAACACCTGTTCCTTCTGCCTTCACCTCTTGAATGCTGGCCTGGTTCATGTGCTGCTGGGATTATACCTAGGCTCTGTGTATGCTAGGTAAGCACTCTACTAACTGAGTTACATCCCTGGCCCATGACTCAGGATTTTTCAAATGGCTCTGAAATCCATCCTAGGATCACAGTTGTATTTATTTGTCTGTTTGTCTTCTTCAATACAAAAGAGTAACACAATCTCTTTGTCTTTCGTGACCTTGACATTTTTATGTGTGTAGACTGGAAGTTTGTGGATGATATGGTCTTGTTTGATGTTTCTCATGATTGCTAAATGCAGAAGAGGTGTTGTGCTCTTCACAGGTCAGATGAGGAGCACGTAATGTCAGCCTGCCCCATAACCAAAGTTACTTGGATTTGATGTTGTTTGTCAGGTTTCTGTAGTTATTAATAAGTAATTAACAGGTGCTTAGAAGGGCTGCAGAGATGGTCAGTGGTTATAGGTGTTTGCTTGCAAAGCTTGCTGGCTCGGGTTTAATTCTCCAGCACCAACGTAAAGCTATATACAAATAGTGGCATTTGCAGTGATGAGACAATGGAACACCCATACACACATGTACTCATGCAAATAAATGTATAAAAATCTCTTGAAAATTCTTAGAGAAGGCTGAGAATCGCTGTGAGTTTGAGGCCAACCTGGGACTAAAGAATGAGTGCCAGGTCAGCCTGGGCTAGAGTGAGACCCTATCTCGAAAAGATAAAACAACAACAACAAAAATGCTTAGAGAAGCCATGAAGCTGTATCAGTGGCTTTCCCTTTTATCTTTCCCTTAGCTCCCTATTGATAATTTTTGCCTGACTCACTTTTTTGTTTTGTTTTGTTTTGTTTTGTTTTGTTTTGTTTTGTTTTGTTTTGTTTCTAGTGCTGAGGACCGAACCCAGGGGCTTGTGCTTGCTAAGCAGGCACTCATCCACCGAGCTAAATCTGTAACCCTGTTTTGATTTAATTTTAATTTTTCTTGAGGTAGGGTCTTGCTCTAGCCAAGGCTGATCTGAAATTTACTATGTAGTCTCAGGGTGGACTTGAACTCACAGCCATCCTCCTACATCTGCCTCCTGAGTTCTGGGATTAAAGACATGTGCCACCATGCCTGGCTCTGAATCATTTATTTACTAAGATAATTTCCAAATGGTGACTTTTTCACTTTTCTCATTTCTTCTACATTTAAAAAAGCTCTTCTCCCAAAAGAAAAAAAAAAAAAAGCTCTTCTAAAGAAAGAAAGAAAAAGAAAGAAAAAGAAAAGCTGTCCTCCAAGATTCATGAATTACTGCATGGCTCATGGATTCTAATTTTATTCCGTAGGTTAAAGACATTACTTTTGTTTGTTTGTTGTTGTTGTTGATTTGGTTGTTTTTTGAGGTAGGGTTTCACGCTAGCCCAGGCTGACCTGGAATTCACCATGTAGTCTCAGGGTGGCCTCGAACTCACAGCGATCCTCCTACCTCTGCCTCACAAGTTCTGGGAGTAAAAGCATGTGCCACCAGGCCCAGCTTCCTCCCCACTTTTTATTTTATGTTGGAATTAACCTCTGCCTATAAAAAAACTACAAAAATAGTACAGATTTCCCATATTACTTTCATCCCATTCCCTTTGATGTTAACATCTTAAATAACAACAGAAGAGTTGTTAACACTGCCAGATTAAGTGAAGGTGGCAGATGCCTATGATCCCAGTATTCAGTAGCTGAGGCAAGAGGATTATTAGTTTGAAGACGTCCTGGGCTATATAATATAGCAAGGCAATGTCTCAAAAAAAGCCAAACAAGGGTTGGGAAGATGGCTCAGAGGTTGAGTGTTCATCACTTAAGCATGAGGGCCTAAGACCAGTTGAGTTGGATTTCCCAGAATTCACATAAAAAGCTATGTGTGAGCTAGGCGTGGTAGCACACGCCTTTAATCCCAGCACTCGGGAGGCAGAGGTAGGAGGATCGCCGAGAGTTCGAGGCCACCCTGAGACTACATATTGAATTCCAGGTCAGCCTGGGCCAAAGTGAGACCCTACCTTGCAAAACCAAAAAAAAAAAAAAAAAAAAAAAAAAGCTATGTGTGAGCCGGGTGTGGTGGCGCACACCTTTAATCCCAGAACAAGGCAGGCAGAGGTAGGAGGATCGCCATGAGTTCAAGGCCAGCCTGAGACTACATATATAGTGAATTCCAGGTCAGCCTGGCCTAGAGTGAGACCCTACCTCTAAAAAAGAGCTATGTGTGGCCATGCAAGTCTGTAACCCCAATCTGTGGGGGTGGATACAAGAATCACTGTGCCTTGCTGGCAGCAAACAGTGGCTCGGACCTGAGGGAGAGACCCATAACAAGGAAGAACACGGATGAGCAACCGCAAAGGGCACTCAGAGCTCTCCTCTGGCCTTTGCACATGTGTACATGGTGCATGTATCTGCACACACATGTGCATACAGCACATATGCATCACACCACACATACTGTACACACACATACACACACACAAATGCATACGTGCCCCCCAAAAGCCTAGCAAGTTAAAGTTGCTACAGTAGTGTCACTGATCTCCAGACCTTGTTGATTCTTACATTTTCACTAACGTCCTTTTTCTCTTCTCGGATCTGTCATTTGTTTATTGCTCAAATCATCTATGGCCAGTGGAAATTCTTTCTAGCTGGCTCTTCATCCTTTTAACATGCCTCTATCATTGTTTGAGGTTTCCTCATATATAACTGATCTCCCAGCCATGTTCAAACCAAACCTTGTCCTCCCTGTCCCACTGGCCACCCCAGAACCAAGTCATCAGCCCCAAGCCAAGGGAGAAGGGTGCATACTTGGGTTAGTGCCCTGGAATGCACAATGCTGACACTGTTCAGGGAGCACACATGCTTTGCCCTGCTCGCTTCTCAGGCCCCATCTCCTCCCAGTGCCACATGTGTGTTTAGAAGATTTGTTGCTCCGAGTAATAACTGCAGAGCAATCAGCAGACATTGGCATGATTCTCCTGAGTTCAGTCTGCAGTGAAACGGTCTTCTCATCTTCTTTCTTTTATTCTGTGGGTGGTGGTAGCAGTAGCAGTAGCAGTGTGTATGTGCAAATGCACATATGCATGCCTTATTTCCCTGAGACAGAGTCTCATGCTGGAGCTCCCCATTTTTTCAGTTAGGCTGGCTGACCTGCGAGTCCCAGTGATCCTCCTGTCTCCACCCCTTTCACAGTGCTGAGGGTACAAGCATGCATAGCTCTCCCCAGCTTGTTATATGGGTACTGGAGATTGAACTCAGGCCCTCATGCTTGCACAGCAAATGCTTTCCCCTGCTAGGCCATCCCCAGCCCCTCTCCTTTTATTTTAATCTTTCTCTCCACTAATGCCACTCTGCAGTAGTCTTGACTCCTAGGGAATTTAATTCATCCGTGGAACTTTCAACAGTATGTCCTGTGATACTTTCAAATGCTTATACAGTTGTGGGGCACAAAACTCCACATAGCCATGTCCTATTTCTCTAAGCTGAGGATAACCTCAATAGCATGGTAATGCCTTTATCTGTGCAGGGCTTTATAGTTTTTTAAATATTTAATTTAATTTTATTTATTTGAGAGAGAGAGAGGAAGAGTCAGAGAGAAAGAGTGAATGGGTGCACCAGGGCCTTCAGCCACTGCAAACGAACTCCGGACGTATGTGCCTCATGTACATCTGGCTTACGTGGGTCCTGGGGGATCAAACCTGGGTCCTTAGGCTTCATAGGCAAATAAATGCCTTAACCACTAAGCCATTTCCCCAGCCCAGATTTATAGTTTTGAAATCAAATCATGATATAGCACCTAAAACTTAAAGTCAAGCAAGCCCAAGTTCAAATTCCAATTCTAATAAATTCTGTGACCTTGGGCAAGGTGTTCTGTAGTCTCAGGCTTGGTTGATTTATCTATAAAAGGGGATAAAGTCTTCTACTAAAGGCAATTAGGAGGATTAAATGAGATTGTATTTATAAAACCTCTGGTAGCCTAATGGAAGAGATAGACCAAAAAAAAAAAAAAAAAAAAAAAAAAGGTTCTATGCAGTGGTAAGAGATAGATATAGAAATGGATTTCAGTGGGAATTCAGAGGAATGTATACATCAAACTAAAGGACAGATTATTTTCAATTTATATCTCCACCCTCAGCCAAACCTCATATATGCTGTACTTTTAAATATATATGTGTATATATATATATTTAAGAGAGAGACAAGAGAGAGAGAGAATGGGCATGCCAGAACCTCCAGCCATTGCACACGAACTCCAGACGCATGCGCCTCCTTGAGCATCTTTCTTACGTGGATCCTGGAGAATTGAACCGTGATCCTTTGGCTTTGCAGGCAAATGCCTTAACTGCTAAGCCATCTCTCCAGCCCATGATGCTCTACTTTTATGAACTACTGATCCTCTTGTCTGTACTTCTCACTTCTGACTACATGCCTTCTTTTTTTTTTTTTTTTTTTTTTTGTGAGGTAGGGTCTCACTCTGGTCCAGGCTGACCTGGAATTAACTATGTAGTCTCAGGGTGGCCTCGAACTCTCGGCGATCCTCCAACCTCTGCCTCCCGAGTGCTGGGATTAAAGGCGTGCTCCACCACACCCGGCTCTCTGCCTCTTTCTTGCTCTCAAATAAATAAATAAATAAAATATATTTTAAAAATATTTACTTGTAAGTAGAGAGTGATAGAAGAGAGATGGAGACAGAAAGACTAGCACACCAGGACTTCTGGCTACTGCAAACTCCATATGCGTGTCCCACTGTGCATCTGGCTTTGCATGGGTACTGGGGAATTAAATCTGGGTCATTAGGCTTTAAAGGTAAGCACCTTAACTGCTGAGCCATCTCTCCAGCCCATCTTATTTTTTTAACTTTTCAAAATAATTTATGTAGTTATTATCTCTCTCTCTCTCTCTCTCTCTCTCTTTCTTTCTCTCTCTCTCTCTCTCTCTCTCTCTGTGTGTGTGTGTGTGTGTGTGTGTGTACGCACCATAGGACACATGTGGAAGTTAGAGGACAACTTGGAGGTATCTTTGCTCTACCTTTAAGATAGGATCTCTTGCTACTGCAGATGAACCAGCAGACTACAGTTGAAAGTCAGACTAGCTGGCCCATGAGCTTCAGATTCCCCTGGCTCCGCCTCCTATTGTAAACGTATTGGAATCACAGATGCATGTACCACTTTGCATCCAACCTTACGTTGGTGCTGATAAAAATTGGACCCTTATGCCTGGCGTGGTGGCGCACGCCTTTAATCCCAGCACTCGGGAGGCAGAGGTAGGAGCATCGCAGTGAGTTCAAGGCCACCCTGAGACTACATAGTGAATTCCAGGTCAACCTGAGCTAGAGTGAAACCCTACCCCCTCCCAAAAAAATTGGACCCAGGCCATCAGGCTTTGTAAGCAAGTGCCTTTAACTGCTAAGTCATCTCCTTAGCCCCTTTTAACTCTTGTTTTGATAATTTTTATACATGTATATCATGTATTTTTATCATAATCCCCTCCCATTACCTTCTCTTGTCCCCCTTCCACTGAACCCCTTCTTTCCAGCTAGTCCTTCTTCTATTTTGATGTTTTGGAGGGGGGTTGCCACTTCTCTACCGTCCATGACAAAATGTCGATGAGCACAATACTGAGCACAAGGGTTCGGGTAATGACAATCCCTGAGGTCATGAATGCAGCAGCCGCTGCATGACTGGACGATAGCATTCCAAAGCACTCCTTCTCAGCCTCTGGCTTAACGTTCATTCTGTCCTCTCCTCACAGTGTTCCCTGAGCTGTGGAGGGCCTGATGGAGATGTCTCATGTAGTGCTGAGCACTCTATACTCACTTATTCTCAGCTCTTTGATGAGGTTTGAATCTCCCCAGTCGTCACTGCCCACTACAAAAAGAGGCTTCTCTGACTCAAAGTGAGAGCAGCATTCATCTATGGATGTAAACATACATATTTAGAGAGTAGTTTGATGGGCACAACATATCCATTTAGCCAAATGACAGGTCTACCATTGCCTCCCCAACCATAGGCTTTTGACCAGGTTTTCAGTACCAGACATAAATCCCCTCCCATAAAATGGGCCTCAAATCGATTCAGAGAGTAGTTGGTTTCCTCCATAACAGTCATCATACTGTGGCATCAGTGGGCACATCTTGCTTGGCTGGTTGGTGTGTAGCTCACAGGGGCCACTGCCGGTTAAGACTGTTGGTAACTTTTCTCCTCCAGCAGCCTCGTAGCACTTTCCAACACTATGACAGTCAGATAGCCAACAGGAAAGAAGTTTTCAACCTCGTTCCAGCTTGATTTCTGTGTCCTGCAAATGAAGCATGTAGTGTCTTCAGCAAGAATCTTACCATCTAGTTCTAGTGGGCAGCCAAGAGCAGTGGCAATAGCCTTATCTGTCTTTTGTTTTTGTTAAACTCCCTCTTTCTCTTTTTCTGTTTGTTCGTTTGTTCGTTTGTTTGTTTGTGACAAAATCCAGGCTGGTCTTGAACTTCCATTCTTCCTGCCTCCACTCCAAAATTCTGGGATTATAGCCATGTGCCACCACACCCAGTTTATGTGGTGTTGGGGATCAAACCCAGGACCTCATGCATGCTAGGCCAGCATTCTGCCAACTGAGCTACATTCCCCAGCCCACTTTGTCTCATTTTCTGCCTGAATCTACTACAAACTTTCTCTTCAGCCTGCTCTGTTATTTACTTTGTCTAAACCATATTACACATTGTCTCTGCACTGCAAATTTAGCATTTTGTCACTGCCTCGAAATGTAAATATTATAACTATGTGGCGACTATATTTACCCCACAGCCCTCAATCAGTACTTGACTATGAACTCTAACTTCATTGTATTCACTTTAAAGACACCTTTCTGAGTCATCATGCCACACATTCCCTTCTCCACAAGTCCTACATGAAGATCTTGCCAAAATGCCTAGAAGAATTGCTAACTTCGTTTTAAAAATTTTTTAATTTTAAAAATTTGCATCTTCTACTTACAGTCCTCTGAGCCTTGCACATAGTAAGTGCTTGATCAATCCTTAGTTGCATTAGATGGATCATCTATTCAAAACTAATGAACCTTTCCATTCCCACTGGGGCACCTTTTACTCTTTCCTCTGTGAAGCGTGGACTGCTCATTGTCTCATGTCTTGTATAACATCGAAGCATGTTGATGTAAAGAGTGGAAGAAGGCAGGAAAGGTTTCCTCAACTAGTTTATTTATCTTCTACACTTGAGAACAATGTCAACAGTAACTTGGTGTGCATTCAGAAAAAATGTAGATCTTTCGAGTTCTTTGGTGGAACTTCTTGATGCTGTATAATCATAATTAATTACAAGCTTACTCATTGGGTTGCTTATGAAACGAGTGAGGATCAGCTTCTAGAGGAGTAGATGGAGATTAAAGTAAAAATAGTCAAGACCCGGCCCCTGCTTTAGTGAGCGCTGTTCACTCTTCTCAGCAGACTCAAATGGAGTCTTTGCCTTCTGGTCCAAGTTCTCTGCTGGACTAGCTCCACCCCCATCTCCACCTATACACTGCTTCATTTCCATCCTTAGCAACAAAAGTGGAGGTTGACTGGCTGTGTGTGCATTGGGTACAGATAGGAAGATTAACTTGATGCATGATCCTGAGCAGCAGGCTAGGGGAGCATGAGTATTCTCCCACCTTGAAGGAGACATGATCATAGACTGGAGCAGAAGACCTGACTACTGTTAAACCAGCAACCTCCACTCTTTACTAGCTTTAGCTCGTAAGGCAGCTAGCTGGAGTGCTCTCTCCAAGTCTGTTGAATTACAGAGTTGATCTAGAAAATGGCTTGGCACATTGCACTGTGTTGTAAAGTGTTCAATCACATCTGTAGTTCCAGTACCTGAGAGGTTGAGGCAGGAAGATAACAAGTTCCAGGCCAGCTTGGGGAACATAGAAAGACCCTGTCTCAAACAAAAACAAGAGTCAGATGTTTGGCACACATATATTTAAACCCAGCACTCAGGAAGCTGAGACAGGAGGATTGTCGTAAGTGCCAAGCCTGCTTGGGCACACTGTTTCAGGCTAGCCTGGGTTTACAGAGTGAGACCCTGTCTCAAAACAAAAGTTGGGAAGCCGGGTGTGGTGGCGCATGCCTTTAATCCCAGCACTTGGGAGGCAGAGGTAGAAGGATCGCAGTGAGTTCAAGGCCACCCTGGGACTACATAGGGCATTCCAGATCATCCTGGGCTAGAGTGAGACCCTACCTCGAAAAACCAGAAATATAAAATAAAATTTAAAAGTTGGGTGGCTTTGAGTGTCAGATGATAGAAGTTCCAGCTAAGAGAGGGGAGTTATGCAGTTATGCAGATGAGGGCTGGGGTGACAGAAGAGCTCTCAACCAAGAGGCATCAGTGAGACCCAGTGATGGGAGGAGGTGGAACAGAGGCTACAGAGAGATGACTGGCTAGAATAGAAGTCTGCAGTGGAGGAGAGGTGGTAGACAGAAAAATGAGGCAAGAAGAGGTTATGAGGAGTGGGGGTGGGGACCATGGAGATTTCCAAGGTCAACTAGTGAGGTCCTTCTCAGTTTTCTATGACCATGGGCAAAGACCTAGCCTGGCCTGAAGCAGCCACATCTGGATGTAGTAAACTTTGAATAACAAAAGCACTTGAGTAAAATGTCAATTTTTTCCTATTCCTGCTAATTGGTGTTGTGTGTGGTTCTTATATTTTTCTCCCTGTTATATAAACATATTTTTAAAACAGCTGGATTCCTGTAGCCTGAGCCAGCAGGCTAAAAGGGTGCCACATGTCAAGAGTGGGACCTCTCCTTGTCCACACAGCACAGCTGTGCTGAGCACAGCGCTTACAGTCCTGCTAGGTTCTAGCTCACAGTGACTCAGGGTGGCTCAGGAAAACTCAGGGATGTTTACACGGGCAGTGGGAGAGGGATCATAACCACCACCAGCAGCACCAGCACGGCCCAGGCAGGTCTGGAGCTACTCCCAGCCACTTTTTCCAAGATTATTTTTACACCTTTAATTCTGGAAGTCCTAAGAAAAAATTGAAAACTGTTAAGCTCAGAGAATGAAAGCATTCTTTTTTGAGAGAGAGAGAAAGAGGCAGAGAAAGAGAGAGAATGGGCGTGCCAGGACTTTCAGCCTACTGCAGACAAACTCCAGACACATGCGTCCCCTTGTGCACATGTGTGCGCTTGCATCACTGTGCATCTGGCTATGTGGGACCTGGAGATTTGAACATGAGTTCTTAGGCTTTGCAGGCAAGCACCTTAACCACTAAGCCATCTCTCCAGCCCCGTGGTTTTTTTTTTTGTTTGTTTGTTTGTTTGTTTGTTTGTTCAGTAAGTTTTTTTTTTCTGTAAGCTTCTCTTTGTTTGGACATCCTTCCATTGGACACATTTAGGTTTATGATGTTTAAACCTTTGCTGACATTTTAACTTATTTTGGTCAAATAGAATAGCAAAAAGCCTGAAGCTTAGATCCAGGTGCTTGCTTTGAATTCTGGTTTCCCCACTGTTTTTTTTTTTTTTTTGTTGTTGTTTTGTTTTGGTTTTGCAAGGTAGGGTCTCACTCTGGCCCAGGCTGACCTGGAATTAACTATGTAGTCTCAGGGTGGCCTCGAACTCACAATAATCCTTCTACCTCTGCCTCCCGAGTGCTGGGATTAAAGGCGTGCGCCACCACGCCTGGCCTCCCCACTGTTTTGGACAAGGTGTATCACTCTTCTACACCTAACCTTGAAAGGAAGGATAGTCCAGCACCTGCTCTGGGTTGTTGTTGAAGAGTAAACAAGGTTCAGTGACATGCCTATATAGCATGGCCATGACATCAGGCAGTCATAAGTATTTGGAAAATGGTCACTGTCAGTATTGCCTGTGGTGTTTATTTGTGCAAAGGATAACTGGTACTGAATAGCTTGGGCTGTTTACTTAAGTAGTGAGTTCTCAACTCAGCTCTGCCACTAAGTTTTGTGATTCACTTTGTGTGTGTGTGTTTGGTGCATGTGTGTGCACACATGCATGTGGAGGTCAGAGGACAACCTCAGGTATGCTATCCACCTCTTTTAGAACAGGGCCACTCAGTGGCCTGAAGTTGACCAGTTAGGCTGAACTGGCTGGATGGTGAACACTAAGGATCCGCCTGTCTCTGCCTCCCAGCATTGGGATTACAGGTGTGCACCAATGTGCCTGACATTTTATGTGGATACTGGGGATAGAGCTCAGGTCCTCACGCTTGCACGGCAAGCACTTTACCCACTGAGCTATCTCTGCAGCTCCTGTGATAAACTTTGGATTTCTCTTTCTCTAGTGGGGGCAGCATTACCCTATCTCCCTCATAGGGACTTGAGGCAGCACGCAAATGCCAAATTCCATTGCTGCCATTACTTCAGGGCATGGTGGTGAATGAGGACATTAATTTAAAAATGGGTCCACTTTTGTTTTTTCAAGGTACGGTCTCACTCTAGCCCAGGCTGACCTGGAATTCACTATCTAGTCTCAGGGTGGCCTTGAACTCACAGCTATCCTCCTACCTCTGCCTCCTGAGTGCTGGGATTAAAGGTGTGAGCCACCACGCCCAACTTAGGATGCATCAGGAACGATCACTTGTGGCAGTGACATACATTGCAGAAAGCATATTTGCTTGATCTTTCTTGAAATAAAAAAACATTTGTGGTGTTCTCTCTCCTAGAAACCTTGGAGACCTGATAGATCGGTTCGTGGCTGATTTCAAAGCCCAGGGTCCACCCAAGCCCAACACTGATGAAGGAGGCGCTGTTCTCCCCAGCTGTGCTGACCTCTTTGTCTACTACAAGAAGTGCATGGTGCAGTGCTCACAGCTCAGCACTGGTGAGCCCATGATTGCCCTGACCACCATTTTCCAGAAGTACCTTCGAGAATACGCCTGGAAAATCCTCTCTGGCAACCTGCCCAAGTGAGTCCTATTCTCCATGGTTTGAACAGTGCAGGGAGACTTGAAACATTCCTAAATATGGGAATCTTGAAGGAAACCCACTCTGGGGTTGTTTACTGAAATGCTGAGAGTGTCAAGGAGGAAAACACTCTTACTGAATTCCCAAGGGTCTGACGCTCTTTCCTCTCCAAGGACATCGCATAGCCGATCATGACCATTAGTGGAGATGCTCCCAGGGCAGGTCACACCATGCCACAGTGGACTCCAGAGAGTCAGTCCTTTCATACATATGCATATAATGTACATGGATTCAAGGAGAGCTACAGGTCAAGAGAAAAAAAAGGGAGGTGATGGAAATAACTATTAAATAGCATAGGCAATTTTATTCAAGCCTCATTCAGTGTGTTCATGCCTGGAGCAATAGATAGGTAGGAAGCAGAGTGCTCTTATTCCTCCTGCTGTGCAGAACAGTCTGATACTTCAAGATGTAGTAGGATTGGGGGGGGGCTCATATTATAGCTCCTAGATATTAGGAGATTGTTATATGCTTATTACTAAAAGTAATTGGTGTTAGCAATGCTTGGGTTATATGGAGGTTTAACTATAATGGAGTGTGACCTAACAGTGTTTCTGAATTCAGTATTTACAGATCATCCCCATGGCTAAATTTATGATTCTAGAATTGCTTGCTGTCATTGTCACTGAAATGTTTCATGTGTGGTAGTTTTACTTAATTTGGAGGAAAGAGTAGAATTCTGTGCTCTACAGAAGTTTTAGAGTATCAGAGAAGCACAAGGAAGAAAATGAAAACCACTTTAATTTCACCACCTAAACACATTTCCCTCCTCCCTGTCTTTCTCTCTCTCTCTCCTCTCTCTCTCACACACACACACACACACACACGTGCACACACATGTACACCAGGTCTTATGAAGCTCAGTCTGGCTGGCCTCAGACGCCCTCCTACCTTACCTCCCTCGCAAGTGCTGAGATTACAGGTATGAGTGGCCATACCTGGCTTATTTTTCCATTCTTTATTCATTTGTATACATGTCACATGTTGTGTGTGGCTTTTGTTTGCATACTTAACAGAATTAGTACTCTTCTGCTGATAGTCTTATGCTCTGCTGTTTCCACTTCACATCATTTTGTGAGCACTTCCCATGAGGACTAGTCAGTGTCCCGGCTGGAAGCACATGGCGTACACACTCAGCCGAAGCTGCTGTGAGCAGGAGTAGTCAGTCAGGTGCAAGCTGAAAGGAAGTAACAGTGTTCTGAAGCATCCGTGTACCAGTGGGTGACAGTCACCACTGCAGAAGTCATCTGGGAGCTGGGTCTGTGTGAGGACGTGCCCCACAGAAACTGTCTTCACACAGTCTGGGAGCTGCTGTCTGATCTCCTGAAGCACTAAGGATTGGGGTGGGAGTTTCTTAACATTCACTCCTCCCCAAGTACAACATGTACATTCCAGCGCAGAATTTTCTTAACTAAGGGGAAACGTTGGGGAACCAGCTTTGTGCTGTAGGCAGGTGATCCCAAACAAGCTCTACATCATGGAAAATTCTAAGCTGAAGTGTGAGGCCGCTGAGCAGCCTCCTTAGAAGTACTGCCCCATCCTCGGTGACAGGACTGATTACTTTTAGAACTGTGTCTTCCTATTCCTGACAGTGAGAGGGACTAAACAGATGACAGTCAGGGTAAGGTCAGGAGGAAAGGACTCATTGTACGTGGATTTATTTGGACCACAGCCAGCCTTTCCTTCCCTTCTTTCTTTGTCTTAAAATATGCAGCTTCAGGAAGCAAATTAGAAAATACAGGCTGACCAGTTCCTGTTCCTCTCCTTCAGAACCAGCAGCAGCAGCGGAGGGCTGACCATCAGCAGCCTCCTCAAGGAAAAGGAGGGCTCTGAGGTAGCCAAGTTTACCTTGGAGGAGCTCTGCCTCATCTGCAGTATCCTGAGCACAGCTGAGTACTGTCTGGCTACCACGCAGCAGGTGAGCCACCCCAGCCGCCCACTGCCACCTCATTCCCAAGGCCCAGACCCAGTATGTATACCCATCAAGCCCCGAACAACCTTAGGCAAACCAGTTGGCCTCAGAGAGAGCAAAACTCACTGTGCAGTCATCTTACACAAGGGCCTTATTAAAGGGAGATGTGGTAAGAAAGTATGACCAGTCTCCTCCCTATGGTTGTGTAAGCCACTCAGCAGACATGAACTCTTGAAAGTAGGTCAGTAGCACCGTCTCCCTCATAAGAAAGCAGCCATAAGCCCAGTGGTACCAGGACCCAGCCTCGGTGGGTGAGTCACACCCAGTGACTCCAGTCTTAGAGGTGTGACTAAGCCCAGCAAAGACCTTGAGACTTGTCTGTGCCTCCTTAAATTTTACAGCATTCTCCATCCACCAAAACAAATAACCATTGTTTGAGACGCTGACGTTCAGGAACTATGAAGCAGGAAGGGGCGATGCCTCTACTGGAGCCCCCCAAATGGCATAGTTCAGCAAACCAACTTAGCAGAAGGAAGACCTAGAGTAATTTCCCCTTTGGCCTTAGAGAGGGGATTAGAAGTTCTCTTCCCCATCTCGTCTGGGGTTCCCCTAAGACTCAGAGACAGAAAATGACTTGGGAAGGTTCTGCTCCTCCACTTTTGTGTTTATTATCTCCACATGGTCTAGCTTCTAGGAAAGCAGTCATAAACAAGAGTTCAGACATTACAGCTTGAAGCTCCTGTGTGCCAGGGCACAAATACAAGAAGTGTTCCAACAGACTCCACAAGGGTCAGCCAAGCAGACACAGAGGATGAGCAGAGCTGTAGCATGCTCTGCCTGGGGTCATGGTCACACTGAAGTAGACAGGGAATGACCTGTAAAGGTTTTTGCCTTGGAGCCAGAGTCAGCAATGCCGAGCACCCTCAGAGCAGGACCTTGGTATCTGAGAGGACTTCCAAGAAAATTAAGTGTTTAGTGCCAGGCACTGTATCTGGTATTAATTAACAGGGGTGAGTAGAGTAGATAAATGCCTTTCTTTTGGGAAACATAGAACTAATGGGAGAAACAAATAATAAACAAGTAAGCCAAGATTAAAATTCTATTTTGTGGTAAGTATTGGAGAAAAAATGAATGCCAAATGAGGAGTTTGAAGGGATTGGGAAATTGGGGTCTAGCAAAGCAATGGGCTGGTAGGGTAGGTGAGCGGGAGCATCTTGGAGAGGAAGGAGAAGTATGGAGTATGAAGGTCCCTGGTGTGTTTTAAGGCCCATGGCACAGCAGAACCTAGACTGACCTGGAATTCACTCTGTAGTCTCAGGCTGACTTTGAAGTGACAGCTTTAAGAGTATTTTTTGGGCTGGGCATGGTGGTACATACCTTTAATCTCAGCAATTGGGGGCAGAGGTAGGAGGATCGTCATGAGTTCAAGGTCACCCTGAGACTACATAGGGAATTCCAGGTCAGCCTGGCCTAGAGCAAGACCTTACCTCAAAAAACAAACCAGGGCTGGAGAGATGGCTTAGTGGTTAAACGCTTGCCTGTGAAGCCTAAGGACCCTGGTTCAAGGCTCTATTCTCCAGGACCCACATAAGCCAGATGCACAAGGGGGAGCACACATCTGGAATTTGTTTTCAGTGGCTGGAGGCCCTGGCACTCCCATTCTCTCTCTCTCTTTCTACCTGCCTATTTCTGTATCTCTATCTCTCATAAATAAATAAATAAATAAATAAATAAATAAATAAATTTTTTTAAAAGTATTTTTAATATTTTATTTTTATTTATTCTTTTTTATTTTTTTATTGACAACTTCTATACTTACATACAAAAAAGTATATTTCCCTCCCCTCCCCCATTCCCCTTTAGAACTCCAATCTCCGTCGTATCCCCTCCCTCTCTCCATTAGTCTCTCTTTTAATTTGAAGTCATCATCTTTTTCTTCTATTATGAGGATCTTGCGAAGGTATTGCTAGGCACTGCAAGATCATGGATATTGAGGCCAATTTCTGTCTGGGCAGTTGCGTTGTAAGGAGTCATACCCTTCCTTTGGCTTTTCCATTCTATCCACCCCCTCTTCCGCAATGGTCTCTGAGCCTTGGAGGGTGTGACACAGGTGTTTCAGTGCTGGGCACTCCTCCTCCCCTTCTTCTCAGCACTATGTTGCCTTTTGGGTCATCTCAGTGGTCATCGCCATCTGAAAAGAGAAACTCCTCTAACCAGAAGTGAGAGTAGCATTAATATGTGAATATGAACATTAAGCGTAGTGCTTTCAGGGTAGCTTGGTGGGAATAATATATACATTTAACCAGACAAGCTCAGGCTTTATACCCCTAATATTTATTCTTTATTAGAGAGAGAAAGAGAGAGAATGGGCACAACAGGGCCTCCAGCCACTGACAAATGAACTGCAGACACATGAGCCACCATGTCCATCTGGCTTACGTGGGTTCTGGGAATCAAACCTGGGTCCTTAGGCTTCACAGGCAAGTGCCTTGACCACTAAGCCATCTCTCCAGCCCAAGAGTACTTTTAAACAATGCAAAGCATTCATTATTCCTAGAGTGGGTATAATAAATTTAAGAATACTAATCGGTTCCTGGGCGTGCTTTCAAGATATTTCTAGTTCCTGGTCCTGTGTACTCCTCTCTGAGGCTCTGTGCTAAGCTGAAGAGTAACAAAAGTGGAGACTGAGCCGGGCGTGGTGGCGCACGCCTTTAATCCCAGCACTCGGGGAGGCAGAGGTAGGAGGATCGCCATGAGTTCGAGGCCACCCTGACACTACATAGTGAATTCCAGGTCAGCCTGGACCAGAGTGAGACCCTATCTCAAAAAACAAACAAAAAAAAGTGGAGACTGTTTCTTTGATGTGCCACTGGAGACATCTAACACCTCAGTAAGGTGGTGGCCCATAGTAACACTGAGCAAATTTGTTAACTCACTTTACTACCATTCCCTGTAAAAGTTTCCAATGCTGGTGGGCAAGTCTGAAGTTCATGAGTCAGGCAAGGAGTACCTTAAAACCAAGGCTGTATGAGTTATTTTTCTTTTTGCTGTGCTAAAATACCTGTCAGAAGCAACTTGAGGGAGGAAAGATTCATTGCAGTCCATTTCAGCAGAGAAGGCACAGGCGTTCATGGCAGAGGGAGCCTGGAGCAGAGACTCCTCATGTGTGGTGAACCATGAAGCAGACTGTAGCCAGAACCAGTGCCGTGAAGCCTGATTTTGGCCAGTTAGACTCCACCTCCAAAAGGCTACATAGTCTTAAACAAGCTGGGGACCAAGCACTGAAATAATAAGCCTATGAGAGACATTCCAGAGTCATACCATAACAGGCCTTTTCAATAATTCTATGCATTGTTTTGATATGTCATAAGAAACAAATCCAGACAATGTTAAAGGAGACAGGCTCTGAGGAAGTTTATTTCTGCCTTACTCCTTAGTACTCCTTGGGTAATCGACTCTAATTTCTCATCTGTAAAATAAGGATGATAATAGAATCTTCCTCATATGATTATGAAAATTCAGTGCAGTATCTGGAATTGTGCCTGTTTGATTAAGCTTAGAAAATGTTATTATTGTACTCTATTGGGTGATCATTAAGCATGTTCCTGTTTCTTAACAGCTAGAAGAAAAACTCAAAGAAAAAGTTGATGTAAGTCTGACTGAACGAATTAACCTCACGGGAGAAATGGATACTTTCAGCACGTATGTACCTTAGTCGTGTTTGCTTGAGGTCTAGCCTTTCTCCTTCATAGGGCAGCATCTGTCATTTATTCCTAAGAACCTAAGAGTTCTCCAGGGCCTCCTGTAGCCACTAAGAAGGAAGGGAAGAATAGGGAGGTGGCATCTACCTGTGTTCTACCTGCCATGCCTGTGCTGTCCTCACAGTTCAGGGTGGGGTTTCATCATTGCTGTCCCAGGTGCTAGAATCACAAAGAAAGAAATCCCCTTTTGACCATCCCCTACCTGCCCCACCAGGCCTACCTCCTGTGTTTTAGAAAACAGATGGCTACATTGTAGCCATTGAGAGGGCCATATTTAGAGGCTAAAGATGAACTTCATCAAGTTCAAACAGTAAAACAAAATTTTTGGAATAGTTCTCTCTCTGACAGGACCTCACAGTATTTTTGTTGTTCCTAGTCCCTTCCCACTGCCACTAAATGTAGTAGGGATGACCTTTCACTCACCACTTATTAAGTAAAAAACAAAGTCCTCAGTTCATTTCCACCAATTTCCTTTTTTCAATCACGTATTTATTTTAAGTTTATTTGCAAGCAAAGAGACAAAGAAACATAGAGAAGCAGCATGCCAGGGCCTCCTGCCACTGAAAACAAACTCCAGGTGCATGCACCACTCTATGCATCTGGCTTTACATGGATACTGGGGAATTGGATCTGGGCCTGTAGGTTTTGCAAGCAAGGTGTGTGTGTGTGTGTGTGTGTGTGCGCGCGCTAGGACCTCTTGCCACCACTGCAAACAAACACCAGATGCATTTACCACTTTTTGTATCTGGTTTTGTGTGGATACTGGGGAATTGAACTCAGGCTGGCAGGTTTTGCAAGCAAGTGCCTTTAACCACAGAGCCATCTCCCCAACCCTATACCCATTTCTTCTTCTTTTTCCTCCTCTGCCTCCTTCCCCTCTGCTTTTCCGTCTTAAATGATTTTATAAAACAGGTACTTTTCAAACAACTTGATGAGGGTGTGGGGGTGGCTGTTAGGGAGTGGCCCTGAAGTCTGGGACCTAACTAGGTAGGAACACACTGGAATAAGATCAGGATATGAAGAAAGAGCCAATAGCTTCTCCATTGTTAATTGAAACTTGAGCTTTGGTCATGAAATGATGAGTCTAAATTTTATACAGATGCCAGAAATGTTTGGCAGGGGCTGTCAGTCATCCAGTCACTTTATGGAGTAGTGACCACAGACAAATATATTTGGTTTGCAGGGTTATCTCCAGCAGCATCCAGTTGTTGGTTCAGGATCTGGACGCGGCCTGTGATCCTGCCCTGACTGCCATGAGCAAGGTAAGGTCTTAGGAACTGCCTTCTTACCAGACTTCCCAAAGTGACAGACTCGGTTCTCTAAGCCCTTCATTGCAGAGTACTCAGACTCTTCTGTGCTCTGTGTTAGCTGAGAGGGGAGTGGAAAGACCCTCCCCCCCACACTCCCAAGTTCCCAAAGCGCTCACTTTACTGTGCAGCTCAAGCCATTGCTGGTCCTTTGAAAATGAGATGGGGAGCCAGTGTGTTTGATGAGTCTGAAGGAGATGTGGTCTTTGATCGGCATCTGACACATGCTGGAAACCTTAACCTGGTCTCGCCAGAGTATTTTTGTTAGCTCTGAAGCAGTCAGTTCTGACTCATTCTTCATTCTTGCCCACTGATAGGTTTTTCTGACTTTCTGAGTTCTGGTGCCAATGCTAGATTGTTTGATCAGATAATAGACTCTGGTATTAATATCCTGGTGGTGTATCAGCCATCTTCCATCAGCCTTCAGCTCTCTAGGCTCCTCCTTTGGCACTTACCATCTGCCACCTCCTATTGCTATTTTTGGATTTTTTATGTCTATGCCTTTTCTTCCCAAAACAATATAAATTTTTTCTGTGTATAGTGACTCATGCCGGTAACCCCAGCATTTCAGAGGCTGAGGCAGGATGATTTCAAATTCAAGGCCAGCCTGAGACACATAGTGAGAACCTGTTTTAAAAAGGACCACAGGGCAGGGGAGGGGAGGGAAGAGGAGAGGAGGGGTAGGGCAGGATGGGGGGGAGGGAAGAAAGGACCACATCCCAACAAAAAGAAGAAAGTAAATTCCTGAAGTATGTAGTTCACACTGAAGATTCTCAAGTCTGTTGGTTAAGTTAAAATTAGACAATTTTTCAATAACTATTTTTTTCTTTTTTAAAAAATAAAGTGTGGGGGGAGGCTGGAGAAATGGCTTAGCAGTTAAGGCACCCACCTGCCAAGCCTAAGAACACCTGTTCAATCTCCAGGTCCCATGTTTAGCCAGGCGCAGAAGTGACACAAGCACGCAATGCCACTCTTGCCCACAAGGGGGCACACACATCTGGAGTTCATTCACAGTGGCTGAGAGGCCCCTGGTGCATCCAATCTCTCTTTCTGCCTCTTCCTCTCTGTCTCTGTCTGTCTCTCTCAAATAAAAATAAATAAATAAAGTAGGGCCAGGCATGGTGGCGCACACCTTTAATCCTAGCACTTGGGAGGCAGAGGTAGGAGGATCGCTGTGAGTTCAAGGCCACCCTGAGACTACATAGTAAATTCCAGGTCAGCTTGGGCTAGAGTGAAACCCTACCTTGAAAAACCAAAAATAAAAATAAAAATAAAAAAGTAGGGAGTTCACCACATAACTCATGCTGGCCTCAAACTCTCTTATATATCTTTTTTTATTAACTTTATTTACTTTAGAGAGAGAGAGGTGCAGATAGAGAGAATGGGCATGCCAGGGCATTCCGCCACTGTAAATGAACTCCAGATGCATGTGCCACCTTGTTCATCTAGCTTACATGGGTCCTGGAGAATTGAACCTGGGTCCTTTGGCTTTGCAGGCAAACACCTTAACCTCTAAGCCATCCCTCCAGCCCCTTTGTTAACTTTTAAGTTCAATTAACCTTGTAGAGAAGGAGTTAAAAAACTATAGCCTGCTTTTGTAAATAAATTATTTATTTATTTATTTATTGTTTAGTTTTTCGAGGTAGGGTCTTGCTCTAGCCCAGGCTGACCTGGAATTCACTATGTAGTCTCAGGGTGACCTCAAACTCACAGCAATCCTCCTTCCTCTGCCTCCCAAATGCTGGGATTAAAGGCATATGCCACCACACCCAGCTCAAATAAAGGATTTTTAAAATATATATTTTTTTATTTATTTATTTGCAAGCAGAAAGAGAGACTGGGTGCATCAGGGTCCCTTGCCTCTGCAAATGAACTCCAGATGGATGTGGCACTTTGTGCATCTGGCTTTACATATTACTGAAGAATCGAACCAGAGCTGTAAGGCTTTGCAGACAAGTGGTTTTAACTGCTGAGCCATCTCTGTAGCCTGTAAATAAAGTTTTATCAAAGCATAATCATGTTCACATGTATGTACAATCTATGGCTATATTTATGCTGTAAATGTATAATTAAGTAATTATAAGAAGACCTCATAGCCACATAGAAAAATATTTACTTTGACCCTTTACAGAAAAAAATGTACTAGTGCCTATTAAACTAGAGCCATAAATCTTACATCATTACTGTAAATTTTGGAGAAAGAACTTGTCTGGGGCATACTAGGCAGTACTTGTGGCAGAGGGCAGCAGGAAGTGTCTGACTGTGGAATCAGGTAGACCTAACTTCTTTTTCTTTCTTTTTTTCCCTCTTCATCTTTTATTGAAATACATTTTCTTTCTATGCTTCTTAGCTAACTGGGCATTCCACTGCACCACTGTTGATGTCATCTATGATGTCATGCGGGTGGCAGCCATCCACATTGCACCTCACAGACTGCGCAGTGTCCAGGAGCTCTTTGATAGTTCCAGAAAGTTCTCTGGCCAAAGACCCATGGCGCCTCTGTTGGGCAATATTGACAATCCCATTGAAAGAAATATTGCCACTGTGTCTAATGTTTTCCTGCTTCTTTCTGTCTCTTGGTGGCTTTCCTTGGGGGCTTTGATGATTGGGGCAGAAGCTGAAGGCACCACTTCAATCTGAGCCTGTCTGTTCTGAATGGTCAGTTTCACTATAATACTCAGACCCTTCCAATCACTGGTTGCCTTGGTGATGTCATCACCAACCTTTTTTGGAGACAGACCCAGGGGACGGATCTTGGGGGCCAGGGCAGATGTGGCACCAACCTCGCCTCTGGTGCACCTCAGGTACACCACTTTCATCTCGTTGGGGTTGAATGTAGGCGGCATGGTGGAGGCGGCTGGTGTCGGACGACCGAAGAAAGTTGCACCTTATCCTCCTCCGAGCCAAAAAACGAAAGGCCAGACCTAACTATTTGATTTTCCGTTGAGAGTACCGAGCAAATAACTAAACCTGTCAGGCCCATTGCCTCCTCCATATGTGAAATGTGGTGGGCTGGCTGCCTTCCAGAATGTGAGAGTGGATCATGAAGCGGGTGCCTAGTGGTGCTAGTCATATAGTAACTGCTCACTAAGCATTAATTCTTGCCCTCTTGTCAGGAGGAATGGTGTGTCTCAGGGTTCTATAAACAGACATCTAGTCTGAATTTTTTTCTATACTTTCTACAGTTTTACAGTCTATTATAAATATTTAACAAAAATAAGATTAAAACCAAAATGGGCTTCAGGGTTTTAAAGAGTGAAGCCAGAACTAATAGAGTGACACAAAGTTGCTCTTCAAAGGGACGATCCTTTATCCAATGAAAGCTGGTTGGAATTTCCAGTGTTCCCAGTATCTACCAGTAGCACACCATAATCAGGGAGGCCAATCCGTTTTCTCAAAGGAACATAGCTGTGAGGATCCCTTCTGTAGCTCTGATGCTCCCCTAGCTGTGGTGAACATCCCATGCATCTTGAACCTGATCTGTCCCAGCTGCCATCCATCCTGCACTGCCACACACTGCAGCCTGCCATGCAGCTGGCAAAGGAATTTTCACATTGACAAGAGGAAGGCAGGAATTTTTTTTCAGTAAAATAACACTTGAACCGGGTTTAACACTCCAGGTGTTGCTTATGTGAACTGTCAGTTGATTAGGTAGATTTCTCTCATGTTCCCCCTACCCCACCATCCATTTCTTCCCCAGATCCATACCAGCAAGTATTAACCATACTTCCAGAATCTTTTGTTTATATCATAGAAAAACCACAGATGTGGGAACATAGCAGCTGGGAGGCCATCACTTTTTGTCTGGGTCTTCTGGAGTTTTAACAAAATGAAATCCATGTGATGGAAATAAGCATGCCATTGGTAAATTGTTTCAACATACACCCTCTGCTCTTTGTGCTTGAATCCTGTTCCATGTAGTTTCTTCTAGGATTTTTTTTTTAACACTTTTGTGTCCCCGATTTCATATTTTTTGCTGTTGATTAAACAGTACAACTCAGACTGTAGCTTAGCACAGTGCTGAGAGTTGTAAGGGCTCAGGCATTATCCCCAGGCACAACTAGTACATGGGGAGCAGGACATGTGAGATGTGAGATGAATTCCCAGATAACTGTAATATGAGCCATAAGAAAAATCAGTACTTTGAGAAAAATACAGAATTCAGTATTCAAGACAATATGAGCAATGAACAGTGCTATAGGACATAGTACATATACTTGAATGATTTGTAATTAGGAGGCCATTCCAGGCTGGTTGCAATATAAGCAACAGTGTGTGAATAAGTCAGTTTTGTCAAAATTGCCAACCTCATTATGTATCTTAAGAAATGTACACAGGGCTCTATGCTTGGACAAGGCTATTCTTGGGGAGTTTATACTCTACTCCGGAAAAAAAACAGAATAACCAATGGTGCAATTAGATGTGTTTGCTGAACAATGCGGAAAATGGGAGGTGTGCTTACCAAAGTGTAACCGAGTTTTCTGTTGAATGTGAAATTATAGAAGGAGGCTTCCTGGACAAGGTGAATGGAGTTGGGTGATGTGGACAGGTCATTCTCCTAGGGGAGACCAAGGTAGACCGTGGGCTCCTCCTTAGTTGGTGTGTAAGGCTTTCTTCGTTTGTTCCAGCACTACCTTCTGGCTCATTTTTGCTGCTCCTGTGTGTATACCCTGTACTCCAGCCTCTGAGCCTTTTTCACTTTCCCTAATGTACACTGCTTTCTTGTGGTTTTCATGCCTTCCTGCACTCTATCCTTTGTCCCTAGAATTCTCTTTCCACTGTTTGCCCCACAAGCACACCCTTTCAGGTCCAGTTCAAATATCTGTCCCCCTTTTTATAGTTGCAGTTGAATTCACATAACATGATTCACCCTCTTTAAAATGTACAGTTTAGTGGTCATGCAGCCCCATCACCGTTTAATTCCAGAACCCCTTTATCCCCACAAAAGAAGCCCTGTGTCTATTAGCAGTGATTTCTCATTCCCCTGGCAACCATTAATCTTTCTGTCTCTACAGATTTGCTTGTTGTGAACATTTCACATAAGTAGGGTTGTCAATCGCTTTCCAAGCCTGGCTTCCTTCACTTAGCAGTGTTTACAAGGTTCGTCCATTGTATTCCGTTTGCTGATACTTATCCCTCTCTTGTAAAATGCCCAGGGCCTGGGAGGTGCCAAGTATGTACTCTACCACTGAGCTACACACTCAGCCTCCTCTCTATTCTTTTTAATGGCTGAATAATATCCCATCATGTGGATATGCTATATTTTGATATCTATTCATCAGCTGGTAGACATTGGAGTTGTTTCTATCTACTATGAATGATGATAGAAGTAGTTGTGTATAAGCTTTTGTGTGTGTTTTCCTTTCTCTTCAGTGTATACCTTGGAGAAGAACTGCTGAATCATATGATAACCTTATGTTAGCATTTTGAGGAAGTACCAAATGGTTTTCCAAAGTATGCCATTTTACATTCCCACCAGCATAGTATGAAGGCTCTAATTTGTTCACCTCTCTACCAGCACATATTTTCTATTTATTAAAATTATAGCCAGCCAGTCATGGTGGCACACGCCTTTAATCCCAATAGTTGGGAGGCAGAGGTAAGAGGATCACCTTGAGTTGGAGGCCACCCTGAGACTACATAGTGGATTACAGATCAGCCTGAGCTAGAGTGAGACCCTACCTCGAAAAACCAAGATATACATACATACATATATGTATATATAATGTGGCCATTTTGGGGCTGGAGAAATGACTTAGCAGTTAAGGTGCTTGCTGTGAAACCTATGGACCTAGGTTTGATTCCCCAAGACCCATGTAAGCCAGATGCACAAAGTGGCACATACTTCTTGAGTTGGTTTACAGTGGCTGGAGGCCCTGGTGTTCCCATTCTCTCTCTCTCTCTCTGCTTCTTTCTCTCTGTCTCTCTCAAATAAATAAAAGAAAAGGTATAAAATTATAGCCATTCTTGTGATTGGGAAGAGGTATCTCATTGTGGCTTCAATCTCTATTTCCCCGAGGACTAAGATAAATTGCCAGTCAACATCTTTTCAGGTGCTTACTGGTAACTTGCATGTCTTCTTTGAAGAAATGCCAGTTAAGGCTCTGCTCATTGTAAAACTGGATTTTCTTCTATTGTTGAATTGCAAAAAGTTCTTTTTATTAGTTTTTAAATATTTTATTTATTTATTTATTTATTTATTTATTTATTTAAGAGAGAGAGAGAGAGAGAGAGAGACAGATAGAGAAAGAGAGGACACCCCAGGGCCTCTAACCACTGCAAAGGAACTCCAGACACATGTGCCACCTTGTGCATCTGGCTTATATGGGAACTAGGGAATCAAACCTGGGTCCTAAGGCTTCACAGGCAAGCACTTTAACTGCTAAGCCACCTCTCCAGCCCTATTGGTTATTTTTGGGAGGGATTGGATTTTTTTGTTTGTTTTGCTTCTCGAGATAAGGTCTCACTCTAGCCCAGGCTGATCTGGAATTCATTATGTAGTCTCAGAGTGGCCTCAAACTCATGACAATCCTCCTACCTCTGCCTCCTGAGTTCTGGGATTAAAGGTGTGTGCTGCCATGCGTGGCCTCTTAGTAGTTTTGTTGTTGTTGTTGTTGTTGTTGTTGTTGTTGTTGTTTTTTCTGGTTTTTCGAGGGTCTCACTCTGGCCCAGGCTAATCTGGAATTCACTATGTAGTCTCAGGGTGGCTTCAGACTCATGGTGATCATTCTACCTCTACCTCCTGAGTGCTGGGATTAAAGGCATACGACACCACGTCCAGCTCCCTAGTAGTTTTTTTTTGGCTTGATCTTGCTCTGTAGTCTAGGCCAGCCTCAAGCTCTCCATGCTACTACCTCATTCTCTCAATTGATAAAATTTCTTTTTATAGCTTGAACAACTATATGATTTGTAGGTGTGTCTTCATACTCTGTGGGTTATGTTTTCAGTTTGGGGATATTGTCTTCTTGTTCTGCTGAAGTCTGATTTATCATTTTTATTGTTGTTCTTATGCCTTTGGAGTCATAGCTAAGACACATCATCTAATCCAAAATCAAATAATTTACTCAGTGTTTTCTTTAAGGAGCTCTATAGTTTAAGCTCTCAATTTGAGCTTTTCAATCCATGTGGAAATAATTTTGCATATGGTGTGAGATAAGGGTTCAACTCATTTTTTTGCATGTGGATATCCAGCTTTCTGGTTTTTTTTTTTTTTTTTTTTTTTTTTTTTTGGTTTTTCGAGGTAGGGTCTCACTGTGGCCCAGGCTGACCTGGAATTCACTATGTAGTCTCAGGATGGCCTTGAACTCAAGGCGATCCTCCTACCTCTGCCTCCCGAGTGCTGGGATTAAAGGTGTGCGCCACCACGCCCGGCTTGGTTTTTTTTAATTAATTAATTATTTACAAACACAGAGAGAGAGTGTGTGTGTATGGGTGCACTAGGGCTCTTGTCCCTGCAAATGAACTGCAGACACATGTACCACTTTGCATATCTGGCTTTACATGGGTACTAGAGAATTGAACCTGGTCCATCAGGATTTTCAAGCAAGTGCCTTTAATTGTTTAGCTGTCTCCCCAACCTGATATCCAGCTTTTTTACAGCCATTGGTTGAAAAGATTATTCTTTTCCCATTGGATGGTCTTGGCACTTTTGTCAAAAATCAGTTAGCTGACATAATAACAGATAAAGAAGAAAGGGAAACAAAGAGGGAGGAAGGATTATGGTTTCTCTCTGGACTCTTTGTCATCCTACTTACCGCTGTCTGTCCTTATCCCAGTGTTGCACTGTCTTGCTTGTCACTTTCCAGTAATCTTTGAAATCAGAACTGCACGCCCTTCAACTTTTTTCTTTTTTAGCATTGTTTTGGTCATTCCGTATCCCTTACCATGTCACTTGTTTCTGGATCCCTTACCATATCACTGTTTCTTGTCACTCCCAGAGCATTCCTTTATCTTCCTTAAGATCCCACACTACCTCTCTGCTTGTTTACACAATTAGTTTCAAATCTCCATTTTCCCTATGCAGCTTTGAACAGTTGAGGTCTGTGTCTTATTCCTTTCTGGATGCCCATGTATATGGCAGTACTCACTTTATAGCAGTGCTCCCTGAATGACGTTGAGGTAAACAAGGCAAGAACTAAGGGCTGAAGACACCATTTGACCAAAGAATGGTGACAAAAGTGAAACAAAGATCTCCTGCGCAGGTTGAGCTTGGTCGAACTAGTAGATTGGACACCTTTGAGGAGCTGACAGGGTGACAGGTCCCCTGGGGAAGGCTGCTGAGGACAGTGCAACATGGAGGAAGGGTCAGAATTAGGAATACCAACACATTCTTTTAGTGCCTTTAGGTGTGGGCAGGAGCCCTGCTGCTGAGCAGGAGAGGAACATACAGAGTGGTCAGAGAGATCCCAGCACTCCAAAGACTGACTGGCAAAAGGATATCAAGTTTCAGGCCAGCCTGGCCTATACAGCAAGACCAAGTATCAATCAATCAGTCACTCAATAAAGTGGCAACTGATATAAAATCAGCTGAAGTAACTTGCCTAGAAATGGAAGTGAGTCAGTATCTGCCAGCACAGGCACATCCTAGATGGTGAGCTCACCAGCCTTCCCAGTCACCATCTGAGCTGGCCCTAGTCAGCTTTCCTTGATGATGATGTTCCTACAGGGAAGAAAATGTGAGCAGCGGCCAAACCGAGTACTCCAGCCTGCTTGGTATTTTTCCCCTGAAAACTAATAAACTGTCCTTTTGGTGTGTTTGTTTGTTTGCCTATCTGCTTTTCATATGATACCCAAAGCATATAGCTATTTATAGTAGCGAAGAAATAAAATCGTCTCCTGATTCTTGAGAATAGGGTTGTTTGGGTGGAAATATGAATAATTTTATCTTTTAGATATAAATTCCACAAATTCTTAGGAATCAGTATGTCCGATTATGGCCTTAAAAGTAGGCTTTAATGACAGAAAAATCTGTGCCTCCTTAAAAGGGAGCATTGGTCCCATGGTTGCCTCTTCACTATGTCCAGACTACTCACTGGGTTGAAAGAATCTAAGTCTCTGTCCAAAATCAAACACACTTGCCTTTTCCCATTAATGGTAATTTTAGAGAAAACAGAAAAAAAACCTGAATAAATTAAATTTCCTTTCAGTCTGGCATGTAATTTCTATTAGGTCTTGGGATTGTGGACATGTACTAATTTAGGAAATTGTATTACTATCTACCAAAGACATTTTGAAACAGCTACAGCAGTCCTCAGCTCTGCTCATTTCCCTGTCATTAACATTTACATCTATTTCAGAAGGTCCACAGCACCATGGTTAAGAAATCTTCAAGTTCATATCCCACTGTAATCAACACAAATCTTTTTTTTTCCATAACAATATTTTTGTTATTATGATAAAAACAAATCATAGCTGAGTGTGGTGGTACACGCCTTTAATCCCAGCACTGGGGAGTGAGGTAAGAGGATCACTGTGAGTTCAAGGCCAGCCTGGAGCTAAAGAGTGAGTTTGAGGCCAGCCTGGAGCTATATAGAATGAGTTCCAAGTCAGATTAGGCTAGAGTGAGACCCTGCCTCGAAGAAAAAACAAAGCAAATCATCCTTATTATTACTAGAAAATACAGATTTTTTTTAAAAAAGAAAATTTAAATTATGCACCATTCCACTTAACAGGTTTCTTTTGTGCTGATATATTTAAAAACAAAAACTGAGTTCAGGGACTGGAGAGATGACTCAGTGGATAAAGTGTTTGCTGCCCAAGCTGTAGTACCTTAGCTCAATCTCCAGACCCCATGTAAAAAGCTAGAAGCAGGGCTGGAGAGATGGCTTAATGGTTAAGGCCCTTGCCTGTGAAGCCTAAGGACACAGGTTTGACTCCCCAGAACCCACATAAACCAGATGCACAAGGTGGCGCATGGGTATAAGGTAGCACACACATTTGCAGTGGCTAAGGCCCTGGCACACCAGTTCTCTCAATCAATCTTTAAAAAAAATGCTGGAAACGGTAACAAGCTTCTGAAATCCCAGCACACTGTTGCTGGTGGTGAGATGGGAGGCAGAGACAGGAGAATTTCCTGAAAGCTTGTGGCAAACGCAGCAAAGAACAGAGTGAGAATCCAGAGTGACGAACCCTGCCTCAACTAAGGTGGACACATGACAACCAACCTGAAAGTTATCCTCTGACCTCCACACACATGCTGTGGCACACACAAACGTACACATACATACACATGCAAATGAAAAAACTAAGTTCAAATTTAGACATTATTTATAACCTGCTTTTCTCTCCTACTGGGTTTAATCATTTTATATATCATTAACCTGGAGCTTTTTAGTAGTTTCATAGTATTCCATAGCACAAAATATTTATTCTTAAATAAATTACAAAAGCTAACATTCACCATGGAATTAATATGAATGAGGCACTATGTCAAGAGCATTCTATGGATTATCTTTCAATAATAGACTATAAATTATAACCATCACCCCAATTCTAAGGCTCAGAGTTGGGTAACTTTCTCAAGCATACACTTAGAAGATTGTCTAGACAGTTAGAACTCAGACCGTTTGTGTGCAGACCACATCATCATCATAAGTATATAAACTACTGCTTCTCTTAAAAATGTATAGAATGGGCTGGAGGGATGGCTTAGCAGTTAAGGCGCTTGCCTACAAAGCCAAAGAATGCCCCTAGTTCGATTCCCCAGGACCCACGTAACCAAGATGCACAAGTTGGTGCATGTGTCTGGAGTTCATTTGCAGGAGCTAGAGGCCCTAGCAGGCCCATTCTCTCCCTCTCTCTCTCTCTCTCTCAATTATATACACACACACACATATACATACATACATACATATGTGTATGTGTATATATATATATATGGTTTGTTTTGTTTTATTTTTGTTTTTCAAAGTAGGGTCTTACTCTAGCCCAGGCTGACCTGGAATTCAGTATGTAGTCTCAGGTTGGCCTCTGCCTCCCGAGTGCTGGAATTAAAGGTGTGCACCACCATGCCTGGCTCAATATTTTTAATAGATACTTTCAAATTATTCTTAAATTATTTTTGATAATTTCATACATGTATATAATGTATTTTAACAATATTCACACCTATTACCTTCCCTTGACCCCTCCCACTCCTGCCCAACCCCTTCTTCTTATCTTGACCCCCTTCTAGCTGATCTCTTTTTATTGTGACCCACTAAGTTGAATTAGGGCTGCTTGTATGAGCATGAGTAGGGGGTTATTTAATGGTATATGGGCAGTTTACCAGTTAAGGTCATCCTCAGTTACATAGTGAGTTTGAGGCTAGCCTGTGCTGCATGACATCCTTTCTCAAAAAAAATCACCTTCCCATTCATCATTGATTAGAAATATATATATCCTTTTAAAAAAACTTTTTCCCCATTTATTTATTGTTTGTTTTTATTTTTCAAAATAGGGTCTTACTCTAGGCCAGGCTGAACTGGACTTCACTCTGTAGTCTCAGGGTGGCCTCAAACTCACTATGATCCTCCTACCTCTGCCTCCCGAGTGCTGGGATTAAAGGTGTGCGCCACCACGCCCAGCTTTTTCCCCCATTTATCAGTGTAGGGTTTTGTTCTAGCCCAGGCTGACCTAGAATCTCAGGGTGGGCTCAAACTCACAGTGATCCTCCTACCTCTGCCGCCCAAGTGCCAAGACTAAAGGCATACACCAACAAGGCTGGCTACCTCTTTTTTTTTTTTAATCTAGACCTGGCTGACCTGAAACTCGCTCTGTAGCCCAGGCTAGCCTCGAACTCACAGTTATCCTTCTACCTCAGCCCCTAGTGCTGGGACTAAAGCCTGAGTCACTGTACCCAGTGTGTATATTGCCTTCTATCTTTTGTTCACTTCCTATTCTGGATCATCTTGACTTTTCCTCTGGAAGATAAGGGACAAGTATCTCTGAGTAAAGACCTGAAATGAGCCATTCCTTTATCCTGGCACCACTCCCACATCATCTATGTATCTGCACCCCAAGAGAACCAGACAAAGGTTTTCTGGGCCCAGATCTGCCAGCTACTGTCAGTTCACTAAGGTGGGAAGTCTTCTTTTGAGAAGCGACACAATGAAGTGGAAAGAGCATGGGCTGTGGGGTGACACTAGCCAGTGACTAGATCTGTTCTGCTAGCGGACTGGTTATGCCTCACTACCTAAGTCACCTGTTGTCCTCCAGCCTGTCTTCTCAACCCTAAAGCAAAAGGAATAGTAATGCCTCCTTCACTGTTTCACAGTGAGCAGTAAGTTCATGTGACAGTGCTTGTCACAGTGCCTACAACATAGTAGGTGGTCATAAATGACTCCTCCCCTCATTGTTCTCCACACAAAGCTTGCTCCAGTGTTGTGCCTAGAAGACACCAGTCAGTAAAGCAGATGCTTTATTGTAAGAGTCAGAGTCAGACAAGCATAAAGGAGAGTGAGAGTGTACCTGCATGCCTGCATGACGGCTCAGCAGCCTAAACCATAACACTAGGCTCCAATTGCTGGAAAGGTTCCCAGAGTCCAAATGTCTGAAACTGTGCTCCCTATCTGTTTAATTCAGTGGCCAAAATTAATAGGTGGGAACTTAAATTTTCAGCTGAGGAAAATTAGTCTCTTAGGAGACCTCTTTCAAAGCTTTATGTAGCGATGAAGAACAGGGAAGTTCCTTGGTAAGCTAGCTGTGGTGCTGGGCTGTCCAAATTCTCAGCTGCAGTGATGATCTCCGGGCCTGTCCTAGGAAGTGTCAACATGAACCACACACCTCAGACTGCAGAGACAGAGCTTCTGGGCCCCACGTTTCTCCCGAGGCTTCCATCACTACCGTCTGAATCTCCTTGCTTGCTCTTTCTGTCAACACTGTGTCTTAGGTCTACCTTTGTTGTTTTTCTTTTGAAGCAGGGTCTCGGGCTAACCTGAGACTCACTCTATAGACCTGGCTGACCTCAAACTCACAGTGATCCTCCTACCTTGACCTCCTGGGAGCTGAGATGAAAGGCATGAGCCACTGCACCCAGCTTGGTATACCTTACTTGTTTTTCAAACTATTTCTTGTTTTATGTAATACAAGATGGTATTCAACCCTATTCCATCCTACTCTCAAACAAAGAGTACAAAAGGAAAACTGTAGGTGGTAAAGGGGCAACTTTCAAATGTCATATGCCAAGTTGATCTGGGAATAAGTCTTATTTCTACTGATAGCTTGTCATGTTTGGTCTTTCAGTGTAAATCTGTTTGTCCTTTATTGAGACCTGTATTTGATCGCTGCTTATTTCATTAGCTTCTCCTTGAGAAATAAGGCTGACCTTGAATTATCTCAGTGAAGCAAGAGTTGGTTGATTGCTTTCTTTGCCTTCCCTTCCCTTCTTTTCTTTTCCACAAGTATCTAACAAGAACCCTGCTATAGTGTTTGGGCTTCAAACAGATCTGATTGTCCCAACCCTATCATTTAAGTTTCCTCTTCTGTAAGACTGTTGCCAGAACTAAATGAGGTCACATATGAATCATGAGTGCCACGCAAAGCAGTGTGCACATGGGAGACCATAATAAGCTTTCTTATGCTTTTCTTTATTTTCCAAGATAAAGTCTCACTAGGCTGTCCTGGAACTCAAAATCCTCCTACCTCAGATTCCTGAGTGCTGGGATTACAAACATGTACACATCACCATGCCTGTCTTCTTAGAAAATTTAAATTATAGTCTAAACTCCCAAGTCATCTGGAAATGCTGAGGGCAAACATCAGCCATCTGAAGCAGTGTCTAGACAGAGTCACTACTAACTATATTTTGTACTTTAAAAAAAGTAATAGAAAGCCGGGCATGGTGGCGCACGCCTTTAATCCCAGCACTCAGGAGACAGAGGTAGGAGGATCACCGTGAGTTCGAGGCCACCCTGAGACTACATAGTTAATTCCAGGTCAGCCTGGGCCAGAGTGAGACCCTACCTCGAAAAACCAAAAAAAAAAAAAAAGTAATAGAAGCATCTGAGGGCTGAACATAGTGGTACATGCTAGTAATTCCAGTACTTGGGAGGCTAAGGTAGTAAGAGGATCACTGTGAGTACATAATGAGTACCAGGTCAAGTAGTAAGACTCTCAAAAATGACAGAGAACTGGAAGTGTAGTTCAGTTATTAGAACACTATCCTAGCATACAACCCAAGAGGCCTTGGGTTTCATCCCCAACACCAAACAAAAAAATAAGAGAGGGGCTGGAGAGTGGTAGTTAAGGTCCTTGCTTATAAAGCCTGACTGCCAAGGTTTGATTCCTTAGTACCCACATAAAGCCAGATGCACAAAGTGGCATATGTGTCTAGAGTTCATTTGCAGCAGTAGAGGCCCTGGCACAGAAATTCTCTCTCCCTCTCTCCCTTTCTCTCTCTCTCTTCACAAATAAATAAGTAAATAAAAATATTTTTAAGGGCTGGAGGGATGGCTTAGCAGTTAAGGCATTTGCCTGTAAAGCCAAAGGACCCAGGTTCAATTCCCTAGGACCCACATAAGCCAGATGCACAAGGTGGTCTAAACTTGGTTTACAGTGGCTGAAGGCCCTGACATGCCCATTCTCTCTGTCTCTGTCTCTCTCTCTCTTTCTCTGACTCTCTCAAATAAATAAATAAATAAATAAAACTTTAGAGCTGGGCATGATGGCACACACCTTTAATCCCAGCATTCGGGAAGCAGAGGTAGGGTGATGCCATGAGTTCAAGGCCACACTGAGACTACATAGTGAATTCCAGGTCACCCTGAGCTAGAATGAAACCCTACCTTGAAAAACAAAACAAAAGAAAAAATTTTAAAAAATAAAGTAAAAGAGGGGCTGGAGAGATGGCTTAGTGGTTAAGGCACTTGCCTACAAAGCCTAAGGAACCAGGTTTGACTGTCCAGGTCCCACATAAGCCAGATGCACAAGGTGGCACATGCATCTGGAGTTTTTTGCAGTGTCTAGAGTAGCTGGCGTGTCTATTCTCTCTCTCTCTCTCTCTCTCTCTCTCTCTCTCTGTCTCTAATAAATAAATAAAATTTTAAAAAATTTTAAGTAAAAGAGCACTGGAGAGATGGCTCAGTGGTTAAGGCACTTGCCTATGAAGCCTAAGGATCCAGGTTCACTTCCATAGGACCCATGTACACCAGATGCACATAGTGGCACATGTGTTTGGAGTTCATTTGTAGTGGCTAGAGGCCCTGGTGTGCCCATTCGCTCTTTGCCTCTCTCTCTCTCTTTCTCTGTCCCTCCCCCTCCCTCCCTCCCTCCCTCCCTCCCTCCCTCCCTCTCTATAACAATTTTTTAATAAAGGCTTTTATTTTTTTAATATTTTATTTTATTTGAGAGATAGGGAAAGAGGCAGGTTGGGAAAGAGAGAGAGAGACTAGGCACACCAGGGCATCCAGTTGCTGCAAACAAACTCCAGACACATATGCCACCTTGTGCATGTGGCTTACATGGATCTTAGGCAATCAAACCTGGGTCTTTTGGCTTTGCAGGCAAGTGCCTTAATTGTTAAGAACATCTCTCCAGCCCCTGTAATAATAAACTTAAAAAAATTATTTTAAAGTGAAAGAGCCAGGCGTGTGGTGCACACCTTTAATCCTAGCACTCGGGAGGCAAAGATAAGAGGATCGCTGAGATTTTGAGGCCAGCCTCTGGGACTACAGGGTGAGAGCCACGTCAGCCTGTGCTAGAGTGAGACCCTACCTCAAAAAAAAAAGTAAAAGAATGTGAATTTTCACTGTTTTCCAACATTTTAATTTGTTACATCATTAAACTGGTTCAAATTTAAAGTATGAATTCTCTTGATTTTTGCTAGTACGTTTTGGCCATAGCTAGCTAAAATTAAAGCAAAGCAACTCGGACACACTAAGCTCAGCTGGCCAGTTATCAAGAGGAGCTTGAAGATGTCCACATCACTAACTGGCAGGAACTTGAAGAGCCATACAGCCCATGCTCCATCTTGCATCAGAGCTGCTTTGTAACCAGTGACAGAGCTTGTCACCACTTCCCTGTATGGACTTCTGTGAGTGGAGAGCCATACTGTTTAAATAGTTATTTATAAACTGCTCTGAGATCCAACTGTCCTACCAACCTGGAAGGCACTAGTCATTTCTTTGAAAGAGCTTCATGTTGATTGGAAGTGGGACATGAAGTCCTCTGCCCAGTTTTCTGCATTTGCCCGATTCTGTTCAAGACTTGCTTTAGAGCTGGGGAAAGGAAGGTGAATGGTAGACTTAACAGCACCTGTCAGTGTGGGCTTCACCTGTGAGCTCATTGTTTGGAAGGGTCAAATCTTTAAAACAAGGTACAAAAAGAGCCTCTCAAATAAGGTAACAGATAATAAGGAAAACATTACACATAGCCAAGGCTCTCTAATTTGAAGGCATCACTTATTGACATGTTAACTACTTTTCTATTGTTGCTTTCTATTTTTTTCCCCCGTACTTTTTTTTTTTTTTTTTGTCATTTCCTTCCAGGCAAGATCATGCATGCCTTTATTCCCAGCTGAAAGCTGGGGTGAAAAGAGCACTTAAACTTAGGAATTTGACAGCAGCTGGGCAACAGAATGAGACATGCCCATTCTCTCTGTCTCTCTCTCTCTCTCTCTCTTTCTCTGACTCTCTCAAATAAATAAATAAATAAATAAATAAATAAATAAATAAAACTTTAGAGCTGGGCATGATGGCACACACCTTTAATCCCAGCATTCGGGAAGCAGAGGTAGGGTGATGCCATGAGTTCAAGGCCACACTGAGACTACATAGTGAATTCCAGGTCACCCTGAGCTAGAATGAAACCCTACCTTGAAAAACAAAACAAAACAAAAAATTTTAAAAAATAAAGTAAAAGAGGGGCTGGAGAGATGGCTTAGTGGTTAAGGCACTTGCCTACAAAGCCTAAGGAACCAGGTTTGACTGTCCAGGTCCCACATAAGCCAGATGCACAAGGTGGCACATGCATCTGGAGTTTTTTGCGGTGTCTAGAGTAGCTGGCGTGTCTATTCTCTCTCTCTCTCTCTCTCTCTCTCTCTCTCTGTCTCTAATAAATAAATAAAATTTTAAAAAATTTTAAGTAAAAGAGCACTGGAGAGATGGCTCAGTGGTTAAGGCACTTGCCTATGAAGCCTAAGGATCCAGGTTCACTTCCATAGGACCCATGTACACCAGATGCACATAGTGGCACATGTGTTTGGAGTTCATTTGTAGTGGCTAGAGGCCCTGGTGTGCCCATTCTCTCTTTGCCTCTCTCTCTCTCTCTGTCCCTCCCCCTCCCCCTCCCTCCCTCCCTCCCTCCCTCCCTCCCTCTCTATAACAATTTTTTAATAAAGGCTTTTATTTTTTTAATATTTTTTTTATTTGAGAGATAGGGAAAGAGGCAGGTTGGGAAAGAGAGAGAGACTAGGCACACCAGGGCATCCAGTTGCTGCAAACAAACTCCAGACACATATGCCACCTTGTGCATGTGGCTTACATGGATCTTAGGCAATCAAACCTGGGTCTTTTGGCTTTGCAGGCAAGTGCCTTAATTGTTAAGAACATCTCTCCAGCCCCTGTAATAATAAACTTAAAATTATTTTAAAGTGAAAGAGCCAGGCGTGTGGTGCACACCTTTAATCCTAGCACTCGGGAGGCAAAGATAAGAGGATCGCTGAGATTTTGAGGCCAGCCTCTGGGACTACAGGGTGAGAGCCACGTCAGCCTGTGCTAGAGTGAGACCCTACCAAAAAAAAAAAAAAAGTAAAAGAATGTGAATTTTCACTGTTTTCCAACATTTTAATTTGTTACATCATTAAACTGGTTCAAATTTAAAGTATGAATTCTCTTGATTTTTGCTAGTACGTTTTGGCCATAGCTAGCTAAAATTAAAGCAAAGCAACTCGGACACACTGAGCTCAGCTGGCCAGTTATCAAGAGGAGCTTGAAGATGACCACATCACTAACTGGCAGGAACTTGAAGAGCCATACAGCCCATGCTCCATCTTGCATCAGAGCTGCTTTGTAACCAGTGACAGAGCTTGTCACCACTTCCCTGTATGGACTTCTGTGAGTGGAGAGCCATACTGTTTAAATAGTTATTTATAAACTGCTCTGAGATCCAACTGTCCGATACTACCAACCTGGAAGGCACTAGTCATTTCTGTGAAAGAGCTTCATGTTGATTGGAAGTGGGACATGAAGTCCTCTGCCCAGTTTTCTGCATTTGCCCGATTCTGTTCAAGACTTGCTTTAGAGCTGGGGAAAGGAAGGTGAATGGTAGACTTAACAGCACCTGTCAGTGTGGGCTTCACCTGTGAGCTCATTGTTTGGAAGGGTCAAATCTTTAAAACAAGGTACAAAAAGAGCCTCTCAAATAAGGTAACAGATAATAAGGAAAACATTACACATAGCCAAGGCTCTCTAATTTGAAGGCATCACTTATTGACATGTTAACTACTTTTCTATTGTTGCTTTCTATTTTTTTCCCCAGTACTTTTTTTTTTTTTGTCATTTCCTTCCAGGCAAGATCATGCATGCCTTTATTCCCAGCTGAAAGCTGGGGTGAAAAGAGCACTTAAACTTAGGAATTTGACAGCAGCTGGGCAACAGAATGAGACCCCATGTAAAAAATATAAGTAGGAGCTGGAGACATGGCTTAGCAGTTAAGATGCTTGCCTACAAAGTCTAAGGACCTAGGTTCAACTCCCCAGAACCCACATAAGCCAGATGCACATGGTGGTGCATGTGTCTGGTGTTCCTTTGCAGTGGCTAGATGCCCTGGCATGCCTACCCTCCCTTTCTCCCTCTCCCTCTCTCTTTCTTTCTTTCTTCCTTCCTTCCTTCTTTCTCTCTTCAAATAAACAAATAAAGAAAAATAAAATATTTGAAAAATAAATATAATCCCCTTTTTCTATTAGATCCTGTATGTGTTTTGTTTGTTTTGGTTGGTTTTTTGTTTTGTTTTTTGTTTGTGGTAGGGTGTCACTCTAGCTCAGGCTGACCTGAAATTCACTCTGTAGTCTCAGGCTGGCCTTCAACTCATGATCCTCCTACCTCAGCCTTCAGAGTGCTGAAATTAAAGGCGTTCACCACCATACCCCACTTATTTGGACTTTGTTTCATTAGAAACATACTATGGCTTATGAAACCTGAGCTGATCTCAAACTTAATCCTCCTACCTCAGTTGCCTGCATGCATGCTGGGATTACAAGGATATACCCCCATGTCCAGTTTTGGAACTTGCATTTTGAAGCTTTGCATAGACTCTTCATGTCTCTGGACTGTGCTTATTTGTAAAATGAAGATCGAACTCCTATTGTTCTATGGTGTTGTGCTTACACATACCTAAAGCTTTCAGAATCCAAATATCTGCTGATTTTAAGAAATATTATGGCAAAACAGTATCCTTTTAGCTTCCCTGGGCTGTAATCATCCCCATACGATAGGGTCCTTTTAAACAAGTTCTAAGTATTAAATTTTTCTTTCCCCCTAGAGCTCTATAAAAATAGTGTTTTCTTGCCAGAGACATCCAGACCTCAGAGCTGCTGACCTACTCCATGAGCCTATGGGTTATGTCAGAAACTTCAAGACCTCAGAGCTGCTCCATGAACAGAGCCTACAGGTTATGTCAGAGACATCCAGATCTCAAAGCTGCTGACCTGCTCCATAAACGGAGCCTGTGGTTTATGTTTGGCTTGTGAACATTTATACCAGCAATCCAGCTTGGCTATGGAGACAAGCTCAGCAGGGTTCCTCCAGTGCCTTCCCACTCTTAACAGATCCAGTGCCTACTCCCTGGCAGCTGGGACAGACTAGGAGCTGCTGCCACCCTGTCCTCCTGTGTCCTCCCAAGGGAAAAGAGATCTCACAGTGTTGTTTCTTTCTGTTTTGCACAACACACTCCCCAGTACTGCCCTGGGTGTCAGAGTTTGAGCTCATGTTTATTCTTGGCCCATCAAAGACCATTTCAGTCCTGTTGTGATGTTTACCTTTCCTGGTGCTACCACCACAGTTCCTGTGTCTCTTTCCTGCTTTATTCCTCATGTTCTCCCATGTTGTCAGAGATCCTCTTCTCTCTCTTTTGATTGAAATCCCATCATAACCCTGGAAGTTTTTTTGTTTTTTGTTTTTGAGAGAGAGATGGAGAGAGAGAATTGGCACACCAGGGCCTCAGCCACTGCAATTGAGCTCCAGATGCTTGTACCACCTAATGGGCACTTGCCTCACTTTTGGACGTCTGACTTAAGTGGGATCTGGAAAGTTGAACATAAGTCCTTAGGCTTCGCAGGCAAATGCCTTAACCACTAAGTCATCTCTCCAGCCAAACCCTGAAAGTGTTTAGGAGTGTAATACTCTACATGCTCAGCTTTTAAATGTTTCTGTCATGGAGGACTTCTAATATATTCAAAGTAGAGAAAACAGTGTAGTGACCTCTTGACGCAACGTCACTAAGCATGTGTCATCTGTACCCTCACCCCCTAACTCTAGATGATTGCATTGCAAATCTCACACATAATATATGTCATTTCTAATTTCCTTTTAAAGAATCTCAAACTTGAGTCTGAGGATGTAGCTTAGTGGTAGAGCACTTGCCTAGCATGCTTAAAGACCTGGGTTCAGGGCTCAGAGAGGGCTTAGCAGTTAAGGCACTTGCCTGCAAAGTCTAAGGACCCAGTACCCACCATGTAAGCCAGATGCACAAGGTGGCACATGTGCCTGGAGTTTGTTTGCAGTGGCTAGAGCCCTTGGTGTGCCCATTTTCTACCCCACTCAAATAATAAGTAAAAATAATAAAAATAAATAATAAATTAATAAATGACTTGGGTTCAGTTCCCAGTGCTAGGGGGGAAAGCCACAGTGTTTATTGTGAGTGTGTGCATGTGTGTATGTGTGTCACACACAGGTGCACATATTGAGCAGGTTTGGAGGACAGGGGACAACCACTGTTGGTATTTTCCACTTTGAGAGTCTCTTGTTGTTTGTTTGCTGCTAAGAAGGCCAGACTAGCTGCTGTAGCTTAAGAATTATTCTGACTTGGCCAGGCGTGGTGGTGCACGCCTATAATCCCAGCACTCAGGAGGCAGAGGTAGGAGGATCGCCGTGAGTTCAAGGCCACCCTGAGACTACATAGTGAATTCCAGGTCAGCCTGGGCTAAAGTGAGACCTTACCTCAAAAAAAAAAAAAAAAAAAAAAAGAATTATTCTGACTCCACCTTCCATGTTTGTGGGTGTGTGGATATTGAAGGCACATGCATAGTGTTGAATCCAGCTGCATGTGGGTACTAGGAATTACTGCTTTTTGTTTGGTTTTTTTTTTTTGGTTGTTTTGTACTTAGGCATGGTGGCTCATGCCTATAATCCCACACTTAGAAGGTTAAGGCAGGAGAATTGCTATAAGTTCAAGGGCAGCTTGGGTTAGTTAGTGAATACCAGGCCAACCTAGGTTACAAAATGAGACCCTGTCTCAAGAAACCAGTCAAACAATGATGACAACAACAATAATAATAAAAATAAAAGAAATAGGCCTGAAGAGATGGCTTAGCAGTTAAAGCACATGCCTGCACAGCCTAAGGACCCCGGTTCGATTCTCCAGGTCCCGTGTAAGACATATGCACAAGGAGGCACACACATCTGGAGTTTGTTTGCAGTGGCTAGAGGCCCTGGCGTGCCCATTCTCACTCTCCCTCTCTCTCTCTCCCTCTCTCTGTCTCTAATAAATAAATATAAATAAAAATAAAATCTTTTAAAAAATAAATTAAAAATCCCAACTCTTGGGGGATGGAGAGATGGCTTACTGGTTAAACGCTTGCCTATGAAGCCTAAGGACCCCGGTTCGAGGCTTGATTCTCCAGGACCCACGTAAGCCATCAGATGCATCTGGAGGTACATGCATCTGGAGTTCGCTGGAGGCCTGGAGGCCCTCTCTCTCTCTCTCTCTCTCTCTCTCTCTCTCTACCTGCCTATTTCTGTATATCTCTCTCTCAAATAAATAAATAAATAATAAAATTAAAATTAAAAAAAAAAACCTTTAAAAAAAAAATCCCAACTCTTCTTACTTGCTGGAATGAAGGTATAAGTTAACCCGCTGTTAAACTGCACTACAGTTAGCCCATCTACCTAGCTCTCCCAAGCTGTAACTGCTTGGAAGTAGACATCTCTCCCCACTCTATAACCCCTGCCACTGGTGTCCCTCTGTGGGTTTGGACAGGCCCTCATTCCTCTGCCTAGTGAGGTGGTAAGGGTCCCTTACATGATGGCTGCTTAGATGGCAAAGGAAGGCTGTCTAAAGCATGATAGGTACCAACAGGAAAAGGAAAGGTACCTTCCACTCCACTGTCAAGGCTGAGGTGGGCATGCTTGTTTTTACTCACAGTGTCACAGAACAGATAGGGCATTTCCCCAAGACAGTAGGGATCAAGTCATGTGATGCCAAGCAGTGACCTAATTTCCACACCTCTTCCCTTCCCCAGTAATGGGTGACACTATTCCTTTCATAGGGTCTAAAGCCTGGTCCTGCCCTATCTCTATTTCAGATGCAGTGGCAGAATGTGGAACACGTTGGTGATCAGAGCCCCTATGTCACTTCTGTCATTCTTCACATAAAGCAGAATGTCCCCATCATCCGTGACAACCTGGCTTCCACCCGGAAATATTTCACACAGTTCTGCATTAAGTTTGCAAAGTAAGTCCTGAAGCATTCTCAGCCCAAAGTGGTTTCCATTTGTTTAGGCACTTTCTGTTTTAGAGCAGTTTGCATTCCCCAGCACAATGAGCAGGTAGCACAGAGATGCCATGTATCTGCTGTCTACAGAGCCCAGACTCTTCCATGTCCACATGCCCCATAGGAGCTGCTAAGCTTACCTGGGCACCATCACACAGTCTGTGCCTTACCTGGGGTTCACACTCAGTCTTGTACCTCTATGGGTTTGAGCAGATGAATAACCACATGACTCCACCATTCTGCTGTCATACTCAGGGGCATTGTTTTAAGGCCACATCACTCAGCATGCTTGCAGTGCACGTGTGTCTGCCATCCTTGGCTCTGGTCCTGAAGGCAAACTACTACTCATCTATACCCAAAGTGCCATAATAGCAGATGCTAATGTGGGATCTGGGGACATATATCAGTGGATGAAGTGTGAGGACTTGTTCAGATGCGCAGAACCCATGTAAAGCTGGACACTGTAGCACAAGCATCTGTAACCCCAGGGTGCCTACGGCAAGAAGGGAGAAGAGGAGAAGGAGACAAGAGAATCGCCAGAAGCTCACCAGCCAGTTAGCCTGGCGAATGCTAGCCTGTTAACCAGCTAGCCTGGGGATCAGTGAGACCCTGCCTCCAACAAAGGGGAAGGTGAAAAAAGACACCTCCAAATGCATACCATAGTATGTGCATATCCACACGCACGTGAACACTCACATACACACCCAAATATGAGTGTGTGTATGTATATATGTATGTGTGTGTGTATAAAACCTGTACCTTGAAAAACAAAAAAAAGATTATAAATTATATAGTCATAATCACCCTTTGACCAGGTTTGAGTAACAAATTATTTTTCAATGATCTCATGTATGGTTTTTTTTTCATTTTTTACTTTTATTTTGAGGTAGGGTTTCATTCTAGCCCAGGCTGAGCTGCAATTCATTCTGTGGTCTCAGGCTGGCTTCAAACTCACAGAAATACTCCTACCTCTGTCTCCTGGGTACTGGGATTAAAGGCGTGCACCACCACGCCCAGCTCATGTATGCATTTTATCTCTGGATTATAAACTTGTCAAGGGTTAGGCCCATCAGTTCTTTGCTCTTGAGCCTCTTCTTCCTCCTGTTCCGAAGTGCTTACTATTATAGCTGACAAAATGTATCCACTTGTGGATGCCCCTTTGTCCCGGGAAGAGCAAGTCTAGGAGCTTCGTTGCCAAGGTAGATGGAGTGAGCACCGAGTTGCATGTCTTCCTGTCACATCCTGGTGTGTGGCCATTTCTGGGTTGGGTTTTGAAGCAAGGACATAGTTTGGTCCTTTGCCAGTCAACATCTGGCTACAGCAACGTTTCCCAAGAGACCAGGAAGTGATGAAGGCCGGTGTCTCCTCTGACCAATTATCAGACGTACATTTTGGCAAGTTGCTTGGGGAATGGCTTCAGGAAGGTCAGCCCTGTCCAAGCTACTGTATTTGGGTTGTTCTCGTCCCAGTCCCAACTGATGATTCAGAACTCCAAGTTTCTGTCTTCTCCAAATCTCTCCCAGTTTGTATTCAATTAGGGTTTCCCTTGTCTGACATAAATCAATCCCCCAAGGAGCAACACAAACAGAGTGGCTGTAGAGTTAGCTTTACTTTCTACCTTGTCAGGAAGGCCGGAGCAGGCTCCCCAGGGAGCGGTTATGTTTGCAGTCCAGCAAATGAACCAGGAGCTGACATTCCCTTCTCTCTCTGAGCACTCATTAATGTGCACTAAAAGCAGTGCTGATAAATCACACTGTGACACTCCATGTAACCACTGCTGAAGTGTCTCGGTAAAAATGTACTGTGACTCAAAATCTCCATTGTGGGCACCCAGGGGTCTGATTATGCTAAGGTTAGAGTGAATAAGGAGTCCAGTGCTTAGCTTGTCCAAGCATCAACCTCGCTTTCTCTCAGCGCCCTTTATTATTACTAAGCTCATATTGAATGACTGGGAATAGGATGCCCATCACACATCTGGAAAAGTTTAACCTGGAATTTGGAAAGTATTTTTGTTTTAATCCATGGTACCCTCTCATTCTTATAAAATCCCAGCCTAATTCTAGAAACCTCAGAGGTAGGGATTGTAATTAGATCCTTCCCAGCCTAGGGCAGTGGCCACCACCACTATCCCAATGCCAGTTACCCATCACACTGCTGGAACCTCTCCAAAGACATGTGTCTAGATCAGTCACATGTTTCCTTAGCCCTCCCCTAGTAGATTAGCACAGAAGACGGTTCAAGGGCACATCCACAGCTTTCTTCACAAACAGGTTACAGGCTCTGTGTACACTTGTAATAAGCTGTGAATTCAGCTTCACTTTACTTGTGGTTTTTAGCATTGAAGAATGCTTTCCAAATAGTTCCTTGTTCACACTCCCTCCAGATCAGCGAGCCTGCACCTACATCTGACCCCTAGACTTCAAATTCTCTTCCCATATAACCTCATCTTCTGCCCCTTGAATGCTAGTCCATCCATTGTCTCCACTTGACATCGTCATCAGCAGCCTTTCCTGGTTAAACATCAAGGTTAACCCTGAAGTTTGAACCACAGACCTGCAGTACCAGCTCTCACTAAGCTGATGCTCTGCTGTTCAGTAATGAAGATGATAGGACAGGTCTCTTGGTGGTGGGGAGGATAAAAGGAGAAGTCCTGTGTAAACATCCTCTTAAAGTGCTGGTACGACACTGATAGTGAGAAAGTGGTGGCAGCTACCATCATCAAAGCAAGTATTACTTATCCACTGTGCACTCATGTAAGCATCTCCTCCATCCCAGACTCAGGGTTAAGTGAATTCAAGTGAAGGAAACAGACCTAAAAGCAGTTAAAGGTAATGCAGTAGGTTAGATGTTAGAGGGCTGAGGGATTGGAAGTATGGTGGAGGAGATGGAGTTAGGGATCCACAAAAGAAACATTCTTGACCAGGTCCAAAAATGTGTGATTCCTGACCCACAGGGTCCTAGGAAAGGACATTCCAGGCAGAGCAAAAGCCCACTGGCAAACCTATGGAATCATGGGAGCTGTCCTAGCACATCCAGATTGAATTGTAGATGCCAAGGGCAGAGATTCCAGCATGAAGAGTACTGCCTGACACTGTGGTGCTAACCAGAGGTCCCAGCTATTCAGAAAGCTGAGGCAGGAGGATCACTTTGAGCTCAGGATTTCAGAAAGAAGGAGGGAGGGAAGGAAAAAAGGGGAAGAGGTGAGAGGAAGGAGGTAGGTCAAGGAAGGTTATATTTGTGTTTGGAATAAATGCCTTTGGCTGCAGATGATTAGAATGAATAGGGCTGAAGGCAGATAGACCACTTAGGAAATAATTGAGTTTAGTTGTTCAAGGGATGGGGTAGAAGATCAGAGCAGGCAGATGTGGGTGCTTAAGGAAAGGGCTGGAAACAGTGAACGTTGGAGTTGGAGGGGGTTGCTATTCTTGACTTGGTGATAAGGCTGGAGGCTAGGAAGGGGCTTAGTCTGGGATGGCCAGGCTTGAGGTGCTGGCACTAATCAATGAAGTTTTCTGGTAAGGCCTTCACAATTAAAGAGAGCACAGTGTTGAAGACAGCGCCACAATGCTGGGATGAGCCTCCGACCAAACACAGTTTTGTGGGAGGAAGGGATTTATTTTGTTTCTTGATCTGATATTTACTTCCTTAGCAATTATTTCTTGATTTTACACTAAAGAACTGCCTCATGTACATTCTGCTCTTGCATCTGTTAGAATATTTTTGGTTACTACGTATGCCTGACTCAGCCTGATCCAAATGGTAGGTGAATTTTTTAAAATTTCATATAACCTGTAGGAAATGGATTAATGGCCCAGCAGTTAAAGGCACTTGCAAAGCCTGACAGCCCAGATTCAATTCCCCAGTACCCATGTAATGTCAAATATACAAAGTGGTATGTGCATCTGGAGTTTGTTTGCAGTGGCTGGAGGCCCTGGTGTGCCCACTCTCTCCTTACAAATAATTTTAGAAAAGATTGTCATATAACCTGCAGTCTTGAGGTAGGACAGAGTAGATGCTGGTTGGTTTAAGAGTTCAATGATGAAATTAAGACTAGGTTATTTATTTTGCTATTTTTGGAGTTGCCTGCCTCCTCAGAGTGGTAGTAGAATGACTGGTATAAATCTTATATCCAAATGCAAGAATGCCCTAAGAAAGGAAAGGGATCATTGTGTCAGCTCTGCCATGAAGCCCTTCCCTCCAGTTAATTGGACCAGCTTAAATCATGTCTCCCTCTCAGGACCAAGAACAGTCATCTCTGATTGGCTAAAGGTAGGTAGAATTAACCCCATAGGGCTGGATAGGTTGTGGCTCAGTGGTAGAGTGCTTGTCTACATGCATCAGAACCTGGGTTCAATCCCCAGCATCAGAAGCAAAAATTCACTTCTAATGTCTTAGAATGGGATCACCTTTTTCCCTCCATCCCAAGACTGTGTTTACCGAAACAAAAGTAGGGCTTAAGTGGGAAGGAAAGAGGACCAGGGCCTCCTGCTATTGCAAACGAATACTGGATGTGTGTACCACTTTGTGCATCTGGCTTTATGTGGGTACTGGGGAATCAGACCCAGATTTGTCAGGAATTGCTGAGCCTTCCCTCAAGCCCATGATGAAAGTTTTCTTATGGAAAGGAGTGGAGCCTAATAAAAAGCTTCTTCAGCTTTTTGCTGGAAAGAGAATAAGCCTAACATGTCACTTCTGTTTTATCCACAGCTCCTTCATTCCCAAATTCATCACCCACCTCTTCAAGTGCAAGCCAATTAGCATGGTGGGTGCAGAACAGGTGAGTTCAATGTCATACTGGGCCTTTCCCTTATAGCTTTTGTCATAGATGCAATGCATACCTTAAGATGATCTAGTCTGAAGAAATGTAATGACTGATTTCCTTCATATATGTCATCTGGCCACTTTTTAAAATTTTTAATATTATTTTTTTATTGACAACTTCCATAATTTTAGACAATAAGCCATGGTAATTCCTTCCCTTCCCTCCCCCCACTTTCCCCTTTGAAACTCCATTCTCCATCATATCCCTTCCCCATCTCAGTCAGTCTCTCTTTTATTTTGATGTCATGATCTTATCCTCTTATTATGATAGTCTTGTGTAGGTAGTGTCAGGCACTGTGAGGTCATGAATATCCAGACCATTTTGTGTCTGGAGGAGCACGTTGTAAGGAGTCCTACTCTTCCTTTGGCTCTTACATTCTTTCCTCTACCTCTTCCACAATGGACCCTGAGCCTTGGAAGGTGTGTTAGAGATATGTCAGTGCTGAGCACTCCTCTGTCACTTCTCTCAGCACCATGGTGCCTTCTGAGTCATCCCAAGGTCACTGCCATCTGAAAAGAGAAGCTTCTCTAACCAAAAGTGAGAGTAGCATTAATATATGGGTGTGAACATTAAGAGAAGTACTTACCAGGCAGTTTGGTGAACATATATATACATTTAGCCAGACACCAGCAGACGTTACATCCCTAGGGCTCATGAGTACCCCTGTTGTAGGTTTTCAGTATCAGGGATGTGTTCCCTCCCATGGAGTGGACCTCCAGTCCAATTAGAGAGCGGTTGGTTTTCCCCATAACAGGCATGCCACTATTGCACCTGTTGGCTCATTTGGCCTGGCTCTGGCCACTTTTTTATATTTGTTTTGTTTGTTTTGTTCTGTTTTGTTTTGTTTTTTGAAACAGAGTTTTCCTATGTAGCCCAGGCTGGCCTAAAACTTGTGGCAGTCCTCCTGCCTGAGCCTCCCAAGTGCTGGGATTGCAGGTACAAGCCACCATACCTGGCTGCCCACTTTTTATTTATTTTACTTACTTATTTATTTATTTTGGTTTTTCAAGGTAGGGTCTCACTGTAGCCTAGTTCACTCTCTGTCTTCCTCTTTCTCTCTCAAATAAATAAATAAATTTTTAAAAATAAATAATATAAAATAAAGCCAAGCCCAGCATGGTAGCACATATCTTTAATCCCAGCACCCAAGAAGCAGAGGTAGAGCAGGGCGTGGTGACACACGCCTTTAATCCCAGCACTCGGGAGGCAGAGGTAGAAGGATCACTGAGAGTTCGAGGCCACCCTGACACTACATAGTCAACTTCTGGTCAGCCTGAGCCAGAGTGAGCCCCTACCTCGAAAAACCAAAAAAAAAAAAAAAAAAAAAAAGAAGCAGAGATAGAAGGATCACCATGAGTTCAAGGCCATCCTGAGACTACAAAGTGAATTCCAGGTCAGCCTGAGCTAGAGTGAGACCCTACCTCAAAAAACAAAACAAAATAATAACAATAATAATAATAAATTCAAATAAAACAAGTAACAGTGCCCATAGCATATAACACAAGCCTGGCACATAGTCAGCCCTTGTTACACGCCAGCTCTTAGTCATTTTATGCTTCTAAGATCAGGGACATGACCTTGCTTCTGTTTTCATCGCTCATCTTCCATAATGCTATTCCACGTGCAGTCTGCATGAAAAGACAGAGTCAGTGCTTGCCGTCGGCTGTCTGGCTAACCTGCTTTAGCTGGAGTTAGAAATGTTGTCTCAGAAAACTCCCTGGGAGGTTGTACAGACTTAGGCACCAGCTGAGCCTGACTGCAGTGTTCAGTGCTCTGAAATCCTGACCCTTATATGTCCTAAGCACAGAATTCATTCTCTCCGTTGGAAGTGGCAGAATAATGTCCTAACACGCCATCTCCGGTTTCATTACCACATGTTTATTGGGCATTCATTCTGTTCAGCTCATCACTGTGTGTGATCTGAGAGGATGTGGAATGATTAAGATCTGTGTATTGGGGAGAAGTTCTGGCGTTCTCAGTTACATTTCTGTCTGCAGACCTCACGAAGCCCCCTGGAATGCAAAGCTGGGAACGTTTTCATGAGTTCGTAGCTGTGCCCAGGCCTCACACACTGATTTGGTGTCCAATACCCATGATACCTAAAATGTTTTGTGTGGGGGAGGGACATGTGCATGCCATGGCACACATGTGGCGGTTCAAGGATAACCTTGGGGCGTTTGTCCTCTTATTCCACCTTCTTTTTTTGAGTCAGAGTCTCTGTTTGCCTCTGCATATGCCATACCTCCTGGCTGCCTTGTGAGCTTCTGGATTCTCCTGGCTCTACCTCATGTTGCCGTGGGCACATTAGGTCATAGACACATGCAGCACTTCCTATCAGTCTTACGTGGGTGTGGGGGAAATTGAACTCTGGCAGGTGGACTTGCAAGCAAGTGCCTTGAACCACTTACCCAATCCCTATCCATATTTTTGATATTGTCACATAAATCCTATAGCATGTTATTCTTTTTTTTTTTTTTTTTTTTTTTTTTTTTGCAAGGTAGGGTCTCACTCTGGTCCAGGCTGACCTGGAATTAACTGTGTATTCTCAGGGTGGCCTCGAACTCTTGGCGATCCTCCTACCTCTGCCTCCCGAGTGCTGGGATTAAAGGCATGCGCCACCACGCCCGGCTTTAGCATGTTATTCTTTTAAACAAGTAATATTTTTTTAAAAGTAATATTAAAGTAATAGTGGCTCATGCCTATAATCTTAACACTCAGGAAACAGAGACAGGAGAATTGTTTTCAATGTAACCTGGGTTCATAATAAGACCCTGTCTCAAATAAAACAAAAGAGAATATTAGCATAATCAGCTCAGACTAAAGCTGGTATCTGTAGAGCAATACCAGTTTGACCAATGTTTACTTCTTCCTTAAGCTGTAGATGAGAAACTCATCTGCTGTAAGTAAAGTTTTATTTCATAGACCCAATACAAAAATGAGTGGATAAGGAGAGGGGTGGATCTCCACAGGCCTTGCCTAGTGGAGGTCAAGGGTGGGGCTGTAGGTTGGTATGGGCCATAAAGGATTCCTACGTGAAGTCCAGGTTTATCTGGACAAAGCTTGTCCTAGTTTCGGTGTTGAAGCCCAAGCCATCCTGTAGTTGGAGGCCTTTTGTTCACTCAGGCAGCAAGATCTTAGAAATCAAGAAGTTAACAAAGAGCTGGGCGTGGTGGTGCACGCCTTTAATCCCAGCACTTGGGAGGCAGAGGTAGGAGGATCTTTGTGAGTTTGAGGCCACCATGAGACTGCATAGTGAATTCCAGGTCAGCCTGCGTGAGAGTGAGACCCTACCTCAAAAAACAAAACAAAAACAAACAAAGAAGTTAACAAAGAGATATTCATGGGTGAAAACAGATTTTTGCCTGGAATCATGAGGTCCAACCTTTAGCAAAAACAGTGAAACTCAAAGCTGAGGTTTTTGTCTCACCTCAGCTACACCACCTTTGCCACAAAGGTGCTAGATCCTAAATTGAGGTTCTGCTTCAATACTGATGCCAAGACTAAGAAAGAAGACCCTTTTCATGTCTGCAGTCTTATCCAGATGAGTACATAAAGTGAGTTAGTTCTCTTTAGGCCCCAGAGTCCTCTTGAGCAATTGCAAGGGCACATGGAATTGAACCATTCCTGTATTTGTAATGCTTCTTGCTAGTCTGTGATTTTCAGAGGACCTTGTGGGATTTGCAGGGTCATTAATTAAGCTTACGACTGTGGTCTTCTATGAGTGAGCACACTGCAGAAATGAAATCCATTTGCCTAAACTTACACTAGAGAAAACAGCACTGTGTAATGAAAAGAGACTCTCAGCCCAGTCCCCACTCTGCTGTTAATAGTCTCTGTGGTCACGAACAGTTGCCTGCCTGCTCTGGGCTCAGTGTCCTCTTGCTTAAGTAAGAGTACTGAACCAGCCGGGGTGGTGGTGCATGCCTTTAATCCCAGCACTTGGGAGGCAGAGGTAGGAGGATCACCATGAGTTCGAGGCCACCCTGAGACTACATAGCTAGTTCCAGGTCAGCCTGGACCACAGTGAGACCCTACCTTGAAAAAAAAAAAAAAAAAAAAAAAAAAAGAACCAGGCACTCAAAACTCTCTTCTAGATCTTTCATATTGCTCCAAAAAACTTAGAGCAATCTACTTCATGTATGTAAAGTTACTTTCTTTTCCTTTGTGTTTTTAGGGATAAGGTTTCACTATGGGCTGGCTGTTTTCAAACTTTTAGTCTCCTGCCTTAGCTTCCCAAGTGCTAGGATGATAGGACGGTGCCATCACACCAGCCTGCTTTGGATTATCTTTATATACCATATCGAAGAGCTGGGGATATAGTTCATTGGCAAAGAATACTTCTGTATATGTTATGTATTGAGGCTTTTAAAGTTATGGTAAACTTTACATAACAAAATTTACTACTTAACCACCTTTTGTGGTGGGGGAGGGAATTTTTCAAAGCAGGGTCTCATTCTGGTCTCACTCTGTAGCCTCTCACTGGCCTTGAACTCACAGCCATCTTCCTACCTTAGCCTCCTGAGTGCTGGAATTAAAGACATATGCCACCATTCCTGGCCGTTATTTAACCATCTTTAAGAGCACAGCTCAGTGGCATTAAGTATAGATGTTGCTGTGATGCTGTCACAACCATCACTTCCAAACTGAACCTCTGCTCCCCTCTAATGTGTCCACTGTAGCTGCTGGGTCACAGAACATCCTACCAAAAGCAGCTGTAGGAGAAAAGGGGATGCTTCATCATGGTAGGGAAAGGGTAGTGGGGCAGAGGCTGGGCATATACACATACCACACTGCACATCCACTGACTACACACACACACACACACACAAAAAAAACTTAAGCAACAATTTTTTAAAGATGGGCTGGAGAGACAGCTCATTGGTTATGTACACTTCCTGCACAAGCATGAGAGCCTGAAACCACTGGAGTTCAAATCTCTAGAACTCGTACAAACTGCTGGGCGTGACCACTTGTGCCTGTAACCCAAATCCTGCAAAGGGGTAGCAGAGTCCAGGGAATCACCCAGGCTTGTAAAAAACAGCAGGCTGTAGTGTCAGTAAGAGACTCTGGCTCAGATAAGAATTGGCAGAAGAGAAATGGAGCATGATGCTGGCCCCCAAAGGGGAGCACCCCCCCACCCCAGGCAGTCATGGGGCTCCACAAGGGCACATACACACACACAAGCAAACCATAAAATAAAGAAAAGAAAAGCCTAAAATAGAATTGTACATTTTGAGAGCTGGGGAGATGGCTTAGTGGATAAAGCTCTTACCACGCAAGCATGAGTATCTGAGTTCAGAATGCTAGAACCCCTGTAGAGCCAGATGCTGTAGTGTGAGTGTCTGTAAGCCCAGCATGCCCATAGCAAGAAGGGAAGACAGGAAAATTCTTCAGAAGTTTATGGGCCAGTTAACCTTGTGGACACACTGATTAACAATAGACCCTGCCTCAAATAAGGGAAAATGTATTTCCTCTGACCTCCACAGGTATGCACATGCCTGCACTCACATCTCACATGTTAACATTCTCTCTCTCTCTCTCTCTCTCTCACACACACACACACACACACACACAATTGGACATTTTACTTCAAACATTTGAAGAATGAGTGAGTGGTAGAGAATAAATCAACACAGCAGGGTTCCTCGGCACTTGCATTATTGATATTTAGCCCAGAGAACCCTTTGTTGCAGGACATGTTAAGCAGCATCCATTACTTCTGCCCACTGCATGCAAGTGATACCTTCGAATGTGACAACCCAAGTTGTCTCCATACACTACCATATGTTGCTGGAGTTGGGGTGGGATGCAATATCACCCCCTGTCAAGTGCTACTGGACTTGAGAAACAGATGAAATTAGAATGACAGAATGTTTGGGGTTGTTGAAGCAAGGCTCTGGGCCCATAAGGGCCTATGATGCCATTAGATTCACTTCACATATGTTTGAAATTCACCATAAGACTTTTAAAAAAATGGTGGGGCATGGTAGCTCATCCCTATAATCCCAGCACAGGAGAGGCTGAGGAAGGTAGATTGCCATGAGTTTGAGGCCAGCCTGTCACTACAGAGTAAGTGAAGATTAGCCTGGGCTAGAATAAGGCCCTGTCTCAAAAAGAGAAGTGTGTTCCACCCCTATATATAGCTACTCATGTGTATGTAATCCAAAATAAGCTTTCATGTTAGGAATCAATACAATATTCCATGCTTTCTAAAATTCAACTAGTTCCCTTCCCAGTTTTTTTTTTGGTTTTTGTGGTGTTGAACCTGGAGCATCACACATAGCTGGCAAGCACTATCACTGTGCTATGCCCTCAGGCTCCAGCTTCTAGTTGTTCTGATTGCAGACTTGAATTCAGAAAATTGGAGCTTCCTCCACTCTCTCTTGGGAACACAGGCACACTCCTGCCCAGGTAGCAGAACTTTTCCCCTTTTGCACAACTCTTCCTTTCTTATGACCTCCACAGGAATGCGCATGCCTACACACACACACACACACACACACACACACCCCTCATCATCCTTCCCATGAAGCTATCATTCCTACTGAGAATGCCACCCTCTCCTGTCACTCAGTTATAGGGTCCTCCTTTTGTGCACATACAGCTAAGAGGCAAGCCCAGCTACACCACATGCTTAGTATGCAGGAGGCCCTGGTTTCAATCTCCAGCATCAAAAAAATAACAAACAAAAGAAAACAGGCATGGTGGTACACACCTGTAATTCCAACACTAGGGAGTCAGAAGCTGGAGGATCAGAAGTTCAAGGTCATCCTTGGCTACAGAGTAAATTTGAGGCCGACTTGGTCTAAATGAGACTTTGCCTCAAAAAAAGAGAAAAGTATACAGATTACAAAAAAAAAATCCAAATGTGTGATTTTTCATAGAGAATATGATTATGAATGGTAATATCTAAAGGAATCCATAAAAAGAAAATAATCTACAGATAAAATATTAGAATATAAATTTAGCAAGACTGCTAAAATTAAAGTCCATATAAGAAATCTATTTCTTGGGGGCTGGGTGTTATAATTAGTGCTTATGGGATTCAATCCTCAGCACCACCAAATAAGTAAACGAATGTATGTTTTATTAATCAGTGACAAACAGTTTAGAAATGAAAATTTTGAATGATACCACCTTGTAGCTCAATGTGGCCTCCAACTCACAATGATCCTCCTACCTCTGCCACCTGAGTGTTGGGATTAAAGGCATGCACCCAGCTTAGCAATTACCTTCTCATTGCTGGGACAAAAAACCCAACCAGAAGCAATTTATGGAAGGTAACACTTTATTTCTGGCTTTCAGTTTCAAGGGAAAGTTTTTTTTTTTTTTTTTTCCCAAGGCAGGGTCTCACTCAAGCTCAGGCTGACCTGGAATTCACTATGTAGTCTCAGGGTGGCCTTGAACTCACGATGATCCTCCTACCTCTGCCTCCCGAGTGCTGGGATTAAAGGCGTGTGCTACCACGCCCAACTTCAAGGGAAAGTTTTATCATGGCAGGGAAAGCATGGCAAAAGCAGATAGACAGCCAAGCTTCAAAGCCCCATGGCAGCAGGAGGGAAGTGGTTTCTGTATTAGGCAACATAGCATGACCCCATCTCACAAAAAAAAAAAAAAAAAAAGAAACTGGAGGGCCAGGTTTGGTGGGACACACCTATAATCCCAACTCTCAGGAAGCAGAGAGAGGAGGATCACCATGAGTTTGAGGCCACCCTGAGACTACATAGTGAATTCCAGGTCAGCCTGAGCCAGAGCAAGACCCTACCTCAAAAAAAAAAAAAAAAAAAAAAAAAAAAAACATGCTGGAGAGATGGCTCAGCAGTTAAGATACTTCCTTGCAAAGCCAAAAGACCCAGATTCTATTCCCCAGTATCCACGTAAAGCCAGATGCCCAGAGTGGCACATACATGTCTGAAGTTTGTTTGCAGCAGCTAGAGGCCCTGGCATGCCCATTCTCTCTGTCTGTCGGTCTGTCTCTCTCTCTCTCTTTCTGCTTACAAATAACTAAATATAAATATTTTTAAAAGCATTTTATTTATTTCAGAGAGAGAGAAAGAAAAGAAAAGAAAAGAAAATAGGGAAAAGAAAAAGAGTGGGCAAGTCCTCCAGCTACTGCAAACAAACTCCAGACACAAGCACCACCTTGTGCATCTGGCTTATGTTGCTCCTGGGGAATTGAACCTGGGTCCTTTGGCTTTGCATGGAAGTGCCTTAACTACTAAGCCATTTCTCCAGCCCTAAAAATATTTTTTTAAGTCTATGGTGGGGGGGGTGCTAGAGAGATGGCTCAGCAGTTATGGGGCTTGATTGCAAAGCCTAAGGACTTGGGGTCGATTCCACAATACCCATGTAAAGCAAGATACACCAAGTGGCACATGTGTCTGGAGCTCATTTGCTGTGGCTAGAGGTCCTGATGTGCCCATTTTTTCTCTCTCTGTTTGCAAATAAATAAAATATTTTAAAAAGGATAAAACAACCCAGGCTGGAGAGGTGGTTTAGTGGTTAAGGCGCCTGTCTGCCAAGCCAAAGAATGCTGTTCAATTCTCCAGGTCCCACGTTTCACCAGACATAAAATGACACAAGGGCACGCACACGTCTGGAATTCATTCACAGCAGCTGAGAGGCTGCTGGTGCGCCCATTCTCTCTCTCATTCTCTCTCTCTCTCTCAAAAAAAAAAAAAAAAAAAAAACCCTATTGGTCTAGAGAGATGACTTGTTAAGGCACTTCCTGCCTCAAATAAATAAATAAAAATAAAAAATATTTTTAGAGCCAGTTGCGTTGGCTCATGACTTTAATCCTAGCACTCGGGAGGCAGAGGTAGGAAGAATGTCATGAGTTCGAGGCCACCCTGAGACTAAATAGTGAATTTCAGGTCAGCCTGAACTAGAGTGAGACCCTACCTCAAAAAACCCAAAAAAATTTTTTTTAAGAGCTTATTAAAAACCCTTACAATAACATCAGAAACATTTACTGCACTGAAGCAATATCCAAAACTTTATAGGTACCTAGGAGTATACTCAGTGTAGAGTGCTTATTTAGTATGCATGAGCCCTGAGTTCAGTTCCCAGTACTGAAAAAGCAAAAAACTGTATAGGCATTCTACAGTGAAAGCTATATAATAGTTAGGGACATTAAAGCCAGGTGTGATGGCACAGTCCTGCAATACCATTGCTCAGGAGACTAAAGCAGGAGGATCAAGAGTCTGAAGTACAGTGTGGGGTACAGTGTGAAACTCTGTCTTCCAAGAAAGGGAGGGAAGAAAGGAGAAAGAGAGAGAAGGAAGGAAAGGAAGAAAAAAGGAGCAGATCCTCTTCTATAACTGGGTGATGAACTTCCACAGGCCACTGCCGGTCAGTCTGCATACAGCCCAGCAACAATGTCAGCCCACCAGCACCACCCAAAAATCGGCTTTGAGTTGCAAAAGAATCTGGCAGTGGCCACCTCTTGCCCAGTGCCTCATGCTGAATGAAATGGATTACTAGCTGTTTTCAAGGTAAACCAGCAGATTTTCATGATAAATGGGACCTTTTATCTTCACTTCTCATAGACAGCTGCTGAGTCTGTCACACCAGTTCTCATCTTTTTAAGTGAAATTTCTTCATGTGAAACCTAAGAGCAAGGTTTTCATCTCTTCAGCTGTCTAGTAAAGGCAGAATTTTATTGTGACTGAACAGGGAATGAAAGTGTCTTATCTCCTTAAGATACAGAACACACTAGAGAATACGTCTGGTTCATTCAAAGCTCTTCCTGTCACTTAAAACCTTACAATTATTTATGCATATAATGTTTCTCTGGGAAGTAGAAAAGGTGGAAATATCCTCCTATGTTTTAAACTATAATAATTTTTTCCTTCCAACAAATAAATACTAAGAAATGGCTTTGATTTTGACAGGCACGGCTCTTGAAATTTGCTACATGGAAGACCAAGTTGAATCTTTGCCAGACCTCAAAAGGCATACTTTTTTAAAAAAGAAAACTTTCTAGTTAGTAAAAGTATAGAAAATTAAAAGGATACTGGCTCACCGCTCAGCTCAGTGAAATCTGTGGCATGTTCCCAAGCTTGCTGTAGACTTTTTCTCACTGAAGTAAATCATGATAGCTATTTGCTAAAGCCCCTATGAGTTCTCACCCATCCGTTATCCTTTCTCTATACCCAGATGTAAACACTGCTCTGATTGTGGTTTCTACATTCTCATGTGCATTTTAGAATTTTATGTATGTATATATTCCCAAATGATACATGGTTATGCTTTGCTTATTACTAAGCTTTATATAAATCATACTATACGTATCATTTCCTCTCTTGCTTTTCCCCCAACTTAATGTTTTTTGAGATTTATTCATGTTGATATGTGTCATTTGTGTTCACTCATTTTAACTTAAGTATCATTTTCCATTGCATAAATATGCCACCATTTGTTTATCCATTTTCTTTTTATGGACACTTAGGTTGTTTCCAGTCTTTTGCTTTTGCAAACAGTGGGTGCAGGGAAGATTTTCTGCATGGGCGTGGGCGTTACAACTTGAATCTGAAATGTCTCTCTCCTGTCAGCTCTTACATTAAATGCTTGGTCCCTAGCTGGTAGTGTTCTTCTGAAAGCTGCTGGAAACTCCAGTCTAGATGGAGGAAATAGATCACTGGGGCTTGTTGTTGAAGTCTATATCTTGCCCTCGCCCTTCCTGTCTGTCTTCTCTGTACTTCTTGTCTGCAGTGAGACAAGGAAACTCCACCACATGACCCCACCACCATCATGTTCTGTGCAAGCACATGGGTCAAGCAACCATGGACTGACCCCTCTGAAGTAACGAGCTATGTCTTTCCTCCTTTAAGTGGTTTCTGTCATGTGACACCAAGTAACCAACACAACACAATGGACAAGAATTTCTCTAGATGATATAAGTAAAAATTCTGTATGATTGATTTTGCATCTCACTGCATACTCCTGTGTGGCCTGAAAGTTGCTATGTAGAGAAAACTGACCATAAATTTGCTACAATCCTCCTGCCTCTGCATTCTAAGTGCTGTGATTGTATACATGTCTGGCTGGCTATGTATATCTTTTTTTCTTTTTTTTTTTTAATTTTTGGGTTTTTGAGGTAGGGTCTCACTCTAGCCCCAGGCTGACCTGGGATTTACTCTGTAGTCTCAGGGTGGCCTCGAACTCATGGCGATCCTCTTACCTCTGCCTCCCAAGTGCTGGGATTAAAGGTGTGTGCCACCATGCCTGGCTTTGTACATCTTTAATTAAGAAGATATTACTAGGGGCTGGAGAGATGGCTTAACAGTTAAGGCACTTGCCTATGAAGCCTAAGAACCTAGATTCAATTCCCCAGTACCCACATAAGCCAGATGCACAAAGTGGCGCATGCTTTGGAGTTGGTTGGCAGTGGCTGGAGGCCCTGGCGCACCCATTCTCTCTCTAATAAATAAATTAAATGTTTACAAAAAAAGAAGATATTAGCCAGGCATGGTGGCGCATGCCTTTAATCCCAGCACTCGAGAGGCAGAGGTAGGAAGATTGCCATGAGTTCAAGGCCACCCTGAGACTACATAGTGAATTCAAGGTCAACCTGAGCTAGAGTGAGACCCTACCTCAGAAAACAAAACAAACAAACAAAAAAAAACAGATATTACCAAATTTCTTCCAAAGTGCTTGATTAACTTAGTTTATCACCATGAATGTGAATTCCAGTGACATATTTATGCCATATCTATTGTGTAGTGCTAGGGATGGAACCCAGGGCTTTCTGCATGCCAGTAACCACACCAAGCCCCAGTCTTTTTCATAATCTATAGTGTTCTGCATATCTTTTTCTTGTCAACATTGCACATGTACTCTTCTGTTTTGTCTTTGCTTTGTTTGAGTTTTTGCTTTATTTTGAGACTTCTTTTATTTTAGGGTAGTATATTTTTCAGTCCTTCCTATGTTTGGCATTCTTTCCCACCCATAAGCAATAAAAACAAATCTTGGGCTGAAGAGATGGCTTAGCAGTTAAAGTGCTTGTCTGCAAAGTCTAGAGACCCATGTTCGACTCTCCAGATGCCATGTAAGCCACACCCAAAGGTGAGACAAGCATAAGATCGCACATGCCCACTAGGTGGCACAAGCATCTGGTGTTTGATTGCAGTGGCTGAGGCCCTGGTGCACCAATTCTCCCTCTCTCTCTTTCTCTCACACTCTCTAAAATAAAATAAATATTTTCTTCTAAACATTTTAAAGTTTTTCTTTATTTTGGATTTTTAAAAATTATTTTGGGGGGGGCTGGAGAGGTGGCTTGGTGGTTAAGGTGCTTGCCTGCAAAGCAGAGGACCCAGGTTCAATTCCCCAGACCCATGTAAGCCAGGTGCACAAGATGGCTCATGTGTTTGGAGTTTGTTTGCAGTGGCTGGAGGCCCTGGTGTGCCCATTTGCGCTCTCTCTCTCTCTCTCTCTCTCTCTCTCTCTCTCTCTCCCCTCCTTTCCTCCTCCCTCCCTCCCTCCCTCTCCCCTTCCTCTCTCTCTCAAATAAATAAAAATTAAGAAAAGAAATTTAAAACTTTTAAAAAATATTTTTATGTTTAAGAGAGAATGGGCATGCCAGGGCCTCTAGCCCCCACAAATGAATTCCAGATGCATGTGCCATCATGTCCGTCTGGCTTTTCATGGATACTGGGTAATCGATCCTGGGTCCTTTGGCTTTGCAGGCTAGCACTTTAACCACTAAGCAATCTCTTTAGCACTTTTTTATTAAAATATGTTTTTATGTCTATTTATTTATCTTGAATTTTAATCCACCTAGAATTAAGCATTTTTATTTTTTGAGAGAGAGGCAAAGAGAGAGAGAATGGGGATGCCAGGGCCTTTCAGCTGCTGTGACCGAACTCCAGACACATGCACCCACTTGTGTGCATGTGCAACATTGCATGGTTGCGTCACTTTTGCCATACACGGGACCTGGAGATTCGAACAAGCCTTCTTAGGCTTCATAGGCAAGCACCTGAACCGCTAAGCCATCTCTCCAGCCCCGTTTTTATTTTTTATGGTTGTATTTGTATTTTTATGGTTAGTGTAAGTTTTAGGGTCTTGCTATAAAGCCCAGGCTGGCCTTGAACTCCTGTGCTCAAATGATCTTCTTGCCTCAGGCTCCTAGGTAGCTGGGACTACAGACTCACACTGCACTGCCCAAATCCAACACATTTGTTCCTTTGAGGCATGTGCTTTGACAAGGAACAATGTAAATTATGGGGCTCCAGTGTGGGCCTCAGAAGCCTATGCTGTTCTCTCTGGTGCTGAGTACATCCCCCTTAAGCCCATGGCTTTTCAAAATGCAAACACTAGTATAGTAAGACTTTTCATCTTTGAAAATTTAGGAATGTTCAAGATGCCCTGGCTCTTTGCTGGTCTGCAATTGAGTGGCTTCTTAGAAAGTTCAGGCTTTTTTAGTCATCTTTCTGCATGAAATTACTGTGTGCTTACAGTAGCCTTCCACACTACTTTTGGAGAGCAATATTTCTGAATTATTTTGAATAAAACATTGATGTCTTTCCCAAATCCATTTAGCATTGTCAAAGTTATAATCATCATAACCATTCAGTTAATAGTGTTGCTCATAATTAGTTTATCTGCAGTCATTCATTCTCCTGCCCAAAGCAAATACAGGGAAAAGCAAAAGACATAGAGAAGTATGGGGCTGTGATTATGAAAGGCTTTCCAGGAGGAACAGAGCAGATAAGCAGACCTTGCCCTGAACATCCTGACCACTAGCATTGGAGTTTAGTGGGGACAGCAGTGTCTGTCACCTCACTGCTACCCTTGGCAGCCATGTGATTCTATTCTCCTAAACCATCTTACTGGACCAAAGTATGCCCTTATGGCTTCAGCCATTTCTTTCTTTTTATTTTGGGGCTTCTTTTTCTTTGCAATAAGTATGGGTACACATGTGTGTGTGCATGTGGCGTCTAGAGGTTGACATGTGTCTTCCTCAGTCACTTTCCATCTTACTTATTGAGACAGGGTCTCCTACTTAAACCCAGAGCTCACTGATTCAGCTAGTCTAGATAGCCAGTTTGTCCCAGAGATCATCTGACTGCCTCCCCAGCACTGGGATGACAGGAAGGCCACCATGCCTGTCTAGCATTTACATGTGTGTGGGGGGGGTCTGAACTCAGATCCTCACACTTGCACAGCAAGCACTTCACCAACTGAGCTATTTCCCCAGCCCTGCTTCAGTCATTTCTTTCTTTCATCCATTCATTCATTTTCACTGTTCTGGGGATCAAACGCAGGCAGCACCCACATGCAGAGTGTTCTACCACTGAACTATTCCCCAGCCCCTAGCCTCAGTCATTTCTGAGCCCCCTGGTCACAAGGATTCAATAGGAACCCATGTGAGCTCCAAGCCAAAACTACCCAGTGACATCTAGCTTATCTAACCTGGCCTCTGGATGAGCATAGCAAGCTATTAAGCCTCTGGAGCACTGATGCTTTCCTCTATCAAATGGGAACAATACATAGCTTTTTTAAAATTTTTATTCATTCATTCATTTGAGAAAAAGAGAGAGAGAGAGAGAAATGAGCACCCCAGGGCCTCTAGTCACTGCAAACAAACTCCAGATGCATGTGCCATCTTGTGCATCTGGCTTATGCAGGTACTAGGGAATCAAACCTGGGTTCTCAGGCTTTGTAGGCAGGTACCTCTAGCCCAACAATACTTATCTTCATAAGAGCAAGGCCTCATGAAGACGAAATGCAAAGAAGCATTCCAAGCATCATTGTAGCAGTTGGTGGTCCATGAGGAACCCTGATCTCCTTTCCAATAATTGCCATTTAAGAGAACCGGAACAAACAAACAGAAAAAAATTGGATTATTGCCAAGATAGGCTTAAATTTGGTTAAGTCTCCTACCTCCTAAACACCATCCAGGGAAATTCAGACTATCGCAGTAATGAGTTACCTTTTTCTGCCTAGTGAATAAGCAAGATTTTTATGACAGTTGTCAGTGTGGATGAGAGTGCAGCCAGTCTGCTGGCAGTTAAGTAAACAGGTACATTCAGTGTGGAATGGGGTTCAGATGTGTATTGGGAACCTTAAAAATGTCCTTATGCTTTGGCCTGTTCTAGATACTGTCCCCTAAGGAAATGTCACTGGTGAACCTAGAATATGTGTGTAAGACTACCTTACTGTTCGTTATTAATGACAAAAATCTTAAAACAATAGAAAAATTACTTAATATTTTCTATATATATGTGTGTCATAGAGTATCATATAGCCTTTAAAATCATATTATTAAGATTTCTAAGACGGGAAAATAAATTGCATAACCTTTGTATTCTTACTGGAAAAGCTAGGGTTTAAAACTGTACATACACACGGTATGATTCTGATTTAGCTTTTTATATACACATGCTAACAAACAGAAGTGATACCACATTTAACCTTTTTCTTGAGGTTGTTTTGAATCATAAATATTTTTTTACATTCTGTTTGTGGGCTGCAGAGATGTTTCAGTGCTTAAAGGCATTTGCTTGCAAAGCTTGGTGGCCTGGGTTCAGTTCCCCAGTACCCACATAAAGTCATGAAAGTGATGCATGATCTGGAGTTTGTTTGCAGTGGCAGGAGGCCCTAATGTGCTTTTTTTTTTTTTTTTTTTTTTTTTTTTTTTTTTTTTTTGTCTTTCAAGGTAGGATTTCACTCTAGTCCAGGCTGATCTGATCTGGAATTAACTATGTAGTCTCAGGGTGGCCTTGAACTCACAGTGATTCTCCTACCTCTGCCTCCAGAGTGCTGGGATTAAATGTGTGCGCCACCATGCCCGGTTTTGCTCTTTTCTCTCCCTCTCTCTCTCCCTGCCTCTCTCTCACACATAAACAAATAAATAAATATTTTTTTATTTTGCAGATTTTCTGCAATGAGAATGTATTGTGCATACAGTTAGGAAATTGCGATTGATCAGCATAGACCAGCTAACTGCTGTGTCCTATGAGGTAACTGTAACACACTTTGCTTGGCCCACAGCTGCTGCTGGACACCCACTCTCTGAAGATGGTCCTCCTCGACCTCCCTTCCATCGGATCACAGGTGGTGAGGAAGGCTCCTGCCAGTTACACCAAGATTGTTGTGAAGGGCATGACCCGGGCTGAGATGATCCTCAAGGTGAGGATTGGGTCTTTCCTGGGTTCTGTTCAAAGGAGCTGGTCACATTTTCGACCCTTTATTGCAGGGAGTTTAGGTTTTGAAAGCACGCTTTGCCCTGTCTCCACCAGCCCCAGAGGACTGTGCACATTCTTTGATATTGTCAAAAGTCAGTGACAGTTACTTGGGGATCAGTAATTCGTCCTGACAAATGAATTCTTTGTTGTCATGGGAGTCTCATGTAAAATGCTTTAGCCAGCTGGGAGTTAGGTGGCAGTGTCACTGTGAATCAGTGCAGAAGCCAGGAATCCCTTTGCCTCTCAGCAGGAATTTCAGGCCCAGCTGTCACTTACTCCTATCCCCAGAATCCTTTTTGGCTTTCCATGCCTTGCACCTTTAAGTGAACTCTGAACAGATGTTGTAATAACTGAATCTAATCAGCAAATGGGCTTTTTAAAGCCTCATTTAACAAAAGATTGTTCTTTGGGTGCTGATGGGAGAGAGTCTACAGCCTGCAGCATGTGTCTCTGATTTCCACCTGTGCCTGTCAGAAAGGGCCGTGGGGGTGGGAGACGAATGGCTCTGTCTTGATAAGGGCTGAGAATCCAGGCCCACAGCTCTTCAGGCTCATTTCCCAAAGTGGCAGCAGTAAAAAGAGGCAGCATTAGGCTTCAAACAACCACATGAGGATCCTGCAAAGCCTCGATCCAAGGCCTGAGGAACCTGGAAGCAGCCTGATGGCCGTCTTCCCCAGCTGGCTTGTTGTCACAAGAGGATAGATGTAGTGGGACATACCTACAGAGGACTTCTAAGAGAACTGCTTCTTGCCATTTTTTTTGGTACATTCTCAAAATTTCAAAACAAAATTGGTATGCTGGGAGAAGAAAAATCTGATATCACATTTCAAAACCAAATGGAAATGAATCTGAGGGCTGTGATGCCACCTGTCTAAACATTAATTGGCAGTTGAAATGAATGTGGAGAAATGAAGCTCCAGATTTTAGGTCTTCAAAAGAATGTGGCAGCTTTGGGATTTTTGTCTGTGAGAACATCCACGGGTATCAGTTCCTTTTGCTGTCTGTCTCTCAGGAATAGACCGAGGTAGCAGGTACTTTGTGCCCATGAACTGCCTCCAGCAGGAGATCCTCCAACAGTTTTTCCCAGATGGTCCCACCCAGCCTCCCCTGAGAGAATTAGGATCCTCTGGGGTAGGGAGGGACAGAGGTCTGTACTAAAAGCAATCCAGGCAATAGTTATGATTCAGCCACTGTTAGAAACACTGCTCTAATTGAATGTAAGTTGAATGGGCCATCTTCTGAGCATGTGGTCTCCTGACAAGCAAGGAGAGATGGCCCTGCCCTCTAACTCAAAGGTCTTACTTTTATTCCCTTCTTTGATAGGTGGTGATGGCTCCTCATGAACCTCTGGTTGTTTTTGTTGACAACTACATCAAACTCCTTACAGACTGCAACACAGAAACCTTCCAGAAGATACTGGACATGAAGGTGAGCTCTGTCTAGTTTTGCACATGCCATCCACACTGGGCTATGGAATGTGGATGAAACTCCCCATGGGAATGGCCTTAGGAGGCAGGTGCTGTCCCCATCCTGTACCCCAGACTGCAGGGATCCCTTCCTGGAGGCTGATTCTAGATGTACGCACAGGCTGCATCGTCCCAGAGACTTCCCAGCCCCAGAGAGAGCCACAGCCTGGCAGAGGACAAGGTAGAGGGAGGGAAGGGAGAGAAGGGGCCTTATTCTTCCCTCCTTACCCCTTCTTTCTCTCCTATCCCATTACTTGTTTTTACTTCCTCTGTTTTATCACCCAGACCACTGCCCAGGCTGATATTTAGTTCCCCTGAAGCAGTGTTGAGTCCTCAGGTTGGAGACATTATGCTGATTGCAGAGCTCAGGGCTGGGCTCACGCGTGCACTGTGTCCCAGCCAACCATTGTGGGGCCACCTCCTGACCACTGTCCTTTATCCTTCCCTTCAGGGGCTGAAGAGGAGTGAGCAGAGCAGCATGCTGGAACTCTTACGCCAAAGGCTCCCTACGCCCCCCTCGGGCTCAGAGGGCTCCAGCTCGCTGTCCCTGATGGCTCCAACACCAGAACAAGAATCATCCCGCATCCGAAAACTGGAGAAACTAATTAAAAAGAGATTGTAAGGAACATAGACATTGCATTAACCCTAAGAAGCCAGTTCCTGGAAGCCACCAAACATGACTGTCAGACCCCCAATCTTGAGACCTCCTGGGACATTCGGGTATTAAAGTACCTCTCCCATGTCCTGTCTTAATTCCTGTTTGAGTTGGGGGAGACAAGAGAGAACTGTGTTATAAAAAGACAATTTAGAATATTCTCAGTTACTGCAGCCCAGGCAGCAGTAGATGAAAGGACCCTGTGTCACTTGCTATCTTCAAGCTGTCTTTGATGGTGAAGTTGTCACTGACTCATGTCACCTCACTGTGCAATCCTCCCTCCAGCTGTCAGCCCTACTCCCAACTACCCACCTATGCCCCAGGCTTGAGCGAGGAAGCCAGGATCCCTCTTCCCCTCCTCCTCCTGCTCCTGTCTGAGGTCATGACCTCTGCAGCAAGAAACTGTCTTTCCACCATCTCTGCAATTGGCTGGGTCCCTGAGTAAACTAAGTGGCAGGCGATAGAACAGGACACTAGTCTTTCTTTGAGAAGACACTGCGAGCATGGGCTTTTCCATGGTGATTGCTATTTACTGGGACATAGCTTCCTTCTGGTTACTTTCACGACATGGCCAAGTTGTCCCCATGTCTCCACACGCTCCAGAGGAAAGATGCCGTGTGTGTCTCTTGCTGGGGGAGGAGGCAGGCCTTGTAGATGTGAATGTGCCCGACCTGAGCAGCAGGTATCCCATCTGCTGTTGGAGGCAGCCTGAAGCTGACTTACACACAGTGTTCTACTTTGCGCTCTCACTGAATTACAGAGCAGAGATTGCTTTCTGAACAGGGAAATCAAAAAGTTTTATTGGGCTGGAGAGATGGCTTAGCGGTTAAGGCATCTGCCTCCTAAGACTAAGAATGCTAGTTCCAATCTCCAGGTCCCACGTGTAGCCAGATGCAAAGTGACGCAAGGGTGCAATGCTGCACTTGACCACAAGGGGACGCATGCATCTGGATTTTGTTCGCAGCAGCTGAGAGACTGCTGGCATGCCCATCTCTATCTGTCTTCCTCTCCCTCTCCCTCTCTCTCTCTCTCTCTCCTCTCTCTCTCTCTGTCTCTCTCCAAAAAAAAAAGTTTTCTTGAAAGCCCTTTCCTAGGCTTTGTCTATGGCAGCTGTGAGAAGGAATAAAAAACAGGCCTGTACCATCTGATCTTTCTCTTGCTTACTCATTCATTTTTTTTTATATTTATTTATTTATTTATTTATTTATTTATTTGAGAGAGAGACAGAGAGAGGGAGAATGGGTACTCCAGGGCCTTCAGGCACTGCAAATGAACTCCAGGTGCATGCACTACCTTGTGCATCTGGCTTACCTGGGTCTTGGGGAACTGAACCGAGGTCCTTTGGCTTTGCAGGCAAGTGCCTTAACTGCTAAGCCATCTCTCCAGCCCCTTACTCATTAATTTTCAGACCCATCTGACTTTCCTTCCACCATCCAAAGTGACCGACCACATGCAGCACCAGAGTGGCACACTACTGTGCTACTTCAGAGAAAGTCCTGGTGAGTGATACCAACGAACACAACACTGTCCTTGCACAGCAAGCACAGCCCGACCCCAGCCTGCTCTTGCCACCCACCATCAACTGCAGCAAAGCTCTGCTGCGGGGGTCATCCTGCCTCCAGGGAGCAGGTACCATATCCCAGAGTCACCCTGATTTGCTTGGCTCACTTTGAAACAAAGGTCTAGTTAGCCATGACCACAACCTCAGGATAACTAACCATTATTGATGGCTTTCTCTTAAAAAAAACTTTTTTATTGATAACTTTCATAATTATAGACAATAAACCATGATAATTCCCTCCCCCTCTTTCCCCTTCACAAATCCATTCTCATCATATCCCCTCCCCCTCTCAATTAGTCTCTTTTATTTTGATGTCATCATCTTTTCCTCCTATTATGAAGGTCTTGGGAAGGTAGTGCTAGGCACTGTAAGGTCATGGATATCAAGGCCAATCTCTGTCTGAATGATTGCATTGTAAGCAGTCCTACCCTTCCTTTGGCTCTTATAGTCTGTCTATCACCTCTTCTGCAATGGACTCTGAGCCTTGGAAGATGTGATAGAGATGTTTCAGTGCTGAATACTCCTCTGTCACTTTTTCTCAGCCTTTTGTATCATCCCAGTGGTCACCACCATCTGTAAAGAGAAGTTTCTCTAATCAAAAGTGTGAGTAGCAGCCAGGCGTGGTGGCGCATGCCTTTAATCCCAGCACTTGGGAGGCAGAGGTAGGAGGATCGCTGTGAGTTCGAGGCCACCCTGAGACTACATAGTGAATTCCAGGTCAGCCTGAGCTAAAGTGAGACCCTACCTCGAAAAACAAAACAAAACAAAAAAAAAAAAAGTGTGAGTAGCATTAATATGTGGAGATGAACATTAAGAAAAGTGCTTATTGAGCAGTTTGGTGAGCATAATATATGCATTTAGCCAGACCAGAGCAAGTGTTACAGTCCTAAGGCTTATGATCTCCCCAGCCATAGGCTTTTGGTTAGGTTTTCAGTTCCAAGCATGTATTCCCTCCCATGGAGCAGGCCTCTGGGTTCAATTAGAAAGTAGTTCGTTTCCCCCATAACAGACATGCCACTATTGCACCCATTCTGTCATTTGGCCTGGCTGGTCAAACTTAAGGCTTTCAGGGTCCACTCTTTTCACTGTTGACTTCTCTGTCCCTTAGGGCTGCATGCAGCGTAGCTTTTTCCAGCTTTCTGTCAGCTGGTCCACAGGGAGGAAGTTTTCAGCTTGGCTCCTGCTTGATTTCTCAGTGACATGCAGCCTAAGCATATGGAGTCTTCAGCAATAGGATCTTACCATCTATTTCTGGTGGAAAACCAAGAGCCTTGGCAATGGCCTGTAATGTTTTGGGGGGCATCAGGGACCTTCCTGGCCAACAACTCACTGGAAGGTATCCCATCCCTGGCACTGACATTTTTCTAGTAACAACCTATGGCTTCTGGGTGTGCCATTATCCAAAAAAGTAGGTTTCCATATGGCTTATTCATAATATTTTGAATTTCGATTAACCCTCTCCCCCTCACCCTTCTTTTTTTTCTTTTTGGTTTTTGAGGTAGGGTCTTCCTCTAGCTCAGGCTGACCTGGAATTCACTATGTCATCTCAGGGTGGCCTCAAACTCAGGCAATCCTTCTACCTCTGCCCCCCGCCCCAGTGCTGGGATTAAAGGCGTGCGCCACCACGCCCAGCCCCACCCTTCTTTTTTAATCTCTTCTCATGATCTCACTTGGTCCATTTCACCCTGGTAATCTCTTCATCTACTTAAATATATGGAATACCATCTCCTTAAATCCTCTTCCTTCCTCCCTCCCTTATAGTCTCTTAGTGTTAGCATTTGTTCAGGCTTTGTATTTGTTAGCTGGTCAAAGAGAGTGAAAGAGGAAGATGAGGAAGATGGAGCTATCAACATAACAGACCTCAGGACAAAAACTAGGATGTCAGAACTGGTTGTGGGGTCATGCTTTAATCTCTGCACTCTGGAAGCTAAGGCAGGAAGGTCAGAGGTTCTAGGCCAGCGTGGGCTACGAAGTAAGACCCTATATCAAAAGGCAAAAGAAAGATGGGTGTGGTGACTCACGCTTTTAATCCCAGTACTTGGAAGGCAAAGGTAGGAGGATCACTGTGAGTTTGAGGCCACCCTGAGACTACATATGAATCCCAGGTCAGCCTGGGCTAGAGAGAGACCCTACCTCAAAAACGAGAGAGAGAGAGAGAGAGAAGAAAGAGAGAGAAAAGGAGCTATCCTTACTCAGAAATTAAATTTTTCAGGGCTAGAGATATAGCTGAGTGGTAGAGTGCTTACCTAGCATGTGCAAGGCCTTAGTGGACCGTCTGTCTCTCTCTCGTGCTCCCTCTCCGTCTCCTTGTCTCTTTATCTCTCGCATATTGCTAGGGATGGAGCCCAGAGCCCTACCATGCTAGATGAGAGCTCTACCACTGAGCTACATACACCCCAGGCCTAGAGTCTTATTTGTTTTTTGGTTTTTTTTGGTTGGTTTTTCGAGGTAGGGTCTCACTCTAGTCCAGGCTGACCTGGAATTCACTCTGTATTCTCAGGGTGGCCTCCAACTCACGGCGATCCTCCTACCTCTGCCTCCTGAGTGCTGGGATTAAAGGTAGAGTCTTATTTCTTCATAGCTTCCAGACCATTCTTGCTGGTCAGTAGGACTCTTCTATACTGAGCATTTTGAATTTGAGAACACAGAGATTAAAACAAATGGTGAAAGAAAGAGATGTGGCCTTTGGTTGAGTTGTTAGGGAAATTCTAACAGACAAGTGCAGGAGCTCACTGGAGGCTCAGAACAGCACAGCAATGCCGACACCAGTCCCACCTGGAGGAGCTGAGGAAGCTGTGGACCCCTGCACCTGGTTCTTGTCACTCTGTGTTTACAGACCCCACTTCTTTCTGGACTCTCCATAATGGCATTGAGATGTCAAGCTGCTGTTTTTCCCAGTTGGTGGTCACAGCCAGGGAAAGTTGCTTTCTTGATTTATTACAATGTCAGTAATCTCCAAGGAGCCAACAGATGTCAGTAGGAGTTATGTTAAATGTCTCCTTGATGGGGACTGAATACTGTGTGTGTGTCCTGTAGAGACAGCCTGTTTCTCACCTGGGGCATACATCGAACCACCTGGGGACCTTTTAAAAAAGGCAGATGTCTGCAGACTATCTTAGTAAGTCTGCAGTGGGGCCTGGTGTGTGTATATGTGTGTGTGTGTTCAGAACTGGATAAAAGATTACAGTGGTCTGTCAGCAATCCATAGAGGATTGAGTCCAGGACTCCTCCTTCCCCCATCCGCCTTAGCTACCAAAGTGTGAAGATGTTTAGTCTCTTCTTTCCTTAGTTAAGATGGAATTACATATATGTGTGTGTATATGTGTGTATAATCTAAACCTACTCTAAATTATCTCTAGACTACTTATAACTAATGTTATAGAAATGCTACATAAAAAGTTGAATGTTTTGCATTTTGAGGTTTTATTAATTTCTTTATTTATGACAGAGAGACAAGCAGATTGAGAGAGAATGGGTGCACCAGGACCTTTAGCCACTGCAAATGAACTCGGGATGCATGCACCACCTTGTGCTCAAACCTGGGTCTTTTGGCTTTGTGGGAAAGTGCCTTAACTGCTAAGCTATTTCTCCAGCCCAGCATTTTGAGTTTTTATTTATTTATTTATTTGAGAGACAGACAGATGAGAAAGAGAATGGCTGGTGCCAGGGCCTTTTTATTTTTATTTATTTATTCAAGAGAGAGAGAGACAGTGTATGTATGTGTATATATACATACATATATGTGTGTGTGTATATATATATATATATATGCCCAGACTGACCTGGAATTCACTGGTGATCCTCCTACCTCTACCTCTCAAGTGCTGGGGTTAAAGGCGTGTGCCAGAATGCATGGCCCTTGTTTTTGTTTTTGTTTTTGTTGTTGTTGTTGTTGTTGTTGTTGTTTGTTTTGCAAGGGAGGGTCTCACTCTGATCCCCGCTGACCTGGAATTAACTATGTAGTCTCAGGGTGGCCTTGAACTCTCGGCGATCCTCCTACCTCTGCCTCCCGAGTGCTAGGATTAAAGGCGTGCGCCAGAACCATGGCCCTTGTTTTTTTTTTTTTATTTTTTATTTTTTTAAGGTTTATTTATTTGAGAGAGTGAGAGAGAGAGAGAGAGAGGCAGATAGAGAGAATGGGTGTGCCAGGGCCTCCAGCCACTGCAAATGAACTCCAGATGCATGTGCCCCCTTGTGCATCTGGCTTACATGGGTCCTGGGAATTGAACCAGGGTCCTTTGGCTTTGCAGGCAAATGCCTTAACCGCTAAGCCATTCCTCCAGCCCCTTGTTTTTGTTTTTAAGACAGGGTCTCAACATACAGCCCAAGCTGATCTCAAACTCATAGCTTAGGCTGGCTTCAACCTTATGATGATTCTCTTGCTTCAGCCTCCTGAGTGCCAGCGTTAAGGCATACAAGACCACACCCAACAATAATCAGTTGGTTTAGGGACTACTCACAGGAGGAAGAGAATCTCTGTGTTCAGTAAGGCACTTTTTAAAAAATATTTTTATTTATTTGCAAGCAGAGAGAAAGAGAAGGAGAGGAATGAGCATGCCAGGGCCTTTAGCCACTGCGAGCAAACTCCAAATGAATGCGCCATTTTGTGAATCTGGCTTTAAATGGGTACTGGGAAATCAAACCCAGGTTGTCAGGCTTTGCAGACAAGCACCTTAACCACTGAGCCATCTCTCCAGCCCAGGCACATTTAAAAAAATATTTTGAGGGTTGGAGAGATGGTTCAGTGGTTAAGAATAGTTCCTGTGTTCAACACCAGAGGATTCATTAGGAAGAAACTCCTACGAATGGTTAAGTGCACTTGAGAGCGTGAGGGACTCTGAGACTGTCCAAGTGCAGTCTCCAGAACCCACATGAAACAGCTGCATGTGGCCACGCCCACCTGTAACCCTAGTCCCATGAAGGGATGTAGGAGACCCAAGGAACTGGGAAAAAAAAAAAAAGCAGACTTCAGGATCAGTAAAAGACTGGTTCAAATAAGAACAGACAGAGGAGTGCTAGAGGGCACTTCCACTCCAGTGAGCACACCCCTCCACAGGTGAGCACACATACATGGGCATATACACATGCATATACCTTATATTCCATACCACATTACACATGTACACAAGCAAAAAAAATTGTATCAATTACTTTCTCATTCTCATTTTTATGACCAGAAGCACCTTAAGGAAGGAAGGGTTTCTTTCAGCTTACAGTTGGAGGTTCCAGTTCATTATGGCAGTAAAAGCTTGGGGCGGCTAGTCACATGCAGCCCATAGTGAGGAAGCAGAGAGTGATGAAGTTCAGACCCCAGCCTATGGAATGATGCGTCTTCCCACCTCAGGTAACCCAGTCTCTTTCGGGCATGTCAGAGGCTAGTTTCCTGCGTGGTTCTAGGTCCTTCCTGTCCAGTTACCAGTCAATAGAACCCATCAGTTCTATTTGGTTGAATCCACAGATGTGAAACCCACAGAGACAGGACCAACCCTATCATGTTTACTCCCCGCTAAGAGCCACTGCAATAAAGAAATGGACTTTGAGCCGGAGAGATGGCTTAGCCGTTAAGGTGCTTGCCTGCAAAGCCAAAGGACCCACCAGGTTCGATTCCCCAGTACCCACACAAACCAGATGCACAAGGGTGGCGCATGTATCTGTAGTTCATTTGCAGTGGCCAGAGGCCCTGGCATGCCCAGTGCCCATTCTCTCTCTGTCTCTCTCTGTCTGCCTCTTTCTCTCAAATAAATAATAAATATTTTTTTAAAAAAGAAATGTACTTCATTGAAGGAGTCCTAGAGCCCATTTCTGTCTGTGTATATTGTTATGGTTCTCTAGGCAGATGCAGCAAGTGGGCAGTTGAGTCAGTACCAAATGACCTTTGCTAATAGCTAGTGGTTTTAATTTAAACTTGTGCAGAAGACCAGACCATGCCTGGAACTGGACATTCCCCATGCTGCGTAGCGTTCTTCCTGCTTTCACAGCCGAGACCCAAACAGAAGCTTTATTGATTACTGTCACTTCAGAATAACATACCTGAAGGGACACACATTGATAGAAGCAGCTAACCACTCTGCGATTCAGCCAAAGTGTTGTATTCATTCCTTCCCCACCCCACCCCCGTTCTCAAGCTCCTTTAAAAAATGGAAACCAAAAGCAACTATGAAATTACTTTGATGTTAAAATAATTATTGGAAATTATTTACAAAATAGTAATAGTAATTATTGGATACATAATTCCCTGGAACTCGTTGATGGACAGACATTCTGGGTAGCTGGCTTAGAGAGGCTAGGCTGGAAAATGTTCTATTTGTACGACACCTGCAAAACAGGAGCCACAAAGGACAGGATTCCCCCCCCCCCCCGGCCTCTTACAAAGCCTTGTGTATATGATGGTGCCCGGAGTTCAAAACCCAGCACTGAAAAATAATCCTCCTCTCTGGCAAAACAAAGGACCAGTACCTAAAAGGTACCTTCTTTCCTGCCATTTAGAGGGGCTCTTAGGTGCAGCTCAAACAGGAGTGAGAGCAGAGAGAGCGGGTCCTGGCTGCCGCCTGATGCGGGGGATGTTACACAGGCCCATCCTGAATCACTGTTGGACGAGGAAGCCTGGCTCCCTGTCTACAGAAGGCTAGGGGGAGTGCCAGAAGTGCACAGCTGGAAATGTAATTCCTCTCCCTAGGAAGACAAGTCTCAAAATAACTAGCTTGCTTGAGGGTGAAGGCAAGTGTTCCACACTTCTTGTCTACTCCAAGTCGGATTCCTAAAAATAAAATCGTTAGGACTGACTGACTGCACTGGGCCATTTCAGCATTAGCTTTGGAAACAGGGACTCGTGAAAAGCCGACAGACATAAAGAGTACCGTTACATTTTACATAGGAAATAAAAATTCCATTCCCATCCTACTGTCCATCAGAATAGTCTCTTGGACCCTCAGATTTCTACACCTTTGGGAGACCGAAATTTTCTTCCAAATAAAAGGATCATTCTTTTGTGTAAATATCTTTCATTTGGCCCATCTGGAATTGATTTCTTGCTGCATAGTGGAGTAGAGAATGCTGCAGTTAATTAAAGCATTACTGAATGTCATTTGCTAGAATGTTTTTCCCTGCTGCTGACAGAAAACAGAAGGGGCAATAGGAAAGAACCTTGGGCTTCCTTCCCAGCCTCTCCCTGGTGACGAGGCAGGTGGCAGCGCACCCCTTCCCTGACAGTCCCAGGAGGACACGCACAGGGAAACGTGGCAATCCTGCGCTGGGCACTGGCCTGTCCAGCTGCAGTGGTGTCCTCCCTCCGAATATCAAGTGTTCTGCTTCTGGTTGGGAAGTTTCCACCCTCCTGTTCCCTTCCAATCTCAGCCCACTTTCCCATGTGGCTGCCGAGCGATCCCTCGTGGGTACACGGCAAGCGAATCCTGCTTCTTCTGCAGCTGGGTGGGCATTTCACAGTGAAAACTTTCGGGTTCGCCCGATGCTTCTTTCAACAATGGAAAATCTGCTGCAAAGCTTCCTTCGGTTTGGCCTGAAGATCATTACCTACTTTCCATTCACGGTCACCGGCTTCCAGAGGACAGCCAGAGATTGAATCCCATGAGAAAAGAAACGCTTCCGATTGCCCGTTTCGGAAGGGGGTGGGGGCATGATTTTCCTACCAGTCCTCTTGCCTTGTCACCTACAAGGCCAGGCGGGGGAGGCACTGGTAAACAGTGGCCTGTGAAGAATGTGTCCACCGGAAACAAAAGCAGACTGCGAACAGAAATGGCCACAGAATTCTGCTATGCAGGTCTGGTCCTAGCACCTTGACACTGGGCAGGTCGTGGATCCCCTGAGCTTCTGTTTGCAACATCTCTGACCAAAAGAAATAATAATCTTCTTGGCACTTGAGCTGAGGCAGGAGGATCACTGCCATTTTGAGGCTAGCCTGGACCACATAGTTCCAGCCCAGCCTGGGGTTGCAGACAGAGAAATTAGAATCAATAAAGGCTCTGCAGGTCACTCAAGACCAGGTCGTGTGCACGGATGGCTCTCTCTAGACCACAGTGGGAAATGTGTCAATAACCAGAGTCTGGGGCTGGTGGACTGGACGGTTGGTGTTGTAATGTCCTGTGGCCGGCTTGTCTTCCCTAGGTTGACTTTAATCAAATGGCCAAGTGGCAACATATCCTGCTGCTGTGTGCTGGCGGCAGCCTCGGTGGGCGTCAGAGGATCGGGTCTTTGCCTTTTTAGGTCATGATTGTGATGTCCATCTTACTCAAGAGCTCCAAAAGCTGTTCGTTCCGTATTCCCCTTGCCCTGGCAGCTGCTATTTCCGTAGCATTTAGGGATAAGCTCGCAGACTCGGAAGAGCGCTTCCTCCTTCTGGTGGGGATGCTGGCTGGGCTGCCTGTTGTGGAAAAAGGGGCACATTTCCTTTGACCACATTGCTGAAGGTTTTGCTCCAAAAAAAAAAGTTCTTTGCGTACAATGTCTAGTCCACAGACTAGACTCTGTACTTAGTCACTCCTCGGAGGGACAAAATCTTGCCTGTGTGCCTTTTCTTGTCTTTGTGGGATTATGAGGATTTTTCTTACAATATCCCCCCAAATTAAGCAAGAGATCTAGAGACAGGCAGTCCTAGCTGGAAAATCTGCAGTCCACACACTGCTTGGATTACTTTACACTTGCTTGTCAAAGAAGTTTAAATTCTCCCAATGCTGCTCACTTTTCTGTATTGAACTACAAAGTCCCTACCTAGCTCGTTCAATCCCTTTAGAGATGTTGACTCAGTGTGGAGTGAAAATAATGATGATTACAAAAAAATAGGGGCCGGAGAGATGGCTTAGCAGTTAAGGCGCTCGCCTGTGAAGCCTAAGGATGCAGGTTCAATTCCCCAGTACCCACATAAGCCAGATGCACATGATGGAGCATGTTTCTGGAGTTTATTTGCAATAGCTAAAGGCCCTGGAGCACCCATTCTCTATCTGCCTCTTTCCCTCTCTCTCTATCTTAAATAAATAAAAAAAATATATTTTTTAAAAATAGTGTAGGGGGCTGGAGAGATGGCTTAGTGGTTAAGGCGTTTACCTGCAAAGCCAAAGGGACCAGGTTCAGTTCCCCAGGAGCCACATTAGCCAGATGTACAGGGGACGCACACATCTGGAGTTTGTTTGCAGTGGCTGGAGCCCTGGTGTGCCCATTCTATCTCTCTCAAATAAATAAGTAAATAAAAACATTTTTTAAAAAATAGTGTAGGGGATGCCTATAATCCCAGCACTAGAGAGGCTGAGGCAGGGATCAAAGCCACACTGTTGGGGATATAGCTCATTCAGAGAGCACTTGCCTGACATGTGCAAGGCCCTGGATGCATCTCTGGCACTGCCAGAGACAAAGAAAGAACAACAAATTTAAAAAAAAAAAATGGTGTTAAATGCTCTGTCCCCGAGGAATGTTTCTCACTTAGTCTGAGTGCTCTGGTAGCTTCTGCTTAGTAATCAAATGGAATTTGCACCATTTCCCTGCCTTCTTCTGTTTGGGATAATTTTTCAACAAGTGATAAATTAAGAACAGCTTCTCAACAAACTTCCTTCCACTTCCAAGGCCAAGAAAATATTTGCAAAGGGAGCCACAACTTTCCAGGGTCCCGGGTGACATGGTGGCAAGAAACTTGCTGCTTCCTCCCACTTGCCTTGTCTTGACTGAAAGAGAAGGCACAAGGAGACCACATTCCACAGGTTTCTTCACTGGAGGAAGTGCTGTGATGGGGCCAACTGGAGCAACCACTGAGGAGTTTTCCAGGCCAATGGAAGAATACCAAGTGGCAAATGAAAAAGAAAACATCGGTTCACATAGAGACACTCCCAACACCACATACCCAGGAGTAGGGTAACTCTTACACGGTGTCCAACCTTATTCATCTTTAAAAAATGTAAAACCTTGTGTGTGTGTGTGTGTGTGTGTGTGTGTGTAGTATGTGGTGTGTAGTATGTATATGTGTACATGCATGTACAAATGCATGCGTGCCATATGCATAAGGAGGCCAGCGAACTTTGGCTGCCCATCTCTATTGCATATCCCTGTGTTCCCTTGAGACAGGGTCCCTTGGGGGTTTTTGTTATTTTTGTTTTGTTTTGTTTTGTTTTCTAGGTGGGGTCTCATTCTGACCCAGGCTGACCTGGAATTAACTATGTAGTCTCAGGGTGGTCTCAAACTCATGGCAATCCTCTTACCTCTGCCTCCCAAATGCTGGGATTACAGGCATGCACCACCATGCCCTGCTGTTTTTGTTTTTGTTTTTGTTTTGAGACAGGGTCTCTGTAGTCAGGACTGGCCTCACACTTGTGTCAGCTCACCTGCCTCAACTTCGCAAGTGCTAGGCTTACAGATATGAGCCATCATGCCTACCTTGTGCTCTATTTTATTTGTTTTAGTTTGCGATGAAGTTCCCGTAACTGCCCCCCAGTATTGGTCCTGAGGCTCACACGCTTTGTCGTCAGAGGAGGATGGCAGAGGTAGTTACGGTCCCAACTGGTTTAGTCCTCAGGCTTGGCTGCACAGACCAGCTGTGTCTGGCCAGCAGCTATTATCTCTGAGCATGAGCGGGAAGATGGCAAGGTCCAGGCTATAAGCTATGTAGGGAGAACTTATCTCAAAACAAAACTCCTGGTTAAATCAGTGTGATTAGCTCCATTTTGTAGATGGAACCAGGAGGCTCAGAGAGAAAGTGATGTGCCCATAGCTGTAGGCCACGTTGTGACTATAGCCTCATTCCATTCCCTGGGCTCCTTATATTACACTGGTAGTTTTCAAATTTGAGGCCAAATTTTACATGTGCTAGACAAAATAGGCACGAGAATTTTATTACTATAATTATATTTACTATAATTATAATTACTATAATTATAAATCTTTGAAGAAAATCTTAGCCTTGCCTATATGACACCCTGTCTCAACAAGCCAAGAGGAGGAGGAGGAAAAAGAGGAGGATGAAGAAGGTAAAGAATGGACCTAGTCATGTTGGAGAGATGGCTTAGCAGTTAAGGAGCTTGCTTCTAAAGCCAAATGACCCAGATTTGATTCCCCAGGACCCACATAAGCCAGATACACAAGGTGGCTCATGCCTCTGGAGTTCATTTGCAGCAGCTGGAAGCCCTGGTATGCCCATTCATACTCTCTCTCTCTCTCTCTCTCTCTCTCTCTCTCTCAAATAAAAATTTTAAAAAGAATGAACCTAGTATCCACTTTCTGTTTGTTTTCATTGTATGGAAAGAGAGGCAATTTGATGTGATCAATTTTTTTAAAAATGCAAGCACAGGCTGAGGAGATGGCTCAGAATTAAAGGCACTTGTTTGCAAAGTCTACAGGCCCAGGTTCAATTTCCCAGTATGTGTGTAAAACCAGATGCGCAAAGTGGCACATGCATCTCGAGTTCATTTGCAACAGCCACAGGCACTAGCATGCTCACGCTCTCTCTCCCTCCCTCTCTGTATTTGCAAATCAATAAATAAAATTTCTTTTTACAAGCAAGATCGTGTGTGTGTGTGTGTGTGTGTGTGTGTGTTATCAGTTGTACGCACGTGTGTGATGTATGCAAATGCACACATCCCGGGTATTCACCTGCAGAGGCCAAAGGAAGACATCAGGTGTCCCCTTCCACCACTCTTGTGTATAATTTACCTGAGGCAATCTCTCACTGAACCTGGAGCTCCCCATTTCATTTAGTTTGGCTGATCAACGAGCAAGCCCAGCACTCCTATCCCTGCCCTCTCAGCACTGGGGTTGCAGACATTTGTGGCTATGGTGATCTGATTCAGGTTACCCCATAAACTTAGGTGTTCTGAATGCTAGGTTCCCAGCTGATGGAGATTTGGGAATTAACGCCTCCTGGAGGCAGTGTATTGTTGGGGGCGGGCTGATGGGTGTTATAGCCAGCTCCCCCTTGCCAGTGTTTGGCCTACTCTCCTGTTCCTGTTGTCCACCTGATGTTGGCCAGGGAGTGATGTCCACCCTCTGCTCATGCTGTCATTTTCCCCTGCCATCATGGAGCTTCCCCCTCGAGTCTGTAAGCCAAAATAAACCTTTTTCCCACAAGCTGCTCTTGGGTGGGTGATTTCTGCCAGCAGTGCGAACCTGACTGCAACAGTGGCCATGCGTGGCATTTTATGAAGGTGTTGGTTGAATTCAGGTCCTGATGGCAAACACTTCCTGAGCTATCTCCCAATCCCTACAAACAGGATCTTTTTCTTTAGTTTTAAACAGCCTCCTTCCAACCACAGATATTCATTTTGTAATACACACATGTTGTTTCCAGTTTCTTTGGGGGAAATAAGGGGTTTTAAGATAGGGTCTCTCTAGCTCAGGCTGACCTAGAATTCACTACGTAGTCCCAGGGTGGCCTTGAACTCACAGTGACCCTCCTACCTCTGCCTCCTGAGTGCTGAGATTAAAAGTGTGCACCACCACCCCAGGCTTATTTCCAGTTTTAATTTCATTTGTTTTTGACAATTTCATACACATATATAATGTATTTTTTTAAATATATTTTATTTATTTATTTGAGAGAGAAAGAGGAACAAAGAGAGAGAGAGGGTGAGAGAGAATGGGCATGCCATGGCTTCCAGCCACTGCAAATGAACTCCAGATGCATGCTCCCCCTTGTGCATCTGGCTTATGTGGGTCCTGGAGAATCGAATTGGGGTCCTTTGGCTTTGCAGGCAAGTGCCTTTACTGCTAAGCCATCTCTCCAGCCCTATATAAAATATTTTTAATATTTTATTTATTGTTTGAGAGAGAGAGAATGGGTAGGCCAGGGTCTCCAGCCACTGTAAACAAACTCCAGACATATACACCACCTTATGCATCTGGCTTATGTGGATACTGGGGAATAAAACCTGGGTCCTTAAGCTTTGCAGGCAAGTGCCTTAACCACTAAGTCATCTCTCCAGCCCCTAATGTATTTTCTTTTCTTTTCTTAAAAAATATTTATTTATTTATTTGACAGAAAGAGGAAGAGAGAGGCGTGGGGAGAGAATGGTGGCACCAGGGCATCCAGCTACTGCAAACAAACTCCAGATGCATGGGCCTGCTTGTGCATCTGGTTTACATGGGTCCTGGAGAATAGAACATGGATCCTTTGGCTTTGCAGGAAAATGCCTTAATGGCTAAGCCATCTCACCAGCCCCACCTAATGTATTTTTTTAAATATTTAATTTGTTTATTTACTTGAGAAAGAAGGAGAGAGAGGATGAGGCAGATAGAGAAAATGGGTGCACCAGAACCTCCAGCCACTGCAAACAAACTCCAGACACATACGTCACTTTTTGTATCTGTCTTTACTGGGTAGTGAGGCATTGAACCCATATCACTAGCCTTTGTAGGCAAGTGCCTTAACCACTTAACCATCTCACCAGCCCCTGTTGTTGTTTTGAGGTAGTATTTTGCTTTGTAACCCAGACAAGTCTCAAACTCTCGCCTCAATCTCTGAAGTTGCTGGGATAACAGGTATTCGCCACTGCGCACAGCTCCAGCCAACCACAGATACTCTAATCAAACAGAGGCACCAAGAGAAACTTTCTCCTGAAGTTTCCATGGATGTGAACATTCCTGGCTGCAAAAGAGCACACTGAGGGCTGAAGAGATGGTTTCATGGTTAAGGTGCTTTCCTGTGAAGCCATGTTCAGTCTCTCTCCAGATCCCACGTAAGCCAGATGCACAAAGGTGAGGCAAGCGCAAGGTTGCACATGCCCACTAGAGAGAGAGGAAGAACAAGAGAGAGAGAGAATAGGCATGCCAGGGCCTCTAGCCACTGCAAACAAATTCCAGATGCATATGTCACTATGTGCATCTGATTTACATGGGTACTGGGGAATCGAACCTGGGTCCTTACGCTTCACAGGCACCTTAACTGTTAAGCCATCTCTCCATCCCAGTTATAGTCTTTAATGTTTAGTTTTTAGGACAAGCTTAAAATATGACAAATTTTTTATTTTATTTTTGTTTTTTTGTTTTGTTTTGTTTTGTTTTTGTAGGGTCTCGCTCTCTAGCCCAGGCTGACTTGGAATTCACTATGTAGTCTCAGGGTGGCCTTGAACTCACAGCAATCCACCTACCTCTGCTTTCCGAGTGTTGGGATTAAAGACGTGCACTACCATGCCTAGCTAAAATAAGAAATGTTAAAGTAAAGTTAGAGGCTGGGGATACAGTTCAAATCCTAGAGTGAGTGCTTGCTTAGCATGCCTGTGGCCCTGGGTTCGATCACCCCAGTACCCCATAAGTCAGGTATGTGCACACCTGTGACCCCAGCTCTAAGAAGGATGAGCAGCTCAAGCTCATTCTCGGCTACAAAGCAAGTTCAAGGCTAGCCTGGGATACATTGAACCCTGTCTCAAAATAAAATTGAGAACTAAACCTTTGTAGAAGCACTTTCCCATTCAAGACATCTCTAAAGGTGTCCCCCACGCCAGTCTGGAAGCTGCAGCTCCTTGTGTTGCTGACCTTGGAGGGGAGGAGGTTTGGCCCTGCTGCCTTTGCAGGAAGTAGCGCTGTTTCATTTGACATGCACCACCCATTCCACAACAGCACCTGAACTGTCACCCAGATTCTGTGCAGATAACCCTGGAGTCACCTCCTGGGCTGCCTTGGAAAGGACACACAAAAGCTCTACTGGCGACAGTCTTCTGAGCACAAGACAGTGTGACTGGAACACAGGGAGGGGCTCGGGCAATGTTTAAGAAGTTGACCCTTCTCTCAAAACCCCACACACCCCAAGTCGTTTACCTCCGGGGCCCGCTTGGCTTCGCAGCTGTTTCAGGACCTGAAACATAGGCTTGACAACGTGCATGCACTTCTGTGGCCGTGGGTGAATCAATAGGAGGGGCTTCCAGGGTCAAAGTGATGGGACTGTAGCTGCCTCAGGGTGCCCCCTTCCTCACTCTGAAACCCCAAGGCAAAGGAGATCAGTAGCTGGGCATTTGCTCTGCCCTACAGCAGTGATCCCAGCTTTTGGTTCAGAAGTGCAGAATTGGAGTGGAGCAGGTTAGTTTATTGGTTTGAGGATGTTAGCCAAAGTGTCTCATTTTACAGATAAGATGCTGAGGCCCTGCGACTTTTAATCACTTTTTACTTCTTGCCATGCTGGCAGAGTCCATCCCACTTTGCTCATGCCACTGTCAGCTTGCATGATCACCCCTCCCCATCCCCCACCACACTGTCTTCATCTTTTAACCTCTGCCTGCAGAAGGGGAAAGGACGGGCTGGGGAGACGATCAGCAGCCAAAGGCACATGCATGCAAATCCTGCCAGTCCAGGTTCAATTCCCCAGTAACCACGTAAAGCTAGATGTACAAAGAGGAGCAAGAGGCTCTGGAGTATGTGTGCAGCAGCAAGAGGCTCTAGCTCACTCATATTATCCCGCCCCCACCCCCCACCCCTGGTCAAATAAATATAACAAAGAAGTGAACAGGAGGCCACACACTTCCTGGGTCCTGCTGCCCTCTCAGCACCTGTTAATTCTTCACGGCTTTTGTTAGTATTTCAAATAAGATGTCAACATTCTCCAGCCTCACATGCATGCATTCCCTCTTAGAATTCACGTCCATCTGAACACCTTCCAGAAACTTCTCTTAAAGGTCACTGATCTTTTTAAATTTATTTATTTATTTATTTATTTATTTATTTATTTATTTATTTATTGGTTTCTCAAGGTAGGGTTTCACTCTAGTCCAGGCTGACCTGGAATTCACTATGTAGTCTCAGGGTGGCCTCAAACTCATGGTGATCCTCCTACCTCTGCCTCCCAAATGCTGGGATTAAAGACATGCACCACCAAGCCCGGCTATTTATTTATTTATTTACTTATTTGCAGTCACAGCTTTAGAAACCCAGTTGGCAAAAGTTACCCTTTGGTTTTCATTGCACAAAACCAAATGTGACCCAACCTGCACTGTGTCTTATAATAAGAAAGCTTTCTTGGTTGAGGTCTGTTGAGTAAGACCATACACTTCCCTGGGCTCAGGGCTCCGGGAGGACATGCTTTGTTGGTTCACTCGTGAGGAAGTAGATACTAAAGTGGATATTTATTTAGTTATTTATTTTATTTGTTGTTTTTCGAAGTAGGGTTTCACTCTAGCCCAGGCTGACCTGGAATTCACTATGTAGTCTCAGGGTGGCCTCCAACTCTTGGTGATCCTCCTACCTCTGCCTCCCGAGTGCTGGGATTAAAGGCATGTGCCACCATGCCGGGCTTATTTGTTGTTTTTCACTCACTCTAGCCCAGGCTGACCTGGAATTCACTATGTAGTCTCAGGGTGGCCTCCAACTCTTGGTGATCCTCCTACCTCTGCCTCCCAAGTGCTGGGATTAAAGGCATGTGCCACCATGCCGGGCTTATTTGTTGTTTTTCGAAGTAGGGTCTCACTCTAGCCCAGGCTGACCTGGAATTCACTATGTAGTCTCAGGGTGGCCTCCAACTCTTGGCGATCCTCCTACCTCTGCCTCCCACGTGCTGGGATTACAAGTATGCACCACCATGCACAGCTTAAAGTGGATATTTTTTGATAGATATGGTGGTATACACCTATAATCCCAGCACTTGAGAAATGGAAGCAAGAGGATTGCCAGTTCAAGGCTGGCCTGGTCTGTATAGTGAGACCCTATCTCAAAAATAGATATTGTCAGCCAGGCATGGTGGTGCATGCCTTTAATCTCTTCATGTGTGTGAGATGTTTCTGAACTTTCATGTCGACGTTTGCAATTCTGTGATGGGGGTGAAAATGTTGAAAACCAGGGCTCTCTATGCAAGAATGTCAGAGTGCGAGTGCTATTTGCTTTGGCATCTTATTCTAAAAGTGTGCCTTTAAGTATCAGTTTGTTTGTTTTCCTTTTTATGCCTTTAAGTTTTAAGCACCAAAACCCCATAGGACTTCACATAAAATCCTTACCATCAGCATAAGAACTGTGCACCTTGACAGAAACATTTTTCCCTCCAAAAGAAAAACTGGCTTAGCGGTTAAGGCGTTTGCCTGCAAAGCCAAAGGACCCAGGTTCAATTCCCCAGGACTCACGTAAGCCAGATGCACAAATTGGCACATGTATAGGGAGTCATTTGCAATGGCTGAAGGCCCTGGTGTGCTCATTCTCTCCCTTCCTCTCTCTCTCTCTTTCTCTCTCTATCTCTATCATAAATAATTTTTTTTTCGAGGTAGGGTCTCACTCTAGCTCAGGCTGACCTCGAATTCACTATGCAGTCTCAGGGTAGCCTCGAACTCACAGTGATCCTCCTACCTCTGCTTCCCAAATGCTGGGATCAAAGGTATGCCACCAGGCAGGCTAAATTTTTAAAGGTTAAAAAAAAGAGAGAGAGAGATTGTAGCTGGGTGTGGTGGGGCACACCTTTAGTCCTAGCACTCTGGAGGCAGAGGTAGGAGGACTAAGCCATGAGTTCAAGGCCACCCTGAGACTACATAGTGAATTCCAGGCCAGCCTGGGCTAGAGGTAGACCGTATCTCAACCCTCCCCACCCCCCCCCCCCCCCCCACCCCCGCCCACGCTTCAAAAAAGGGAGCAGTAGGGACTGGGAGATGGCTCAGCAGTTAAAGGGCGGGCGCGCGCGCACACACAAACACACACACACACACACACACACTTTTTTAAAAAAGGCCAATCTAACCTGAGTGTGCCCATGCTTCCTGCTGTCACTGACATTAGGAACTTTGGGTTCTGTGTTCCTTACTGAAGCGCTGCTGAGCTGGGAGGGTTGAGTTGGGACTGGCCTCATACGCAGTTATTTGCTGAGAAACATCTTAAGTTTCTGATCCTCCCGCCTCCTTTCAAGTGCTGGGATAACCCAGCCATGATGGATGAAATCGTTTATCAGCCGGTATCCTGCAGGGAGGACCGTGTTCCTCAGTAATGCATTACATGTGCGCCCCCGCTCCCACACTGACAGCTCTGGCCTAAACGGGCTTTGTGTTTGGGTCTGTACCCTCACCAGGCTCATTCGTTCAGCTCACACTGTCTGGTGCCTGGTGTGAGTGTGTGGGAGCAGAGAGAGGTGGAGGGAGAGAGAGGAAGCAGGAGACTCCAAGAGGCTTCAGCACCACTATAAGAAACATTTTGGCAGAGGCCAGGCGCCAGGCCGCGCAGGAGGAGCTGCAAGGCAAGGAAGGGTTCTATGGCTCCTTTGAGTGGCAGAGAAGATGCGTCCTCTGTGCCGGATACCACCTGCTTCCAGGAGGGCTGGCTTGCTTGCTTGCTTGCTTGCTTGCTTGCTTGCTTGCTTGCTTGCTTGCTTGCTTGCTTGCTTTTTTTTTTTTTTGGGGGGGGTTTCGAGGTAGGGTCTCACTCTAGCCCAGGCTGACCTGGAATTCACAATGTAATCTCAGGGTGGCCTGGAACTCCCCGGTGATCCTCCTGCCTTTCCCTGGGATTAAAGGCGTGCGCCACCACGCCTGGCCAGGGGAACTCTTTGATGGCTGTACACAGGGATATTGCAATTGCAGGCTACCCTGTCTCTGAAAGTAAAGGCCATGTTGGAATCCAGTCTGTTTCCTTGAATTCACCTAACACTGTGTTAGTCAGCTTTCTGTCACTGACAAAATATCTGAGATAAACAACATAAAAGCGGGGAAGGTTTGTTTTGGCTCATAGCTTCAGAGACTTCACTTTGGCCGTGGTTGTACAGTATATCATGATGGAAGCGTGTGCCAGAGTCGAGATCTGCTTACCTCGTGTTGGCTGGGGAGCGAAAGAAAAGAGAAAGGGCTGTGGTCCTTTCCAGTAGTACCTTCTATTAGATCCCCCTTCTAAAGGTTCTACCATCTCCCAATAGTACTGTGAGCTGGTGATCAAGCATTTAACCATAGTATACTCGTAGTCCAAATCTTTTTTTTTTTTTTTTTAGAGGGTAGGGTTTCACTCTAGCCCAGGCTGACCTGGAATTCACTATGTAGTCTCAGGGTGGCCTTGAATTCACAGCAATCCTTCTACCTCTGCCTCCCAAGTGCTGGGATTAAAGCTGTGCGCCACCATGCCCGGCTCTTTTATTTTATTTTTATTGACAGCTTCCATAATTATAGATAATAAACCATGATGATTCCCTCCCCACCCCCACTCTCCCCTTCACAAATCCACTCTCCATCATACCCCTTCCTTCTCTCAATCAGTCTCTCTTTTATTTTGATGTCATCATCTTTTCCTCCTATCATGACGGTCTTTGAACAAAACTTAACAGAAACTTCATGAGAGAGGTTTTTAAAGATTATTTTTATTCATTTAGTGTTTGGTGTGTGTGTTATGTGTGGCTCTTTGTGTTGTGTGCAAGTGCGTGTGCAGATGTGTGCATCTTGTGCAGCGGCCAGAGGAGAGTAAAGCTCCCCACTTTTGACTTAGACCAGGGATAGCAAACCCCAACAATTCTGTCTCTGCTGTCCTCAGCACTGGGGTTACAGGTATGCATAACTATGCCTGCTTTGTTTGTTTGATTGATTTTTGTTGTTTTGTTTTGTTTTATTTCAAGGTAAGGTCTCACTCTATCCCAGGCTAACCTCGAACTCACCACAATTCTCCTACCTTTGCCTCCTGAGTGCTGGGATTAAAGGTGTGCACCACCATGCCCAGCTTCAGATTCATCCTTTTATGCAGGCATGTAAAGCACTGAGTCCTGCAGGTCCCTGTGTACCTCCATCCTGTTTCAGGGCTGAAGGCCTGTCTTGAGCTTTGGAAGACGATGCTGTTTGATGTATTAGGAACTCTTGTTTCCAGCATAGCCTTGTCTCAGCAGAAAGTGCTTCCCTGATGCTTTACCCAACAGCTCTGGCCCCAAAAGCCTGCCAGGTCATGAGTGTGAGTGCTAAGGTAGCTAGCTGATACACCTGAAAGTAGCACAGACCACCTTTCACCTCGAAGTCACAGCGATCCTCCTACCTCTGCTTCCAAGTGCTGGGATTAAAGGTGTACACCACCAGGCCCGGCTCCACCTTTTAATCTTTGAAAAGCAAGGCATTGAGCTGGAATTTGGGTGATGTTCAGTGAGTGTCAGCTGGGGTGGTGGACTAGCTGGAGCTAGAGGTGAGCACCAGCCTGCATCATCCCCAGGGTAACTCTCTGTTCTTTGCATGCAGGAACAGCTTAAAGAAGTCTTTCCAGGACAGACATGGTTCTAGAGGGAGTGGAAGGATTTAGAATTAGTGTGGGTATCTATTTTAACAATATTTCTCTCTTGGTTCAGCCATGCAGGGTTCACATGTGTCTCTGAGGACAGAGAGCAGACATGGAGGAAATCACAGTGTTTTAGTTCACCTTACAAACAGAACCAGATGGTGCAAGGGGCATGCTGCAGAAATCATTACAGCCCCTGCCCTGCAGACCCACAGTTCTCTTCCCACCACCAGCATTGGCAACCGTACGGTTCCCTCAGTGGTTCCACCTGTCCTACATGGCTGACATGCTACATGGCTAACCCTGTGCAAGAGCTAGGGGGCAGACATTATCATGACTGGTGAGGGAGGTGGAGAAAAGAAGAGAAAATTGAGAGCAAGCATTCAACATGTGTGACCAGGTCTCTTTACGAGCACATGAGAGACACCTTCATGGATCTCTGGAAATATTTGTCACTGGTTGGGGATACTGCTGGAGAGTAGGGCAAGAAGCCATAAAATTCCAGTTTGGGCTGGAGAGATGGCATAGCAGTTAAGCACCCATTCTTTCTTTTTCTCTCTCAAGTACCAAACAAATAAAATGAAGAAATCTGAATGTCTTTTTAAAAATATATTTTATTTATTTATTTGAGAGAGAGAATGGGAAAGAATAGGCACTTTAGGGCCTCCAGCCACTGCAAATGAACTCCAGATGCATGTGCTCCCTGTGCATCTGGCTTACGTGGGTCCTGGAGGATTGAACCGGGATCTTTGGCTTTGCAGGCAAATGCCTTAACTGCTAAGCCATCTCTCCAGCCATGAATGTCTTTTTTTTTTTTTAAAGAAAAAAATTCCAGGGCTAGAGAGATGGTTTAGAGGTTAAGGTGCTTGCCTGTGAAACCTAAGAACCAAGATTTGATTCCCCAGGACCCATGTAAGACAGATGCACAAGGTGGCATATGTGTCTAGAGTTCCATTTGACGTGGCTGGAGGCCCTGGTGCGCCCATTCTCTCTTTATCTCTCTCTCTCTCAAATAAATAACTAAAATATTTTATTTTTAATTCCAGTTTGAACCCCTGGCTGTTATAAGATTTTTCTTTGGTATCTTTTACCTTACACCAAGTTATTCCCCATCCCCAGATAAATTTCAGTAAAGACTCAAACTGGAAAACAAAACAACATGAAAAGCCATTTCTTCAAAGGCCTGTGACTGTCTAGAGCAAGGATCAGGAGAGTAGAAGAAGTATGCCCTGAAGGACTAGCCCCCAGGGAGGGCTAGCAGGTCAACTGTCATGTGGAGCAATTAGTTCCCACGGGCCTCCCTTCTCCATCCCCTCCCAGGCAACCTGTGCACCTACCTTAGGACCCTCAGTGGTCCTGAAGCACCACAGAGACCCTAGAGGCCGCCTTTGAAGTGTGGCCCCAACGACCAGCCATTTGTTTCTGAGGGACAGTGACCTCATAACCTTCTATCTAACATGCCTTTAAGCCAACAAAACAAGGCTTTGTGCTTCTATTACTGAAGCAAGGACTGTTTTCCTAGCTTGTTAGTCCTTGTCTAGGCTAACTAGTCAGAACAGAGCCAGAAGTACAAGTGCATTGATGCCTTTCCAAGCAGGCCATGTGCCTTTGAAAAAGCCCATCTGTTTTATTTTTTTATTTTATTTATTTTTTAATATTTTTTTTGAGAGACATAGAGAAAGGGGGAAAGAGACAGGGGGACAGAGTGAGAGAGAAAGGGCATACCAGGTCCTCTAGCCACTGGAAGCAAACTCCAGATGCATGCGCCAACTTGTGCATCTGGCTTATGTGAGTCCTGGAGATTTGAACCTGGGTCCCTTGGCTTTGCAGACAAACACCTTAACAACTAAGTCATCTCTCTAGCCATTATGTTTTATTTTTAAAACATTTTTAAAAATGTATTTGTATTGGGGGGGGGAGAGAAAGAGAAGCGAGACACACACACAGAATGAGCATGCCAGAGCCCCTAGCTACTGAAAAAAACTCCAGACACATGTTCCACTTTGTGCATCTGGCTTTACATGGGTCCTGGGGAACCAAACTCAGGTTGTTAGACTTTGCAGACAAGTGCCTTAACCACTGAGCCATCTCTCCAGCCCTCTCTGGTTTCATTTTGCAGAGGCCAAGGAGCTTCCTTTTTGGTGTGGCTAGGGAATATTTGTGAAAATCAACTCTGAGCTGACAAATATCACTATGGCTCCAGCTAGAGCCAAAGTTAACTGGTGGTATGGGGCTCCCCACACAGGAGAAACTGGCCTAACCTCATTTTAGCTGAGCTTGGTCTCTGGATTAGCAACCAAGCTGGTGACCTCCTAGTTGAAAGGCCAGAAAAGGAACACCCCGCACCTGGGTTTCTTCAGGTCTGCTCAGCTCTGAAATTACTGAGCAAGGACTTTGGCATCTCTTTGACTCTGTGCTACCTTAGCATCCCAGGGGCGCAGGGTGACTAACTGACCACTGGCAACAATGCATGTTCTCGTGGGGTTGTGTTGGGTTAGAGTATGCCTCAGTTTTTTTTTTTAATTTTTTATTTATTTATTTATTTATGATTGAGACAGAAAAAAGAATGGAAAGATGGAGGTAGGGAGAAAGAGAGAGAGAGTGAAAGAGAGGAAATGGGCACACCAGGGCCTCCAGCCACTACAAATGAACTCCAAGTGCATGTGCCACCTTGTGCATCTAGCTTACGTGGGTATTAGGGAATCGAACCTGGGTCTTTAGGCTTCCCAGGCAAAAATTAACCACTAAGCCATCATCTCCAGCCGTGGGGTTTTTTTTTCTTTCTTTTTCTTTCTTCCTTCCTTCCTTTCTTTCTTTTTTTTGTTTTTCAAGGTAGGATTTCGCTCTAGCACAGGCTGACCTGGAATTCACTATGTAGTCTCAGGGTGGCCTCAAACTCACAGCGATCTTCCTACCTCTGCCTCCTGAGTGCTGAGATTACAGGCGTGCACCACCCCACAGGGCTAGAGCATGTCTTTTTCGTTCAGTCCCCTCCTTTTTTCCTTTCTTCTTGTTTCCTTTTTCTTTTCTCTTGAGGCATTGTCTCTTGTAGTTCAAAATGGCCTTGAACGCAGCAGTATGTTTCCAAGGATGTCTTTGAGTTCCTGATCTTTCTGCCTCTGCCTCCCAAATCCTGGGATTACATGCATGTGTCTTCCTTGATTTCAGTTCTCTTCTGTTTTCTTTTCTTTGCATGTGTATGTGTGTTTTAGTATGTGTGTAGGCACAGGGGTAGGTGTGTGTGGGGTTGCAGTGCAAGTATATACATGTGCATGTGGAGGCAAGAGAACTTCAGAGATCATCCTCAGGGTGGTCACTGTCTACCTTTTTTTGAAACCGATTCTCTCACTGGTCTAGAGCTCCACTTGTCTTCACCCCCTCGGGTCAGAGATGACAAGGAGAGTCACCATGTCCAGCATTATGCATATATGGAGATAGAACCCAGTTCCACATGCTTTGGAGACACACTGTTTACCAACTGAACCATCTCCTCAGCTACTTTAGCTCCCTTCTTGACCAAATATGTCAGAGTCCTTTAATGTTCTTTGAAACAACTTGACATTAATCTTCAAATTTCTGTTTTGTTTTGTTTATCAATGTAGGGTTTCTCTCTAGCCCAGGCTGACCTGGAATTCACTATGTCATCTCAGGGTTGGCCTTGAGCTCATGGCGATCCTCCTACCTCTGCCTCCCAAATGCTGGGATTAAAGGCGTGCGCCACCATGCCCGGCAATCTTCAACTCCTTAAGGGACAAAACTAAATTCCCTGTTTGTTTGTTTGTTTGTTTGTTTGTTTGTTTGTTTATTTTTTTGTTTATTTTTGAGAGAGAGAGAGAGAGATAGACAGAGAGGGAGAGGAAGACAGATAGAGATGGGCGCGCCAGCAGTCTCTCAGCTGCTATGAACAAAATCCAGATGTGTGCGCCCCCTTGTGGTCAAGTGCGGCATTGCGCCCTTGTGTCACTTTGCATCTGGCTAAACATGGGACCTGGAGATTGGAACCGCTGGACATTGGAACCAGCGTTCTTAGGCTTAGCAGGCAGGCACCTTAGCGGCTAAGCCATCTCTCCAGCCCTAAATTCCCTGTTTTAAAGTATTTTGTTGGCATGGGTTCAGATCAAGGAAAGACGGGAATTGATTCAATCATGAGGTAAATCTTCTATATCATGCACTCAAGAACAAGCTGGATCCTAACGACCGGGGGACTACAAGGTGCCTCGGACATGGGCACAAGCCAACAGACCGAGCCAGGAGGGTTTGAATCCGCTGGCTGCCTGGCTTTCCTGAAGATAGGCTGTTCCACAAAACTAAGCAGCAGCCACAAGGGGTCCTGCCCGGTGCCAGTCTGCCCTTACCTCCCACTGGAGCATTAGCTTACTGCAGTGCAGAAGGGCACAACTAGGTGGGGCTGGCATCCTTTGTCAGACAGCTTTTGTTCCCCAGTCCCTGCTGGGAGAGGTCTCAGGCCGGAAGCCAAGTCCTATGGGGACACAGAGTCCCTGTGATCCAGGCCCCAGGATAGTGGCCCCACTCTGAAAAGACAGCTTTGAAAAGAGGCCAATCTTTATGCAGGTTCCATGGTCTCCCTGGGCCATGCTTGTTTTGTATAACTTACTCTGGCTTCTACAGGCGGCCCAGATGTCCCTCAAATGAAGGCCTGTCTCCAAACTGGACCAGAGGGATAAGGCCAGAATCAGAATCAGGTACCTCTCCTTAGTGTTGTTTTTGAGTCAGGGTCTTGCCATGCGGCCCTGATTGGCCTGGGTCGTCTTTTCTCCAAGCTTATGAATTTTATTTATTTATTTATTTTGGTTTTTCGAGGTAGGGTCCTGCTCTAGCCCAGGCTGACCTGGAATTCACTGTGTAATCTCAGGGTGGCCTCGAACTCACAGTGATCCTCCTAACTCTGCCTCCCAAGTGCTGGAATTAAAGGTGTGCACCACCATGCCCGGCCTCATTTTTTTTTTTTTTTTTTTTTTTTTTTTTTTTTTGTTAAGGTAGGGTCTGACTTTGGCCCAGGCTAACTGGAACTTACTGTTGCTCTAGGCTGGCCTTGAACTCATGGCCATCCTCCTACTTCTGCCTCACAAGTGCTGGGATTAAAGACGTGCACCACCACGCCCAGAGCTTATGAATTTTGTGAGCAACATCTTTTGGGAAGCATTTGGAATAAGGTATAGACCAATGAGAAGTTCAGGTAGTGAGGCTCTAGAATATGTCTAGTGAACCTACAACTTGAAGCTGGGTATGGTGGCAGTCTTTGGAGGCTAAGGCAGGAGGAGTGTCTCGAGTTCCAGGACAATTTGGGCTACAGATTTCCAGCACCCATGTAAAAAGCTGGGCATGGTTGTGCATGCTTGTGACCCCCAGTGTCGAGGGGGTGGAGACCAAGAGGATTGCTGGTGGCTCTCTGGTCAGCCAGCCTAACTGGGGAGTTCCAGGTTCAGTGAGTGTAGCAGACAGCTTCAAGTTTGCTGAGATGAACTTCCAGACCAGGCACAGTTATAGAAGAAGGGATTTATTGAAGCTTATAGATGCAAGGGAAGTTCCATGATGGCAGAAGAAACTGGCTTGCTTTCACAAGACCAAACACAGAAAAACAAACAAACAAAAAAAAAAAAAGCCAAAGGCCAAAAAACATAGCACACCTCAGGAACTCCAGTTAGGCACACTTTGCATATCTTTAGATTGAAATCTCAAACCCACCACCACACCTTAAGATCCGCCCAGTGACACTGCCTCCAGCCAGGTGGATGCAGACGCACAGTACAAACTAATAAAACACTGAATATATTGGGGGCCATCTATTCAAACTACCACAGTGAGCTAGTCTGTCTCAGGGAAATAGGCATAACGGTGATAGAGGAAGGTACCAGAAATCTCCCTCTGGCCTCTGCACGCATGGACACAGGGCAGATGCACACACAAGTGCACATGCACACACACTCACAGAGTTTGCAACTTGAGCTCACTGCTCAGGGCTGTGGAAACAGAGCCAGCTTCCAGGGTCTGAGCTACAAGATTCGTACATGGTTACAAAGGAAATCTCCTTTCCTACCCCCAGGACACCTGGACAGGTTGAAGTTGGCTGGCTCTCATTGCAAGAGCATCTCTGTTCACCCCACGGAAATGTCAGGCATTCCAGGAGAAGCTGAAGCAAACAGGACACCTTGGTAGCATACACACACACACACACACACACACACACACACACACACACACACACAGAGAGAGGGAGTTAAGCCCCTCTGGGTTTTGCACACATCAGTAAAGCAGGAAGCACTGGTGGACAATCAGCTTATGTTCGGAAAGTTGCTTCGCAGTTGTCCTGAGGCAGGAGACTGCCCTCTTGGTGCAGGAAGCCTTGCCTCGTCTCTACTTAAAGGAGTTCGGAGAGGTTCTTGGGGGTCACACAGAACTCTCATAGGAAGCAGATCAGCTACTTCGTGAATCAAGTTTTACAGAAGCCCCTGTGAAGTCCTGGGCCAGCTGCTTAGTGACCCTGGTGCCACCAAGGAATCATACTAGAAAGGTGTCCCCTGGATCCACCTGAACCCTCCAGGACTGGCAGCTTCCTACTCCCTTATTCGTGTTGGGCGCTTTGATGTCTCCATGGTCTTCCGCCAAAAGCTGAGCTCTTCAGAACTCCCTGGAAGAGGAGCAATGCTGGCTCCTCTCAGGCTCCAGAAAAGGACCTAGAAGAGGATCCACTCAAGCTCCTCACTGCAGTCTGCCCTTACAGAGTGGCTGCCCTGGCCTAGCACACTGTAACCTATTTCTACATGCCATGACTTAATGGACAACCTCCCAGAACACAGCACACTCCAGGATTTATTTCATGTAGGTGGGATGGCGATTATAACAAGCTGCCTTGTACCAGTCCTGTGACTTGGGACAAGTGATGGGTAGAGAGGAAGGAATATTGAACTTTGCCAGCAGATCTGCTCACTGTACATTTCTGCTTTTTTGTTTTGTTTTTTTTTTTTAAAAAAGTATTTTGTTATTTATTTATTTATTTATTTTGGTTTTTCGAGGTAGGGTTTCACTCTGGTCCAGGCTGACCTGGAATTAACTATGTAGTCTCAGGGTGGCCTCGAACTCTCAGTGATCCTCCTACCTCTGCCTCCCGAGTGCTGGGATTAAAGGCGTGCGCCACCACGCCCAGCTTGTTTTTATTTATTTATTTGAGAGAGAGAATGAGGCAAAGGAAGAGAGAGAGAAAAATGGGCGCACCAGGGCCTTTAGCCACCGCAAAACAACTCCAGATGCATACACCCCCTTGTGCATCTGGCTTATGTGGGTCCTGGGGAATGGAACCAAGGTCCTTTGGCTTTGCAGCCAAGCTCCTTAACCACTAAGCCATCTGTCCAGCCCTGGTTTTGGATTTTTGAGGTAGGTCTCATTCTAGCCCAGGCTGACCTGGAATTCACTATGTAGTCTTAGGCTGGTCTTGAACTCACAGTGATCCTCCTATCTCTGCCTCCCAAGTGCTGGGATTAAAGGCGTGCGCCACCACGCCCAGCTACATTTCTGCTTTTTAACAGGTCTGCAGCAAGTAGGAAACATTGCATTTGCAGACATGGGAGTGCGGCTGCTATGATGGGCAATGAACAGAGCCCATCTCTTATCTAGCCAGGGAAGGCCTGCGGCCTAGAATAAGGCACTTCAGAGCTAGCACCTGCTGTGTAGTTCTGGCAGAGGCCCCAGCTCAGAGTACTCAGCTGAGCACCATCAGAAATTCCCGGGAAGTGTAGTTCCTCTCCATGCTTGCTGCTGAACTTGTGCATCTCCATGAGAAAACAACAATGAATTTGGGAACAGTCCAGCCTTGGAGCCAACATGCAACTAGTTCTTACTGAAGAAGGATTTATCTGTCAGGCCAAAGGGAAAAGGAGGCATCCTCGGCTTGGGTTTTTGCTGTGTGTTTGGTTTTTCTTTTTAATTAATTTTTTTTTTTTTGTTTTTGTTGTTATTTTTCGAGGTAGGGTCTCACTCTAGCTCAGGCTGACCTGGAATTCACGATATGGCCTCAGGGTGGCCTCGAACTCACAGCGATCCTCCTACCTCTGCCTCCTAGGATTAAAGGCGTGCGCCACCACACCCGGCTTGGCTTTATTTATTTATTTATTTATTTATTTATTTATTTATTTATTTATTTATTTTGGTTTTTCCAGGTAGGGTTTCACTCTGGTCCAGGTTGACCTGGAAGTAACTATGTAGTCTCAGGGTGGCCTCGAACTCACCGCAATCCTCCTACTTCTGCCTCCCAAGTGCTGGGATTAAAGGTGTGTGCCACCACGCCGGCTTATTATTTTTTTTTTTAAGAAGGGATCCCTTGGGACTGGAGAGATGTCTCAGCCTTTAAGGCGCTTGCCTGCAAAGCCTAACGACCCAGACAGGTTCCATTCCCCAGTACCCACGTAAAGCCAGATGCAAAAAAGTGGCTCGTGCATCTGGAGTTCGTTTGCAGTGGCTGGAGGCCCTGGTGTGCCCATTATCTGTTTGTCTCTCTCTGCTCACAAATAAATAGAATATTAAAGGACCCCTTCCGGGACACAAGTTCTTACGAGTGGAAACACTGTGGCCCCCACTAGAGGGCCCCTGAAAGAGCGGGTGGGCAGCTTGCTGAGCTGGATCATGCAGGAGAGCTGAAGTATGACACCCCACTTACCACCCACCCCCCACTCCCCCGCAGAACTTCTCTGCCTGCCCCGTGCACCAGGCAGGGGATTATCGACACCCATGGGAGTCCGGAGGAGTAACATGTAGGCCGTCTTTCCTCCGGAGCCCGACGTGACAGCCAGAGCCAGCTTTGCTGAGCCAACAGGCGGCCGGAGCCATACGAAGCGCATTAAGTATTAATAATTTCCAGTTGTTCGCTCGTTCCCCGAGGCCTCCATGGGCTGGGACACTGCTCCGGCTCTGGCCTGCCAGATTTGGAGATATTAGCGCCTCCCGGGCTCCGCTGAGACAGGGCAAGGGGTCAACGCATCCCCAGAGGCAAGGCGCGAACGGGATACCCGGGCCCACCCGGACCGACCAGGCTCCCGGCGCGGGCCCCCAGCGCGCGGCGCCCCGGACGCGACGGGACGGGCTGGGCAGGCAGGCGGAGCGCAGCCCCAGCGAGCGGCGCACGGCGGGAGCGCAGCGGCCCCTGGCGCCGGGCCGGACAGCGCGGGCAGGGCCTGCCCCACGAGGCGGGGCGGGGCGGAGCGCTGCGGAGCGGAGGGCGGGGCCCCGAGCACGGCCGCCGGCGAGACCCGGACGGCGCGCGGGCTGCGGGGCAGGGAGGGCGGCCGGGAGGGCAGCGGCCCCGGCCCGCGTGTGCGGCCCCTCCTCGCTCGCCCTCGACCTCCCCTCCGCGCCCTGGGCGCGAGCTCTCCGCCCCGCCGCCGCCGCCGCGCGCGAGCGCACACGCACAGCCATGGTGGGCCGGCTGAGCCTGCAGGATGTCCCCGAGCTCGTGGACACGAAGAAGAAGGGCGACGGCGTCCTGGACAGCCCGGACTCCGGGCTACCCCCCAGCCCCAGCCCCAGCCACTGGGGACTCGCGGCGGCCGCGGGCGGCGGCGGGGATCGCGTGGCGGTGCCCGCGGCGCTGGAGCCCGACGCGGCGGCGGCGGCGGCGCCTCCCGCAGCCCCGGTGAGTGGCCCCGCGCGCGCGGCCCCGCGGACTTCTTTTCCTCCCCAAGCCCACCCGCAGCCGGCCCCGGAGGAGGGGGTGCGCGGGGATTCTCCCAGCATCTCCCCCCACCCCCTGCCTCGCCGGGGACTCGCTGTCCATTGCTGCCACCCATCCGTCGGGACGGCGAGGCCATCGCCGGGAGCCCGGGGCGGGAGCGCTGCACGAGAGAGTCTGGCCAGCTGGAGCCGGTGGCTGGAAAATTGTCATCGCCAGGGAGGCGCGGGAGCCCCGGGAGAGGCGAGCCGAGCCGCCGCCGTCTCCTCCCTTCGAAGTGGCGGCCCCCGGGACTGCCAGGCTGCGGCTCGACCACATTCCTGCCCAGGCTGGCCGGGTGGGCCCCCTCCTCCCCTCGGGACACCGACTAGGAAACAGGCTCTCTCCCCAACCGTGGGCCCACGCCCCGCGGCTTTGCTCCCTGTGGTGGGGCCCCGAAGGGGGTGTGCTCAGAGCCCAGAGGGACAGCCTTTGGGGACCTTTGGAGGAGAGCGCTCCACAAGCCTCCACTCTCCTCGTTCCCCCCTGCCCCCCTCCTGAATACCTAACCCAGCCAGTGTCCTGACTTAATTAAATGGGAGGCCTCCAGGTGGCCAGGACTTTAAAAAAAAAAAAAATTAATCCTTTTAACTTTAAAATCTATTTCTAGAAAGAAACAAAAAACTCCCAGTCTGTTTTGTCTTAGGAACTGTTCAGTTGATGTTTTGCCTTTAGGCAGAGCCCAGCATAGGGGAGGCCACATCCTGCCTACAGTCAAAGCTAAAAGTAGGGCTGGGGGATGAATACGACTGTCCCTCCCCTAGGGTGCTATCCTTAAGGATGGACTTTGGAGCTTTGGTGGCCTTCTTCACCTACCGACCCTGTCTCAGCAGGCACCAGTACCTCTTATTGTATTCTAGGTGCAGCTTTGATTCAACTTGGGCTTCAGAGCCCTCCCCATCTAACCTGTCTTCCACCTGCCCTGATCATAGGTCAGACACACACTGTGCCTCCGATAGCGCATCTTCTGCTTGGTGTGCCTGTTGCCCCTCACCTTTCCCAACCCCGTCCTGTGGCCCTTCTATGCCTGACTCGTGCCTCCTTGGTGAAGTCTTCCTCAATGCTTGCCAGAACCGGTGGCTTGGTCTCCATTCTCCAGGCACCTTGTGCTCTGTCATCACCTCTACTCCACTCTGCCCCACCTCATCTTCCTCTTCTACCTGGATGCGCAGGGATGGAAGAGCAGAGAAAGGAGGGCCAGGGAAGCCAGAGTGGTGTTGGCACCTAGGAGACCCTTGTGGGAATGTGGGAGAGAATGTACCTCCTCTTGGTGGCTTCCTCATCTCGCAGTCCCCACAGCTGCCTAGGAGGTTGTCCTGCTGTTAAGCTGGCAGCCCATCAGGGTCCACTGTCAGACTGTTCCTTGGCCTGGAGCAGCAAGTGGCCAAACCTTATGTACCCCCTCCATCCACTGACCTTGGCTTGAGCTTGCATTCCTTCCCCCTTCCCTGAGCTTTGTAAATTCTCCTCAAGCCAAGGAGCTGCACCCCAAAGGACCTTCTGCCACTCTCTTAATCCCTTTGACTTTTGCATTTTTCCAGCCTGTACTCCTTGCTGAACTCTTGTCCTTGGTAACATAGTAAAGGTCTCAGGGCCAACCTTCTAAAAACACTTGCCTCCTTTTCTGTCCTGGGGGGTGGGGCTGACTGCCACTTCCACACCCTGGCGCAAATGTAGGTCCTACTCTGAAATTAGCCAAAGAAAATGACAGGGAGCACAAGGACGAGCTGCTGAGGCCTCATGGCACTGTGCACAGGAGGCTTGATTCTGTTCTAGCAAACTGGGTGACCAGGATGGAACGCCAGCCACCTGAGTCGTCCCTGATGAAGCAGAGACAGCACCTTCCAGGAGGCTGCCCTCCTCCTGTACTGAGTTTTCTGGCTAGTGGAGGGCAACGTGGAGCAAGAGTGACTCTGTGCTCCTCTTACAACACAGTGGGATCTTGGATGAGTTTGGATCTGAGGACCCCAGAGGCAAAAGAGGTGGGGAAGTAGGAGTGAATCCTTAAAAAAAAAGTAAAAATCCCTCTTGACTTTTTTTTTTTTTTTTTTTTTGCTTTGGCCTTTCTGAGACATTGCTGAGACAATGACAGAGGGGGTGCCGCATAATTGAGGGTTCTGGAGAGCTAAGCTTGGGTTCATCAGCACTTTCTCACCACAGGCCCCCACGGTACAGCAGCGCCTGGCTCTGGGCTCCGCTGTGATGATGTGGAGCTCAAGTCTGTTTCCTCTTTTCTGCCTTTCACAAAACCGCAGTGATGGAAAGGGGGCACCCCTTCCCCGCAGTGTGCAGATGAGCACACAGGGCTTGTGACATGCCTCTTATTCTTGTGGCATGACAGTCAGTGTGGACCCCGGTGGAGGAAGCTAGAGCTATAACTCAGAGCACTTGCCTAGCATGCATAAGGTCCTGGGTTCAGTGCCCAGCACTGCAAAGACATAAGGGGGTAAGGGTGCAGGAGGAAGCTTGGATTTGAACACAGACCTCCTGGCTCTTTGTCTAGTGCCCTTCCCTGGCAGGTCCAGAAGAGGGTACAAGTCACAGTCCCATCAGTGGAGGCACCGAGGGCCAGCCTTCTGTGCAGTGTGGCCTTTCGCCTGTCAGTTGTAGCTCTAACAGCATTCTCCTCTGTCCCAGAAGAACCCAACGTCTCCTCCCCATGTGCTGGCCGCCAGCTGCTCGCAACGACTCTGTCCCCTGTCTTTCGGCGAAGGAGTGGAATTTGATCCCTTACCACCAAAGGAAGTAAGGTAAGTATATCAGACCTTGATTTTTGTTTTTTTGTTTTGTTTTTCCGAGGTAGGGTCTTGCTCTAGCCCAGGCAGACATGGAATTCACTATGTAGTCTCAGGGTGGCCTTGAACACTCTGCCTCCGGAGCCTTGGGATTAAAGGTGTGTGTCGCTACACCCAGCCTTAAATTTTTTGTTCACTTTGAGATATGATTGCTTGTTATTTAAAAATTAGTTAGTTGTGAAAACATACTGACAACTATTTATAGTTGAATTGCTGTTGGTATTCTTTTTTAAATTTAGTTTTTGGGCTGGAGAGATGGCTTAGCAGTTAAGGCATTTGCCTATGAAGCCTAAGGATCCTGGTTCGATTCTCCAGGTCCCACATAAGCCAGATGCACAAGGAGGCGATGTATCTGGAATTCGTTTGCAATGGCTAGAGGCCCTGGCACACCCATTCTCACTCTCCCACTCTCGTCTCAAATACATAAATAAATAATTTTAAAAATTAAATTTAGTTTTTACAATTCAAATGAATATTCTTTTTTTTTTTTTTTTTTTGGTTTTTCGAGGTAGGGTCTCACTCTAGCCCAGGCTGATCTGGAATTAACTATGTAGTCTCAGGGTGGCCTTGGCCTCGAACTCATGCCGATCCTCCTACCTCTGCCTCCCGAGTGCTGGGATTAAAGGCGTGCGCCACCATGCCCAGCCAAATGAATATTCTTAAGAATTATTTTCTTACATTCTAAACAAACACATAGCTACTCCATTTATTTATTTATTTATTATTTATTTATTTATCTAGTTAACTCTTTTTCATTGTTTGTATATGTTCAAGTGTGTAAGTGCAGGCACACATGTGGAGGCCAGAGGATAATCTCGGGTGTGGATCCTCACTTTCCACCTTGAGGCAGGATCTCTTGTTGCTTGCCAATATGTAAAGCAGGCTAACACCCTCAGGCTTCAAGGATTCTCCTATCCACCTTCCATCTCAGCCTAGTTGCACTGGGATGACAGACACATACTACCATGTCCAGCTTTATGTGGAGCTCTGGAGATCCAAATTCAGGTCATCACACTTGTGCTTTACCTACTGAGCAGTATCCCCAGCCCAGTTGATTTTTTAAACTTTTTATTTTTTATTTATTTATTTATTTATTTATTTATTTATTTATTTTTATTTGAGAGAGAGAGAGAGAATGGGCACGCCAGGGCCTCCAGCCACTGCAAATGAACTCCAGATACATGCGCCCCTTCTGCATCTGGCTTATGTGGGTATAGAGAATTGAACCAGGATCCTCTGCCTTTGCAGGCCAATGCCTTAACTGCCGCTAAGCCATCTCTCCAGCACCCAATTTTTTGAGTTGCTATGTGAGTCTTGGCTAACCTGACACTCACGACCCAGGGTGGTTTTAGACTTAGGATGATCCACCTGTCTTAGCCCCCTAATACCAGGATGATAGGCATGTGCCACCATGCACAGCATAGAACCTCTTTAAAATAAATGATGGCTTAGTGGTTAGGGTGCCTGCCTGCAAAGCCTAAGAAACTAGGTTTGACTCCCCAAAACCCACGTAAGCTAGATGCATGTGGTGGTGCATGTGTCTGAGTTTGTTTGCAGTGGCTAGAGATCCTGGTGCACCCATTTTCTCCCTCTCCCCTCTTTCTCTAATAAATAACTAAAAATAAAAATGTTTTAAAAATAAAAATAGGGCTGGAGACATGGCTTAGCAGTTAAGGCACTTGCCTGTGAAGCCTAAGAACTCATGTTTGAATCTCCAGGTCCCACGTAGCTAGACGCATAGTGACACAAGCACGCAGTGTCACACATGTGCACAAGAGGGCACACACATCTGGAGTTCGTTTGCAGCAGCTGAAGGCCCTATCATGCCCATTCTCTCTCCCTCTCTCTCTCTCTCAAATAAATAAATAATTTAAAAGATCTTTAAAAAATAATAAAAATCAATACAAGATCATATTATACGTGACTTCTGCAACATGCTTTATGTGCTTTGCACATCATGGCCATCAGAAACCAAAAGTTTTGAATATTAATTCTCCTTTCCAGGAGCTACTCACCTCCTCCATCCCCTCTTCCAGGTGCTATGACCCTGTCTCATGATGCCACCAAGAAATTCCTTTGAGAATGATCTCATATAGGATTATCAGGGGCAAAGAGTCATGGAGAGATTCCAGTGAAGATCAGTGTTTTTGAGAGAAAGGAATTTTACTTTTAGTGACGGGGACTTTGTAGCTGGAGTTTCAGTTGCATGAACGAACACAAAGGGCTCTTTGATGTAGAACAGAGGGAGGTTCATCCATTTTGGAGGTGAGCAGGTTCGCCTTTTATTCCTGTGAGGCTTGTATTTCCAACAAAATGAAACATGACTTCATGACCTTGGTTCCCAGCAGCCTCTTTGTGACCTGTGCAGAGAAAACAGACATTCCCACCCCGCTCCCGCCTCACAGAAAACAATGCTGGTTCTTACTCACCTGACCAAAATCAGGGGCTGTCAGATGCATCTCTGTGTAATGCTCGTGCATATTTCAAGCTGCAGTAATCATATAGCAAAGGGCTAGTGGTGGCTCGGCAGTTTAAAAGTACTTTCTTGCAAAGCCTAATGGCCTGGGTTTGATCCCCCAGTACCCATGTAAAGCCAGATGCACAAAGTGTGGAGTTTATTGGCAGGGGCAGGAGTCCCTGATGTGTCCATATTCCCTCCCTCCCTCTCTATTTCTCAAATAAAAAAAAAATAATAATAGAGCAAAGTCATTGATGCTTTACTTTTATAAAATATTAACTCCAGGCCTGGAGAGATGGCTTAGCAGTTTAAGGTGCTTGCCTGCAAAACCTAAGCACTCAGGGTCGATTCTCCAGATCCCACGTAAGCCAGATGCACATGGTGGTGCATGCATCTGGAGTTTATTTACAGTGGCTGGAGGTCCTGGTGTGCCCATTCTCTCCTTCCCTCCCTCTCTCTCTCTAATAAATAAATTTAAATAAATATTTTAAGAAATTAACCTCCAGATGGGAGTAGTGGTCCTATAATCCCAGCACTTAGGAGGCTGGTCAGGAGTTCTAGGCCAGCCTGGGCTACTTAGTGAAAGCCTATTTCAAAAAAAATTAACTCCTAAGCTGGGCGTGATGGCACATGCCTCTATTCCCAGCATTTGGGAGGCAGAAGTAGGATCACCATGAGTTCAAGGCCACCCTGAGACTACATAGTGAGTTCCAGGTCAGCCTGGGCTAGAGTGAGACCCTACCTTGAAAAAAAAAATTAACTCCTAAATCAATAAAGGACTTAAACATAATAGGCAGTTGAGTAATTTAAGTGGTAAGTTATTTTATGGACATGAGGATTGTGGTTAGCTTTCTGTGATATGGTCAGGTCCCCTGAGTCCCTGGGGTTGGGAGGTTTCCAGCCTGAAGGCCAAGGTGGACCATACACTAGGGCCTTCCATAGCCAGGCTTTGAGAAGCAGCTCTCAGGAGTGCTGGGTTTCTTCCTCCTCTCACAAAAGAAACTGACCACTGAGAAGCTGCGTGCCTGCCACACAGCAGCAGATTCCGCCTCTTTCCCTGCACAGTGATGCTTTGCTTAATGGCAGAGACAGGAAACACGTTATTCCATGGTTTTGCCATTGCGTGACCATGCAACAGTGTACTTACCCAAACTGAGAAGGCTGCTACATCCCAAGGCAATGTAATCTTATAGGACTGTTGTCACAGACATGGCCAAATGTCCTTGACCAAAATGTCTTTGTGCTATATGCGACATTAATTCCCCTAACAGCACTTGCTGTATGGCATGGACATACTGGCCCTTTATTGGGTACCCTTTACAAGAGAGGAAACTGAGGCACAGACAGGTTAAGTCACTAGGCCAAGGGCCTCTTGCTTAAGGAAATGAGAATAGAATCCAGTGTTTCTACATTGGAAGATAGCTTAGGGTAAACTTTAGAATTCTGCCTGCCTGCCTGCCTGTGAGTCCTAGCTCTGGGCTGGGCCTGTAGCTCTCACTTAGCATAGGAGGCCCTGGGGTCTGTCGCCTGCCCTGAAAATTCCTCCATCTGTCTGTTCACCCATCCCGGTCACTCTGGCCATCATCTCTGTATCTTAGTCAGGTCCTGTGAATGTATTTGGGACGCCGATGCCTGGCTCAGAGAGCATATTTTACAAACTCTGTGCTGCCTCTCACTGGCCCGGCCACGCCTTACGTGTGCATTCCAGGAGAGATTTAGGATCACAGAGATTCCGGAGCAGTTTCATGCTGCCTTATGTCTCCCCCCGCCCCCAGGTACACTTCCTCAGTCAGGTATGACTCGGAGCGGCACTTCATCAATGATGTTCAGCTGCCCTTGGGCCTGGCAGTGGCATCCTGTAGCCAGACGGTTACCTGCATCCCCAACTGCACATGGCGCAACTACAAGGCCGAGGTGCGCTTCGAGCCCCGCCACAAGCCCACACGCTTCCTCAGCACCACCATCGTCTATCCCAAGTACCCCAAGAGCATCTACACCACCACCCTGGATTACAACTGCCACAAGAAGCTGAGAAGGTTTCTGTCCAGCGTGGAGCTTGAGACCACAGAGTTCCTGGGCAGCGATGGTCTCTCAGATGAATGCTGACTTGAGCTGGCTGCTTGGGGTTGGACCAGCTGTTCTGCCACTGCCCTGGTCCCAGACCATCCTTGGCAAGCTGGGTGACATTGCCTGTGCACATCATTCCAGCCCCACAGGAGTCTAACGTGGAGATACCTCGAAGCCCAGCCAGGGGAAGAAGAAGAAGAAAAAAAAAAAAAAATGATGATTTTTATAATGATGGAGATACTTGGTTTTGTTTTGAAATTTTCAAATAGTTTTTAAAAAAGAGGGTGTGTCCTGGTTTGTTGGTGCAGTTCTCCCAAAGTCCCATCTGATAAGAAAATAAATAGATGGCCTAAACAAAAGGACAGTGGTAGTAAGTTGGACAAGGGAGGGGTGGAGGTGAACTCTCTGTCCATTGGCTGGTCTGTGAAGAAGAGCATGGAAAAGTCCCTGGGATGGAAATTGAGTTTTGAGAAATTTCAGCCACGGGTGTCTTCATTGTCACAAAAAATGGAGCTAATTCAGTAGATTGCAGCACCCATATGTGTTCAATCTGTGGAGAATTGAGTTCCATTCCATTTGTATTTCCTGTTAACCCAAACTCTTGGAATTCTCTGATATTGGGGAAAAAAAAAACCCAAATCCAAACCACAAAAGGAGATGTTTTTAAAAAAGAAAGTTCTCCTTGTTCCTGTCTGCTTCGGGTCCAGCAGACGGGTGGCCCAATCTGAGGACACTGGCTGCTGTCTGGTTCCTGGTAGGTTGGTCCCAGGTGTAGGCTCGGGCCCAATCATTGCACACTTGGCACCTGGCTGATAGGTATTTTGAGTTTTCAAAATACTTTACTATTTTTTCTTTCATAAGGTAAAATGTAGCAGAGGGTTCTTTTTGAAAGAAACATTTCCAAAGAAAGTACTGAGATGTAGTTCAGTTGGTAGAATGCTTGCTTAGCAGGCATGAAGCCCTGGGTGGGATCCCCAGCACCACATGAACCAGGCTGATGGTAAAGCCTGTAATTCCAGCACTTGGGAGGTGGAGGCAGGAGGATCAGAAGGTCAAGGTCATCCTCAGATACATAGCAAGTTTGAGGCTACATGAAGCCCTGTCTCAAAAAGAAAAATGCTTTGGGGAAACATTTTTTGGTCTGCATGAAGATTTCCACTCTGCCTAAGCCCCACTACCACTAGGAGGAGGTGGATTTGGTGTCACTGTATCAATGAAAGTGACCATTGTGGAGTCAGATGTGGACCAGACATGAGACATGTTCCCAGCCAACTGAGAGTTCATTTGATCTAACTACAGTGGCAGGGACAGCGTTGGGTATTCAGGTGCTGTGCATCCAGCTGCCCCCTGCTCACCTGCCTTCCCTGCCCCAACCCCAGCCCTGACCCTTGCTTTTTAGAACCTCCTGCCAATCCTTGCAGTGCTGGAGTAAAGAAGGTGGCAGTCGGGCATGTTGGCGCACGCCGTTAATCCCAGCACTCGAGAGGCAGAGGTAGGAGGATCACCATGAGATCAAGGCTACCCTGAGACTACATAGTGAATTCCAGGTCAGCCTGGACTAGAGTGAAACCCTACCTTGAAACACCACCCCCCAAAAGAAAGAAAGTGGCAGCAGTACTTCCCCCAATTTTGGGAAGAACAAGCCGTGCATATTTCCTTTGAATATGTCCACATTATGTCAGGTGCCCCAGGTTATTGGCAGCTTGGCTGGTATCATTTTCCGTGGGTGGCCTCCATGTGTCCTGAAAGCAGAATTGAGAGCTCACTGGGTCTCCTAAAGCCACAGCAGGGCCTCTGTTACCATGGAAGCAGGTGCGAGGATAATGGCTCTCACTTAAGGCGCTGGAGTCACATTGTCCGGTAGATGTCCTCTGCAGACGACAGTATCCAGTCTGTTCCGCCCCTCACTGGGTGAGGTGCATTCCCCGGGACAGAGCTGTAGTTGCCTTCATGGACTTGGTGCATCAGGAGGCAGCTCAGTGGGGACACTCTGAGAACCCCATGGTCCCCTCAGTCATGTGCCAAGCAATAGATAGATGATGCTGGAAAAGTGTATACTCGCAGAAGTGGACTTTGTTTAGAATGACACTTAAATGGAAAATACAATTTTTTTTTTTTTTGGTTTTGTTTTTTCAAGGTAGGGTCTTGCTCTAGCCCAGGCTGACCTGGAAGTCACTATGTAGTCTCAGGGTGGCCTCAAACTCACAGTGATCCTCCTACCACTGCCTCCTGAGTGCTGGGATTAAAGGCATGCGCCACCACACCTCAAATATAATTTTTAAATCGTAAGAGAAGAATTCCCAAGGCTTTCCTCTGCCCCAATGGAGTCACTTGGATGAGTTCTGAATGACATTGTGGGCAGTGTGACAGGAGAGTGTGGCCTTGGAATACAGAGCGTTTTAAAGTTCCTTTTTTTTTTTTTTCAAAGGAATCATGTTAAGTTCAAGCAGAACATTCTAGGTGTGGAAAATACTTAAACCGTATCAATAAAGTAAGTGGAAGTGAGTGATGGTGGGTGTGTAGAGTAAATGGAAAGGCAGGCTTTTTGCTGTTAAGTTCTTCACTAGCGAGCCCGCTGCAGTCCTTTCTAACCCTCTTGGTTTTCCAATCTGGTGTCGTGGGAATGCTGCAGGAATGGAGCATGTGCGACATGCGGCACTCCTGTGGGTCAGGTGTTTTAAGTCAGAAGCAGAGCCGAGTTCATCTGCCAGGTGGAAGCAGTGGATTTTGAAACTCCGTTTCGCCATTCCTGAGTACGCGTGAGAGATACAGTGCGTTCATTAGAAAGCGTTTTGTTCTGTCTCTTTAAATTATGGCCTTTGAGAACAATTTGTATTTTCACAGAAAAGTTGTGTTCCTTTCAAATCACAAACTTCTTAGAAGACTTAATTTGAACAAGTATCTTTTCATTCAACACTTTTCCTGTTTCTAACTTTATAAAATCCAGAATAGTATTTTACAAAAAAAAAAAAAAAATGGTGTTTTACACTTATCTTTAACATTTGTCCTACTCCACTTTTGCTTTGACTTCTCCATTTAATAATAAATCATCTAAAACATAAAACTGAGACATGTTGTATTTTTTCAAAGTGAAATTATGACATTAGGGTCAGCAGAATGAGGAAGGTGACACTTCATTTTAAGACCTCCCCCCCCCCAGGGCCTTGTGCATGCCAGGCAGCTCTCCTCCACAGACCTGCATCCCTAGCCCCTGCCTCCATCTTGAGAAGTTTTATTTTTATTTTCATTTATTTATTTATTAGAGAGAGAGAATGGCCGTGCACAGCCTCCAGCCACTGCAAATAAACTCCAGATGCGTGCACCACCATGTATATCTGGCTTACGTGGGTCCTGGGGAATTGAACCTGGGTCCTTAGACTTTGCAGGCAAGTGTCTTAACCACTAAGCCATCTCTCCAGCCCTTAAGAAATTTTAGACACGGGTGGGGTTTTTCTTTTTTTCTTTTCTTTCTTTTTTTAGAAAAGGTCACATGTGGTCCAGGCTGACCTCAAACTCCATATGTAGCAGAGGATGACCTTGACCTGACCCTCTGGCCTTCATCTCCCAAATGCTCGGATTACAGGCATGCACCACTATGCCTGGCTAGACAAGGTTATATTCAACAGTAGTAACTTCCAAGTGTGAGAAGCTCTTCCCAAGGATAGCTCGACTCACAGTCATTTTTTTCTAGTGTGTGTATATGGGTGTGCATGTTGGAGTGGCTGTGTGCACATGTGCATGTCTATGGAGACCAGAGGATGACCTTGGTGTCGACATCAGGAATGCTATCCAAGGTCTTTCCCTGGCCTGGAACTCACCAGTTAGGCTACTCTGGTTGGCCGGTGAGCCCCAGAAATCCTCCTGTCTGTCTTCCCAGGACTAGAATACAGGTGTGCATTGGCATACCTGGAATTCATGTAGGCATCTGAGTGGAAATGGAACTCAGGTCCTCATATTGGTGAAAGAAATAATTTACCAGTTGAGCTTTCTCCCCAGCCCCAGCCCCAGACAGTTTTTTTGTTTGTTTTTTATTTTTTTTATTTTTTCAAGGTAGGGTCTAACTCTGGCCCAGGCTGATCTGGAATTCACTCTGTATTCTCAGGGTGGCCCTGAACTCCCGGCGATCCTCCTACTTCTGCCTCCTGAGTGCTGGGATTAAAGGCGTGCGCCACCACGCCCGGCTTCCAGACAGTTTTACTAGTGGCATTTGATTCCAGATTAGATGTGTACTCTCTCTCTCTGAAAATGGATCCTCTTGGAAGTGCAGCTGTGACTGGGGCTGTCAGGCCACTTCTGCCCACCTCCCCTGTCAAGTTGCCATTCTCTCACTTTACCAGAGAAGTGCATGCCCTGACCCAACCCACCCTAATGTTCTTGTGGTTCACAGTTCTGGGCTGAAAACTTGCAGGCGGTGCTCAACAAACAGTACAGTGAAACTCTCTCTAGGAGCCCACAGGAGGGCTTTATATCTGGGCATTGGATGGCATCTGGTGATAGGAACAAGTGCCATGTTTGTAATGCAAAATGTCCCCCAGGGGAAGTGTGTCACTGGGGGGTGGGCCTTGAGGTTTATTAGTCCAGCCCTCCTGGGAGTTTAACTCACTTTTGCTGCTACCTCCAGCTGACATGACAAGAGGTGATGCCGGGCCTCTGCTCCGCCATGTCTTCCTTGCCATGGTGAAACTTCCCCTTGAGACTGTGAGCCAAAATAAACCCTGTCCTCCCATAGGCTGCTTTTGGTTGGGTGTTTTGCCCAGCAACAAGAAGGTAACTGCTCCAGTAAGACTGACTTGAGTTGGGGATGGCCTCACTTCCAGTATCTCACCCATGGGGCAGTAGGAGTGATGCCGCTTGATTTACATGACCTGAAAAGAAGCCACACTTAGGACACTTTCCATTTTCACTCGCCTGTCTTGGATTTCACACTGTCCTCCTCCCGGTGGGAAAGTTCTTCAGGGAAGGAAAGTAATATCTTTACCTGAGGGTTCATGGCTAAGTCCTTATAACAAAAGACAGATTAACAACAGGAAAACATACAGCCTGGTTTAATGCTTGCTTTCTGTGACCGAACTGGCAGAAATAAAAACCCCAAGAATGGCCAGGCTTTTGGCCCACACCTGAAACCCCAGAGCTTGGGAGGTAGAAGCAAGAAGATTCAGAGTTTGAGGCTAGCGTGAGCTTCATAATTAGACTCTGTCTCAATCTCCTCACACTCCACTGAGTGTGCTAAGGAGTGGAGACGCTTAGAAAGATATCCCTGTGTGACATTCCTTCCCTAAGAGTTTCGGGCAGAATGCCTGTTATATGAGGTGAGGTAGGTTCTCACTATGTGACTCTGGCTGGACTAGAACTCACTATGTAGACCAGGCTAACCTCAAATTTGTGGCAATACTGCCTTCCATTCTAAGTGCTAGGATTATAAACTCTGCTTAGGTTTTATGGCCTACCTTAGGGCGGGGCGGGGGGTCAGAAAAAGAATTCTCCAGTTTCAGGACTTGCTATAGGGGGAAAAGGGAAAGTTAGAATTTGCTTTTGTTCTTTCCTCAAGTTCCTGAAGCTTAAAACCCATAGCATGCCAAAGTGCCACATTTTGGGGTGGCATTTCCTGTACCCTATCAATCTCTGGGCAAAGCCAAAAGAGGATTTGACAGCAAGGATTGAAATGAGGCTTTTGAAGGCTGGAGAGATGGCTCAGTCATTAAAGACGCTTGTTTGTAAAGCCTGGCAGCTAGGGTTCCATTCCCCAGTACCCCCCTTAAAGCCAGATGCACAAAGTGGCACATGCATCTGGAGTTCATCTACAGTGGCAGGAGGCCCTGGTGCACCCATTTTCTCTCTCTCTCTCTCTCTCTGTCTCTCTCCCTCTTAAGAAATGGAAGTTCTTTAAGTCAAGTGTGATGGTTTATGCCTATAATCTCAGCCCTTGGGAGGCTGTAGCATGCCCATACTCTCTGTCTGCCCCTTTCTCTCTGTCTCTGTCTCAAATAAATAAATAAATAAATAAATAAATAAATAAATAATATTTTAAAGTTTCCATAAAATTAACTAGTTGAACAGTTCCAAGAAAAACAATTTATAGGGTATAAGATTTAATGTATGGTCCTGTGTATATGGGGAGTTGGATAGAGACAAAAGTATGTTGAAATGTCACTTTCAATGTTTTAGTCTCCCCCACCTTTCTAAGTATATTAGATTAAGCTGATATTGCCAAGAGAAAAAGCAATAGGTACAGCTAACAATAATATGATAAATCTTAGAAAGCATTTGTGTGTGTGAGTGTGTGTGTGTGTGTACACACATGTACATGTGTGAGCCCATCTGTGTGGGGAGGGTAAAAATCCCTCAGATGTGGTCCATCTATTATTGAGACAGGGTCTGGAACTCCCTAAGTAGGCTAGACTGGCTAGCTGGCAAACTCCAGGGATTACAACATGACACCACCACATCTGGTTTTTGATTGATTGATTGATTGATTGATTTTAATGTGGGTTCTGGGGATTGGACTCATGTACTCATGCTTTCAAGGCAAGCACTTTATTGATTGAGCTATCTCTTCAATGCTAGAAAGCTTTTTAAAATATGTATATACTTCCTGGAAGCACATGGTGGTGCATGCCTATAATCTCAGTACTCTGGAGCTGAGCCAGGAGGATCACCAGGAATTCGAGGCCAACCTGGGCTGCAAAGTGAGACCCTATCTCAAAAATCCAAAAAGAGAGGCTGGAGAGATGGTTTAATGGTTAAGGTGCTTACCTGTGAAGCCTAAGGACCCAGGTTTGACTCCCCAGAACCCACGTAAACAAGATACACATGGTGGTACATGGCGTCTAGAGTTTATTTGCAGTGGCTGGAGGCCCTGGCATGCCCATCTAGTTGAACAGTTCCAAGAAAAACAATTTATAGGGTATAAGATTTAATGTATGGTCCTGTGTATATATGGGGAGTTGGATAGAGACAAAAGTATGTTGAAATGTCACTTTCAATGTTTTAGTCTCCCCACCTTTCTAAGTATATTAGATTAAGCTGATATTGCCAAGAGAAAAAGCAATAGGTACAGCTAACAATAATATGATAAATCTTAGAAAGCATTTGTGTGTGTGAGTGTGTGTGTGTGTACACACATGTACATGTGAGCCCATCTGTGGGGAGGGTAAAAATCCCTCAGATGTGGTCCATCTATTATTGAGACAGGGTCTGGAACTCCCTAAGTAGGCTAGACTGGCTAGCTGGCAAACCCAGGGATTACAACATGACACCACCACATCTGGTTTTTGATTGATTGATTGATTGATTGATTTTAATGTGGGTTCTGGGGATTGGACTCATGTACTCATGCTTTCAAGGCAAGCACTTTATTGATTGAGCTATCTCTTCAATGCTAGAAAGCTTTTTAAAATATGTATATACTTCCTGGAAGCACATGGTGGTGCATGCCTATAATCTCAGTACTCTGGAGCTGAGCCAGGAGGATCACCAGGAATTCGAGGCCAACCTGGGCTGCAAAGTGAGACCCTATCTCAAAAATCCAAAAAGAGAGGCTGGAGAGATGGTTTAATGGTTAAGGTGCTTACCTGTGAAGCCTAAGGACCCAGGTTTGACTCCCCAGAACCCACGTAAACAAGATACACATGGTGGTACATGGCGTCTAGAGTTTATTTGCAGTGGCTGGAGGCCCTGGCATGCCCATTTTTGCTCTCTCTCAATAAATAAATAAAAATAAAATAGAAAAAAAAATTTAATCCAAAAAGAGGGCTAACGAGATGACTCGGTGGTTAAAGACACTTGTTGCAAAGCCTGACAGCCTGGGTTTGATTCCCCAGTACCCACATAAAAGCCAGATACACAAAGTGGCATATGTGTCTGGGGTTCTTTTGCAGTGGCAGGAGGTCAATGGGTTCCCATACTCTCTGTCTGCCTCTCTCTCACTCTTTCTCTCTTTGTTTCAAATAAATAATATTTTTTAAAGCCAGGCTTTGCAAGCAAGTGCTTTTAACTGCTGAACCATTTCCCCAGCTCAGCATTTCCTGAAGTTCTATGAAATACTCATGGGTTCTATGGAATAGGTTGTTTTTTTTTTTTTTTTTTTTTCTGGTTTTTCGATTTTTCAAGGTAGGGTCTCACTCTGGTCCAGGCTGACCTGGAATTAACTATGTAGTCTCAGGGTGGCCTCAAACTCTGGGCAATCCTCCTACCTCTGCCTCCCGAGTGCTGGGATTAAAGGCGTGTGCCACCACGCCCGGCTACATTTTCATTTTGTAAGAAAAAATGAGAAAGAACAAAAGAAAAGGGCAAGGAAGGAAGGAAGGAAGGAAGGAAGGAGGGAGGAAGGAAGGAGGGAGGGGAAGGAAAGGAAGGAAGGAAGGAAGGAAGGAAGGAAGGAAGGAAGGGAGAGAAAGAAGAGGAGAGGAAAGGGAAGCATATATTTCTATTGATGAGCGAACAAAACCTATCGCAAGGAATACCTCTTTTCAAAATTAAATTCTAATTTTTGTTTGTTCTTTTCTGAGACAGGCTTCCACATAACCCAGGGCTACTTTGATTCTCCAACTTTAGTGCCAGGATTACCTGTGTGTACCACCACACCTGGCTCAAATTCTGGTAATTTTAGTTGAGCCTAATCATTATCAAATGGCTTGTTTTAAATCACTATTTCCGAAGTGCCTTCTATGGAATACAAGCAAGGGTATGTGATCAGATAAGTTCAGGGAAATGAAAAGCTGAACAATGCTAAGTATGTTTATTGCAGGGTCCTTGGAGCCCTGTATTAATCAGCTTTGCTATGTGCCAGCCAGAATAATCGCACGGCATGCTGCAGTCAGCATTTATCTCAGGCCTACAGTCTGCCAGCAGTCCTGCTCCAGGCCAGGGGCTGAGTTAGGGTCTGTTCCACTTAGCTTTGAGGCAGTTTAGAGAGGTGGTCATGGGCACATTCTTCTCAAGGCAGAGGTCAAAAGTTTCCAGAGAAGCAAACTGAACCATCCAAGACCACTTACAGTCTATTATGGTCTATGCCTGGAACTGGCACCTTGTTCCTCCCACCCACATTCTCTTGGCCAAAGCAAGTTACGTGGGCAAACTGGCTATCAGTGGGTCAGAGAATCACACCTTTCTCGTGCATGTGGGGGGAGCAGTGAATGGTGGCTGTGTAGTAATCTACCCAAGACTTGAATGTGGTGGTATGAATCTTCAAGAAGGGGCAATCTGGTCTGATGGTGGTGTATGCCTATAATCCCAGCACTTAGAAGGCTGAGACAAGAGGATTTCTGTGAATTTTAGACCAGAGCTACTAGAGAGCCAGTATCAGAAAGAGAGAAGGAGAGAGAGAGAGAATAGAGGGAAATAGGGAAGAAGGTAGGAAAGAAAAATGTAGCCTTTTTATTTTTAATTTTTTTTTTTTTTTGTTTTTCAAGGAGGGTCTGGCTCTAGCCCAGGCAGACCTGGAATTCACTATGTAGTCTCAGGCTGGCCTTGAACTCACAGCGATTCTCCTACTTTGGCCTAAGTGTTGGGATTAAAGGTGTGCACCACCACACTCCACAAATATAGCATTTTCTAAATCCATTCCATAGAACTGGTGAGTATTTCATAGAACTTTTAGAAATGCTGAGCTGGAGAAATGGCTCAGCAGTTAAAAGCACTTGCTTGCAAAGCCTGAAGGCCCCAGGTTAAATGCCCCAGTACCCATACACATGAAAACCAGATGCAAAAAGTGGTGCACGTGTCTGGTGTTCATTTGTAGTGGCAAGAGGCCCTGGTACACCCATACACACACACACACACACACACACACACACACACACACGAAATAAATAAATGATATGTTAAGGAAAAGAAATGCTAGTCTCCATGTTTAGCCCTCAGAGTCCAGTAGGAAAGCCTAAATCATTCTAGAGATTTAATGCAGAAAGCTGATCACGCAGATGCAGGAGGGCTAAAGAGCTAACAGGGGATCCTGGACAAACCTGACCTGTAGTAACCACAAGAAGCAGCTCCATCCCTGTTGTTCTTGTCATGGCCATTCCCAAGAAGTCAGAAAAAGATGAGCAGATGAACCCCACAGTAAAAGGAAAGGAGGAAATACGAAAGACAGCAGTAGACATCCATGAAATTGAAACAAGTGTGAGGCTTTGAAAAGCAAAAATGGTTGGTTGTGGCTGTAGCTTAGTGGTAGGGTACTTGCTTAGCATGCGCACGGCCCTAGACTTGATACCTGAACAACAACAAAAGGCAGCTCTGTAATCTCAGCACTCAGGAGGCTGCAGAGTTTGCGGCCAGCCTGGGCTACATAGAGACACAAAACAAACAAACAAAAACCCCATCTTGGTTGTTTAGAAAGATTGGGGAAAAAATTGACAAGCCTCAACTTGATTGATTATAAAGTAGAAAACACGGGGCCGGAGAGATAGATGATAATCGTTAAGGCACTTGCTTGTGAAACCTAAGGACCCAGGTTTGATTCCCCAGTACCCACGTAAGCAAGATGCATAAGGTGGTGCATGTGTCTGGAGTTCATTTGCAATAGCTAGAGGCCCTGGCCTGCCCATTCTTTCTCTTTTTTCTCACTCTCTGCCTCTTTTTCTCAAATAAATAAATAAAATATAAAAAATAGAAAAGACAAATAACACGAATGAGTAGAGAGCCTGTAATGTTGGAAGTGTAATGAAGAAACTCCTTTAGAAAACAAAGCTGGGGGTTGGGGAGATGGCTCAGCAATTGCAGGCACTTGCTTGCAAAGATTGACAGCCCAGGTTCACTTCCCCAGTGCCCATGCAAAGCTATATGCACGAAGTGACACATGTGTCTGGAATTATTTACAGCAACAAGCGGCCCTGGCACACCCATGCACACACACACACACACTTTCTCTCTAGCTCACTCATAAATAAATAAAAATACAAATAAAATATTTTAAAAACAGCCAGTCTGGTGGTGTATACCTGTGGTAATTCTAGCACTTGAGAGGCTAAGGCAGTAAGACCCAGAGTTCCAGGCCAGCCTGGGCTTCAGTGTGAGACTCTCTCTCAAAAAAATTATCTTACCAAACTGACACAATATGAAATAGAAAATTAGAAAAAAGGCATATATGTGTGCATACACACACATATATAGTGTATCAACTATGTAAATAAAATAATGCAACAATACACAAATAATGATATAAATGTGTGGTTGCACATGCCTTTGATCCCAGCACTCAAGAGACAGAGGTAGGAAGGATCACTGTGAGTTTGAGGCCAGCCTGAGACTACATAGTGAATTCCAGGTCAGCTTGGACTACATAGTGAATTCCAGGTCAGACCTCTAGCTGCCTTGAAAAAACAAAACAAGATATGTAAAATAAGAGTATAGTTATGTCACAGAAATTGATTTTTCTTCTCGTCAAGAAAATACTAGGTTTGAATGGCTTTCACTGGCTAATTCTTTTTTTAAAATATTTTTTATTTTTATTTATTTACTTGAGAGAGACAGTGAGAGAAAGAGGCAGGTAGAGAGAGAATGGGTGCACCAGGGCCTCCAGCCACTGCAAATGAACTCCAGACATATATGTCATCTTGTGTATCTGGCTTATATGGTACTGGGGAATCGAACCTGGGTCCTTTGGCTTTGCTGGCAAGCGCCTTTACCACTAAGCCATCTCTCCAGCCCTTCACTGGTGAATTCTACCAAACATTCAGTAAGAAATGACACCAATTTTTCACAGCATTGTTCAGAAAACAAAAGGGAAAATTTCCAGTTTGCTCTCAATGAGTTTGTCTAGAACCTGACCAAACCTGAAAGAAAACTATAGAATAATATCATTCAGGAATATAGGGTGCACAAATCCTTAACAAAATAAAAATCAGTCCAAACAAGGGGTCATGATGAATACCTATAATTATCCCCAGCATTTGGGAGGCTGAGCAGGAATATCCAGAATTCCAGCCCACCTGGGCTTAGAAAACAAAAGCAAAATTGCAGCATGTTCATGTGTTGAAAACTCTTAATAAAAAATGTTAAAGATGAAGTCAGGTGTGGTGGAGCACGCCTGTGATTCCCAGCACATAGAAGGCCAAGGTTGGAGGATCCCTGTGAGTTCAAGGCTAGCATGGGGCTACAGAGAGAGTTCCAGGTCAGTCTGGGCTAAAGTGAGACCCAGCCTGGGGCACAGGGTGAGGAAAGGGGAAACAGTGCTGGAGAGAGATCTCAAAGGATAAAGCAAGCGGGAAGCAAGCTCATACCCACAAGTTGTCTTGTGACTCCAGACACATACACGCTTGAAAAGAAAGTAAGCAAGCATGCCTGTAATCCCAGCACTGGAGAGGTAGAGGCAGGAAGAGTGCATAGTGAACTTCTGATTCTCCTCCTGCCACCACCTGGGATTACAGATGAAGCCACCAGTCCTGGTTCATGTGGTGGAGGGCTTTGTGCATGCTATGTAAACCCCCAGCTCCATGGTGACACAGCCTGGGTTCCATGGGAACCTGTCAAAAAGTAATCAGAGTCCTGAAAAAGATGAATATAGAACTACCAAGAGACCCAGTGATTCCCTTACTGGGCATTTACCCTAAATGCTCCTCGCTTCACTTCAGAGATATTTGCCCAACCATGTTTACAGCTGCTTAATTCATAATAGCAAAGAATTGGAATCAACCCAGATGCCCATCACTGGACAAATGGATAATGAAGTTGTGCTGTGTATATACACAATGGAATTCTACTCAGCAATTAGAAATTAGAAAAAATGATACAATGGAATCTGTAGGAAAATGGACGGACTTAGAACAGATCCTACTCAGTGAACACACACAATCTCAGGAAGACAAATGCCTCATGCTCTCACTCACCTGTGGTTCCTAACCTGGATCAGCTTGAGTTGCTGGCATACCTGATAGGCCCAGACAACAGGGATGGAAGGGTTTGGGGGGAGAGGAAGAAGGGGTGAATAAGCACAAAATGAAACCCAAAATGCACTGGTACCATAGAAACCTTTCTCCTTGAAGGTAGACTAAAAGATAAAGCCCTCAATAGAAATATAGGGGGAGCACCCAAAAAGAAGGGCCCTGGAGAGGGTGGGATGAAGCCTAAGCTTAAAAATCTTTGGATCTGGCCTGTAACTCCCAGTACCAGAAATAGATGCTACCCACATTGAGCTGTTGATCAGACACACCTTTGAGGTCCCCAAAACAAGAAAGTTTCTGTCAAAGCGCTTGATCACCCGCCTGAGGTAAAAGGTAAGACCCTATTGCTGAAGACAACATATGATGCCAGCACAGAACATGGAGAGACCTGGCTGGAATCCAGAAGAGAGCCAGTCCCCAGATAGTTAGTCTAGTGCTGGAAAGCACTCCATGAGCTACTGGAGGAAAGTGGCCAACAATGGTGTGAGCAAGCAGGCGTCCGAGCTGCTCAGAAGCAAGCAGCCTGACAAGAAGTACAGGCCAGTGCAGTGGTGGCACACAGCCTTGGTGGGGACCAATGGCTTTCTAATTGGCTCAGTGGAAAGGATCCCATATCTGGAACTAGGAACCAGATCTGAATCCTATGGAGACAAAGATTATGCTCTCTAATGTCAAGCTCCCGCTAGTCTGGCTGACTTGACTCTCGGTTGGAGAATCTGTTTTTCTTTTTCAGAAGGTAGAGAGACCAGAAGAGATAAACTCCCCCCCCCCCATCTCAGTCAAGGCCCAGGCAAAACCAGAGGAAGTGGGGAGACGAGCAAGAGTGCTGCTTCCATGATGGGCCTGACAAGCAGCGCCAGGGTGAAGGAGACAGATGCAGAGTTTACTCAACACCTACCAAAGCACAGATCCAGAAACTCCTGAGAGCTCATCACTGAAGTAGACTTGAAACACACCCACCAAGGCTCGGGGAATTTTGCGGAAGAGAGGACAGAAAGATTGTAAGAGCCACAGGTTGGGATCATTCCCAGAGGCACTGCCTCCCCCTAGGAACTGACTGCTGCTCCCACAGTGCATAACCCACAGCCCCACAGGGAATGCCAGCAACCCCACTGAGGAGGGCCCCCTGCGGAATGGGGGCAGGGAGGAGGGAAAAATATAGTACCGGCACATGATATATCCATCTTAAATATGTTCTTAATGATAATGATTTTTTAAATAAAAATAAATTAGAGCTGGGAGATGGCTAAGTGGCTAAAGGTGCTTGCTTGCAAAGCCTGTCAACCTGGGTTCAATTCCCCGATACCCACACAAAAGCCAGACCCACAAAGCGGGTCATTTGTAGAGGCATGAGGTCCTGGTGCACCCATTCTCTCCTCTCTTTCTTTCTCTCTCATAATAAATATAATATTTAAAAAAATACTTTTATTTATTTATTTGAGAGCAGAGAGAGATAGAAGAGAGACAAACAGAGAGAATGGGCATGCCAGGGCCTCCAGCTGTTGCTGGTGTGATGTAGTTAGAAGAAAAAACATTTGTACAGTCAGGCACAGGTGAGAAGTCATCTGCCTCACAGGGTGCAGACCTACCACTCAGCTGTCTTAGGAATGGAAAGGATGTGTCCAGACAAGAAAGAACCTCCCCCCACAAGTAAGTGTGTGTGTGTGTGTGTGTGTGTGTGTGTGTGTGTGTGTGTTCACAACTGGCTCTGTTCTTCCAGGCGGTTGTGCAGAAGGCACTCCATGGTGTGACTTCCTTGCTATTCCTCATGCTGCACCTAACTCTCTGACTGGGTTAGGAGTGCTGTAGACATAGGTAGAGGCAGGAGGGAGCTCCTGAGACCAGGAGGCTACTGGGGTGGGCTGTGCTGATGCACCGACCCCCATCTGGTCCCCCAAGTGCAGGAGGAATGAGAGGGGAAATCAGTGTGGACTGCACCCGGGTCTGACACCTTCTCCTGTTACCTCAGCTCCAAGAAAGAAAATGAGGGCTGGAGGGATGGCTTAGTGGTTAAGGTGCTTGCCTGCAAAGCCAAAGGACCCAGGTCAATGTGACACCAGGAGGGACGATTCTCTGCCTGTTACCTCAGCTCCAAGAAAGAAAATTTATTCAGGAAGCTGGGTTTTAGAGATGGGGCGGTCCCCTTTTGGTGACCAATGACAGCTTGTCTCTGGACAGGACATCTCAGCTTCTCGCGAGCATGGGGCTATAACTGTTGTCATATCAAGCCTGCGCAAAACGCCACTTTTACAGAAGCCACTTCCTATTGTCTTTTGCCATGCGGTCTGGCTAGGACCAGGCCTGTATTGTGCCATACAGTTCAACTCCCCAGGACCCACGTAAGCCAGATGCACAAAGGGGCTCACGCATCTGGAGTTTGTTGGCAGTGGCTGGAAGCCCTAGCATGCCCATTCTCTCTACCTACCTATTTCTGTATTTCTTTCTCTCTCAAATAAATAAATAAATAAGTAAATAAATAAATAAATAAATAAATAATATTTTAAAAATATTTTAAATATTTAAAAATATGTCAGCCGTGGGCAGTGAAACAGTGAATAACCCCTCTGTTGAAAATATGCTTGTCCCCAAAGACTCGGGTCTGCACAAAATGTTAACTGACATTTGCAGGCAGGGCTCACACCCAGAACCCCAGCATTTAGGAGGTTGAGGCAGGGGACTGAGGCCAGCATGGACTACACAGTGAGACCCTGTCTTTAAAATACAACTGAAAAGGAGTATCTGGATTTTGACATTTGCATACTTCTAAGGATGGGTACAGGAGGGCAAATGCCTTCTTGGAGGGCTGGAGCCCAGGTGGTTGAGATAACTAAGATGTTTTTTTTAAGCTAGTGGATGACTGATATTCAACTTTAAGGTTTTTGTATTTTTTCCCATATAAACCCCCTTCATCTCTCCAAATCTTCAGTAAAAATGTGGTGAATTGAACTAGGGTCATTAGGCTTTGTAGGCAAGTGCCTTAACCGCTGAGTCATCTCTCTAGCCCAAATAAAATATTTTTAATAAAAAAATAAAAATTTAAAACTAAACCAATCTAGTAACATATAAAAAGAATAATTAATACCTTGTGACTAAGTGAAGATAAATGCAAGATTATCATCTAAAAATCAGTGTAATTCACCATATTAATGCACTAAAACAGCAACAAACATGCCATTATCTCAGTAGATGCAAAGGAAATCCTTTTCTTTTCTTTTTTTTGGTTTTTGAAGTAGGGTCTCACTCCAGCCCAGGCTGACCTGGAATTCACTATGTAGTCTCAGGGTGGCCTTGAACTCACAGAGATCCTCCTACCTCTGCCTCCCAAGGAAAATGTTTCTATCTTACAAACTATTTACATTCTATAAAAGAAAAGTTGTCTCTATGGTAGTGAGCTTTACAGCAGATTTTTCTTGTTTTGTTTTGTTAAGTTTTTCAAGGTAGGTAGGTCTCGCTGTAGCCCAGGCTGCCCTTGAATTCAGTCTCTGGCTGTCATCGAACTCACAGTGATCCTCCTACCTTTGCCTCTGAGTGCTAATATTAAAGGCATGTGCCACTACACCTGGCAGAGAGAGAGACAAAGAAATGGGCACTCCAGGACCTCCAGCTAGTACAAATGAACTCCAGAGGCATGCACCACCTTGTGCATCTGGCTTTATGTGATTACTGGGGAATTGAATTCCAGCCCTTGGGCTTTGCCCACAAGTGCCTTAACTGCTGACCCATCTCTCCAGCCCAGTACAGATACTGTAATTCTCTTTCTTTGTTTCTTTTTGTTGTTTTTGTTTTTGTTTTTCAAGGTAGGTTCACTCTAGCCCAGGCTGACCTGGAATTCACTATGTAGTCTCAGGGTGGCCTTCAATTCACTACCTCTGCTAGGATTAAAGACATGTGCCGCCACACCCACCCTGCTTTAATTCTTTATTCTCCAATGGTGAGAGGCTTCTTAGATCAGACTCCGGGGTGAAGGGCTCTTTTCTTCTCCATGTCCCCATAACTTCTCCTATCTTTACATCTGCCTTGGATAGTAGCAAAAATAGAAATTGCTCAAATTTCCCCTCAGATATAAACCATTAATTTTCCTTGCTTATAAGGGTGATCATGAAGAGGCTCAGATGGAAGAGTGCTCCCTTTGCATGCTGGAAGCCTGGGTTCAAACCCCAGCACTGTATTGAACAGGGCTTGGTGGTGCACACATGTAATCCCAGCACTCAGAAAGTGGAGGAAGAAGGATCAGAAGTTCTACACCGGCCTGGATTACATAGTGAGTTCCAGTATCTCAGTAAGATACTGCAAGGCCGATCTCAAAACTAAACATAAGTAAATAAACAAAATCAAATGATCATGGCCTGGAGAGATGGCTTAGTGGTTAAGGTGCTTGTCTGCAAAGTCTAAGAACCCAGGTTTGATTCCCCAGAGCCCACATAAGCCAGATGCAAAGGGTGGCGCATGTGTCTGGAGTTCGTTTGCAGTGGCTGAAGGCTCTGGCTCAACCATTCCATCTTCATCTGCCTCTTTCTCTCTCTCAAGTAAATAAATGAATAAATAAATAAATAGAAAAAAATGAATACTCTGAACAATTTTATTAATAATAGTCACATGTTTTTGGTTTGTGTTTTTTTTTTTCATTAGGCTCTCGCTCTAGCCCAGGCTGACCTGGAATTTACTCTATAATCTCAGGGTGGCCTCGAACTCATGGTGATCCTCCTACCTCTGCGTCCCGAGTGCTGGGATTAAAGGCGTGCGCCACCACGCCCGGCTGTGATTGTGTTCTTGTTTCTTTATTTTGCTATGCTAGAGGTTGAACCCAAGGCCTGGTGCTCACTAGGCTAGGGACACGAGCGCTGTGAGTTCCATTTTCAGCCTCACCATGCTTAGGGTAGTGTAGGCACCGAACCCACATGGCGCGTGAGTAGGAGGATTCTTTCTTCCTGTTTGCAGGCTTCCTTTTCAAAGTGGTTCAGGGGTCCTGGGCATGTCAAACCAATTGCTGCTAATTACAAATTACTGCACTTCTGCTCTGCAGAAGGACTTTGTTTAGGTAATTAAGTGGGACAAGGACAATTAACAGGATGTTCCCAGTGCCAGCACCCCGCCTTCCCAACCCACCCACAGAGTTTTTACAAAGCAAGGAAGGCTTTGAAAAGTTAGCTGAAATGAACTTTTCCTGCTAGAACATCGTTTGTGTGTTATTTGCATCCACTTGCTTTGCAGAAAGGGTAGGTATGACATATGCAAAGATACCAGGGTGAAAGGACCAAGGCCAGCTGGGGAAGGGACAGGTGTGGGTGGGGACATAGCCAAGAGTCACACAAAGACTGAGGCTTGGTCCTCAGCTGCCTTACAAGCAAAGCCAAAATGAGAAGCAGGCTGTGTGACAACATCTAGTACGAGGACACGGGCCTGAAAGGACTGGGTGCTGAGTTGAGAAGACTGTGACCACCTGCTGCTGAACAAGGAGCAGAAACCAAAGATGAACAGGGTTTTCTCCTGCCAGTTGCTGTTCAGAGCTTGGGAAATCAGGGCACCACAGCCAGACAGGTATACACAGACCCTGAGACAGAATGCCTGGGTTCAAACCCCAGCCTCCCCATGGATTAACTGTGTGACCTTGGGCAAGTCCCTTCAGCTCTGTAAAGTAGAGAGAACTAGAGAGCTTTTCTCCCAAAGATGTTGCCAGGATTGAATAAATGGCTGTGTGTAAAGTGCTTAGAATGGTATCCAGCATGAGTTAAAAGAGCTATGTAAGTGTTTATTGTTTTAATTATCTTTTGGCTTGTAATTTTACTCCCAAGAATGTATCCAAAGCGCTGGAAATGTTCACTAAAATGTGCATATAAGGATATGCCTGCAGAGTTGTTTGGAACAGCCCAAAAGACAGGAAACCAACTAAATGTTTAGAAGGAGGGGAATGAACAGTTTGCACGATGGAATCTTAGGCAAGCATCACAAAGAATAACGTGAAATCAGTGGTGGCGCACGCCTTTAACACCAGCATTTGGGGAGGCAGAGGTAGGAGGATCACCATGAGTTCAAGGCTACCTTGAAACTACATAGTGAATTCCAAGTCAACCTGGACTAGAGTGAAACCCTACCTTGAAAAAAAAAAAAAGAAGAAGAAGAAGAAGAATGTGAATTCAGTTTAGTGTCTTGGAAAGATCTCATGCCATGTATCCATTTATCTATATATGTATATATATCTATATGACTATGTCTATATATATGTATTTCTATCTCTACAGCTATATCTATATGTGTATATATGGAGACACAGATACACAGAAGGAGATACAGTCTCATGTAGCCCAGGCTGGACTTGAACTTGCTATGCAGCTGGAGATGAACCTTAAACTACTGATCCTTATCTCTACTTCCAAAGTGTTGGGGTTACTGATAGGCACCACTATTGTCCAGCCTCATTTCATATCTTTTTTTTTTTTTCAAGGTGGGGTTTCACTCTAGCCCAGGCTAATCTGGCCTTGAACTCACAGCAATCCTCCTACCTATGACTGCTGAGTACTGGGATTAATGACATGGGCCACCAGCTTCATTTCATACTTTTTTTTTTTTTTCTTGAACTCATGGTGATCCTTCTACTTCTGCCTCCCAAGTGCTGGGGTCAAAGGCGTGTGCCACCACACCTGGCAATTTCATACCTTTGAAAAATATTTTTATTTATTTATTTTCAAGCAGAGAGAGATAGAGAGAAGGGAGACAGAGAGAATGGATGTGGCAGGGCCTCTAGCCGCTGCAAACAAACTCCAAACACATGTGCCACTTTGTGCATCTGGCTTACGTGAGTCCTGGGGAATCTAACCAGGGTCCATTGACTTTGCAGACAGGCACCTTAACCGCTAAGCCATCTCTCCAGTCCTCTAGCCCAATTTATACTATTTGCAAGCCTATAGCCTGTGGTGTTTGATTTTGATTGTTAACTTGACTGGATTAAGACACACCTGGCAGAGTGGTTTCCTAGAAAGCATGATGCCCAGCACTGCAAATAACTGGGCAAAAGCCAGTCCTGGTGGCTCATATCTGTACTTCTTGTACTCATGAGGCTGAGGTAGAAGGATTGCTGTGAGTTCAAGCCCAACCTGGGCTGCACAGTGAGTTTCAGGTCAGCCTGGACTAGAGTGAGACCCTGTCTCAAAAAACAAAACAACAAAACAACAAAAAAACACCTTGGGCTGGAGAGATGACTCAGCAGTTAAAGGCACTTGATTGCAAAGTCTGACGGCCTGGGTTTGATTCCCTAGTATCCACATAAAGTCAGTGGAGTTCGTTTGCAGTGGCAAGAGGCCCTGGTGTGTCCATTCTTTCTTGCTCTCTCCCTCCCTCTCAGCTTACAAATAAATAAATAAAAATATTTTAAAACAAAAATATTAAAAAACAACTCCCACCAACACCAAACAACAATACAACTCTGAGCATATGGTGACTCACATCTATAATCCCAGCACTCAGGAAATGGAGGGAGGCAGAAGGATCAGAAGTTCAAGATCATCCTCTGCATAGGGAGTTCAAGGCCAGCCTGGGCTACATGGAAGGAAGGAAGAAGAAAGAAAGAAAGAAAGAAAGAAAGAAAGAAAGAAAGAAAGAAAGAAAGAAAGAAAGAAAAAGGAAAGAAGGGAAGGAAGGAAAGAAGAAAGAAAGGAAAGAAAAGGAAGGAGAGGGACAAAAAGAAAAGAAACACCTAGGGAATTAGTGGGGCATACCTTTGGGACTGCCAATGGGGGTAAGACATGACCTGAATCTGGCGGTACCATACCATGGGCTTGGGTTCAGGACTGTATAAAAAGGGGAAAACGGGCTGGAGAGATGGCTTAGCGGCTAAGGCGCCTGCCTGCTAAGCCTAAGAACGCTGGTTCCAATCTCCAGGTCCCACGTTTAGCCAGATGCAAAGTGATGCAAGGGCGCAATGCTTCACTTGACCACAAGGGGGCGCACGCATCTGGATTTCATTCACAGCAGCTGAGAGACTGCTGGCGCGCCCATTTCTGTCTCCCTCTCCTTCTCTGTCTATCTCTCTCTATCTCTCTCTCCAAAAATAAATTTAAAAAATTAAAAAAGGTGGGGGGAACAAGCTGGGTGTGGTGGCACATGCCTTTAATCCCAGCACTCGGGAGGCAGAGGTTGGAGGATCACCATGAGTTTGAGGATACCCTGAGACTACATAGTGAATTCCAGGTCAGCCTGAGCTAGAGTGAGACCCTACCTCGAAAAAAAAAAAGGGGGGGGACAGGGCTGGAGAGGTAGCTTAGCAGTTAAGGTGTTTGCCTGCAAAGCCAAAGGGCCCAGGTTCCATTCCCCAGGACCCACATAAACCAGATACACAAGGTGGTGCATGCATCTGGAGTTCATTTGCAGTGGCTGAAGGCCCTGGCATGCCCATATTCATCCTCTCTCTCTCAAAAAAAAAAAAAAATATATATATATATATATATATTTTTTTTTTTTTTGAGGTAGGGTCTCACTGTAGCTCAGGCTTACCTGGAACTCACTATGTAGTCTCAGGATGGCCTCAAACTCTCAGTGATCTTCCTACTTCTGCCTCCCTACTACTGGAATTAAAGGCATGCACCACCATGCCCAGCCCTAATAAAAAAATATATTTTTTTGTTTTTGTTTTTGTTTTGAGGTAAGGTCTCACTTTAGTTCAGGCTGACCTGGAATTCACTCTGTAGTCTCAGGGTGGCCTCAAACTCACAGCGATCCTCCTACCTCTGCCTCCCGAGTGCTGGGATTAAAGGCGTGCGCCACCACGCCCGGCTAAATATTTTGTTTTTGCAAAAAGGAAAAAGCAGGGGCTGGGGAGATGGCTCAGTGAAGAAACTGTTTGCTGTTTGTTACAAACTGAGGACCTGAGTGGAGAATCCCCAGCACCCATGTAAATTCTGGGCAGTTGTGGCACCAGCCTATAATCCCAGTGCTCAGGAGCTACAGATGGGGCAAACTGGCTAGCTAGTGTAGCCAAATTGCTGAGCAGATAACTAATGTCAACCTCTGGCCTCCACACATACAGGCACCCATGAACATCTACACACGTACACACATGCATACACATGACAAGCACACCACACACAAGTACATGCAAAAAATATAAACAAGGGCTGGAGAGATGGCTTAATGGTTAAGTGCACTTCCTGCACAAGCACGAAGGCCTGAAGGGGGCTGAGTCTGCCAGAGTTCAAATCTTCAGACCCCCACATAAATAGCTAGACATGGCCACACCTGCCCGTAACCTCAGACCCTCAGGGGAGCAGAGACCTGAGATCTCTCGCTTGCCACTGTTGTTGAGCTCTGGAAGTGTGTGTATCATGGCACTACCTCCTCTTAGTCCCTGTGTGACCCTGGGCAAGCCCTCTCCCCAATCTGTGCTTGTGTCCTTGTGTGTGAATAGGAATCCAGCGCGCTGGCACCTCAACGACAACTGTGCAGAGGAAGGGAGATCATGTGTGTTGAGTGACTAACACCACCCTGGGCAGGGGAGGTACCTGACACCCAAGGGCTGCTGGTATCAATATTGTGGCTGCAAGCAGCAGAGAGCCACATCCTTGGCAGTTGTCCCATGAATGCAAGCTCTGGAATAAGTAAAGAGGCTCTGGCTCAAAACAAGACCCAGTGTAAAAGTGATGGAGTGGGACACTCAATGTTCTGCTCCAGTCACCATAGGTGAGCATCCTCAGCTGTGTGTGGGGGGCACCACACCACACACACACACACCCATACACACATACCACACCCCTCCACATACTACACACACATACCACACACACACACCACACATACACAATACACCATGCACACACACACATGTACTACACACACCATACACACACCCATACACACATACCACACCCCTCCACATACTACACACACATACCACACACACACACACACATACACAATACACACACATACACACACACATATACTACACACACCATACACACACCCATACACACATACCACACCCCTCCACATACTACACACACATACCACACACATACACATACCACACATACACAATACACCATGCACACACACACATGTACTACACACACCACACACACCCATATACACACATACCACACCCCTCCACATACTACACAACACACACACACACACAAACTACACACACACACATGCACACACACACATGTACTACACACACACACACACACCCCATATACACACATACCACACCCCTCCACATACTACACACACACACCCCACATACACAATACACCATGCACACACACACATGTACTACACACACACACACACACACACACACCCATATACACACATACCACACCCCTCCACATACTACACACACAGCTCACCCCCCACACATACTACACACACATACCACATACCACACACACACACATGCCACACATACACAATACACCATGCACACACACACGTACCACACACACAGCCACACACACCACACACATACATACACCACACACACACACACACATACTACACACACACACACCACACATATTATAAAAAGTAAAATAAATAAATAAATAAGATTGTTTAAGAGGGAAAAAGAGGAAGCCAACTGAGCACTAGCATTCAGCTCTCTCTGCCTCCTGACTTTAGGTTGAATGTGACCAGCTACCTCATGCTCCCGCCACCATGCCTTCTCCACCATGATGCACTGTGTCCTCAAACTGTGAGCCAAAACAAACCCTTCCTTCCTTAAGTTGCTTGTCAGATATTTTTTTCACAGAAACAAGAAAAGTACCAAATACACAGTCTACTGTACTCTCATCATGTTGGCCAAAGACATGGTATTTCCAAGTTAGGTGGGAAGGGTGGTGTATTAGTCACAGCAATAGCAGCAGCTGGAATATCAACATAGGTGCTGATGTCATAAGAAGTTATATTACAGGAAGAGAACTCTGAGCTGAACAGCAGGAATCTTCTAGAACAGGTCAGCAAGCAAATCTGCCCTTTGCTCTGGATGGAGACAGTATGCCTGTTTTCCAAGACACACATTCGTCAAGGGATAGTTTGGGTTTTATTTTTTTGTTTTTCGAGGTAGGGTCTCACTCTAGCCCAGGCTGACCTGGAATTCACTATGTAGTCTCAGGGTGGCCTCGAACTCATGGCGATCCTCCTACTTCTGCCTCACAAGTGCTGGGATGAAAGGCGTGCACCACCACGCCAGGCTCAAGAGATAGTTTGGAACAGAGGTACCAGTGACTCTCCTCACAAGACATGCAAAAGCATGAGAAACACGAGATTTCCCTTTGGTACACTGTTTCCCAACCACCAGAGCTTCTCAAATTTAATGTGCATACAAATCAGCTACGAATCCTGTTGTTGAAATTCAGGTTCCAAGCTGGCACGTCTGGTTGGGGTGGAGACCCAAGTGCCGCTCAAAAGCTTCTACATCATGCTGGAGCTGCTGGTCCCAGGAGTGCATTTGGAAGGGGAGGCCTTGGGCCTCCGTCCTCAAGGCTAGAGATGCAGGGTTTGGGGTCCAGGGAGGAATCAAATTGCATAAAGATGCAGGAGGATCCTAGGCCCTTTGGACTCCAACTTGGGGAGTCTAAGTTAGCAAAAAATTGAAAATATGGACTCAGAGAAGGGTAAATCATAAATGATAAGATTTATTTTATTTTTAAAAACTTTTTATTGATAACTTCCATAAATATAGACAATATACCATGGTCATAATCCCCTCCCAATACTCCCCATTTCCCTGCTCCCAAATCCACCCTCTACTAAATCCTTCTTTCCAACTAGACTCTCTTCTGTTCTTTTAAATTATTTTTATTTTGCAAGAGAGAGAGCAAGACAGAAAGAGACAGAGAGCAAGAGAGAATGGGAGCACCAGGACCTTCAGTTTGCTGTGAACAAGCTCCAGACACGTGCACACCCTTGTGCGCATGTGCAATACTGTGCACTTGCATCACTGTGCGTCTGGCTAAGTGGGACCTAGAGATTTGAACATGAGTTATTAGGCTTCGCGGCAAGCACCTTAACCACTAAGCCATTTCTTCAGCCCAGCTCTCTTCTATTTTGATGTCATCATTTTTCCTCTCTTCTTCGGCAGATCTTGTGTAGGTAGCATCAGCCACTGTGAAGTCATGAAAATCAAGGCCACTCTGTGTCTGGATGACAGCATTGTAAAGAGTCCTCCCTTTCCTTTGGCTCTGACATTCTTTCTGTCACCTCTTCTACAGTGGTCTCTGAGTCTTGAAGGGTGTGATGGAGATGTCTCACTTAGTGCTGAACACTCCACTGTCACTTCTCAGCACTTTGTCCATTTTGAGTCTCCCCAGTAGTCAGTGCCACCTGAAAAGAGAAGCTTCTCTAACCAAAAGTGAGAGTAGCATTAATGGTCATAAGCATAAGTGTTTAGAGGGCAGTGAGGTGGTCATAATATTTATAAATATAATTTATATATATATATAAATATTTATTTAGTCAGACAATGATAGCACTTTCCCCCTAGGGCTCATGACCTTCTCAGTCATAGGCTTTAAAAAATATTTTATTATTATTATTTACTTATTTATTTGAGAGAGAGAGAAAGCAGAGAGAGAGAGAGACAGAGAGAGAGACAGAGAATGGGCACGCCAGGGCCTCTAGCCACTGCAAACAAACTCTAGATGCATGTGCCACCTTGCACATCTTACGTGGGTCCTGGAGAATCAAACCTGGGTCCTTTGGCTTTGCAGGCAAGCACCTTAACTGCTAAGCCATGTCTCCATCCCTATTTATTTATTTGAGAGAGAGAGAAAGAGGGAGAGAGAGAGAGAGAGAGAGAGAGATTGGCACGCCTCCAGCCACTGCAAACAAACTCCAGGCACATGTGCCACCTTGTGCATCTGGCTTATGTGGGTCCTGGGGAATCAAACCTGGGTCCTTTGGCTTTGCAGGCAAGCACCTTAACTGTTAAGCTATCTCTCCAGCCCAGCCACAGACTTTGGACTAGGCATGAATTCCTTCCCACAGACAGGGCCTTAAATCCATTCTGAGAGCAATTGGTTTTCCCCAAGACAGACATGCCACCATTGCATCAGTTGGTACATTTTGCCTGACTGACCAGCTGTAAAGTTTGCAGGGTCCACTGCTGCTTAAGACTATTGACAATTTCTCTCTCCCAAAGGGTGCATGCTGTATAGCTCTTTCCAGTATCCTGACAGTTGTTAATAGGGAGGAGGCTTCCAGCTCAGCCCCAGCTTGATTTTCCAGTGACCTGCAGCCTAAGCATGTGAAGACTTCAGCAGTAGGGCATTACCATCTAGTTCTGATGGGCAACCAAGAGTAAGGTTTATTTTTGGAAGAGTTAGGATCCAAAGGGAAGGCTAGCAGGAAGACCAAACCAAAGAAATTCCTTCTTTTCCCAGAAGACTAAGAGCAAGTAAAAGGCTCAGAGCTTAAGGGGCAGCATTCATGCTGCCAAGCAAGAAAGTGCCCACAATAAAGCACACGTGGAAAGCAAGCAGGACAATGCCCAGACAAAAAGAAATCCTCCCCTGGCTGGGAAGCGGGAGAAGAGACCAAGAGACACTTACACACATGTGCCAAGAGAGATCAAGAGAAGAAGAGAGCTTTACACTCATGGTTAGGCTCCTACATCCATATGGATCAAATGTCCAATGAGAAGCCAGGCATGGCGGCACCCACCTTTAATCCCAGTGCTCGGAGGCAGAGATAGGAGGATCACCATGAGCTTGAGGCCACCCTGAGACTACAGAGTGAATTCCAGGTCAGCCTGAGCTAGAGTGAGACCCTACCTCAAAAAACAAACAAACAAAACAAAACAAAAAAATATCCAATGAGGGCTGGAGAGGTGGCTTAGCGGTTAAGGCATTTGCCTGCAAAGCCAAAGGATTCCGATTCGATTCCCCAGGACCCATGTAAGCCAGATGCACAAAGGGGTGCATGCATCTGGAGTCCGTTTGTAGTGGCTGGAGGCCCTGGCGTGCCCATTCTCTCACTCAGTGAGGATGAGCCTCGTCATCAGACTCAGGTGTGTAAGGGAGAGACCTGATTGGTCTGTGGACTGAGGCGAGGCCAGCCCACCCAGGTGTGCTCAGCCTGGGAACTTGAAGCAGCAGGAAGTGCTGCTGAGTTGTTGCTTGCAGCCCTCTTGAATGAGAATGGATCAGACATGGGGTCTAGTCCTGCCAGCACAGGCAAGGGGGCATCTTCCTGGGCGTCTGTCCCTGGCTGACTGCTTATAAACAAAAGCTACATCGTTCCTGTTGTGTATCCCCAGGCCATGGCAAAGTGTAAAGTCTCTAGGCAGAGTCTAGAGCGCTGGCCTACGTTGCTGTGGCTGGGTAGAAATGGTTGAACGAGGTAGGATCTTTTCCAGTGACAGCCAGAGGGAAACATGGCCATGGGTTTGAAGGCAACATGTGACCAAGTTGTGACAAGTGCACAGTGGCCAGAACATCTGAGGAGGTTTTCCATCACCTCTGTGGCTGGCTGATGGAGATCCCTACCTCCTCACACCCCTTCTCTCCAGAGAACCTCTCTGTCAGCCACAATCCTTGGGAAGGTCACCCTCCTTCCAACACTCCCATCGAGCATTGCACTGACAAGCCCCAGTGGGTTCCAGGCTACCTGATCTCTCTTGCCACTGCAGTTGGGCTCTGGAAGTGTGTGTATCATAGCACCTGCTTAGTGCGCCAAGATCTCTGGGACCAGCCAGACCTGGGATTGGCATTCCATCTCCTCCTCTTAGTCCCCGTGTGACTCTGGGCAACTCCTTTCCCAATCTGTGCTGACTTCCTTGTGAGTGAATGGGAATCCCAGCGCCCTCGCACCTCACTGATGACTGTGCAGAGGAAGTGAGATCATGTGTATTGAGTGACTAACACCACCCTGGGCAGGGAGGTACCGATACCCATGGGCTGCTGGTATCAATATTGTGGCTGCAAGCAGCAGAGAACCACATCCTTGGCAGTTGCTGGATGAGTATTTTCTACAAAGACTACTGGAGACTTCAATCAAATCTGTTAGGAGTGGTGTGACTCTAGCAAGACACCTCTTGTCTCCAAGCCTCAGTTGTACATAGAGGTAATAATTCCCACTGCTCAGAGACAAATGTGAAAGAATTTATGAACAATAAAATGCCCTAAAGTGTCCAGTTTCCAATGAAGTGGGAGCTAGACCACACACACACTCGGGAAACATAATTCAAGCAGCTATTCGAAGCTCTGGAATGCACATAAGTAGAAACCTTTCAGTCATTTTCCTCCTCCCCAATTTTATTGACATGTAATAGACGCAAATAAGGAAGTTGAAGAGGGTCATTCAGTCTTATCTAACTCTTAATTCACCCAGAAGTGATAGCAAGCAAGTTGGCAGGACACAGCATCACTTGTGGAAATAAATGTAAAAGCCCTCTGAGCACAGGCAGTGGGTGTCTGAGAGGCCTGGATGTAATGCCACTTCTTAAACCCAGTATGGTGGAGCACATCTGGGATCTCAGCCATGTGGAGACTGGGGCAGGACGATCAGGAGTTGGAAGACATCCTTGGCTACATAGTGAGTTCAAAGCCCACACAGTCTGAGACCCTGTCTTAAGACAAACAAATAAACAAATAAGCAAAAACGACTGTTTTTATGATAAGCTTGGATTTGGGGTTTCCCAGCCCTCAGGTGAGGGCGTTAGGCAGGTCATGGACAAGCACAACTGATGAGAAGGATGGAAGCTATTTCAAGTGGCTATTGCTGAACACAAAATGACCTCTAAACTGGTCAGCAACATTACTTAGCCAGGCATGGTGACACACACTCAGGAGACTGAGCCCCACAACCCTCACCTGCCTTCCTGAGATCCCAGGAGTCCTGACACAGCTGGCATTTCCCACTGCTGCTTTTCCCCTTAGCATGCCTTCCTTCCTTCCTTCCTTCCTTCCTTCCTTCCTTCCTTCCTTCCTTCCTTCCTTCCTTTTTTTTAAATAGACTTCTTTTTGTTTGTTTATTTGAGAGTGACCGACAGAGAGAGAGAGAGAGAGAGAGAGAGAGAATGGGCTCACCAGGGCCTCCAGCCACTGCAAACGAACTCCAGATGCATGTGCCACCTTGTGCATATGGCTTATGTGGGTACTGAGGAATCGAGCCTTAAACTGGGGTCCTTAGGCTTCAAAGGCAAGTGCTTAACCGCTAAGCCATCTCTCCAGCCCCTATAGACTTTATTTTTAGAACCAGCTTTAGATGTGTAGAAAAATTGCACAGACAGCTTAGAGATCCTCTATCTACCTCGACATGTGTGCACACACACAGATATGGTCAGGATACTATCGTCAGGATACTATATTTGTCATTATTTTTGCTTCCTGTGAAATTTCAAAATATTTGTTTGAGAGAGAAACTATAGGCACACCAGGGCCTTCTGCCACTTCACATGAACTCCAGACGTATGCACCATTTTGTGCATATGGCTTTATGTGGGTATTGGGGAAGCAAACCTCAGGCTGTCAAGCTTTGCAAATAAGCACCTTTAACCACTGAGTCATCTCCCTAGGCCTCCTTTGACTTTTTAAAATATTTTATTTTTATTTATTTTATGAGAGAGAGAGAGAGAGAGAGAGAGAGAGAGGGAGGGAGGGAGAAAATGGGTATGCCAGGGCCTCTAGCCACTGCAAACGGACTCTAAATGCATGTGCCACCATGTGCATCTGGCTTACATGGGTTCTGGGAAATCAAACCTTGGTCCTTAGGCTTTGCAGGCAAGTTAAGGCTTTGCCTTAACTGTTGAGCCATCTCTCCAGCCCTCTTTTGATTTTTTTAGACAAGGATTCCTATAGAACCACGCTGGCTTGGAAGTGCTGGGTTTATGGGCATTTGCCACCATACCTGGTACACATTTGTTATAATTTATCAATATTGATATTTTTACTAACAAGAGTCCACAATTCTCCAATTACTACCATTCTGTAACAATAGTGTGGCTCGTTTGTTATAACTGATGAGGCAATCCTGATACATTATCATAAGTGAAGCCCCTAGGTCTCATTGGGTTCATTCTTGGTGGTCTACATCCTACAGGTTTACACAATGGATAAGAACATGGACCCATTATTGTCACATCATACAGAGTAATTTCACAACCATAAATATCCCCCAGGACCCCCCTCCTCATCGCATCCCTCCCTCTCCCTAAATAAACATTGTCTCCTTTTGTAACTTACAAGAGACATCCCACGACTTTGGACATTTTCTATTCTTTTTTTTTTTTTTTTCCTTTATTTCCAGCATAGGGTCTCACTCTAGGCTAGGCTGACCTTGCACTCATAGCAATCCTCCTACCTCTGCTTCCTGAGTGCTGGGATTAAAGGCATGTGCCACCATGCCTGGCTGTTCTTGTTTCTAATTAATATTTTATTTATTTATTTTCAAGCAGAGAGAGAGAGAGAAGAGAGACAAAGAGAATGGGTATGCCAGGGCCTCCAGCCACTGCAAATGAACTCCAGATGCATCACTGTGCATCTGGCTTTATGGGGGCACTGAAGAATTGAACCTGGGTTGTTAGGCTTTGCAGGAAAGCACCTCAACCATGGAGCCATCTCTCCAGCTCATTTTCTGTTCTTTAGAAAAGCCAAAATGTTCAGCCTGGACTTCAAAGAAGAGTGTGAATGGCCTGTAGCAGAAACCCCAGGGGACGCCCACCACACAAAGGATGAAATGTCCTGTGTTGCCCTTGGATATTCACGGGGCCTACACAGAACCACTTTCTTCCCAGGTCTCAAGCCCACTACTGGTGTGGGGGTGAAACACTAGTCCACTATACCTGAGGGGGTTCCTGCTGCCCTCCGCCCACCCAAACAGGTGCAAATGATCAACCCAATCATTATGATCTGGACCCAGGCTGGCAGAACACTGTGATCTTTGATTACTAGACTCCTCGCACTGGCCAAGGGTCATTCTGGAGCTAAGCATGCAGTCGATCCAGATCTTGCCATGTGAGCCACTCCTATGACCCTTGATCAGGCTTTTAAAAAATGAATCATTTTGAGCTGGGTGTGGTGGTACTTGATATAATCCAACACTTAGGGAGCTGAGGCAGGAGGACTGTGAGCTGGAGGACAGCTTGGACTACATAAGGAGATCCCACCTCAAAATAGCACTAACAGGGCTAGAGGGATGGCTTAGTGGTTAAGGCACTTGCCTGCAAAGCCAAAGGACCTAGGTTTGACTCCCCAGGACCCATGTAAGCCAGATGTACAAGGTGATAGATAAGTCTGGAGTTTGTTTGCAGTGGCTGGAGGTCTTGGCATGCCCATTCTCTCTCTTTCTCTCTCGAATAAATAAATAAATAAATAAATAAATAAATAAATAAATAAATAAATAAATAAAATTTTTTAAAATAAAAAATAGGACCAGGCATGGTGGCACATGCCTTTAATCCTAGCACTTGGGAGGCAGAGGTAGGAGGATCACTGTGAGTTCCAGGCCACCCTGAGACTACATAGTGAATTCCAGGTCAGCCTGAGCTAGATTGAGACCCTACCTCGAAAAACCAAAAAATAAAATAAAATAAAATTAAATTAAAAATTATTGTTTACTTGGAGGTCAGTCCACTTGGCATCTCTGTAGGAGGTCACTCTGTACCAGTTCTCAAATACTGTTCAGATCATGTGACACCTCCCCCCCCAACCTATATCCCCACTATATTCTGCACACCCATCAACCATTCCATTTCCTTGACTGCTGGAATTATTGCAGTGTTGGGCATATGACCTTTGCCATGCCAGAGAGCTCCTCTGGGGCTGATGTGGATGCTGGAGGGGGACACAGAACTAGAAAGATAGCAGAGACTGTCTTTGCCACCCTGTGATGACTGTCTGAATGTGAAACAATGCAAAGGCAACAGAGAGAAGACGTGAAGAGACTTTTTTTTATTCGAGGAAGGGTCTCATTCTAGCCCAGGCTGGTCTGGAATCTCTATGTAGTCTCAGGGTAGCCTCAAATTCACAGCGATCCTCCTACCTCTGCCTCTCAAGTGCTGGGATTAAAGGCGTGCACCACCATGCCCAGTTTATGTTTTGTTTTTTTCAAGGTAGGGTCTCACTCTAGCCCAGGCTGACCTGGAATTCACTATGTAGTCTCAGGGTGGCCTTGAACTCATGGCAATCCTCCTACCTCTGCCTCCCGAGTGTTGGGATTAAAGGTGTGCGCCAGCAAGTCTGGCAGGATTTTGATAATTCAGTGTGAGCTCCTGTATCTAGCTATGCCTGAAACCATAGCAACCCTGGACTGTTGGCTTTATAAGTCAGTCACTGCAGGACTGGGGCTGTAGCTCAGTTGGTAGAGTGCTTACCTAACATCCATAAAGCCCTAGGTTTGATCCCCAGCACTGGATGTGGTAATGCATGACTGTGGAAGGCAGGAAGATCAGAAGTTCAAAGTCATAATGAGCTACATAGCTAGTTGTAGGCCAGTTTGGCTATATGAAACCTTGTCACAAACAAACAAATGAGCAAACATGTCAGTCCTCATTGTAAGCCACTTTTCGGTTTGACTCTGTTCACTGCCATAGGAGAATCCTCACCAATTCTGCCCAGATGTGAATGACACTTAGACTTCTAACCCTAGGTGGTTTGAGCCGGAGCCATTTCTGTGCTCGTAAGGGTGCTAATCTTCATCTGTTTCTGTTAATATTTTAAGCACAGACTCCTTCCTACCTGATGCCAGGTCACAAATGGGCATTTTCCTGTCTGATCCTTCCCCAGGGCACTAGCCTTTTGGACCTGGTTTCCTGCCTCCCACTCCAGGTCTCTGCACTTGTGTGGTTTGCTTGAACTCTCGCTGCTGGTCATCCACCGTGGCCACATTTCCTTGGCTTCGCCTTCCATAGTGAGGTCTACACCAGCACAGGACAGTTCCCTCTCTCAGAGGTTGTGTAGCGATGGCAACTTAACACAACCGTGGTCAAAAGTCTTACAATGAATAGGTTGAGCATTTCCCAGGTGTCAGGCAATTCTGTAGATGTTTATGTAATTACTGCATTTGGTTCTCATACCACTAAGGTAGCTATTTGCACCTGTACCTTCAAATGAGTAAAGTGATGGAGAGGTTAAGGATTTGCCCGAGGTCACATATTTAGAATGTGAGGCGAAAGTTAGTTCTGCTGTCAAAGCTCATAATTAGAGCTGGGAGTGGTGGCTCTCACCTTTAATCCCAGCACTTGTGCAGTCTGGGCTACCGAGTGAGTTCTAATCAGCTGCTAGAAAGAAACCTTGTGGAGAGGGGCGTGCTGGGAAGATGGCTCAGCGGTTAAAGCAACTGCTTTTGGCTTTGCCTTCAGGCCTTCAGGCCTTCAATACTCAAGCCACCCACATAAACCAGCTGCAAAAAGTGGTGCAAGTGTCTGGTGTTGATCTGCAGCAGCAAAATGACCTTGTCAGCCCCCAACATTTTTTTTTTTTTTTTTGGTTTTTTGAGGTAGGATTTTACTGCAGCTCAGGCTGACCTGGAATTCACTCTGTAGTCTCAGGGTGGCCTCGAACTCATGTCGGTCCTCCTACCTCTGCCTCCCAAGTGCTGGGATTAAAGGTGTGCGCTACCACACCTGGTTTCCCCAACAAATTATTTATTTATTTATTTATTTGCAAGCAGAGAGACAGAGAGGTCTGGCTGCTGCAAAGGAACACTAGCTTACCTGGGTACTGGGGAATCACACCAGGTTGTTAGGCTTTGCAAGTAAGTACCTGAACCGCTGAGCTATTTCTCCAGCCCAATAAATATTTTGGGGGAGTTTTTCGAGGTAGGGTATCACTCTAGCCCAGGCTGACCTGGAATTCACTATGTAGTCTCAGTGTAGCCTCGAACTCATGGAGAGCCTCCTACCTCTGCCTCCCGAGTGTTAGGACTAAAGACATGTACCACCATGCCTGGCTCCAATAAATATTTATTTATTTTAAATATTATTTATTTATTTTATGAGACAGAGAGTGTGAAAGAGGCAAATAGAGAGAGTGGACACGCCAGGGCCTCTAGCCACTGCAAAGAAACTCTAGACACATGTGCCACCTTGTGCATCCAGCTTATGTGGGTACTGGGGAATTAAACCTGGGTTTTAGGTCCTGGGTCCTTAGATTTCACAGGCAAGTACATTAACCTCTCAGTCATCTCTCTAGCCCCCTTTTAAATTTTTTAAAATATTTTATTTATTTGAGAGAAAGAAGCAGAAAAAGACAGAGAGAGAATGGGCACACCAGGGCCTCTAGCCACTGCAAAGGAACTCCAAACATATGTGCCACCTTGTGCATTTGGCTTTACGTAGGAACTGGAGTATCAAACCTGGGTTTGGCTTTGGCTTTGGCAGCAAGTGCCTTAACTGTTAAGCCATCTAACTCTGTAATATATATATATATTAGAGAGAGACACAGAGAGAGACCGAGGGAGAGGAAGACAGAGAATGGGCGCGCCAGCAGCCTTTCAGCTGCTGTGAACGAACTCCAGATGTGTGTGCCCCCTTTGGGCAAGTGCAGCATTGCGCCCTTGCGTCACTTTTGCACCTGGCTAAACGTGGGACCTGGAGATTGGAACTGGCGTTCTTAGGCTTAGCAGGCAGGCGCCTTAATTGCTAAACCATCTCTCCAGCCCTGTAATAGATATTTATTTTAAAAGCTCATACTTAGCTGAGCATGGGGTGATTGACACACACCTGTAGTGCAGCATTTGGGAAGCAGAGACATGAAAATTTCCATAAGTCTATATAGGAAGTTCTTGGCCAGTCAGGGTTAGAGACCCTATCTCAAAAAATTAATTAATTAATTAATTAAAAAACAAAAAGAAAACCCATAAAATTAAAAACTACCCTCATGATTTGTTTGCCTGAGATGGGTTTTTTAAATATTTATTTACTTATTTGAGAAAGAGGGAGAGGGGAGAGAGAATGGGTGCACCGGGGCCTCTAGACACTGCAGACAAACTCCAGATGCATATGCCACCTTGTGTATCTGGCCTATGTGGGTACAGGGGAATCAAATCTGGGTCCTTAGGCTTTTCAGGCAAGCACCTTAACCATTAAGCCATCTTTCCAGCCCAGAGGCAGGGTTTTCATATGCAGCTCAAGCTGTCCTGGAACTCACAGTCCTCCTGTCTCAACCTCCCAGGTGCTGGAATTACAGATGTGTGTTATATCATGCCCAGAGCCCAAGTTCCCAATCTTAACCACTACCCCAGGACATTATCTTACTTTGGGGCAAGAAAACAATCACAAGTCACCTTCACCATCTCTTACCACCACAAAAGCTGTTTTAAGCTCCAAGGCACTTTGAGTCTGGTGTGCCCTGTGGCTGCTCCCTGTGGGACACCTCCAGCCACTGCAGCGGCTCCAGAAGGCACAGTGATGCCAGATCAGCTGCCCTCCTCCCTGTCCACTTTGATGCCCTGGAGCACCAGTAAGGAGACTTGGCTGAGCCTTGAGCACACTTCCTGTTCCCTCTTGGACGGCATAAGACAGGCGTGGTCTTAGCATAAGCAGGGCCCTTCCTTTCAGTTTCAGGATCTCTTCCAGGCCAGACTGCCAACCATTCTCTAGGCAGATGAATACCCTGCTCAGAGTCCCTTTAGGACAGGCTAGGGGTCTCAGTATTATAATCCAAGCATTTGGGAAGCTGGGGCAGGAGGCTCAAGAGTTCAAGGCCAGGGCTGGAGAGATGGCTTAGCAGTTAAAGCACTTGCCTGCAAAACCTAAGGACCCAGGTTTTACTTCCCAGAACCCATGTAAACCAGATGCACAGGGTGTCACATACATCTGGAATTTGTTTGCAGTGACTGGAGGCCCTGGTGTGCTCAGTTTCTCTCTCAAATAAATAAATAGAATTTTTTAAAATTTTGTTATTTATTTATTTAAGAGCATCAGAGAGAGAGAGAGAAAGAGAGAGAGAGAGAGAGAATGGGCGCACTAGGGCCTCCAGCCACTGCAGACGAACTCCAGATGTATGTACCACCTTGTGCATCTGGCTTATGTGGGTACTGGAGAGTGGAGCCTCCAACTGGGGTCCTTGGGCTTCACAAGCAAGCACTTAACCAATAATCTATCTCTCCAGCCCCCCAATTTAAATATATATATATTTGGTTTTTCAAAGTAGGGTCTCACTCTGGCCCAGGCTGACCTGGAATTCACAATGTGGTCTCAGGGAGGCCTTGAACTCATAGCAATCCTCCTACCTCTACCTCCCGAGTGCTGGGATTAAAGGTGTGTGCCACCACACCCAGCTTAAAAATATTTTTAAAAAGATTTAAAGGCAAGATGCATAATGAGACCCTGTCTCAAAAAAAAAAAAAAAAACACAAAAATGTCTCCAGGATTATCAAGGCATTTTCCTACCATATATATTCTGTGTTGAGTTTTACCCATGAAATTAGTTTAAGACTTAGAATATATATATAGCCTACACACTCTTTTCTTTTTAGGAGCTGATTGTAGACATTTAACTGTTGAGAAACTCAGTAACAAAGAGCATTGCCAGCTTGGTGAAGAAAAAGAAACTGACGGGCACTGTGCTCACAGCACGGCTGATGTGCTTACAGAACGCAACCCTTCTGGGCACTTGGGGGTTATCTGGTGGAGGAGAGGACGGCCTCTCCAGCACCATAAACATCTGCTTCCTTCAGATACAGGTCTAAATTTTTTTGCTTTTTATTCTTTATTTACAATTTGCTTTTTATTGTGGTTCGTTTACGTTTCCTTTTTTTTTTTTTTTTTTTAAGACGCCATAGAGAGATTTAGGAATCATTCATTCTGGCATTTTATTTTTATCACAGTGGGTATATTTCACTCTAGCTGAGCAGTGGCTAATTCTGGATGTGGGAGCTTTGTTGCAAATTTTCCTTCAAAGTAGCCATACTGGTGGTCGCCTCTGGAAGCAGGTTGCTTGCTGCTGGGGCTGCAGTCTTTGTCTGAGAGACAGTGTAAGTTCTCTGGGCTCTCCTCCGAGCTGGGGGAGCTGGAGTCCGAGGGGATGCCCTTGAGGGCAAAAAGGTGGTACCGTTTCCTCCGGTTCAACTTATAGATGCGAATCCTTTCTTTTTCTGCCTCAGGGTCAGTGAGAATCCCATCCCAACGCAGACTCTCATTGACCTGGTTTGAAAGGCTCGCTTCTATTTCCGCAAAGTGGGACAATCTCACTGTATAGGTGTAGGGAAGGGTGTGTTTGTTTTCCTCTTTGTCCAGGCTGGCTTCTGCTCTTGGGCCGTGGTCTTTTCTGAGACTTAAGAGGTCACAGAGGGATGAAGGTAGTGGCTGAGGCTGACTCTTCTGGGCTCGAGTGTGATGCTTCTCTGTTGAGCAGATGAGGAATTAAGCGTTTGTGCCCAGGACACTGCCCACCCATATCACCAAAGACGTATGGGGTTAAGGCTTCTCTATAGCCAGGGTTCAGATGGCCAAGACCACCTGTCTGTCACTTCCACTGTACACTTTAAATCAAGACTTTTTGGGGGGCGGGGAGGGACCTTTCATCTGTGTCTGTCTCCTCTCTCTCTCTCTCCTCTCCTTTTATGTTCTCTTCCCTTGTTCTACTATGGCCTGTCTTGACATTTCCTTACCTTCCTATTCCCCCAAGACTATGTGGTGTCCCCTGCTGACAGTATGAGGTACATCTCACTGTAATTTCTACAGTCAAAAGTTACACCTGGGCTGGAGAGATGGCTTAGCAGTTAAGGCACATGCCTATGAATCCTAAGGACCCTGGTTCGATTATCCAGGTCCCACATAAGCCAGATGCACAAGGGGGCACACGCATCTGGTGTTCATTTGCAGTGGCTAGAGGCCCTGGTGCGCCCATTCTCACTCTCCCCTTCTCTCTTTCGCTCTCTCTGTCTCTAACAAATAAATAAATAAAAATAAAATCTTTAAAAAGTTACACCAGAGGCCAGGCATGGTGGCGCATGCCTTTAATCCCAGCACTTGGGAGGCAGAGGTAGGGGAGGGTCGCCGTGAGTTTGCGGCCACCCTGAGACTACATAGTGAATTCCAAGTCAGCTGGGCTAGAATGAAACCCTATCTGGGAAAAACAGAACAAACAAACAAACAAACAAAAGACAAAATAAACTGCCTGCTTTTGCAGATGCAGAGGGTTTTTTGCCTTACACTCCAGATACATTTCCACCTGAAGAAGTAATTACAGTGTTCTCACTGCTTCCTTCTCCAGACGACAGCACTGGTATGAAGGCGGCTGCTCCTCTGGCTGCCAGCTCTGTACAGGCCAGGGCCTGAGACTTGAGCCCAGAATTAGCCACACTGGAGGTCAGATCACTTCACTCATAGCCAAAGCATTGAGGTGAACCTCTCAGGTGACACAAATTCCCAGCACTCTGGGGCAGGTGCATCCTGTCACTGCTGCATGCTGTCCTCAGAGTGGGCACTCAGTGCTTTCGCTAAGATATATCTACGAGAAGAGTTTGGTGAAGTGCAGGGACTCTGGTATGTGGCAGGAGTTGGTGGTGTGTATGTTTGGATGAGATGGTGAAAGTGAGAGACTAAAGAATCTGTACAGCTATGATTTGGGGGAGGAGGAGTGTCTGTGCATGTGAGTGTATAACAACATGCATGTGGGGGCTGAAGAGATGGCTCAGCAGTTAAAAGCACTTACTTGCAAAGCTTGACAGATCAGGTTCAATTCCCCAATAAAGCCAGATGCACAGGGTGGTGCATGCATCTGGAGTTTGTTTTCAGGGGCAAGAGGTGCAGGCATGCCCATTCATATTCTCTCTCTCCTTGCAAATAAATAGATAAAAGTTTTAAAAAGCAACATAGTGTGTGTACATGATGGGCCACTATGGTTTAGATTCACTGGATGGTGTTACATTGCTATGGGAGGGTGGTGGGTGTTGTGAAGGCTGTCAAGATGACAAGAAGTTGTGGCTGTGACTAGTATGAAAGTGTCTATGGGGCTGGAGAGCTGGCTTAGTGGTTAAGGCACTTACCTGAGAAGCCTAAGGACCCATGTTCAATCTCTCTCCAGATCCCACTTAAGCCAGATGTACAAAGGTGAGGCAAGTGCAAGGTTGCACATGCCCACTAGATGGGGTAAGCGCCTGGAGTTCAACTGCAGTGGCTGAGACCCTGTTGCACGCCTTGAATCTCAGCACTTGGGAGGCAGAGGTAGGAGGATCACTATGAGTTCGAGGCCAGCCTGAGACTACATAGTGAATTCCAGGTCAGCCCAGAGTGAAACCCTACCTCCAAAAAAATAAAAAGTGTCTATGAAGTCTTTTTTTTGGGGGGGGGGGTTTTCGAGGTAGGGTCTCAGTCTAACCTAGGCTGATCTAGATCTGTAGTCCCACTCTGGCCTTGAATTCATAGTGATCCTCCTACCTCTGCCTCCCGAGTGCTGTGATTAAAGGCGTGCACCACCACGCCCAGCTTTCAGCTGCCTTTAAAAAATATTTTTATTTATTTATTTGAGAAAGAAAGAAACAGAGGGGGAGTCAGATTGAGAGAATGAGCATGCCAGGGTCTTCAGCCACTGCAAATGAATACCTTGTGCATCTGGCTTACATGGGTCCTGGGGAATCGAACCTAGATTCTTTGGCTTTGCAGTCAAGCACCTTAACTGCTAAGTCATCTCTCCAGCCCCTTCAGCTTCCCTTTGGCTGATAGGGGATGGAGTCTGTGCAGGATTTTCTAGATGTGTTTACCTGGGAGTAGTTTGTACACAGCATCTACAAGGGAGCAGGGAGGGACCTGGGGGAGGCAGGAGTCTGTTGCTGAATAGTGTCTTGATACCAGGCACACAAGGAGTTAGACATGAAGTAACCAAGGAAAACTGCAGCTAAGTCTTAGTGTGTGTCTCCTGCTGGTGAGAAAACTCCTCTGCGGTTAGACATCTCTGAAGCTACCTTGAAGGCTGTTCTCATTGTATCAGAAACTAAGACAAAGAGGCCCTTTTCCACACATGGGCACTAACAAGGGATCTGAATCCTCACAAGACCCCGACACCATTATAAAATCACTTGCAAGCCTAGTGTGGTGGGGCACACTGGGGAAGCTGAGGTAGGAGTATTGCTGTGGATTCAAGGCCAGCCTGGGGCTACAGAGTGAGTTCCAGATCAGCCTGGACTAGAGTGAGACCCTACCTAGAAAATAACAAATAAATAAATAACTTGTATTGTGGTCCTGACATCCCTCTTTGTGAGACCTTTTCTAGAGTATTATGGGAGGAAATACCCTTAAAGGGAGATCTGTGGTTTAGGGTGGGAAAAGAGTCAACTTCCCTCATGAATATGCCACCTATTTCAAAAATATTCACAAAAGATCCAGGCATGGTGGTGCATGCCTTTAATCACAGCACTTGGGAGGCAGAGGTAAGAGAATCACTGTGAGTTCGAGGCCACCCTGAGAATACAGAGTGAATTCCAGGTCAGCCTGGGCTAGAGTGAGACCCTACCTCGAAAAACCAAAAAAAAAAAAAAGTTTACCAATAAAAAAAATCAAAGCTAAAAACAATATTCACAAAAACTTTAAAATCCATAATGTGGAGTCACCCACTGTGCAGCCCTGCGGGGGACCCCCCCCCCACTTTTGAGGCAACCCGCTCCAATCTCTCTTTGGAACGTCAAGTTTTGCTTTGCTAAATAAACTTCTGCTTAAACTGTGTTCTCCACTGAAGTTCTAACTTTAAGATGACAGATTTCTAGGAATCTAGTCCACTGTCTTTTCAGATTGGAGGCTTTCTGAATAAAACACAGGGTTGAAATCCAGTTCCGGTCTGGTTTGGCTGCGACTGTGATTTCCGCTTACATCTTCAGGTCTGGGAGTGGTCTCTCTAAGGGAGCTGGAAATTTCTGCAGAGAAGGTGTGGGGGTTTAGTGCTGTGTTCGGAGTGGGGGACGAGGAAGTTGACAGAGTGTGTGTGGTGTAAAGCTAAGTTTCTGAAGGGTGTGGTGGGGTGTGTGCGTGGGTGTGATGTAAAGCTGAGTTTCTGAAGGGTGTGTGTGTGTGTGGGTGGGTGGGTGTGGGTGTGTATGTGTGGGTGTGGTGGGTGTGGTGTAAAGCTGAGTTTCTGAAGGATTGGAGAGTCTTGGGAATGGCCAGTATCTGGGGGCCTTCCGTGTGGGGTGGAAGGACTTGTTGGATACTGAGGAGTGTCAGATGGAGGCTCAGCAGTGCGGGCAGACTCAGCTTGCGCGGCTTCGGTCGATTTCGGAGTCTCTGCGTGCACGCGCGCGCACCCAGGGCCTCCGCGGGGACGCGGTCTCTGTGGGCCGGGCCGAGCCCCCCGCACCTCCCGAAGCCAGGGGAGAGGGGACATGCGGCCCAGCCTAGGTTCCGGGTCGCCTGTGCTCCCCACGCAGACTCGGGCCCGAGCCGGTCGTCCCAGCTCGGGGAGGCGGAGGCAGGAGCCCCACCAGCTCGAGGTCAGCTTGGTCTACCTAGAGACCTGTTTCCCAACAAAATCAACAGCAAACCGGGGCCGGGGAGAGCTCTGATCCTCTTACCGTCCCCCTTGCCCGAGCCCTTAGTCTTTTTCTTCTTCTTTCGCTTCTTCACTTTCCGTCTGGTCACCTCGGTGGCGGCGCCCGCGATGGGGGGCAGCCTGGACCCCGGGGAGCCCGCCGCGCCTCCTCGGCATGCCTCCTCTTCCTCCTCGTCGTCTTCGTCCTCGCCCTCTTCACCGTACTCCGCCGCCCGGGCCCTACCGCGGCCAGCCATCCGCCTGCCCGCCCGCCAGACAGCGACCTTCGCCTGGGACAGCGGAGGGCCGGCGCGCGGCGGAAACGACGCGTCTCCATGACGACCGCTCCACACCCCCCCCCATGCGCGCGCACGCCGTCTAGAGGCTGCCACCCGGTGCCGTCCGCGGGCCTAGTACGCATGCGTCTGTCAATCTGCTGGCGCCCTGGTCATCGCAGTGCGCAGGGCAAGGGTAGGTAGGAGAGGAAGTTCTAAATCCTTGGGATGACACTGACACATCTTCTCCACAACTGTACCGTCTACGATGCTGGGTAGCCTTGAACTTGCAGTGGAACTTGGCCTTGAACTCCTGATTCATTCTTTCTTTTCTCTCTCTCTCTTCCTCTCTTTCTCTTTTTGGTTTTTCGAGGTAGGGCCTTGCTCTAGCTCCGGCTGACCTGGAATACAGTATGCCGTCTCAGGGTGGCCTCTAACTCACAAGGATCCTCCTACCTCTGCTTCTCGAGGGCTGGGTTTGAAGGCGTGCACCACCACACCCAGATTCTTTCTCTCTCTTTTTAATTTTATTTTTTTTATTTTTAAAATTTTTATTTACCTTATGAGAGAGAGGGGGAGAGAATTGGCACACCAGGGCCTCTAGCCACTTCAGTCGAACTCCAGACACACGCATCACCTTGTGCATATACATGACCTTGTATGTCTGGCTTATGTGGATTCTGGGCAGTTGAACCTGGGTCCTTAGGCTTCCCAGGCAAGTGCCTTAACTGCTAAGTCATCTCTTCAGCTCTAATTTTTTTGTTTTGTTTTTTGAGATACCGCTGGGATTGAAGGTGTGTGCCACCACACCCAGCTTCAGCTCTAATTTTTATTTTTTTGATGTTTTATATTCATTTATTTATGAGATAGAGAAAGAGAGTGAGTGCACTAGGGCCTCTAGCCATTGCAAACAAACTCCAGATGCATGGGCCACCTTCTACATCTGACTTATGTGGGTTCTGGGGAATTGAACCTAGGTCCTTGGGCTTCACAGCAAGTGCCTTAACTACTAAGGCCATCTCTCCAGCCCTGTCTCTTTTTTATTTTTATTTTATTTTTTCATTGCACCATTTTGTGCATCTGGCTTTATGTGGGTACTGGGGAATCAAAACCCAGCCGTTTGTCAGGCTTTGCAAGCAAGTGTCTTTAGCTGCTGAGCTCTCTCCAGCACCTTGTCCTGCTTTTTAAAATATTTTTTATTATTTATTTGCATGTGGTGTGGGGTGTGGGTGCCAGGGCTTCTTGCAAGTGAATGTCACATGCTTGTACCACTTTTTTCATCTGGCTTTACATGAGTGGCTTGGGAATTGAACCTGTGCTGAGGAGATGGAGATAGTCTCCCTTAGACTGTTTGAGATGGAGACAGGATCCCTGAGACTTGCTGGCTAGCTAGTCTGGTCACATCCATAAGCTCTCTAGGTTCAGTGAGACCTTTTCCCAAAGAATAAAGTGGGGCTGGAGAGATGGCTTAGCAGTTAAGGCACTTACCTGCAAAGCCAAAGGACCCCAGTTCAATTCCCCAAGACCCTCATAAGCCAGATGCATAAGGGGGCACATGCATCTGGAGTTCATTTGCAGTGCCTGGAGGCCCTGGTGCACCCATTCTCTCCCTTTCTCTCTCTCTCTTTGCCTCTATTTCTCTCTCAAATAAATAAAGTTTTTAAGAAAGAGTAAAGTGGAGAGTCGGGTGCTCAGGCCTATAATCCCAGCACTCGAGAGGCAGAGGTAGGAGGATCACTGTGAGTTCAAGGCCAGCCTGGGACTACTCTCTCTCTTAAAAATTTTTTTTTTAAAATTTAACTAGGCGTGGTGGTGCATGCCTTTAATCCCAGCACTTGGGAGGCAGAGGTAGGAGGATTGCCATGAGTTCGAGGCCACCCTGAGATTACATAGCTAATTCCAGGTCAGCCTGGACCAGAGTGAGACCCTACCTCGAAAAACAAAAAAAAAAAAATTATTTGTTGGGCTGGAGAGATGACTTAGCAGTTAAGGTGCTTGTCTGTGAAGCCTAAGGACCCATGTTTGACTCTTCCCAAGTAAGCCAGACGCACAAGGTGACACAAGTGCACAAGGTTACGTGTGTGCACAAAATGGTGCACATGTCTGGAGTTCAATTACAGTGGCTGGAGGCCCTGTAATCCTCCCTCCTCCCCTTGCCATGCATGCACATTAAAAAAAGGCCAATCTGTTGGGCTTGCCTCAAAAAAAATTTTTTTTTAAATTTATTTGCGATCTGAGAGAGACAGAAGAGAGACAGAGAGAATGGGCACACCAGGGTCTTCTAGCCACTGCAAACAGATTGCAGATGCATGCACTACTTTGTGTATTTGCCTTTATGTGGGTACTGGGGATTTGAACCTGAGTCTAAAGACCCAGGTTTTGCAGGCAAGTGCCTTAATGGCTGAGCCATCTCTTCAGCCCTCTTTCTTCCTTTTTTTCTCTTTCTTCCTCCCTTCTTCCCCCTTCCCTCTTTCCTTCCTTCCTTTCTTGGTGTATGTAGGGTGCATGTATGTGTTCATGCGTGCATGTATGTGTATAGGCACAGGTGCTATGCTTCACATTTGAAGACCAGAGGACAAGCCAAATGCCAGTGTTTACCTTCTACCTTGCTGGCATCGGCATCCCTTGTTCCACACTCTGTTTGCCAGGCTAGCTGGCCTGTGAGTTTCTGGGCACCTCTCCTCTCTTCGTCTCCCTGGGATGATCGATGCTAGCACCAATGCTAGCATCATCACCTTACATTGGTTCTGGGGATCTGCACTCAGGTATTCACACTAGTGTGGCTAGCATTTTATCCATTGAGCTATTTCCCCAGCCCCTCCTCACCCTCTTGCCTCCAAGATCTGAGATGACAGCTGTACGAATTCTTTATTCATACAGCAGCTACAATGGACCTCTTGTCAATGGGAGTTGTCTGTTTTTTGGTTTGTTTGTTGCAGCATGTGATTATTATAATTGCTTAAGTTACTAATTTGTGATATGTTTTGCAATAGTAAGTGAAATATCAGTCTTTTATTTTAGCCATCTGAATGAATACAAAGTTATATATTTGATTGTGGCTTGTTGGGCTGTCCTGATGTTTTTCTGGTGCTGGAGATCAAACCCAGGCTTCTTGTATGCTGAGCACCTGCTGTGCCACCAAACTACATCCCCCAGACCTCCCTATAGTTTTAAGTTCCATTCATTCCCCAGATCTCCCTATAGTTTTTTTGTTTTGTTTTGTTTTTTTTTTTTTTGTTTTTTGGTTTTGCAAGGTAGGGTTTCACTCTGGTCCAGGCTGACCTGGAATTAACTATATAGTCTCAGGGTGGCCTCGAACTCTCGGCGATCCTCCTACCTCTGCCTCCCGAGTGCTGGATTAAAGGCGTGCGCCACCACGCCTGGCTTTCTCCCTATAGTTTTAAATTCATACCCCTGTTAACTAATGATATTGAGCACTTTTTTATTTATTTTTTCAAGGCAGGTCTCACTGTAGCCCAGACTAACCTGAAATTTACTCTGTAGTCCTAGGCTGGCCTCGAACTCACAGCAATACTCCTACCTCTGCCTCCTGAGTGCTGGTATTAAAGGCGTGTGCCACCATGTCAGGCCTCTTCTCATTCTCTTACTGATGTCTTTTCTAAAAACAATTTTCATCATTGTATGTATGTATTATGTATGCATGCATACATGCATATTTGTATGTATGTGTATGGATGCACCAGGATTTCTTGCTGCTGCAAATGAATGACCTCCAGGCTTCACGTAGGTGGCTGAGAATTGAATCTGGGCTGACCTGCTTTGCAAGAAAACACCTTCAACCACTGAGCAATCTACCTAGCCCAACTTTTTTTTTTTTTTTAAGACAGAGTCTCATGTGGTTCAGGCTGAACTTGAACTCACCATATAATTCAGGCTGGTCTTGAATTTCTGATCCTTCTGTCTCAGCCACCCAATTTCTGGGATTATAGGTGTAAGCCAGCACACCAGGTTTAATGGTATCTTTAAAAATATTTATTTGGGCTGGAGAGATGGCTTAGCAGTTAAGGCATTTGCCTGCAAAGCCAAAGGATCCTGGTTCAATTCTCCATGACCCACGTAAACCAGATGCACATGATGACGCATGCATCTGGAGTTCGTTTGCAGTGGCTGGGGGCCCTGGTGTGCCCGCTCTCTCTGTGTGTCTCTTCCTCTCTCTTTCAAATAAATAAAATATTTTTAAAAATTTGTGTGTGTGTGTGTGTGTGTGTGTGTGTGTGTAGAGAGAGAAAGAGAGAGACAGACAGGGTCTGTCCAGGGTCTCTTGCTGCTGCAAATGAATACCTGTTCTGCTTGATGTGGGTGGCTGTGAAATTGAACCTGGGTTAGCAGGCTTTGCAAGCAAGTGCCTTCTAACAGCAAAGCCATCTTCATAGCCTGTTAATGGTTTGTTTTATTTTATTTTATTTTATTTTATTTTATTTTTATTTTATTTTTGGTTTTTCAAGGTAGGGTTTCACTGTACCTCAGGCTGACCTGGAATTCACTCTTTAGTCTCAGGGAGGCCTCAAATTCACGGCAATCCTCCTACCTCTGTCTCCTGAGTGCTGGGATTAAAGGCGTGAGCCACCATGCCCAGCTATTTTATTTTATTGTTTACTTGTGAGCTGAGAGAAAGAGAGAGAAAGGAAAAGAGAGAATGAGCATACCAGGGCCTCTTACCACGGCAAATGGACTCCAGATGCATATGCCACTTGGTGCATCTGGCTTCATGTGGGTACTAGGGAATTGCACCTATGCAGGCAGGCTTTGCCAGCAAATGTTTTACCACTGAGCCATCTCCCTAGCCCATGGTAATTTTGTTAAGCAGATTTTTTTTTTTATTGAGAACTTCCATATTTGTAGACAATATCCCATGGTAATTCCCTTCCTCTCCCCCCTTTCCCCTTTGAAACTCCACTCTTCATCATATCCCCTCCATCTCTCAATCAGTCTCTCTTTTATTTTGATGTCATCATCTTTTCCTCCTATTATGATGGTCTTGTGTAGATAGTGTCAGGCACTGTGAGGTCATGAATATCCAGGCCATTTAAAAAAAACATTTTTTAAATATTTTATTATTTATTTATTTGAGAGAGATACAGAAATAGGCAGGTAGAGAGAGAGAGAGAGAGAGAGCGAACATTCCAGGGCCTCCAGCCACTGCAAACGAACTCCAGATGCATGCGCCACCTTGTGCATCTGGCTTACGTGGGTCCTGGAGAATCGAGCCTCGAACCGGGGTCCTTAGGCTTCACAGGCAAGTGCTTAACCGCTAAGCCATCTCTCCAGCCCTATCCAGGCCATTTTGTGTGTGGAGGAGCATGTTGTAAGGAGTCCTACTATTCCTTTGGCTCTTACATTCTTTCTGCCACCTCTTCCACAATGGACCCTGAGCCTGGGAAGATGTGAAAGAGATATTTCAGTGCTGAGCACTCCTCTGTCACTTCCAAGGTCACCGCCATCTGAAAACAGAAGTTTCTCTAACCAAAAGTGAAAGTAGCATTAATATATGGGTAGGAACATTAAGAGGAGTGCTTACTGAGAAGTTTGGTGAGCATAGTATATATGTTTAGCCAGACACCAGCAGACATTACACCCTTAGGGCTCATGACTACCCCTGTTGTAGGTTTTAGTATCAGGATGTATTCCCTCCCATGGAGTGGGCCTCCAGTCCAATTAGAGAGTGGTTGGTTTCCCCATAACAGACATGCCACTACTGCACCCATTGGCTCATTTGGTCTGGCTGGCCAAATTTAAAGCTTGCAGTGTCCACTGTTGAGTATCTTCACTGGTGTTTTCTCTCTCTCCCATTGGACTGCATGCAGCATAGCTTTTTCTAGCTTTCTGTCAGCTGGTCCACATGGAGGAGGCTTTCAGCTCAACTCCAACAGGATTTCTCAGTGTCCTTGCCGCCCAAGTATATGGAGTCTTCAGCAATAGGGTCTTACCATCTATCCTGGTGGGAAACCAAGGGCCTCGGCAATGGCCTATAATGTTTTAGGGTTAGCTGTGACCTCCGTGGCCAACAGCTCACTGGAAGGTATCCTATCCCTGGTACTGAAAATTTTCTAGTAATGATCATATTGCTTCTGAGGGTTCCATTGTCCAGAAAAGTAGGTTTCCATATGACTTATTTATATCCTGTTAGATTTTGATTAGCCCTCCCTCCACCTTGCCTTTATTCAGTCTCTTCCCCTGACCTCACTTAGGCCCTTTCACCCCCATTAATCTGTTCTTCTACACACACACACACACACACACACACACACACACACACACACACACACACACATATATAACCATCCTATTATGTCCCTCCTGCCTCCCTTTCTATTCCCTTTATATCCCCTTTCTAGCTTACTGGCTTCTGCTACTGAGTTTTATTCCTACACATGTAGAAGTCCAATCATTTGTAGCTAGGACCCACATATGAGAAAGAACATGTGACATTTGGCTTTCTGGCCCTGGGTTACCTCACTAAGTATAATCCTTTCCAGACCCATCCTTTTTCCTGCAAATTTCATAATTTCATTTTTCTTGACCGCTGAGTAGAGCTCCATTGTGTAATTGTGCCACATCTTCATTATCCACTCATCAGTTGAGGGACATCTAGGCTGTTTCTATTTCCTAGCTATTGTGAATAGAGCGGCAATAAACATGGTTGAGCAAGTATCTCTAAGGTGGTGAGATGAGTCCTTAGGACATATGCCTAGGAGTGGTATATATGGGTCATAAGGTAAATCTACTTTTAGCTGTCTCAGGAACCTCCACACTGATTTCCACAATGGCTGGACTAGATTGCATTTCCACCAGCAGTGTAGAAGGGTTCCTCTTTTTCCACATCCTCGCCAGCATTTATGGTCATTTGTTTTCATGATGGTAGCGAATCTGACAGGAGTGAGATGGAATCTCAATGTAGTTTTAATATGCATTTCCCTGATGGTTAGGGAGGTAGAACATTTTTTAGATGTTTACATGCCATCTGTATTTCTTCTTCTGAGAATTCTTTATTTAGTTCCATGGCCCATTTTTTAATTGGGTTGTTTGATTTCTTATTATTTAGGTTTTTTAGTTCCTTGTATATCCTAGATATTAACCATCTGTCAGATGTATAGCTTGCAAAGATTTTCTCCCATTCTGTAGGTTGCCTCTTTGCTATTTACAGTGTCCTTTGCTGTACAAAAGCTTTGTAATTTCATGAGGTCCCAGCAGTTGATCTGTGACTTTATTTTCTGAGCAATTGGGGTTATATTCAGAAAGTCTTTGCCAAGACCAATATGTTGAAGGGTTTCCTCTACTTTTTCCTCTAGCAGTTTCAGAGTTTCAGGTCTGATATTAAGGTCTTTGATCCATTTGGACTTGATTCTTGTGCATGAAGAGAGATAAGGATCTATTTTCATCTTTCTACAGATACATATCCAGTTTTCCCAGCACCATTTGCTGAAGAGGCGGTCTTTTCTCCAATGAGTATTTTTGGCATTTTTATCAAAGATCAGGTGGCTATAGCTACCCAGACTTATACCAGGGTCCTCTATTCCGTTCCATTGATCTACATGTCTGTTTTTATGCCAGTACCATGCTGTTTTTGTTACTATGGCTTTGTAATATAGGTTAAAATCAGGTATGGTGATACCACCAGCCTTATTTTTGTTGCTCAAAATTGTTTTAGATATTTGAGGGTTTTTGTGCTTCCAAATAAATTTTTGGTTGTTTTTTCTATTTCCGTGAAGAATGCCATTGGAATTTTGGTGGTGATTGCATTAAATGTGTAGATTACTTTTGGTAAGATTGACATTTTCACAATATTGATTCTTCCTATCCCAGAACAAAGGATGTCTTTCCATTTCCTAGTGTCTTCTGGAATTTCTTGCTTGAGTGTTTTAAAGTTTTCATTGTAGAGATCCTTCACTTTCTTATTTAGGTTTATTCCAAGGTATTTTATTTTATTTTATTGATGCAATTGTGAATGGGAATGATTCTCTGATTTCATCCTCTGTGTGTTTGTTGTTAGCATATAGGAAGTCTACTGATTTCTGAGTGTTTATTTTTGTATCCTGCTACATGGTTATAGGTGTTTATCAGCTCTAACAGTTTGCTGGTGGAGTCTTTAGGGTCCTTCATGTATAGAATCATATCATCTGCAGATAATGATTACTTGATCTCTTCCTTTCCAATTTGTATCCCTTTTATGTGTGTCTCTTGCCTTATTGCTATGGCTAAGACTTCCAGTACTATATTAAATAAGAGTGGGGACAGTGGACACCCTTGTCTTGTGCCTGACTTTAGTGAAAAAACTTCAAGTATTTCTCCCTTTAGTATTATGTTTGCTGCTAAATAGCCTTTATTATGTTGAGATATGTTCCTTCTATTCCCAGTCTCAAAGAAGTAGTTTTATCATGAAGGGATGTTGATTTTTTCAAATGTTTTTTCTGTATCTAATTAGATGATCATGTGATTTTTGTCTTCAAGTCCATTTATATAATGTATTACATTTATTGATTTGCGTGTGTTAAGGCATCCCTATGTCTCTGGGATGTAGCCTACTTGGTCAGGGTGAATGATCTTTCTGATATATTCTTGTATTCTGTTTGCCAATATTTTGTTGAAAATTTTTGCATCTATGTTCATGAAGGAGATTAGTCTATAATTTTCTTTTTTTGTTCAATCTTTGTCTGGTTTTGGTATCAGGGTGATGCTGGCTTCATAGAAGGAATTTGGTAGGATTCCTTCCTTTTCTGTAATGGAAAAGTTTAAGAAGCATTGGTGTTAGTTCTTCCATGAAGGTCCGGTAAAATTCACCAGTGAGTCCATCTGACCTGGACTTTTTTTAGTTGGGAGATTAAAAAAAAAAAAAAAAAACATTTAGGCTGTCGGCGCTCACAGCGGCTCTGTATTGAGCCTGATCGCAGCCCAGCCCGGTGCGCTGCTGCAGATGCTGCCCGGGCCCTTCGAGGCGAGGCCGCCATGCCGCCGGCTTGGCACCGAGGCGGCAGAATCTGGTAGTGCAGAGATCAAGAAACCAACATTTATGGATGAGGAAGTCCAAAGTATCCTCATCAAGATAACAGGCCTGGATTTGCAGAAGACTTTTATGCCAGCTATACAGAAACTGAAGCCACCACCCTATAAGTTGATGAACCAGGCACAGCTGGAAGAGGCTACCAGACAGGCGGTTGAGGCTGCTAAAGTACGATTAAAAATGCCACCAGTTCTGGAAGAGCGAACACCAATAAATGATGTGCTAGCTGAAGAAAAGATTTTGGAAGGCACAGAAGCAAACAAATATGTTTTTACTGACATATCATATCATGTACCACACCAGGAACGTTTTATTGTTGTCAGACAACCAAGTGGTACACTTTGTAAAGCCTCTTGGGAAGAACGTGATCAGATGATACAAGTTTATTTCCCAAAGAAAGGTTGTAGAGTTTTGACGCCGGTAATTTTCAAAGAAGAAAACCTTCAGACCATGTATAGCAAGGATCAACATGTTGACGTCCTCAATCTTTGTGTTGCCCAGTTTGAGCCAGATTCTGCTGATTATATCAAACTTCATCACCAGACCTATGAAGATATAGACAGACATGGCAAATAGGACCTCTTACGCTCAACGAGACCCTTTGGTGGAATGGCTTGGTATTTTGTAAATAAGAAGAAGATTGATGGCTTGCTTGTTGACCAGATTCAGAGAGATTTAGTTGATGATGCCACCAGCTTGGTCCAGCTGTATCACATGCTCCATCCAGATGGCCAGTCAGCTCGGGAGGCCAAAGAGCAGGCTGCTGAGGGAGCAAATTTGATTAAGGTCTTTGCAAAAACTGAAGCCCAGAGAGGAGTATACATAGAATTAACACTGCAGACATATCAAGACACATTCGTTAGATATTCTGCAGCTTCCTGAAAACATTAAAAACATTTCATTTCAAAAAAAAAAACATTTATTTTTATTTATTAGAGAAAGAGAGAGAGAATGGGCGTGCCAGGGCCTCTAGCCACTGCAAACGAACTCCAGATGCACCACATGTGCATCTGGCTTATGTGGCACCTGGAGCATCAAACCTGGGTCCTTAGGCTTCACAGGCATGTGCCTTAACTGCTAAGCCATCTCTCCAACCCTAGGTGGGAGATTTTTGCTAACTGCTTGGATCTCCATACTTGTTACAGGTCTATTTAAGTGGTTAATCTCATCTTGATTTAAATTAGGTAGGTCATATAAATCAAGGAAATCATCCATTTCGTTCAGATTTTCAGATTTTCTTATAGTAAATCCCTATGATTTTTTTAGTATCTCTGGTATCTGTTGTGATGGTGCCTTTTTCATCTCTAGTTTTATTAATTTGTGTCTCTTCTCTCTTTATTTTGGTCAGATTTGCTAAGGGTTTATCAGTCTTGTTTATCCTTTCAAAGAACCAACTGTTTGTTTCATTGATTCTTTGGATTTAAAAAATTTTTTATTTCATTAATTTCTGCCCTAATCTTTATTATTACGTTCTGTCTACTGATTTTTCGATTTGCCTTATTCTTCTTTTTCCAAGGCGTTAAGGTGAATGAAGCATTAAGTTATTTACTTGTGACCTTTCTAATTTCTTAATATAGGCACTTAAAGCTATTAATTTCCCTCTTAGGACTGCCTTCATTGTGTCCCAAAGGTTGGTTTTGGTATGTTGTGTTCTTATTATCATTTGAGTCTATGAATTTTTTATTTCTTTCTTCATTTCTTCATTGACTCATTCATCATTTAGTAGTGCATTGTATAGTTTCCATGATTTTGTGTATGCTCTATAGCTTTTCTTATTAATTTGTAGTTTGATCCCATTGTGATCAGATAGAGTGCAAGGAATTGTTTCAATTTTCCTGTATTTGTTAAGATTTGCTTTGTGTCCTAAGATATGGTCTATTTTAGAGAATGTTCCATGTGCTGCTGAAAAGAATGTGTATTCTGCAGCATTTGGATGAAATGTCCTGTAGATAGCTATTAGGTCCATTTGTTCTATGACCTCATTTAATCCAGATGCATCTCTGTTTATTTTTTGCTGAGATGACCTGTCAGTTGGTGAGAGTAGGGTGTTGAAGTCACCCACTCAACTGTGTTTGGTGTTACCTGTGACCTTAGTCTAATAGTGTTTGATGAAATTGGGAACCCCCATGTTAGGTGCATATATGTTTAGGATTGTAATGTCCTCCTTGTTGGAGTGTTCCTTTAATCAATATAAAGTGACTTTCCTATCTTTCCTAGCTAATGTTGGTCTGAAGTCTACCCTGTCAGATATTATGGTAGTGACCCCTGCTTGTTTTGTAGTTCCATTTGCTTGAAACACAGTTTTCCAACCTTTCACCCTAAGATAATGTCCATCCTTTATAGAAAGGTGAGTTTCTTGGAGGCAACAAATTGATGGATCCTGCTTTTTAACCCAGTCTGCAAACCTATGTCTTTTGATTGGAGCATTCAGGCTGTTGTTATTAAGAGTTATTATTGAAAGGTGTGTATTTATTTTTGTCATTTTTCTTGTTTTGTAGTTCTGGTTTTACCTTTGCTCTCTTGTATTAACTAGTATTTCAGTATGGTTTCTTTTTTCCAGGGTCCTTATATGTGTGCTTTTCTTTCTCTTCAGCATGGAGGATCCTTTCAAGTATTTTCTGTAGAGCTGGTTTTGTCTTACAAAAATTTTCCTTTAGCCTCCTTTTATTGTGGAATGTCCTTATTTCTCCATCTGTTTGAATGGATAGCTTTGTAGGATAAAGTAACCTTGGTTGAAAGTTGTTGTCTTTCAGAACTTGGAATACATCATTCCAAGCTCTTCTGGCTTTTAAAGTTTTTGTTAAGTAATCTTCTGTGATCCTGATGAACTTGCCTTTGTATGTGACCTGATTATTCTCTCTAACTGCTTTCAATATATTTTCTTTGGTATATGTGTTTGGTAGTTGATTTTATTTTTTATTTTTAAATATATTTTATTTATTCATTTATTTGAGACAGAGAGAGAGAGAGAGAGGTCAAGAATGGGCATGCCAGGGCATGCAGCCACTGCAAATGAACTCCAGATGCATGTGTCCCCTTGTGCATCAGGCTTACGTGGGTCCTGGAGAATTGAACCAGGGCTTTGCAGGCAAACACCTTAACCACTAAGCCATCTCTCCAGCCCGTGTTTGGTAGTTTAATTGTAATATGGCGAGGAAAGGTTCTTTGCAGGTTTTGTCTGTTTGGTGTTCTAAAGGCTTCCTGTATCTGCATTGGCATCTCTTTCCCAATTTGGAGTAAGTTTTCTTCTATGATTTTGTTTTAAATGCCTACTATACCTTTGGAGTGAAATTCTTCTCCTTGTACTATACCCTGAATTCTTATGTTTGATCTTTTCATAGTGTCCCATATATCCTGAAATTCCCATTCATACCTTCCTATTAATTTGACTTTCTTTTTGATCTGCCACCTGGTCTTCTAGTTTAGATATTCTGTTCACTTCTTTATCCATTCTATTAGTGAGATTTTCTTTGTCTTTTTTTTTTCAAATTTTATTTATCTATTTGCAAGGCACCACATGTGCATCTGGCTTATGTGGCACCTGGAGCATCAAACCTGGGTCCTTAGGCTTCACAGGCATGTGCCTTAACTGCTAAGCCATCTCTCCAACCCTAGGTGGGAGATTTTTGCTAACTGCTTGGATCTCCATACTTGTTACAGGTCTATTTAAGTGGTTAATCTCATCTTGATTTAAATTAGGTAGGTCATATAAATCAAGGAAATCATCCATTTCGTTCAGATTTTCAGATTTTCTTATAGTAAATCCCTATGATTTTTTTAGTATCTCTGGTATCTGTTGTGATGGTGCCTTTTTCATCTCTAGTTTTATTAATTTGTGTCTCTTCTCTCTTTATTTTGGTCAGATTTGCTAAGGGTTTATCAGTCTTGTTTATCCTTTCAAAGAACCAACTGTTTGTTTCATTGATTCTTTGGATTTAAAAAATTTTTTATTTCATTAATTTCTGCCCTAATCTTTATTATTACTTTCTGTCTACTGATTTTCGATTTGCCTTATTCTTCTTTTTCCAAGGCCTTAAGGTGAATGAAGCATTAAGTTATTTACTTGTGACCTTTCTAATTTCTTAATATAGGCACTTAAAGCTATTAATTTCCCTCTTAGGACTGCCTTCATTGTGTCCCAAAGGTTGGTTTTGGTATGTTGTGTTCTTATTATCATTTGATTCTATGAATTTTTTATTTCTTTCTTCATTTCTTCATTGACTCATTCATCATTTAGTAGTGCATTGTATAGTTTCCATGATTTTGTGTATGCTCTATAGCTTTTCTTATTAATTTGTAGTTTGATCCCATTGTGATCAGATAGAGTGCAAGGAATTGTTTCAATTTTCCTGTATTTGTTAAGATTTGCTTTGTGTCCTAAGATATGGTCTATTTTAGAGAATGTTCCATGTGCTGCTGAAAAGAATGTGTATTCTGCAGCATTTGGATGAAATGTCCTGTAGATAGCTATTAGGTCCATTTGTTCTATGACTCATTTTTAATCCAGATGCATCTCTGTTTATTTTTTGCTGAGATGACCTGTCAGTTGGTGAGAGTAGGGTGTTGAAGTCACCCACTCAACTGTGTTTGGTGTTACCTGTGACCTTAGTCTAATAGTGTTTGATGAAATTGGGAGCCCCCATGTTAGGTGCATATATGTTTAGGATTGTAATGTCCTCCTTGTTGGAGTGTTCCTTTAATCAATATAAAGTGACTTTCCTATCTTTCCTAGCTAATGTTGGTCTGAAGTCTACCCTGTCAGATATTATGGTAGTGACCCCTGCTTGTTTTGTAGTTCCATTTGCTTGAAACACAGTTTTCCAACCTTTCACCCTAAGATAATGTCCATCCTTTATAGAAAGGTGAGTTTCTTGGAGGCAACAAATTGATGGATCCTGCTTTTTAACCCAGTCTGCAAACCTATGTCTTTTGATTGGAGCATTCAAGCTGTTGTTATTAAGAGTTATTATTGAAAGGTGTGTATTTATTTTTGTCATTTTTCTTGTTTTGTAGTTCTGGTTTTACCTTTGCTCTCTTGTATTTACTAGTATTTGAGTATGGTTTCTTTTTTTCCAGGGTCCTTATATATGTGCTTTTCTTTCTCTTCAGCATGGAGGATCCTTTCAAGTATTTTCTGTAGAGCTGGTTTTGTCTTCCAAAAATTTTCCTTTAGCCTGCTTTTATTGTGGAATGTCCTTATTTCTCCATCTGTTTGAATGGATAGCTTTGTAGGATAAAGTAACCTTGGTTGAAAGTTGTTGTCTTTCAGAACTTGGAATACATCATTCCAAGCCCTTCTGGCTTTTAAAGTTTTTGTTAAGTAATCTTCTGTGATCCTGATGAACTTGCCTTTGTATGTGACCTGATTATTCTCTCTAACTGCTTTCAATATATTTTCTTTGGTATATGTGTTTGGTAGTTGATTTTATTTTTTATTTTAAAATATATTTTATTTATTTATTTATTTGAGACAGAGAGAGAGAGAGAGAGAGAGAGAGAGATATCAAGAATGGGCATGCCAGGGCATGCAGCCACTGCAAATGAACTCCAGATGCATGTGTCTCCTTGTGCATCAGGCTTATGTGGGTCCTGGAGAATTGAACCAGGGGTTTGCAGGCAAACACCTTAACCACTAAGCCATCTCTCCAGCCCGTGTTTGGTAGTTTAATTGTAATATGGCGAGGAAAGGTTCTTTGCAGGTTTTGTCTGTTTGGTGTTCTAAAGGCTTCCTGTATCTGCATTGGCATCTCTTTCCCAATTTGGAGTAAGTTTTCTTCTATGATTTTGTTTTAAATGCCTACTATACCTTTGGAGTGAAATTCTTCTCCTTGTACTATACCCTGAATTCTTATGTTTGATCTTTTCATAGTGTCCCATATATCCTGAAATTCCCATTCATACCTTCCTATTAATTTGACTTTCTTTTTTTTGATCTGCCACCTGGTCTTCTAGTTTAGATATTCTGTTCACTTCTTTATCCATTCTATTAGTGAGATTTTCTTTGTCTTTTTTTTCAAATTTTATTTATCTATTTGCAAGCAGAGAGAGAGACAGAGAGAGAGAGAGAGAGATAGAAGAGAGACAGAGAGAGAAAGGGCACACCAGGGCCTCTAGCCACTGCAAACAAACTCCAGATACATGTGCCCCTTGTGCATCTGGCTTACAAGGGCCTGTCTTCCAGTTTGTGTGTGTACTCTGTCCCTCCATCGGCTGGCACACTACTTAGTGTGTCCATCATGGTTCTGCACACAGTGAGTGTCCAGTACTGCCTCCTTGTCTGTTTGCTTCTGTTCCTAGGAGTCAAGTGAAACATAAATGACCGATGTCCTTTGTGCAAATGACCAGCTGCTAGTTGAGGTGTCTGGAGTTTGCTTGCAGGCACCCTTCTGTCCTAACTCTGGTGTGTGCAGACAGGTGCTTGGAAGGGCTGGCTGCCCTCTGTCTGTCTTCCCTCCCGGCTAGTCCTCCTTGCCTGAATGCTTAGCTGACTGGAGACAGCTTGGTCATTTCTCTTCTGACTTTAGTAAAGGTTACGTTGAGGTTGTATAGTGCCAGCTGGAGGGTTATGATGAAAGAGAAAAGTCACCTCTAATGAAGGGCAGTATTTTATGAATAATTACAATGCTCACTTGCAAGGAAAGTGTACAGGTATTTTAATTGTTTGTATCTTCATTTGGTCTTTATTCATGGTATTCCAACTGGCCTTGAAACTTGCCATCCTCCTGTTTGCCCTCACAAATGTTGGGGTTAGAGGAACAGTCTACCACATCTGGCTCCTCTTTCTTGAATACTGTTTTTTTTTTTTTTTTTTTTTTTTTGAGTATCCCTGAGGCTCACTGGCTAGCTAGTCTAGTAGAATAGGTGAGTTCCAGATTCAGTGACAGACTGTGCCTCAAAAACTAAGGTGAGCGCTGGAGAGATGGTTTAGTGGTTAAGCACTTGCCTGTGAAGCCTAAGGACTCTGGTTCAAGCCTCATTTCTCCAGGGCCCACGTAAGCCAGATGCACAAGGGGGCGCACACATCTGGAGTTCGTTTGCAGTGGCTGAAGGCCCTGGTGCACCCATTCGCTCTCTCTCTACCTGCCTATTTCTGTATCTCTCTCTCTCTCTCAAATAAATAATAAAATATTTTTTAAAAAAACAAAAAAACTAAGGTGAAGCTGGGCATGGTGGTGCACGCCTTTAATCCTAACACTAGGGAGGCAGCGATAGGAGGATTGCTGTGAATTCAAGGCCAGCCTGGGGCTATAGTGTAAGATCCAGGTCAGCCTGGGCTAGAGGGAGACCCTACCTTGAAAAAAAATAAGATGGAGTGCCAGGTGTGGTGGTGCATGCCTTTAATCCCAGCACTCAGGAGGCAGAGGTAGGAGGATCGCCATGAGTTTGAGGTCACCCTGGGACTACAGAGTGAATTCCAGGTCAGCCTGGGCTAGAGTGAGACCCTTCTTCGAAAAACAAAAAAAAAAAAAAAAGTGGAGTGTAGTGAGGTAAGACACATACAAACATGCATGTGCATGTGGGTCCATACACATATGAACATGCATGTACATCATACACACACACACTCTTAGAGGAAAAGGTCTTTGGCACACAGAGGTACGTGGCAGGGCAGAGGTGGAGTAGACTGTCTACTGCAGGTGCTCACCAACTTCCTTCCCCTCTGCCCTCCTGCCTGGGCACACCTAGCCTTGTTTTGGTACCTGTGCTGTAGCTACCTTCTGTCTCCAATCTCAAGGCAGAATACTGATTCATGGGGTCATTGTGGCAATCTTACTTAGTCTCTTATCTAGTCCTTGCCTTGTCTTTATCCTTGTCCTTATCTAGTTGCCTATTTAAAAAGGAACTTGTGACCCACTTCTGGCCAGTGAGACTTGAAAGACCTCTACTGGAGGCCACTGGAAAATACTCCCTTTCTGAACACTGTTGGGTGTGGATATGGTGCTTGGGTCAAGGCAGACATCTTGCCATGGTAATGGTGCAACCTGAGGACAAAGCTAATGTGTCAAGAGTGAGAGACTGGTTGGGCGTGGTGGCGCATGCCTTTAATCCCAGCACTTGGGAGGCAGAGGTAGGAGGATCGCCATGAATTTAAGGACACCCTGAGAATACAAAGTGAATTCCAGGTCAGCCTGGGCTACTCTCTCTCTCTCTTTCTCTCTCTCTCTTTTGGAGAGAGTGAGACAGAGAGTAAGACAGATAGAGATACCTCAGTCTCTCAGGCTGCAAAAAAGTGTGGCAGATCACTGAGAACACTAGTCCTTGGCAATAGGTGCCTTAACCGCTAAACCATCTCTCCAGCCCTCTCTCTTGCTTTTTGGAGAGAGTGAGACAGAGAGAGATAGAGAGGAAGACAGATAGAGATGGAACAGGGGCTTCTTTGAAGTTGGGAGATTTAAGCAGTCTCTCAGCTGCTGCAAACGAAATCAAGATTGTGTGTTTGAGACCCCCTATGTGGGCAAGTGTCTCAAGAAACAAAAAGCATTGCGCCCAGTTGCATCACTGTGCATCTGAGTCCCCAGTACCCACGTGGGACCTGGAGATTGGAACCGGGTTCTTAGGCTTAGTGTGCTCTCTTTCTCTCTCACAACCGCTTAAATCAAAACTTTAAAAAAGCCATCTCTCCAGCCCTCAAGCTAAACTCTTGCAGATAGACACCAGGAATTGTCAAGAAGGATCGTGTCAGCAACATTCATACTAGCAAGAGACTAGAATGGATCCCTTCTCCTGGCTTTCCTCCTTCCCCTCTATGAACTGTGACAGAGTCTGACCTAACAGAAAACAAACTGCTTTCCTGCTTTCTATCTTCTCCCTCTCTTTGTTAAATATTATACCTCAGTGAAAGAATGAGCTATAATGGAACAGGGGCTTCTTTGAAGTTGGGAGATTTAAGCTGGGTGTGGTGGTACACACCTGTAATCTTAGCGTAGGAGGCTTAAGCAGGATTGTGAGTTTGAGACCAACCTGAACTCTATGAGAGAGCCTGTCTCAAGAAACAAAAAGCAGGGCTGGAGAGATGGCTCAGCAGTTAAGGCAGTTGCCTGAAAAGCCCAGTAACCCAGGTTTGAGTCCCCAGTACCCACATAAAGCCAGATGCACATGGTGGCACATGTGTCTGGAGTTCATGTTCAGTGGCTAGAGGCCCTGACGCTCTCTCTCTCTCTTTCTCTCTCTCTGTCTCTTTCTCTCTCTGTCCTTGTTTCTCTCTCTTTCTTAGGCTTTGCAGGCAAGTACCTTAATTGCTGAACCATCTCTCCAGCAATGCTCCACTTCCCAAATTGCCATCAGCTGGGGACCAAGCATTCAGAACGCATGAGTTTATGAGAGACACCTGATTCAAACCACCACATCTATACATATGTATATGTCTGTATAGATTTTACAGTGATGTTCACTGCCCAACAGGAGAAATGGTGGTATTTTCATTATATATATTTCTTCATTAATGAAAGGGTTCAATAAGATTTTTCATCTGAGCCATGATTTGACCATTTTAAAAACTGTAATTAATGATTTTTTTTTTGAGACAAGTTCTCTCTGGGTCATGGACAGGGTTCAGGCTGGCCTGGTACTCTGGGCCTGGTAGCCCAGCTGGCCTCAAACTTTATTTATTTATTTATTTATTTTGAATATTTTTATTTTTATTTATTTATTTGACAGAGAGAGGAAGAGTCAGAGAGAAAGAGAGAATGGGCGTGCCAGGGCCTCCGGCTATTGCAAATGAACTCCAGATGCATGCTCCCCCTTGTGCATCTGGCTTATGTGGGTCCTGGGTCTCACTCTAGACCTGGAATTCACTATGTAGTCTCAGGGTGGCCTCGAACTCACAGTGATCCTCCTAGCTCAGCCTCCTGAGTGCTAGGATTAAAGGCGTGTACCACCACACCTGGCTAACACTTTTCTTTTTTTTCTCTTCTCTTTTCCTTCCTTCCTTCTTTCCTTCCTTCCTTTCTTTCTATAAATTTTTAAAAATATTTCATTTTTATTTATTTATCAAAGAGAAAGAGAGAGTGAGAAAGAGATACAGAAACAGGCAGGTAGAGAGAGAGAATGTGTGTGCCAGGGCCTCCAGCCACTGCAAACGATCTCCAGATGTATGTTCCACCTTGTGCATCTGGCTTACATGGGTCCTAGGAAGTTGAACCTGAGTCCTTTGGTTTTACAGGCAAGCGCCTTAACCATTAAGCCATTTCTCCAGCCCCTTTCTTCCTTTCTTAGAGAGAGAATGAGCATACTGGGGCCTCTTTGCCACTGCAAACAAACTCCAGACATATGTGCCACCATATATATCTGGCTTATGTGGGTTCTAGGGAATCAAACCTGGGTCCTTAGGCTTTGCAGGCAAGCGCCTTAACCATTAAGCCATCTCTCCAGCCCAAGACAAACAATTTTAACTTAGCTTCTGTTTATTCATCTGGAAAATACTTCTGACCCCAAAGAAGTGTGTTAGGAAGTGGGCAACTCAGAGAGGGCAGCTGTTTGTTTCCTCTGTCAAGCCAAGTTCCTTGAGGTTAGAGCATGTGACATGTTAATCCGTGTCCTCACTGTGAGCCCAGATCCTGGCATAGTTCTCATGAGCTGTGAGTGAATGAATGAACAATGTAGGGTAATACAACTCCCGGTCATAACTCTAAGAGCAACTATACCAGTGTATCCCTGTGTGACAGATGAGGAAACACTCAGAGATGCAAAGTGACTTGTTCAAACTCTCAGTGTTCACTAGCCATCAACGTGGGCCTAGAACCCACAATCCCCAGATCTCTTTCTCTCTCTCTGTTATGAGTGATAGGACCCCAAACCTCACCAGTGTTCAGCATGCTCCCTACCACTGAGCTCCCCACACAGCTCCCACTTCTGCACAGCCTACGGGCAAACAGAGTTTACTATGGTGCTCATCAACACGGGAGCCGGTGGTATTTTCACTCTGAGTGTCAGCTTCCTTGTTTACACTTGCTCCTTGTGGTCTCTGGAACTTCTGTGGTTACAAGCAGGTGAGGGCTGAGGTTCCTTTCTCTGTAGGATCATATTTTCCACAGCTTTGTGCCTTCCTGTTGCCCGTGTAGCCTGGGTCCCCACAGCTGCTTGTTCTCATTCCCAGGTGCTGTCCTGCCCAGGCTGCCAGTGTCTTCCTCGAGGCAGGCAGGCAGGCCAGCTGCATCCAGTCCTCACCAGCATAACCTTAGACTTGGGCCAGGAGAATATCTACCCCCAGGATCTTGCTCAGCCTTGGCTTCAGTGACCTCTCCCTAAGGGACAAGAAGTCTTTTTTTTTTTTTTTTTTTTTTCCTTAGTTTTCCGAAGTAGAGTCTTACTTTACTTTAACCCAGGCTGGTCTGGAACTCACTCTGTAGTCTCAGGCTGACCTTAAATTCATAGTGATCCTCCTACCTCTGCCTCCTGAGTGCTGGGATTAAAGGCGTGCGCCACCTCACTCCTCTTCCAGCCCAGCGACAGGAATGCTATAGAGTCAGGGGTCTTTCCCACAGTCTTTCCTCTCTTTCCCCCTTCTAGCCTACAGCCTGGGTACCTGGGCTTTGAATTGCTTACCCAAATGTCCTGACCCCTTTCCACATGCTACCCTCTTGGGCATCTCTCAGACCAAGGGCAGCATGGAGGGAACCTAGATAGGCAGGCCAAGGCCTCCAGACCTGTGCACTCACAGGATGGGTTCGGCATGGAGCTGGGAACAGAAAGAGGAGGGGGCAGCCTGGAGGCTGGCACACAACCCCAACAAGCCTGAAATTCAAAACAGCAATCTGGCCTTCCAGATTGCTATGAAGGTATGTCTGTCAAGGTAGGAACATAGTACATATTTTACTTAACACTCTGTCAATTTAATTTATAACATTTAATATTTACACATATGGTGTGTGGGTCTCTGTGTCTGCTCTTGCCCCTGGCTTTGTAACTGTTAAGAGAAGGCTTATTTCTCTCTGCTCTTTTTATGCCCACTCCAACCACTTCCTGAGCTTCATTTCAGATCTCATATACCTTTTTAACAAAAGGAGATGATAAAGATACGCCCTAAAAGCTGTTAGATGAATTGCACCATATCCATATGGCAGAGACAGCCTGGCAGCTTCTAAAAGAAGCAGTCAGCTTGATGTGGGCTGCTGGGGAACAACGTCTAGAAGGAGTGTTCCGGGAAAAGGTGGAGTGTGGGGTAGCATAAGGCTTGCTGACGCCAGCCACCCTCTTGTCCCCTTCCAGTTCTCCCAACCTGCTTACACACCTCTCAGCTCAGGTCCTGGTTTCTCTTGCTCTCTCCTTGCTGGAACTGTTGTGTGGTTTTTTGTGACTCAGGGGAAGGAAGCCAGGGCCTTATGAGAGCTAGGCAAGCACTCTGCACTGCGCTGCAGCCACTGAGACATTCTTGCCCTGGCTTTTGTTGCTCCATTCAGATGTCAGCTACTCATAGGGGCCCTCCTTAACAACATCCACTTACAAGCTCAAGGCTATGGTGGGCTATTGGTGGGTTTCAGGTCATCCTGGGCTACAGTGTGATAGCCTATTTTTAAAATTTTATTTATTTATTTATTTGCAAGCAAGAGAGAGAAGAGAGAGAGAATGGGCACACCAGGGTCTCTAGCCACTGCAAACAAACTCCAGATGCACCTGCCACTTTGCGCATCTGGCTTTACGTGGGTACTGGGGAATCGAACCCTGGTCGTGAGGCTTTGCAGGCAAGCGTCTTACCTGCTGAGTCATCTCTCCAGCTCCCTGTTTCTTTTGTAAAGTAAGTTGCAGAAGAATACAATGGTCAAATCCGTGGAAACAGGAAGCAGATTCGTGTTCCAGGGGATGAGGGGAGAGATGGTTATGGATATGATTATTCTCGTATTAGTTAAGGTCTTCAGAAAAACAGAGCCCATCCTCTCTAAAAGAAAATTTATTATGGGAGTTGGCTCAAGTGATTAGGGAAGACACCAGGCCCCAGGTCCTGCCACCTGCAAGCTTGAGAACCGGGGGAGCTGGTAGTATAATGCAACCTGAGTTCCAAAGCCCAAGAACCTATCTAGTGACTGCACTAGTGCCACTTAATCATACATCCCATAATGGTTAAATGGGTAGTGTTTGAATTTTTGCCTCAATTTAAAAAAATAGGGCTGGAGAGAGATGGCTTAGCAGTTAAGGCGCTTGCCTGCAAAGCCTAAGGACTCATGTTCAACTCTTCAGATCTCAAGTAAACCAGACGCACAAGGTGAGGCAAACTCACAAGGTCACACATGCATACAAGGTGGCGCACACATCTGGAGTTTGATTACAGTGGGGGGGAGCCCTGCACACCAATTTTCTCTCACTCTGGCTCTCAATCATATATACATCCATCCATATATATATATATATATCAAGGGGGGGCCAGTCTGTTGTCCTTGCCTTAAATTTTTTTTAATTAAAAAACTTTTTAAACCCCATAAAATTATATATATATATATATATTACAAGGGGGCTGGAAAGATAGCTCAGCGATTAAAGGCACTTGCTTATAAAGCCTGGCAGCCCAGGTTTGATTTCCCAGTACCCACATAAAGCCAGATGCATAAAGTGGCACATGTGTCTGGAGTTCATTTGCAGTGGTAGGAAGCCCTGGTGTGCCCATTTCCTCTCTCTCTCATTCTCTCTCTCTCTCTTCTTCTACTTGCAAATAAATAACGAGATGGAAATATATATACTTACAATTTGCAAAAGTGTTTAAAGCACACAAAACCAGTATTATATTTGGTTTGAGGATGCACAGGCATGTAGTGAAAGGATAAATAAGTGCAGAACAACTAGAAACCCTCAATTCATGTTTGGTTTGAGATGAGGTTCTTGCTGTTGCATGGGCTGGCCTTGAACTTGTGATCCTTCTGCTTCACACTCCAGAGTACTATGATTGTAGGTTCATACCACCAGGGCCAATAAAACCCTCAATTCTTCTTTTTTTTTAAAATTATTTATTTATTTAAGAATAGATTTGACAGCTTCTGTACATGTACATAATGTTCCCTGATCATAATCCCTTTCCACAACCCTCCTTTGTTTTCCTCCCTCACCCACCCCCCTCCACTGAACCCCCACTTCTTTCCAACTAGTACCTCTTCTATTTTGGTGGGTTTAAAAAAAATTTTTTTACCCTCCTCCATCATGCATGACAACACGTTGGTGGGGCTCATATTATGCAGATCTTGCGCAGGTAATGACAGCCACTAGGAGGCCATAAATACAACCGACACTTTGTGTCTGGAAGACAGAGTTCCAGAGCACTCCTCCCCATCCTTTGGCTTTTATATCTTTCAGCCACCTCTTCCAGAATTATCTATGACTCTCAGGATGTGATAGAGATGTCTCATTAATGCTAAACACTCCACTGTCGCTTCTCAGCACTTAGACCATTTTTGAGTCTCCCCAGTTATCACCATCAACTGAAAAGAGAAGCTTCTCTAACCAAAAGTGAGAGTAGCATTAATATATGGACAAAACGTAAATATTTAGAGGGCAATTTGGTGGGCAGAATATATCCATTTAGCCAGACAAACAAACAGCAATGACTCTCCCCCTGTTTGGGGCTTATGACCTTCCTAACCATATGCTTTTGACTAGGTTTCCAGTGTCAGGCATGAATTTCCTCCCAGGCAGCAGGCCTCAAATCCAATCAGGGAGCAATTGCTTACCCCCATAACCAGCATGCCACTATTGCACTAGGGGGCACATTTTACCTGACTGGCCAGTTGGAGAGCTTGCAGGGTTTACTGCTGGTTGATACTGTGGATGTCTTTTCTCCTTCAGAAAGCTACATAGCACTTTCTGTTTTTTGTTTTGTTTTGTTTTGTTTTGGTTTGGTTTTGCAAGGTAGGGTCTCACTCTGGTCCAGGCTGACCTGGAATTAACTATGTAGTCTCAGGACGGCGATCCTCCTACCTCTGCCTCCCGAGGGCTGGGATTAAAGGCGTGCGCTACCACACCTGGACCACACCCGGCACATAGCACTTTCTACTACTATGACAGCTGGTCAGCAGGGTGGAGGCTTCCAGCTCAGCTCTAGGTTGATTTCTCAGTGTCCTACAACTAAAGCGTGTGTGGTGTCTTCAGCATTAGGGTCTTACCATCTAGTTCTGGTGAGCAACCAAGAGCCTTGGCAATATCCTGTATTGTTTTGGGATCCTAAGGAGCCTCCCTGACCAACTACTCAACAGCCTCACTCTTGGCACTGGGATTTTCCTGTAACAACCCATGGCTTCCAGGCACAGAAATCTGCGCTCCCACAGGGTACTTCAGCCTTTTTTTTGGGCTTTGTTTTAAGAGACAGAGTCTCATGGAGCACAGGATAGCTTTGAACTCAAGAGGATGATCTTAAACTCCTGATCTTGCAGCCTTCACTTCCCAAGTTGTTATAGTTACAGCTGTGTAACACCATATTCACCTGAAAACCTCAACTCTTGAGGTTTCCTCTAGGGTTTGGGAGAAATAGAGAAAGGAAAAGTTACCCAAGGGGCTCCCACCAGATTGTTTCTGAAGGTGGGCAATGAGCACATCACTATGTTTTAATTATTCTTCACGCTTTGATCACTAAAATGCTGTGTTTTAAAAAATATTCTTATTTATTTATTTGACAGAGAGAGAAAGAAGCAGATAGAGAGAATGGGCACGCCAGGGCCTTTAGCCCCTGCAGATGAAGTCCAGACACATGCACTACCTTGTGCACCTGGATTATGTGGGGATTAGGGAATTGAACCTGGCTCCTTAGCTTTACAGGCACGTGCCTTAACTGCTAAGCCATCTATCCAGCCCTGTTTTTAAAAATATTTTATTTATTGGTGAGGGGGGGTAGAGAGAGTGGACATGCCAAGGCTTTATGCCACTGCAAATGAACTCCAGACACACCTTGTGCATCTGGCTTACATGGGTCCTGGGGAATCGAATCTGGGTCCTTTGGCTTTGTAGGCAAATGCCCTAACTGCTAAGCCATCTCTCCAGCCCATGTCTGGATTTTTATTATTTATTTTTTCAAACTTTTCATTATGATCCTCTTATGGTTTGGATTTTTGTCTCACTCCCTTAAAATTTATATGTTGAAGTCCTAACCCCCAGTACCTTAGTAATTGATCATATTGATATAAGATCTTTGAGGGCATAGTAAAAGCTGGGTGCTGTGAACTACACCTTTAACCCCAGCTCTGTGGAGACTAAGGCAGGAAGATCATCAGAGCCCAAGAGTGTGAGAACAATCTTGGCAGCATGGAAAGACCTGGTTTCAAGAAAGAAAAATAAGGGGTGGAGAGATGGCTTAGAGGTTAAGGTGCTTGCCTGCAAAGCCAAAGGACCCAGATTTGATTCCCCAGAACCCATGTGTAAGCCAGATGCACAAGGAGGTGCATACATCCGGAGTTCGTTTGCAGTGGCTGGGGGCCCTGGCATGCCCATTCTCTCTGTCTCTGCTTCTCTTTCTCTCCCAAGTAAATAAATAAACAATAATTTTTTTTTAAAGAAAGAAGAATGAAAGGTAATAAAGTAACTTGGGCGGGCCTGGGTCATAAGGAGAGAGACAAAATCACAAAGAGAAGACAAGGGAAAGGCAGCTATCAACAAGTTAAGGAGACAGAAACAGCCTATTGACCCCTGCATCTTCCAAACTTCCTGACTCAAGAGCTGGGAGCTACTACAACCTTATTTAAGCTATGCTATGGCCCTGTCTGTGCCTCATGTCCCCTGTCTGCAGGCCTTCCTTGTGGAGGTTCTAGAAAACAATGCACCTCTTTTGTCCTCTGCCTTTTCCACCCCACGCTGGACCACAGCTTTACTTCACTGTTTCCTGTTCTCGGCTCACCTTGTCACTTCCTGGTATGTCTAGCCACCAGAGCAGAGCAGCCTAGAAAGGGTAGGATGGTCCGGACATCTGTCATGTGTAGAAGGACTCGCCATTATCGTCACCCCTGCCTATCTCCCGAGTTCGACATCTTCAAAACTCATCTCTCGGGACAGGGGCCAAGAACATGCAGGAGCTGGGGCTCTAGAGGAGACGTGGACAGTGAAAATGCCATGGGATGACCAAGGGCTGGTGAGGAGGTGCCTGGTGGGAGCGCACATGGGGAGGCACCCAGCTGCCCACTTGTCCCATCTGGGAGGTTGAGTCTTGTCGTGGTTACTAGCAGACTACCTGGATTTGAGTCCCAGTCTGCTACTTATTAGCTGTGTTGTAACCAGAATTTTTAGAGCAATAGTCTAAGCTCAGGTACCTCATCCACTGCCAATTAAATATTTATTTACTTATTTGCAAGGGGAGAGAGAACGAGAGAGAGAGCACCAAGACCTCTTGCCACTGCAAACAAAATCTAGATGAATGTGCCGCTTTGTGCATCTGATTTTACATGGAATTGAACCTGGAACATCAGGCTATGCAAGCGATGCCTTAAACCGCTGAGCCATCTCCCCAGTCCCTCATCTCACACCACTTAAAGAAAGGGGGTTGGGGGCTGGAGAGATGGCTTAGCGGTTAAGATGTTTGCCTACAAAGCCAAAGAATCCCAGTTCAATTCTCCAGGACCCACATAAGCCAGATGCAAAAGGGGGGGCGCATGCGTCTGGAGTTCATTTGCAGGGGCTGGAGGCTCTGATGTGCCCATTCTCTCTTTCTCTCTCCCTCTAATAAATAAATGAACAAACAAATAAAAACAGTACATATGAAAGGATTAATGTTGAACAAGAGATTTAATCAATTTGGCACATTGGCAAGAGGATCAGATAAAGAGGTTCAGTGACCCCCAAGTCCATATTCAGAGTTCTGACATGAGCTTTAGGATTTAGAGGAAGAATTGGGGCAGGAGACAAGAGGTATGTAAAATTAAGCAGTCTTGGTTAATGTGAGGTCTAGTTGATCATTGTCTCAGTTCTGGTTCTGTAAGGTGTCTCAAGGAATTACCAATGAAGGGGCAGGCTGGTTCTCATGAGGCCACACCTGTGCCATGTCGCAGCCTTCACATCTGCATCTTAGATAACTGCCTTGCCGGCCTTTGGGGATTGGCCCATTGTTGTATAGCAAATTCCTCCCAATTGAAATACTCCCTTCTGAAGGGAGGAGGGAGGTTCAGGAGACTCAGGAGGAAGTCTGGGATAGCCGAACATTAAAAGATCACAGGACCACTCCTCAAGATTATAGGAGCAGTAAATAACTGTTGATGGGCGACTCGGACCAGTGTCGTACGGCAGTTTCCTGTGAATCTAAGCACTCCAACCCTGGAAGGAGGAGGGCAGCTCAGGTCAACAACAACTGGGAAAGCTAAAACTTGAAAAACCCCACTCTTAGAGCCGGGCATGGTGCCACACGCCTTTAATCCCAGCACCCAGGAGGCAGAGGTAGGAGGATCGCCGTGAGTTCAAGGCCACCCTGAGAATACAGAGTGAATTCCAGGTCAGCCTGGGCTAGAGTGAGACCCTACCTGGAAAAACCAAAAAAAAGAAAGAAAGAAAGAAAGAAAGAAAGAAAGAAAGAGAAGAGAAAAGAAAAGAAAAGAAAAGAAAAGAAAAGAAAAGAAAAGAAAAGAAAAGAAAAGAAAAGAAAAGAAAAAGAAAAACCCAACTCTAAGGTTATATAAAGGGTAAGCAACTGCTTGGGGGTTGGCGGGGGTGGGGGTTCACCGGCCAGCAGAACTGCCTGCAAGTCATGCAGTGTGCTAATGGATGCAGCTTGCGTGAGTGGTCACCTGTGCTGCTGAGGTGGGCTTCTCTGTGATGCAGCTGCCTTTGAGTCATCCATGGTCCTGTAAGCAAGCCCTCACCGTGCAATAAACTCATTGGTTCACTAAAGCTCATTGCTAGTTCTGGGGCCTCCATCCTGTGATGGGAAATTCCCGGAACTAGAATATCTAGTTCTCTCTCTAAACGGAAACTTTCTGGGCTGGAGAGATGGCTTAGCGGTTAAGGCACCTGCCTCCTGGAGCCTAAGAACGCAGGTTCCAATCTCCAGGTCCCACGTTTAGCCAGATGCAAAGTGACGCAAGGGCGCAATGCTGCACTTGACCACAAGGGGGTGCACACATCTGGATTTCGTTCTCAGCAGCTGAGAGGCTACTGGCGTGCCCATTCTCTGTCTTCCTCTCCCTCTGTCTCTCTCTGTGTCTCTCTCAAAAAAATAAAATAAACTTAAACTTTCTACCTCTACTTTCTTCCTACTAATGGGATCCATAAGAGTGATTCCCATTTCCCCCTCTAATGGGGTTAGCTAGCTGAAAAACTTTTTACCTTAACCACCCCACTTCCCTCCTCTTCAGTTCTCTATAACTTCCCCAGTCTGTGAGTGAACTGTGGGTGCTGGATCCTCTGCCAGGGATCACCCCTGTTCTGCAGGTGTCTACTCCAAATAAACCCCATGTTGCTGAGTCACTCTCCCTTGCCTTTATTTTCTGGGCCACGCTTGTTCCTTATACTGGTTTGAGCACACATGCTTTGGTCTGTAGTCTGGGCCCTCTCTGGGATCAATAGACAGGCATTCTTGTCTCCTTGGAGAAGGAGTTTCATGTTTCACTAACATCTGCCTTTAGAGGCTCACTGTTGTTTGGGGGTAATTTCTGTCTTTTATCATAAGGGTGTTTATTGGTCAGTCCTGTTGTACCTTGGGGTGACTGCAGGTTTAGGACAATAACTGAAAAAATCCAGTCCTTTATCTTGTTTTAAGTTTCCTTGTGGGTACAAGTGAAGTCAATGCTTTTTTTTTTCAAAAGCTCCTTCTATGTGCCTGTTATAATAAAACTTTGAGAAAATTATTTAACCTTCCTGTACCTCGATTTTCTCATTTTTTTAAACTTTATTTATTTTTGGAGAGAGAGACAGAGAGAGACAGACAGAGAGAGAGGGAGAGGGAAACAGATAGAGATGGGCACGCCAGCAGTCTTTCAGCTGCTGTGGACAAAATCCAGATGCATGCACCCCCTTGTGGGCAAGTGCAGCATTGCGCCCTTGCCTCACTTTTGCATCTGGCTAAACGTGGGACCTGGAGATTGGAACCGGGTTCTTAGGCTTAGCAGGCAGGCGCCTTAACCGCTAAGCCATCTCTCCAGCCCAATTTTCTCATTTTTTAAAAAGCTAAGATGAAACTCCTGTCACCCCAACAGAAGAATCGCCATAAACTTGAGACCAGTCTGGTCGATATAGCAAGTACTGGGCCAGCCTGTGCTACATAGCAAGACCTTGCCTCAACAAAAACCAATCAAATAAATACACAATCCTGATAATAAGAGCAATTACATCGCAGAGTTGTTGAGGGGATTAAATGAGCTATTATTGAAAACTCTTTGCATGGTTCTTTGTGCTCACATAATGCTAGAGATTTTGTCTTCTTTGCATTAAGATAGAGTGGCCTGGCTGTCATATTGGTGGGGAGATAGTCTCAACTCCTGGCTGATCCTAAGGGATGATTTTGGTCCTTAAAAAAAAAAAATCAGGGCTGGAGAAGATGGCTTAGCAGTTAAGGTGTTTGCCTGCAAAGCCAAAGGACCCCAGTTCAATTCCCCAGGACCCACGTAAGCCAGATGCACAAGGGGGCACATGCATGTGGTGTTTGTTTGCAGTTGCTGGAGGCCCTGGTGCACTCATTCTCTCTCACTCTATCTCTCTCTCTCTCAAATAAATAACTTAATTAAATATGTTTTAAAAAAAATCAATTTTTGTTTTGTTTTGTTTTTCAAGGTAGAGTCTCGCTCTAGCCCAGGCTGACCTGGAAAATTCACTATGTAGTCTCAGGGTGGACTCAAACTCACAGCAATCCACCAAACTCTGCCTCCTGATTGCTGTGATTAAAGGTATGTGCCACCACACCTGGAAAAAAAAATCAAATTGTCAGTTTGTTTTGTGAAGATTGCCAAAGGCAGTGATGGTGATCCCTGGTGTCCAGGCCGGCCTCCAGCGCCCAGCACCTATGTATTTTCCTGAGGACTTTGGCTTGTGAATGCAGTGACCCAGCCCAGGGATGGGTGTCTGGACATTCTTGAGTGATTCTCGTAATGTGGGTATGTTGAAATGGCATCTGTTACCCTCTGGGTAATCCCAAGCAAAGCCCCCTGCCTCAGACTAAGTGTCAAGAAAGCTTTACCTGTGACACTCACAGAGATGGGTGGGGGTGGGGCGAGCAGTTGGGTCTAGATGTGCAGGCTCTTCCCCACACCTAGACCAGCTGAGGAGTCAGGGCTGGTGCATTTCCAGTGTTGTCGAGGCATTGAGCAGACAATAGTAGCACCTAGCACACAAGGTGACTTGTGAGGTTGACATGATAACATCTACAGAAAGCGACCACACAGGCTCTGTGAATACAGAGTGCTCCATGAACGCCTCACGGTTGTCTGAGTGCTGTTTGCACAGCCCCTGCTGCACCATGTCTTGTGAAGAGGAAGCTGGAGCCGCTCCAAACTTCAGTCTCCTTGAGAATGCTGATTACTGGGCTCACCCCAGCAGCCCCCAAGGTTGTTTCTGGAACTCTAAGATCTAAAGGTTTCATCCTGTAATGGTTGCTATTGATTTATGTTTCTGTCCCTACAGGGGCCCTGCCAAACCGCCGCTCCCTAGATCAATGGAAATCTGACTGGTGCACAGCGCCTGTGCGTGAATGGAACCAGGCCTTGCAGGCTGACAGCTGAGTGATGACCGTCATGCTGGCTGGCCCCTGTGAGCTGCTATGTGATTGAGTCCTGCAGGCTGTTGGTTTCCAGGCAGAGAGGGCACTCCAAGGCTTCCACATCCCAGGAACATTCCTGGAAAGTGTTAAGAGAAGCAAAGCTGAAGGCCTGTTGTGGTGGTGCATGCCTGCACTTGGGAGGTGAAGGCAGGAGGATTCAGTTCAAGGTCATCCTCAACTATATAGCTAGAGTTTGAGACCAGGCTGGGCTACATGAGACTCACAAAACCAAACCAAAACAAAACAAAACAAAACAAAACAAAACAAAACAAAACAAAAACAAATGAACAAACTAATAAACAAGAAAAGAGCTGGGCCTGGTGGTGCAGGCCTATAATCCCAGCCATTTAGGAAGCTGTGGCACAACAATCACCACTTCAAGTCCTGCCTTGACAATAGTGAGTTTAAAGCCTGGGTAACTTAATAAAAACAAAACAGGGCTGGAGATGGCTTAGCGGTTAAGGCGTTTGCCTGCAAAGCCAAAGGATCTGGGTTTGATTCTCCAGGACCCATGTTAGCCAGATGCACAAGGGGGCACACACATCTGGGGTTTGTTTGCAGTGGCTGGTGGCCCTGGTGTGCCCATTCTTTCTCTCTCTCAAATAAATGAAAAAAATAAGAAATTTGATCAAAAAAAAAAAAAAAAAAAAAAACATTGGGCTGGGAAGATAGCTCAGTGGAGATAAAAGTGCTTGCCTTGCAAGTGTGGGGATTTGAGTTTGGATCTCCAGGACCCACGTGAAGCTGGACAGAGCGGCACATGTCTGTAATCCTAACCTGCCTATATCGAGGTGGAGAGAGGCGAATACCTGAAAGCTTGAAGGCCAGCTAAGGGTAAGCAACAAGAGCCATTACCCCAAACAAGATGGAAGGTGAGGAACAGGTCAGGTGTCCTCTGACCTTCATGCATGCACACACAAGAAATTTAAAAGTTAAGAAAAGGGAGGGAGAGCTGAAACCATAATTGAATGGTAGAGCACTTGCCTATCATGCAGGGCTGTGGGCTCAATCTCCTTTACTGGAAAAAAAAAACTGATTTGAAGTATAAACATACTGTCAACTAGACGCATGAACAACCAACACCCATCTTCAGTCAACACCCCTGGAGTGATTTGCTGCCCCAGAAGCTCTGGAGTCATTATGCCCGTGGGTCCTGTTTCATGCTATTCTTTTTTTTCTGAGCTTGTGTATCTTTAGGCTGTCTTATGCCTTGCCTTACTGGATATTCATTACCCAACTATGCTCTTAAAAAATAATAATTTATTTATTTATTTTCAAGGAGGGAGAAAGAGAGATAAAGAAAGAGAGAGAGAGAGAGAGAATGGGCACACCAGGGCATCTTGCTGCTATAAACAAACTCCTAATGCACGTGCCACTTTGTACATTTGGCTTTACGTGGGTGCTGGGGACTTGAACCTGGACTGTCAGACTTTGCAAGCAGGCACGTTAGCCACCGAGTCATCTCCTCAGCTCCTACCCAGCCATTTTGGTGGGGGCACCCAGACCTTAACCTTGGCCTGTGATCACTCTGAGGCTTTCTGAGCATGTTAGAGGAATGAGCCCACCTCACCACTGCCCATTTCCTTTCCACATCCTGGAGTCTAGGGGTTCTTTGGACCCCAAGTTCCAAACACTCAGCTCAGGACCATATGATGGGTAGGGAGGTTTACCTTGCGTTGGTCTGCTGTAGTTAATTGATGATGGAAAGCAAACAGAAGCTGGGGGTATAACACAGTGGAGAGTACTCTAAGCTTACAATACGTCCTGGGTTTGATACTACTGAGAGAAAAAAAAAATAGGTCTACTAGCAAAGAGCACAACACACTAACCAATCTCAATAAAGGAATTGCAGCTCCTTGAAAAATTGGCTAATTCTAGGACCGAGAAAGGGCAATAGAAAATGACCCTTAAGCATCTTGTAAGGTCAGAAAGTTAAGGAAAGAATCAACCTCCCAACTCCAAACCACATCCCACATTGCTGGGGATGAGCTAGAGGCTCATGGGAGTGAGCTGAGGAGGCAGCTGATATTCAGAGCTTGAGGAATCCAAGCAAAAACACAAAATAGAATTAGATTATGTCCTAGTCAGCTCCATGATGCTGGGGTCAGCTTCCAAACCATACACAGTTTATGGAAGGAAGGGATTTATTTGAAGCTTACAGATATAGGGGAAGATCCCCTGATGGCAGAAAAAGTTGGTCCCCTTGTCACAGATCCAAGCTGAGAGGCACCACCACCCAGGCAGCATCACAAGCAACAGCATGAACCTGCAGCTCACTCTTCTCTGCACACCTTAGGCTGGAATCAGATCCACTCCCAGTAACACCTTAAAGCTGGACCCCGGGGTCTGCCTATAGGGACACCTCCACCAGCCAGGCAGCTAAAGGCAAGCTTTTTATCTTTAAACACCTGAGTCTATTGGGGGACATACATTCAAACTGCCACAGATTATAACCCAAAGTACAAAATAAATATCCATGGGTATATGCAGACATACATTAGTGATTGACTGAATTAACAAGCAGAGGAGAAGTGATAACACTCCCATAGTTTATGTGGACCCTACCCTCAAGGGGACCATCTGTCCACACACTAATTGAGTGTGGGCTGTGTGCAGGACTTCCTTCCAAAGAGTACAGAAAGTAGGGGACCAGCAACCTTGGAGTGGTGAAATCTGACAAACCTATCTTAGAAGGGATCCTGGAATAGAAAAATGAATATAATAAACAATCCAAGGAAACAAGTTAATGAAGTCCAAGGATTCTAGTTAGTAAAAAAAAAGTATCAATATTGATTCATTAATTATAACAAATGTGAACCATAGTGGTGAATGCCTGAAATCCCAGCACTTCCAGGCGAACCTGGGCTATACCTTTTATCCCAGCACTGGGGAGGCAGAGGTAGGAGGATCACCATGAGTTTAAGGCCTCCCTGAGAGTACAGAGTGAATTCCAGGTCAGCCTGAACTAGAGTGAAACCCTACCTCGAAAAACCAATAAAATAAAATAATAAAATAAAATAAAATAAAATAATAAAATAAAATAAAATAAAGAAATTAAAGGATGGGACGGAAAGATGGCTCAGTGGTTAATGTGCTTGCCTACAAACCCTAATGACCTGGGTCTGATTCCCCAGAACCCACATAAAGCCAGATGCACAATGGTGCATGCATCTGGAGTTCCTTTGCATCAGCTAGAGTCCCTAACACCATGTCCATTCTCTGTGTATGTGTGTCGTATCGCTCTCTCTCTCTGTCTGCTTGCAAATAAATAAAAAGATTAAAAAAAAAAAAAAAAAAACAAAGGCATGGTGGCATACGCCTTTAATCCCAGCACTTGGGAGGCAGAGGTAGGAGAATTTCCATGAGTTTGAGGCTACCCTGAGACTACATAGTGAATTCCAGGTCAGCTTGAGCTAGAGTGAGACCCTTCCTCAAAAAACAAAACAAAACCAAAGGAAGCAAAAGAAATAACAAATGTAGCATCCTAGCAACAATAGGGAAACCACCTCTGTGTGTGTGTGTGTGTGTGTGTGTGTGTGTGCATGTAGGGTAGACAGAGGATCTCTAAGCTGTCTGTGAAATTTTTCTATACATCTAAAGCTGTTCTGAAAATAAAATCTAGAAAGAGAGAGAGAGAGAGAAGGAAGGAAGGAAGGAAGGAAGGAAGGAAGGAAGGAAGGAAGGAAGGAAGGAAGGAAGGAAGGAGGAAGGAAGGAGGAAGGAAGGAAGGAAGGAGGAAGGAAGGAAGGAAGGAAGGAAGGAAGGAAGGAAGGAAGGAGGAAGGAAGGAAGGAAGGAAGGAAGGAAGGAAGGAAGGAAGGAAGGCAGGCTGGGGAGTAAAGCAACAGTGGAAACTTCAGCTGTGCCAGGACTCCTAGGATCTCAGGAAGGCAGGTGAGGGTTGTGGGGCTCACACCTGGGTCACGTGCCAAGTGCTGGGCCTGCATCTCTGCTGCTTAGGGTCAGCCTACTGGGGTGCATCTTGGGGATCCAAGACAGAAGTTTTCTGGCATTTCTACCAGCAATATGGCTGTGGGTGGGGATAGAATATTGTCTAGTGTTGTCCTCAACCATTAGGACACCTGGAGACTCCAGGGATCTTGAGGTGTGGGGTGCATTTATGTCAGCATACCCCCCCTGACTGCTCCCACCTCCAGCCTTCTGAAGAGGAAAGTCTGAGCCCAGCTCCATTAGAGGATTAAAAGATTTAATGGTTTCTCTTCTGTCACTCCTCCTTCCAGTCTGGCTTTCTTCCAGAATAGAAACCAAGGCTGTTATTACAGGAAGCTTCCTGTCGCTACAGCCTGCAGCATCATGGTGTGTGAGGATGGAAGTTGGAGGGTTGTAGTGTGAATGTAGCTCCTGTTTAACAATTTCTTTTTGTTTAGTTTTTCGAGGTAGGGTCTCACGCTAGCCCAGGCAGACCTGGAATTTACTATGTAGTCTCAAGGTGGCTTTGAACTCATGGTGATCTTCTTCCCTCTGCCTTCCAAGTACTGGAATTAAAGGCGTGTACTACCATGCCTGGCTCCTGTATAACAAATGTTGTTTTGTTTTGTTTTTTTGAAGTAGGGTCTCACTCCAGCTCAGGCTGACCTGGAACCCACTATGTAGTCTCAGTGTAGCCTCGAACTCATGGCAGTCCTACCTCTGCCTCCTGAGTGCTGGGATTAAAGGCATGAGCCACCACATCTGGCACGTATAACAATTTTTATATTGTTTCTAAAGGCTTCTCATGGTCCTTGTCTTCCTCATCCTCCCCTTTTTAAAAATATATTTTATTTTTATTTATTTGAGAGAGATAAGTAGAGGCCGATAGGGATAGACAGAGAGGGAATGGGTGTGCCAGGGCCTCCAGCAACTGCAAACGATCTCCAGATGTATGTGCCACCTTGTGCCGTTGGCTTATGTGGGTCCTGGGGAATTGAACCTGGGTCCTTTGGTTTTGTAGGCAAGTGCCTTAAGCGCTAAGTCATCTCTCCAGCCCTCTTTTTTTTTTTTTTTCAAGGTAGGGTCTCGCTCTAGCCGAGGCTGACCTGGAATTCACTATGGAGTCTCAGGGTGGCCTCGAACTCACGCTGATCCTCCTCCTACCTCTGCATCCCGAGTGCTGGCATTAAAGATGTGCGCTACCACTCCTGGCCCTCTTTGTTTTTGGAAACAGGGTCTGTAGCCCAGGCTGACCTTGAATTCATAGTAGCTGAGGAGACCCTGGAATTCCTGGTTCTCCTTCCTCCATTCCTCAAGTGCTGGGATTACAGGTGTACACCACCATGCCCGGCTGTTCTCCTCTATCTCCCATTTATCTACTAAGCCAGATTCCTGAGGAACTAGCACTGTTCCTTCTTGGTGTCCCTAGTGCCTGGCACAGTGACCAAGACTGGTCCATAGAAGATTCTCCAGAAGTGTTGCAGAATAAGTGAACAGGCAATTACAGGAAGAGCTTCCAATCAGCCCAGGCTAATACCCAGTAATATGCCCCTTCAAGAAATCATCCCAGCCCCAAATAAAGACATTCAGAACATGAGCCTGTGGGACTAGGAGCATATCAACGGGTAGCTTCATCTGACTTTCTGAAATATGAAAAGTAGACTGCTGATTTTCCTCTTTACTGCCCTATTGTGTGTGAGCAACGTGTCACAGGAAGCATACAGTGGGATGCCTGTTGCTTATTGGGCTGAAAGGATGCCTAGTGCCTTGAAGTAGAAAGGGAAGAGAACTTAAAACACAATCACTACTTTCTCCCCGTGTGTTTCTGGGCACATAAAGGTGCACATCTATAACCTGACCCCTGAGTATGTATGCACAGATTATATTTTATATAAACCAAGGACACTTGGAATACAAAAAGCTCGGTAATGAGAATACATTACACTTGCATATTCATAAAGTCTCCAGTTAACAAGAAGTCTCACCTTTGGATATAATCTATGAAATCCAGTATCTATTTATCCTTGTCTCATAGATTCAATAGAAAAGAAGCATCAACACACACATAGATTACTAATTCATTTATTTGTTCATTCTTTCTTTCTTCTTTTTCCTTTCCTCCCTCCCTTCCTTCCTTCTTTTTTTTTGTAAGATTTTATTTTTATTTATTTATTTATAAGATACAGAGAGAGGGAGAGGAAGAGAGAGTGAGAAGGGGAACACCAGGGCCTGTAGCCAGTGCAAACTCCAGATGCATGTGCCACCATGTGCATCTGGTTTACGTGGGACCTGGAGACTGGAACCGGGGTCCTTAGGCTTCGCAGGCTTGCGCCTTAACTGCTAAGCTACCTCTCCAGCCCCCCTTCCTTCCTTCTTTTTTTAGATAAGGTTGCATGTAATCCAGGCTGCCTTCAAACTTGTTATGTCACTGAGTATGGCCTTGAACTTCTGATCCTCCTACCTCCACCTCCCAAGAGCTGAGATTATTGGCATGTGCTACCTGGTTTATGCAATGCTGAGTATTGAATCCAGGGCTTTGTTCATTCTAGAAAGCAATCTATCAATTTAGCTAATCCCAGTACTGATTCTCTACTTTTTTTTTTTTTTTTGATGCAAGCCCAACAGACTGCCCCCATTTTTTAAAAATTATTATTTTTTATTGACAACTTTTATACTTACATACAAAAAAAAACCCACCTGATATTTCCCTCCCCTCCCCCATTCCACTTTAGAACTCCAATCTCCATCATATCCCCTCACTCTCTCCATTAGTCTCTCTTTTAATTTGATGTCATCTTTTTCTTCTATTTTGAGGGCCTTGAGAAGGTATTGCTAGGCACTGCAAGATCATGGCTATTGAGGCCAATTTCTGTCTGGGCAGTTGCATTGTAAGAAGTCATACCCTTCCTTTGGCTCTTCCATTCTATCCACCCCCTCTTCCACAATGGTCCCTGAGCTTTGGAGGGTGTGACAGAGGTATTTCAGTGCTGGGCATTCCTCCATCCCTTCTTCTCAGCCCTATGTTGCCTTTTTGCCCCCATTTTTTAAGCCAATTTCTTAGCTAATCCCAGTACTGATTCTCTACTTTTTTTTTTTTTTTGATGCAAGCCCAACAGACTGCCCCCATTTTTTAAAAATTATTTTTTTATTGACAACTTTTATACTTACATACAAAAAAAAAAAACCCACCTGATATTTCCCTCCCCTCCCCCATTCCACTTTAGAACTCCAATCTCCATCATATCCCCTCACTCTCTCCATTAGTCTCTCTTTTAATTTGATGTCATCTTTTTCTTCTATTTTGAGGGCCTTGTGAAGGTATAGGCCAATTTCTGTCTGGGCAGTTGCATTGTAAGAAGTCATACCCTTCCTTTGGCTCTTCCATTCTATCCACCCCCTCTTCCACAATGGTCCCTGAGCTTTGGAGGGTGTGACAGAGGTATTTCAGTGCTGGGCATTCCTCCATCCCTTCTTCTCAGCCCTATGTTGCCTTTTTGCCCCCCATTTTTTATGAGAGGGAGTGAGAGCAAACAAGTGAGAAAGACAGAGAGAGAGAGAGAATTGACATACCAGGGCCTCCAGCCACTGTAATCAAACTCCAGATGCATGTACCACCTTGTGCGCATATGTGACCTTCCGTGCTGTGTCACCTTGTGCATCTGGCTTACATACATGGGACCTGGAGAGTCAAACATGGATCCTTAGGCTTCGTAGGCAAACGCCTGAACTGCTAAGCCATCTCTCCAGCCCCTCTACTTTTTTGTTGTTGTTGTTTGTTTGTTTTCTATGTAGGGTCTCTCTCTAGCCCAGGCTGATCTGGAATTCAATCTCAGGGTTGCCTTGGACTCACGGCAATCCTCCTACCTCTGCCTCCCAAGGGCTGGAATTAAAAGCATGTGCCACCTCACCAGGTTCCCTCTAGTTTTTGTTTGTTTGTTTGTTTTGTTTTGTTTTGTTTTGTTTGCTTTTTTTGAAGTAGGGTCTTGCCTGGAATTCACTATGTAGTCTCAGGGTGGCCTCGAACTCACGGTGATCCTCCTACCTCTGCCTCTCCAGTGCTAGGATTAAAGGTGTGCACCACCATGTCTGGCTGATTCTCTACTTTTTGATGGAGCCTCAGTACTCAGACATCCTGACTGGGACATTGAAATCCACATCCTTGGCAGGGTGTACTAGGCCCTCTCACACCAGTCCCAACTGACCCCACTGGCCCGGTTTTCTGCTCTGTCTCCCCCCCATTTACCACAACCCACTTACCAACATTTCCTTACTTGCTTTCTCTGTGCTTTCACACCAGCTGTTCCTTCCACCTGTCATGTCCTTGCTCATGTGGCCCACCTGGCAGAGTCCTCCAGGTATCTGTACAAGGTTTCCTGCACAAAACTCCCTCCATGTCTTTCCACACTGAGGCTCACGCCTCTGTGTCTTTGTGTCATATGCAGCCTACAGGGGTAGAATGGAGAGTGGCTGTGACGGTGAGCTGTCAAGTCATACGACTCTGTTATTACCTGGCTGTGACTTTAGGGAAATTGCTTATGGTCTACATGCCTCACTTTTCATAACAGGGCTAAGCAGGGTCCTCTCTCATGTGGGGCCTGTGTGGTATATGATGAGCCATGGTGGCAGCATCTTACAACAGACATTACGCTGTGCATACAGCACCCTGAACGCTCTTGAACAGCAGGCACGCCACACCATCCTCATGTGATATGTCTCAGTGCCTACCCAAGTCACCCACCTGCTGTCGTCTCAGGAATGCTGGTCTTTTTTTGGGAGGGCAAAGGAGCAATTTGCAGAAGGAACCAAAGAATATTCTGGTTTAAAAAGCTCTTATTTTATTTTCTTGCTTTATTTTTTTTTTAATTTTTTTTTAAATTTATTTGCAAGCAGAGGAGAGAGAGAGAGAGAGAGAGAACCAACACAGAGATATGAGCACGCCAGGTTTAAACAAAGCTCTTAGATGCATTTATTTGTCATCTGGCTTTATTTTCTTGGAAAAACCAGGATCCTTTGGCTTTATTTGCCCATTGCTTTATTTTTTAAAAGAATATTTATTTGAAATTCCATGAGAGAGTAAGAGAGTGTGTGAGAGAGAGAGAAAGAGAGAGAGGAGGAGAGAATGGGTGTGCCAGGGCCTCTAGCCACTGAAAACGAACTCCAGACACATGTGCCACCTTGTGCACCTGGCTTTATGTGGGTACTGGGGAATCCAACAGGGGCCCTTAGGCTTTACAGACAAGTGCCTTAACTGCTAAGCAATGTTTCCAGCCCATCTTGCTTTATTTTTGAGATAAGGTTTTCCTATATAGCCCAGGCTGGCCTTGAACTCAAAATTCTCAGCCCTAGAGCCTGGCATGGAAGCACACCTTTAATCCCAGCACTTGGGAGGCAGAGGTAAGAGGATCACTGATCGCTGTGAGTTTGAGGCCAGGCTGAAACTGCAGAGTGAGTTCCATGTCAGCCTGGGCTGCAGTGAGACCCTACCTAGAAAAAAAAAATCTCAGCCTCTCAAAAGCTGGTGTTGTAGGCATGCACCATGAGTGGCTGAAAGAACTCGAATCCTCAGACATCAGCTCAGGCTTCCCAATCCTTGAAATCAAAGCAGGATCCATCTCTGATTTGGCACACTGACTCTCAACACTCTTGTCTTGGGATCCCCCCGTCTCCTGCTGTCCTACAGTCTTCAGAGTCAACACTTTTTTTGAGTTCTTCACTAAAATCTATCATGAAACAGTATCAGAGACAACAGCAGATTTTACTGATGATCGTCTTCATTCTAGATCAAATTCCAGTTTTCTGTTGAATTAGCTTCTGGGGCTGTCTTACCAAATTGTCCCAGAGCGGTGGCTTAAAACAAATGGACATATTCTGTCACTGCTCTGGTGGCCAGGAGTCTGAACGCTGAGGTGTGAGCAGGGCAAGACTCCTCTGAAGACTCTAGAGGGACCCTTCCTTTCTTTGTTTCCTTCTCCCAGAATCCCTTCCTTCTTCCCTACCCCCTTTCTCTTTCTTTCTTTCTTTTTTTTTATATTTTATTTTTATTTATTTATTTGAGAGAGAGAGATACAGAAATAGGCAGGGAGAGAGAGGGAGGGAGGGAGGGGGAGAATGGGCACGCCAGGGCCCCCAGCCACTGCAAACAAACTCCAGATGTGTGCGCCACCATGTACACCTGGCTTACACAGGACTTGGAGAATTGGCCTCAGGTCCTCTTTTGCCGCAGCAAATGAACTCCAGGCACATGCACCATTTGGTCATCTGTCTGTACATGAGTACTGGGAAACTGAACGCAGGCTATCAGGCTTTGAAAGCAAGTGTCTTTAACCACTGAGCCATTTCTCCAGCCCCTCAGATCTTCTGATAAAGACATTTGTCATGAGATTTATTGCTCGGTAGATATCCATGATATCTCATTGTGAGAGCCTTCATTTAAGATCTTCCCAGACCTTCTCCCTAAAATTAGGTAATAGTCACAGGTCCTAGGGGCTCAGATGTGGACATGATTTTTTAGGCCTTCATTCAGCCCAGTAGATCAGTTAATGTGGGCTCCATTGTCTTCACCCACTCTACCTATTTCCCTTCCCCGCAGCACAAGGGAAAAGCGCTGTCCTCTCCAGCCTTCTGTCTCCTCTCCAATGTGGCCATTTGTGGGGATTCCCAGGAGCCCCTCTGTGACAGTCTCTGGAGGCCTCTGGACTCCCTCTGAGAACCTGCCTCTTAGAGGCCCCTCCCTCAGCCTCTGGTGGCTGGGATTCCCTTGGCCCAGGTGACATCCTTGTGGTAGGCTCTTCAAGACGGCTTGACAACCCCCCCTACCCGGCCCTGCAGCTGTCATCCACACTTTCTTCCTGGCCTTTGGGAAACTCCTCTGGTCAAATGGTGGAGATGCAGGTGTGCTCTCCCCAGCCCGGCCTTGTCCTGGTGCTGTAAGCACAGAGCAATTCCCCACCTTGGCTTCCATAATCCTCTAGGCTGGAAACAGGCACCCCACCCTGGGCACATGGTTCTCACTGCAAGGGAGGGTTGAAGTGGGGGAAGGGTGACCCTTAGGGAGTATGGAACAAGGTCTGGAGGCATTTTTCACGGTCACAACTGAGAACTGGGTATACAGTACTACTATTTAGTGAGCAGGAGCCCTGGATGCTTTGAAACATCTCATACTGCATAGAGTAGCCCCTACAGAAAAGGAGTTCCCTGTTCACAATGGCAGGTGTGGGGTAGCTGAGAGACCCTGCTTTGACTCCACTGCTGCCCCAAGCCCCAGACTCTCTGCCCAAGCTTTGATCCTTGAGGGGTGGCAGGGAGATGCGAATCTGGCCGTCATCCCGTCTTGGATTGCTTGGCAGGGTCTTCCGGGCATGGTGTGGTTGAAGAGGGAGGCACAGGTGGAGTTCAAGATGAACCCACTTCCAGGAACCATAACTCCCTCCCAGGAAACTAGGTCAGGGGCTCTCAGTGGGGCAGGGGCTTAGGTCCAAAGACCAACTGGTCTTTCCTTGGTCTTGGCAAGGGTCCTTATCACCTCTCCATCTCAGACGGAATCCCAGTAGGAATTCTGAGACAACAGGAAGTGTCCCATCTAATGCCAGTGTTTGCTTTTTTGTGCAAGGTCTACATCCTCGCTGGTGTGGAAGCTCTTGGGAGGCAAAAGCTGTCTACTTTGTTCACCTGTGTGTCCCCAGTACCTGCAACATAATTAATCTTTGTTGTAAGACAAAGATTATCTGTTGATGAGTGAATTCAGATTCCCATCTTACTTAGGAGAACAGGTGGACTTACAGCTGGCAAGATTAAATCTGTAAGGATTGGGCATGCAGCTCATTTGGTAGAGTGCTTGCCTGGCATGCACAATGCCATGGTTGATCTCTGGCATCACAAAAACCTGGTTTGGTGGCACTCACACCTGTAATCCTCTTACAGGGTAGAGGCGGGAGGATCAAGGCATCAAGTTTGAAGCCAGCTTGGGCTACATGGTCTGAAAAAGATTATATCAATATGTCTGTATATGCATTGGTAGTCCTTATGATCCTGTTGTGTTTTTTTTTTTTTTTTAAATAGGGTCTTGTTATAGTGCCTGTTTTGCCAGGAATGGCCTTGACCATATGATCATTTTGCTTCAGCTCAACCTGCTGAGTAGCTGGGACTACAGTTACATACCATAAGGCCTGGGTTTTTCCCTCCTCAGTGCCGAGGTTCAAACCCAGGTACACTCTACCACTAAGTACATACTGGCATCATTTGTAATCCATTCCAAAAAGACAAGAAACAAGTTTGCTTAGCCCAAAGAGCAAGAAAAGATGAGGCCAACATGAATTTTGCTGAGTAGACAGGCAGGGGACTCTTTCCCATATGATGGGAAGAGATGGTTAGAATGAAAGGGACTCTCTAGAAACTTGCAGTTTCTTCACTGGACTATGGTGGTGTGCTTACACATGCACACACATGTGTGTGTGTCCCTCCTATCAGTGAGCATGCAGGAACCCCCAGCAAGAGGACAAAGCCATCTTACACTGGGGCAATGGAAATGGCTTCTTCAGCTGTATGGGAGGCGGCATCTGTTTTCAGGTACAAGATTCCCTCAAGTCACAGCCAGAATAAAAGGTGATTTTGGTACTGCTGTGGTTTGGCTTGGGACACTTGTGTTAAATGAAACTCATGGGAGTCCTCAGGCTAGCCTGAGCACACGGCCGGCTGAGGTGCAGCAAGAGCCCACGGAAAGCTTTGCTCAAGCACGAATGAATGACTCCTTGTAAGTTTCTGAAGCAGCACAGCTCCAGCCAGGACAAGGTGCTCCCGGGAGGAACCTCCCATCAGGGGACTCATCATTTTCACGTGGCCAGATGTCCAAAGAGAAGCCGGGACACCCCAGAGACTGTGAGCATGCTGTCACAGGCCACACAGGTAATAGTGTGAGCAATCCCTGGAGGGGAGCTTGTGGCCTGGCAGCAGGCTCCTGACTCCTGGAGATTTGAGTTAGTGATGAGGGTCAAGATGGAATTAACTACTGCCATTGATGTACAGTGAGCCCAGGCTAGAGCTTTCCCCTGCACAACTTCACTGAATCCTTGCCCTAGGACATTGACTCTTTCCTGCAAAGAAGGACACTGAAGTTCAGTCTGCACTGCCTGATACACAGTGGTGATAAATGTCCAGCAAAATTAAACAAAGAAAAGGAATTCAATGTCGCCTGGCGTGGTGGCGCATGGCTTTAATCCCAGCACTAGGAGGATCGCCATGAGTTCAAGGCCACCCTGAGACTACATAGTGAATTCCAGGTCAGCCTGAGCTAGAGCAAGACCCTACCTCAAAAAAAAAAAAAAAAAAAAAAAAAAATTCGGTGCTATATTGCTTGTGGTCAGTTCTGCTATATAACATTTCTTTTTTTTTTTTTTTTGAGAGGGTGGATAATCTTCATATTATTAATAGCAGTAGTACACAACATTTCTATAATACAGAAAGCTTCTCTGAGCAGGGCTCATTTATCGATTCACTGAAGATAACACTGAAGAGAACATCTCCTATGGGGCCAGATGGACAACCCAAATGAAGGTCAAGATGACCTGGGTGTCAGTCAAGGATGCTGAATGACTCTGGCAACCAGAACTCCCAGGCTTGCTTTTCACTCAGCCACTGCTTTCCAAGGCTAAACCTTGGGAAATTATATCATAAGAAATGTTGGGTCTAATTGTTTGGTTTTTTCCTAAAGGATGGAGGGTAACATTCTTCTTGGATCCACAGCCTCAGGCTCAGGCAGGGTGGGAACAGAAAACATCAGTGATTGGTTTTGAACTGGTGGAGCCAAGACGGAGGCACTGGGAACTTTAGCTTTGGGGCTGCAGCAGGTTGCCTTCATTTGTGCCTCTACCAAGGCAGCATCCATCCATCCATCCATCCATCCATCCATCCATCCATCCCTCCATCTGATAAATATGTGAGCTCCAGATAGTGCCCAGTACTATGGCAGGCCCAAGAGATCGCACCTGCCTTTCTTTTGCCTCCTAATGTTAAAAGAGGGTACTTTAAAATTTGTTATTCTTTTAATTTACTTATTTCCAAGGAGAGAGTGGGGGGAGAGAATAAGAATGAAAGGGCATACCAGGGTTTCAAGCCGCTGCAAACTCCAGATACATGCGCCACTTTGTGCATCTGGCTTTACATGGGTATTGGGGAATCAAACCAGGGTTATTGGGCTTTGCAGACAAGTGCCATAACCACTGACCAATTTCTCCAGCCCACAAGGGAGTACTTTTAAAATATTTTTTTAAAACTTATTTTCAAGGAGAGAGGAAAGAGAGAGCATCTGGTTTTACGTGGGTACTGGGGAATTGAACCCCGGGCCTTTAGACTTTGCAAGCAAGCGCCTCTAACCGCTGAACCCTCTCTCCAGCCCAAGGGGGTACTTTTTTTTTTTTTTTTAATAAATACTTCGATTTGGGTTTAGGGACTTGAAGCTGCTTAAAGAAAAGACAGGGCAGTTTTGTTTGTTTTAGTCCCTAACAAAAAGCTCTCAAGACCCGTTCTATCGGGAGGGGAAGTCGCCTCCCAGGTGACCTCAGGCCAGGGCTCTCCAGGCGGCAGGCCCAGGTCCCAGGTCGGCGCGGGGCGGGGCGGGGCGGGGCGCGCGTGGGGTCCCCGCGGTCGCCGCCAGAGGGCAGCCGGGGAGCGCTCCGGGAGCCGAGGCCGAACCCCCCAGGTGAGCGTGATTCCACCAGTGGGGCCGTCCCCACTTTTCTTTCGGGGACCCAGTCTCCTGGGGACCTCGGAATGAGTTTGACTCCAAGGCAGGAGCCGCAGGGGACGCGTCCGGTGTCCCCTCCCCGCGCGAAGCGGGCGCTGTGACTCGGGAGATGTGCGAGAGCCACGCTGGGGACGAGCCCTGGGCACCGCCGGGGCGCGGGCCGGGCCGGGCCTGGCGCTCCGGGAGCTTCCCTCCCGGGCCGCGCCCGCCCGTGGCCGTCCACGAGTCCCGGGCTGCCCCTGAGCTGCTCCGGGGTCAGCGCTCGGCTCTGCTCTCCCCCGACGCCCGCTGGCCCTGGGCGCAGGGGGTTGGGGTCCTCGGCGGGGCCGGGGCGACTGGGAACCCCTCCCCCGGGGGGCGTCCCCCGCGCGGGAGCGGCGGCGGGGGAGGGGCGCGGCGCGGCGGGGCGGCCGGCCGGCAGGCGGCGCTGTGCAGGGCCGGGCGGGCCGGGCGTTCCCGCGGGCGAGTCAACAAGTGAGCGCGGTCCCGGCGCGCACGTGCGGCCGGCGGGTTGGCGGGAAGGGCCCGGCGTCCTCGCGACCCACCGGGGCTGCGGGGTGGGGAGTGGGTGTGCCCTCAGCCTGGCTCGGGAGGGATCCAACGCTGCGGATGATTGGCGTGGGACGCCGTGGGGGTCCTGGGCCCAGAGGTCTGGCAGGAGCTGGCATGTTGGCGCTCAGGGGTGGGTGCGCTCCGTGGTTAGCCTCTGGGACCCCTCCTCCCACACTCCATGTGATCAGGCAGAGGTTTGGGGAAGGGTTTCAGGCCACCCAGGATGCCCCCTCCCCCCCCGCTCAGAATAGCTCAGAATAGTTCCCAAGGTGGGAAGGGGTCGGGGTGGCGCACAGCGTCCACATGCTCCCTTTTATTGCGGAATGCAGAGAGAATTCTGTCGGGAGGTTCAAGGCTGGCAACTGCGAGGGTAGAGGGACCCACTGTCCACCCTGGTGGTCTGTCGCACTCCCCAGAGTGGCCATGGGGAGAGAGGTCGGATGCTGATGGTTGGAAACCCATCCTTGGTGGGATCTGAGGACGGGGCATCCAGGTGTCATCCCCTGTCTTTGGTGGCAGTCAAGCTGTGACGGTCACAGAAGTGGGAGGAAGGGGCTGCGCTGAGGGTTTAGGGAGAACCTTGGCACTTACTGCGCTGTGGTCCAGGCTCCGTCCTGCCCACACACGCGTGTATACAACCCTTCATCCCTCTCTGTCATCCACTTTGATCCTGTCTGGAAAAAGAAGAAAAAAAAAAAGCCAAACCATGCGTTCGCTTTGCCTTCTTTCTCTCTCTGTTACATCTTACCGACAAACACTGCACCTGCTGTCTCCTGTCCTCCCCTTCCCTTAATCCCCCAGCCAACTGCTGCTACCCCGCCACTTGCCAGAAACTGCAAACTTGCTTTCTTGAAAGTCATCTTATTTCCCGATACTGCCTTCTGTCCCACTGTCCTCTAGGAAGTTGACCCCTGGATATCCAGGTCTGCTTTGTAGTCTTTCTTCACTTGGCTGCCATCCTTTCTGGACATGCCTGTCTCCTGGCTTCGTTCTTTCCTCTTCACCGGTTTCTTTTCTGAGCTCTCTTTTGTCTTTTCTGGAACACACTGGCCAGGCCCAGTGTATAGCTTCTCACGAGGCTGTCATGGAGGCCCCTGGGACAGGCGTGCTGTGTGGTGTCTAGCTTGCTCTACGGAGATGCCCAAAGTCACTGCAAACAACATGCCTAGATCTGGCTTCTGTCCCTGGCTGCTGCCTGTTTCACTTCCTGGCAGTGGGTTTTCTTTGTTTTCTCTCATACCACACTTGCCTCAGAAATGTCTTCCCTTCCCTATCTGCTTTGTGACTGGCTCTTTCAGCCTGGAGCAGTGTAGTCCAGAGGATAGAAACATCTGTTGACAGCCCTATCTGCAAGCCACCTGCCATACTACCTCTAGAATGAATGGCCTTTGACTTTGTCACGACCTCCTGCCTCCATCCACCCCCTTGTCTCCACCCCCTGCCCTGAGAACTTGGCAGAGTCTATGGATTTCCATCCTTCAAGGCTCAGCTCCTTCCCTGGATCCCCAGGCTTTGTGACCTGGGCTGCCCTGAGTCCCAGGCTGTCTGACCCGGGTTGCCCTGAAGTCCCAGATTATCTGACCTGGGCTGCCCCGAGTCCCAGGCTGTCTGACCTGGGTTGCCCTGAGTCCCAGGCTGTCTGACCCGCGTTGCACTGAGTCCCAGGCTGTCTGACCCGCGTTGCACTGAGTCCCAGGCTGTCTGACCTGGGCTGCACTGAAGCTGGTTTCCAGTCTCTTCTTGCCTCCCTGTCCTGGTCACCCTCTTGTCCCTACCTCTTGCTACTTTGCTCAGGTGCTGTTTCCTGGGAAAGTTTGTCCCCTTTCCTGGCCCTATGCTCTTGAGTTGCTGCAGTCATTTGCAGCCCTACTGTACTCAACTCTAATGGTGTCTATAAGCCTGTTCACTTTCTCCGGGCATTTCTGGCACTGGGCATCATACAGGTGCTCAGTAAACACATTCCTTCTCCCAAATTTCCAAGAGTTCACCTCCCCATTGCCTCCAGAACTCACGCCAACTCTATCTCCTTCTAAAAGCAGTCTGTTCTTCCAGATTCTAGACAATCTGCTCCTCCAGGCGTTCGGATGGTTTGGTTACAGAGTGCTCCACACAGTTTAATCCTCAGTCTTCTCTGCTGGTAGCTTCCCAGGGTGCCAGGGGTGTGAGATTCTCTTTGCTACCTCTTTAACTGCAGCAGCTGTTATTGGATGAGGCATTCTGTGTCCTATGTTGGGCAGTGTCCAGGCATTTGCTGATTTTGTGTTCTTATAGCCCCCAGAGAGGTGCATAGTAGGCTCACTTAGTCTTAGTTCTGACGGAATGCAGGCTGTCTGTCCTGGTAGTGTATGTGCTCCACATCTTTGGTGTCCCTCGGTGCCTGGTCCAGATGTGCATACTGATGACTTGAGACCAGGGAAGGACTTGGGTAATGACAGATGGGTAATGGAATCTGTGGCCTGGGGAGCTGGGGAGTTTGTGACATCAGCCAGGGAGACCCGGGAAAAGGTCCGTTTTCTGGTCTGTCCTTAGAGTTGTGGACTAGAGATAGCAATGCCAGGTCCTTAGGTCTGTTCTTCCAAAGTCCCTAAGTGTCCATCCCCTTAGGACATCTTTAGATGTCTTTTTGGACCTTCAACTAAGTTTCTTTAGAAGGCATCATTCCCTTCTCTTGCAGGCCACTGTCATATGAAAATGAGCTCCTGCTGTGAAATCCCGTTACCATAGCAACCAGTAGTGTGAGGCCCAAGTCTCTTGCTCCTAGGTCTCTACACTGTGCTCTTTGAGGGACTTTTATTTTTTTTTTTTTGTCTTTGTCGCCTAAAAAAAATTAAATATTCCTCTCCTCTCCTTTTGCATAGACATTATTTTTTTTGTTTGTTTTTTTCCAAGAAATGACTTCTGGGTACTGTTGGTGCCCCAGCAGGTTGTCACCAGGCTGTTGGCACACCATTAATAATGACCTCAGACTAATGTCCTTTGTTTAGGCCACACTTTGAATGATACCCAGTGCCCCATGGGTAAAAGGACAGCATTGCAGTCTGCTTCACGTTGCTGGCAGAAAATACCCGACCAAGAGCAGCTTGTGGAAGGAAAGGGTTTATTTTGGCTTACAGACTGGAGGGGAAGCTCCATGATGGCAGGGAAAAACGATGACATGAGCAGAGAGTGGACATCACCTTCTGGCCAACATTAGGTGGAAAACAGCAGCAGGAGAGTGTGCCAAACACTGGCCATGGGAAGCTGGCTATAACACCCATAAGCCCGCCCCTAACAATATATGGCCTACAGGAGGATCCACTTCCCAAATTGCCACCAGCTGGGGACCTAGCACTCAGAACAGATGAGTTTATGGGGGACACAAACCACCACAGACAGTAACTGTGGCTTTGGTGCATCTTGAATGTCTGGCGTCCTGCTGTACCCTGCTGCACAGGGTGGGGAAGTTGCTTGTCTTCAGGTGCAGTTCAGAGCAGCCTTGCTCATAGACATCCTGTCGGGGCCACCCACAATGTGCCTTTGGGTATCCCAGATACTAGTATGGACTGACTGTTCATTGAGCACAGATGCAGTACCCTTATTTAATCCCTCACCAAGAGATGCTAAAAATAATGATATTATTCTCATTTTAGAATCTTTTAAATTTCAAAAAAATTTTAATTTATATATTGGATAGAGACAGAAAAAGGCAGCTAGAGAGAGAATGGGCATGCCAGGGCCTCTAGCCACTGCAAATGAACTCCAGATGCATGCGCCCTCTTGTGCATCTGTTTTACATGGGTCCTGAGGAATCGAACCTGGGTCCTTTGGCTTTGCAGGCACGTGCTTTAACCATTGAGCCATTTCTCCAGCCACTCATTTTACAATTAAGGAAACTGGTACACAGAGAGGTTGTTTGTCAAAAGACATACAGCAAGTATGTGAAAGAGTTGAAACTTTAGTCTTGGGAAGCCTGACTCTATAGCTAGAGGAAGACTGTGTTTAAAGTATGAGGGCTGGAGAGATGGCTCAGCAGTTAAGGTGCTTGCCTGCAAAGCCTAATGACCTGGGTTCAATTCCTCAATACCCACATAAAAGCACAGTGGCACATACATCTGTTGTTCATTTGCAGTGGCTAGACGCCCTGGCATGCCAATTCATTCTGTCTGTCTCTCTTCTCTCTATCTCTCTGCTTGCAAATAAATGGGGAAAAAAAAACCTTTTTGGTTTTTCAAGGTAGGGTCTTCTCACTCTAACCCTGGCTAAAATTTTTTTAATTAAAAAATTTATTTATTTATGGGCTGGAGAGATGGCTTAGCGGTTAAGGCACCTGCCTGCTAAGCCTAAGAACCTGGTTCCAATCGCCAGGTCCCACGTTTAGCCAGGTGCAAAGTGACGCAAGGGCGCAATGCTGCACTTGCCCACAAGGGGGCGAACACATCTGGCGTTCACAGCAGCTGAGAGGCTGCTGGCGCCCATTCTCTCTTTGTCTTCCTCTCCCTCTCTCTCTGTCTCTCTCTGTGTCTCTCTCTACACATAAAAAATTTAAAAATATTTATTTATTTATTTGAGAGCATCATACAGAGAGAGAAAGAGGCAGATAGATAGAGAATGGGCACGCCAGGGTCTCCAGCCACTGCAATTGAACTCCAGATGTATACGCCACCTTGTGCATCTGGCTTATGTGGGTCTGGGGGAATCAAGCCTCGAACTAGGGTCCTTAGGCTTCACAGGCCAGCGCTTAACCGTTAAGCCATCTTTCCAGCCCTAAAATATTTTTTTAAGAAGCATGAAAAGGCTGGGCGTGGTGGCGCACGCCTTTAATCCCAGCACTTGGGAGGCAGAGGTAGGAGGATCACCGTGAGTTCAAGGCCACCCAGAGACTACATAGTTAATTCCAGGTCAGCCTGGGCCAGAGTGAGACCCTCCCTCAAAAAACCAAAAAAAAAAAAAAAAAAAAAGAAAGAAAAGAAGAAGAAGAAGCATGGAAAGGTGAATTGGAGAGGTGGGACAGGTTGGCTTTTTCAAGATTTGAAGCTTAAAATAATAATTCTCAACATTTTATATGTCTCATGGTGGACAAGAGGCTTCAGTGAGAAGGGTGTTCCTGGAATGTTCAGAGTAAGCACTGTTTGTAGCAACCAGTAAAACTAGAAATCATAAGCAGTAGGTTGGACACATAAACTGGGCAAATGCAGACATTAGAACCTCACAGCCTTGAGAATGAACAGTCCACAGCCACATGGTGCCGTGTGGATGAATCATACAAACAGAATGTTGAGCCAGAGCAGCAGAAGGAGCCAGACATAAAAGAGCCCATAGCATGTCTTCCCATTTATATAAGCGCCAGCAGAACAAACCCACAGTGGGGCAAAGTTAGTGGTGTTTTCCCAGAGGCAGCGGGGAAGGCTTGGGGAAGCTGACTTGTAATGTATGTTTTCTTTTGTTCTATTAAAGAGACAGCGTCTGGCTATGTTGCCCAGGCTGGCCCTGGAAATCATGGGCTCAAGTAATCCTCCTCTGGCAGTAATCCTGCCTCAGCCTCCAAAGCACATCCAGCTTGGGTTTTCTTTGTCTTCGTTTTTTTATTTACTTACTTATTTATTTATGAGAGGGAGAGAGAAAGAAGAGAGAGAGAATGGCCTCTAAGCCACTGCAAACAAACTCCAGACTCATGTGCTACCCTGTGCATCTAGCTTTACGTGGGTACTAGGAAATCAAACCCAGGTCCTTAGGCTTTGCAGGCAAGCATCTTAATGCTGAGCCATCTCTCCAGCCCTGTCTTTGTTGCTTTTTTTAAAAAACAAATATATTTGCAGAGAGAGAATGGGCACGCAAGGGCCTCTAGCCACTGCAAACGAACTCCATATGCATGTGCCCCCTTGTGCATCTGGCTAATGTGGGTTCTGGGGAATCGAACCTGGGTCCTTTGGCTTTGCAGACAAATGCCTTAACTGCTAAGCCATCCCTCCAGCCCTGTTGCTTGTTTTTTTTGAGGTAGGGTCTCACTCTAGCTCATGCTGATCTGGAACTCATTCTGTAGCCCAGGCTGGCTTTCAATACACTGATTCTCCTACCTTAGCCTCCTGAGTGGAATGCTAGGATTAAAGGTATGATCCGTCACACACTTAAGCATTTTTTGTTATTTAAATCTGGATTGGTCACATAGTTGTATTCATATTGCTGGAATTTATCTCTTTTTTAATTTACATTTTTATTTATTTATGAGAGAGAGGGAGAGAATGGGTACACCACAGTCTCTAGCCACTGCAAACAAACTCTATATGCATGTGCCACCATGTGCATCTGGGTTTTGGGGAATTGAGCCTGGGTCCTTTGGCTTTGCAGCCAAGTGCCTTAACCACCATACCATCTCTTCAGTCCTGGAATTTATCTCTTATTTATTTATTTTTTTATGTTGCTAGGGACCAAACTCACAGCCTCTCGCATGCTTGGCAAGGATTCTGTCCCTGAGCTATACCAAAAAGTCAAGATACATTTGTCAATTTTGCTATCTGTTTTTCCTGTGTATGTTATTTTAAGCAAGCACCTTTAACCATTGAGCCATCTCTCCAGCCCCGTAACATGTTATACTTCAATAAAATGTACCAAAATAGCAAAAGAGGCAATAGTGATCCTAAACCCTAAGTAAATACACACATATATGGCCTGTTAGAAGGGCCACACCTTTGACCTCGCTGACTTTGTGAGGAAGTGACATGAGTATCCATCCACAGGCTAGAAAGGTTGCCGTGGGGATAGGTCATCTGTGGCTGCTTCTCCCCTGCATCCCACTGGCTCACTTAGCTAGTAGGTGGTCCAGTCCCTGGATATTCCAGGGATGCTGGTTGCTGGGAGTTGGGCCAGCTTGGTGGAATTGCAGAATCTGGGTCTGGTTGGTGCTGCAGCCCTGGTCCAGACCCCAGTCCTCAGCAGTGACCTACCTGCAACCCAGCATTTCAAGGATCACACTGGCATGCAGAGCAGCAGCGCATGCTGAGAGAGCGGCCCCTCCGTTCTCACGGCACTTCTGTGCTGCTAAAAATACCGGAGCACCTTATGTAAGACATGTAAGACGGCAGGCGTGTCTTATGCACCTTACATAAAAGCAGTCTTTAGGCTCTGAACAGTCAGTTGCATGTCATCCTGACCGTGATTATGAAGTTGTTGTTGTTGTGTGTATTCTGAGTGGTATGCATGTGTGTGGGTGCATATATGTGCAGCCAGTAGCTGACATCAGCTATCTTCCTCAGTCATGTTCCACCTTATTTTATTTTATTTTATTTTATTTTTTATTTTATTATTTTATTTTATTTTAATTTTTGGAGAGAAACACAGAGAGAGATAGAGAGAAAGGGAGAGGAAGACAGAGATGGGCGCGCCAGCAACCTCTCAGCCCCTGTGAACAAAATCCCGATGTGTGCGCCCCCTTGTGGTCAAGTGCGGTATTGCGCCCTTGTGTCACTTTGCATCTGGCTAAACATGAGACCTGGAGATTGGAACTGCTGGAGATTGGAGCCAGCGTTCTTAGGCTTAGGAGGCAGGTGCCTTAACTGCTAAGCCATCTCTCCAGACCCCACCTTTTTTTTTTTTTTTTAAGACAAGGGTCTCTCCTTGAACCTAGAGCTAGACAAGCCAGCTAACAAACCCCAGGGATCCTCATGTCTCTGCTTCCCCAGTGCTAGGAGTACAGGTGTGGCTGGGAATCAAAACTCAAGTCCTCGTGCTTGGTGGCAAGCATGCACTGAACCATCTCCCCAGCCCCTCGTGGAGGGTTCTGGGGGGTACTGCTACTCAGCTCTGCTGCCTGATTCTCATGTTGGTGTGGTTTTGCCGTTGAGTCTGGTCCATACAAGCTGTGAAGTTTCCCCTCACCAAGCCCCAGTCACTAACTGTAGACCCTCTGTTTCACCGAGACGCAGCATCTTGGTGTAGAAGAGCTCTCTCCATCAGTGACCAGGTGCCCATTTGGCCTATGCTGTCTGTGCTAAGGTCAGCCCAGCTCATTGTTGGACGGTGATTTCATAGTAAGGAGAAAGATCAAAACAAAACAGAGGCACAAAATGCTTGGCTGAAACCAACAGGAGAATTTTCCTAGGGGCCAGACTTATAACTCCATGTGACCCACTGGGAAAGGAGTACCACCATATATGCAGTTTGTTTATTTTTTATTTTAATATTTCATGTATTTATTCGAGAGACAGGCAGATAGAGAGAGAGAACAGGTATGCCAGGGCCTCTAGCTACTGCAAACAAACTCTAGACACATGTACCACCATCTGCATTTGGCTTACATGGCTACTAGGGAATTGAACCTGGGTCCTCAGGCTTCATAGGCAAGTGCCTTAACTGCTAAGCCATCTTTCCAGCCCAGTTTTTTTTTTATTTTTTGAGGCATGGTCTTGCTGTGTAGCCCAGGTTGGTCTGAAACTCACAATCCTGCAGCCTCAGTCTCCTGAATGTTGGGATTACAGCCATAGGCCTCCATGCCTGACTTACAATGGACACTATTTGGCAGAACCTTGTGCACCTGGCTTTATGTGGGTACTGGGGAATCGAACCTGGGTCCTTAGGCTTCGCAGGCAAGCACCTTAATCACTGAGCCATCTCTCCAGTCCCCCTTTAAATTTATTTATTTATTTGAGAAACAGACAGAGTGTGAGTATAGGTATGCCAGGGCCTCTTGCCAATGCATACACACTCCAGATGCATGCACCACTTTATGCATCTGGCTTTACATGGGTACTGGGTAATTGAGCACAGGCTGTCAGGCTTTGCCGACAAGTGACTTTAACCCATGAACCATCTCTGCAGGCCCCTAATTTTTTTTAATTAAAAAAAAAATTTAGACAGTGTCTCATGTAGCCCAGTCTGGCCTGGAGCTTACTGTGTAGCTGAGGATGACCTTAAACTTGTGTCACCTTGCCTCCACCTCTCAAGCACTGGGATTACAGGCATATGCCATCACACCGCTTTTTGCAGGGCTGGGGACCACATCTGGGGCTTTGTGTGTGTTAGACAAGCACTCTGCCAATTGCACCACATCCCCCAGCCCTATAATTTTAATTTTAAAAAATATTTTAAAGATAGACACAAAAGGCATATCTTTTTATAATTCCAAGAAACCTGTGGCAGTGGGAGGTGGGGTCTGGAAAATCCAGAGGTTCCAACCAGCCAGTCTGGTGTTCCCAGCAGCAAAACAATGACACCTGTCTTAAATAGGGTGGAAGGTGAGGACCAACAACCTGAGGTTGCCCTCCAACTTCCACATATGTCATGGTGCACACACACAAAAAGTTATATATATATATATATATATATATATATATATATATATATATATATATATATATATATATTTGGTTTTTTGAGGTAGGGTCTCAGTCTGGCCCAGGCTGACCTGGAATTCACTATGTAGTCTCAGGGTGGCCTCGAACTCACGGCGATCCTCCTACCTCTGCCTCCCCAGTGCTGGGATTAAAGGCGTGTGCCACCATGCCTGGTTAAAAATAATAATTTTATTGTGGTATAATTTTGTGTGTGTATGTTATGTTGGAGATCAAACCCAGAGGTTTGTGTATGGTTAGTAAGCACTGTAGCACTGAGCCATAACATAGCCTTTGATGTGTACATCACAGAATTCAATCATTTTAAGGATACAGTCTGTTTTAAATTATTTTCTCCCTTTTTGTGGTGCTAGGGATCAAATGTAGTACCTCATATTTTAGGCAAATGCTCTGCCACTGAACCATACTCTCAGCCCTGTTTTCAAAAAAAAATTAAATTTTTTTTTATTTATTTGAGACAGAGAGAAAGAGGCAGATAAAGATAGATAGAGAGTCAATAAAAAAAAATTTAAAATAAAAAAAATAAAATAAAAAGAATTGATTGATTTTATAAGTAAAATTAAAAAAAAGATAGATAGAGACAGAAAGAATGGGTGTGCCAGGACCTCTAGCACTACAAACAAACTCTGGGCCACTTTGTGCATCTGGATTTATGTGGGTACTGGGGTCCTAAGTTTTGTAGGCAAGCGCCTTAACACTGAGCCATCTCCCCAGCTGTGTTTTCCATTCTTAAAAGGAGAGGTGCTTTTGTAATTTCAAAAAGTCTAATCTAGGCTCCTTCCTAATACCAGAATCTGCCCCTCATTCCATCCCTGAGTCATGGCTGAGTGGGACACGGAGGCCATGACACAGTGTCTTGTATTTAGAGGTGGCTCAGATAGGCGGAAATTATTCCTGCTTTGAGCTGGGATCTGTCTCTTTGTCACTACCTGGGTCTGTCCCCTTAGCCATGTCATATGCTTTCCTTTTCCACAGAGAAAGATTTCATTGGTTCAGGACCTCAGCCACACCATCCTTCCCTGTATCCTTCAAAGTTCCTTGCAAAGTCTGTGGATGGCACAGGTTGTACATCCTGGGCTCCATACCAAGCTGAGCTCTGACCAGCTCATCACCCATCCCCCTGCAGGCTCATACTTGGGCTGTTAGCCCTAGATGGTGCTTGACCATGACATCCTTCTTTAATAGAATGCATACTTTGGGCTTGAGAAATGGCTTAGCAGTTAAGGTGCTTGCTTGTGAAGTCCAAGGACCCATGTTCTACACTCTAGGTCCCATCTAAGCCAGTCGCACAAGGTGACACAGTGTGCAAAGTTACACGTGTGCACAGGGTGGGACACGTGTCTGGAGTTCCATTATAGTGGCTGGAGGCCCTGGTGCACCAATTCTCTCTCTTACTCTTTGTCTCTCTCGCTCTCTTGCATAAAAAAGTCAGTCTGTTGGGCTTACCTCACAAAGAAAAGTAAAGAAAAAAAGAGTGCATACTTTTTTGAATTATAAAAGTAATTCATGTATTCTGTGGGAAGTTTAGAAAATACAGAAGAAAATAAAAGTCTGATTAGCAACTTCCAGAGAAAACCACCATTTTATGTTTAAAAACAGAACAGACAGAAAAACACCAAATGAAAGAAAAATGTCCTGACATATATGTAACAGACGCTTTTCTTTCAGTTGGGTGTTTTTCTTTAATTATTACTCTGATATGAAGCAGTTTTAAATGTTTGTGAACTGAATGTTTGTGTTCCTCCAAAATTCATATATTGAAGCCATAACTCCTGGAATGGGTATATTTGGAGTAAAGAGTCATTGGGTTGAAAGAGGGCATAGAGGCTGGAGGTATGGCCCAGTAGTGAAGCATTTGCCTAGCATTCCTGAGACCCTAGGCCTTGTGTTTGAGCCCCTGTACCAGAAAGAGAGAGAGAAGAAGGAGATAGGAAGGGAGAGAGGGAGGGCTGGAAGGAGCCTGTCGTAGGGGAGGGCCCCTCTCTGGAGGGTTAGTGTCTTTAGAAGAGATAGCAGAGAACTCTCTTCCTCTCCCTGACATAGAAAGTCCTTTGAGGACATGGAGAAGGTGACAGTAGGTCACCCAGGAAGAGAGCTCTCCCAGGTCCTAATCAGCTGGCTCCTTGATCTTAGACTTCCAACCTCCAGAAATCAATGTCTGTGGGAAATCAATGAGATGTAAGCCTCCATCTACTGTACTTTGTTTCAGCAGCCCAAGCTGACTGATAAACATGATTAAGTCCGTCACTCTTTTGCACAAATGATTTCTCTCTTTGCTTTTGGGCTTGAAAGGTCTTCCCCACCCCAAGGTCAGATAGATATTCTTGATGTTGTTTTTTTTTCCTAATACAATCAACATTTATTTATTTTTAGTTTTATCAGGTGCATTTGTGTATGAGTAGTATGTGTGGTGTGCTTGTGTGTGTGTGTGGGGGGGGGTTATTCACGTGTGTGTGCACCGGTGGAGGCCAAAGGAGGATGTTGGGTGTCCTTCCCTATCACTCATCTGTGTATTTCCTGAGATAGAGTCTCACTGAACCCAGAGCTGCCATTTTTTTGGTCAGACTGGCTGACCAGTGAGCCCTAGTGATTCTCCAGTCTTCATTCCCCACAGTACTGGGGTTCCTAGCTTTTGAGACCCTTCTTTCTTCTGACAGACTCAAAACATGAGCTTTTTAAAAAATATTTATTTATTTATTTATTTAAGAGAGAGAAAGAGGTGTGGGGGGGAGAATAGTCACGCTTGGGCCTCTACCCACTGCAAAGAAACTCCAGATGCATGTGCCCCCTTGTGCATCTGGCTTACGTGGGTCCTGGAGAGTAGAACCGGGATCCTTTGGCTCTGCAGGCACATGCCTTAACTGCCAAGCCATCTCTCCAGCCCATAAGCTGTTTTCTTTTCCTTTTTTTTTTTTGTTTGTTTTTGTTTGTTTTTTGAGGTATGGTCTCACTCTAGCTCAGGCTGATCTGGAATTAACTATGTAGTCTCAGGGTGGCCTCGAACTCATGGTGATCCTCCTACCTCTGCCTCCTGAGTGCTGGGATTAAAGGCGTGCTCCACCATGCTTGGCCCATGAGCTGTTTTTATGTTATCTAAATATGGAAGTTTCTGGGCTTTCTATTTTCTCATTAATCTGTCTCATTTTTCTTCCACTGTTATATTTTGTTTGTTTGTTGTAATTTTTTTTTCTTTTTGGTTTTTCAAGGTAGGGTCTCACTCTAGCCCAGCTGACCTGAAATTCACTCTGTATTCTCAGGGTGGCCTTGAACTCATGGCAATCCCTCTGCCTCCTGAAGGTTTTTTTTTTAACTTTTTTAAATTTTTTATTATTTTTTTGGAGAGAGACACAGAGAGAGAGAGAGACAGAGAGAGAGAGAGAGAGAGGAAGACAGAGATGGGCGCGCCAGCAGTGTCTCAGCTGCTGCGAACGAAATCCAGACGTGTGCGCCCCCTTGTGGTCAAGTGCGGCATTGCGCCCTTGCGTCACTTTGCATCTGGCTAAATGTGGGACCTGGAGATTGGAACCGCTGGAGATTGGAACCAGTGTTCTTAGGCCTAGGAGGCAGGCGCCTTAACCCTTAAGCCATCTCTCCAGCCCTGAAGGTTTTATATATATTATGTATTTATTTGAGAGAGAGAAAGAGGCAGAGAGAGAGAGAGAGAGAGAGAGAGAGAGAATGGGCACGCTAGGGCCTCCAGCCACCGCAATCGAACTCCAGATGCATGTTCCCCCTTGTGCATCTGGCTTCTGTGGGTCCTGGAGAATCGAACCAGGATTCTTTGGCTTTGCAGGCAAGTGCCTTAACTACTAAGCCATCTCTCCAGCCTTTTTTTTTTTTTTTTTTTTTTTTTTTTTTTTTTGAGACAGGGTCTCATGTAGTCTAGGCTGGCTTGGAACTCACTATATAGTCAGGGATGACCCTAAACTCCTAATCTTCCTCCTGCATCCACCTCCTGAGTATTGGAATTATAGCCACGTGTCACCATGCTGCCTTCTTGGTAACTTTTTTTTTTTTTTTTATTATTTATTTGTTTGTTTGTTTGTTTGTTTGTTTATTTATTTATTTTGGAGAAAGAGAGAGAGAGAGAGAGAGAGAAGACAGATAGAGGAGCTCGCCAGCAGTGTCTCAGCTGCTGAGAACGAAATCCAGATGTGCGCGCCCCCTTGTGGTCAAGTGCGGCATTGCGCCCTTGTGTCACTTTGCATCTGGCTAAACGTGGGACCTGGAGATTGGAACCGCTGGAGATTGGAACCAGCATTCTTAGGTTTAGGAGGCAGGCGCCTCAACCCCTAAGCCATCTCTCCAGCCCTTTTTTGTTTTTTTGAGGTAGGGTCACACTCTAGCCCACGCTGACCTGGAATTCACTATATAGTCTCAGAGTGGCCCTGAACTCACGGTGATCTTCCTACTTCAGCCTCCCAAGTGCTGGGATTGCATGTGCCACCACACCCAGCTAAAAATTACAGATTTTTTTTTTTTGAGATCTCTCACTATGTTACCTCAGCTGGTCTTGAACTCATGAGCTCAAGCTATCCTCCTGCCTGAGCCTCCCAAGTTGTTGGGACACAGGTGTACGCCACAGTGCCCAGCTGGAAGTTAGAGAATTAAAAGAAAAACTTGTAAATGCATATACAAAAGCATATAAAACGTACATGTGTAGTTTATGAAGGGAATAAAGCAGACATTTGCTGGCTAACTTAAAAGATAAGAACACTACTAACCCTTTAGATATTGCTTGTATATGTCTCCTTAAACAGATCCACTCTTCCTGTCCCCAGGGGATAGCCTGTCCTGAATGCTGTTACCATCAATAATTGACAGCGCTTTTGAAAAACTATTTTATTTATTTGAAAGAGAGAGACACACAGAAAGAAAGAAAGAAAGAAAGAAAGAAAGAAAGAAAGAAAGAGGGGAGGGGAGGAAGGGAGGGAGGAAGGAAGGAAGGAAGGAAGGAAGGAAGGAAGGAAGGAAGGAAGGAAGGGGAAAGAAAGAAGAAAGAAAGAAAGAGAGAGAGAGGCAGATAGAGAATGGGCATGCCATGGCCTCTAGCCACTGCAAATGAACTCCAGACACATGTGCCACCTTGTGCATCTGGCTATGTAGGTCCTGGGGAATCAAACCTGGGTCCTGAGGCTTCGCAGGCAAGTACCTTAACCACTAAGCTATCTCTTCGGCCCTACAGCTCTTTTTTAAATGAATATTTTTATTTATTCATTTGCAAGCAGAGAGAGATAGAAGGGGGGAGAGAGAGAAAGAGAGGGAGAATGGACACTCCATGGCCTCCAGCTGCTACAAACTCCTGATGTATGTGCCACCATGCATCTGGCCTTATGTGGGTACTGGAGAGCCAAACCTGGGTTGTTAGGTTTTGCAGGCAAGTGCCTTAACCACTGAGCTATCTCTCTAGCCCCAGTTTACAGCTCTTTATACTTTTACCACAGATACTTATAACTATGATGCATCCTGTGATTTTGTATGCATTTGAGCTTTTATAAATGGAATCATTATATTTATTTTCTTCTTCTTGCCTTTATTTCTTGAGACAGGGTCTTATGTAGCTCCAGGCTGGTCTAGAACTCAGTATGTATCCAAGGATGACCTTGAGCTTCTGATCCTCCTGCCTTCATCTTCCAAGTGCTGTACACCATCACACAGTTTTATGCAGTGCTGGGGATTGAACCCAGGGCTTCATACATGCTAGGCAAGCACACTGTCTACTGAGCTACCTCCCCAGGCTTCCAATTTGTTACTAGTTCCACAGGTCCTGTTTGTGCACACTGTTGTTGTTCATTACTTTTTCATGACCCTTGGTGAACATGGCCGCCTTACCCCTTCTACCTGATGGGCATTGGCCTATTTGTGCCTTTCTGTCCTATCCCCAACATTCTTTCCAGGTGCAGGTTGGTCCGAGCTGTGTATGTGTGGGTGGAGTGACAAGATCACATGCTGCACAGAATCTGAAGCACCATGTGTTCCCTCCAGACAGTGCACTGCCTGTGTCACATCCTCATTTGTACTTAGTTCCATCCACACTTAGAGTGCATGCCAGCCTCTTGCACTAACACCTCACTGTGCTTTAAGTGCATCTCGCTGACTATTGTGGAGGTTCAGTGTGTTTATGGCTGTGTTTTCTCATTTACACGCCTGTACTTTCCTTAACCCTTTTCCCCTAGTAGATTATTTTCAATTCCTGGGAGATCTTCACACATTCACGTGGTGGTACTAATCCAGTGCCTACTTCTGTATAACAAATTCTTCCCACAGGATGTGGCTTTTCACTATCTTAATAGCATCTTTTGATGAACAAAACAGTCGGCTACTTCAGCAAGCTTGCCACTAACTAAAATTCAATATTTGTTTATGGTTCTATTCTTTTGTGGTTTTGAGGTTCAGACTATTGCAGTCATTGGATGCTGTGCACACAACGCCGTGCACAAACCTTACCTGGACGCTGTGCACACAATGCCGTGCACAAACCTTACCTGGACGCTGTGCACACAACGCCGCCGTGCACAAACCTTACCTGGACGCTGTGCACACAATGCCGTGCACAAACCTTACCTGGACGCTGTGCACACAATGCCGTGCACAAACCTTACCTGGACGCTGTGCACACAACGCCGCCGTGCACAAACCTTACCTGGACGCTGTGCACACAACGCCGTGCACACAATGCCGTGCACAAACCTTACCTGATCTGTCGTGATGAGTTAGATAGGGTAGCTTCTTTTTGGTTTGAAATGAGGTCTCGCTGCATAGGTCAGGCTGGGCTTGAACTCTGATTTCTCTTACATGATTTACCTCTCTTAGGAGTGACATTTCTGGGCCAGAGGGATGGGTCAGTGGTTAAAGACACTTGCTTGCAAAGTCTGACAGCCTGGGTTTGATTCCCCAGTACTCACATGAAGCCATAGGTACAAAGTGGTGCATGCTTCTGAAGGTTGTTTGCAGTGGCAAGAGGCCCTGGCATGCCCATTCTCTCTCTCTCTTTGCTTGCAAATAAATAAATAAATAAATAAAAACTTTTTTAAGTTAAAAAGGAGTAGAATTTCTAAGTGGAACTTTAAAAAATATATTTATTTGCAAGGAGAGAGAGAGAGAGAATATGGGGGCACAGGGCCTCTTGGCATTGCAAACAAATTTCAGATGCATGTGCAACTGGCTTTATGTGGGTCCTGGGGAATCAAACCCAGACCATCAGGCTTTGCAAGTAAGTGTCTTTAACCACTGAGAAACCTCTCTAGCATCCTGTAACTTTTTTTAAAACTGAAGCGTAGTATCCATTGAGAAGGCTGCATGCATCATCCATGTGCAGTGTGTTTCACTCACAGAGGAAGAACACCTACGAGGCTATCTCCCAGGTCATGTGTAAGACTGTTGCAGTCAGCTCCATGCTGCTGGGACGAATATCCAAGCAGACAGTTTTTGAGAGGAAGAGACTTATTTCAAGATCCAGGGGGAGGTTCCATCAATGCCTGAAGAATCTGGCTCCCTTGCACAGATCCAAGGAGAGAGAAACCACCAACATCCAGCAAACATCAAAAAGCAAGCACTCAGGCTGCTGGTGTCTTAAACAGGAAACTTAAATACCAGAGGCTATGGGGACATACATTCACATTCAAACCACCACAAAGACCTTGGCCTACATTGGGCTTTACTCCTGGTCTGTCCATTCTGGAAACTGAACCTTGAATAAGTGAAATCTCCCCCAGAAGAATATGGAAGACTATTGGAGGTACTTGTTCCTAACATGCAGCTGATAAGCCTAGAGGCTCAGACTGTTGCAGTTGCCCCAACCCAGTTCCTTTTTCCTTTTCTGTCAGAACCTTCAGCCTTCCCACTGCTGCTGAGCTTCAAGACTTCTAGTCATTAGGCAAGCAGACTTGATTTCTGTGTCTTAGAACCAAAGAACCCTGTTGGAGACAGTGTGCCCAATTAACGTCTAGAACCAAAAATTTAGCAGGGCTTGCCTCTCACAGTACTGAGCTCTGAGATAATCTAGCTGCCTTACCCAGTTTCTGAGGGAATTTTGTGAGTGTGTGTTGTGTGTATTCATATGTGTTCATGTGTGCCTAGAGGCCAGAGGACAACCTTGGGTGTCATCATCAGGTATGCTGTCTGTAGCAGACAGCTTCAGGTTCACTGAGATGAACTTCCAGACCAGGCACAGATATGGAGGAAGAGATTTACTGAAGCTTATAGATCCAGGGGAAGTTCCATAATGGCAGAAGAAGCTGGCCTGCCTTCATAGGACCAAACTCAGAGAGCAAAGCCAAAAGCCAGATGCCACACAACACAGCACACCTCAGGAACTCTAGCTAGGCACACTTTGTATATCTTTAGATTGAAATCCTAAACCCACCACCACACCTTAAGATCTGCCCAGTGACGCTGCCTCAGCCAGGTGCAAACAACAAACTAATAAAACACTGAATATATTGGGGGCCATCTATTTAAACTACCACACTGTCCATGTCCATTCATTCATTCATTCATTCATTCATCTGTGTGTATGTGTGTGTGTGTGTTGCGAACGTGTGGTCCAGGGCCTCTTGCCATGCAAGCTAACACACCAGACTCATGCACCATTCTGTGTACCTGGCTTTATGTAGGTGTTGGGGAGGTAAACCTGGACCAGTAGGCTTTGTAAGCAAGTGCCTTTAACCACTGAGCCATCCCCCCAGTGCCACCTCTTTTTTTTTTTTTTTTTTTTTTTTTGAGACAGGATCTCTTGTTAACCTAGAGATTACCAATTAGGCTAAACTGGCTGGCCAGAAAACTCCAGGGATCTGCCTGTCTCAGCTTTCCTAGAGCAGGGATTACAAGAGTATGCCACTACCTCTGGCATTTTGTGTGGGTAGTGGGGATTCAGGTCCTCATTCTTGCAAGGATTACCCACCTAGTTATCTCCCTGGCTCTAGTCCCAGAGTTTTTTGTTCTGCTTTGTTTCTCAATAGGATCTCACTCTAGCCCAGGCTGACCTGGAACTCACTATGTAGTCCCAGGCTGGCCTCAAACTCAAACTCACAGTGATCCTCCTACCTCTGCCTCCCTAGTATTGGGATTAAAGGTGTGCACCATCACATCTGGCTTAGTCCGAGGTTTTTTTTTTTTTTTTTAAATTTGTAGACAGAGGAAAAACTAGAGAATGAATGGGTGCACCAGGGCCTTTAGCTACTATAAACAAACTATACTTTGTGCATCTGGCTTTACATGGGTACTGGGGAATTGAACCTGGGTCATCAGGCTTTGCAGACAAGTACCTTAACTGCTGAGCCATCTCTCCAGCCCAGTTCCTGAGGTTTTGTATGACCTGTTTGAGTATCTGTGTGTGGTTGTTTATTTGCTTTTGTTGTTTGGTACTAGGGCCTTGCACATGCTGAGCTACATTCATAGCTCCATGACTTCATTTGAACAATTGAATTCTTGGCCTGTCAGGTAAACTTCCAAGTAGAGAGTCACTTAAGAGTTAACTGAAAAAGTTTGCAACAGGCAGGGGGGCGGGGAATAGTGGTGGATGGTTTGCCTAGCATGCACAAGGCTCTGAGTTTGATCTCCAACACCTTAAAAAAAAAAAGCAGCACATTATTTCAGACATCTGGACTTGGTGAGATACTTCCCTTACTCCTTACTTTAAATTCAGTTCCCAGTTTTGAAACAATTTTCTCTCAGTCCCCAGTGGCAAGTTAATGGAGAACACTGGCTTAATTTAGAAGGCAAAATGTAGGAGTCTGTGTTACTTTCTGGATTTCATTTTTGGAAACCAGGTTCACCCCTCTTGTTTCCTAATAGTGTATTAGGTGAGGGAGTGTTGGGTGCAGGGGTAAGAAAGCCAGGGCTCCATCACAGCAACCCTTCACTCTAGAAGGTTCCCACTTAAGTTGCTCTACCCTGAATGTGGCATCATCTGAAAGTAAAAACGGAAATTAATTCTCTTCTGGTTTCTTTCTGCTTCTTCTTCCTTTTAACACACACACACACACACACACACACACACACACACACACACTATTATTATTATTATTATTATTATAATTATTATTATTTTGGTTTTTCGAGGTAGGGTCTCACTCTAGTCCAAGCTGACCTGGAATTCACTATGGTAGGGTAGCCTCGAAATCACAGTGATCCTTCTACGTCTGCCTCCCGAATGCTGTTATTAAAGGCGTGCGCCACGAAGCCCAGCTTCTTCTTTTTTTAATACTATCAAATCACACAGGTTAGTGACAGGTAACGACCCAATTTCAGCTGGCCTCTGAATTGTCACAGTGCTTGTCCTTGTTAATGTCAGGGTCTGGGAAAGTATTTGATCAAGGGGAAGGTGCAGTGGGTGAAGTTGGCCAAGAAAAGGTCAGAGATGAATGTGAAATTATTTCCAGGCCCCATGGAAAGAACCATCCTGGGCTGCCTCCCAGCTGCCTGTGTTGTTCCAGCTTTCATTCTGTTTCCAAGGTCCTTTCTCAGAGCTGGTTCCCGCAGTACCCTTTCCCATCTGCCATCTCCGAGTATGCAGGGTGACGGGGGTGGGATAGGGAAGTGGGGGGGGGCTGCTCTTATTTCCACAAATCACTTCTCAGAGTGGTTTTGACCCCAGTTTAGACACAAAGACATCTCAACCACTGTCTGGATTTATTCAGACCTTATACTTTTAACTTGAGCTAAACAAAAACAGGACCTCAATATTATTATTATTTTACATATTTTTATTTATTTATTTGCAAGCAGAGAGGGATAGAGAGGAGAGAGACAGAATGGGCATGCCAGGGCCTCCAGCTGCTGCAAATGAACTCCAGATGCATGCATCACTGAGCATCCGGCTTTATGAAGGCACTGAGGACTCTAACCTGACTTAGGCTTTGCAGGCAAGTGACTTAACCGCTGAGCCATCTCTCTCCGTCCTAAATCATCATCATCATTATTTTTGTTGTCGTTTTATTTTTGTTTTTTTGTTGTAGGGTTTCACTCTAGCCCAGGCTGACCTGGAATTCACTATGTAGTCTCAGGGTAGCCTTGAACTCACAGTGATCCTCTTACCTCTACCTCCTGAGTCCTCAGACTAAAGTGTGCATCACCACACATGGCTCATTATTAGTATTTTGAGGTTGGGGCTCGCTTTAGCCAAGGCTGACCTGGAATTTACTCTGTAGTTCCAGGCTGGCCTTAAACTAACATTAATCCTCTTATCTCTGCCTCCTGAGTGCTGGGATTAAGGTGTGTATCACCATACATGGCTCATTATTATTATTATTTTGATTTTTTGAGATAGGGTCTCAGCCTGATCTAGAATTCACTATGTAGTCTCAGGGTGGCCTTGAACTCACAGCAGTCCTCCTACTTCTGCCTCCCAAGTACTGGAATTAAAGGGATGTGCTACCATGCCCAGTTCATTATTTTTTAAAAATATTTTATTTATTTATTTGCAAGCAGAAAAAGAGAGGGGATGGGTGTGTCAGGGCCTCCTGCCACTGCAAAGGAATACCACTTTGTACATTTGGTTTTATGTGGGTACTGGGGATTTGAACCCAGGCCACTAGACTTTGCAAGCAAGTTCCTTTAACTGCTGAGCCATCTCTGCAACTCAGGACCTCATTCTGACCATGACATAAGTCTATAACAACACAGCACAGACTGGATAGCTTGTAAACAACAGAGGTTTGTGTCTCATGGGTCTGGAATCTGAGAAGTTCAAGGTGCAGACAATGCTTTGTCACTGTTTCCATGTCATGGAAAGGACCACTGAGCTTTCAGAGGGGTTTTGGGTTTTGCTGTTGCTACCAGTGCAGAGGATGAAATTCAGAGCCTCTTCTTTTTTATTTTTATTTTTTATTTATTTATTTTAGGGTTTTCGAGGTAGGGTCTCGCTCTAGCCCAGGCTGACCTGGAATTCAGTATGTAGTCTCAGGGTGGCCTTGAACTCATGGCAATCCTCCTACCTCTGCTTCCCAAGTGCTGGGATTAAAGGCATGCGCCACCATGCCCAGCCTTTTTTTATTTTAGAGAGATCCAGACAGAGAGAGAGAGAGAAAGAAAGAGAATTAGCATGCCAGGGCCTCAGCCACTAGAATCGAACTCCAGACACTTGTGCCACCTAGTGGGCATGTGTGACCCTGTGCTTGCCTCATCTTTGTGTGTCTGGCTTATGTGGGATCTGGAGAGTTGAACATGGTTCCTTAGGCTTTGCAGGCAAGTACCTTAACTGCTAAGCCATCTGTCTAGCTCCAAGGCCTCTTTAATAAGGGTACTAACTCCTTTGAAGGAGGCTCCACCTTCATGGCCTTATCGTCTATACAAAGCTTCATCTTTCTCTCTCTCTCTCTTTTTTTTTTTTTTTTTTTTGATTTTTCAAGGTAGGGTCTCACTCTAGCTCAGGCTGACCTGGGATTCACTATGTAGTCTCAGGGTGGCCTCAAACTCATGGCTATCCTCCTACCTCTGCCTCCCAAGTGCTGGGATTAAAGGCATGTGCCACCATGCCCAGCAAAGCCCCATCTCTTAATACTGTCACTTTAGGGATTAGGATTTCTGCATAAATCTGGGTGGGGAGGCAGAGGGCATAGATCTTTGGATCCTAGCCGGCTCCCTCTGGAGTCCCGCTGAATTGGTCTTGGCTGTGAGCACCTTGCTTGGTTAGAGCTGCAGGTGTTTATGGGCATGGTGGGTGTGCCCAAGTCATGTCTATAGGCTGAATGGCATATGAGGACTCCTCCTGGAAGAGACTTTGGTTTGGTTGTTTTATTAGGGAAACTTGATAACAAATGATGTGGTGTATCTAGTTTTTTAAAACAGTGCTTTTTTTTTTTTTTTTTTTTTTTTTTTTTTTTTTTTTGGAGACAGGGTCTTGCTATGTACCCAGGCTAATCTGGAACTCATGATCCTCCTACCTCAACCTCCCCAGTGCTGGGATTATAAGGCATGACAACTGGTTTTTACCATTATTCCACTTCTCCTTCCTGCTTCTTTCCTTTCTTCTCCCCTCCCTCCCTTTTGTCTTATTTGTGTTTTGAAACAGGGTCTCCTATAGTCCAGGCTAGCCTCACCTCCACACAGGGACACCTCTCTGACTGTTCACAGAAATACCCTGAGGGCTGGACCGGCCACAGACTTCCCACACTCAAACTTCAGGTTCCAGTCATAGGGAACTGGGTATCCTCAATAGGGTGACTGGTAACTATTTTTTTTAAATTTTTTATTTATTTATGAGAGAAAGAGGGAGAGAGAAAGAATGGGCATGCCAGGGCCTCCAGCCACTGCAAACAAACTCTATATGCATGTGTCACCATTTGCATCTGGCTTATGTGGGTACTAGGGAGTCGAACCTAGGTTCTTAGGCTTTGCAGGCAAGAGCCTTAACTGCTAAGCCATCTCTCCAACCCCATATGAAACTAATTCTGCAAAGAGAGGGTCAGTTGGGCATGAAAAGGCCTCAGCTGGAATAGAATTACCTTTGCTGAATTAAAAGTTTCTGTCCAGGTCATGCAATGGGGTCAGGGAAGAAAGGACAGGCAACAGAGGTAGCCAGGACCCCAGAACCCCACTGTGTGCTGACCTGACAGGCAGAGATCGAAGGGCCTGGGTATGTTGGTGCACACTTGTAATCCCAGCATTTGAGAGATGGAGGCATGCAGATCAGGAGTTCAAGATCAACCTCAGCTACATAGTGAGTTTGAAGCTTGCCTCGGCTACATGAGACCCTGTCTCAGAAAAATCAAAAACAAAATCAAAACAGTAGTAGTAAACCCATATGGCAGAGCAGCGTCAGGTTTGTACCATGATTTACAGAAAGCTCACTGTGTGACATTCTCAGCCATGAGCTCAGGGTGACAGATGCTGAACCTGGTCCCATAGGGTGCTGGGGTTGTTCTGTGGGGACAGACAGCAAGTAGAGGCAGACCTGGAGGAGCTGGAAGTGGATGCTTGGGGAGGGCTTGACTAGAAGGAGAAACTCACTGAAGGCATAGGGGTAGGGGAGGAAAGGAACACACAGGTAACATTTGGTAGCAAGTCACCTCAGGGGCCCCATCAGGAGGCATGGCAAGGTGGATGAGCCATTTCAGGACGGCTCTTTGAAATGAAGAGGATGAGTGAGGTCTCCATGGGGTGAGGGCGGGAGAGGGCTGGCCCAGATTCTGAGGCTTGGCACTCAGGTCTACAGGATATGGGCTAGCATGGACAAAGCTGGGTTACTCCCAGGTTGAGGGCTCAGGCTCCAGGCTTTCATCCGATTCTACGACTGCCGCAGATTCTACGACTGCCGCATGCAGTGGCCCTCAGTCTCCTCATCTGCAAAATGGGAGTAAGAGAGTGTGACCTTGTGAGAAGTCATGCAAAGCAGTCTCAACTGCCCTTGGTCTATAGGTAGTGGTTGTTAGTATTGGGGTACCTCCAGTTTGCTCCAGGAGTATCTTTTTGCACTTGGAGCCACTTGGGTGTGGAGTTCACACTTAGAGCCTCTGCTGTCTGATTTTATGTGGCACTCCATGGCCCTGATTCTTGTCTTGTCTGGGGGCTGCTGGTGTGCCTCAAGTCAGACATGTTGCTCAGGTTAACCATCAGATTTCTGGTGACATCTTCCCTTCTGCTTTCTGCATGGCCCCTCTTCTCTTTGATCCTTAAGTTTTTTCTTTTTTCTTTTTTTTATTGTATTTAGCCCCTAAACTGCCTCCAGCCCTCCTTGAAATAGGCAGTTATACATTTGGAATGTATAAACACACAACTAGATCACACATTGACTCAGAATTGCAATGTAAGGGGATGGGCTGCCTGCCCGCAATCCTTGTTTCTGAGGTAAGCAGGGTTCTGCCTGTGAAGTAAGTGAGGGCGCATCCTGTTTCCCAGTCCCACAGTAGAGGATGAGCTGAAGATGCTCCGGGTTGGGGCCAGAAGTGGAATTGGTGAGAGGCAGGGTGGAGGAGGACACAGCTCAAATCCAGTCATACCCATGTTGAGTGCCTGGCACCATGCTAGGTCCCTAGTACATACTAGTGTGTTACTGGAGATGAATGTCGCAGGCGCAGGGTTGTAAAAGTCCGGGAAGCTTACCTGGTGAGCCCTTCTAATGAGTTCTGGAAGCCTGTAGGGTACTGGTGTGGGGCTCTTGGATGAGTCTGGGGGAGAGACAGGAAGTGGAAGTGAATAGACAAAGGCTGGAGGAAGATGCTCGGAGAGGGCTCAGTTGGCAAGAGGTATGTGCCAGAAGTGCAGGTGTGGTGCAGAAGGAAGGTTGAGGAGAAGGAGGAAGTAGGACTTTCTGGACAACTGGTCTACACCCTGTTGGGAGCTACATGAAGGACTCACAGAAGAATGTCACTGGGACATCCTCTCAGTCTGCAGGGTCACCAGCATGTATGAATGTCTTTGTCACCTAGTGCTCAATATTGTAGTGTAACAAACCTGCTGACATCATCAGTAAGTAATTTTCTTTCAGCTTTGTGGGTTGGATGAGGCTTCAGTCATCTGAACTAGTCCTAGCGGGCCACACTCAGCTGCACACTGTGGTTGGGTTTTTAAGTTGGTCCCTGTGTCTCTGAGTCCACTAGGACCAGTAACCACCACACAAGGCATCTCTCAGGGTGACGGGCAGGAGGGCAAAGAGCCACCTCAGTCACGGTGCATTTCAGGCACATTTATGAACATCCCATTGGCCAAGTTCCCATAACCAACCTCAAGTCAAGGGGCAGGAGTATACACTTCCCATCAGTAGACCAGCACAAGGATGGCTGTGTCATCCTGTTACAGAGAGTGAAAAGTTGAGACCAGTATTTTAACCTCCTTCAAGATGAGTGGGTTTTATCTGTTCACTGAGTAAGTATTTGTTGAGTCTATAGTGTGCTACACTCTGCTGTTTCTGGGAAAGAGACCTGATTCTTGTCTGATGGAACTTACATTGGAATAATGGAAAGCATGCCTACAAGTGGTGTGCACTATTAATTGCTGAACTGCATTTGTGATGATTATTGTAAAGGAGAACTGTAGGGCACAGGAGCAGAGGTGTTGAAGAGCCTCACCTTTCCCAGGAAGGAAGAGATGGCTGAGTTAGAAATGAAGAGTTAGAGTCCTTTAACAATTAGGCAAGAAAGCTGGACATGTTGGTGCATTTTGGGAGACGAGGCAGGAGGATTACACAGTCAAGGCTAGCCTGGTTATCCCAGCCTGATATGTGCTGTGTGACTGAGCTAGCTCCTTGCAGTCTTGTCTGTCACCTGAGACAAATAAGTCTTGTCACAAAAACATAATGTAACAGAAAAATGAAAATTAGGCAAGAAATCATTAAAAAGATTAAGTTCAGTCAGGCCAAGACAAAGAAGGCAGGGGAGTGACACAAAATGCTGACTGTCAATCAATAATTCTATATCCAGAAAAACTATCCTTCAAAAATGAAGGATAAATGAAGACATTCTAAATAAATAAAAATTGAGAAAATTTGTTACTGGCAGGCATGACCTATAAAAAATACTAAAGGGAGTCCTTTCATGCAGGAATAAAAGGATATGAGAATAACTCAAATCCATGTGAGAAAAATAGAGTACTTTCAAGGAATTAATTTTCCTATCTGATCAAAATGACAACTGCATAAAGCAGTAATTATAGAACTGTTAACTTTGTATTATCCCATACAAAGACAATTTGTATGATGATAATAGCACAAAGGAGAGGTGAGAGAATAAAAGTATAGTCATATGTCACTTAACAGGTATGCATTCTGAGACTACATTGCTAGGCAATTTCATCATTATGTGAATATCATAGAGTGTTTGTATACAAACTGAGATGGCTATGTTACCAGGTGATGAACTCTTACGGGACCACTTTGTGTCTGTGCTTCGTGTTGACCAAAACATCATGATGCAGTGAATGACTGTCAGAGTAACGTTTCTGTGTTCTGTTGTAGCTAAGTCAGCATCAATCCAAGCTAGCTTTTAAAAAAATGTTAATTGAAGCTGGACGTAGTAGTGCAAACCTTTAATCCCAGCAATCAGGAGGCAGAGGTAGAAGGATTGTTTTGAGTTCGAGGCCACCCTCAGACTGCATAGTAAATTCTAGGTCAGCCTGGGCTAGAGTGAGGCCCTACCTAAAAAAAAAAAAAAGGAAAATAATGGGCTGGAGAGATGGCTAAGGCACTTGCCTGCGAAGCCAAAGGACCCAGGTTCGATTCCCCAGGCCCCACCTAAGCTAGCTGCACAAAGGGTGCCTGCATCTAGAGTTCGTTTGCAGACTAGAGGCCCTGGCCTGCCCATTCTCTCTCTGTCTATCTTCTATCTCTCTCTCTCTGCTTGCAAATAAATAAATAAAATAATTTTTTAAAAAATGAAAAATAAATAACAAAAACGTTAATTGTATCAGCTGGGAAGGTGACTCTAGCATAGGCAAGGCTGAATTTGATCCCCAGTACCACACACACACACACACACACACACACACACACACACACAAAGTAATTATAATCTCCAAGGCAACCACTGAGAAATTGGCTTTAAAATGCAATAAGAGATAATGAAAAACTACACTAGAGAATATCTATTTAGCACAAAAGAAGGCATAAATGGAAGAATATATGGACAAAAAAGACTGATAGAGAAAACAATTAGCAAAATGGCATAAACCCTATCTTATTAGTAATTTAATTCCAACAGAATAAACATTTTAATAAAGACAGAAATTGGCAGAATGAATTACATGAAACCCTAAGAACATGATAAAACTATTTGCTGTCTATACAGGACACATTTTTGATTTAAAGGCACGAGCAAGCGGAAAAGCCAGGCATGGCGGCACTCACCTGTAATCCTAGTGCACAGGAGGCAGGAGACTCGGGAGTTCAAGGCTGTCCTTAGCTACATAGTGAATTTGAGAGATTATCTTGAACTACAGGAGGCTTTGCCCCCTTCAACAACAAAACAAAAAAGAAAGAAAAAAGGTAGAAAGGAAAAGGTTGGGAAAAAAAGATATCTTGGGCTGGAGAGATTGCTCAGTAGTTAAGGCACTTGCCTGCAAAGCCAAAGGACCTAGGTTTGATTCACCAGGATCCACATAAACCAGATACACAAGGTGGCACATGTGTCTGGAAGTTCATTTCCAGTGGCTGGAGGCCTTGACACACCTATTCTCTTTCTCTCTATCTGTGCCTCCCCCCAAATAAATGAATGAATAAATATTTTAAAAAGAAAGTTCTTTAAAAAAAAAGATATTCTGTGCAAGAGGTAGTGAAGAAAAGCGTTGAAGTGTTTATAAAATATCAGGGCTGGGGAAATGGCTCAGCTGTCAAAGGTGTTGACTTGCAAAATCTGCAGGCCTGGTTGGTCTGGGTTCGATTCCCCAATACCCACGTAAAGCCAGATGCACAAAGTGGCACATGCATCTAGAGTTAGCTTGCAGTGGCAAGAGGCCCTGGCATGCTCATACTCTCTCTCTCTTAAATAAATAAATAAATAAATAAATAAACAAACAAACAAACAAACAAACAACATATTTTTTTAAAATCAGACAGAGTAAACTTTAAGGCAAGAACTGTGTCTGGGGAAAGGTAGTAGACTGCTTGCTAGCATGCCCAAAGCCTTGTGTTCAGTCAGCCTACAGAACTGGAAAAAGTACAAAAACTGTTCGAGATGAATAAGGATATTTTATAATGATGAAAGGGACAATCTGTCAGGAAATTATAGCAATCATAAACGTCTGTGTATCCAGTGACAGACCTCCAAAATACAAAAAATAACAGAAATGCTAAGAGAAACAGGTAAGCAATGACAGTTGCAGACCTCAAGGTCTTATTTTATTGTCTTTTTTGTTTGTTTGTTTGTTTGTTTGTTTGTTTTGAGGTAGGGTCTCACTGTTGCCCATGCTGACCTGGAATTCACTATGTAGTCTCAGGCTTGCCTTGAACTCACAATGATCCTTCTATATCTCCCGCTTGAGTGCTGGGATTAAAGGCATGCACCACCATGCCCGGCTCTTTAAAAAACTTTTTAATATATTTATTTATTGGAGCGAGAGAAAGACAGAGAGGTACATAGAATGGGCCTCCAGCCACTGCAGATGAACTCCAGACACATGTGCCACCTGTGATTCTGGCTTGCGTGGATACTGGGGAATAGAACCTGGGTCCTTAGACTTCGCAGGCAAGTGCCTTAACCTCTTGGCCATCTCTCCAGCCTCCTCTTTTTTTGAATATTGAAAAATTTGCATTTGACATTATTTTTGTTGTTTTCTTCTTTGAAGTAGGCTCTTACTACGTAGCCCAGGCTCACCTCAAACTTACCGTGGCCCAAACTTGCCTCAAATTCACAATCCTCTTACCTCAGCCTCCTGAATGTTGTGATTACAGGCAGATGCCACCATGCCTGGCTTTAAGGTCTCATTCTCAGTGATGGATGCAATAAGTAGGCAAAGGATCAATAAGGAAATTAAAGACTTGAATAACATGTAAATCAGCAAGGCTCAGCAGACATCTATAGTAACATTATAAACCAGCTAGGCTCAACAGACATGGATAGAATCTTCCACCCCACAACAGCAGGTTCTTCTAAGTGTGCATCAAGCATTCTGCAAAAGACCATATGCCAGGCTACAAAACAAGTCTCAATAAATTGAAAAGGATTAAAGTCATGCAAAGTATGTTCTCTGACTACCATGGAGTGAAAGTTAGGAAATTTGGGGCAGTTCACAAATATGTAGAAAATAAATTGACTCCTAAATACTCACAGAAGAAGTCACAAGCAAAATTAGAAATTATTTTGAGATGAGTGAAAATGAAAATATAACATTCTAAGCTTACAAGATTTATAACTGTGAATGCCTATATTAAAAAAGAAGAAAGCTCTTAAGTCAATAATCTTTGGCTGTAAGAAACTAGCAGAACAGCAAACTAAACCTAAAGCAAGCAGAAGGAAAGAAGTAATAAAGATTAGAACAGAAAAAAAAAATGAAAGAGTGAATAAAAGGTCATGTATTGTATGACTCCATTTATATGCAATACCCAGAATATGCAAATCCACAAGACAGAAAGTAGATGAGTCCTTTCCAGGGGCTGAGAGGAGGAGGAATGAAGTGACTGCTAATGCTTTCTTTCTGGGGTGATGAACATGTTCTGAAATTTGAGAGTGGGGATGGTTGCACAACTCTGAATATACTAAAACCCACTGGGTTGTAAACTTTAAAAGCACAAGCTTTATGGTTTGTGAATTGTATTTCAATAATGGTGTTAACACAAAAAAAATTAGCGGAATTGATTAGGCAAAAGAGGCTATGTTGGGGTGCCTGCAGGCTTAAGGGCAGAGCATGGCATTAAAGGGCATACAGAGTCCCCAGGTAGGTAGGGCAGAGGATTTGATTTTAGCCTAAGAGCAATAGGAAGTCACTGGAGCAGCTGCATGCCAGGGCTGACAATTTGAGAAGTTCATTGTTACAGTAACAAGGCTAACAGACAGGAGGCTTCAGGAGAGCATCTGGGGAGGTAGCAATAGTAGCCAAGGCACAAGGAACTGCATCTCAGGGAGGTTTAGACTTCAAGGTCACGGCTAGATGGAAACTGAGCTGGGAGCCTGTGGTACAAAACCTCGCTCTGCCTGACCACTGATGTGGATGCTGGTGTGTGTGGCGGAGGGGCAGGGGGTAGCAGAAAAAGGTGCATCACATGATCCAGGCTATCATGTTCCTGTGGCTGACCTGGGCTGGGTGGAAGCTAGAAGAGATTGAGTAGACAGGGAATTTATCGTCAAAGTATTGGGGAGTCTCAGAGAAGCCAAAGATGATGGGACCTCCCAGGCCCTAGAAGGCTGACTGCATACATGTTCTGTCAGGAAGCTGGGAGCCATCTCTCTGCCTGGCATCTACATTAGAGACTTCTGGCTCCCTGCTTCTTAGAATGTAGCCCTGAAGACACTCTTTTTTCTCCTAATCAGACACATGGGAAAAACAGGCACTCTATCAGCTAACTTTTTTTTTTTTTTTTTTTGAGGCAGGGTCTCACTGTAACCCAGACTGACCTGAGCTCACTCTGTAGTCCCAAGCTGGTCTTCAACTCACAGTGATCCTCTTACCTCTGCCTCCTGAGTGCTGAGATTAAAGGTGTGTGCCACCACACTGGCTCCTAACTTCTCCTCCTCCTCCTCTAGAGCAGGCTGACCTGGAATTCACTATGTAGTCTCAGGCTGGCCTCAAACTCACAGTGATCCCCCTACCTCCTGAGTGCCTGGCTGCCTAACTTCTTTAAAAATATATATATATTTTAGGGCTGGGGAGCTGGCTGAGAGGTTAAGGCGTTTGCCTGCAAAGCCAAAGGATCCTGGTTTGATTCTCCAGGACCCACATTAGCCAGCTGCACAAGGGGGCACATACATCTTGAGTTCATTTGCAGTGGCTGGAGGCCCTGGAGTGCCCATTCTCTCTCCCTCTTTCTTTGTCTCAAATAAATAAATAAATAAAATATATTTTAAAAATATTTTAGGGGTTGTAGAGATGGCTCAGCAGTTAAGGCACTTGCCTGCAGAGCCTAAAACCCAGTACTCACATAAACCCAGATACACAAAGAGGCACATGCATCTGGAGTTCATTTGCAGTGGCTGGAGACCCTGGAATTCCCATTCTCTCTGTCTGTCCTCTCTTTCCCTCTCTCTGCTTGTAAATAAAACTATTTTAAAAACAAATAAAAATATTTATTTATTTATTTATTTATTTATTTATTTACAAGGACATAGAGAGAGAGAGAATGGGTACACCAGGGCCTCCTGCATCTGCAAATAAACTCCAGACACAAGCTGGGCATGATGGCACATGCCTTTAGTCCCAGCACTTGGGAGGCAGAGATAGGAGGATCGCCATGAGTTCAAGGCCACCCTGAGACTACATAGTGAATTCCAGGCCAGTTTGGGCTAGAGTGAGACCCTACCTCTAAAAAACCAAAATAAAATGAAATAAACTGCAGATACATGTGCCACTTTGTGCATCTGGTTTTGTATGGGAACTGAAGAATTGAACCTGGGCCATTCGGCTTTGCAAGCAAGTCACCTCTCCAGCCCTCAGCTAACTTCTTAATGTCTGGAACAGCAGCTGAGTGAGGCTCAGTCTCAATGCATTCCCTAGGCCTCTGCCCTCCTTTTGTGCTGACATCAAACTCAGGGCCTCATGCATGCTAGGCATGAACTCTCCTACTGAGTTATCCCCTGACCCTGAATTCCCCAGGTTCGTACTGGAGAGACCTGCCAGCAGGCCTGGGTGCACCCTCTGGACAAGTCAGCAGGCCTGAGGGTGCTGGTCACAGTATAAGCCTTGGGCTTCTGGAGTCACGCCCACTGGTGGCTAGGCCAGCACACAGGATACCAGGTTACCTACCTTATTTTGAAAGTCTTCTTAGTTGCTCTATCACAGATTTGCAAACACAACCTTCTGACTGTCATCTCTCCCTTTTTTCCCTTCATTTTCAGCCCTTAACTTGGGAGGGAACATTCTAGAATTTAGAAAAGTCTTAGTGCTTTTGTGAATTCTGGTCCCCCAAGAAAAGAAAGGCCTGTCCTGTGCACTCCTGAGAAACTTGCTGAGAAAGACCTCAGTTACTGTCCTTGTCTCTTTTCACCTGCTGGTTGAAACTCTGGTAATGATACAGATGCCCCAAGCCCTGGTGATTCTGGAATGAATAGGCTTGTGATCTGGTACCAAAGGGAACTGGAAGAGCCTGTGAAGTCCAGTAGGAGGGTTGGGTGAGGGGCACCTGTCCACACTACCCCGCCGTTTCCAGCCCTGGCTCACCCTTCTTGTTTCAGCAGCTGTCAGGTCCTGCATGCTGTGCCCCCTCTTTCTGCAGGGACACTGCGGTCAGGGCTGTGCTGGGGCCAGGCTCTTCATGCTGTGGGGAAGCATCTCCAGCCCCAAGCAGTGTGATTGATCTTGGTTTGGGCTCTCTCTCTTGCTGGGAGAAGCAAAGCACCAAAATCCTCCAGTCAGTCGTTGCTCTCCATCCGAGGGGGACTGGGATGGTCTGAATACAGATGCGGGTTCTGAGGCGCTTCTCACTTTGAATTCCTGCAGCATTTGTAAGGAGGCCATGCAGTTTGCTGTCTTATTATTCATGGCCCAATGCTGTTGCCTTTCTAGAATGTTGCCTCCAATACTAATTGCCAGCCGTGTGCACGGACCTTGTGTTGACTAGCATAGTCACCAACCTCTACATTTAATTTGCTGCTACCAAGTGAAGGGACTGGGGCAGACTGTGTTAGAGGCATTTAATAGTTGATAAAACCTCAGGTCAGCCGGGCAGGAAAGGGTGTGAATATGGGTAAGTTCCCCCCTTCACAGTCATGTAGCTAGTAAGAGCTACAGTGAACAGACTGGCTTCTGATCGCACCTTCCACACACTGTTCATCCCTGAGCCACTGTATTCTGTTAATTTCAGGCAAAGGTTGTGTCATCTTCCTCATTGTCTTTCCTGTCTGTTATCCATCCAGTTGTTTGTCTATTTACTCCTCCATCATGTTTCTTATAGAATTGAGAACACCTAGAGAATATATATTTCTTGGGGCTGCAGAGATGACTTAGGGGTTAAGGCACTTGCCTGTGAAGCCTAAGGACCCAAGTTTGACCCCCCAGAACCCATATAAGCCAGATGCACAAGGTAGCACATGGGTCTGTAGCTCATTTACAGTGGCTAGAGTCCCTAGCATGCCCATTCTTGCTCTTATAAATAAATAAAAAGAAAATCTAAAAAATGTTTAAAAAGAATATGTACTTCTCCGTATATTTTGTATATGTAAGAAATGTAGGGGACTGGAAAGATGGCTCAGTGGTTAAGGAGTTTGCCTGCAAAGCCAAAGAATCCAGGTTCAATTCTCCAGGACCCATGTAAGCCAGATGCACAAGGGGGCACATGCATCTGGAGTTTGTAGTGGCTGGAGGCCCTGGCACACCCATTCTCTCTCTCTCCCTCTGCCTCATTCTCTCTCTCTGTCTCTCAAGTAAATAAATTTTAAAAAGAAATGTAGGCATATATATTTATAATAAAAGAAAGTTGGTGCTATATACCAAACCTACATATAGGTAATTTACATATATACATGTATATAGGTATATTTATAATATCCCTGTGCATATGATGAAAGCTAGTTGCTCTTTGAATGTGAAGGGTAATGGCAGTATCAGGGGAGCTTGGGAGGGTATTCTGAGTGGAGAACACCTGAAGTCATGGCAAGCACTCTGCAGGGGTGATACAGGTGGCATGGTATGTTGACCATGGAGGGGTATTGGCATTAAATTCCTCTAGATGCCAGCTGGAATGATCTGTAAGGGCAAGAAAAGGTGGGGGAAGTGTGTCTGGAGGGTCACAGGGTACACACTAGGGATTTCTGACTGGTCAGCCACTGATTTGCTTCCAAAATATTCACCAAATACCTATTATGTAGCTAGAAGTATGCCCAAGTCACTCCCTCACCCCTTAACTCCCAGTTTAATGTTACCTTCAAATTGTATTTATTAGAGTATTAATATTTTTAGTAGAAATACTCAGCTTTCCTGAAGCCACATGTATCCTTTCTCTCTCTCTCTTTCTTTCTCTCTCTCTCCCTGTGTGTGTGTGTGTAGCATAGTATGTGTGTGAAGGTCAGAGGAAAGACTTGGGATCTTGGTTCCCTCCTTCCCCCTTGTTTGAGATAGGGTCTCTCTCTTTTTTAAAAAATATTTTATTTATTTATTTATTTGAGAGAGGGAGATACAGAGAGAGAGAGGCATATATAGAGAGAATGGGCATGCCAGGGTCTCCAGCCACTGCAAACGAACTCCAGATGCATGGGCTACCTTGTGCATGTGGCTTATGTGGGTCCTGGGGTCTTGAACTGAGGTCCTTTGGCTTTGCAGGCAAGTGCCTTAAGTGCTAAGCCATCTCTCCAGCCTGAGATAGGGTCTCTCTTGTTTTGTCACAGCAAATGCCAGATTAGCTAGCCTACAAACTTGAGATCCTCCTAACTCTGCCTCCCATTGCTGTAGGCACATTGGGATTACAGACCCATGCACTATTGTTTCAGGCTTTATGTGGGTTTGGGGTATCTGAACTCTAGAGGTCAGGTTTGGATGCAAGTACCTTTAACCATTGAGTCATCTCCCCAACCCCACTTTTTTTTTTTAAAGATGTCTAACTATGTAGCCCAGCCTGATCTCAAACTCAAGATGATCCTCTTACCACAGCCTCTCAAGTACCAGGATTACAGGTGTGTGCCGCCACACCTGGCTATAATGTCACTCCTTCTTTCCTTCCTTCCTTCTTTCTGAGAGAGAGAGAATGGGCATGGCAGGACCTCTAGCCACTGCAAGCAGACTCCAGACGCATGCACCACCATGTGCATCTGGCTTACATGGGTTCTAGGGAATCAAACTGAGGTCCTTAGACTTCACAGGCAAGTGCTTTAACTGCTGAGCCCTCTCTCCAGCCCTAATGTCACTTTTTAAAAGTACATTCCTAGACTTCATCTACATTGGCACTTACATTAATATAGCCCTGAACGTTTTGGCCGTAGCCTTAATTGCAGCTTGTCTTGACTTATTTGTTGATGTTTCTTTGTGTAGTGTCCCTCCCCCCACTCTCTGAGATAAGAATTTCAGGATGGCAGGGACAACACCTGCCTTGTTTATCATTGTCTTCTCTGTCCTAGAATAGGCTTTGACATGCTGCAGATGCTCAATATTTGTGCAGTGAATGAATGAAAGAATAAAGAGGGTGAGAAGATGAGGCATATGGACTGGGGTGACGTCTCAGTAGGTAAAGTGCCTGCTGTGCAAGCATGGAGATCTCTGATCAGACCCCCAGCACTCACATAACACGCCAGACATGGTGGCGGGCACCTGTCTTCCCAGCGCTGAGGAGACAGAGACTGCTTGCTGGCTAGCTAGTCTAGCTAAATTGGTAAGCTCTAGCGTCAGCAAGAGATCTTGTAGTTAAGCATAAGGTGGCTCTCTACATGCACACACACATGTGCATTCATACACACATGCAATCCCACACACTACATACATGCAAAAACGAAAACCACAAAAGAAGAAGCAGATGTACATAGTGTCCAGTGGAAGTTAGGTGGCCTAGTATTGATGGAAAGGGACAGGGGAGACAGAGGTGTCTTCCAGAAAGAAGGGGTGACCAAGGCACAACACTGTTTGCTGGCTCCTGAAGGAAGAGGTGGACAGGACAGACACCCTGGACCCTGCTAGCTATCAGAAGCAAAGGCAGGAGGTGGAACTGGAGGGGAGAAGAGCCAAAACCTAGTGGAGGCTCTGAGGGCAGAGCTGGGGAAGAGTCCCTATGCCAAGAAATGGGGTGTGAGTAGTGCTGGAGTTGTCCCATCAGGCTTGGTGGAGAAGCAGCAGATTCGTGAGTGGAGCCAAGGGGGTGGGATAGCCTCTGGCTAGCAAGGTGAGGCGAGGACAAGCTGGGAAACTATAGGAAACTGTGATTATATATGTACCTCAGGAAAATGCTTAGTCTTTGCTAGGACTTGGTTTACATCCTGCCTCCCACATGTCCACCGTCCAGAAGGCTTCAGCCCCAGCCATTCAGACACTGTCCCACTGGCCTGGCGAGGCCTCTTAGAGCTAGTGTATCTATTAACACCATCACCAGCACATTCTGACATTTAAAGTCTGTGCTTTTCACACTTACATTGTTTTATCATGAGCATGGCAAATGGTAAAATTCTTTTGCAGTTTGGGGTGTATGTTGCTTATTTTCCTCCTTTTAAGCTTTCTGTTAGTAGTAGTAGTAGTACTGGCTTTTTGAGGTACGGTCTTCTCGCTCTTGCCCAGGCTGACCTGGAGTTAGTCTCAGGGTGGCTTTGAACTCATGGAGGTCCTCCTACCTCTGACTCCCAAGTGCTGGGATTAAAGGCCTGGGCTACCACATTCAGCTCTTAAACTTTTTTTTGTTTTGTTTTGTTTTTTGTTTTTTCAAGGTAGGGTCTCGCTCTAGCCCAGGCTGACCTGGAATAATTCATTATGTAGCCTCAGGGTGGCCTTGAACTCATAGCAGTCCTCCTACCTCTGCCTCCCGAGTGCTGAGATTAAAGGCGTGCGCCACCACGCCCAGCTTTTTTTTTTTTTTTTTTTTTTTTTTTTTGAGGTAGGGTTTCACTCTAGCCCAGGCTGACCTGGAGTTTACTATGTAGTCTCAGGCTGGTCTTTAACTCATATCGATCCTCCTACCTCTGCCCCCCAAGTGCTGGGATTAAAGGCATGTACCACCATGTCTGTCTTAAACTTTTTAAAGTATCTCAGTCACAAAATAGGGACTTTTTATCTACTTTGTGAATGAACAAATTACTGTATTTCTTACATGAACCCCTCATCTCATTCATCCCCTTTGCTTCCTTCTCTCAACTCTTACCTGTACACTTATCAAGTAGTTTAGTATTTACTTTCCTATTCCAGCTGACCAGAGTGTGAGGGTGCAACAGTGATGGAGCCCTGTTGCTGGCAATTTCTGTATCATGGGATGACTGACAGGTACTCACATATGCACGCTCCCCCATGGGTTTCTGCCAAAGGTTCTCTTGTCAGCATAGGAGGCTTCCTTCCTTCCCATGTCCATGCTAGGCACACTTATTCAGAAGACCAGATATGGTCAGAGGTGGATGATGAAGCCTGAATGTAGGGCCTGAGAGATGGGCCAGGGTCTGGGATGAGCTAGGATAGCTTTGGGTCCCTGGAGGCATGGACAAATGGGGAAATGCTGAGGGAGGAGGTGACACATGGTGACAGGATGCCACGCCACTCGGGAATCATGAGAGAAGCTAGAGTGCAGGGATGCTCTGTGAACCACGTGGCTGCTGGAGAGAGCAAAAGCAGCCACCATCCGTCCTAGCACCTCTGGGGTGGACTGCTGTTGGCCAGGCCTCAAAGGAAACTTAGGAAAGGAGCAGAAAGCTCTGCCCTGGGGCTTATTGCGTGTCCACTGAGACATCTGACTCATTTTGGTATTTACATGTATTCTTGCTCCTTTCTGGTTCTGGGCAGGTGATTTTCTCAAGGCTCATGATTGCAAACTAATTGAAGCAGGGGTTGGAGAGACCACTTAGTAGTTAAGGCACTTTCCTGCGAAGCCTAATAACCCAAGTTCGATTCCCCAGTACCCACATAAGCCAGATGCATAAGGTGGCACATGCATCTGGAGTTTGTTTGCAATGGCTAGCTGGTAAGCCCATTCTCTATCTCTCTGTGTCTGTCTGCCTCTCTTTCATAAATAAATAAATAAATAAATTTTTAAAAAAACTAACTGGGGCTGGAGAGATGACTTAGCAGTTAAGGCTAAGGACCCCGGTTCGATTCGCCAGGTCCCACGTAAGCCAGATTCACATGGTGGCACATGCATTTGGAGTTCCTTTGCAGTAGCTAGAGGCTCTGGTACGCCCATTCTCACTCTCTCTTTCTTTCTCTCCCCCCTCTCTGTCTCAAATAAATAAATAAAAATAAAATCTTTAAAAAAAAAAAAAGGCCTGGCGACTTGGGAACCAAAATAGTGGGTCAGGCTTGGTTGCATCCAGTGATTGACAATGTCTCTGGGGTTATTTATCCCTGTCTGGCTGCTCCCCTGAGTTTCGTTTGCAGTGTGTTTCTAAGTGGCAGCCAGATGGTCACTAGAAGTACCAACTCAATGGTGTTCACACGGTTTACTGTCACAGACAAAGGGTACATGGGTTTCCCGATAGCTCAGAGAGACCTGTATGGTTAGCCTGGGTCTGTAACCAGCCCCGAGCCAGTCTGCCCAGGGAGCAAGAGTAGATATCCTGATTGGTCCCTGCCCCTGAAGAAGAGGAAACAAATGCGTTTCTCTTACTTAGAAGGGCTGAGCACCATTACTTTGGCAAAGAAGGACTTATTTTCAAAGACAGTAATGCTGTGGAGGTAACATGTCCCTCACATACATCACATAAAGCCAGAGAGCACTGCCACTGCCTTTGTTTTGTTAAAGGTAGAATTGTCCCCTTAGTCTACAACCCTCAGCTTTCCAGACCCTGAATATGCAGGGTTAAGGCTACTATCTGCGTTGTCATTCTCATAGTTCTGGGGTGTGCCAAGTGTGAGCATTTACACTCTTTATGCCTCCCTGTCTGGAGCATCCTGGACCTGCCCATGGAGCATAGGTGGCCTTTGCACGGGGCCAGCTACTGTGTGCCCAGGGCAAGCAGCCTTTCACTAGTGAGCCTTCCCAGGCTGTTCCAGAGCATGCCGGTTCCAAGCACCACTTGGCCTCCAGGTCTCTGCATTGACAAATCTGATCTCCCTCACTGTTGAGTTTTGAGTTTCTTCAAGATTCTTAGTTTGTTTCAAATATGGACCTGATTTTGGTGACACCTGCAGCCTCTAAAGTGGTCCATCCAGTGGGACAGAGTGGCCAGGCTGAGCCCTGGAAAAGGCGCCTCTCTTGCATGCTTCTGAGCTCAGCACATACAGCCCATACATCCCAGCCAATTCCTAGCTCAGCTGGTATGTGGCAGCTGCATCCCACAAATGGAAGGAATTCCATCACCTTCTCTTCTTTGATGTCACCTATAGCATGTACAGCACATCTCAGGACTTTTTTTTTTAACTCTTCTTTTTGTATTAGTCACTTGTTGCTGTGACAAATATCAAAACCAACTTAAAGAGAGGAACTAGTTATTTTGGCTCACTGTTTCAGAGGTTACTTAGCCATGCATTTGGATGGACAGTCACGGCAGAGGGATCATGTGGCAGAGGTTGTTCTTCGCTTCTTGGTAGACAGGAAGCACAAGGAAAGATAGACAGGAAGGGACTTGGGCAAGATGTAAACCCCAGGTCACACTCTCCCCTGAACTACTTCCTCCAATAAGACCCCACTTCCTACTTTTGGCCCCCTCCCAGGAATGTCATTGTATTGTAACTACACTAAGGGATTAATCTAGGCATGTCCAACCTGCAGCTCTTGCTTGGCCCACAGAGCAACATATTTGTAGATGACAACCTTATGTCACACTGTGAAAAGGTTAGACCTTCCTGCTAGGCCAGAGCCCTCATGATCGTTTTGTTTGTTAGATCATTTTTTGTTTCTTTGAAACAGAGTATTATATAGTGTGGGCAGGCCTAGAACTCACTGTTTTGACACATGTGCCACCATGGCCAGCCAGAGTTTTTTTCTTTTTTCATTTGGTTTTTCAAGGTAGGGTCTTGATCTAGCCCAGGCTGACCTGGAATTCACTATGTAGTTCAGGTTGGCCTCAAACTCACAGCAATCCTCCTACCTCTGCCTCCCAAATCCTGGGATTAAAGGTGTGCATCATCACATCCAGCTCAGTATTTTTTTTTTTTTTTTTTGTATATTTTCTTTTTTGTGTTGGTGGTGATGGGAATTGAGCCCAGTGCCTTGTGCATGCACCCTCAACACTGAGCTGTATCTCCAACTTCGCGATCTAATTGTCTCTGGAAATCCCACTGCAGACACACTCAAAGGTATGTTTTACTATTGGTTATTAGGCATTTCCCTTTTTATCTGCAGGTGGATATGTGTGGTGTGCATATGCATACATGTATGTGCATGTACATACATGTACGTGTGGAGGTCAGAGGTTGACGTTGGGTGTCTTCCTCCATCACTCTGCTTTATTTTTATTATTTTAAGTTTTATTTATTTGTTTGAGAGAAAGAGAGAGAGAGAGGTGGACAGAGGGAGTGGGTATGGGTGTGCCAGAGCTTTCTGCCACTGCAAATAAACTGCAGATGCATGCACCACTTAGTGCATCTGGCTTTACAGCTGGGGATCAAACTCAGGTCCTTAGGCTTTGCAGGCAACACCTTAACTGCAGAGCCATCTCTCCAGCCCTCTGCTTTATTTTGGAGACAAGGTCTCTTACAGAGCCCAAACAGCTAGATTAACTCACCAGCAGCCTGGCAGACCCTCCTGTTTTCATCTCCCCAGCACCGGGAACACTGGCATGTGCTGCCATGCCTGGCTTTTAAATGGGTTCAGGGAATCCAAACTCATGTCCTCATGCTTTCACAGGAGTCATTTTACCAACGGAGCCATCTCCCCAGCCCAGTAAATTATTGGCATTTCTTTTTTTGAGGTAGAGTTTCACTCTAGCCCAGGCTGACCTGGAACTCACTCTGTAGCACTAAGCTGGTCTTGAATTCATGGCGATCCTCCTGCCTCAGCTTCCTGAATGCTGGGACTAAAGGTGTGCACCACCATGCCCAGGCATTGTTGGCATTTCTTAATCCAATAATGAAGTGGATAAGACTAGCCACTTTTTTTTTCTTCTGTAGTAAGGACAGAACCCAGAGCCTCTACATGCTTAGTCAAGGTCTCTAGCAGCTGATCCATATTCCAGCCCACACATGGCCATTTTTCACTGCACTCTTGACACCTGGAAGCTAGAGTTGCTCTAGTTGGGTTGGGAAGCCCTTCCTGTCTTCTTCCTCAGCCTCTGAGCAAGAGGTATGGGGTTAAAGAGCCTTGGGTGATTATATCCATCCAGCCCTCTCCCTAATGCCTGTTTTTATCCTCATGGGGATAAGGTTGCCGTGCTGTATTTTTCTTATCACCAAAACATTTTCTTCCTTCACTAACATGTTTGTACTACGAAAAGGTCAACCTGGAGATCCTTGTCATCTTCCCTCTCTCCGCAGGCAGATGTCAGGCTATGAGCACTCCCCAGCCAAGCGAGGCCTCATCTCCTTTGGGAGGCCATTCCACTTAGCACAGTTTACTGTCTTCCTGAGGAGCCACAGCCAGATGGGCTCCACCCCCGGCAGAAGAAACTCTGGGAAGCTTGTGTCCTGGGTACCACCACTCTAGGTAGTAGATATTTTAGCAAAATGCCCAGAATGTATACTGAATACTCAGAAAAGGTTCGCTTTTTTTGTTTGTTTGTTTATTTTCTTGAGGCAGGATCTCGCTCTAGCTCATGCTGACCTGGAATTCAGGGTGGCCTCGAATTCACAGTGATCCTCTTACCTGTGCCTTCTGAGCGCTGGGATTAAAGGTGTGTGCCACCACACCTGGCTTTTAAGAAAAGGTCTTAAGTGCCTGGCATGGTGGCACATGCTTGTAATCTCAGCACTTGAGAGGCCGAGGCAGGAGGATTGTAAGTTCAAGGCCTGACTGGACTACATAATAAGACCCTCTCAAAAACCACACAAACTTGAAGTTTCTAAGTGTTCAGACTGAAACTTAATCCCCAAAGGATGCAGGGGCTGCGTGTGGTGGTGGCGCATGCCTTTAAACCCAGCACTTAGGAGGCAGAGGTAGGAGAATTGCTATGAGTTCAAGGCCAACCTGGGACTAGAGTGAAACCCTACCTTGAAAAAAACCAACCAAACAACAACAACAACAACAACAACAAAAAACAAGCCTGGTGTGATGGCACATGCCTTTAATCTCAGCACTAGGGAGGCAGAGATAGGAGAATCACTGTGAGTTCAAGGCCAGCCTGAGACTACATAGTGAATTTTTAGGTCAGCCTGGGCTAGAGTGAGATCCTTCCTTGGAAAAAAAAAAAGAAAACCAAAAAATGATGCAGACATTCCCCACAGGACCTCCTCCATCTATAAGAAATGACTTGTGTCTGTTCGGCTTCAGAAGACTGTCTGTCTCGGTCACTGGGGACTTGGTCACAGTGGAGGCAGAGTGTCCTTGCCTGGCTTCCCTGAACCTAGGAGAATCCAGGCCTGGGTTTGGCTCCAGCTGGGCCTTCCTGGCTCAGCCACTTATTGACTTAAGTCGGAGTGGTTCAGATGTTGATGTGTGGCACCTGGGTCGCCCCTGACAACTGAGGGAGGGAGGGAGGTTCTTCGGCTGCTGAAGCTCAGCGACCCGCCAGTGACCTGCCTGTGGGGCCCCTCTCCCTGGTAGGTGCTTCTGGCTCTCAGGACCCAGGAAGCTGCTTCTGTATGTCCTGGAGCCCAGCCCAGTGCCTGCAGGGGCCTTTCCAGAACTCAACTCCCTGGGAAGGGGTGCGTGCTGTGCTGGGAGAGCATTTGGTTAATGGTTGACAGAAACTTGCTTTGCAGAGGAAGAGGCAGCCGCTTGGAAGACAGCCAGCCGCCTCCCAGCGCCACCTCAGACCTGCCACACACAGTTTGCATCGGCTTTCTGAGTACCCCAGTGGGCAGGGATGGCTTTGGGGTGCTGGGTGAGTTTTGATGGCAAATTGAGCAGCAGGTGGGTGAGGGACCCTGCAGAGAGAATGGGGCCATGCTACTGGCAAGTCGGCTTCCCTCTGTGGGATACATACTTGTTGCAGGTCTTGCAGTGTGAAGGCCTGGAGGGGACTAGGATGTGTATTTCCAGCTCCTCACTTCTGGGGTCAACCAGCACAAGACTTAAAAAGTCCTCACAAAGGTGGGCTTGGTGGTGCACGCCTTTAATCCCAGCACTTTGGGATGCAGAGGTAGAAGGATCGCCACGAGTTCAAGGCCACCCTGAGAATACAGAGTGAATTCCAGGTCAGCCTGGGCTAGAGTGAGACCCTACCTCACAAAACCAAAAAAAAAAAAAAGTCCTCACAAGATGGGGCCAAAAGACACAAGGGCCACCAAGGAGACAAAAATAAATACCCTGGGAAAAGGCAGTATTTCTTGGAGTGTGTGAGGGTTTTAAACACAATGCAGGTGGGTTTTCAAAGCATTCGACTATCACTTGTTTTTATTGGTGTTTTGTTTTGTGGTGCTGCAGTTCCCCAGGGCCTTTTATTTTCATATGTATTAGAACATGTGTTGTTTTTTTTATTCTCCCAGCTGTCTTTTGTTAGTCAAATAATGTGGTTTTCTGTTTATGGTGGAGATAAAAAGTTCCCACTGAAGACAAATTTTGAGTAAAATTGCAAGTTGATTTAGGGGAATATACTGACTGAAGAATAGTAGGGAGCCTGAGGTTTGGGGATAGAGGGCTCGAGGAATTCAAAGCTGAGAAAAGGAAAGGGCTTATGGAAGAGTCAGGATAGCTGGGCAGGAAAGGCCAGCTAGGTGGAGATAGAACCAGTCTGGACTCCAAGCTCCAGAGATGTGGGCCTGGGTCTTGGTGTATGTAATCCATTTTGCTTGTAACGGATGAATCCAGTGGGGTCTGGAGGATGGGCCTGGACTTTATTGTAAAGGGTTCCTAGTGGCAGGGTGTGGACTCTGCACTGAATTCAGGAGGCAGTGGGAGCCATGGAAGGCTCTTGAGGAGAAGAGTGGTTCGTGATTGTCCTTGAAGGGTCTCGTTTATTTATTAGTGATGACTATCAGGACTTGGAGACAGGAGGACCCGTCTGATGAGTAAAAGTGTTATTAAGAGGTCAAACTAGAGCCATAGCCACCCAGCTTGTCTCCTGCTGACTCTGGTGTACAGTCCAGAGGTATTAGAGAGAGGTAGGTCTGAGGCAGATGAAGGTAAGCAAGCCTTGGCCTATCTGCCAGGGGCAATGGATGCTGGGCAGGCCATAGGTCAAAGACTGTGGATGGAGGCCTGAGGCAGGGGGCTGTCTTGTATGGGATGGGAGAAGGAATGGAGAAGAGAAGCATAGTAACTGTCCTAGCACCAACTGGTCTAGCACAGAATGTTCTGGAATGCTTTGGGGGCAACAGGTGGGGACAGCTGAAGGAAGTTTTTCTCTGGCTTCAGCAGGAAGTGTGTAGTTTCCTGCCGACCTTGGCAGACAGCCTGGGGCCAAAATTTCATTCATTATTGGGCCTGGGGGCACCTAGGTCCATATATATATTTTCTCTCTCATTTCTTCTAATTGCAGAAGTCCACCAATTCAGACACTACCTTAGTTTAAGATCCTTTGAGGGCCTACATTGTACCTGAGGCCTTGCCAGTGCAGATGATAGCGTTGGTGACCCATCCCATTCCAAACTCACCTGAGAGGACTGGTGGGCTGGCCTTCCTAGCCTTCCCGGCCTGCATGTCGGGGATGTGGGTGCAGTGGGCAAGGGGGATTATATTCACTGCCTCTCTCAGCAGCCTGATTTCAGGAGAAGCTTGAGAATCAGGGTGCACTCTCTGTTTTCACAGATCCCTGTGTCCCAGCTCTGCCCAGAGTTGGTGCCAGGAGCTGTGGCCTCAGGCTATTTCCTTCCTGCCCCACCAGCATTAAGGTGTTCCTTTCCTTAATTGCTTTGCAATTTGGAGACAGGCCACCGGGAGGCCTCTCTCTTTGGTGCTTCTGGGAAGTCAGTGGTTCCCCAGGAAAGGCTGCATTGCTGCCTGCCCGGTTCCTCCCTGCCAGTGCTCTGGGAATGCTGCAGGGGGAGGGTGTCTGTCACTGAGCTGTCCGAGTCCTGCTGTTCTTTGGCCAGCCTCAACAGTTAGTGCCTTTGTCTGGTTCATTCCAGATTTCTTTCTTCTGTGCTTAGTGCAACACATGCTGGTGTTCACAACATACACAGTAGAGGTGACCCTTCTCCCCTGTGGGCCTTGGGCCTTGCAGATTAACAAGTAAATAAAGAAATCTTTCTGCTTGCACAGATTCAAATTATGATATGCACAGTGAAAAAAAAGGATTAGAAGTTGATAATGCTGATTTTACTGTCTTTTGTACTGGGCTGTGCCCCCGGAGAGAGACATGTGGTGGGGACTGAGTGGACAGTAGACAAATGCAGGTACAAACTGCAGGAGCATTCCGCATCTGATGTGTGCTGAGAACCTGTCACTCATCAACACAAGAGCTCTCTGAAGTGGTGACAGTGCACACATGTTAATGGCAAGACAAGATGTTTCCCATTGAGGAACATGTGTGATGGGGCTTGGTTTAACTTTGTAAAGCAGAAAATTTCAAAGTTTCATTTGTTTTGTTTTTATAATTTAACAGTTATTTGTTTATTCTTTCTTTCTTTCTTTCTTTCTTTCTTTCTTTCTTTCTTTCTTTCTTATTTCTTTATTTATTTATTTGAGAGAGAGAAAGCATGGGCATGCCAGGGCCTCCCTGCCACTGCAAATGAACTCCAGATGTATGCACCACTTTGTGTCTGGCTTTATGTGGGTACTGCAGAATTGAACCCAGCCCAACAGACTTTACAAGAAACATCTTTAGCCACTGAGCCAAATCCAGCCCTATTTGTTTTTATTTATTTATTTTAAAGTTTTTTTTTTTTTTTTTTTTTTTTTTTTTTTCTCACTCTAGCCCAAGCTGACCTGGAACTCACTCTGTAGTCCCAGGCTGGCCTCTACCTCCCGAGTGCTGAGATTAAAGGTGTGGAGCTACCATGCCTGGCTTGTTTATTTTTTTATTTGTGTGTATGTGTGTGTTGTGTGTACCAGGGTCTGTTGCCACTGTAAACTGAATGACAGCTGCTTGCACCACTTTTTGCATCAGGCTTTATGTGCATACTGGGGATTCGAACCAGGGCTGGCAGGCTTTGCAGGCAGGTGCCTTAATTGCTGAGCCATCTCCTCTTATCCCCGTCTTTTTTTTTTTTTTTGAGAGTGGCTCTGATGTAACCCAGGCTGGCCTAGAACTTACTAGGTCTCCCAAGCAGGCCTTGTACTTGTGACCTTCCTGCTGCTGCCTCTCCACTGGTGGTATTGCACCTGTATGCCTCACATCTGGCAATGATTTTTTTCCATTGCATTTGGTGGCACTTAATTTTTTTTTAAACAGTTTTAGGTTTACAAGGAAACAGTGAGTGAAAAGTACAGAGAGTTCCTATATGTCCCATAACACCCCACCCCCAATTTTCCATTGCAAACATTTGGCCTTGGTGTGCTCAGCATTGGTGACAGTTGATGAGCCAAGTATGCTCCATGGTTTGAACTTGAAGCCAGTTTGCCTTAGTGCTCACGCTTCGTGGTGTGCCGTCTTTGGGTTCTAACAGGTGCACAAGGATATGGTCTGCAGCATGGTGGAGAGTAACAGCTTCCAACCTTAAACTCCCCGGTGTCACTGACTCCCCTTTGTTCTCGCCCTCTAACGCCCACATCTTCTCATGGCCTGTGTTTGTTTTTCCATAGTGCTAGACAGTGGGATTATCCAGTATGTGGTTCTTTCTGACTGATTTTTTTTCACCTAATATAGATTTAGAGTTCCTCCATGTTTTCCTTGGATTCTGGGGATTGGACTCAGGTCATCATGCTTACAAGGCAAGCACTTTACTCACTGAGCTATCTTCCAAGCCTTTTTTTTTTGTTGTTGTTTTAAATACTTTTATTGACTTATTTGCAAGCAGAGAGAGAGAGAAGAGAGACAGACAGAGAGAATGAGTGTGCCAGGACCTCTAGCCACTGCAAACAAACTTCAGATGCATGTGCATCTGGCTTTATGTGGATACTGGGGAATCAAACCAGGCTCATTAGGCTTTGCAGACAAGCGCCTTAACCAGTGAGCCATCTCTCCAGCCCTGGTTTGGTTTTGTGAGATAGGGTCTTACTGTAGCCTCTGGCCTGGAACTTCACATAGTCCAGGCTGGCATCAAACTTGAAGGAATCCTTGTGCCTCTGCTTCCTGATTGCTGGGATTGCGGGTGTGTGCCACCATGCCCAGCTGTTTGTTATATTTTATTTTTATATTGACCTGACCTTAGGGACCAATTCCTAATCTGAGGAAGAATAGCAGTTATAGCATGGAGGCTCTTTCCCTGTGGTTCATTACACTTGTAAGGGTAGCAAAGGTAACTTTGTCATTTACATATAACTACATGAAGCTAGTATGACACATACAGAGACACCTGCCACATTGCTAAAAGTGCTCACTTTTTAATATGCTCCAAGAAATGTAATGAAATAAAGTCACATGAAACAAATTTGAATGGCAATCATATTATACTTTTAAAAAAAATTATTTTGGGGGCTGGAGAGATGGCTTAGGGGTTAAGGCGCCTGCCTCCTAAGCCTAAGAACACTGGTTCCAATCTCCAGCGGTTCCAATCTCCAGGTCCCATGTTTAGCCAGATGCAAAGTAACGCAAGGGCGCAATGCCGCACCTGACCACAAGGGGGTGCACACATCTGGATTTTGTTCGCAGCAGCTGAGACTGCTGGCATGCCCATCTCTGTCTCCCTCCTCCTCCTCTTCCTCCCTCTCTCCCCCCCCCTCCCCTCCTCCTCCTCCTCTCTCCAAAACAATAATAAAAAATAAAAAGTTTAAAAAATTAAAAAATTTATTTTTATGTTTTATGAGAGCGAGAGGATTGACATGCCAGGGCCTCCAGCCACTGCAGTTGAACTCCAGACTTGTGCATATTCGTCACCTTATGCATTTGGCTTATATGGGTCCTGGGGAGTAGAACCTGGGTCCTTATGCTTTGTGGACAAGTGCCTGAACCACTAAGCCATCTCTCCAGCCCATATTACACTTTTTAAAAAGCTGTGAGAACTGGGTATAGTGGCACAAGCCTTTAGTCCCAGCACTTGGGAGGCAGAGGTAGGAGGATCACCATAAGATCAAAGCCACCCTGAGATGACATAGTGAAGTCCAGGTCAGCCTAGACTAGAGTGAAACCCTACCTTGAAAAACCAAAAAATAAAATAAAACAAAATAAAAAGGTATGAGAGTGGACTGGAGAGATGGCTTAGCAGTTAAGGCACTTGCCTGCAAAGCCTAAGGACCCAGGTTCAGTTCTCCAGGACCCATGTAAACTAGATGCACAAGGTGGCACATGCTTTTGGAGTTTGTTTGCAGTGGCTGGAAGCCCTGGTGTACCCATTCTCTCTCTCTCTCAGCCTCTTTCTGTCTCTGTCAAATAATTAAATAATATTTTTAAAAAGCTATGATCGTAACTTGCCATCTAGCCTCTCTTTTTAATTTTTTTTTTTTTGGTTCATAAGTTTCAAAATGTGTTATATCACCAGAATTTTACAAGTAGATATTTTATGTCAGTTCTGAGGCTCCTCTCTGCTGAACAACATAAGAAATTTATAGGTTTTGTGAGTTAAATATGAAGCGTAATTGGGTTGTTACTTTGCACATACCAGTATGGGCCTGTCCAGTGCAGTTGTGGGACTTCCATCCTAGTGCTGCATGTGGGATGTACTGACAAGCTTCCTAGGAAAGAGCTCGTGCTAAAGCAAGACTGGCACACATAGAATTTGATCCAGTAGCAAGGCCGTGGCCCTCACTGAGGAAATGAGTGTTCATGGAAAAAGGTGCCTACAACTCAGAAATAGGCTGAGCCTAGCTCCATAAACAGATCTTAGAGATTGGAAATTAAGATGCTGGCAATATGAAGACTAAGGAATAAAAGCCTAAAAAGTCAGAAAAATATCTTGTCTTTGGACTTGAAGAGCCAGTTCACTGCAGGTAACCCTCAGGGACATGATGGCAGCAATGCTTAGCTTGTGTGAGAATTGAAGACAGCAAGGAGAGGGAAGAAGGTGGCAGCTAGTGGACTCGATGGGGCAGCTGGCACTGCACTGAATGTTTTGGGCCTTTATGAAACACACCCTGGGATATTAGAACATATTTGGTTGAGGGCTGGAAAGATATGTCAGTGGTTAAGGGCATTTGCTTGCAAAGCTTGACAGCCCAGGTTCAAATCCCTGGTACCCATGTAAAGCCAGATGCACAAAATAATCCATGTGTCTGGAGTTCATTTGCAGTGGCAAGAAGCCTTGGTGCGCCTATACTCATTCCTTCTCTCTCTTTCTCTTTCCCTCTCTTCTCTCCCCCCTCCCGCTTACAAATAATTAATAAATAAAATATTTTAAATTAAAAAAAGAAAATATTTGATTAAAGTGACAAGAAGTAGCCCTTAAAACGTAGTAGCACTCTACCATTGAGCTGCATCCCCAGTCCTTTTTAATTTTCATTTATTTGTTTTAAGTCAGGGTCTCTAGCCCAGGATGACCTTGAACTCAGAGCAATTTTCCTGCTTCAGCTTTTTGAGTGCCTCTGAGATTTTATTTTATTTATTTATTTGAGAGAGAGAGGAAGAGGGAGAAAGGGAGAGAATGGGCATGCCAGGGTATCCAGCCACTGCAAACGAACTCCAGATGCATGCACCCACTTTGGCATCTGGCTTACATGGGTCCTGGAGAATCGAACCAGGGTCCGTTGGCTTTGCAGACAAACGCCTTATCCGCTAAGCCATCTCTCCAGCCCTGAAATTTTATTTTGAGGCATGATATCACTAACTTGCTTAGACTGGCCTCGAACTCACTATATAGCTTAGGCAGGTAAGCCTTGAACTCATATCCTCCTATCTCCACCTTCCATGTGCTAGGTAAGATTACAGATGCATGCCACCATACCCAGCATGAAATCTTGTTTTCAAAATTGATTTGCTTTTTTTTTTTTTTAATTTTGTTTTTGTTTTTGTTTTTCGAGGCAGGGTCTCACTCTAGCTCAGGCTGACCTGGAATTCACTATGTAGTCTCAGGGTGGCCTCGAACTCACGGCGATCCTCCTACCTCTGCCTCCCAAGTGCTGGGATTAAAGGTGTGCGCCACCACGCCTGGCCTGATTTGCATTTATTTTAATCTGGATTTGTTCTCCTGCCATAGGCTTTGTTTCTTCCATGGCTTCTGGAATATGTTTTTCTTTTCTACAACCTCCTCATTAGGTACAGTTTGCTCCTTTTCTTTCTTCTTTTAAAAATTGTTTCTTTATTTGGCATGCCAGTCTCTTGCTGCTGCCCATCTGGCTTTACGTAGGTGGCAAGAGGATTGAACCGAGGCTGGCAGGCTTTATAGGCAAGTGCTTTAATCACTGAGCCATCTCCTCAGCCCCCAGTTTGCTGCGTGTCAGTGAGGGTCATCTCCAGGTGGCAGGGGCACTCCCAGATGGGTTAGTCTCACCCTGTGCTCTGTATTGCTCAGGGCTTTGTTCACCTGGTAATGCTCAGTGACTTGAGAATCTCTGTCTAACCCACAAGTTCAGCATCACTTCACACTTTTAAGCGTATGCAACAAAACTTCACTCTTTTTTGGGCTACCAATTCTGTCCAACCTCACTGTCTGGCCTGGGCACACCTCCATGGTACCTCTGGAATGACACCCATTGCTTCTGTAAAGTGACCTCTTTCAGATACTTGGTGCCTTTTGGGGATATGCATACCCTTGATGGCCTGGACATTTTCAGATGTTCTGAAAGTGAACGTAAAGATTCAAAACTGTATTTGCATAATTTTGTGAGGGTTTCTGGGTCATTTTCACAGGTCATCTTAGGTCTCCTATGGGAACAGTGTCTTATGAGCTCTTAATGAGTTGCTTTGTGTTTCTTCAAGGTGATGAGGAAGATAAAATCTGGAGTTATATATAGATAGATACATAGTGTAACATATATATATATATGGAGAGAGAGAGAAAGATTTTGGTTGTTTTTGCTTTGTTTTGACTTTTCCCCAAGGTAGGGTTTCGCTTTAGCCTGGCTGACCTGGAATTCACTCTGTAGTCTCAGGGTGGCCTCGAATTTAAGACGATCCTCCCGCCTCTGCCTCTCGAGTGCCGGGATTAAAAGTATGCAACACCACGCCTGGCTTGTTTTTTCTTTTTGAGACGGGGGTTTCATGTATCCCAGCTGGCCTCCAGTTCTATATAAAGGGTGACCTTGAATTTCTGATCTTCTTGCCTCCGCCTCCCCAGTGCTGGCAATAAAGCATACATCACCACATTCAGTTTGTGTGATGCGGGGGATTGAACACATGCTAGACCAGCGCTGTTCCAACTGAGTCAAACCCAAGCACCTGTTGTTTGTTTATTTATTTATTTATTTATTTTTGGTAGGGGATCTGTGTGTGTTTTGAGAGTTGAATCTAGGGCCGTGTATATGCTAGGCAGGTGTTCTATCACTGAGGCACATCCCTAGCCCCAGCATATTTGTATTTTGAACCAAAAAATAATAAACAGCTTAGCCCTTAAAATGTGATGTAGCTGATTATATTGGATTTTATATAAAAGTTAACTTGTGACTCAGCATTTATCATCATTTTCACCACTGAGGATTTCTCACATGAGAGAGGGAAGCAGGGTTCTGCATGTTTTCACAGTCAGTTGGTTGGTTCCTGGCTTTATTCACCCTGGCTAAATGGTGGACGTGTTGTTTGTTCAGTGACATCAGCACAGGGTCTCATGTTCCAAGTTGTCCCGTGGCACCTTTACTTCAGAGTGGCCTGACAAGGGAAAGTAGATTGCGCCTTCCTTCATGTTTAGTGAAGATGAGGGACTTCGCAGTCTGAGAAAGGAGATGGAGTCACAGGTGTCTCCAGCATGCCCAGCCTGACGCGACAGTGTGGCTCGCACCTGCTGCCCACCGATTGTACCCCATAGCAGGGCCATCCCATTGTTTGTTTGTTTACCTATTGAAAGACATCTTGCTTACTTCCAAGTTTTCACAGTTGTGAATAAAGCTTCTAGAGACACTATGTGCCAGTTCTCAGGTGGGCATAATTTCTCTATTTATTTGCATAAATGCCAAGAAGTCCGGTGGCTGGATCATACTGTAAGACTAGCAGAGTCCCTTACCCATGGTCTCCATTTTCAATTTCCAGTAGTCAACTGGACATGGGGATAGAATACCCACTGTTGGGGTTTGAATGTGAAATTTTCCCCACAGTCTCATGTGTTTGAAGCCTTGGTCCCTCCCTAAGGGGTGCTGTTTGGGAAGGTTATGGAGCCTTTAGGAGGTGGATTGTTTCTGGAGGAAGTAGGACACTGGAGATGGGTCTTGAGGTTTTATAATCTAACCCCCTTTCTGTTTTCACTCTGCTTCCTGACTGCCCACCCATGTGCCAAGCTACCTTCCCCATCATGAAGCTTCCCCTCAAAACTGTAAGCCAAAAATGAACTCTTTCCTTCTTTAAGTTGCTTCTGGTCAGGTATTTGTTCACAGCAATAGGAATGTAATAATAGACTCACATTTGGGGGGGATTAGAATTAGGGTCGTTAGACTTAAGGTTTAGGATTAGGGGTTCACATACATTTTAAAAAATATTGTTATAATTATTTTATTATTAATTATACACATAAAAACTTTTTTTTTCAAAGTAGGGTTTCACTCTAGCCCAGGCTGACCTGGCACTCTGTAGTCCCAGGTTGGCCTCAAACTCACAGCAGTTCTCCTACCTCTGCCTCTAGAATGCTGGGATTAAAGGCGTATGTCACCATGCTAAAAAAAAACAACCATTAAAAACAAAATAATACATGTGTGAGTGTGAGCATATGCGTGCCATGGTGTAGGTGTGGAGATCACAGGACAACTTTCGGGTGGGTGACCTTCCATCTCATTTGAGGCAGGGGTTCTCTTCTTGTTCTCACTATTGCTCTGTGCTTGCTTGTGAGCTTTTGGGAAATTCTCCAATCTCCACTTCCCATCTCACTGTCAGTGTGCTGGAATTAAAAAAGTCCACCATGGCTTCTGGACTTTTATATGGGGCCTGGGGACCAAACTAGGGTATTCAAGTTTGAGTGCCAAACACTTTATCCCCTGAGTCATGTCTCTAGCCCTGTGTTTTAATTTTTTTTTATTATGTGTGTGCTTGTGCGCGTGTGTGTGTGTGTGTGTATGTGTGTGTGACAGAGGGGGACATATGCAGATACATGTATGCATGGTCCCACGTAAGAGACATTGTGCCCCTCAGTGCATCCTATCAAGAGCCATGTGTGTTTATCACCAAGTTCTGAGCCTTCGTCACTCGGGAAAAGTGGAACTTGCCAGGTTCATCCCCTATAAAGTTACTGCTTTTCCCTTCATTCGCATTACCTCGGGAGACACTTTGAGATACACAAATGTCCTACTTCTCCCATTTTCGCCTTCTGATTCCAGCATCGATCTTGCTGGTAACCATTACTGTTGTGGGATTTTATATTATTTATTTATTTTTAATATTTTAAAAAATTTATTTACTTATTTAAAAGAGAAAAAGAGAGAGAGAACAGGCGCACCAGGGCCTCCAGCTGCTGCAAATGAATTCTAGACACATGTGCTATCTTGTGCATCTGGCTTATATGGGTCCTGGGGAATTGAACCAGGGTCCTTTGGCTTTGCAGGCAAGCACTAATGGCTAAGCCATTTCTCCAGCCCAATTTATTTATTTTTAAATATATTTCTTTATTTTCAAGCAAAGAGAGAGTGTTTGTGTATATGAGTACACTAGAGCCTCTTGCTGCTGCAAACAAACTCCAGACAGATGTGCTAGTTTTTGCACCTGGCTTTACATGGGTACTAGGGAATCAAACCTGGGCCATTAGGCTTTGTAAGCAAGTGCCTTTCACTGCTGAGCCATCTCCCCAGCCCACTAGTGTGGTATTTTAATGGTGATTTTTTTTTTCTACTTACTTCATTCCTTCTGCATTTGTTAGTTGGGACTTTTCTGTTAGACTAGTCTCTGCTCCTATTTATTTTACATATCATCAAGACTATATATTTGTTGTATTTGATAAATTATAATCCACTACTTTTGTGATTTTAAAAAAATATTTTAAGCCGGGCGTGGTGGTGCACGCCTTTAATCCCAGCACTTGGGAGGCAGAGGTAGGAGGATCGCCAAGAGTTCGAGGCCATCCTGAGACTACATAGTGAATTCCAGGTCAGCCTGGAGCCAGAGTGAGACCCTACCTCGAAAAACAAAAAACAAAACAACAAAAAAAAATATTTGTTTATTTATTTATTTGTGGGAGAGAGAGAGAGAGAGAGAAAAAAAAAAGGGTGCACTAGAGCTTCCTGCCACTGCAAACACAAACTCCAGATATATGCACTACTTTGTCTATCTGCCTTTATCTGGGTACTGGGGAATCGAACCTTGGGCCATCAGGCTTTGTAAGTGAGAGCCTTTTCCACTGAGCCATCATCTCTCTAGCCCTGTAATATATTCTAGTTCTTCAGATCATTCCAGCTAAGGTATTATGAGCTATTTTATCTTGAAAGCTCTACCACCCCAGGAAAGCTGGGACTAGTAATGGGGATTTGGTATAAGGTAGCCCCACTTAGTAGGGGTACAGGCCATAAAACTAATAAGCAGGTAAGCTGATTACCTGTGTGGTCTGACAAAGCCAACAAGCACAACATGTTATAGTAAGTCCAGAAAACAGTCTGGGAACTAAAATTAAAAAAAAAAAAAAAAAAGTCCTAACTTCCAAAAGCTCAAAAGGATGTTGGCTGGCCTATTCAAAGTAACCAGGGCTGGAGAGATGGCTTAGCAGTTGAGGCGCTTGCCTGTGAAGCCTAAGGACCCATGTTCAACTCTCCAGATCCCACATAAGCCAGATGCACAAAGGTGAGGCAAGTGTAAGGTCTCATATGCCCACTAGGTGGTGCAAGTGTCTGGAGTTTGATTACAGTGGCTGAGGCCCTGGTGCCAATTCTCTCTAAAAAAATAAGATAAAATAAAAATAAAAGAGCCAAGCCTCTGTCTAAACATTGGCCTATAAAGAGCCCTTCCAGGGCTGGAGAGATGGCTTAGCAGTTAGGGCACCTGCCTGCTAAGCCTAAGAACCCCAGTTCCAATCTCCAGGTCCCACATTTAGCCAGATGCAAAAGTAATGCAAGGGTGCAATGCCACACTTGCCCACAAGGGGGCACACGCATCTGGATTTTGTTCACAGCAGCTGAGAGGCTGCTGGCATGCCCATTCTCTATCTGTCTTCATCTTCCTCTGACTCTCTCTGTCTCTGTGTGTGTCTCTCTCAAAACAAAACAAACAAACAAACAAACAAAAAAGCCCTTCCAAACATCCAAAGTAACCCATCCGCTTGACTTGATGTCTGATTTACATCCTCAAGGGCATTAAAGCATCACCTATCATAAGCTCCCACGTGCACTCCAACTAACCATTCCTATCCACCTTGACTTGCCACATTCCCAGGGATATAAAAACCCCGGATCCAAGTCACTATGGGACCATTCACTAGGGACTCTTCCGGCTTGGGAGCTGTTCTGCTGTCCCCTGCCTCACTTTCATTTTCACTTTCAGCTTTACATTCTGATAAAGCCATGCTTAATGTGCTCTTCTGTTGTGTCTGCACTTGTCTTCTCCACTGGCGGCAGGACAGTGGACTCTAGAGCCACTGGCTTGGAAGTTTTAGTGGCCTAACTGTCAAGTGTCTAGCACTCTCACCTAAGCTGAAACCATCCCGAGTTCGGAAAGGCTGTGCTGCTTTCAAAACCCACAACAGTAGCATATAACCCTTTCACTCAGATTCTAATTCTTAGCATTTGACCATACTTTCTCTCCTTCCCTCCCTCCTTCCCTCTTTCTCTTTCCACTCCTCCTTCTTCTTCCCCAGTATTTTCACACATGCACCATCTGTGGTTTTGTTTAAATCAGGGTTAATTTACAGTTAATCTCTCCCCAGACTATTGGGAGCTGACATTTAAAATATGTAAGTAGTGAGCTCCTTGTGCCCTGGAGACTGTGTCTGGTGACCCTGTTTAGTTGCTGGATTCATTCTTCATTGTACCACGTTTGGTTTTATAACAGCTTTATTGAGATGCAGTTCACATACTGTTCACCCTTAAAGTGCACAATCCAGTGGTTTTTAATGTATTCATAGATATGTGTAGCATCAGCATAAATAGAACGTGTTAGAGGATTCTCGTGAGCACCAAAAAGAACCCCTTATCCTCTGCCCACCCCTGACAAACCTTGGGCAATCACTCATCTACTTCTATTTCTACCAGGTTTTCTACCCTGGACATTTCATATAAATAGAAGCATATAATATGTGCCTGGCTACTTCTAACATATTTTCAAAGCTCTTATGTTGTAACATGAAGTACTGCTTTCTGTTTTATTTTGGCTTGATTTTTTATTTTTTTAGAGCAAGAGAGAGAATTTGCACATCAGGGCCTCAGCCACTGCAATTGAACTCCAGATGATTGTGCCACCTAGTGGGAATGTGTAACCTTGTGTTTGCCTCACCTTTGTGTGTCTGGCATATGTGGGATCTGGACAGTTGAACATGGGTCCTTTGGCTTTGCTGGCAAGCGTCTTAACCACTAAGCCATTTCTCCAGCCCATTTTCTTGTTTTTTTTTTTTTGGTTTGTTTGTTTGTTTGTTTGTTTGTTTGTTTTTTAGGTAGGATCTCACTGTAGCTCAGGCTGACCTGCAATTCACTATGTAGTCTCAGGCTGGCCTTGAACTCACAGCAGTCCTCCTACCTCTACCTCCTGAGTGCTGGGATTAAAGACATGTGCCACTACACCCAGCATTTATTTTTTATTTTTTATTATTTTTTTTGGAGAGAGACGCACACAGAGAGAGAGAGGGAGAGGGAGACAGAGATGGGCGCGCCAGCAGTGTCTCAGCTGCTGCAAACAAAATCCAGATGTTTTTGCCCCCTGGTTGTCAAGTGTGGCATTGCGCCCTTGCGTCACTTTGCATCTGGCTAAACGTGGGACCTGGAGATTGGAACCGCTGGAGATTGGAACCAGTGTTCTTAGCCTTAGGAGGCAGGTGCCTTAACCCCTAAGCCATCTCTCCAGCCCACCCAGCATTTTTTTAATCACCAAATAACATTCCATTGTGTGGTTAAACAATATCTTGTTAATACATTCATCAGTTCATAGACTGCATTATTTTCACCTTTTGTCTATTACAGTTAGTACCGTTATAATCATTTGCCTAGGAACTTCTGTTTGTACACCTGTTTTTTGTTCTTCTGGGCCTATACCTAGGAGTGGAATTATTGGGTCATATGATAAATCCACTGCTTATGGATCTCCTAAATCATTTCCTATAATGGACATACTCTTTGACATTCCTATGAGTATACAAGTTCACCAACATTTGTTTTTCTCCAATTCTTTGATGTTAGCCATCCCAGAAGGTATGAAATGGTATTTCATTGATTTGTCCCTAATGGCTCATGGCGTTGAACATCTTTTTGTTGTTGTTTTGTTTTATTTTTAAGGTAGGGTCTTGCTCTAGGCCAGGCTGACCTGGAACTTACTATGTAATCTCAGAGTGGCATTGAACTCACTGCAATCCTCCTACCTCTGCCTCCCGAGTGCTGGGATTAAAGATGTGCACCACCACACCAGGCTAGTGTTGAACATCTTTTTATGAGATTTTTTTTGGCAATTTGCATATCTTCGTTGCTGAAATGGCTATTCAAATTCTTGTTTGTTTGTTTTGAGACAGGGTTTCACTCTGTAGCTCCAGCTGGCCTCAAACTCCTGCCTCAGCTTCCCAAGTACTTGGTTTACAGGCATGGTCCACCATGCCAGTTCTTTGCCCATTTTATTTATTTATTTTGGGGGTGGGGTTTGAGGTAGGGTCTCACTGTAGCCCAGGCTGACCTGGAATTCACTTTATAGTCTCAGGGTAGCCTCAAATTCATGGCGATCCCTCCTACCTCTGCCTCCTGAGTGCTGGGATCAAAGGCGTGCACCACCATACCTAGCTTTAATTTTATTTTTTATGAAGATGGGGTGGAGAATTGGTCCACCAGGGCTTTCATCCACTGCAATTGAATTCCAGACATGTGCACCACCTTGTGTGCTTGTGTCATCTTATGTGTCTGGTTTATGTGGGTCTGGAGAGTCGGGCATGGGTCCTTAGGCTTCACAGACAGCACCTTAACCACTAAACATGCCATCTCTCCAACCCCATCTTTGCCCATTTTAAAATTGAATAGCTTTTTCATTTTGCTGTTGAATTGTAAGAGGTGTTCATATAGTTATATTATTATAGTTATTTATATATCCTACACTAAACCCTTGTCAGATCTGTAATTTGCAAATGTTTTTTCCCATCCGATGGGTTTCTTTTCACCTTCTTAATAATATCCTTTGATGCAGATTTTCATTCTTTAAAAAATATTTTATTTATTTATTTGAAAGAGAGAAGCTGGGTGTGGTGGCACATGCCTTTAATCCCAGCACTTGGGAGACAGAGGTAGGAAGATTGCCATGAGTTTAAGAATACCATAAGACTAATTGCAGGTCAGCCTGGGATAGAGTGAAACCCTACCTCAAAAAAAGAGAGTCTTCACTTCGGCAGCACTTATACTAAAATTGTAACGATACAGAGAAGATTAGCATGGCCCCTGCACAAGGAGGACATGCAAATTTCTGAAGCATTCCATATTCTTTAAAAGGGGGGGGGACTGGAGAGATAGCTTAGCAGTTAAGGCGTTTGCCTGCAAAGCCAAAGGTGTGGAGGAGGGGGAGGCACAGGCTGAGGGATGAGGCCAGCAGTCTTGATTGGAGACAAATTTGGCAAGGAAGGGTGGAGTCTGTGGGTGGCTATGATCTCGCAGGTGAGGATGCTGGGCTTGATTTGAATCTGGCTGAACAGCATGGGGCCCTGCAAAACCTAGCAGGGGAGGGTCATAGGGTGACTGAGCTCTGGGGAGCAGTAGCATTCTCAGAGACCCCCTCCTTTTGTGCCTCTCTGTGGGCCCAGGGCAAGCAGCAGCAGCAGCACTGGCAGCGTCGTAGCAAAGGTCCCTGCTTCCTTCTTGCAGGGTTGGCACCTCTTCTCCCAGCTAGTGCCTGCTTGGCAAGCTATGCCCACCTACCTTCCCTGTGATACCTTCCAGTCCTCTCTGGCCTTCCCAATTGGTGACTTCCTGCCTGACTTGGTTTCTGAGAACCCTTGGCACACCAAGTGCTGGGTGCTTGATAATACTCCTAATTTATTGCTTTTTAAAGGCACTACCTACTGCAGCCAGGCCGCCCTGAAGGCAGAGAGAGAGAAAAAGAGAGAGGGAGAGGACAATGGCAGGGCTCAGACCAGCTCAGTCAAGTCAGATTACGTCACAGATGGCTGCTGTGTGGCACCGAACATGTGGCTGCAGCTCTCAAGAGTTGGCTTCTTTGTCTCTGGAAGAGGACGATGGTCAAGTCCATCCGTGTGGGCTTGTGATGAGTTCTAGTTGGTCAGTCTGTGGCGAACACTGCATCTGTGAAGCCAGCGTCTATCTCTTCCTATCTTGGCAGCTCAGAGTCAGGCTGAGCATGTGCACATATGTTTTGAAATTTGTGGGTACCTTTTAAAAGTCTTGAAAAGTCATGGCTGAGTGTCACTGGCTCCTTTTGGCCCCTCTCCCTACTCATCTCCTCTCCCAAGTCTGTTCTAGGGGTAGACCCTGCCATGGCAGGGGAGATCCCTCCTCCCAATGTCCTGCTGTCTCAGCCACAGCAGTGGTCTCTGAAGAATTCATGCCAGGGCCCAGGTAGAGTGAGCAAGTAATCAAGGCTTATTCTAGCAAGAAAAAGCTAGAGTGAGAAGTGTGTAGACCCTCCAGAGTGGACAGCAGGCCCAGCTGGGTGGCCTCTAGTAATGGACTTGTAAGTCTTGGTCTACCATTCCTACTTTTGGTTATTCCTGGGTGGCCCAGGGTGGTCTCCTTCTTGGAATAGGCAGAAGCTTTCTTAGTAGCCATTCTCACCCACAATTCAGTCTGTTCTTATGAGATGCATTAGATGGTGGGATGTGCATAAACGTGTGACTACCCATAAAGTAGAGAAGTTTACTAGGGGAAAGGGCAAGGGTGCCTTGTTGTTTTTTGTTTTTTGTTTTTTTGTTTGTTTGTTTGTTTGTTTTTCGAGGTAGGGTCTCACTCTGATCCAGGCTGACCTGGAATTCACTATGTAGTCTCAGGGTGGCCTTGAACTCACGGCGATCCTCCTACCTCTGCCTCCCAAGTGCTGGGATTAAAGGCGTGCGCACCACCACGCCTGGCTTCAAGGGTGCCTTGTGATGCTCCTCTGAGAAGGCTTCGTGGGAGCCAGCCATGACCTGCAGATTGCTTTGTTGCTTTTCCCAGCTCCACCCAGCAGTCTGTTCTTCCTCTTAGCTAGTTAGCTCTGTTATCTCTGACCCAGCTGCAAGCCTCCTTATTTTATTTCCCCAGTGTTCCCACCTCATCATTTTAACTCTGTAGTCCCCTCTGTCTTTCAAGTGGCCTTGCTATTGGACAGAGCCTGGGCAGTCCACACTGTGATTGTTCATGACAACCATCCCCACTTATCTGGGGTCCTAGACAGTAGGCCAAAAAAAAAAAAAAAAAAAAAAAAAAAAAAAAAAAAAGTGGCCAGCTGGCTCCCAGGCAGTGTGGTACTTAACCTTGGAGTTGGAACAGAGAACCCTCTGTTTATGTTTCCAAGAACAAGAGGGGACAGCTGGCCGGAAGATAGAAGGCGGGGTCAGCTGAGGGTTGCCTTGGTGGCTGGCTTTAAACAAACAACCAGGGCCAGGAGCCTGAGCAGAAGGAAGAAGGATGGAGAGGGCCTGGCAGGGCTGAGAAGCACCTGAGAGCTGGTGTCTAGGCTGGGCTGTGCCAAGGCTTCCTGGGGAAGTGGCAGTGAGGGAGGCTGCCCTGGGAACTGCTCTGCAAATAAACTCAAGAATCAGGACTTCACTTGACAAGTAAGGAGAGGTGGGAAGTTTCCTTTCCAGAGTCTTTTCTGTTTTGTGGAGAGGTTTCTTGGGTCCCCAGGGACAAGCTAAAATCAGATTTTCTTTGCAAAAATGGTTTGCTGGGACTTTCCAGGCCTTATAAGTCACAGAGATGGAAGTAAGTTGTATTTCTGCATTGAGAGGCAATGATGTGTGTTGTGGCTTATACCTATAATCTCAGCATTTTGGAAGTTGAAGCAGGGGAATTAGACAGTTCTTGGCAATCTGGGCCACATAGTGAGTTCCAGGCTAACCTGAGCAATGGTGTGAGACCTTGTCTCAAAATCAGTCCAGGCGCACGCCTTTAATCCCAGCACTTGGGAGGTAGAGGTAGGAGGGTTACTGTGAGTTCAAGGCCACCCTGAGACTACATTGTGAATTCCAGGTCAGCCTGGGCTAGAGCAAGACCCTACCTCAAAAAACAAAAATAATAAATTAATTAATTAATTAAATTAAAATAAGCAAATAAAAACAGAAGCAAACAGCACTAATGTTCCTCATAGATGTCTGTAGCCCCTGGGATTTCTGAGCAATCTTGCTTACTTAATGACCTGATGTTATACCATAACTATTGAGCTAAGTTCCAATTCCATTTTCTTTTATCTTTAATGTTTATTTCTGAGAGAGAGAGAGAGAGAGAGAGAGACTGAGACTGAGAGTAAGTATAAGCATGCCAGAGCCTCTTGCTGCTACAAATGTCAGATACGTGTGCCACTTTGTGCCTCTGGATTTATGTGGGTACTGAAGAATTGAAATTCAGGGTGGCAGGCTTTGCAAGAAAGCACCTTTTTAAAAAAAAATATTTTATTATTTATTTATTTATTTGAGACATTTTCTAAATGGCAGGTATTGATGAATGGGTTATGGGTCTCCATTTTATTTATTTATTTATTTATGCACCCCCTTAGGCATCAGAGAGGGTCCTGGGAATCGAGCCTCGAACCGGGTCCTTAGGCTTCATAGGCAGCGCCTAACCGCTAGCCATCTCTCAGCTCCAACAAACTTTTAAATGTTTCATCTCCCCCATTCCTCTCATTACATTTTCTAAGTGCTTTATTGATGAATGTTATGGATCCATTTTTTTTATTTATTTATTTATTTATTTATTAGGGACAGAGAGAGAGAGTGAGAATGGGCGCCTCCTCTCCACTGCCAAACTCCCTCCCTTTCTTCCCCCCCTCCCTCCCTCCCCCTCCCTCCCTCCCTCCTCTCTCTTTCTTTCTTTCTTTCTTTCTTTCTTTCTTTCTTTCTTTCTTTCTTTCTTTCTTTCTTCTTTCTTTTCCAAGGTAGAGTTTCACTGTAGCCCAAGCTGACCTGGAATTCACTATGTAGTCTCAGACTGGTGTTGAACTCATGGCAATCATCTTACTTCTGCCTCTGAGTGCTGGGATTAAAGGCATGTGCCACCACACCTGACTGAATCCTCTTTCTGTGCCAACCATGACACCTACCTGTCCCAGAATTTGGGGCCCCCTCCTCTTCCTTGGTACCCAAGGTGATCCAGGGCCACTTTAGAACAGCTTATACATCTATATACACAGTCAAATGGATTTATGGTGTGTGGTGTCCCCACCCCCAAGATGAGGCTAAATACTGTTATCCAGTCTAATAGAGTTGAATTGTGTCCACTAAAAGGATATGTTGATTTCTTTTTTTATTTATTATTTTTGACAACTTCTTTAATTGTAGACAATATCCCATGTTATTTCCCTCCCTCCCCTCACTTTCCCCTTTGAAACTTCACTCTCCATCATATCCCCTCCCCCTCTCAATCAGTCTCTCTTTTCATTTTGACGTCATCATCTTCTCCTCCTGTTATGATGGCCTTATGTACGTAGTATCAGGCACTGTGAGGTCATGGATATCCAGGCCATTTTGTGTCTGGAGGAGCACGTTGTAAGGAGTCCTACTCTTCCTTTGGCTCTTACATTCTTTCTGTCCCCTCTTCCACAATGGACCCTGAGCCTTGGAAGGTAGGTTTGAGACGTTTCAGTGCTGAGCACTCCTCTGTCCCTTCTTCTCAGCACCATGGTGCCTTCTGAATCATCCCAAGGTTGCCACCATCTGAAAAGAGAAGCTTCTCTAACCCAAAGTGAGAGTAGCATTAATATATGGGTGTGGTCATTAAGAGAAGTGCTTACTGGGCAGTTTGGTGAGCATTGTATATACATTTAGCCAGACACCAGCAGACATTACACCCTTAGGGCTCATGACTACCCCTGTCGTACGTTTTCAGTATCAGGGATGTGTTCCCTCCCATGGAGCAGGCCTCCAATCCAATTAGAGAGCAGTTTGTTTCCCCCATAACAGACATGCCACTGTTGCACCCGTTGGCTCATTTGGCCTGGCTGGCCAAATTTAAAGCTTGCAGTGTTCACTGTTGAGTACCTTCACTGGTGTTTTCTCTCTCCCATTGAACTGCTTTTTCCACCTTTCTGTCAGCTGGTCCTCATGGAGGAGGCTTTCAGCTCAGCCCCAGGCAGGATTTCTCAGTGACCTTGCAGCCCAAGTATGTGGAGTCTTCAGCAATAGGGTCTTGCCATCTATTCCTGGTGGGAAACCAAGGGTCTCGGCAATGGCCTATAATGTTTTGGGGGTATCTGTGACCTCCCTGGCCAACAACTCACTGGAAGGTATCCCATCCCTGGCACTGAAAATTTTCTAGTAACAATCTATGGCTTCTGAGTGTTCCATTGTCCAGAAAAGTAGGTTTCCATATGACCTATTTAAATCCTCTTAGATTTTGATTAGCCCTCCCTCCAATGTTCCTTTATTCACTCTCTTCCCCTGACCTCACTTAGGCCTTTTCACCCCCATTAATCTGTTAAATATGTTGATTTCTTAACCCCCAGTATCTCAGAATGTAATGTTATTTGGAAATAAGGTTATTATAGATATAATTATTTAAATCCTGGTAATTCTGGATTAGTGTGTTTGTCCTAATTACAATATAATGAGTGTCCTTTTAAGAGAGGCTAGATAAGGTGGCACATGCTTCTAACTCGGTACTCAGAAGGTGTAGGATGGAAGAGTGCAGGTTCTAGGCCAACCTGAGCTACACAGCGAGTTCTGGGCCAGCCTGAGTTATATGGTAAAACCATACTCAAAACAAAGCAAAAGCAAACTAAAGACCCCAACAAAGATTGGAAATGTAGTGCAAAGGCCCCAGTACAAGGAAAAAAAATAAGAGCGACCAACGGGGATTATTGCTCAATGGTAGGCACTGGGTTCAATCCTCAGCACTGCAGAAACAAAGGAAGAAAAGAAAGAAAGAAGGAAAGAGAAAGACAGACAGAGGAAAGACAGCTGTGTGAAGTCAGACACAAAGATGAGTGCATCTTTTTTTTTTTCTGAGGTAGGGTCTCACTCTGGCTCAGGCTGACCTGGAATTCACTATGTGGTCCCAGGCTCGTCTCCAACTCATGGCAATCCTCCTATCTCTGCCTCCCGAGTGCTGGGATTAAAGGTGTGAGCCATCATGCCTGGATTTTTTTTTTTGAGTGTATTTTATAGAGGTGAAAGCAGAGCTTGGAGAAATGAAGCTTCAAGCCTCAGAATATGTCTGTGGAATGTATTCTAGGACGTGTATCTATGGATTGTACTCTAGGACGTGTATCTGTGGATTGTACTCTAGGACGTGCGCCTGTGGATTGTACTCTAGGACGTGCATCTGTGGATTGTACTCTAGGACGTGCGTCTGTGGATTGTACTCTAGGACGTGTGTCTGTGGATTGTGCATCTGTGGATTGTAGTCTAGGACGTGCGCCTGTGGACGTGTAGTCTAGGACGTGCGTGTGTGGATTGTACTCTAGGATGTGCATCTGTGGACGTGTACTCTAGGATGTGCGTCTGTGGATGTGTACTCTAGGACATGTGTCTGTAGATTGTACTCTAGGAAGTGCGTCTGTGGACGTGTAGTCTAGGACATGTGTCTGTGGATTGTAGTCTAGGACGTGCGTCTGTGGATTGTACTCTAAGAAGTGCGTGTGTGGATTGTAGTCTAGGACGTGCGTCTGTGGATTGTAGTCTAGGACGTGCGTCTGTGGACGTGTACTCTAGGACATGTGTCTGTGGATTGTAGTCTAGGACGTGCATCTGTGGGTTGTACTCTAGGACGTGTGTCTGTGGACGTGTACTCTAGGATGTGCGTCTGTGGACGTGTACTCTAGGACGTGCGTCTGTGGACGTGTACTCTAGGACGTGCGTCTGTGGACGTGTACTCTAGGACGTGCGTCTGTGGATTGTACTCTAGGAAGTGCGTCTGTGGATTGTACTCTAGGACGTGCGTCTGTGGACGTGTACTCTAGGACGTGCGTCTGTGGATTGTACTCTAGGAAGTGCGTCTGTGGATTGTACTCTAGGACGTGCGTCTGTGGATTGTACTCTAGGAAGTGCATCTGTGGATTGTACTCTAGGACATGCGTCTGTGGATTGTACTCTAGGACGTGCATCTGTGGATTGTACTCTAGGAAGTGCGTCTGTGGATTGTACTCTAGGACGTGCATCTGTGGATTGTACTCTAGGAAGTGCGTCTGTGGACGTGTACTCTAGGACGTGCGTCTGTGGACGTGTACTCTGGGACGTGCGTCTGTGGACGTGTACTCTGGGACGTGCGTCTGTGGATTGTACTCTAGGACGTGTGTCTGTGGATTGTACTCTGGGACGTGCGTCTGTGGACGTGTACTCTAGGACGTGCGTGTGTGGATTGTACTCTGGGACGTGCGTCTGTGGATTGTAGTCTAGGACGTGTGTCTGTGGATTGTACTCTGGGACGTGCGTCTGTGGATTGTAGTCTAGGACGTGCGTCTGTGGATTGTACTCTGGGACGTGCGTCTGTGGATTGTACTCTAGGACGTGCGTCTGTGGATTGTAGTCTGGGACGTGCGTCTGTGGACGTCTAGGTTGTGGATTGTACTCTGGGACGCGTGCGTCTGTGGATTGTACTCTGGGACGTTGTACTCTGGGACGTCTGTGGGTTGTACTACGTCTGTGGATTGTACTCTGGGACGTGTGTCTGTGGATTGTACTCTGGGACGTGTGTCTGTGGACGTGTACTCTAGGACGTGCATCTGTGGACGTGTAGTCTAGGACGTGTGTCTGTGGATTGTACTCTGGGACGTGCGTCTGTGGATTGTAGTCTAGGACGTGCGTCTGTGGATTGTACTCTAGGACGTGTGTCTGTGGATTGTACTCTAGGACGTGCGTCTGTGGACGTGTACTCTAGGACGTGCATCTGTGGACGTGTAGTCTAGGACGTGCGTCTGTGGATTGTAGTCTAGGACGTGCGTCTGTGGATTGTACTCTAGGACGTGCATCTGTGGACGTGTAGTCTAGGACGTGCATCTGTGGGTTGTACTCTAGGACGTGCGTCTGTGGGTTGTAGTCTAGGACGTGCGTCTGTGGGTTGTACTCTAGGACGTGCGTCTGTGGGTTGTAGTCTAGGATGTGTGTCTGTGGATTGTACTCTAGGATGTGCGTCTGTGATTGTACTCTAGGATGTGTGTATGTGGGTTGTACTCTAGGACGTGCATCTGTGGACGTGTAGTCTAGGACGTGCATCTGTGGGTTGTACTCTAGGACGTGCATCTGTGGGTTGTACTCTAGGACGTGTGTCTGTGGGTTGTACTCTAGGACGTGCATCTGTGGACGTGTACTCTAGGACGTGCGTCTGTGGGTTGTACTCTAGGACGTGCGTCTGTGGGTTGTAGTCTAGGACGTGCGTCTGTGGGTTGTACTCTAGGACGTGCGTCTGTGGGTTGTAGTCTAGGATGTGCGTCTGTGGGTTGTAGTCTAGGACGTGCGTCTGTGGGTTGTAGTCTAGGACGTGCGTCTGTGGGTTGTAGTCTAGGGACGTGCGTCTGTGGGTTGTAGTCTAGGACGTGCGTCTGTGGGTTGTACTCTAGGACGTGCGTCTGTGGGTTGTAGTCTAGGACGTGCGTCTGTGGGTTGCAGTCTAGGACGTGCGTCTGTGGATTGTAGTCTAGGACGTGCGTCTGTGGCTCTAGAAGTGCTTCACCATCTAGTGTGTAGTACTTCATGGAAGCACCTGTAGGACACAGCTACCGCATGTGTGATGGGAATGGAGCTCTTCTTTGGGATGGGAGGTCAGCCTCCTGGCCTGCATGGCTTCCCTTCTGTACTTTTACAGGGTCTCTCTTGCCAAAGGAGTGTGTCCATCCTGTGATTACCATGTTTTGGCTGTTCTACCTGTCCTGGTGTCAGGCTTTTCAAAAATGACAAGGCAAGCTGTGCCTCTGGAGACATTTAGGCAGAGCCTGTGGCATGAAGGGAGACGGGGAAGAAGGAAGGTATTTTGCATCACATTTTAGCCTGGGAAGGAGCAGTTTCAAGTCAGACAAAAAGACCAGAAAGGTTGAGGGCTTTACTAGAGTGGCATCTTAGCCATTAAAAGTTCTAGGAGCATATCTTTAATCCCAGCACTCGGAAGGCTAAGGTAAGAGAATTTATGTGAGTTTGATGTCAGCCTGGGGCTACAGAGTGAGTTCCAGATCAGCCTGGGCTAGAACCTTAAAAAAAAACCAACACCAAAAATAATTAATCTTTTTAAAAAATTTTTTTGAAAGCTTCCGTAAGTATAGATAATAAACCGTGATAATTCCCACCCCAACCCCATTTTCCCCCTCTCAAATCTACCCTCCATTAAAAGATGATGACATCAAAAAAGAGAGATTAATTGGAAAGAAGAAGAAGAAAAATACTCATCTTTTGAAGGGGGCTGGAGAGATGACTCAGTGGTTAAAGGCACTTGCTTATAAAACCTGACAGTCTGGATTCAAATCTCTACTACCTACATAAAGCCAGGTTGTCCAGTGTGGTGTGCATTCGTCTGGAGTTCATTTGCAGTGGCAAGAGGCCCTGCCATCCCATACTTTCTCTCTCTCTGTTTGCAAATATATAATAAAATATTTTTTAAAGTTCTGAGGACTGGGCTGGAGAGATGGCTTAGCGGTTAAGGCGTTTGCCTGCAAAGCCAAAGGACCTTGATTCAGTTCCCCAGGACCCACGAAAGCCAGATGCACCAAGGGGGCACATGTGTCTGGAGTTCATTTACGGTGGCTGGAAGCCCTGGCGCACCCATTCTCTTTCTCTCTGTCTCTCTCTACCTGTTCTCTCTCTCTCTCTCTCTCTCAAGTAAAGAAATAATTTTATTTTATAATTTTTTTTTTTTTTTTGGTTTTTCGAGGTAGGGTCTCACTCTGGTCCAGGCTGACCTGGAATTAGCTATGTAGTCTCAGGGTGGCCTCAAACTCATGGCAATCCTCCTACCTCTGCCTTTGCTGGGAAATGACCACCAGGCTTGATTTTATATATATTTTTAAAAGTTCTGAGGATTTACTTTCCTGGATTAAAAATAAAAAGAAGAGGGCTGGAGAAATGGCTTAGCGGCAGAGCCTGCGAAGCCAAAGGATCTGTTCAATTCTCCAGCACCCAAGTAAGCCAGATGCACGTGGGGCACATGCATCTGGAGTTCGGGTGGCTAGAGGCGTGCCCATTCTCTCTGTGTATTTTGCATCACATTTTAGCCTGGGAAAAGTTTAAAAAAATAAAAAAAGTTTCAATAGCAGACAAAAAGACCAGAAAGATTACACATGCACACAAGATGGTGGAGGGTTTTCAATTACAGTGACTGGAGGCCCTGGGCATCTGTCTTGCGCTCATTTGCTCGCTCATGCTCTCTGTCTCTGATAAAAATAAATAAATAAAAAGAACATGGGACTGGGAGATGGCTTGTAATCCCTGGCGCAGTTCAGATCTCTAAATGCCACATATAAGCTAAGGTAAGGAGGGCTTTTGTAAATTTACCAAGATGGGACATAGAGTTTGATGTCAGCCTGGAGCAGCCAGACTGATGAACAAAGCAGTGAACAATAAGAGACTCCGCTCAAAAGGAGGTAAAAGGTGAGACTGACACCCGAGAGTTGCTCTCTGACCTCCATATGCGTGCTGTGGCATGCACATACCTGTATTCACAGACAGGAACATGCATGTACACACACACACACACACACACACACCATACATATATAATACACCAAAACAAGTCAAAAATGAGTGAGTGAACACTAACATTTCTTTTTTTTTAATTATTTTTTTAATTGACTAACATTTCTTTTTATTATTATTTTTTTTTTTTTTTCGAGGCAGGGTCTCACTCTAGCCCAGGCTGACCTGGAATTCACCGTATAGTCTCAGGGTGGCCTTGAACTCACGGCAATCCTCCTACCTCTGCCTCCCAAGTGCTGGGATTAAAGGTGTGCACCACCACACCCGGCTCACACTAACATTTCTCAAAGCCCACAACAATAAGACATCCTATGTGTAACCATGGGAGACCAGGGAGCGTACAAAAGAAAAGTGCCCTGCCTAGCCTCTAGACAACAGGACCGAGCTGCCAACATGTGCCTGGTGCGTATCAGTACCCAGTGAATGTCTGTTGGATGAGTGATGCAGCGAGACCCTGCCTAGGACAGTGGTAGACTCTTAGCTCTGTGACTAAGTAGGTGTGGGTCCAGGGGGTGTCCCGGACTACTGCTGCTCTGGGGCACAGAGCAACAGGCCTCTGACTCCCATCTACCACCCACCATGACTGCTAGATACCAGGAGGCCACCCAGGATGAGGCATCAGAGCAGGAGCCTTCAAGACAGGGCACACTCATTTGTTTAACCGCACTAAATCCTCTTGTGAAGATGCTTAAAGAAACAAGTTTACAACTCTCTTGAGAAGCCTGCACCTACTCTAGGTCATGCACTACTGTCCCTTTCGTATGTGTCTCTTCCCATCTCTTAGTACCTCTGCTTAAATCTATAGTAAGCCTTTTCTTAAGTTGGGTATAGTGGCTCTCTCCTGTCATCCCCATACTCAGGAGGCTGAGGCAGGAAGAGTGGCATAAGTTTGAGGCTGACATGGGCTACATAGTGAGATCCTGTCACAAAACAGCAATAACAAAAAACTTTTAAAAATAAGCTCCAAACCAGGCATGGTGGCGCACGCCTTTAATCCCAGCACTTGGAAAGCAGAGATAGGAGGATAGCTGTGAGCTTGAGGCCACCCTGAGACCACATAGTAAATTCCAGGTCAGCCTGAGCTAGAGTGAGACCCTACCTTGAAAACCAAAATAAATAAACAAGTAAATTAAATAAAATAAACTCCAGCTTTGCTTCATTAAAAAAAAAAAAAGATAAATAAGATATGGTGGCTAATGCTTTTAATCTAGTGCTCAGAAGGCTGAGGTAGGAGGATTCTATGAGTTCAAGGTTGACTCAGGCTATAGAGTGAATTCCAGGTCACCCTGACCTAGAGTGAAACCCCACCCCCTCCAATTTTTTTTTTACTAAAATAACAGGAGTTCACATATAATTTCAAGTGACACTTGGACACATGCACATTAACTGCAATGTTCCACTTTGGCACATGAGTTTTGCATTGAGTGTCCCTGTGTCTATGGTTTGGTTCTTGCATCTAATCATGCTGTATTCTTTTTTCCAGGTCACTTGTCATTTAAAAAAAAATGTGTGTGTGTGAGAGAGAGAGTAGAGAGAATATGGTTGTGCCAGGGTCACTTGCCCCTACAAATGAACTTCAGATACATGTACCACTTTGGGTTTGGTTTTATGTGGATGCTGAAGAATTAAACCCAGACGAGCATGCTTTGCAAGCAAGCACCTTGAACCTCTGGGCCATCTCCCTAAGCCATTTGTCTTTTTGTTTTGTTTTGTTTTTCTTCATTTGCCATTTTTAATCTTGACTGACCTTGTGTCCAGAAGTATCATTGCTGATCACTCCTCAAGAGTTGGAGTCCTTTCTGGATTTCTGGTTGGTGTGAAACACCTTGCTGAGTGGTCAGGGCTGAACCCAAGTGTGGCTGGGGGAAGGTGGAGTCACATTGTCAGGTCTTGCTTCAGACAGTACTCTCAAGGACGAGTATGGCTCTTTGAAGTGTACCACACACTTGCCATGTTTCAGGCACTATGTTAGGCCAGGGACACTGAGACACACCCCCAGAGTTCTCTTTATAGGGATAACAGAGGCAAAGAGCCCCAACAATACAGGCAGAGTGTGGGGGTTTGAAGGTAAATGGCCCCTCAGGTAGTTTTTTTTTTTTTTTTTTTTTTTTTTTTTTTTTGAGGTAAGCCCAGTAGAATGCCTGTTTAAAAATGTTTGTGTGTGTGTGTGTGTGTGTGTGTGTGAGAGAGAGAGAGAGAGAGAAAATTGGTATGCTACAGCCTCCAGCCACTGCAGTCAAACTCTAGATGTGTGCACCCCCTTGTGTGCATGTGCAACCTTGTGTACTTGTATCACTTTATGCATCTGGCATACGTGGGTCCTGGAGAATTGAACCTGGGCCCTTTGTATGTGCAGGCAAGTGCCTTAACTGCTAAGCCATCTCTCCAGCCCTCCTCAGGTAGTTTTGATTAAGTTTCCTACTTAGTCTCCAGCAGACAGAGCCTTGTTGGAGGAGGTGTGTCACTGGGGGTGGTTCTTCAGTTGAGCCCTAAGATGTTCAGTCAGCTCGAGCTTGTTAGAATGGGAGGTTGTCTGTGTGCTCTGGATGTATGAAGTGAGCCAGCTTCTTCCACCATGATGAAGCTTCCCCTGGAATCTGTAAGCCTGAAATAACCCCCGCCCCCCATAAGCTACTTCTGGTTGAGTGTTTGTCCAGGCAGCGAGAAAGGTAGCTTGCAACACAGAATGAATTCCTAAAGTGAACAAGGAGGGCCTGTTCAAAGAGGATTCAAATAAGGAGGAGCTAGAGAATTTCCAGAACAAGTGGTGCTGGCATAGGTAGGGAGACACCAGGAAGAAAAGGCATTCCAGGTGAGAGGATGTGGGACAAGACTGAGCATGGGTTCCAGCGGCCAGCACTTCAGTTTTGTGGAGGGATGGGGCAGATGAGATTTGAAGTGCATTCTGAGCCAGGCCATGGATGCCCTTGCATGCAGCTGGCTTTCCTCTTGTGATAGTGGGGAGTCACTGAAGGGTTTTGAGCACGGTCTGATCTAGACTGTAAGGCAGAGCTCTCTGATGACACATGGAGGGGATAAGGATGAGCCCCTAGAGGCCCGAAGCTTGTTAGGAAGCTTTCCTACCATGTGCACAAGAGGGAGGCTTGGAGCTGGGAGGAAGAGCAGAGTCACCCAGGCAGGCAGGGCTGGCAGGAGGCAGGCTGACAGGGCAGAGTTCTGGGGACGTTTGTCAGACACTGGCTTCCCCCGGGCTTATGTCTCATCTCGAATCCACTCAGGTCGTTCCAAGACACTTCTGAATGAGTGGACCTTTTGGGTTTGTGACAGGCCTTGGAGGCTTCCTGTCTCAATCTTTCTTCCTCCCAGCGTGGCCTGACAGGTGGTGGATGCTGATGTGGAGGCTCACCTGATCTCACTCCTATCCTCCTGTTTCTTGTATCATAGTAACAGAGCAGATGTCAGGGCCTGTTGCTAAGGGTTCCCCGGAATATTGATAGCTGGGAGGAGAGCTGAGGGCTGTCACACAGTGCTTTGTAGGACTTGGGAAGCACTGGCATCATGGCAAGTATTCTTTGATATTTTTCCCAGTCTTTTCTCCCTCCTTGACACCCCCATCTCCTCCCCTGTCACCTGGGGCCTGTGCAAAGCTAGCTGCCTTGGAAGTGACAAACTCAGCAGTAGCAAGTATGCATCCACTTTCACTCCCACAGCAGGGCAGACATGACTAATGGATCTCAGCATTCCTTCCTATGGGGGCTGCATGTGGGTTGCAACTCATTTGCCACACAGCTCTCTAGGTGTTGGCCCAGATTTGACACTCAGGATGAAACCTCTTTTCCTGCCTCTCAAAGGCCCTCCCACCCCTTCTCCTGAGGCCTTCCTTTGTCACATGAGGGGGAGCAGCGAGGGGAATTGAGTTTCACTGGTCTCCATCTCCCATCCACCACTCACATCTAGGCTGTTGACTGTTTTCTACCACAGGTGGAAAACCAAAGTCTCAACAGTTCTGGGAAGGGGTTTGGCTGGATGTTGAGGTCAAGGTAAGGGTTTTATTTGCTGAATATTTCCGTTACGTATCTCTGTTTAACAACTGCCCCAAACTCTGGTTGTGTTAATCATTTATGACCTCCCCTGGGTCCGCAGGACAGTTCTGCAGCAATGGTTGACCTACGTTAAGCATCATGGTTCTCTCTCTCTCTGTTGGGTACCATGTTCTGTACTTGCTAATGCCTTGTGTCCATCTTCACACATGGGCAGTTTCCTCCCACCCTTCCTTCCATTCACCAGCCTTCCCGACTCTTCTCTCTATATCATTTCTTCTCTCCTTACTTGATGATGGTATGTTCTGGGCTTGGACATAGATTTCCTTGGGGGTCTCTCACGAGGTCACACTTGAGAACGTCATCACAGCAGACCCTAGCCAAGCAGGTCAGCTGTCTTCCTCCTTCTCGTAGGGCTGTTCAGACCTGGCCACCTGGGGCAAGTCTGTAGGCTTGTTGGTATCAGCTAGAGGATCCCCAAGATGAAATCAAGGAGCAGAAAACTCCAGGGGAAAGGCATGACTGGGAAGGAGTTGTCCTTGCTTGGGCAGCTGTCTGTGTCTCCTTCCTGGCCTAGTAGCAGGGCAGGGGCTCCATGGGTGTGTGGGTATATGCCTGGCTTCTCCAAGGGCAGGTTGTTTTGTCTTCCAGGTGTCTTTCAAAGCCTGGCACATGTTGGAAATAGTTAGTTGCAGGTGGGTGGTGGTGTACCCTGTCATAGCTATGGCAAATCTGGAAGGGTAGGGGTCGGACAGCAGTTTTCCTGGGGTCATGACTGTGCCTGTCTCTACTATGAGAGAATGAGTTTTCTCCACTTCCTTACTCTGTGTGTGGGGGGAGGGGTGGTAAGTGAGGGGAGTTCATTCTTTTTATGAGTCTTTCTGTTTGTTTGCTTGCTTGCTTCTTTGTTTTTGCACCAGGGCTTTGTCCAGCCTTTTCACTCCTCTCTCTCTCTCTCTCTCATATTACATTTATATCATATATATTTACATATATATTATGAGAGATGGGAAATGAGTGTGCCAGGGCCTCCAGCCACTGCAAACAAACTCCAGATGTATGCGCCACCTTGTGCATCTGGCTTATGTGGGTACTCAAGAATTGAACCTTAGGCTTCACAGGCAAGCCCCTTAACTACTAAGCAATCTCTCCAGCCCTTTTTCACTCCTTTTTAGAAAACATTCTGCCCACAAGCTGTCATTCTGGGGCCCATTTTCCCATTGAGGTTCTGTAGTCAGTGCTGGCTCTCTGGGCCCACGGTCTGCTCATGAGGTAGATGCCTCTTTTCAAGGACCACTGTTTTTCAGAGGAGCCACTTTCTTCAATAAGTGATTAGAAGACTGTTTACGTTATCAAACCCAACTAAGTGGAGCTCTCTAGTGAGGGTCTTCCATCTTAAAGTTCTGAGTTCTAAAGCACAAAATCCGCATTAGGCCAACTAGACACAGCTGCCTCCCGCACAATTCTAGATACGCTGTGGAGAGAGCAGACAGGCAGGAGGCCTGTGGCTCACAGCTTTGAGTGGCTAAGAATGCTTCTGTAGAAAAGCTGACTCAAAAATGTGTTTCCAAAAACATGCATGCTCCACATGCCTTTAGAGAATTTATCCTAAGGAAGTCACCAGAGATGGGCATTAAAATGTTTCTCCCAGAATATCTGTTTTAGTGTTGAATATATAGAGGAAAATTGTAGGAAATCAATGTGTTTCCAAACAGGGGAATGGTGAAATAGATCCAGAATACCACTTTGTAATTAAAAGTCATAATTTTGAGGGATTTTAATAATGTGGGGAAGTAAATACAACATGGTAGAAACTAGAATAGACAGGGTAGGTAATAAAAACCCAATTTCATTTAAAAATCTGGATATAAATCCTGAGGAAAACTTGGAAAGCACTCCATTCAGATGTTAAGTGTCATCATGAGGAGGGGGTGCTGAGTGAGTTTGGTGTGTTTTTTCTTTATGCTATGTTATTCCATGGTGTCCAGGGTGTGAGGCTGTATAAGAGCTCTCTCAAGGGCAATGAGTCCACTATGACCAGCAGTGTTTTTGTATTTATTTATTTGAGAGAGACAGAGAGAGAAAGAGACAGATGATATACATAGGGCCTCCAGCCACTGCAAACAAACTTCAGACACATGCGCCACCTTGTGCATCTGGCTTACATGGATCCTGGGGAGTTGAACTTGGGTCCTTAGGCTTCACAGGCAAGTGCCTTAATCACTAAGCCATCTCTCCAGCCCCAACCAGCAACATTTAAAAAAGTATTTTAGGGCTGGAGAGATGGCTTAGCAGTTAAGGCGTAAGCCAGATGCACAAGGGGGCATATGCATATGCATCTGGAGTTCCTGGAGTTCGTTTGCAGTGGTGCACCTATTTTCTCTCTCTCTCTCTCTCTCCCTCCCTCTCTCTCTCTCTCTCTCTCTCTCTCTCTCTGCCTCTTTCTGTCAAATAAATAAAATAAATTTTTAAAATAAATTTTAAAAAATTTTTAATTTATTTTATTTGGGCTGGAGAGATGGTTTAATGGTTAAAGCACTTGCCTGCAAAGCCAAATGACCCCAGGTTCAATTTCCCAGGATCCACAGAAGGCAAATGCACAAGTTGGCACATGTGTCTGGAGTTTATTTGCAGTGGCTAGAAGCCCTGATATGCCCATTCTCTCCCTCTCTCCCTGCTCTCTCTTCCTGTCTCTGCCTCTTTAAAATAAATGTGTGTGTGTGTATTATTTATTTGTGAGAGAGAGAGGTAGATATATATGGAGAGAGAATGGGTGTACCAGGGCCTCTGGGCTCTGCAAATGAACTCCACATGCATGTGCCACCTTGCACATCTGGTTTATGTGAGTACTGGGGAATCAAACCTGGATCCTCAGGCCTCACAGACAAGTGTCTTAACTGCTAAGCCTTCTCTCCAGCCGACCAGCAGCATTTTATATGCTGTCCCGTGGTGCCCAGGCCATGAGGCTGTATAAGGCTCACTCAGTGGGGATGAGTCCACTATACCAACAGCATTTTCCTTGAACAGTGAACAGCCAGGGCAACTAGGTTTTGACTTTGGTGAGAGAATTTGATCTCCCACTAATGGTATTTTTACATATCTTGCCCAGAAAGTTACCAAGAACAGCTATGGAGATGGCTCAGTGGATAAAGCACCTTCTATACAAACATGAACACTGGAAATTCAGACCCACAGCACCCACATAAGTGCCAGGGGGCCAGGGTGGGGTCACTTGTAATCCCAGCACCTGGGAGTCAGACAGGCATCTCTGGGGCAAGCCGGCTAGCTAGACTAGCTGAAGCAGTGAACTCTGCTCAAGTGAGGCCCTGCCTCAGTAAAACACAAAGGAGAGCTATAGAGGAACCACCTGATGTCAGCCTCTGACCTCCACATGTAAACCTACGTGTGTGTGTGCACGCACATGTATGTATACACACATATACACATACATCATATTCATATACACATGCAAAAGAAAAGGTTGCAAGGCCTTATGAACTTCTGTTCCCTAGAAATTTCCTCAGGAAATTGTCACAAGCCACTCCTTGCCCTGCCCTGCCCTGCCCTGCCCTGCCCAGCCCCCTAGCTCCTTCATGTGTCTGCTGGCAGCTGGTGAGGGCAGCCTGGGCTCAGCTTGTCTCACCCAGCATGGGGTCGAGAGACACCAGAAGGCTGCTGCTTCCCAGAGAAGGGCCCATGGGTGCATCAGCTCCTTCAGGGGAATTAGCTCAGCTGTCAGTCAGCCATCACAGCAGTGTGGCTGACTACCCCATGGGGAATGTTAAAGAACAAACTCCTATGAGTCAACTCGTCGCAGAGCCTGGCTAGAGCCCACTCAGTCTGCTCTCAGCACATCTGGTTTGTGTGCTGAACTCCCCTGTGCTGGGAAGTACCATCACTCCATGAAGCACAGCTCAGTTTAGCTTCCTGCAGCAGGCCCTGTGACGGGCACCCAGGATAGAGAGGCAAGGAAGATGCAGAGCCCCTGATGCCACAGTACAGGAGGAGAGGGCATGGAAATGTTACAGCAGTAGGACAAACACAACTGAGCCAGTTCCCAGGGTGAGGAACGCCCCCCCCCCCCAGCAGCAGCTTTGACTTGTACTTACTGACCATCTACAGCCCCGTGCACAGCTGTGCGTACATGCCATTCTTCTCCAGCCTCTCACTGTTAAGAGGAGCTCAGAGACCCAAATGAGCCACCTCTCCCTTCCTGCCTTCTCATCCACCTTCTATAAGCCTGCTTTGTTCCCTCATAAGTTATTAATACAAGGGTAACACACACATTTGACATGCAATAGTGCTAATGGAGTGTGTGTTAGGGATTGAACCTAGGGCCTTATGCAAGCACTCTGTCATTGAGCTGCAGGATCAGCCCTTGTTGTTTTTTTTGTTGTTGTTGTTGTTGTTGTTGTTTTTATTTGGTTTTGCAAGGTAAGGTCTCACTCTGGTCCAGGCTGACCTGGAATTCACTATGTAGTCTCAGGGTGGCCTTGAACTCTCGGCAATCCTCCTACCTCTGCCTCCCAAGTGCTGGGATTAAAGGCGTGCGCCACCACGCCGGCTCCTTGGTGTTTTTTAAAAATATTTTATTTTCATTTATTTATTAGAGAAAGGGGGAGAGAATGGGCATGCCAGAGCCTCAAACCATTGCAAACGAACTCCAGACGCATGCATCACCATGTGCATTTCAGCCCTTGGTTTTTTGAGACAGAGTCTTGCTATGCATCTTCAGCTGGCTTCAAACACTTAAGAATGTATTGGCTTAAATCCTACCTGAGATACCACACCCCCCACACACACTCCAGGGAGAGCCTGGCCCATCAGGTCTGTTAGGTACCCATTTGGTTTGGCAGAGGAGAACCCAGGCAGAGAGGGTACAAGGGGGGGGTGGCTGGTGAGGTCCTCATCTGCTGCTGAGTCAGGGCACTGGTAGCCAGCTCAGCCTGAAGAGGGTCTGGCACACCCAAGCTGGCTTCATTGGCAATTTCCTGAAATGGGCCTGCTCAAGTTGCCCTTCCTATCCCCCATCTGTTCTGAGGTTTCTCTGTGTGAAGGAAGGACATCTGTGCCATCTGAGGTGCCAGCCACAGTCTTTTGTGGGCTCAGCAGTCCCAGAACCGGGGCCTGAATTATTCCGTGTGTTCTTGTCTCTGGCCTTTACTCGGAGGACCCTGTGGATGCTCATCTTCTTGCTTGCCATTCACAGTAATTCTGCTCAACCAGTGCCACGAACCCCTGGCTCTGGAGTTGACTATCTCTCTGTCTCCCTTGACCTCCCCATAATATTAGACTTTGTGGACTGGTGTGCCCTGAAGATCCAGCATTGACATGGGCAAAGGATTCTGGGGGTTCCACCTCTGTCCTCGGCATATCTTGTGGACAGGGCTGGGGTAGCTGCACAGTCCCATTCCTCAGGTTAGAACAGCCCCTAACCTCCTGCCCAGGACCTGCCTGCAAGCCTTGTCCCACGCACTTCCTGTGCCTCTCAACAGAGTTAAAATCAAGTGCTGGAATCTCACAGCACAGTCATGCCAGCCTGTCCATCCCAGCTCCTTTGGGTACCAATGGCTCCTGGACGTCTATTCAGTTATCACAAAAGCCAGACATCCTTGAGTCTTTTCTCCCCACCTTCCACATGCTTAGGTAGAAAACAGAAAGAATAATAATTAGATTTAGGAAGAAAAGAATGGAATAGCCTCTTAACCTGATCTTCTCATCCTCCAACAGAAAGAATAATAATTAGATTTAGGAAGAAAAGAATGGAATAGCCCATAGGTGATCACAGATTGTAAGGTTTATTTAAAGAAAAAAAGGGTAGGTATGGTGGCACACACCTTTAATCCCAGCACTTGGGAGGCAGAGGTAGGAGGATTGCCATGAGTTTGAAGCCACCCTGAGACTATGTAGTGAATTCCAGGTCAGCCTGGGCTAGGGCGAGACCCTACCTTGAAAAATCAAAACAAACAAACAAACAAACAAACTAGACTGGGGGCTGCTCTGCGAGCCTGCTAACCCAATTTCAATTCCCAGCACCCACATAGGCCAGATGTAAAGTGGAACATGAGCCCATAATCCCAAAGCACCTAGGCAATGGGAGGTGAGCCAAGAGGAGCCCAAAGCTCATGAGCCAGCTAGGCTGCCTTCCCAGCAGCAAGACAAGACGAGAGACCCTGTCTCAAAGGTACAAGAGAGGACTGACACCCTGAGGTTGCCCTCTGACCTCCACACTTGTGGTTGTGGCATCTATATTCACACACACACATGCACACACAGTAATGATTCCCTAACTGTGGCTCTACTATGAAGTGATTCAAAGGGGACAAGGTGCCAGGCATGGTGGTGCATGCCTTTAATCCCAGCACTTGGGAGGCAGAGGTAGGAGGATCGCCATGAGTTCGAGGCCACCCTGAGACTACATAGTAAATTCCAGGTCCGCCTGGGCTAGAGTGAAACCCTACCTTAGAAAACAAACAAAAAAGCTGGGGGGACAAGGCATTCATTCCCTAGAGGCGCATCTTGTGGGGACTGGTTGAGGGTGGTGAGGAACATCTCCACCTTCTCTTGGCTTCCCTCCATCCCTAATGTCATGGAGCTGAGGGTTTTGACATCAGAGCTTTGATCCCTTTCACTCCTTCCCCTCACTACCCATCCCTCCTTCCCTCCCTAGCCTTTGTTTTAGAAGCTTCTGCAAAAGATGGGGTCTGGGCTGAAGAGATGGCTTAGTGGTTAAGGTACTTGCCTGCGAAACCTAAGGACCCAGTTCAACTCTCCAGATCCCTCGTAAGCCAGATGTATAAGGTGATGCAAGTGCACAAGATCACACATGTGCACAAGACGGCACACACGTTTGGAGTTTGTTTAGTGGCCAGAGGCCCTGGCTTTCCAGTTCTCTCTCATACACACACAAAAAAAAAAAAAAAAAAAAAAAAAAAGATGGGGTCTGGGCTGGAGAGATGGCTCACCGGTAAAGGCATTTGCTTGCAAAACCTGACAGCCCAGGTTTGATTCCCCAGTAACCCCATAAAGCCAGATACACAAAGTGACAAATGTGTCAGGAGTTTGTTTGCAGTTGCAGGAGGCCCTGACATTCATTCATATTCATTCTCTCCCTCCTCTCTCTCTCCCTCTCTCTCTGCTTACAAATCAATAATCAATAAAAATATTTAAAAGAAAAAGATGAGGTCTAACTGCCTCAGAGTCCTGAGGTTCCCTGGCTTACTTCTGTCTTCTGGAGCCACCCTACTTATGCCTTTGCTTCTGATAGATGGCCAGCAGAGAAGACGGGTCATTTCTTTTCTCATTGTGTCCGCTCGCTGTGGGACTGGGCTTTCAGATTCTGGCTGCAATGGCCTGGGGCATAGCGCTCCCTGCAGGTGCAGGTTGGAATTGGAGCTGTGTGGCTTTTGTGGAATTGTGACTCTTGTTTTACCCGGGGTGTGGGCTTCCATGGTAAGGGAGAAGTCCAGCCTTTGTATTTAAAAAAAATATATTTTTATTTATTTATTTATCACAGAGAAAGAACAGGCACACCAGGGCCTACAGCCATAACAAACAAACTCCAGGCACATGCACCACCATGAGCATCTGGCTTACATGGGTTCCAGAGAGTTGAACATGGGTCCTTAGGCTTCACAGGCAAGCACCTTAACTGCTAAGCCATCTCTCCAGCCCAGCCTTTGTATTTCTTGAAGCTCCCATGCTAGCAATGAAATGCTAGAAAAAAAAAAAAAGGTATGGTTTGTATGTTTGAAATGTTTACTTTGAACAAAGTAACATCTTTCACACCTCCCATCGCTGTTCACAAGATAATGGAAACAAAAACAAAAGCAAGCCACAAACCCATAGTGTACCCAAGGATACGATGAGACGTGAGCTTAAAGTAGGTTAATGAAGGCTGTTTTTTAAAAACATGTCTGTGTTTTCTTGGCCTGTACCTTAGTCCCATTAGGGAGAAGGTCCAGAAGTGACCTGTGTGCCCATGGGACCTCCATGACTGGCTTCTTGGGAGTTCACTTCTGAAGTGGCCCCCAGTGGAATGTAGGTTGCGCAGGAGTAGCACAGGATAGGCCTGTGGGACAGCGACCCTTGTGGTTGAGGTCAGGACTTGGTCCTGCATGGCCAGGTAGCTGTGGTCCACATGCTGCCCCCTGCTGTTCCTCTCACACATGGGCCAAGTTGGTCTGGAGGAGGGATCCTGTAAACCCAGTCCAAGCAGGGTCCCCAATGCCTTTTAGAGGTCCATGAGGTCAAAACTATGCTCCTCAGCATAGTAAGACTCTTGACCCCTTTTACAGATACACTGAAAAGTACAGGAATGTGGCTTCAGAAGCCAAACTGGAACCAGTCTTAAGAAACCACTATCTGGATTGGAGAGGTGGCTTAGTGATTAAGGCACTTGCTTGCGAAGGCTAAGGACCCAAGTTTAATTCCCAAGTACCCACATAAGCCAGATGCATATGGTGGTGCATGCATCTGGAGTTTGTTTGCACTGGCTAGAGGCCCTGATGTGCCCATTCTCTCCCTCCCTCCCTCTCTCTGTCTCTTTCTCACTCAAATAAATAAATAAAAATAAAAGTATTGCAGCTGGGCATGGTAGCACCCAAAAGGCTGAAGTAGGAGGGTTGCTGTGAGTTTGAGGCCACCCTGAAACATAGTGAATTCCAGGTCAGCCTGGCCTAGAGTGAGACCCTACCTCAAAAAACCAAAAGAAGAAGAAAAAAGAAAGAAGGAAGGAAGGAAGGAAGGAAGGAAGGAAGGAAGGAAGGAAGGAAGGAAGGAAGGAAGGAAGGAAGACAGCCATCTGGTGAGTTTTGGTGCAGTATTGAAGGAAAAACATCCACAATTTCTGGAAAGCTCTTCGAATACTCTTCTGTCTTCCAGCTGCCCCACATATCCATGCAAGCCTGGATGTCTTCCACAGGCTTTCACAGAACAGCACATCATGAAAGGGAGAACAAAAAGTCAGATAGGAATGCCCAGCTGTCTTTTGCTAAGTCGAAAAAAGCTAATCAAGTTGTAAAAATTTAAAACAATCCCATCCCTCCCCTTAATTGTTGTTGTTTTGAAAATACAAGGTTTTCCCATAAAATATATAAATTATGTGAATACCTAATAGGCTTATTATCTTTAATGGAAATTTTTAGATTTCTCAGTGTGAATTCCTAAGATAGTAAAATATCATAGCTCATATATTTTGGGAGTCTTTAAAAGTTCTCTTATAGTAATCCCAGCACTAGGCAGAGGTGGATCGCCGAGAGTTGCTACATAGTTAATTCCAGGTCAGCCTGGACCAGAGTGAGACATCTACCTTGCAAAACCAAAAAAAAAAAAAAAAAAAAAAAAAAAAAAAGTTCTCTTATAGTATATAATGAGTTGCAATTCACATTCCATAAAACTGACACTTTCACAAGGTACAATTTGGGGACTTTAGTATAGTCACAGAATTATGCAACCATCACCATTGTCCAATTTCAGAACATTCTCATCACCCTATAAGGAAACCCTGACAGTACTAGCAGTCACTCTCCTCTTTACCAGCCTCTAATGACCACTACTTTCTGTCTCTTTATAATTGTCTATTCTGGATGCCTCATAGAAATGACATCATGCACTATGTGATCTTTTGTACAAGTCTGGATTTTTAAAAATTAATTGTGAACTTTATTGTATGAACATATTGCATATTCATCATATTCCCATTGGGTTATACTCTTATACCACCTCTCCCCTGCCCCATTCCACTGAGGGCTCTCCTCATTGGGGTTATTGGTATTCATTGTGGGGTCACGAATGCCCCAGTCAGTCTCTATTGTGGGTGGAGGACAATGTCTCCGGATACCACTTCCTACTCTGTGGACTTTACAGTCTTTCTGCTCCCTCTTCTGCAATGTTCCCTGAGCCTTGGTGGCATGTGATAAGTCTCCATTAGTGTTGATCTCTCTGCATCCTCTGAATTTCTGCTTTGATGAGTTCTGAACCTTCTTAGTGTCGACTGCCATCTCCCCAGAGGAGTTTTTCAGGGTAGCAATGACAGCAGCACTTGTTAAATCGCCACTTCCTGTGATGTCTCCTGGGCCCTGGCAGATGTGGTAGAGATGGCTTGTCTTGTTCTAGGCAGTGGGCTTTTTTTTCTTGTTGTACTGATGGATACAAGTCTGGATTGTTTTCACTTAGTCTACTATTTTCAAGATTCAACCATATTTATTATAGCAGGTATAAGACTTGTTTCTTTTTATAGCCAAGTAATATTCCATTGTAAGGACAAGAGCATACCTTATACCTCTATCAGCTGGTAGATATTTTAGTTGTTTCTACTTTTAGGCTATTTAAAAAAATTTTGTTTGTTTTTTATTTTTTACTTTATTTATTTGAGAGCAGCAGAGAGAGAGAGAGAGAATGGTGTGCCAGGGCCTCCAGCCACTGCAAATCAACTCCAGGTGCATGCACTACCTTATGTATCTGGCTTACGTGGGTCCTGGGGAATCGAGCCTTGAACTGGAGTCCTTAGGCTTCACAGGCAAGCGCTTAACCACTAAGCCATCTCTCCAGGCCCCTTTCGGACTATTTCGAATAATGTAGTTATGAGCATTCATGTTCATATTTTTGTGGACAGAACTCTTGGGTATATACCTAAGAAAGTAGATTTTCTGGGTCATGTGATAAGTTTATCAATGATGCTTAATCTCCATTGTGAAATTGACTGCATCTGGAATCACCTAGGATACAAACCTGTGGGCCTGTCTATGAGGGGCTTTCTAGATTAGGTTAATTGAGGTGGGAAGACCCACTCTAACTATGGGGAGCACCATCCTTTGGGCTGAATAAAAGGAGAAAGCTAGCTGAGCAACACCACTCGCCTCTCTCTGCTTCCTGGCTGCTGATTCACTGTGACCGGCTGCCTCTCCTTGTGTTCCTGCTACTGTGCCTTTCTTCCCATGATGCAATGTGTGCCTCAGACTTTAACCCTTCCTCCCTTACATTGCTTCTTGTCAAGTATTTGGTCACAACAGTGGGAAAAGCAATTAATACAGTATGTTTAACATTTTGAAGAAGCATCAGACGCATTTCTAAACTCAGTATTTAAGAGTGTAAAAGGGTCCTGAGTTTACACACCATTAAATGTCACAAGGGGAGTATGGGTCTCACTGTAGCCCTCATCCTCGTTCATGCAAGCCCAGTCACATCTTGCTTTCTCCCCCAACACATTTGCGCATGCACACACATGTACGCCCTCTAGGAGGCACAAGTTGCATCTTGATAACAGGTAACAGAGTTGGTCCCCCCTTGGTCACACAAAAAAGCCAGCCGAGGGCTGGAGAGGTGGCTCAGCGGTTAAGGGGCTTGCCTACAAACCCTCATGACCTGAGTTCAATTTGCCAGGACCCACATAAGCTAGATGCACAAGGTGGTACATGCATCTGGAGTTTGTTTGCAGTGTCTGGAGGCCCTGGCACGCCCATTCGTGCCCCCCCCCCTCTGTCTTTCTGTCTCTCTTTGCAAATAAAATAAAAATGGGACAGGGCAGGGGGAAGCCAGCCAAACTAGACTGCCCTCATTAAAGATCAGGTTCTAGAACAGAGTTACTCTGGGACTCCTGGGGACAGTGGCCCTTGGAACTGTGCCTGATGAAGGTCCTAGCTGCCCCCCCCCCACTCCTTGCCCTCTGGAGAGCACTGTGTCTTTAGTGGGAACCTCTTGGAGAAAAGAACATTCTGGACCCATAGAAGTAAGGAGGGGCTTTCCTCTGCTTTCTTGTTTTCTTCCAGTGGCCTAAGCCTTCTGTGGCAGGGATGGTCAGGGCCGCAGGTCTGTGTGGGAAGGGGCAGGGGTCTGGTGCCAGAAAGGCTTGCCCACTCAGTTGGAACTTGCTGGGCATGAGCTTCATTTTCTCCCTTCTGCTTCTCACCCTGTGGTGTCATGTCCACTGTGGGCACTGGTCACTCAGACTCATGTTCCTCCTCCTCTTCCCTCCCAGGATTCTGTGCCTTGGGAAGAGGGAGCTTTGAGGGACGCCTTTGCTGGAGAAATGGAAGTCCAGCAACAGTGTTTGGCACCTGAGCTTGGTGGAACCAGTGACATGCTCTCTCCTTTCCCTCTTTCTCAGACGTGACTCCCGCCACCCTGGGCTGTGCTCTGAGCCATGGCTGATACCATCTTCGGCAGCGGGAACCATCAGTGGGTTTGCCCCAACGATCGGCAGCTTGCCCTGCGAGCAAAGTGAGTTCCTCCAAGACCACCAGGTGTCTCTTCCCTCTCCTCCTTCCTGTCTTTGGCAAGGAGTAGAAGTTTGGAGAAAAGTGTCAAATGCATACCATTTGGCCTCTACCCATACTTACCTGCCACATGAACTGTATTCCCATTTCTTAGATGAAGAAAGTAGGGCTTAAGCTCATTGCCTGTGTCAACTTAACATGTAAATGGCCAGGTCGGGACCAACCCCTAGGTCCAGACAAGTCTCATGCTGCACTCTATCAGGACAAGCCTCAGTCAACAAACCCTCCTCATCTGCCCTCTGTCACTGAGCACTATGTCTGACAGTCCCTTGTGGCAGGGAGTCTTTGGTCTCTGGATGTCCCCTTCAGAGCTCAGAGCACAGGCCTGTTCCATGAAGGAACAGCTGTCCCTCCAGCTAAGATCACAGCCAGCCTATTTGCCAGGTCTCTCTCCTTCCTTGATTCCCTTCTGTCTTCTTAGAGGTCTGGCTAACCTGTTAACCCTCAGCCTGGTGGCCCCTCAGCTCTGGTTAGGTTCGGTCATCTCCCTGTATTGTGAACCTGGGTCTGCCTTCCCTGCCTGCCAGTCACTTCCCAGCCCTCTGACAGGTGCTGCCCCGGCATCTGATGGGTTCAGGAACACCCCTGCAGCTGTCAAACTATGCCAGTTACAGGAGCTGGCATTTCCCAACTGGGACCAAGTTTAAGAAATTTGCAATTAGCTGTTATGAGCCTGCAGGGGACAGAGCTGAAACATCAAAGGCACAGAGAAAAATTAATCTGAAACACCCAGAAAGAGTGGTGTCACGCGAGATTTGCAGGCATATGCCCCTTAGCTAATCTGTCCCCTTCATGCAGAGGGCTCCGCTCCTCCCAGCTCCCCACACCCTGCCCCTGCAGGAAGGGTGGCCAGGGATGAGGTTGGTTCCTCTCCCAGGTTGCCCTCCCCAGCAGCGCGTGCATTGCTGGGAGAACTTCGCTCTTGCACAGCATACAAAAGCTCAACTGTCCCCCAGCATCCCGCTTCATCTTTCAACCTCGGCCCCCGCCCAGCCTCCTCTGAGAGCTGTCACTGTAGCACCTTTCAGAAGAGCAGCTGGTGTCACCTCCCTGGTGTGCTGCCCCAGGCCTGGCGGTCTCAGTCTCCGATCTCCTCCGTGAGGGGAAAATGGTACAAACACCCCACTGTGGAGCTGCTCCCTAACCCTCCCAATGCCTGAGAAGATTCTCAGCAGCTCTTCCCCCAAGTTAGAGTTACCCGGCCACCACTGACCATTTCTAAACCCCTCCTGTAGTCCCTTGTAGGAAAGCAGGCCTGGGGGAAGTGAGCCGTGAGCAGATGCTTGATGTGCGCAGCAGTGTTAATGGTGATGATTGACAGAGGAGGATTGGAAAAATACTCTGTCCAGGAACCAGGAGATACTTCCCTGCCAGCATTATGCTTATGTTGAGACATAGAAGTAAATGTTAGAGGGAAATATGGGGGAAATTCTGGACAGAAAGTTCCAGATAGAAGTGCAAAGGCCCTGAGGCAGAAAGAACCTAACTTGCAGAGGCCCTGACAGGAGGCTTGTATGCTTAAACGCAGAGAGTGGGGTGTGCACAGTGTGAAAGGCAGAGAGATGGGCTGGGGCCAGAGGGGACAGGGCCTGGCCTTCCAGAGATTCCCCCTTTAGGCTGGGGATTCAGCATGTCCCACGATGCCTTGTCATGATACTGGCATCCAGTTATGGACAACCACCCACCTCCACCCCCTTATAAAACACTCATTATGGACTCTGGACCACAGCATTTGTACTGTCCCCATGCCCTCTCGGGGGGCTTTATGGGTATGGAGGGTACTGGCAGCCTCATGTCCAGCGATGTTCTCTCGTTCTCTCCCAAGGCTGCAGACAGGCTGGTCTGTGCACACCTACCAGACGGAGAAGCAGAGGCGGAGCCAGAGTCTGAGCCCCTCGGAGCTGGGGGCCATCCTGCAGGTCATCCAGAGAGCTGAGCGGCTCGATGTCCTGGAGCAGCAGAGGATCGGGTGAGGGCGGCTGTCAGCCCTGGGACTGAGTGGGAGCTGGACAGGCAAGGAGGTTGGTGTACTGGGTCCTGGTGCTGTAGAGTGCCAGTGGGCATGACTCAGGAGGTCTCAGACTCTCTGCTGGATGCCCTGGAATGTAGGCAGGTACCAGCTCTCCTCCCCAGGTCTCAGTGTACCCCTGCGTGACTGGGGATTGCACTGACCTGTAAGCCCCAGGTCATGGGGGTACAATGAGCCCGGCAAAGCACCCTACACTAGCTGTTAGCTCTGCCCCCTCTCCTGCCAAATGCAGCTCTGCCAAGGGATTTAGGGCCGATCATGAACTTTTGTTTTTTCGAGGTAGGGTCTCACTCTAGCCCAGGCTGACCTGGAATTCACTCTGTAGTCTCAGGATGGCCTCAAACTCACGGCAATCCTCCTACCTCTGCCTCCCATGTGCTGGGATTAAAGGCGTGTGCCACCACACCCAGCGTGTGTAACTTTTTTGTTGTTGTTGTTGTTCTTTTTTTTTTTGTTTTTTTGAGGTAGGGTCTCACTCTGATCCAGGCTGACCTGAAATTAACTATGTAGTCTCAGGGTGGCCTCGAACTCATGGCAATCCTCCTACCTCTGCCTCTCATGTGCTGGGATTAAAGGCGTGTGCCACCACGCCCAGCATGTATAACATTTTTCCTGGGGAGACACAAGCACACATCTATTCACCCCAGACAGGCAACAGACAGATCATGGTTGCTCCAAAATCCAGTTTTGGTGAACCAGTGAATATTGGGGTTTCTTGTAGAGCATGCATGAGGGGTAACTTGCTGGAACACACATGACTCAAAGGCAGCTGCCTCATGGAAAAACCCACCCCAGGGTAGGTAACAACTCACAGAAGCTGTATCTCCAGAGCTCAGTGCATGACTTGTGGGTACCTCGGCTAGTCAGAGAACCACCCCCCATCCACAAGCTATTGCTTACCAGTTTATAGAGCCTCAGCATGGGGGCTTGTGGCTTTTGAACTTTCAGCTCTCCCTCTCCCAGGCTTACTGACCTCCTGAGTCTCCTGGCCTCCCTTCAGGAGGGAGTGTTTCAATTCAGAGGAATCAGCCGTACAACATCCCCCACTCAAGGCTCCCGCAGGAGGCGCTCCGCAGCAGTGTTCCCAGCTCCCCTCTGGGCCTCTGCCACCCAGCAAGGACCATGACTCAGTCATCCAACATTTTGGTGTGTGTTTAATTATAAAAGCAATTCTTATTTCCTAGAAACTCTGAAAGATACAAAGGAGTGCATGTAGGAATACACAATTGCTCTGTGTGGCGTGGAGTTCATTTCATTCCCCGCACCTTGTTCTTTTTCTATTCATCTCTTCCTGTTAGTTACAGGGTCATTTTTAAAAATGAGATACATCAAGAATGCACGGTTTGAGAAGGTGAAGGTCCCCGTAGAAAGATGGCTGCTGTGCTAACAGTCTACTTTATGTACCTCAATAATATGGACATGTCATTATCGTTTTAGTCAAACAGGGCTTACATCAGAATGACTAGATTTTTCTTTCTTTCTTTCTTTTTAAAAAATTGTTTTTGAATCTAACCTAGCTGGAGCCTAACATCTTACAAATCTCCCGGAGGGCATGCCAGGGATCTGGGCTGACCTTGAATGCTGGAGGCTAAAGTGTTTCTTTCCAGGGTGTCACATAGCAGGGTTACAGCATGATGAGGGGCTGGAGGATATCAGGAGGGAGACTCACCAGGCTTAGTGGGCTTCCTGGATGCTTGGCATCTGGATGTTTCAAAGAGGTACTGTTTTTTTTTCTTTTCCTTCAGCTTCTCCCTTACCTACATACACAGACTTTTCAAAAGCCTCCTGTCACCCTGGGTCTCGCCTCTCCCCACCCACCCTCCCAGGACAGGTGAGGACTGCCTCTGAGATGCAGCCAAAGCTGTTTTTTTTTTTTTTTTTTTTTTTTTGAGGTAGGGTCTCACTCAAGCACAGGCTGACCTGGAATTCACTATGTAGTCTCAGGCTGGCCTTGAACACACAGCGATCCTCCTACCTAAACCTTCCAAGTGCTGGGATTAAAGGCATGTGCCACCACATCCAGAATAGCCAAGGCTTCTGCTTTTCTTCCCAGAGTGGCCACAGCCTCCTCCCAGCTTCCGCCCTTCCATTCTCCTTGCTATCCAATTTCCACAGAAGCTTTGAACAATGCACCTTGGATCAAATGGCTCCCCTCCTTCAGAGGCTTGCGATTGAAGCCCAACTCCATTTTGTGACCTGCCAAATGCGCAAATGGGCACACCCTTGCTTGCTTCTCCAGTCTCACTGCATCCCTGTAGCCATTTGGACAGTGGCCTCGATGACCTCTTCACTGGTGACCCTTTCTCAGCTGAGTCTCAGCACACAAGCTTCCCCGCTTTTCCGTCACGCAGTTGGGCTCTCAGTTCAAATATTTTTGGAGCACCTTCCCTGGCCACATCTACCATGCCTGCGTCCCCTCCCACTGTTGGCTTATTTGTCCATGACTTACATTTTTTTCCCTTATTGAGCTGAAGTTCTAGGGGACAGGGACCATGTGTATCTCTGGCCTGTTTGTTACAATATTTCAAGTGTCTGGCACATTGTTGAGGCTCAATTAATGGTGAGTGCAGGAAGGAATGATTAGGAGTTATCCAGGGGAACGGATGAGGCAGCGAACAGTACATGTGATGTGGTGTTGTTTTGGGGCCCTATGGCAGCTGTACCCAAGCAGTCATTGGGTTGAGGGTAGGAAACATATTCCCTCTGACTGTGTCCTATTCTGCAGGCGGCTGGTGGAGCGACTGGAGACCATGAGGCGGAATGTGATGGGCAACGGCCTCTCCCAGTGTCTGCTCTGCGGGGAGATGCTGGGCTTCCTAGGCAGCTCATCGGTATTCTGCAAAGACTGCAGGAAGGTAAGGCCCTACTCTGGTCCTTCTGTTCTGGTCACCCAGTGCTGCTGCGCTTGTGGCTTTGCCCTTGGAAATAGAGTGGCTGACAAACCAAAACAATCCCAGGAGAGTACGTGTGTACACCTGTGTGAAGCGTACATTTATGTATGCATGTGAGATCATTTGCAAGATGGACCACGGCCCGGAGATAGGATGGTCTGGCTTCTGGGGCCAGCTCTGCAGAGTGGACCTCTGAGTGTGAATCTAGTTCCTAATACCAGCCATATGGCCTCAGAAAAGTTGTCTACAATTTCAAGTCTCATCTTCTTCATCTACAAAATAGAGGCAATGATTCCATGTACCTCAGAGAGCTGTGAGGATTAGATGTAAGTTCTTAAAACCTTACCAGGCACACAGGCACTCAATAAATGTTATTTGTTGTGATTAGATAAGTGCTGTTTTCCTCAAGGCCAAGGAGTATGGTAAAATTGCATTTCTTAGTCTATCAATCTGTTTTCCTTAATTCCACATCACTCAAAAGAAAATGGTCTTTGTGGCAAGATCAAATATATTTTTCTCTTATACTAGATTGTGCCAATATTGTTTCATATTATATCCAGGCTTTTTTTAAAAAAAAAAACATGACTTTAGTTTTTCCTGAAATGTTTAAGTGCCACCTTTTTTTCCTTATTGCTTAGAGAATCATATGCCTTCCAATCTTCAAGGCTATTCAGCATCTCAAGTTTACTCTCTGTCATATAGAGCCTACATTTACTTTTCCTCCTGGTAGAAACCTTTCTGACTTCTGATTTCTGTTCCAACCTAAACTAGTTGCTGCACAGGAATTATTATAAGATTTCTCTTTGCTGCCTTCCTTGGTTAGAGACACTACTCCCAGACTCCTTTTCCTTTTAAAAAAAAATATTTAGTTAGTTATTTGTTTATGAGAGAGAGAAAGAAAGGAGGAGGCAGAAAGAGAGAAGGAGAGAATGGGTGCGCCAGGGCCTCTAGCCACTACAAACGAACTCCAGACACATGCACCACCTTGTGCATCAGGTTGACGTGGGTCCTGGGGATCAAACATGGGTCCTTAGGCTTTGCAGGCAAGCGCCCTAAGTGCTAAGCCATCTCTCCAGCTCTTCCTTTTTCTTTTTCGAATATTTATTGATTTATTTATTGGCAAGCAGAAAGAGATAGAGAGGGAGAGATAATGTACATGTCATGGCCTCTTGCCACTACAGACGAAGTGTATATGCATGCACTTTGTGCATTTGGCTTTACATGGGTTCTGGGGAATTGAACCCAAGCCAGTAGGCTTTGCAAACAAGCACCTTTAACTACTGAGCAATCTTTCTGGTCCAAGTTGCCTTTTCTTGTTTTCATCCTAGTTTTACTGGAACCTGTCCTCAAATAACTTCCATGTATTAGTCATTGTCTTAAGCCTGGAGTTTAAACCTGTCTAGTGAACAAGATAGAAAAACCTCTCTTGAGATGACATTGGGTGAAGAAACTTAAAAAAAGAAGAAAAAGATGATGATGATTAAAGAAAGCAAAAGAGAAATGCCAAGGTAAATATACTGATTTCACGGAATTAACAAATTCTAAGAAGAAATAACAAAAGATATAAACCTAGGAGTGGAGTGAAGCAGTAAGGATTAAAAGATCTATAAAAGTTGGAAAATCTAGGGAAGTAAACATGAACTTGAGATATTGAGGCTTCTGCAATCTTTATTTTTTCCCTCCCCCACTAGAGAGAGGGGCAGCTGGAGAGAGAGAATGGGCATGCCAGGGCTTCTAGCCACTGCAAACAAACGCCAGATGCACACACTATATTGTGCACCTGGCTTATGTGGATACTGAGGAATTGAACCTGGATCCTTTGGTTTTGCCTACAAGTGCCTTAACCACTAAGCCATCTCTCCAGCCCTGGCTTTTGCAATCTTTTTTTTTTTTTAAACTTTTTATTTTATCTTATTTTTTTTTTTTTTGGAGAGAGACACAGAGAGAGACAGAGAGAGAGAGAGAGGGAGGGAGGAAGACAGAGATGGGCGCGCAAGCAGTGTCTCAGCTGCTGAGAATGAAATCCAGATGTGCGAGCCCCCTTGTGGCCAAGTGCAGCATTGCACCCTTGCGTCACTTTGCATCTGGCTAAACGTGGGACCTGGAGATTGGAACAGCTGGAGATTGGAACCAGTGTTCTGAGGGTTAGGAGGCAGGCGCCTTAACCCCTAAACCATCTCTCCAGCCCTTGCAATCTTTTTTAAAAATATATTTTATTTATTTATTTGAGAGAGAGAAAGAGACAGAGAGAAAGAGAGAGAGAGAGAGATATACCTGCCAGGGCCTCCAGCCACTGTAAACGAACTCCAGATGCATGCACCCCCTTGTGCATCTGGCTTATGTGGGTCCTAGAGAGTTGAACCAGGATCCTTTGGCTTTGCAGGCAAATGCTTTAACCATGAAGCCATCTCTCCAGTCCCGGCTTTTGCGATCTTGATCAGGGCATTTTCAGTGGCATCCAAACACTGAATATGAAAACTTTCTTACTTTGTTTTGTCTTGTTGGTTTGTGGTTTGGGGAATTGAACCCAGGTCCTCACACATGAGAAGCAACTACTCCACACCTGAGCTATATCCGCAGCCCTGGAAGCGTTTGATATACCCACTCAATAAGTAGGAAACCCAGGATTCGGGGCATGATCATGTTTTGTATGTGTGGCTCTGTCATGTGTGCTAGGCTGAGGCATGCAGATTGACTGGTCCAAGCACAGTAGAAGTGTGACAGGGACCTGGGTGTCTATGTGCTGTGTTGGCCCTGGACTAAAGGCCATGTAGGTGGTGGGCACAGAGACCCAGGAATGCCTTGCTCCCAGGACTTGATATTTTGTGAACTTTGCCTCCTGCTTCTGCAGCCCCCAGCAACCTGTTTCTTTCTTCTGTCTCTCCACCCTACAACTGCTATAAAGATTTCAGATTTGTGGGATCTTGAGGAACGCCAGCACCATTTTCCCCTGGGAGTGCAGTGCCCACCCTCTGCCAGTGAGCCAAGCTGCTGCCCTGGCTACCAAAGAGTTAATGCCAGCTGCTCCTCAGAGAGCCATTGCCTAGGCAACGGGACTATCCCAGGGGAGGGCCTTGGCTGGATGTGGGGTGTGGGGAAAATGTTCTTCTAGACTCGCCTCCCCCACCACCTGATGCCCTGGAGCTGGACGAGTCAGAGGATGTCTCCATTGGAGTAGTCCTTGTTATGCTAGCAGGCTGGAGACTGGGTGCTCGCTGAGATGGGACTGGGTGCTGGCCAGAGCAGAAGGCAGAGCCCTTTCACCTTTGTGGGAACTTGTTCAAGGATATTATATGGTGTCCCAGGCAAGCAGGGGGCATTTGGTGGGTTTGTGGGGCTTTCTTCATCTGTCCCCAAGAAGATAGTGGGGTTTTGCTTTGTTTTCTTCTCTCTCTCTCTCTCTTTTTTGAGAAAGAGAGAGAGAGAGAGAGAGAAAGGGAGGGAGAGAGTGGGTGTGCCAGGGCCTCCAGCCACTGTAATCGAACTGCAAATGCATGTATCCCCTTATGCATCTGGCTTATGTGGATCCTGGAGAATCGAACCAGGATCCTTTGGCTTTGCAGGCTAATGCCTTAACCACTAAGCCATCTCTCCAGCCTGAAGATGGTGATTTTGATTCCTATGTCCACTCTTTCCATATCAGGCGGTTTACCCTGCACCAGCAGCTATGAGAGCAGAGGGACACAAACAAATGAATGAATAAGCATAAAATAATGTCAGGTACAATGAGGACTCCATCATGAATTGAAACCGAGGGATGTGATTTGCACATAATTTTGGGTGCTTAGGAGGACTTCTCTGAGCTCAGATCTGAACATAAGCAAGAGTCAGCCCTGGGAAGACTAGATGTAAAAATGCTCCAGGCAGGGGGAACAGCAGGCACGAAGGCCCTGAGGCAGAACCAGCTGGGTTTGCTGACATAACTAAGGAAGTTATCTAGAACACAGGGAGCAAGAGGTGGGTTTGGTGGATCCTGCAGAGCTTGGCAAGTCAAGGTCAGGAGCAGAGTGCCATGGAGTGTTTGAGCAGTGGTGGGACGCATTCTACTTTTGTCTTTAAGGGATGACTCCAGCTACTATAGGTTGAGTACATTGCTGTGGGACACAGTGACAGCAGGGGACAAGTTTGGTAGTGGTGGCTATCACTGGGAGATCATGGGCTTGGGGACAAGGCATCATGTAGATAGATTCTCTGTGCTGAGAGTGTCATTGTCTTTAGCATATTCTGAGCACATGGGGAAGAATTAAAAGGGCTGGATGAAGGTCTCCTTGAGGGAGAATCCCAGACTACAAGGAGCCACTTGGTCCACCCTGTGCCTCAGGGTCACCAGTAAGTACAGTCTTATACTGACACTATGCATTGCCTGGGACTATGGGTCAGAACGCACCTTCCCTTCCTCTCCCCCCCCCCCACCGGCACGTTTGGAGCATCGCCATGTCCCCCAGGGTAGGGGGTGGGAGAGGGCCATTTCCCTTTTTCTCAACAGCAGGAGAATGAGGTGCTTGTACCCAGAGCTTGGCCACTTCAGAGTGACCTTGTACAACTCACTTCACCTCCCAGGGCCTCCATCTCTTCATGTGTAAGACAAGGTCACAAAGCTTCTACCAGCACCAAGGGGAAGAAGGGGCTCAGGCAGCAAAGGAAGCCTTTGAACTGTCAGGCAAAAAGGATCCTGTCACTGTCATTGTGACTAGGCCACCACAGGTCCTCCTGCTCAGACTGCACACCTGCCACAAAACAGTTCCGATCGCCATGAGCTGCACAAGAGACTAAGTGACACCATCACAAAACATCACTGACTAGGTGTCTTGACAACAGACCCTGAGGCTGGGGCTGTAGATCAGTTGGTACATGTTGACCAGCACGCACAAAGCCCTGGGACCCATCCTCACAGGGCATTAAATGAGGTATGGTAGCCCGTGCCTGTAATCCCAGCATGCTGGTGGAAGCAGGAGGATTAGACACAGAAGGTCGTCCACAGCTACATTTCAAGTTGACAGGCATGAAATCTTGCCTCAAAAAATTTTTTTTTCAGTCCTATATGTCCTCATAATTTTGGGGACTGGAAAGTCCAAGGCAATTCGGAATCTTCCTGGCCTAACCCATCTCCATGTGTCCTCATGTGGTACAGAGAGTGAGCTCTGGTGTCTTACTTATTTATTTATTTTTGGTTTTTTGAGGTAGGGTCTCACTCTGGCCCAGGCTGACCTGGAATTCACTATATAGTCTCAGGGTGGCCTTGAACTCATGGTGATCCTCCTACCTCTGACTCCCAAGTGCGGGGATTAAAGGCGTGCGCCACCATGCCCAGCTCCTCTAGTGTCTTTTCTTCCTATAAAGACACTAATCATATTAGATCTGGGCTTCATCCTTATGACCTCCTTCAACTTTAATCTCTTATTTAAGGACCCTCTCTTCCGATATAATCCCAATGAAGGGTGAGGTTTCAACATTAGAATTTTGAGGATGCAAAATTCAGTCCATTGAACCATTTTATTAGAATTATTTTCATTTGCTTATTTAGACAGAGACTCACTATGTAGCACATATTGGCCTCCGACTCTCAATTCTCCTGTCTCACTCTAGAGAGTGTTGGGATTCCAGGCATGCTCTATCACACCTGGCAGAATTCATGTTTATTTGAACTTAAAATTGGAGCTACCAAAGTTGGTCTATTTCCCAAAATTGATGTAGTTAAATTGGGCTTAGATACCTTCATAGCTATCCACAGTGGGTGTCCTGAGCGGGCAGGGACACATCTCAGTGGGGGTGTCAGCAGCTCATTGAGCCTGAGTAGCACTCCTGGGCGAGTGGAATCCAGAAGTGGAAGGATCCTGCATGATCTCGTCCCTCAGGTCCTGATTGTCTGGGTGACTGAGCAGTATTCTCTAGAGTGACACCGCTGACACTGCCATAGGGACCTGAGTTTCCAGGACTAAGCAGCCAGGAGAACCATCTTTGGAAGACTGAGGGAGCAAACGGCATGGGGTGTGGACAACACGGCTGCGGCTTGTGGTGGAAACCTGCTGAACAGCTGGAGGGCAGGAGACCTGTACAGAAAGAGGAAGGACTCAGGAATGCTACCAGATTTGGCCTTGGAATAGGAGTTCTTGGAGCACTGATGGGGCTTGCTCCTGGGGACCAGAACTTAGGCAGGGCTAAGAAATTTGAAAAGCTAAGGTCCGTGGGGCTTGCTAGAAGAAGGGACCTTTGGGGACAGGCTACATGAGAGCAGAGACCAACGTCCCTAGAAGAGGATCCTGAAGCACAAACATCCAGGTGATGCTTACGTAGATGCTGGTCCTTGGAGAGGCCTTGATGTGGAGCTTTGAAGAGTTTTAGTCCTTGCAGGGAATCCGTGGCCTGGGAGAAGGAATTGAGATGGGGTGTTAGGGGTTCAGGAAAGTCCTTGAACCCCAAATCCTAGGTTTGTGTCTGCTTTATTTAATTTATTTATTTATTTATTTGAGAGAGAGAGAGAGAGAATGGGCACACCAGGACCTCCAGCCACTACAAACGAAGTCCAGACACATGCGCCCCCTTGTGCATCTGGCTTCCATGGGCCCTAGAGAATCGAACCAGGATCCTTTGGCTTTGCAGGCAAGCGCCTTAATTACTAAGCTGTCTCTCCAGTCCTATTTATTTATTTATTTATTTATTTATTTATTTATTTATTTATTTATTTATTTATGAGAGAGAAAAAGGCAGAGAGGGAGAGAATGAGAGGTTTGTGTCTTTTATCCAAAGAATTGAGCCAGGCGTGGTGGCGCACGCCTTTAAGCCCAGCACTGGGGAGGCAGAGGTAGGAGGATCGCCGTGAGTTCAAGGCCACCCTGAGAAGACAGAGTGAATTCCAGGTCAGCCTGGACTAGAGTGAAAACCCTACTTTGAAGAAAAAAAAAAAAAGCATGAAATAAGACTGAGGACAATTATTATTATATTTATTTAGGGAAGTACAGAACCAAAGGAAGAAAAAATAAATATACCCACATGGCTTGAAAGCCCACAATGTGGTCCTGGGAAAACCATGGAGAGGACAGAAAAGAAAGTACAAAGGGCTCCTGCCATGTGGAGAGCAGTGGTAAAAGGAGGGTTTAGGGGGTTCTCCACCCCCCACCCCACCGTCTCGGCCCAGCCAGGCTGAGACAAGGAGAAACTCACCAGAAGCTAGAGGTTCAGGAGTGGTCAGGCAGCCCAGAGAGAGATTGCCCTTCCCTGGTAACTTACTTCTAACCTTGTGCTGGTGGGGTTCACCTTCTGGCTTAGGTGATCCAGAGAGAGAAAGCTGATTAATGTGGACTACAGGCTGCCTCAGGAAGAGGCCAACCATGACACCAAGTTCTGGGATCTAAGCTTCACCAACCACAATATGAGGATTCTAGAAAGGCCTCCCTCCCAGGTATGGAAAAACAGGTGTAGGGAACTAGACAAGAGGTAAGAAGTCAGATCATCCTAATATCTCTAACAATTGCAGACCTTCCTGCCTGTTTACTAGCAAAGCTACCTGACTCCCTCTCAGGATGACATCATCCATCTGCTTATCTAGAATATACTTCCTGTACCCTGCTCTGGTGCCCAGTGCCAGAGGCACCAGTTGGAGGAGATACAGATCCTTGCCCTCGAGGGGGAAGGAGATAATTGATCATGTATAATTACTTGGGGTGGGGCTGGGAAAGCTCTAGTAAGTTGTGGGCCTCATGGGGTGTCAGGAGCCTTCCACCCCAGGCTCACCCAGTTCTGAGATGTCTTTCTGTTCCTTTTTGTCTCCACTTCCCCTCCTCACTTTGGGCAGTGTCACTGCAGCCCTTAGATTGGGAAGTGTATGCTTAGGCAAGCTGCAGAGAAAAGATGTTGGGAAGATTCCTGGCATGAAAAATGTCCAGAGCAAGGTTTGGCGGGGGAGGACAGTTCCCCAAGTGCTCCTGGGGACACAGACACATCCCCAGCAAGAGCCCTGGCAGCATTAAGCAGCCACAATCTAATGAGCGTGCGGGTGGAAGGCACTGTGGCCCTGGAGCGGTAGCCCTCTGTAATTGAGCCTAAACGCCCAGGCTGCCTGGCCTCATTTCCTTGGGCCATGGTGGGAAGGGAAAGGGGCTGGCTGGTTAATTAAAGAGGCCTGGCACTCCTAATTGCTCATGATCTGAGTCAGCCAGTTGTCAGTCTAATTGAGAGTCCAGCTTCCTAACCATGGGAAGCCATGCAGGGATGCAGGAGGACCCACCTGAGCCCAGGACAGCATTGTCATCATTCCTGGGAAGCAGTGGGAGCTTTTCCTGGTCTCAGCCAAGTGGATCCCATGGTGTGAGCACAGGAAAGCCTGCCTGCGAAGTGACCTGGGTCATACGTGCTGAACCTCAGTACAATAGGACCAAAGGTCAGCCTGCATTTTAAGCTCTAGGTCCTTATTGGAAGTCAGTTTCATGGGGCATCGCGACTCCAGCTCTGCAATGGAGGAGCACTACAGAGAAAGGCCTGGGCCACACCTGGTCCCTGTTGCCACCGGCTCCAGACCATCTTGCTCCAAGGAGGAGCTAGGTCCTGCTGTCAGGAGCTGGCAATAACCCGGGGCTGGGCCTAGATACCTCTCTGTGTTCAGGGTCAGAGACTTGTGGCTGCTGAGCCAAGAAAGGAGCCGATGGCACTTCCTTGTTACCCTCCTGCCTGCCACTGGCCTGGGCAGTTAGAGTAGGCACAACCCCTGGCCTGCCCTTTCCATCCCAGCCTTACCCCCAGCAGTCAGCCCTCCTATCTTAGGTGGTGGTTTCCAAGCTGTATCTGTTAGTGGCGGTGCTGCCTAAAAGTCTGCTGAACTCTGGGAATGATTCTGCTGTGGTCCTGTAAAGCTTTGGGAATCCTGCCCACCCAGTGGTCAGAGATCCCCTCCCACAAGTAGAAACACGAGTGAGGGCAGTGAGGGGGAGTTCACGTCATGATGGGGTCCTTGCTACTCAGCGTGGGCTGAGGACCAGCAGCTCAGACATCTCCTTGATGCTTGGTGGAAATGCAGGTTCTCAGACCCCCTTGGTACTCCTAAACTAGAATGTTTCCTCTGTTCATCCACACTCACATGATGTCTCATAAGAATGCCCCTCTGGACTAACACTCCATGGTGTGTATTGACCACAGTTGACTGATCTGTTCATCCGTGATGGATGCTTGGGCTGTTCCCCTAGTTTAGCTGTTGTGCATAGTATAGCTGTGTGCAGGGATCTCCCTGAGATTGCTGTGTGATGTTTTTTTTTTTTTTTTTGGTGGGGAGCTACCATACTGTTCTCCACAGTGGCCACACCACTTTGTGTTCCCACCAGCAGTGTGCAGGGGTTAGGAGGCAGCCATCTTTTACAGGGTGAAAGTCACTTGTGGCTCCCATCCTCCGCTCCCTTTCCAAATCTCATCTTCAGCTTCTTAGTCCCTGCAGGGAAGGGAGGGAGGGCGTGGAAGAAGCAGCCACCTTGAGCAGTGACCATTTCATCTGAGTTGTCTCCAAATTGGCTTCACTGTGTCCTTTTTCCTCCTCGACCTAATTCAGTGTGGAAGACGCGTGTGTGCGCCTTATTACAAAGATGGATTTTTTCATTCAGCCACTGATGTTTCCTAAATTCCCAGAAAAAGTCACTTAATTCATTTGCCCTGAGGAGCCCACTCTGGCTGCTTACATGTCGCCAAGGCTGTTTGGCAGGAATTGACTTTGGCTCCTGTTGCCAGATCGGAGGATTGGACCCGACAGACACCAGAGAGCATCTTGAAGCATTTGCCTCGTGTGGGGTTGATGAGCAGAACATCTCCATTAAGGGGCACTTGCTTCTTGCTATTTGGTGTCTGCAGGGAGGGTTTTCTTCCCCCAAACAAAGAAAGAATTGCTGCTTGGTGAAGTTCAGAGCCCATTCCCTTCACCCCAAGTGTGCCACCTTCTGTACAGGTTCACCAGACAACGGAGGGTGGGCTCAGCCCCCTGGAAGACTGATACTGCCTCCCTGTCCTGTGCCCACCTGACTTCCGATGGAGAGGTGGGGACAGGCCTGTCCCTGGCACCCCAGCTCACAGTTAGCAACAGATACTTCAACACCATGAGGGAAGGGGCTATAGGAGTGGAAATCAGGGAGAACCCCAGAGTAGAACCAGAAGCCTGGTGGCCTCCGCTGCATGTGGAGCAGATTCTAGAGTCAGCCTGGGAGGGCAGGCCTGGAGTAGGCGCTGCTTTGCAAAGGAAGTGCAGGGCTGATGGGCACATGGCATAACTGGTAGTTTGGGTGTGTTGGAGAGTGAGATGAGGAGGTAGGAAAAAAGGCAGGCTGAGGTTGGAGGATAGAGGAAGGAGAGAATACAAGAGGGCAGGAAGAGGCTAGACACAGACTAAGGGAGGGAGTGAAGGCCCAGTGAATGGGGCAGGGCTTCGTGAGCCACGCAGAGGCATTGGAGTTTGCTTCTACAGGCAGCAGAGGCATTGAAGGCTGCTGGGCCGTCATGGCATCTTTGGGAAAGATAAAGTCCCCACGCAGCTTTGGGAGAACTGTGTGATGGGTTGTCTAGGACACAACGACACTGTATTATTCAGACAGCAGTGGCCAGGGTTAAATGTGGTGTTTGCTATAATCCCAGCACTCTGGAGGCTGATGGAAGAAGATGGTGAGTTCCAGACTAGCCTGGGCTACAGAGGCAAGACCCTGTCTCAAAAAGAAAGAACAAAGCAGTAGTCAGGGCCTAGATTAAGGCAGAAATACCAGAGTAGAGACTTAAAAATAATGAGAGAATTATGGGCTGGAGAGATGGCTCAGCAGTTAAAACACTTGCCTGCAAAGCCTAAGGACCAGGGTTTGATTCCTCAGTACCCATGAAAAGCCAGATGCACAAGATAGTGCATATGTCTGGAGTTCATTTGTAGTAGCTTGAGGCTCTGGCGTACCCATTCTCTCTATATATATTGGCCTCTTTCTCTTTGTCTCTGTGGAAAAAAAAATAATTTAAAAACTAAGAGAGGGACTGGAGGGATGGATTAGTGGTTAAGGTGCTAGCCTGCAAAGCCTAAGGACCCAGGTTCAATTCTCCAGGACCCACATAAGCCACATGTTTGTTCGCAGCAGCTGGAGGCCCTGGTGTGTTCAACTCCTTCTCTTTCAAATAAGTAAATAAATAAATAAATATTTAAAAAAATTAAAAACTAAGAGAAATTATGAAACAAAAGTTTTAAGTAATCGGGGGCTGGCTTTGTCCTTTTGATTAGGTTTTCAGTATCTGGCAGGAATTCCCTCCTATGGAGTAGACCTGAAATCCAATCTGAGAGTGGCTGGTTTCCTCCATAACAGACATGCCACTATTGCACCAGCTGATACATTTGGCCTGGCGGCCAGTTATAGAGCCTGTGGGGTCCACTGCTGGTTAAGACCGTCAATGTCTTTTCTCCCCCTATAGGCTGCATAGCTCGTTCCAGCATTTTGATAGCTAGTCAACAGGAAACAGCCTTCCATCTTAGCTCCAGCTTTATTTCTCAGTAACCTGCAGCTCAAGCATGTGGTATCTTCAGCAATAGGGTCCTACTATCTAGTTCTGGTAGGGCAACCTGTGGTGTTTTGGGAGTCTCAGGGGCCTTGCTGACTAGCCACTTGCTGGAAGGTACCTCATCCTTGGCAATGGGATTTTCCAGTAACAATCTGTGGCTTCTGGGCACATTATCCACCTCCACAGGGTACTTCTGCCCAAACCTTCCCTCTCTCTCAAAAAAGAGAGAGAGACAGACAGAATGGGTGTGCCAGAGGCCTCTCAGCCCATGAGTGAATTCCAGATGTGTGTGCCCCCTTGTGGGCAAGTGCAGCATTGTGCCCTTGCGTCAGATTACATCTGGCTAAACATGGAACCTGGGAAATCGAACTGGCGTTCTTAGGCTTGGCAGGCAGGCACCTTAACCGCTAAGCCATCTCTCCAGCCCCCTTTTTTTTTTTTTTTTTTTTTTTTTTTTTTTTGAGAGAGACAGAGGGAGAGGGAGAGGGAGACAGATAGAGAATGGGCGCACCAGCAGTCTCTCAGCTGCTGTGATAAAAATCCAGATGTATGCGCCCCCTTGTGGGCAAGTGTGGCATTGTGCCCTTGCATCACTTTGTATCTGGCTAAACGTGGGACCTGGAGATTGGAACCGGGTTCTTAGGCTTAGCAGGCAGGCGCCTTAACCGCTAAGCCATCTCTCCAGCACCCCCCTTTTTAATTTATTATAACTAGTGAAGGAGGGTTCCATATGGCTTATTCATAACATCTTTAATTTTCTGTTGTTTATTTATTTATTTGAGAGCGATAGAAAGAGGCAGATAGAGAGAATGGGTATGCCAGGGGTTCCAGCCCTTGGAAACGAACTCCAGATGCATGTGCCACCTTGTGCATCTAGCTTACATGGTTCCTGGGAAATCGAGTCTCAAACCAGGGTCCTCATGCTTCACAGGCAAGCACTTAAGCACTAAACCACCTCTCTAGGCCCAACATCTTTAATTTTCATGAACCTTCCTTCCACCCCGTTCTCTCCTCCATCCCCTCCTTTGACCCTACTTAGGCCATTTCACCCCCAGTATTCTGCCCTCTACTTATATATTTATTATAAGTCCTAAGTCCTCCCCTCTCCTGCCTCCCTTATGGCCCCTTTCTAGCTTCTGGGCCTCCACAACTGACTTTCACTCCAACTCACATACAAATCTAAACATTTGTAGTGAGGATTCACATACGAGAGAGAACATGTGGTGTTGGACTTTCTGGGCCTGGGTTACCTCACTTTGTATAATCTTTTCCATTTCTATCCATTTCTCTGCAAATTTCATAATTTCATTTTCCTTACTCCATTGTGTAAATATGCCTCATCTTCATTATCCATTCACCAGCTGATGGGCATCTAGGCTGGTTCCATTTCCTAGCTAATGTGAACAGAGCCGCAGTAAACATGGATGAGCAAGTATCTCTGTAGTAATGACTAGAGTCCTTAGGGTATATGCCAAGGAGTGGTATAACTAGGTCATAGTGTTAGATAGATTTCTTATTCTGTAATTTCCTTTATGTATTTTATTGTACTTGATATTTTAGTCAACCCCTAGGCCCATGGATATAAATCTAATACATTTTAAAGAACTGTGTAAAATAAGGAAGTTTTTCACATTGACTGAGGCCCCTTTTCTCAGGCTGCATACACAGCCTGATGGGGCCAGAACACCTGACCTCTTAGACTGCAGACACATCCCATCCTGTCTTCTGCTCTGTCTAACCTCTTGCCATGGTCTGAATCTCTGCCAAGGCCCACAGACTTCTGCATTTGCCTACTGCTGTCCCGTTCTCACCTCCTCATCTCACACAGGCACACTCCCACCATGATTGAAATCCAGTTAGCATAGTACAAATTTATTTCCCAAGGGGCTCCTTGCTCTTCATGTAAATCCCAGGCAGGGTAGGAGCCATGTTGCCCATATCTTCAAGTGAAACCCATTTCTGCTATGCCTGCCCTGTCCTACCCATGGCTATAGGAGTTCAATGACCAGGCCTGCTCACAGATTTGGCCCTTCTATGTAACCCTGGATGAAATCCCCATACCTTCCTATCAGTGGAAAGGCTTAGACCAGAGAATCTCCCAGGCTCTTCAGGCAGTTTCCTCCTGTGACGCTCAGGCCCAGCTGGCCTTTGGAGTGTTACCATCCAGTGCTGCTGCTGCTGGACTCTGCAGCACAGTCCTCTGAACTCCCATACCTGCTCATGCTCCCTGCCTCTGTCATTGCTGTGAAGTCCTATGCCCCTCACGGCTCCTCAGGACAGGTAGGCAAAAGGTAGCACTTACACCCACTTTCCAGATGGAGAAATGGAGGCTCAGGGAGAGGACTCACTTGTGGTGGCCCACCCAGAACCTTATGGTATTCTTCCAGCTCAGACCAGACTTTGCCTAAGTGCCCTTTGGCAAGTCAGGAGAGTGGAAGGCATGTGGGAGACCATAAAAGAAGGTGATGTAGGGTGTCAGTTTGCAGGTGGAGTGTCCCAACATCAGGAGTGACCCCAGGACTGTAGAGGAGGGGTAGTGACCATAGTAAACAGCAGGCTGTAGACAGGGATTGGTACCCAGCATGAGCTCTCTGAGGCAGGGTCCACTACACAGAGGGCCTGAGGCACCACCCACCCAGGTTTGTCAGGATCTGGAGATGCCTGGACATGTGTGGAACTTTATGAGGGTTTGGGTTCAAGACTCCTTGAGGTTTAGCACCTCACTGAGCAAGAGTTCCTATAGCTCAAGGGTGAGGTGCCTCTTGAGGGTCCTTGTTTATGTTGGGCTGTAATGACAACCCCTTGAGCCCCTGCCCACTCCCTCCCCAACCCCTGCCACTGCAATTGTTGTGCTGTCCCCTGGGTCTGGCGAGTCTGGTCAGTGGAGCCATGTAAGGTTCCAGGAGCAGGAAGTGCCTTTGGCCAATCTGTTTAGTGGTTCCTTGGGGCAGTAATTCTGGGCCTTCACTTGTCCTCTGTTGTGGTAAATAGCAGGTAATGACATTTCCAGTCCAAAGCATGGCTCAGCGCCACACACCTCGCCGGCCGCTCTGCCAGCTGCCACACTTGGGCAAGCCTGCTATTCTTCATTCTCAAGTCGCCCCTTTCTTTCCGGTGATGTTTCTCCTACATGTACTGGCTATTCACTGACTATAGCTCAGGGTACACTTAGCCTGTCCTTCTGTCTGGCAGAAGGCAGCTCTGCTGGTGGGGAGGTGAGGGGAGAATGAGCCAGTTCCTCTGCTGTAAGCTTCTAGTAGTTCCAGCCTCCAAACCAAGAATAAGGGCCCAGGATTCAACTCAGTGGCAGAGTATTTGCCTAGCATTGTAAGAGGCTCTGGCTTTTATTCTCATCACCCCTCAAAACCCCAAAGGAACCTGGCCTTTAAAGGAGCTTTGGGTGCTCTTTAGCCCTCTTCCTCCCAAATTCTTCCTCACCTTGTCATCTACCTATGGGAGGGCTGAAGATGGGGAAACTGAGGCTGAGGAGAATCGCTTCTTCCAGAAACCACATTGAAGTGCAGAGAGTTTAGTTGGCCTTCTAGGACACAATGCCTGAGTTCTTGGGTCTCAAGCCTAGGGAAGGGACTGCCCTGCATGGTGGGGTCCACTACCAAGCTCTGATGACTAGTGGAGGCCCATTCGCCTCCACATTCATTCCCTGCTGATGTTGAAGTACACCTCTGCTCACTTCATTTTTGCCCCCCTCCCAGGTCTCCAGTGCTTCCCTACAGCTTGTAGAATCAGCTATGTGTCTCCACATGGTATCCAGAGCCGCCAGTCCCCTCCCTGCCTGCAACCTACTGACTCTCACAACATATATGAAATATGAAGCTGCAAGGCCAAACTCCACCCACCTGGTCTGATGTCACCTGGCCCTGACCTGTCACTGTTGTCCTTGGAGCTCTGGGCCTGCCATCACCAGGGTCCCTAATTAATCGTTAGAGCCTTTTCCTCTCAGAGTGTTACAAGCTCCAGGGTGTTTGTCTAGTCTGCTGGATTTTTCAAATTAAAAAAAAAAAAAAACATTCCAATAGGTACTTACTGGCTGTGCCCTTGGCTCTAGACGGAGCAATAGGGGGAGGTTTTCCCATGCATCAACCTGTGAGAGCATCAGTAAGCTCAGAAATGCAGAGGCCTGTGCTGAACCCCTAGGACAAGTGGAGCTGCCTGCCTTGTTGGTGAGGGCAGTGCTGGGAGGTGTGTACCACCTCTTGACTTTGGTCGGAAGTCTGGGGAAATTGACCTACCAGGCCCCCCACTCCTCATTCTGCCCTCTGTGGCCCAGCAGCTTGTCAGGTGGGAAAGTGATTGTCTGGAACCCAGCTTCAAGCCATGTGACTGTACTCTGGGTCCCTCCCACCTCCTCTGGGCCCTAGCCAGCTGTGGTCTGTCCCCTTCTTACTTTCTCCATCTCACGAACTGTATCTCCGTCTCCCTCTCTTCTGTTGTCTGCTGCCCTAACCTTTCTCCCAGACCTGCCCTGTGACAGCCCTTCATGGGGTGGCAGCAGGAATGAAGACTACAGTACTAGTCTTGTTCCATTGCTCTCCCACCCCTCCATCCTGACGGCCTGGTGTCCATACTCACAAAGAGCAAGGGAATTCCATGTCACCGATGCACACTGGGATTGCTCTGGAAAGAGAGTCTCTACTAAGAATATAGATGATGGATTGGCTGGAAGAATGAGTGGGTCCCTACAATAATGTCTCTTCCCCCATTAAATGCTACCAGAAGACACCATAGCCCCAGGCATAGAGTGAATTCACATTGTAAAACCTTGTTCTTGGCACTCAGCCCCTCCCTTGCCAACCATCTCTGTGCAAGGCTCCTTCTGAACATTGAGAAATAAATATGAAAGGTGCTGAGGGCTGGGGGCAAAACTCAAGGGGTAAAACACTGGCCTAGCATGTGCAAGCCCTGGTATGGTCCCCAGCACTCACAGGAGCCATGGTCTCGGGGAGGCTGGTCACAGGAGAGACCAGTGTGACACCGTCAATGCTGCTGTAGATGGCCATGCACTTTGTGGGGGGTGGGTATCAGGAAAGACACTAGTGCTTCCCCAGGGTGCCCAAGAAAGGAGACTGAGAAGGATTCCTTTGAGTCAGCCCTTAAGATATACAAATGGGGCTGGAGAGATGGCTTAGCGGTTGAGGCACTTGCCTGCGAAGCCTGAGGACCCATGTTTGAGCTCTCTCCAGATCTCATGTAATCCAGATGCACAAAGGTGAGGCAAGCATAAGGTCGCACATGCCCACTAGGTGGTGCAAGCATCTGGCACACACCTTTAATCCCAGCACTTGGGAGGCAGAGGTAGGAGGATCTCCGTGAGTTCGAGGCCACCCTGAGAATACATAGTGAATTCCAGGTCAGCCTGAGCTAGAGTGAGACTCTACCTTGAAAAACCAAAAAAAAAAAAAAAGGTATATAAATGCTCACCATGTTCACTAGATATGACATGAGGTACAACCCGGGCAAGAGCCAGGCAGCAAGAGACTAGCCATGGTTACAGGAGCAGACAATGAAGCATGGTGCAGGCATGGCGGGTGCAGTGAGCCAAGGGGCAGATGAGGCTGGAGGGGAAGGTAGAGGCCCAGCAGGGAGACTGTGTGTGTGTGTGTGAGTGTGTTCATACACATGTATTAGTCTCCTGTTCTCTCCCCATTACCCTGTGGGCCTCACCATACCTTTTGCCTAATCCATGGCCTTGACGTCATAGGCCCTGACTATAGCTGACATTGTTGTCCACATTCTAGGGACGGAGTGGTAAAAGGCGAACCAGAGACTCCTGCCTCACCCTCCCAGGGAGACGTAAGCTTTCCAAAAGCAGGCTGGACTTGTGTGTCTTTGTAGTCTCCAAAACTATAGGAAAAAGCCAAGGGATTTTCCTCCTATTCTCCTGCAGTCAGTATAGCACACATCTGGGACCTCTGGTCACACGTGGGGATGCATTTCCACCAATGACCAATCAACTGGGGAGCAGATTCTTCAGTTGGGTGGCCTCTGGTTCAATGAGAACTCTTACCTATAGGTAAGAGCTCAGTTCCACAGGACTGTGCCCCACTTCAAATGCTAGTCACAACCGTAGCCTCTGGAACCTCTGACCAACTGGCCACAATTCCTTTCTTGAATTGGAGCTGAGGGAAAAACGTTTCTGGTGTATTAGAGAGGACATTGCAGAACATCTGAATGAAGAGGGGAGATGTGAGGGGGCCATGGTGCCTCCATGCCCCCTAAGGTGCACCACCCTGTGTGGAAGTCCCAGAATCTGGCCCTTTGGGGTTTGTGTTTGTTTTGCTTTTCAGTGCAGGGTCTTGCTCTAGCCCAGGCTGGTCTGGAATTTACTATGTAGTCTCAGAGTAGCCTTGAACTCATTGTGAACTCATGCCCAGCTACAGAGAGAATGGGCACACCAGGGCCTCCAGCCACTGCAAATGAACTCCAGATACATGCACCACTTAGTACATGGGTACTAGGGAATCAAACTCAGGTTGTAGGCTTTGTAGGCAAACACCTTAACTGCTGAGTCATCTCTGCAACCCCTTTGGGGTTCTACGGAGGCTTCCTTACACAGGCATGACTGACTGTATCCTTGGCCAAGGGCAGTTGACTCAACCTTCAGCTCACTCCCCTCCCTTGAGGTTGGGGGTGGGGATAAAGTCCCAACTCTATAATCATGCAATCAAGTCTTTCTGGTGACAAGTCCATTCCTAAGCTATTTTAGAAGTCACCACCAACCACATTAGGATACAGAAGACATTCATAGAGAAATGGCTTAGTGGTTAAGGCATTTGCCTGCAAAGCCTAAGGACCCAGGTTCAGTTCCCTGGAACCCATGTAAGCCAGATGCACATGGTGGCACATGCGCCTGGAGTTCATCTGCAGTGGCCAGAGGCCCTGGTGTACCCATTCTCTCTATCTACCTCTTTTTCTCTCTCTCTCCCTCATAAATAAGTAAATAAAAATATTTTTAAAAAGACATAATTTAAATCCAGGCATGGTGGCACACACCTCTAATCCCAGCACTCAGGAACTCAGGAAGCAGAGGTAAGAGGATTGCCATGAGTTCAAGGCCAGCCTGAGACTACATAGTGAATTCCAGGTCTGCCTGAGCTAGAATGAGACGCTACCTCAAAAACAAAAACAAAAAAAAAGACATTAATTTGCTTATTTTTATTTTTAGTATTTTTTGAGACAGTGTCTCAAGTAGTCCAGGCTGGCCTCAAACTCATTATATAGTGCAGAATGATCTTGAGCTTCTGATCCTCTTGCCTCATCCAGAGTGCAGTGGTTACAAGTATGTACTACCGGGCTGGAGAGATGGCTTAGAGGTTAAGGCTCAATGCTTGCGAAGCCTAAGGACCCAGGTTCAATTCTCCAGGTAAGCCAGATACACATGGTGGCACACGTGCCTGCAGTTCATTTGCAGTGGCGAGAGGCCCTGGCACACCCATTCTCATTCTCCCTCTCTCTGTCTCTAATAAATAAAAATAAAATCTTCAAAAAAAAAAAAAAAAGTATGTGCTACCACACCTGCTTTATAAGGTACTGGGGATTGAATCCAGGGTTTTGTGCATTCTAGGTAAGAACTTTACCAACTATGCCTAGCGTGGTGGCACACATCTTTAATTCCAGCACTTGGGAGGATGATATAGGAGGATCGCTGTGAGTTTGAGGCCACCCTGAGACTACATGGTGAGTTCTAGGTCAGCTTGGCTAGAGTGAGACCCTACCTCAAAAAAACAAAACAACAACAACAAAAAAGAACTTTACCAACTGATCTATAACCCAGCCTTGAACACACTATTGTAGCCTGATCTGGCTTAAAACTCATGGCAGAGGCTGGAGAGATGACTCAGTGACTAAAGTGCTTGCAAAGCCTGATGGCCCAGGTTTGATTCCCTAGTCCCGGTATAAAGTCAGATGCACAAAGTGGCTCATATATCAGGAGTTCATTTGTGGTGTGTGGCAAGAGGCCCTGGCATGCTTATTCTGTCTCCTCTCCCCACTTGCCATTAAAAAAAAATTAAAAAGATAAACCCATGGCAATCCTCCTGCCTCTGCTTCCCAAATGCTGGGATTCCAAGCATGCACCATTTCTCCCAGTTTCAAAAGACATATTTCTCATGACAGAAATTCCCAGGGCCTTAGGAGCTACATGTCAGGAAATGGGAAAGAAGTACATATTTCCAAGTACCACAGGCCTGCAGATGGATTGGTTGTCCTGAAACCATAGGATTTTGGAGCTAGGGTCTGTTAGCCACCTGAGCTGGAACTTCATGGCCAAGGCTGACCTCACCACCACCCCCAACCCCCCCCCCCCCATGAGGCTTCATGGTAGTCTTTGAGGAGTCAGACTTTGAGCACTCATGGCTGCTGGGGGCAATGGGACAAAATGCAGGTAAAGAAAACAAAATGGCAGTCTGTTCCTCAGCAGTGTCTCAGAGAACCAGGCTCCCTTAACAGAGCCCAGACCAGGCTACTTCCTGGCAGCAGGTGCTTGCCGGGGGAGAAATTGTCTGTGGGAGGCCCAGCTCCAGGCTTCTGTAAAGCAGAAGTTGGTTATGTAATACAGCCTGGCTGGGGGAGGTGAGGCTGGCTTTGCTCAGGATTTCAGGAAGCACCTTCCTGGTGTGATTCGTATCTGTCTGGGAAGTTCATTATCAGGGCATTACTCCATCCACCAGCATACCCTTTGGCCCCCTCAACCATTGGCATCCCTTTCCCAAGCCTGCAAGCGTCCTTTCTGAAAGTGCGGGTTCTAGAGGTCAGATGAGAGGCAGGATTGGGAGTGAGGCCTCACCCTCCACTTCCTAACTCATGTGACCCCTGACATACACCCAGCACCTAGTTCTGTTTTGATCAAAACCCAATCCACACTCGCACTGAGCCTATCACAAAGCATACCTTCTATAAGCTCTTCTTTTTAGTTGATTTCTTTTTTAAAGTGCTGGGACCCCACACATATTAGCAAGCGTCTCCCACTAAGCAGCAACCCCCAGTCCAATCTTGCAGGGGGGGTTGTTTGTCTGTTTGTTTGTTTTGGTTTTTCGAGGTAGGGTTTTACGCTAACCCAGGCTGACCTGGAATTCACTCTGTATTCTCAGGGTGACCTTGAACTCATGGCAATCCTCCTACCTCTTGCCTCCCGAGTACTGCGATTAAAGGCGTGCGCCACCACGCCAAGCTCGTTTTTTGTTTTTGTTTTTTATATTTCATTTATTTGAGATACAGATCAAGAGGGAGGGAGGGAGGAAGGGAGAGAGAGAGAGAAAATGAACACTCCAGGGTCTCTAGCCACTGCAAATGAACTCCAGACACATGCACCACCGTGTGCATCTGGCTTACATGAGTACTGGAGAGTTGAACCTGGGTTCTTAGGCTTCATGGGCAAGTGCCTTAACCGCTAAGCCATCTCTCCAGCCCCAAATCTTGCTTTTATGTTATCAACCAGGGTCCCAATCCTGGCTCTGCCATCTCTTCCACATGTGAGTTTAGCTAAGCAGCCCAGCATCTCTGGGCCTTTGAGTCCTCACCTATGATGCTCAGATCATCAAGCCTTCCTCGCAGGGCCATTGTGAAAGTCACCAACATTAAATGCGATAATGATAATAGGTGTTGAGCGCTGAGCGTGGTGCCAGGCATGGAATAAGTGCTCAATAAATGGTGGCTATTATCATTATTAGGAGTTGTAACTCTAAGTAACCACGCAGCAGGCAGGAAGATTGATGTAAGCTGGTTTCCTTAGCCATGGGGCCTTTCCCTGCCCTTGCTGTCTCCTGGCCTGGAGAGGATTTGATTCTCAAAACCCAGCCATCATCCTGGCTGACTAGTAGGATGCAGAAACAAAGGGCGGCCTTTAGAGCTGGAAGGAACTGATGAGGGGTTCCAGGAAGGCTTTGCCTTAGTCAAGCAGATTGGTTTGTATGTGGGAGTAGGGGCAGGGACTGAATGTGTATGTATGCATGTTGATTTCTAGACCTCACTCACCCGTAGGGAGAAATAGCATCATCTCTTGTCTCCCCTGCCCCACCTCTACACCCCGCTCTGTAAGACCCAGGCTTGTCCCCTTTGATGTGGAGTCTCCTCACAGGCTCCTGGGCGGGCAGGACCTCTGGGGACCCCTTTTCCTTGTCTTGGAGGGCTTCAGAGAAATGTAGTTGACCTCTTCAAACCCAGGAGCCATCCACGTTCTTTTTCTATGCTATTTTAAAATTTAAATAATATTGTAGGGGTTGGAGAAGTGGCGCAGCATTTAGCAGCCTGGGTTCCATTTGCTAGTACCCATGTAAAGGCAAAGGCAGATGCACTAAGTGGCTCAGGCATCTGGAGTTGTTGGCAGTGGCAAGAGGCCTTGGCATACCCATTCTCTCTCTCTTTCTATCTCCTTCCCTCCCCCTTCTTCCTTCCCTCTCTGTCTCAAATGAATACATATTTTCAAAAATAACTACATTTGGAAAAGGCACATGCTATTAATTATCCCATCCTCAGCCATGAGGTTCTGATACCCCTCAGAGGAGATGGACCCCACATGGAATTGCAGACTGGTGACCATGATGGAATGTTAGTGGAAACAAGCTTGCAGGGATTCACCGGCCTCTGGGGGCCGGCATTGACCTTTACTTGGGATGTCTGGCTCCAGGAAGCTGTTTCTGGATTCTCCTGCAGCCCTCTGGAAACAGCTCCCTGTGCCTCTGTGTTTGTGTGCATAATTCCTCTCTGCCGTGTGCTTCTGCAGAGGTGCCATCCAGACCTGGCCAGACTCACTACTCTGTCCACTTGGACGAGATTTGTCTTTTCCCTGTGGCTGTGAAGGTTGCTCTGCTTCTTTCTCTTTTTTTCTTTTGGTTTTCTCTAAGACAAGGTCTCGCTATGCTTAGCCCAGGTTAACCTGGAACTCAGACTCCTCCTGCTCAACCTCATGAGTGGCAGCATCACAGGCATGTATCATAACATACAGTTCATGGGCACTTTTTTTTTTTTTTTTTTTTTTTTTTTTTTTTTGGTTTTTTTGAGGTAGGGTCTCGCTCTAGCCCAGACTGACCTGGAATTCACTATGTAGTCTCAGGGCAGCCTTGAACTCACGGCAGTCCTGCTACCTCTGCCTCCCGAGTGCTGGGATTAATGGCGTGTGCCACCACGTCCAGCTGATTACATGGGCACTTTTTGACAAGTCACACTGGGCACACACCTAACACCCCCATGATGTCCACAAACATCTGTCAAATGAATTAACTTCTTGTTTCTTGCTTCCTTCTTTGACTGTACATTATTTGACTTTCTGTTGTTTTACAGTCTTCCTCCTGCCTTCTGATTGAGTGACCCCTTCCTCTTTGCCTAAGGTCTTGTTGACACCATCACTCCGCACACTGTGTTCCTGCCTCCACACTGCATACCCCTTGTCCTAGTGGAAACAGCTCATGCCTTTGTTTGTTTCCCTGACCCTCTGGAAATGAGGCAGAAACCCCAAATTCAGGTTCTGTCCTTGAGGGGGGAATCAGAAGTTCATTAATAACAGAAAGAGTTGACAAGGTAAGGTGCTAAGGCACTGTCCTCCCTGCCCAACCCTGTCCCCAGCCAGCCGGGACCTCACCTTGTCTCAGAACCCTGAGCATGACACAGAAATGAGCTAAAGCTACATCAAGTCATGATTTCTTTTTTTAAAAAACATTTTATTCTTTACTTATTAAGAGAGAGGAAGAGGCAGAGAGAAAGAGTGCACTAGGGCCTCTAGCCACTGCAAATGATCTCCAGACGCATGCACCCCCTTGTGCATCTGGCTTACATGGGTCCTGGGGAATCGAACCGGAGTCCTTAGGCTTTGCAGGCAAATGCCTTAACCACTAAGCCATTTCCCCAGCCCCTAGTCATGATTTCTTAATATGGGCCCTGTGGATGCCAATAATCAAGAGCTGATGCTGTCGCCTTTTAAACCCTTCCCTCTACTTGGAATGCTGTGGAGACTGTGAGAATGGCATGTGGGGGCAGGCATATTTTGGAGCTAGTCCTGAAATCAGTAGGAAGTGATGGTGGCTTATTTCAGTTGATGAGGTGGCTGGGAGTCGGGGAACTGGCACACATCTTGGGCTTGCAGATGGTCCTTACGGTGCCATTGGCTCCTTGGGTGGAAGGGAACCTGCCTGGCTGATTGAGCTGGCCACTGGTTGCAGCTAGATTCCCTGGCAGAGTGTGGGGATGAAAAGCCAGTCACCTCCAGGCTTCTGGCTCAGGCCAAGCAGCAGTGGCTGTATCTCTTTGGGCCCCATTTGTAACAGCATTTGAAGGGGGATCAGGACAAGGCCTGGAAACCTGTGTTCCCTCAGCCTTGCTGGCTGGTTGCCTGGGTCATGTCCTAATGAGTGGGACGTGGGGCTAGGCTGTGCCCTCTCCCATTTGTAAGAACCTCTTAAAGAGGGCTGGGGCCCAGGGAGCCAGCCTTGCCTTCATTTTGGGTGAGGAGGAAGAACTTGGGTCTAAGAAGGAGTAAAAAATATCCTACCCAGGAAGCCAGGCCTGGCAGGGCAGCCAGAGCTGACATTTGGGGCTAAGACAGGACTAGGTTCAGATTCCAACTCCCCATAGTCAAAATTACTTAGATTCTTTATTTGTGAAAACACTTGCCTCATAGAGCCATTATGGAAATTAAATGAGAGTCTACAAGAAATAGCTAGGTCAGTGCCTGGCATATTATAAACACCTGATAAAGTGTATATTGATAATACGTATGTCAGTATCTGAACAGTATCTAAAGTCATCTGACAGCAGAGCCTGGGATCTCAACACTGAGTCTATGGCATCAGGCTGCTTTGGGTCCCTCCACCCAGCAGGGCTGATGGTGCAGCCACAAGCCTGGCTGGTGATGTCTCAGGCATCAAGCAGGGCTGAGCCTGCAGTCAGAGGAGACAATGACCCAATGACACCACCTGGGAAGGTTGAGGTGATGTGTGGGACTATCTTTATTTGAGCCACAGTCTATAAGCCCAGGCTTCTGCCTGTCTGTCATGTGCTATCAGCTCCTGAAGTCCACCCTGGCCCACAGGTGTCCAGATCTGGTGAAGAAATGATGTTCGGGCAGGTGTTTTCCAAAGAATTTAGCATGGGATTCTTTTAAATGGTAATTCTGAAGCTCAGGATATACCTCTGTCAGCATGTAGGAGGCCTGGTCATAGGAGGCCTGGTCCCATCCCTAGCACACACACAAAAAAATCCACTAGGTTGTATATATATATATATTCAAATGTGGGACATCATACTATGCCGACTGTTTATAACCAGCTTTTTTACTTACTGTACCTATCACTATATACAGCCTCGTCAGTGTTTTTTGCCACTTTCTCAACATTGTCATCATTTTTATTGCTGGCATAGCTTTCCTCAAAGCACAGTTAGATGCCTTTTCCTTTTGTGGATTGATTTCAAGCATCAGGAACACAGTATGTGGCATAAACCACGCACTTGGAGCCTCTCTCTTCATATTGCCTGGGTGTGTGCTGGGAATAATTTGTATCACTATTTCTTTCTTTCTTTCTTTTCTTTTTTTTCTTTTTTTTTTTTTTTTTTTTTTTGGTTTTTCGAGGTAGGGTCTCACTTTAGCTCAGGTTGACCTGGAATTCACTATGGAGTCTCAGGGTGGCCTCGAACTCACAGTGATCCTCCTACCTGTGCCTCCCGAGTGCTGGGATTAAAGACGTGCACCACCACGCCCAGCTGTATCGCTATTTCTTTTCCCTGCTTTATTGATATGTGGATGACCCCTCTGTTGACATCACTTGAAGTGTAGCTCCTAATGAGAAGCCATCTCACTCACCAACATTAATAATTCACTGGAGGGGGGCTGGTGAGATAGATGACTTAGCAGTTAAGGCCCTTGCCTGTGAAGCCTAAGGATCCATGTTTGACTCTCCAGATCCCACGTAAGCCAGGCACACAAAGGTGAGGCAAGCACAAGGTTGTACATGCCCACTAGGTGGCACAAGCATCTGGAGTTCAATTGCAGTGACTGAGACCCTGGCATGCCAATTCTCTCTCTCTCTCTAAAATAAAATTTAAAAATTCACTGGAGGAGCTGGTGAGATGGCTTAGCAATTAAGGCACTTGCCTGTGAAGCCTAAGGATTCATGTTTGATTCTCCAGGTCCCATGTAAGCCAGACACATAGTGATGCAAGGGCATAAGGTTGCACATGTACACAAGGAGGCACACTTGTCTAGAGCTCTATTGCAGTGGCTGGAGGCCCTGGCATGCCAGTTCTCTCCACTCTTTCTCTTTTGCGTTCTCTCTCTCTCTCTCTCTCTCCTCTCAGAAAAAAAAAAAAGGTAGTCTGTTGGGCTTGCCTCAAAAAAAGTAATAATTCATTGGAACTTTCAGGAAAGTTATTGTCCAAAGAGGTTTTACTCACTTATAAACATCTCTGTTCAATGAGGTATTCACTGTGGAGATAGGTTCTGTCTTGTTCATCCTCAAAACTCCTAAAACAATGCCTTACATAGAGTGTTGATAAATGCTTGTTGAATTGAAGCACAAAATACTTCTAAGTGGGCACAGTGGTACATGCCTATGGGCCCAGCCCTACAGGAGGCTGAGGCAAGAGGATTCCTTGATCTCATGAGTTTTATTTGAGTCAGTCCAGCCGGGGTAACACAGAAATACCTTGTCTCTAAAAACAATCAAATAAATCAATAGTAACTGCCTTTAATATTCACTTCTGCAGCAGTTTACATTTTTCGGGCCTCCTTGTGTAGAATGTCTGAGTGCAGTTTCGTCTGTTTTAATTGATGGAGCACCATGAACATCACTTTCTGTGTGGTAAATGTGGAGCCTGTGAAGCCCTCAGGGCCTGTCCAGAACTGTGTGGCTGTTTGCCCAGTTACTAAATGGTCCCAGATGGCTGGCCTGAGAGATGGTGGGTCTGTTCCTTCCTGCCCCTCCATAGCACCTCACCAGCAGCAGCTGGGGAAGTGTGTTGTGGAGCATGGTCGGAATGGCTCAGTGACAGGTGATGGGGCTCCCAGTGAGGACTGGCAGACAGCCTGGGTGTAGGTTGGGTTTTGGTGTTCTAGCCTTATAGACTTTTTTTTTTTTTTTGAGAGAGTCTCGTGTTTACCAGGCTGGTCTTGAACTTGCTATGTACACAAGGATGACCTTGAACTTCTGCTCTTCCTGCCTCCACATCCCCAGTGCTGGGCTTACAAGTGTGCACGCCACACCTGATTACGCAGTGCTGGGGTTATGTTATGAGTGTGCACCGCCACACCTGATTACGCAGTGCTGGGGTTATGTTATAAGTGTGCACCGCCACACCTGATTACGCAGTGCTGGGGTTATGCCACACCTGATTACGCAGTGCTGGGGTTATGTTATGAGTGTGCATGCCACACCTGATTACGCAGTGCTGGGGTTATGAGTGTGCACACCACACCTGATTACGCAGTGCTGGGGTTATGTTATGAGTGTGCATGCCACACCTGATTACGCAGTGCTGGGGTTATGTTATACCTGATTACGCAGTGCTGGGGTTATGAGTGTGCACGCCACACCTGATGTGCACCGCCTGGGGTTACACCTGATTACGCAGTGCTGGGGTTATAAGTGCACGCGCCACACCTGATTACGCAGTTATGCTGTGGCCACACCTGATTATGCTGGGGTTATGTGTGCACCGCCCTGATTACGCACTGGGGTTGATTACGCAGTGCTGGGGTTATGAGTGTGCATGCCACACCTGATTACGCAGTGCTGGGGTTATGAGTGTGCATGCCACACCTGATTACGCAGTGCTGGGGTTATGAGTGTGCACCGCCACACCTGATTACGCAGTGCTGGGGTTATGAGTGTGCACGCCACACCTGATTACGCAGTGCTGGGGTTATGAGTGTGCATGCCACACCTGATTGCACCGCCACACCTGATTACGAGTGCTGGGGTTATGAGTGTGCATGCCACACCTGATTACGCAGTGCTGGGGTTATGAGTGATGCAGTGCTGGGGTTATGTTATGAGTGTGCCACACCTGAGTGCTGGGGTTATGAGTGTGCACGCCACACCTGATTACGCAGTGCTGGGGTTATAAGATTACGCAGTGTGGGGTTATGTTATGCCACACCTGATTACGCAGTGCTGGGGTTATGAGTGTGCACCGCCACACCTGATTACGCAGTGCTGGGGTTATGAGTTTGCACGCCACACCTGATTACGCAGTGCTGGGGTTATGTTATAAGTGTGCACCGCCACACCTGATTACGCAGTGCTGGGGTTATGTTATGAGTGTGCACCGCCACACCTGATTACGCAGTGCTGGGGTTATAAGTGTGCACGCCACACCTGATTACGCAGTGCTGGGGTTATGAGTGTGCACGCCACACCTGATTACGCCATGATTACATGCCACACCTGATTACGCTGCTGGGGTTATGAGTGTGCACCAGTGTGCGCCCACCTGATTACGCAGTGCTGGGGTTATGAGTGTGCACGCCACACCTGATTACGCAGTGCTGGGGTTATGAGTGTGCACGCCACACCTGATTACGCAGTGCTGGTGTTATGGTTATGAGTGTGCACCACCACACCTGATTACGCAGTGCTGGGGTTATGAGTGTGCATGCCACACCTGATTACGCAGTGCTGGGGTTATGTTATGTTACGCAGTGTGCACGCCTGGGGTTACACCTGATTACGCAGTGTGCTGGGGCTGGGGTTATGAGTGTGCACGCCACACCCTTTACGCAGTGCTGGGGTTATGTTATAAGTGTGCACCGCCACACCTGATTACGCAGTGCTGGGGTTATGAGTGTGCGCATTACGCTGGGGTTATAAGTGTGCACCGCCACACCTGATTACGCCACACCTGAGTGCTGGGGTTATGAGTGCTGGTGCTGTTATGTTATGAAGTGTGCACCGCCACACCTGATTACGCAGTGCTGGGGTTATGAGTGTGCATGCCACACCTGATTACGGGGTTATGTTTATAAGTGTGCACCGCCACACCTGATTACGCAGTGCTGGGGTTATAAGTGTGCACGCCACACCTGATTACGCAGTGCTGGGGTTATGTTATAAGTGTGCACCGCCACACCTGATTACGCAGTGCTGGGGTTACACCGCCTGATTACGCAGTGCTGGGGTTATGCCACACCTGATTACGCAGTGCTGGGGTTATGAGTGTGTTACGCAGTGCACCGCCACACCTGATTACACAGTGCTGGGGTTATAAGTGTGCACTGCCCACACCTGATTACGCTGGGGGTTATGCAGTGCTGGGGTTATGAGTGTGCACGCCACACCTGATTACGCAGTGCTGGGGTTATGATGTGCACGCCACACCTGTTACACTGGGGTTATGAGTGTGCACCGCCACACCTGATTACGCAGTGCTGGGGTTATGTTATGAGTGCACACCACACCTGATTACGCAGTGCTGGGGTTATGTTACACAGTGCTGGGGTTATGAGTGTGCACGCCACACCTGATTACGCAGTGCTGGGGTTATGAGTGTGCATGCCACACCTGATTACGCAGTGCTGGGGTTATGTTATGAGTGTGCACCGCCACACCTGATTACGCAGTGCTGGGGTTACCTGATTACGCAGTGCTGGGGTTATGTTATGAGTGTGCACGCCACACCTGATTACGCAGTGCTGGGGTTATGAGTGTGCATGCCACACCTGTGCACATGCCATTACGCAGTGCTGGGGTTATGTGTGCTGATGGGGTTATGAGTGTGCATGCCACACCTGATGCTGGGGTTATGAGTGTGCACGCCCACACCTGATTACGCAGTGCTGGGGTTATGAGTGTGCACGCCACACCTGATTACGCAGTGCTGGGGTTATGAGTGTGCACCGCCACACCTGATTACACAGTGCTGGGGTTATGAGTGTGCACCGCCACACCTGATTACGCAGTGCTGGGGTTTGAACCTAGTCCAAACACTCTACCAACTAAGTTACATCCCAGCCCCTTGGGGGCCTTTTTGTCATGCTTTCTGGCTGTGGTCTGGGGAAGGTGTGGAATTGGAGTGCCAGGCATAACTGAAGTGGGTGACATATAAGAGGACCTTGAAGAGGGTGCCCAGTCTCAGGTCAGGATCTACCCTGGAATGGTCAGGTGGGGGTGGGAAGTCATCTCTGCTTGCCTCCTCTCATGCTTTGCAAAGGACCCATGGTGTCATTTCCTCTGAGGCCTGATCAGCTATTGTGGTACTTTGAATGTGTTTGTTTGTTTGTTTGTTTGTTTGTTTATTTATTTATTTATTTATTTATTTGAGAGTGACAGAGAAAGAGGCAGACAGATAGAGAGAGAATGGGCATGCCAGGGCCTCCAGCCACTGCAAATGAACTTTAGATGCACGCACCGCCTTGTGCATCTGGCTTTTGTGGGTCCTGGGGAATTGAGCCTTGAACTGAGGACCTTAGGCTTCACAGGCAAGCGCTTAACCACTAAGCCATCTCTCCAGGCCCCTCAAGTGTTTTATTAAAGCTTATAACTTGGGTCTCCAGCTGGTTGGCTGGAGCTAGTGTCACTAGAGGCATATCCTGGCGTCCAGCCCTAAGGTGTTTGGGGGTGCATCTGATTTTCAGCCCAGAGGCATGCAAAGCAATCTGAGCTCTGACAGGGTCCCTGCTGCTTGCTGCTGGTCAGTGCTTGTTGCTTTTGGTTTTAGCTGGCTGTTTGGCTGTTTCTCTCTGTTTGGATGTAAGGAAGCAGCTTCTTCCACCTCTGATGGAACTTCCCCCAGAATCTGTAAGCTTGAAATAAATCCTTTCCTCCCCTAAACTGTGCCTGGTTTGGATGTTCATCCCAGCAATGTGAAGCTTTCCACAACAGCTGGATTCGTGCTTCATCTCCTAAGAATGAATTCCGTCTGGCCAAGCAATGCCGCCTCCTCCAGAAATCCCGTGCTGTGTGTGGCTCTCCTCTGTGACCTCCCAGCATCCCACTGGTCAGCACCATTTGGTATAGATGTGAGCGTCCCCTGTCTCATGCTGGCCGGGGAGTGTGCTGTGCCTGTGTTTTCTCTCTCCAGCAGATCGGTGTATTCTTGAACATATACCATCTTGCCTTCTGGGTTGTAGTCATTAGCTTATTCTGCAGACCAGGCACTGGGAACAGGAAATTGGACAGAAATAGACATGACCTCTGCCCTGTCTGACAGCCTAGTAGAGGGAATGACAGCACTCCCATCCCACAGAACAGAGAGCAAAACCATAACCTTGACAGTGGAAGAGAAGAAGCGGTGGCCCACAGTGGATGCTCCTACTGACTAAGCACCAAAGGAGACTGCTTGAAAGAAGTGGTGCTTGTGCTCATGTCCAGAGGACACGTAGGTGAATGAGGAAGACTGTGTAGTCAGATGCATCCCAGACAGGGTGGAAGCACTTGCCCAGGGGCCAGGAGCAGGGGCAGAGCAAGGAGCAGGGACTGAAAGAAGGTCAGCTTGGCTGGACCACAGAGTGGAGAGCAGGGTGGTGGAGCAGGAACTGGGTGGCAGTAGAGGCTATCAAGAAATTGGGGTCCAGCCTGAACAGGCATTGTGGGCTGTGGAAAGGGGATAGGCCTCATCCAAATGCACCAGGAGTCTTCTGAAGTCTCTGAGGCTGGCGGAGATGGGAGAAATGACGTGCTTAGGTGTGCATCTTGGAAAGACCAGTTGGCTGCATGTCAAGAACTAGTTGGAGGCAATTGGAAGCTGGCCAATGCAGGGAGGCCATGCCGCAGGCCAGGCAGGAGTGCTGGCAGTATGGATCAGGCACGGGTTAGAGAATGGAGCTGTCAAGTTTAAGAACTGTTTGGAGTTCCTGGATGGATCACTTGGGTGGGGATGGGGGAGAGGGAAGATGAGGGATGACTGCTGGCTCTGTACCTCCAGTACTGAGGGGGTGTACAAGCAAAGGGCTTCACTGTGCATAATGATAAACACACTTGTGAACCATCTCTTGGATCCTCACACCTATGACGTGGGTTACCTGTTGTTACTGATGTATAGGGAGAGAGAGAGAGAGAGAGAGAGAGGAGGCCCAGAGGAGGTACCAAGTACAAGGCCATCTCTAATGTGGACTTTGCTTCTGTTCTACAGGCTAATCCCCAAGTCCACCCCTTTCCCTGTGTTCTCAGGGCTGGGACATATGTTTTCAAAGGGCTGGATCAAGGGACTACATCTGTCAAGAGCCTAGAGTTTTGTCACTTCTGGTGGTCTGAGTTAGGCACAGAAGTGAGATGTGGTTGCTTTAACACTCAGATGCAGTTCCAGGATTCAGGATGTTGGTTGCAGGAAACTGTCAGATCCCAGCAGTCAGTGCTCCATTGTGGAGGGCAAGTCTGCTCATGGGAAGCCCATCTGGGCAGGAAGCAGTGGCTTCTCTCCACCGCCCCCATCCTACCAGATCTCTTGTCAGTGACAGCTCTATTGGTATGGATTGGAAAGACTGGCTCACCCTTTCTCACACAAGTTTTGTTGTTGTTGTTTTGTTTTTCGAGGTAGGGTCTCACTCTAGCCCAGGCTGATCTGGAATTCACTATTTAGTCTCAGGGTGGCCTCAAACTCACAGCAGTCTTCCCACTTCTGCCTCCTGAGTGCTGGGATTAAAGGTGTGCACCACCATGTCTGGCTTTAAAAAAAAAAAAAAAACTAGCTGCTTAATTTTCTATATTGGTACCTGGGAACAAAGACCAAGCCCGCAAGGAGAAAAGGCTTATTATTTTCTTATTGATCTGAGATTTTATAGAGTAGTAATTCTATATTGTTTGAAGTGGAGCATGTTGTCACCATGGCTTCCACGAGTGATGGCTGTAAACCTGACAACAGGGCTATGTGCACATGAATGGGTGTGCCTCACCCTGCACCTTCCTGACCCTCCGAGCACTCCAAAAGGCAAGGGGTGGAGGAGACATTCAAGAAAGCCCTCACTGCCACCATTTCTAGCTGAGGTGACACAGGAGTGGCTCTCTCTCCAGCAGATAACCCAGCCCTGGTCCGAACCTGCAGAGCAGGCAGCACTGGCCCTCTGCTGGGGAGGGGAGGGTTCTCCTCTGCCTCCCTGCCTCCCAGGGGAGCTGATCTGTGATGTCACCTCAGGAGGGCAGCTGCTCTGTGCTGCTCCTGGCCTACTCTGATGGCCCCGTGTCCCAGGGCTGTGGGTGGAGGGCAGGACTGTTTGTGTGTGTGTTCTTCTGTTTCCTCCCCTGGCCCCATGGCACAGGTGTCTCATCCATCAGACAGTGTAACCAAAGACACGGGCATGCCTGTCCTTCAAAACCCTGCTAACTTCCCCTCCTGGGACGCAGCTGAGCTACCCTCATCCTTGGCAGGGTGACAACTGAACAAGCCACAGCATGTGGTCAGGTGCTCCGTGATGAAAATGTCCTATTTCTGTGCTGTCTCAATAACTCCATCAGCTAGCTAGAGCAATTGAACCTGAAATGAGCTCAATGTAACTAAGAAGGCATTTTATTGAAAAATGTTGGTGTTTTCGATCTTAGGGATAGAACCCAGGGTATTATGCAGGCTAAGCAAGTGCTTTAGTCACTGAATTGCATCCCCAGTCCCTAACTTCACTTTAAATAGTTGTCTGCGGGCTGGAGGAAGGGCTAAATTGTGAAAGGTGCTTGCTTGAAAAACCTGATGGCCCAGGTTCAAGTCTCCAGGACCCATGTTAAGCCAGATGTACAAAGTGGCTCATGTGTCTGGAGTTTCTTTGCTGCAGCTGGAGTTCCTGGTGTGTCCATACATGCTACCCCCCCCCTCTCTCTCTCTCAAATAATGAAGCATTTTTAAAAAACCGAATAGCCACCTGTGGCTGGTAGCTACTGCAGTAGAGGAGCAGGCCTAAAGAGAAACATACAGGGTTGTAGAACAAGGTGCTAGGGCTACCACTAATAACAACAACAGTTACACATATTTATTGAGTGCTTATCATGTGCAGGTTACTTTTTGTACATATCTACTTAATCCTCAAAGTGATAAACATATTACAAGTGAGAACATCTGAGGCTTAAAGGGATTTGGGTAGTCCCCCAAGAATCCACCCAGGCTTGCCTCACCCAAAGCCTATGTTGCAGCACCAAGCCACTCTGCCTTTAAAGAAGCAGAGAACAGTGTTTCGGGAACATGAAGTTGATGACCAAAGCTTCTGACAATGTGGGACAGAAGTTTCTGTTGATAGAGGCTGCCAGGCAGAGCCAGACTGGCCTAGAGCCAGCACTGGGGAATATATGAATGTGTGGGCACATGGTCAGCTGCATTCCCAACCCTAGTGAAGCCTTTTGTTGGGGTCAGCTGTGTTGCCACTTCTGCCGAGCCATTTGAGAGCCTTCAGCCACCTCTCAGGGACTGGCCCAAGCAGAATCAACTCTCAGTTGCTGTAGGCAATACTTGGCACATGGAAGGAAGGGTTTGATTGCCTCCCCAAGCTCTGAAAGAAGGTCCTGCTTGGTGGCTAGCAAGCTGTGCAATGGGTAGTCTGCAACATCTCCGAGCCTCCATTTCTCCATCTGTTCAGGGGAAGAATAGCACATACTTCTGCATACTTTGTGGCCAGGGTGGCTGTTCCTGGGATACACATTGCTCCATTAACGGTAGTCCACCGGCATTTCAGTCCCATCTGATGCCAAGACCGCGGTCTCATTCAGCAGCTGTGGGAGGAAGAGCTCTCTGTGTCAGGGTGTGCTGTCAGCAAATCCCATAAGTGTAAAGAAAGCAACAAGAACTGGCCTCTCTGAGAGGTGGCAGCAAGGTCAGCAGAAGCCAGGACTGGCATTTAGTAGCCACCTCTCCTTTCAAGAAACCCCAAGAGCTGAGAGGACCCACAAACAGCAGTGGATAGCTCCAAGGAGACCCTCCACGGATGTGCTTGACCAACAAAGACCCCAAGCTTAGCATCTTCGTAAGAGCTACAGAGGGACTCCCTATGGATGCCTGGGACCTGGGAGGGAGTTTCCTGCTGGCCTATAGGGCCAGAGCTTAGAACAGGTTCTGTTTTATTTGGAGAATCAGAGAAGTGATGTTTCTCACACCTGATGCTCGGATGGTGGCCAATTTATGCCCCCACAAATGTGTCATAGCTTCCCTCCTGTGTGTGCTGGCTCCCTCCCCTCCTGCAGAGCCCGGGCTCAGCCTCTCAATCAGGCTGGTGACACATGCTTTGGGAAGCCAAGTTGGTGACATTTGTCTCTCCGCGGAGAGGTGTGCCTCTTGCTCAGTTGGCAGCCTGCAGAAAAGGCCAAGCAACAGATCCAGCATTCCCTTGGCGGGGGCTTGTAAGAGCCCCCACACCACAGGAACCAGAGGCTCGGCATCCTCCAGGATAAGCTGCCATCGCTGAATCACATGGCCTATGTAGACTGGGAACCAGCCCCAGCCCCAACAAATCCACCTCTGCCTCCCAGTGTTTATCCTGGCCTTCCCCACCACTGCTTGTTGCTGTGCCTCTAGGGGAAGCAAAATATGTGTTTAGATGTGATGAGCTTAAACAACTCCACAGAAGGAGAAACACTAGAGTCTGCAATCTGCCTCTTTATGTCTGGAAGAAATGATAGGATGGCTTCAGAGTCAGCACTGAAGCGCATCCTCCCTTGTCACGTGATCTTGATCAAGCTCTCAAGCCCCTCCACACCCTCAGTTCTTCACTAGCAGTAGACTTTACACCTGCCTGATAGGAGTCCTGGGATCATTAAGCAAAAGGCTGGGGGTTCTGTCGTCAGTATTTCTCACCATAGCGTCTCCTAACCTGGCAGGACGCATAGGCATCTTTGGGTTGGGTTCTAAGCGAGCTCCTGCTTCCTTTGCTGAAGCACCATACTTCCCACCCACACCTGCAGGTAGCCGCAGCCGGCTGCACGTGCGCGAGCCACAGTGCCTGCTGTTGCGTTTGCCTGGATCTCCCCCAGGTATCGGGTGTTTGGGTGATTTCCAGTTCTTTGCTGATTAATAGGATCCTGCTGTGAATATCCACCAGCTTATTTTGACATGATTAACAGAACAGAATTATGGGGGATGGAATCTGCAGTGTGGAGACCCATAGACAGGCCACTTCTGCTGGGCTCCAAAGCTATCCAAGGATTCCTGGGTTAACTGGGCCTTTGGAAATGTCTTTGGCTTGAAGCCAGAGCCATCCATCTTTTCAGAAGATGCCAAAGTATCCCTTGGGTACCACTGCCCTGGGCCCACAGCCAAGGAGGAAGTAGCTGAAGTATTGACATATGTGTGTCCTCTCTCTTGCAGAAAGTCTGCACCAAATGTGGAATCGAAGCCTCCCCTGGCCAGAAGCGGCCCCTGTGGCTGTGTAAGATCTGCAGTGAGCAAAGAGAGGTAGAGTGCTAAAGCATGATGGGCTGGGGTGGGCTGGGCCCCACTTCCACTGGGCACACACAGGAACTTCTCCCGAGGGGAGATCCCCAAGTTGCCACCACCAAGGATGTCCAGGGGAGACATTGGGAAGGACAGCCTGCCCGCTTGTCCATTTCCCCCATGCAGAGATGGCAGAGGATCCTGTTCTGTGCCTCTATGTGTATATGCATGTGGCATTTGGTGGGGAGGGGCAGCTGTTACTGGAGGAATAGTAGCCACCCCAGATGAACATCTTCTAAGCCCTTGACACTGCACTAAGGTCCTTGGATCTATTCACTTATGTTCCCTTCCACAACCCCATAGCTAGATACAGTTCTAACCCCTCTTCCTGGTGGGGAAATGGAGACACGCGAGGCTAAGTGACTTGTGGACACCGAACTATTGGCAAAGAAACAGGGCTGGAGACCAAGTGCATCTATGACTTCCCATGCTGCTGCCACCACCCACAATGTCCCTTCTAGCACAACTGGACACCTGTAGGGTTTCTACTCTTCCAGACTTTTAGGCCTTTGAGAGGACATTTAAGGAAACCCAGGTAGAGGGAGTTAGATTGTCTCAAGGCCATTTGAATGTGAGCTGACTGAGGTCCATTCCCAAAACTGTTCACCAAATGACACAGTAGTGTCTGACATGATCGAAATCTGTTCTTGTAGTCTTATAAAACAGATAAGATACTAACATTTAACCTTGACAATGACAAATACACCACCCTGGGCTGCCATAAGGATGTCCAAAGCCGTGTGCCTTTGTATAATTGTCTTTCTTATCATTTAAACCTCAAAACTAAAAAAAGAAAGATTCCTTTAGCTGTGTCACGTAAAGCTTTTTGAGTATATTTAATGAGTTTCTATGTGTCACATGACATCTTGTTAATCTAATAGATAAAATAAAGAGACAAGGGTTCTGTAATTGCAGTTTTGACCGCTTTCTGAGGGTTAGTCATGACTGTGAGGCAGTAGCAGATGGGTGAGGTGGGACCTAGAGAACTGAGTTTCCCATCCCTGGGCTCAGGCTTTCTTCTCCTCCCAAGATGGGAATGAAGCCACACAGAGCAGGCCAAGGCAATCCGTTTCTGAGGAGGTCTAGTGGAGACCCGAGGAGGGCCAGAGGAACCTCTCGCTTTGCATAGATTGATACAGCATTTATTTGTTTTGCTTGGCACATATTGTGTGATTTTCATCTGAGGATCTATAAAATGTTTTCCTTACTGGAAAATTTTCAGCCATACCATTCTTGAAATGTTATGCTGTCATTCCGTCCCTTCTGGAGATCATACATCTTAAAACTTCCCAATAGGTCCTCTTGCAGCTCCCAGGCATTCTCCTTGCTGAGTGGTTTGGGTTGGTGGCACCCTCCACCAGGGTCCTGGGTCCCCTGGGGCAGAGCCAGGCATCCTGAGTGCATGGCAAGCTGCTTGTCCCCTTCATGGGGATAATGGGATTATTCCCACAGCGTGGGAGCCAGGCCCTGCTGTGTGTACAGCTGCCCACGTTCTCATATGTGCTTCCGCCTTGGGGCTGGGCCCTGCTGTTTTCAGCCTCCTTTCCCAGGTGGAAAACCCCCTCCTCAGCCCCATTTTTAGGGATTTGGCTGTGGCCTCCCCACCTCCTGTGGGATGCTTTAAGTTCCCATATCCAGGAAGAGCCATCTCCCGGCTGTCTCCACCTGCTTCTGGCTCAGAGCTCCACAGGCAGTACATTCTACACTCAAAATAGCAAGTAGCTGGGCGTGGTGGCACACACCTGTGATCTCAGCACTCCAGAAGCAAAGGCAGCCCGAGATACCTAGCAAGAAACTGTCCCCAAAAAGGAAGAAAAAAACCCACTAAGTAGTTTTGGATCGGCTAAGATATATATATCTTGGTTTTTTGTAAATACTAATAAGTTGGCTTGCTGTTCTTAAAATATTTCCACCTGTCACTGCTCTGTGTCTGGACAACAGAGGCAGCAGGCAGGGTCTCAAAGTATAGACTGGCATTTGGTCCCACCTGATGGTCCCACAATCCTCATCCCCAGATGGTAATGAAGACACTTACTTCACAGAACTGCTGTGGGGGTTCAGCATGCTCAGGGGAGTGTACTGACTATCCTCCATAGATTTTAGAGGTTGTCCTTCATCCCGCCAGAAGCCCTCTCTTTGAACTGAGGTCTTCCTAGTCTTCCAAAGTGCTTATCATGTGCAGGTTACTTTTTGTACATATCTACTTAATCCTCAAAGTGATAAACATATTACAAGTGAGAACATCTGAGGCTTAAAGGGATTTGGGTAGTCCCCCAAGAATCCACCCAGGCTTGCCTCACCCAAAGCCTATGTTGCAGCACCAAGCCACTCTGCCTTTAAAGAAGCAGAGAACAGTGTTTCGGGAACATGAAGTTGATGACCAAAGCTTCTGACAATGTGGGACAGAAGTTTCTGTTGATAGAGGCTGCCAGGCAGAGCCAGACTGGCCTAGAGCCAGCACTGGGAATATATGAATGTGTGGGCACATGGTCAGCTGCATTCCCAACCCTAGTGAAGCCTTGTGTTGGGGTCAGCTGTGTTGCCACTTCTGCCGAGCCATTTGAGAGCCTTCAGCCACCTCTCAGGGACTGGCCCAAGCAGAATCAACTCTCAGTTGCTGTAGGCAATACTTGGCACATGGAAGGAAGGGTTTGATTGCCTCCCCAAGCTCTGAAAGAAGGTCCTGCTTGGTGGCTAGCAAGCTGTGCAATGGGTAGTCTGCAACATCTCCGAGCCTCCATTTCTCCATCTGTTCAGGGGAAGAATAGCACATACTTCTGCATACTTTGTGGCCAGGGTGGCTGTTCCTGGGATACACATTGCTCCATTAACGGTAGTCCACCGGCATTTCAGTCCCATCTGATGCCAAGACCGCGGTCTCATTCAGCAGCTGTGGGAGGAAGAGCTCTCTGTGTCAGGGTGTGCTGTCAGCAAATCCCATAAGTGTAAAGAAAGCAACAAGAACTGGCCTCTCTGAGAGGTGGCAGCTTAAGGTCCAGCAGAAGCCAGGACTGGCATTTAGTAGCCACCTCTCCTTTCAAGAAACCCCAAGAGCTGAGAGGACCCACAAACAGCAGTGGATAGCTCCAAGGAGACCCTCCACGGATGTGCTTGACCAACAAAGACCCCAAGCTTAGCATCTTCGTAAGAGCTACAGAGGGACTCCCTATGGATGCCTGGGACCTGGGAGGGAGTTTCCTGCTGGCCTATAGGGCCAGAGCTTAGAACAGGTTCTGTTTTATTTGGAGAATCAGAGAAGTGATGTTTCTCACACCTGATGCTCGGATGGTGGCCAATTTGTGCCCCCACAAATGTGTCATAGCTTCCCTCCTGTGTGTGCTGGCTCCCTCCCCTCCTGCAGAGCCCGGGCTCAGCCTCTCAATCAGGCTGGTGACACATGCTTTGGGAAGCCAAGTTGGTGACATTTGTCTCTCCGCGGAGAGGTGTGCCTCTTGCTCAGTTGGCAGCCTGCAGAAAAGGCCAAGCAACAGATCCAGCATTCCCTTGGCGGGGGGGGGGGGCTGGTAAGAGCCCCCACACCACAGGAACCAGAGGCTCGGCATCCTCCAGGATAAGTTGCCATCGCTGAATCACATGGCCTATGTAGACTGGGAACCGGAACCAGCCCCAGCCCCAACAAATCCACCTCTGCCTCCCAGTGTTTATCCTGGCCTTCCCCACCACTGCTTGTTGCTGTGCCTCTAGGGGAAGCAAAATATGTGTTTAGATGTGATGAGCTTAAACAACTCCACAGAAGGAGAAACACTAGAGTCTGCAATCTGCCTCTTTATGTCTGGAAGAAATGATAGGATGGCTTCAGAGTCAGCACTGAAGCGCATCCTCCCTTGTCACGTGATCTTGATCAAGCTCTCAAGCCCCTCCACACCCTCAGTTCTTCACTAGCAGTAGACTTAACACCTGCCTGATAGGAGTCCTGAGATCATTAAGCAAAAGGCTGGGGGTTCTGTCGTCAGTATTTCTCACCATAGCGTCTCCTAACCTGGCAGGACGCATAGGCATCTTTGGGTTGGGTTCTAAGCGAGCTCGTGCTTCCTTTGCTGAAGCACCATACTTCCCACCCACACCTGCAGGTAGCCGCAGCCGGCTACGTACGCGAAGGCCACAGTGCCTGCTGTTGCGTTTGCCTGGATCTCCCCCAGGTATCGGGTGTTTGGGTGATTTCCAGTTCTTTGCTGATTAATAGGATCCTGCTGTGAATATCCACCAGCTTATTTTGACATGATTAACAGAACAGAATTATGGGGGATGGAATCTGCAGTGTGGAGACCCATAGACAGGCCACTTCTGCTGGGCTCCAAAGCTATCCAAGGATTCCTGGGTTAACTGGGCCTTTGGAAATGTCTTTGGCTTGAAGCCAGAGCCATCCATCTTTTCAGAAGATGCCAAAGTATCCCTTGGGTACCACTGCCCTGGGCCCACAGCCAAGGAGGAAGTAGCTGAAGTATTGACATATGTGTGTCCTCTCTCTTGCAGAAAGTCTGCACCAAATGTGGAATCGAAGCCTCCCCTGGCCAGAAGCGGCCCCTGTGGCTGTGTAAGATCTGCAGTGAGCAAAGAGAGGTAGGTGCTAAAGCATGATGGGCTGGGGTGGGCTGGGCCCCACTTCCACTGGGCACACACAGGAACTTCTCCCGAGGAGATCCCCAAGTTGCCACCACCAAGGATGTCAGGGGAGACATTGGGAAGGACAGCCTGCCCGCTTGTCCATTTCCCCCATGCAGAGATGGCAGAGGATCCTGTTCTGTGCCTCTATGTGTATATGCATGTGGCATTTGGTGGGGGGGCAGCTGTTACTGGAGGAATAGTAGCCACCCCAGATGAACATCTTCTAAGCCCTTGACACTGCACTAAGGTCCTTGGATCTATTCACTTATGTTCCCTTCCACAACCCCATAGCTAGATACAGTTCTAACCCCTCTTCCTGGTGGGAAATGGAGACACGCGAGGCTAAGTGACTTGTGGACACCGAACTATTGGCAAGGAAACAGGGCTGGAGACCAAGTGCATCTATGACTTCCCATGCTGCTGCCACCACCCACAATGTCCCTTCTAGCACAACTGGACACCTGTAGGGTTTCTACTCTTCCAGACTTTTAGGCCTTTGAGAGGACATTTAAGGAAACCCAGGTAGAGGGAGTTAGATTGTCTCAAGGCCATTTGAATGTGAGCTGACTGAGATCCATTCCCAAAACTGTTCACCAAATGACACAGTAGTGTCTGACATGATCGAAATCTGTTCTTGTAGTCTTATAAAACAGATAAGATACTAACATTTAACCTTGACAATGACAAATACACCACCCTGGGCTGCCATAAGGATGTCCAAAGCCGTGTGCCTTTGTATAATTGTCTTTCTTATCATTTAAACCTCAAAACTAAAAAAAGAAAGATTCCTTTAGCTGTGTCATGTAAAGCTTTTTGAGTATATTTAATGAGTTTCTATGTGTCACATGACATCTTGTTAATCTAATAGATAAAATAAAGAGGCAAGGGTTCTGTAATTGCAGTTTTGACCGCTTTCTGAGGGTTAGTCATGACTGTGAGGCAGTAGCAGATGGGTGAGGTGGGACCTAGAGAACTGAGTTTCCCATCCCTGGGCTCAGGCTTTCTTCTCCTCCCAAGATGGGAATGAAGCCACACAGAGCAGGCCAAGGCAATCCGTTTCTGAGGAGGTCTAGTGGAGACCCGAGGAGTGGGCCAGAGGGAACCTCTCGCTTTGCATAGATTGATACAGCATTTATTTGTTTTGCTTGGCACATATTGTGTGATTTTCATCTGAGGATCTATAAAATGTTTTCCTTACTGGAAAATTTTCAGCCATACCATTCTTGAAATGTTATGCTGTCATTCCGTCCCTTCTGGAGATCATACATCTTAAAACTTCCCAATAGGTCCTCTTGCAGCTCCCAGGCATTCTCCTTGCTGAGTGGTTTGGGTTGGTGGCACCCTCCACCAGGGTCCTGGGTCCCCTGGGGCAGAGCCAGGCATCCTGAGTGCATGGCAAGCTGCTTGTCCCCTTCATGGGGATAATGGGATTATTCCCACAGCGTGGGAGCCAGGCCCTGCTGTGTGTACAGCTGCCCACGTTCTCATATGTGCTTCCGCCTTGGGGCTGGGCCCTGCTGTTTTCAGCCTCCTTTCCCAGGTGGAAAACCCCCTCCTCAGCCCCATTTTTAGGGATTTGGCTGTGGCCTCCCCACCTCCTGTGGGATGCTTTAAGTTCCCATATCCAGGAAGAGCCATCTCCCGGCTGTCTCCACCTGCTTCTGGCTCAGAGCTCCACAGGCAGTACATTCTACACTCAAAATAGCAAGTAGCTGGGCGTGGTGGCACACACCTGTGATCTCAGCACTCCAGAAGCAAAGGCAGCCCGAGATACCTAGCAAGAAACTGTCCCCAAAAAGGAAGAAAAAAAGAGTAGTTTCGGATCGGCTAAGATATATATCTTGGTTTTTTGTAAATACTAATAAGTTGGCTTGTTGTTCTTAAAATATTTCCACCTGTCACTGCTCTGTGTCTGGACAACAGAGGCAGCAGGCAGGGTCTCAAAGTATAGACTGGCATTTGGTCCCACCTGATGGTCCCACAATCCTCATCCCCAGATGGTAATGAAGACACTTACTTCACAGAACTGCTGTGGGGGTTCAGCATGCTCAGGGGAGTGTACTGACTATCCTCCATAGATTTTAGAGGTTGTCCTTCATCCCGCCAGAAGCCCTCTCTTTGAACTGAGGTCTTCCTAGTCTTCCAAAAAGCCCTTTGAAGATGCAGTTAGCACCGGGCATGGTGGTGCATGCCTTTAATCCTAGCACTCGGGACAGAGGTAGGATCACTGTGAGTTTGAGGCCAGTCTGGAACTACAGGGTGAGCTCCAGGTCAGCTCATACTAGTAGAGTGACACTCTACCTCAAAGGAAAAAAAAAAAACATGTGGGCTTGGGCAGGAGAGATGGCTTAGCGGTTAAAGCACTTGTCTGCGAAGCCAAAGGACCCAGGTTTAATTCCCCAGGACCCATGTAAGCCAGATGCACAAGGTGGCACATGCAGCTGGAGTTTATTTTACAGAGGCTGGAGGCCCTGGTGTGCCCATTCTCCTTCCTCTCTCTCTCTATCTCTCTCTCTCAAATAAAAAATATTAAAAAGAAAAAAGATGTGGGCTGGGAAGATGGCCCAGTGGTTAAGGTGCTTGCCTGCCTGCAAGGCCTAACAACCCAGGTTTGATTTCCCAGTATCCATGTAAAAGCCAGATGCACAGTGGTGCATGCATCTGGAGTTTGTTTGCAGCTGCTGGAGGCCCTGGCACACCCTATCTGTGCCTCTTCTTTCAATCTCTGCTTGCAAATAAATCATTTTTTACGAGATGCAATTAGCAAGCTGGGTATATGGCACATGTCTTTAATCTCAGGACTCAGAAGGCTGAGGGAGGAGGGTGAGTGCCAGTATGGGGTACAGAGTGAATTCTAGGTCAGCCTGGGCTAGGGTGAGACCTTGCCTCAAAAAAAAAAAAATTAGAAGATACAGATTATCCACAGACAGAACATTGCACCTCAGCTGGGTGAAATGATGGTCACAGGTGAGCCAGAGGTCAAGAAATAGCAAGGAAAGGATGGAAGGAAAGGTGAATTCCACCAACATGAATCACTTAGTAACGGGTTGCTCAGGCCACTGCTCTAATCTGACTCCTCACAAGTTACTGCCACATGCCTTAAGATCTGGAGCTACCCAACACAGCAAGGTCCTCCACCAACCTGTCTATCTCCAGCATGCTCCCATTTCCAGAAAAGCCTAAAATAGCTTCAGATGTGTTTTCTTATCTTCCCTAAAGCAAAGACTATGGAGCAGTGCATTATGCTATGAGCTTGTCCTTAACTTTTTAGGAGCTGATAAGGCTTAGCATGAGCAAGGTCTCTCTGTGACATCAGGCCTTCTGTGGACGCTTAGTGCACGTACACGTGTGTGAATGTGTGTGTGGTCTGTGGGTCCTGGGGGTACCATGCTCATGTGCTGGAGTCTGCTGTATGCCTTTGGGGTTGAAGGGGGGCAGTGCAGTTGGTTTCCTGATGTCTTTTTCCTCTTCAAAAAATACCTAATCATAACCAGGAGATAGTTAAAGAGAAAGGGCATTTAAAATGTCAGATTTAAAGCTCCACACAGCTGCTTCTGGGGCTGCGATATGAATTTGGAGCTCTGTCCCACTGCAAATGGCAAATCGTAATGGAAGAACTTGGGTTTCTGATGAAAACTCTTGTGCCACTCTGCCCAAGCACTCTTATCTCCCTCTCCTCATGAACTTCACTTCCATCAGCTTTGGCTGTAATTGCAAGTCGTTTTTCTGGAGTGGGCCGAATGCTGGCTGAAAGTTCCTAAGGCTGGTACACTGGTGCTGCTGCTGGCTTAATGCACTTAGAAGGAGCCCCGATGTGAGCCCTAGTCCTGCTTCTGAATCTACAATCTAATGCATTTATTCATCTGAGCATTTGATGCATATTTATTGAGCATCTTCTGTGTGCCAGGCAAAACAGTTTTTATAATGAGAGATAAAACACAAACACAGGAAGGTATATCCTGTACCCACCTCCCAGATGGTGATGTGATGCTCAAGAGAAAGGGGGAAGGGTGCTGGTGCTCAACAGTGCTCAGATGTCTGTGTTCTTATCTATTGAAAGTCATAAAAGTGTTTTTTTTTTTTTTTTGTTTTGGTTTTGTTTTGTTTTTTTAAGGTAGGGTCTCACTCTAGCATGCCTTTAATCCTAGCACTTGGGAGGCAGAGGTAGGAGGATCATGAGTTCGAGGCCACCCTGAGACTACATAGTGAATTACAGGTCAGCCTGGACCAGAGTGAGACCCTACCTCTAAAAAACAAAAACAAAAAAACAAAAATAAGCCAGGCGTGGTGGCACACGCCTTTAATCCCAGCACTTGGGAGGCAGAGGTAGGAGGATTGCCGTGAGTTTGAGGCCACCCTGAGACTACATAGTTAATTCCAGGTCAGCCTGGACCAGAGTGAAACCCTACCTCAAAAAAAAAAAGTCTCAAAAAATATGTATAATTTTTCTCTTTTTTAGTTATAAAACCAATATACATCATTGAGGAGTATAGACAATGTATAGAAAAGTATAAAGAAATGCATACCAAAAATTTATAATTTATTCTCTATAAATAACTACTGTTAATATTTCAGTATATTTACTCCCAACCTTTAAAAAAATATTATTTATTGACAAGGAGAGAAAAAGAAGACAAGCCAGGGCCTCTTGCCACTGCAAAAACCTCCAAATGCATACTTTGTGCATCTGGTGGCAAGTGCCTTTAACCACTGAGCAATCTCTCCAGCACAACTTCCAACCTTCTATATGCCTTTTTAAAGTCTGCTGAACTTGTTTGTTTTGGTCTTTTCTTTTTTTCTTTTCTTTTTTTTTTTTTTTTTTTTTTTTTTTTTTTTTTTTTTTTTTGAGGTAATGTCTCCCTGTAGCCCAAGCTGACCTGAAATTCACCATGTAGTCTCAGGATGGCCTTGAACTCATAGCAATCCTCTTACCTCTGTCTTCCAAGTGCCGGGATTAAAGGTATGCACCACCATGACCAGCTACCTGTGTGTATTTTTTTTTATAAGTTAACTTATTTATTTATTTATTTATTTATTTATTTATTTATTTATTTATTTATGAGAGAAAGACAGAAGCAGAGAGAGAGTATGGGCATGCCAGGGCCTCCTGTCACTGCAAACAAACTCTAGAAACATGCACCACTTTGTGCATCTGGCTTTACATGGATACTGGGGAATCAAACACAGGCCATCAGGTTTTGCAAGCAAGCACCTTTAACCACTGAGCCATCTTTCCACCCTTGAACCTGTTTTAAAAACTGATATTATAGCCAGGCGTAGTGGCACATGCCTTTAATCCCAACACTCGGGAGGCAGAGGTAGGAGGATCACCATGAGTTCAAGGCCACCCTGAGACTACATAGTGAATTCCAGGTCAGCCTGGGCTAGAGTGAGACCCTACCTTGAAAAACCAAAACAGCCAGGCATGGTGGCGTACACCTTTAATCCCAGCACTCGGGAGGCAGAGGTAGGAGGATCGCTGTGAGTTTGAGGCCACCCTGAGACTACATAGTGAATTCTAGGTCAGCCTGGGCTAGAGTGAGACCCTACCTCAAAAAAAACAACAAAAAAGAAAAACGGACTTTATATCATAAGTCTTTCCCAGTGTAATCAGAACTTTGAACAGTCTTAATGATATTCAGTCATACAGTTATTCCCTTTATGTGTGACATTTAGGTTGTGTTGTTATTTTTGTTTGTGGAGCTTTCATTTCTTTGTTTGTTTTTGGATATAGTGTTTCATGTCACCCAGGCTGTCCTGGGGTTTACTAATGTAGCCAAGGATGACCTTGAACTAGTGATCCTCCTACCTCCACGTGCTAGAATTACAAGAGTGTACCTTGCAGGACACTTAACTTGTTTTTACTTCTTTCTCTTAATAATAAATAACTATAGCTATTTGCCTACATTCTTCTTTTTCTTGGTCCTGGGATAGAACCCAGGGCCTCATGCATGTTAAGCACTCCATTACTGAGCTACTCCTAGCTCTTTGCCTGCATTTTATATTGCAGCCTCAAAATGCTTTTTTATTTTATTTTTTTATTTTTGGTTTTTTGAAGTAGGGTTTCCCTCTAGCCCAGGCTGACCTGGAATTCACTATGTAGTCTCAGTGTGACCTTGAACTCATAGCAATCCTCCTACCTCTGCTTCCCAACTGCTGGGATTAAAGGTGTGTGCCACCACACCCGGCTCAGAATGGTTTCTTGGGGGGGGGGGGATTCAACACCAGTGTTTCATTTCCCATATTTAGACCCTGAATTATTATTTTTATTTATCTTATATATATAATTATCTGCTGTATAATTTGAAGCTTTTTTTGGGGGGTGGGTTTTGAGGTAGGGTCTCACTGTAGCCCAGGCTGACCTGGAATTCACTATGTAGTCTCAAGGTGGCCTCAAACTCATGGCGATCCTCCTACCTCTGCCTCCCAAGTGCTGGAATTAAAGGTATGTGCCACCACGCCTGGCCTAAAGCATTTTTAAAAAAAAATAGGAGCATATGGGGCCTGGAGAGATGGCTTAGTGGTTAAGCACTTGCCTGTGAAGCCTAAGGACCTCAGTTCAAGGTTTGATTCCCCAGGACCCACATAAACCAGGTGCACAAGGTGGCACATGCATCTGGAGTTTGTTTGTAGTGGCTGGAGGCTCTGATGAGCCCATTCTCTCCCTCTCCCTCCCTCTCCCTCTCTCTCTGTCTCTCTCTGCTTCTTTCTCTCTCTGTCTGTTGCTCTCAAATAAATAAATAAAATTAAAAATTTAAAAATAAAATAGGAGCACATTTGAGCCTTTTGCTATCCAGTAATTGTTGCCTTTATGTAAAAATAACATTTTGACTGATAATACAATTGATCATAATCTATCCCGGCCCAGCCCATAGTTCGGAAGCTTTTTTTACCCCTTCATCTGCCAGCCACATAGAAAATGCAACAGCAAGAGCCCAGCACAGTTTTCAATTAATTAATTAATTTGAAGATGTCATAGAAGGAATAGAAGCCACATAGAGCAGGCAGGACCTTTGCAAAAGTACAGACAGCTTGGAAAGGGAACAAGAGACATTTTCATTTGTAAACTAAATGAGAAGTAGTAATGAATTGTAAACCCCAGTTGAAGTGCAATCCTTTCCTAGAGCAAGGAACCCGGCCGTTCCCATTAATGGCCACAGCTGTCGCCTTACATCCTTTGTGTGTCAAAATCTTGTTTATATTCTTCTTGCCCCCTTGATTTCTTTCTTTTTTGTTTGTTTGGGGGTTTTGTTGTTGTTTTGTTTTGTTCCAGGCTGACCTGGAATTCACTATGTAGTCTCAAAGTGGCCTCCACCATACCTGGCTATTGTTTTTTCAAGGCAGGGTCTCACTGTAGCCCTTAGTGACCTGGAACTCATTCTGTAGCCACAGGCTGGCTTCAAACTCTCAGGGATCCTCTTAGCTCAGCCCCTTGAGTGCTCCCTTGATTTCTTCTGTTACAGCTGTCATTTGATATTCTTCTGCCTCTGCCTCCTGAGTGCTAGGGTTCTTAGCCAGCGTGACCCGCTACGGATACCAAGGCCCCATCTCTCAATGCCTGCTGCCCTCACTGTCTCCATTCCCCTGTACTCTGGCACATTTTCGGTCACTGACCTGGTCTCCTTGCTGGCAGGTTAATAAATACTGACATGTGTTCAAGATTTAAAGAAACAAGAAAGGAAGCAAACTGGACCCAATGGGCTGCCTAAACAGCTCTTCAGGCTCACCCCGAAGGGCAGTGGGACAGGGTGACAAACTGTGGAAGGCAGGAATGTCACATTGCAGAGGAAGAGAAGGCAGGAGGAGCTAAATGTGCAGCATGAAATAGTTTACGTCTTGAAAACCATTTGTGGAAGATGGACATGGTGGCCCACACAGTCCCAGCTATGCTGTAGACTGAAGAAGGATTGATTGAGCTCAGAAATAAAGGCCTCATTCATTTATCATTCCTGTGGCCCATTCCTTTAATCCCAACATTTGGGATTAAAATCCCTGCTTTAAACCGGGCGTGGTAGCGGACGCCTTTAATCCCAGCACTTGGGAGGCAGAGGTAGGAGGATTGCCATGAGTTCAAGGCCACCCTGAGAATACATAGTTAATTCCAGGTCAGCCTGAGCTAGAGTGAGACCCTACCTCAAAAAACCAATAAAATAAATAAATAAATAAAATAAAATCCCTGCTTTAATCCCAGAGGTAGGAGGATTGCCAGGAATTTGCAACCAGCCTGGGGCTAGAGAGTGAATTCCAAGATAGCCTGGGTTAGAGTGAGACCCAACCATAAATAAATAATAAATATGTTTTTGAAAATGCATTTGTATCTAGTCTGAAGATTCCACAAAACCAGTACTCATTAGCCACTGAGCAGGTCAAAATCTAAATCCTTACCATGCCTGCATGTGACATCAATAAAATGGAACTGTGTGGTTTTTGTACCTTGCTGCTTTTATTATTGTGCTTTTGAAATTCACCGTCTTCAGGCGCGTGGCTGGGTTTATTCCTCTCACAGCTGTCTGTGGTCCGCTGCCTGCTTCTCCATTCTCGCGTTGGTGGATGCAGGGACTCTTTGTCTTTTAGGGATAATTCTCTAATCATGTCTCCCCAAACAGAGGAGAGTTTCTCCAGAATCTATGAGTTTCTCTTGGACCATGACACATGCTCGTGTTCAACTTCCATCAGTGATTCCCAGCCATTTCCCAGAGTAGCTGGGCTAAGAAGACTGTCCCAACAGTTTAAGACCCTGTCCCTGCCCCCTGGCAGGCAGGCAGACAAATCCTGGGTGACCACAGCACACTCAGCCCCTCTGTGGCCTGCTGTGCTGGTAAGCTCCCCTCCTGTGCTGCTTTCTTTCACCTACCTTCAGGGTGGGGTTTCTTTTTATTGTTGTTGTTGTTGTTGTTTTGTTTTTTAGTTTATTTTCAAGGAGGGAGGGAGGGAGAGGTGTGCCAGGGCCCCCAGCCACTGCAAATGAACTGCAGATGCATGTGCCACTCTGTGCATCTAGCTTTACATGGGCACTGGGAAATCAAACCCGGGTCACGAGGCTTTGCAAGCAAGGGCCTTAACCGCTGAGCCATCTCTCCAGCCCTGATGGATGTGTTTCTTGGAATGGAGAGAAACTGCACTGGGCCCTTCTAATCACAGCACTAGCTTTGCAACCTGAACATTCATTTAATTTATTATTTAGCCTTTCTTCCCCATCCATTAAAGAAAAAAAAAAACTAGTGACTCATTCAAAGTGGTCCTGCAATCAGTGGAAAGGTTAATTGGAATCTAGATTCCCCAGGATTCTAGAAGCGATTTCTCCAGCCTCTAACAGGTAGCGCTGGCATAAGAAGGCTTCTAAGGATACAAGCTTTATTATCCAAGGGGGTAAGCTAAGAAGGGGTGAAGACCAATTTGTAAGTAATTGAAAGCTGATTAATACAATTAGAGCGCTCCTCTCTGTTCGCCTTTGCTTGGCAGTCATGATTTCACACACATCCTGATTAGAACTCAGCAGAGGCCTTACTGCAGCTGACACTTGCTGAGGCTCCCGCAGTGTTTTGCATATAAAGGTGCTTAGGAAATGTTTGTTGATTGAAAGGAAAATTCGCAAAGAAATGTTCCTCCTCTGATCCTCTTAGAACCTCTTCCCAGCAGCCTGCTTTTGATCCCCCCCCCCCCACCCATCACAAGCCTTATCACAGGAACCCTGGGCAAGGCCTGGAAGGACCCACTGCAGCCTCCTCCCATCCCACTGAAAGGGAAATGTGGGGGCCTGGAGAGATGGCTCCACTGACTCCACAGGCCTAATGACACAGGTTTGATTCCCCAGTACCCACATAAAGCCAGATGCACAAAGTGGCACATGCATCTGGAGTTGATCCGCAGTGACTGGAGGCCCTGGCATACTTCCTCCTCCTTTCCCTCCCTCTGTTTTCTATCTGTTTCTCTCTGCTTGCAAATAAATAAATTTTTTTAAATACTAAAAGAGAGAGAGAGAGAGTTTAAAAAAAAATCAAGTGTGGTAGTACACACCTTTAATCCCAGCACTTGGGAGGCAGAGGGAGGGTCATTGTGAGTTTGAGGCCAGCCTGAGACTATATAGTGAATTCCAGGTCAGCCTGGGCTAGAGCAGGACCCTACCTCAAAAAAAAAAAAAAAAAAAGAAAAGAAAAGAAAAGAAAAGAAAAGAAAAGAAGAAGAAAACTTTGAGGGGTGGGATAGGGAAATGGGAAAGTGGCTTCTTTCCAACACATCCATCCTGGAGATGTCCAGTCTGGGGTCTTCCACTGGGAGAACCACCTCTGTGTAGGCCTCACAGCCTGTAGCAGGTCTGGAGAATCAGAGGCTCCCCCTCCCAGCACACGCCTGTGGAACTAGTCGTGCCAGCCAAGCCCCGAAAACTCAGCACCTGCCTCCAGGCAGGCAGCCTATTTCGCTGCAGGCTGCCATCTGCCTTGCTATGCTCATTGTCTCTTGCAGTTTGGATTTTTGATGCAAACAGCTTTGCTCGAGGGCCCCCTCCACAGGCCCGTGAGTGTGCTCAGGAGTGGGTGGCTGGTGCCTGGGCAGGTGGCTGCCTAAATGCCTTACCATCTGTGCCTGACTTGATCTGGGCTGCTGTTGTGATGTTCTTGGGGGACCCGGATGGTCACACTTCCTCAGTGTGTTGGTCACCTCCCACGCTGCTGCAGCTCTGCCAAGCAGTCCCTTATCAGTGTTGCTGCCTCCTGGCCTCCTACACAGGAACAAGTAGCCACAGGAGGAGTCTCACAGTGCCCACGTGGTCACAGACAAGTGTGCCCCAGATAGACTGCACCCCTCCCTGTCACTTGCCTGAGCTACTCGTCTAAGCCCCTCAACTGTACTGGAGGGAGAGTTTTGCTCTGAGATGCTAGCAGATCGTGGAGGGGACTTCATTCCTATGCCGCTTGAGTCCTCTAGGCTGGTTGTCCAAATCTACGCACACCAGAGAGGCCAGTTGTTGACAGCAGACATTAGCCATGCTACAGCCCAAGCATTCTCTTAGGAGCCCAGCAAGGGATGTAGAGGATCTGTTGCCCCCTCCCCTTGTGACAGGTGGAATAATTGAGGTTAAGAGAAAAGAGATCATTTCCCTAAAGACACGAAGGAGTGTGTGGATGGAGCAGAGAGTTAAGCCACATGTGACTTCTCCAAAAGCCTTCTAACACAGCCTCTTTCTTTCTTTCTTTCTTTCTTTCTTTCTTTCTTTCTTTCTTTCTTTGTCTCTTTCTCTTTCTTTCTTTCTTTTTGAGGTAGGGTTTTGCTCTAGCCTAGGCTGACCTGGAATTCACTAGTTTCAGGCCTTGAACTCAGGGCAATCTTCCTACATCTGCCTTCCAAGTGCCAGGGTTAAAGGCGTGTGCCACCATACCCAGCTAACGTGGCTACTGTCTATTCATTCATTCATCTAATATAACCCTGTTGCTAGGCACTGTTTTAGGCCCTTAGGAAATAGCAGTGAATAAAAACAGCCAGATAACCCTCTCTGGACTTACATTCTAGCAGGGACTGGAGACGACAGTTAAAACATGAGCAAACTAGTATGCAAGATTATGTAGTCTCTTGGGTTCTGAATGCACAGAAGGGTCTGGAGTGTAGGGATGTTGCAGTGTTAACATAGACCAGCCACATGTCACACCTATTAGGGTAGCTATTACAAGAAAACAGAAAATCCCAAATGTTGGTGAGGATGTGGAGAGGCAGGAGCCCTGTGCACTAGTGGTAGAAGTGTAAAATGGACAACAGTGGTAGATCCTCAAAAAAATTATGTAGAATTACCCTACTATCTAGTATTTCTAGTTCGGAGTATTTACCTTAGCTAATATAGAGGGCACAAGCAGATACCGTACTTCATGTGCATCACGTTCATAGCAGCATTATTCACAAGGGCTAAACCAGGGAGGCCACCCAAGTGACTGTTGGCAGACAAATGAATAAACAGAATGTGTTACATGCATAATGGCATTCATGTTATTTGGCCTCAAAAAGGAATGAATGCTGACACATGCTACAACATGGATGGGCCCCAAGGACATGCTAGGTGAAATAAGCCAGCCATAAAAGGACAGATACTGTGTGATTCCACTTAGATGAGGTACCCAGAGCTGACAAATTCATGGAAACAGAAAATAGAAGGTGACTGCTAGGAGCTAGGGAAGTGTCATATGTCATGGGTACAGAGCTTTGGTCTAGGAAACTGAGAGTCCCATGGATGGAGGGTGCATGGCACTAACACAGCAGTGAACAGGCACATGAACATTAAGGCCACTGAACTGTGCACATAAATATGGTTATAGTGGTAAATGGTAGGTGGTATGTATTCTACCATAGTTGACAAAAATAAGTGTGTGGGCCATTTTCTTGTTGCTATGACAAAACACATGACAAAAGCAACTTAAGAAAGGAAGGGTTGCTGGGCATGGTGGTGCACACCTTTAATCCCAGCACTGGGAAGGCAGGGGTAGTTAGGAGGATCATCTTGAGTTTGAGGCAGGCCTGAGACTACATAGTGAATTCCAGGTCAGCCTGGGCTAGAGCGAGACCCTATCTCAAAAAACTGAAAAACAAAAAAAAGAAAGGAAGGGACCGGGTGTGGCAGCGAATGTTTTTAATCCCGGCACTCGGAAGGCAGAGGTAGAAGGATCACCATGAGTTCGAGGCCAGCCTGAACATAGTGTATTCCAGGTCAGCCTGAACTAGAGTGAAACCCTACCTAAAAAAAAAAAAAAAAAAAAAAAAAAAAAAAAAGGAAGGAAGGAAGGAAGGAAGGAAGGGAGGGAGGGAGGGAGGGAGGGTTATTTTGGCTCATGATTTGAAGAGATGCAGACCAGCTTGAGGAAAGCATGGTGGCGGGAGCATGTGGTGTGTGGTCACCTTGTATCCATAGTCAGGAAGCAGAGAGATGTGAGTGTTTGTGCTCAGCACCGTTTCTCCCTTTTCTCAGGGTTTTTGTTGTTGTTGTTTTTAAATCTTTATTTATTTATTTGTTTGCTTGTTTGTTTATTTATTTGAGAGAGAGAGAGAGAATGGGCATGCCAGGGCCTCCAGCCACTGCAAGTGAACTCCAGATGCATGTGCCCCTTTGTGCATCTGGCTTACATGGATCCTGGAGAATCAAACTGGGGTCCTTTGGCTTTGCAGGCAAACACCTTAACCATTAAGCCATTTCTCCAGCCCTTGTTTTTGTTTTTAGAGGTATGGTCTCACTCTAGCCCAGGCCGTGCTGGAATTCACTATGTGGTCTCAGGCCTGCCTCAAACTCAAGATGATCCTACTACCTACCCCTGCCTTCCCAGTGCTGGGATTAAAGGCATGTGCCAGCATGCCCAGCTTTTTAAAAATTATTATTTGTGTGTGTGTATATGAGAAAGAGCAAGTGGGAGGTGTGCATGCCCAAAGCATATGTGGAAGTCAGAGGCCAACTTCAGCCTGTTCTTTGTCTGTCCACCTCATTTGAGGCAGGGTCTCTTACTCAGCTCTTCTTTGCTGCACTTGCCATCAGCTTCCAGGAATTCTCCTGTCTGCCTCTCACTGTCAGTGCGCGCTCCTGGCTTTGGTTTTGTTTGTTTGTTTGTTTGCTTGCTTGGTTGGTTGGTTGGTTGGTTTTTGTTTTTTGATTTTGTTTTTGTTTTATTTTAACATGGGCCTAGGAATTGAACTTGGGTCCTCCAGCTTGGGTGGCGAGTGCTTTATCTACTCCCCATCTCCTCTGCCCCTCCATTTCTTTTTTTATTCAGTGTGGGATTCCAGTCCATCCCATATTTATGGTGGGATCTTCCTTCCTGTGTTAAACCTCTCTGAAAACTTCGCAGAGATAGATCCAGAGGCATATCTTCTAGGTAACTCTAAATCCACTCAAGTTGACAATAAACATTAACCATTAAGTGGATCCCTTCTAGAGGGGTTCGATTTCAGCAAAGATCTAAGTATATCTAGTGGGGATACTAGCACCTAACTGAGCTAAGGGCAGCTCAGAAAAGAGGAGACCCCCTAATGCACAATGTGTCCATAGAGCACCAGGCTTCCCACCCTCAGGTGCTGTACCTGGGTCCCCAGAGGAGTCCTGAATCATGGGTCAGCATGGTCCTCTATGAAGGTGGCCCCCAGGAAGTAGTATTTGGCTCTCTTGTTCCACTGGGCATCCCTAGTTACTCAGCCACACCAGGTGTGCTTAGAGGTAGGTGGCATTGGTAAGCCTATGTATGTGGGTACAACTTTGATCACAGCAAGGTGCAGGTACCTGTGTTCCCATGGGTCCACTGATTTGACACCATCCTGAGCCTACAATGCACCTAGCCCCTCCCTCCCTGCCTGTCAATCCTGTGGCATCCTGGTGTAGTTCCCACATAGTTCCTCTGGAGAGGTGAGTGAAAAGCGAGGGGGGAAGCATCTGAATTGGGTCTCACACTAATTTGAATAAAAACTTGATCCAATTTCCCATTGGCCCATTTTCAGATACCAAATGACACTGCCTAGAATATTGAGCTCCTCCCCCTAGTAGGCTGTCTTGCAGGTGGAGCCTGGGGACTGGGTGGATCCATACGTTAGGAAGTATTTATTAAGCTTTTAGGTGGTGCCCAGCCCCAGAACAGCATGCCTAAAGAAGTAACTTGAGACTCATGTCATGTGGAGCTGCCAGAAAGTTCTGGTAGGAAAGGAAAAGCAGGAAGGGTTGGCCTCTACTGCATTCTCTCAAAGGCTGGGCACAAGGCTCAGAGATGGATATTACTAGTGTTCTCATTTTCTAACTAGATGGAAGCTCTGTGGCCTTTGGTGACAAGTGAGAGGTGGCACTGCTAGGACATGGGAGCTACAATGTGAGCCTGGGATGACGGGCTTCTCACCACACCAGCCTCCTCCTCCAGATTCCTCTGATGGCAGTGTGGACTGCCTTAAGCAAGAATCCCCAGAACCCCCTGCTCCAGCAGAGTGTGTGCTGGTTACAGGACAGGGCAGATAAACAAAGGTAGCCCACGCCTTGATATCCCTTAATGATCCCCAGCTCACGGGAGTGGGGGGGCAGTTCTCTGCTATTCTTCTCCCTGCCCTGACTTTTTAAGTTATGTTGTAGACCACACACACACACACACACACACACACACACACACACAGAAGAAATAATGTATAGCAGTGAAGACAGTAGCTTACCAAAGGATTAGTCAGAGATCAAGACAATAAAACCCCACAAGTCAGCAAAGAATACACAGTGAGTTGCCTACATAGATGCATTGAGCAAAAAAATTGCTTAACACAAAATTCTAGATGCAGGTTACCTCTAAAACGCAAGGCAGCCTTACCAGGGCTTCTCACATTCTGTAATACTTGGTTTCTTGACAAGTATACAGATGTTTATTTGAAGATGATTCTTGAAATGTGCTATGTATGAAAGACACTTTCATGTGTATGCTAGATGTCACAGGCGCACACACCCAAAGATAAAATGAGATCGCCAAAATCGGACACAACAGTAAGAACGTGTTTGAATTAAGTAATCCCGAGGGACCTGTAAGATCTAGATTGCAGGGTACAAATCAAAGAGCTGAACAGGATGAGGGAAGAAGTGATGAATATGGAAGGTAGAGAAGGCCACGGAACCTCAGGATTAGAGGTTTTCCCCATGAGGAGACAAGACAGATTGGAAATGAAGCTATAATCATGCATGCCAAAGGAAAGCTTCCCGAATTGAAGACCCCATGCTCTCCCCACCCATGAGCCCTGCAGAGCGAGCAAGGGGCCAGTGGTTTCACTTTGGCTGTGGAACATATTTCTGAGACTGTGTTTAAACACAGGCGTATTTGTTGTTCTGGGAATTGAATCAAAATCATGAAGCTCCTCTGAGAAGACCTGGCTGGCTATAATTGGCCTGTGCAATTTTCTGCTTGCAGCTTCTATTCATTTCCTGTGTGCAGCCCACTCCATCTGGGGCCAGAGCATAGCTTCCCCACAAAACGCACCTGAGCACAAACTCAGATCTGCGGGGGGAATGGGGAGAAGAGGTCAGTGTGGGGATTCAAAAGGATTTCGCACTGCTTATGAATTAGGAATAGGGTGGGGAGCACATGCAAGATGCTGAAAATGCAAGGGATAGAGACGCTGAGAGCCCTTTACTTGTGGATTTGCTGAGCATGCAGGACTATCCAGGACAAACGGGGGAGATAGCATTCTGGATCAGAGGGAGATGAGGTTCCCTGATGTCAGGGGCTTTGAGAACCTTCCCATATCCCAGGTGGTGTGGGAGATGCACAGGCTGGAGAGATGAGCCCAAGGATGTGTTACAGAAGGGGCTGCTGCCAGAACTGAGGGCCAGCAAGCCTTCTCCAGAGCCTTTTCTTCATATAGGGAACCACAGCGTCCTTCCCCCACCCCATCAGGAACCTTGGTTGCCACTGCCCTGTAACACCGGCAAGCATCCTTCAGTGAATGTTCTGGAGCCTTCTAGGAGCCATCCACCATACCCCACCCCACACCGCAAGAGGTTCACAGATGCTGAAGCACTTTAGTTCTGAAATAATCCAGCCACAGGGTTTTTATTATCTGTCCAGAAAACACATAGAACTCTCAGAATATTTTTCACGCTGCAGTTTTTCCTTTCTGCTGGTAGTTGCCTGTCTCCCAAACTGACCTGGTGATCAAAACCCACTTGAAGTGAAGAGGAGACTCACTTGGGCCCTGAGGAGCCAGTGCTCCACTGGACTGAGCCCAGCTTCGGACCCTTGGGACTCAGAGGGAAGAGCAGCGTGAGGGCTCTGCCCATGCAGACTAAGATCCAGCCCTCTCCTGGTGAGGCTGGGACCTCAACACATCAGCACAAAGAGGTGGGGAGACCCAGGAAAGCCAGCCACCCACCAGCAAGATCCAGGAGGCAGGAGATTGCAGACCAGATGACTTCTGACAGCTTTGAGGGTGAATAGAAGTATAGTGGGGCTTCGTGCGCGCACACACACACCTACACCCACAGGGATGGTGTTGCTCAGAGTCTGTGGTTCAGTGATAGAGCACTTGCCTGACATGCCTTACACCTTGGCTTCCATCCCCAGCACTAACAAAAAAAGGGGGAAGTGTTATTCTTTAAAATGCAAATGTGCTAATACTCCTGGGAGGGGTCTCAGCCTTTAGTCAACACCTCAATTAGGACTTGGCACTTTAGGAGGGTGAGAACTAGTGAGCTGTCTAGAAGGAGAAGGAAGCTGTGAGGAGGCAAAGGCTGCTGACAGCTCTGGCCAGCAGCCCTGGTGCTCCTCACAGGCCTGCCATGGGTGCAGACAGCCGGCTCGTGCTGAACACCAAGGACCTTGCCCAGTGAGAGGAGCCTCACCTGGAGGGAAGATAGTCTAGACAGCCCATCTCCAAGAATACTTGCTTTGAGTCTCCCTAGCTCAATTTCAACACGCATGCTATGTGAATGAATCGTTAGCCATGGCTCCCTCCCTCTTCAGAAGCTGTTTGTAAGCACCATCTTCTAGCAGCAGGGCGGGGTGGTGGGGAGCAAGGAGCAAGATGAGATGACTAACTTAACTCTATCAAAACCAAAAAAGGCCACAAAGAGAAAAACCTAAGGGAGTCAAGGAGAGAGAAAGGAAGAAAAGACAATTAAGCTTGTCAGAATGACAACCCTTCCTAGTTTTAATTTACTGGTTGTCTTGGTAGCTATCTAGAGATAGACAGGTATGTGATTATATATTAATTTTTTGAATATTCAAAGCAATCTTTGTCTAATCGTATTGCAATTTTAAAAAATCTGTTAGTTTTCCATCACCATGAAAATGAGGAACTCAAAGACTTTATTTCTAGTCACTTGGTTTCATTGAGACAATATGGAATTAGAATTTTGGATTCAATTATTACTGTCTCTTAATTCTTTTATAACTACTTTTTAAAGATGTTTTATTTCATTTATTTATTAGAGAGTGATGCCAGGGCCTCCAGCCACTGCAAATGAACTCCAGACACATGTACCACCCTGTATCTGGCTTACATGGGTACTGGGAATCGAACCCTGGTCCTTAGGCTTCATAGGCAAACGCTTTAACTGTTAAGCCATCTCTCCAGCCCATAACTACTTTTAAAATTTCTTTCATACTATTTACCTGAGAGAGAGAGAATGGGTATGCCAAGACCTTGCTGCAAACAAACTGCAGATGTGTGTGCCACTTCATACATCTGGCCTTACACAGGAAATCAAACCTGGGCTGATAGACTTTGTGTGCAAGTGTCTTTAACTGCTGAGCTATCCCCACCCCTCCTATTATTATCATTATTATTAATAATAATTTTGGTTTTTCAAGGTAGGTCTCACTCTAGTCCAGGTTGTCCTTGAACTCACAGCAATGCTCTTACCTCTGTACCAAGTACTGGGATTAAAATGTGTGCCACCACACCTGGCTGTATTATATATTTTTTATATTTTATTTTTATTTATTTATTTGAGAGAGAGAGAGAGAGAGAGAGCATGCCAGGGTTTCCAGCCACTGCAAACAAACTCCAGATGCATGCACCACCTTGTGCATCTGGCTTACATGGGTTGTGGAGAATAGAACTGAGGTTCTTTGGCTTTGCAGGCAAGCACCTTAACCACTAAGCCATCTCTCCAGCCCTTGGCTATATTGTACTGTTATAGTGCTATTTATATCACTTATTTAAACTGAGTTCTACCTATATTTTGTGAACCGTCATGCATTTTCTTTTTTTAAGAGAGAGAGAGAAAGAGAATTGGCACTCTAGGGCCTCCTGCAATCAAACTCCAGATGCATGTGCCCCCTTGTGTGCATGTGTGACCTTGCGTGCTTGCATCACCTTGTGTATCTGGCTTACATGGGACCTGGAGAGTTGAACATGGGTCTTTAGGCTTCACAGACAAGCATCTTAACCTCTAATCCATCTCTCCAGCCCCACCGTGCATTTTCTGATACCATGAACCCACCATTCTTGAGCTTTTTCTTTGGATGCCTTTAATGGACAACTGAATTACCTTTGAGCAGTTTTGAAGGAAGAGTATATGCAGGGCTGAGCTTTCTTTCACTGGTACACATCCATAGTTCCCTGTAAGGGTCAGAATCCCTGCCACTCTGAATCACAGGAAAAGGGGGTGACCCCATTGATACAGATTAGGAGTAAGATAGCTTTCTCCTGGTAGGGAGTTAGCTAGAGACTGGACCAGTAAGATGGATGCCACCTTGCCTGCTCTGGCAGGACTAGAACTTGCGTCTGATTCAGTCTCACCCAAAATGGCTGCAAGCAATAACTCCACTGTCAGCTTCCTTCTTCTTTCTAAACCTTTCCTGGGCTTGGCACCTGTGGGCTGGCCCTTCCTGAGTTGGTCTCTTGAGCCCACCAACTGATTGGGTCCCTTCCTTATACACTTGAGTCTGGTGATGAGGCTCATTCTGATTGGATGCCTGATTCATACAACAGGGCCTAGCCCCGTGTGTGTGTGTGTGTGTGTGTGTGTGTGTGTGTGTGTGTGTGTGTGTGTACACGCACGCCCCCTTACTTCCTTTGCCCCTTGCCTCTTTGCCTCTTCTCTCCTTCCCTGTGTGAGGGAGATTTTCGCAGTCTCTGGGAGGGTAGAGAATTTCTTTTGTCTTGGGTATTTTTCTGCTTTGCTTTCCTTCTTAAAGCTTACTCTCCTTAAAATAAATCTCATAACTTACCCTTTCCTTGAGTCTGCATTTTCAATTCTTTGCTAATGTGGATAAATAAGAACCCAAGACTTGAGAGTTGCTGCATGGGGTTTAATCCTGCAGAGCTCTCCACATGACTAGGAAGGGCAGCTGCCAGCCCCGCTCGCACTGGTTCTGCCATTACAAATGTGAACTACAGGCCATGTGACCCACTTCGCACCCTCACTCAGAAAATCTGAACAAACATTTACAGTCCAAACCCATCCACGATTGTCAAACTATGGATTTGAGTCACCATCCAACTTGAACAGGTCTGAAGGTTTGTGAAGCAGCAGATAAACCATCTGTTAGCCAGAATTTTAGGGCCAGATAGCCCCAATCAGATTTGAGCAATAGAGAACATTTCTGACAAAATAATACTAGGGGACTGAAGAGATGGCTTAGCAGTTAAGGAGCTTGCCTACAAAGCCAAAGTACCCAGGTTCGACTTCCCAGGATCCACATAAGGGTGGCGCAGCATCTGGAGTTCATTTGCGGTGGCTGGAGGCCCTGGTGTACCCATTCTCTCTCCCTCTCTCTCTCTCTCTCTCTCTTTCTCTCTCTCTCTCTCTCTCACACACACACACACACACACACACACAAATAAATAAATTTTGTTGTTGTTTTTGTGTTGTTGTTGTTTTTCAAGGTAGGGTCTTACTCTAGCCCAGGTTGACCTGGAATTCACTCTGGATTCTCAGGGTGGCCTTGAACTCTAGGCAATCCTCCTACCTCTGCCTCCAAAGTGCTGGGATTAAAGGTGTGTACCACCACGCCCAGCTAAATAAATATATTTTTTTTTTTTGGAGAGAGACACAGAGAGAGAGGGAGAGGAAGACAGATAGATATGGGCATGCCAGCAGCCTCTCAGCTGCTGCAAATGAAATCCAGTTGTGTGCACCCCCTGTGGTCAAGTGCGGTATTGCACCCTTGCGTCACTTTGCATCTGGCTAAACGTGGGACCTGGAGATTAGAACCAGCGTTCTTAGGCCTAGGAGGCAGGTGCCTTAACCGCTAAGCCATCTCTCCAGCCCTAAACAAATATTTTTTAAAAGAAAAAAAAACAATACTAGGAACAAATGTGTATGATGCCTTGGCTCATCTCACCTTGATTGCTTTGTTCAGCTACTTCCTATTCCCACAATACACATGTGCTATGATCACTTTGTGAAGTGAAAAGGTGTGTGACTCTGTTTTGGAAACTTCAGTCTATGGTCAGATAAACAGCAAAGCAAAACTTCAAGGACCTTTCCCCAGGGACGTGAAAACCTTCCACTAGGCCTCATCTCTGAAAGGTTCTCACTCCTCTCAGTTGCACCATGGGCTGCTGGGGACCAAGCCTTTAGGACATGTTTTGTTTTGTTTGTTTTAATATATTATTATTTTTTTCTTTGCTGGGTTTCACTCTAGCCCAGGCTGACCTGGAATTCACTTTGTAGTCTCAGGGTGGCCTCAAACTAATAGTGATCCTCCTTCCTCAGCCTCCCAAGTGCTGGGATTAAAGGTGTGCACCACCATGCCTGGCAGGATGTGGGCTTTTGAGGGACCTTCCAGATCCACTATAGTGAGCCCAGCTTGTCATCACAGCTTTTATATTCAGCTTGTTGCTACATGAACCTGGTCACAGGATACTGTCCATTGACCCCGTGGAGTAACATGGTTTCAACCAACTGCAAAATGCCCCACAGTCCTTCCTGCTTCCCACTAGATCCACCTTTGCTTGCTGCATGGTTTCCACTGCCAAAATCCTGACTCTTGGTGGCTAGGAGGGGACAGTAACATGCTAGGGAAACTCAGCTTTCTTCAGGGACCACAATGCCAGGGTTACATACATGTGCTAATGTTTTCAAACTACCCATAGTTTCATAAAGTCTTTCCTTGCCATTCTCTACTTCAAAAATAATTACTACACTTCCTTCCTCTCCTTTGATACCAGCTTTTCTCCCCAAAGCCATGTCTACATTCAATATAGTAGCCAGACTCAGTTTCAACTCCCTATGAGTCAATCTGTTATGTGGCCCCAGGATCAAACAACATCAACGTTCAATTACCAGTCTGTCACATTTTCGATTTAATCACAGGAATGCATGTGATTCCAGAAAAAAAAAAAATTGCTTGGCAAAGCATCAGCCAATGGAGGCAGTCACACACATCACTCCTTCCTCACCTGGTCCCTGGCACTCACGTGTGGGGTCCTGTCAGGGCCCTCGTGACACATCATCTCAGCACCCACTGCTGACTCACGCTGTGAAAGGTGAGGAGCCAGCTAACTGGCTTCGACCACTCTGCTTCCTCTCTCCCCTCCTAAATTTTGATCATTTTAGTATTTTTAGCACTTTGATTACATTTGTAACTTCAGATAACATTTTCCCCTTCCTCCTCCTGTGAGCGTGAGCACTGAGGGCCCCTGGTGAATTGTGGCTCTGTTCTCCCTCCTCCTCACTCACCTCCATTCTACCCTGACCGAATAGGTTACTGGGATTGCATGTTGAGGTTAATTGTCATTCATTCTTTTGTGTTTGGTGATTGGCGTCTTAACTTACAAAGGTGACTGAGCGATGCCATGGGAAGAAGGGTTTGTAAACCTGAGAGAAGGGGCTACCATGCCATGCAGGGCCACGGGCCATGAAGGAAAGGCACAGACCACAGTGGTTTTGAGTTTCTACAGGAAAGGCAGGCAGGGGTGATAGTGTAATATGGGCTAGTTTGAGTAATTCTAGCAGCTTTTGAGCCATTTCATAGGATGCTTGTCTGGCATTCGGCCCTAGGTTATTTTGGGTACCAGCACTTACATGCCGTCTGTGTATATGTGTACATGTATACTCAAGTGTTCTACCACAGTGGTTGGCCCTGCAGAGACCCTAAGGTAACCACAATGTAGAGAGGACCACTGTGTACCAGGCTGGTTCTTTGGCTTTTCAAGGTTAGGTCAGCCTGGGGCTTATCCAGCAGGCAGAACTCAGCCTCCCTGAAGACAAGAGCCCATGTTCTGGATCCTGCACATGGTTCCTTTGCTGTGCCTCCTCTCACTTCATTCAGTCGGCCAGCTTCAGAACAGATTCCTCGCTGGGTCCCGGGATGACTCCAGGTATAGCCCTGCCCTTGAAGAGTTCACAGCGACCTACTCACGAGGGCAAAGAAGTGTGAATCCCAGCTCAAGGGCGGCCTGCTGTCCCATGGCCTCAGGAGCACAGCAGAAGACCCTGATTCTGGGCAAGGTGGCATGAGAGGCTCCTCGGGGAAGTGTGGCTGTCCAGTGGAGACCCAGTAAAGGATACTGCGGCTGGTAGGAACAGTGTGTACAAAAGCTGAACTGTCCTCCTCTCTGACCTGTGGGTGAGGGGCAGAGTGTGGACATCTGAGTCAGTGACGACATCTGAGCTATGTGAGGTACATGGGAGACAGGGAGCCCGGATGACACTGGGAAAGGGCTAAGCAATGGGACAGGGGTATTCCTGCAAAGTGGCCACCCCCCAGACCTCCACTTCTTTCCACCAGGGGTCCCCGGCTCTTACCACCTACCTGCTCCAGTCACAGCCGTTTAAGAAACACCGGTGATTAGTGATTGTTATTGTGGTAATTAAAATTCCCTGGGAGCAACTTGGCTAATATCCATCAGCATCTACAGTCAGGTTGGCCGTGAGCTGAAATGGTAATGAAAACCTCGAAGCCAAGCGCGAAGCAGTAGTCCTAGGGAGCATTAAATGCTACCAGTGTCATGGCAGCCGTGTGGGTCTTTGCTCATTAAATGACATTTTCAAGGCTGGCTGCTTTGCTGGCCTTATCACAGCAAAGCACACATGGGGAACAGAGTGGGGCTGTGCAGTGACACTCAGCTTCTCTAGAAGGGAATGTTCTCCCGTGTGCAGGCCTGGCCTGGGATGGAGTGGATGGAGTTCCCAGGGAGGGCCTGTCCTGTCCCTGTTCTTGGGAAGGGGGCCAGATATTGATGCCCGGCAATAAGTGATGAGCCTGGACGCACTGGGCAGGAGTCATGGGATAGTTTGCCATTGTTGTGTGTGTTTCAGAGCGGGCAGGGAAGCGTGGTGAGGTGGGGGAGATGCATGGAGGGCATGGATGAGGTTGCTACTTATAACCTGACCTGGCTCACACCCTCGCCACTCACCTCAGAGCTGCTCATCCACATGGAGGAGGATTTCCAGAACACGAACAGTGTGTTTCATGCACTTCGGCATGGTGGCACCCCTTGTACTGGGTGACCTGCCTGTGTGGAGACTCAGGAATTGCATCTCCTCACTCTGGTCCAGGATCCCAACCATGCTGGGTGGCAGGGTGACATCAGTGACAAGAGGAGAATATCAGATGAGAGTCTCATAGCAACAACTGGTCCATTGGCTGGCCATGGACCTGCCGGCCACTGCTGAGGGTGTTTGTGTAGGGCTTTCAGCTTGAATGTGCCCCCACAAAAGGGAGACTACCAACAGTTATGCATTTTCGCCTTGACTTTGAATCTCGTGCTTTTCTTTTCAGATTTTATTTATTTATTTATTTATTTATTTATTTATTTATTTATTTGAGACAGAGAAAGGAAGAGAGAGTGTGTGTGTGAGAATGGGCACACTAGGGCCTCTAGTCTCTGCAAACAAACTCCAGATGCATGCACCACCATGTGCATCTGGATTACGTGGGACCTGGGCAATCGAACTGGGGTTCTTAGACTTCACAGGCATGAGTCTCAACCGCTAAGCCCTCTCTCCAGCCCGGATCATGTGCTCTTTAACCTGTCTGCCTAAAGCACTTGCTGATCAAAGTATCTTGACAGGAAGGTGGGGTGGAGATGGGTTGTTATGGCAGAAGGTAAGGCAGAGGTGTCTGTCCTGTGGTGCCAGGGGAAACAGGGCAGCTGAGAAGAAGGAACAAGAGAGGCTGGCACACACACACATTTTCAGGGAAGTGTGCCAGGGCACATCTATGATACACTTCTTCTGCATTCCTCTTTTCATCTGAAATAATAATTCCATTTGGTTTGCTATAAGAATTTAGGGATAGCCAGACTTGGTGGCTCATGCCTTTAATCACAGCATTCAGGAAGTTGAGGAAGGAGAATTGCTATGAGTTCAAGCCAGCCTAGACTATAGAATGAGTTCCAGGTTAGCCTTGGCTAAAATGAGATCTTGCATTAAAAAAAGCCAGGCATGGTGGCACATGCCTTTAATCCCAGCACTTGGGAGCAGAGGGTAGGAGGATCGCCATGAGTTCACAGCCAGCCTGGGCTAGAGTGAGGCCCTGTCTGGGAAAAAATAAATAAAGAACTTGGGGGGAACTCCCAGGCTACGTTGCAGGCTAGGGTATATAACTCAATGGTAGGGTGCTTACCTGGCAAACCAGGCCACTTCCTCAGGAAGTGGGTTGGGACATGTTCTGGCCATGTACTCATGGCCACCAGTTCAGTCATTAACCCGTGTTTGTTGAGCATCTTCTCTGTTGTCAGCCATGTGCTAGAGCTTCAAGATTCAGTGGTGAGCAGATGGCCATGACTTTTCTTCCTCACTGGTAGAGCCGAATGGGGGAGACAGTTACAGATGAAAAGATCAGGCAGAAGGTGGAAGTGGCCCAAGCGTCTGTGGGGGGTCTACCAGCGGCTGAAAGGGTAAAGAGAGGTATTTAATGGGTTTCTGTGTTCAAGATGGAATGTTCTGGAGACTGGTTTCATAACAGTGCAAACATACTTAAAACAACTGAACAGTGGCAGACTCCCCCGGAATCTAGAGGACCAGCTAGACCGTTGAAAGCAGCAGTGAACAATAGAACCCAAGGCTGTCGTTTGACCTCCACATGCACACCATGGCACTCTTGTGCCCATGCTCACACGTGCACACCAAAAAAAAGAAAGTAATTAAAAAATTATTAAGGTAGTTGATTTATATTGTGTGTATTTTAAAAAATATTTTATTTATTTTTTTATTTGAGAGAGAGAGGCAGATAGAGAAAGGAAATAGGCATACCAGAGCCTCTAGCCACTGCAAACAAACTCCAGATGCATGTGCTACCTTGTGCATCTGGCTTATGTGGGTACAGAAGAATGGAACCTGGGTCCTTAGGCTTTACAGACAAGTGTCTTAACCACTAAGCCATCTCTCCAGCCCATATGATGTATATTTGGACTGTAAGAAAGAAAGTTTTCACATAGCTATTAAATAGGAATAAACCCAGGTTGAATCATAAAAGCCAATTATATTCCCTTCTTAAGCTTTATTGTATACATTTAGGTCAGATTTGTGTTATGGTCCTCTGGTTACTATAGCCTCATTCAATTTGATGTGAAATTATTTATATTAAACACATTTATTATTATAAATTTGCATATGAAACAATAAAATTATTTGACTCTTATCTCTCCCCCCAAAAAAAAATAAATTTTACGTGGATATGATGTTGCATTCCTATGATATCAGCACAGGAAGGCTGAGATAGGAGGAATCACAAATTTGAGGCTAGCCTGAGCTACATAGCAAGACTACCACAAAAATAAATAAATAAATAACCAAATAGATAAATAAATAAGAAAGAAAAGTGCCTTAACCACTAAGCAATCTCTCCAGCCCCATTTCTCCTTATTCAGTCTAAGATCCCCAGCCCACAGAATGGTACCTCCCACACTTAGAGCCTCACAGTTAGGAGGATCTCCTACATCAGCTAATCTAGTCTAGAAAACCCCTTACAGAAATGACCAGAGATTTGCTTCCATGGCGATTCTAAATCCTATCATGTGACAACCAGAGATTAGCAATCACAACTGCCTTAGTCCATCTTCTATTGTGATTACAAAACAGGGGCTGGAGAGATGGCTTAGTACTGGGTTTAATGCTTGCCACCCAAGTGTGGGGACCTGGGTTTGGGCTCCTAGTTCCCACATTAAATGCCAGGTGTGGTGGCACATGCCTGAAATCCTAGTGCTGGGGAGGCAGAGACAAGGAGTCTGTGGAGATCCCTGGCTATCTAGTCCAACCAAATGGGTGGACTCTAGGTACAGCAAGAGCCTCTGTCTCAGAGAATACAGTAGAGATCAATAGAGGGAAATACCTGATGTCAAGCTCTGGCCTGCACACACACACTTATGAACACAGAATACACACATGCACACATACCACACACACAAATATCTGAGACTGAGTAATTGATTTTAAAAAAATAGAAGTTGGGCTGGAGAGATGGCTTAGCTGTTAAGGCACTTGCCTGGAAAGCCAAAGGACTCAGGTTTGATTCCCCAGGACACAGGTTAGCCAGATGCACAAGGGGGTGCATGCGTCTGGAGTTCATTTACAGTGGCTGGAGGCTCTGGCATGCCCATTCTCCCCCTCTCTGTCTCTCTCTCTCAATTAAATAAATAAATAATAAAATATTTTTTTAGGGCTGGAGAGATGGCTTAGCAATTAAGCACTTACCTGTGAAGCCTAAGGACCCCCGTTCGAGGCTCGATTCCCCAGGATCCATGTTAGCCAGATGCACAAGGTGGTGCATGCATTTGGAGTTCCTTTGCAATGGCTGGAGGCCCTGGTGCGCCCATTCTCTCTTTTTTCTCTCTCTCTCTCTGCCTTTCTCTCTCTGACTGTCTCTCTCAAATAAATAAATAAAAATAAACAAAAATTAAAAATATTTTTAAAAATTTTTAATAGAAGTTTCCGTGGCTCCTCTCTGGAAATGGCATTCCAAGAGCCTATGCCTGCATCTAGGGGCCTCCGTGCCGCATCACAGAATGTCAGTGAGCAGCACGTGGCAGGACAGAGCAAGCACTCTCTGGTTCTTCTTCCTCCTGCTCTTCCTCTTCTTCCTTTCCCCTGACTGTGGTACCTTGGGCCTTCTGCATGCTAGGCAGATGCTCTGTCACTGAGCTACATTCCCAGTCCTCTTTTTAACTTTTTTTTTTTAATTATTATTATTTTATTTATTTTTGGAGAGAGACAAAGAGAGAGACAAACAGAGAGGGAGAGGGAGCCAGATAGAGATGGGCGTGCCAGCAGTCTCTCAGCTGCTGTGAACGAAATCCAGATGCATGCGCCCCCTTGTGGGCAAGTGCAGCATAGCGCCCTTGCGTCACTTTGCATCTGGCTAAACGTGGGACCTGGAGATTGGAACCAGCGTTCTTAGGCTTAGGAGGCAGGCGCCTTAACTGCTAAGCCATCTCTCCAGCCCTTAACTTTTTTTTAATGTAGGGTCTCATAGACCAGACTAACCTCAAACTCATTCTGTGGCCTAGGTGGCCTCCAGCTGGAGATTCACCTACCTCAGCCTCCCAAGTGCTGGGATTAAAGACATGCACCACCACACCTGGATCTTGTCTCCTTATTTATTTAAAAAATATTTTTTAAATTTATTTATTTGAGAGAGAGAAAGAGTATGTGCTTGCCAGGGCCTCCTGCCACTGAGAACCAACTCCACACACATGTACCACTTTGTGCATCTGGCTTTATGTGGGTAATGGGGAATGACCTGGGCTGTCAGGCTTTGCAAGCAAGTGCCTTTAACAGCCATCTTTCCAGCACACCTTTTATTTTTGTGTCAGGGTCTCACTAAGTTGCCTAGTCTGACCTTGAATTCATTCTGTACAGTCCAGATAGTCCTTAACTTACAGTCTTCTGCCTTAGCCTCCCAAGTAGTAGAGATTACAGGCTTACACCATCAGGCCCAGCTTCTTCCTCATCTTCTAAAGCCACACTAATGCCATCATGGCAACCTTCAGGACCTCATGGAACCAAATTTCTTTCTGAAGGCCCCATCTCCAAATACCATCAACATGAGTCTTGGAAGGAAAAGCGTTCAAACCAGAGCAATCACCCATTCAAAAAACTCAAGACGGGCTGCAGGCAACTTCCCAAAGTGGGTTTCCTGGAGCACTCCTCCCACCTGCCCATGCGGTCATGGAACCACACAAGCTGGCTTGTGGCTCAGTGCTAGAATGCTTGCCTAGCTGCTCAAGGCCCTGGGTTAGAGCCCTAGCACTAAGAAACAAAAACAGTTAGAAGGAGGAAAAAGAAGCCAGACCCTTTTGCACAGGATTGTTGGAAGGGCTGGAGGAGTGATTCACACCAGGGGTACAGCCTGTACCATACGAAGTGAGTGAGCCCTGTCTACTTGGAGGAGGAGCTTCGGTCCAGCCAGGCAGATTCAAATAGGGAGTGTGCTATGTTCCTTCACCCCGGTCAGGCTGCTGGGCATATTAGCACATCAAAGGCACAGAGAAGTCCTACAATAGCCCCTTGGTTTCCCTAGAGTACATGGTCAGAGCTCACCATGCCATTCCTTTTGCCAAAGAGGTTTTGGGGAATGGGAAACTCTACCACTGTCTTCAGAGAGTCTGGCCAGCAGGGCTTCTGATTTTAAACCCTTCCTTTCTAGTAAGGGATTTGGTCCACATGTAAAGAAGCTACTGCCACTTGTCATGTGGGAGGAGGAGGGTGACACAGTGAGCAAGAACCCCATGCCTGTGAGGTGGCTGCTCCACCCGTAGGGTTGGATCCTTTTGGCTGCTCCATGAGACAGCACAGTCCCAGGTCTGCCTGTTGGTGGGGTGAGGGGTCACCTGCTAGTGGCTCCTCTTGGGGAAGGTGGCTCCTGGGGGCCGATATATCCAAATCACATAATAGCTAGGTGGCAGACTCAGGATTCAGAGCTTCTAAGACCTGTGTTTCTCTGCCAAGGTGACACCAGTCCTCCCCACACTCCCAGCCCTCTCTTCTCAACACCCTGACTCAATCCTCTTTCTGGAAAGAGATTATGAAGTGCTTGGTGGTTTCTGAAGAAGGTATTAAAGAGTTTTGGGGTCTTATCTCCGTTACTGCTCTGAATTCTAATCTGAGGCTCTCGGAGATTTGGGACCCTTCTATGCCCATGCAGAAACCCTCAAGGAAGAGCTTCCAATATTGTGATGTGGCCCAGCCTGGCTGTTCCTTAAGCCTCTTGTCACTCTGGCCAGAGCCCCAGGGGGAAAGGCCAGGCAGGAGGAAGGTAGGCGCTGGATGCTGCACGGAGCACTCCAGCTTCCTCAGCAGCCCCTTTAGGCAAGCATTACTATCACAGTTCACCAGTGAAGAAGCTCGAGGTCAGAGAGGCTTAGCAATCTGCCCAAAGCCACACAGCCATGGCATATGACTGGAGTACACAGCAACTTGGTTCTTTTTGATTCTTCTGCTATTGATTCTGCCAGGGAGATCAAGACCAAGGAGCAAGAGTGACCATGCTGGGGGTGGTACAGCACAAAAGGACTCCTTGGAGCCCAGGAGGCTACCTGGAATGTCTCCTGCCCTGTCACTCCTGTTCAGGACAAGGGATGAACACCCCCAGCGCCTTAGGGATCCACCCAGCATTTTGGGATGCTTATATTACCAGCTCAATCCATTTGGTTATTCCTTCATCAGTCCATCTACCTATCCATCTGTAGCAGACAGCTTCAGGTTCACTGAGATGAACTTCCAGACCAGACAAAGTTATGGAGGAAGTTATTGAAGCTTACAGATCCAGGGGAAGTTCCATAATAGCCAAAGAAGGTGGCCTGCTTTCACAGGACCAAAAACACACACAGCACAGCACACCTCAGGAACTCCAGCTAGGCCCACTTTGCATATCTTTAGATTGAAATCTCAACCCCACCACCACACCTTAAGATCCGCCCACTGACACTGCCTCCAGCCAGGCAAATTACAAACTAATAAAACACTGAATATATTGGGGGCCATATATTCAGACTACCACACCATGCATCCATCCAATCATTCAGAGTACTGCTATGTAGCCCAGGCTGACCTGAGCTAGCCTTCAGCCTAGGGCTTACTGTCACATGTTCTGGGTCTGCCCTGGCCCATTGGTCTAAGAGGGCAGAGGCCGAATCCCATTTGCACCCTCTCCTGGCTCTAAGCCATGCCATCCCCATCCCATCCTTGAAGAGCAGGACCGGAAACAGGAAAGAGTAGGCCCACATGACATGCTGCACATGTGCCACACTGCACAGAGAGGGCAGCTCTGCATCCTGTGTTCTGAACAGATGTCTCCTCTCCCAGGTCTGGAAGAGGTCAGGGGCCTGGTTCTACAAAGGACTCCCCAAATACATCTTGCCTCTGAAGACCCCTGGCCGGGCTGATGACCCCCACTTCCGACCTCTTCCTGTGGAACACTCAGAACCAGAGCTCCGGAGTGCAGAGACCAGCCGTGTCTACACATGGGCACGAGGGAGAGGTAAGACCACATTGCCCAGTGCTCACTATGCCCTCCATGAGCCTCCTTAGTCCTGGGCACATGCCTTCACCAAGCCTCTAGCTCTGTGATTGTTCGTTCTATTCAGTCAGGGGCAGTTTCTCAAAGGGGTACTGATTTGGGGGCAAGGATGTCATGATCAGAATTAAGGATCTTTGCAGGAATGGAAAGTCACATGAGAAGGTTTTTGTGTTTTGTTTTCTTATGGCGCTGAGGGTGGAGCCTGGAGCTTTGCACAAGTGAGCACCCTGCCAGTGAGCTACCTCCCAGCGTAAGAGATGAGGTAGCAGTGGAAAGTGGACCTTTCCTGGGCAGCCCTCTTCCCCTCATGTGTTTTGTGGAAGGGGTCCTGATGAGCAAAGCGACTTGGTACCTGGTTCTTGGGATCTGTGGTGGCTGCCCAGAGGTGGGCGTGTCCTACTGTGATGGTACCCAGTGCCATAGCGCACAGGATTCTTTCGGGTTCATGGTCTTCTTTTCAAAGTTTCTGGTCTCCCAATGGGCACAGGAAGTAGTGAAGGAAGTAGTGAAAGCAGGCACTTAATAGCTCCAGTGTGCCTAGCCTGAGGCTCACAGTGTTTGGCAGAGGTAGGGTATGGGACAGGCCTTTGCCCTCTTAGGTCTGGCTTCTGCCTTGAAATGTTCACACTTCAGCCCAAGAGTCAGGGCCTAAGTGAGATCTCAGCCAGATGGGTAAGGGGTCATCCAGCTGCTGACTTATCTCAGGGGAGGTGACCTCAAGATCATAGGCCTGTCAGTAGCTTCAAAGGAGCTTTAGAAGATCTTAGGGAGATGACCTGTCTTCATGTCATGTGGGCTGTTTTTCCTTCTCACAAGGATGATGCATGTTTATAAAAAGGTGAAGCTGTGGGCTGGAGAAATGGCTTAGTAATTAAGCACTTGCCTTTGAAGCCTAAGGACCCCTGCTGGAGGCTCAATTCCCCAGGACCCATGTAAGCCAGATGTACAAAGTGGCACATGCATCTGGAGTTTGTTTGCAGTGGTTGGAGGCCCTGGTGTGCACATTCTTTCTTCTCTCTCTTTCTCTATCTGCCTCTAGCTCTCAATCCCTCTCAAATAAATAAATAAATAAATAAATAAATAAATAAATAAATTTTTTTTTAAAAAGGAGAAGCTGACAGAGCATGCCCTGGAAGATAAAGCCCCCACGAGCTTCAAACAGATGGCTATGTTAGATGCACACTGTCCCTTCAGGCTCTGGGTACTTCTCACCCCTATATCACATGGTCATGGCAGCTCCCCACCCATACTGCAGCTGTCTCTGGCACTCCTCACGTTTGTGGCTCAGTATCGCTGACATCACAGGCAGGCATGTGTGAGATCCAGGGTGGAATGCAGATGGAAACTGGGCAGGTGGAATCCATGTACGGAGGAAGAATGGAGGGACACAACCCAGCCAGAACAGTGCCACTGCCCCACAGGGGTGCCATGGCCAACTGGCCTGAAGAAGCGTCCATCTCCCATCTTTGTCTTCTTCCAGGGCACATTCTTGTCCCCCAGACTGAGGAAAGGGACATGACCTCAGAAATGGAAGTGGACGGCCTGGTACATTCAGAATGTAGTTTTGAGTGGGTGGTGAAGGAAAGGCCGAAGCCTGTGTGAGCAGCTAGGGTGCAAATGCCCATCCTAGTGGTCATCACTGCACACTTACGTACCCTAGATCAGTACATACATACACACACTCACAGACACATCTTCACACACAGACACACACACACTTACAGAGATACACACACACACACACACACACACACGCACATACCCTGGGCTTCTACCAGTTTCTCAGCCATGCAGACAAATGGTGTTTTAATCACGTGGATGAAGAGGCTGATGTCCTCACACACTTGTAATCGGCCCTGCATGTTATCAGAGTTTACACCAGGCCAGGCAGGGCCGACGCTCCTCACAGGGTAGCAGAGAGCATAGCTGCTGTGTCAGGTACTTTGAAGCCCTGCCCTCTCCAGGTGACCTGGTGCATGTAGGCCCATAGGCAGCAGGATAGCATATGTGTTCACACTGAGATGTGTCCCGGGGGTGTGGGGTGCCATGGATGTGGGCAGGACTGAGCTTGATCTTGGGTGGAAGGAGAAAGATGAGCGGGAGGTGGAAGCAGAGGAGGCAGGGCCTGGGACAGGAGGACTGTAGAGCTGTGGAGGCCCATGGGAGCCACAGTGCTGGGATGGGCCAGCAAGCAGGAACCATGCTTATCATGCAGTTTTGAGCCTGGGGACAGGGATGCAAGAACTCTCCCAAGCCTTCTGCAGCTTCGCGGTTACTCCTGTGGTCTCACAGTGAGGTCCAGGGGAGCCTGTAGGCAGGGTGTATGTATGCCTTCCTGTGGAAGGCCCTGACACTGGCAGGGGCTGCCACCGCCACCCCATCCACCTGGTTACCCTCACGTAGCTGTTGGGCTCTAGGGAGCAGTTGGACATACTACCTGTCCAGCCTCCTGCTGGCTGGACACCCATGGTGCTTTCCAGCTCTGAAAGTGACTCGGCTCAGGGCAGAACTTGTGACCCAGGGCCATATTCGAGCAGACTGAGGTCAAATGGAGACAGAGTGGCCAGTGCTGAGGACACAATCCCCACCACCCTGGAAGGTGATGTGACAAAGCCCCAGCTGTCCATAACAGGCCAGTACCTCAGCATATAGCATGGGGCATAGGAGGAATGAGCGTGGAATAGGTGCTCATTAGACCTGTGAGCAAGTGAGTGAGCCCCTCCCCGTCCCTGATTGCAAAGGACATTGTGGAGGGGCTTTGACGACCTCATAGACACTGTGCAATAGCCCTAGGAGATGCTTGGAGGCTGTTAAAACCCCTGCTCTAAGGAGGAGGCTCTCTCTTTCTCTTTCTCCCTCTCTCTGGACCCCAGCCTCCAAGGACTCCAGGGCCAGGCATCTGTCTCCTGCCCATAGTTCCTCCCACAAGTGTGGGCCTGAGACCAGCACCAACTCACTGGCCTTTTTAGTCTCTCTCTCTCCCCTCTCCCCACCCCTTCTCCTCTGCCCCCTGCACCTCCTACTGTCTTCCACTCACATCCCAGCCCTTCCCCATTTCCTTCCTTGGACCCTATTAGAAAAGGAAGAATGACCAGTAGGTCTGAGCCATGAACCTTTGGATCCACAGAGCTATGTCATGAACTGATGAGTGTGTGAGATGTTCACTTCCTCTTTGACATTCTCTGTGCTAAGTTTAAATTTTTTTAATTTATTTTTCTTTTTTTGTTTTTTTCTTCTTTTTTGTTTTTTTTATTTGTCGGTGCTAATTTTTGATTCCATAAGAATACAAGTTAAATCATCCATAGTGAATAAAAACCAATAATCTCTTCTGTTTGCCATCACCCCATACCCCTTACTCAAACATCTACTTACTCTAGGCATTTGGATTTGTTTTGCAACAAAATCAACAGACTCTTGCCCACAACTTTATTGCTGTGTATTGTTGTTGCTTGTAAAAGAATATCATGGGCATCCCTCCAGGCCACTAGATAGAGATTTTACTTCATTTTAGTGCCTGAATAAAATCCCATGGAATCATCTAGCATGCTTTCATTATTTGCCTGTTGATGGACATTCATATTGTTTCTAGCTTTTATCACTCCAAGCAATACTGAAATGCCTTTATACATGTAACGTAGGAATGGAAACTTTTCTATCTGAGGGGTAGGTTTGTAAAATTAGGACTGTGTGTTTTACATTTCAGGAGACATGCTTAGGCTATATTCATGAAATGTCCTAGTCATTTGCACTCACTGAGCAAGGCTGCCCATTTACCCACATCCTTACTGGCTGTGAATATTATTGAGGTTATAACTGTGGCCAAAACACAGGATGGAAAATGGTATTTCATTGTTTTTATTTATACATCTGAATAGCTCTTTCTATCATTGATATTTTTAGATTTCCTCTTTCTAAAATTGCCTGTTTAAACCAGTTGTAGTGGTTGTATGCCTCTAATCCCAGCACTTGGGAGGTAGAAGCAGGAAGATCAGGAGTTCAAGGCTAGTCTGGGCTAAAGAGTAACACCCATCTCAAAAAGGTGACAACAAAAATTACATTAACCGATAGCACTGCAGCCATGTTGAATTAAAATGTCAACGTAAGCAAAACTCCAGGTCTGGAGAGATGGCTCAGCAGTTGTGTGCTTCCTGCGCAAACATAAAGCTAAGGGTGCTTGAGACCCCGTCTGAATCTCTAGAACCCACATAAGTAGCTAGACATGGCCATACCTGCCTATAACCCCAGTCCTATGGGGAGCAGAGATAGGAAAAGCCCTAGGACGTGCAAACAGCAAGCTCAGGAATTACTAAGAGACAAGAAAAAAACAGGTGGTGAGTGATGGAGAGGGACACCTCATGTTCTTTGGCTGCCACAGGCGAGTGCATAGGGCAGTGCAGTGGCACATGCATGTATGTACCACATACATGCACACCGCACACGCAAAAATCCTTCATCATTCGATCATCCCTCTTTCTCTCCCTCTCTCTCTTTCTCTCTCTCTCTCTCTCTCACTCTGTGCTTACAAATAAGTGGGTTTTTTTTTTCCTGTTTGGTTTTTAGAGGTAGGGTCTCACTCTGGCCCAGGCTGACCTGGAATTAACTATGTAGTCTCAGTGCAGCCTCAAACTCACAGCAATCCTCCTACCTCTGCTTCCCAAATGCTGGGGTTAAAGGCATGCGCCACCACTCTTGGCTTACAAATAAATTTCTTAAAGAAAAGAAAATTGGGAGCTGGAGAGATGGCTTAGCAGTTAAGGCATTTGCCTACAAAGCCAAAGGACCTCCATCTGATTTCCCAGGACCCACATAACCCACAAGGGGGCACATGCATTGCATCTGGAGTTCGTTTGCAACGACTGGAGGCCCTGGCGTGCCCATTCTCTCTCTCTTTCTCTCTCCCTCTCTCTCCATCTTTCCCTCTATCAAATAAATAAATAAAATAAATACTTTAAAAAATTTGGAAAAAAAGAAAATTTGGAAATTGAGAGCCAAATTACTTTGATATGTATTGGCTAATTAGAAGTGGAAGTAAGAAAACCTATTTGTAATTGCAACAAAAATTATTAACTGCATGGAAGGAAGCTTTCAAAGAAAATTATAGGATCAGGACTGGATAGATTGCTTAGTGGTTAAGGTGCTTCCATGAGAAGCCTAAGGACCCAGGTTCAATTCCGCAGAACCCACATAAGCCAGAAACACAAGGTGACACATGTCTGGAGTTCATCTGCAGTGGCTAGAGGCTCTGGTGCACCTATTCTCTTCCTCTTTCTGCCTCTTTCTATCTCTGTATCTCTCTCTTTCAAATAAATAAAATAAAACTGTTTTTAAAAAGGAAATTATAGGATCAATGAGAATAAAATTATAGGACCAACAGGAAGAAAATTAGAGTCTTATTGTATTAGTCTATATGAGCTGCTATAACAAAATGCCACAGACTGGGTGGCTTAAGCAAGTGAAATTTGTTTTCTCCTAGTTCTGAGGACTAGGAGGTCAAGGTCAAGGAGCTAACAGCACTGTTATCTGGCTAAGACTCTCCCCTTGCTGGGCAGTGGGTTATCTTCCTGCTCAGTGTGTGCATGGGGGAAGCGTGAAGTAGAAAGCTGCCTGATGTCTCTTCTTATGAGGACACTAATCCTATTGAATCAATGCTGTGCCCTAGGGCCTCACTGAACCCTTCCAAATATCACCACACTGGGCTTTAGAACTTCATCATGAATTAAGGTTGGGTAGGGAAACACATTCAATCCATGCCTTTCATCCAAGAACAAAAAAAATAAGCCCTGAGCAAAGAGGTAGATAAAAATCTCAATCCTCCATATTTATAAATATATATATATATATATATATATATATATATATATATATATATATGTAATTCTGTCTGGTTCTCAGTGGAGTATATGTGTTTGGTACTGGGGATTGAACCACAAGCCTTGTGCATGCTTGGTAGAGCACTCTACCACTGAGCTACACCCCCAGCCCTTCCTAGTGAAATTTTTAGGAAGAAGTAGATAAGTTCAGAACAATACATGTGGCCAAAAAGTAGAAGCAATCCAAGGCCCCTAACTGAAAAATACATAAGAAAATGTGGTATAATCAAGCAGTGGAGTATAAATGAATGTGGTACTGATACATGCTGTGACATAGGTGGGCCTAGGAAACACTATGCTAAGTGAAAGAAACCAGACTCAGAAGACCACACATTGTACGATTCCCCTTCAGGGAAATGGTACGAGGGGTTTGGAAGGGTGGGGAAAACTAGAGTGACTACTAAAAGGTCCAGGATTTATTTTACAGAGAATGAAAATATTCTGAAATTAAACGTTGGTGACGTTTGCACAACTTTATGACTTGACTAAAACCCACTTGCAAAGGGTGAGTTTTATGAGCTATGAATTATGTCTCAATTTAAAAGCTCCTAAGGAACTTGGAGAATAGTTTAATATAAAATAAGCAAGCAAAAAAACTAGACTGGAATAGAAGCAGAGGAGACCTAATAACGTATGGAAGCTGTATGTAGGAGTTTACAATTCAGTGAGAAAATAAAGACTTACTTAATAACTAGAGCCAGTGCACTTCAAGTTCTGTCCCCTTTTATGTGTAGCCACAGGCACATTAAAGATCGAAATGTTAAGACTAAAATAGTGATTTAAGTAGGGTGGTGCATACCTGTGCTCCCGCTAAACACAAGGCTGAGATTAGAGGATCACATGAGCCCAGATGTTCAAGACCAGCCTGAGCACCAAAGTGAGCCCCCATCTCAAAATCAATCAATCAGTGACAGTATTAGGGACAGAGTCGATGTGGCCCTTCCCTGTGAGTTATCCAGCAGAGCTGGTGACAGTTGTGGCACCTGTAGGACAGGCGGGCTCAGTTTTTTGGTTTGTTATGCTCTTTCTCCCCTGGACTCTGGGCACTGATTTCTGGAAAGGACTTTCCAGCAATCCCCTTGGTGACCGCAGGAGGCTCATCCACAGTGGAACGCTCACTCTCACCCCAGACAGGCACGGAGAACAGCATAACCTGGGTTCCCCCTGGTAACTGGCTGCAGGATCTGACCTGGCGGCTTCTGGGTGTTGAAAGCCACAGACTGGACTTGGGATGGACATAATTTAGAGGTTAGAACACCAGACACTCCAATTCCCCAAGCCAGTAGCTCTTAAGCTCTTGTCTTCGACTCGCAAAGAATTGACAATTGTAAACACACAGCAGGGTAAGTTATGCAAGATTTATTTTACGAAAATAAAGCAGAGGGCTGGAGAAATGGCTTAGCGGTTAAGGCGTTTGCCTGCGAAGCCAAAGGATCTCGGTTCAATTCTCCAAGACCCACGTAAGCCAGATGCACAAGGGGCACATGTGTCTGGAGTTCGTTTGCAGTGGCTGGAGGCCCTGACGTGCCCATTCTCTCTCTGTCTGCCTCTCTTCTATCTCTCTCTCTCTGCTTGCAAATAAATAAAAATAAAAATTAAATTAAAAAAAAAAAAGAAAAGAAAGTAGAAAGTAAAGCAAAAAAAAAAAAAAAAAAAAAAAAAACTCCTAAGTAGGGTGGGATCCCTAGCAGGGAATCCACATGGAAACTCAGTCTTCTTATAACCCTGGAGATGTAAACTATACAGAAGACCTTGATTGTGTGGTGGGTCAGTGAGGAGAGAACAGTCTTGGAAAGAGCCTGTTGGGGGGAGGGGAAACCCAGGAAAATTTCCTAGGAGGAAAAACCAGGAAGCTGTCCCTGGTCTCCATATCAGGTGGGACTGGAATTCCCATCTAGTCTTGCCAGGCCAGGTTGGCTTCTGTGTGTTCTCTTTGGCCTATGTCCCTAACTATCTACCTACAAAAGGAGACTGCCTTGCTCTTAATCGCTAACATGGGGTCAGGTGTCCACTCTCCCATCCAGCCACTGCAGGTGGATGTGTGCTCCAGGCTGCTCTCACCTGCTCTCACCATGGCTCCAAGTTTAGAGTGTGGTCAGTAAGACCAGCTTTGTGCATCATGTGGTCTCCGCCTCCCTGTGAGTGACAGAACCAGCTAGAGCTGGGCCCACCTCTTCTGCTCACGTGGCACACACATCCAGTTCTCCTCACCGCTGTCCCCTTAGAGAAAGCAGACACCAGAACAGCCCTTGAGCCTTCCTGCAGCTGCCTTGAGCTTCTGAAATTTAGAAGCCAATGCATTTCCCCTCTCTGTGAGGCCTGGGTCACAGCCAGCCCCCAGAACCCTTCTCAGGAGTCCCATGCCTCCTGTCCACCTGAGCCAGGCACTGTTTCCTGGATAACACACTGGCTTCCCTTCAAGGCCTGACTCAGAAATTACTTTGGGAATTTGGATTTTGACTTGTTCAATTTGGGTAATTTCAAGAAAGAAAAATAAAAAAGGAGTTTCGGTGCCACTTCTCCAGCTCACTAGATTTTAAGCAATGTTTTGAAGTTCCTCAGCCTGTGGAAGCAAGCCTCAGGGTTCCGACTGTGGTGAGCAGTCTGAGCTGAGCTGCAGAGGCTTTCCAGGGACCGCCCTTGCCGAGTGACCCCCTGGCTGACCTGTCCTCCCCTGGGGCCACCATCTCCTGAAGAAGGCAAGTCATCGGTGCTGCGCTGTCTCCGCCAGGGCACCCTGTGATTCATGGTCATTATCTCATGTGATGCTCAGGGCAGCTGCAGACGGTGAAATTGACTCTCCGTGATGGATGAGGAAGAGACGTCTGCACAAGGTCACGTAGGCTGTCGGCTGCAGTGAGGGCTGGGGACCCGGGCTTCTGAATCAGAGCCCCACGTTCTTCCCCATGTGAGTGTAGCACATGGTAAAATTCTTGTCCCCATTGCCATACATGCTGGCTTTATGACAGCTCAGAGAATTCTTGCTTGCCAGGAGCAGAGTCCACCGAGGATGACTCGACTGGGGCTGTTGCTACTGAGTTGACAAGAGGGGTCTGGTGACGGTGGAGAGGGTGACCGTAGCTGCTGTGTCTGTCCCTGCTCTAATCCTAGCCCTCTTCCTCCTAAGCAGCTCAAATCAGCCTGAAGCCTGCACGTCTTGTGTTTCTGCACCTGCCTCTGCCCGGTCCACACTCTCAGGAGGGAGAGCAGTTATCCCCTCATTTTGGTGCAGAGTGCCCCTTTCACACCCACATACCGTCAGACACAATGGATGGCCCAGCCAGTGTCTCTTAATTAATAACTATCCAATCATAGAACTGAGGGTGGCAAGCTCCCTGTCACTAAGAGCATTCAAGCAGAGGCTGGGTGTTACAGTGGAGACCCTGCGGATCAGAAGCTGGGAGAAGCTAGCTGCAAACTGTTAGTGTATCCGGAGTCATGCCCTAAGTTGGCTCCAGGTCTTCAGCAGGGGACACATTCTGTGGCCCAAGGCTGGGAAAGCCGCATGGCCCATGCAGACTTTGAACCTGAGACCTCTGTCTCGTTAGCACCGAGCGGCGGCCAACTGAGCGAATAAGCGGCTCTGCAGCCGCCGATTTCCACCGAGCGCTTATGCTGCTTCCTGACTTCTTAACGCAGCGCGCTATTTATACCAGTCGATCCATTCATTCTTAATGAGCTTCGGTTGTGGATTGTAAAACATTTTATTTTCAGACAGGATTGCTCACTGCCCAAAGCCAGCTGTTGCTATGCCTCCTTCCTTCTTTTCTCTGTTCCTGAGGAATTAGCGTCTTGGAAGCTCCTTGGAGCACTTGACCACCCTCTCCCTGCCCTAGACCTTCTCTAGCGAACCCTGAACTGGCCATTTGTATCACGTTAGCTGGCCGTGGTCCCTAAAGTCCCCACAGCCTTCAGAGCAGCTGGGAGTATGTTGTGTGCAGGGCTGTAGCAGGAGGGAGGAGGCAGGGCAGAGCAGGAGAGCATCCATTTTGGGAGGTAGAATGTTACCCCTTGGGGGTTCAGACACCACCTATGTTGTGGGTCACAGTCTGGCAGAGCAGTGACTCAATCTGGCTGGCTGGCTGGCTGGCTGCTTAAAATTCACTGTCAATTTTTTTTTTTTTTTAAGCAGAGAGAGAGAGAATGGGTACACTAGGGCCTTCAGCCACTGCAAACGAACTCTGGTGCATCTGACTTTATGTGGGTTCTGGGGAATCGAGCCTGGGTCCTTTGGCTTTGGTGGCAAGCACCTTAACTGCTAAGCCATCTCTCCAGCCCTTGAATTTTTTTGCTGTAGAGAATTCTCACTTTGGGGGAAAAAATGGAGTTCTAGCTTCTCTTGAAAATTAGAAAGTCTGTTAACACTGGCCTTTCTGGAGTCACTGGTCCAGCTAAGTAGCTGCTTTCCCTTTACCCAGAACTAGCATTCTGTGGTCTGTTACAGTCCCCAGCCCTCCCTGCTTGTTCTGACATTCCTTTGACTTCACCCTTGCAAGGCTACCAAGAGGGGGGCTGGGGTGATGTCTTCATTGTAAAGTACTTGCCTTGCAAGCATGAGAATATGAGTTCAATTTTCAGTATCTGAGTAAAAATGCCAGGTATGGTGGTGCATGCTTGCAAACCCAGGACTGAAAAGGCAGTCAGTATGATTTCTGGGTCTTAGTGGCCAATCAGTCTAGCCTAGTTAGCTTCAGGCCAATGAGAGACCATCTAAAATAATAATAATAATAATAGGTAGATAGCATTCTTAAGGACGACACCTGAGGTTTTCTTTTAGCCTCTATGCACACATGCACCTGTACACACTCATACACATTATAAAGGAGGAAGAGGGCCTGGAGAGGTGGCTTAGAAGTTAAGGCTCTTGCCTGCAAAACCAAAGGACCCAGGTTCAAGTCCCCAGGACCCAGGTAAGGCATATGCACAAGGTGGTGCATGCGTTTGGAGTTAGATTGCAGCGTCTGGATGCCCTGGCACTTTCTCTCTCATTCTCTCTTCTTTGCCTCACTTTCTCAAATAAATAAATAATAATTTTTTAAAAAACATTAAAGAAGGAAGAGGAGGAGGAGGAGAGCTGGGGGTGAAGCTCAGTGATAGATTATTTGCCTAGCATGCACCAGGCTCTGGATTCCATCCCCACCACCTCAAAGAAAAATAAGAGAAAGAAAGAGAGAAATTATTCTGGTGTCCATGCCCCTGAACAAAGAAAGAAAACAGAAGAATGACCATCAGGGACACCTGTTGTGAGAAAAGTGGGCAGACTTCCCTGGGCTTCTCACACCCAGCTACCTCTCTTCTCTCTGTGGAGTGGAAGGCAGGGCCCCAACTATGTCACCTGTGTGATTCTCTGTCCCTAATCTTGACCCATGGCCCATGGCCTGTGGTAGCTCCTTGCCTGCTGTGAGCATGGAGGTGCCCCCACCCCCACCTCCCCAGCCTTCCAGACGGAGCCTCTCCATGCTCCCAGGCAGGAAAGCCTCCGTTGGGGATGCCTTTCTGCCTCCCTGCATGTTACTTTCCCAGGAGAAGGGTCTGGGACAGGGTCAGTTCACTTCCAGTTTTTTTAATTCATTTCTTTGTTTATTAATTGATTTGTGTATGTGTAGAATATGTGCTATGGGCATGTGTGCATGTACAGATGAATGCACATCTAACGTATGCTGTGGAGAGCAGAAGAGGACACTGGGTGTCTTCCTTTATCGCTCTTCCACCTAATTTCCCTGAGACAGTCTCTCTCTGAACCTGGAGCTCCCCCCCCCCCACAGGGGACCCCAGTGATCCTCCTATCTATGTCCCTTTCAGCCAGTGCTTGGGGTATGCCCAGGTTTTTATATGAGTGCTGAGGATTGAACTTGGGTCCTCAGGCTTATGCAGCAAATGTCCTTACCTGCTGAGCCATTTCCCCAGCCCTCTAGTTTTCTTATCCTGGAATCCAAATCCAAGGTATTAGCAGAGAGACTTTATTTAGGCAGATAGTGAAGCAAGCCACAGATCACATGGGGAAGCCACCACCATGGCAAAGACTAGCTCCTCTCTGTGTGGGACTGTGCCTCACACAGGCACATGTGCAGGCATGTTCTAAGCCCATGCTGCCACGAGAGCCCCGTCACACCCACCCCAGCTCCACCTCACACTGCACTCACTAAATGCTTCTGAATGAGCTGTGTCTGCCTGGCAGATCCCATCGCCAGGATCACCCACTGTGCTTCACTGTCCCCTTCACCTCTCCACAAATTTACTCCCCGATGGGCTCTACAGTCCCACAGTACTGAGGTATCAGAAATACATGTATGGGGACTGGAGAGATGGCTTAGTGGTTAAGTGCTTATGAAGCCTAAGGACCCCAGTTCAAGGCTCGATTCCCCAGTACCCACATAAGCCAGATGCATAAGGTGGCACATGCATCTGGAGTTTGTTTGCAGTGGCTGGAAGCCCTAGTGTGCCCATTCTCTCTCTCACTGCCTCTTTCTCTCTCCCTCATTCTCAAATAAATAAATAAAAATAAACCAAAAAAATTAAAAAAGAAATACATCTATGTACAGGTAGTGGAATCCACCAAATCCAGAGACACATAGAGCCAGAAGGACCACTTAGCAAGAGGCCAAAGCTGCATGTGAACTATAGGAGAAAGCTCTTGGTTTCTCACAGGACTCCTGCAAACCATAAACTTGGGTCTTCATAGTGCAAGGCTGTTGTTTGGATCAAGCAAATAAGCAAATAGCCGGGCGTGGTAGCACACGCCTTTAATCCCAGCACTTGGGAAGCTGAGGTGGGAGGATCGCCATGAGTTTGAGGCCACCCTGAGACTACATAATGAATTCCAGGTCAGCGTGGCCTACAGTGAGACCCTACCTTTAGAAGAAAGAAAAGAAAAGAAGAGAAGAGGGAGGGAGGCAGGCAAAGGAAGGAAGGAACGAAGAAAGGAAGGAAATAGTTTTAGTCAGAGTGTTCTGTGTGCGGCTTGAGTGGCAGAGTCAGAAGAGGCAGTAAGAGTGTTGAGGAATCTGAGCCTACTGTGGCCCCACCAAAGGAAGCTCTAACTATGGCCAATTGCTGGTCTTCTCTGTGGCTTCCATCCTGCCAAACCCCAAAGAAGGCTTTTGTTCAGGTATAAGGGACAGACTTGAGCCCTGCGGGTTGCTCATGGCGGGCTGTGCAGGGCTCCACCAAGGATGTCATAGGGACAATTTGGGATGGGGGCACTGCCTCAGCGTGGAGGGGATTCAGGAAGCTGCCTGTCCCTGACTCTCAGAAAAGCAGAGACTGGGCCACTTCTTGTGTGACTGTACTTTGAAGGGAAGCCTGTGCATATGGGTGGATTCTTCCTGCCTTGAAGCCCCTGGTTAAACTAAGCAGGAGTCCAGGGAGATGAGTGGAAGAGTCATCCCAGAATAAGAGTCTCAAGCTAGGCAGAGAACTCCCATTGCCCCCATGCCTCTCCACCTCCCCCAACAACTCCCTGCCTGTCACCTGTTCTGTCTTGGAGATTGATTTCCCAGAGCAGCAAGCCCTCATTAGCCACACCACAGAGGTCAGGGGCATGGCTGTCATCTCTAATTTGTCCAAACCCCATGATGGCCTCCACTGATTGGGTGATTTCAGCTGCAAGGTGAGGTCTTGAGGCACTTTGCCCTCACTAAAGCTTCTTTTGGCTCGAGGGCAGCTAAGGAGCACAGAGCTGCCCCAGTGCTAGCTGTGCTGAAGTCTACCTACACAGTCCAGCACAGCCTCTGCAGCCACTGGCTTGTCTGGCCCGGTAAACTTACAACTTAATTCCACCCACTGTAGACAGAGCGGCCTTTGGGAAATTGGATGAAGTGAGCAGATCTGGGCCTCCCACCCTGCCCCGCTCTAATAAAGCCCTGGAAAACAGTGCTGGCTCTGCGCCTCACAATGACCTCTTCCCTCAGGCCACCTGTCCATGCCAGGGCAAGACCTGCCTTGCAGAGGTCTGAGCTGATTCTCCACTCCCCGCACACCGCCCCCCGGGAGTGTTGGCAGAGGAGAAGGTTCACAGTGGAGGGGGCCTGCTTTGGTTGCCCCTAGGGTAGCTCTCAGAGCCAGGTAAGGCAGGTAACTCATCCTCACACCAGGGCTCTGAACAGACTCCTGAGCCACGTGAGAAAAACTGAGGCACAAGCTCCAGAAGCCACAAAGCCTGTCCCTGGGGGAAGGAACTATGATAGTGAGGACTGGAGGGAGGAAGGGGGAGATTGAAGGAAGGAAGAGAAAGGCAGAGACTAGAAACAGAAACGGAGGAACAAGAGCCAAAAGTGAGACACAAGAAGTACACAGAGACTCAGATGAGGGAGGCAGAGGCAAAAGGAGCGTCTTAAAAACATTTGCAAGGGAGCTAGGGAAATGCTCAGTGGGTTCAAGGTGCTTGCTTGCAAAGTCTGCCAGCCTGGGTTCAATTCTCCAATAACCACGTAAAGCCAGACACACAGTGGTGCCTGCATCTGGAGTTCATTCGTAGTGACAAGAGACCCTAACGCACCCCTTCTCTCTTTCTCCCCCTCCCTCCCCCCCTCCTTACAAGTAAATAAATAAAAACATTTTGTGGTGACACATGCCTATCATCCCAACACTTGCCAGGAGGCTGGTAAGTTCCAGGCTAGCCTAGCCTGGGCCACATAGAAAGACCCGATTTTCAAAACAAAATAAAACATCCATGAAATAGACACGAAGAGATGAAATCCAAGAAACAAAGGTGAATATCACCTCTTGGCCAAGCACTTGAAGGAAGAATGTTTCAGTGCAGTCCAGAAGCGATCATCGGTCCTCTGCCAGGGCAGAGCACACCCAAGCCAGACCAGCTAGTTTTCTCCTAAGTACATGAGCCAGGGTCTACCTGGCCCCGGAGGAGTTCACTGCCGGGCTTTGGCTTTTCCTGGATTCTGTCTGCAATGCCTGACATATCCCGCCCCTGCATTTGTATCTTAAGTCCCTTTGTTGCAGTTACCGTTGAGTTGCTGGACAAACAGACCAGAAGCAGCTTATGAGAGGAAAGAGTTTATTTCAGGCTTAGAGAATCCAGAGGAAACAGCAACATTGGTGGAAGAGGCTGGCTCATGTTCATAGATTATAACACAGAGAGATGTAACACCAAACACCCAGCAAACAAAGCTCAAACCACCCAGCGCACACCTTAGGGCAGGACTACATGATCCCCTGTGACACCTCCTCCAGCTGGAGATTCAAATTGCAAACTTAATTTAAAAATACCAGCAGGGCATGGTGGTACACATACCCAGCACTTGGGAGGCAGAGGTAGGAAGATCACTGTGAGTTTGAGGCCAGCCTGAGTCTACATAGTGAATTCCAGGTCAGCCTGGGGGCTAGAGTGAAACCCTACCAAGAAAGAAGGAAAAAAGGAAGGAAGGAAGGAAGGAAGGAAGGAAGGAAGGAAGGGAGGGAGGGAGGGAGGGAGGGAGGGAGGGAGGGAGGGAGGGAAAGAAGGAAAGAGAGAGGGAAGGAGGGAGGGAGGGTGGGAGGGAGGGAAGGAAAGAAGGAAAGAGAGAGAGAGGGAGAGAGGGAGGGGAGAAAGAAAGAAAGAAAGAAAGAAAGAAGAAAGAAAGAAGAAAGAGAGGAAGGAAGGCAGGCAGGAGGGAGGGAGGGAAGGAAGGAGGGAAGGAAGGGAAGGAAGAGATAGAAAGAGAAAGAAAGAAATCAAGAAAAGACCTCAGGCTGTGGTAGCCATACATTCACAATCAAACTGCCACACCCTCCTCTTGCAGGAAGCCCTCTCTTTCTTCTCTTCCAGCACACTGTCCCATCTGTGTATGGTGTAATCTGTGGAGGGAGCAGTTCTTTGCATCTATCCATCCATCCATCCTCCTCCTCATATCCAGAGTTCCTCCTTTGAGGGCAGAGACCACAGGGTTTCCACGCTGGTGACCACATCTCCGTTTATCTGAGGTTTTGTCTTCATTAGCTGGTGCCTCCTGTCTTGTCTGTGAGCCTGACAGAAAGAGAAAATTAAAATAGATGGTGAAGGGATAAGTCAGCGCAGGGTACCCTCCTCACCCAATGGATATGACTTCCAGCCTGCTCTGTGCAGCCCACTGCCCCTCCCCTGCCTGGGTTAGCTATGGGTCTGTGGGGGAGGGGAGAGCTCCCCAGAGCCTCATCCTGACAATGTAGGTGCCACAGCCTAGCCCAGCCTTCCCTTGGGTTCCCGTAGCCGTCCTCATCTGTAGATTCAGTGGTCAGGTTAAGACACTATGTCTGACTCCTGAGCCTGGAAGGAAGGGACAGGCAGGCTCTGAGCCTTTGTCTCCTACCAGCAGGCCCACCTTGCGAAAAGAGGCTCCCCAGACCTCAGGGCTTCCTCCCCTGCCTACAAGGTCCAGGGCCCTGGGCGCAGTTTCCAAGCCAGAGGATCCCCCAAGAGCAGACCCATTCCCTCAGGGCCCCCTCATCTCATGTCTCTGGCAGCCAACCTTCCACCCCACCCCCAGTCTCTGCCCAGGCAGAGCACACCCACAGCCTGGTTTGTCCACTATGGGTGCCCTTTGAGGGAAAGGCTGTAAGAGCTGCCTGCCCAGAGAATGTAGAGGCCAAGGTGGCTCTTGGGGCTCAAAGGTCTCCTGTCCCAGTTGGCATGCCACCCCCTCACTGACCTCACTGCCCCATGCAGCTTCATTACTTGGGAGGGATTTTCAGTCATTAGGTACCCCGTGGGATCACTTTGCCCAGGCCTGGAGCTGGCTTGGGACAAGGAGCAGACTCAGACTGAGATGTGACCCAGCCCTGGAGGCTCCTGGGGTGGAGGGCACTGAGCAGAGGAGACAGGGTTGAAGGGGTCCTGAGTGATGAACTGGGCTCTGGGTTTTAAAAATCTTTAAAAAATTGACTTGTAAAGCATTTGGCCTTTTTTCCCCTGCTGGGCCTCACCTTATTGCTAGTTACTTTTCCTCCATCATATTCGAGCTTGGTAATTTCATATATGTGGATAATTTACTTTTGATTATATTCACCCCCATTGCCCTCTCTTATCCCTGTCTCACTCCTTCTAAACCCTTTCTTCCCATCTAGCCCCCCTATTTTCATAAGTTTTTATTTGTTTAGGCTTTTAAAATTTATTTATTTTTTATTGACAACTTCCATAATTGTAGACAATAACCCATGGTAATTCCCTCCCTCCCCCACTTTCCCCTTTGAAACTCCACTCTCCATCATATCCCCTACCCCTCTCAATCAGTCTCTCTTTTATTTTGATGTCATCGTCTTTTCCTCCTATTATGATGGTCTTGTGTAGGTAGTGTCGGGCACTGCGAGGTCATGAACATCCAGGCCATTTTGTGTCTGGAGGAGCACGTTGTAAGGAGTCCTACCCTTCCTTTGGCTCTTACATTCTTTCCCTGAGCCTTGGAAGATGTGATAGAGATATTTCAGTGCTGAACACTCCTCTGTCACTTCTTCTCAGCACCATGGTGCCTCCTGAGTCATCCCAAGGTCACCACCATATGAAAAGAGAAGCTTCTCTAGCCAAAAGTGAGAGTAGCATTAATATATGGGTGTGGACATTAAGAAAAGTGCTTACTGGGCAATTTGGTGAGCATAGTAGATACATTTAGCAAGTCACCAGCAGACATTACACCTCTAGGGCTCATGACTACCAGTGTTGTAGGTTTTCGGTATCAGGGATGTATTCCCTCCCATGGAGTGGCCCTCCAGTCCAATTAGAAAGCAGTTGGTTTCCCCTATAACAGACATGCCACTATTGCACCCATTGGCTCATTTGGCCTAGCTGGCCAAATTTAAGACTTGCAATGTCCACAGTTGAGAAATCACCACTGGTGATTTCTCTCTCTCCCATTGAACTGCATACAGTATAGCTTTTTCCAGCTTTCTGTCAGCTGGTCTCCATGGAGAAGGTTTTCAGCTCAGCTCCAGCAGGATTTCTCAGTGACCTTGCAGCCTAAGTATGTGGAGTCTTCAGCAACAGAGTCTTACCATCTATTCCTAGTGGAAAACCAAGGGCCTTGGCAGTGGCCTGTAATGTTTTGGTGGTATCAGTGACTTCCTTGGCCAACAGCTCACTGAAAGGTATCCCATCCCTGGCCCTGAAAATTTTCTAGTAATGATCTATGGCTTCTGAGTGTTCAATTGTCCAAAAAAGTAGGTTTCCACATGACTAATTTATATCCTCTTAGATTTTGATTAGCCCTCCCTCTACCTTTCCATTCCTCAATCTCTTCCCCTGACCTCACTTAGGCCTTTTCACCCCCATTAATCTGTTCTTCTACTTACATATATATGCAATACCATCCTATTAAGACCCCTGTCCCTCCTTTTCTATTCCCTTTATATCCCCTTTCTAGTTTACTGGCCTCTGCTACTGAGTTTTATTCCTACACACATATAAGTTCAATCATTTGTAGCTAGGATCCACATATGAGACAGAACATGTGACATATGACTCTTTAGGCCGGGGTTACCTCACTAAGTATAATCCTTTCCAGATCCATCCATTTTTCTGCAAATTTCATAATTTCATTTTTCTATTTTTAAATTTCGTTATTGATTTGAAAGCAGAGAGAGATAGAGAGAAGAGAGACAGATAGAGAATGGACATGCCAGGGCCTCTAGCCACTGCAAACAAACTCCACATGCACGTGCTCCTTGTGCATCTGGCTTACATGGGTCCTGGTGAATCAAACCTGGGGCCTTTGGCTTCATAGGCAAATGCCTTAACTGCTAAGCCATTTCTCCAACCCTCATAATTTCATTTTTCTTTACCACTAAGTAGAACTCCATTGTGTAAATGTGCCACATCTTCATTATCCACTTATCAGTTGAGGGACATCTAGGCTGATTCCATTTCCTAGCTATTCTGAATAGAGCAGCAATAAACATGGTTGAACTCTAAGGTGGTGAGATGAGTCCTCAGGACATATGCCTAGGAGTGGTATAGCTGCGTCATATGGTAAATCTATTTTTAGCTGTCTCAGGAACCTCCACACTAATTTCCACAATGGCTAGACTAGGTTACATTCCCACCAACAGTGTAGAAGTGTTCCCCTTTTTCCACATCCTCACCAGCATTTATGGTCATTTGTTTTCATGATGGTAGCCAATCTGACAGGAGTGAGATGGAATCTCAATGTAGTTTTAATCTATATTTCCCTGATTGCTAGAGATGTAGAACATTTTTTAGAAGTTTATATGCCATCTGTATTTCTTCTTTTGAGAACTCTCTATTTAGTTCCAAAGCCCATATTTTAATTTGATTGTTTGATTTCTTATTATTTAATTTTTTGAGTTCTTTGTATATCCTAGGTATTAATCCAACCTTTCACCCTAATATAGTGTTCATCCTTTGTAGAAAGGTGAGTTTCTTGGAGGCCACAAATTGAAGGATCCTGCTTTTTAACCCAGTCTGTAAACCTTTGTCTTTTGGTTGGGATATTGAAGCTGTTGATATTGAGTTGTTATTGAAAGGTGTGTATTTATTTTTGTCATTTTTCTTGTTTTGTAGTTCTTCCAGTATTACCTTTGCTCTTGTATTAACTAGTATTTGAGTATGGTTTGGTTTTTCCAGGTTCCTTATATGTGTGCTTTTCTTTCCCTTCAGCATGGAGGATCCTTTTAAGTATTTTCTGTAAAACTGGTTTTGTCTTCAAATATTCCTTTAGCCTGCTTTTGTTGTGGAATGTCCTTATTTCTCCATCTGTTTGAATGGATAGCTTTGCAGGATAAAGTAACCTTGGTTGACAGTTCTTATTTTTCAGAACTTGGGATACATCATTCCAAGCCCTTCTGGCTTTTAAAGTTTGTGCTGAGTAATCTGCTGTTATCCTGATGGGCTTGCCTTTGTATGTAACTTGATTTTTCTCTCTAGCTGCCTTCAAAATATTTTCTTTGGTTTGTGTGTTTGGTAGTTTAATTATAGTATGACGGTCTGTTTGGTGTTCTAAAGGCTTCCTGTATTTGCATTGGCATCTCTTTCCCAATTTGGGGAAATTTTTCTTCTATGATTTTGTTGAAAATGCCTACTATGCCTTTGGAGTGAAATTCTTCTCCTTCTACTATAACCTGAATTCTTACATTTGATCTTTTCATAGTGTCCCAAATATCTTGAAATTCCCATTCATACCTTCCTATTAGTTTGTCTTTCTCTTTGTTGGACTGTATTAGATCTGCCACCTGGTCTTCTAGTTTAGATATTCTGTTCTCTCCTTCATCCATTCTACTGGTGAGATTTTCTACAGAGTTTTTTATTTCATTGACTGTTCTTCATTGCTAGTATTTCTGATTGGTTTTCCTTTATTATTTCTATTTCCTTATTCATGTCTTGTACTGATCTCTTTATTTCATTAAATTGGTTTCTTATGTCTTCTTTGAGTCCTTTGATTTCCTGTTTGATTTCTTTCAGCATATTTTATAATCATAATTTTGAAATCTTTCTCAGGCATTTCCTCTAAATCAGTCTCACTGAAGGTCATTTCTGATACATTAATACTTTTTGGTGGATTTATATTGTCTTGATTTTTTGTGTTTATTGTATTATAATGTAGAGATTTTTGCATCTTGGATTAATGCTTGGGTTTTCTAATTATTTGCACTATTATTAGATGTATCAATCAATCTGATGTTATATATCTTCAGGGTTGGAACTTAAGGTGCTAGGTGTGGCTCTTAAGACTCTCAGAGTAACCACAAAAGTGACCCCAGGTTTTGGGTTTGCCTGAAATGAGAGTATTCTAGTAGGCAAAGTCTAAAATTTAAATAAACGATATACACATTCAATGAAAATAGCATCGAGTATTTATGCAAGAGTAGTTATTGGGCTAGAAAGATTGCTTAGTGGTTAAGGTCCCTGCCTGCTAAGCCTAAGAATGCCAGTTCCAATCTCCAGGTCCCACTTTTAGCCAGATGGAAAGTGATGCAAGGGTACAATGCTGAACTTGCCCACAAGGGGGCGCACACATCTGGATTTTATTCACAGCAGCTGAGAGACTGCTGGTGCGCTCATTCTCTGTCTCCCTCTCCCTCTCTGTCTCTCTCTGTGTCTCTCTTTTAAAAAAAGAGTACTTATTATGACAAACAGATCCTCTAACAAAGTCACAGTCCCTAAGGATGAGTGTTGCCCCACACCCTAAATCCTGTCAACTGGGAGGCTGAGATTTCTGGTCTGTAGAGAGTTCCAAGGTCAGCTTGTGACTGAGTGAGACCCTTCCCCAATGAACGACAGAAGAGGAGACAAAGGCACTATACATCAGGAAGCAACATATGATAAGCTCAAAATATAGCTTATTTAAGAATGGCAAATCCTGCCATCCATCAATTTAACATATAATTTGCCCTGACATGGAAGGTGCAATTAGCACTTCCAATGCAAGCCCGTATAGCAGGCTTATTTGGCGGGTACTTACCTGGTGTAACCTGTTACCTTTCGGGATGGATTTGGTCTCCATTATGCTGTGTGCCCGCTTGCGTCCCTCTTTGTTGCACCGTAGGCTCAGGTAGGCTGGCTGGGTCAGTGGGTCACTGCTTTGATCACCTGTGCTGGGTGCTGCGTAGGTGAGCTCCCTTCCCCAGGTCTCTGGTGCTTGCTGGCACTTGCACTGGTGGTGGGGGGAGGGGAGGCTGTGGATGGTGGTGAAGTTTCTCCCATTGGTCCTCTCAACCCTTTTCCTCACGAGCAGCTCCGCTGGTCTCTGCCTTCTGCCGTCTTCCCTTCGTGTTGCTCGAGTTGGTGAGCAGGCCGGTGTGAGTGAAAAACCCCCTCACCTGGCTTTTCCTGTAGCTTAAGCTGAGCCTGGCGGCTGCAGCCACATGGACCTGGTGCCCCTGCTGCTGGAGCCGCTTCTGCCTGCTTCTGTGGGCTCTGACACTCTGGATCTCTCCTACTTCTCTGCTGTGGTTGATAATTTCTTATACACTTTCCCTTTTTAGTAGAAGAGTGTATTTTGCTGGGGTTTTTTTCTTCTTCTTCTTTTGCTCCCTTAGGCTGCTTTGGTGTGGTTCCTATGCTGCCATCTTAACCGGAAGTTTCTGGTTTTGCTTTTTGAAACCCAGTGATTGAAGTTAGGGTCCCTTGCGTGTGTATGCGGGGGTTTCTGAATATGGACAACTTACTAGTGGCTACACCTCTGAAGAACATGGCTCTCCCCGATTCAGCAACCAGCAACTGCCAGTAGCTCCTTTGGGGTGGGTGGAGAAGCCCTCTACCACCTAGCTGAATCTCTAGCTCTTCTATAACTTTTTTTTGGGGGGGGGTGGTTCAAGGTAGGGTCTTACTTTAGCCCAGGCTGACCTGGAATTCCCCAGGTGAACTCTTCAAACTCACAGTGATCCTCTTACCTGAGCCTCCCAAGTTCATTTCCCTAGTACCCATGTAAAGCCATATGTACATGGTGGCACATGCTTCTGGAGTTGGTTGCAGTGGCTAGAGGCCCTGGAGCACCCATTTCATTCATTTTTTTCTCTCTCTCTCTCTCTCATAAATAATTTTTTTTTTTTTTTTTTTTTTTGGTTTTTCAAGGTAGGGTCTCACTCTGGCCCAGGCTGACCTGGAATTAACTATGTAGTCTCAGGGTGGCCTTGAACTCACAGTGATCCTCCTACCTCTGCCTCCCGAGTGCTGGGATCAAAGGCGTGCACCACCACGCTCAGCTTAATAAAATGTTTTAAAACCAGAAGCCAGCCCTGCACTGTGGGACATGAATGCATGATGTATGCCCCTGTTACCTCTCTGAAGGCTCACAGCCACTGCAGAGGAAACCATTGCATACATGGGCCACTGAACACAGAGGTAATGAGACTAGCCCAGAGACACACTGCTGGGAAGTGGCAGAGGTAAGACACAAACCTGTGACTCACCAATGTCCCTTTACCACTCCATGCTCCCCGCCCGCTACCATCAAACCAGAGCCACACACTTGGGAGGCATCTCAGTGAGATTTCAGCCCACAGCCCCAGCCCTGTGTGTGGGTGCAACAGCCATAATCCGTTACCTCTGCCTCCGCACCATGCCAGCCTAGTGGCCCCAGAGGACTCATTGGGAGTGCCTGTGCCCTCCCCAGGGCCTTATTGTCATTCCTTTACATTAAACTTTTTTTCGTTGTTTTTAGTATGCAAATATTTCCACCATCTGCTTTTCCTTGGCAGAATGCTAGAAATATCTCCCATCCTCTCAAACTCCCTTAGCTTCTGGGGGCTTTGAGTACCTCGGAGCCAAGCAGCCACAGCTCCCAAGGGCCCTCCAAACTCGAAGGCTCTGCTGTCCTTGTGCCAGGCATGCAAATGTTATATGGCCCTGGGTAGAGGGCATTTCCCCTCCTCTCAGCCAGAGTGGGACATGAACAGCCTCACCACTGCCCAGCTGACCCCATCCTGGCTCCAGGATTCAGACCCAGATGGCTGGCAAAACAGACTCTTAGTTTGTGCTCTGAAACCCACAGAGAGGCCTAGGGTAACAGACAGAGGTGACCTGAGAGCCTAGAGACAGGTCCCCCAGATGACTGTCCCCCATCACTGACCCCCAGACCATCCCAGGTCAGATGTCTCCACAGGACTGCAGCTGCCACATGTGTCCTGTGAGACATTCAAGGGAAATTTTCCAAAAGGGAAGACTCTCTCCACTCCCCCACCTCCATGTACCAAAACTCAAGAGTTTCCATGGTGACAGTCAAATTGCAAATCCACCCAAGAGTGAGCTAAAGGGGGAAAAAAAAATAATAAAGCTGGCCCATCCCCAGAGAAGTGGGCCCGGCGCTAAGCTGTCTATCTGCTGCTGAGGATGAGAATCCAACAGAGTGGGGCAGCCCTCCTGGGTATGATGGGAAAACCTCAGGGATGCCTGGGCCTTCCTTCAGTAAGTGGTCCAGGAGTCAGGCTAGCAAGGAAAAGTCTCCCCCTCCTGCCTCACAGTCAGCCTGTGAATCTGTGTGTAGAGACCTCTTCTAAAGACTCAGATGGCTTCTCCCCAGGATTTCCCACCTTCCCCCTGAAGGAAGGCCCAGGCCTGGGCAGAATACAGGCGTTCAGTCCACACCACCCAGGCGTAGGCGAACATTTCAAGGACTTGTGGAGAATGGAAGAGTAGGGGCCAAAGACTTATGAACCTAAAAGCTTTGTTAAAGTTACAGTCCCAGCTGCTTTTCAGGGGGAAAGGTGGCAGTGGGTTTTACAGGGACATCCCAGGACAAGAAGGAGAAAGAGCAGCTTCCTTGGCAACTCAAGGAAGCCGTGACTACTTGGGTAAAGGACATTTGTGAGGCCCGGGTCCCTGTCCAGCCTCTTCTCTGTCTCTTTCCCCCAGTGACGGGAGCCAGGCACTGGCCGACACTGCCAACTTCTTTTGCTCTATGACAGCGGGTTAGAAAGAGGATTTGAGCGTACAGCACCAAGGATTGAGCACACGAGTAAAGCTGCCAGGCCAAGAGATTGTTTGTCTGAAAGCAGAGTCCCTCTGGACAGCTGGCTGGTCCCTGTGCCACGATGCCATTGTGAGTTCAATTGTCCTCAAAAGCTGTCCCCCCTTTTTCCATGGCTGAGTGAGTACTTTGGTCCAGTCGTAGGAAACAAAGAACAAGCCAAAAATGACAGTAACTTGGGGCAGTTTTCTGGATCTTTTTTTTTTAACCCTTGGACAACACAGGCACCCTCAGGGAAGGCTATATGGCACCCGCAACCCACCTCGAGGGCCGCCGTCTTGGACAAGACATACAGCTCACCACAAATGTTGTTCTTCTGGTGTGGCACAGCACGTGTCTAGGGACTCCCAAGCCCACCTCTGTGACATGGACAGTAGATAACAAAATGGGCGAGGATCGTGAAATGGGGTAAATGAGCTTGCCACAGTAACCAACTGGAATGTCTGACCCCACCATCCCCTGTCAAGCCTCCTGGCATCTCCTGTTGGTACCAAATATGCAAATTACACTCAGCATGACAGAGCCCCACACCCAGCCCAGTCACCAACTGCACAGGTCCAAGAAGTCAGCCACAGGGAAGGTGGAATATTCTAGGCCATGAAACAGTGATAGCTCGTGCATCCTCCTCTCTGCCCGAGAGATGGAGAGACCAATGTAGAGGTCAGTGACAGCTCCTCACAGGGACTCTCCCACCACTAGTCTCTGCGGGGCCGCCGTTCCCTCCAGATCCGCTCCAGGGAAACATTAGCCGCCATCCTCCTGGGTTCCTCTACTGACCTACATTGGGGAACGGAAAGCTACTTGCTCTGAGTCTCTGTAACAGGCATCCCACTTCCTGCCTACCTCCTCCCACCCCCTTGGGTCTGGTACCTACAGGGTTGATGTTTAGTCAGCTCAGGGAATGAGTCAAAATGACATAAGTGCTTATCGCAGTGATGCAGTGGGTCTGGACTTAGTGAATGCATGCCCAGTCTGACCTGAGAAGCAGCTCCAAAATGAGTCAGGTTCTCACCTGGGTTTGTCATAAACTATGAAGGGGCAGACTGACCCCCGTACGCCTCATCCCACCTCCTCTCGCCAGAGCAGAAGCCTGGCTGGAGGGGCTCGAGAGGAGCAGCCAGAGCAGAGAAGAAAAGGTCCTGGAGCAGATGGGAAAGGACACGCCCGGAGTCACATGGTCACCACTCCGGTGGAGAGTCTTTTGGGTGGACAAGGGTGCAGGCTTGGCCCTGTAGGTGATGAGAATCCTTAAGAGAGTGACACTGGGATCTGTTGTTGCTGGAGAGGGAGAGTTGACAGGGGCACCCGCAGGTGGGGTCCAGGTGGGACATTGTCATAACTGTCATGACAGGCAGAGGAAACACCTTGGACAAAGCAAGGCCAGGGATGATGGGGAGGAGACAACGGATTGAAGACACTGTAAGTGGTGAATCAGGCTGTGAGGACCAAAAAGAGGCAAGCACTGTATCATTACCAGACCTCCTGTGATGGTACCTACCGTGCGCCAGCCATTCGGCTGAGAAGCCCAGGGCTAAGACTCTCTTAGGGCTTGCTTCTATAACCAGAGAGTCCCTTGGCTGAAAAGTGACATAAGCTAGAGGGACAAGATTTTCTAGAAGACTCTGGATCCAGATGGAAGCCCTGTTTCCTCCACCTGTACTTATAGCGGATTTCTTTGACTGACCAAGAGCTTCCTCCTGCTGTGTGCTAATGCAATCTCAGAATGCACGCATGCCGCTCCAGGGAAAGCTCCACAGATCCAGTGAGGCATGTTAGCCACCCTTGATAGAGATTGGTTCTGTTAATCTTATCTTCCCCCAAACAAGAACCTTCAGCTCAGGGTGGGAGAAGGAAGATGCACTTGCTTAAGCATCCAGCACAATGCCTCTATCAAGACTCAACCCACCCACCTCCCACTGGAACCAGCATTGCAAAAGAAACCAGACAGCTTCGATTCCTGTCCCATCCCCTGAGTCAGTCTACCTGTGGGAGAGAGCTGGTTACCCATCTCCCACCCCTTTCTGTGCAGTCGTACTTGTGCTTTATCTGGGTTTTTAAGCTTCTGCCCCAATTTCAAGAAACTGAACTGGAGTCACAGATCACGCAGTATGGTTTAGGCTGTGTAAGCCCAATCTCAAAGAAGCACCCAGCCCCGCCTCATAAGGTTGGCACGCGGATGTGCACCCCTTGTGTTTAAAATTAAAATAGAATGTTTGAAGGATGAATATATCCTGTATTACGACGCCCACTGTCGATGAACCAGCCAAATATGGTCTCTCTGAATGCAGGAAAGAGGGTGTTCACCGAGAGCTCCCTTCGCACCCTCACTGAGACTCCAGCCGTCATCCCAGCTCCCTCTGTGTTCGTGATGCCCCTGTGCATTGCTGGTGAGCTGGCATGGGGAGCCAGGACTGCTGGTTCCCCGTGCAGTTCTTTGTGTGGAATGAGAGCGGTTAGGGACCTGGGCTCCGCAACTTCGCTGACTGCCATGGACACGCGCCTCACTTTCCTCCCCTGAGACGGAGCAGCAATATTTACCATCTCACGGACTTGTTCTGAAGTTCAGTGAGTTCATATCCATGAGGTGCCTGTCATGCTGCCCAGTGGTTGGCTGTGATAGGATTCTCATCCCTGCGAGTGTGGCCTTTGGCCTCTAGGACTGCCCCATAGAGGTCGCAGAGCCACTTTCCCTGTACCAAAGGTGATCATCTACTCCAGCCAGGCAGAAGGGGTCCAGTTCTGTAACAGGGAGAGGGTAATGCATAGAGATGGCTGGCCAAGAGGCAAACCTTCCCTCTGCTGGTGCTGGGTACACAAGGCCTTCCTCCCACCTCCTCACAACAGGTTTGGCTTCTCTGACCAGCAGAAAGGAACACACACATCTTTCTTTCTTGTGTCCAAAAGAGCTGGCTGAGGCATGAGGAGCCATCTTACCGTGGCAGGAGACAGGCCTTCCCTTGCCCGCTCTGTCCTAGCAGTGGCCAGCAGGCTGACCTCCTCTGCTGTGTCTGTGTTTTCCAGTGGTTTCCAGTGACAGTGACAGCGACTCGGATCTCAGCTCCTCCAGTCTGGAGGACAGACTCCCGCCCACTGGGGTCAGGGACACAAAAAGCGACAATCAGAGGGTGGACCCAGGTAAGCACGGGAAGTCAGCTGTTTCCAGCGCCCTGGTGCATAGGGCACAGAGTGGCTTTGCCGCTTCCCATCTGATGGCTCCAAAGTTGCCCCAAGTTAGCAGGAAGGAGTGGGCCTGGGGATGGGCCCACCTGGAACACTGCCGAGAAACAGAGCCAGAAGCCAGACTCATGCCGGAAAGACAGGAGGCAGGGCCAGCCAGATCTCGGCCTCTGTACACACTGACTCCGAGTGAGTTTCCCTGTCAGTGCTCCCCAGCTGAGATTTTGTCTTCTGAGTGGCAAGGGATATGGAAATCAGGCACACAAGTTCCCTGAACCAGGTTCCTTCTGCCATGAAATTGCAAGGGGATCCCCAGTATGTGCCATTGTCCCCTAGCTGGCATATCCACCAAGGAGATGGTGCTGAGGGTCACCAGAGTCCTATCTGATGCTGATATGTCTGAGCCTGCTCCGTGACTTTCTCATAGGAGGGAAGGTTAATTTGGACATAGAGGTAGAAGGAAAAAAAAAAGGGCCTTGGAAAGAAAAAGGAAGGCAGTTTCCTTCCCTTTAAACATGCAAAGGGCTTTGTTCAGATGCTGTGGGTCAGAACTGAAAAGTCTTTGAAGGGAGTTATGGGAAGGTTGGTTTTAGTGTATAAAGAAAGAGCTTTATATATAAAACAACTCCCCCAAACTGGAATGAAATCCTTATCCTGGAGCCAACACTATGATCTCCTGCCAGAGCTAAGGTGGAAGGAATTCCTGTGGGGAATAAAAGTTCAGGCTCCATAAGAGATGGTAGATGCAAGAGATGGAAACCGTCCCTGAGCCAGGCACCAGCAGCCCAAAGACTTCCCATTAGGAAAATGTCAGAGACATTACCTACCAGCCTTGGTTTCCAAGGCTGCCTTCTCCATCCTTCTATGTGACAGCTCTTGTTCCCTCCCTTCACACTAGCTCTCAGCTGTGCCCAAGCCAGGCTACACGGGAAGGGACTGGGTGAAATACTACAGGTCTCATATCTGTTCTAAGCTGAATAGGACTAACGCCATGTTGGAATGAGGGGCCTTTTTATTTTTATTTATTTTTTGAAGTAAGGTCTCACTCTAGCTCAGGCTGACCTGGAATGCACTATGTAATCTCAGGGCAGCCTCGAACTCATGGCCATCCTCCTACCTCTGCCTCCAGAGTGCTGGGATTAAAGGCATGCACCACCATGCCCAGCTTCCTTTTTATTTGTTTAGGTTAGCATACAAAGTAATGGCTTTCATCATGACGCCTTTATGCATTACATTTTGTCATTCATTCCTTCTTTGTGGCCTTCCTCCATGTCCCCTCCCCTCAGCTGGTTCCCTTCATTCCCCCTTAGGTACCCCGCTTCTTTTTTCTTATCATATATATTCCATCACCCTCTCTATTTCTTCCCCTCCCTTGAGATCTCTTCCTTACCTCTCATGATCCTCTTTCAATTTTTGTAACCTACACACACACACACACACAAACCTGCCTATATGAGTGAGGAGGCCATAGTGAGTAAACAGCAAGTGATATGTTAACATCACCTCACTCTGACTGGGTTTCCTGAAATATATGCCCTCCCCCTCCAGCCTCATTCAGTGAGGGCAGAAAAAGCTGCTAATGGCCAACTTTCCTGTCAGTAAAGTGTTACTTAGTCAAACAGCCTAGGGCCCATCAGCAGAGGCTGAGGGTGGGGTCTGGCAAGTACAGAGCAGCCTTGTGGGCGGGGCAGCGCCCAGGGTGAGGGCTTCTGGGCAGATAATCCATATTTACCCATCATAGCTCCAGATGGGAGTTAGCCGGCTTCTTGCTGGGCCAAGCTCAGCTCTGACTCTGTGCTAATCCATATGTGACACTTGCAGGTGGCAGCATGGAGTCCCGCAGGACAGGGCTCCCCTGCCCACCCCGCCACCTCTCAGGGAGCCAGAGCAGCCTGGCCAGTGAGACTGGAGCAGGATCTGTAGACTTACAGACCGGCACCCCACCCCGGCCTGAGCCCAAGGGCCCTGGTAAGTACCACATCATGCCTGCTGACCCAGCATCTACCTCCTCAGGTGGCCCTCCTCCTCCTCATCATCATCGTCACTTCTCAACAACTACACAGTGGTAGATGACCTTTTCATCATGCCAGACAGTGGGGAACAAAGGTCAGTCAGACCCATCCCTGCCAGCACTGAACAGAGATGGACCCAAAATGACAGCAGCCATCCCTGTCCATACTCAGCAGTTAAAGCAATGGTCTGACCTTCCCTGTTGCAGAGCACATGTAGCCTGTAAGAGCCTCTCTTTGTCTCTGTAACAGTCACGAACACTCACTCAAAGTGTACCTATAGTCCACATCCTCCTTCCTCTTCCCTCTCCTACACCATGGTTCCCCGGAGGCCACAGGGCATTCAGGAGGGAGACAGCAGTGGGTAGGTCCCCTCCCTGTAGCCTCCTGAAGCCCTTCCCAGGGGGCAGTTGGGGATGGAGCAGGCTGAGTTCCAGTCTGCACTCCATCAGGGGAACTGTTGCAGTGTGCTAGGGACATCAGCCATGAACCCTTGGCAGGAATTCTCTCATCACTGAAGTGTCCCTCCCAGGGCGCCGGCTCTGAGTAGGTCCTCAGGAAACGTCCAGTCATAGCTGGGGGAGGAGGGAGGGTCGTGTGGTCCAGTATATAGAGTTTGGGGTTAAGCATTTCTGCAAGGATCGACCTAGAGAACTTCCATCTCTGGTCCTCTGCTCCTTCCAGCATCCTGAGACTCACTGTTGAAGATTCCGTTTAGACAGGCAGACTGAAGCACAGCCGGAAGTGGCAGGCCTGTGAGCACACAGCACAGTTAAGCAGGGCTGACCTCGAACACTGGCTCTCTCTTCGTCCCCCACCCCCAGGCAGGGCAGCAGCCACAGTCACTGGGAATGTCCCAGGTAGGCCTGCCCCTGAGGCTAAGCTGTCACCGAGCCAGAAGCACCTTGGCTCACTGTGTAGTGAGTGGCCTTTTTCTCTCTTTCTTTCAAAGGTAAAAGACCCACCTGGGCAACTCCCCACTGCTGATGTCGTCTCCAGTGCATGGAGCAATGGAGCAGACTTTCAGGAGGAAGAGTGTGAGAAAGAGAAAGTGGATCCAGACTTCCAGGCTCCTTCCTGAAAGGCCTTGAACCCTTCATAGCACCACAGTGGCCTTGACCTCCAACTCTGCAAACCAGCATTTGGGGACTGCATCGGCTTGCCTCCCCACTCAGTGCCTTGTTGCTCCCTTCTGAGCCGGAACCTCCTCCTCCACCACACCCCTCCCAGCCACTCCTCACAGCCGCTGACCTTTATTTATTGCCTCCCTCGCCCATCCGAGTTGCCTTGGCCTGTGTTTCAATGTGCTTATTAGCTCGTGAGCTATGCCGAAAGGGCTTTCCCTTGTGCACAGCAGTTCTGATGGAGCCGCCAGTCAGGCCTTTGCACACTTTATACCCTGAGAAAAAAAATCTAACCTAGAGTGTTACCCTGAAGAGCAGAGCATAGAGCCTAGAGGAGGCGGGATAAGAGTTGGCCTGCCCTTTCCCTCATCTTCAGCTGGGAAACAGGAGCCCCACAGGGTCCTCCGCCACACAGGCCCCAGAGCTGAGTTTTTAACCTGGCTCCTCCTGGGAGTTCTCGGAACCCCTCGTTAGCCTCTAGGTGTTTGCTGACCTGGGCACCCAGCTCTTGTGAGACATTAAGACACTTCTTTCTCTTCAGTAGGTTCTGGTTGGCGTGAAAAGTATTCAAAGTGCAAATGCTTCTGGAAAGCCCTTCCGTGGAAAGTGTGTGTGTGTGTGTGTGTGTGTGTGTGTGTGTGTGTGTGTGTGTGTGCGTATCCTCCCTCCTGCCCCTGCCACGCTGTGCTCTTGCAGTGCTTTCTTAGCTTTTTGGCCTTTGCTGCTGGCAGAAGGCAAAGAAACACTGTTTCCCTGTGACACGCAATGCTTCAGAGTGAAAATAATAAAGACAGGAATCTGCATTGAGCCAGTGTGTTTGATCAAAAGACTACAGTCTTTCGCATGGCCAGAGACATGCCTCAGTGGTTAAAGGTGCTTGCAAAACCTGATGGCCTGGGTGGTCCCCCAGTACCCACATAAAGCCAGACACCCAAAGTGGCACATGTGTCTGGAGTTGGTTTGCAGTGGCAGGAAGCCATGGCATACCCATCTCTCTCTGTTTCTTTCCTCTTTCTCAAATAAAGTATTAATGCAAAACAAAAAGACCACCATCACTGTGTTTCTGAGCTATGTCAGAGAGCAGTGGATGCAAAAAAAAAAAAAAAAAAGTGTGTACCACTAACTTGCCAAAACCCTTCCTAAGCTGCAGGAGGAAGAATGAGCTGATGGAGGTGTCTCAACAGCTCACAGCTCCAAGGCTGAATGGGAAAGGCAAGGCCATCTGCGTGAACAGTAATCATCAAAATGGACTAGACAGGCAGATGTGCACCTGTGAAAAAATGTTTTCTGAGTGGACAAACTTCTGGTTGTGGTAGACCAGGCACATACGTAATTTCTTCTATCCCCCCAAAGCCCACCAAGGGGATATAAAGGAATTAAAATGACATAGACCACAGAGGAAAAAACAAGAAGTGAGAGCTATTTGGAAGATGGGACATGTTCAATGTCAGCTCCACACCCTCCTCCCACCCATGTCCATGCCAACTTCTTCCCCATCATTCCCCAGTGCTCAGTGCCTGGAGGGACCAGCTGTCACCCCTAAGGAGGAAGTTTAAGGAGGGTCTGAAAATACTTTTTTTAAAAAAAGAAATGGCTAGAGGGGCTGGGGATGATCTTCAGTGTAGGGTGATTGCTTGTCATGCAGGAGCCCCTAAATTCCATCTCTAGTGCCTCACGATGGAATCAGGGAGGGCCGGGCGTGGTGGCACATCCTTTAATCCCCATTCTCAGGAGGCAGAAGTAGGATCACCTGAAACTAGTGAGTTCCAGGTCAGCCTGGGCTAGAATGAGACTCTACCTACTCAAAAAAAAAAAAAAAAAAAAAAAAAAAACTAAAAAAGGGCTAGGGGCTGGAAAGATGGTTTACTGGTTAAGGCACTTGCCTGCAAAGCCAAAGGATTCAGGTTTGATTCCCCAGGTCCCACATAAGCTAGATGCACAAAGTGACGCATCTGGAGTTTGTTCGCAGTGGCTGGAGGCCCTGGCATGTCCATTCTCTCTCTCAAATAAATTAAATTAAATTAATATTTTTTTAAAAATGAGCCATTCACAGTGTCACATGCCTTTAATTCCAGCATTCGGGAGGCAGAGGTAGGATTCCCATGAGTTCGAGGCCATCCTGAGATGACATGGTGAATTCCAGATAAGCTTGGGCTAGAGTGAGACCCTACCTCAAAAAAAAAAAAAAAAAGAAGAAGAAGAAAGAAAGAAATACAGGGAGTATTAATGGAGAGGGTTATTTTCTCTTTTATTTAAATATATACATATTTTTAAAAAAGAAGATGTGATAACCCACCTGCCAGGTTCTACTCCTGGCCTGATGACTGTCCTTCCTGTCCCTGATAACAAGTCTCCTAGTGGCCAAAGGTAAACTAGAAAGGTTCTGGATTAGAGACCTAAGCTCAGCACGAGGCTAGGGAGAGTGCCTTTGCTAAAATCAGGGAAACCCTCAGGCCCCTTTGCTAACAGCTAGACCTACTCTCAGCCACCGTCCCCCAAGAAAAGACACTGTAGAAGCTCTCTCCAGTCTCCACAGGGAGGCCAACCCATATGCACAGAGCAGTCTACTGGCCTTGTGAGAACAGCCAAGGGGGCTGGAGGAGAGGAGATGGCTTAGCGGTTAAGGCATTTGCCTGCAAAGTCAAAGGACTCTGGTTCAATTCCCCAGGACCCACATAAGCCAGATGCACAAGGGGGGCACATGCATCTGGAGTTCCTTTGCAGCAGCTGGAGGGCCTGGCACTCCCATTCTCTCTCACTCTGTCTCTACCTCTTTCTCTCTCTCTTTCTCAAATAAATAAATAAAATATATTTTAAAAAAGAACAGCCAAGGGTACCCAGCACTTAACAAGGCACAATAACCATAAACAGAGTTTCCAGCAAACAGGAAAAAGAAGTCAGAGACACTCTCTGAAGATACCGCACCCCTCACCCACCCTAGTTGGCCTTGGCCTGAAGCAAGAGAACAGAGGAGCTGGAGCTCAGAGGTAGCATGCACAAGGCCCTGACTTCTATCAGTATATGGTTATTTAAAAAAAAAAAAAAAAGTGTTAATGCTGATTAAAATTTAAAAATGTAATGATATAAATTTTTAAACATGTGAAAAAGGATGGAAGATGAGAGAAGTGATAAATCTCCCAGGAAGAAAAACAAACAGTTATGAAAGGGCTGAGGAAGATGTGGCTTAGTTGGCAGAGTGCCTACTAGCATGGTTGGGGGCTTCAGTATCACATGAACCTGGATGTGGTAGCACAGACCTAGGAGCAAGAGGATCAGAAATTCAAACCCACCTGGACTACATAGTCTAAGGCCAGCCTGGGAGTTTGAAGTCTACCTGAGCTATATGAGACACTGTCTCAAAAATAAGAAAAAGAGGTCTGGAGAGATGGCTTAGCAGTTAAGTGCTTGCCTGTGAAGCCTAAGGACCCCGGTTGAAGGCTCAATTCCCCAGTATCTACATAAACCCATTCCCTCTCTCTCTCTCTCTCTCTCTCTCTGCCTCTTTTCTCTGTCACTCTCTCAAATAAATAAACAAAAATAAACAAAACATTTTTTAAAAAATAAAAAAAAGGAAAAGAAAACCCAGGTATAAAAGAAAAGGGAGCTGGAGAGATGGCTCGCCAGGTAAAGGCACTTGCTTTAAAGCCTGATGGCCCAGGTTCAATTCTTCAGTACCCATGTAAAGCCGGATGCACAAAGTGGCACATGCATCTGGGGTTTATTTGCAGTGTCAGGAAGCCCTGATGTACCCATATTCTCTCTCTCTCTCTCTCTCTCTCTCTCTCTCTCCCTCTGTGTGTGTGTGTGTGTGTGTGTGTGTGTAAATAAAAATATTTTTTTAGGAGCTAAAGAGATGGCTTAGCAGTTAAGGCACTTGCCTCCAAAGTCTAACAACCCAAGGTCCATTTCCCAGTACTCATGTAAAGCCAAATGCACAAAGTGGCACATGCATCTGGAGTTTGTTGGCAGCAGCTAGAAGCCCTGGCACATCCAGTTTCTGTCTCTCTCTCTCTGTCTCTCTGTGTTTGTAAATAAATAAATAAATTTTAGGGCTGGAGAGATGGCTTAGAGGTTAAGGCGCTTGCCTGCTAAGCCTAAGGACTCAATGTTCCACTCTCCAGGTCCTGCATAAGCCAGATGCACAAGGTAAAGCAAAGGCACAAGGTAGCACACGTGCACAAAGTGACACACGTCTGCAGTTCGATTGCAGTGGCTAGATTCTCTTAATCTCTCTGTCATAAAAATAAATAATTAGGGCTGGAGAGATGGCTTAGTGGATAAGGTGCCTGCCTGCTAGGCCTAAGAACGCTGGTTCCAGTCTCCAGCGGTTCCAATCTCCAGGTCCCACATTTAGCCAGATGCAAAGTGATGCAAGGGCGCAATGCCGCACTTGCCCACAAGGGGGCGCACACATCTGGATTTCGTTCACAGCAGCTGAGAGACTGCTGGTGCACCCATCTCTATCTGTCTCCCTCTCCCTCTCTGTCTGTCTGTCTCTCTCTCTGTGTCTCTCTCCAAAAATAAATAATAAAAAATAAAAAATAAGTTTAAATAAATAATTAATTCTAAAAATATTTTTTAAAAGCCAGGTATGGTGGCACATGCCTTTAATCCCAGCATCCAGAGGAGGCAGAGGTAGGAGAATCACTGTGAATTCAAGGCCAGCCTGGGACTATAGAGTGAATTCCAGGTCAGCCTGAGCTAGAGTGAGACCCTTCCTCGAAAAACCATTAAAAAACAAAGGTTTAAAAGAAAATTTAAAAAAGAAAAAATCAGGTGTAGTGGCACATACCTTTGATCCCAACACTTAAGAGGCAGAGGTAGGAGGATCAGTGTGAGTTCAGACCAGCCTGAGACTACATAGTGAATTCCAGGTCAGCCTGGGCTAGAGTGAGACCCTGCCTTTCAAAAAAAAAAAAAAAAAAAAAAGGAGAAAGCTCTCAAGTGCCTGGCACAGTATGACCCTCACACCAGTGCAGACCCTGCAGCCATCATGAACTTGGTATACCCACCCAGTAGGAGAATCAAGGCCTACAGGGGAGTGTGACACCATTCCTTCTGTGTGCTACAACCCAACTTTTCTCTTTCTAGCTGGGCAGGGCTGAGTCTACCTGTAACATGCCTCTAGGAGAGACAATATATATATATATTCTCCAATAATTTTTTTAAAGGAAGAAAATATATACCTAAAATTTGAGATTTGCAAACAGCAGAACATTATTCAGCAGTGAAAATGAATCCACATGAAAGAGCGAAGAATATCAAAGTTTGGTGGGCAAAGAGGCAAATGGATCAAAATGAATGCATTATGACACCATCAACATAGAGCTCATCAAATGGACAAGGATCCTATATTGAAACATGCTGTGGACGGTGGAAGAACAGGCATACTCTAGAAGGATAAACAGCAGGCTCAAGCCACAGCCTAAGAGGAAGAGGAGTGTAGTAAGAAGGATTTCAGTCTGATTGGCTTTATTAAGTAGGGTGATGGGAGGCAGTTTATGTTGCTGTTGTTTGTGCTGTTTGGGAGCAGTCTTTTGTTTTGTTGTTTTTTTTAAGGGAGGAAATGGTTTATTTTGGCTTACAGTTCAAGACTACAGTCCCTCATGGCAAGGAAGGCTTGGAGGCAGGAGTGAAATGCTAGCATCCGGAATCAGGCAGCGGAGTACAAACAGGAAGTGGGGCCAGGCTATAAAATCTCTCTGAGTCCATCCCTAGTGACCCATTTACCTCCAGCAAAGCTTCATCTCCTAAAGGTTCCACAACTTTCCCAAAGTATGTCACCGGCTGGGGACCCAATGTTCCAACACTTGAGCCTATGAGGGACGTTTTGCATTCAAACCATGACATTCTGCTTGTTTTAAGGTTTGTTTGTTTGTTTGTTTTTGAGAGAGAAAATTGGCATGCCAGAGCCTCAGCCACTGTAATTGAACTCAAGACATTTGCACCACCTTGTAGGCATGTGTGACCTTGCACTTGACTCACCTTTGTGCATCTGGCTAACGTGGGATCTGGAGAGTTGAACGTGGGTCCTTCGGATTCACAGGCAAACATCTTAACAGCTAAGCCATCTCTCCAGCCCGGTTTGAGTTTTTTGAAACAGGGTCTCACGGTATAGCTCTAGCTGGCCTGAAACCCACTACATAATGAGGCTAATCTTAAATTTGCACCAATCTTCCTTCTTCTGCCTTCTGAGTACTGGGATTACAAGTGTGTGGCCACCACACCCAGCTGAGAGGTATATACATAATATTTATAATGTAGCATATGTTTAACACATTTACATGTATTTCTGTTTTCATTATTATATTTGCATTATATCTGAAATCCTTCAAATAAGCCACTTAACCATAAACTAGGTCTGAAAAGATGGCTCAGTGATTAAAGGCACTTGCTTGCAAAGCCTGTTGGCTTGGGTTCAATTCCCTGGTACTTATGCAAAACCAGATGCACAAAGTGGCTGTGGTGATTTGAGTCAGATGTCCCCGATAAAATTCTGTGTCCTCAGCTGATGGCAATTTGGGAGGTGGAGCCTTGCTGGAGGAGGTGTGTTGTTAGGAGTGGGGAGATGTCTCAGAAGTTAAAGGTGCTTGCGGTGTTACAGCCAGCTCCCCCTTGCCAGGGCTCAGCTCACTCTCCTGCTGCCGTTTTCCATCTGCTGTAGCAAGGAGGGGATGTCCAGCCTCTGCTCATGCTGTACCTTTCCCTGCCATCATGAAGCTTTCCCTTGAGACTGTAAGCCAAACTAAGAACTTTGCCCCCTGCTTTTGTTGCTTTTGGTGGGGTGCTTTGTCCCAGCAATGAGGAGGTGATTACAACCAGTGATGCGTGCACCTAAAATGCATTTGCAGAGGCAATAGGTGTTGGCATGCCCATACTCTCTCTCTCTTTCTGTCTCTCTCCCCCCTCAAATGCATATATAAAAAGAACTTCAAACTGTTTATAAAATTTTAACCCTCTAGAACAAAGGGAAAAACAGGCCATATACAAAAGATCAGGAATTAAAATGACCTTGACATTCTCAAGGCAAAGTTTGAAGCCAGAACACACTGAAGCAGTATCTTCCAAATTCCGTAGATTTTTGTTTTGTTTTGCAAGGTAGGGTCTGGCTCTAGTCCAGGCTGACCTGGAATTCACTGTGTAGTCTCAAGCTGGCCTCAAACTCACAGCGATCCTCCTATCTCTGCCTCACGAGTGCTGGGATTAAAGGTATGTGCCACCACTCCCGGCTTCTTCCAAATTCTGAAGGGAAACCATCTCCAAGGTAGACCTAGCCAGCTAAACACCAGCAGAGTGTGAAGAGAGAATGAAGACATTGTCAGACAGGTGAGTGCTTGAAAATTCTCACCTTAGACAACTACAGCAGAATGTGCTCCAGCCAGACGAGACAGCCACAGAAGAGGGTGCAAGTGACATGGGGGGAGAGGCATGGGGGGAGAGGCAGAGGACCCCAGGGTGATGTAGAGCTCTGGAATTGCCTGACTGGAATATGGGGACAGAGGAGAAAGGAAAGGAAATGCAAGAAGCATCTCTGTGTTTGGGAGATTTTACCCATGACATAATTGTATATGTCATGAAAAATCATGAAATAGTGGCTGGGGAGATGTCTCAGAGGTTAAAGGTGCTTGCATGCAAAGCCTGTTGGCCCAGGTTCAGTTCCCCAGCCAGTTAGATGAGCATTTGTTTGCAGTGGCAAGAGACCCGTGTGTGTGTGTGTGTGTGTGTGTGTGTTTTAAATAAATAAATAAAAATTTATTTTAAAAATATAAGAGCAAGCTGGGCATGGTGGTGCACGCCTTTAATCCCAGCACTTGGGAGGCAGAGGTAGGAGGATCGCAGAGAGTTCAAGGCCACCCTGAGACTACATAGTGAATTCCAGGTCAGCCTGGACTAGAGTGAGACCCTACCTCAAAAAAATAAAAATAAAATAAAATAAGAGCAGTAGGGCAGGAGACACAACTCAGCAGTTAAGGTGCTTGCCTGTAAAGCTTAACAACCAGGGTTTGATTCCCCAGTACCCACATAAAGCCAGATGCACAAAGTGGCACAAGTAGCCGGAGTTCATTTACAGGGGCTAGAGCCTCTGGTGCTCTCTCTCTCTTTTTCTCTCTCTCTCTCTCTCTCTCTCTCTCTGCTTGAAAATAAATAAACTAAAAATTTTTAAAAATACAAGCAGTAGATACAAAAATGTGATACAAGTGAGCTAAAAGTTCTCAGGGTTGCCTAGGGAGGCACTTGAAGTGGGCAGGGATTGCTGTTTTGTTACAAGCCTGGCAGGACAGCTTCCCATTCAAAGCTATGTACTCATTTCATCTGAAACACTGAAATATGCTAATGGAAAAAATACATACCAAACTCCTGATAAACGCAGAAGGGGTGGGTGGAGGCAGTGAGGGCCTGTCAGGCAGAGAAAATACAACCTTATAAATCCAGGAGCTCCTATATCAACACACCAGCCTGTGCGTTCCTGCACCTTCACTTTGAGCACAGGTGTGTCTCTGAGCAGGACCGAAGCTCTCTCCGCCCTGATTCATCTCCACCTTCAGCGCCCACCAGACTCCACGCCTGGACCAGACCCAGTCCAGAGAGGGATCCGCTCCCTGCAGCCCCCTAGGCAAATCCCAAATGTGCTTCTTAGAGACAGGTTCCTCTCAAAGGAATCCTGGTTATCTCTGCTTTAAGGTAGAGGTGGAATTCAGACCCTTCCACAAGGTCTGGGAGGGCCTCCAAAGACAAAGACTACTATGAAAACCAAGAAATCATTTCTTTACAAAATGCTTTTCAGAACCCTGAGCAACCAACTTACCAATTAACTTTGGGAACTTAGCTTCCTATGCTGAGGCATGGGGAATGTTCTGTAATACCTGTCAACATGATGTAGCACAGAAGTGGCCTCATGTGTCTCAAACAGCAGAGAACCTAAAAGGAGTCCCTAAAAGAGGCAGCAGGTGGGGCTGAAGAGATGGATTAGCAGTTAAGGTGCTTGCCTGCAAAGTCTAAGGACCCATGTAAGCCAGACACACAAGGTGACACATGAGCAAGGTCACAAATGTACACAAGGTGGCACATGCATTTGGAGTTCAATTATAGTAGCTGGAGACCATAGTGTACCAATTCTCCCTCTCATAAAAAAGCCAGTCTGTTGGGCTTGCCTCCAAAAAAAAAAGAGGTGTAACACTCGTGAACATTGAGCGTTTGGTTTCCAATCCCAGCTCCATTACTTAGCACCTAAAATTATACACACATCTCTGTGCCTGGGTTTTTCTCATCTCCCTTGATGGGCTGCATGTAAGCATTAAAGCCTGAAAGCCCTGTAGAATTCCTACCCCAAGACCACTGTGTCAAAACTAGCAGCAAGTTATTTCTCCTACAGGACTCAAATATGGTGCCTGCCTCAGTTGTTCAGATGTCTTAAGAAGAGATCACATAAACTGGAGAGGGGGCTTAGTGGTTAAGGCACTTGTCTGCAAAGCCTAAGGACCCAGGTTTGATTCCCCAGTACCCACATAAAGCCAGATGCACAAGGTGGCACATGTATCTGGAGTATTTGCAGTGGCTGAAGGCCATGGTGCACTCATTCTCTCTATCTGCTTCTTTCTCTTGCCTCTCTCTCAAATATATATATATGATATTTTAATAAATAAAAGAGAGTGTGCAGGGCATGTTGCTGGGCCACAGCAAACGTTCCTGCTTTGGGGCTTTGGAAGTGATGCTTGGCACTAATTTGTCCATCAGCTGCTTACCACATAGCTGCTGGGGTCAGGTGCCTCACTTGAACTTGGAGGTTGGAGTTCAGGAGTGCACAAAACACACATGGCTCCTGCCCTCTGCTGCCTTGGAATCCCCCAGCATGCTGTTTAAGGCCAGCACTGGACCCCTCAGCAGAGTCCATGGGTCAGAGGGCTGGAGGCGGGGCCAGGGAGGTGATTCTCACATTCCCAAGAGATACTGACCCTCCCTGTGAGCAGACCCCACTCTGAGGACCGCTGATCATGCACACTGTTTACCTGCAATTCCCAGGGCTCACACAGACTTTAGCAGGGAAGTGTGGGGAGGACACGAGGAGACCAGCCCCCTCACTGGCCAAGGCAGGTACCCCAGCTCTAGCTGACTCCGTGGGGAGGAAGCCTGCTGCTGGGTCCCACCCATGCTGATCCAGCCCCGGAGCTAAGAGCGTCCACAGTGGAATCACCTCAAACAGGCTCAGTATACTTAGAGCTATTTCCAACCCCTCAAAGCAAGGACCATGTCTTTCCCTAATGCAAAAACGCCCACCGTCTAACAGGGCCTCTCCAGGTGGGTTCTCAGGAGCCTGTCTGTTCCTGCTCCTCCTATGAACTGTTGCTCTGTTCTGTTCTGTTCTGCAAGCACAGGGCGCAGCTGGAGTGGGAAGCTGCCAGGGCTCAGAAGCTAGGAAGCCCCACCCCCCAAACCCCCATCAAGGACTCAAGGCGGCACCCTCCCTCGCTTCCCTCCTCCCTGGCTGGGCTTTGTTTGCTGACAACAAACAGACCTCAGTTCCACGGAGCCAAGGCCACAGAGAGGTGAAGCATTTTGCTGCGAGAAAAAAGATAATAGCCATCGTGGCCACCATTTGTGGAGTCAGACACCTGCTACCAGCTTTAGGGAGCCCTCGCCCACCTGCTAGTCACGTACTTTTCCTGTTTCCATTTTACAGAGGGGGAAAGCAGAGAAGTCAAGAGAGCCTGGATTTGCACCCAAGGTGATCAGATGCTAAAGATGGTGCCGGGCTAAAGATGGAGACTGCAGTGTGGGCCTGGGATTTGAGAGAGCAAGTCAGGGTTCTGAGTAGAGGAAGCAGACACAGGCAGAAGGGCAGACTGGCTGTGTCAGCAACACACATGGAAATTTCTAGGTGAATGGGGGAAAGTGTCATGCTGCAGTGTTTTCTACTGTGACAAATGAGCAGTCATGGCAGAGAAGGTTCACCCCCTCAGTGGAAACTGTCTGGTGTCCGTGGTCCAGTGAGACTAAGAATGTCAGATGCTGGGCTGGAGAAATGGCACCTGTAAAGTCTAAGAACCCCGGTTCTATTCTCCAGTACCCATGTAAGCCAGATGCATAAGGTGATGCATGCATTTGGAATGCATTCGTTGTGGCTAGAACCCTTGATGCACCCATTCTCTCTCCATATCTGCCTCTTTTATCTCTCAAACAAGTGAATAAATAAAATACTTAAAAAAAAAAAAAAAGAAGAAGAATGTCAGATGCTAAGGCCAGCCGTCCTTCACTAGCTGAGGATGAGTCTACTGAAGCAGCTATCCCTTCCAGCCATATCTGGGCAGGTTGACTTGAGAGTATTTCCAGAAGCTTCTATCATTCAAGCATCCTCGCCAGACCTTTGGAGCCCAGCAGATCTGAACTCATCAACAATCCCCAAGAGCTGTGGGAGCTGGTCCAGGACACAGATATGGTCCCTAAACTCTAAGAGGGAGCACCACAGTACACAGGCCCCCTAGGTGGGCTCATGAGCCTCCCACAGGTGAGTCACCCTTCTATGGACACCCGTCTGCTCTATGCATGTGTGTGGGTGGTGGCGAGAGGAGGCTAAAATTACATACAATTTATCATTTGAAGTGAATGGTTCAGTAAGATTCATGCACAACACTGTCCAACCATCACTACCATCCATTTCCAGGCCTTTTTCAACATCTCTAAGTGGATCTCTATACCCCACTTCCCCTCTTCCAACCCTAATAACCACTGTCTACTTACTTTAAAAAATACATATATATTAGTTAGTTTATTTTTTTATTTTGCTTTGTGAGGTAGGGTTTCACTCTAGCCAAGGCTGACCTGGAATTCACTATGTGTCTCAGGGTGGCCTCGAACTCACGGTGATCCTCCTACCTCTGCCTCCCAAGCGCTGGGATTAAAGGTATGTGCTAGCATGCCTGGCCCACGCTTTACTTTCTGTCTCTTGTTTCTGACTACTCTAGGTCTTCATTTTGTGAAGCCATATGACATTTGTCCATTTGTGTTGTGGTTTATTTCACTTAGCATGGAGTCTTCAAGGTCCTTCCATGCTGTCGCCTGTGTCAGAATTGCATTCTTATTCCACCATATGGATAATAAGCCACGCATTGCTAACCCAGTCAACTGTTGGATGAGCATTTGATTTGTCTCCACCTTTTGGCTTTTGTGAATAATGCTACTTTCAATACTTTATTGTATACATATATGCGTATGGTGTGCATGTATGTGAGTATGTATGTTCATATGCACATGGAAACTTGTATTGCGTGTCAACATATGCATCAATGTCAGGTCGCTTCCTCAATCACTTTCCACCTTGCTTGTTTGTTTATGATTTATTTTTGGTTTTTCGAGGTAGAGCTTCACTCTAGCTCAGGCTGACCTGGAATTCACTCTGTATTCTCAGGGTGGCCTCAAACTCATGGCCATCTTCCTACCTCTGCCTCCCGAGTGCTGGGATTAAAGGCATGCTCCACCACGCCCGGCTTCTCCACCTTGTTTATTGAGACAGGGTCTCTCACTCGAACCCAGAGCCCTCCAGTTGTACTAGACTACCTAGTCAGCTTTCCCCAGGGACCCTCTTAGCTCCACCCTAAGCACTGGGCTTATAGGTGCAAACCACCTCTCCTGGCATGTCCATGGGTTCTGGTTTCCAAGCTCAAGTTCTCATGCATGCAAGGCAAATGTTGACCGACTGAGCCTTCTCCCAGGTCCTTGTGTTGGATTAACATGATAATTGTTGGATTATATGATAATTCTATGCTACTTGTTCATGTATTTATTGACAGGCTCCTACTACATAGCTCAGGCTGACCTGGAACCTTCACTCCTCCTGCCTCTCCCTTTCCAGGGCTAGGATTTCAGGTGTGCACTGTCATGCCTGGCTTTTCTGTGTTTAATGTCCTGAGGCCCTCCATGTTGTTTTCCACAATGGCCATACCATTTTTCATTCCCTCCCTCCCCAGCAGAGCACAAGGTCTGCCTTTCCTCTTAGAACAGGGCACCATTCTCCCCACTGCCCCTTAGCACCAGTGCCTTGGTGCCCTCAGGGAACAGGTAGGTAGTCTCCGGGCAGTCTGAGCTGCTATCAAGATGGCTGGCGTCCTGCCGGCCTCCTTGCTGTGTGGGCACCCTGCTACCTGCACAGTCCCACAGGGCCCCATGCTGTTTCATGCTTTTCTGTCACCATCTGGAAAGGCTGCATAATTTTGCATCAGGGACCCCATATTTTCAATTTGCTCTGAGCTCTGCGAATTTATGCAGAAGGTCCTGATGGGCCTGAGTGTATGTTTCTTCATAAAGACTCTGTAAGTAAGGCTCCATCAGTCGTCAAGGCCTGCCAGGTGAGTCCTTGAATCAAACCATCTGTTACAAGGCAGCCCGGGCTGGTGGCCTGAGTCCCCGCTGACTGGGTACCTACAGATAGGTCCTCATCATTCCCCTGCCTCCAGCTCTGTGTGTTTGTCACTCCATCTGTGAGATGAGAGAGCTGGGCTAAACATTTTCTACTGGGACTTAGGAGATGGTTCAGTCAGAAAAACATTTGCTGTGCAAGCATGAGGACCTTAGCTGAGAGCCCCAGCACCCACATCAATGCCAGGCAGACATGGCAGCCCGCCTGCAATCCCAGCACTTCGCAGGCAAAGACAGTAGGATCCTGGAATGATGCTAGATAGTTAGGTTAGCCAAATTCAATTCTGTCTCAATAATTAAGGTGGAAAGTAATCAAGGAAGACACCCAACCTCCACCTCTGTCCTCCACACATACATGCAAACATGAATACACATATATACACACACGCCACAGACAAACATACAGAGAAATAACAAAGAAAGAAAATCAGTTTCCTATCGTGCTCCTCAGAGCTCCTGGAATGGGGAGGGATGGTGGGAAGTTACAGGAGGTGGGTTGGGACCTGTCCCAGCCCCATTGCCAACATGGAGCTCTCCTTGATTTGTTCTGCACATTATGCTGGGGTTCAGAAAATGCTACCCCAAAAATATGGCATCTTGGTATGGTACCAAGAATGGAAGCCCTTTCTTTTCTTTTTTTTAAGATTTTTAAAAAATATTTTATTTTGATTTATTTATTTATTTGATAGAGAGGGAGGGGGAGAGAGAGCGAGAGAATGAATGCTAACAAACTCCAGATGCATGCGCCCCCTTGTGCATCTGGCTTAACTGGGTCCTGGGGAATCAAACCTGGGTCCTTTGGCTTTGCAGGCAAATGCTTTAACTGCTAAGCCATCCCTCCCTCCAGCCCAAGATTTTAATTATTTTATTTATTTATTCAAGACACAGAAAGGGAGAGACAGAGAGAATGGGCACGCCAGGGCCTCTAGCCACTACATACAAACTCCAGATGCATGCACCACATGTACATCTGGCTTACATGGTTCCTGGAGAATTGAACCTGGATCCTTAGGCTTCGCAGGCAAATGCCTTAACCGGTAAGCCATCTCTCCAGCCCCAGGAAGCCCTTTCTGATCTTGCCAGGACCTCTGGTCTCCAGGAGCCCCTCAGGGAGATGTGCTCTCTGCATTCCCACAGGAAAGGAAGGACACAGTGTGAGAGACCAACCACCCTAGTCTCCCCCACAGTTGCTCTCAGCCCTTTGCCTCAAGTCCTTTCCTCAGCACTGTCAGTTTTTCACTCTTTGCCTGGGTCTGCACGTCCTTAGCAAGGCTCCCATGTCACAGATCACTTGCTGTTCTCTTGTTAATCTGACCTGCTGTGGAGAACCCACCCAATGATGAGTGGAGGTTTGAAAAGACTGGTTTCCACCATGGGGCTCCCCAACAGGCCGAAGGGTGAACCTGGACGGAGAAGAGGCCTGTCTGGATTCTCTACCCCAGACTGCCCCAGCCCTCCTCCAGTGTGAGGTGACCAGACACGGCGTCTAGCTATTGAAGAGGTATGCCAGGTACCAGCCATAACTGTCACTCAGGAGACCTTTACCAGGGAACACTACACAAACACCTGCAAGCACACACATATATCCACACAGGTGTGCACATGCAGAAAGACACAGGAAATTACAACTCTTTGCAAAATAGTGTGACCAGTGAGTTAAACTGCCCTCTCCAAGTGCCAGCTCTGCACAGGCCAGGGATAAGCCCAAAGGGCCACTGGCCCTGCCCAGACCATGTGGGGAGATGAACCCCACCATGCTCTTTAGACAGAGCACTGTCAGAGCCCCAGGCAAAGCTGGACCCTGGACTCCCCTACGGAGAAGGGCCTCATGACTCCTCACCCCTCTGCAGCTGGTGTAAGACTCTGCAAACGGTCAGACTCCAACCTGCATGCATCAGCCCCAGCCCAGGGCTGCCTTGGGCAGAAAGCAAAGCATTGTCATCCCCCATCCATCCCTGCATAGCACTGCCGGAAGAGAGTGGAGAAGTGGGCCATAGGAGGAGCACCCACAAGTTCTCACATCTTCACCTGAAACAGGCCAAAACGCCAAGCCCTTTGCCGCAGACCCCAGGACATCTGCAGTTTCTTCAGTACCAATCACAGAGGGAATAATTCAGCGCGCTCACCCCCTGCATCTCAGCAGACACTCTCTAGAGACATTTTAAGTCTGACTGTGCCTGTTGAGTAGCTGACAAGTGAAACTTCTCACTCTCTCCCGCTCTCCTCTACAAGTGCCATCTCCTCCCTCTCAGCCTTTGCTCTCTAAAGGAGGGGGACCCAAAACTGGGCAGTGTCAGCCAACACCTCCACTGGCTCCTTAAAGACAGAATCTTGTTTATGGATGGGTGAGTGGGTGGATGGATGGATGGATGGGTGAGTGGGGGTGGGTGAATGGATGGATAGATGGGTGGATGGATGGATGGATGAGTGGATGGATGGGTACATGGACAGACAAGTGGATGGATAGATGGGAACACACCCAGGCCCAGGCCTAGCTGGTCTCTGTCTCTAGGGAGAAGCCAGTAGCTCAGGGGCCTCCACTCATAGTCCTCACAAGCCCTGGGTCCCCAGCCTGGAGCTCATTCAATTCAGAACAGCCACACATCTCCCAAGGGGTAGCTGATCTTGAAGCAAACTCCACAGGCCACTGAGGACTCAAGCATTTTGAACTTCAACGAGTACACCTCCTGGGAACTAGCCAGGTCTCTGAAGCAGCAACAGGTCTGGCCCACTTGCCCGGAAGCTACCACTGAGAGCTGACCTAGCCTGGCTTCCTTTCAGCCAGGGCCATTGCTGAGGGGTTCCCCATAGGACTGTGTAAGGGCTAAGAGCCCAGGATCATAGCTTCCAGTGTCCCAGTTTGCTTCAGCAACTCCCCACACCAGAGTTTACATAGTATATCCTGCCCTTTCCTGAGCTTTAAGTCCTATCCCTCCTCCAACTAATGGGCAGTCCTGATGTGGTTTTGTGAGCAATGAATAACTGGCTTACTTCACACATGTATAAGTTAGCTAATCTTAAATGCAAATGCAGACCCTTACATCAACTTATTCACCAGATGTGATTTACCTTTTTATTTTAAAATATTTTTATTTATTTGAGGGAGGGGAGAGACAGAGAGAAAGAGGTAGATAGAGTTAGAGAGAGAGAAAAAGAGAAAACAGGCATGCCAGGTCCTCTTGCCATTGCAAATGAACCCCAGACCCATGCGCCACTTTGTGCATCTGGCCTATGTGGGTACTAGGGAATCGAACATGGGTCCTTAGGCTTCACAGGCAAACACCTTAACCGCTAAGCCACCTTTCCAGCGCTGGTGGCACTTTTAATAGAATAAAGACACCAGAGGCCACAGCCAGAGTGACCTATCATCCTAGTGTTCCCAGAACTCAGGAATTTCCTGGTGTAGCAGTTATTTTCTCGTTGCTGGGACAAAACACCTGACTAGAACCAGCTTATGGAAGGAAAGAGTTGTTTCTGGCATAGCAGTTTCAAGGGGAAGCTTCATCATGGCGGGGAAAGCAAACAGCTGGGCGTCACTTCTCCACAGCAGCAGGAAGGAAGTAGGGGCGGTGAGCTACCAACACCCAGTGACACCCCTCCTCCAGCAAGACTCCACCTTCCAAAGGCTCCACCAGCAGAGAACGAAGTCTGAGACTTCATCACAAACACTCGGGGCTCTGAGGGACATTTTACATTCTAACCACCACACCTGAACCACTGGGTTTTCTGTGCTCAATCCAGGAAAGCTCCCCAGCAGGCTGAGGAGAACCTTCGGAACAGCTGATCACCACAAATAGCTGATATCTGAGTCCCACACACACTCCTAGTAAGGACCAGACTGTGCCTCAACTCATTCCCATGGAGCTGAGAGGCAGAGCTTATCCCTCACTCCTCATCTTCCCTGCTTCACAGATGAGGAACCCAAGGCTGGGAGAAGGTAAGTAACTTGCTCAGGTCAGATTGCGGGATTGAGCCTCAAGCCTGGGTCCTCATGCATGTTCACTGCATTAGGCAGTTTCTGCTACTGCGACAAAATACCTGAGATAAACAACTTCAAAGGAGGAAAGGTGCATTTGGGCTCACAGTTTCAAACGTTTCAGTCCATAGTGGCTTGAACCTGTCATTTTGGGACTGTGAATAAGCTGAACATCAGGGCTGGAGAGATGACTTAGCGGTTAAGGTGCCTGCCTGCTAAGCCTAAGAACGCCAGTTCCAATCTCCAGGTCCCACGTTTAGCCAGATGCAGTGACACAAGGGTGCAATACTGCACTTGTCCACAAGGGGGCGCACGAGTCTGGAGTTTGTTCACAGCAGCTGAGATGCTGCTGATGCACCCATTCTCTATCTGTCTCCCTCTCCCTCTCCCCCCCTCTGTCTCTCTCCAAAAACAAAAAAACTGAACATCATAGTGGGGGTGTGTGGCATGGAGTGAAAGCACTACATCACGGTGGGTGGGAAGTGAAGGGAGAGGAGGAAGGGTCAGGATCCCAGCATCCCTTCAAGGACACAACTCCAGAGACGATCTAACTTCCTCTAAAGTTTCTACCAGCTCTTGTGAGCGCCACCAACTGAGAACTCAGCCTTCAACACATGAGCCTTTGGGGGCTTGTAAAAGCCAAACTGTAGCACTCACCCACACTGTCTCCCGAAGACGCTCCATGTGTCACAACCTATGCGCTCAGTCTTGCTCCACGCCCTGACTTGGGGCCTGGTTTTTCTAGATCCTCCTCCCCATTCCTGCCAATGGCTTGGCCTTCCTTGGACACCATGAATGCCCCAGCAGACCTCTGCCACTCCCACTCTCACCAGCCCATCAGAGCCCCATGGACCACAGCACATCTGCCTCTGGATTAAGAAGAAGCAAAAACAGGCTGGTGAGATGGCTCAGCATTTAAGGTGCTTGGCTGCAGAACCTAACAACCTGAGTTCAGTTCCTCGGTACCCACATAAAGCCAGTTGCACAGGGTGGCGCATGCATCTGGAATCCGTTTGTAGAGGCCGGAGGCCCTGGTGTGCCCATTCTCACTGTCTCTCTTCTATCTCTCTCTGCTTGTGAATAAATAAACAAAAATACTATTTTTTTTATGAAAGAAGAAATAAAAATAAATAAAAGATGTTGGGCTAGAGTGATGGTTCAGTGGTTAAAGGCACTTGCTTGCAAACCTGACAACCTGGGTTAAATTCCCCAGCACCCATGTAAAACCAGGTGCACAGAGTGGTGCATGTCTGGAGTTCATTTTTAGAGGCAGAAGGCCCTAGTACATCTATTTTTTATTCTCATTCACTCATTCATTCTCTCTCTTTCAAATAAATAAATAAATATTTTTAAAAAAAATCGCCAGGCATGGTGGCACACACCCTTAATCCCAGCTTTGGAGGATTGCTGCACATTCAAGGCCACCCTAAGACTACAGAGTGAATTCCAGGTCAGCCTGGGCTAGAAGTGAGACCCTACCTCGAAAAACCAAAATAAATAAATAAATAATCAATAAATAAAAATTTCCACTGGCTCTGTCCTCTGACCCTCCTACTACGTCGCATGTCCCTTCCCCTCTTCATAAACCTGCCCGCACCATTCCCCATGTCCTTAGGTCCTCTTCTAGAATGGAAAGCATAATTTCCCACCTTCCCACCTTAGGGTTTTCCAAGCAGGGAATTCAAACAGCTCAGCACAGAATGGGCTGCAACAGGATCAACTAATGAAAACAGTAGGATGATACATTATTCCAGGGACAGAGCAAGTCTCTTCATACCCTGCTGGATCTTCATACCCTGCTGTTTTCTGGAAAACACTGTGATCGGGGTGGATATTGGAGGAGTCAGAATGGTATCTAGGGAAAGAGAAATAAAAGCTTTTTGCCTGCCACTGACATTACCATCCCAGGTAGGAAAGTGTGAGGCGAACCAACCTACGGTGGGTACACAGACGTGTCCTCCTCAGTGCCCAGGGCTTCCAGCAGTGGAGGAAAGGAAGCTGGGACCCAGGGTCAGATCAACTGTGTTCTCTGCGTGCTTTAGCACCAACCTGACCTTCAACGAGGAACTAAACCTCCCAGGGCTTGATCTTTGGGAAATAACAACGGCGAGGGTGACCCATAATAATGTGACGCCCGGCTCAGGACAGCACGCAGTAACTGGCCACTGTTGGGCAGCACTGCCTGGCTACCTCTCTCAATCAGTGCCCCCCACAAGCAGAGGCTCTGCAGCTGCAGCAGGAGGTGATGGGAATTGGATGCCAGACCCTGGAACCATCTAAGACACCTGGCCCATCTCAGACAGCTCCCAGAGGTGAGCTCCTACCTGTGACTAATTCTGGGGGGCTCAGCCCAACCTTACCTCCCTCCTAGCCTGACACTCACCTTGGGGTGTTTCCTTCTCTCTCCCTCCCCCCCCCGTCTCTTTCTCTGTCTTCCAGATAACTGAAGTTTATTCTTTCCCTTGCCTCTTTGGGTTTTGTTTGGTTTTCATGATTACTTTTCAGCCAATTTTATGGAAATCATTTCTGTTTTCTCTTGATGATGGGGTTTGAATCCTGGCTCATACAGAGCCCATCCCTTAGCACTGACTCCACCTCAGCCTTCATGGGAAGCTTTTGAAGATGAACTAGGGGCACCCCCACTTTTCCAATTAACATGTAAGTGTCTTGTGAATGTTGATTTTTTAAGGGTTCTTTAGAAGGAAAAGAACCTCTCTGCCCCCACATTAAATGCCCCCCCAGGAAATAAAGCCCTCATGGAGCCAGACAGCCTCCTTCCAACTCTACAGGCCATGCCCCTGGGGAGACTAGGAATGCACTGGTGGACGAGAGATAAACAAGTCTCACCAAGTCATTGCTCTGTGCTTGCAGGAAGGCCAGACAGGCTCTGAACTGAGCTCTGTTCTAAAGACATTTCTTACTGTTCAGAGGTCTTTGATTCCTTCACTTGCCGGCAACTGGCTGGGTTCCCAGGGCTGGAGTTGCCTTGAAGTTGACTGCTGGATTTAAAAAAGAGAAAGAGAGAGAGAGAGCTTTGCTCTGTTCTGTTGTTGACTCAATCCAGAGTCTGAGCTAGTAGCATAAAGACCTCAAATGTCCTGAGTAGACATCCTCAACTAGACTTTTGGGTGTGTGTAGGGGAGGGAACACAAAAGAAAAAGAAGACTGAATTCTAGGCTGAGGTGAAGGGAATAATGGAGTACCCCCAAAGAGGCTCCAACTTGAGAGGTTCATAAGACAGAAAATCTCCCAGATGTGGGGGCTGGCATGTTTGAATTTTCGCTTGCCATCTAAGACTATGAAACTAGGAGCTGGGTGTGGTGGCACATGCATGCAATTCCGGCATTTGAGAAGCTGGGGCAGGAGGGTCTCAAGTCCAAGGGCACACTGGGCTACATAGTGAGAGACTTTGTGAAGAAAGAAGAAAAGAAAAGAAAGAAAGAAAAAAGAAAGAAGAAAGAAAGAAAGAAAGAAAGAGGGAGGGAGGGAGGGAGGGAGGGAGGGAGGAAGGAAGGAAGGAAGGAAGGAAGGAAGGAAGGAAGGAAGGAAGGAAGGAAAAGAAAGAAAGAGAGAGAGGAAGGAAGAGAGGGAGGGAGGAAAAGAAAGAAAGAGAGAGAGAGAGGAAGGAAGGAAGGAAGGAAGGAAGGAAGGAAGGAAGGAAGGAAGGAAGGAAGGAAAAGAAAGAAAGAGAGAGGAAGGAAGAGAGGGAGGGAGGGAGGGAGGAAGGAAAAGAAAGAAAGAGAGAGGAAGGAAGAGAGGGAGGGAGGGAGGGAGGAAGGAAGAAAAGAAAGAAGGAGGGAGGGCAGGAGGGAAAGGAAGGGGAAGGGAAGGGTAAAGACAAGAATATAAAATTATAACCATGTATAAAGCCACCCCCATTTCAGAAAAAACAAGGGGAAAATTGAGACAAGGGCTATCTTTTCAATCAAGGGCATTTACCTCTGTGAATAACGTTACATTGTTGCTACTTCTCCCATGTCTGGAACTTGGGTTGAATGGGGAGAAACTTCATCATGAACTGTCATCTTATGAGCTTTTGCAAACCACCAAGGCAGGTCCATGCCTTGGGAAGCAGATCCCAGAATCCCTAAGTTCCAGGCCCAGGGTAACCCACTATCGAGGTGAGGCAGGCTCCTAGCCATCCGGGGTTGAACCCACCTCTTGGCGGACACAGGACTCTGCAGGTGCCTCTGGACCTCAGTTTCCTCATCCAGGCAGTAGCCATAGTCACTGTGCCCACCTCTTGGATTCGTCGTGAGACCACAGGTAGATGTGTCACGTGCACTCAGACATGCTTGACATTGCTTCTTAGTTTACAGCTTCTTAGTTTAGCAGCTCTGTGGGGGTCCACATGAGTCCAGGGACAGCAATGATCTGTGGGTGGAGCACACAGGCCAGTGGGAAGGAATCTAAATCCCATTCCAAGCAACATGGGCTCGGGCAGTCCCCAAGATCATACCCAGCTCAGTTTCCCAGGTGTTGAAACCTTATTTATGAAAGACCTGCTGCAGGCACCTAGACAGAAGAGGAGCCCCAAGATCCAGCCCCAGAGCTGGGAGGGACCCTGATACCAGGACCACCAGGGAACTCCGCTAGACATCCATCCCTCACTTACCACTGATTCACATACACACGCATGGCCAAGCCCACGAACACTTCATCCATGCACACACATAAGCAAGCACATGAACACATCACCCTGAAGAATAAAGGATCTCTGAATACCAGCTCGGGCTAGTTGTGTGTTTGTACAGTGATGTATGTGCATACATCTGAGTGAGCATCCGTGCTTGTGTGCGTGTGCACCCACATTACATATGCATTTGTAATGCTGTGTACACACATGTGGGCATGTGTGTATACACACACGTGTGGGTATGTAATGCATTTGTAGATGTATGCATGAGTATTATAGTGTGTCGGGCTTGATGTGCCTTCCTCTCTCCCTTGGCATGCTCTGATCCCCTTTTCTCTCCCTGTTTCCTTCTGTGACTGAAGAAAAGAAGACAAGCAGAGGGCCTGGAGAGATGGCTTAGTGGTTAAGCTCTTGCCTGTGAAACCTAAGGACCCCGGTTCGAGGCTCAATTCCCCAGGACCCACGTAAGCCAGATGCACAAGATGGCACATGCATCTGGAGTTCATTTGCAGTGGCTGGAGGCCCTGACATGCCCATTCTCTCTCTGTCTGCCTCTTTCTCTGTCTGTCTGTAGCTCTCAAATAAATGAATAAAAAATAAACAACAACAACAACAAAAGAAGACAAGCAGGGTAGAGTATGGCACAATGCAGGTCTAGCCCTGGCCAGAAGAAACCGGGAAGTGGCTTCTGTGAACATGGCATCCTGCACAGGCCTGGCATGACAACAGTTACGGTCCCATGCTCAAGAGAAACCTGCTACGAGATGATCTGTCCGGAGACAGGCTGTCATTGGTCACAAAAAGGGGACCACCCCATACAATGATTGGCCATCCAAGCCCCTTTAAAACCCCCTACACTTTTTGAATAAATGAGTTTGCAGCAGCTCGCCCTCTGCTGCTTTCACCCAATTCCCAGAGTTTGTGTCGTGATTCCGCGCTGCTCACCCCCAACTCGGCAGAGACCCTGCCGTCACTCCTGGGCTGGCCCTAGAAGGGGAACCCCAACAGGGCAGGATGGTGCAGGTCTGTCATTCTAGCACTTGGGAGGCTGAATCGAGAAGATCATAAGTTGAACACCAGCCTATGTCACATAGACAGTTCCAGGCCAGCATGGGGCTATGTAGCCCTGCCACAAAAATAAAGAAAGAAAGAAAAAGTATAAATAGAGTTGGGTGTGGTGGTACACATTTGTAATACCAGTACTTCTAAGGATGCAGCAGGAGACATGGGACCTGGAGAGGCCCATGGTTTGGGGTCCTCCTGAGCTATATAGAAAGTACTAGGCCAAAGGAAAGACAAGAAAGGAAGTAGTAGAGTCTAGTATCCCATCCAAGCTTGGGAATCACACAGACCTGGTCCAAATCCCAGCTATGCCATTGCTCATCCCAGTGATATTGAGCAGAAACTGATCCTCAGTTGTTCAACCATGCTGTGGGATCACTGCATATGCCAGGCACACGCTACAGCAGTAAGAATGTAAGGGCTCCGAGTGGTCATGTCCTTGGACTAAATGACCAACTGGGGCCTGCCTTGGGGCTCACAGGCTGTCAGTCACGCTCTGGAAGGATAACCTTGGACAGCTTCTCACCCTCTGTGTACCTCCCTGTCATTGTCTCTCACACTGCCCTTTCTGAGTAGCACGGAGGACCAAAAGGCAACACATGTAATGTCCCCAGAGCATTGGTTGGCACTTACGAGGGGCTTCCCAAGGGATAGGAATCAAAACATGTGTCCAAAAGCATTTATAGCAAAAGAGAAAACTAAACACATCTGGACTTTTTAGGAGAGATGGAGACGTTCTAAAACTGGATTATGCTGACAGCTGCACAGCTCTGTAAAATTTACTAAAAATCATTAAATTGTACACTTGGAATAGTTGGGCTTTGTGGCATATAAATTATACCTCAATAGTTGTGTTTTTTTTTTTTAAAGAAAACATTTGGGGGGGGTGGAGAGATGGCTTAGTGATTAAGGCACTTGCTTGTGAAGCCTAAGGCCTCATGTTCCACCCTCCAGGTCCCATGTAAGGCAGATGCACAGTGACACAAGCACACAAGGTCACACATGCACACAAGGGGGCATGTGCATCTGGAGTTCGATTGCAGTAGCTGGAGGCCCTGGTGAGCCAATTCTCTCACACTCACTCGCTTTTGCTCTGTAGCATAAAAACTGCCAGTCTGTTAGGCTTGCCTCCCCCCCCCAAAAAAAAGCATGTGGGGGCTGGAGAGATGGCTTAGCAGTTAAGGAACTTGCCTGCAAAGCCAAAGAACCCAGGTCCAATTCTCCAGGACTCATGTAAACCAGATGCACAAGGTGGCGCATGCATCTGGAGTTTGTTTGCAGTGATTAGAGGCCCTGGCGTGCCCATCTTCTCTCTCTCTCTCTCTCTCTCTCTCTCTCTCTCTCTCTCTCTCTCCTTCTCTCTCTCAATTAAGTAAAATAAGAGTTTTTTTAAAAATTAAAAAGCACTTGGAATTGAGCCAAAAAGCAATGGGCAGAATAGTATTATAATATCGCTGTTATTTATAAAAAGTTTTAAACTATGCAAAACAAATAGGCACAGTGAAAATATCAAATGTGGCCTGGAATGATATATGTGAGTTTTATAATTGGACTTGCCTCCTGGAGTGGAAATAGGATAGGAGAAAGGAAGTTTTTATCTGTAATGTTTTGTTGTATTTGTATTTTGCATGTGTGTATACATGTGTTTGTACATATGTGGGTACATGTTTGTGGGGGGAATGCATGTGCACTTGTATGAGTGCAGGACAGAGGTCAGTATCAGGTGTTTTCTTCAGTTAATCACCACTTTATTCTTGTTTGTTTGTTTTTTCAAGGTAGGGTCTCGCCCTGGCCCAGGCTGACGTGGAATTCACTCTGGCCTCCAACTCACAGAAATCCTCCTGCCTCAAGTGCTAGGATTAAAGGCGTGTGCCACCATGCCCAGGGGAGAGAGGGAGAGAGTGGGTACACCAGGGCCTTTAGCCTCTGCAAATGAACTCCAGCTGCATGCACCACTTTTTGCATCTGGCTTTATGTGGGCACTGGGGAATCAAACTTGGTCATTAGGCTTTATGGGCAAGCTCCTTAACTGCTGAGCCATCTCTCCAGCCGCACTTTATTCTTTGAGACAGTCTCTCACAGAACCTAGAGCTCACTGATTAAGCTAGACTAGCTGGATAAGTGAGCTCTGGGGATTCCCTGTCTCCCTCTCCGCAGCACTGTGATTACTGCATGCCACCACATCCAACATTGTATGCGGGTGCTAGGGATCTGAACTCGGGTCCCCATGCTTGTGAAAGCAAGCACTTTACCCACTGAGCCATTTCCCCTTCCCTTGTATTTATACACGCCTTTAATCTCAGCACTCAGGAGGCAGAAGTAGGGGAATCATTGTGAGTTCGAGGCCAGCCTGAGACTACATAGTGAATTCCAGATCAGTCTGGGCTAGAGAAAGACCCTACCTCAAAAAAAAAAAAAAAAAAAAAAAGACCAGGAGAGTTAGGCAATCCCATCTCATGCCTGGGAAGGTGATTATGCTGCTGTGTGCTGTGTAGCTAGTCGTTACATTGTGTATCTGCATTTCATGTGATTTTTATATGCTATTACTCAAAAACGTTTGTGTGCACTGAGGATGGAACCCAGGACCTTATGCATGCTAAGCACACACTCTGCCACTCAAAGTAATTCAAACAAAATAACGTAGGATGGAATGAGGGCTCCAAGGAAAATCAGCCACCTATGGGAGATCACAGTGGAGTGCCTGGGACAAGAAAGAGAGGAGCTGGGCATAACAGCCTGCACTCAGCTCTTCCCTCCACCACCACAGAGACCCTGGGGCCACTTCAGCACTCCCAAGTCCTTGGAAACAGCCTGCTCTTCAAGCTTCCAGACAACAGGGAATACCAGGCAGACACTAGGCGAAGGGGCCTCAGACAGTCTCCCTGATTTACCAGGCTCTCCACGTCTCCGCTGATGGATGACCCTCCACTCTGCCTCCTCCTCCCTCTAAACTCTGCTGTCTCCAAGGCCACCCGCTGGAGTGGGAGCGAGTGCAGGCAGGGAGGAACAGGGTTGGACCAGGCTGTTGGGCCTCCTCTCCCCTCCTCCCAGCCTCCCTGCCTATAACTCTGGGGCTTCCCCATAGCGCCTCAGATGCCCCCTGTGAGATGAGTGTTCATTAGCTGGGGCCAGACCAGTGCTGGGTCCTTGTCCCCAAGGAGCCTGCAGACAATAAGCAATAAACAGGAGGGACACAGTGCTTTCAATGGGTAGTTCAAGTCTCTTTAGGACCACTATGAGATGGCTTGGAGGGAAGATGTTCCAGGATGGGGAGGTTGCTGGTGTCCAGGCTCTGAGGTAATGCTGAGCCTCAATCTCTGGGTCTAGGCAGGCACCAGAGAGGGCAGGCAAGAGAAATAAATGGAACAGATTCTTCCTAAACACTATGTACCCTCTGCCAAAGCCCTGTGGGAGGAGGCTACTGGAACCCAGAGACAATGGTGACAGCCACCAAACTATCAACCCCCCTTTGGCCTAGCTGGGGTAGACATGAAGCCTGGAGTCAGCTATGACTTAGGAAGTAGTGCCACTATAGGCCCAACAGGCCTGTGTGTACCAATGAGAGAAGCAGCCTCCAGCCACTGCAAACGAACTCCAAACACATGTGCCACCTTATGCATCTGGCTTTACGTGGGTCCTGGGGAATTGAACTCAGGTCATTGGGCTTTGCAGGCAAGTGCCTTAATCATTAAGCTATCTCTCCAGCCCTTTAATATATTTTTTTATTTTTATTTACTTGAGATGGAGAGAGAAAAATAATGAACACAGTTGCAAACGGTCTCCAAACTCATGCGCCACCTTGTGCATCTGGCTTACGTGAGTGCTGGGTAATTGAACCTGGGTCCTTTGGTTTTGCAAGCAAGCGCCCTAACCGCTAAGCTATCTGTCCAGCCCTGTCTTGGGTCTTGTGTACAGAGAGGTAGGGTTTCCAATGAAGACCAGGGCTGAGAGCAGCTGTTAGGAGGGAGGGTGGGGGGGTGAGCGTGGGCCTGTGGGGACAGGCAGGCTACCAGATCCATGGCAACAGGATCCAGGGTGGGGAGCCCACCTTATAGCAGGACCCTGGGATTCACAGCAGCATGGCATGCCATGACCCCTGATGTGCCCCATCCTCACTGCCACCATGACAACTTGCCTTACCAGCCACAGATGTGAGAAACAGCTTCAAATATTCTTAGTGAAACCAAAAGTGTTGTCAGTGTGGGCTTTTCTCTACTTTTTTATTGTGGGAAAATAGACATCACATAAGCTGGGTGTAGCAACACATACCAGTAATGCCAGCACTCAGGAGGCTGAGGCAGGAGGATTGAATTTGAGGCCAGCCTAAGCTATGTAGCAAAACACTGTCTCTTGCCACTGCTAATGAATTCCAGATGTATGCATCACTTTGTGAATCTGGCTTTACATTGGGTATTGGGGAGCTGAACCTGGGCCATCAGGCTTTGCAAGCAAGCGTGTCTTTAATCACTGAACCATCTCTCCAGCCCAAGACACTGACTCAAAAAAAAAAAAAAAAAAGGCAGCCAATCATGGTGGTGCATGTCTTTAACCCTAGCAGAGATAGGAGGATTGATGTGAGTTTGAAGCCACCCTGAGACTACATCGTGAATTCTAGGTTCAGCCTTGGCTAGAGGGAGACCCTACCTTGAAACAACAACAAAAACATAACATAAGATACATCATTATAACTATTTTTTTTTTTGGAGAGAGGAGAGAGAGAGAGAGACAGATAGAGAATGGGAGCGCCAGCGGGCCTCTCAGCCGCTGCGAATGAGTTCCAGACAAGTGCACCCCTTGTGGGCAAGTGTGGCATTGCACCCTTGCATCACTGCATCTGGCTAAATGTGGGACCTAGAGAATAGAACGGGCGTTCTTAGGCTTAGCAGGCAGACGCCTTAACCACTAAGCCATTTCTCCAGCCCATTTTAACTATTTTTAAAATATACATTTTTTTAATTTATTTGAGAGAGAATGGATTGCCAAGGCCTCCAGCCAGTGCAAAGAAACTCCAGACACATGCACTACCGTGTACATCTGGCTTACATAGGTAGTAGGGAATTGAACCTGGGTCCTTAGGCTTTTCAGGTAAGTTCTTTAACTGCTAAGTCATCACTCCAGCCCCCATTTCAACCTTTTTTTTCGAAGTACGGTCTCACTCTGATCCAGGCTAACTGGAATTAACTATGTAGTCTCAGGGTGGCCTCGAACTCACAGCAGTCCTCCTACATCTGTATCCTGAGTGCTGGGATTAAAGGCGTGTGCCACCATGCCTGGCCTAAACCATTTATTAAATATTTTATTTATTTATTTGCAAGCAGAGAGAGATAGAAAGAAGAGAGACAGAGAGAATGGCCATGCCAAGGCCTCTAGCTGCTGTAAACAAATTCCAGATGCACGCTCCATTTTGTGCATCTGGCTTACATGAGTACTGGGGAATCAAACTCCAGTCATTAGCCTTTGCAGGCAAGTGCCTTAACCGTGCCTTAACTGCTAAACCAAGTCTCCAGCTCTTAATCATTTTTTAAAGTTATTTTTATTTATTTATTTGCAAGCAGAGAGAAAGAGAGAGAATGGGCATGCCAAGGCCTGTAGCCCCTGCAAAACAAACTCCAGATGCGTGAACCTCTTTTGTGCATCTAGCTTTACAGGGCTACTGAGGAATTAAACTCAGGTCATTAGGTTTTCCAGGCAAGTGCCTTAACCACTGAGCCATCTCTCCAGCCCCATTTTAACCATTTTCAAGGACACTGTCCTGGGCACCTCCATTCTAGTCTGTCTATGATGGGTCTGCTGATTTTTGTCAACAGATAATACACATAGGTGGTGAAAATGTGCAGCACAAAAATGTCCCTACCAGCAGTTCCCTTCCCAGATGAACTGCAGTTTTCAGTTTTCTGTTGATTCTTTCAGGAATACTCTGGACCCATACAGAAAAATACACATGCAGGCTGGAGAGATGGCTCAGCGGTTAAGTGTGCTTCCTGCCTAAGCATCAGAGCCTAAGGAAGCCCAAGACTGCCTGAGTTCAAATGTCCAAATCCTGAGTAAAAGACAGCTGGATGTGGCCACGTGTACCAGTAATCCTAGTTCCACAGGAAAGCAGAGATCAGAGAATCTTCAGAGCACCGGAAGTGTTCAAAGGAAATTCTGGGTCAGGAAAACAAGACCAGGCCAGGTGTGATGTTGCACACCTTTAATCCCAGCCTTTGGGAGACAGAGAAGAATCACAGTGAGTTTGAGGCCAGCCTGTGACTATAGAGTGATTCCAGGTCAGCCTGGGCTGGAGTGAGACCCTACCTCAAAAAAAAAAAAAAAAAAAAAAAGCCGGGCATGTTGGCGCACACCTTTAATCCCAGCACTCAGGAGGCAGAGGTAGGAGGAGCATCATGAATTCAAGGCCACCCTGAGACTACATAGCAAATTCCAGGTCAGCCTGAGCTAGAGTGAGACCCTACCTCGAAAAACCAAAAAAATTTTTAAAAAATAAAAAAGGCCTGGAGAGATGGCTTAGAGGTTAAGGCGCATGCATACAAAGCCAAAGGACCCTGGTTCAATTCTCCAGATCCCACATAAGCCAGATGCACATGGTGATGCATGCATCTGGAGTTCATTTGCAGTGGCTAGAGGCTCTGGTGCACCCATTCTCTCCCTCTGTGTCTAATAAATAAACAAATAAATAAATAAAAACCTTTTTAAAAAACGCTGGGTGTGGTGGCACACACCTTTAATCCCAGCTCTCCGGCAGAGGTAGGAGGATCGCCATGAGTTCAAGGCCACCCTGAGACTACAGAGTGAATTAATTCCAGGTCAGCCTGGGCTAGAGTGAGACCCTACCTCGAAAAAAACAAAACAAAACAAAACAAAACAAGAACAAGGAGCGCCTTGGCTCTCCTCCCTGCCGCAGTGTCCTTGTGTGTCACTGGGTCCTCTGAGGCCAGAAAAGGCACAGGAAGAAAACAGAAAGTGGCAACCCTGGATCATTGACAGCCATATTTACCTTTGACTGGGATGTGTTGAACTGGAAGCAAAACTTCTAGAGAATGAAATGCAACGGAAAACACAAGCTCGGCCGCCAGCAACCACAACCCAGAGCCATGTTTCAAATACTTGACATTGTGGGGCCTCCTCCTCTCCACTTTCCCTGTCTTTTCTCATGCTTTAAATAAATGAAGATTCTACCATTGCCCTTTGGGGGAAACAAAAACAAGACTAGATGGAAGAGTGATGATGGAGCAGTTCACCCAACATTCCACTCCAGCTACCACAGGTAGGTGACCCCCACTGCAGGCACACGTATGGGACGCCACAAGGACATACATTTGTGCATACACCACACGCACACTCAAGCAAAAATTAAAAAATAGCATGCATATGAGCCATTCTATTTATACACAAAGGGAACACATTGTTTTATGCCTCTTGTTTTTTTACTTAATAATAAATCTCAGAAACAAAAGGACCTAGAACACATCAGAATATCAATGTCTCTTCCACATCCATCTCCCCATAGCTGCTTCCTTGTTTAATGTCTGTGCAAGGTTCCATCCGTACAGGTGAATGATACTGTATTTAACTGGTCCTGTGTTGACAGGAACTCTTCCATTTTCAGCTTGCTATGCTTATCAATTGACATCATACACCTGCCCTTAGCAGCAGAAATAAACCAACACCAATTAGAACAAAGTGAACAGAAGGCAATATCCTTCAGCCTCTCTCAGACTAACAAAAATTTAAGTCTGATGGTACCAAGTGTTGAAGATGTAGAGAAACTGATGTGAAATAGATGTCTGGTGGGAATGGAAGTGGTTGGAATCAATTTGGGAAACAGTTTGGCAATATCTGCTTAAGTTAAAAATACATAGTCCTGGGCTGGAGAGATGGCTTAGTGGTTAGGGTGCTTGCCTGAACAGCCAAAGGACCCAGGTTTGATTCCCCAGGACCCATGTAAGGCAGATGCACAAGATGGCACATGCATCTGGAGTTTGTTTGCAGTGGCTAGTGGCCTTGGTGTGCCCATTCTCTCTATTTGCCTCTTTCTCTCTCAAATAAATAAATAAAAATTTTAGGGCTGGAGAGATGGCTTAGCAGTTAAGGCGCTTGCCTGCAAAGCCTAAGGACCCATATTCGACTCTCCAGATCCCACATATAAGCCAGACGCACAAAAGGTGAGGCAAGCACAAGGTGGCACATGTCCACTCTGTGGCCTGCCTTAGTTCTACTCTCCAGAGCCCACATAAAAAACAGATGGACATTTCTCATTTCTACCGGAGAGCAGAAACCTGAGAATCTTCCTCTCCAAGCTCCAGAATAACTAAAAAGGAGACTCAACCAGGCAGAAGAGCAATGGGGTGGTTCACCCATTATTCCACTTCAGCTTCTGCAGATGAGCAAAGCCCAGTGTAGATGAACAACCCTTCCCACAGGGGAGCAACCTCTGCTGCAGTTGAGTGTATGGGATGCCACAGGGTACAGAGATGAGCATATAACACAGCATATTACACACACACTATAAAAAAGTAGAGGGGCTAGGAAGATGGCTCAGACATTAAAGGCACTTGCTTCTAAGCCTGTTGGCCTGAGTTTAACTCCCCAGCACCCATGTAAAACTGGATGCAGACTGACACATACATCTGTGATCCCAATGTGCCTATGGCGATGGGAGGCACAAGCAGGAGAATCCGTATGCTCACAGACCAGCTAGACTGGTGCACAAAGGGAAGCAGCACACACACACACACACACAAAATACAAGCTTGCTGGAGAGAGAGGACAAGTACTCTGAGCTTGTCCTCAGACATCACACATGCACTGTGGCATGCATACATCCATATGCACACACACACACATCAGATACATCCACACATACATACAGATACACATAATTTGTAAAACTTAAAAAGAAGGCCAGAGACATGGTTTAGCAGTTAAGACGCTTGCCTGCAAAGCCTAAGGACCCATGTTTGACTCTCCAGATCCCATGTAAGCCAGACATACAAGGGGGTCACACGCACACAAGGCTGCACATGTGCACCAAGTGGCACATGTGTCTGGAGTTCGATTACAGTGGCTGGAGGCCCTGGCAAGCCAATTCTCTCTCTGTCTCTCTGATAAAAAAATTTTTTTTAACCTAAAAAGAAACTGAAGGACAAGTATGGTGGCATATGCCTATAATCCCAGCACTTGGAAGACGGTGGTACCAGGAGGCCAACCCTGGCTATATACCCTATAGATCGAGTTCTAGGCCAGCCTAGGATACATGAGACCCTGTCTCAAAAAACAAATAAGGGCTGGAGAGATGGTTTAGTGATTAAGGCGGTTGCCTGTGAAGCCTAAGGACTCATGTTTGACTCTCCAGATCCCAAGTAAGCCAGAGGCACAAAGTGACACAAGCACACAAGGTCGCACATGCACACAAGATGGTGCACACATCTGGAGTTCTATTACAGTGGCTGGAGGCCCTTTATCTCTCTATCTCTCACAAAAAAATTCAAAACAAAAAATCAAAGCCAGGTGTGGTGGTGCATATCTTTTTATCCCAGCACTTGGGAGGCAGAGGTAGGAGGATCACTGTGAGTTTGAGGCCACCCTGAGACTACATAGTGAATTCCAAGTCAGCCCAGACTAGAATGAAACCCTATCTCAGAAAAAAAAAAATCAAATAAAAAAAATGTTGAATGAGCCGGGCGTGGTGGCGCACGCCTTTAATCCCAGCACTCGGGAGGCAGAGGTAGGAGGATCGCTGAGAGTTCGAGGCCACCCTGAGACTACATAGTTAATTCCAGGTCAGCCTGGACCAGAGTGAGACCCTACCTCACAAAACCAAAAAAAAAAAAAAAAAAAATGTTGAATGAGGATATGTACAATATGATCAGTTTATATAAAGTTGTAAAGCATGCAAAACAATACAAATGTTACATATAGGTACAAACTTACATAGTAAATATAAAACTAAACGCATGTAGTGATAATACCAAATCCAAAATAGTCCTTACCTCTGGGCAAAGCAATGAAATGGAGGAGTAATATCATAACCAGGAATTTAAAGTATATTTATGGGGGCTGGAGAGATTGCATAGTGGTTTAGGTGCTTGCCTGCAAAGCCTAATGACCAGAGTTCGATTCCTTAATACCCACATAAAGCCAGATGCACAAAGTGGCACATGTATCTGGAATTCATTTGTAGCAGCTGGAGGTCCTGGTGTGCCCATTCTGTCTGTCTCTTCTCTCTATCTCTCTCTGCTTGCAAATAAATAAACAAATAAATATTTTTTTTTAAAATAAAATATATTTCTAATTTTTTTTTTTTGTTTCTTTGGAGGTAGGATCTCACTTTAGCTGACTTGACACTCATTTTGTAGTCCCAAGCTGGCCTCAAAGTCACAGATATCTGCCTACCTCTGCCTCCCCAGTGCTGGGATTAAAGGCATGTACCACCATGCCTGGATTATTTGTAATTTTTAAAATTTGTAATAAAATATAGATAAGAAAGTTTTCCATTTTAATCATTTCAATAGCATGCTGGGGGTCAAACCCAGAGCTTCCTAAATGCTAAGCATGTCATCTACCACTGAGCCACATCCCAGCCCCCTTCTTAACTTTTTTTTTTTTTTTTTTTTTTTTTGGTTTTGCAAGGTAGGGTCTCACTCTGGCTCAGGCTGACCTGGAATTAACTATGTAGTCTCAGGGTGGCCTTGAACTCTTGGAGATCCTCCTACCTCTGCCTCCCGAGTGCTGGGATTAAAGGCGTGCGCCACCACGCCCGGCTCCTTCTTAACTATTTTAAGTGTCTAATTCTGTAGCATTAATTACATTCAAAATGTCACAACACTATACAACTATCACCACTATTCTGAAACTTTTTTCATCATCTCAAAAACTCTATACCCATAAACATTAATGCCCATTCCTTTCTCTCCTCAGATTAAGGATTTTTTAAATTCTTTTTGGGGGGAGGCAGTGATCAAGATTGAACCAAGGGCCTCATGCAAGCACCCTTTCCACTGAGCTACATCCCCAACTCTAGACTGAGGAATCTCTGACAACCTTCTGTCTCTATGAATTGACTATTTTGGGTAGTTCACATAAGTGGAGACATATTTGGGCTTCGGGGCTGGGCATGGTGTCATCCACCTGTAATCTCAGAACCTGGAGGTACAGACAGGAAGATGAGAAGTTCAAGGTCATCCTCAGCTACATAGAAAGTTTAAGGCCAGTCTAGGCTACATGAAACTCTATCTCAAAAGACAGCATGTAGCTGGGCATGGTGGCGCATGCCTTTAATCTCAGCACTTGGGAGACAGAGGTAGGAGGATCACTGTGAGTTCCAGGCCACCCTGAGACGACATAGTGAATTCCAGGTCAGCCTGGGCTAATGGTGAAACCCTGCCTTGAAAAAAACCAAAAAAAAAGAAGAAGAAGGAGGAGGAGGAGGAGGAGAAGAAGGAGAATGCTGTGAACACTGATGTACCAGCATAGATAGGTCTGTGACTGTGATCTGGTTGAGTCCTTGCTTTCAATTCTTGTGGGTTTATACCTACAAGTGAAATTGCTGGATCATATGATAATTCTATATTCAACATTTGTTTTGAGTCACAGCCTCATGTAGCCCGAGCTGGCCTCAAACTCAGTTTGTAGCTAAGAATGACCTTGAATTTACGATCCTCCTGCCTCTACTTCCCTAGTGCTCAAATTACAGGTGTGTGCCACCACATCCAGCACTGCTGTTATTAAAGACAGTTGCACTGTTATCCAGGCTGGTCTTTAAGGCATCTTCTGGCCTCTAGAGTAGCTGGGACTATAGGAGTGCATGACCATGCCCAGCTCCTATGTTTAGCTTCTTGAGGAATTGGAATGATTTATTTTAAGGTAGCTAATGGGTGCAGTCATTCTTTATATTATACTCTAGGCCTTTTTTTTTTTAAAGAGTGAAACATTTTATAAATCACAGGAGTAGAACAAACTATAATTGGAAGCTACCACTTGCATTGATAATACCTCTGAGTTGCATCATTAATTAAAAGCCATTTGTCTTGGGTTTCAAAATTACAAGCTTCTTCTTCAGTGCTGGGAATTGAACCCAAGACCTCACACATCCTAGGCAAGTGCCCTACCATTGGACCATACTCCAGCCCCCAAGTTCCTGTCATTCTAATCCACTTACAATGCTGTGGTGTTCATTCCTGTTCTGAAGACCATTTGCACCAAAACCCTGAGCTCTAGCAGCTTCCAACTTGAGGGGAGTCATGACTGATTGATGTTGTTCTAACCTCAGCCTCTGGCCACACATTTCGAATCCCCAGAGGGCATTTCCAGAGGTCCCTGGAGAACACAACACTATCCCTTCTGTGGCATCCCATCTCCTATCAAAGGCAGCCTGGCCCCAGGTTAAGTTTCTCATGGTAGCCGAGTCTCTCCCCTGAACCTCTGTCCAACATGGCAGCCTAGACTGTCCAGTGTAGACAGACAGAGTTCTCTTCCTCAGGTATATGGGGGCCATATGTCAAGAAACTCAGCTGTGAGTCCCAAGTCTACCTCACGGGACATCAGCCCAGGCCATCTGTCTCTCCAGGCCTCAGGTTCTAGAGGGCGGGTGAGGTGAGGGCCTCCAAGACCTGAACTTCGTTAGGTGTCCCAGGGGAGGCAGAAGACACGCTCCTCTTTGGGTCATTGAGCCCATCACCGAAGCTCCTGAGCATCTGACATTTGCAAAACCTCATTAGGTCAGCGTTAACTTGTCCCCACTGCTAGGCCTAGTGCTCGTAAATGTACTGTGACGGGTGTAATGTGTTTATGAGAATGTGCATAATAAATTATCAGAAAGAGCTGCATTTTTAATATTGCTTAGTACATTATTTGCCCTGAAGCAGACACAAACTGTATTGCAGACACTGACACTGAACTCGCTTGCCTTGGCATTCCGCCATGCACCACATGCTCTGACCACAGTGTGCAAAGGTGCAAGGAAGGCAGGGGTCCCCAGAATGGCTGGCTCCCACATTCCGTACTGATTACCCTTCATCATCCAGAACCTAAAGAAAAATGGGGCTTCACTCCTCTCTAGCCATGCCCCCCCCACAGGCCTCAGCAAGGGGCCTGTTACAGAGGAGGCTCTTGGTAAACATTTGTTGAAATGAGAATTCATGAATAAATGAACGGACAAGAACCCCTGGAAGGCTTCTCTCCACCAACCAGCGACGGTGTTTAGAATCCCTCCACCAGCCTCTCCTTTGGGTTAAAAATTCTTATTAATACAAAAAAGGTTGTATCAGCATAGCCCGACAAGAGCTCTTCCAAGAATCAGGGAACGAGGGACAAGCAGGGAGTGCTTGTTAAGCTGGGGCGCAGGGAGGGCCCTTCCTCCCAGGCACACGAACACTAGCTAGGTGTGCCATCTAGCCAAGTACTTCCTAAAGGCCACTTTCTCAAAAATATATGTCACCTGTAATCTCAGCACTCAAGAGGCAGAGGCAAGATGATCAGTAGTTCAAGGCCAGCACCAGCAACGTAGAATTCAAGGTCAGTCCCAGCTACACAAAAATCTGTCTCAAAACGAAACAATAAAAGGCTGTCACCTACTCAAAAGAAAGGTATTTAGCTGGGCATGATGGTGCACACCTTTAATCCCAACACTGGAGAGACTGAGGTAGAAGGGTCACAGTGAGTTCAAGGCCAGTCTGGGCTACAGAGTAAGTTCCAAGTCAGCCTGGGCTAGAGTGAGACCCTATTTCAAACAAACAAAAAAATTAAAATTAAAATAAATAAAAATAATAATAATAAAACAAGGGCTGGAGAGATGGTTCAGTGGTTAGGGAGCTTGCCTGCAAAGCCTGATAACTCAAGTTCAGTTCCCCAGTACCCACGTAAAGCCAGATGTAGAAAGTGGTGCATGCATTTGGAATTTGTTTGCAGCAGCTGGAGGCCCTGGCATGCCCATTCTCTTCCCCTCCCCTCTTTATCTCTCTCTCTTTCTCTTTCTCCCTGCTTGAAAATAAATAAATAAATATAGTTGTTTTTTTTTTCTTTTTTGGTTTTGCAAGATAGGGTCTCACTCTGGTCCAGGCTGACCTGGAATTAACTATGTAGTCTCAGGGTGGCCTCAAACTCTCAGTGATCCTCCTACCTCTGCCTCCCGAGTGCTGGGATTAAAGGCGTGTGCCACCACGCCCGGCAATAGTTTGTTTTTTTAAAGCATTCACTGCTTATTCTGGGCCAGGACAAAGGTCATAGGTTATATCACCCAATACTCAAGATAAAGTGTATCAGACTCCCCACTCTGATTTTGCCAAACCCGTGTAGAAATTACCACCCCCCTACACACACACCTCCCCTTAGGTACACACCTCCCCAGGTGAGAACTGCTAAATACTGAGAAACGCTATCCCTGGTGTGACACACGTGAACAGTGTGTGGCTGCCTGCAGGTTGAGAGTCACTGTGTCAAACCATTAGCACCTTCTAACCTGGCAATTCTCAACCTTCCTGTGCATAAAAATAATCCAGGGATACAGACACACTTGGAGCTGCACCAACCTGTTCTGGGTCAGTCAGTGATGTGGGGCCCTGTAACCTGCATTATTAGCAAGCATCCACTGAGGTCCTGACCATCCTTTGTGGGGATTGTCTCTGTTGCATTTGGATAGGGCCTTTGAGAGAGTCTGAGTGGGGGGAGAGCTCAGAAGCCTGCAGGTGAGAGAGAAGCAGGCTCAAGGTTCCCAAGGGCTGGGCATAACAGCAGACTCTACCCACAGAACCTTTCTGGGGACCAGTCCTACTGTAGAACTGCCCACCCCAACAGCATGATTGTTAGGGCTTGGATGTGCCCAGCTGCTTAAACATCTCCTCATCCCAGCTGGCACACAGCTTGGCAAGAATAATCATTTCTCAACGTGCTTACTCTCTGTACCCTCACCTGGTCCTGGCAGCAGACTGAGAGAGCAGCCATCTGTACTCACTGGTAGAGAAACTGAGGCAGGCACATGGCATAGGGTAAAGTTTGCACCAGGAAGACAGAAGCAAAGAAGTACTGTCTAGTGAATGCCCATTCCATGCCAGGCAGTGCCCTAGGTGGGTTTTTGTCTGGCCTCCCTTTAGTTCTCCACAGTGAGAAGGGAGGCTTAAGAGAAGCAGCTCACACAGAGGCAGATGCAGTCATGGGGAGGTAGGCGTGGCCTTTCTCCTTCCCAAATCTGTCTCAGACCCTGATTCATGCTCTTTCTAGAAACTGGGCATGGGCTGGGGAGATGGCCCAGTGGGTAAAGTGCTTGCCATGCAAGCATTAGGATCTGAGTTTGGATAGCCAGCATCCACATAAAAAATGCTAGAGAAATGGCTCAGTAGTTAAGGCGCTTGCCTGCAAAGCCTAAGGACCCAGGTTTGATTCCCCAGTACCCACGTAAGCCAGATGCACAAAGTGGCCCATGCATCTGGAGTTCCTTTGCAGTGGCTGTAGGCCCTGACATACCCATTCTCTCTATATATCTGCCTCCTTCTCTCTCTCTCTCAAATAAATAATTAAATGAAATATCAAAAAACATTCTTAAAAAAGACTACCCAAAAAAGGAGGTTGTCAAGAGACCATGTTAGTTCATACACCTTTAAATGCTGATGACAGTCTCACGATTTTTTTTAAGCTAGGTGTATGGCGCATGCCTGTAATCCCAGCACTGCTAAAATGAAGACAGGCAGATCCCTGGGTCTTAGTGGCTAGGTTGTTTAGACAAATTGGTGAACTCCAAGTTCAGTGAAAGTGCTTTTCTTTAAAAAAGTGAAGTGGGAAGCTGGGCGTGGTGGCACACATCTTTAATCCCAGCACTCAGGAGGCAGAGGTAGGAGGATCGTCATGAGTTCGAGGCCACCCTGAGACTACATAGTGAATTCCAAGTCAGCTTGAGATAGAGTGAGACCCTACCTCAAAAAACAAAGACAAAACAAAACAAAAAAAGTGAAGTGGGGTGCTGGAGAGATTGTTCAGCAGTTAAATGTGCCTGCTTGCAAAGCCTGACAGCCTGGGTTCAATTCCCTACCACCCACATAAAGTCAGATGCACAAAGTGGCATATACATCTGAAGTTTGCTTGCAGTGGCTGGAGACCCTGGCATGCCCATTTTCTCTCTGCTTGCCTCTTTCTCCCTCTTAATCTCTCTCTATCTCTTTTTCTCAAATAAATAAATACAATATTTTTAAAAAATGAAGTGGAGAGTGATTGAGGAGGATACCTGATGTCAACCTCAGGCCTTCATACACACACGTGTACCCACATACATACGTATGTCAACACACATATGAACAGACATACATATATGCACATCTCACACATATACATCCAAAAGTTAAAAAAAATTTAATCTGCCGGGGTTAGAGCTAGTCCCTACCTTTAAAAAAAAATTAAAGCTGAAGCTGGGTGTGGTGGCACACGTCTTTAATCCCAACACTTGGAAGGCAGAGGTAGGAGGATCCCCATGCATTCAAGGCCACCCTGAGACTACATAGTGAATTCCAGGTCAGCCTGAGCTAGAGTAAGACCCTACCTCCAAAAACCAAAAATAATAACAATAGTAATAATTAAAGCTGGAAATCACTCCAGGCAATGCTACTTCCACACCCACCCACAATCTGGGGTCCCACACCATGTCTGCTGAGTTCATAGATGTTCAAACTGAAACTCACAATTGGTATTCAAGTTCTGACCAGTTACCAGGCCTTGCCCACCTCATGCTATGTGTTTCTCCAGTGGGCATCTTGAGGTTCCCTAGCTCAACACTCTGTAAGCTGGGCCCTCCTCACCACTTCTCCTAGCTCTTCCCCAAGAGTCAGCTCCCCCAAAGGCAAGAGCTGTAAGCTGATCCTCCAGAGAGCCAGCTACATAGGAGGTCAAACGAGGAGGAGAAATTGGTTAGCTCCCAATCCCCAGTGAGCACAGGGATGGGACCTTTATGTTAAAAGGGCATGGGTGCTGGAGAGATGGCTCTGCAGATATGACACTTGCTTCAAAGCCTAATGATCTGGGTTTGGTTCCCCAGTGCTCACATAAAGCCAGATGCACAGAAGGGTACATGCATCTGGAGTTAGTTTGCAGCTGCTGGAGGTCCTGGTGTGCTCTCTCTTTCTCCTTGAAAATAAATAAAAGTTTCATAAAATTGATTTTTTTAAAAAGGGCATGGGGCCAGAGGTCAGTATATCCAAGGTCCTGTTACTAGCCTGCCCTTGCTAGTGACACGACCCCTGAGGCCTCAGTTTCCCTGTCATCAAGGTGACCATCACTTCCTCTTGCTCCTCAGTGGAGGAATTATGAAGAAACTGTTCTATGTCTGTATTCCAATGCCTGTGTAATGCCCTAATTATCTCACAATGCAGACATCTCTGGCACTGTGGAAGTCTCAGTGCCTGTTTAAGAACCAATCCTGGACTAAAGAGATGGTTTAGCAGTTAAGGAGCTTCCCTGCAAAGCCCAAGAACCTATGTTCTACTCCCCAAGTCACACAAATGCACAAGTTTGCACATGTGCATAAGGAGGCACATGTCTAGAATCTGATTGCAGTGGCTGGAGGCCCTACGTGCCAATTCTCTCACTCTCTCTCATTCTCTCTCTCTCATAAAAAAAGATCCAATCTGGGCTGGAGAGATGGCTTAGCAGTTAAGGCGCCTGCCTCCTGAGCCTAAGAACGCCGGTTCCAATCTCCAGGTCCCACGTTTAGCCAGATGCAAAGTGACGCAAGGGCACAATGCCGCACTTGACCACAAGGGGGTGCACACATCTGGATTTCTTTCACAGCAGCTGAGAGACTGCTGGCGCGCCCATCTCTATCTGTCTCCCTCTCCCTCTCTGTCTGTCTCTCTGTGTCTCTCTTCAAAAATAAATAAAATAATAATAATAATTTTTTTAAAAAGATCCAATCCCCTTCAGTAGTCCTGGAACAAGAGTTCCCTGAGTTTAGGCACTCTGTCCTTCCATGCCTCTGACTCTCAGAAGGCTGGCAGTGCTCTACCAGCACCCAGAGTGCCAGGGCACCATTCTCCAGAATCCTAAAGCCCTGCTCTCCCTCACCCCACCCCAGTCAGCTGTCCCTGTCCAAGGAGCCTCCCCAGAAACATGGGAAGCTGGGCTTTACCTGTGACCCCACCTGCACGCTGAGCCTCTCTAGCTCTGTAGAGATAAGGAGGAGAGGGTAGGGAAGGAGACTGAAAACACCAGAAAAGGAAAACTCACAGGATTAATTTCATTTCTATTTATTTTTTGAAAGACAGAGAAGCAGAGAGACAGAGAATGTGCATGCCAGGGCCTCCAACCACTGCAAATGAACTCCAGATACATGTGCCACCTTGTGCATTTGACTTACGGGGGTCCTGGGGAATCGAACCAAGATCCTTTGGCTTTGCGGCTTTAACCACTAAGCCATCTTCCCAGCCCGGGATTTTTTTTATCTATGTGATTTGTGTTTGTTTTATTAGGTGGTTGAGACAGGGTCTTGTTACAGAGTCCAAGCTGACCTCTAACTTGCAGTAATCTTAGTGCCTTGGCTTCCCAAGTGCTGAGATTACAGACGCATGCTGTCAGGCTTAGGCCTCACTTTGGTTTTCTTTCTTTCCTTCCTTCCTTCTTTCTTTTTTAGGTTCTTTTGTTATGCAAGAGAAAGAGAGAGAAAGAGAGGAAATTAGCACACCAGGGCCTTCAGTTACTGCAGTCAAATTCCAGACATATGCGCCCCCTTGTGCACATGTGCGCCCTTGTGTCACTTTGTGAGTCTGGCTTCCATGGGACCTGGAGAGTTGAACATGAGTCCTTAAGCTTCACAGGCAAGTGCCTTAACCGCTAAGCCACCTCTCTAGCCCCTCACTTAAGTTTTCATCACAGCTCTCCACCAGTGAGCAGTCATCCTGGGCCATTCATTCCCTTCACCTGAGCATTAATTTCCTTAAAAATAGGAACAAGAATACTCCTCCTCCTTGCTGGATGGTGAGAGGAGGGCGGTGACCATTCCTGGAACCATAGGATGTGGTGACCAAAGTCACTAGTGATCAGCACCATCCAGCTCTGAACATAACACTAAAGCTGGGCCTGGTGGTGCAGGCCTGCAATCCAGCACCCAGAAGGCCAAGGCAGGAGGAACTTGAGGTTAAGGCCTGCCTGGGCAACTTACTGAGACCTTGTCTCAAAATAAAATGCTGAAAAAGGGATAAGGGTATAGTTCAGTGATAGAATATACCACCAAAGAAGGAAACAAAGAAGTATAAAATCATGCAACTCTCCACCATTTCTTGCCAGTGAGTCTAGTCTAAAGGTAAGGCAGAAGGCAAAGCCTGTCTGCCTGTCCTGTTCAATGCTAGGTGGGGCCTCATCACACTGCTGCGAGGTTGAAATTAGTCCCATTTCACAGCTGGGGCAACTGAGGTATGAAGAACTCAACCTGCCAGAATGATACAGCCTGGAGCAACCAGGGAAATTCCTCCTCTCCTGTCTCCCCACCCTTCATTGAGCTTAGGGTTGAACCCCTCACTTGGACTCGTGGGAGAACCCAGCCCCAGCCAAGAAGATAAGCGGCTCAGATACGTCAGTGGAAACCAGAGAGTACACAGGATTGACTCCATCCAGGCCAGAGCTTTCTGGAACACACCTGTCCAAACCGCAGCCCATTCCCAGCATAGTTGTTCCCAGCAAGCTGTACAGCAGTTTACCCGGCTGATTTGTTTAGTTACCTGATCATCAGGGGCCAAGATGTGAGAGCAGGTGTCACCCTGTCTTTCCACCTCTGTTTCACTCATCACCTCAGAGAGGGTCTCCTCTACTCAGGCCCTGCCACCCTGGTTCCTCCTGACCAAGCTCCCATCCAGGTCCTCACCCAGCTCGTCCCTGTGGGGACTGAGTTGAAGTCACAGAGGGCTCGTGTTTTCTTCCACAGTGTCCTGAGAGGAAGCGTGCAGACTGTGCCAGCGGGGTTCTGAGACAGCTTGAGGGTGTGAGCAGCCTGACCCTGCAATCCTAGGAGGATGGCCATGCATCCTGCTAGCTGGTGGTCCCCGCCAGGTTCCCATCTGTAAGGGAGGGTCAGGTCAGAGGGGGACATGCCCACATCCCCCAATGGCTTCTATGGCTTTGGGTCGTTAGATGTGCTGTGAGCATCTCTGATCATCTGTTCAATGTGTCCTCATAGGTGTGCGTGTGTGCGCGCGCGCCTGGGGAGGTGTGCCGTGCCACAGCCTTCACCAAGCAATTCTGTGTGTGTGTGTGTGTGTGTGTGTCTGTGTGTCTGTGTGTGTCTGTGTGTCTGTGTGTGTGTGTGTGTGTGTCCTCGTGGGATGGATGCTTCCACCGTCTGCACCCATTTGTGTGTGCTAGCCTTGTGTCTTGGCCGGCACGCCAGGGGATGGGTGACACTCGAGTCCTGAGGGTCCCCGTGGGACTGCCTCAGCTCTGGAACTGCGCGTGTGAGTGTGAGCAAGGCGCCCAGCAGCCCGGCCCTGCCCCGCCCTGCCCACCCGCCTGCGTGAGTGCGCGCGCGCCGGGTCCCGGGCCGGTGTGCGCGCGGTGAGAGCGCGAGGGAGTGCGGCGGCGGCGCTCGGCTGGCTCCGCTCCGCTCCGCTCGCTCGTTCGGCGCCCGCCCGCTCACACTGCTTGGTTGCTACCGGGTGACGCGGGCTGGGCCCGCCCCCTGCCTGCCTGCCTGCCGGCCCCTGACACTCACTCGCTCCGGCCGCCGCGGAGCCGGCAGCAGCCACCGCGTCAGGGCCGTCCGGGGGCCACACCGGCGAAGCCCGCCGGGCCTGCTGAGCCGTTTCCCCTCAAAGCCCGGGCCGAGGGTCGCGCCGTGCCGGGGTCGCGCCCCGGGCGGGGCGGGGTGGCGCTGTCTGCATGACCCTCCGGCGGCGCGGGGAGAAGGCGACCATCAGCATCCAGGAGCATATGGCCATCGACGTGTGTCCCGGCCCCATCCGGCCCATCAAGCAGATCTCCGATTACTTCCCCCGCTACCCGCGAGGCCTGCCCCCCGCCGCCGCCGGGCCCCGAGCCGAAGCTCCCCCGGACGCCCCCGCGCGCCCAGCCGCGGCCAGCGCCGGTCACCGCAGCCCCTCCGACGGCGCCCGCGACGACGACGAAGATGTGGACCAGCTCTTCGGAGCCTACGGCGCCAGCCCGGGCCCCAGCCCTGGACCCAGCCCGGTGCGACCGCCCGCCAAGCCACCCGAGGACGAAGCGGACGCCGACGGCTACGAGTCGGACGACTGCAGTAAGTTTCCAAGTCGCCGGACCCTCCCCCACCCCCGCCCACCGAGACCCTTCCCGAGCGGCGGCACCCGCGCTGCCCGACCCGGTTGCGCCCTGGGCCGGCGCGCGGCGCTCGGGTCCACGCTGGACATCCACCTCCGCCCGCGGGGTCGCGGCCCCGGTGCCCGCTCGGTGCCCTCGCCCGGAGCCCCGCACCTCCCCCAGCCCGCACGCGCGCGCAAGAGGGAGAGAGAGCGGCGGCAAGTTTGGGGGCGCCCTCTGGGGGCGTCCCAGTTCGGGACCCCGGCTCCCCCGGAGCCCATGCCGCGCCCCCTCTCGGCCCGCGCTCCGGGAGCTCCAGAGCAGGCGGCGGCGGCGGCTTTTGTTCCCGGGAAGGGCGGAGCTGCGCCCCGGGGAGACACCAGTTGCTGCGGGCCGCGCGGTCGTTCCCGGCCCCAGAGCCCTTTCCCGGCGGCCGGGCGGCCAGAGGTCGGAACAGGGCGAGCTGAGGACGGGGTCGCGGCCCGGGGCGGACTCGGCTTCCCGGGTGGGCCCGCACGGCGCCCGCCGTTGGCTTTGCTGGTGCAGGAGCGCGGGGCCGCTTGTCCTTTGGAAAAACCTTGGCGGTTCCTCCTCCCGCGTTCGCGGACCGCTGCGCAGCGCTGACCCGGGCCACCGGCTTTCGCCCACCTGTTAACGCCCATTCCCCACCCTACCCCACCCCCGCGAGCGGAGCAAGAGGTCCCCAGCCGCGCCCCTCCTCCGAGACTCAATCCCAGGGATCTAGCTAGCACTGGGGACGCGTCCTCCGAGGCTAAGGCCGGGCCAACCCGGCGCTCCTGGAGCCTTGTGCGTCCAGGAGGGTGCCTGCCTCTCCTGACCTGGGACCATAGGGGAAACTGAGGCTGGAACAGATTCGTGTCCAATCGGTTGGCGCGGGGCTGGAGGGGGGGCAAATTTCGCTTCAAGAAAGGCCCCCCACCCGGCCCAGCTGGGGCCCCAGCCTCTTCACTTGGTGCTGGAAAGCCAGGTTCGGAATCAGCTCTGACAAGGATAGGGACCTTACCAGCAAGCGAAGGTCCCCAGGGCGCGTGCAGCCCCTCCCCCTTTGCAGCATTGATGGTGATGCCTGGCCTGGGCGCTCCTCCTAGCATAACATGTGGCTCTGGAAGCTGAAGGTAGGGGTTCACAGTGCCACCAGGGGCACAGACTAGGGGAGGCCATCAGTTGAGGTGGGTCAGAGCCTCCTCTGTGTGGACACGGCTTGCTAAGCATTTTCTCAGTCCTGGACCACAGCCCTTTTGCCCCTGGACTTAATGAGGCCTTGCCCTGGGCAGGGAGGGGCTGGGGGTCAGAGACCAGGTCTACCCCTCTGCTTACTGGAAGAAATTGGGTCAGCAACGTATATTGCCTACAGCCAGTTCCTGGTACCCTGTACAAGGCTTTCCGTGGCGGGGAGGGGGGGGAGGAGCTGGCCTTGGGGACGGGTACTAACTGGGACCAGAGTCCTGTGGGGGATGTAGAGCTACTCCCAGAAGAAGGGGTAAGAAGTTGCTATTTCCAACATCCTGCCTGCTGTCAGGAGAGTGAGCAAATGGGCGGGGTTTGTGCCTGAGCTTCAAGCTACCCTCCAGGTACCACAGCAGCCCTGAAGATGACATAAGGCCAAGAGGCCATTTAACTTGGTCATTGCTTTTGGCTATCTCTGAGCCCACCCGAAAGGCCTAAGCTCGAGCCAGCAGCCCCAACCCCAGTCTGTCAACTCAGTGGTCATACATAGGGCATTGTCCTAACAGCGGGGCTGGGGCCAGGAGAAAGAACTGGGTCCCTGGGTTCCAAGCACACAGGTGTCTTAACTGGGGACAGACTCGCATGGGGCCAGTGGTACCAGGCAGTCCTGCACACAACTTTGCCACCTTGAACAGGATGGCTGGCCACACCTATCACCACAACACCCTGAAGATGCCAAGCCCTGGAGGTTTGGGAGCTAAGGCGGCAGGTGCTAGCATGTGGCCATGCAGGGTGGCATGGATCCCATTGTGGCCGGAAGCATGGAAATCTTGGTTCCTGTGGGTGGGAGAACAGATTCCTGGGCAGGACCACCCTGTACCCAGCACACCAGGCTGTGCTCCCTCTGAGCTCTGACAACCAGATCCCTAGAATAAGCCTGAATGATTCAAGCCAGATGGTTCATTACGGCTTTAGCCAGGGTTGTGCTATTCGCTGCTCTAATTATTGGATTATCTGTTCTGACAAAAAGAATTGAGGGCGGCTGATCTGTTGTCCAAGCACGGGGCAAAGGGCTGCCTACTTGCTCGATCCTGCCACCCTTTTTAAAGCCCCTCGTTTGGTCCCTGCAAGGAACACATACACAAGCCTCGTGTCCCCTGCAGAGCTGTGAGGGACAGCAACAGGGGTGGAGAAACAAGCCCCTCTCCTCCCAGGTGTCCCAGGTTGACTGCTGCCTGCACCCTTCCAGGGCCACTCACTGCCCACATTGCTCATGCCCCCCCCTTTCAGAACTGCAGTTGTTCCACCTGTGGAGGGAACCCCACCTCTCATCCCTCCAAGCTAGAATGACCAGGAGGCTTTGAGTAACCAGTACCAGAGAACCAATTCAGTGTGGCTCAAGCCAAACACCAGGGCGCCTGCAGAAGCCCTCCACCCATCATTTGATAGGAACCAGTTTCCTCCCCCATGTCTTTGATCAAGAAACGCTCTCCCAAGGAAGCCAATCCTTTTGTCTCATTGGCCAGAATTGCATCACATGCCTGAGCTTCCACCTAGCACCACCACCAGCCCCGCATGACTCTCTCAGCCAGGTCAGGACAGGTGCCCTGGGGGGGTCTGGAGCAATAGCGAAGTGGAGGAATCCTGCCCCAAAAAAACTCTCCCGGGAGAAGATGAATCCCGGTTTCCGCTGGATGTGAATCCCCTCACTTCACACCCAGAACCTCTACAGGCCTCAGCTGTTCTGCCCAGCCCTGTCATCATGCTTTTGTACATGCAACAGCACAGCACTGCCTGTGCTGCCAGGCACTATGCTGGGCACAGAGAGCAAGCAAGACCTAGGACACAGCCTTGGTGACAGGGTATTCACGGAAGCCCAACAAGGGGCCCAGCAGGAAGGCACAGAGGCAGGAACCCACAGGAGCCCTGGCTAGCTCAGATGGAGGGGGTGGGGAAGAGAAGCAGATTGGCAGAATGGAAGAAGCAAAGGGGACAGTGTGGGAACTGAAGTGTCAGAGACAGCCAGGTGGGGACACAGAAACAGAGCCAAGTGGCTGAAGCAAGGGAAGAGGGGCAAATGATGAGGCCAAAGCAGTCACATCACTGAAGCAGGAGGTTGAGCAGAGACTGGGAGGTTACAGGGAACTGTCCCAGCTTAAAGCAGGGGATTCAAGTCCTAACTATGCCTCGAGGCTCCTGGGAAGTAGGAGTGCATAGCTCACTCCTTTGTTCCCTTGCAGTGCTCTGCCTGGCTCCATGCCTCAGTTTCCCCAGCTACGAAATGTTTTCAAACAGGCTTGATATTTCTATGATTCTCGACACAGTTTATTACCCCCCCCCAAACTATTTTACAAGCTGACATTTTTCTTCCAAGAAGACAAAAAATCAGGGCAGATTTCTGATTCCTCTGGGCGTATAGGTCAGGCAGGTTCAGGGGCAGACCAAGGTCATGGTCAGGCTGTCTGTCTGCCCTAGCCATGCCAGGGGACGCTCTGCCTTAGAGGAACCAACAGGGGATTGAGCTTGATTTTCTCTGAATTAGCCCCATTAAAGCTCTATAATTATCAACACACCAGTGACAACTCTCAAAGGCCCATTAGTGACCAACCTTAATATTTTTTCCAAAGATTTAAACTTTCATGGGGCCACCTGATCCGAATGGCTGTGAGGGCAGGGGCATGGAATCCCGGGGCTTTCAGAGAAGCACTCTCCCCATCCAGCCAGCCCTGCTCAATGCTGCCACCATGCCACCATGACCACCCATGAGGGTCTCCTGATCAGGCACTTCAGCATGGTGCCAGCCCAGCTTTTCCTCACCTAGTGCTGGGCCTGGAACCCAGGGCTCTGCATAAGGTGAACGCAAGGGGAGGCCTCCACCTCAGAGCCATGCCCCTGGCTCCTTGTTTTTCTCTTTTTGTTTTCTGAGGGCTTAGTTCAAAGTGGCAAGGAAAAATTTTCAGGAAACCACTAAACTTTATTAAGGCAGAAACTAGCTAGGCCAACCCCACCTCACCTCTGAGCCTCGTTTCTCTATATGTTCCCTAAGATGGCACTTTCCCAGCCCTGTAAGTATATCTCTCTCTTTTCTTTCCTCCCTCCCTCTTTCTTTCTTTCTTTTCTTTCTTTCTTTCTTTCTTTCTTTCTTTCTTTCTTTCTCTCCTCGTTCGTTCTCTCTCTCTCTCTCTCTCTCATGAGACAGGATCTCACTCTAACCCAGGCTAACCTGGAACTCACTCTGTAGTCCAGACTGGTCTTGAACTCACAACAATCCTTCCGCCTTGAACTCAATATGTACTTGAACTTTGAACTTCTGAGCCTTCTGCTTCCACTTCCTGAATACTGAAATTACAGGCATTGCTACCACACAGGGTTTGTGTAATGTTGGAGATCAAACCCAAGGCTTCATGCAGGCTAGGCAGGCACTCTGCCAACTGAGCTACCTTCCCAGCACAGGTCTTTCAAAATGGTGACAGAGCGTCTACTTATAGACTAGTATTTTTACAGAACTTCAGTGGAATTCAAAGACTTCCTGGGCACACATTAGTTAGATACATGGTTCCTTTCCAGGGGGTGATTACAGGTGTTGGTATTCCTCAGTGCAATCTTCCTTTGTCCCTGACTTGTCTTCTGGGATTGGGATACAGATGTCACACCAAATCCCTGCTCCTGAAGTGACTGGAGATCAAGTCATTTGAATGGCCCTACTATATGGATGCACCATCCGCTCCTGGCTGGTCTGTCCATGTGGCTGAGGGAGGGCTCTGCCCTCAGCAGGGTGAGGTCTTAGAGCAGCAAGTTCCTGAGCTACTCAGCGCAGGGACTATCACACAAAACCAACCATTCTGGAGAATGTTTTGTAGAAACACCAGCTGGGCGGCTACGGGAAAGGAGATGGTGCTTCACCCACCTCCTGGATGGGTGGGAGTGAGGGTGGTGGGGCAGCAGAGGGCCCAATGCGACACCACTAACACATGTGCTCCTCACTTAGGCTCCCTCCAGACTTCATGACTCTTCACGTGGACACAGTTCTAACAAGTATTATGGCTAAACAGGAGAGGAAGCTGCATGTGCCCCCAGAAACTGGAGCGCAGGAGGAGCCAGGAAAGTGAGAGGCTACCCAGAACCCTCAGTGGAGGGATTTATCACTCACCCCCTTCTGTGTCTGTCTGTGACTGTGACCCACAGACATGCCATTAGTCATAGCCATGACTCCAGATACTGGAAAAAGCATAAGTAACTTATTTGTATATCCTCTTCTCAAAGACAGGGAAGGGGTGATTCAGTTTAGAGCTGTCCCTCTGGCAGTGATCTAGAAATGTCACCAGAGAGGGTTTGCTGCTCCTTTAATCAGCGGCTGAGCCTTGTTTGCTGGGAGGTGGGTACAACTGTCTGCAGTTTGCAGGTGAGAGAACTGAGGCACGAAGAAATAGGAAAGCTGCCAGAGGTCACACAGCAAGGAAGTGCGGAGCTGGGATTTGAACCCAGAGAGGCTGGGAGAAGATGTCAACCTTCACACTGTGCCACAGGCAGGGACAGAGATGTCACCCTGCTGGGAGCTGAGGAGCAAGACTAATTCACCTTCACATGTCCCTTAGAGCGAAGTGCAGCTGCACACGCAGCCCTTTCTGTGCCCACTTCTCTGCAGACCCAAAGAACCATCAGGCTGGGCCCTGTGCTGCCAGGGTTCTGCAGGCTTTGCAACAGTCACATAAGAAGTACATGGTGGGGGGACTGGATAGATGGCTTAGTGGTTAAGGCACTTACCAGTAAAGCCAAAGGACCCAGGTTCCATTCCTCAGTACCTACGTGAAGCTAGATGCACAAGGTGATGGCATGCATCTGGAGTTTGTTTGCAGTGGCTGGAGGCCCTGACATGCCCATTCTCTCTTTCTCTCCCTCTCTCTCTTTCTCTGTCTCTCTCTCAAGTAAATAAAATATCTTTAAAAATAAATAAGTAAAAATATTTTTTAATAAAAGAAGTACATGGGGCCCTGCAGACCACTCTTTTCTGTCCAGTGTGTCCTCAGCCCCACTTCTGTCATGGGAACGTGGCCTCAGCTGAGAGGCACACAGTTGTTGCTGCAGTTCACATAGATCCAGGCTGGCCACCCAACCTAACCCCCTGCCGGAGGATGAAGTCCCCAGTCCTGTCCTTTCCTCACCCCAGCATCACTCTAGCCACCAGCCCTGTGCCTGTGATTGGAATGTCCCCTCTGTGCCTCTGGCCAACTCCCATCGATTGTTTGCTCTCCGCTCAGGTGAAGTACCACCCCTCAAGAAGCTATCACCAAGACCTGGCATCCTCCTGGGGCTTCCATGGTTCTTGACTCATCAGACCCTATTGGGCTTCCAAAACATTTGCGGGCGTGTTTGTAGTCATCTGGATATTACAGAGGTCTCCCTTACCCAGGCCCTGGCCTTCCTGCTGAGAACCCCTAGAGCTTGGAAGGCCACAGCTGCAGCAAGTGACGGCCCCTGAAGGTGGCAGCTGTACCCAATTATTGCTGCACCCTCTGCCTGGCCCTTGGGACTTGCCTCTGCTTAGAGACTTGAGGGCAGCAGTATGAGGACACAGCCAGCTCATCACTGCCTACCTACCCGTGTTGCCTGGGGTCCAGTGAGCAGTCAGCCTGGCCAGGGTCGCAACCTCTCAAAGCCTCTTCTGTCTTTTTTAAAGTTTTATTTATTTGTTTATTTATTTATTTTTATTTGAGAGAGAGAATGGACATGCCAGGGCCTCTTACCACTGCAAACAAACTCCAGATGCATGAGTCATCTTATGCATCTGGCTTACATGGGTACTGGGGAGTTGAACCTGGGTCCTTGGGCTTCTCAGGCATGCACCTTAACCACTAATCCATCTCTCCAGCCCTCCTCTGCCTTTTCACACCATCCTGTTCCAGTGCCCAATAGGAGAAACAGTCCTAGGCCCAGGGTGCTGAGTCAGATGACCACCACATAGCTAGGGCAGGCAGCACAGAGCAGGGGCTGGGAAAAAGGTCTGGGCCCACCATCCAGATGTGACCCAGGTTAAAACTCTTGGGGGCTGAGGTGGCTAGCCTAGCCTCTCTGCGTCTTGATTCTTCATCTGTACAGTCACAGGACACTGTCACTCCCCAGGATTGATTGTGACAGTGGTGAGAGAAGGGGTTACATGAAGGTGGTTGGTCAACTGATGGCCTTTGCTTTGGGTATTGTGACATTCTTTGATTTCTGACTAGAAAAAAAAAAACACTGGTGATTTCTCTCTCTCTCTATTTTTGTTTTCAAGGTAGGGTCTCACTCTAGCTCAGGCTGACCTAGAATTCACTATTCTCAGGGTGGCCTCGAACTCATGGCAATCCTCCTACCTCTGCCTCCCAAGTGCCACCACAGCCGGCTTAGGGTAATTTTTTTTAAACAGTGTTCAGAACTGAACAGAGTCTCATATAGGCTAGACCCCTACCACTGAGCTATATTCCCAGTCCAGTCCAAAAGTTAGTGGTTGTTAGGCCTTTCTTTCTTTCTTTTTTTTTTTTTTTTTTTTTTTTTTTTCAAGGTAAGGTTTCACTCTAGCCCAGGCTGACTTGGAATTCACTATGTAGTCTCAGGGTGGCCTCAAACTCAGCAATCCTCCTACCTCTGCCTCCAGGGTGCTGGAATTAAAGGTGTGCACCACCACATCTGGCTTTTATTTTCTTTTTAAAAAAATCTATTTATTTATTTATTTATTTATTTGAGAGAAAGAGGTAAATGGGGTGGGGAGAGAATGGGCACACCAAGGCCTCTAGCCACTTCAAACGAACTCCAGATCCATGCACCATCCTGTGCATCTGGCATACGTGGGTACTGGGGAATCGATCCTGGGTCTTTAGGCTTCTGAAGCAAGCACCTTAACAACTAAGCCATCTCTCCAACCCGCCTTTTAATTTTTACCAGTTACCTGGGAAGAACAATTTTTTAATTTACTGAGAGAGAGAAAGTATGGGCATGCCAGAGCCTCCTGCCACTGCAAAGGAACTTCAGATGCATTCACCACTTTGCACATCTGGCTTTATGTAGGAACTGTCAAACTGAACCCGGGCAGTCAGGCTTATAAGCAAGTGTCTTTAACCACTGAGTATCTCTCCAGCCCAAGAAAGGAACAATTTTGTTGTTAATATATGCAGACTTTAAATCTTTCTCTCGTAAGTGGCAATGCATGCCTTTAGTCCCAGCACTAGAGTAGAGAGTAGGAGGATTGCTGTGAGTTTGAGGCCAGCCTGGGGCTACAGAGTAAGTCCCAGGTCAGCCTTGAAAAAAAAAAAAAATCTTTCTTCTGTAGAACTTGACGTGTTTTGTTCTTGCTGTGTGGTGCTCGGGGTGGAACCCAGTGCTGGGCACATACTAAGCCAGTGCTGTGTCCCTGAGCCTCACTCTGACCCCTATCTTGGCTTCACCTGTGAGTTTTGCACTTGGCCGGTGGTGTTGGTGATTGTGTATGTGAGCTTATGCCTCTGCCCTCAGCCAGCCATCAACTGGCCACAGAAGTGCAAGTCTGTATTCCTTAATCTCAATTTCAAAATCATCTGGATAAATTAAAACCTCGTTAGTGCCTTCGCTGGGTGGATTCCCTCCGCCTTGCTGTGACTGTAATACTTCATTTGCTTTAACTAATTCCGGCCATTTCAAAACAAAACTGACTTTGCCTCTGAGTTTGTGCAGCGGCCTAAAGACAAAAGCTGGTGACAGCTAGTGTCTGTGGGGGCAGAGAGACAGTAGCACTGGGCTGTGTGTCATGAGTCTTTCTCCCATGCACATCATGGGTGTGCTGGGAAACTGACTCTTCTGCCTGCATTTTGTGCAGATGTGTAAGCTTGCATATTCTGAGGATTGTTAAGGATATCTTTGCCTGTGTGGATTCTTCCAAATAAACCTTTTAATCTTAAAAAAAAAAATTTAATGGAGCTGCTGAAGCTAATTGAGAGGGTGACGTTCCTCCAGATGCAGCCAATGTGTGACCGGTACCTTCCTCTCCCGTAGCTGCCCTGGGCACACTGGACTTCAGCCTGCTCTATGACCAGGAAAACAATGCCCTGCACTGCACCATCAGCAAGGCTAAGGTAGGCCCCGTGTCCAGCCCCAGAGGAAGGTGAGGCTGGGGTGGTCAGTCCTCTTGCCCGGGCTTCCTGGTGTCCTTGTTGTGTGGGGTCCAGCCCCATCCCCCACCCAGATCAACCCTATCCAGGAAGGTGCTTAGGGGAAGGAGAGGGAAAATGAGGAGAATGGTACCTGGAGGTCAGGCTCCTTTTAAGGCCTGGGACATGCTGCTGAAGACTGAAAGAGGTGGAGAGGCCTGTACTGCAGTGGAGAGAGGGGGTCTGCTTGTTGTTGTCTCTGAATCTCCTCACCCCAAGATCCCAGCCCCTAGGCTCCCCAGAAGCTCTGAGCAGTGGGCAGCTCCACTGTTCTCTGAATACTACACGGGAGGAGGCTTGACACTCCAGGCAGGGTGTCAGCCTTTGGATCTGAACCCCAGAGGCCATCAGAGCCTTGCTGTCAGAGGTCATGAATACCTGTGGTCCCCCACTGTTGTCTGGCCAGTCCCCCCACATCATGCTCCTGTGTGGCTCTACCCTTGATCTAGCCTGTGCCTGCTTCGTATTCTCAACCATACTGTTCCCTTCATCCCCCCACATGGTTCCCTCTGGGAGGAAGGTGCCAAAGTTGATGTTCTCCCGCAAGGTAAGGGCCTGTGAGGCCAGTAGAGCTCCCCACCCAGTAGACCTATGGAAGAGCCTGGGCCTATCCAGCACACACAAGGGGCTTCCAAGAGCTGCCGGCCCAGACTCCACCCAGCATCCTGAACCTGTAGGTCACCCTCAGAGCCTTCCTCTCTGCCTGTCTCCCTCCCTCCCTCCCTCCCCCCTTACTGCTAAGGAGCTGCCTTGGCTCTGTGCCCAGCCGAGGGACAGGCTGCCTGGGCCACCCCATGAGGACTATCCATGTTGGGCCTATTCCTCAGGGTGTTGTCCAACCTGCCCCTTGGGAACAGAGCTGAGTGCCTAGTGACCCCATCCTCAAAGATGGAGGAATCTGTCTCCTGGGCCAGGCAGAGCCTGGCTCGTGCCCCTCCTTCCAGCTTTGCCGAGCTTGTGTAGGCTTGGGGAATAGCTGTGAGGCCATTTAGGCCCACCTACTTCTTCTCGCCACCCCAGAGTGCACGCTCCTGCTGCTTCAGCTCTGGGTGTGGAGGGGTGGGCGTGCGTGTGTCTCTGTGCCTGCATGCACAGGTCTACATGAGTACCAGTGCACACACGTGTGTATATCCTCTTGGGCACATCTCTGAAGGTACCAGAGGTGGAGGACCCGAGACTCTGAGCCATGGTGCCCTTGATCTTCTCTAAATCTCTACAGGAAAGAGCACCAGCCTGGGAAAGGCTGGGGCTTCAAGAGAGGAGCTCACCCTTAGAACCTCTCCATGGGGTGGGGGAGCAGATAACCCCATATTGCATCCTCTTTTTGCCACCTCCCCCAGGTGAGGGCCCCAGTCTTGGTTTGTTCGTCCGTAAATAAGATTCGCTCCCCATCCCATATGGCTGCTGTGAGCTGTAGATGGACAAACTCATAGCGCCAGGCACCCCTAAGGGCCCAGTACTTCCTGTAGGATGATGCCTGGTAGCATTTATGCACCCACAAATAAACATGGGACACCCACCCCGAAGTAGGGACTGGGCCAACCCCAACAGCCCCAATGCTGGGAGACTTGGCGTTATTTTTCAGTTGTAAAATATCATAAAGGTGAAACTTACCTTTGGTCCCAGTCCTAAGTGTGCAGTGCAATGCTAAGCCCACTCACATGGATAAGCTGCGCCACCACCAGCCATCCCAGAGCCTTTTTATCCTGCAAGACTGAAACTCTGTGCCCACCAAACAGCAGCCCATCTCCCTCCCCCTACACTTAGCCCTCGGCCACCCCTGCTACTCTGTCTCCAGAGACCTCCCAGTGGCTGTCATGCCACCTCTGTCCCTGTGTACCTAATGTATGTTGGACTCCTTCTTCAGGCTAAGCCCTGGGGAGGCGATGCTTTGACCATACAGAACTCTCCTGGCCTGGGAGTTTGGATTTGGGAGGAGACTGGCAGCCCTCCCCTTCCTCAGCACCTCCTTGACCATGCCTCAGTAAGATGGTCACATCTCCTTTTGTCTCTTACAGACACAGTAAGATGACAGTGTCTGCCTGAGATACATTCCTTCCCACCCGTGGCCTGAACATAGCCTCTGGCCCACTTATCTATGACTAGGTCAGGCTCCTGGGGGTGGGAGGTGAGGATTTGTAGAGGCCTGGGGGAGGCTGTGCCCTGCTGCACGTGGGATCCCAAGTCAGGGCCAAGGAAGTCATCTGAGCTGGGGAGACACCGTGAGAACAGCAACACAGCCTCTGGCCTTTCCTACTTCTAGTCAAGGGTGTGGCCCCTGGAGTGAAAGGTTGAGAAGTGGCAGCAGGGGTCCCATTACAGACTAGGGGTCCAAAGAGCAGAGTGGGCATCATTGCCACCCCAGGTTGGCAACTACTCCACTGACCTAGCGAGCCCTCTTGGTGCCCCAGGCTTCAGAGGTGGGACCACCAGAGCAGCTGGTGGCCCAAAGATCTGCAAGGAAGAGCCAAGAAATTTGACCCAGTGAAAACATTTTAAACCATAACAAACAGGTGCAAGAATTGTAGCAATAACAAGATGGCACACATATCTGGAGTTCATTTGCACTGGCTAGAGGCCCTGGCATGACTGTGCCCATTTTCATTATTTCCCCACCCTGCCCCTACTCTCTACCTCTCTGAAGTAAATAAATAAAATATTTTAAAGCTGGGCATGGTGGTGCATGCCTTTAATCCCAGCACTTCGGAGACAGAGGTAGGAGGATCGCCTTGAGTTCAAGGCTATCCTGAGACTACATAGTGAATTCCAGGTCAGCCTGGGCTACAGTGAGACCCTACCTCGAAAACCAAAAATTTTTTTTTTTTTTTTTTTTTTTGGTTTTGCAAGGTAGGGTCTCACTCTGGTCCAAGCTGACCTGGAATTAACTATGTAGTCTCAGGGTGGTCTCGAACTCTCGGCGATCCTCCTACCTCTGCCTCCCGAGTGCTGGGATTAAAGGCGTGCGCCACCACGCCTTTAATCCCAGCACTTGGGAGGCAGAGGTAGGAGGATCACCCGGACACCTTGTTGGGAACAAGCCACCACTACCCCACACTTGCAATCTGTCTGTAGCTCGTGCACCCTGCCCTCTGCCTCCCACCCCTGTGCACCAGCCCAGAGGACAGTAAATACGATCTGGGTCTCCAGGAGCAAGTGCCTGCACCTCATCTAAGCACACTTGTGTCACTCAACAGGAATTTATTAAAGGGACTGAAAAAGCAAAGCTAGCGAGGGTGCCATCTTGTGGAGGGACTTTCCAGGTCCTCTATGGTGACCTCTGGAAATACCAACTGATGGGTACTGGGCAAATCCAGGGGCAAGTTGAGCCCAGACTCAGACAAGCCAGCTTCCCAGATCTAAAGCATTTTCCCATAGCTGCCATAGGGAGCGTGGGGATGAAGGTATCACTTGGGGTCGGGGGGAAAGTCCCAAGAAGAGCCAAGGAGCCATGTCTGGAAAGTGAGACGGTCAGGAAGAGGGCCGTGCCTGCCCACAGTGCTGTGGTGAGGCTTGTTCATAGTGAGGTGTGCCACCTGGCTGCTGCAGTCGGAAAGGTTGAAGAGCAAGAGTCCCCGTGGGATCTGGCTGGAGTTGTGTCGGGAACTTCCAGGAAGAAGTCAAGCCTGGAGAGTCTCTGTGTCCTTACTGCAACTCACACCCTCTCTGGTCTACTCAGGGCCTGAAGCCGATGGACCACAATGGACTGGCAGACCCCTACGTCAAACTGCACCTGCTGCCTGGAGCCAGCAAGGTGAGGGGCTTCATCCCAGACACTGTGCTGTGACCAGGGCACCAAGAGAGGCCCACCCCCCCCCATTCCTCCAGAGCACCAAGTCAGTGCCACCACCACTGGCCTCCCAGGGGCCTCATGAGACCGTTATGTATCTGCTAAGTGGGTAAAATGCCCCAGCATTGTATAAGACACCATCTTAGCTGGACGCTAACATTATGTGCAAAAAAAAAAAAAAAAAAAAAAAAAAAAAAAAAAAAAAAAAGGACTCTGTGGTCAAATACATTGAGAAACATTGTTAAACAGGTGTCTTACCACAGAACTTATTTGTTCCTTTAACACGTTGAGGGGCTGTTCTGTGACTCTGCAACAGAGGGACTGAGTGGGCAACTTTTGCCCAATTTATTTGATCACAGAAGCCCTGTTCCCATTCTGGAAGAGGTAGTAGGCATCTGCCCAGAGGGAGGGTTAGAGGTAAGGTTCCAAATATGGGAAGGTGATACAATTGCATTGTTAGCGTTCACTAACTGGGGACACACAGCTGGCTGTGACATGGAACTCTCTTATAATGGGAAGGCAAGTCGAATTAGTCTAATGTTTGTTACGTTGGGGGACTAACACTTTGATGGGAATAAGTGAATGGCATCTCGCCCACCTTCTGCAGACACCCCATCCCCTACCATCACCACTGCCCAATGCTGGGGATGGATCCTCCTCAAATTAGGATTCTGGATGTGAGAGCCATCTGGCTGCAACATCTGTCACCCCATTGATCGCCAGGGTTGATCCGGCTGATCTGGCTGGCTAGGCGGGTGTCCCCTTCCTCCCTCACCACTCCATGTGTGTCCCTTCCCTCCCAAAGCCGCATGCTCGGTCAAAGAGGACAACCTTCCCCGAATAGAGGAGGACCGGTCTTCGGTCAAGGGTGTTCGAGCAGCTGCGCTCCCCTGCTAGAACCTCCAAACAAGCTCTCAAAGTGGGATTCTGTGGCTACCTCAGCCAACTGCACAAACTTAATGGCTCAAAACGTGTTTATTATCTTCGTGCTCTGCAGGTCTCACTAAACTAGAAGTCAAGGTGTCAGCAGGGCTGTCTTCCTTCTAGTGCCCTGGTACAATGGGCCCTTCTGGCTTCTGGAAACCACACAGTTCTCCCATATCTGAAGCCAGCATCTCCCATGACTCCTCCCTTAGCCCCCACTTCTGTGTTAAGATCTCCCTGTGATCAGGGCCTCTCCCCACAACTAGAATAACTTACTGTATTAGTCAGTTTCACCTGCAGCCTCAAGTCCCCTCTGCTGTGTCAGATGGCGACCCCCCTCTCCCCCGCCAGGTCCAGGGATGAGATCTGGCCAGCTTTAGGAGCCATTCTTGTGCCACAGCACTCATTCGGGGCTAATACGATCACTTGCCTCTTCTCCAGGCAAATAAACTCAGAACAAAAACTCTGCGGAACACACTGAACCCCACGTGGAACGAGACACTTACTTACTACGGGATCACAGACGAGGACATGATCCGCAAGACCCTGAGGTGGGTGAGGCCCCACCTGTTGGCAGAGCTATCCTTGCCCTGTGCCCCACCGTTTGTGAATTCCCACTAACTCTGGGAGCCAATCACCCCCAGGATCTCTGTGTGTGATGAGGACAAATTCCGCCACAATGAGTTCATCGGGGAGACGCGGGTACCCCTGAAGAAGCTGAAGCCCAACCACACTAAGACGTTCAGCATCTGCCTGGAGAAGCAGCTGCCGGTGAGTGGAGCAAGCATGGAGCGGGCAGCCTCGGGCTGCTGCAGCCAGCAGCTCTGTAGCCCATGCATGGAGGAGTCCCAGGTAGGGGGTTTGCTGAGCATATGGGCTCCAGGCACAGTTGTGGGTCAAGGAACTGACTGGACCTGGCTGCCTTTGAGAAGCACAAAGGCAAGCTAACATGCAGAGCAGAGAATACCAGGGAAGGTGGCAGTCCCAGGAAAGGATGATGTCACAGAGATACGGTGGGGGGGGGGTCATCTCACCCTGAGTAACACTGGGCCATCAAAGAGTGCCAAACCAGGGTAGCATATCTGGTAAATCTGGTGGCATCTTTTTTTTTTTTTTTTTCAGTACTAGGGACTAAAGCCAAAGGAAAGCTAAGTAATCCACTGAACTATATTAATTTTTTTCTTTTTAAAAAATATTTATGAGCTGGAGAGATGGCTTAGCGGCTAAGGCGTTTGCCTACAAAGCCTAAGGACCCCGGTTCAATTCTCAAGCCAGATGCACAAGGGGGCACATGCATCTGGAGTTCATTTGTGGTGGCTAGAGGCCCTAGCGTGCCCATTGTCACTCTCCCTCTCTTTCCCTCTCTCTATCTCTAATAAATAAGTAAATAAAAATAAAATCTTTAAAAATATATTTGTTTAGTTATTTGCAAGCAGATAGAGGAGAGAGAGAATGAGAGGGGTAATGGGCATGCCAGGGTTTCCTACCCGCTGCAAATAAACTCCAGACACATGCTCCACTTTGTGCATCTAGCTTTATGTGGGTACTGGGGAATTGAACCTAGGCTATCAGCTTTGCAAGCAAGCACCTTTAACCACTGAGCCATCTCTCCAGCCACAAGATTTTTTTTTTTATCTGATACAGGGTCCAAGCTTGCTTTCTAGCCCAGGCTGACCTTGAACTTGCCTCCTTCTGTCTGACTCAGAGTCCTCAGTAGCTGACATTACAGATTTGCACGGTCAGGCCAGGCAATGTGGTATCTTAGCTGCTTGGTGACTTCTAGGGTCAGAATGGCAGTTAGCAGAGGGAATAGAGAGGGTAAGGACTGGAGGCAGGAAAGAGGTGGACTGGGGGTGGCTGGAGGGTGCTGTTTCAAGATGGAGAGTACCAGCAGTCAGGCCTTCCAGAATTGCAGAGGGTAGTTCCAGGTTTGGAGCCAGAGTGCGTGCAGGCAGGAGGGGAAGCTGTTAACTAGGGGCAGCTGGACCACAGCCACGCTGGTGCTCAATTGGAACATGTTAGACTGGAAGTGCCCGTGAGGTGCCCAGAGGAGACAGCAAATGATGCCTTCCTAGAAATTGCCATCGTTTAGAAATGATGTCAGGACAGACTTGCCCCTGGCCAACTTCAGCAGCTGAGCCCGCCCCCAGGGTCTCAGTCTATGTACGTTTCCACTCCTCTGTCTCCTCACCTCACCCTCAGCTGGTACAGAAGCAGTGAGAGGCCCCAGGGCCCAGGACCAAGAGACACAGTGAGCCAATATTCAAGACACGAACATCCCCCAGCAAGGCCTAAGCCAAGAGAAGGGCCTGGAGCCCAGCAGCGTGAGGCTTTGGGAGAGGGGGCCTGGCGCCTCCAGGAAAAGGATGCTTGGCCCAAGTTGAGCCCTAGGAGCCCACAGCAGTGTCTTTGTTGTGTGTGATTTACTTGAACTGAATACCCACGTCACATCGTCTCCCGCTCATAAGCATGTGGGTGATGGATAGGTCCTTTTCTCATGTTATTAGTCACTGTCCACAGATGACCCAGATTTTCCAAATGGCCTGCACCACTCAAGATGCGTCTGCTCCCATGGTACTGGGTCCCTGAGCTCCGATGACGGGCATAAGCAAACAATTTACGTGTGTGTGGACATGAGTTCATGATATGTGTGGGTTATGCATGCATACGTGTGCATTATGTGTGAGTGTGTAGGTTAGTGTGCATGTGAATGTCGTTTCACAAGAATGTTTTTTTGTTTTGTTTTGTTTTGTTTGTGTTGTTTTGTTTTTCAAGGTAGGCTGTCACTCTGGCCCAGGCTGACCTAGAATTCACTATGTACTCTCAGGGTGGCCTTTATCTCACGGCGATCCTCCTACCTCTGCCTCAAGAGTACTGGGATTAAAGGCGTGCACCACCATGCCTGGCTCACAAGAATGTTTTGACAGTGTGCCTGGGGCATGATTCAGGCATTGCTGAGCCTCGCTTGAATTTGCTATGACTTGTGGGCCAACTTGGGGGTACATGGTAAGCACAGGAGTGCAGTTTGGGATAACCCCCTGGCTGTTAGGACATGTTCGGTGGTACACTTCTGATTCTATAGTCTGTGCATATGAGTTGTTCTAAGTTAATATTGAACACTGCCCCATTCAACGATGTTCATATGAAACAACCTGAAGTATAACGCTCCCTCCACTGAGAAGACAGCTGACAATATCCCCGTTCATATATTCTGCACTCAGCCCAGAACACGGGTGTCAGCTTATTAACTCACACCTGCCTGGCCTGCTCTGTTGATCACAGCTGCCTGGGCACTGTGGAGAGAGGACATCGAGGCTGGGTCTGAGCCCACAGTGAACACTGTGATCCATCAGCTAGGTGGGGTCTGGGGCTAGAAGTTGGGGAAAGGCCTGTGAGTCACAGGTATGACCTTCCTCCTAGATGTCCCTTCCTCACCTCACAGGACTCCGGGAAGGTTTGGATGTGGCCACATGGGGAGTCAGTTCAGTGCCGGGCAGAGCACAGCCACAGGCAAAGGCTTGTAAGAGAGGAGCCCGGCTGAGTCCTGAGGGAGGACCCTCAAAGGACACAGGGTTCTAGCCCAACTTGTCTGGGTAGCCAGAAGGTGGAAGAGAGGGAACGCCAAGGGAGCACTCGCCAGAAAGGAGTCTGTGGTCTCAGGAAGACAGAATGGAGGAAACTCCAGCTGGTTAGGACAGAGGGAAGGGCAGAGGAGGTGCAGGAGCCTGCAGTGAGGCTGAGCCCTCTGGGGCATAGGAGGGGCTGAGCAATTTCCTGCCTGGCTCTCAGCGGCTTTGGGACTAGGAAGATGACAGAGTTCTGTCTTCTGAGCTCTCCCCAAGAACGCACTCTCCCTAGCATCCTGTGTGCATGCTGCTAGTGGACAGAGCCAAGCAAAGGCGTGAAGGAGTGGCCCTGCCTTAGAACTAAAGTGCTCAGAAATAAGCCCTGTTTGGGATGAAGAGGGACAGAGCAGGGGTGGAAAGACTTTCTGCAAAGGGCCAGATGGTAAATGTGTCAGGGTTTCAGGCCAGCCACCTCTGTCCTTGCTGTTCATTTCTGCTGCTGTAGACAAAAGCAGACGGACAAGATGTAAAACTGGTGAAACTTTACTGAAGTGCATAGAATTTTTCTTTTTTGAAATATTTTGATTATTTATTTGAGGGGGCTGGATGGGCGTACCAGGGCCTCTAGCCACTGCAAACAAACTTCACACGCATATGCCACCTTGTGCATCTGGCTCACATGAATACTGGGGACTTGAACCTGGGTCCTTAGGCTTCACAGGCAAGTTGCCTTAATCACTAAGCCATCTCTCCAGCCTTCTTTTTCTGTACTGGAAATGAGCCCAGGGCTTTACTGTTACTAGGCAAGTGCTGTACCACTGGGCTGCACCCCTAGACCTCCTGAGTCTCCCATAATCTTTACGTGTTGAAGCCCACCTATACAGTGGCAGGTGGCCCCGTGGGAGGTGAGGCTGCAGAAAGCCTAGGTGGCTGCTCAGCCAAAAGGATGGGAGCAGGCAAGGATCTCCAAGTGACTGCCCTGCCCTACAGGTGGACAAGACGGAGGACAAGTCCCTGGAGGAGCGAGGCCGCATCCTCATCTCACTCAAGTACAGCTCGCAGAAGCAGGGCCTGCTGGTGGGCATCGTTCGCTGTGCACACCTGGCCGCCATGGATGCCAATGGCTACTCGGACCCCTACGTGAAAACGTGAGTCTGTGGCCCAAGCCTGTCAGTGCTTCCCCTGCTCACCTCAAGGGACCTGAGTCCCACATGACCAGAGCCTGGTAAATAGTAGGGAGGATGCCAGAGGGCAGCAGGATCTTCATTCAAGGGTTATGCTCTCTATGTACTCCTCTGGGGACTCTGGGTTGGGGTGGTGTAAGCTCAGTCAGCCCGTTTCACAGATGAGGAAACTGAGACCTATACAAGCAGCATGGATTTCTTGGGTCACCTGGATAAAGATAGGATATCTCCTTTGGGGAGTACTGGAGGACAGGGCCTCATGCAACACAGACTGGCCTTGAAGTCACTGTTGTAGTCGAGAATAACCTTGACCTCCTGATTCTTCCTCCACCTCCAGAGTGCTGGTATTACAGGCATGTGCCACCACATCTGGTTCGTGTGATGCTTCATGCATGCCAGGCAAGCACTCTACCAACTGAACTACAACCCGAGCTCTGGGAATAATTATCTTCTGATGCCACAGACAGGCTTCTCTATGACCCTGGGAAAAAGAGTCACAAGCAGGTTGAAGGAGGGGTCAGGAGGAGGGTCAGGAGTAGCCATGAGACTGAGAGACCTGGCAAAGAATCTGTAGCGTGTCTGCCCACGTGTGCCTAGCCCCAGCATTCACAGTAGCACCAAGGAGAGACACTGGCTGTGGCCCTGTGAAAGAAGACCTGGGCAGTTTGGGCTGCACGGGGAGTTCCAGACAGCAAGTGCGAGCTGATGGCCCGTTACAGAGAAAAAAGCAGGTGCCATGGTATCCTCAGAGTTGAAGCTTGTCACAAATGGAGTGGATGTCATCTGAGAGGAGACTTGGCTCAGCAAAATGAAAGAGAGATACTGAGGCAGGGGAGATAGAGATTACAGTATTGAGGCTAGAGAGATGTCTTAGCGGCCAAGGCACTTGCCTGCAAAGCCAAAGGTTCCAGGTTTGATTCCCCAGGACCCACGTAAGCCAGATGCACAAGATGACTCATGCATCTGGAGTTCACTTGCAGCAATGGAAGGCCCTGGCATGCCCATTCTCTCTTTCTGTCTACCTCCCTCTTTCTCGCAAATAAATAAATAAAATAAAAAATTATATAAAAAAGAAATTACAGTATAGGAGCCAAAATGGGCCTTGCTTAAGAGGACACAGAAGAGGCCTAGGTAACTGAGGCCATGTGGGCATTTTGATCCCTCAGGGAGGCCAGTGCTGGAGACTAACCCTTATTTGAAATACTGGGAACCAGAAATATTCTCCAATTTCTTTTTTCCTCTTCTTCTTTCTTTTCCAACTTCTTTTTAAGATTTTGGAATATTGGATATAAATAACAAGCTATCTTATTAATGGAATCCAAGTCTAAATATAAAATGCATTTATGGGGCTGGAGAGATGGCTTAGCAGTTAAGGCGCCTGCCTGTGAAGCCTAAGAACGCTTGTTTGAATCTCCAGGTCCCACATATAGCCAGACACAAAAGTGACACAAGCACACGATGTTGCACATGTATACAAGGGGGCACACATCTAGAGTTCGTTCACAGCAGCTGTAAAGGCCCTGGTGTGCCCATTCTGTGCCTCTTTCTCTCTCTCTCAAATAAAAATAAATAAATAAATAAATAAATAAATAAATAAATAAATAAATAAAATGCATTTATGACTCATATACACACCTTATCATAGTGTGGACATAAAATGCCTCCAAAGGCTCAGGTGTTGAAGGCATAGTCCCTAGCTGGTGGTGTTAGAGAGGTGGGTGGATCATGAGGGCACTCACTCATCAATGGGTTAATCCTGCGATGAAAGGCCTGGGATGTAGTTCTGTGACAGAGCATTTGCTTAGCATGAATAAGGCCTTGGGTTCAATCCCCACCAACACACACACACACGCAAAAAAAAAAAAATCCACTACTGAGTTTGTAGCGCCATCCCCAAAAATAATCTAGCGGAAGGCTGGAGAAATGGCTTAGCAGTTAAGGCACTTGCCTGCAAAGCCTAAGCACCCAGGTTCAATTCCCCAGTACCATGTAAGCCAGATACACCAGGCGGAGCATGCATCTGGAGTTCATTTGCAGTGGCCAGAGGTTCTCACATGCCCATTCTCTCTCTCATAAATAAATAAAATGTTTTAAAAACTAGTAATCCAGTAGATTAGAGACCGGGTGTGAGAGGAAACTGCAAATATGATGAGCTCGTTAGCTGACTCCTTATAACCATGGAGAACACTGGCAGTCTCAGGGAAGCTGGGTATTGCGTAGCTTCACCTCTTTCCTCCAGATTTGTCTCCCAGAAACCCATGTGCAGGTGGAAGGCTGTTATGTGGAATTGCTTGTGATAGTGACAAACTGGAAGTGGCTAGACATTCATCAGCAGAAAGAAGATTAATAAAGCTTGGCATGTGTAGAGAATGGAGTACTGTGTTGCTAAAATGAATAAATTAGAGCTAGATGAATTAACATGGACAGCCACCCAAAACGTTCTGAGCCAAAAAGCAAACTGTAGACATGTGTCACTGCTTACATTACGCATACATACAGTTGGGTGGGTTTGAGTATTTAAAGGGTTGGAAAGATGGAAGATTAAATATACCTGCTGGGCAAGCCTTAACCCAGAGATAGAATCCCCAGAACACACATGAAGCACGTGAAGCCAGACACAAGTAGCACACACATCTATCATCCTGACACCCCTACAGCAATAGGAGGCAGAGCAGGAGAATCCGAAGCTCTCAGGCCAGCTAGTCAAAAAATAAGAGAAGCAGGGCATGGTGGCGCATGCCTGTAATCCCAGCACTCGGGAGACAGAGGTAGGAGGATCGCCATGAGTTTGAGGCCACCCTGAGAATACAGAGTGAATTCCAGGTCAGCCTGGGCTAGAGTGAGACCCTACCTCGAAAAAACCAAATAAATAAATAAATAAATAAGTAAATAAATAAATAAATAAATAAAAAATAAGAGAGACTCTATTTCAAAACAAGATTGAAAATGAGGATCAACACCCTGAGGTTGTCCTCTGACCACCACACAACAAACACACACACTCAAAGAAAACATGCAACTGGCCTCCATCCCTAAGGGCTGTGCACTCATGGAGTACACAAACTGTAGAACTGAAAACACTGCCCCCACCAGCATGGGCATAGGGGACACAGCTGTAAACCAGCACTTAGGAGGCCAAGACTCAGGAAGATTGTCACAAGTTTAAGGCCAGCCTGGCCTCCATAGCAAGCTTCAGGCCAACCAGAACAACATAATGAGACCTTGTCATAGGGGGAGGGAAGCAGGCGGGGAGGGAGGAGGGATGGAGGGATGAAGACAGGAAAAAGAGAGAAAGAAAGGGACAAAAAATACCACGTGAGGGCTGGAGAGATGACGTAGTGGTTAAGGTGCTTGCCTGCAAAGCCTAAGGACCCAGGTTCAATTCCTCAGGACCCACATAACCCAGATGCACAAGGTGGCACATGCATCTGGGGTTCATTTGCAGTGGCAAGAGGCACTGGTGCACCCATTCTCATTCTGTCTCTTTCTCTGTCTTTTTTTTTTTTTTTTTTTTTTTTTTTTTTTTTTTGGTTTTTCGAGGTAGGGTCTCACTTTAGCTCAGGCTGACCTGGAATTCACTCTGTAGTCTCAGGGTGGCCTCGAACTCACAGCAATCCTCCTACCTCTGCCTCCCGAGTGCTGAGATTAAAGGCGTGCGCCACCACGCCCGGCTTTTCTCTGTCTTTTTGTGTGTGTGTCTCTCTCTGCTTCTTCCTCACTCTCAAATAAATAAATATAAATAAAATATTTTTAATACTACTACTTGAAAAAAAATTGCATCTTTACTAAACATGTACAGACCATTGTTCCCTAAAGAATATAGTGCAAGCTGGGCGTGGTGGCGCACGCCTTTAATCCCAGCACTGGAAAGACAGAGGTAGGAGGATCGCCGTGAGTTTGAGGCCACCCTGAGACTACATAGTTAATTCCAGGTCAGCCTGAGCTACAGTGAGACTCTACCTCAGGAAAAAAGAGAGAGAGAGAGAGAAAGAAAGCAAGCAAGCAAGCAGGCAGTGTAGGAGCTGGAGAGATGACTCAGCAATTAAGGTGCTTGCCTGCAAAGCCTAACAAACCTGTTTGATTCCCCAATACCCTTGTAAAGCCAGATGTACAAAGTGGTACATGTATCTGGAGTTCATTTGCAATGGCTCAAGGCCCTGGTGTGCCCATTCTTATTCTCTCTCTCCTTGCAAATAAAATAAGAGGTGGGAGGGAGGAAACAGTACAAAACTATTGGCATGACATTTACTCTGCACTAAATATTGTATGTAATCTAGAGATGACTTAAATTACACAGTAGACTGTGTGTAGGTTCTATGCAAATCCCAGGTCATTTTACATAGAGGACTAGAGCATTCATCCTCCATGCTGTAGTATCTGAGCATATCCTGGAGCCCAGCCCCACAGACAGCAAGAGCCACTGTGCTTTCTAGACCATTTGAGTGTTGGCCTCTTGAGAGAGGAAGGGCAACTGGACTGGAGGATCAGCAGTGATGTGTCACCTTCACCTGTCATGTTAAGTTTCTCTTCAGAAGCCAGGTGTGGTGGCATACGCCTTTAATCCCAGCACTCAGGAGACAGAGGTAGGAGGATCGCTGTGAGTTTGAGGCCAGCCTGAGACTACAGAGTGAATTCCGGGTGGGTTTGAGCTAAAAAAGTTTCTCTTCAGACCATTAGACAGAAATACATTCTGGAGCCAAAATGATATGAACATTTAAATTGTGTGCTCTGCCCATCTGCCAGGGGGATGCAAATTCTAGGTCATGTGCTGAGTTACCCAAAATGCAGGGTCTCCCTTGGTATTAATTTCCATAGGCAAGCAGAGGGCAGCAGCCAGCAGGACCTGTCCACCACCCCAGGGTCTCCTTCTTTGGAGCAATGTAAATATTTGCTATACTGTATTATTTAAGAGTGATGATGAAGAGCTAGGCGTGGTGGCACACACCTATAATCCCAGCACTGGGGAGGCAGAGGTGAATTCCAGGTCAGCCTGGGCTAGAGTGAGACCCTGCCTTCAAAAAAAACCTCTCAGTTTTCAAAGACAAGCACCAATGAACAGCAAGGATTTAAAAATTTATTTACTTATTTATTTGAGAGAGAGAGAGAGAGAGAGAATGGGTATGCCAGACCTTCAGCTGCTACAAACAAACTCCAGACACATGCACCACCTTGTACATCTGGCTTATTTGGGTACTGGGGAATTGAACCTGGGTCCTTAGGCTTTGCAGGCAAGCACCTTAACCATTAAGCCATCTCACCAGTCCAAAACGTTTTTATCTTTCTTTTTTTTTTTAACTTTATTTGAGACAGAGAGAGAGGGAGAGAGAGAGAATGGGTGCAACAGGGCCTCTAGCCACTGCAAACGAACTCCAGACACATGCACCACCTTGTGCATCTGGCTTACATGGGACCTGGAGAATTGAACCTGGGTCCTTAGACTTCACAGGCAAGTGACTTAACTGCAAAGCCATCTCTCCAGCCCTTATCTTTCTTTTTTAAAAATATTTAAATTTTTTTTTATTTCTTTATTTTCTATTTATTTGAGAGGCAGATAGAGGAAGAGAGAATGGGCACACCCAAGCCTCTAGCCATAGCAAACTAACTCCAGACGCATGTGCCACCTTGTGCATCTGGCTTACGTGGGTCCTGGGGAATTGAACCTGTATCCTTTGGCTTTGCAGGCAAGCACCCTAACTGCTAAGCCATCTCTCCAGCCCAGTAAGGATTTTTTTTGAAGCAACAATACTCAGCTTTGCTGGGAGTTGTGTGTCTATCACATGGCCTTTTTAGAGTGCTGTTTGGCAAAAAGAAACAAGAAACATGATCCCAACATGCCTTGGGAATTCAGTCGTTTATTGGACAAGTGTGTTCTGAGCTCCCAAGTGGCATCCGTTGGCTGAGTAGACTCAGCAGGAACAAGGCAACTGTCAAACAATTATCTTTGAAAGAACAGAGTGAGAAAATCATCAAAGAAAAATGTGGGGGCTCCCTCTCTCTTTAGTCTGCACATGATCCCCCCCCCATCATGGAGAAAGAAGATTGGGTCTTCCTTTGCTTGCCAGCTGTGTGACCTTAGCCAAGTCACTCCACTGTCTGAGCTTCCCACACAGTCAGCGGTGGTGCAGTAGGGTCTAAGGAGCCGACATCTGAAAAGGGAGACCACCAAGCTGCGTGTCCCTCTCCTGGATGAAGCATCCCTGATGCTACCACAGGGACCCTTCCTCAAGGCTGCCCAGCTCAGGGAAATGCTGAACAAACTCAGAATTTTTCACTTGAGAAGGATAGATTTTATTCTATACAAATTCTAGCTCAATAAACCTATTTTTAAAAAAATTGGGCCAGGCGTGGTGGCACACGTCTTTAATCCCAGCACTCAGGAGGCATATTTAATTAGGATTGCAGAGTTTGAGGTCACCCTGAGACTACATAGTGAATTCCAGTTCAGCATGGACTAAAGCAAGACCCTGCCTCGAAAAAAATGGGGGGGTGGTGCTAGAGAGTTGACTTGCCAGTTAAAGGCCCTTGCTTGCAAAGCCTACCAGCCTGGGTTCAATTCTCCAGTACCCACATAAGCAATATGCATAAAGTGGTGCATACATCTGGAGTTCATTTGTGTCCACAAGAGGCCCTGGAACTCTTTCTCTTGAAAGAAAGAAAAGAAAGGAAGGAAGGAAGGAAGGAGGGAGGGAAGGAAGGAGACAGAAAAGAAAAGAAAAAAAGAAAAAATATTTATTAAAAGCTTGGGAAGCTAGGGAGAGGATTCAGTGGATAAAGTGCTTATGTGCAAGCATGAAGTTCTGGGTTCAATCCCCAGAACCCACATTAAAAAGGTGGGGTATTGGGACTAGAGAGATGGCTCAGTGAGTGGTTAAAGACACTTGCTTGCAGCCAGGCTTGGAGGCGCACGCCTTTAATCCCAGCACTCGGGAGGCAGAGGTAGGAGGATTGCCGAGAGTTTGAGGCCATCCTGAGACTACATAGTGAATTCCAGGTCAGCCTGGGCCAGAATGAAACCCTACCTCGAAAAACCAAAAAAAAAAAAAAAAAAAAAAACACTTGCTTGCACAGTCTGACAGCCCAGGTTCAATGCCCCAGTACCCCACGGAAAGTCAGATCCACAAAGTGGCACAAGTGTCTGGGGTTTGTTGGCAGTGGAAAGAAGTCTGGCATGCCTCTTTTATCCCTCTCTCTCTCTCTGTCTCTCTCTCTGTCTCTCTCTCTCTTTCCCCTTGCAAATAAATAATAAAATATTTTTTAATAAAAGGTAGGGCATGGTGGCACATACTTGTAATCTCAGCACTGTGGAGGCAGAGGCAGAATCCCTGGAGCTCACAGGCCAGCCAGTCTAGAATACTCTGTGAGCTCCAGATCTTTTAATGAGACAGATCCTGTCTCATTAAAAGAAAAAGCATAATCCCAGCACTCGGGAGGCAGAGGTAGGAGGATCGCTGAGAGTTCGAGGCCACCCTGAGACTACATAGTTAATTCCAGGTCAGCCTGGACCAGAGTGAGACCCTACCTCGAAAAACCAAAAAAAAAAAAAAAGAAAGAAAAGAAAAGAAAGAAAGAAAAAGCAAGGGCTGGAGAGATGGCTTAGCAGTTAAGGCACTTGCATGCAAAGCCTAAGGACCCAGGTTCAACTTCTTAGATCCCACATAAGCCAAATGCACAAGATGATGCATGCACACAATTCTCCCTCTCTCCCTCTCTCTCTCTCTCTTGCTCTCTGTCATAAAAAATACAAAAAACAGGGCTGGAGAGATGGTTTAGCGGTTAAACGCTTGCCTGTGAAGCCTAAGGACCCTGGTTTGAGGCTCAATTCTCCAGGACCCACGTAAGCCAGATGCACAAGGGGGTGCATGCATCTGGAGTTCGTTTGCAGTGGCTGAAGGCCCTGGCATGCCCATTTGTTCTCTCTCTACCTGCCTATTTCTGTATCTCTCTCTCTCAACTAAATAATAAAATATTTAAAAAAAATACAAAAAACAGCAGAGCGTGGTGGTGCATGCCTTTAATCCCAGCACTCAGGAGGCAGAGGTGGGAGGATCGCCATGTTTTTGAGGCCACCCTGAGACTACATAGTGAATTCCAGGTCAGCCTGAGCTAGAGTGAAACCTGACCTCAAAAACACAAATAAAGCCGGGCATGGTGGCACACGCCTTTAATCCCAGCACTTGGGAAGCTGAGGTAGGAGGATCGCTGCGAGTTTGAGGCCACCCTGAGACTACATAGTGAATTCCAGGTCAACCTAGAGTGAGACCCTACCTCGAAAAACAAAAAAAAAAAAAAAAAAAAAAAAACAAATAACACACACATATGTATATGGATATAAAAGAAAAATGAGGGCTGGAGAGATAGCTTAGCAGTTAAGGCATTTGCCTGCAAAGCCTAAGGACACAGGTTCAATTCCTCAGGACCCATGTAAGCCAGATACACAAGGTGGTGCATGCATCTGGAGTTTGTTTGCAGTGTCTCGAGGCCCTGGCACACATTCTCTCTCTCTCTCTCTCTCAAATAAATAAAATATTTAAAAGGAAAAGAAAAAGTGAGACCCTACCTCAAGAAGCCAAAAACAAAAAGAAAGAAAAGAAGAAAAAGGCTAGAGAGATGGCTCAGTGGTTAAAGAAGCTTGTTTGCAAAGCCTGATGGCTAGAGTTAGATTCCCCAGTACCCACATAAAACCAAACACACAAAGTGACACATGCATCTGAGTTCATTTGCAGTGACAAGAGCCCTGGTGTGCCAATGCACTCTCTTCTCTATTTCTCAATAAGTAAGTAAATTAATTAATAATTTTAAAAGGGCTGGAGAGATGGCTTAGTGATTAAGGCACTTGCCTGCAAAGCCTAAGGACCCATGTTCTACTCCCCAAATCCAACATAAGACAGATACACAAGGTGACGCATGCACACATGTACACAAGGTGACACATGCATCTGGAGTTCAACTGCACTGGCTGGAGGTCCTGGTACACCAATTCTTTCTCTTGCTCACTCACTCGCTCTGTCTTTCATTAAAAAAAAAAAAAAATAGACGGGCTGGAGAGATGGCTTAGCGGTTAAGGCATTTGCCTGCAAAGCCAAAGGACCTCAGTTCAATTCCCCAAAACCCATGTAGGACAGATGCACAAGGTGGTGCAAGAGTCTGGAGTTCATTTGCAGTGGCTGGAGGCCCTGGCGCACCCATTCTCTTTCTCTCTTCCTCTCTCTTTCTCTGCCTCTTTCTCTCTCAAATAAAAATTTTTTTAAAAAGCTAGGCATAGTAGCTCACACCTATAATCCCAGTGTTTGGGAAGTTGAGGCAGGCAGATCACAAAATCAAGGCCATTCTGGTCCACATAGTTAGCTCAGGACAACCTGGGCTACAAAGTGAGACCCTGTCTCATGGTTTCCACTGCCCTCCACATGCACGCACACACACATGCATGTACACCAGACATGCACACAAAACCCAAGGGGCTGGGGGTGTAGCTCATTTGGTAGAGTGTTTGCCTTGCATGTCTGAACAAAGGACCAAAAAAAAAAAAAAAAAAAAAAGAGGATTGCTATGAGTTCGAGGCCACCCAGAGACTACATAGTGAATTCCAGGTCAGCCTGAGCTACCTCAAAAAAAAAAAAAAAAAATGGTGGGAAGTTAAGGCTTTGAAAATCAGACTTCCGGAAAGAAGGCACATCCTCTTTGAGGGACGGAGGGGGCATAGATGGTGTCTGGCCTGAACACGTTTCTGATGCAGATTCCTCACTGGTGCCCAGAATCTCACGGTTAGGATTAGAAAGGTGAGGGAGCCGCACTGAGCCCCACTGACTGCACCCCACAGCTCCTCCCACCTCTGTCTGTCCTGTTATCATTCCAGATACCTGAAGCCAGATGTGGACAAGAAATCCAAACACAAGACAGCGGTGAAGAAGAAAACCCTGAACCCGGAGTTCAACGAGGTACAAAGGGGCTACGGGGTTTCAGGAGGAGCCCTCAATCTCCCCTGGGGTGAGGGGGGGTCTCAGAGGGACCCAGTTTTCAAAGGGACACAGTAGAGATGGAGGTGGTAAGAAAGGCTGGGGAGCGGATGTTAGGAGAACTCCCAACCAAAGGGATAGTTGAGGTTCCACCAGGCCATCCCAGGCCACAGGGTGCCTGCCCATGGGAATGCAGGGCAATTCTCCATTGATAGAGGTAGGAGTGGAAAGAGGGACTCCCGGGCTCCTCACCAGGTGACAGCATTGGGAAGAAGGGTGGGAAGAAGATGGGGAGGCTCTGAGTGAGGATTCAAGATGCCATAGGGCCTCTGTAAGGGTTGGCCGCATGGATACCCAGGTCCTCAGCAGAGGCACAGGGCATAGACCTAGACTTCCCCCCACAGAGCAAAAAGGGAGGGCGAGCAGAGGGTTCTTGGGTCCAACACCAGGCATTTCCAAGCAGAGAGGGAGGGGACAGCAAGCACTGGAAGGTCCCACAGAGAAGGGTGTTGCCGGCAAAGCCAGTCCAAAGTGGACAGGTCAGTATGACAAGGACTGATTACGAGCAGGGATTCGCAGGAAGGGGCCTCATAGACATCTGGAAAGAGCGGCTTCCGGGACAGAGGGGCAGGTGGGCTGAGAAGGAGGGCCCTAGTTAGGCCTCAGGCAGAAGTGATTGGGATAAGATGTGAGAATCTGCCCCCACATTAACCACCTCCATCCCCTCAACACACTATAGACCCTTCCTGGCTGCCTGGACTTAACCCCAATAATCCCCTTCTGGCCAGCAGGAGTTCTGTTATGAGATCAAGCATGGGGACTTGGCTAAGAAGACTCTGGAGGTCACTGTCTGGGATTATGACATTGGAAAATCCAATGATTTCATTGGTAAGCAGTACAATACGTGCGCTTTTAGCCACGTGCCCATCCTGGGTTGGACCAGCAGTAGTGTCCCTTATTCAGTCCACAGCCCCCCTTGACTTGTCTCTTAGGAAATATGGACCACTTGCCCCTAATATGAGGGACCTTGGACCGTGTCCACACTGCCTCTGACAACAGTATAGGCCCAAGGAAGGAAGGAAGGAAGCCTGGGAGGACACACAGGTCTGTGGGGAGCTGAAACCACGATGAGCAGTGTCTAGGGACGCACTTGGAGAGCCTCGTGGCTGCGAGTTTCTGGTGGGCGTGACAGACGTGCCCAGTGTTCTGGCCTTTCCTTCTTTTTTTTTTTGTCTTTCTTTCTTTCTTTTTTCTTTTTCTTATTTTGATTTTTAAGTCAGGTCTCACTTTAGCACAGGCTGACCTGGAATTCACTATGTGGTCTCAGGGTGGCCTTGCACTTAAGGCAATCCTCCTACCTCTGCCTCCCAAATGCTGGGATCAAAGGCGTGCGCCACCATGCCACGGCTTTCCTTCCCTTTTCTTTTTCTTTCTTTCTTTCTCTCTCTCTTCTATTTTATTTTATTTTATTTTTTGGTTTTTTTGAGGAAGGGTCTGGCTGTAGCCCAGGCTGACCTGGAACTCACTATGTAGTCTCAGGGTGGCCTTGAACTCAAGATGATCCTCCTACCTCTGCCTCCCGAGTGCTGGGATCAAAGGCGTGTGCCACCACGCCTGGCTTTCCTTCCCTTTTCTGACCCCTAGTGTGTACTGCAGCACCTTGCTCAGCACTGGTTCCCAAGAGATGAAGGGCAGGACCAAGGGCTCTGGGTCAGGGTCCAGAGTGTACGGATGGAAGTCAGACACTGTCCACACACAGCCTGAAGGGCAGGGGGCCAGCCAAAACACCAAAGTCACTGAGTTCTTGGCTGCCCCTCTGGCCCTTCCTGCAGGTGGTGTGGTTCTGGGCATTAATGCCAAGGGCGAGCGCCTGAAGCACTGGTTTGACTGCCTGAAGAACAAGGACAAGCGGATTGAGCGCTGGCACACACTCACCAACGAGCTCCCAGGGGCAGTGCTCAGTGACTGACTGCCCCACCACTGCCACCAGCCCCTGCCACCTGGCCCCAGGCTTTCTCAGCTGCCACCAAGGGCTATGGCCCCTATGATGGGAGGGGTCCAGGATGGCTGCTCAGACACGGAGCCACTGCAAACCCCTGCGTGGAGGAACTCTGCGCACTCAGCCACTCAGGGGACAGGAAAGCACAGCATGGGGCTTGTTTCAGCCTGCTGGGGCCCAGGAGGGCAGGAGGTGGGAGAAGGTATAATCTCAGAACTGCCCAGGAGAAGAGCCAGGGCCACCCAGGGCGAGACCTTGAGGTCAGTGGGAGAGCGCCTGCGAGAGCACAGAAGTACAAGTGCTTCAGCCAGCGCCAGGGAGAGCAGGAAGGACTGTGGGCGAGCAAAACCTGGGACTCAAACTCAAACTCTCTCCAACAGGAGATTCCCATCTCGCTCACTGCCCCCTGGGAAAAGTCGGTGAGCCAAGCAAGGCTCCAGTGGACAGGAATCTGCGAGCCCTGGGTGTGATGAGATGTGGGCCTGGACTCTGAGAGTGTCCCATCTAATGAGGAAACTGGACACGTAGGGTTATAAGGGGGACACCAAGCCAGATGCCTGCAGGGGCCATAGGTACTGCCGACTGCTGGAGAGCAGAAAAGGCTTCCCTGAGGAGCTAAGGCTCTGTGTGTCCTTGAAGAGTCAGAGGGGGGCTGTAGGCAAAGGGGAAGCAAAATCCAAGCAATGAGCGGATCCACAGAGGCCTGGAGAAGAGGTGGAGGACAGGCTAGGGCCACCCTGGGACTGGTTGTAGGTTGTTAGGCAAGAGCTGGGCTTGGAGGTGTGTGGAAGCACAGGCTGTGTTCACACTAAACCTCCCACGTGACCTCTTTCTGCTCCCGCTCCCGAGGGACCTCGAGTATGGACACTGCCCCTTTTCTCCTTGCTTAAGTGATCAGCTGCAAAGAGAAGAGAAAATGGACCTTCGGGCAGGAAAAGAGGCGAGCATTCCTCCTGCCTCCCTGCCTCTTCACTCCCTGTCCTCTCAGGCTCCGGCTGGATATCAGGCCCCTCTCAGCTGCCCCTGACACCCTGGCCCAGTAGAGGCAGCCACATTTTTCGAGACCATCAGTGGCCCTCCCGGGCCTTATTTCCAGGATGGCCTGGGTGTACCAGCTCTGCCTTCACGAGATAAGAGGCCCAGCCCAGGCTTTCCCTTCAGGAAAGGAAAGGGTCGGGGACCATCTCAATCTTGGGGCTTAGGCCTGAAGCCCCCCAAATGCCTCGTTGTACCTATGACTTCAGAAACACAGGGTGTACATATTTGGAACAAGAAGCTTCACCATGACCCCCAGAGCCCTGCTCTATTCAACCCATCAATGCACAACAGGGCACCGAGGTCCTAAGAGAGAAGGTGACGCACATGAGGTCTGGTATCCTGGCACAGCTGGACCAGGACTCCAGGCCCCGGGGTCATGATTCAAATTCCAAGTGCCTGCTAGCCCTTCCCAGGTTGGCACGGAAAGCAGGTCTCCTGCCCCATGGACCTGATCACACCGTTGTACACAGCGTCTGAGTGTCCTTAAGGAAGGCTTTGCCTATGTCACCAGGCCCTGTCTCCATGAAGTGGCCGGCGTGGTCAGCTCTACTTTATAAATGAAACTGTTTCAGAGAAGCTGTGTACACTTTTATGGACACACAGCTGGGAGGGGGCAAAGCAGGATTTAGGATTGTCCCAAGGTACCCCAAAACCCACAGCCAGGCCTTGGACCTCAGCTGCATCTTCCTGTCCCTAGCCTGTGGTCAGGGGACCAAAGATGAGCCCTTATTTTCTCCACACAAACTAGAATAGAGAGGCGCTGAGGAGGGGGGTGGCCTGTGTTAAGGGGCCTGGTTGAGCTTTGAGCATCTCAGCTTAGCTCTTTGGAATGGCTTGTCCAGAGGAACCCTTGAGAGTGCACTCGTCGGTCTCCTGAAGATGTGGAAGAGCTTCTCGGGTGGGGAGAGTGAGGCCCAGCAAGGTGATGGGACCCAGCTGGGACAAAAAAACCTGGATTTTTGGCACCCAGTCTAGGGTCCTCTGTTCCCCCAGATTGTGCAAAAGTGGGTTTGGACCTAACAGATGAACCTCGCCAACTCCAGGGACAGTCGGGGGGAAGATGGACCTTCTGGCCATCTACTTCAGGTGCAAGTGGTCAGGCAGAAACCTGGGCAAGAGCTGGCTAGAAAGTGAAGGGACCCTTCCCAGGATCCTGGGGGTGTCTAGCCCTGTGCACATTACATCTCTATTAACGAAAAATCACTGCAGAGTCGGCTCTGCCTTTGACCCCACCCCCACCCCCCAATAGGGCATCTTGCTTCTGGCCCAGGAAATTCGATGCCAAAAAATAAAAAATCAGGTGTCAGTACCCGCCCGCCATCACCTCTAGCCAATCCCGGATGGGCCCTGTCTTCCAACCTTGAGGCGGTAACCTCCTGACCTCTAGTGGCAAGAACGAGGAACTGCACCTCCCCCGCCCGCCCGCGGAGCCCGGGCTGTGCATGTCCCTTCCATCCTCCTCCAACCGAGTGGACCTCCCGATGCATGGACTCTGGCTGTCGACGCAGACTCGTGCACTGCTTACCACCGTTTTTTGCTACCACGTGACGGCTGCAGAAACAATCCTCAAACTGCAGCCCCACAACACAATTTTTGTACTTTGGTCTGACTTTCCCGAAGGTGTCCTTTTTAAGTCTTCTCTGTTAATATTTATAACAACATATAATCCAAAGTAAATGGAAATGTCATATTGCGATCATAATGGCTTGGCAGACTCCTTTGAACACTTTCGCAGGGATGAGAGGATGGCATCAGGGGAAAGTGAATTGTGTCATGCTGGGGTTTTGTTTTGTTTTGTTTGTTTTTTGTTTGTTTGTTTGTTTTGTTTTTCAAGGTAGGGTCTCACGCTAGCCCAGAGTGACCTGGAATTCACTATGCAGTCTCAGAGTGGGATTGAACTCATGGCTATCCTCCCAAGTGCTGGGATTAAAGGTGTGCACCACCACACCTGGCTCTTTATTTTTTTTTTTTTTTTAAGGCAAGCCTGACAGACTGGCTTTTTTTTTTTTTTTTTTGAGGTAGGGTCTCACTCCAGCCCAAGCTGACCCGGAATTCACTATGTTGTCTCAGGATGGCCTCGAACTCAGGGTGATCCTCCTACCTCTGCCTCCCAAGTGCTGGGATTAAAGGCTTGTGCCACGCCCAATTCTGGCCCTTTTTTTATGAGAGAGGGAAAGAGAGAATGCCAGGGCCTCCAGCCATTGTAATCAAACTCCAGGTGCATGGGCCACCTGGTACACATGTGCAACATTGTATATGTGTCACCTTGTGTGTCTGGCTTAGGTGGGATCTGTGGAGTCGAGCATGGGTCCTTAGGCTTCACAGGCAAGAACTTTCACGACTAAGCCATGTCTCCAGCCTTATTTTTATTTTTTGAGACCAGGTCTTTCTATGTAGCCCAGGCTAGCCTGTGGTGAGTGACCTTCATTTACTGTCCACTAAGAGCCCATCTAAGGCAGGCTCCCAAGTTACATATGAGGAAACGCAGAAGTTAAAATTCATGCAAATCACACAGGTTTCACGTCTAGGCCTCCCAAGACGTTGCAGGCCAGGATTGGTACCTGTGCCGCCCACCATTCCACGCACAGCTGTGAAGTGTGAACACTAATGCCAGGCCCCTGGCCTCCACACACTGTGACTTCTGAGCTAAGAGTGGGGAAGGAAGCTATGCAGACACTTGGGAGCAGGTTCCGGGTGAAAGGAACAGCGGGAGCCCCTAGGGGACATAAGCAGGCTTGGCATGGGTGGAGAACAGCAAGGAGCCCGGTGTGAACAAGCAGAGTGGCCAGAGGAGGGAAGTGGATGAGGGCAGAGGCTCATACGGCCCATCCACGGAGCATTTTATGAGCACCAGCCCCAGGCGGGAGTGGTGGTGCTCACTTGTACTCCCAGCACTTAGAAGGCTGAACTAGCAGGAGCCTATGCGTTGGCGGCCAGTCTGGGCTACAGAGTGAGACCCAGTTTCAACACATAATAAAACTAAAGGCTGAGCCGGGCGTGGTGGCGCACACCTTTAATCCCAGCACTCGGGAGGCAGAGGTAGGAGGATCGCCATGAGTTCGAGGCCACCCTGAGACTGCATAGTGAATTCCAGGTCAGCCTGGACTAGAGCGAGACCCTACCTCAAAAAACCAAAAACAAGCCGGGCGTGGTGGCGCACGCTTTTAATCCCAGCACTCGGGAGGCAGAGGTAGGAGAATTGCCAAGAGTTCAAGGCCACCCTGAGACTACATAGTTAATTCCAGGTCAGCCTGGACCAGAGTGAGACCCTACCTCGAAAAACCAAAAAAAAAAAAAAAAAAAAAAACTAAAGGCTGGCCTTCCCTCTACATCTGTCTTGAGCTCTAATGAGCCACCCGGTAGAGGTGAAACCTGTCACCCATTGGACCCAAAGGGACAATCCCTGTGTTGGGAACAAGCCAGTATCTCAGTATGATAGCCGGGCCCTAGCCCCCACCGCAGTCACTTGCCTTTGGTAGAGACCTGACTGCCACCCTCCCTCTGTGACTTCCCGTGTGCAGCCAGATTCTCCAGCCCCCAGCCCACTCACTGCATCGCATGCCCTTCCAGCACCAGCCCTTCCTGCTAACATTAAACACAGTGAGCTCCACTAGGATGACAGAACCCCGGGCGGCTGCTCTGATACAGTCTGAACAGCTGGGTCATCACTCCAGCACCACCACTTTGTGAGGCCTGCCCTGACAACTCCTGTCACATTCTCCCATGTCACCCCACTCTGCTCTCTCCTTCATAGTGTTTGTCACCCACAGTCATCCTGTGTATCAGCTTCTTCCTGTCTCTCTTGCTCCCCTTAGTGACAGCAGGGCCACATGTATCTTGTTTGTCTCAGTAACCCCAGGGCCTATGCCGGGGTTTACCACATAGACTTTTTTCTTTTTAATTTGAGAGAGACAGAGAGAGAGAGAGAGAGAGAGAATGCCAGCAGCCTTTCAGCTGCTGTGAACAAATTCCAGACGTGTGTGTGCCTCCTTGTGGGCAAGTGCGGCATTGCGCCCTTGTGTCACTTTGCTTCTGGCTAAACATGGGACCTGGAGATCCAACGGGTGTTCTTAGGCTTCCTAGGCAGGTGCCTTAAATGCTAAGCCATCCCTCAGGCCTTTTTTTTTTTTTTTTTTTTTTTTTTTGTTTTCAAGGTAGGGTTTCCACTCTGGTCCAGGCTGACCTGGAAATTAACAATTTAGTCTCAGGGTGGCCTTGAAATCACAGCGATCCTCCCAAGTGCTGGGATTAAAGGCATGCATCACCACACCCAGCTTAATTGTTTATTTTTATTTGAGAGAGACAGAGAGAGAGAAAGAGACACAGAGAGAGAATGGGCACACCAGGGCCTCCAGCCCCTGCAAATGAACTCCAGATGCATATGCCACCTTGCGTATCTGGCTTACGTGGGTCCTGGGGAATTGAGCCTTGAACCTGAGTCCTTAGGCTTCACAAGCAAGCACTTAACCACTAAGCCATCTCTCCAACTCTTTTTTTTTTTTATTATTTATTTATTTATTTATTTGAGAAAGAGTAAGAGAGGCAGATAGAGAGAGGAATAGGTACACTAGGGCCTCTAGCCGTTGCAAATGAACTCCAGACACATGCGCCACCATGTGCATCTGGCTTACCTGGCTCCTGAGGAATTAAACCTGGCTACTTAGGCTTCCCAGGCAGGTGCCTTAACCACTAAGCCATCTCTCCAACCAACCCGACCTCAGTATTTCTTTTTTTTTTTTTTTAAGATGCTACTTTTTTGGGGGAGTGGGCTTCGAGGTAGAGTCTCATTCTAGCCCAGGTTGACCTGGAATTCACTATGTAGTCTCAGGGGCCTGGAACTCACAATGGTCTTCCTACCTTTGTCTCCTGAGTGCTGGCATAAAAGGAGTGTACCACCTCGCCTGGTGCTACTTCTTTTTTTTTTTTTAAGGTATCTTTATTTATGTATGTGTTCATGTATTTGTTCGTTTGTTTGAGAGAGAGAATGGGTGCGCCAGAGTCTCCAGCCAGTGCAAACGAATTCCAGATACATGCACTACCTTGTGCAAGTGGCTTTCATGGGTCCTGGGAAATTGAACCTGGGTACTTTGGCTTTGTAGGCAAGTGCCTTAACTGTTAAGTCATTCCAGTCCTTCCTCGGTATTTCTTAAACAAAGGGTGAGATCAGTGGGCACTAACACATGCTATTTGACCAACTGGCTTATCTTAAAGGGAGAAAGTGGAGCGAGAAAGGTGAAGGACGGCTGAGGGGGTCTGAGGGATAAAGCAGAGTGAAGTAAGGCAAGACTAGGCCAGGAAGAGCGAGGGCAGTGGACAGGGAACTAGGACGGCAGCACTTAGCCAAGGCAAAGTGCAGCTCAGGGGAGGCTAGTGTCCAGTCCCTAAGCAGGGGCCAAAAGAGGTGTAGAAACAGTCGTACCCGGAGCAGTCTGTCCCCACATATACACAACCAGCTGCAATAGGAACAAGGAGACTCGGGAGCAAAGTGAGGACAGTTGTAGCCCCAGTCACTAAAGTCTGTGGCTTGTAAACAGGCTCCGGGCTGGGGACCAGCCTCACACATGCCATGGAGCCAGGTTCATCTGAATACGCTTTATTCATTTTTTTCTCACCATACTGGGGATCGAACCCAGGGCCTTGTATTTGCTACACAAAGGCTCTACCACTAAGCTATATCCTCAATCCTTGACTTTTCGTTTTTGTTTTTTGAGGTAGGGTCTTGCTCTAGCCCAGACTGACTTGGAATTCACTATGTAGTCTCAGGATGGCCTTAACCTTACTGCCATCCTCCTACCTCTGCCTCCCGAGTGCTGGGATTAAAGGTGTGTGCCACCCTGTCTGGCTGACTTCTTGTTGTTGTTGTTGTTGTTGTTTTTCAAGGTAGGGTTCCACTCTAGCCCAGTCTTACCTGGAATTCACTACATAGTCTCAGGGTGGTCTCAAACTCACCACAATCCTCCTGCCTCTGCCTCCCAAGTGCTGGGGTTACGGGCCTGTGTCACCACACCTGGCTGTGCTAGACGCATTCTGAGGAGTGCTGCATGCACCACCCCCCAGCCAAGAAACCTGGACAGAACACCAGGAGTGGAGAGGGCTGGAGATGAGGAGCAGGGAGGCAGGACTGTCCGAAGGCTGAGCTGGGTGTGGAGGGTGAGGCAGGCGCAGGGAGGAGCAGGACATGTTCTTGGAGTCCCTCTGTGGGCACTGGTCCAGTGCACTACTTGCTCATGAGGACACCCTGAAACTATCTATAACCTTCTAGAGTGTTCCAGCATCAGCCAAGGTGGAGAGGAGGGGCACCTCTTCTACAGACTCAGCATCCCAGAGATTCTAAATAAAGGGGACACTCCTTGGTCGCCATACTCTGAGCACAAGAGGGCATAAAAAGAGAAAGACAACTTGGGGCCAGAAACTAGTTCTTCTGTTATTTCAACAGAAAGGAGGGAGGTCCTTAAGAACTGTAGGAGGGGTGGGGAGATGGCTCAGCAGTTATGGTGCTTGCCTGCAAAGCCTAACAACTCCATTTCAATTCCCCAGTACCCACCTAAAGCCAGGTGCAAAAAGTGGTGCATGCATCTGAAGTCTGTTTTCAGCCGCTGGAGGCCCTGGCACACTCATTCTCTCTATTTCTTCTTTCTCTGCCTGCAATAAGTAATTAAAAAAAAAAAAAAAGAACTGTAGAGGGCTGGAGGGATGACTTAGCAGTTAAGGTGTTTGCCCGAAAAAACTAAAGAACCCAGCTTTGATTCCCCAGGAACCACATAAGCCAGATGCACAAGGTGGCACATGCGTCTGGAGTTTGTTTGCAGAGGCTAAAGACCTTGGCACGCCCATTCTCATTCTCTCTCTCTCTTTCTCTTTCTCTCTCTCCCCCTTTGTCTCTCACTCAAATAAGAACAGCCAGGTGTGGTGGTGCACACCTTTAATCCTAGCACTTGGAAGGCAGAGGTAGGAGGATCACTGTGAGTTCGAGGTCACCTTGAGACTACATAGTGAATTTCAGGCCAGCCTGAGCTAGAGTGAAACCCTACCTTAAAAAAAAAATTAAAAAACAAAAATAAAAAAAAGAACTATAGGGTTTGAGAGATGGCTTAGCAGTTAAGGCACTTGCCTGCAAAGCCTAAGGACCATGTTTGACTCTCCAGATCCCACATAAGCCAGACACACAAGGTGACACAAGTGTGCACGGTAACACATGTGCACAAGGTGACACACACATCTGGAGTTTGATTACAGTGGCTGAAGGCCCTAGTGCACCAATTCTCTCTCTGTGTCTCTCCCTCTCTCTGTCTCTCTCTCATAAAAATTTAAAAAAAAAAAAAAAAAAGACAGCTGGGCGTGGTGGCACACACCTTTAATCCCAGCACTCGGGAGGCAAAGGTAGGAGGACCCTTGTGAGTTTGAGTCCACCCTGAGACTACATATTCCAGGTCAGCCTGGGCCAGAGTGAGACCCTACCTCAAAAAAAAAAAAAAAAAGGCTAAAGGCATTTCATTTGTGTGCATGCACACTTGCACATGTGCACTAGGGTTTGGTCCGCACACTCCCTGTCTCATTGATGATCCTAAAGGAGGTCCGAGCTTCACATCTGCATCACCCTTCAGTTTGGATTCCCCATAGCTAAGCGGACACATTCTCTGTCTCAATGTTGACTCTCGGGAGAGAAATGACCCAATCCAAGTCACAACTCTCACTCCCTGAGGTCAAAGGGCACATCATGGGGTAAAACCAGGGCTATGTGCATGACTTTTATAGGAAGTTCCTAAGCCAGGAGAAAAGGAGGGAGACATGCCAGCCAAGGGGAAGAAGGAGCAGGAACACACAGGCAGGGCCACAGTACCCTGAAAGATTCTAAAACCACACAATACAGCCAGGGGTGGTGGCTCACACCTTTAATCCCAGCACTCCGGAAGCTAAGGTAGGCTGATCACTATGAGTTGGAGGCCAGCCTGGGACTACAAAATGAGTTCCAGGTCAGCCTGGTCTCACTCTGGGGAAAGGACTTTCTCCTTCAGTTGCTCCTTCCTGGAAGCAACCTCAGAGAGTCACCAAAGAGGAATGTTTGCGGTTTCCTAAACAGATAACGTTGACAACAAAACTTAAGCATCACACTAAGCAAGATGCTAAACCGAGTCAGCGCTCTTGCTCTCCATCCCTCTCCGTTCGTCTGGTGGGCTCTTAGTTTCTGCTTCTGACTATCATGTCAACAGTTTCTGTTTGGATCCCCGAATTCAATTCTTTTCACTACATATGCCTGGGAGAGATAAAACTAGATCCTACCATAGTTCCGTTTCACTTTTGGAGGAACTACCAAAGTGGTTTTCATGGTGGTTCCGTTATTCATTTCCACCAGCAATGCATGAGTCCTTTGTTGAAATTATTTTAAAGCTATAATAACTATTCTACCTGGTGTGTTGTGGTATCTCACTCTAGGTATAGTTAGCATTTCCCTAGTGATGGATGATGATGAGCAGCTTTTAGAAATATCTCATTTACTTATTTATTTATTTGAGAGAGTGCAAGAGAGAAAGAGGCAGATAGGGAGAGAGAGAATGGGTGCACCAGGGCCTCTAACCACTGCAGTTGAACTCCAGATACATGTGCCACTTTGTGCATATGGCTTACTTGGGTACTGGGGAATCAAACTCAGGTCCTCAGGCTTGGCAGGCAAGCATCTTAACCACTGAGTCATCTCTACAGCCTGATGAGCAGATTTAATATTTTATTTTATTTATTTATTTTATTTATTTGACCAAGAAAGAGGGAGGGAGAGAGAGAGAGAGAATAGGCACACCAGGGCCTCCAGCCAATGCAAACAAACTCCAGACATGTGCACCCCTTGTGCAGCTGGCTAACGTGGGTTCTGGGGAATCGAACCTGGGTCCTTTGGCTTTGCAGGCAAACACCTTAACCACTAAGCAATCCCTCCAGCCCTGATGAGCAGCTTTAAAAAAAAAAAAAGTTTGTAAAAGCTCGGTGTGGTGGCACATGCTGTAATCCCAGCACTCAAGGCCACCCTGAGACAACAGTGAATTCCAAGTCAGCCTGAGCTAGAGTAAGACTCTACCTCGAAAAACCAAAAAAAAAAAAAAAAAAAAGGCTTGTGTGTGTGTGTGTGCATATGCGCACACATTAACCACGGCCTCTTGCTGCTGCAAAAGCATGCCAGAAGTTTGCACCACTTTTTGGGTCTGGCTTACATGAGCAGTTTGGGAATTAAACTCTGGCAGGCAAGCTTTGCAAGCAAGTGCTTTTAACCACTGAGTCATCTTCCCCAGCCCCTTTGTGTGTGTGTGTGTGTGTGTGTGTGTGTGTTCATGTGTGGTGTGTGTGCAGAATCGTACGCCCCATGCACGTGCAGAGGCCAGAGGAGAACACTGGGCGTCTTCCTCCTTGTATTTCCTTGAGATAGTGTCTCTCCCTCTACCTGTGCATCAGCAAGCCCCAGCTATTCTCCAGTCTCCACCCTCCCCGTCCCCACCTCCATGATGTGAAGTTACAAGATATATGTGGCTGTTTCACATGGTTTCTGGGGAGTCAAACTTGGCAGTCTCCAGTCTCTTGCCCCAGAGGCCCTCATACTTAAGCAGCAAGTGCTCATAAATAGGGAGTCATCTCCCCTAGCCCAAGCAGCTTTCCGTGGACTAATTGGCCATTTGTACTATATATCTATATTCTTAGGAGAAATGTCTATTCAAATGCTTTGCTCATTTATTTTTTTGGAGATAAAGAGAATGGGGATGCCAGGGCTTTTCAGCTGCTGTGAATGAACTCCAGACATGTGCACCCCCTTGTGTGCCCTTGCAACATTGCATGCTTGCATCACTGTGCATCTGGCTATGTGGGACCTGGAGATTTGAACAGGAGTTCTTAGGCTTCTCAGGCAAGCACTTTAACTGCTGATCCATCTCTCCAGCCTTTTGCTCATTTTTGAATACAGTTGTTTTGTTTTTTTTTTCTTTCTTTCTTTCTTTCTTTTTTCTTTCTTTCTTTCTTTCTTTCTTTTTTTTTTTTTTTGAGAGAGACAGAGAGAGAGGGAGGGAGACAGAAAAATGGGCACGCCAACAGCCTCTCAGCTGCTGTGAATGAACGCCAGGTGTGTGCGCCCCCTTGTGGGAAAGTGCAGCATTGCGCCCTTGCATCACTTTGCATCTGGCTAAATGTGGGACCTGGAGATTGGAACCGGTGTTCTTAGGCTTAGCAGGCAGGCGCTTTAACCACTAAGCCATCTCTCCAGCCCTTGTTTTGTTTTTTTCTTGAGAAATTCTTACTATGTAGCTCAGGTTGGTCTTCAACCTCAAGATCCTCCAGCCTCGGCCTCCCGAGTATTGAGCGTATAGGGGTTTATACTTGCTTTTTGCTGTAATTATTTGCTGCTGTAGCAGTTATTTGTTCATTCTAGACATTAATCCCTTACTGGACATGATTTGCAAACATCGCCTCCCATTTTGTGGGTTGATTTTTCATTCATGAGAATGGGCACACCAGGGCCTCCTGCCAGTGCAAACGACCTCCAGATGCATGTGTCACTTCATGCATCTGGCTTTATGTGGGTACTGGGGAATTGAACCTGGGCCATCAGGCTTTGCAAACAATCACCTTTAACCACTGAGCCATCTCTCCAGCCCTCACTCTTGATAATATTCTCTCTTGCAGAAGTTTTTTTTTTTTTTTTTTTTTTTTTTTCTTCGAGGTAGGGTCTCACTCTGGCCCAGGCTGACCTGGAATTCACTCTGTATTCTCAGGGTGGCCTCGAACTCACGGCGATCCTCCTACTTCTGCATCCCGAATGCTCGGATTAAAGGCGTGCTCCACCACGCCCGGCTAGAAGTTTTCAATTTTGATGAAGACAAATGCTATAATTACTTTGCTCATTGCTGTGACAAAATGCCTGTCAAAAGCAATGAAAAGAAGGCAGGGTTTATTTTTAAATCCATAGCATGCATATGAAAGGCAGAGGACAGCCTGGGGTGTTGGTCCTTGCCTTCTACCTTGTTTGAGGCAAGCTCTCTCTTGTTCTCTTTGCCTCTATGAATGGCAGACTAGCTGGCCTATGAGCTTGGGAATTCTCCTGACTCGGCCTCCCATTGTCATAGATATGTTGGGGTGACAGACACGTGGACCTCTTGGGATTTTATGTGGGCTCTGGGGATCCGAATGCTGGTGATCAGGTGTGTGCAGTAAGCACCTTTACCCAGTGAGCACCTCTCCAGTCTTGGTTTATACTTTTCTTGTAGTGTCATTGCCTTTTGTTTATTCAGGGGTGTGTGTGGCGGAGGGGTGGGGGGATGCTGGGAAGCAAACTCAGAGCCTCACTCAAGCTGGACAGGCTCTACCACGGCCCACACCCCTTGTAGTGTCTTTGCTATCAAGGAAACAGTCTAATAGAATGAGTTAGGAAGTGTTGCCTCTTCTCCAATGGTTTAAAACTTTGATAGAAGCTGGACATGGTGGCACACACCTTTAATCCCAGCACTCAGGAGGGGTAGGAGGATTGCTGTGAGTTCGAGGCCACCCTGAGACTACATAGGAAATTCCAGGTCAGCCTGAGCTAGAGTGAGACCCTATCTCGAAAAACCAAAAAAGAAATAACTGCCCCCCCACAAACTGAAAAAAAAACTTAGAATTTTTCAAAGAAGCAGTATGGCACTGAGCTTATTGGAAAGCAGCTTATTATTTTTGTTTTGCTTTGTTTGTTTTTGAAGAAGTCTTACTCTACTGCCCAGCCTGCAGCCCAGGCTGGCCCTGAGCTCATGACGATCCTCCTATCTCAGCCTCCCAAGTGCTGGGGTTAAGGGGTGTGCCACCACATCCAGTTCTTTTTCTGTTTCTTTATGAGTCAGATGGATTATGGGTTCTTAGGGATTTGCCCATCTCACCTACATTATTGTGTTTGTTTTTATTGATTTACTTGAGAGCGACAGATAGGCAGACAGAGAGAAAGGCAGAGAGAGAGAATGGGCCTCCAGACACTGAAAATGAACACCAGATGCGTGCACCACCTTGTGCATCTGGCTTACGTGGGTTCTGGGGAATGGAGTCTTGAACCGGGGTCCTTAGGTTTCACAGGCAAGCATTTAACTGCTAAGCCATCTCTCCAGCCCTCATATAATTCTTTTTATATCTATACAATTGCAATGACAATGACCCCCTTCTTATATTTTTATATTAGCTATTTGAATCTTTATCTTTTATTTTCTTCTTACTCTGGAAATGGTTTATTGTTATTTTCTTTTCTATTAGATATTTTATTGTCAAAAAGCACTTGAGAAGCAGAGGTAGGAGAATGGCTGGCACACACCCTGAGACTTAATCCCAGCACTAAATAAAAATAAAATAAAAAAAGCTGGGCAGCAGTACACCCCTAGGAGACCTGGATGGCAAGAAGATCAGTTTGCCGAGGCCACCCTGAGACCCAGCACAGAGGTAGATCGCCAATTCAAGGCAGGTCAGCCTGGGCCAGAGTGAGACCCTACCTCGAAAAACCAAAAAAAAAAAAGACAGGAACTTGAAAAAATAAATAAATAAAAATAAAATAAAAACAGCTGGGCAAATAAGTAAACCCTTGGGCTATAATCCCAGCATTTACCTGGAAGGTATAGGCAAGAAGATCAGGAGTTTGTTGGTACGTGTAAAGTGGCGCAGTTCCCCAGTACCCATGTAATCCCATTCAGTTCCCCAGGCAGAGGTAAAGGAGGATTCAGTTCCCCAGTTCAATGGCCACCCCAGTGAGACTACTGAGTTAGTTCCCAGGTCAGCCTGGGCCAGAGTGAGACCATACCCATCGAAAAAAAGTTCCCCAAAAAAAAAAAAAAAGTTCCCCAGTACCCATGTAAAGACCTGAGTTCAGTTCCCACAACAAATAAATTAAATGTGAAATAAAATTGTTTTCAGACTTACACAAGATGAAAGAATTCATTGTGAACAGATCTGCACTAAAATAAGTGTTAAAAGAAAATTCTTGGGCTAGAGAGATGTCCCAGTATTTAAGGCACTTACCTGCACAACCTAAAGACCTGAGTTTAGTTCCCCAGTACCCATGTAAAGCCAGATCCACAAAATGTCTCATGCATCTGGAGGTCCTGGAGCACCCATTCTCTGTCTCTGCCTCTGTCTCTCTCTTTTTGTGTCTCTCTCTGCTTGCAAATAAATAAAGAAACGTTTTAAGGGCTAGAGAGATGGCTTAGCAGCTAAGGCACTTGCCTACAGAGCTTAAGGACCCAGGTTCAATTCCCCAGTACCCATGTAAACCAGATGCACAAGGTGGCACATGCATCTGGAGTTCGTTTGCAGCAGCTGGAGACCCTGGTGCACCCGTTCTATCCATCTGCCTCATTCTCACTCTTTTCTCTACAATAAATAAATAAATAATTTAAAAAAAAAGAAATGCTTTTTAAAAATTCTTATTTATTTACTTATTTATTTGCATGTGTCTCTGTGTCTTTCTGTGTGTGCACATATCAGAGTCTCTTTCCACTGCAAATGAATGCCAGATGCATGGACCACTTTTTGCATCTGGAGTTATGTGGGTTCTGGGGAATCAAACCCTGAGCCACCAGTATTTTGCAAACAAGCACCTTTAACCATTGGACCATCTCCCTAGCCTGGAAATTCTTTTTTTTTTTTTTTTTTTTTTTTTGAGGTAGGGTCTCACTCTGGTCCAGGCTGACCTGGAATTCACTATGTAGTCTCAGGGTGGCCTTGAACTCACGGCAATCCTCCTACCTCTGCCTCCCGAGTGCTGGGAATAAAGGCGTGCGCCACCATGCCCGGCTTAGCCTGGAAATTCTTAAAGAAGAAAAATGAGGACTGGAGAGATGGCTTAGCACTTAAGATGTTTGCCTGTGAAGCCTAAGGACCCAGGTTCAATTTCCCAGGACCCATGTAAGCCAGATGCACAAGGTGGCACATATGTTTGGAGTTCATTTGCAGTGCCTGGAGGCCCTGGCACACCCATTCTTTCTATTTGCCTTTCTCTCTCTGCTTTTCCCTCTCTCTAATAAATAATGTTTTGTTTTGTTTTGTTTTGTTTTGTTTTGTTTTGTTTTTAACCAGAGGCTAGAGAGATGGCTCAGCAGTTAAGTGCACTTCCTGGACAAGCATGAGAGCCTGAGGGGACCTGAGATCAGTTCAGGTCTCCAGATCCCATGTGAACAGCTGGGGAAGGCCACATGTGCCTGTAACCCCATAGGGAATAGGGACTGGAGAATTGCGGGAGCTTACAAACAGCAAGCTCCTGAATCAGTAAGAGACTTCATCACAAGGAAAGGTGAGTGATGGAAGGGACCCCTGATGGTCTCCTCTGGCCACTGCAGGCAAGCAACACACACACTATTCCACACATACACACACCAAACCACATATATTATGCATGGACAAAAAAGAAAAGAGGACTAGGGAGATGACTTAGCAGTTAATGGCACTTACTTGCAAAGCCTGATGGCCTGAGTTCGATTCCCCAGTACCCACACAAATCCAGATACACAAAGTAGTGCATATGTCTGGAGTTTGTTTGCAGTGACAAGAGGTCCTGGTGTGGCCATTTTCTCTCTCTCGCTCTCTCTCTGAAATAAAGAAATAAATTTTTAAAAGAACTCCTTGGGCTGGAGAGATGTTTTAATAGTTAAGGCACTTGTCTGCAAAGCCAAAAGACCCAGGTTTGATTCCCTAGTACCCATATAAAGCCAGATGCACAAGGTGGCACATGCATCTGGAGTTCATTTGCAGGGGCTAGAGGCCTTGGTGCACCCATTCTCTCTCTGTCTGCCTCTCTCTCTCTCTTTCTCTCTCTGAAATAAATAAGATATTAAAAAATAAAAAGAAGCCGGGTGTGGTGGCGTGTGCCTTTAATCCCAGCACTCGGGAGGCAGAGGTAGGAGGATCGCCATGAGTTCAAGGCCACCCTGAGACTACAGAGTGAATTCCAGGTCAGCCTAAGCTACAGCGAGACCCTACCTTGAAAAATAAATAAATAAATTAATTAATAAATTTAATTAAATTAAATAAAAAGAGCTCCTGCATTAGCTTATGGCTGGGAACACTGCTCAGTTACTGCCCCACCCCAGCCGCCATCCTCCGGGCTATACATCACCCCCAACATTGTACCCAAGGCTCTGTTGCAAAATGACCAGAAGTGGGGCTAAAGAGTTAACTTAGCATTTAAGGCATTTGCCTGCAAAGCCAAAGGATCCCAGTTCGATTCTCCAGGACCCACGTTGCCAGATGCACAAGGGGGCACAGTATCTGAGTTCGTTTACAGTAGCTGGAGGCCCTGGCGCACCCATTCTCTCTCTCTCTCTGTCTCTCTCTCTCTCTCTCTCTCTCAAATAAAATAAAATAAAATTTCAAAATGGCCAGAAGTGACCAAGAACAATTATTTGTGAAGTTTCAGACAATTTCGAATAATTCTTAAGCTTTGTCATTCAAGGAATTCCAATCAGAATATCTTCAGATCATTACAGAAGAGACAATGGAAATAACAGAGAAGGATAAATCCCTTTAGATCTGTGACTCTTTTTAGTAGCCCTGGTTTTGATCACCTTAAAAGATTTGGTTGCAAAGCCGGGCGTGGTGGCGCACGCCTTTAATCCCAGCACTCGGGAGGCAGAGGTAGGAGGATCGCTGAGAGTTCGAGGCCACCCTGAGACTACATAGTGAATTCCAGGTCAGCCTGGACCAGAGTGAAACCCTACCTCGAAAAAAAAAAAAAAATTGGGTTGCAGAATTGTTGGTAATCAAGTCATCAGATTTTACATGCAACACTTTCAGTGTATCCCAAAAGCTGAACATCCAGTGTACAACATGATTATGTCTGATGTAACTGTATTTTGGGTAAAGAAAAGAGGGAAATAGCTCATAAATACATACAGATAATGGGCAAGTGTTCAGAGACCTTATTGTTATCAGTAACTATTTATTTATTTATTTATTTATTTATTCATTTATTTAGAGAGAGAAAGAGCAAGAAAGAGGCAGATTGAGAGAAGGGGTGCACCAGGTTCTCTAGCCACTGCAAATGAACTCCAGATTCATGTACCACTTTGTGTATCTGGTGTATGTGGGTATTAGGGAATTGAACATGGCTGTCAGGCTTTGCAAGCAAGTGCCTTAAACCACTGAGCCGTCTCTCTAGCCCAGTAGTTAATTTTATTGCCGAAGTTGAGCCAGGCGTGGTGGCACACGCCTTTAATCCCAGCACTCGGGAGGCAGAGGTTGGAGGATTGCCGAGAGTTCGAGGTCACCCTGAGACTACATAGTTAATTCCAGGTCAGCCTGGACCAGAGTGAGACCCTACCTCGCAAAACCAAAAAAAAAAAAAGAAAAGAAATACTTAGTTGAAGCCAGGTGTGGTGGTGCATGCCTTTAATCCCAGCACTTGGGAGGCAGAGGTAGGAGGATTGCTGTGAGTTTGAGGCCACCTTGAGACTACACATAGTGAATTCCAGGTCAGCCTGAGCTAAAGTGAGACCCTACCTCAAAAAACCAAAAAAAGAAAAAAAAAAAAGATAGAAAGAAATACTTAGCTGGTACTAATCTGAAGAAACCTATTTTGCTTTCTTCTTAGATAAAAACACTTTGGGAGAAATCACAAGATTAAAAAAAAAAAAACAACTAGATATACCAATCTAAACATGGAGGATTTCAAGTGTTTGATTTTTCTTGTTTGCATCGTCTGTGTGACCGGTTTAAATGGTGTAGAAAGAAAGACAGTTCAGGAGCTCCCCGCTAAGCATGGAGAAGCATACCCGGAGAGCTAAACAGTGAATGTGCTCACCTCACTGTGCAAGAACCAGTCGCCAGAGGGGACGAGGCACACTGTGTGACTCTGCAATGGTTTTCTGACAGCGCGTAGAAAGGATTTTGTTAGGATGAATCTATGTACGAAGCAGAACGAAGGACTGTGCCTTCAAATCCCACCGCTCATGTCAACACAGCTGCTACTGATCATGGTGGCCCACACGTGCTCCCAGCACGTGGGAGGCTGAGGCAGGAGGATTGCTGTGAGTTCCAGGCCAGCCTGGACTACAGAGTGAGACACTGTCTAAAAAACAGAGAGAGGAGTGATTTGGAATGCTGTCTTCTGGACAGGAAGTGGCTGTTGCATTCATGACCTCGCAGCAGCTGTCATTTCCTGCACAGGACTGAGCCCACCAGCATGTCATCATGGATGATGGAGGAAAGCAGGAAGAAAAAAGAACATCAAGGGTTGGGGAGATGGCTTAGTGGTTAAGGCACTTGCCTGCGAAGCCTAAGGACCCAGGTTTGATTCCCCAGTACCCACATAGAGCCAGATGCACATGGTGGCACATGTGTCTGAGGTTTGTGTGCAGTGGCTAGAGGCTCTGGAACGCCCATTCTCTCTTATCTGCCTCTTTCTCTCTCTCTCAAATAAGTAAAAATAAATATTTTTTGTTGTTTTTTTGTTTTTCAGGTAGGGTCTCATTCTAGCTCAGGCTGACCTGGAATTCACTATGTGTGCTCAGGCTGGCCTCGAACTCTTGGCGATCCTCCTACCTCTGCCTCCCAAGTGCTGGGATTAAAGGCATACGCCACCACGCCTGGCTTAAAAAATAATTTTTTTAAATAAAAAATAATATCAAAATAGAAGAGATGGATCAGAGAGATGGCTCAGCAGTTAAGGCGCTTACTTGCAAAGCCTGCTGGCCCAGGTTCAATTCCCAGTACCCATGTAAGCCAGATATAAAAGGTGGCGCATGCATCTGGAGTTCATTTGCAGTGGCTGGAGGCCCTGGTGCACCCATTCTCCCCACCCCACTTCCTTCTCTCTCAAAAATAAATAAATAGGGGCTGGAGAAATGGTTCAACAGTTAAGGCACTTGCCTACAAAGCCAAAGGACCTAGGTTTGATTTCCCAGGACCCACGTAAGCCAGATGCACAAGGTGGCGCAGGTGTCTGGAGTTTGTTTGCAGTGGCTGGAGGCCCTGGCATGCCCATTCTCTATATGCTTCTCTTTCTCTCTGCTTCTTTCTCTCTCAAATAAATAAATAAAATTTTAAAAATAAATAAATAAAATATATTTTTAATAGAAGAGAATAGTTGGAAAGAAAGGGTTCAATGAAAGGGGATGGAGGAAAAAGAAAGAAACAGGAGCTGGAGAGATGGCTTAGTGGTTAAGGTGCTTGCCTGCAAAGCCAAAGGACCCAGGTTCAATTCCCCAGGACCCACATAAGCCAGATATACAAGGTAGCACATGTGTCTGAGTTCATTTAAGGGCTAAAGGCCCTGGTACACCCATTCTTAATCTCTCTCTCTCTCAAATAAATAAATAAAATAAAATATTTTTAAAAGTGCTTTTAAAAGTAATGGGATGGGATTATGATCAGAATACATTAGGCACATAAATAAAAATTGTCACTTAAAAAAGTTAAAATTTAGCTGGGTGTGGTGGCGCATGCCTTTAATCCCAGCACTCAGGAGGCTAGGAGGAATGCTGTGAGTTCAAGGCCACCCTGAGACTACATAGTGAATTCCAGGTCAACGTGGGCTAGAGCAAGACCCTACCTCGAAAAAAACCAAATGGAAAAAAAAAAACCACCCTGAGACTACATAGTGAATTCCAGGTCAGCCTGACCAGAGTGAAACCTCACCTCGAAAAAAGATTTGGTTGCAGAATTGTTGGTAATCAAGTCATCAGATTTTACATGCAACACTTTCAGTGTATCCCAAAAGCTGAACATCCAGTGTACAACATGATTATGTCTGATGTAACTGTATTTTGGGTAAAGAAAAGAGGGAAATAGCTCATAAATACATACAGATAATGGGCAAGTGTTCAGAGACCTTATTGTTATCAGTAACTATTTATTTATTTATTTATTTATTTATTTATTTATTTATTTAGAGAGAGAAAGAGCAAGAAAGAGGCAGATTGAGAGAAGGGGTGCACCAGGTTCTCTAGCCACTGCAAATGAACTCCAGATTCATGTACCACTTTGTGTATCTGGTGTATGTGGGTATTAGGGAATTGAACATGGCTGTCAGGCTTTGCAAGCAAGTGCCTTAAACCACTGAGCCGTCTCTCTAGCCCAGTAGTTAATTTTATTGCCGAAGTTGAGCCAGGCGTGGTGGCACACGCCTTTAATCCCAGCACTCGGGAGGCAGAGGTAGGAGGATCGCCGAGAGTTCGAGGCCACCCTGAGACTACATAGCTAATTCCAGGTCAGCCTGGACCAGAGTGAGACCCTACCTCGCAAAACCAAAAAAAAAAAAAGAAAAGAAATACTTAGTTGAAGCCAGGTGTGGTGGTGCATGCCTTTAATCCCAGCACTTGGGAGGCAGAGGTAGGAGGATTGCTGTGAGTTTGAGGCCACCTTGAGACTACACATAGTGAATTCCAGGTCAGCCTGAGCTAAAGTGAGACCCTACCTCAAAAAACCAAAAAAAGAAAAAAAAAAGATAGAAAGAAATACTTAGCTGGTACTAATCTGAAGAAACCTATTTTGCTTTCTTCTTAGATAAAAACACTTTGGGAGAAATCACAAGATTAAAAAAAAAAAACAACTAGATATACCAATCTAAACATGGAGGATTTCAAGTGTTTGATTTTTCTTGTTTGCATCGTCTGTGTGACCGGTTTAAATGGTGTAGAAAGAAAGACAGTGCAGGAGCTCCCCGCTAAGCATGGAGAAGCATACCCGGAGAGCTAAACAGTGAATGTGCTCACCTCACTGCGCAAGAACCAGTCGCCAGAGGGGACGAGGCACACTGTGTGACTCTGCAATGGTTTTCTGACAGCGCGGAGAAAGGATTTTGTTAGGATGAATCTATGTATGAAGCAGAACGAAGGACTGTGCCTTCAACTCCCACCGCTCATGTCAACACAGCTGCTACTGATCATGGTGGCCCACACGTGCTCCCAGCACGTGGGAGGCTGAGGCAGGAGGATTGCTGTGAGTTCCAGGCCAGCCTGGACTACAGAGTGAGACACTGTCTAAAAAACAGAGAGAGGAGTGATTTGGAATGCTGTCTTCTGGACAGGAAGTGGCTGTTGCATTCAGGACTGAGCCACCAGCATGTCATCATGGATGATGGAGGAAAGCAGGAAGAAAAAAGAACATCAAGGGCTGGGGAGATGGCTTAGTGGTTAAGGCACTTGCCTGCGAAGCCTAAGGACCCAGGTTTGATTCCCCAGTACCCACATAGAGCTAGATGCACATGGTGGCACATGTGTCTGAGGTTTGTGTGCAGTGGCTAGAGGCTCTGGAACGCCCATTCTCTCTTATCTGCCTCTTTCTCTCTCTCTCAAATAAGTAAAAATAAATATTTTTTTGTTGTTTTTTTTTGTTTTTCGAGGTAGGGTCTCATTCTAGCTCAGGCTGACCTGGAATTCACTATGTATGCTCAGGCTGGCCTCGAACTCTTGGCGATCCTCCTACCTCTGCCTCCCAAGTGCTGGGATTAAAGGCATACGCCACCACGCCTGGCTTAAAATAATTTTTTTAAATAAAAGAATATCAAAATAGAAGAGATGGATCAGAGAGATGGCTCAGCAGTTAAGGCGCTTACTTGCAAAGCCTGCTGGCCCAGGTTCAATTCCCCAGTACCCATGTAAGCCAGATATAAAAGGTGGCGCATGCATCTGGAGTTCATTTGCAGTGGCTGGAGGCCCTGGTGCACCCATTCTCCCCACCCCACTTCCTTCTCTCTCAAAAATAAATAAATAGGGGCTGGAGAAATGGTTCAACAGTTAAGGCACTTGCCTACAAAGCCAAAGGACCTAGGTTTGAGTTCCCAGGACCCACGTAAGCCAGATGCACAAGGTGGCGCAGGTGTCTGAAGTTTGTTTGCAGTGGCTGGAGGCCCTGGCATGCCCATTCTCTATATGCTTCTCTTTCTCTCTGCTTCTTTCTCTCTCAAATAAATAAATAAAATTTTAAAAATAAATAAATAAAATATATTTTTTAATAGAAGAGAATAGTTGGAAAGAAAGGGTTCAATGAAAGGGGGATGGAGGGAAAAAGAAAGAAACAGGAGCTGGAGAGATGGCTTAGTGGTTAAGGTGCTTGCCTGCAAAGCCAAAGGACCCAGGTTCAATTCCCCAGGACCCACATAAGCCAGATATACAAGGTAGCACATGTGTCTGGAGTTCATTTAAGGGCTAAAGGCCCTGGTACACCCATTCTTAATCTCTCTCTCTCTCAAATAAATAAATAAAATAAAATATTTTTAAAAGTGCTTTTAAAAGTAATGGGATGGGATTATGATCAGAATACATTAGGTACATAAATAAAAATTGTCACTTAAAAAGTTAAAATTTAGCTGGGTGTGGTGGCGCATGCCTTTAATCCCAGCACTCAGGAGGCAGAGGTAGGAGGAATGCTGTGAGTTCAAGGCCACCCTGAGACTACATAGTGAATTCCAGGTCAACGTGGGCTAGAGCAAGACCCTACCTCGAAAAACCAAATGGAAAAAAAAAAAAAAAAACGAGAGCTGGAGAGATGGCTTAGCAGTTAAAGTGCTTGCCAACAAAACCAAAGGCCCAGCCGGGCGTGGTGGCGCACGCCTTTAATCCCAGCACTCGGGAGGCAGAGGTAGGAGGATCACCGTGAGTTCGAGGCCACCCTGAGACTACATAGTGAATTCCAGGTCAGCCTGGGCTAGAGTGAAACCCTACCTTGAAAAACCAAAAACAAAGAAAAAAAAAAAACCAAAGGCCCCAAGTTTGATTCTCCAGTACCCATGTAAAGCCAGATGCACTAGGTGGTGCATGCATCTGGAGTTTGTTTGCAGTGGCTAGAGGCCCAGGAGCACCCATTCTTGCTCTCTCTCAAAATAATAAAATTTAAAAAACTTGAAAGTCAGTCATGGTGGTGCGCACGCCTTTAATCCCAGCACTTGGGAGGCAAAGGTAGGAGGATCACCATGAGTTCCAGGCCACCCTGAGAATACAGAGTGAATTCCAGGTCAGCCTGGGTTAGAATAAGACCCTACTTTGAAAAACAAACAAATAAACAAACAAACAAAAAACCTTGAAGACAAAATTCATAAAAGATTTGTTTTTAGTGGGGAAAAAAAAGTCCATCAACAAGTTGATAAATGCACTGTGGCATGTCACACAATGAGTACTTCCAGGCAACAAAAGGGATGAGATATTGATCCAGCACATTTATGAATCACGGAACAACCACAGAAAAGAACTACAGAGGCCCAAAGCCCTCACCACAGCAAAGTGTTCTGTTTATACACAACTCTAGAAAACATAAACTAGAGGAAAATAAGAGACTGCACTAGCGGGTGCTAAGCAGAGATGGTCAGCTGGTGGAAGAAATTACAGAACACAATGAGGAAATCTTTGAAGGTGAAGGATGTACTGACACTGACTGTGATAATGGTTTTTCAAGTGTTTACATGTCACAACCAAAATTTATATACGTATGTATGGTGTATGTGTATATTTGTGTCATTATACCTCAATGAAGAGGATTATTATTGTTTTTGGCATTTTTGAGGTGGGGGTCTCACTCCCTAGTCCAGGCTGACCGAGAACTCACTCTGTAGTCCCAGGCTGGCCTGGAACTCACAGCAATCCTTCTACCTCTACCTTCTGAGTGTTGGGATTAAAGGTGGGCACCATCATGCCTGGCTTTTTTTGTGGCTTTTTTTTTTTTTTTTTTTTTTTTTTCTAGGAAAGGTCTCACTCTAGCTCAGGCTGACCTGGAATTCACTCTGTACTCTCAGGGTGGCCTCTAACTTACAGCAATCCTCCTACCTCCCGAGTGCTGGAATTAAAGGTGTGGACCATCATGCCCGGCTCTGTTTTTTTGTTTGTTTGTTTGTTTGTTTGTTTGTTTGTTTGTTTTTAGCTAAAAGTTTGAGAATAGCCTGGGCTACAGAGTGAATTTCAGGTCAGCATGGGCTTGAGCGAGACCCCACTTCTAAAATCAAATCAAAAGAAAAGAAAACAAAATTTCTCTGAGCAAAGCTGAGAGCAGCACTAGCCTTATGGACACAAACATCACTGTCGAGAGGGCACTTGGGTGGATACATGTGGTGGTTTGGATGGATGTCCCCATAGACTCAGATGTTTCACTAAAGCATGTAACTTGGGTCTCCAGCCTCCTGGCTGGAGGAAGTGTCACCGGGGGTGAGTTCTGGGCTTTGGTTCAAAGGTGTCTGGAGGCAAATCTGATTTGCACCCAAAGGCATGCAGAGAGGTCTGAGTTCTGGCTGGTTTGTGGTGGGTGTGCTGGGGCTGGTGTTTTGCTGGCTACAGTTTCTCTGTGCTTGGATGTACGGAAGCAGCTTGTTCCACTACTGATGGAACTTCCTCCTGGATCTGTAAGCTTGAAATAAACCCCTTCTCCCCTAAACTGTATCTGGTTTGGATGTTCATCCTAGCAATGTGAAGCTGACTATAACATAACATATCCATTTAGCCAAACATGTACTATCTCCAATGAAGCAACTTTTATAGAATGAAAAAAAATTATATGTGTACCTGCACAAATTCTAAGGCCATAAAAGTAGAAAGTCTTGTTTCTGTTTTACACACGTGTCTTAATTTTCTCATTAAATATTAAAGGCAGACAGCTTTCTGTATTATCAGAAATGCTTGACTTTTTTTTTTTTTTTTTTTTGTTTGTTTTGTTTTGAGGTAGGGTCTCACTGTGGTCTAGGCTGACCTGGAATTCACTATGTAATCTCAGGGTGGCCTTAAACTCACGGATATCCTCCTACCCCTGCCTCCTGAGTGCTGGGATTAAAGGTGTGTGCCACCATGACTGACTCTTTACTCTTTCTTTTTGTTTTTCGCAGTGCAGGGAATCAAACCCAGGGCCTCATACACACTAGTCAAACACTTTACCATTGAGCTATATCTTCAGCCCAAAGAAGGTGTTTTTAGCTTCTTGCAGTGTTGAGGGCCAAACAGAACATTGAGTGTGCCTGGCAAGTGCTTGACTACTTAGCTACATTCAGTCTTTTACCTCATTTATATGTTTTTTACATGATTTTTATTTTCTGTTTTATTTATTTATATGATTTAATTTTCTGTTTTATTCATTATTTATATATGAGAGACTGAGGAAGAGAGAGAGAATGGGCATGCTAGGGTCTTTTACCACTGCAAACAAACTCCAGATGCATGCACCACCTTTTGCATCTGGCTTTATGTGTGTACTGGGGAATTGAACCTGGGTCCTTCGGCTTTATAGGCAAGAACTTTAACTGTTAAGCCATCTCTCCAGCCCTGTTTTACATTTTATAGTGCTATAGGTGGAAGCCAGGGCCTATGCATGCTAGTTGAGCTTTCTGGCACTTAGCTACAACCCCAGCCCATAGGTCCTGTATTGTTGATTTTTATTTTTCAAGGTAGGCTCTTGCTCTAGCTCAGGCTGACCTGGAACTTACTATGTAGTCTCAGGGTGGCCTCAAACTCGTGGCGATCCTCCTACCTCTGCCTCCCAAGTGCTGGGATTAAAGACATGCGCCACCACACACAGCATGTTTTGTTTTGTTTTGCAGGGGTTTGGGGATGAAATCTTGCTTTATAAGCCAGACTAGCTTTGAAGTCTTGATTCTCCTGCCTCAGCCTCCTCAGTGCTGGGATTAAAGGTGTGTACCACCACACCCAGCTCTACCTTTTTCTTTTTCTCTACTTTTTGATGGTGCTTAGCAAATATTCTATGACTGAGCCATATCCTCAGCTCCCACCTCATTTTATGTCTGTGCATGCATGTGCATGTCTGTGTGTGCATATGTGAATTCAGGCCTATGCATGCCACAGCATGCAGGTAAAGTTCAGAGGACATTCTCAGGCTGTCAGTCCTTGTAGCCAGCTTCAGGTTTGCTGAGGTGAACTTTCAGACCAGGCACAGTTATGGAGGAAGGGATTTATTGAACCTTATAGATCCAGGGGAAGTTCCATAATGGCAGAAGAAGCTGGCCTGCTTTCACAGGTCCAAACACAGACAGCAAAGCCAAAAGCCAAAAGCCACACAGCAAAGCACACCTCAGGAACTGCAGCTAGGCACACTTAGCATATCTTTAGATTGAAATCCTAAACCTACCACCACACCTTAAGATCTGCCCAGTGACATTGCCTCCAGCCAAGTGGATGCAGATACAAACTACTAAAACACTGAATATATTGGGGGCCATCTATTCAAACTACTGCATTCCGCCCCTGTCCACCAATAGATTTATAACTATTACACATTGTAAATTGTACCAATTTCAAAGGTCCCCACAGTCTTTACCAACTTAAGAGTTCTAGTTCCAAGTCTCATCTGAGATTTAAGATTATCTCTTAGATGTGAGTCCTGTAAAATCGAACAAGTTAAATACTTTCAACATGTAAAGGCACAGAGTAAACATTTTTAACTGGTATAAGGCATAGCAAGGAGAGACTAGAACAATGCAAACCCAACCACCATCAGCAGTCATCAAACTTCTGCAGTTCAAGTTCAATATAACCAGAGACTGACAGTCTCCAGATTTTCCAATTCTGCCTCTCCAGCTGGGCAGAGTAGCCAGGGAAAACTTCCATCCCAGGCCAACAGTGCATTCCATGGTAGCCCTTGCACAGTCCTGTTATATCCAAAACGTCTTCAGGTCTCCATGCCAACCACGGTCCATCTTCCATGGCCTCTTCCAGCCTACCAGGGAATCATTCCCCTGCCTCATGCCGCATCTCAGCAGCGGCTCCCGGAACTGTGTGCAAATCATGACCACTCCACACATTTTTTATGCTTTCATAACTTAACACCAGGTGTGCAGGTCACAGCCATAATCTTAATTTAGGGATGAAGTAAATGATAACTTTGAAAAGCAGGTTCCTTTTCCAGTTAACTCTTTCCAAAAGAGTTTGCATTTCTAACAGTCTTTCCTCAGACTTCTTCTCCATTATTTTAATGTAAAGCAGTTGGGCCTTCTTCCTAAGATTGCTAATGTGTTGACAATAGTAACTCCAGTAACCTAAAACCCATCTCAGTGCTGCTAATTTTAACTTGCTTGAGGTTTTCCAACTTAAAATCTTATTTATTTATTTATTTATTTATTTATTTATTTATTTATTTTGATTTTTTGAGGTAGGGTCTCACTCTAGCCCAGGCTGACCTGGAATTCACTATGTAGGTCTCAGGGTGACCTTGAACTCACGGTGATCCTCCTATCTCTGCCTCCCGAGTGCTGGGATTAAAGTGTAAGGGTCCTAGAATCACTGAAGAAAGACCCCAGAGTCAAACAGTATGTAAAAAGCATAGAGTGTTTATTCTGCAGAATCAGCCAGCATACAGGGGTCAACCACTTGTACAAAATGGCAACTCTAGGAGGAGCTCACAGGCTCTTTTTTTTTTTTTTTTTAAAGCAGGTTCCTTCTCCAGTCAACTCTTTCCAAGAATTTGCATTTTTTTAAATATTTTATTATTTATTCATTTATTTGAAAGAGAGAGATACAGAAATAGCCAGGTAGAGAGAGAGAGAGAGAAAGAGGGAGAATGGGTGAGCCAGGGCCTCCAGCCACTGCAAACGAACTCCAGATGCATGCACCCCTTGTGCATCTGGCTTACGTGGGTCCTGGAGAATCGAGCCTTGAACCGGGGTCCTTAGGCTTCATAGGCAAGCGTTTAACCACTAAGCCATCTCTCCAGCCCTCACAGGCTCTTTTTTAAGCACAGTTAAAGGAATTTGCTCAGGAAATAAAATCACAGATCAACCACTGGGACCTCATGAATTTACAAAGCTTTTGTTCAGTAAAGGACACTGTGAGTAGAGCAAAGAGGAAACCTACAGAATGGGAGAAAATGTTTGCCAGCTATACATGTGACAGAAGATTAATATCTAGGATATACAAAGAACTCAAAAAATTAAATAATAAGAAATCCAAACAATGCAATTAAAAAATAGGCCATGGAACTAAATAGAGAGTTCTCAAAAGAAAAATACAGATGGCAAATAAACATCTAAAAAATGTTCTACCTCCCTAGTCATCAGGGAAATGCAGATTAAAATTATGTTGAGATTCCATCTCACTCCTGTCAGATGGGTTACAATCATGAAAACAAATGACTATAAATGCTGGTGAGGTGTGGAAAAAGAGGAATCCTTCTACACTGTTGGTGGGAATGCAATCTGGTCCAGCCATTGTGGAAATCAGTGTGGAGGTTCCTGAGACAGCAAAAAATAGATCTACTATATGACCCAGCTATACCACTCCTAGGCATATATCTTAAGGACTTGTTTCACTACCTTAGAGATACTTGCTCAACCATGTTTATTGCTGCTCTAGTCACAACAGCTAGGAAATGGAACCAGCCTAGATGTCCCTCAACTGCTGAGTGGATAATGAAGATGTGGCACATTTACACAATGGAGTTCTATTCAGTGGTAAAGAAAAATGAAGATATGAAATTTGCAGGAAAATGGATGATTTGGGAAAGGATTTTACTTAGTGAGGTAACCCAGGCCCAGAAAGCCAAATGTCACATGTTCTCTCTCATATGTGGATCCTAGCTACAAATGATTGGAGTTCTATGTGAGTAGGAATAAAACTCAGTAGCTGAAGCCAGTAAACTAAAAAGGGGATATAAAGGGAGGGGGGACTTAATAGGAAGGGATTGTATATATGTAAGTAGAAAAACAGATTAATAGGGGTGAAAAGGCCTAAGTGAGGTCAGGGGAAGGATTGAGTAAAGGAAAGGTGGAGGGAGGGCTAATCAAAATCTAAGAGGATATGGAAACCTACTTTTCAGGACAATAGAACACTCAGAAGCCATAGATTGTTACTAGAAAATTTTCAGTGCCAGGGATGGGATACCTTCCAGTGAGTTGTTGGCTGTGGAGGTCCCTGATACCCCCAAAACATTACAGGCCATTGCCGAGGCCCTTGGTTTCCCACCAGGAATAGATCATAAGACCCTATTGCTGAAGATGTCATATACTTGGGTTGCAAAGTCACTGAGAAATCTTGACGGAGCTGAGCTGAAAGCCTCTTTCATGTGGATCAGCTGACAGAAAGCTGGAAAAAGCTACACTGCATGCAGTTCAATGGGAGAGGGAGAAAACACCAATGAAGATACTTAACAGTGAACACTGCAACAGTGGACACTGAAAGCCTTAAATTTGGCAGGCAGGCCAAATGAGCCAAGGGGTGCAATAGTGGCATGTCTGTTATGGGGTAAACCAACTGCTCTCTGATGGGAGGAATATCTTCCTGATACTGAAAACCTACAACAGGGGTAGTCATGAGCCCTAGGGGTGTAACATCTGCTGGTGTCTGGCTAAATGTATATACTATGCTCACCAAACTGCCCAGTAAGCACTTCTCTTAATGTCCATACCCATATATTAATGCTACTCTCCCTTTTGGTTAGAGAATTTATAAAGGTGTATTTTTAGAAAAACAGTATCCCACTACTTCTTTTGAAAATAGTCTGAATGGTGGGGCGCAGGAGAAGTGGCTCAAAGGTTAAAGCACTTGCCTGAAAAGTCTAATGACTCAGGTTTAATTCCCCAATACCCATGTAAAGCCAAATGCACAAAATGGCACATGCATCTGTGTATGGCACAATGCAGGCCTGGCCCTAGCATGACCTCATGGCAGAGAAACCAGGAAGTGGCTTCTGTGAACATGGCATTCTGCGTAGGCCTGGCATGACAACAGCTACAGTCCCATACTTGCGAGAAACCTGCTACGAGATGTCCTGTCCAGAGACAGGTTGTCATTGGTCACAAAAAGGGGGACCACCCCATACAATGATTGGCCAGCCAAGCCCCTTAAAACTCCATGTACTTCCTCAATAAACAAGTTTGCAGCAGCTCGCCCTCTGCTGCTTCCACCCAACTCCCGGAGTCTGTGTCATGACTCCGCGCCTCTCACCCCCAACTCGGCAGAAACCCTGCCATCCCTCCTGGGCTGGCCCTAGGGGACCCCAACACATCTGGAGTTCGTTTGCGGTGGGTGGAGGCCCTGGCATGCCCATTCCCTTTTTCTCTCTCCTTGCTAATACATATGTGATCAAAGTATCTAAGGGGATGATTGAGACAGGAAAGAAAGGGAAAATTAAAGGCAAAGGAGCCTCTCACCAGCTAAGAAGCAAGAATTTCAGCACAATTAACAAAACTTGCTATGAAGGTTGCCTATATAGAGACACTACCTTTTATATCGAGATATTTTGAAATAAGAATATTAAAATAGCAATAGGGCTGGAGAGATGGCTTAGTGGTTAAGGCACTTGTCTGTGAAGCCTAAAGACCCATGTTCTACTCTCCAGAGCCCATGTAAGCCAGATGCACAGTGGGAAGCAAGAACAAGGTTGCACATGCCCACTAGGTGGCACAAGTGTCTGGAGTTTGATTTCAGTTGGTGAGGCCCTGGCACACCAATTCTGTCCTTCTGTCTCTCTCTAAAAATAAAATATAGTCTGGCATGGTGGTATACACCTTTAATCCCAGCACTCAGGAGGCAGAGTAGGTAGAGGCCAGCTTGAGACTACATAGTGAATTCCAGGTCAGCCTGGGCTAGAGCAAGACCCTACCTTGAAAAACACAACAAGGCTGGAGAGATGGCTTAGAGGTTAAGGTGCCTGCCTGCTAAGCATAAGAACCCGGTTCCAATCTCCAGGTCCCACGTTTAGCCAGATGCAAAGTGATGCAAGGGCACAATGCCACACTTGACCACAAGGGGGCACACACATCTGGATTTCGTTCGCAGCAGCTGAGACTGCTGGCGCGCCTATTCTCTGTCTCCTTTTCCCTCTCTGTCTGTCTCTCTCTGTGTCTCTCTCCAAAAATAAATAAAATAATTTTTAAAAAAAAACAACAAAAACAAAACTATGAAAAAAAATTAAAATAGCAATAATAATGTGTATTCAGCCTTATTCTTTTCCTAGACATTTTCTGTGAATCTCAAGTTTGAGGCCAGCCTGGGCTACAGAATGAAACTCTGTCTCAGAACAACAGCAAAAGAGCAAAATAAAAACCACCTTATATTGTGAAATCCTCTAAACAAATTGCCTTAGAATTTACAGCAAACTTAGAATTAAACTGGATGTGTGACACCCACCTGTAATTTCAGCTCTTGGAGGCTAAAGCAGAGAATCAGATAAGCGTACACAGCACACCTGTCTAAGAAGGAAGTAAGGAACGGGCAGTGGCGGTGCGTGCTTTTAACCCCGGGGAGGCAGAGGTAGGAGATCACTGAGAGGTTGAGGACAGCCTGGGCTACAGTTACAACCTACCTTGAAAACAAGAAATAAAGTACTGGAGTTGTGGCTCAGAGGATAGAATGCCTGCCAACCACGCACTTAATTAGTCCTGAGTTTAATCCCTAGTATTCCATAAACAAGGTGTGGTACATGCCAGTATTCTTAGCACTCAGAAGGTACAGGCAAGAGAATGCAAAGTTCAAAGTTACCCTCAGCTACATAGTGAATTTGAGGTCAACATAGGCTACAAGAAATCCTATCTTTTACAAAAAAAAATCATCTACGGGCCTGGAGAGATGGTTTAGCGGTTAAGTGCTTGCCTGTGAAGCCTAAGGACCCCAGTTTGAGGCTCGATTCCCCAGGACCCACGTAAGCCAGATGTACAAGGTGGCACATGCATTTGGAGTTCTTTTGCAGTGGTTGGAGGCGTGGCACACCCATTCTCTATCTGCCTCTTTCTCTGTTGCTCTCAAATATACATAAAAAATTACAACAAAAAATCATCTATTAGAATTGTACAAAGCCACTGAACATACAATAACGAATATTTCCTTTTCTTGTTTTTTTGAGGTAGGGTCTCTTGCTATAGCCCAGGCTTATCTGGAATTTACTGTGTAGTCCCAGGTTAAATCTCCAACTCACAGCAAACCTCTTACCTCAGCCTCCTGAGTGCTGGGATTAAAGGTGTGTGCCACCACTCCTGGCAATATTATTATTTATGAGAGAAAAAAAATGGGCACACCAGGGTCTCCAGCCACTGCAAATGAACTCCAGACGCATGTACACCATGTGCATCTGGCTTATGTGGGTTCTGGGGAATCAAACCTGGGTCCATAGGCTTTACAGGCAAATGCACTAATTGCTAAACCCACCCTACTATTTTTTTTTTTTTTTTTGAGGTAGAGTTTAACTCTAGCTCAGGCTGGCCTTGAACTCACAGCCTGTTTCCCAAGTGCTGGGATTAAAGGCCTGTGCCACCACGCCTGGCTTCAATAATTTTTTTAAATTTTTTATTTATTTGCAAAGGGGAGTGGGCACACCAGCACCTCCTGCCATTGCAAATGAACTCCAGATACATGTGCCACTTTGTGCATCTGGCTTTACGTGGGTACTAGGGAATCAATCCCAGGCCGTTAGGCTTTTGTAAACAAGTGCCTTTAACCACTAAATCATATCTCCAGCCCCTGATAATCAATATATAAGTATCAAGATCTTGAAAATGAAAATTCAATGACAGTCTACAAGAGAATCAGATGGCCTACATATTGAACATCAACCACAAGACAAGACTCTCAAAAGAAAAAAGTGCTGGAGGGATGCCTCAGCAGTTAAGGTGTTTGCATACAAAGCCTAACAACCTGGGTTTGGTTCCCCAGTACCCACATAAAGCCAGATACACAAGGTGGCTCACATGTCTGGAGTTTGTTTGCAGTGGCTTGAGGCTCTAAAATGTCCTCTGTCTCTGTTTTTGGTTTTTTTTTTTTTTTTTTTTTTTTTTTTTCGAGGTAGGATCTCACTCTGGTCTAGGCTGACCTGGAATTCACTATGTAGTCTCAGGGTGGCCTCAAACTCTCAGCGATCCTCCTACCTCTGCCTCCCGAGTGCTGGGATTAAAGGCATGTGCCACCACACCTGGCTCATTCTCTCTTTCTAAATAAATAAATGAATAAACAAACAAACATAGTTGTCAGGTGTGGTAGCTCACACCTGTAGTTCTGGTACTAGGGAGGATAAGGTAGAAGGATCACCATGACCTTGAGGCCAGCCTGAGCTAGAATGAGTTCACCCTGCCTCAGGGGAAAAACAAACAAACAACAAAAAAAAAAAAAAACCTTAGACTTCAAAGACAGAAATGAAATCCACAAGAGAAAGTAGGCATCTACATAATAAACAGTAAACCAAATACGACTAGTGTGGTGGTTTGAATATAAAAATGTCCTGGTGTTTGCGATTAAACCTCGTACTTAACTACCAGCAGTGGAGCCTCTGGAAAGTAGAACTTAACTAGCACATTCTTGCTGCTTCTTCCCAGCTGAAGGGACCAATGTGATGTCTACGTGACATCCTGGCTGTCTGCTCTTCCATGATATAACAAACCTCTCCCCAGAAATTGTAAGCCTAAACAAGCCCTTCCCTCCCAAACTGCTTCTGGATGGTTTTGTACCCAAACCAGGAAGTAACTGCCACAGCTTGGGATATACTGAGGTTGATCACTAGCAATACACCCACACCCACACATGGTGACCAACGTGAATGAAATACCTTTTTCATGGACTGAAGGAGGCAATTGTATAAACATTTTAATTCCCCCCAAATGGATTCATAAATACAATTATAACCACAATCCCAGAAGGTTGCTAGTCATGGTGGCACATTTATAATCCCAGCACTTGGGGGGCAGAGGAGAAAGATCACAAGTTCAAGGTCAGCCTGTGCTACACAATGAGATCCATCTGTAAACAGGGCTGGAGAGATGGTTTAATGGTTAAGGTACTTGATTGAAGCCTAAGGACCCAGGTGCAATTCCCCAGGACCCACGTAAGCTAGATGCACAAAGTGGCATATGCATCTGGAGTTCATTTGCAATGGCTGGAGGCCCTGATGTGCCCATTCTCTATCCAATAAATAAATAAAAATAGAAAACAAAAACCAACTGGGGAGATGGCTCAGCAATTAAAGTACTTGCCAAACTTGGCCAGGGTTCGATTTCTCAGCCTTCTAAGTAGTAATAGGTAGGTATATATATATATATATATTTATATAAGCTGTGCAAACTCCCCACACACACACCAAGGTAGGTTCTCACTCAAGCCCAGGCTGACCTTGAATTCACAGCTGTCTTTCCTACCTCTACCTCCTGAGTGCTGGAATTAATAAAGCATGCACAATAATGTCTGGCTTTTATTATTTGAAACAAGGTCTTACCTGTTTTTAGCCCAGAATGACATGGAACTCACTTTGTAGCCAAAGCACACCATCACATCAGACTTGTCCTACTTTTTTCTATTGCATATGTGTATACGACACTCACTTCACTTGCCATGGCACCAGGGTGGAGGTCAGAGGACAAGCTCCAGCTGTTTCTCCTCTCCATCCTTTTCTTGAGACAGGTTCTTCCTTCCTGCTGCTACTTGCAAGCTTCTGGCATCTCACTGCTGAGTGTGCATCTGGATTATAGATGCCTGTGCCACTTTACATCAGGCTTGGTGGGGGCACCAGGGAAGACTGAACTTGGGTTGGCAGGCTTGTAAGCAAGCACCTTATCTGTTGAACCACCTCTCAGTTGTGATGTGTCCCTTAAGTGGTGTACTTACTGGTTCTGCATGTTACATTTGAGCAAAAGTTTAATATATCAACAGTATACAACAGTGGTGGCACCCGCCTTTAATCCCAGTACTTGCAAGGTAGAGGTTGGATGATCACCATGAGTTCAAGGCCACCCTGAGACTAGAGTGAGCCCCTACCTGGGAGGGGGGTGGTGGTGGAAGACGACGGGGAGAGAATGTTTTTCTATGTCCTCACAACAGAATAAAATTGAGGTCTCAATTATTATTATTGGTTTTTTGAAGTAGGATTTCCCTCTAGCCCAGGTTGACCTGGAGTCTCAGGCTGGCCTTGAACTCACTTATGATACTCCTATCGCTGCCTCCTGAGTGCTGGGATTAGTGTATGAAACCATGCCTGGATGAGATCTCACTGTAATTCAGACGCAGGACTGCAAGTTCAAGGTCATCTTAGACTAGAGGGAGAATAATTTTCAAAAGTAAAAAAATAACCTTATGAGCCGGGCGTGGTGGCGCACGCCTTTAATCCCAGCACTCGGGAAGAGGTGGGAGGATCGCCATGAGTTCGAGGCCACCCTGAGACTACATGGTGAATTCCAGGTCAGCCCGGGCTAGAGTGAGACCCTACCTCGAAAAAAACCAAAATAAAATAAATAAATAAAATAACCTTACAGGTTTTTCTAACCACCCATCTCAGAACACAAGCATGGTTAAAACTCATCTGCTGGGCTGGGGAGATCACTTGACAGTTGAAGTCTGGGTTCGATTCTCCAGTACTCACATAAAGCCAGACACAAGGTGGTGCATGCATCTGGAGTTCATTTGCAATGGCAAGAGGCTTTGGTGTAACTATTCTCTCTGCTTACAAACAAAATAATTTGTGGAAAAGAAAAACTCATTTGTGCCAGGCAGGCATGGTGGCGCACACCTTTAATGCCAACATTCGGGAGGCAGAGGTGGATGGCTGTGAGTTCAAGGCCAGCCTGGGTTAGAGTGACGCCCTACACCTCAAAACAAACAAAAAAATTCACTTGTCATGAGCTGCAGAGATGACTCAATGGTTAAAGGCACTAACTTGCAAAGCCTGATGGCTCAGATTCAATTCCCCAGTACCCACACAAAGTGATACCCATACAAAGTGGCACATACATCTGGAGTTCATCCGCAATGGTACGAGGTCCTAGTGCCATTCCCCCATACTCGCTGTCTGCCTAATATTTTTGCTAGGCGTGGTGGTGCAGACCTTTAATCCTAGCACTCAAGAGGCAGAGGCAGGAGTATTGTTGTGAGTTCAAGGCCAGCTTAAGACTACATAGTGAGTTCCAGGTCAGCCTGGACTAGAGTGAGACCCTACCTTGAAAAACAAACAAAAAAATCTGCAATAAGGTTTTATCAGTTTTTTCTCTATTTTGGCCACTGGATGGAGACACTATATTCAACAGGTATCTGTGCACCTTATGCTTAGGCTGGATAGATAACTGATCAACCTGAAAACCCCTGCAGGTTGCTCCAAGTGAGCAGTAAATTAAGACTTGTATACAATTGTCTCTCAACTATTTCATGGAAAAGCAATTCACAAAAGTATTTATTCCAACTGCTGGCATGTGCTAAAGACAAAACTAGGACCAATCAGAATATACTTTTGCAACATCTCATTTTAGAATAAGTCACAATGTTCCAATTAAAAATTTTTTTTGATCCTCAGCACTGTAAAAATAAAACAATGACACAGGAAATCTAGAAATGCACTTACAGATACACATGAAAATACTTAAAAAGACAACATTGTAGGGTTTTTTACTTGGGCACCTTTTATAATAGCAAAGTTGGATACAGCTTGTCCAAAAGTAGAAAAGCGGTTTTTAAAATTTCAGGCATGCATTAATGTTAAAATAAAACAACTTGAAACAAACTATAAACTAAGATATAAAGAAAATCTTACACAGACACAAACTTCCTTTTGAAATATCTACTTACACAATGTTTTTGGCAAGAGATTATATTGACAAGGGACTTGCTCTTCTCCTGCATTGACTTTCAGGGAGAATAGCTTTACCTCATCCCAAGGGTTTACACAGCCAGCCTGTTTTGGTTGTACAACCCCAAATGACATAGTAGAAAATGATCCATAATTACACCTGGGTTAATTCCACATGTTGTACTTTAATGATTAACAAATACTGTGTTGCTAACTGATCTGGAAGACAGGACATGCTTCACCAAATGGTTCAGATTAGTGCTATTCACAACCAGAATACAAGCAGTATTTTTTTTTTCCAAAATACATTTTTGGGAAACAGATGATTTAAGAAGAAAAAAAAAATAGGGGATCTTTTCATATTCAGACAAATAATACTGTCAAAGTGTGTTTGGACTAGAGACTTTATTTTAGAAGTATAAAGGATGGAAGCGCAATATATTTGGCATTTTTAATTTAGGTTTGTTTTATTTAAGTTTAATGTTAATTCCATGCTGTGTTTCAGTAAGAACAATACAGATTCTGTATCTGTGGCTCCAGTCAGATATCCAGTAGTACAAATTAGCTTCAAGTTACACATACTGAACAAAAGAGGTTGAGCGAGCGAAGGAGAGGGATGGGGTGGGAAGGGAAGAGGGGAGAGGGAAGAAGAAACAAAGAGTTGAACGCGCATGCAGGCTTTCCACACCACCTTCAATGCTAACCTGCTTCCGAGGGAGAGTGAAGAAGGCAAGAATGAGCAGCCACGGATTGTTGAACTGTTACCAGCACCATGCTTTTCAGCAACACTTCAGCAGAGTTCCAACACTTTTTACAGCAAAACCATTACAACAAACTCCCCCCAAACAACCTTTAACCACCTCAAGCTAACACCCAATTAAGTTTAAACATTGGTATAAAATTTGATTTAAACAATTAAAAAAAGAAAAATGATAGCACATTATAGTGTGATTAATCTCTTTGATGCATAACCTAGAAGTCTAATGGCTTGCAAATGTAATTTCCAATTCTAATAATGATCTTGCCACATCTGGCCCGGAGACAATACAGTAATGCTGAAAAAGCCTCTACACAGTCTTGTTAGTGTCTTAAAGAACCTAAAAGCTGGGACCAGTAAAATCCACAGAAATTCACTCTTGCCTTTAAGAACTTTTGAAAACTGGGTTGTTTTTTTTAAAATTAAAAAAAAAAAATCTAAACAAAAAGAAAAAAAAAGAGGGGAAAAAAACCAACAGGGCAGGAACCTAAATTCTGAGACCAAATGTAAAAGTCAGATTTGGTGGTTCTCAGTGACAACAGGGAACTTCCGGGGGTGGGGCAGGGAGGAGGAGGGTGGTCAGAGATGGTTTCTCTTGTTGGCTTGTGTTGTATCTCATTGATTTTCATCCTCCACATCCTGCAGCGCTTCTTTATTCTGCTCTTCCCCTATAAGAAGAAAGACCAATTATTCCACATTGACTACAGCAGGTTACAGCAGTAACAAAGATGTCACTCCAAGCATAAAGATTCTTAGTATTTGCAACAATGTTGTTGACAGGCAAAAGATTTCTTCATTCTGCAAACCTGAGGTGTCTAAACCAAGTAGCTGCTGATCACCAATCCTGAACTGGGCAATAGTCAAAATGAAACGACTGAAGCACATAGTCTAATGGTTTTATGCTAAACAAGCTCTTACAGCACGCAGCCAAGTAACATTTTGAAAATGTCCTTCAAGCTTTCATGTATCTCTTGGGTCAAATACTCTTTCTCAATAACCTCACCTCTTAACAATCAACAGTATTTTGTCCCTTTGGGAGGGGGGAGAACTAATTTACCCACAAGGTTAACATCAAAAATATTTCAACTTTATAGGGGGGAGGGTGTGTGCTATTGGAAATGAAGATGTAGCACTTTGTGTCTTGGTCAGATACACCAAACTGACCAGACTGTTTACTTCAGAATGAAACAGCATGCTCAAAGTAAACCAGACCATTGAGGTTATTAAAGAAGTGCATTTGGACCAGTTTTCTCATGCTTTTTCTTTTTTACCTTTCAACATGGCAACTAGCCTACGGGGTTTGAACTGCACTATGACATGCAGCAGAAAGCCAAGTCTATTCACTGAAGGGTCATCTCCCTAGTAACAAGCATCAATCAAGTCAGCCATTGTAAAGAAGCATGCAAGGGCTTTTGCTTAACAAAAGATGAAAAAAGTAAAAATTTTAAAAAAGCATTATTTTGTACCTATAACTCTTGAAAATATACCAGGTTAAATTAAAGTCTATTTACTGGAGGGGAGGGGTGTAGCTCAGTGATAGTGCACATGCTTAGAATGCACAAGATCAATCCCTAGCATCATGTAAAAGTTATACACACCTACATCCTTCCTTACATACATACACAAACAGGTGCTACCTAATCCATTATTATGGGGTTGGGGAGATGGCTCAGCAGTTAAAGGCACTTGATGGCAAAGCCTGCTGGCCCAGATTCAGTTCCCCAGCATCCATGTAAAGCCAGATGCACAAAGTAGAGCATACATCTGAAGTTTGTTTGAAGCAGCTAGAGGTCCTGGCATATCATTATTTGTCTGTCTGTATTTCTGCTTGCAAATAAATTAATAAATTAATAAATTTTCTAAGAACCAAAATTATTAGATTAACCTGATACCAACAAAACAGTTCAGATAACACCTCACTCATTCATGATACTTAAAGCATGTGGCATTTATCCTGAGGGCAACTTCTAAATAGTATGAACACTTCAGGGTATGTAAATGATAAATGCTGTTTGTCACAGTAGCAAGCGTCAAATAAAGATGTTATAAAATCTAGAGACAAAAATATTTGATATGTGATTAAAAAGTTAGTTAAAAGCAGGGCATGGTACCTTTAATCCCAGCACTTGGGACACTGAGGCAGAAAGACCACTGAGTGTAAGGCCAGCCTAAGCTACAGGGTAAGTTCTGCGTCAGCCTAAACTACAGTGAGCCCCTTCCAAAACAAAACAATGTTAACTCAAAGCACATGAAGATTTTTTTCATTTGTAATATAGAAAAAGACATGCAAAGACAAAAATAACCATGTATCACATGAAGATCTAAGATACATTCAACTGTTTCCCAAAAAGTAATTTATTCAATATTCAAACTCAAGAAAGTTCACATAAACTTTTATTTATAACAGGACTATACTGGCAAAATACAGTTAACATACAACACACAAACCCATCTAAGCAACCATAAGGCATGCCAAAAGTCCCAAGTAACTTTGGCATACAAGTCATATAGGTCACTTCATCATAAAAGGCACACCCAACCAGACACAGGGCAGGGAGAGCAGGCCATAAATATCTTAAGACAATTTAGCACCTTAGAATGTAGAACAAGCAATTTTGTAAGCAACAGGATGATCATATGCAGGCATGATTAGTGAAGAACCAAAACTGAAAGCAGAATTCACTGTGCCACGATAATGACTTACAAAGTAGAGTTTAGGAAAGGAAGAGTTGGATTTTCCTTTAGGAATCTATATTCAAGGAGAAAGGGAGGGAGAACAATCAAATGAAAGCAACATTACAAGAAAAATAAACCAAGAGCAGGACAAAGGAAAACATCAATGATATAAGATTTTGGTCTTTCTGCTTTGTATAAATCAAGAAATATTTGTGCCATTCCTGCCTTCCCCTGAAGAATGGTGGTATATAGAAAGGGGGTATATAGAAGCATTTCCTAGATACACTTTTGTTTTATGATATTTCCCCTGGTGCTGGAGACTGTACCCAGGGTCTTAGCTGTTCTACCACGGAGCTAATTCTCCAAACCCAATACAGTTCCTTTGCCCACTATTTATGAGCTTCAGGGAGGGTAAAAGGCAGAGAATGTATAAATTTCTTTTCTATCAAGTTGTTTATAAAACAAATCTTTTCTAGGTTAGAGAATAGGGGTGAAAAATCACTCCTTGAGATGGGCACAGTGGTGCACCCCTTTAATCCCAGAACATGGGAGGCAGAGATAGGAGAACAGCAGTGAGTTCGAGGCCACCTTGAGACTACATGAGTTGGGAGGCTAGCCTGGACTACAAAGTGAGTTCCAGGTTAGTCTGGGCTGAGACCATGCCTCAAAAAACAAAACCAGGACTGGAGAGATGGCTTAGCAGTTAAGGTGCTTGCCTGCAAAACCTAAGGAGTCAAAATGTTCAACGCTCCAGGTCCTGTGTAAGCCAGACACACACAGTGACACAGGTGCACAATGCTGCACATGCATACAAGGAGGCACACAAGCCTGGAGTAGGCAGTGGCTGCGGGCCCTGGTGCACCAATATATTCTCTCTTGCACTTAAAAAAAAAGTCCTCAATTGAAATATTTTAAGGACACTTTCATAGTATTTTTTTTTTAAAGGAGAAAGTGTTCTAAATCATCCTTAAACTAAATGCAAATAACATTCTGGAAAACCAGCAATTCCATGACTAATTCTCCCACATGTAGCACTACACCTACCAGAAAACCAATTAATACAAGGTGTAGTACTATTTAAATAAAACCAGTAAATTTCCTGGCATAAAAATTCAGCTATATTTCTGTTAACCTACACAAACTGAGTTTTTTCACTGCTAAACTACCAGACTTCTCGAGTGCAACCATTTTTAAAACTAAAAATATTCAATAAATGATAAATGAGGCTGGGTTTTGGTGACAAATGCTTATAATCTTTCCAGCCTTGAGAATCAAAGGCAAGAAGGCTGGGCTAGTTTGGCTTACTCGGTGAGTCAGGTCAGCCAAAGCTATATAGGCAGTTTCAAATTAGATAGGTAGACACATGAAGAGTAAGTCTATTCCAACCAATTTTGTTTTTCAAGGTTGGGTCTCACTCTATCCCAGGAGGGTCTCAAACTCAATGACCTTCCTACTTCTGCTTCCTGAGTGCTCTACTCTGTTCTACCAAATTTAATCAACTGATTTAGATTGACTAAGGGACTAAAACAACTAGACTTCTCTAAATTAAAAAAAAGAACTGAATCTGGATCCTCAGAAACTGTAAAAACCAGGCACTGCACACGTGTGATCCCAGCATAAGGGAGACAGAGACAGGAGGAGCCCTGGGGCTTGCTCACTAGCTAGTCTAACCTAATCACTGAGCTCCAGATTCAGTGAAAGATCCTGTCTCAAAAAATTAGGTAGAGAGCAATTAAGGAAGACACCCAAAGTTCACCTCTGGCCTCTACACACATATGCATACCATATGCAAACATACACACATACATACAAATAAGGGGTGGAGAGATGGCTTAGCAGTTAAGGTGCTTGCCTGTGAAGTCTAAGGAACCAGGTTTGATTCTCCAGAACCTACATAAGCCAGATGCACATGGTGGCATATATGCATCTGGAGACCTGCACTGGCTACAGGCCCTGGCAAACCCACCCACATTCTTTCTCCCTGCTTGCAAAGAAATGAATAAAGTTGGGCCTGGTGATAAAGGCCTATAGTCATAATTGTACAGGGAACTATAGCAGGATGACCATAAATTCAGACAACATGAGCTGCATGAGCTGGAAAACAGCATGGACAACTTAGTACAACCCTGTCTTCATGGCTGAAGAGATAAGGACCCAGGCTAGGTATCCATGTAAGCCAGATGCACAAGATGGCACATGCGTCTGGAGTTCATTTGTAGTAGCTAGAGGCCCTGGTACACCCATTCTACCTGTCTCTCTCTCCTATAAATAATTTTAAAAGACACTGGTTCAAACAAGAATGGGTGGAAGAGCAACAGTGCTGGACACCCAATATTTCCCTCTAGCCACCACAGGTGAGCGAACCCACAGCAGTTAATACATGAGGCATTTCACCAGTGCTTACACTACGATGGGGGAGAGGGAGGGGGAGAGAGAGAGAGAGAGAGCGCGCGAGCTGGGCGTGGTGGCACACGTCTTTAATCCCAGCACTTAGGAGGCTATGTCAGAGGATTGCTGTGGGTTCAAGGCCAGTCTGGGACCACAGTGGGTTCCAGTCATTCTGGGCTAAAGTGAAACCCTATCTTGAAAGAAAGAAAAAAAAAAGTTATGAGGGGCTGGAGAGATGGCTTAGTGGTTAAGGCGTTTGACTGCGAAGCCTAAGGACCCCAGTTCGATTCTCCAGGTCCCACGTAAGCCAGATGCACAAGGGGCGCACGCATCTGGAGTTCGTTTGCAGTGGCTAGAGGCCCTGGAGTGCCCATTCTCTTTCTCTCTCTCTCTCTCTCTGTCCCTAATAAATAAATAAATAAAAATAAAATTTAAAAAAGTTATGAGAATAATATTGTTCAAGGGTAGGATGTTTGCCCATCATGCAATAAGCCCTAGGCTCAATCTCCAGTACTGCCCCAGTAAAATGTAATGTTATCTTTGTATATAAAATATTCTTCCTCCCTATGGAAGTATAAGAGGTTTAAAGGCAGTATCCTGGGGCTAGAGAGATGGCTCAGCAATTAAGGCATTTGCATGAAAAGCCTAAGGACCAGAGTCTGAATCCCCAGTACCCATATAAAGCCAGACGCACAAAGTGGCATGTGTATCAGTCAGGAGTGCCCATATTCATTTTCTCTGTCAAATAAATAAATAAATATTTAAATATTTTTTTTAGGGGCTGGAGGAATTGCTTAGCGGTTAAGGCATTTTTCTGCAAAACCAAATGCTCCTGGTTTGACTCTCCAGGATGCATGTAAGCCAGATGCACAAGGGGGCACATGCATCTGGAGTTCGTTTGCAGTGGCTGGAGGCCCTGGCGCACCCTTTCTCTCTCTCTCAAATAAATTAATTTTAAAAAGTAATTTAAATACAGTATCTAGGCTGAAGAGAGGGCTAAGTGGTTAAGGCACTTTCCTGCAAAGCCTTAAGGACTCAGGTTTGACTCCCCAGAACCCACGAAAGTCAAACGCACAAGGTCATGCATGCATACAAGGTGGCACATGCATCTGGAATTCAACTATAGTGGCTAGAGGCACTGGTGGCCAATTCCCTCTTTCTCTTGTGTACTTTCTCTCTCATAAAAATGTTTGAGAGCTGGGAAGACAGCTTAGAGGTTAAGGCGACTGACTGCCTACTAAGCCTAAGAACGCCAGTTCATTTCTCCAGGTCCCATGTTTAGCCAGGTGTAGTGACGCAAGGGTGCAATGCCACACTTGCCCACAAGGGGGCACATGCGCCTGGAGTTCATTCACAGCAGCTGAGAGGCTGCTGGTGCACCCATTCTCTATCTGTTCATGTCTCTCTCCCCCCCCCCTCAAAAGTAATAGTAATAATATTTTAGCCAGGTGTGTTGACACACACCTTTAATCACAGCACTTGGGAGGCAGAGGTAAGAGGATCGCCGTGATATTGAGGCCAACATAAGATTACATAGTGAATTTCAGGTCGGTCCAAGCTACAGCAAGACCCTACCTCAAAAAAAAAAAAAAAAAAAAAAAAAAACAAGAAGGCTGGAGAGATGGCTTAGCGGTTAAGGTGCCTGTCTGCTAAGCCTAAGAAGCCGGTTCCAATCTCCAGGTCCCATGTTTAGCCACATGCAAAGTGACACAAGGGCATAATGTCGCACTTTCCCACAAGGGGGCGCATGCATTTCGTTCACAGCAGCTGAGAGACTGCTGGCGCGCCCATTCTCTATCTGTCTCCTTCTCCCTCTCTCTCTCTCTCCAAAAATAAAAAAATAAATAACCAAGAGTGATATTATACTAATGTGTAAACATAGAATGTCATATAATCTGTGTGATGGTTTATATCTATTTTCAATCTGACTAGACCCAGAATCATCATATTTCGTGAACTAGGGTGGGAAGACCTGCTTTAATGATAGGCTACACCATTCAATGAGCTGGGGCTGGAGAAATGGTAGCTCAACACTTATTATTATTATTACTATTATTATTATTATTTTTACTTTTTTTGGTTTTTTGAGGTAGGGTTTCGCTCTAGCCCAGGCTGACCTGGAACTCATGACAATCCTACCTCTGCCCCCACCCCCATGCTGGAATTAAAGGTGTGTGCCACCATGCCCAGCTTATTAAAGGTAAAGTTTGCTTGCTGCAGTAAGAGTCCTAGAGTTTCTTCAAGTTTTTTTTTTTTTTTTTTAAAGAAGAGAACTGGCTGAGCATTCACATTCATCACTACATCATCACTGTGCTAAATGTGGCCATCTGCCTAAAGCCTTCCTCACCATGATGGACTGTAACTTTTTATAAGCTAATATAAATTCTTCTTCCTTAAACTTACTGATTTGTCAGATATATAGTCTACTTCAATTAGTCAACCTTGATTATCAGTGAGAATAGCCTAGAAACTTCGTTGTTATAACCGGCATCTAATGGTCTAGGGTCTCAAGTAACACAAGCTGGCCTGCAATTTGAAATGACCTTAGATTCTGACCCTCCTTCCTCTACCTTCCACATGTTGATATTACAGGTGTGTGCAACCATGCCTGGTTTTATGTGCCACTGAATTTAAAAAAAAAATTTTATTATTATTATTTTTATTTATTTTTTGGAGAGAGAGACAGAGAGAGATAGACAGAGAGGGAGAGGGAGACAGAAATGGGCACGCCAGCAGTCTCTCAGCTGCTGCGAAAGAAATCCATATGTGTGCGCCCCCTTGCGTCACTTTGCATCTGGCTAAACGTGGGACCTGGAGATTGGAACCAGCATTCTTAGGCTTAGCAGGCAGGCGCCCTAGCCTCTAAGCCATCTCTCCAGCCCAGTGCCACTGAATTTTAACAGACGATGTTGCACATGCTAGGCAAGTACTCACCAACTGAGGTACACCCCAGTTTCAAATGTTTCTTGGATGTGAGGGCGATATGGCTGGCTAGGCGGGTGTCTCCTTCCTCCCTCACCACTCCATGTGCGTTCGAAGAGTATGACCTTCTCCAAATAGAGAAGGACCGGTCTTCGGTCAAGGGTTATATGAGTAGCTGTGCTCCCCTCTTAGAACCTCCAAACAAGCTTTCAAATGTTTATCTTTTTTGAGGCAGTCTCACTATAGCCCTCACCTCAATAAATCCATCTACCTTAATCACCTAAATGCTGAGATTATAGGTGTAATTCAGCACACCTGGTTCTCAATTATCTCCCCCAACCCCTAGGTAGGGTCTTGCTCTAGCCCAGGCTGACCTGGAATCTACCATGTAATCTCAGGCTGGTCTTGAACTCACAGTGATAGCCCTGCCTCTTCAGTGTGTGCACCACCACAACTAGCTTCAATTATCTTTTAAGAAGTATTTTTATTTATTTGTGAGAAGGGAGGACACAAGATTTTTGTTTGTTTTATGAGGTAGGGTCTCATTCTAGCCCAGGCAACCTCAACTCTAGGCAATCCTCCTACCTCAGACTTCTCAGTGCTGGGATTAAAAGGCATGTGCCACCACACCCACCAAAACCAGATTTTTAAAGTATGATACACTTACAAAGACAGTAAACCATGTTGATTTGACCAAATGACTGTAGTTAATACCAAGCAACACAACACTAACAGATAATTACTTTGTTTGCAATCCCCTACTACTAACACCAATCATCTCAATGGAAAATGGAACGCTCCTTTGCCATCTACCTGATCTAAAAATGATTTCAGGCGGACAGTGTTATAGCTAAGTATTACAGCGTAAGTTTAAGTGACCATGTAACAAGGCCTTGGGTTCTAACACCAGTACCTTCTCAAAAAACCATTTTCTTCAAGCTGAAAAGATGACTTAGCGGATAAGGCACCTGCCTACAAAGCCAAAGGACCCAGGTATGATTCCCCAGGACTCACGTAAACCAGATGCACAAGAGAGCAGATGTGTCTAGAGTTTGTTTGCAATGGCTGGAGGCCCTGGTGTGCCCATTTTCTCTACCTGCCTATTTCGATTTCTTGTTCAAATAAGTAAATAGTGCTGGGTGTGGTGAAGCACACCATTAATCCCAGAACTTGGGAGGCAGAGGATCACTTAAGTTTGAGGTCAGCCTGAGACTAGTGAATTCCAGGTCAGCCTGGATTAGAGCAAGACTTCACTTTGAAAATAAGTAAATAAATAAAAGAGGGCTGGAGAAATGACTTAGCAGTTAAGGCGCTTGCCTGTGAAGCCTAAGAACTCATGTTCGAATCTCCAGGTCCCACATAAGCCAGACGCAGTGACACAAGCACGCAATGTCACACATGCACACATCTTGAAACAGCTGAAGCCCTGGCATGCCCATTCTCTCCCCACTCCAATACACAAATAAAAAAAGATGCTTTCAAAGACAGGACAAAATCTTTTAAATCAACAAATGTAATCAATCTGAACTCTTACATTTAAAATTAAAATTACATACACCCTCACTGGTAATTAAATTTTGCAAAATTCTGTATCAGTGCAAGTGAACACCTAAGAACCAATCATTTCATTTCTCTACAAAATCCAGAAAAAACCCAGTTCCTTTGTAGATAAAGGAGTCCTGCAGAGTTACAACACTTACATGGCACTACTCACAAGGCCTACAGCACCACATGGGTGAGGAAAATAATTTTCTACAGAGAAGGCTCTTCATTTATGCCACAGATTTTAAAATATAATTAACTTCTGCCCCAAATAAATGTGAAGATAAAAAGAACTTATTATTTTCCATCATCTTGGTCCCAGCTATTAGAACATAGTATAAAAAAGAAATACCCAGGTGTGGTGGCACATGCCTTTAATCGCAGCACTTGGGAGGCAGAGGTAGGAGGATTGCCATGAGTTCAAGGCAACCCTAAGACTACATAGTGAATTTCAGGTCAGCCTGAGCTAGAGGGAGACCCTATCTTGACAAAAATTAATTAATTAAAAAAAAAAATCAAGAACCAGGCTTGGTGGCATGTGCCTTTAACACAGCACTTGGGAGGTAGAGGTAGGAGTATTGCCATGAGTTTGAGGCCAACCTGAGACTAGACAAGCCAGCATGGGCTAGAAGTAACCACCAAAAAAAAAACCCCAGAAGCACCAAGAAACTTCTTTAAAAAATAAAATGATACAACAACTAGGACCACACATTTTGGAGTTTGCTTACCATCACCCTGCATGTCTGAAGTCCATAGTGTCAGATTATCACGTAACAACTGCATGATAAGTGTAGAGTCCTTATAGCTTTCTTCACTCAGCGTATCCAATTCTGCAATTGCATCATCAAAAGCTGCTTTTGCCAACCTAAAATAAATGCGTTACAATATTAAATTTAAGTCAAAAGTATGTACCAGCCTACAATGATAGCAATGAAACACGTACTAATTTCTGAGAGTCGTCGTTTTGTTTTTAAGTCAGAGTCCTCTCTTGTAGACCAACAATACTTGAAATCGCAATGCTATCTGGGTATGATGTGCATGTCTGTAATGCTAGCACTGAGGTAGAGGCAGGAGAAGCCTGAGCTAGCATACTGAATTCAAGATCAGCCTGGGCTACATAAAACCTTGCCTAGTAACAGTCAACCAATGAAGCTAGTCCCTTAAATCACATCATATACAAAAATTAACTCAAAATGAGCTGGGGATATAGCTCAGTGAAAGAATACTTTGTCTGAAATAGGCAAGGCCCTGGGCTTGATCCCTTGCAATAAATACACAAAGTAAAATAAAGTTGCCATATACCGGTGATATTAAAAAGTTTGTTAGCTAGAAAACGTAAAATACGTTTACTAGAAGATTATTACTAAAAGCATGCCTAAGGCATGTCTGAATTCGTTTGCAGGGTGGGAAGCCCTGGTGCGCCCCATTCTCTCTTTCCCTCTCTCAAATAAATAAATAAATAAAAATAAATTTTTTAAAATGCCTTTTAAAAATTAAAAAGCTGGTGTGGTGGCCCACGCCTTTAATCCCAGCACTCAGGAGGAAGAGGTAGAAAGACTGCCATGAGACTATATAGTGAATTCCAGGCCAGCCTGAGCTAGAGTGAAAACCTACATCAAAAAAATAAAAATAAAAAATACAGCCAGGTGTGATGACACATTCCTTTAATCTCAGCATTGGGAGGCAGAGGTAAGAGGACTGCTGTGAGTTCAAGGCCACCCTGAAACTACATAGTAAATTCCAGGTCAGCTTGGGCTAGAGTAAAACCCTACCTCCAAAAACCAAAGTTCAAAACCAGCCTAGGCTAGATAATGGCACCCTGGGTTAAAAGAGGAAAAAAGGGGGGAGTGTGGGAGGGGAGAGAAGGAAAAGGAAGGAAAGCAGAGAGACACTGGAACTGGAAAAATAGTGTGCTTGCTGCATCAAGCTAAAGATCTGAGTTTGGATCCCAAAAACCCAGATAAAAGTGCTGGGTATGGTAGCATGCACTTTTATCACAGTACTGAGATAAAAGGGAAATCTCTGGGGTTCAGTGGTTAGCTAATCTAGAGTAATTAGTGAGCTCTAGCTTCAAAAGACCCCACCTCAAAAGACTACAGTGGTCTAGACTGGAGAGAAGATGGATTAGTAGTTAGAGACACGTGCTTGAAAAAGTGTTATGGCCCGGGTTCAATTTCCTAGTATCCATGCATATCTGGAGTTTGTTTGCAGTAGCAAGAGGCCCTGGCATGCCCATTCTCTCTCTTTGCAAATACTTTTTTCTTTAAAAAAGAGAGTATGATGGACAGCAAACTCTGGTTTCTACTCACACAAGCTCATGACAACTAAGGCAGATGTTGAGTGGGAGTGTGGTAAGAGAGGTTAATGGGTGTGTGAACATGATCAAAGCATATGTAACTCTGTAACTCAAAGAATAAAAGCAGCAGCAGAGCGGTCACTGGCTTTGGCAAGCAATGATGATGGCTTATTTGGTGATTTATTTTGCCTTTTTTTTTTTGAGAGAGAGTCCGAGAGAGAGAGAGAGATGGAGACACAGAATGGGCACGCCAGCAGCCTCTCAGCTGCTGTGAACGAACTCAAGAGGTGTGCGCCCCCTTGTGGGCAAATGAGGCATTGCGCCCTTGCTTCACTTTGCATCTGGCTAAACATGGAACCTGGAGAATCAAAGGGGCATTCTTAGGCTTAGCAGGCAGGTACCTTAACCTGCTAAGTCATCTCTCCAGCCCTTGTTTTGCTTTTTGATGAGGTCAATTACATGTCAATGAGTACATAATTTTCATTTAAAGAAAATACTGAAAGCTAATATAGAAAAATTAAGAAAATTCTCCTAAATTACTCCTAAATTGTTGTAGGTTGGCATTTTGCTTTGTTTGTAACCCAGGCTGAATTTACTTTGAGGCAATCTTCATGCCTCAGGCTCCAGAATACTGGGATTACCAGGTGTGTTACACCTTCAGCTCCACCCCCCACAAACACAAGTTACTAACACAGATTCTTTTCAATCTACCATCAACATCACTGTCCTGTTATGCCAGTGGACTGAGATGTGTCTGGTCTCTGTATTAAACCCTGATGTGACCAGCCTACAAAACTAATCCCAATAAAAAAGACAGGAAAACTAGTTATCTTTTCCTCTGGAACTTTTGCACTTCATATTGAAAGCTTTTGTTCTCCTCTACAACTTACCTGCAGGCACGGTCAGGGGAATTAAGAATTTCATAGTAGAATACGGAAAAGTTGAGAGCAAGACCTAAACGAATAGGATGCGTTGGTGGAAGTTCTGTCATTGCAATATCACTAGCAGCTTTGTAAGCCACAAGGCTGTTTTCTGCAGCTTCCTTCCTGTCATTTCCTGTAGCAAACTCTGCCAGATACCTGTGGTAGTCCCCTTTCCTGTAATAAAACAAATCCAAACACAAGGAGAATTAGAAACAATACCGTTAAAGATAGTAATGATTTTCTAATATGACAAAATACATTTAATAAATGTTTCTAGGGCTGGAGGGATGGCTTAATGGTTAAGGCATTTGCCTGCAAAGCCGAAGGACATGGGTTCAATTCCCCAGAACCCACATTAGCCAGATGCACAAGGTGGTGCATGCACCTGGAGTTCATTTGCTGTGGCTGGAGGCCCTGGCACACCCATTCTCTCCCTCTCTCTTTCACTCTGTCAAATAAATAAAAATAAAAAACCTTAAAAAATAAAATAAGGTTTCTAATAATTTAAAAGACTCTTTCAAGCCGGGCATGGTGGAACACGCCTTTAATCCCAGCACTTGGGAGTCAGAGGTAGGAGGATCGCTGTGAGTTCAAGGCCACCCTGAGTCTACATAGTGAATTCAAGGTCAGCCTGGACTAAAGAGTGAGACTCTACCTCATAAAACCAAAAAAAAAAAAAAAAAACTTTCAGAAAGATCATTTTAGTTTCTTTAATGACTTCATATTAATATTGAAATTGAGCCCAAAAATCACCTATTAAAAAAAGTAAAAGTATTCACAAAGAATAGTACTTACTTATTAATCACAAAATAAATTTTTATTGTTGGAGTGTTAGGAACTGAACCTAGGACTTCAAGCATATGAAATGCTATCACTGAGCTATAACATTTTCAGCCCTCAAAATTTCTCTATAAATATTATATTGAGAAATGATCAGCTAGGACCAAGAAAGCCACAAAAACACAAGAAAGGCACACGCCTATAATCTTAGCACTCTGAAAGCAGACAAGTGAATCCACAAATCTTGAAGGCAGCCTGATGTACACAGGGAGTTCTAGGCCACCCAGGGCTACATAGCCAGACCACATTCTCAAAATTAACAGCAAAAGAACAAACCAAGCAAGCAAATATATTATATATAATGTCATATATATATGATGACGTTAATTACTCATCGGCCATTATGAGTAAATGTTTTTGAAAATCACTCCTCCCATGTAACTAACCTTCTACCATCAAGCAATTATCTTAAATGGCGAACTTTTAATCTTACATTTCCTTTCTAGTATAGAACCTACATTTTATAATAGAAAACCTTGGACTCGCCAGTGTTAGCTGCTGGAATGAGGTGTTTGTCCAGTACATCCAGAATGTCACAACAGATTAATTTTAGCTCAGTCTCAACCTGTAGAAACAAAAAAAAAAAAGAAAGAAAAAAAAGAAAAGAAAAGGAAAGATTAAGCTCTATAAAGTCTTATATATTCTACCTATCTATTTAAGGAGCACTAAACAGAACACACATCTCTTCCCAAACATCCTCCCCATGCCATTCCACCCATGGCTTGACTAAAAGCAGACAAAACCTGTGTTTTGGCTGGGCATGATGGTGCACGCCTTTAATTGCAGCTCTCAGGAGGCAGAGGTAGGAGGATCACCATGAGTTCAAGGCCACCCTGAGACTAAATAGTGAATTCCAGGTCAACACAGCTATAGTGAAGAGTCTACCTCAAAAAACAAACCAGCACCCACAATGCCTGACCCACAATTCCAATGGGGCTGACCTGTATCCCCAACGAGGAGGGCCTTTCAGAAAAGGGACTGGGATGAGGGAAAGGGTGATACCAATGTGTTCTTTACATACTAAGTATGTCCATATGTGATTTAAAAAGAAAAAACCTGTTTTGTCTTCTTAAAAAATACACACACAGGGCTGGAGAGATGGCTTAGTGTTTAAGGTGCATGCCTGCGAAGCATAAGGACCCTGGTTCAATTCTCCAGGTCCCACGTAAGCCAGATGCACATGGTGGTGGCATGTATCTGGAGTTTGTTTGCACTGGCTAGAAGCCCTGGCACTCCCATTCTCACTCGTTCTGTCTTTCACTCCCTGTCTCAAACAAACAAACAAACAAACAAACAAACAAACAAACAAATAAACACATACACACACATACAGTTGTTATAAAATTGCCAATGAGTAACACTGAAACACTTAAGTGCCAAGCACGTACAGGAGTTTCCATTATAAGGTAACAACGGTAACTTCCAATCTATGGGAGAAAATCAAAGTGAATATACACTTACCCAAAGACCACCAACTTAGAACTTTTGAACCAAGACTTACATTTCTAGTATGTTCCAACAACCACTCACTTTATGGTAAAGATCCATCATCAGTTATAGCAATGAAAAGTATTTAGGTAATACTTTTAGTAATAGTAAATATTGCCACTCTGGTCTGCTGGCTATAATGCCAAAATTAAACAGTATTTCTTTCTTTCTTTCTTTTGAGACAGAGAAGAATGGGCACGCCAGCGGCCTCTTAGTTAGTTAGTCTAGCCAGATTGGAGAGCTTCAAATTCAGAAATTCTATGTCAATAAAATAACATGTAGAATGATTAAGGAAGGTGATTTCCATCTCTGGACTCCACACGAACACAAGCATGTACATACACACAAAACACAATCTAAAAAACCTGTGTAACAATCTCACCATTTGCCGATATTCCCGAATCATTTTCAGCTTGTCTTCTCCTCCTTTGTTTTCTTCTTTCTGTTCAATGCTGCTGATTATTCTCCAGGACGCTCTTCTGGCTCCAATCACATTTTTATACGCAACAGATAAGAGGTTTCTTTCTTCAACTGTCAGCTCCACATCCATCCCTGCTACTTTCTTCATTGATTCCACCATTTCTATACAGAAAATGTAAAATCAGACTACAATTTACAAAATTTTGTTAACCTGTTCCTTTATATAGTATCTTTTTCCAGCCAGAGTGACAGAAAACATGACATAATTTTTAAAAACAAAAACCAAAGCTGGGGGCTAGAGAGATGGCTTAGCAGTTAAGCACTTGCCTGTGAAGCCCAAGGACCTCGGTTCGAGGCTCAATTCCCCAGTACCCACATAAGCCAGATGCACATGGAGTATGCGTCTGGAATTCATTTGCAGTGACTAGAGGCCTTGGCAAGCCCATTCTCTCTCTTTCTCATTTTCTCTGTAAATAAATAAATAAATAAATAAATAAATAAATAAATAAATAAATAAATCAGATCTTTTAAAACCTTATTTGGAAAAAAAAAAAAAAAAGCTGAGAAGCTAGGTGAGGTAGTATGCCTACAACCCTAGCACTCCAGAGGCTGATGCAGAAGTACTGGGCCAAGTTTAAGTCAACCCTGCATTATTTGGTGAGTACCAGGCCAGCCAAAGCTATGTAAAAACTGCTGTCTTAAAAAGGGGGGTGGGGGTCTGGAGAGATGGCTTAGTGGTTAGGCATTTGCCTATAAAGCAAAAGGAACCAGATTCTATTAACCAGCACCCATGTAAAGTCAGATGCACAAGGAGGTGCACATGTCTCAAGTTCATTTCAGTGATCAGAGGCCCTGGCACACCCATTCTCACTCACACACACACTCTCTCTCTCTCTCCCTCTCTCTAAAAATATTTTTAAAAACAAGAGGGGAAGAGATAGTTTAGTAGCAGAGCATACAAACACTAGGGCCAATCCAAAGAACATCAAACCTCTCAAACAGATTTTTTTAGTTTTTGTTGTTGTTGTTGTTTTTCAAGGTAGGATCTCACTCTAGCCCAGGCTGACCTGGGTTCACTATGTAGTCTCAGGGTGACCTCACACTCATAACAATCCACCTACTTCTGCCTCCCAAATCCTGGGATTAAAGGCATGCCTGACCATACCCAGCTATAATAAGAGAATTTTTGTTTTTACAAGTTAGGGTATCACTTTAGCCCAGGCTAACCTGGAACTTTCTAGTGTCCTAGGCTGGTCTCAAACTCAAGAGATCCTCCTACTTCTGCCTCCTGAGTACTGGGATGAAAGGTATACATCACTATGCCCAGCTATCAAAGAGAATTTTTTTTTAAGTTTCTTCAAGGGCCTCGCTCTGGCCAAGGCTGACCTAGATTCACTATGTAGTCTCAGGGTAGCCCTGAATTCATGGCATTCCTCCTACCTCTGCCTCCCAAGTGCTGGGATTAAAGACATGCACCATGACAACCAGCTATACTAAGAGAACTTTTGTTTTTGTATTTACAAGGTAGGGTCTCAATTTAAACCAGGTTGACCTGGAACTCTGGAGTCCCAGGCTGGCTTCAAACTCACTGTGATCCTCCTCCTACTTCTGCCTCCCAAGTGCTGGGAATAAAGGTGTTCGCCACCACACCAGGCTCCCTTTTTTTTTTTTTTAATGGGGGGGAGGGAACTGGCATGCTAGGGCCTCCAGCCACTATAATCAAACTCCACACATGTACTCACATGTGACTTTGTATGCTTGCATCACCTTGTGCGTCTGGCTTACGTGGGATCCTGAAGGGTCAAACATGGGTCTTTAGACATCGCAGGCAAGCGCCTTAACCACTAAGCCATTTCTCCAGCCCTCAAAAAGGGAATTTTAACAACAGAAATAACAACTATATATAGTCACCAAAACTAATTTGAGTCAAGGTAGGCATGGTGGTTTATAATCAAAGCACTCAGGAATATGAAGCAAAAGGACCTCAAGTTAGAAGCCAGCCTAGGTTACAGGAAGATCTTCACTAAAATAAACCAAGCTTTACCTATAATCCTAGCCTGCCAGAGAATTTCAGTGAGCTAAACACAGCCCAGATTGTATCAAATCATGTGTCCTCCCAGACCCCAAAAAACTAATCCACCTATGAAATCATTTGATGGTGTCATTTTTTTAAATATATGATTTTTATTTATATAATTTATTTATTTGAGAGAAGCAGATAGACAATGTGTGCCAGGGGCCCTGCATAAGCTATAAAGACATGCACCATGACAACCAGCTATACTAAGAGAACTTTTGTTTTTGTATTTACAAGGTAGGGTCTCAATTTAAACCAGGTTGACCTGGAACTCTGGAGTCCCAGGCTGGCTTCAAACTCACTGTGATCCTCCTCCTACTTCTGCCTCCCAAGTGCTGGGAATAAAGGTGTTCGCCACCACACCAGGCTCCTTTTTTTTTTTTTTTTTTAATGGGGGGGAGGGAACTGGCATGCTAGGGCCTTCAGCCACTATAATCAAACTCCACACATGTACTCACATGTGACTTTGTATGCTTGCATCACCTTGTGCGTCTGGCTTACGTGGGATCCTGAAGGGTCAAACATGGGTCTTTAGGCATCGCAGGCAAGCACCTTAACCACTAAGCCATTTCTCCAGCCCTCAAAAAGGGAATTTTAACAACAGAAATAACAACTATATATAGTCACCAAAACTAATTTGAGTCAAGGTAGGCATGGTGGTTTGTAATCAAAGCACTCAGGAATATGAAGCAAAAGGACCTCAAGTTAGAAGCCAGCCTAGGTTACAGGAAGATCTTCACTAAAATAAACCAAGCTTTACCTATAATCCTAGCCTGCCAGAGAATTTCAGTGAGCTAAAACACAGCCCAGATTGTATCAAATCATGTGTCCTCCCAGACCCCCAAAAAACTAATCCACCTATGAAATCATTTGATGGTGTCATTTTTTAAATATATGATTTTTATTTATATAATTTATTTATTTGAGAGAGAGAAGCAGATAGACAATGTGTGCACCAGGGCCCTGCATAAGCTATTATTGTATGCTATATCTTGTCACCAGAGATTCTGAATCAGAAAAGGTTGGAGAGCTGTTTGGTAATGATGGCATTAAGACCTTTCTAAGAGCACAATTACCCTTATTTATTCAGTTAGTATTGATTGGACTGTTTTAGTTTTTCTAAAGCTGTTATGTTTCAATTTTTTTGTTTTTGAGGTAGGGTCTTACTCTAGCCCAGGCTGACCTGGAATTCACTAAGCAGTCTCAGGGTGACATGGAACTCTCAGCAATCCTCCTACCTCTGCCTCCAGAGTGCTGGGATTAAAAGCATGCACCACCACGCCTGGCTTATTTCATGTTTTTTTACTAGGGATATCCCAAGGATGACCTCCTTTTTGCTTGCCCCAACTAGTGATAACAAATATCAAATCAGCAAAATCATCAAAATTGTCCATCAGAGCTGAAGGGATGGCTTAGCACTTAGGTGCTTGTCTGCAAAGCCAAAGGACCCAGGTTCAATTTCCCAGGACCCACATAAACCAGATGTACAAGGTGGCCCAAGCGTGCCCATTCTCTCTATTTGCCTCTTTCTCTCTCTCTCAAATAAAAAGAAAAATAGAATAAATATGTTTAAAATAGCTTATGCATACACACACCTAACAGTTAAGCAGACAATGACTTTATGAAGTACTACCTGATGGTATATTGAAGCGGATTTAACAGCTCATGTCTATAATTGTAACCTAAGCAATAAGGAGACTAATGCAGTGAGTTCAAGGCCACCTTGGACTACATGAGTTCTAGGGTAACATCAAACTCACACTCCACCTGCTTCCATTTCCCCAGTACCTTAGTGCTGTGATATCAGAGGTTTGCCTGTTCATGCCTGACTCTTTTGGTTCCTGTCCACAACCCTCAAGCAAGCACCTGTAATTCTTTGATTTCACTAGTGTGTGGGTGTGAGTGTGTGCACGTGAGCAACAGGTTGATATTGTTGGGTGTCTACCTCAATTGCTCTCTACCTAATGTTTTTTGTTCATGTGTTTTTAGAGGGTGAATAACACTTTAACCTGGCAGACATGGAACTCATTCTATAGCCAAAGCTGGCCTTGAACATACTCTCCTAACCTAGCTTCAGTGCTGAAGCTATAGGTATGGGCTACCACACCCAGCTCTCCACCTCATTTTTGAGACAGGTTCTCTCTCCCTGAATCCAGAGCTTGCTGATTCATCTAGCCAGAAAGCCTGAGGGACCCCATCTCTGCTTCCCCAACGCTAAAATTACAGGCACATGCTATGCTAACAAGCCCAGCATTTATGTGTGTGCTGGTTATCCAAACTTGGGTTCTTACACTTGTACAACAAGAATTTTTATTCACTGATCCCATGCCTCCAATAACCCTAACATGGGTTAGGATGGGGGGGGGGGTCCCAAGTTTTAGTTTTAGTTAGATTAGAAAGACTCAATCAAAAATAGGGAGTGATGCCAGGCGTGGTGGTGCACGCCCTTAATCCCAGCACTCTGGAGGCAGAGATAGGAGGATCACCTTGAGTTCAAGGCCACCCTGAGACTACATGGTTAATTCCAGGTCAGCCTGAGCTAGAGTGAGACACTACCTCAAAAAACCAAAAACAAAGGAGTGGGGCTGGAGAGATAGCTTAATGGTTAAGGTGCTTGCCTGTAAAGCCAAAGGACCTCGGTTCGATTTCCCAGAACCCACATAAGCCAGGTGCACAAGGTGGCGTATATGTCTGGAATTCATCTGCAGTGGCTATAGGCCCTGGTGCACCCATTCTCCCTCTCTCTCAAAAAAAAAATAAATAAAATAATAGCCAGCCTTGGATCCAGTAAACTAGTCTAGGCAACATTTGGAGACCTTGTTTCAAAAAGAAAAAAAAAAAGTATTAGGGTATGTATGCACAATCAGGCCATTCACCAATTAATTCCTAACAGCATACATCTGAAACACAACCAATTTTATTTAAACCATAGCCAAGAAACAAAAAGTAAGTTTAGAGACAATGGAGAAACTTAAGTTCCACACTTGTTTGTTCTCAAAACCAACAAGTTAAACATACCTCAGAAGATCAGTAACATACTTAATAGGTAACCAAAATAACCCCATGTAACCTAAGTAACCAAAATATCCCCTAACAGAACCATTATTTATTATTGTAATTATAGTCTTTAAATTATATACAAAACAAAAACACTAACTAGACACATGATGGGAATATCACCAAAATTTTAAGTGTGTATTTCTGGATTCTACTTCAAATATATTTGGATATCCACTTTTCTGTGCTTTATACATTTTCAACAATGAACATTTGATATTTTTATAATAGAAGAGGTAAGATATATAAAAAACTAAAAACAATATAAAAAATCCCAGCACTAAAAACAATTACTAGCCTGGGCCAGAGTCCCTACTGGTCTACTGGTCCAGATTCAATGGCATAAATATCTTCATTTACATAAACATATAGGAAACAATGCACAAAGAAATGTATTATGGTAAAACTACAGAAAGACCAATAAATAAATAAATAAATAAATACCATAAGACAAACACCAGACGTGAGCAGGGTGTGGTGACATTCGCCTTCAATCCCAACACTCAGGAGACAGAGGTAAGAGTATCACCATGAGTTTGAGGCCCCCTTAGACTACACAGTGATCTCCAGATCATCCTGAGCTAGAATGAAACCCCTACCTTAAAAACAAACAAACAAACAAACAAACAAACAAACAAACAAACAAACAAAAAACTACAGAAAGAGCAGCTGTCCTTTTATTAAATAACAGCTTTGAAACACATAATACCATAACAATCCACAAATTTAAATTGTACATTTAATGTGTTTGCAGCATATCCAAAGAATTCAACAACCAAAAGTCAATTTTATCTTTGAGCGAGAACTGGCATGTCAGGGCCTCAGCCTCTAAAATCAAACTCCAGATGCTTATGCCACCTAGTGGGTATGTGTGACCTTGTGCTTGCCTCACCTTTGTGCATCTGGCTTTCGTGGGATCTGGAGAGTTGAACATGGGTCCTTAACCAGTAAGCCATCTGTCCAGACCAAATTTTGAACATTTTTTATCACTTCAAGGAAACCCCCAGGAATAGAGGTATGGTTCAGTAGGTAAAGTGCTTGCTGACCTGCATTGTTCCCCTATACCCATGTAAATGCTCTATGGGCGTGACAGCCCACCTGAAGTCCCAGGGCATGGGAGGCAAAGACAGGGAATCCCTGAGGCAAGCTGGCTAGCTAATCTAGCTACAAGAGTAAGCTCTGGGCACAAGTGAGAGGTCCTGACTCAGTAAGTAAGGTGGAAAGGAAGGCAACCCATGTCTTTTGGCTTCCACACATACCCACATACCACAAACATACAAACACAAACTAGGGTTGGAGAGATGGCTTAGCTATTAAGGTGCCTGCCTGCAAAACCAAAGGACCCACGTTCGATTCCCCAGTATCCACGTAAAGCCAGATGTACAAGGTGGCACATGTGCCTAGAGTTCGTTTGCGGTAGCTAAAAGCCCTGGTGCACCCATTCTCTCTCATGTATGTATGTATGTGTATATATACACATACACACATACAATACATGTATGCTTCTCTCTCATAAATAAACAAAAATATTAAAAACAGGGAGTCCCTGATGCCCCAACACATCACATGCCATTGCCAAGGCTCTTGGTTTCCCACCAAGATGGTAAGACCCTACTGCTGAAGATTCCACATGCTTGGGTTTCAAGGTCACTGAAAAATCTTGCTGGAGCTGAGTTGAAAACCTCTTCTTTGTAAACCAGCTGACAGAAAGTTGGGAAAAGCTACACTGCATGCAGCTTCATGGGACAGAAATAAATTATCAGTGGAGATAAACAACAGTGGACACTGCAAGCCTTATGTTTGGCCAGCCAGACCAAAACAGTCAACGGGTGCAATAATGGCATATCTGTTATGGGGGAAACCAACTGCTCTCTAATTGGACTGGAGGCCTGCTTCACAGGAGGGAACACATGCCTGATAATGAAAAACCTATGACGAGGGAAGTCATGAGCCCTAGGAGTGGAAAGCCTGCTGATGTCTGGCTACATGCATATACTATGCTCACCACACTGCCTGGTAAGCACTTCTCTTAATGTTCATACCCATTAATAATGCTACTCTCACTTTTGGTTAGAGAAACTTCTTTTCAGATGGCAGAGACCTCTGGGATGATTCAAAGGCACTATAGTGCTGAGAAGAAATAACAGAGGAGTGCTGACACTCATTCTGTAGTCCACTAGACTGGCCTTGAACTCATACCAATCCTACCGCACCCTCCTGAGTGTGGAGGTTTACAGATGAGCCACCATGCCCAGCTTCAACTAATGTACTTTCTGTGTGGAACTGTATATGTAGCCATCAGTGAGCAGTTCTTTTTTTACACTAACATGTTTTTAAGATTTACCCATCACTAGATATTGTTTTTATTTACCCATTATCGGTTAACAGCACATTTTGAGTTGTTTTCACTATGTGGCAATTATGAAATTGTGCTGCTATGAACAATCATGTCTAAATTTATGTATGGCTAGATATACTGTCTAGATTGTTCTGGGGATGGAGAGATGGCTAAGCAGTTAAGGTGTTTACCTGCCAAGCTTAACAACCAGAGTTCAATTCCCCAGTACCCACATGATCCAGAAGCACAGAGCAGCAAGTGTATTTGGAGTTCATTTGCAGTGGCTGGAGGCCCTGACATGCCCCTTTCTCACACACTCTTTCTCTGTATCCATCTGCTTGCAAATAAATAAATAAATGAAATATATGCTTTTTAAAAGAGTTTGTTTTTGAGCTAGCCCAGTCTGACCTGGAAGTCACTCTGTAGTGCCAGGCTGGCCTCAAACTCACAGTGATCCTGCCACCTCGGCCTCCTGAGTGCTGGGAATCAAAGAAACGTGGAAGGAGGATGGCAAAGACCAACAGAGCAGCTTGTGAAGAGGAAGATTGGGTGGACCAGTGGGCACACTTCAGCCTCTATCCACAGCCTCCCCTCCCCCACCAACAGCACAAGCTCCGGCAAGCACCAGAGACCTAGTGAAGGGAGCTCACCTACCCAGCACCCTGCACGTTCAGAGCAGTGACCCACGGACCCAGCCAGCCTACTTGAGCCCACAGCACAGCAAAGGAGGACCCAAGTGGCCGTGCAGCTTAGCTGAGATCAAAGCCGTCCCAAAAGGTAACTGGGATTACACCAGGTCAGTACCTGCCAAATAAGCTTGGTATATAGGTCTGCATTGGAAGAGCTAATTGCACCATCCATGTCAGGGTAAATTATGTTAAATCCGACCTGGATGGTCGGATTTGACATTCTTAAATAAGCTATATTTTGGGCTGCTCATTTGTTGCTTCCTGATTTATAGTGCCTTTGTTTTCTCTTCTGTCATTCGTTGTGGAAGGGTCTCACTTGGTCAGAAAGCTGACCTTGGAACCCTCTACAGACCAGAAATCTTAGCCTCCCAGTTGGCAGGATTAAGGGTGTGGGGCAACACACATCCTCAGGGACTGACTTTGTTAGAGGATCTGTTTGTCATAATACCTACTTTTGCACATATTCTGTGCTGTTTTTCATTGAATGTGTACACTTTTTAGTTAACTTTTTAGAATTTGTCTGTATTCTGTACCATTCAGCTTACTTGAATACTCTCATAGCAGGCAAACCCAACACCTAGAGTCACTTTTCTGGTTACTCTGAGAGTCTTAAGACCCATACCTAACACCTTAAGCTCCTACCCTGAAGGTATATAATATCAGATTGATTGATACATCTAACATTACTGCAGATAATTAGAAAACCCAAGCATTAAATTAATCCAAGATGTTTTTTTTCCAGAATTTGTTTTTTTTAATTTCATGGTTCAAACTCAGATTATATGCATTAAGTATTATAGAAAGTTGATTAAGATTCAAGATTTGTAAGTCCCTCCTTTCTTTTGAGGACCCCTCCCACTCGTGGAACTCTTCCTCTATTTCTTTAATCAGAATCTGGAGAATTACAACTTAGTGTTTTGCTTGTCAACATCAAAATATGGGTATCAAATTAGCTACTAACAGCTATTAGTACTTTTTGCCCCTAGGGTTGAGATTACACCTTTTCCATAAGTCTCCCTAAGTTGCATCAGAGCCACTGGAACCAAACACAGTCTCATCAGGATTGGTGAAAGCAAAAATCAAATCTTTGGGTTTAAAGACTGGGGAATAGAATGGAGATGCTGTACTGCATTTTACATCTCAAAAATAGGAAATGTCTTAGCAGCTTAATCTTTTATATAAGCTTAACATTAGGTTTTACTTTGATATGTAGCTTAAAACCAAATCAATTGTACATACACACTGGCACTTCAGCATGAGGGCAAGCTTCTTTAAAACAATTAGGGACCTTTAAAATTAGGCCCTAGTAGGGGAAAAAAAAGTCCATGGTCATACATCCAGCAAATTTATACTAAAAATAGTCTTTTGTAGGATAAAAGAAAACTTTACATATGCTACAAGCTTTTACATGTATTTACATGGCTCTTTCTTCTCTAGGCACTTAAAACAAGTTTTTTTTTTTTAAACTTTTTATTTTTTATTATTTTTTTTGGCGAGAGACACAGAGAGAGAGGGAGGGAGAGGAAGACAGAGATGGGCGCGCCAGCAGTGTCTCAGCTGCTGCGAACGAAATCCAGATGTGTGCGCCCCCTTGTGGTCAAGTGCGGCATTGTGCCCTTGCATCACTTTGAATCTGGCTAAACGTGGGACCTGGAGATTGGAACCGCTGGAGATTGGAACCAGTGTTCTTAGGCTTAGGAGGCAGGCGCCTTAACCCCTAAGCCATCTCTCCAGCCCAAAACAAGTTATTTTTAAAAAATTAGTTCAAGCTGGGCGTGGTAGCGCACGCACGCCTTTAATCCCAGCACTCGGGAGGCAGAGGTAGGAGGATCGCCGAGAGTTCGAGGCCACCCTGAGACTACAGAGTGAATTCCAGGTCAGCCTGGACCAGAGTGAGACCCTACCTTGCAAAACCAAAAAAAAAAAAAAAAAAATTAGTTCATCTGCAGGCATATGCATATTCACTATACTTAAGAAACAGGGACAAAACCAGGCATGGTGGCACACCTTTAATCCTAGTGCACTTGGGAGGCTGAGATGGGATCAGAGTTCAGGGCCAGCCTGGGCTAGAGTGAGATCCAAAACAGAGCCACTGGGACATAGGCTGCTTAGTTCTAGCAAGTCCTGACTGACCTTCACACATACCAATTAGTAAGTACAATTTAATAAAATGAAAGCTTCAATAAAAATTTGTTTTATTCTGGCAGTGCATTAGGTTGTTTAGGTGCCCCTAATGTCCACATTTTCAGTACTTGTCTATTTCAGCTAGAAACCTATACCTGACTGACTGCCAATAAACTACTGTCTTCTCAATAGACAGTTTTAAAAGTCAGCTATTCCCCAAATCAACCTGAATGGTTCACTTGAATTTACTTACTTGGCAATACTAACAAGTACAATTATTTAAATTGCACTGATACATCACAGTGCACACAGCACATAAAACAAATGAGATAGTCTTGATTATACTTGTAAATTAGAAGCTTTTACCTCCTTAAGTCAATTTGGTTCAGACCAATTGATAACTATGTAAACAGTACTAAAAAACATAAGTACTTCACCTTAGACCTGTACTTTAAGTAAGGTTTTAAGTTGAAATGTCATTATTTCCTTATCTGAAGGATTAAATGAAACTGGAAGCCAGTGGCTTGGTGGCTTGGGATGATGGTGGCTCACTAAATTTGGCTCCAGCATAGTTCTGATTAGCTTGAGACTTAAAAAGCAAATTGGAACTTGATAGGCTCGAGTTCCAATTTGGATTACTACAAACATTTATGTTCTTCCTGCCACTTTGCATGGCCTGCCATGCAGCTGCCGAAGAGTTGTAACTGTGTCCTCAGTCTTTTATCTTGTGAACAATCTTCATCTGGGAATTCTGATCCTTAGTCTGTCTTCTGTCTAGTAAGCTGTTGTTGGTTCTTACTAACGTTTCTACATTGAGGGGCTGGAATGTTATACCTCTCTCCACCACCCATCCTTTCAGCTTCTTTGTCACCTTTCAGTGTGTTTTTCAGATTGCAGGAATTCCACTACTTGTCCTCGTCCTTGCTGCCAAGCCCAGGATAATAGATGTTGCTTTCTGCCAGATCCTTTCCTTTGTCTCAATACATTAGTTTCCATGAGCCAATATGCCGAGTTCAGCCTAGGAGCTGAGGCCAACATCTGAGTCTCCTCAGTACACAAGTTTGAGAGAAGTCCTAGAGACTTCAAGCTGACTGCCGCGGCCTAGGCACGCGCCCAATCCATGAAGCCTCCCTCCCTTTCCAGGGAGAGCCGAGGTACGGATGGAACACAGCCCGCAAGCTACTGAACTCTACTATGTTTTTGAGACAGGGTTATCAGATAGCTTAGATTAGCTTTGAATTTGCTCCATAGCCAAAACTGATCTTGAACTCCTGCTCCCCAAGCCTCCATTCTACCTCCTAAGTGGTGCTGAGATTACAAGCATGCCCCATCACTATGCCTGATTTGCATTTATTTTGTTTTATTTTTTGAGGTCGAGACAGCCTCTCCCAATGTAACCATGGCTGGCTTCAACTCTTGGTAATCCTCCTGCCTCACACTCCTGAAAGCTGCAAACTTCAGTCATATGGAAGCTAACTTTTTCAAGAAAATGTCAGTTTGTTTACTCAGTTGACATCTCTATTGCTTCCAGTGACAGGGTTCTAATCCTTCAAATCAGCAACTTCTGTGCTTCTTGCTTGCATCTTCTCCAGGCTAGCCAACCTAAGTGGGTACAAAACAGTAGATTTCACTGTTTCTAGATTGCTGTTTGGAGTGAGTGCTGGACTGAAGTCAGGCCTCTCCCCATCACTGTGATTTTGTTTTGTGTTAATAACCAATGGTGCTAGGCTTTAATGGTTTTTCTTGCACTTTTTCATTCATGTGCTTACTAACCATTTACATAATCTTTGGAGAAATACACACTCAAATCCTTTGTTAAATTCTATTATTTTTATTTTGTTTTATTTGTTTTTTATTTTTTTGAGGTAGGGTCTTGCTGTAGCCCAGGCTGACCTGGAATTCACTATGTAGTCTCACTTTAGTCTCAAACTCATAGTGATCCTCCTACCTCTGCCTCCCAAGTACTGGGATGTGGTAGTATGAATCAGATGTCCTTTTTAAACTCATGTGTTTTGAATACTTGGTACCCAGCTAGTGGTAATTTGGGAGGTGGAGCCTTTCTGGAGGAGGTGTGTTTTGGGACAGGGGCTTAAGGGTATTATATCCAGCTTCCCCTTGCCAGAGCTCAGCTCACTCTTGCTGCTATTATCCACCTGTTGTAGCAAGATTGTGATGTCCAGCTGCTCATGTCATGCATTGACTTGCAATCATGAAGCTTCCCTTTGAGACTGTATGCCAAAATAAACCCTCTCCTCTTATGCACTGCTTTTGGTTGGGTGTTTTGTCCTAGACTACAGAGTAAAATCCAGGTCAGCCTGAGCTAGAGTGAGACCCTACCTCGAAAAACCAAGAAAAAAAAAGAAAAGAAAAGAAACCTGACATCAATCCTCTAGCTTTCACAGTCACGGGCTTAGTATTAGTCAACTTCTCATTGCTGGAACAAAATATCTAACAAAATCAGTTTAAGGGGCCTGAGGTGATGCTTAGCAGTTAAAAGGGCCTTGCTTGCAAAGCTGCTGGCCTGGATTCAATTTTCCAGTACCCACGTAAAGCCAGATGAACAAAGTAACAAATGCTTTGGTAGTTCACTTGGTATAGTACCTGCCCTACAAGCATAAGAAACCTAAATTTGGACCCCATACATGTATGTAAAAGACAGGAGTGGCAGGGCATGGTGGCGCACGCCTTTAGTCCCAGCACTGGCGAGGCAGAGGTAGGAGGGGGGAATCGCCGTGAGTTTAAGGCCACCCTGAGACTACATAGTGAATTCCAGGTCGGCCTGGGCTAGACTGAGACCCTACCTCGGAAAAACCAAAAAAAAAAAAAAAAAAAAAAAAAAAAAAAGAAAGAAAGAAAAAGAAAAGAAAAAGAAAAAGAAAAAGAAAAAGAAAAAGAAAAAGAAAAGACAAAAGGCAGGAGTGCCTGTAATTGCAGCACTGGGAAGGCAGACGTGAGTTCTAGGTCAACCCAGGACCACAGAGAGTTCCAGTTTAATGTGGGCTACAGTGACCCTACCTGGAAAACACACAAAGAACAGAAACAGGCTGGAAATATGGCTCTGCTAGTAAGAGTACCTGCTAAGTAAGCATGTGAACCCGAGTTGATTCCTAGCACCAACATTTTTTTAGAGATTTTTAATTTTTATTTTAGAGAGAGAAAATTGGCATGTCAGGGACTCAGCCACTGCCATCACAACTCCAGACACTTATGTGTGCTCGTGTGACCTTGCATGTGCCTCACCTTTGTGCATCTGGCTTATGTGGGATCTAGAGAGTCAAACATGGGTCCTAAGGCCTTGCAGGCAAATACCTTAACCACTAAGCCATCTCTCCAGCCCCTACATTTTAAAAATTAAAAACAGCCGAGCGTGGTGGTGCATGCCTTTGTTCCCAGCATTCAGGAAGCATAGGTAGGAGGATCACCATGAGTTCAAGGCCACCTTGAGAATACAGAGAGAATTCCAGGTCAGCCCGGGCTACACTGAGACTCTACCTTGAAAAACCAAAATTAATTAACTAATTAATTAAATTAAAAACAAAGGGCTAGAGAGATGGCTCAGCAGTTAAAAAGTACTTGCATGCAAACCCTGACAGCCCAGGGTTCAATTCACCAGTGCCTATGTAAAGCCAGATGCAAAATAGTGAATCACTATGCTTTTGCTAAAAAACACTTCTCAATGTTGGGCATGATGGCACATGCCTTTAACCCCAGCTCTCAGGAGGCAGAGGTGGGAGATACCATGAGTTCAAGTCCACCCTGAGAGTACATAGTGAGTTCCAGGTCAGCCTGGACTAGTGAAACCCTACCTGGAAAACACACACACAAAACTTTTCATGTGGGTCCATAAGGTACCTGAAACCAGAATAAAGCCTTCATTTGTGTTTGTGTGTGTCTATCACCTTTACTTTGGATTCAGGTATAGAGAAGTCATTGTCCTACAATGAGATTGTCCAGCAATCTCCTGAATTCCAGAAAGAGCAAAATCTCACAGAAATCCCTAAGATGAAAGTATTTATGGATGACTTCATGACAGTAAGGCAACACATTAGCGATGAAGTGATCATTTTTGAACCAGATTAATTCCCTAAAGTGATGACAATAAGTACTTGTCAGACCACCCTGCAAAACCAGAACCAAGGTAATGACCAACCAGCTACTTCTTGACCAGTACTGCTGTACTACATGCATAGGTCTTAACCCTTATCTCAATGCTTCCTCTATGTAAACTCACACCTGTGCTCACAGATCCCTTTATTTGATCTTTATTTGACCAATGTGGCTACAGTGAATAAATTCCTCTCTAGCACACTGGGAACGGGGTGACTGAACCTAAGTCTGTTGGTGCTGCCAAAACCTGGGCTTTTGCCTTAAAAACTCCAGTTATACACCCAAGGTAAATTGCTTTCACTGTATAGAAGGGGATATGTGAGTAAAAAACTTTCAAGGTACTAATTTCTAAGGAACTTATTAAGTGGACCTTTCACTTAAAAGTGGTAGTCCAAAGCCGGGCGTGGTGGCGCACGCCTTTAATCCCAGCACTTGGGAGGCAGAGGTAGGAGGATCGCCGTGAGTTCGAGGCTACCCTGAGACTACTACATAGTGAATTCCAGGTCAGCCTGGACCAGAGTGAGACCCTACCTCGTAAAACCAAAAAAAAAAAAAAAAAAAAAAAAAAAGTAGTAGTAGTCCAAAGAAAATGTGTGACTAAATTTACACAAGAAGCAGTCTTCAAATAGATACTGCTGATCTCTTTGAATTAGGGCATTGCTATAGAAACTGTCCTGGTGTTATGCTGCTTTTACATAATATTCCAATGAATAAATTCAATTACCAAGTAGGTAAAACTTGGACAAACTAAGTATAGTCAATTCTTGGATAACTCAGTGGCAGTTTTTGTATTACAGACTTTTGTTTTTTCAACAGAGTATCTTTTCTAGGCTGGGTTTGAACTCCCTATGTGAGAGAATGAGCTCCTGTCTCCACCTTCCAAGTGCTGACATCCAGGCATGCACCACCATGTCTGGAATAGTTTTAAAAAAGTGAAGAGTTTTAGAAGTAAAAAGCCTATTTTATTGTCAATATTTAGGAATATATAAATGGGGAAATTTTCTTTTTCCCTAAAGAGACTACCAGGGCTGAAGAGATGTCTTAGTGGGAAAGAGCACTTTTTAAAATTTATTTGAGAAAGAATGGGCATGCTAGTACCTCTAGCCACTGCAAGCAAACTTCAGACGCATGTGCCACCTTGTGCATCAGACTGACATGGGTACTGGGGAATCAAAATGTTAGTCCTTAGACTTCCCAGGCAAGCACCTTAACTGCTAAGCCTTCTCTCTAACCCAAGAGTGCCTTTAACACAAGCACAAAGGTCTGAGTATGCCTGAGTTCCCTGGCACTTACATAAATACCTGGGTATGGCCCTAGTCCTGTGAGGAACAGACTGGAGAACTGCTGGAGCTTGTGAAAATGGCAAGCTCTGGAATCTTGATTCAAAGCAAACACAGATGGGCTGGAGAGATGGCTTATCAGTTAAGAAGCTTACCTGAGAAGCCCTAAGGACCCGAGTTCTACTCTCCTGATCCCAACCTTAGCCAGATGCACAAAGGTGAGGCAAGCACAACATCACAATGCCCACTAGGTGGCGCAAACATCTGGAGTTCAAATGCAGTGGCTGAGGCCCAGGCACAATTCTCTAAAATAAAAATTAAAAAAAAAAACTACAGATGAGTGATGGAGGAGACACATCTGGCATTCTCCTTAGGCCTCCTCATGTATGGGAAACACACATGTACATGCACCAAACATACTACACACATGCAAAAATAGACAATATCCTGCACCACACCTATCACACTGTTTTCAGGCACATTTTTTTCCCCAATTAAACTACATTGTAGCCAGGCACAGATGTAAACACCTGTAACCCCAGCACTTGGGAGACACTGATAGGAGGATCAGAACTCCAAGGTTATCAACAGCTACACCCAAATTGGAGGATAGTATGGGATGCAAGACCTTGCCTTAAAAAAAAAAAAAAAAAAAAAATCCCAGCACTCGGGAGGCAGAGGTAGGAGGATCACCAAGAGTTCAAGGCCACCCTGAGACTACATAGTTAATTCCAGGTCAGCCTGGGCCAGAGTGAGACCCTACCTTGCAAAACCAAAAAAAAAAAAAAGCTGAGTGTGGTGGCGCACGCCTTTAATCCCAGCACTCGGGAGGCAGAGGTAGGAGGATTGCCATGAGTTCGAGGCTACCCTGAGACTACATAGTGAATTCCAGGTCAGCCTGGACCAGAGTGAGACCCTACCTCGAAAAAAAAAAAAAAAAAAAAAAAAAGCCAGATATGGTGGCACACACCTTTAATGCCAGCACTCAGGAGGCAGAGACAGGAGGATTGTCGTGAGTTCAGGGCCACCTTGAGATTACATAGTAAATTCCAGGTCAGCCTGGACTAGAGTGAGACCCTACCTCAAATAACCAAAACAAGAGCTGGGTGTGGTTGCACACACCTTTAATCCCAGCACTTGGGAGGCAGAGGTAGGAGGATCACTGTGAGTTCCAGGCCACTCTGAGACTACATAGTTAATTTCTGGTCAGCCTGGACCAGGGTGAGACCCTACCAAGAAAAACCAATTAAAAAAAAAAAAAACACAAAGCCAGGCATGGGTGGCGCACACCTTCAATCCCAGCACTCAGGAGGCAGAGGTAGAATAATCACCATGAGTTCAAGGCCATGCTGAGACTACATAGTGAACTCCAGGTCAGCCTGGGCTAGAATGAGACCCTACCTTGAAAAACTAAACACACACACACAAATTTAAAAACAGGAAGGAGAAAAGAGGGGAGGAGCTGGGCTTGGGGTTGACATGCCTTTAATCCTATCATTGGGAGGCTGAGAGATGCAAAGGCCACAATGAACAAGGTCAACCTGTACTAGAGCGAAACCTTGCCTTAAAAAAACCAAATAAGGAGCCGGACATGGTGGCGCACGCCTTTAATCCCAGCACTTGGGAGGCAGAGGTAGGAGGATCGCCGAGAGTTTGAGGCCACCCTGAGACTACATAGTTAATTCCAGGTCAGCCTGGACCAGAGAGAGACCCTACCTCGCAAAACCAAAAAAAAAAAAAAAAAAAAACAAATAAGGGCCGGCCGTGGTGGCGCATGCCTTTAATCGGGAGGCAGAGGTAGGAGGATCGCCTTGAGTTCAAGGCTATCCTGAGACTACATAGTTAATTCCAGGTCAGCCTGGACCAGAGTGAGATCCTACCTCGAAAAACCATTAAAAAAAAAAAAAAAAAAAGGCAGCCAGGTGTAGTGGTGCATGTCTTTAATCCCAGCACTCAGGAGGCAAAGATAGAAGGATCATTGTGAGTTCAAGGTCAGTCTAAAACTATATAGTGAATTTCAAGTCAGCCTGCACCACAGCAAGACCCTATCTCAAAAATAAATAAATAAATAAAAGGGGGCTGGAGAGATGGCTTAGTGGTTAAGGCGTTTGCCTGCAAAGCCAAAGGATCCAGGTTCAATTCTCCAGGATGCACGTAAGACAGATGCACAAGGGGGCACATGCATCTGGTGTTTGTTAGCAGTGGCTGGAGGCCCTCGAGTACCGATTCATTCTCCCCCCCCCCCGTTTTCCCTCTTTCTCTCAGACAATACATAAAAATTTTTTTTTTTTTTAAAGGACTGGAGCCGGGCATGGTGGCGCACACCTTTAATCCCAGCACTCAAGTGGCAGAGGTAGGAGGATCGCAGAGAGTTTGAGGCCACCCTGAGACTAGACATAGTTAATTCCAGGTCAGCCTGGACCACAGTGAGACCCTACCTCGTAAAACCAAAAAAAAAAAAAAAAAAAAAAAAGGACTGGAAGGCTAGAGAGATGGCTTAGTGGTTAAGGCACCTGCCTCCTAAGCCTAAGAACACCGGTTCCAATCTCCAGGACCCACATTTAGCCAGATGCAAAGTGACGCAAGGGCGCAATGCCGCACTTCACCACTAGGGGGCGCACGCATCTGGTTTTCCTTTGCAGCAGCTGAGAGGCTGCTGGCAAGCCCATCTCAATCTGTCTTCCTCTCCCTTTCTCTCTCTGTGTCTCTCTCCAAAAAAAAAAAAAAAAAGGCTGGAGAGATGACTCAGAGGTTATCAGTGCTTGCCTATGAAGCCTAAGGACCAGGTTTAATTCCCCAGTACCCAGGTAAGCCAGATGTGCAAGTTGACACATGGGTCTGCAATTCATCTGGAGGCCATGGTATTCTCTCTACTCTCTCTCTCAAATATTTGTTTAAAAACCGAGAAAGAGCCAGGTGTGGTGGTGCACAGCTTTAATCCCAGCACTGAGGAAGCAGAGGTAGGAGGATCACCATGAGTTCAAGGCCACCGTGAGACTATAGTGAATTTCAGGTCAGCCTGGGCTAGAGTAAGACCCTACCTCAAAAAAAAAAAAAAAAAAAAAAAAAAAAAAAGCCGGGCCGGGCGTGGTGGCACATGCCTTTAATCCCAACACATAGGAGGCAAAGGTAGGTGGGTCATCATGAGTTTGAGGACACTCTGAGACTACATAGTGAATTCCAGGTCAGTCAGAACTAGAGTAGCTGCCTAGAGTGGAACTCTACCTCCAAAAAACCAAAAAATAAAAACCTGAAGCCGGGTGTGGTAGCGCATGCCTTTAATCCCAGCACTCGGGAGGCAGAGGAAGGAGGATCGCTGTGAGTTCAAGGCCACCCTGAGATTCCATAGTGAATTCCAGGTCAGCCTGAGCTAGAGTGAGACCCTACCTTGAAAAACCAAAAAATAAAAAATAAAAACCAAACAAATAGCCAAGTGTGGTGGCACACACCCTGAATCTCAGCATCCAGGAGGCAGACATAGAGGATCATGGTGAGTCAACCTGAGACTATGAAGTGAATAACAAGTCAGTCTGAGCTAGAGCAAGACCCTACTTCAAAAGGGGGGTGGTGGCTGGAGAGACGGCTTAGTGGTCAAGGTGCTTGCCTGCAAAGCCAAAGGACCTAAGTTTGATTCCCCAGTACCCACGTAAAGCCAGATGCACAAAGTGGCACATGCGTCTGGAGTTTGTTTGCAGGGGATGGAGGCCCTGGCATGCCAATTCTCTATCTTCCTCTCTCAAATAATTTTTTACATGCCCTGGCATGGTGGTACACTCCTTTAATCTCAGCACACAGAAGGCAGCGAAAGGACTGCCCTGAGTTCAAGGCCAGCCTGAGACACAGTGAATTCCAGGTCTGCGTGGGCTGGAGTGAAACCCTACTTCAAAAAGCCAAAAGTAAACCGGGCATGGTGGTGCACTCCTTTAATCCCAGCACTTGGGAGGCAGAGGTAGGAGGATTGCTGAGAGTCTGAGGCTACCCAAAGACTACATAGTGAATTCCAGGTCAGCCTGGGCCGGAATGAGACCCTACCTCTAAAAACAAAAAATATAGAAAACATACAAATGGGTGTTATAGCTAGAAACATTACCCAAATTTTTTTGATTGTTTTCTTCAAAAAGGGTCCCAGATAGCTCAGACTGGCAGGCTTGAGCCCTAAGGTAACGTTAATTCAATTGTCCGTTTTTAGTAATGACTATCCTCCTAGTAAAAGATGCATAACCACGCAGCTCTTTTCTATCTCTCATAAATTTGGAAAATCAGTTCCAGATTATCTTTACTTTCCCAGACCCAAACCTGTAAACACAACACTTGCATGACAGAGGTAGGAGGATAACGATTTCAAGGGCAGCCTCAGCTACATAATGAACCTGAGGCCAGAATGAGCTATCTGGACCTAACTTAAAACTGTACAGGGCTGGAGAGATGGCTTAGTGGTTAAGGCGCTTGCCTGCAAAGCCAAAGGACCTCGGTTCAATTCCCCAGGACCCACGTAAGCCAGATGCACAAGGCATGCATCTGGAGTTTGTTTCCAGTGGCTGCAGGCCTTGGCACACCCATTCTCTCTCTTTCTCTGCTTCTTTCCCTCTCTCAAATAAATAAGTAAAAATAAAAATAAAAAATAAATAACTGTACAATCGATGGAACCTTGTGAACAGGGCTAGTTAGAGAACTGAGAGAATGGTAAGCATCTAGGCATAGCAGTTAATTGTGGACAGAATTATCATTAAAGTTTTATTACTATTAGCCATCTTTAATCCCAGCACTCAGGAGGCAGAGGTAGGAGGATCACCATGAGTTTGAGGCCACCCTGAGACTACATAGTGAATTCCAGGTCAGCCTGAGCTAGAGTGAGACCCTACCTAAAAAAAAAAAAAAAAAAAGTTTCATTATTACAGTCAGTAAGTTTTATTTTCAGACTTTTTTTTTTTTCATGTTTGAAACAGGATCTGGCTAATGTGCAGCCCATGCTAGCTTTCAATTCAGAATTTTTCAGCCTCAGCATCTCAAGGGGCAAGATTTACATATGTGTACCACCATGTTCATCTGAAAACTGTGTTCTAATTGTGTTTGGGGGCATGCCACTTTTTCCATCTGGCTTTTCACAGGTACCAGGAAACTGAACCTGGGCCAGAAGGCTTTGAAAGCAAGCACCTTCAACCACCCAGCAGCCATCTCCCAGCACTGAAAATTAAGTATTTTAAGGCAGTTTTGTGGGGCTGGGGAGGTGGCTCACTTATCACACAAGCATGAGGATCAGATTTCAGATCCCCAGCACCCACATAAATGCCAGGGTAAGGAGGTCTATACCTGAAATCCCAGCACTCAGGTGGTACAGAAGAGGATATTCAGGATAAGTGGCTAACTAATCAGCAAGTTCTGGTTTTAAGTTAGACCCTACCACAGTAAATATGGTAGAAAGTGATTAAGATAGAACCCATAAACACATGCAATAAAGATTTTTTTTTTTTATTTTCTTTTGGTTTTGCGAGGTAGGGTTACACTGTAGTCCAAACTGACCTGGAATTCACTATGTACTCTCAGGGTGGCCTTGAACTCACGGCAATCCTCCAAACTCTGCCTCCCAAGTGCTGGTATTAAAGGTGTACGCCACCATGCCCAGCTAATAAAAAGTTTTGTTAGTGCATTTTTGTAGCAGTAATCATTGAAGAAGTCATTGACGTGGGACAGAGAACTCTGCATACAGCACTGCTGTTAGTAATTTTGGATTAACTTATTACATACTAAAAAGCAGTAATTCTAGTCTGACATGATGTACACATCCAGAATTCCAACATGCAGGAAGGAAGCTGAGGCGAAGGATCTTGAGTTTGAGGCCAGCCTGTGCTACATGGTGAGAACCAGTTACAGTGAAAAAAAATTAAAAGAAGAGTAATTCCAAAAGCACTCATACATTAACTAGAGTATAGTCTTGAAGAGATCTATCTATTTTGTTCATTAATGTATCCCAAATGTCTAGAACATAGTTAGAACTTTCAGTATGTATTATTATTTACAAATAAGTATGGAAATTGCTTTAAATATTTTGAATACTTCTTTATTAGAGAGAGAAAGAGAGAATGGGCATACCGGGACCTCTACCCACTGCAAACAAACTCCAGACACATGCACCACTTTCTGTGCCTGGCTTTACATGAGTACTAACTAAGAAATAGAAAGTAGCCTGACAAGCTTTGCAAGCAAGAGCCTTAACTTCTGAGCCATCTCCCCAGCCCACTTTTTAAAAATTGGGGGAAGCCAGGCGAGGTGGCGCACGCCTTTAATCCCAGCACTTGGGAGGCAGGGAGGAGGATAACCATGAGTTCAAGGCCACCCTGAGATTACAGAGTGAATTCCAGGTCAGCCTGAGCTAGAGTGAGACCCTACCTCGGAAAATAAAAAATAATAATAAAATTGGGGAGCTGGAGAGATGGCTTAGTGGTTAAAGCACTTACCTGTGAAGCCTAAGGACCCAGGTTTGATTCTCCAGGTCCCACGTAAACCAGATGCACATGGTGGCACATGGGTTTGGAGTTCATTTGCAGTGACTAGAGGCCCTGGCATGCCATCTCTCTCTCCCCTCTCTGTCTTTTCTCTGTCTCTAACAAACAAACAAACATAAAATTTTGTATCCAGGCAGACCTCGTTCTATAGCCTGGGCTAGCCTTACATGATTATCCCTCTACCTCAGCCTCCTGTGCTGGGATTAAAGGCATGCACCCACTCTAAGACTAGATTTTAATTAAATTAAAATTTAATTGAGAGCTTTAAAGTTTTCTATTAATCAGAACTTTTTTTTTTTTTTTTTTGGTTTTTCCAAGGTAGGGCCTCACTCAGGCTGACCTGGAATTTACTATGTAGTTTTAGGGTGGCCTCAAACTCTCGGTGATCCTCCTACCTCTGCCTCCTGAGTGCTAGGTTTAAAGGCATGCGCCACCATGCCCAGCAGAACTTTTTTTTTTTTAATCAGAACTCTTTCATTATCCACGGCTTATACTAAGTTTGTAGAATTGTATTTCATGAAATTAATCATATGTAAACACTATAGAATTCCTAATCAGTAACTGCAAATACACAAATATTAACACCTATTATAATTTTCATAATATGAAAATTTCACTGCAAATCTATTAAGTAAAAGGTGTTCTGTTAAGGAGATATAATCTATGGTTACTAATCTTAAAAGAACTGGATGCATATCATGCCAGGCATTAAACATGCCTGCAATCCCAGAATACAGGAAGCTGGGGGAGGGGGTGTTGTAAATGGGAAGTCAGTATGTGCTACATTCAAGTAGCAAACCAGAAGAAAAGAGGGAGAGGAAGGGAGAACAAAAGAATGAAAGGAAGGGAAATGGGAAAAGGAAAAGAGCTGCATAGCAGCTCAAGAGTGTTGCTTGGAAATAAAACAGAATGAAGGCTGGGGACATAACTCAATGGTAAAATGGCTATGTGGCCACCTATCAGGCTGTGAGGAATTTAAACCTTCACTTTCTAGGAATGCAAGTTTTCTTAGTTTTATGACTGAGAATTTTATTTAACTGGGTATGGGGGGATAGTCTGTAATATCAACGTTTCAAGTTAAGGCAGGAAGATGAAAGTGTAAAGATAGTCTGGGGTCTAAATAAATTGGAGAGACAGGGGAGATGGTTCAATGGTTCAAAGGGTCTATTAATAAAGCCAGCTGGCCAAGACTCAATTCTCTAATATCCATATAAAAGTCAAATGCAGGCTGGAGAGATGACTTAGTCGTCAAGGCACTTGCCTGCAAAGCCAAAGGACCCATGTTCGAGTCCCCAGGACCTAAGTAAGCCAGATGCACAAGATGGAGTTCGACTGCATTGGCTAGAGGCCCTGGCGTGGCCAATTCCCGCTCATAATTTTTTTTTTAAGTTGGAGGGATGGCTTAATGGTTAAGGTGCTTGCCTGAAAAGCCGAAGGACCCAGGTTCCATTTTCCAGGACCCAAGTAAGCGAGATGCACAAGGTGGCACATGCATCTGGAGTTCATTTGCAGCAGCTGGAGGCCCTGGCGCACCCATTCTGTCTCTATCTTTGTCTCTCTCTCTCTCTCAAATAAATAAATAAATAAATTTTAAGAATTTTTTTCTTTTGGTTTTTTTCGAGGTAGGGTTTCAGTCTAGCCCAGGCTGACCTGGAATTCACTCTGTAGTCACAGGGTGGCCTCAGATTCACAGAGGTCCTCCTGCCTCTGCCCCCTGAGTGCTGGGATTAAAGGCCTGCACCATCATGCCTGGCTTTTAAAAATATTTCTTAAAAATTGCCGGGCGTGGTGGCGCATGCCTTTAATCCCAGCACTCAGGAGGCAGAGGTAGGAGGATGTCCATGAGTTCAAGGCCACCTGAGACTACAGAGTGATTTCCAGGTCAGCCTGGGCTAGAGTTGAGACCCTACCTCAAAAAAAAAAAAAAAAAAAAAGGCAGCCAGGAGTGGTGGCACATGCCTTTCATCCCAGCACTCAGGCAAAGGTAGGAAGATCCCCGTAAGTTCAAGGCCACCCTGAGACTACATAGTGAATTCCAAGTCAGCCTGAGCTAGAGTAAGACCCTACCTCAAAAAAAAAAAAAGTCAAATGCACAGACTGGCGCAATGCATCTGGAGTTCATTTGCAGTGGCATGACGCACTGGAGCGCCCAATTCTTTTTGTCCATCTCTCTCCCTCCCTCTCAAATAAATAAATAAAGTAGGAAGCCACTTGAGCTATGTAGAAAGACACTATCTCCGAGGAGAAAAATGTTTTATTTTCAGCAAGCTGTGAGGCTGTAGCTTAGTAGATCATTGGCTTTGCAGGAATACAATTGAACCTCCAACGTTGCTAAATAAATAAGTACATATTTATAAATAAATAAACTAGGGGGTTGGAGAGATGGCTCAGCCATTAAGGCGCTTGCCTGAAAAGCCCAGGTTCGGTTCCCCAGTACTCACATAAATCAGATGCCGAGTTTGTTTACAGTGGCTAAAAGTTCTCGAGCAACCATTTGCTATTGACCTCATTCTCTCCATCTCTCGTTCTCAAATAATTAATTACATTTCAAGACTATTTCTTTGTAGAAATGTCATTTGTGAGCTAAACTAAACCCATAAAGACCACTTGCTCAGACTCAAAAATAAGTAGCTAATTTCCTGGGCTGGAGAGATGGCTTAGGGGTTAAGGTGCCTGCCTCCTAAGCCTAAGAACACTGGTTCCAATCTCCAGCGGTTCCAATCTCCAGGTCCCACGTTTAGCCAGATGCAAAGTGACGCAAGGGCGCAATGCCGCACTTGACCACAAGGGGGCGCGCGCATCTGGATTTCGTTCACAGCAGCTGAGACTGCTGGCGTGTCCATCTGTCTTCCTCCCCCCCCCAAAAAAGTAGCTTATTTCCTAATATGATCTTAGCAGATGAGTAGCAAAAACATTTGACCTTTTAGATTGAATGTTTCACAATAATACTGTCAAGTATCACATTCTGCAATCACCAAACAGCTCTGGAAATTAGTAGACAAAGCAGATAAGCTCCACTGTAGAGTTGAGGAATCCAATGATTGCACTACACAACATCTACCAAAATATTCAAGTTATAACTCTTACTAGTAGTGCAATGTCTCCTTCAAATTTCACATGCAAATGAAGAATTATACATATTTCATACTGTTTTAGTTTGGTAAAGTCTTCATCATACCAAAAACAGATTTGCTCAGTTCCTGTGGCCACCTATTGAATGTGTGAAGAGTAAAAACTAATTTCAAGGCCATGTATGACTGTGCTCGCCTATAATCCGAGCACTTGGGAGGGCGAGGCAGGACTGCCACAAGTTTGAGGCCAGCCTAGGCTACAGGGTAACTCTCACTACCACCACAAGTAATTAGCAGTTAAATGAATGCTGGGGTAGAGAGAGACCTCTTTTTGGTGGTGTAGCCACTGGTAAACTGCTCCAGTAAATAACACACCTCAACCCACATTCTTTTTTTTTTTTAATTTAATTTAATTTTATTTATTTGCAAGCAGAGAGAGAGAAGAGAGGCCGACAGAGAGAGAATGGGCATGCCAGGGCCTCTAGCCATGGCAAACGAACTCCAGATGCATGTGCCCCTTGTGCATCTGGCTTATGTGGGTCCTGGAGAATCGAACCGGGATCCTTTGGCTTCGCAGGCAAATGCCTTAACTGCTAAGCCATCTCTCCCCTCAACCCACATTCTTGCAAGCAACCCACACACAAAGGGCATCAAAGCACAAGTGGGAATAGTTGGGTAGACGAAGGAATTCAGGCCTGCATAGTGGTGCACGCCTTTAATCCCAGCACTTGGGAGGCCCAGGTGGGAGGATTGCCATGAGTTTGAGGCCAGCCTGGGCTACAACAAGACCCTACCTTGAAGAAACAAAAACCAAACAAGAAATGAGAGAAAAAGAATAAGCAAGGAAATAAGGTTATTATGTCTTCTGAACAGGATTTGGTGTTCTAAACATAACAGTCACAAGGTATGGGCTGATACTAAAAATGTATGTATGTGGAGGACAAGTTCTGAGCTTAAAGCCAACATCTATTACATTTTTTCAACACATAACTAGCACAAGGCTGACATAACAAACCAGCATATCTGGCTTTGACACTATCAGTCAGACTGGTTGGCATGCCAGCTAGCTCTATTTTCAGTAACTACCATATATCCTCGACTTTTCCCATTCCCCCTTTGGAGGGTGGTAAAGGAGCAAAGAAAGAAATATTTTCTTTGATCTATCTTCTATTATGTCAAATGCTACATTCATTTGATAAAGAAAACCAAACTTTTCAGAACTTACATTTAAGATATCTCTGGGGTGTGGGATAGGCAAAACCTAGCAAACTTTCTTATAAATGAAAAAAGTGAGCCAGCCGTGGTGGTGCATGCCTTCAATCCCAGCACTTAAGAGGCAGAGGTAGAAGGATCACTGTGAGTTCAAGGCCACCCTGAGACTACATAGTGAATTCCAGAGTGAGACCCTACTCTGAAAAAAAAAAAGGGCTGGAGAAATGGCTTAGCGGTTAAGGTGATTGCCTGCAAAGCCAAAGGATCCCAGTTCGATTCTCCAGGACCCATGTAAGCCAGATGCACAAGAAGCACATGCATCTGTAGTTCATTTGCAGTAGCTAGAGGCCCTGGCGTGCCCATTCTCTCTGTCTGCCTCTCTTCTATCGCTCTCTGCTTGCGGGAGGGAGGGAGGGGGAGGGAGGGGAGGGGAGGGGGGGGGAGGGGGGAGGGGAGGGGAGGAGGGAAGGGAAGGGAAGGGAAGGGAAGGGAAGGGAAGGAAGGGAAGGGAAGGGAAGGGAAGGGAAGGGAAGGGAAGGGAGGAAAGAAATTGCTACTATGAAGCTGGGCGTGGTGGCGCACGCCTTTAATCCCAGCACTCGGGAGGCAGAGGTAGGAGGATCACCATGAGTTCAAGGCCACCCTGAGACTACATAGTTAATTCCAGGTCAGCCTGGGCCAGAGTGAGACCCTACCTCAAAAAAACAAAAACAAAAAAAAAAAAAAAAAAAAAGAAATTGCTACTATGCCTATAATTTCACCACTCAAGACACTTGCAGAAGGAACATTTTATGTTTGAGGCCAGCCTGATCGACATGGCAAGGCTACCAACAAAATCAACAGACACAATGACTGACTAGGAAGTAACAAATATCCTTAAATAAGACGATCTTAGGGTCAAAGTTTGTAAGCCAAGGACAATCCCAGTTTATGCCAACTATTTCAACCCCTTTGTCAATGGGTCCTATTTGAATAAATTATGATCCTTTTATTGTGACTTGTCACTATTTTGTAACTTTTTTGTTGTATTTATTCATTTACTTATGGCAAATAGAGACAGAGAGAATGCACTCACAAGGGCCTCTAGCCACTGCAAACAAACACCAGATGAACTCATACTGGGAAATTGAACCTGGGTCCTTTGCTTTGTAGGCAAGCTAAGCCATCTTTCCAACTCACTGTTTAGTAAACTTTAATGAGCTTCTGAAATTATTCCTAAGGCCTCGTTAAACACCACCATTTAGTTAATGAGTTCAAACCATACTTATACTGTCAACTCAATTTGGATTAATCATCAGTATATAACTGTTCCTCACTACCCTTTAATGATTGGAGTCTGTCTTACAGCCATCTAGGCTATCAGAAATATTTACAAATCATGTGTCAACTATTGCCCCTCAAACTTTTAACACTATATAATGTGTATGTGCAGGTGCATGTTTTATGTACATCAGAATGTGGAAGCCAAAAAACCTTGGGTGTCATCTCAAGGAATGCCCTCCACCTCCTTTGACACAAGTTGTTGTAGTTGAATGTACAATGTCCCCCACAGCTTCATGTGTTTGCGATTAAGCCTCATACTTGATCCCCAGATGATGAAGCACCTTTGGGGGTGGAGCCTTGCTAGATAGAGGGATGTTCAGCCCCACTAAACTAGCTCACTCTGCTTCCTCCCTGCTGCTGTGGAGATGTGGCAATGAACGGCCTACTCCTGTAAGGATGAAATTTCCCACTGGGACTGTAAGCCAGAAATCAACCCTTTTCTCAGTAAGATGCTTCTGGCCAGGTGTTTTGTGCCAGACACTGCTACACAATGTTCTCACTGGCCTGAAGCTTGCCAATTGGCTAGACTGCTTGGCGGATCAAGCCTCAGGGATCCTCCTGTCTGCTTCCGAGTGCTAAGATTACAGGTGTGGCACCTTTTTGTGTGGCTTCTGAGATCAAACTGAGGTCCTTACTTTACCAACTGAACTCTCCCCAACCCAGACAGCTTTAAGGGCCTTCACTTATACAAAGATGAGGAAGCAAAAATATTTTAGGGACTGGAGTAATGGCTTAGTGGTTAAACACTTGCCTGTGACCCCGGTTCAAGGCTCAATTCCCCAGTACCCACGTAAGCAAGATGCACAAGGTGGTACATGTATCAAGAGTTCATTTGCAGCCGGGCGTGGTGGCGCACGCCTTTAATCCCAGCACTCAGGAGGCAGAGGTAGGAGGATCGCTGAGAGTTCGAGGCCACCCTGAGACTACATAGTTAATTCCAGGTCAGCCTGGACCAGAGTGAGACCCTACCTCGCAAAACCAAAAAAAAAAAAAAAAAAAAAAGAAAAGAAAAATATAAATTTTAGAAGCACTGAGAAAATGCACGTGTAGCCATGTCCTAGCAGACACAAAGATAAACCATAATTTTTTTAATATTTTATTTTTATTTTATTTATTTATTTGCCAGAGAAAGAGGGAGAGAGAGAACAGGTGTCAGCCAAAGCCAGAGTAGCCACTGCAAAAAAAAAAAAAAAGAAAAAAAAAAGAAAAGAAAAATATAAATTTTAGAAGCACTTGAAAATGCATCTGGCTAACATGGGTCCTAATTTTCAATCCTTTATCCTTATTTTATTTTTTGCAGGAAAGACGCCTTAAGAACGGGTGTGCTAAAGCCCATCCCTCCAAATGCCCATATACCATGATTTTTAAGAAAGGAAGGCAGGGGTGGTGGCACACACCTTTAATCCCAAAACATGGGAGGCAGAGGCAGAAGGGCTACAGGGAGACCCTACCTGAAAAACAGAAAAAATAAAAAACAAGTCAACAAAATAAAAAATTTAAAAAAAAAAAAGGTAGAAGCCAGGCGGGAGAAGTGGCTCAGTAGTTAAAGGCACTTGTCTACAAAGTGTGCCAGCCCAGGTTCGACTCCCAAGTACCCATGTTAACCCAGATATGTAAAATGGCACATTAGTTTGCAGTAGCAAGAGGCCTTTTGGCATGCCTATGCTTTCTAAGAAATAAAATTTGTTTAAAAGTACCAGGTGTGGTGGCACATGCCTTTAATCCCAGCACTTGGAGGCAGAGGTAGAAGAAGGATCGCTGTGAGTTCAAGGCCACCCTGAGACTACACAATGAATTACAGGTCAGCCTAGGCTATGGTGAGACTCTACCTGAGGGGGGGAGAAGGGGGGAGGGAGAATAAGGCTGAGGGCTGGAAAGATGGCTTAATGGTTAGGGTACTTGCTGAGAAGCTTAAGGGCCCAGGTTAAATTCCCCAGTACCCATGTAAACCAGATAAACAAGGTGGCGCCTGGAGTTTGTTTGCAGTGGCTGGACCCTGGTATGCCCATTCTATCTGCCTCTTTTTCTTTCTTTCCTTCCCTCCCTCTCAATTTTTTTAAAGGCATCATCTCTAGGGCTGGAGTGATGGCTTAGTGGTTAAGGTGCTTGCCTGCAAAGCCAAAGGACCCAGATTTGATTCCCCAGGACCCATGTAAACCAGATGCACAAGGTTGCACATGTGTCTAGAGTTCTTTTGCAGGAGCTGAAGGTCCTGGCATGCCCATTCTCTCTCTCTCAAATAAATAAAATAAATAAAAAAGGCAGGTCCCAGCATGGTGGCGCATGCCTTTAATCCCAGCACAGAGGTAGAAGAACTGCGGTGAGTTCAAGGCCACCCTGAGACTATGTAGTGAATTTCAGGTCAACCTGGGCTAGAGTGAGACCTCAAAAAAAAAAAAAAAAAAAAAAAAAGCTGGGTGTGGTGATGCACGCCTTTAATCCCATTACTTGGGAGGCAGAGATAGGAGGATCACTGTGAGTTTGAGGCCATCCTACAACTACATGGTGAGTTCCAGGTCAGCCTGGACTACAGTGAAACCCGACCTCGATCAAAAAAAATAAAAAACCAAATAAAAAGGCATGTTTAGGCCAAGAGTTCAAAGCTACCCTGAGACTACATACTGAATCCCAGGTCAGCCTGAGCTAGATTGAGACCATACCTTGAAAAAAAAGAGGCATGTCTAGATAAATCATAAACATCAACAATGGACTCTAGACAAGTCGAATCAATCAAGACACTAACTGAGAATGCTGGTACCTGCCTGTCATCCCAACACTCAGGAGATCAACGGGAGAACCACCAGTTCAAAGCCAGTTTGGACTACAGAGCAAAACCCTGTCTCAAACAGGGTGTGGTGGTAAGTGCCTTTAATCCCAGCATATGAGAGGCAGATGTAGGAAGATCAACATGAGTTTGAAGCCACCGTGAGACTACACAGTGAATTCCAGGTCAGCCTGGAACTAGTGAGACCCTACCTCGAAAAACCAGAAGAGAAGAGAAGAGAAGAGAAGAGAAGAGAAGAGAAGAGAAGAGAAGAGAAGAGAAGAGAAGAGAAGAGAAGAGAAAAGAAAAGAAAAGAAAATCAAGGCCGGGTGTGGTGGTGCACACTACGAGTTCAAGGCCACCCTGAGACTACACAGTGAACTGCAGGTCAGCCTGAACTAGAGCAAGACTCTACCTGGGGGTGCGGGGGACGACAAACAAAATAGATAGTAACCACTACTAACCACTACATAAATGAGCATACTGCCTCCAATAGAAGGCACCTCCTCACTGACTTATATATAGTATCTTTGTGAGTGGCTCTGGAAGAAAGTGTACTGGCCTGAAGGTCAGCAGACATTAAGTTCTACCTTTACCATTTAATAGCTGACACAGCCATGAGGGGGGCTGGGAGAATCACTATACTGCCCTCCTTCATCACTTCACTTACATCCCAACTTTGTAAGACAACAGAATAAAATATACACAATACTGTACAAAACTCTGAAGTATACACAAATGAATATCCTTTTTTGGTGTGTCAGTGGCTCAAAACAAATTTATTTCTGCTGTTGATGTATTCAGAGTAAACTGAAAGTAACCATGAAAAAATTAACCTCACCTCCCATGAAGCCATCTAAACAGAATGAAAATTAGGAAGAGGGGCTGGAGAGCTGGGTTAGCAGTTAAGTGCTTACCTGTGAAGCCTAGGACCCAGTTTGAGGCTTGATTCCCCAGTACCTACATAAGCCAGATGCACAAGGTGGCGCGTGCATCTGGAGTTCATTTGCAGTGCTGGAGGCACGCCCATTCTCTCTCTCTCTCTCCTCCCTTTCTCTGTCACTCTCAAATAAACAACAATAATAATTTTTTTAAAAGGACAAAGAAAATTAGGAAAAGACAAAAACAGTAACTGCCACACAAACCCACATGTGGACCACTGTGCTCAAAAAAAGGGGAGATGGGGGCTGGAGAGATGGCTTAGCAATTAAGTGCTTGCCTGTGAAGCCTAAGGACCCCAGTTCGAGGCTCAACTCTCCAAGACCCAAGTAAGCCAGATGCACAAGGGGGTACATGCATCTGGAGTTAGTTTGCAGTGGCTGGAGGCCCTGGTGCGCCCATTCTTTCTTTCTCTCTACCTGCCTATTTCTGTATCTCTCTCTCTCTAATAAATTAATAAAAATAATTTTTTTTTAAAAAAAAGGAGCAATTTTGGAAGGCCTGGTGTAGTTTATAATCCCAGCTACTTGGGAAGCTGAGGCAAATTCAAGACCTGTCTGAGCAATTAATCTGGAGTGCTGGGATTAAAGGTATGCACCACCACGCCTGGCCTTGATTTTTTTTTTTTGGGGGGGGGGTGTTCCAGGTAGAGTCTCACTCTAGCTCAAGCTGGATTCCCAAGGACCCACATAAAAGTGGTGCATGCATATGGAGTTTGTTTGCAGTGGCTCAAGGCCCTGGCGCACCCATTCTCCCCCCCCCCCTCTCGGGAGTGAGGGAGGGAGGTGGAGATAGAGTTCAGTGGTAAGGCACTCATCTAGTATGCATAAGAGCCAAATTCAATCTCTAGTACCTTTCTAAAATTTTGCCCTCCTCCTCATAGCCCCTAATAATTATATACTAATGATGCATATATATGTGGAAAAGTAAGACCTGGCTGAATACGAGGACATGAAGAATTTGATTTATGGCTACAAATATACAAAAGCTATTTCTTACACTACTGACTGTTTACACATGAAGCTGATACTTAACTATGATAACAGTCATAGCCTCAAGCTTCAATTATTTCTGACCTGCAACCCAAAACCAACCTGTTTCTGAACACATCTTAAGCTTGCTTTCAGGACTACTAAATAATCTATATAAATTGATTTCAACTCTCCAGGGTAGAGGTGAATAAGGAAAGTTTAGGCACTAAGTCCCACACAGCATACAAAATACAAGATAAGCCTAAGGCAGTAACAGGATAGGAAGTCAGCTGAAAGGCCAACATTTGTATCTAAGTACTTCAAAACCAAATCATTCCAATGTAGTTCTCTTTCACTCCCCATACCCAAAATACATTTTTAGTTAATACTATGGGATCACTTCTTGTCACCACACACAAAAAGAAAAGTTAGTTATGGAGGCTGGAGATGGCTTTTCAGGTAGGCACCTTAACTAAGAAAGGACCATTCCCCAGTACCCACACAAGGTGGCTGGAGGTCCTGCTATGTCCTTTCTTTCCCTCTCTCAAATATTTTTTAGAAAACTTAAGTTGGGCTGGAGGGATGGCTTAGAGGTTAAGGAGTTTGCCTGCAAAACCAAAGGACCCAGGTTCGATTCCCCAGGATGCACATTAGCCAGATGCACAAGGGGCACATGTATCTGGAGTTCCTTTACAGTGGCTAGAGGCCCTGGTGCTCCCATTCTCTTTCTCCCCCTCTCTCTGTCAAATAAACACATAAATAAATAATAAAAAACTTATCAGCTGGGCATGGTGGCACATGCCTTTAATCTCAGCACTCAGGAGGCAGAGGAGGATCATCTTGAGTTCAAGACCACTCTGAGAATACTAGTGAATTCCAGGTCAGCCTAGACTAGAGCAAGACCCTACCTCAAAAAATTGAAAAAAATTGAAAAAAAAAAACTTATGGGCTGGAGACATGGCTTAGCAGTTAAGTCATTTGCCTGTCAAGCCTAAGGACCCATAGTCAACTCTCCAGATCCCACATAAACCAGACGCACAAGGTGATACAAGCACACAAGGTCACACATGCACAAGGTGGCACACGCATCTGGAGTTGACTGCAAAGGCTGGAGGCCCTGGCATGTCAGCTGTCTCTCATTTAAAACAAACAAAAAAAAAATGGCTGGAGGTGGCTAGAATGGAAGAGCCAAAGGAAGGGTATGACTTCTTACAATGCAACCGCCCAGACAGAAATTGGCCTCGATATCCATGACCTTGCAGTGCCTAGTAATACCTTCGCAAGACCCTCAAAAATAGAAGAAAAAGATGATGACATCAAATTAAAAGAGAGACTAATGGAGAGAGGGAGGGGATATGATGGAGATTGGAGTTCTAAAGTGGAATGGGGGGAGGGGAGGAAAATATGTTTTTTGTATGTAAGTATAGAAGTTGTCAATAAAAGAATAATTAATAAGGGCTGGAGAGATGGCTTAGCAGTTAAGGCGTTTGCCTGCAAAGCCAAAGGATCCTGGTTCAATGATGGCTGGAAAGATGGCTTAGGGGTTTGCCTGCAAAGCCAAACAACCCAAGTTCAATTACCCAGGACTCACATAAGCCAAGTGGCACAAAAGTCTGGAGTTCATTTGCAGCAGCTGGAGGCCCTGGTGTGCCCATTCTCTCTCTCGCTATCTACCTATCTGTCTCTATCTCAAATAAAAATATTTTTAAAAATAACTTAGTTGCCAGGCATGGTGGCACACGCCTTTAATCCCAGAGCACTTGGGAAGCAGAGATAGGAGAATCACCACCAGTTTGAGGCCACCATGAGACTACATAGTAAATTCCAGGTCAGCCTGAGCTAGAGTGAAACCCTACTTTGAAAAAAAAAAAAAGGAAAAAGAAAAAATAATAATAACAACTTAGTTATCATAGCTAGTAAAGGAATGGACACAGACTGATTTTGTGAGTACAATTTGCTTCCACACCCTTTCTACTGAATCCCTTACTTATGTCCAAATAGTCAAAGGAGCACCTCTTCAACCTTGTAGATCCTATTTCCTTCCCCCTTTACTGATAAGGGAACATAATAAACAGTCAGCATGTGGCTTGTATGGTGAACACCCTCAAGGGCTTTGGCCAAAAATCCTTAGCAAGGGCTAGATCCCTCAGATGCTAAAAGTGATGGATGGCCTGCAAAGCCTAGCGGCCTGGGTTCAATTCCCCAGGTCCAACGTGAAGCCAGATGCACAAAGTGGCACATGTGTCTGGAGTTGGTTTGATATATATGGCAAGAGGCCCTGGCACACCCATACTCACTACTCTCATTTTCAAATTAAAAAATATTTTTAAAAAAATCCTCAGCCAAGCCAGGTGTGGTAGTGCACACTTTTAATCGCAACACTCAGGAGGCAGAGAGGATCGCTTTGAGTTCAAGGTCACCCTGAGACTACACAGTGAATTCCAGGTCAGCTTTGGCTAGAGCAAGATCCTACCTTCAAAGAAAAAAAAAATTCCACAGCTATAGCAAGCACTGTGGCACATGCCTATGATCCCAGCACTCCAGAGGTGGAGGCAAGAGAAGCTTGTGCTGCTACAGAGTGGGTTCCAAGTGAGCCTTGGCTGGAATGAGACCCTGCCTCAAAAAGGGTGAGGGGGCTGGAGAGATGGCTTAGTTGTTAAGGCACTTGTCTGTGAAGCCTAACGACCCAGGTCAATTCCCTGGAACCCAAGTAAGCCAGATGTAGAAGGTAGCACATAAGTTTGCAGTGGCTGAAGGCCCTGGTGCGCCCATTCTCTCTCCCTCTCGCCCACCCCTTTTTCTCTCAAACTCAGTATTCAAATCCAAAATATGATTTAAAACTAATCTGCTATTTATTTACTTGGAATCAACAATCACGTAAGCTTCTAAATTGGTTTTAAAAAGCAAGCTTGGGGCTGGAGAGATGGCTTAGCGGTTAAGGCACCTGCCTGCAAAGCCTAAAGAACGCCTGTTCGAATCTCCAGGTCCCTTCCACGTTTAGCCAGATGCAAAAGTGACACAAGCATGCAATGTTGCACATGCGCACAACGTTCATAGCAGCTGGGAGGCCCTGGCGCACCCATTCTCTGTCTCTTCTCTGCCTCTCTTAAATTTAAAATAAAAAAAAAAGCAAACTTAGGGGCTGGAAAGATGGCTTGGCAGTTAAGGCATTTGCCTGAAAAGCCAAAGGCCCTCAGTTTGATTCTCCCAGACCCAAGTACACCAGATGCACAAGGTGGTGCATGTGTCTAGAGTTTGTTTACAATGGCTGGAGGTCCTGGCGTGCCCATTCTCTTTCTCTCTCTACCTCTTTCTCTCTCAAATAAATATATAAAATTAAATTTAAAAAAAAATAGGGCTGGAGAGATGGCTTAGTGGTTAAGCGCTTGCCCGTGAAGCCTGAAGACCTCTGTTTGAGGCTTGATTCCCCAGTGCCCACGTAAGCCAGATGTACAAGGTGGCGCATGCACCTGGAGTTCGTTTGCAATGGCTGGAGGCCCTATGCGCCCATTCTCTCGCTCTCTCTCTCTCTCTGCCTCTTTATCTGCCAGTCGCTCTCAAATAAATAAATAAAAATAAACAAAAAAACTTTTTTTAAAAAATAATATTTAAGGGCTGGGGGGATGGCTTAGCAGATAAAGGCACTTGCCTGCAAAGCCAAAGGACTCAGGTTCTATTTCCCAGGACCCACATTAGCCAGATGCACAAGAGGGCACATGTGTCTGGGCTGGAGGCCCTGGCGCGCCCATTCTCATTCTCTCTCTCTGTCAAATAAATAATGAAACTTTAAATAAAAAAAATAAAAAAAAAAAAAGCAAGCCAGGCATGGTGTTGCACACCTTTAATCCCATCACCTGGGAGGCAGAGGTAGGGTGATCACCATGAGTTTGAGGCCACCCTGAGAATACATAGTGAATTCCAGGTCAGCCTGGGCCAGAGTGAGACCCTACCTCAAAAAAAAAAAAAGAGCTTAAAAAGGAAATGCTTCCCCAAATCTCTTTTAGTTACAATAAATAAATGTACTCAGAGCCTAATCCCCACATAACAGAAAGCAGTCAAGTATTATTTCAAGTTTTTGTCCCAAGACACTAGATTAAGGGGGAAACTTAATTTGGAAGCATGAGGGTTGGGGACTTTCATTCCAAGCAAATTATGCTTCTTTGAACTTTGAACATACTGAAATAAAAACCAAGCTGAGGGCTGGTAGATAGATGGCTTAGCAATTAAGGAACTTGCCTGCAAAGCCTAAGGACCCAGGTTCAATTCCCCAGGATCCACGTAAGCCAGACGCACAAGGCAGCACATGCTCCTGGAATTCATTTGCAGCAGCTGGAATCCCTGGCGTCCCCATTCTTCTCTTTGCCTTTCTCTCACTCAAATAAATGAGTCTTGTTCAATGCAAGTAGCAATTTAAAAATCTATTAAGAGGTCTGGAGAAATGGCTTAGCGGTTAAGGCATCTGCTTGCAACACCAAAGAACCCAGGTTCAATTCCCAGAACCCATGTAAGCCAGATAGATGCACAAGATGGAACACCCTCAAGGGCTTTGGCCAAAAATCCTTAGCAAGGGCTAGATCCCCAGATGCTAAAAGTGATGGATGGCCTGCAAAGCCTAGCGGCCTGGGTTCAATTCCCCAGGTCCAACGTGAAGCCAGATGCACAAAGTGGCACATGTGTCTGGAGTTGGTTTGATATATATGGCAAGAGGCCCTGGCACACCCATACTCACCACTCTCATTTTCAAATAAAAAAATATTTTTAAAAAAATCCTCAGTCAAGCCAGGTGTGGTAGTGCACACTTTTAATCGCAACACTCAGGAGGCAGAGAGGATCGCTTTGAGTTCAAGGTCACCCTGAGACTACACAGTGAATTCCAGGTCAGCTTTGGCTAGAGCAAGATCCTACCTTCAAAGAAAAAAAAAAAATTCCACAGCTATAGCAAGCACTGTGGCACATGCCTATGATCCCAGCACTCCAGAGGTGGAGGCAAGAGAAGCTTGTGCTGCTACAGAGTGGGTTCCAAGTGAGCCTTGGCTGGAATGAGACCCTGCCTCAAAAAGGGTGAGGGGGCTGGAGAGATGGCTTAGTTGTTAAGGCACTTGTCTGTGAAGCCTAACGACCCAGGTCAATTCCCTGGAACCCAAGTAAGCCAGATGTAGAAGGTAGCACATAAGTTTGCAGTGGCTGAAGGCCCTGGTGCGCCATTCTCTCCCTCTCGCCCACCCCTTTTTCTCTCAAACTCAGTATTCAAATCCAAAATATGATTTAAAACTAATCTGCTATTTATTTACTTGGAATCAACAATCACGTAAGCTTCTAAATTGGTTTTAAAAAGCAAGCTTGGGGCTGGAGAGATGGCTTAGCGGTTAAGGCACCTGCCTGCAAAGCCTAAAGAACGCCTGTTCGAATCTCCAGGTCCCTTCCACGTTTAGCCAGATGCAAAAGTGACACAAGCATGCAATGTTGCACATGCGCTGGCGTTCATAGCAGCTGGGAGGCCCTGGCGCACCCATTCTCTGTCTCTTCTCTGCCTCTCTTAAATTTAAAATAAAAAAAAAAAAAAAAAACTTAGGGGCTGGAAAGATGGCTTGGCAGTTAAGGCGTTTGCCTGAAAAGCCAAAGGCCCTCAGTTTGATTCTCCCAGACCCAAGTACACCAGATGCACAAGGTGGTGCATGTGTCTAGAGTTTGTTTACAATGGCTGGAGGTCCTGGCGTGCCCATTCTCTTTCTCTCTCTACCTCTTTCTCTCTCAAATAAATACATAAAATTAAATTTAAAAAAATAGGGCTGGAGAGATGGCTTAGTGGTTAAGCGCTGCCCGTGAAGCCTGAAGACCTCTGTTTGAGGCTTGATTCCCAGTGCCCACGTAAGCCAGATGTACAAGGTGGCGCATGCACCTGGAGTTGCGTTTGCAATGGCTGGAGGCCCTATACGCCCATTCTCTCGCCTCTCTCTCTCTGCCTCTTTATCTGCCAGTCGCTCTCAAATAAATAAATAAAAATAAACAAAAAAACTTTTTTAAAAATAATATTTAAGGGCTGGGGATGGCTTAGCAGATAAAGGCACTTGCCTGCAAAGCCAAAGGACTCAGGTTCTATTTCCCAGGACCCACATTAGCCAGATGCACAAGAGGGCACATGTGTCTGGGCTGGAGGCCCTGGCGTGCCCATTCTCATTCTCTCTGTCAAATAAATAATGAAACTTAAAAAAAAAAAAAAAAAAAAGCAAGCCAGGCATGGTGTTGCACACCTTTAATCCCATCACCTGGGAGGCAGAGGTAGGGTGATCACCATGAGTTTGAGGCCACCCTGAGAATACATAGTGAATTCCAGGTCAGCCTGGGCCAGAGTGAGACCCTACCTCAAAAAAAAAAAAAAAAAAAAAGAGCTTAAAAAGGAAATGCTTCCCCAAATCTCTTTTAGTTACAATAAATAAATGTACTCAGAGCCTAATCCCCACGTAACAGAAAGCAGTCAAGTATTATTTCAAGTTTTTGTCCCAAGACACTAGATTAAGGGGGAAACTTAATTTGGAAGCATGAGGGTTGGGGACTTTCATTCCAAGCAAATTATGCTTCTTTGAACTTTGAACATACTGAAACAAAAACCAAGCTGAGGGCTGGGAGATAGATGGCTTAGCAATTAAGGAACTTGCCTGCAAAGCCTAAGGACCCAGGTTCAATTCCCCAGGATCCACGTAAGCCAGACGCACAAGGCAGCACATGCTCCTGGAATTCATTTGCAGCAGCTGGAATCCCTGGCGTCCCCATTCTTCTCTCTTTGCCTTTCTCTCACTCAAATAAATGAGTCTTGTTCAATGCAAGTAGCAATTTAAAAATCTATTAAGAGGTCTGGAGAAATGGCTTAGTGGTTAAGGCATCTGCTTGCAACACCAAAGAACCCAGGTTCAATTCCCCAGAACCCATGTAAGCCAGATAGATGCACAAGATGGTGCATGTGTCTGGAGTTCATCACAAGGACTGAAGGTCCTGATGCACCCATTCTTTCTATCTGCCTATTTCTCTCTCAAATGCTGGGAGTGGTGGCAGACGCCTTTAATCCCAGCACACGGGAGGCAGAGGTAGGAGTATCACCATGAGTTCAAGGCCACCCTGAGACTCTACATGGTGAATTCCAGGTCAGCCTGAAGTAGTGAGACCCTACCTCGAAAAACCAAAAAATAAAAATAAAAAATTAATAAATAAAAATCTACAAGACAAAATTTAGTTTAGTATCATTCCTAAATTAGAGTTTTTGAGATCTTTTGTTCTACATTTCAAATCCTTGAATGCTAATTTATGATACTATAAGACTAGCCCAAAAGCTACCAATATGACCAAACTAGTATACAAAGGAAAATGCCTAACTTTCAAAAAATAAGTGGCTTAAATAATTAAAAATCTACGGCCCAAAAGTACTAGATTTCAACCATGTCTCATCCTATCCTATCCCCCAAAAGCATTAACACCAAAAGAATCACAAAGGAATTTTTCACTATTAAATACTAGTTTGGTGGATGTTAGGTCAATGATGTAGGTCAGGTGGGGGAATGGGGGAGGAGGCACTGAAGGTGTAAGCTCAGAGATGGAGCACTAGGCTAGTATGTACTTACTAGGCACAGGGTTCAATCCCCAGCACAACGACCAGGAAGGAAGAGGGGGAAAGAGAAAGATCAGTGAACAAAGAGTAACTTAACTTGTACACAAAGCCATTTAAAGTCAAAAAATGGTTAAGAGAAAAATAACAGTATCGCCTACATTTATAATCAAAAATCGTGCCCCAAGACACAGCTGAGTGTCTGGAATGGGTTAAGACCCTCAAATCAAAGAACATGCATTCCAAGCTGGATAGTCAACCAAAAATAAAAAATGACCAAGCATTATTGGAAATGACTTTATTTTTTCTTTCCATGTGTCACAATGGTGCGAGTACATATAGGAAAAGCCTCCCATTCTTAACAACTGGGTGGTCTGAGGAACGGGCGCTGCAATGAGCAGGACTCACTGCAAGAATCGGGGTTTTCTCCTTGTCTCCCGTTCTAGGTTCTATCTACGAGAAGCCACCGTGTAAGCAGCCTGAGAAAAGACGGCAGGACACCGAGGCTGAGCGAGGTTTGGATGCACCTCCCTGGAAGCAGGCGAGGTCGAAAAAGCCGCTCCCCACCCCCAGTCCACGACCCTCCCAAGGTGCGCCGGCGCCACGGGTTAGGAAATCCAATCGCAGCATCTCAGCCTGCCTCCACCCAAGAACGATCTGGCCGTGATTTCCACTCCCTTGGAGGAAGGGTGCTCCCCCCCAGCCCGGGAAGCCCTCCGCTCCGCACGGGTTCTCCTTTGTGAGACTTGCACAGCCGCCGCCCCACAAGGGGCCTCCGGGGAAAAGCCACCGCCCCCACCCGCCATATTTCCCCCGCAAGGCGCCCCGCGCTACGGTTCCTGGTTTCCCACTTCCTAACGCGACGGGTGTCTCTTCTGCCATCCACTCCCACCCCAGGGTTCTTCCCATCCGCCACGCTGTCCCCAAAGCTTCCCCCTGGGCACGGCGCGCCGGGAGCCGGCACCCGCCATCTCCTCCCCCTCCCCCGCCCCGGGACTCGCCCTCCCTCCCCCCCACCCAGGCCGCCATTTTACAACCAACTCCTCCACCCTGTCACCTCGGCCCCGCCGGCTCGCGAGCGTCTGCCGCTAAGGACACCGAAGGGGTCAAACTCCTGGGCCCGGACATTCCCGTCGCTCTCGGGAGCACACCGGCCATTTCCTGCTTTTTTCGCCCAATCCACGTCCCCGGGCCAGGCTCCGAGACGATGCCGGCCATTTTGTCTCGGGTTCCCCGGCCTCCTCTGTGGGCGGCGGCGGCGGCGGCGGCAGCAGAGGGTCCGAGAATTTCCAGCCCCCCCGGTGTCCTTCGCCAACTCACCGTCGTATCGCTCAGCCTGCTCTGCCAGCTTCGCCTGGTACACCAGATCCTCCCGATCATCCATAGCGGCAGCGGCTCCGGCAGGGTCTGCGCGATGGATGGAAGCGGATAGCGTCTCCGACTCTCACTCAACCTCTCCTCCGCGTCCGAGCAGCAAAAAATGGCGGCGCCTCAATCCGGGACTTCCGCCTGCGCACGCGGACAACTGCTCAGCTCCTATGGCAACCGCTCCCTGGCAACTGGCGCGGGGGGGGGGGGAGGAGGCGGGCCGGGGAGTTCGGCGCCAGAAAAGGCTGGAACTGGAGAGACAGACGCCCCCTACGTCGGCTCCGCCCAGGGCGCCCGCTCACCGAGGCGGGAACTGCGACTGCCCTGGAGAGCCGTCCGGTAGGAGCCCGGGAGGATGAAGACCAGATTCGACTGGCCTGCAGGAGAACCAGCGGCTGTGATGATTTATTTTTTATTTTTATGTTTTGGCAATAGCAATGAAATCAACTTGCTCTGTCCAGCCTTGCCCGATTTTTTTTTTTTCAGTCGAGCCCAACCCAGGCCCTTCTTAAGATCCTCTTAACCATTGGGTAGAGAGTTGGGTCTCTTGCAAAGGTTGACAGGTGACTGCTCTAGTTTTCCACACCTAGCTTCTCTCGTGCACATTGACTGTAATCATTTTCTTCTCTTCTTTAGCCCTACCTTTAGGGCTGGGCGTGGTGGAGCATGCCTTTAATCCCAGCTCTCAGGAGGCAGAGGTAGGAGGATCGCCATGAGTTCGAGGCCAACCTGAAACTACAGAGTGAATTCCAGGTCAGCCTGGGCTATAGGGAGACTCTATCTCGAAAAACCAAAGGAGAAAACAAAAACAAGTCGAAAAACCAAAAGAAAGAAAGAAAAGACAAAGGAAGGAAGAAAGGCTGGGCATGGTGGTGCATGCCTTTAATCCCAGCACTCCGGAGGCAGAGGTAGAAAATCACCATGAGTTCAAGGCCACCCTGAGACTGCATAGTGAATTCCAGGTCAGCCTAGGCTAGAAGTGAGACCCTACCTCAGAAAAGAAGACAAATATGAAGAGTACTACAGAGAGAAACCACAAGACTGTAGCCTAAGGACCCCGGTTCTATTCCCCAGGACCCACGTAAGCCAGATGCATAAGGGGCACATGCATCTGGAATTCCTTTGCAGTGCCTGGAGGCCCTGGAGTGCCCATTCTCTCTTTCTCCCTGCCTCTTCCTCCTCTCTCTCTCTCTCTCTATTAAATAAATAAATAAAATATTTTTGAAAAAGAAAAAAGAAAGAAAAGCAGAGGCAGCCAGATGTGGTGGCTTATAGCTATAATCCTAGCAACTAAGAGGCAGGAGGATTGCTGTGAGTTTGAAGCCAGCCTTGGCTGCATAGTGATTTCCAGGCCAGCCTAGGCTAGAGAATAAGACCCTATCTCAAAAAAAAAATAGAGAAGAAGAAGAATGCTGGAAAGAGCTGCTAATGGAATGCAGAGAAAGACATAAGTTCTATTTAGCACATGAAGGTTCTGAAGTCCCCAAGGATTACCCAGGTCTACCTGAGTTGGAAAGGAGCCTGGCAAACCTGGCATGATAGTGCATGCCTGTAATCCCTGCACTGGAGAGGCTGAGGCAGGAGGATCAGGAGTTCCAAGGTCATCTCTTGGCTATATGCTGAGTTGGAGGCTAGCCTAGGCCTCTTAACACCCTGTCTCAAAAAAAAAAAAAAAAAAAAGGGTGATTGTGGCTGGGAGTTGGCTCAGTGGTTAACAGCACTTGCTTACAAAGCCAGGTTCAATTTCCCAATACCTATATACAACAATGCATATGAAGTACATTTGTAGTGTCAAGAGGCCCTTGGGGGCCCATATTCACTCAATGTTTCTACTATCAAATAATTAAAGAGCCAGGCATGGTGGCACACGCCTTTAATCCCAGCACTTAGGAGGCAGAAGTAGGAGGATCACCGAGAGTTCGAGGCCACCCTGAGAATACATAGTGAATTCCAGGTCAGCCTGGAGAGTGAGACCCTACCTCGAAAAAAAAAAAATTTTTTTTTTAAAGATGAGGGACAAGAAGCTAGCCAAGTGAAATGGCACACTGCTACGGCCCCAACCATTCAAGAGGGTGGAGTGTCACTTGATCCCACGGTAAGACTGTCTCAACAAAAGAGGCTGGGGTCCCAGCTCAGGTCCCAGTACAGGAGTTTCTGTGCCCAAAGGTGGAAGTGTCCTGCCTTGTGAGCTGCATGCAATCCTGGGGCTTCCTGGGAGACATAGGTTTCTGGGTGGAGGGCACCCCTGTGCAGGAGGCAGCTCAGTGAGGTGAGAGCCTGCAGCTGATTGAAGATAGCGCCTATGTCAACCAGGTCACGGTGGACTCCATCACACCCCTACACGTGATAGGGTGCAGTGTGTGCTTCTGCTGGCGCCTGGTGCCTGGGTGGATGCTGGTAACGTCAATGGCAGCACCCCTATCTGCGTTATTATGCCTGGGCCTCAGGCAGCATTGAGTGTGTGACCTTCTTGCTGTCCTACAGGGCAAAAGTCAACCCCACACACACACACACAGCATCCCTGTTGCATGAGGCCTGTGTGAGCTTGAGTTCCGAATGTGTCAGACTTCTTATTGATGTTGGGACTAGTCTGGAAGCACATGATTGCCATTTTGGGACCTCCCTGCACGTTGCTTATGCACGTGAGCATCCGGACTGTGTCAAAGTGTTCACGGCAGGGACCAGTGTAAATGCAGCGAAACTCCATGAGACAGCTCTTCAACATGAGGCCACGGTGAAAAGTCAGCCTTATCGAGATGCTCATAGAGTCTGGAGGCAACATCTAAGCCCTGCACCATGAAGAGAAGAAACCCACAGACTACATGTAGAACAGCAGTGTCCCAGCCAAGTGCTTTGAGTACTATGATGGTTTAGCAGTTAAGGCATTTGCCTGTGAAGCCAAAAAGGACCCGGATTCAATTCTCCAGGACCCACATAAGCCATAGGCACAGGTGGCACATATGTCTGGAGTTCCTTTACAGTGGCTGAAGGCCCCGGCACAGCCATTATCTCTCTCTATTGGCCTCTCTCTCTCTTTCTCTCTCTCTCTCTCTCTCTCTCTCTCTCATAAATAAAATAAAATAGGGGCTGGAGGGATGGCTTAGCTGTTAAGATGCTTGCCTGCAAAACCAAAGGACCCAGAATCTATTTCCCAGGACCCACATAGGCCAGATGCACAAGGTGGTAGCACATGCATCTGGAGTTCATTGGCAGTGGCTGGAGGCCCTGCCAGGACCATTCTCTCTCTCTCTCTCCCTCCCTCCCCCCCTCTCAAATAAATAAAAAAATATTAAAAATAAATAAGACACCTCTGTTCTTGTCGCAGCCCTGCAGATTGAGCTTGAGGAAGACAACAGGTATTCTAGGGCTGGAGAAAATCACCAAGTTAAACATACCTCCCCTTTCCTATCACTGAGCTGTAAGCAAGGGTGACCCACCTGGCTGTCATTTTGCTGTCCCCAGCCTTGGGCCCAAAGGCTTCTGCCTGTTTGTCAGAAACACCATAATTGGCTGTAGAGAGAACAGTGGTCCCTTTTCTTGGAGGAGATCTCTAAGGCCTCAGGTGTATCTTGGGTCACTGTTATGGGAATGACCCTTGCTGATCCTCTGAAACTAATGCTATCACTCTGGGGTGGGCCCAGCTTTCCAGTTTTCCTCTTGTCACCAACACCCTTGAAGGCACTCTCAAGACAGATCATTCAAGGTACACAGGAGAGGCCAAGCAAGGCTGAGGTCTTAGGACACGACTGTCAATGTTCCTGTTCTAGGTGGCATGTCACAGAAGTACTAGGTCTCAAGTAGCCTTGAACAACCATTCTGCTGAGCTCCTGTGACCTGGACATTCTTTTTTTTTTTTTTTTTGAGGTAGGGTCTCACTCTGGTCCAGGATGACCTGGAATTCACTATGTAGTCTCAGGGTGGCCTCGAACTCTCCGCGATCCTCCTACCTCTGCCTCCCGAGTGCTGGGATTAAAGGCGTGCACCACCACGCCCAGCTCTGGACATTCTTAATAGGTCAGCAGCTGACACTTTTCAAGGTCTACCTGCACCCAGGTATATATATCACTCAGGGGCTTTATATAGAACAGAGTAGGGAAGACCCAGGCTTTGTATCCCCATATCCAGCAGTGTTTCTGAGGATGTTTGTCTCAAATGAGGGCTCAACACTTTTTAAAAGTTTATATAAGACAGATGTGGTGGCACACACCTTTAATCTCAGCACTTGGGAAGCTGAGGTAGAAGGATCACCATGAATTCGAGGCCACCCTGAGACAACGAAGTGAATTCCAGGTCAGCCTGGGCTAGTGTGAGACCCTACCTCAAAAATAAAGCAAAAAAAAAAGTTTATGTAGATTGAGAACCTTTAAAGGAGATGTATGTATATGTAGATGATAGATAATAGAGCAGGGAATAGTTGTGCACGCCTTTAATCCCAGCACTCAGGAGGCAGAGGTAGGAAAATCGCTGTGAGTTCAAGGCCACCCTGACACGACAATAGTGAATTTCAGGTCAGCCTGGGCTAGAGTGAGACCCTACCTCAAAAACAACTACAACAAAAAAAAGCTAGGAATGAGCCGGGCGTGGTGGCGCACGCCTTTAATCCCAGCACTCGGGAGGCAGAGGTAGGAGGATCGCCATGAGTTCAAGGCCACCCTGAGACTACATAGTTAATTCCAGGTCAGCCTGGGCCAGAGTGAGACCATACCTCGAAAAACCAAAAAAAAACAAAAAAAACAAAAAAAACAAAAAAAAAAGCTAGGAATGGTGGCGCACTCCTTTAATCCCAGCACTTGGGAGGCAGAGGTAGGAGGATCACAGTGAGTTCGAGGCCACCCTGAGGCTACATAGTGAATTCCATGTCATCCTGAGCTAGAGCTAGACCCTACCTCAGAAAAAAAAAAAAAAAAGATACATACATACATACATACATAGACTGCAACAAGGATTTGTAAATGAGCCTTATAAACAATAGGTAATCTGTAATCTCATCTGTAGTCATTTCCGATATAAAGAGCTCTCAGATTATTTAGTGGTTAAGGTGCTTGCCAGCAAAGACAAAAGACCCAGGTTCAATTCCCCAGTACCCACCTAAAGCTAGATAGACAAGTTGACATATATATCTGGAGTTCAATTTTTAAAAAACAAAGTATCTTTTGACGCTGGGTTTTGCATTCCTATTTTTTTTTTTTTTGAGGTAGGGTCTCACTCTAGCTCAGGCTGACCTGGAGTTCACTATGTAGTCTCAGGGTGGCCTTGAACTCATGGCAATTCTCCTACCTCTCTGCCTCCGGAGTGCTGGGATTAAAGGCGTGCGCCACCACGCCCAGCTTTGGCATTCCTTTTAATCTCAACACTTGGGAGGCAAAGGTAGGAGAATCGCTGTGAATTCAAGGCCAGCCTGAGACTATATAGTGAATTCCAGATCAGCATGGGCTAGAACGAGACCCTACCTCGAAAAACCAAAAGGAAAATATTCTTTACAAAATTTATAATTTCAAGCCGGGCGTGGTGGCGCATGCCTTTAATCCCAGCACTCGGGAGGCAGAGGTAGGAGGATCGCCGAGAGTTCGAGGCCACCCTGAGACTACATAGTTAATTCCAGGTCAGCCTGGACCAGAGTGAGACCCTACCTCGCAAAACCAAAAAAAAAAAAAAAAAATTTATAATTTCAAGCCAGGCGTGATGGCACATGCCTTTAATCCCAGCACTCGGGAGGCAGAGGTAGGAGGATCACCATGAGTTCGAGGCCACCCTGAGACTACATAGTGAATTCCAGGTCAGCCTGGACTAGAGTGAGACCCTACCTCGAAAAACCAAAAAAAAAAAAAAAAATTTATAATTTCATGAAGTCCCATTTGTGGATTACTGGTTTTATTTCCTGAGTGATCAAAGTCCTATTCAAATTTTTTCTTCTTTTTCCTTTAGCAGTTTCAGAGTTTCAGGTCTTATAGAAAGCTCTTTGATCCATTTGGAGCTGATTCTTGTACACAGTGAGAGATAAAGATCTAGTTTTATTCTTCTACATGTACATATCCAGTTTTCCCATTACCATTTGTTCAAATACTCCAGTGAATATTTTTGGCATTTTGTTAAAAACCTTGATGGGGGTGGGGTGTGGTGGCGCACGCCTTTAATCCCAGCATTTGAGTGGCAAAGGTAGGAGGATCACTGTGAGTTCCATGCCAGCTTGGGATGATACAGTGAGCTCCAGGTCAGCCTGGGCTAGAGTAAGACCCTATCTCAAAAAAAAAAAAAAAAAAAAAGCCGGGCATGGTGGCGCATGCCTTTAATCCCAGCACTCGGGAGGCAGAGGTAGGAGGATTGCTATGAGTTCGAGGCCACCCTGAGACTACATAGCTAATTCCAGGTCAGCCTGAGCTAGAGTGAGACCCTACCTCGAAAAACCAAAAAAAAAAAAAAAATCTGTGGCTATAGCTGCATAGGTTTATGTCTAGATATTCTATTCTGTTTCTTGATCTAGATGTCTATTGTGGTTTTTGTTTGTTTGTTTTTTGTTTTTGTATTTTGTCATTTTTCAAGGTAGGATCTCACTCTAGCCTAAGCTGACCTGGAATTCACTCTATAGTCTCAGGGTGGCCTCAAACTCATGGTGATCCTCCTACCTCTGCCTCCTGAGTGCTGGGATTAAAGGCATCCACTACCACGTCCAGTTTGGAATTGTTTTTGTTTAAATTTATTTATTATTTGAGGCAGAGAGAAAGACAGAGTATGGGTGCACCAAGGCCTCCTGCCACTGCAAACAAACACATGTGCCACTTTGTGCATCTGTGTACTGGGGAATAGACTTGTGCATCTGTGTACTGGGAATAGAACCTGGGCAATCAGGGTTTGTAAGCAAGTACCTTTAATTGTGGAACCATCTCTCCAGCCCCCATGTCTGTTTTTGTGCCATTACCGTCATGTTTTTGTTACTGTGGGTCAATAGATTAGAGTCTACGGTGACACTTCCAGCCTATTATTTTTTGCTTTGGTTGTTTGAGGTCTTTGTGTTTCCAAATGAATTTTAAGATTTTTTTCTATTTCAGGGAATTTTTCCCCATTTAGTGATGTCTATAGATTTGTCATATATAGTATTTATGGTATTGAATTGTGTTCTTTCTATTGCTAGTTTCTTCAGGATGTTTTGTTTTGTTTTGTTTTGTTTTTCAAAGTAGATTTTGCTTTTGCGAAGGCTGACCTGGAATTCACTACGTAATCTCAGGATGGTCTTGAACTCACGGCGATCCTACCTCTGCCTCCCCAAGGCTGGGATTGAAGGTGTGGGATTAAAGGACTTTTATCATGAAGGGATGTTGGAAGCTGGGTATGGTGGCTCATTCTTTTAATCCCAGCACTTGGAAGGCCTAGGTAGAAGGATTGCTATGAGTTGGAAGCCAGCCTATATTACAGAGTAAATTCTAGATCAATCTGAGATAGAATTAGAACCTGCCTAAATTCCAGGCCAACCTGAACTAAATTAGAACCTGCCCCCAAACACAAACACACGTGCGTGCACGCGCGCGCGCACACACACACACACACACATGCACAATATTAAAAGGGGGCTGGAGAGATGGCTTAGCAGTTAAGGCATTTGCCAGCAAAGCCAAAGGACCCAGGTTCAGTTCCCCAGTACCCACATAAAACCAGATGCACAAGGTGGTGCATCCATCTGGTGTTTGTTTGCAGAGGCTGGAGGCCATGGCACACCCCTTCTCTCTCTCTCTGACTCTCTCATAAATAAATAAATAAATAAATAAAATTTTTTAAAGGGCTGGAGAGATGGCTTAGGCATCAAGGCGCTTACCTATGAAGCCTAAGGACCCAGGTTCAATTCCCCAGTACCCACATAAGCCAGATGCACAAGGTAGCACTTGCATCTGGAGTTTGTTTGCAGTGGCTAGAGGTCCTGGTGTGCCCATTCTCTCTCCCTCTTTATCTGCCTCTCTCACTCTGTCTCAAATAAATAAATAAAATATTTTTTAAAAAATGTTAAAGATATTAAGGGATATTAGATTTTGTCAATGCTTCTGCCTTTATTGAGATGATCATTTGATTTTGTCCTTGAGTCCATTATGTGGTGTATGACATTTATCAATTTGCATATGTTGAACCATCCCTGCTACTCTATAATAAAACTAAATTGATCATGGTGAACGATCTTTTTGATATGTTCCAGTATTCAGCTTGTAAGTATTCTGTTGAGAACTTTTGTATCTATGTTCAACAGACAGATTGGTCTTTAATTTTGGGGGTTGTTTTTTATCTGGTTTTGGTGTGAGGGTAATACTGGCTTTAAATAATTTTTGTTGTTGTTTTTGAGGTAGGGTCTTGCACTCTAGCCTTGAGGCACACACTGAGTAGCCAGATGACATGTTGGTGAAGCTGCCTTATTGCAGTGTTAGCTGTCCCCTTTTTACTGGGTCCAGGTATTGCACCAGGTGGTGGTGTGTTTGATAAGTTCTCAGGCCTTCTTTTTCTGACATGATTTTTTGGTTTGGTTTGGTTTAGTTTGGTTTTTCGAGGTAGAGGTTTCACTCTAGCCCAGGCTAACCTGGAATTCACTCTGTAGTCTCAGGGTGGTCTCGAATTCACAGCGATCCTCCTACCTCAGCCTCCAAAGTGCTGGGATTAAAGGCGTGTGCCACCATGCCCGGCCTGAAGTGATTTTAATACATCCATGTGCTTCCATGTTCCCATTCTATCTTGATAGCCTTTTTTATAGTTTTTTTCACGATTTTTGTAATTTTTTTTATGAGAGAGAGAAAGAGAATTGGTGCACCAGGATCTCCAGCCACTGCAATTAAACTTCAGATGTGTGCGCCATCTTGTGCACACATATATACATGGGTATTAGGCAATTGCACTAAGGCTGGCAGACTTTGCAAATAAGTTCCTTTAACTGCTGAGTGATCTCCTTAGCTTGTAACATTTTAATTTTTTAATTTTTTTGAGGTAGGGTCTTGCCCTAGCCCAGGCCGACCTGGAATTTACTATATAGTCTCAGGCTGACCTTGAACTCACAGTGATCCTCCTATCTCAGCCTCCTGAGATAATGGCACCACGCCCAGCAACTTTTTTTTTTTTTTAAGGTAGGGTCTCACTCTAGTTCAGGCTGTCCTGGAATTCATTATGTAGTCTCAGGGTGGCCTTGAACTCACCGTGATCTTCCTACCTCTGCCTCCCAAGTGCTGGGATTAAAGGGCATGTGCCATACTCTGGGCCCAGCAACTATTTTTAAAAAACATTTTATTTATTTATTCATTTGAGAGAGAGGAGAGAGTGTACTGGGACCTCCAGCCACTACAAACAAACTCCAGATGCATGCATCACCTTGTACATCTGGTTTTATGTGGGTACTGGGGTATCTAACTCGGGTTCTTAGGTGTTGCAGGCAAGCGCCTTAACCACTGAGCCACTGAGCCATCTCTCCAGCCCAACTTTTTTTTCTTTTTTTTTTTTTTTTGAGTGAGGCAGGGTCACATGTAGCCCAAACTGGCTTCAAATTCATTATGGAACTGAGGGTGGCCTTGAAATCCAGTGCCTCGTTAGACAGTACTGTATCTACTGAGCTATATTCCTAGCTCCTAAAATTATTCTCTCTCAAACTCACAGTGATCCTCCTACCTCAGCCAAGGCTGACCTGGAATTCACTATGTAGTATCAGGGTGACCTCGAACATTTGGCAATCCTCCTACCTCTGCCTCCTGAGTGCTGGGATTAAAGGTGAGGGCCACCATGCCCAGCTTGGAATAAAACTATTAATCAGGGCTAGAGAAATGGCTCAGTGGATAAAGTCCTGAGTACTCAAGCCTGAGGACCCAAGTTCCATCCCTACACTTCACATAAAAAGCCAGAAGCCATGGCTGACTTCTATAATCCTCACATGCTGACTGCAAAATGGGAGACAGAGACAGAGAGAAGAGGACTTCCTAGAAGTTCAAGTAGGCACAGCAGAGCAAGATTCAGAGAACTCTGCCTCAAACAAGATAGAATGTCAAGGGCTGACTCAATTCAAAAGTCATCCTCTGACCTTCACATGCATGCAATGGCATGCATATGCCCATATGAACACATAATCACACACTTGAACACACACACACACACCCCTCAGGGTAATGGAAGGAACACTGCAAAATTTCTTTTTTAAAAATATATTTTATTTATTTATTTATTTGAGAGAGAGAGAGAGAATGGGCACACCAGGGCCTCTAGCCATTGCAAATGCATTCCAGATGCATGTGCCCCCCTTGGGCATCTGGTTTATGTGGGTCCTAGGGAATCAAACCGAGGTCCTTTGGCTTTGCCTTAACTACTAAGCCATCTCTCCAGCAACTGTCCCAGCTTCCATTTAGCTTGATCCCCACTGCTAAAGCAGTTGATGGGAACTGCAGTCCATGTATCCAGACCCACTCCTGGATCTCACCAGTACGGACTCCATGGTCATGCACCTCATCTCTGCAACTCAGCTCAACCACTGTATGTGCCTGGAGACACTCTGCAACTGGGTTCCTAAGATCTAACCACAGCAGAGACTGTGCATCTGTGTCTGTACCTGCCTCTACTTCAGTGAGGCGTTTGGAACTCCTTGAACTCAGCTGTTGCTTCTTTAATCCTTTTGTGACCTTTCTGCAGCCTACACACACATTTACTATGTGATGCATAATGTATGATCTAAAAGTTAATATTAGTGATTAAGATTCATCCTTGTTAATTTAAGTGTCTACCTTTAATCAAACAATTATTAGCCTTTTAACCAAATAAAATGTATTACTGAATAGAAAAGCAATTAAAATTGTCTCGGTGTGGTGGCATACATCTTTAATTCCAACATTCAGGAGACAGAGGTAAATGGACCGCTGTGAGTTTGAGGACTGTCTGGGACTACAAGAGTGAGTTCCAGGTCAGCCTGGGCTACAGTGAAACCATGCCTTGAGGGCTGGAGAGATGGCTTAGTGGTTAAGGTGCTTACCTGCAAAGTCTAAGGACCCAGGTTTGATTCCCCAGTACCCATGTAAGCCAGAGGCACAAGGTGGCACATGCATCTGGAATTTGTTTACAGTGGCTGGATGCCCTGGCATGCCCATTCTGTTTCTATTTGCCTCTCTCTCTTCTGTCTGCTTCTTTCTCTATCTCTCTCTCAAGAGAAAAAAAAGTGGGAGCGTCTGTGTACTGACACATAAGGAGACATGAGAGTTAACAGTTACAACTTGATGGACATTACCTTGAAACAGTAAATAACTCTTAGTGAACATTAAGGCTATTAATGAGATTTGCATTATTCACATGAAACCTTTTTTTTTTTTTTTTTTTTTGGTTTTGCAAGGTAGGGTCTCACTCTGGTCCAGGCTGACCTGGAATTAACTATGTAGTCTCAGGGTGGCCTCGAACTCTCGGCGATCCTCCTACCTCTGCCTCCTGAGTGCTGGGATTAAAGGCGTGCGCCACCACGCCCAGCTTGAAACCTTTTTTTATATTTTATTTATTTGAGAGAGAGACAGAGAAAGAGGTAGATAGAGAGAAAGAGAGAGAGAATAAACATGCCAGGGCCTCCAATCACTGCAAACAAAATACAGATGCACACACCACCTTGTGCATCTGGCTTACATGGGTCCTAGAGAATCGAACCTGGGTTTAGGCTTTGCAGACAAGCACCATAACTGCTAAGCCTTCTCTCCAGCCCCCACCCAACATTTTTTGTTTGTTTGTTTTTTCAAGGTAGGGTTGCACTCTAGACCAAGATGATCTGGTATGTACTATGTTATCTCAGGCTGGCCTCGAACTCACAGGGTTACTATCTCTACCTTCAAAGTGCTGGGATTAAAGGTGTGTGACACCAAGCCCAACAACATGAAAACTTTTTTTCCAATATTTTATTTATTTGTAAACAAAGAGAGAGAGAGAGAAATAAAAAGAGAGAGAGAGAGAGAGAAATAAAAAGAGAGAGAGAGAGAGAGAGAATGGGCACATCAGAGCCTCCAGGGACTGCAAACTCCAGATGCATGCACCACTTTGGCTTTATGTGGGTACTGGAGAATTGAACTTGGGTTGTTAGGCTTTGCAGACAAGCACCTTATCTGATGAGCCATCTCTCCAGCACCCATGAAAACTTTTTTTTGTTTGTTTTTTTGAGGTAGGGTTTCACTCTAGCCCAAGCTGACCTGGAATTCACTATGTAGTCTCAGGGTGGCCTTGAACTCACAGCAATCCTCCTATCTCTGCCTCTCGAGTGCTGGGATTAAAGACGTGCACCACCGGGCTGGAGAGATGGATTAGCAGTTAAGGCGCATGCCTGCAAAGCCCAAGGACCCCAGTTTGATTCTCCAGGTCCCACGTAAGCCAGATGCACATGGTAGCGCATGTGTCTGGAGTTCGTTTGCAGTGGCTAGAGGCCCTGGCATGCCCATTCTCACTCATTCACTCTTTCTCCCTCTCTCTGTCTCTAATAAATAAAAATAAAATCTAAAAGACATGTACCACCAAGCCTGGCTCCATGAAAACTTTTTTTTTTTTTTTTTTTTTGTTTTGCAAGGTAGGGTCTCACTCTGGTCCAGGCTGACCTGGAATTCACTATGTAGTCTCAGGGTGGCCTCGAACTCTCGGCAATCCTCCTACCTCTGCCTCCCGAGTGCTGGGATTAAAGGCGTGAGCCACCACACCCGGCTTCCATGAAAACTTTTGATGACTTCTGTGGAACACAGGAATAGAAATGAGCATATTGTGACTTCTGGTTAAGATGGCAGCATTGTAACCATGCCAAAGCAGTCTGGGGGTGGTGGATAAGCAGAAAAGCAGCATAATATTCTACTGAAAAGTGACGGTGTATAAGGAATTATCAACCACAGCAGAGATGCAGGAGAGACCCAGAGCATCTAGCAACCACACAACCAGCCAGAATTGGCTCCCACCAAGGCACTGGTGGTCCTGGTCAGCTGGAAAGAATTGTGCACACACCCAGCCATGCCTGAGCCACAGGACCAGAACCACCACTCACACCAACCTCCTCACAAAGTCGAGAAACCTGAAGAGAACACAGCAGGGACCAGCTGAGCAGCTCCTAAAGAAGAAGATGGGAAGAAATAATAAAGATTAGGGTAGAAATTAATGAAATGCAAACCAAAAAACAATACAAAGAATCAGTGAAACAAAGAGCTTTGAAAGGATAAACAAGATTGATAAAACCTTAGCAAATCTGACCCAAAGAGAGAAGAGACACAAATTAATAAAATTTGAGATGGAAAAGACACCATTACAACAGATACGAATGAAATTCCAAATAGCATAAAGACATACTTTAAGAACATATACTCCACTAAGTATGAAAATATGAAAGAAATGGATGACTTCCTTGATTTATATGACCTACCAAAATTAAGTCAATATGACATAAATCATTTAAACAGACCTATAGCAAGAACAGAGCTCCAAGGAGTTATAAAAAAATCTCCAAACTAGCTGGGCATGGTGGCACATGCCTTTAAGGCCAGGACTCAGGAGGTGAGGTAGGAGGATCACCATGAGTTCAAGGCCACCCTGAAACTACATAACTACATAGTGAATTTTAAGTCAGCCTGAGCAAGTGTGAGACCATACCTCAAACAAACAAAAATCTTCAAACTAAAAAATGTCCGTGCTTATATGGATTCACAGGTGAATTTTATCAGATTTTCATGAAAGAACTAATACCAGTGCTTCTCAAACTTTTCCATAAAATAGAAAAGGACTAGAGTGAAACCCTACCTCAAAAAAAAAAATCCATAAAATAGAAAAGGAAGAAATACTACCAAACTCCTTCTATAAACCCAGCAATACCCTGATGCCAAGATCAGACAAAGACAGTACAAAAAAACAGAAAATTACAGACCAATCTCCCTCATGAACATAGATGCAAAATACTGGCAGACAGAATACAAGAATATATCAAAAAGATCATTCAAGCTAGGTGCGGCACACACCTTTAATCTCAGCACTTGGGAGGCAGAGATAGGAGGACTGTCATGAGTTTGAGGCCACCCTGAGACTACATAGTGAATACCTGGTCAGCCTGGGCTAGGACAAAACCCTATCTCAAGAAAAAAAAAAAAAAAAAAAAAAGATCATTCACCCTGACCAAGTAGGCTTTATCCCAGAGATGCAAGGGTGGTTCAACATATGCAAATCAATTAATGTAATACACTATATAAATGGACTGAAGGACAAAAATCACATGATCATTTCAATAGATGAACAGAAGCCAACATCCCTTCATGGTAAAAGTCCTAAAGAAACTGGGACTAGAAAGAACATATCTCAACATAATAAAGGATATTTATGACAAACCTATAGCCAACATAATAATAAACGGGGGAAAACATGAAGCTTTTCCACTAACATCAGGAACAAGTCAGGTGTCCACTGTCCCTACTTTTATTTAATGTAGTACTAGAAGTATTAGCTATCATAATAAAGTAAGAGACACATATAAAAGACACATATAAAAAGGATACAAATTGGAAAGAAGAGATCAAATTATCATTATTTGTAGATGATATGATTCTATACATAAAAGTCCCTAAATGCTCTACCAGCAAGCTGTTAGAGCCAATAAACACTTTTAGGAATGTAGCAGGATACAAAATAAACACATAGCAATCAAACATTCTAACAGCAAACATGCTGAGGATAAAATCAAGGAAACACTCCCACACACAATTGCCTCAAAATAAAATAAATTAATTAATGAAGTACCTTGGATTAAACCTAGCCAAGGAAGTGAAAGATCTCTACAATGAAAACTTTAAAACATTCAAGAGAGAAATTACAGAAGAGACTAGGAAATGGACAGATATCCCATGTTCTTGGATTGGAAGTATCAATATTGTGAAAATGTCAATCTTACCAAAAGCAATCTCCACATTTAATGCAATCCCCATCAAAATTCCAATGGCATTCTTCACAGAAATAGAAAAAAAAATCCTAAATTTCATTTAGAAGCACAAAAAACTTTGAATAGCCAAAACAATTTTGAGCAACAAAATAAAGCTGGTGGAAAAATAAATAAATAAAGCTGGTGGTATTGCCATGCCTAATTTTAAGATATATTACAGAGGGCTGGAGAGATGAGCTTAGCAGTTAAGGCGCTTGCCTGTGAAGCCTAAAAACCCATGTTCAACTCTCCAGGTCCCATGTAAAGCAACACACAAAGGTGAGGTAAATACAAGGTTGCATATGACCAATAGGTGGAGCAAGCACCTGGAGTTTGATTTCAGTGGCTGAGGCCCTGGGATGCCAATTCTCTTTCTCTCTGTGTGTCTCACCAACCGTGGTGGTGCATGCCTTTAATCTCACCACTCAGGAGGCATACAGGACCCAGATGTAAATCCAGATAGCTACATCCATCTGATTTTCAACATAAATGCCAAAAACAATCATTGTAGAAAAGACAGCCTCTTCAACAAATGGTGCTGGGGAAACTGGCTATCTATAAGTAGAAAGATGAAAATAGATCCTTATCTCTCTCCATGCACAAGAATCAAGTCCAAGGGGATCGAAGACCTGAATATCAGAACAGAAACTCTGAGACTGATGGAGGAAAAAGTAGGGGAAACCCTTCAACATATTGGTCTTGGCAACGACTTTCTGAGTATAACTCTAATTGCTCAGGAAATAAAACAACTAATCAACCACTAGGAACTCATGAAATTAAAAAGCTTTTGTAGAGCTGGAGAGATGGCTTAGCGGTTAAGGCGCCTGCCTACTAAGCCTAAGAATGCTGGTTCCAATCTCCAGGTCCCATGTTTAGCCAGATGCAGTGACACAAGGGCGCAATGCCGCACTTGACCACAAGGGGGCACATGCATCTGGATTTTGTTCACAGCCGCTGAGAGGCTGCTGGCGCACCCATCTCTATCTGTCTTCCTCTCCCTCTCTCTCTGTCTCTCTCTGTGTCTCTCTCCAAATAAATAAATAAATAAATAAATAAATAAATAAATAAATAAATAAAATTTAAAAAATAAAAAGCTTTTGTACAGCAAAGGACACACTGTGAATACAGCAAAGAGGCAACCTACAAAATTGGAGAAAAATATTTGCCAGCTATACATCTGACAGAGGATTAATATCCAGAATATACAAAGAACTCAAAAAACTAAATAATAAGAAATCAGCAGGGCATGGTGTCACACGCCTTTAATCCCAGCACTCAGGAGCCAGAGGTAGGTGGATCACTGTGAGTTTGAGGCTACCCTGAGACTACATAGTGAATCCCAGGTCTGCTTGGACTAGAGTGAGACCCTACCTTGAAACCCTCCCCCCCGCAAAAGAAACCAAACAACTCAATCAAAAAATGGGCTATGGAAGCCGGGCATAGTGGTGCATGCCTTTAATCCCAGCACTCAGGAGGCAGAGGTAAGAGGATCACTGTGAGTTTAAGGCCACCCTGACAATACAGAGTAAATTCCAGATCAGCCTATACTACAGTGAGACCCTACCTTGAAACACCCCCTAAAAAAGGGGGGGCTATGGAGCAGGGCATGGTGGCACACACCTTTAATGCCAGCCCTTGGGAAGCAGAGGTAGGAGGATTGCCATGAGTTTGAGGCCACCCTGAGACTACAGAGTGAATTCCAGGTCAGCATGGGCTAGAGAGAGACCCTACCTAAAAAAAAAAAAAAAAAAAAAAAAAAAAAAAAAGTGCTATAGAATTAAATAGAGAATTCCCAAAAGAAGAGATGCAGATGGCCAATAAACATCTAAAAACGTGTTCTACATCCTTAGCCATCAGGCAAGGCAAATTAAAACTACTTTGAGGGCAGGAGAGATTACTTAATGATTAAGGCTCTTGTCTGCAAAGCCTAAGGACCCATGTTCAACTCTCCAGATCCCACGTAAACCAGACAAACAAAGGTGGAGCAAGCACAAGGTTGCACATGCCCACTCAGTGGTACAAGTATCTGGAGTTCAATTGCGTTGGCTGAGGCCCTGGCACACCAATTCTCTCTCTCTCTCTCTCTCTCTTTGTCTCACTCTCACTCTTTCTAAAAAAGGAAAAAACTACTTTGACATTCCATCTCATTCCTGTCAGAATGGTTATCATCAAGAATACGAATGACAAGCCGGAGGTGGTGGTGCACACCTTTAATCCCAGCACTCAAGAGGCAGTGGTAGGCGAATCTCCATGAGTTCGAGGCCACCCTGAGGATACATAGTGAATTCCAGGTCAGCCTAGACTAGAGCGAGACCCTACCTCCAAAAACCAAAAGAAAAAAAAAAATACAAATGACAAGGTTGTACAAAAAGAGGAACCCTTCTCCACTGTTAGTGGGGATATAAACTGGTCCAGCCATTGTGGAAATCAGTGTGGAGGTTCCTGAGACAACTAAAAATAGATTTACCATATGACCCACATATATCTTTCCTAGGCTAAGGAGTTCAAGGCCACCCTGAGACTACATAGTAAATTCCAGGTCAGCCTGGACTAGAGTGAAACCCTACCTCGAAAAATCAAAAAATAAAAAATAAAAAATAATGGATCTAAAAAGGATTATACTAAGTGGGGTAACTCAGGCCCAAAAAGCCAAATGCCACATTTTCTCTCATATGTGGTTCCTGGCTACAAATGTTTAGAGTTGTATGTGAGTTGGAGTAAAAATCAGTAGCAGAGGTCAGAGAGCTAGAAAAGGTCTATAATGGAGGAAGGAGTGGGGAGGATTTAAGGAGAGGGTATTGTATATATATAACTAGATGAACAGATTACTGGGGGTACAATGGCCTAAGTGAGGTCAGGGGAAGGGATTGAGTAAAGGAAGGGTGGGAGGAGGATTAATCCAAATTTAAGATGTTATGAATAAGCCATATGGAAACGTACTTTTTTGGAAAATGACACACCTAGAAGCTATAGATTGTTACCTTCCAGTGAATTGTTGGCCAGAGAGTTCCCTGATGCTCCCAAAACATTACAGCTCATTGCCAAGACTCTTGGTTTTCCACCAGAAATAGGCGGTAAGACCCTATTGCTGAAGACTCCACATGCTTGGGCTGCAAGGTCACTGAGAAATCAAGCTGAGCTGTGAACCAGCTGACAGAGAGTGGGAAAAGCTACACAGCATATAGCACTATAGGAGAAAGAAGTCATCAGCAATGATAAATAATAGTGGGCAATGCAAGTCTTAAAACTGGCCAGCCAGGCCAAATGAGCCAATAGAGGCATGTCTGTTATGAGGGAAACCAACTGTTCTCTAATTGGACCGGAGGCCCACTCCACGGTAGGGAATACATGCCTAGTACCGAAAAAGCTAGTCAAAAGACTATGTGAGGGGAAGGTCACGACTCCTAGGGGTGTAACACCTGCTGTTGTCTGGCTAAGTGCATCTGTTATGCTCATCAAGCTGCTCAGTAAGCACTTTTCTTAATGTTCATACCCATATATTAATACTACTTTCACTGTTGGTTAGGGACACTTCTCCTTTCAGATGGCAGTGACCACTGGGATGACTCAAGAGGGCCATAGTGCTGAGAAGTGACAGTGGAGGGCTCAGCACTGAGACATGTCTATCATACCTTCCAAGGCTCAGGATCCATTGCGGAAGAGGTGGTGGAAAGAACGTAAGAGCCAGAAGCACAAGGTGACACATGCATCTGGAGTTCATTTGCAGTGGCTAGAGGCCCTGGTGAGCCCATTCTCTCTCTTGAAAGAAAGAAAGAAAGAAAGAAAGAAAGAAAGAAAGAAAGAAAGAAAGAAAGAAAGAAAGGAAGAAAGGAAGAAAGAAAGGAGAGAGAGAGAGAAAGTAAGAAAGAAAGAAAGAAAGAAAGAAAGAAAGAAAGAAAGAAAAGAAGAGAAAAGAGAGAGAGAAAGAGAGAGAAAAAATAAAGAAAGAAAGAAAGAAAGAAAGAAAGAAAGAAAGAAAGAAAGAAAATTACATATATATGTATACACATACACACAGATTGGATGGAATTCCCACTGACTTCTGTGGGTTTTATTTTTATCTTTATTTCGTCTTTTTATTTATTTGAGAGAAAGAGAGAGAATGGGCACACCAGGGCCTCCAGCTACTGCAAATGAACTCCAGATGTATGTGCCACCTTATGCATCTGGCTTACGTGGGTCCTGGAAAGTAGAACCCGGGATCCTCTGGCTTTGCAGGCAAACACCTTAACTCTCCAGCCCCCACCCCCACTGACTTTTTTTTTGAGGTAGGGTCTCACTTTAGCTCAGGCTGACCTGGAATTCACTATGTAGTCTCAGGGTGGCCTCGAACTCACAGCGATCCTCCTACCTCTGCCTCCCGAGTGCTGGGATTAAAGTATTGGGACTTTTTTTTTTTTTTTTTTTTTTTTTGTTTTTCGAAGGGTTTCATGGCTGACCTGGAATTCACTATGGAGTCACAGGGTGGCCTCGAACTCATAATGATCCTCCTACCTCTGCCTCCCGGGAGCCCCACTGACTTTGATGAGACACAGGAGTGCTGCCAGCCAGGGCCTTGAACACGGGTCGTGAGCACTCTTAGCCATGGGAGGTTGACTACTACTCAGGAGCAGATGCAAGAACTTTTGTTTGCAGTGTTGCTTGGCAACCAGGGTTCTGCTAACTGTGTTGTTTTGTTGGCTGTCAGGCACTAAAGCCCTGAGCTCTCTGTGGAAACCTAGGGGCTGGAGGGACCTGGTTTTCATGAAGACCTAATACTGGGTTGCGGGGAGGGGAGAGGACAGGAGCCACCAGATGCCTCGTCATGAAGAAGGTCCTCGGCTACAGGATGTGGCAAAGACGCCCATGGGCTTCTGTGATGGCCAGCCAAGGATCCTCAAAAGAGACCTCTGAGATCTTTCTAGCTCTTGCTGCTTTCTCATGTGATGGTGTGAGCCAGCTTCCTGCCGGCGCCATGCTGTCCCCACCTCGATAAAGCTGCCCTCAGCTCTGTAAACCAGGAAGCATCCACTATGGCCTCTGCCTCGCTCGGGCTCTCTGCCTGCAAGCCAGGCCTTGTGTCAGCCCTGGCAAAGAAGCTGAGCTCAGTGTCCTTTGCCTCCCGTGGCGCAGGTGGCAGGGACCCAGGCCTGGTGGATGACCGCAGAGCAAACCAGACCATTAGCCAGGCTTGGCTGCAGCTCTCATCTTGGAACAGCTGAAGAGCCTTTGGCAGGGACCCCTGAGACTGGAAGTGTGTATAATTTTGTTAATATTTTATTATTTATTTATTTATTTGGAGAGAAAGAGAAAGAGGCAGATAGAAAGAGAAAATGGGCATGCCAGGGCCTCTTAGCCACTGCAAACAAACTCCAGACACATGTGCCACCTTGTGCATCTGGCTTTACAAGGGTACTGGGGAATTGAACCTGGGTCCTTTGGCTTCATGGGCAAACACTTTAATGTCTAACCCATCTCTCCAGCCCAGGTGTGGATATTTTTATGTCAACACATCCGGATAAACAATATTGGAATCTTAGTCTGACAAGGAACAAGAACCAATGATGAAATGATCAGAGGCAGAGTGTGGGCCAATCAGGGATGCTGGAAGCAGGTGCTGACAGGATTGTTCCTCAGATGGTGGATCCACAGCTAAACCACATCTGGGCTCAGATCCAGTGAGCAGCTCAGGAGTTCCTAGCAGTATCAGCACCCCTCCAGAGCCAAGAGCCTGGACCTTCCTGCCTGGTCCCAAGATGCCATCTAAGAACATGCCTGACATCTTTGGAAAGGTCCGTTGAACTAATGGAATGGATTTCTGTTTCGTCAGTGTATCACTGGAGATCCACCTGCAGAAGAAGGACATTAGATCCATCTCTCCCTTTACAAATATCAAGTCAAAGGCCAAGTACGGTGGCATATGCCATTAATCCCAGCACTAGGGAGGCAGCAGTAAGAGGATCACTGTGGCAGGCTGGAGAACTGGCTTAGTAGTGAAGGTGCTTGCCTGTGAAACCTAAGGACCCAGGCTCAATACCCCAGGACCTAAGGTAAGCCAGATGCACAAGGTGGTGCATGTGTCTGGACTTCATTTGCAGTGGCTAGGGGCCCTGGTGTGCCCATTCTCTTTCTACCTGCCTCTGTCTCTCTTAAATAAATAAATAAAATATTTTTAAAAATAGGCCAGGAGCTGGATGTTGTGGCACACAGCTTTAATCCCAGCACTTGGGAGACAGAGGTAAGAGAATCACTGTGAGTTTGAGGCCACCCTGAGACGACATACTGAATTCCAGGTCAGCCTGGGCTAGAGTGAGACTCTATCCCTGGGTGTGTGTGGGGGGGAACCTTCACTTTTTGAGCCGGGCATGGTGGCACATGTCTTTAATCCTAGCATTCAGGAGGCAGAGGAAGAGGGATCACCATGAGTTCAAGGCCACCCTGAGAATACAGAGTGAATTCCAGGTCAGCCTGGACTAGAGTGAAACCCTACCTCGAAAAATCAACAACAACAAAAAAATAGTCCAAGAATCAACAAATGGAACAGCATGAAGTTATTTCTGCACATCCTGGGCATGATGGCCATTCTTTTAAATCCCGGCACTTGGGAAGCTGAGATAAGAGGACTGTCATAAGTTTGAGACCAGTTCCAGGCCAGCTTGAGCTACAGTGAGTCCATGCCTTCAAAAAACCAAGACAGAGCCGGGCGCGGTGGCGCACGCCTTTAATCCCAGCACTCGGAAGGCAGAGGTAGGAGGATCGCCGAGAGTTCGAGGCCACCCTGAGACTACATAGTTAATTCCAGGTCAGCCTGGACCAGAGTGAGACCCTACCTCGCAAAACCAAAAAAAAAAAAAAAAGAAACCAAGACAGACCAAAGTTGATGTGACAGCATCTGAAAATCCAGTGGCGTGAGAAGCAAGAGACTCTTGACTATCTATCATTTTTTTTGGTATTCATAGGGTCTTGAAAGACCCTGTGTATAGCTATAATGACATATTAGGCACTGGAGAAATACACATTTGGTTTTAAATTTTTTTAATATTTTAATTTTTTTATTTATTTGAGAGAGAAAAAGAGGGAGAGATAGAGAAAGAGGAAGAGAGAGAGAATGGGCCAAGGCCTCCAGCCACTGCAAACAAACTCCAGGTGTATGCACCACCTTGTGCATCTGGCTTACATGGGTACTGAGGAATTGAGCCTGGGTCATTGGGCTTTGCAGGCAAGCACCTTAACCTCTAAGTATTCCTTTCAATTTTTATTTTTTGCATTTTCAAATACAATTTGTTTTTGTTGATTCCCATCTCACTCCATCTTTCCCCTCTCCCATTCCTCTCCCATATAATTTTCTTCCTGTTTACATCACATTTATCTTTTTGCCCATTCTTCCCCCTCTTCCAGCTAATTTTTCTTTTATTTTTAATTTTTTTAACTTTTTAAATTTTAATTAATTTATTTAGAGAGTGAGAGAGAAAGAGGCAGAGAGCGAGAAAGAACGAGAGAAAGAGAATGGGTGTGCCAGATGTAATTTTGGGCTGAAAAGACGGTGGTTTAATGTCAAAATTGTGTGTCTTAGGTTATATATTTTTCTAATATCAAATGTAACTGGTGGATACTTTTTAATTCACTTAAAATTGGTTTATGAGCCAATCATATTTCATGAAGTTTTTAAGATTTTTTTTTTGAGTTTCACTCTAGCCCAGGCTGACCTGGAATTCACCATGTAGTCTCACGGTGGCCTCAAACTCTTGGCAATTCTCCCAAGTGCTGAGATTAAAAGCATGCACTACCATGCCCTGCTAAGATTATATTTTTAAACTTTTCATATATTTGTATTATATATAAATCATATTCCATCTGAACACTTTCTCATCCCTGTTCTTGTAGTTTAGTTTCATTTATCTCCCATGAAGTGTACATCAAAGATTTTTTTGTTATTGTTGGTTTTTCAAGATAAGGGTCTCACTGTAGCCCAGGCTGACTTGGAATTCACAGTGATCCTCCTACCTCTTGCTTCCTGAGAGCTGGGATTAAAGGCGTGCATCACCATCCCCAGTTACACCAAAGATTTCAAGAAATGAAAACCATAAACAAAAAAAATCAGGGGGCTGAGGATATGGCTCAGTAGTTAAGGTGCTTGCTTGCAATGTCTGACAGCCCAGGTTCAACACCCTAGTACCCACATAAAGCCAGATGCACAAAGTGGTGCATGTGTCTGGAGTTCGATTGCAGTGGCTAGAGGCTCTGGCATGCCCATTGTCTCCGTCTCTCTCTCTCTCTCTGTTTGCAAATAATACATATTAAAAAAAGAAAGAAATCAGGAATGGAGAGATGGCTCAGCAGTTAAAGCGCTTCCCCATAAAGTAGCACATGCGTCTGGAGTTCTTTTGCAATGGTAAGAGGCCCTGGCATGCTCATATTCTCTCTCTCTCTGTCCCTCGGGTGTGGGGTGTGGTTGTGCACGCCTTTAATCACAGCACTTGGAAGGAAGAGGTAGGAGAATCACAGTGAGTTGGAGGCCAGCCTGAGACTACATAGTGAATTCCAGGTCAGCCTGGGCTAGAGCAAGAACCTACCTCCAAAAAAAAAAAAGAAAGAGAAAGAAAGCAAGGAAGGAAGGAAGGAAGGGAGGGAGGGAGGGAAGGAGGGAGGGAGGGAGGGAAGAGAGAGAGAGAGAGAAAAGAAATGAAATCCTGGGCTGGAGGGATGGCTTACTGGTTAGGGCATTTGCCTGCGAAACCTAAGGACCTAGGTCCATCCCCAGTACCCACATAAACCACGTAAGCACAAGGTGGTATATGTATCTGGAGTTTGTTTGCAGTAGCTGGATGCCCTGGTGTGCCCATTTTCTCTCTCTCTCTCTATCTGATTCTCTCTCAAATAAATAAATAATTTTTTTTTTTTAAAGAAGCCAGACCTAGTGGTGCAGGCCTTTAATCCCAGCACTTGGGTGGCAGAGGTAGGAGGATCAATCACTGTGAGTTCAAGGCCACTCTGAGACTACATAGTGAATTCCAGGTCAGCCTGGGATAGAGTGAGACCCTATTAAAAAAAAAAAAAAACGCCAGGTGTGGTGGCGCATGCCTTTAATCCCAGCACTCGGGAGGCAGAGGTAGGAAGATTGCTGAGAGTTTGAGGCCACCCTGAGACTACATAGTGAATTCCAGGTCAGCCTGAGCTAGAGTGAGACCCTACCTCGAAAAAAAAAAAAAAAAAAAAAAGAAATGAAGTCCTAACAATAGTCATGTGTCAGTGCACTGAAGAATAACTTTATAAACTATCATTCTTACCATGAATATTAATGATCATCAGTTCATGAATATGTGAATTATGACCTTTGATAAGTGAATTATGAATCTCTCTGAAATTTTATGGCTAATTTATGCTGTCCAAATTACACCATGAAGGAATGAATATGATGAGTTCTTATGGCATTCTCATTTGAATGACTAAAATAATCTGATTAATATACATACTGATCAATCCAACGATAGCTTTAACAGATAAACTGTCGTCTTACGTCATGATTTCGTCCTGTCATTACAGAGCCCATTTCTCTTCATCAACTAGGAATGTCATATTGACAAGGGTGCCTTTTCTACTTAGTAATGTTCATTTTGCATCATAACATTATTTAGGAAAAAACTTCAAATTTAACCACATTTATAGTTTATTTAATTAATTAATTAATTTTTTTATTTATTTGAGAGGAGGGGAGAGAGAGAGAGAGAGAATGGACACACCAGGGCCTCCAGCCACCCCAAACAAACTCCAGACCCATGTGCCTGCCACCTTGTGCATCTGGCTTGTGCATCTGGAATGGAACCTGGGTCCTTTGGCTTTGCAGGCTAACGCCTTAAGTGCTAAGCCATCTCTCCAGTCTACATCATAGTTTTTACCAAGTAGATTTCTACAGTGTTTCTCTCCTTAGTAGCCCAAAAGCAAAGAAAAGGGGCAATAGGCTACCAAATCCCCAAATAGAAATAGCCAGTCCCACTGGTCCCCGTAGAGTTATTTTCCACAAGAATTTTCATGAATGTAAGGTCAATGTCACATTTCTTTCTTTCTTTCTTTCTTCTTTTTTTCAGAGGTAGGGTCTTGTTCTAGCCCAGGCTGACCTGGAATTCACTATGTATTCTCAGGGTGGCCTCAAACTCACAGCAATCCTCCTACCTCTGCCTCGCGAGTGCTGGGATTAAGCGTCTTATCACTCCCTGCTCAATATCACATTTCTATATAAATGATTTAGAGTCTTCTACAGAATATCCTTAGTCAAAGGCAATCAATTTATTTTATCATGCCTCACTAACTTCGTACTGTGATTATATTTGCTGTTTCCAAACTCATGGAGCCTTCCACTGAAAAGACAGAATCTATTTCAAAGAAACCAACAGCAATGAAGGATGAGAAATTAGAAACAGGTGACTTTGTGGATCTTTAAATTAGATTGTTACTTTTTAAAAATATTTTATTTTTATTTATTTATTTGAGACAGAGGCAGAGAGAGAGGGGAAAAAGAATGGGCACTCCAGGGCTCCCAGCTGCTGCAAACAAATTCCAGGCGTATGTGCCACCTTGTGCATATGGCTTATGTGGGTCCTAGGACTCAAATCTGGGTCCTTCAAACTTGCAGGCAAGCACCTAACTGCTAAGCCATCTCTCCAGCCCTGTTAATTTCTTTTTATATGTTTTGCTATTTAAACTTTTTTTTTTTCGAGGTAGGGTCTCGCTCTGGCCCAGGCTGGATTCACTATGTAGTCTCAGGGTGACCTTAGACTCACAGCAATCCTCCTACCTCTGCCTCCCATGTGCTGGGATTAAAGGGTACACCATCATGCCCAGCACTATTTAAATTTTTGGTTTTGTTTTGTTTTGTTTTTCTCTCAAAAGAAATTTTTAAAAAGTAGGGCTGGAGAGATGGCATAGTGGTTAAGGCACACGCCTGCAAAGCCCTAAAGACTCAGGTTCGATTCTCCAGGTCCCACATAAGCCAGATACACATGGTGGCGCATGTGTCTGGAGTTTGTTTGCAGTGGCTAGAGGCCCTGGTGTGCCCATTCTCACTCTCTCTCTTTCTCCCTCTCTCTGTCTCAAATAAATAAATAAATAAATCTTTAAATAAAATAAAATAGGCCAGTCATGTGTCAGTGCACTGAAGAATAACTTTATAAACTATCATTCTTACCATGAATATTAATGATCATCAGTTCATGAATATGTGAATTATGACCTTTGATAAGTGAATTATGAATCTCTCTGAAATTTTATGGCTAATTTATGCTGTCCAAATTACACCATGAAGGAATGAATATGATGAGTTCTTATGGCATTCTCATTTGAATGACTAAAATATCTCATTAATATACATACTGATCAATCCAACGATAGCTTTAACAGATAAACTGTCGTCTTACGTCATGATTTCGTCCTGTCATTACAGAGCCCATTTCTCTTCATCAACTAGGAATGTCATATTGACAAGGGTGCCTTTTCTACTTAGTAATGTTCATTTTGCATCATAACATTATTTAGGAAAAAACTTCAAATTTAACCACATTTATAGTTTAATTAATTAATTAATTTTTTTATTTATTTGAGAGGAGGGGAGAGAGAGAGAGAGAGAATGGACACACCAGGGCCTCCAGCCACCCCAAACAAACTCCAGACCCATGTGCCTGCCACCTTGTGCATCTGGCTTACATAGGTCCTGGGGAATGGAACCTGGGTCCTTTGGCTTTGCAGGCTAACGCCTTAAGTGCTAAGCCATCTCTCCAGTCTACATCATAGTTTTTACCAAGTAGATTTCTACAGTGTTTCTCTCCTTAGTAGCCCAAAAGCAAAGAAAAGGGGCAATAGGCTACCAAATCCCCAAATAGAAATAGCCAGTCCCACTGGTCCCTGTAGAGTTATTTTCCACAAGAATTTTCATGAATGTAAGGTCAATGTCACATTTCTTTCTTTCTTTCTTTCTTTCTTCTTTTTTTCAGAGGTAGGGTCTTGTTCTAGCCCAGGCTGACCTGGAATTCACTATGTATTCTCAGGGTGGCCTCAAACTCACAGCAAACCTCCTACCTCTGCCTCGCGAGTGCTGGGATTAAAGGCGTGCGCCATCACTCCCTGCTCAATATCACATTTCTATATAAATGATTTAGAGTCTTCTACAGAATATCCTTAGTCAAAGGCAATCAATTTATTTTATCATGCCTCACTAACTTCGTACTGTGATTATATTTGCTGTTTCCAAACTCATGGAGCCTTCCACTGAAAAGACAGAATCTATTTCAAAGAAACCAACAGCAATGAAGGATGAGAAATTAGAAACAGGTGACTTTGTGGATCTTTAAATTAGATTGTTACTTTTTAAAAAATATTTTATTTTTATTTATTTATTTGAGACAGAGGCAGAGAGAGAGGGGGAAAAAGAATGGGCACTCCAGGGCTCCCAGCTGCTGCAAACAAATTCCAGACGTATGTGCCACCTTGTGCATATGGCTTATGTGGGTCCTAGGACTCAAATCTGGGTCCTTCGAACTTGCAGGCAAGCACCCTAACTGCTAAGCCATCTCTCCAGCCCTGTTAATTTCTTTTTTATATGTTTGCTATTTAAACTTTTTTTTCGAGGTAGGGTCTCGCTCTAGCCCAGGCTGGATTCACTATGTAGTCTCAGGGTGACCTTAGACTCACAGCAATCTTCCTACCTCTGCCTCCCATGTGCTGGGATTAAAGGGGTACACCATCATGCCCAGCACTATTTAAATTTTTTGGTTTTTGTTTTGTTTTGTTTTTCTCATAAAAGAAATTTTTAAAAAGTAGGGCTGGAGAGATGGCATAGCGGTTAAGGCACACGCCTGCAAAGCCTAAAGACTCAGGTTCGATTCTCCAGGTCCCACATAAGCCAGATACACATGGTGGCGCATGTGTCTGGAGTTTGTTTGCAGTGGCTAGAGGCCCTGGTGTGCCCATTCTCACTCTCTCTCTTTCTCCCTCTCTCTGTCTCAAATAAATAAATAAATAAATCTTTAAATAAAATAAAATAGGCCAGGCATGGTGGCACACGCCTTTAATCCCAGCACTTGGGAGGCAGAGGTGGGAGGATTGCCATGAGTTCAAGGCTACCCTGAGACTACATAGTGAATTCCAGGTCAGCATGGGTTAGAGTAACCTACCTCGAAAAACCAAAAACAAACAAACAAATAAATAAATAAAAAAAAAAATAAGAAGTGAGAGCAGCATTAATACATGGGTATGAACGTTAAGGAAAGTGAGGAAAGTGCTTACAGGGCAGTTTGGTGAGCATACTATATGCATTTAGCCAGACAAGACCAGGTGTTACACTCCTAGGGCTCATGACCTCCCCCACCATAGGCTTTTGATTAGGTTTTCAGTACCAGGCATGTATCACCTCCTTCCCATGGAGCAGGCCTCCAGTCCAATTAGAGAGAGGTTGATTTCCCCCATAACAGACACGCTACTATGGCACCCACTTGGTCATTGGGCCTGGTTGGCCAAACTTAAGGCTTGCAGTGTCCACTGTTTTCACCACTGATGACTTCTCTCTCTTATGGAGCTGTATGCAGTGTAGCTTTGTCCAGCTTTCTGTCAGCTAGTCTACAAAGAGGAGGTTTTTAGCTCAGCTCCAGCTTGAATGCTCAGTGACCTTGTAGCCCAAGCATGTGGAGTCTTCAGCAATAGAGTCTTACTAGATGGTTTCTGGTGGGAAACCAAGAACCTTGGCAATGGTCTGTAATATTTTGGGGGCATCAGGGGCCTCCCTGGCCAACAACTCACTGGAAGGTATCCCTTCTCTGGCACTGAAATTTTTCTAGTAACAGTCTATGGCTTCTGGGTGTGCCAAAAAAAAGTAGGTTTCCATATGACTTATTTACACCCTCTTAGATTTTGATTAACCCTTCCTTCACCCTTCTTTTACTCAATCTCTTCCCATGACCTCACTTAGGCCATTGCACCCTCAGTAATTTGTTTATCTACTTACATACATACACCTCCTTAAGTCCTCCCCTCTCCTCCATCCCCTATAGCCCCTTTCTAGTTAACTGGCCTCTGCTTCTGATTTTTACTCCAACTCACATATAAGAGAAATATTTTAAAAAGAGCCAGGTGAGGCAGAGGTAGGAGGATCTCTCTGAGTTTGAGGCCAGCCTGAGACTACCTCAAAAAAAAAAAAAAATCAGTTACCCTTGGATAGACAACAATGAGGAGTTTGTACTGAAGCTGAGGACAGGACAGTAGTTAGTAAGAGTAGAAATCTGTATTTAGTTGAGAACTTTTTTTTTAATTAGTTTTTTTTTATTTATTTGAGAGAGAGGAGAGAGAGAGAGAGAGAGAAAACGTGTGACCAGGGCCTCCAGCCACTTCAAACGAACTCCAGACACATGTGCCACCCTGTGCATCTGGCTTATGTGGGTCCTGGGGAATTGAACCGAGGTCCTTTGGCTTTGCAGGCAAATGCCTTAACCACTAAGCCATTTCTCCAGCCCTAGTTGAGAACTTTTTAAAGTGACAGTTAAACTGCCAACTGTAGGACAGGAGGCCATAAGGACAAAGCTAACAGTGGCTCATCATTTGACTATGAATACTCAAGATTACAGGAAAGCTGGAGGTGATATGACCATTCATATCACAGTACTTTTAAAAATATTTATTTGTTTATTAGAGACAGACACACACACACACACAGAGAGGGAGAGAGAGAGAGAGAATGGGCACATCAGGGCCTCCAGCCACTCAAACGAACTCCAGATTTATGTGCCCTTTGTGCATCTGGCTTATGTGGGTCCTGGGGAATGGAACCGGGATCCTTTGGCATCACTGGTAAATGCCTTAACCGCTAAGCCATTTCTCCAGCCCCTCATATCACAGTACTTTTAATTCTTGTGATGGGTCGGGTAGAGAAAATATCAAAAGTACCAGGACATTTAAAAAACCTGATTTTCAAATCATTTTTTAAAGATTTTGTGTTTATTAAGGCTTGTATAGATTTTTGAAGTTCACTCAAGTGGTAAACACTTTCATATAAAATCCTCCTGATTTTGTGAGCAATCTCAATGATAAAAATAATTCAAGGCTGAAGAGATGGCTTAGCGGTTAAGGCACATGCCTGTGAAGCCTAAGGACCTAGGTTCGATTCTCCAGGTCCCACAAAAGCCAGATGCACATGGTGGTGCATGCATCTGGAGTTCACTTGCAGTGGCTGGAGGCTCTGGTGTGCCCATTCTCATTTTCCCTCTGTGTGTGTGTGTCTTTCTCCCTCTCTCTGTCTCTAATAAAAAAAATTTTTAAATCTTAAAAAATAATAATTCATCTGCTGGGCATGGTTGCACACACCTTTAATCCCAGAACTCAAGAGGCAGAGGTAGGAGTATTGCTATGAGTTCAAAGCCAGCCTGAGACTATAGAGTAAGTTCCAGGTTAGCCTGGGCTAGAGTGAGACCCTACTTCAAAAAAAGAAAACAAGGGCTGGACAGGTGGCTTAGCAGTTAAAGCATTTGCCTGCAAAGCCACAGGACCCAGGTTTGATTACCTGGGACCCATGTAAGCCAGATGCACAAGGTGGCGCATGCGTCTGGAGTTTGTTTGCAGTGGCTGGAGTCCCTGACATGCCCGTTCTCTCTGTCTGTCTCTCTTCCATCTCTCTCTCTCTGCTTGCAAATAAATAAATAAATAAATAAATAAATAAATAAATAAATAAAAATTAAAAAAATAAAAAATAATATTCTAACTTATTACTGATTCTGGGTCTTTTATGTATAATTTTTTTAAAATTTGAGAGACAGAGACACAGAGAGAAACACAGACAGAGAGAGAGAAAATGGGCATGCCAGACCCGCATGCCCCTTTGTGAGCATGTGTGACATTGTGTGCTTGTGTCACTTTTGTGTCTGCTAAACATGGGACCTGGAGATTCAAACGGGCATTCTTAACCTTTGCAGACGGGCGCCTTAACCACTAAGCCATCTCTTCAGGCCAATTCTGAGTCTTTTAAAAAAGCTAACAAATTTTTAACACAATGGACAAAATATTTTCTTTTTAAGTTTTTATTAATAGAATTAATTGATTGAGAGGGAAAGAAAGAGAGAAAGAATGGGTGCAACAGGGCCTCTAGCCATTGCAAACAAACTCCAGACACATGTGCCACCTTGTGCATCTCACTTACATGGGTACTGGAGAGTCAAACTTGGGTCCTTTGGCTTTGCAGGCAAGTGTCTTAACTGCTAAGCCATTTCTCCAGCCCCCAAACAGTTTATTATATAAGGAAAAGAGACTCAACAGATCAAGATGAAAAAATAACAGTAATTTTGATAAATGAAATGCTTAGCAGGTTGTTTAAAAGTTTCTATATAGGGCTGGAGAGATGGCTTAGCGGTTAAGGCACTTGCCTGTGAAGCCTAAGGACCCATGTTTGACTCTCCAGATCCCACATAAGCCAGGCACACAAAGATGAGACAAGCACAAGGCTGTACATGCCCACTAGGTGGCACAAGAATCTGGAGTTCGACTGCAGTGGTTGAGGCCCTGGCACCCCAATTCTCTCTCTCTCTCTGTTTTTCTGTCTCTCTCTTGAAATAAAATTAAAAATTAAAATTAATTACTTAATTTAAAAATGTAAGTTTCTATTATAAATGAGTTAGTGAATAGTGAAAATATATTTGTGTTGAAGGATATATTTATTCATGTCAAGTGGATGAAATTATTATTAATTATAATCAGTAACATTAAAGCATATTATCTATTGTTGTAATCACTCTTGTCTGACTCTCCTGTGTGGTTCATTTTAATAACAAAGTGTATGGTTTTGTTAGCAGAACTACATTAAGAGCTGATAGCAGCAGAAAAGCAGAGCTGGTACATGGCAGGAAAATCCACCAGTCATTGGTACGTAAGTATTTAAATTTTTCCATTAGTATTGTTTTCTTTGTTGCCATTGTAGCATACCTATCCTACATATCTCTTTACATACTCAATAGATTATAATTTAAATAGTAAATTTAAAACATATTAATTGCTTATTACTCTTAGAATGTTCTTAGAAACTACAGTAACTTTTAGGTAAACTTTATCCACCAAAGTAAGGCAAAAACATGTGAAACATTGCTGTGCTTCCATTTATATAATGCCCTATATGATAAAGAAGTCAAATCAAATTTGTGTCTTAAGTAGTTGAAATTATAAACAGTATAACTTTTGTGGCTACTGAGCTATGTTCATGTTAAAGGGTGAAATAGCTCAATTTTTTTTTTTTTTTTTTTGAGGTAGGGTCTCACTCTAGCTCTGGCTGACCTGGAATTCACTATGTAGTCTCAGGGTGGCCTGAAACTCATGGCCTCCCAAGTGCTGGCTTAAAAGCATGTGCGACCATGCCCTGCTAATAAAATATTTAAATTTTTTTTGTTTATTATTTATTTATTTGTTTGAGAGTGACAGACAGATGGACAGAGAAAGATGCAGAGAGAGAGAGAATGGGTGCGCCAAGGCCTCCAGCCACTGCAAACAAACTCCAGATGCATGCACTACCTTGTGCATCTGGCTTACATGAGTCCTGGGGAATCAAGCCTTGAACCAGGGTCCTTAGGCTTCACAGTCAAGCACTTAACCACTAAGCCATCTTTCCAGGCCCTAAAATATTTTTTTGAACTTTTTTTTTCTTGGTTTTTCGAATAGGGTCTCACTGTAGCCCAGGCTGACCTGGAATTCACTAGGTAGGTAGTCTCAGGGTGGCCTTGAACTCACGGTGATTATCCTACCTCTGCCTGCCGATCACTGAGATTAAAGATGTGTGCCACCACGCCTGGCTTTTTAAAACTTTTTTATTGACAGCTTCCATAATTATAGACAATAAACCAATTCCCTTCCCTCCCCCACTTTCCCCTTCACAAATCTACTCTCCATCATATCCCTTCCTTCTCTCAATTAGTCTCTTTTTATTTTTAAAAAAATTTATTATTATTATTTTGTATTTTTTGAGGTAGGGTCTCACTCTAGCTCAGGCTGACCTGGAATTCAGTATATAGTCTCCAGGTGGCCTTGAATTCATAGCAATCTTCCTACCTCTGCCTCTCAAGTGTTGGAATTAAAGGCATGCACAACACCCCACATTTTCTTTTTTTTGTATTTTCAAGAAAGTATTATTATTTTTAAAATATTTATTTATTTATTTATTTATTTATTTATTTATTTATTTTTGGTTTTTTCGAGGTAGGGTCTCACTCTGGCCCAGGCTGACCTGGAATTACCTATGTAGTCTCAGGGTGGCCTTGAACTCACGGCGATCCTCCTACCTCTGCCTCCTGAGTGCTGGGATTAAAGGTGTGCGCCACCACACCTGGCTAAAAAAATATTTATTTTAAGAGTGAGAGAAAGAGACAGAGAGAGACAGAGAAAGAGAGAGAAAGAGAGAGAGAATGGGTGCATCAGGGTCTGTAGCCACTGCAAACAAACTCCAAACATATCGTCACCTTGTACATCTGGCTTACGTGGGTACTGAGGAATTGAATCTGGGTCCTTAGGCTTCTCAGCAAGCGCCCTAACCACTAAGCCATCTCTCCAGCCCCAACAGCTTCACTTTCGTTACTGGCTCCATCTTGAATAGGTAGGCATTACAAAAAACATACATGAACCTGGGCATGGTGGCACACACCTTTAATCCCAACACTCTAGGAGGCAGAGGTAGGAGGATTGCCATGAGTTCAAAGCCACCCTGAGACTACATAGTGAATTCCAGGTCAGCCTGGACTATAGTGAGACTCTACCTCAAAAACAAAAAACAAACAAACAAACAAAAAAAAAAGCAGACTAGAGAGATGGCTTAACGGTTAAGTGCCTGCCTGTGAAGCCTGAGAATGCATGTTCCAATGTCCAGGTCCCATGTTTAGCCAGACGTAAAAGCGACGCCAGTGCATAATGCTGCACATGCCCACAAGGGGGCACATGCATCTGGAGTTCTTTCACAGTGGCTGAAAAGGCCCCTGCACGCCCATTCTCTATCTGTCTCTCTCTGCCTCTTTCTCTCTCTCTCAAAAACAAATGTTGAGATATTATTACATATTGTATGTAACATTCATAAGGTGATATTTACCTATATGTAATACATATAACATGTAAATGACAGCTATTTAATATACATGTTTTTTTTCAGCCAGGTGTGGTAACACATGCCTTTAATCTTAGCACTTGGGAGGCAGAGGTAGGAGGATCACTGTTAGTTCAAGGCTGCCCTGAGACTGCATAATATACATGTTTTTTTTTTCAAAATTTTAAAATATATTTTATTTATTTATTTGAGAAAGAAAGAGGCAGAGAGAGAGAGAGAGAATGGGTGCACTAGGGCCTCCAGCCACTGCATATGAATTCCATATGCATGCACCCCCTTGTGCATATGGCTTACATGGGGTCCTGGAAAATCGAATGCCTTAACCGCTAAGCCATTTCTCTAGACCCTAATATACATGTTTTTTGTTTGTTTGTTTGAGGAAGGGTCTCACTCTAGCCCAGGCTAACATGGAATTCACTCTGTAATTCCAAACTAGCCTTGAACTCACAGCAATCCTCTTTTCTCTGCTTCCATGTGCTGGGATTAAAAGCATGCACCACCATGTCCGACTCCTAATAAACTTTTTTTTTTTTTGGTCTTTCAAGGTAGGTTCTCCCTCTAGCCCAGGTTGATGTGGAATTCATTATGTAGTCTCAGGCTGGCCTTGAACTCACAGAACTCCTCCTACCTCTGCCTCCTAAGTGCCTGGATTAAAGGCGTGAGCCACCATGGCCAGCTACATGTTTTGAATATATATAGTACATGCATAGATATATGTCTGAACAGTGCTTACTGTAGGCGCATGCACAAGGTAGTGCTCGAGTTTGCAGTGGCTAAAGATCCCGGCACACCCATTCTTTCTCTATCTGCCTCTTTTTCTCTGTTTCTTAAATAAATATATAAATAAAAATATATAAATAAAATTAATATATATATATTAATTTTATTTATTTATTTGCAAGCAGAGAGCGAGAGAGAGAAGAGAGACAGACAGACAGAGAGAATGGGCATGCAAGGGCCTCTAACCACTGCAAACGAACTCCAGATGCATGTGCCCCTTTTTGCATGTGGCTTACGTGGGTCCTGGGGAATCGAACCTGGGTCCTTTGGCTTCGCAGGCAAGTGCCTTAACTGTTAAGCCATCTCTCCACAAATAAATAAATATTTTTTAAAAGAGTGCTTGGGGGCTGGAAAAATGGGTTAGCGGTTAAGGCGCTTGGCTGCAAAGCCAAAGGTCCTAGGTTCAATTCCAGATGCACAAGGGGGTGCATGGATCTGGAGTTTGTTTGCAGTGGCTGGAAGCCCTGGTGTACCCATTCTCTCTCTCTCTCTCTCTCTCTCTCTCTCTCTCTCTCTCTACCTGCCTATTTCTACATATCTTTCTCTCAAATAAATAAATAAGTAAATAATTTAAAAAAGAGTACTTATGGGCTGGAGGGATGGCTTAGTGGTTAAGGGTTTGCCTACAAAGCCAAAGCACCCATGTTCAATTCCCCAGTTCCCATGTAAGCCAGATGCACGAAGTGGTGCATGCATCTGGAGTTATTTGCAGTGGCTGGAGGTCCTGGCACGTCCATTCTCTCTTTTTGTCTCTCTCTCTGATTCTCTCAAACAAAAAATAAATAAATAAACTTTAAAAATTATACTCATCTTCTAGAAATATTTCAGTATGCAGGTCAAAGCTATTAAAATTGAGTCAAGGCAGGCTGGAGAGATGGCTTCATGGTTACAGTACTTGTCTGTGAAACCTAAGGACTCATGTTCAACTCCCCAGATCCCACATAAACCAGATACACAAGGCGAAGCATACACAAGGTCATGCATGTGCACAGGTAGTTCACACATCTGGAATTTGATTGCAGTGGCTAGAGACCCAGGCATGCAAATCTCTTTCTCTTTATCTCTCTCACTCTCTCTCATAAATAAAATAAAAAAAATTGAGGGCTGGAGAGATGCCTTAGCAGTTAAGGCGCCTGCCTGCTAAGCCTAAGAACACTGGTTCCAATCTCCAGGTCCCACGTTTAGCCAGATGCAGAGTGACGCAAGGGCGCAATGCCGCACTTGCCCACAAGGGGTGCGCACGCATCTGGATTTTGTTCACAGCAGCTGAGAGACTGCTGGTGCGCCCATCTCTGTCTCCCTCTCCCTCTCTGTCTATCTCTCTCTGTGTCTCTCTCCAAAAATAAACAAAATAATAAAAAAAATTTAATTGAGTCAAGGGTTACTGATATACTAAACCAAGAACTGGGAAATATTTTCTGCAGAGAATGAGATTATAAACAGTTTAGATTTTGTAGGTCATTAGGTCTCTGATGTTATTGTCCAATATCTGTCATAGACAGTGAAAATGTCCCTGTGTAACACAGTACCATGTACAAGGAATGAGCACAATGGAGATTAAAATAAAAAGAGATGGGATGGAGAGATGGCTTAGTGATTAAGGCACTTGCCTGCAAAGCCAAAGGACCCAGGTTCAATTCTCCAGGACTCACGTGAGCCAGATGCACAAGATGGCATATGCGTCTGGAGTTTGTTTGCAATGGCTGGATGCCCTGGCATGCCCATTCTCTCTCTCTCTCCCCCACTCTCTGCTTCTTTCTCTTTCTCAAATAAATAAATAAAAATAAAAATATTTTAAAATAAAAAGAGATGAGGTACACCTATAATCACGAGAAACTGGTAGAGGGAGCAACTCTCCTGCAGCTTCCAGCTGCGTGTTCTGATATCTAGCTCCAAAATTCCTACAGCAAAAATAATTTATGTTATTTGAAAACAAAATCACCAAGGTATTTTAGAGTGTGTTTTTCTAGGTCCTCACAGCTTGGAGAGTTCAAGTTGTAGGTCGGCATGCAAGGAAAGGTCAGTTGAGTTTGCTGACTCTTGTCTTTGCTATGATTTCTGCCTTTGCAAAGATCGCCCTCTGCTGTCTACACCTAGCCTTGCAGTCTGTAGCCCAAGCAAGTTCTGTCACCTTCATCCGCCACAGATTGTACACCCTCTAGTTGGCTAACATTTGGGTAAGGGGTTGTGTTCCAAGTGCACTGAGAGTTTGAGAAGTAAGCACACACTGAGAAACTGGTACAGGCAGAGGACTCGTCTTCATATTTCGAGACCTCTTTTTTAATATTTTATTTTTATTTATTTATTTGAGAGAGAGAGATACAGAAATAGACAGAGAGAGAGAGAGAATGAGCGAGAATGAGCGCCAGGGCTTCCAGCCACTGCAAACGAACTCTAGATGCGTGCATCCTGTGTATCTGGCTTACGTGGGTCCTGGGGAATTGAACCTAGGTCCTTTGGCTTTGCAGGCAAGCACTTTAACCGCTAAGCCATCTCTCCATCCCTTTCAAAACTTCTTGATTATTAACTACTTTTCTGGAGGCATCCATGCACGCACCTAGAACTTCAGTTCTCTACAGAGTTCTCAGTCTCAGAGTTTGGTCCGCTCACTGACAGCCATCAAACCCCGGTATTATTCCCAGTAGATGAGCTCTGTTCCTTCCACTGAGGGTAGGAACACCTCTCTCCTATGTACTTCCAGCCTGCGCCGATGTGCTCTCCACCTATTCCCATCAGTTTGTCAGTATCAGGCCCTCCTGCGGTCCACAACTGCCTCTCTGGGCCTCTTCTCACACTAAGAAGCTGTGGCAAATCAGGCGTGATGGTATACCCCTTTAATCAGAAGTAGGAGGATCACTGTGAATTCGAGGCCACCTTGAAAGTACATAGTAAGTTCCAGGTCAGCCTGGGCTAGAGCTAGACCCTACCTGGAAAAAAAATTTTTTAATTGAGGGTTGTAGAGATGGCTTAGTGGTTAAGGCACTTGCCTGCAAAGCCAAAGGACCCAGGTTCAATTCCCCAGGACCCACGTAAGCCAGATGCACAAGGGGGCACACGCATCTGGAGTTCATTTGCAGTGGCCCATTCTCTCTCTCTCTCTCTCTCTCTCCCTGCCTAGTTCTGTCTCTCTCTCTCACACACTCAAATAAATAAATTGAATTTTAAAAAATTGAGTCATTTTACTTAATATGATTCTTTCCAGATGTATCTATTTTCCTGTAAACTGCATAATTTTATTTTTCCATACTGTTGGATTGAATTCCATTGTGTATATGTACCACCTTTTGATTATCCACTCATCTGTCAATAGGAATCTAGGGTACTTCCATTTCTTAACTGTTGTAAACAGAACTGCAATAAACATGAATATGCAAGTATCTCTGTAGTACAGTGTGGAGGCCTTAGGATATATGCCCAGAAGTGGTATTACTGGACTGTATAGAATGTCTAATGTTAGCTTTTAAATATATATATATATATATATAATCAGCCGGGCATGGTGGCGCACGCCTTTAATCCCAGCACTCGGGAGGCAGAGGTAGGAGGATCGCCGAGAGTTCGAGGCCACCCTGAGACTACATAGTTAATTCCAGGTCAGCCTGGACCAGAGTGAGACCCTACCTTGCAAAACCAAAATAAATAAATAATATATATATATATATATATATATATATGAATTATTATATTTATTGAGGGAAATACAGAGCCAAAGAAAGGCACCAACGTGGCTACAGATCCCACATGGAGGGTCTAGAAAGAAGTATGTAAAGAAAGAGAAAAGAAAGAGTAAGACCCTACCTCAAAAAAACTGAAAAAAAAAAAGAGAGAGAGAAAGAAAAGTCAAGGAGCTCCTGCCATGTGGGGAGCTGGAGGGGATAAAGAACCCATGTATAGAATAAGGGCTAGGGGCCCAACCAGCCCAGGCCCAGCCAAGGGAAAAACTCACCCACAGCTGGAAGTTCCCAAGGGATCAGAGTCAGCCCTCCCCTTGCAAAGGAATTTATGACCTTAGGGTGGTGGGCTTCTGGCTCAGATGAATCAGAGGGACAGCTGGTTGGTTAGTGCTAGGGGCTGTCTCAGGAAGAGGTTAGCCCTGACACCAAGTTCTGGGGGCTAAACTTGACCAACTACAATGTTTGAATCCTATGAAAGACCTCCCTCCCAGGAGGGGTCCTGGCTGTTTGTGGAAAAACAGGTCTAGGTAGGAGATAAGTCAGATCATCTTTGATTTCTAGCAAGTGCACTTTCCTAAGCTTTTCACCTTCAGGGGCCATATATATATATATATATATTTTAATTTTTATTTTAGAGAGAGAACATGCAAGAGACAGAATTGGCATGCCAGGGCCTCAGCCACTGCACTTGAACTCCAGACACTTTTTTATAATTTTTTTTTTTTTTTTTTTTTTTTTTTTTCGAGGTAGGGTCTCACTCTGGCCCAGGCTGACCTGGAATTCACTATGTAGTCTCAGGGTGGCCTCGAACTCACGGCGATCCTCCTACCTCTGCCTCCCGAGTGCTGGGATTAAAGGCGTGCGCCACCACGCCCGGCTTGAACTCCAGACACTTTTGCCACCTAGTGGGCATGTGTGACCTTGCATTTGCCTCACTTTTGTGCATCTGGCTTACGCGGGATCTGTAGAGTCGAACATGAGTCCTTAGGCTTTGCCGGCAAGCGCCTTAACAGCTAACCCATCTCTCCAGCCCTAGTTCTAGCTTTTTAAAATATTTTATTTATTTTAGAGAAAGAAAGAAGCAGAGAGAGAATGGGCACACCAGAGACTCCAGGAACTGCAAACAAACTCCAGATACATGTGCCACCTTGTGCATCTGACTTACATAGGTCCTGGGGAATCAAACCTGGAATCTTTGGCTTTGCTTTAACTGCTAAGCTATCTTTCCAGCCCTAATTCTAGCTTAAAAAATTTTTTATGAAAAATAGTCTAATTCTAGCCCAGGCTAACCTGGAACTCACTCTGTAGCGATGGTACCTCTGCCTCCCAAGTGCTGGAAATAAAGGCGTGTGCTCTTCCTGCATTTCTTTCTTTGGGAAACTCTCTACTTTATCTTTTTAATATTCTTTTTTTTTTTTTTTTTTTTTTTTTTTGAGGTAGGATCTCACTCTAGCCCAGGCTGACCTAGAATTCACTATGTAGTCTCAGGGTGGCCTTGAACTCACGGTGATCTTCCTACCTCTGCCTCTCAAGTGCTGGGATTAAAGGCATGCGCCACCATGCCCGGCTTCTCTACTTTATCTTATTCTTAGTATTTCAGTGGCCCAGAAAGAGACAATTTCTAGAGCCAGGTCAGAACTTTGCACTTTATCCTTTGTAAACTCTTGACAAAACTTGGGCATTTAAAGTGGATTCAGGGCTGGAGAGATGGCTTAGCGGTTAAGGCGCCTGCCTGCTAAGCCTAAGAACGCCGGTTCCAATCTCCAGGTCCCACATTTAGCCAGATGCAGTGATGCAAGGGTGCAATGCCGCACTTGCCCACAAGGGGGCGCATGTATCTGGATTTCATTCACAGCAGCTGAGAGACTGCTGGCACGCCCATTCTCTATCTGTCTCCCTCTCCCTCTTTCTCTGTCTCTCTCTGTGTCTCTCTCCAAAAATAAATAAAATAAAAAAATTTAAAGTGGATTCAGTGGCCCTGCATTGCCAATGAAGAAAGTAATGAAAAAGAAAAACGAAACAATGGGCCTTCAGACACTCTCTGATCAACCTAGTGTTTGAGAAGACAGCTTGGCTGGTTCTCCGTAACAAGTGAAGGACGGTTGTGTCATTTTAAAGACATGCATTTTGTGCTCAATAACTATTTAAAATACATGTTGAATTTGGGTAGATGAATATACCTGATGAGTTTTTTTAGAAAGAATAAATCTTTATTGAAAATAGTTTTCTAGGAACTAGAGAGCTGGCTCAGCAGTTAAGGTGCTTTTCTGCAATGCCTAACCACCTAGGTTTGATTCCCCAGTACCCACGTAAAGCCAGACGCACAGTGGCACTTGCATCTGGAGTTTGTTTGCAGTGGCTGGAGGCCCTGGTGTGCTCATTCTCTCTTTTTCTGTCTTCTATTTCTCTCTGCTTGCAAATAAATAAATAATTAAAAAATTGTTTAAAAAGCCAGGCATGGTGGAGCACACCTTTAATCCCAGCACTCAGTAGGCAGAGGTAGGATGACCACCACGAGTTCGAGGCTACCCTGAGACTATAGTGAATTCCAGGTCAGCCTGGACTAGAGTGAACCCTACCTCGAAACAAAAAAGTTGTTAAAAAAGGAAATAGATACATAGTCTTGTATTTTGTATTTTAAAAATAATTTTCAAGCCAGGCATGATGGTGTATGCCTTTAATCCCAGCACTTGGGAGGCAGAGATAAAAACCTGGAACTAAAGAGTGCCAGGTCAGCCTGGGGCTGGAGTGAGACCCTATCTCATAAAAGAAAAAAAACGATAAACATGTTTGCAAGAAGCCTGGCGTGGTGGTGCATGCCTTTAATCCCAGCACTTGGGAGGCAGAGGAGGTAGGAGGATTGCCGAGAGTTCAAGGCCACCCTGAGATTACATAGTGAATTCCAGGTCAGCCTGAGCTAGAGTGAGACCCTACCTCAAAAAACCAAAAAAAAAAAAAAAAGTTTGCAAGATTAGGATGTTATCCACAGGTGTGCCTAGAAGTGAACTAATGTGGTTGTATCTGCTGTTAGTAACACTGACAGTCATGTGATGAGGACCATCTCACGGACTGCAGAGAAGCACACGTGTAGCCAGAACCCTGGCATCTTAATTCTCGGTCTGCACTGAACAGTTGAATTGTTGTCTTCCGTAGCCTAGCTGGAGGGGCGGAATTGGAATTCCAGAGACTTGTTGCTGGTTAGAATTATTGGACTTGGAGATTTGTCACTGGCTAGAGTTGTTGGACTTGGAGTTACAGAGTTTGATGTTTGCCCTGTTTAATTTTTTTTTTTTTTTTTTTTGGTTTTTCAAGGTGGGGTCTCACTCTAGCCCTGCTGACTGGGAATTCACTATGTAGTCTCAGAGTGGTCTCTAACTCATGGCAATCCTCCTACCTCTGCCTCCTGAGTGCTGAGATTAAAGGCATGCGCCACCATGCCCGGCTATTCAAGAGAGCTCTTTCTATTACAGGTTTCTTCTTTCATGTAGAAAACTTGTGTTGGGGCTGGAGAGATGGCTTAGTGGTTAAGACACTTGCCTGCAAAGTCAAAGGACCCAGGTTCAATTCCCCAGGACCCACATAAGCCAGATGCACAAGGTGGTGCATGTGTCTGGAGTTCATTTGCAGTGGCTGGAGGCCCTGGTGTGCCCATTCTCTCTATGTGCTTCTCTGTCTCTCAAGTAAACAAACAAAAAAATGGAAAAAATATTTTTAAAAAAACTTGTGTTGTAGATCTTTTATTTAGATCTATGATCCATCTGGAGTTTGTGTTTGTACATGAGATGAGAGATGATCCAAGTTCAACTGTGGGTCCAGGTGAGGATCCAGGCGGACCAGAACCATATGCTTCAACAACAGCTCTCTCTCTCTCCCGTCCTTGTGCCCTTTCCAAAAATAGATTGGCTAGTTCTGCAGGGACAATTTCTGCTCTTTCTCTTGTATTCTACTCTTCTATATAGTTTGTTGGAATCTATATAACACATTTGATTGATGCTAACAGTCCAATTCCTCCCGTGTTTCAGGGTTTGGGCTCTTCCAAATTCTTCATATTTCTATGTAATTTCTTTTGCATCACTGCTGGTGAAGTCCAGGGCTTATGCTCAGCTGGTAAGTGCTCTGTCATGAAGCTACACCTCCAGTCATCCACAAGAGTTTTCTCATCAGCTCCACTGGGATCCAGCTGGGATCTGTGGAGATGGCACCTTTAACTAAGTCAGCTCTGCATGACTGGACATAGCTTATCTCTCCACACACATGGGTTCACAGTAATATTTCAGTTCACAGCAATATTTGTTTGTTAGCATACAGGTTTTTTCCATATTTTATTCCCATATTTCAAATTTGTCTGCATTTTAGATATTTTGATAAATTTGAGCTTTGTCTTTTCTTTTATACAATATAGTTAAGTGTTAGTTGACACACAATATTTCCACATATATTTTTAATTTTTTTTATTTATTTAAGAGAGAAGGAGAGAGGGAGATAGAAAGAGAGAAAAAGAGAATGGGCACACCAGGGCAGATGCATGTGCACTTTGTGCATCTGGCTTACATGGGTCCTGGGGAATCGAACCTAGGTCCTTTGGCTTTGCAGGCAAGTGCCTTAATCACTACACCATCTCTTCAGCCCTCCATTTAATTAATTAATTTAATTTAATTAATTAATTAATTAACTTTTATTTATTTATGAGAGCGAGAGAGAAAGAGGCAGAGAGAGAGAATAGCACACCAGGGCCTCCAGCCACTGCAAACAAACTCCAGATGCATGTACCACTTTGTGCATCTGGCTTATGTGGGTCCTGGGGAATTGAACCAAGGTCCTTTGGCTTTGCAGGCAAATGTCTTAACTGCAAAGCCATCTCTGCAGCCCTGTCCATTCATTTTTTAAAAATATTTTACAGGATGGAGAGATAGCTTAGTGGTTAAGGCACTTGCCTGCAAAGCCAAAGGACCCAGGTTCACTTCTCCAGGTCCCACACAAGCCAGATGCACAAGCTGGCACACACGTCTGGAGTTCATTTTCAGTGGCTGGAGGCCCTGATGCACCCATTATCTCATTCTCTCTGTCTGTCTGCTTCTTTTTCTCTCGCTCTCTCAAATAAACAAATAAATAAAAATTTTAAAAATATATTTTACAGGCTCGAGAGATGGCTTAGCAGTTAAGTCACTTGCCTGCAAAGCCAAAGGACCCAGGTTCAATTCTCCAGGACCCATGTAAGCCAAATGTACAAGGTGGCACGTGCATCTGGAGTTCATTTGTAGTAGCTGAAGACCCTAGTGCATCCATTCTCTGTCTATTTCTCAAATAAGTAAAATAAATAAAAAGTTTCAAAAAATATTTTACTTATTTGAGAGAAAGAGGTAGATAGAGAAAGAGAGGGAAAGGGAGAATGGGCACGCCAGGGCCTCTAACCACTGCAAATGAACTCCAGACACATGCTCCACTTTGTACATCTGGCTTACATGGGTCCTGGAGAATCAAACCTGGGTCCTTAGGCTTCACAGGCAAGTGCCTTAACTGCTAAGCCATATCTCCAGCCCTTCCACATATTTAATATTTGAACATAGTATAAATTGATCATGTCCCCATCATGTTATCCCCATTTGTCCCCTCCCTTCTGCCCTGATTCCATAGAGGACCCTCCTTTTTCAAGGTAACCCTTCTTCTCTTTTGTTGTCTCATTCTTTTTGTCCTCCTTCGTCCTCTATGTCAAAATATTTATGGGCTCCCAACAGTGAAGGTTTGTGGCAGTATTGGTAACCACTGTGGGGTCATAAATGCATCAGCCAGTTCCTGTTGGAAGCATAGTATGCCTTCCCACTTGCTCTTTTTTTTTTTTTTTTTTTTTTTTTTTTTTTTTTTTTTTTTTTTTGTAGTAAGGTCTCACTGTAGCCCAGGCTGACCTGGAATTCACTATGTAGTCTCAGGGTGGCCTCGAACTCTCGATCCTCCTACCTCTGCCTCTCAAGTGCTGGGATTAAAGACATGTGCCACCACGCCCAGCTCGCTCTTACATTTTTTTATGCCCCCTCTTCTGCAGTGTTCCCTGAGCCATGGAGGGCATGATGGAAATCTCCTTTAGTAGTGAGCTCCTAACAACCTCTTATTTTCTGCTCTGATGAACTTTGAGTCTCCTCAGTGTATACTGTCATATCCATAGAGAAGGTTCTCAGACTTGCAGTGAGAACAGCACTCATATTCAATTTGCCACATTCTCTAGAATGTTCCCTGGTCCTTGATGGGTGATAGAAATGATTTGTCCAGTGCTAAGCCCTGAGCTTTCTCTTCTTCTTGTCATTCTGATGAGTCTTAGGTCTCAACAGTATTCACCTCCATCTGTAAAAAGAAAGTTCTCTAATCAAAAGTGAGATCAGGGCTGGGAAATGGCTTAGCGGTTAAGGCATTTGCCTGAGAAGCCTAAGGACCCTGGTTCAATTCCCAGGACCCATGTAAGCCAGATGCACAAGGGGGCATGTGCCTGGAGTTCATTTGCAGTGGCTGGAGGCCCTGGAGCACCCGTTCTCTCTTTTTCTCTCTGCCTCTTCCTTTTTCTCTTTCTCAAATAAATAAATAATATTTTTAAAAAGAGAGATCAGCATTAATCAGTAGGTATAAACCTATACATTTGGAAGGCTTTTTGATGGGCATATGGGCATAACACCTACATTTAGCCAACAAACACTGGAAGCTTCTGTTTAGGATTTGTGACTTTTTTTTTTTTTTTGGTTTTTCAAGGTGGGGGTCTTACTGTAGCCCAGGCTGGCCTGGAATTCACTATGTAGTCTCGGGCTGGCCTCTAACTCATGGTGATTCTCCTGCCTCTCTCTGCCTCCTGAGTGCTGGGTTTAAAGGCGTGTGCCACCATGTTTGGCCCTCAAGCTTTTTCATTTGTTCTCAGTGTAAACAATGAATTCCTTTCCACTGGGTGGGTCTCATATTCAATTAGAAAGCAGTTCATTCCCCCTATAACTTAGATGCCAGTCTTTTACCCATGGGTACATCCTGCCTGGCTGGTTATTTTTGTAGCTTGCAGGATCCACTGTTTGTTCCAACTGTCAATGTCTTTTCTGCCGCACCAGCTTGCAGAGTGCTTTCTAGCACTATGACAGCTAACCAGCAGGAAGCTGGCTTCTACCTCAGTTTCAGCTTGGTTTCTCAATTTCCTGTGACTGCAGCCTCGGATGTCTTCAGCAATAGGGTGGATACGAAAGTTTACCCTGATGACACAGGGAGCTGAGAGCAGACAGGGAGATCGCAGTGGTAGAGTCTAGGGTCACCCTCCACCCCCACAGTGGGCTGTTGGTCAAGGAGATCGATGAGGTCCTCAAAACAATGTAGACTGTTTCCACATATTCATGGATGCAGTGGGACATTTCACTATCTATGAATAATATGTAGCGGTCAGATGTGGGTAATGGCCATATCTAACACTGCAGGCATTCATCATTTCTTGGGATACGTTCATGGGATACTTTTATGTACACTGACTTATAAACACTGAAATTCACTTTACTACCTATTTTCTTTTTAAATTTTTTTTTTTTTTTTTTTTTTTGGTTTTTCAAGGTAGGGTCTCACTCTGTTCCAGGCTGACCTGAATTCACTATGTAGTCACAGGGTGGCCTCTTCTGCAGTGTTCCCTGAGCCATGGAGGGCATGATGGAAATCTCCTTTAGTAGTGAGCTCCTAACAACCTCTTATTTTCTGCTCTGATGAACTTTGAGTCTTCTCAGTGTATACTGTCATATCCATAGAGAAGGTTCTCAGACTTGCAGTAAGAACAGCACTCATATTCAATTTGCCACATTCTCTAGAATGTTCCCTGGTCCTTGATGGGTGATAGAAATGATTTGTCCAGTGCTAAGCCCTGAGCTTTCTCTTCTTCTTGTCATTCTGATGAGTCTTAGGTCTCAACAGTATTCACCTCCATCTGTAAAAAGAAAGTTCTCTAATCAAAAGTGAGATCAGGGCTGGGGAAATGGCTTAGCGGTTAAGGCATTTGCCTGAGAAGCCTAAGGACCCTGGTTCAATTCCCCAGGACCCATGTAAGCCAGATGCACAAGGGGGCGCATGTGCCTGGAGTTCATTTGCAGTGGCTGGAGGCCCTGGAGCACCCGTTCTCTCTTTTTCTCTCTGCCTCTTCCTTTTTCTCTTTCTCAAATAAATAAATAATATTTTTAAAAAGAGAGATCAGCATTAATCAGTAGGTATAAACCTATACATTTGGAAGGCTTTTTGATGGGCATATGGGCATAACACCTACATTTAGCCAACAAACACTGGAAGCTTCTGTTTAGGATTTGTGACTTTTTTTTTTTTTTTTTTTTTTTTCAAGGTGGGGGTCTTACTGTAGCCCAGGCTGGCCTGGAATTCACTATGTAGTCTCGGGCTGGCCTCTAACTCATGGTGATTCTCCTGCCTCTCTCTGCCTCCTGAGTGCTGGGTTTAAAGGCGTTCGCCACCATGTTTGGCCCTCAAGCCTTTTCATTTGTTCTCAGTGTAAACAATGAATTCCTTTCCACTGGGTGGGTCTCATATTCAATTAGAAAGCAGTTCATTCCCCCTATAACTTAGATGCCAGTCTTTTACCCATGGGTACATCCTGCCTGGCTGGTTATTTTTGTAGCTTGCAGGATCCACTGTTTGTTCCAACTGTCAATGTCTTTTCTGCCACACCAGCTTGCAGAGTGCTTTCTAGCACTATGACAGCTAACCAGCAGGAAGCTGGCTTCTACCTCAGTTTCAGCTTGGTTTCTCAATTTCCTGTGACTGCAGCCTCGGATGTCTTCAGCAATAGGGTGGATACAAAGTTTACCCTGATGACACAGGGAGCTGAGAGCAGACAGGGAGATCGCAGTGGTAGAGTCTAGGGTCACCCTCCACCCCCACAGTGGGCTGTTGGTCAAGGAGATCGATGAGGTCCTCAAAACAATGTAGACTGTTTCCACATATTCATGGATGCAGTGGGACATTTCACTATCTATGAATAATATGTAGCGGTCAGATGTGGGTAATGGCCATATCTAACACTGCAGGCATTCATCATTTCTTGGGATACGTTCATGGGATACTTTTATGTACACTGACTTATAAACACTGAAATTCACTTTACTACCTATTTTCTTTTTTAAATTTTTTTTTTTTTTTTTTTTTGGTTTTTCAAGGTAGGGTCTCACTCTGTTCCAGGCTGACCTGGAATTCACTATGTAGTCACAGGGTGGCCTTGAACTCATGGTGATCCTCCTACCTCTGCCTCCCAAGTGCTGGGATTAAAGCCACCACGCCCGGCTTTAAAATTTTTTCTAATTTCAGAGAGAGAGAATTGGCGTGCTAGGACCTCAGCCCCTGCAATCAAACTCCAAACACTTGTGCCATCTAATGGGCATGTGCAGCCTTGCGCTTGCCTCACCTTTGTGCATCTGGCTAAAGTGGGATCTGGAGAGTTGAACATGGGTCCTTGGGCTTCACAGGCAAGCGCCTTAACTGCTAAACCACCTCTCCAGTCTTACTACCTATTTTCAAGTATTTCATGATCATTATCAAACACAATTATCCTATTTTCTTTTTTTTTTTTTTGCAGGTAGATTCAGGCTGACCTCATTATCTCAGGGTGGCCTCAACTCAATTACCTCTGCCTCCCTTGCTGGGATTAAAAGCTTGATTCATTCAGAACATTATAGGTGTTCCGTCCTATCCAACTGTACCTCGGGGCCAGTTGCCTACTTTCTTTCTGTCTTTACCACTCCTTGCACAGTCACTCTTCCATTCTGTACTTCTATAGGATTTTTTTTTTTTTTTTTTTTTTTTTTTTTTTTTTTTCGAGGTAGGGTCTTACTCTGGCCCAGGCTGACCTGGAATTCACTATGTAGTCTCAGGGTGGCCTTGAACTCACGACGATCCTCCTACCTCTGCCTCCCAAGTGCTGGGATTAAAGGCGTGCACCACCACGCCCGGCTTCTTTTTTTTTGGGTTTTCAAGGTAGTCCAGGCTAACCTGGAATTCATTATGTAGTCTCAGGGTGGCCTCGAACTCATGGCGATCCTCCTACCTCTGCCTCCCGAGTGCTGGGATTAAAGGCATGTACCACCACGCCTGGCTCTCAGCCTGTTTTTGAAGCAGTATCTTCCTATGTAGCTAAGGCCAGTCTCACACCCAATATTCTTTTTTTAGGCTTCCTAAATGCTAAGCTTACGGGCATGTGCCGCCATTCTCATGGCCTACTCTTCAGTTCATTCTCATGTCTTGGCCAGGAGTCCTTTCCACAGCAGGGAACTGTTATTAGGAAGGCCCATTTCATGTCAATCAGGGTTAATCGTCTCTGTTGTCCTCACACTTAATGTATTTTGTTGGTTTCAGTTGGTGGCATAGACCCATAACTCCTTTTCCACCTTTGCATGGAAGCCGACCACAATGATCCCAATTCTGTACATGGGTGAGAATACATTTCACCCTCTGCCTAGCTGTTTCCTGGTCATGCTTTATTCCCAAGTGCAGCCTCTCTTCCTGTGGGCATTCCTATGCCCCTTGTAGATAAATCCCCGTATGTGATGACATAATTCTGTTTTGAAAAGACATCTATCTGAATTCATAGTGAGCATGTGTCTATATTTTTCCACTAGTCTAAGAACATGGTCCTCGTCTGTTCTTTCTGCAGAGTTTGCTATAATGCAACTTGGATCACAGACTGCTGGTCTCCATTGATCAGAATGTGAGTGAGAGAACATGGAAATGTGCATTTTTCTATACAAATGGTACTCGTGTATTTTGTTGTTGTTACTGTTTTGGTTTTTCAAGGTAGGGTCTCACTCTAGCCCAGGCTGACCTGGAATTCACTATGTAGTCTCAGGGTGGTCTTGAACTCATAGTGACCCTCCTACCTCTTTCTCCCAAGTGCTGGGATTAAAGATATACACCACCATGCCCAGCTTTGTATATTTTATTCTATGTCTTTTCTCCTTTATACAGATAGTAGATATGTATGCTGGATGTATGCAGATAATTCACATAGCATATTAATAGAACCTAAAAAAATTTACTCTCAACAACTTACGGAACACAATAGAAAAATGGAAAATGGGATTAATGCTCTACAAAAGGAGATTCCAGAGGCCAGGAATTCCAGGTCAGCCAGGGGCTAGAGTGAGACCCTTCCTTGAAAAACCAAAAAAAAGGGCCTGGAGAGATGGCTTAGTGGTTAAGCGCTCGCCTGTGAAGCCTAAGGACCCTAATTTGAGGCTGGATTCCCCAGGACCCACATAAGCCAGATGCACAAGGTGGCGCATGCATCTGGAATTAGTTTGCAGTGGCTGGAGGCCCTGGCACACCCATTCTCTCTCTATCTATCTGCCTCTTTCTCTCTTTGTCTGTCACTCTCAAATAAATAAAAATAAATAAATAAACCAAAAAATTCTTAAAAAAAAAAAAAAGACTCCAGAATCAGAATAAAAAAGAATAAAAGGCATCAAAATTACAGAAAAAAGCATAGAGATTGCTTAGTGGTTAAGGCACTGCCTGCGAAGCATAGGGACCCATGTTCTACTCTCCAGATTCCACATTACCCATACCCACAAAGATGAGGTGAGTACAAGGTTGCACATTCCCACTAGGTGGCGCAAACATCCGGACTGCAATTGCAGTGGATGAGACCTAGCGTACCCATTCTCTCTCTCTCTCTCTAAAATTTTTTAAAAATTAAAAATTTTTAAAAATTATTTGAGAGAGTGAGAGAGAAGAGGCAGAAAGAGAGAAAAAGAGCAAGAGAGAGAGAGAGAATGGGCGTTCCGGGGCCTCTAGACACTGCAAATGAAGTCCCAGACTCCAGATATATGTGCCATCTTGGGCATCTGGCTTACATGGGTACTGGGGAATTGAACCTGGATCCTTGGATTTTTCAGGCAAGTGCCTTAACCACTAAGCCATCTCTCCAACCCCATAAATGAAGTATTTGTTGTGGTCTTGGTGCAAATAGGACCTAAAATTGTTCATAAAATGGATAATAACAAAGTCAGTTGAAAGTGTTACAAAAATAGAAACATAAAATATATAATTAGAAATATTAAGCTTTAGCTGGGCATGGTTGGGCAAGCCTTTAATCCCAGCACTGGGGAGGCAGAGGTAGGAAGATCATCTTGAGTTCAAAGCCACCCTGAAACTACATAGAAATATTAGGGTTTTTTTAAATAGTCTAAGTTCTTTTAAGTTTAGTTTTTTTAAATATATATTTTATTTATTTATTTGAGAGAAGGAGGCAGAGAGAGAGAAAGAGAGAGAATGGGCACGCCAGGGCCTCCAGCCACTGCAAACGAACTCCAGATGCATGCGCCCCCTTATGCATCTTGCTTACATGGGTCCTGGAGTTGAACCAGGATCCTTTGACTTTAGAGATAAATGCCTTAACTGCTGCACCATCTATCTAGCCCCTTAGGGTTTTTTAATATTTAATTTTTACATATTTAGTTATTTGACAGAGAGACAGAGGCACACAGAGAGAGAGAGTGAGAGGGAAAGAGAATGGGCGAGCCAGGGCTTCCAGCCACTGTAAATGAAGTCCAGATGCATGCACCACCCTATTATCTGGCTTATGTGGGTCCTGGGGAATCAAACCTGGGTCCTTTGGCTTTGCAGGAAAGCACCTTAATCACTAAGCCATTCCTCCAGCCCAAAATATTAGGATTGTTTTTGTTTTTGTTTTTTGTTTTTGTTTTTCAAGGTAGTGTCTCACTCTAGCTCAGGCTGACCTGGAATTCACTATGTAGTATCAGGGTGGCCTCGAACTCATAGCGATCCTCCTACCTCTGCCTCCCGAGTGCTGGGATTAAAGGCATGCACCACCACACCCAGCCAATATTAGGTTTTTTAGTCTGGTGTTAAATAATAAATTCAAAGCATGATCACAAAGGAAAAATATTTAACAATATTAAAAGTAGATGATAAAAATTATTAACTTAGCCAGGTGTGGTGATACTTGCCTTTAATCCCAGCATTTGAGAGGCAGAGGTAGGAAGATTGCCATGAGTTCGAGGCCTCCCTGAGACTACATAATGAATTCAGGTCAGCCTGGGCTAGAGTGAGAGACCCTACCTTGAAAAACAAAAAAAAAAAAAAAAAAAAAAATTTTTTTAACTTATGGGCTAGAGAGATGGCTCAGCAGTTAAAGCCTCTAATTATCTGGTACCTATGTAAAACTAGATGCACAAAATAGCACATGCATCTGGAGTTCGTTTGCAGAGGCTAGAGGACTGGTGTGTCCATTCTCACTCTGTCTTTCTGCTTGCAAATTATAAAGTTTTTTGTTTTTTTAAAAAATATTTTATTTGTTTATTTGAGAGAGAGAGAGGAAGAGGCAGAGAGAAAGAGAGAATGGGCTCACCAGGGCCTCCAGCCACTGCTAACAAACTCCAGATGCATGCACCCCTTTGTGCATCTGGCTTATATGGGTCCTAGGGAATTGAACCAGGGTCCTTAGGCTTCACAGGCAAATGCCTTAAGCTCTAAGCCATTTCCCCAGCCCAATAATAAAATCTTTTTTTTTTTTTTTTTTTTTGGTTTTTCAAGGTAGGGTCTCACTTTGGCTCAGGCTGACCTGGAATTAACTATGTAGTCTCAGGGTGGCCTCGAACTCTCTGCGATCCTCCTACCTCTGCCTCCCGAGTGCTGGGATTAAAGGCGTGCACCACCACGCCCGGCTAAAATCTTTTTTTAATTATTAACTTGCTGGGCATAGTGGCGCATGCCTTTTAATCCCAACTCTTGGGAGGCAAAGGTAGGAGGATCGCCGAAAGTTCAAGGCCACCCTGAGACTACATAGTGAATTCCAGTCAGCCTGAACTAGAGCGAGACTCTACCTCAAAAAAACAAAAAATTAAAATTAAAATTAAAAAATCTTTAAAGTTTTATTTTCTTTCTTTTAAAGATTTATTTTTATTTATTTGTGACAGAGAGAGAGAGAGAGAGAGAGAATGGGCCTGTCAGGGCCTCTAGCCACTGCAAATAAACTCCAGATGTTTGCACCACCTTGTGCATCTGGGTTACACATGACCTGGAGAATTGAACCTGGAACCTTAGACTTCGCAGGCAAGCGCCTTAACCACTAAGCCATCGCTCCAGCCCTAAAGTTTTATTTTCTAACAAAATAAATTCTAAGATTAGTATATTTGCTTTAAGGCAAGGAATTGAAGACATGACAACTACTAAGTGCTGCTGTAAAACTACTGAGAAGCCACATAAAAAAGAACAATGCAATGAATTTGTTGCAGAGTCAGAAAAACTTGAAATACGCATTGAAAACATAGAAAAGGAATTAGAGAATGCAAGGAATGAATTAAAGCAGGTAAATTAATCATAAGTAAAAAAATCACATTTCTGATTTATTTCACCAATATTACTTATAATATGCTTTTCATACATTTTACTTATTTATGTTCTATGTAATGCCAGGGGTGTGATCTATGAAATATGCCCTTTTTTGAGTCTAATCATTACCCAATATCACAAGCCTATACTTGCCAAAATTCAAGTTATCTACCTCATCCGTAGGCATATAAGCTCATGGCATATTCAGTGTATATTCTTCCCATTTTTTAAAATATATTTTATTTATTTGAGAGAGAGAGAAAAAGAGGTAGAGTGAAAGTGAGCGAGAGAGAGAATGGGTGCACCAGGGCCTCCAGCCACTGCAAATGAACTCCAGATGCATGCGCCCCCTTGTGCATCTGGCTTACATGGGTCCTAGAGAATCTAACTGGGGTCCTTTGGCTTTGCAGGAAACGCCTTAACTGCTAAGTCATCTCTCCAGCCCTGTTCCCACTTTTTTAACCAAAACATTGTTTATGGTGAGGACCCCCAGGGAAGACCACACGGATACCAAGTACTAGGAAAGAAATCTTTATTAGCCAGCCGGCGACTACATCCAGGACTTGGGAACCTGGATGCAGTACCAAGCTGTACTTTAGGGCTCCTTTTATAGGAGAAATCCATAAGATTGCATATCTTAGTTTTACAGTTCAGAAGTTCAGTAATCATAATCTTACAAAACCAAGAGTTAATTTCAGTTGATTTTTGAAAAAGACAGAAAATTTTCCGGAATCTCTCCTCCCTGCATTTTCCCTCTCCTGCAACTGCAAACAAGCAACAGTTAATACAGAAGCTAAAGAATGCATTTAGCAATAGCGAGAAAAACGTCTTGTGGTGACCCATTGTGTTAAAGCAAGCCAAGCATAAAGTTCAAGTGCAGGTGAGACCATATCCTAAGGTACCAGCTAAGCTGAACTTCCTTGTATAAGTTCACAATATGGAGTCACTCATGTCCTTCTCCAGCTTAGGCTCTTGTTACAACATGACTGCTGAATTTAGGCTTAAAACAAAATGTCATTTCCAATGAAAACAAATCACATTTATATCTAAAATTACTGATTTTTTTTTTTTTTTTTTTTTTTTAAGGTAGGATCTCACTCTAGCTCAGGCTGACCTGGAATTAACTATGTAGTCTCAGGGTGGCCTCTAACTCTCAGCGATCCTCCTACCTCTGCCTCCCACGTGCTGGGATTAAAGGTGTGCACCACCATGCCCGGCTTGATTTTTTTTTTTTTTTGGAGAGAGACACAGAGAGAGAGACAGAGAGAGGGGGGAGAGGAAGACAGATAAGAGATGGGCACGCCCACAGCCTCTCAGCTGCTGCAAAGGAAATCCAGATGCATGCATCCCCTTGTGGTCAAGTGCAGCATTGCGCCCTTACATCACTTTGCATCTGACTAAACGTGGGACCTGGGGATTGGAACCGCTAGAGATTGGAACCAGTGTCTTAGGCTTAGGAGGCAGGTGCCTTAACCACTAAGCCATCTCTCCAGCCCTAAAATTACTGATTTTTAAATGTCTTCTAATATACGTTCACTGTAAGGTTTCTATATGCAAGGATGAAACACACAAGTTGACTGTCAACACCACATGCATTTCAGTGTGGGCACTACAGTGCTGAGAGACATGCACACTAGCTTTGCACTGTAATGGACTTCATGAAGGCTGGGTAGAGTCACTCAATTTCACAGTGGAACCTGACCTGTATTCAACTGCTTTCAGTCCTGCAATTAAAATTGGAGGAAAAACATCTGGGCGTGGTGGCGCACACCTTTAATCCCAGCACTTGAGAGGCAGTAGTTGGATCACCATGAGTTCAAGGCCACCCTGATACTATATAGTGAATTCCAGGACAGCCTGGGTTAGAGTGAAACCCACCTCAATTGGAGAAACAGGACTAGAAAATTGGCTTAGCGGTTAAGGCACTTGCCTGTGAAGACTAAGGACCCAGGTTCAATTCCCCAGTGCCCACGTAAGCCAGATGCACATGGTGGCACATGCATCTGGAGTTCATTTGCAGTAGGTAGAGGCCCTGGCACGTCCATTCTCTCTCTCCCTCTCTAATAAATAAATGAATAAACAGTTTTAAAAATTGGAGGAACACATATCAAATAAAACGTGTGCTGCTTTAATAGCTGCATACTTTTGGCATTTTTTTTCCAATTTCTATTCTTCATTAATATTTCCCCCTGCAATAGATCGATAATTGAGTAAAATGTATTTCTAGGTTTTAAAGAATCAACATGAAACCCAGAGGTCAATTTCTCAAGAAGAAAAACAAGAAATACCAGGACATCACTACAGGGGTCTCAAGTTAAAGGAGTTAAAATCATTCATTCAAAAAATGAGCACCGAGGTATCTTATTTAGTCATTTTCAAATATTATTGTATGTATTTATGTGTATGCTTATTTTAAAGATGAACACATGGGTCATTTCTTTGGATTATGACATGACTCATGACATGACCTGAGCCAAAGGGAAAAAAAATTCCTTGGGCTAGGCCCACACCTTTAATCCCAGCACTCCGGAGGCAGGGGATCACAGTGAGTTCAAGGCCAACCTGAGACCACATAGTGAATTCCAGGTCAGCCTGAACTAGAGCTCGAAAAACAAAAAAAATCCTTGATTTTTTTCAAGGTAGGGTCTCACTCTAGCTCAGGCTGACCTGGAATATTCATATGTAGTCCTCAGGGTGGCCTCAAACTCACAATGATCCTCCTACCTCTGCCTCCCAAGTGCTGGGATTAAAGGCGTGCGCCAACACATCCAGCTGGAATTCATGATTTTTTTCATGCTGTCAAACCCTTGATATGATGAAACCATTTTCTAGATTTGGGCAGTTATTTCTTACCCTTTTGTTCACATGAAGATTCATGTATTGCATCTATTGCTTGGTAAGGAAAATAGGGGACAGCTTATTTTAGATGTCATTCCTTCCTGTTTCAGAAAATAACTTTTCTCTAGGTTATCCCATGTATCAGTCCAAAGAGGTTTTGGAAACAAGGTTATATCATAATATATATTCAAATACTCCCAGCCATGTATATGTGGATAATTATTTCATGGATTTCAATATATTTTTAATATTTTACTTATTTATTTATTTATTTATTTATTTATTTATTTATTTGAGGGAGAGAGGGGCAGATAGAGAGAATGGGCACTTCGGGGCCTGGAGCCACTGCAAAGTTACTCCAGACACATGCACCACCTTGTGCATCTCACCTACATGGGTACTGAGGAATCAAACCGGGGTTCTTAGGCCTCTCAGGCAAGTGCCTTAACCACTAAACCATCTCCCCAGTCCTCCAGATAATCTTTTACAGAAACATTTTATTTATTGTTAAAAAATAATTTAAAGTTTATTTGCAAGCACAGAGATACAGAGAGAGAGCAAGAGTCAGAGACACAGAGAGAGAGAGTGGGCACATCAGGGCCTCAAGTCACTGCACATGAACTCCAGACACAAGCCACCTTGTGCATCTGCCTTATGTGGATACTGGAGAATTGAACCTGAGTCTTTAGGTTTCTCAGGCAAGTGCCTTAACCACTAAGCAATCTCTCCAGCCCTATTTTCTTTCTTCTCTTTTCTGCCTCTTCCTAGCTCTTTGGAGATCTGATGTGGTCTGCCAACTCAGTCTTGTTATATCTTTCCTGTCATTAAAAATTGTCCCTCAACTCTGTAAGCCCAATTAAACCTCTTTCCTTCTCTCTTTCTTTCTTCCTTCCTTCCTTCCTTCCTTCCTTCCTTCCTTCCTTTCTTTCTTTCTTTCTTTCTTTCTCTCTTCTTTTTTTGTTTGGTTTTCAAGGTAGGGTCTCACTCTAGCCAAGGCTGACCTGGAATTCACAAAGTCTCAGGCTAGCCTCAAACTCGCAGTGATTCTCCTACTTCTGCCTCCTGAGTACTGGGATTAAAGGCATGTGCCACCACGCTTGACCCCCTTTCTTTTAAAATAAATATTTTTATTTAATATATAGAGAGAGAAAGAGACAGACAGTGAGTATGGGCGCCTCAGGGCCTCCTGCCACTCTGAAGAAACTCCAAGTGCAAGCGTCACTTTGTGCATCTGGTTTTATGTGGGTATTGGGGAATTGAACCCCAGCCATCAGGCTTTGCAAGCAAGCACCTTTAACTGCTGAACCATCTCTCTAGCCCCTGAACTCTTTTCTTTCCTGATTTGCTTCTGTTCAGGCATTTTGTTGCAGCACTGAGAAAGTAACTGATCAAGTCAACATCATACTAAATGGGGAAAATTGCAAGTATTTCTTCCTAAATGAAGAATAAGACAAACGTGTCCACTCTCCCTCTTTCACTTTTTTTTTCAAGGTAGGGTCTCAGTTCTCCACTTTTTTTTTTTGTTTGTTCTTTTGGTTTTTGAGGTAGGGTCTCACTCTAGCCCAGGCTGACCTGGAATTCACTGCGTAGTCCCAGGCTGGCCTCGAACTCACAGCAATCCTCCTACCTCTGCCTCCCAGCTGCTGGGATTAAAGGCGTGCGCCACCACGCCTGCCTTTTTCACCTTTTCAGTAAAATGCTTGAAGTGTAAGCAGAGCAATAAAATCAGAAAAAGAGAAAAATAGATACCACCTGGTGTTTCTCATTCTTCCCCTGCTGGCTCCGCATTTCCTTCGAGGACCTCACCCCAACTCGAGCTGGCTCCTGGCAAGTGGTGCCCAATGTGGGGCCCAAAAGTAAGCTTTAAAATTTTCAGTGCAGGATAGGATTTCTACCTAAGGGTTCTACAGGCCCGCCAACCAGTAAGTTCTTGGTTGAGGAAGGGCAGATAATTAAGAACTTTTTTGAGAAGCTATGGAACATTCTGAAGCTAAAGAAAGAAGGAGCTTTACAGAAATTACTGAACAGCTCTCAAAAAGGGGAGCAAAGGTTTCCACTGAACAGTTACAAAGATTTTTTTCATTTTGTCCAGCACTGTTGTCCTTGGTTTCCTGAGGACAGTACTGTTGATTTAAAGACTTGGAACAAAGTAGGTAAACAGATTAAGCTTTATAGCCTCATAATGGTCCTGAAAATGTACCTGTGGACGCTTTTGCCTTGTGAAACATATTTAGAGATGCTTCAGATCCATCCCCTGAAATTGTAAGAGCTACATTTGTTCTACTGTTTTTCATATTTAGGGATTCCCCGAAATTTAAAAAGAGATAATGGCCAGGCATGGTGGCACACGCCTTTAATTCCAGCACTCAGGGAGGCAGAGGTAGGAGGATCACTGTGAGTTTGAGGTCACCCTGAGACTACACAGTGAATTCCAGGTCAGCCTGGGCTAGAGCGAGACCCTACCTCAAAAACAAACAAACAAACAAACAAAATAAAAAAGAGATAATGCTCCAGCATATACTTCTCAACATTTGTGTGGAACCTTTGACATACCTCATTCCACAGGTGTTCCTTACAACCCTCAAGGCCAAGCTATTGTTGAGAGATCACATCAGATTCTAAAAACAGACATCACTAAATTACAGGAAAATGATTACAAATATTGCTCCTCTCACCAGATATTACAATGTGCCTTTTTGTCATAAATTATTTAAATTCAGCTTCTCAAGGCCTGACAGCAATGGATCAACATTGGAATATACAAGAACTTTCTTATCCTCAGGTTAAATGGAAGGATTTGCTTCCTGGATGATGGAAAGGGCCAGATGCCTTGCTAACCTGTGGGAGAGGGTATACTTGTATCTTTCCACAGGATGCTGAATCACCCATTTGGGTTCCTGACAGGCTCACCCGTCTGTATGTCCAGACATCGGCCCCCACCACCTTATACTCGTCGCCGACCAAGGGCAACTCTGAGGACGATTCCTGGAGAAGACACCTGCCCTCCATCAGATTTCTTTCCTGGTGCCACCTTTTCAGCTCCTCAGTCTACAACCTAATTCCAGATTGGCTCATTCAACCCATTCAAGTGGACCTCCTACTTGGGGACAAATTAAGTCCCTTACTCAAACAGCACAACACATCGTTTCCTCTCAAGGTGCAACAGCAACTCCAGATAATCTCTTTGTTGCTGTTAGCCATTTGGGCCTGTTGGGTACTTTTGGTTACTGCTACACAAACTGCTTCTTGGACTTAATTACCTGAGCCCCCTCTCCTACATACCACTGCATGGGGAAGACAACGTGTGTGTGTGTGTGTGTGTGTGTGTGTGTGTGTGTGTACTAGTGTGTCTAAACTACTTGGAGGAGAGGCCCGTTTTTTTATTACTCATAAAACTTCTTCTGATTTTACCTTCCACCGTCATGCTAATTATCCCCCTTGTGTTTTAGCTCACATACTACTGAGAGCCCCTCTGGATGTCTTCCTTTCAATTACTGGAGTTATGTTTCAGGCTCTCCTCAATTTGAATCACAGAAAAGAGATATTTGGGTTCTCACTATGCTTTTCCTCAGAGCCTATGACTATAAAGATACCCTGTCTAGGGCTGGAGAGATGGCTTAGTGGTTAAGGCGCCTGCCTCCTAAGCCTAAGAACACCGGTTCCAATCTCCAGGTCCTACATTTCGCCAGATGCAAAGTGACGCAAGGGCACAATGCTGCACTTGACCACAAGGGGGCGCACACATCTGGATTTCATTCACAGCAGCTGAGAGGCTGCTGGAGCGCCCATCTCTGTCTTCCTCTCCCCCTCTCTCTGTGTCTCTCTCCAAAAAAAAAAGAAAGAAAGAAAGAAAAAAGACACCCTGTCTAAAGAACCTCCTCCACACAAATCTCCCAACTGTAAAGCGATCCTCCGTGATCAAAAAGATTTACCTTGGAGCTGGGTGTGGTGGCGCATGCCTTTAATCCCAGCACTGGGGAGGCAGAGGTAGGAGGAGTGCCATGAGTTCAAGGCCACCCTGAGACTACATAGTTAATTCCAGGTCAGCCTGAACTAGAGTGAGACCCTACCTCGAAAAACCAAAAAAAAAAAAAAAAAAGATTTACCTTGGTTTGGAAAGATGGCTTAGCGGTTAAGGCGCCTGCCTGCCTATCCTAAGAATGCCTATTGGAATCTCCAGATCCCACGTTTAGCCAGACGTAAGTGACTCAAGGGCGCAATGCAGCACTTGCCCACAAGGGGGCACACGTGTCTGGAGTTCATTCACAGCAGCCTCTCAGCCACTGGTGCACCCATTCTCTGGCTCTCTCTTTCTGTCTCTCTCGAATCAAAAAAAAAAAGATCCGGGCCTGGTGGCGCACGCCTTTAATCCCGGCACTTGGGAGGCAGAGGAGGATCACCATGAGTTCAAGGCCACCCTAAGACTACATAGTTAATTCCAGGTCAGCCTGGGCCAGAGTGAGACCCTACCTCGAAAAACCAAAAAAAAAAAAAAAAAAAAAAAAAAGATTTACCTTGGGAAGCTATTGATAGGTCATCTGGTTCTCCCCCCCCCCACCCTCAGCACAATTGTCTTTTTCTACATAAAGCTTTTCAATTTACTAGGTTTTCAATGCTAAAGATTCTGATATTTCTTTTTAATTTTTAAAAAATTTTTTATTTATTTATTAGAGTCAGAGAGAGGGAAAGAGAGAGAGGGAGAGAGAGAATAGGCGCGCCAGGGCCTCTAGCCACTGCAAACGAACTCCAGACACATGTGTCCTCTTGTGCATCTGGTTTACATGGAACCTGGAGAATAGAACCGGGGTCCTTAGGCTTTGCAGGCATGTGCCTTAACTGCTAAGCCATCTCTCCAGCCCAGATTCTGATATTTCTATGTTAGATTATTTGGTCTCTACTTTTTTTTTTTTTTTTTTTTTTTTGGTTTTTCAAGGTAGGGTCTCACTCTGGTCCAGGCTGACCTGGAATTCACTATGTGGTCTCAGGGTGGCCTCGAACTCACAGCAATCCTCCTACCTCTGCCTCCCGAGTGCTGGGAATTAAAGGCGTGAGCCACCACGCCCGGCTTTGGTCTCTACTTCTGACTCTGCTTTTTAAAAATATTTCAATGAAAATCTTCACAGATTCAATTGGACTGACTCCTTGGAATCTCCTCCTGAGCCCATCCGTCGTTGGTTTTCAGCAGGATGGGTCACTCCATCTTATAGATCTAGGTATTAGTGTTCTTATAATTCTTTGTGTTCTGTTTATTCTTCCAGTCCTCTTCAGACTCTTGAGCAAAAGCATTCAAACGGAACATTGGAGATCAAGACTCTTCATTTAAAAAATAAAAAAATTTAAAAAGCCGGGCGTGGTGGCGCACGCCTTTAATCCCAGCACTCGGGAGGCAGAGGTAGGAGGATCGCCGAGAGTTCAAGGCCACCCTGAGACCTCATAGTTAATTCCAGGTCAGCCTGGGCCAGAGAGAGACCCTACCTTGAAAAACCAAAAAATAAATAAATAAATGAATAAAAATTAAAAAAATAAAAATAAAAAAGTGGGGGTGGCTGGAGAGATGGCTTAGTGGTTAAGGTGTTTGCCTACAAAGCCAAAGGACCCAGGTTAGACTCCCCAGGACCCACGTAAGCCAGATGCACAAGGGGGTGTCTGCCTCTGGAGTTTGTTTGCAGTTGCTAGAGGCCCTGGCATGCCGTGTCTCTCTCTCTCTCTATCTATCTATATATCTCAAATAAATAAAAATAAAAATATTTTTTAAATTAAGTAACAAATTAAAAAGGGGGAGATGGTGGAGGCAAAATCACTCCTGCCGCTTGACTGGTCCCGGTAGGAGGAGGTTTCCGCATGGCTGGAACTTCATGATAAAACGAAACCACTCTGTTTAATTCTTTTAATGGCACTAGCACTCCTGTCCTTTGTAGGCTTTCAAGAAAAGGAAACTCAGGCTGTTCCCTGCTATAGAGAAGTAAGAGGGCAGAAAGAAAATGAAACTAAAACCATTTGTACAGAATTATGCTCCCTAGATAAATATGGCCATATGACTAATAAGGACCTCTTTGCAAAGTTATGGGGAAAAAATTTACTTGATCCTCCCATTATAACACCAGTAATTCCAAAGTCCACCTCGAGAAACTAAGGTAAATGCATTCAGGTTTCCTGCTCCAACTGACCCACCTCTGCCCTATACAGGAATTTATAATGAAAACTTAGGTCATGTAGTGAATAAGAATGGAAAATGGGGACTGGAGAGATGGCTTAGCAGTTAAGGCATTTGCCTGCAAAGCCAAAGGATACAGGTTCGATACTTCAGGATCCACATAAGCCACGGGGGGGCGCATTCATCTGGAGTTCATTTGCAGTGGCTAGATGCCCTGGTGTGCCAATTCTTTCTCTCCCCTCCCCCTTTCTCTCTCTCAAATAAATAAATAAATAAATATTTTTTAAAAAAAGAATGAAAAATGGGTACACTATAGTTCATTGCCCTTTCTGGAAAGACTTGCTCAATCAGGCCCTGTTTGGTGTTTGTTATCCAGAGAACAAAAGAACTCTAAGCTTGGCTACAAGGAATGTATAAGAAAGTTAGAAGAATGGCCTTTCAGTATGAAACAGTCTGTCTAGCACTTTGCTGATGTTCTTTATTTATTTTTATTTTTTTCGAGGTAGGGTCTCACTGTAGCTCAGGCTGACCTGGAATTCACTATGTAGTGTCAGGGTGGCCTTGAACTCACAGCAATCCTCCTACCTCTGCCTCCCAAGTGCTGGGATTAAAGGCGTGCACCACCACAGCTGGCTTTGCTGATGTTCTTTTTGCTGAGAATTGAGTGTTTTGATATTTCCTAGAAAATAAGCCTGCTTTTGTTCTGTAGTAGTATAAATAAAACACAAGGTTTGGGGCTGGAGGGATGGCTTAGCGGTTAAGGTGTTTGCCTGCATAAGCCAAAGGACCCAGGTTTGATTCCCCAGGACCCATGTTAGCCAGATGCACAAGGGGGCACATGCATCTGGAGTTTGTTTGCAGTGGCTGGAGGCCCTGGAGCGCCATTCTCTCTCTCTCTCCCCCACTCCCTCTTTCTCTGTCAAATAAATAAATATATTTTTTAAAAACAAGGTTTTGCGGAAGGCAGAGGCGCCTGAATCACCTGAGACAGCAATCTAGTGTCTCTTATTCTTCCCCACCAACTCCGCATTTCCTTCGAGCACCTCACTCCAGCTGGGGTTGGCTCCTGGCAGCTACCATTGTTAGAGAAAGAAGTCAAGTTATCCTTGTTTACAGATGACATGATCCTTCTTGTATATAGCACAGCATAAATACAGCATTAGAAATCACTTGATTCTGACACTTTCAGAAAAGGAGGAAATAACATCAACTTTTCTATACACCAACAAGAAAATAAATGAGAAAAAATGAGAAAAAAAATCACATTCACTAGGCATGGTGGCGCACACCTTTAATCCCAGCCCTTGGGAGGCAGAGGTAGGAGGATCGCCATGAGTTTGAGGCCACCCTGAGACTACATAGTGAATTCCAGATCAGCCTGGACTAGAGTGAAACCCTACCTTGAAAAACCAGAAAAAAAAAATCACATTTATGATAGCTTCAAAGAAAAGAAATCTGGAAGAATGTTAGCCAAGAAAGTGAAAGACCTCTACCATGAAAACATTAAAATGCTGAGGAAAGAACTTGGAGATGCTAAAATATAGAAAGACCTCTCACGATCATGGACCAGCATAAGTAATATTGAGAAAATGACTATATTAACATAAGCAAGCTAAATAGTCAATGTAATCCCAACCAAATCAGAATAGCACTGTTCTTAGAAATAGGGGGCGGGGGGAGTCCTAAAATTCACCTAGAAGCTCAAAAGACCCTAAATAACCAAAGCAATTGTCAACAGAAATAGCAATGCTGAAAAGTAATACCTGGTTTCAAACTAGAGTACAAAGCCAAAGAAGCAAAAACAGTATGGTACTTTGGCAAACAGAGATAGGCTGACCAAAAGAATAGAATAGCCAGGCATGGTAGCACATACCTCTAATCCCAGCAGTTGGGAGCAGAGATAGGAAGATTGCCATGGCTAGCCTGAGACTATATAGTGAATTCCATGTCAGCCTGGGCTACAGTGAGACCCTACCTCACCAAAAAAAAAAAAAAAAATTGACCGGGACAGAAAATATCATGATTTAAATCTATCTTGCCAGAGCCACCTGATTATTTTTACAAAGATACTCTTTATACTCAAAAGATACTGTGCAGAAAAGTCATTCTCTTCAACAATAGTGCTGAGAAAACTTGCTATCCACAATGTACATGAATGAACACTACATCTCTCTCTCTCTCCCTGTAGAAAAGTATCAATCAAGATGAATCAGAAACCTTAAGGTAACAGCTGGAATTTGAAACTGGACAAAAATATAAGGGAATAGCCGGGCGTGGTGGCGCACGCCTTTAATCCCAGCACTCGGGCGGCAGAGGTAGGAGGATCACCCAGAGTTCGAGGCCACCCTGAGACTACATAGTTAATTCCAGGTCAGCCTGGACCAGTGTGAGACCCTACCTTGCAAAACCAAATATATATATATATATATATATATATATATGGGAAACACTTCAGGATACACACATATGGAAAGGAATATAGTAGCTCAGGAAATACTAGTAAGAATTGACAACTGTGTTTACATGAAATGAAATACCTTCTGCAAAGAGGAGTGAACAGAGTGAAGAGGCAACGTATAGAATGGGACAGAAATAAAAAATAAAATAAAAATATAAAGAGCAAGCGTGCTGGGTGTGGTGCACATGCCCTTAATTCCAGCACTTGGGAGGCAGAGATAGGACTATTGCTTTGAGTTTGAGGCCACCCTGAGACTACACAGTGAATTCCAGTTGAGCCTCACCCTACCTCTAAAACCCAAACAACAACAAAAAAAGCCAGATGTAGTGGCACATGCCTTTAATCCCAGCACTCAAGAGGGAAAGGAAGGAGGATCACTGTGAGTTCAAGGCCACCCTGAACTACATAGTGAATTCCAGGTCAGCTTGGGCTAGAGTGAGACTCTACCTTGAAAAAAAAATCAAAAACAAACAAAGAATGGGACAGATGGGTTAGAGAGATGGCTTAGTGGTTAAGGCACCTGCCTGCGAAGCCTAAGAGTGCCCATTCGAATCTCCATGGGTCCTTTACATGGTTCTATTACGTGGGCCCGAGGGAATCAAACTTGGGTCCTTTGGCTTTGCAGGCAAGCACCTTAATTGCTAAGCCATCTCTCCATCCCAGGAATATATATATATATATTTTTTTTTTTTTAAGTTTTTCGAGGTGGGGTCTCACTCTAGCTCAGGCTGACCTGGAATTCACTATGTAGTCTCAGGGTGGCCTTGAACTCATGGCAATCCTCCTACCTCTGCCTCCCAAGGGCTGGGATTAAAGGCGTGCGCCACCACGCCCGGCTCCAGGAATATTTTTAATATTTATTTATTTGCAAACAGAGAGATAGAATAGAGACCAACAGAGAGAGAGAGAGAGAGAGAGAATGAGAGTGCCAAGGCCTATAGCCCCACTGCAAAAGAACTCCAGATGCATGTGCCACTTTGTCCATCTGGCTTTATGTGGGTACTGGGGAATTAAACCTGGGCCATCAAGCTTTGCAGGCAAGTGCCTTAACCACTGAGACTTCTCTTCAACCCCAGAAATCTTTAACCCCTTATGTCAGGATTAATACTTAGAATATTACATTGAACATTAGTGCCTAAGTATTTAGAATTTTTTTTTTGAGGTAGGGTTTTACTCTAGTCCATGCTAACTTGTAATTCGCTATGTAGTCTCATGGTGGCCTTGAACTCAGGGTGATCCTCCTACCTCTGCCTCCCCAGTGCTGGGATTAAAGGCATGTGCCACCACACCCGACTAGAATTAATATCTTTTTTTTTTGGTTTTTTGAGGTAAGGTTTCACTAGTCCAGGCTGACCTGGAATTCGCTATGTAGTCTCATGGTGGCCTTGAACTCATGGTGATCTTCCTACCTCTGCCTCCCAAGTGCTGGGATTAAAGGAGTATGCCACCACACCTGGCACTAGAATTCATATCTTAAAAAGATAAACACAAAAAGAACAAATTATTCAATCAATTAACAGGCCAATGAATCCAAACATGAACATAAATGGCCAATAAATACATGAAGAACCAAATTAGACCGATTTGAGATGTTGTGTCACTTCAGTCAGAAAGGTATCACCAAGAAAACAAATTATAGCCAGGCGTGGTGACACATGCCTTTAGTCCCAGCACTTGGGAGGTAGAGGTAGGGGAATCACTGTGAGTTTGAAGCCAGCCTGGAGCTACAGAGTACAGGTCAGCCTGGGCTAGAGTGAGATCCTACCTTGAAAAAACAAACAAAAAGGGCTGAAGAGATGGCTCAGAATTTAAGGCACTTGCCTACAAAGCCTAATGACCCAGGTTCAATTCCCCAGCACTCATGTAAAGCTAGATGCGCAAAGTGGCACATGCATCTGGAGTTCATTTGCAGTGCCTAGAGGCCCTGCTGTGCCCTGTCTCTCTTCTAACTCTCTCTGTGTGTTTGCAAATTATATTAAAAACAAGAAAAGGGGCTGGAGAAATGGCTTAGCGGCTAAGGCGCCTGCCTGCTAAGCCTAAGAACGCTGGTTCCAACGTCCAGCGGTTCCAATCTCCAGGTCCCACGTTTAGCCAGATGCAAAGTGACGTAAGGGCGCAATGCTGCACTTGACCACAAGGGGGTGCACGCATCTGGATTTCGTTCACAGCAGCTGAGAGACTGCTGGCGCGCCCATCTCTGTCTTTCTCTCTCTCTGTCTATCTCTCTCTGTCTCTCTCTCCAAAAATAAATAAAAAAAAATAAAAATTAAAAAAAAAACAAGAAAAGAAAACAAATTACAACCAATGATGGTGAGTGTGTGGGCAACAGGAACCCTTCACACACTTGGGAAAATCTAAACTAGGACTACTATTGCTATAGTCATTCCTCAAAACTCTGAAACTAAGAGTTTCATAGGATCCAGCTACCCCACTCCTGGAAATAAATCCACAGGACTCCAAGCATACCACAGAGATACCTACACATCCCAGTCTAGATGTCCATCAACATTTGAATGGATAAAGAAAATATTACATGGGCTCTCTGTCTCACTCTCATCACTTGGGAACTTCCAGCTGTGGGTGAGTTTTTCCCTTGGCTGGACCTGGGCTGGCTCGGCCTAGTCTCGGGCCCAGGCCCAGCTAGGAGGGGCTCAGCCTAGGCCTTAGCAGGCCCACCTGGGAGGGCCCCCCGAGCTCTTACTCTCCACATGGGTTCTTTATCTCCTCCAGCTTCCCACATAGCAGGAACTCCTTGAACTTTCTTTTTTCTTTCCACAACTTTTTCCCAGATCTGTATCTGGTCACATGAACTTCTGGGCTACATGTGGCCCACATGGGCTTGTGGGCTCCACAAGGCATACTTCTCTTCTCCCCATTTTATCTCCCCTTACCTCCCAGCCTTCCCCTTTCCACACTCCTTTGTAAAATCTGAATAAAACATGATTTAAAAACCAAAAAAAAAAAAGGAAAGAAAATATTGCATGGGACTGGAGAGATTGCTTAGTGGTTAGTGGTTTGCAAAGCTTGACAGTCCAGGTTCGATTCACCAGGATCCATGTGGAGCCAGAGGCACAAAGTAGTGCATGCATCTAGAGTTGGTTTGCAGTGGCAAAAGGACCTGGGGCAACCCTTCTCATTCTCTTTGTCCTTACAAATAAATAAAAATATTAAAAAAGAAAATATTGCACATATTTACCATAGTTTTATTGATCTGTAAAGAAGAATGAAATTATGTCATGCTCAGGGAAATGAATGTCACTGCATTGCCATATTAAGGGAAGTAAGACAAACTCACATGTTTTCTCAAGTGTGAAGAATATTTAGGAAAATATATATGACCTGATATGCCTATGTGGTAAGGACAGCATCTAAAAGGTGGTGGCTAGCCAGACATGGTGGTGCACACCTTTAATCCCAGCACTCGGGAGGCAGAGGTAGGAGGATTGCTGTGAGTTTGAGGCCACCCTGAGAATACAGAGTGAATTTCAAGTCATCCTGGGCTAGAGTGACACCCTACCTTGAAAAAAATAAAATTAATAATAATAATAATAATTTTAGGACTAGAGGGATGGTTTAGTGTTTAAAGTGTTTGCCTGCAAAGCCAAAGGACCCAGGTTTGATTCCCCAGGACCCATGTTAGCCAGATGCACAAGGGGGCACATGCATCTGGAGTTCATTAGCAGTGGTTAAAGGCTGTGGCGTGCCCATTCTCTCTTTCTCTCTCTCTCTCTCTCTCTCTCTCCCCCTCTTTCTCTGTCAAATAAATAAATAAATATAAAAAAGAAAAACAATTTTTTTAAAAGGTGGTAGGGGCTGGACAGATGGCTTAGCAGTTAAGGCATTTGCCTGTGAAGCCTAAGGACCCATGTTCTACTCTCCAGATCCCACGTAAACCAGACTCACAAAGGTGAGGCAAGCGCAATGTCATACATGCCCACTAGGTGGCACAAGTGTCTGGAGTTCAATTGCAGAGGCTGAGGCCCTGGTGTGCTGATTCTCTTGTTCTTGCTCTCTCTCTCTCCCTCTCTCTTAAAAAAATAATAATAAAGAAAAAAAGGTGTGGAACAGGAGAGGGTGATAACATCTTGTATTACATATTTCCTCTCATAAGAATAATTAAGGGCTGGAGAGATGGCTTCACAGTTAAGGTGTTTGCCTGTGAAGCCAAAGGACCAAAGGACAATGTTTATCATACTTGCACAGCTCTGGTCATTTATCTATCTAGGAGCTCTTCATATTACAGTCATGGTGTAGTGTTTGGAATGCAAAAAATATGACAAGGGCCATTACCTTTTCCTTGGTAAATTGAGTTGTATCTGCTTCAATGCAATTAAGAAAATATATTTCAGGTTGGAGAGATGGTTCACTTGCTTATGAAGACTAAGAACCCAGGTTTGATTCTCCAGATCCCATGTAAGCCAGATGCACAAGGTGACACATGTGTCTGGAGTTCCTTTGCAGTGGCTAGAGGCTCTAGTGTGCCTCTAGCACACTCTCTCAAAAAAATTTTTTTAAAGAATGTATTTTATAAAAAAAAGAATGGTGGCACATGCCTTTAATCCCAGCACTCGGGAGGCAGAGGTAGGAGGATCATCATGAGTTTGAGGCCACCCTGAGAATACAGAGTGAATTCCAGGTCAGCCTGGCCTAGAATGAGACCCTACCTCAAAAAACCAACAAAAAAGAAAGAAAGAAAGAAAGAAAGAAAGAAAGAAAGAAAGAAAGAAAGAAAGGAAGGAAGGAAGGAAGGAAGGAAGGAAGGAAGGAAGGAAGGAAGGAAGGAAGGAAGGAAGGGAGAGAGAGAGAGAGAAAGAAAGAGAGAGAGAGAGAAAGAAAGAAAAAAAAAGAAAATATTTCAACCGGGTATGATAGAGCATGCCTTTAATCCCAGCACTCAGGTGGTAGAGGTAGGAGGGTCACCATGAGTTCAAGGTCAGCCTAAGACTACATAGTGAATTCCAGATTAGCCTGGGCTAGATTGTGACCCTCCCTCAAAAAAAAAAAAAAAAAAAAGCTGGGCATGGTGGCGCATGTCTTTAATCCCAGCACTCAGGAGGCAGAGGTAGGAGGATCACTATGAGTTCGAGGCCAGCCTGAACTCCAGGCTGTTAATTCCAGGTCAGCCTTAGCTAGAGTGAGACCCTACCTCGAAAAACAAAAACAAAACAAACAAACAAACAAAAAAAAAGCCAGGTGAGACTATATAGTGAATTCCAGGTCAGCCTGGGCTACAGTGAGACCTTATCTCAGAAAAAAGAAGGAAGGAAGGAAGGAAGGAAGGAAGGAAGGAAGGAAGGAAGGAAGGAAGGAAGGAAGGAAGGAAGGAAGGAAGGAAGGAAGGAAGGAAGGAAGGAAGGAAGGAAGGAAGGAAGGAAGGAAATCTATTTCAAGCTGGAGAAATGGCTCAGGGTTTAAGCACTTGCTTACAAAGACTAATGACCCTGCTTTGAATCCTTAGTAGCCATGTAAAGCCAGATGCACAAAGCGGGACTTGCGTCTGGAGTTCATCTGCAGCAGCAAGAGGCTCTGGCATGCCCATTCTCTCCTTTCATCTCTGTCTCTCTTTCTCTGCTTACAAATAAATTTATAAATAAAAGAGTAACCAATTTCAGTTCTAGTGAAGGATCAGTACCCTTTATAAAGGGATAGATAACATGACTTCAAGTTTTGTGCACCATGATATCCCCATTGCATCAACTCAGTTAACTCTGCAGGGTGGACTCCACAGTGGCCATAAACCCTCTGCACATAAGGGGACCTAGCCAGTTTCAAAGATCTGCACCACACTCACAATGGGGTGGATTCAAGCCAAGAAACTACTAAAATTACTTTTACTTTTTAGGTGGAAGCTATCAAGGCTGAACACTACAAACAGTACGTACATTTTGTGATGATTATGGAAAGCCACCTTCAACCTTATAATTTAAAGCAGGGCATGGTGGCGCACGCCTTTGATCCCGACACTCGGGAGGCAGAAGTAGGAGGATCACTGAGCGTTCTAAGACACCTTGAATCTACAAAGTGAATTCCAGGTCAGCCTGGGCTAAAGTGAGACCCTACCTCAAAAAAAACAAAAGTATAATTTAGAGCTGGAGAGATGGCTTAGCAGTTAAGGCACTTGCTGGCAAAGCCAAAGGACCTAGGTTCAATTCCCCAGGACCCATGTAAAGCCTTATGCACGAGGTGGCGCATGCATCTGAAGTTTTTTTGCAGTGGCTGGAGGACCTGGTGTGCCCATTCTCTCTCTCTCTCTCTCTGCCTCTTTCTCTCTATCAACTAAATAAATAAAATAAAAGTATAAAAAGTAAGCCGAGCGTGGTGGCGCATGCCTTTAATCCCAGCACTCGGGAGGCAGAGGTAGGAAGATCGCTGAGAGTTCGAGGCCACCCTGAGACTACATAGTTAATTCCAGGTCAGTCTGGACCAGAGTGAGACCCTACCTCGCAAAACCAAAAAAAAAAAAAAGTATAAAAAGTATAAATTAAAGTAGCATATAAATAGCTTGAATGTTTATAAAGTTATTAAGAACTATAATAGTCAAGCTGTAACAATTAGATAATAAGTAGTACATCTATATATAGCATGAGAAAACTGCTTTAGGTTATGTGCAGTTAGGGAAGTATTTCTGTAGATGAATATGTGCTATGCATGAATGATGGTCTGGGTCATTTTATTTCCCAGAGAATATTTTTTAAAATGCTTATTTGTTATACCTAAAATGTTCTATATTCTCCAGAAAATGCATCTAGTAAAATTATATAATTTCTGAATCATTTACTTTTGAAATGTCCTAATTTTATTTATTTATTTATTTATTTATTTATTTATTTATTTATTTATTTATTTATTTATTTTGGTTTTATGAGGTAGGGTCTTGCTTTAGTCCAGGCTGACCTGGAATTCACTGTGTACTCTCAGGCTGGCCTTGCACTCACAGGGATCCTCCTACCTCTGCCTACTGAATGCTGGGAATAAAGGGTGCACCACCACGCCCGGCCTAATTTTTAAAAATATATATTTTATTTTTATTTGTTTACTTGAGAGAGAGAGAGAGAATGAGTGTGCCAGGGCCTCCAGCTGCTGCAAAGGAACTCCATACACATGTGCTACCTTGTACATCTAGCATACCTGGGTCCTAGGAAGATGAACCCAGGTCCTTTAGCTTTGCAGGCAAGCCATCTCTCCAGGCCTCATGTCCTAATTTTATTTTATTTTTATTTTTTATTTTTTGAGGCAAGCCCAAAACAGACTAGCCTTTTTTTTTTTTTTTTTTTTTTTTTTAAAGTCTCACTCTAGCTCAGGCGGACCTGGAACTCACTATGTAGTCTCAAGGTAGCCTCGAACTCATGGTTATCCTCCTACCTCTGCCTCCCAAGTGCTGGGATTAAAGGTGTGCACCACCATGCCTGGCTAGACTGGCCTTTTTTTAAATAAGAAAGCACAAAAGCAAGAGAGAAAAAGAGAGAGAATTGGTGCGCCAGGACCTCTCCAGCCACTGTAATTGAACTCCAGATGCTTGTGCTACCTTGTGCACATGTGCAAACTTGCAATGCATCACCTTGTGTGTCTGGCTTACGTGGGATCTGGAGAGTCAAACATGGTCCTTAGGCTTTACAGGCAAGCGCCTTAACTGCTCTACAGCCCTTATGTCCTAATTTTTCTAGTCACTATTTCAGATTATTCAGAATTTTTATGGGATCTGGAGAGATGGCTTAGCGGTTAAGGTGCTTGCCTACAAAGCCTAAGGAGCCAGGTTCAGTTCCCCAGGACCTATGTAAGCCAGGTGAGCAAGAAGGCAAATGGGTCTGGAGTTCATTTGCAGTGGCTAGAGGCCCTGGTGCTGGCACACCCAGTCCCTCTCTCTCTCTCTCTGCTTGCAAATAAAAAAAAATTTTTTTTTGGTTTTTTGAAGTAGGGCCTCTAGCTCAGGCTGACCTGGAATTCACTATGTAGTCCCAGGGTGGCCTCGAACTCATGGCAATTCTCCTACCTCTGCCTCCCGAGTGCTGGGATTAAAGGTGTGAGCCACCATGCCCAGCTAAATAAAAATATTTTTTTTAATTATATGGTACTTCATTATAAACATATATGACAATAAAGGGGAAGGAAGAGGTCGAAAGGGAGATCAGAGGGGGGAGCAAGAGAATGTAATGGGTCTTATTTTGACATGAAAACAGGAAGAACTATGTGAGAAAAGGAAGTGGTTCAGAAAGATGAAGAGGGGGGCAGGGTATTCAGTGGGCACAGAAGAAAAAGTTAAATGAGGGCCGGGCGTGGTGGCTCATGCCTTCAATCCCAGCACTCAGGAGGCAGAGGTAGGAGGAGCGATGTGAGTTTGAGGCCAGGTTGAGACTACATAATGAATTCCAGGTAGGCTTTGGCTAGAGCAAGACTATACTTCAAAAAGGAAAAGAAAAAGGCCAGGTCTGGTGGCACACACCTTTAATCCCAGCACTTGGGAGGAAGAGGTAGGAGTATCCCATGAGTTCAAGGCCACCCTGAGACTACATAGTAGCTTCCAGGTCAGGCTGGGCTAGAGTGAGACCTTACCTCGGAAAAAAAAAAAAAAAAAAAAAAGTTTAATAATGGATGTATATAAAAATGCCACAGAGAAATCCATCACTTTGTAAGCTAACTAAAATGATTTAAAAGTTTTGTGGGGGGCTAGAGAAATGGCTTAGTGGTTAAGGCACTTGCCTGCAAAGCCAGTGGGCCCAGGTTCAATTCCCCAAGACCCATGGAAGCCAGATGCCCAAGGTGGCACAGGCATCTGGAGTTTATTTGCAGCGGCTAGAGGCCCTGGCACACCCATTTATTCTTTCTCTGTCTCTCTCCCTCCCTGCCTATTTCTCTCTCTCAAATAAATACAAATAAAATATTTAAAAATTTTTGTGGTATCCAGATAATTGGTCTATGAGATTTTTTTTTCTTTTTCGAGGTAGGGTCTCACTCTAGCTCAGGCTGACCTGGAATTAACTATGTAGTCTCAGGGTGGCCTCGAACTCCTCTGCCTCCCATCCTCCTACCTCTGCCTCCCAAGTGCTGGGATTAAGTCTCAGGGTGGCCTTGAACTCATCCTCCTACCTCTGCCTCCCGAGCCCCACGCCCGGCTAACTGGCCTTTTTTTAATGAGGGAGAGTTAGAGGGGTAAGAATTGGTATGCCAGGGCCTCCAGTCACCGCAATCGAATTTCAGATACACATGCCTCCTTGTGCATCTGGCTTATGTGGGATCTGGAGAGTTGAACACAGGTCCTTAGGCAAACACCTTAACTGGTAAGCCATCTGTCTAGCCAGAGAATAACTATTTTTAAATATATCCTTCAGGATGTTATATGAGAATGAAAACTTGAAAAATATAGTAAAACAGCACACAAAATTATGTGAAGACATTGCAAGATATATGGAAAATTTATCTCAAATATTGGTGCAAGATACAAATTTGGTAAGTCAAACTCAGGAATTTCTGTCACACCAAAAGGAATTTTTGTTCTCTATAGTGGCATAGAGGAACATTTTAGAAAATCTATGAAAGGTCTTATTAGAAAAATATTTGTTGAATTTAAGCCCGGCATGGTGGCACATGCCCTTAATTCCAGCAATCAGGAGGCAGAGGTAGGAGGATCGCCATGAGTTTGAGGCCATCCTGAGATTACATAGTGAATTCCAGGTCAGCCTGGGCTAGAGTGAGACCCTGTCTCAAAAAAGAAAAAAAAATATAGTTGTTGTGGTTTTGTTGATGCTGCAAGATCCCATTAGTTAAGTCATCTTGGCCTATAGAAGAAAATTGGTGGATTAATACAGTGGGTGCTGTATGTAATGGTGTGTAAGGGTTAAATATAAATATTAGAGGAAAATTACAGAACAAGGCTTCCATAATTTATGAATGTGCGTGTGTGTAAAATGAAATTATTCAAAAGAAAACAAAAATCAACCAACCAATAACCTCCTTGAGGAAAACTTTAAAATTATTCAAGAAAATAAAACAAGGTGCTGGTCACCTTCTTAAAGGGTGAAGGTCCGCACATAGCCCAGGATAAAAAATTCACCAAAGTCGCCGGGCATGGTGGCGCACACCTTTAATCCCAGCACTTGGGAGGCAGAGGTAGGAGGATCACCATGAGTTCAAGGCCACCCTGAGAATACAGAGTGAATTCCAGGTTAGCCTGGAGTGAGACCCTACCTTGAAAAAACAATTCACCACAGCCAAGCTAGCATGGTGGTGGCACATATCTTTAATCCTGGCACTCAGGAGGCAGGGTAGGAGGATCACCATGAGTTCAAGAGCAATCTGGGACTACAGAGTAAGATCCAGGTCAGCATGGGCTAGAGTAAGACCCTGCCTTGAAAAAAATCTCTAAAAATTACTGCATTCAGAACTCAGTAGGACTCGCTGGTCAGCCATGTACTGAATTCTCAGCAAGTTATGCCATCTGAGATTTATAATCTGTGATAAGATAACCTGAAGGAAGAAACGAATGTATAAATTCTCTGGTGTCTTCTCATATGGAATTCTGAGTTTGATCTTGATACTTCTTTTTTCTTTTTGGTTTTTCGAGGTAGGGTCTCACACTAGCTCAGGCTGACCTGGAATTCACTCTGTAGTCTCAGGGTGGCCTTGAACTCTCAGCAATCCTCCTACCTCTGCCTCCCGAGTGCTGGGATTAAAGGTGTGTGCCACCACGCCCGGCTGATCTTGACACTTTTCCCAACACAGGTCCTGCATTCTCAGTCAATACCTTGTTCTTTGTATTTACCAACTTTTACACAGATATATGTATAATTATCTTTTTTTTGAGGGGTGGTTTTCAAAATAGGGTCTCACTCTATCTCAGGCTGACCTGAAATTCACTATGTAGTCTCATGGCGTGTGCTACCACGCCCAGCTAACAATTATCTTTTATAGGATATTATAGAATTCTTCAAGTAATTACTTTGAACTTTGCTCTAGCACAGGCTGACCTGGAATTTACTATGTAGTCTGTAGTCTCAAGATGGCCTTGAACTCACAGCCATCCTCCCACTTTTGCCTCCCGAGTGCTAGGATTAAAGGCGTGCACCACCACTCCTGGCTTTCAAATAGTTTTATATAGTTTGTTTCCTCATTGAGTGAAGGAAAATCAATTTTTAGGAATAAATATTCAGCTGGGCAGGGTGGCACACACCTTTAATCCCAGCACTTGGGAGGCAGAGGTAGGATAATCACCATGAGTTCGAGGCTACCCTGAGGCTACATAGGTCAGCCTGAGCTAGAGTGAGACCCTACCTCATAAAAACAAAACAAAACAAAAAACCCAAAAAATTATAAATAAATAAATATTCAGACCCAGCTATACCACTCCTAGGTATATATCCTAAGCACTCGTCTCACTTAGAGATACTTGCTCAACCATGTTTATTGCCACTCTATTCACAATAGCTAGGAAATGGAACCAGCCTAGATGTCCCTCAACTGATGAGTGAATAATGAAGATGTGGCACATTTATACAATGTTCTACTGAGTTCTACTCAGTCATAAAGAAAAATGAAATTAAATTATGAAATGCTCAGGAAAATGGATGGATCTGGAAAGGATTATACTTAGTGAGGTAACCCAGGCCCAGAAAGCCAAATGTCACAATGTTCTTTCTCATATGTGGATCCTACTTACAGATGATTGAACTGCTATGAAACTAGGAATAAAACTTGATAGCAGAGGCCAGTAAGCTAGAAAGGGGATATAAAGGGAATAGAAAGGGAGGGAGGGGGGACTTAATAGGATGGTATTGTATATATGTAAGTAGAAGAACAGATTAATGGGGGTGAAAAGGCCTAAGTGAGGTCAGGGGAAGAGATTGAGTAAAGGAAAGGTGGAGGGAGAGCTAATCAAAATCTAAGAGGATATAAAAAAGTCATATGGAAACCTACTTTTCTGGACAATGGAACACTCAGAAGCAATAGATTGTTACTAGAAAATTTTCAGTGCCAGGGATGGGATACCTTCCAGTGAGTTGTTGGCCAGGGAGGTCCCTAATGCCCCCAAAACATTACAAGCCATTGCCGAGGCCCTTGGTTTCCCACCAGCAATAGATGGTAAGACCCTATTGCTGAAGACTCCACATACTTGGGCTGCAAAGTCACTGAGAAATCCTGCTGGAGCTGAGCTGAAAGCCTCCTCTGGCCGGGTGTGGTAGTGCACGCCTTTAATCCCAGCATTTAGGAGGCAGAGGTAGGAGGATCGCTGTGAGGTTGAGGCCACCCTTAGATTACATAGTGAATTCCAGGTCAGCCTGGACTAGAGTGAAACCCTATCTAGAAAACAAACAAACAAACAAACAAACAAAAAAGAACCAATTCAAAATAAAAGAGAGACTGACTGAGAAAGGGAAGGAGTATGATGGAGGATGGGTGGAGTTGAAAAGAGGAAAGTGGGGGGAGGGAGGGAATTACCATGGGTTATTGTCTATAGTTATGGAAGTTGTCAATAAATAAATTTTAAAAATGAATATTCAGTCCCAGCACTCGGGAGGCAGAGGTAGGAAGATTGTCCTGAGTTTGAGGCCACCCTGAGACTACATAGTGAATTCCAGGTCAGCCTGGGCAAGAGCAAGACCCTATCTTGAAAAAACAAAAAAGAAAAAAAGGAAAAGAGAGATTCACAATCTGCACAGCCAACATTTTGCTGAATTCCCAAAACTCCCACTGCACGCAGGAATGAAGATGGGAACAAGGCACTGAAGACCCCATTGCCCAGAGGACTGGAACATGGCGGTCACACAAGGAGGCACTGAAGCATGCTTGTGATTGCTTTGATGACTAATTCCTCCTCAACGTGCAAATCATTCTGATAAGCCTTGCAGGGTTTTCTTATTTTCATTTCTGGGGAAATAGATGATACTTATAGCTGAATGATTAGCTCACTGTGCCTCCTCCCTGTCCGACTTCCAAACTGGTAGCACCTTTCATTCAAATGCTTCTGGCCTCTTATAATCTCACCATGAAACAGTGCTCTTGGTGCCACACTGCTCTTCAGATCTTTGGGTCTACTGAGGATTTGACTTGGGATTCATGTCACTCTCAAAGGCGATTTCACAAATCTTTTTGAGATAAGTTCCTACCATAATTATGTTAAGATGAAGCTAACAATGCCTTTAAGGCGCCATAGTGCTGAGAAGTGACAGAGGAGTACTCAGCACTGGAACGTCTTTTTTTTTTAAATTTATTTTTGGAGAGAGACACAGAGAGAGGGAGAGGCAGAGAGAGAATGGGCGAGCCAGCAGCCTCTCCAGATATGTGCACCCCCTTGTGGGCAAGTGTGGCGTTGCGTCACTGCATCTGGCTAAACATGGGACCTGGAGATTGGAACCGGCGTTCTTAGGCTTAGCAGGCAGGCGCCATAACCACTAAGCCATCTCTTCAGCCCATGGAACGTCTTTATCACACCTTCTAAGGCTCAGGGTCCACTGTGAATGAGGTAGCGGAAAGAATGTAAGAACCAAAGGAAGGGTAGGTCTGTTTACAATGCAATAGTTCAGACAGAAATTGGCCTCAATATCCATGACCTTGCAGTGCCTAGCACTATGTTCACAAGACCTTCATAATAGGAGAAAAAGATGGCATCAAAATAAAAGAGAAGGGGGCTGGAGAGAATCCCAGCACTAGGCAGAGGTAGGAGGACCTGGGAGTTCAAGGCAGTAAGACTAATAGTTAATTCCAGGTCAGCCTGGACCAGAGTGAGACCCTCCAAAAACCAAAAAATAAATAAATAAATAAATAAAATAAAAGAGAAGGGGGCTGGAGACATAAAAGGCACCTGAGGCAAGAATGCCCGCAAGTCCCACAGTTAGCCAGACATAAAGTGAGGCAAGGGCGCAATGCCACACTTGACCACAAGGGGACACAAGCGTCTGGGGTTCAGCTGCTGAGAGGCTACTGGCATGCCCATTCTCTATCTGTCTCGTCTCTCTCTCTCTCTTTCTCTAACTCTCTCAAAAAAAATAAATAAATAAAAGAGAGGGGCTGGAGAGATGGCTTAGTGGTTAAGGAATTTGCCTGCAATGCCAAAGGATCCCTGTTCGATACTTCAGGACCCACTTAAGCCAGATACACAAAGGGGCACATGCATCTGGAGTTCCTTTGCAGTTGGTGGAGGCCCAGCATGCCCATTCTCTCTCTCTCTCTCTCTCTCTCTCTGCTCTGCTCTTTCTCTCTCTCAAATAAATAAATAAAATATATTTTTAAAAATAAATAAAGAACAGCCGGGCGTGGTGGCGCACGCCTTTAATCCCAGCACTCGGGAGGCAGAGGTAGGAGGATCGCTGAGAGTTCGAGGCCACCCTGAGACTACATAGTGAATTCCAGGTCAGCCTGAGCCAGAGTGAGACCCTACCTGGAAAAAAAAACAAAAAAAAATAAATAAATAAATAAATAAATAAATAAATAAATAAATAAGCAAGCCAGGCGTGGTGGCGCATGCCTTAATCACAGCACTTGGGAGGCAGAAGTAGGAGGATCACCAAGAGTTCAAGGCCACCCTGACACTACATAGTGAATTCCAGGTCAGCCTGGGCCAGAGTGAGACCCTACCTCGAAAAACCAAAATAAATAAATAAATAAATAAATAAATAAATAAATAAATAAGGAGAGACAGAGAGGGAGGGGATATAGACAGTGGATTTGTGAAGGGGGATGTGGGGGAGGGGGTTATGATTTATTGTCTATAATTATGGAAGCTGTCAATAAAAAAAGTTTTAAAAAGACATAAAATTAAAAACAGAAATAAAAAGACAATGCCTTTAAGACACTTGTTGTTTGGAGGTGTTTTGTTTTGTTTCTGGTTTTTGGTTTTTCGAGGTAGGGTCTCACTCTAGCCCAAGCTGACCTGAAATTCACTATGTAGTCTCAGGGTGACCTTGAACTCATAGCAATCTTCCTACCTCTGCCTTCCAAGCGCTGGGATTAAAGGCGGTGCACCACCACGCCTGGTTCCTTTAAGACATTTGTACCCTGGCAAGTTTGAGGCTCTACTTAAATCTTTCTGAAGTCTTAAAGTGATTGGTGTTTATGCTATTGGTTTTCCCTTTAGACCATATGTCCTAAGTGACATTTATGATTTCATCTTATCTCAGAAAGCAAATAGTTTAGAGTTATTTGGTAATTTGTCATGTGGAGAGTATACAAATTAGAAACATGTGTGTCCACAGCAAGTCTTTGTTCTTTGATATTGTATTTAATTTTTTTTCTTTTCTTTTTTTTTTTTTTTTTGTTTTCTTTTTGTTTTGGTTTTTCAAGGTAGGGTTTCACTCTAGCCCATGCTGACTTGGAATTCACTATGTAGTGTCAGGGTGCCCTTGAACTCATGACGATCCTCCTACCTCTGCCTCCCAGTGTTGAAATTAAAGGCGTGCGCCACCACGCCTGGCTTTAATTATTTTTCTTTAGCTTATACATCTTGTTAATTTTACTTCCAGCTGCTATGTAACAAGATTTCCCTTTACCCAAGCCTTAAGTATCTTTCCATTAGGTCTGAAGCCCTTCCTACAGTCTTTGAGGATCACCAGGATTTCAGTAACAGAACCTTTGAAGCCCCACGTCTTCTGTCATCATAGGGTCTAATATATACCATGCTTCCACATTGGGGTTTGTTTGTTTGTTTAGTTTAGGTTTTTTTTTTTTTTTTTTTTTTTTTTTTTATGGGATATGATCTCACTCTAGCTCAGGCTGACCCGGAATTCACTGTGTAGTCTCAGGGTGGCTTTGAACTCTTGGTGATCCTCCTACCCCTGCCTCCCCAGTGCTGGGAATAAAGGTGTGCACCACCATGCCCAGCTCTTTATATATATGTATATTTTTGAATTTTTATTTCTTTATTTGAGAGAGTATGTGAGAGAGAGGCAGATAGAGAATGGTTGTGCCAGGGTCTCTAGCCACTGATAATGAACTCCAGATGCATATGCCACCTTGTGCAGCTGGCTTACTTAGGTCCTGGGAGTCGAACCTGCGTCCTTTGGCTTTGCAGGCATGCACTTTAACTGCTAAGCCATTGTTGCAGTCAGGTTCACATTGCTGGCAGAACTCACCTGACCAAAGAAGCTTTTGGGAAAAAAAAAAAAAAAGGGTTTATTTTGGCTTACAGACTTGAGGGTATGCTCCACAATGGCAGGGAAAATAATGGCATGAGCAGAGGGTGGACATCACCCACTGGCCAACATAAGGTGGACAATAGCAACAAGAGAGTGTGCCAAACACTGGCAAGGGGGAGCTGGCTATAATACCCATAAGCCCTCCCCAACAATACACCGCCTCCAGGAGGCTTTAATTTCTAATTGCCATCAGCTGGAGAGACTGGCATCCAGAACACCTAAATTTATGGGGGACACCTGAATCAAACCACCACATTCCACTCCTGGCCCCATAAACTGATAACCATACATGATATAAAATGTAATGCATTCATCCAACTTTAAAAGTCCCCATAGTTTTTATCAATTCCAATGATGTTCTTATATCCCCATAGTCCAAGGTCTTTTAACTGAGTCATAATACCAAAAAATGCCCCCAGAAAAAAACCCATAATGACACAGAATAAACATTCACCCTGCAAAAGATGGCATTGGGCATAGCAAAGAAATATTCAACCAATACAAGATTTAAACAGGAGCCGGACACAGTGGTGTATGCCTTTAATCCCAGCACTGGGGAGGCAGAGGTAGGAGGATCACTTGTGAGTTCAAGGCCAGCCTGAGAATACAGAGAGAATTCCAGATCAGCCTGAGTTAGAGTGAGACCTTACGGGGGGGGGGGGAGATTTAAACAGGGCAAACATCAAACCCTGTAACTCCAAGTCCAATAACTCTAGCCAGTCTCAATCTCCAAGCCCAATAATTCTAACCAGTCCCGGCATCTCCCCTGGGTATCCGCTGTAATCCATCCGTTATTCATCCTCATGGCCCCATGGGGTCTCCATGCAGGCATCCAGCAAACCTGTTTCACACTGCCCTTGGCCGTTTCCAAAACACAAGACCATGTTGCAAATTCAATGACACTCTCTTTCCTGCATTTCTTATACTCCACAATACCAGGTAGAGTGCCAATACTCCACAATACCAGGTAGGGTGCCAATTTGTTAATCCAGGGGGGGAATAAAGCGGATTTTGAAGAACAGGACACTCCTTGAGTACTCAGGCCCCTTCAAAAGAGTCTACATTCTTCCTGTTGCCCAGGTCAGCCTGGACCCCTACCTCACAAAACCAAAAAAAAAAAAAAAAAAAAAAAGAGTCAGCTTCCTGGCCCAATCTCAAAATCTCAAAGACTGTAATCTCTCAATTGCAGCTGGATGGGCAGCAGTTCACCCAAAGATTTTTCTTTTTCTTTTTCTTTTTTGTATGTGCTGTATCCCTCTGCTCACACCAGTCTGTTTCTATGCAAAGCAACCCTGCACAACTTCTTAGGACACTGGCATAACAGCAAGCTTCTGACACAAACTGCCTCTAGCCCAGTCCAAGTAAAGCCCTTTCTCACCCTCATAAGCCAAACCTCACAGTCCATAGTTCTTACTGCATTCAGGTCTTTCAACTCTGACCAGAATAGCCCATCAAGCTGTACTTACAGCACTGCAAGGCATCTCGTAGGTCAAGGTTTCAAATCCTTCCACATTCCTCTTGAAAATCAGCTCCAAAAGGCCAAAGCCACACAGTCAGGTGTTTAGCAGCAATCTTACTCCTCGGTACCACTTTACTGTTGCAGTCAGGTTCATATTGCTGGCAGAAATCACCTAACCAAAGCAGCTTTTGGGGGAAAAAAAAAAAAAAGGTTTATTTTGGCTTACAGACTCAAGGGGGTGCTCCACGATGGCAGGGAAAACTATGGTATGAGCAGAAGGTGGATATCACCTCCTGGCCAATGTAAGGTGGACAAGAGCAACAGAAGAGTGTGCCAAACACTGGCAAGGAACACTGGCTATAATACCCATAAGCCCGTCCCCAACAATACACCTCCACCAGGAGGCTTTAATTTCCAATTGCCATCAGCTGGGGAACCTAGCATCCAGAACACCTTAGTTTATGGGGACACCTGAATCAAACCACCACCGCCATCTCTCCATTGTGCTAGTCCATTAAGAATACCCACATAAATCCAGATACACACAGTGGCACATGCATCTAGATGTGAATTTGATCAGAGGCATGAGGCCCCTACCTTAAAAAAATTGGGGGTTAGAGAGATGGCTCAGCTTAAGGTGTCTGCAAAGCCTAATGTGTGGTGGTGCACACCCACATAAATACCAGATGCACTCAGGAAGCAGAGGTCGAAGGGTTCCTGTGAGTTTTCTGTCTCAGCCTGAGGCTACATAGTGAATTCCAAGTCAGCCTGAAGCTACCTGTGAGAGGTCAGCCTGATTTCAAAAAAAAAAAAAAAAAAAGAAAGAAAGAAAGAAAAAAAGAAAGAAAGAAAGAAAGAAAGAAAAAAAAAGAAAAACTGGGCTGGAGAGATGGCTTAGCAGTTAAGATGCTTGCCTCTGAAGCCTAAGGATCCAGGTTCGATTCTCCAGGTCCCAAGTAAGCCAGATACACATGGTGGTGCATGCGTCTGGAGTTTGTTTGCACTGGCTAGAGACCCTGGTGCACCCATTCTCTCTCTCTCTGCATCTGATAAATAAAATAAAATAAACAAGAAACCCCCCAAAAAAGAAAAGAATTCTGAATTTGTTCTATAGTTCTTTGAATTCCCAGATGACAGGAGTAGTCACATAGTCATGGTTCAAGGTGAAGCTCAGTGGCAAGAGTGCTTTTCTAGCAAGGTGCCAAGATCTGGTTCCAGTTCCTAACTACACGCACCCAAGCGCACAAAGATGAATAAAAGGTTTATAAAATTCAGATTTAATGTTTATGTTCATGATAAATACTTTAAATAGAAATTTTAAAATTGTCTGAATCATTTATTCAAAAGAATCAAACATACAATAGTATCTGGATTATACTTTTTTCTAAATATATAATTCCAATTTGCTTTAGAAAGACTCTAAAAGGATAAGTGGACATGAATATTTTGAACAACAATGTCTCAAAGAAATGAGAATTACAAGATCACTAATGCAGCAAATATTCAAGTGAGTAAGAACAAAGAATCATAGGAGGTAAAATGAGCTCGATGGGTTTCCTTTAAATCATAATGTTCAGTGAAACATGGTCATGAGATTAATGGGACATGAGAACTAACTGGCCAGTATGACTTTGAAAAAAAATGATTTGAGCGAGTGAAGTCACTGTGAAAATTCTGTGAAGTCAAAGTGAAAGAGCAGACAAGATCAACTTCTATCATGGCTACATTTCCCCCAGTAATCTTACATCATCAACCAGACCCTTGAACTCATGGCGATCCTCCTACCTCTGCCTGCCGAGTGCTGGGATTAAAGGCGTGCACCACCATGCCCGGCTTTCAGCTATGTATTTTAAGTGTCTAATTAAGGGCTGGAGAGACGGCTTAGTGGTTAAGGAACTTGCCTGCAAAGCCAAAGGACACAGGCTTGATTCTCTGGGTCCCACATAAGCCAGGTGCCCAAGGTGGTGCATGCGTCTGGAGTTTGTTTGCAGTGGCTGGAGACCCTGGAGTGTTCTCTCTCTCCCTCTCTAATAAATAAATAATTTTTTTAAGTTTGCAATTAAGACAGTGATAGTTACTCGTCAGCCTTCCTGGAAACAGCAATGTTAAGAAACTGGCTACTTTTGGAAGATTATAACTAAAGCCCCAAGGGCCAAGTACTGCTAATACCCCTCTGGACACATTTTGGTACTTGGTAAATTAGATTTTGTCTACTGTTACCATTGGTGTTACCAGTATTGGGTTCCTGGTGACAAACTGTTCTGTAGAGTTTTCTGTTCTACCTAAAGGCATACCCACAATTTTATCTATGTGATGTACAGACATTGAAACAATGGTTTTGAAAATTATATTGAGGGAATTTTTTTTTTTTTTTTGGTTTTTCGAGGTTGGATCTCACTGTAGCTCAGGCTGACCCGGAATTCACAGTGATCCTCCAACCTCTGCCTCCCAAGTGCTGAGATTAAAGGCGTGCGCCACCACGCCCGGCTGAGGGATTTTTTTTTAAATATCCAACTTGCTTACTAAATACAAGTGTCCATAGATTATCCTTGATATATTTTATTACTTATATATACTTAAGAAATACAATATTTTCCTAAACTTATATCTAGTAAAATTAGGACCAAAACATGTATGTGCAAAATCCACCATCCCACATAATTCCCTTTTAAGTCTCAGTATTTCTTTTTTTTTTTTTTATGGTTTTTTCGAGGTAGGGTTTCACTCTAGTCCAGGCTGACCTGGAATTAACTATGTAGTCTCAGGGTGGCCTCGAACTCTTGGCGATCCTACTACCTCTGCCTCCCGAGTGCTGGGATTAAAGGCGTGCGCCACCACGCCCGGCTAGTATTTCTTTTTTTGTTTGTTTGTTGAAGTAGGGTTTCACTGTAGCCCAGGCTGACTTGGAATTCACTATGTAGTCTCAGGGTAGCCTTGAACTCGCAGCAATCCTTCAACCTCTGCCTCCCGAGTGCTGGCATTAAAGGTGTGTGCCACCACGCCCGGCAAGTCTCAATATTTCTAAACCAGCCTATAAAACTGTTTAAAAGTGGAGTTTTGGGCTGGAGAGATGGTTTAGCGGTTAAGGCGCCTGTCTGCTAAGCCTAAGAACACCGGTTCCAATCTCTAGGTCCCACGTTTAGCCAGATGCAAAGTGACGCAAGGGCGCAATGCCACACTTGCCCACAAGGGGGTGCACACATCTGGATTTTGTTCACAGTAGCTGAGAAACTGCTGGTGCACCCATCTCTGTCTTCCTCTCCCTCTCTCTGTCTCTCTCTAAAAAATAAAAAAAAATAAAACATTTTAAAAATCCAAAAAAGGTGGCGTCTTCTCAATAAGCAGCACTTTCACCTCTTAAGCTGGGCTTCATTGGAAGCCATATCTCTACCTCCCACATTATTTGATTTAGTTGTTAGCCCAGATTTCACTAGAACTTTGTGCACTCCTTTAGAACAACTTGTGTCCTATAATTGTATTCAGTAGGTGTGCTCCAACTGGTCAGTGGGGAATTTCATACATTCTTATTACATTTTTGAATGGATGTCCCTCACTTAGGAGTCATTTCAAAAAAAAAAAAGAGGAGACTGGGTTTTTACCTTTTTGTTTCTTACAGGGAAAATGAGAGAAAAGATGAAGCCAGTAGGAACGTTGGCATGAGGGTGGAACAGGATGCATCTTCACTGAATGATATGGAGTCAGGGGCTGCTGTCCCTCAGTGCTCTTGTATTGCAAAATATCTTCGCAGCATGGAACACAACCGAGGTTTCCCACCATAAGAATATTGGGTGCTTCTCACTCCAATGCAGAATGTTCCCATGACTGAAGGCAGAACTATCTGTAGAGTATATGTTGCATTATGTTTTGGTTTTCAGACTTGTGATATCATTCTTGTTTTGTTTTTTTCAGGGGTGGAGGGTTGAGGTAGAGTCTTGCGCTAGCCCAGGCTGACCTAAAAATCACTATGTAATTTCAGGCTGGCCTTGAACTCACACCAATCCTCCTACATCAACCTCCTGAGTGCTAGAATTAAAGGCATGAGCCACCACTCTTGTTTTTAATGTGCTGTACAACTGAGTTGTTTATTCAATTTGTTTGTTAAATTAATGTCACACTGTGTGTAAAATAGTAAAAGCTAAAACAATTTTTCCAATTTTCTAGAGTCCTTTGAGATACTTTTTTGTTTTGTTTTGTTTTGTTTTTGTTTTTTTGTTTTTTGAGGTAGGGTCTCATTCTAGCCCAGGCTGACCTGGAATTCACTCTGTATTTTCAGGGTGGCCTCGAACTCATGGTGATCCTCCTACCTCTGACTCCTAAGTGCTGGGATTAAAGGTGTGTGCCACCACGCCCGGCGAGATACTCTTTTCTAACTAGATTAAGTAAGTGAAACAAAACAGATATGTATGTATGTATGTATGTATGTATGTATGTATGTATGTATTTATTTATTTATGAGAGAGAATGGGTGCACCAGGGTCTCTAGCCACTGCAAATGAACTCCACACACATGTGCCACCTTGTGCATCAGGGTTACGTGGGTTCTAGGGAATCAAACCTGGGTCCTTAAGCTTCGCAGGCAAGCACCATAACTGCTAAACCATCTCTCCAGCCCACAGATATGTTTTTAGTATGCTAACCAGCACTGAGGGGAGGACCGCTCCCATCCCTAATTTAGAAAATCACTACAAAGGGGCTGGAGAGATGGCTTAGGGGTTAAGGCTTATGCCTACCAAGCCTAAGGACCCCGATTCGATTTTCCAGGTCCCACGTAAGCCAGATGCACATGGTAGCACATGCATCTGGAGTTCATTTGCAGTGGCTAGAAGCCCTGGTGCGCCCATTCTCACTCTTTCTCTCTGTCTCTAATAAATAACTAAAAATAAAATTTTTTTAAAAGATCACTACAAAGAAACAGAATAAGAACCAACATAAAACATATGAGATTGAGCTGGGCATGGTGGTGCATGCCTTTAATCCCAGTGCTTGGGAGGCAGAGGTGGGATTGCCATGAGTTCAAGGCTACCCTGAGACTACATAGTGAATTCCAGGTCAGACTGGGCCAGAGTGAGACCCTACATCGAAAAAAAAAAAGTATGAGATTGCTAAGTATGGTATTGCATACCTTTAATCCCAGCAGTTGGGAGGCAGAGGTAGGTGGATCATTGTGAGTTCAAGGCCAGCCTGAGACTACATAGTGAATTCCAGGTCAGCCTGGGCTAGAGAAAGACCCTATCTCATAAAACAAAACAAAACAAAAAAGTATGAGATTATCTATTTATGGAAGTAATGCTCACTAAGTAAGGTCTTCTAAAGTTGTTGACAGAAGAACCATGGAAGAAAGAAATGAAAATATAAAGGCATTTAGTTAAGCTTTCAAGGTTGCAAATGTGGGCTGGAAATCTAATAAGCTGAAGCTTTGAGAAAAAAGGAACTCAGACAATTAAAAAGTGTTTTTTTTTTTCTTCTTTTGGTTTTTCATTCACTGCAGCATTCAAATTTTAATATAGGGCTGGAGAGATGGCTTAATGGTTAAGGTGCTTGCCTGCAAAGCCACAGGACATAGGTTCAATTCCCTAGGACCCGCATAAGCCTGGCTGTATCACTTTTAACAGTATAATTATCTGGATTTTGTTTATATTTTCTATCTGCATTTACCTTTATTCAGTTACAAAACATGGAAATAAGACTCCTTTTCTGCTGGGCGTGGTGGCGCACGCCTTTAATCCCAGCACTCGGGAGGCAGAGGTAGGAGGATCGCCATGAGTTCAAGGCCACCCTGAGAATACAGAGTGAATTCCAGGTCAGCCTGGACTAGAGTGAGACCTTACCTTGCAAAAAACAAATATATATATATATTAAGTGTACTAGCTAATATCCATTTTGAGACCAATTTTGAGTTTTAGACGTTCGTGTATGAAAGTATGAGAAGAATGGCTGTTCTCTTTCCTCATTTTGTTTTTTTGAGGTAGGGTCTCACATAGCCCAGTCTAGCCTCCAGCTCACCATGTAACAGAGAATGGACTTGAACTCTAATCTTTCTACTTCTGCTTTCTGAGTGATAGTATGACAAGTGTGTACCCCCATAACTGGCTGCTTTCCTCTGTTTTATTTTTCATAAGAGAAAATATAGTTTTGACTTCACATAAAAAAAATTATTAGGTAGGGCCGGGTATGGTGGCGCACGCCTTTAGTCCCAGCACTTAGAGGCAGAGGTAGGAGGATCACCATGAGTTCGAGGCCACTCTGAGATTACATAGTGAATTCCAGGTCAGCCTGAGATACAGTGAGACCCTACCTTGAAACCCCCACCCCAAAAAATTGTTAGAGGATGTAACTATAAAAACATAGGTGATCTACACAGACTTAAAACAGTCCTTCCTTCCTGTCTTTTGGGAATTGGTTCCTGCGTAGTTTGATTCAGGTGTTGCCCCATAAACTTAAGTATTTTGAATGCTAGTCTCCCCAGCTGATGGCAACTGGAAATTAAAGCTTCCTGGAGGCAGTGTATCGTTGGGGGTGGGCTTATGGGTGTTACAGCCAGTTTCTCCATGCCTGTATTTGGCACACTCTCCTTTTCCTGTTGTCCACCTGATGTTGGCCAGGGAGTGATGTCCGCCCTGTGCTCATGCCATCATTTACCCCACCCCTGCCTCATGGTGCTCCTTCTCTAGTTTATAAGCCAAAATAAACCCTTTTTTCTCAAAAGCTGCTCGTGGTCGGGTGATTTCTGCCAGCAATGTGTTCCAGAAACTCTTTTTTGTTTGTTTGTTTGTTTTTACTTATTTATTTAAGAGAGAAAGAGGCAGAGAGAGAGAGAATAAGTACACCAGGGCCCTCAGCCACTGTAAATGAACTCCAGATGCATGCGTCATCTTGTGCATCTGGCTTACGTGGGTCCTGGGGAATCGATCCTTGAACCAGGGTCCTTAGGCGTTACAAGCAAGTGCTTAACTGCTACACCATCTCTCCAATCCGAGTTCTAGAAACTCTTTTTTTTTTTTTTTTTTTGGTTTTGCAAGGTAGGGTCTCACTCTGGTCCAGGCTGACCTGGAATTAACTATGTAGTCTCAGGGTGGCCTCGAACTCTCGGTGATCCTCCCACCTCTGCCTCCCGAGTGCTGGGATTAAAGGTGTGCGCCACCACACCCGGCTCAGAAACTCTTGAAGAACCAAACTACTGTAGTTGCACATAACCTATTCATATCTTCTTATATATTTTTATCATCTCTTCAGTATTAACGCCATATATAATACGAATGTTAAAGGAATAATCATTATAGTACGTTGTTTGGGGAATAATGAGGGAGAAGATATGCACATGATCTGTACAGTTGTAATTTTTACTCAAGAATTTTCAAAAAAGCCAGGCGTGGTGGCACATACCTTTAATTCAAGCACTGGGGAGGCTGAGGTAGGAGGATCATCATGAGTTCAAGGCCACCCTGAGAGTACAGAGTGAATTCAAGATCAACCTGCAACAACATCATGTGTCATACTGCAGATAAAAGTTAACAAAGGGGGCTGGAGTGATGGCTTAGTGGTTAAGGTGATTGCCTGCAAAGCCAAAGAATCCAGGTTTGATGCACAGGATGGCTCATGTGTCTGGAGTCCATTTGCAGTGGCTGGAGGCCCTGACGTGCCTATACTCTCACTCTCTCCCCCTCCCTCTTTCTTTCAAATAAATTAAAATAAGACATTAAAATAAAAGTTGGGCTGGGGAGATGGCTTAGTTGTTAAGGCATTTGCCTGCATAGCCTAGAGACCTATGTTCGACTCTCCAGGTCCCATATAAGCCAGACACACAAGGTGATGCAAGCACACAAGGTCCCACATGTGCACAAGGTGGCACAGGCATCTGGAGTCCTATTACAGTGGCAGAAGGCCCTGACACATCAATTATCCGTTTCTTTCTCACTTTCATTCTTGCTCTCTCACATTAAAAAAAAAAAAAAAGTTGGCATGGTGGCACACACCTTTAATCCCAGCAATTGGGAAGCAGAGGTAGGAGGATCACTGTGAGTTCAAGGCCACCTTGAGACTACATAGGGAATTCCAGGTCAGCCTGGTCTAGAGCAAGACCCTACCTTGGAAAAAAAAAAAAAAAACGTCAATTAAGGGGACCAGGAATGGTGGTTAATACCTATAATCCCAGCACTCAGAGGGCAGGCAGGAGGACTGCTGAAAGTTCAAGTCCAGTTTGTTCTACATAATGAATTCCAGGCCAGCCAGATCTGCATAAGTGAGAGTTCATCTCCCAAAGAAAAAGCAAAAGTTAATAAATATAATAATAATAAAATAATAAAATAAATAAATATTAATTAAAAAGGACATAATCCCTACCCTAATGAAGTTTACTATCACTCTTTTATAATTTCTTTTTTTGTATTTTATTTATTTGCAAAGTAGAGAGAGAAAGAGGCAGATAGAATGGGCACACCAGGGCCTCTAGCCACTGCAAAGGAACACCATATACACATGCTACCTTATGCATCTGGCTTAACATGGATAGTAGAGAATCAAATCTGGGTCCTTTGGCTTTGCAGGCAAGTGCCTTAACCACTGAGACATCTCTCCAGCCCTGTAAATTGTTTTTATTTGAGAGGGAAAGAGAGAGAAGATGACAGACAGATAGTCTGAACACAGCAGGGTCTCCTTCCATTGCAAAAACTCCAGATGCATGTGCCACTCTGTGAATCTGGCTTAATGTGGGTACTGGGGAATCGAACCTCAAATTGGCAGTATTTAACTCATTCAAGAATGATACGTATTAATAATTTGTGCTTATCACACAATTTATTTGCGTATGTGTGTGTGCACATATGGGTATGCCAGAGCATCTTGCCACTGCAAACAGATATGACACTTGTATCACTTTTGGTGTCTAGTTTACATGGCTGGCTTGGTAATCAAACCCAGGCCAGCAGGCTTTGCAAGAAAGTGCCTTTCCACGATATCCATGACCTCGCAGTGTCTAGCAATACCTTCACAAGACCCTCATAATAGGAGAAAAAGAGACAATAGGAGAGAGGGAGGGGATATGATGGAGAGTAGAGGGAAACATCATGGTTTATTGTCTGTAAGTACAGAAGTTGTCAATAATAATAATAAAAAAAAGTGCCTTTAGCCAGGTGTGGTGGCACACGCCTTTAATCCCAGCACTTGGGAGGCAGAAGTAGGAGGATCACCGTGAGTTCAAGGCCACCCTGAGACTACATAGTGAATTCCAGGTCAGCCTGAGCTAGAGTGAGACCCTACCTCGAAAAAAAAAAAAAAAATGCCTTTAACAACAGTCATCTCCCCAGTGCCTTCACACATTTTAGTCAAATAGGTCTGTGTTTATTAAAGATTTATGTAAATTGCTAAAAATGGCCTCAATTTTTTTCAGTGATATGTATTTTTGAGAGAGAGGAAAGAAAGAGGCTAAGAAAGAAAGAGAATGGGCACACCAGGGCTTCCATCCACTGCAAACAAACTCCAGATGCATGCACCCCTTTGTGCATCTGGCTTACGTGGGTCCTGGGAAATCGAACTCAGATCCTTTGGATTTTCAGGAAAGTGCCTTAACTGCTAAGCCATCTCTCCAGCCCGGCCTCAATTTTTTTTTCAAGGTAGGGTTTCGCCCTAGCCCAGCTGACCTGGAATTCACTATGTAGGCTCAGGATGGCCTCAAAGTCATGGCAACCCTCTTACCTCTGTCTCCACAGAGTGCTGAGATTAAAGGTGTGCACCACCACGCCTGGCCTCAGCTCACTGTATTGCTGCTGTTTTCCATCAGTTTTAGCAAAAATAATGTCCTGCATCTGTGGTGTCATGCTGTCCCCTACCATCATGAAGCTTCCCCTTGGGACTGTAAGCTAAAATAAACCTTTTCCTCCCATCAGCTGCTTTTGGTCTGGTGTTTTGTACTAGCAATGTGAAGGTAACTGTAACAGGAAATTGGTACCAGAATGAGTGGGGTCTAAACTTGTGTTGCTTTTGATCTTTTGGAACTGATTTTCAGAAGGAATATGGGAGGATTCTGAAGCCTTGGACTGAGATACAGTGATATATGCAGAACTTGATGGGCTATTTTCTTTTTTAAAATGGAAATTTCTTTTAAAAATATTTTATTTGCTGGGCGTGCTGGCTCACACCTTTAATCCCAGCACTTGGGAGGCAGAGGTAGGACTGCCAAGCATTTAAGGCCACCCTGAGACTACATAGTGAATTCCAGGTCAGCCTGAGCTAGAGTGAGACCCTACCTCGGAAAACCAATATATATATATTCACTTGAGAGAAGGAGGGGAGAAATAGATAGAAAGAATGGGAGCACCAGAGCCTCTGGCCACTGCAAACAAACTCCAGATGTATGTGCCACTTTGTGCATCTGGCTATTTACATGGGTACGGGGAGTTGAATCTGGATCCTTTGGCGCTACTGGCAAGCATCTTAACCATTATGCAACCTCTCCAGCCATTGATGGATTATTATTGTGAAAATTGAAAGACATAAATGCAGAAAGAATCGTGGACTGTGTTGCTTCACTCATGAAAGGAAGAAGCTTTGTTGGAATCAGGTTAGAGGCAGTTTGTGTGAAAGGCTTGATGCTCTACCCATGTACTGAGAACTTGAACAGGGTTGAGTTTAGAAGAAATGGATTAGTATGAGCAGTGGATACAGCACAGAAAGAAATGAAACGTCCCCCTTAAGGGAAAAACCAGGACAGCGTGGTGGTGCACACCTTTAATCCCAGCATTTGGGATGCAAAGGTAAGAGGAATGCAGTGAATTCAAGGCAGTGAATTGCAGGGCAGCCTGGGCTAGAGTGAGACCCTACCTCAAAAAAATAATTAATTAAAAAATAGGAGAAATCAAAAGGATATCTATACCAATATTCTAAAGACCTATTATTGTCTATGTCTAAATTTCTCTTTTTCTTACAAAGTCTCCTATCACACATTCTTTTTTTCCCTTAAACTCCAGACACATGCACCACCTTGTGCATTTGGCTTATATGGGTACTAAGAATCAAACCCGGGTCCTTAGCAGGCAAGCACCTTAATCACTAAGCCATCTCTCCAGTCCCACACATCCTCATTTTCTTTTTCTTTTTAATATTTTATTGAAAAAGAGAGAGAGAATGGCACACCAGGGCCTCTAGCCACTGCAAACGAATTCCAGACGCATGTACCCCCTTGTGCATCTGGCTTACATGGGTCCTGAGGAATCAAACCAGGGTTTAGGCTTTGCAGGCAAATGCCTTAATTGCTAAGCCATTTCCCCAGCCCACATTCTTCTACTTTTTTTTTTTTTTTTTTTTTGGTTTTCCAAAGGTAGGGTCTCTCGCTACCTCAGGCTGAGGTGGAATTCACCATGTAGTCTCAGGATGGCCTCAAACTCATGGTGATCCTCCTACCTCTGCCTCCCAATTGCTGGGATTAAATGAGTGTGCCACCATACCCACTGTCCACAATATTCTATCTTCTGTATCTTCAGATAGATTGACTGATTCTCCCTTATATCATGCTCCCCTTATATCAATGCATAATTTCTGGAGATCCCCTAAAATATCAACAATTCCATCTTTAAGTACTCCCAGATATATTATTATTTACACACACAGTTGAGGCACATACTTTTTATTCCCCAATAGCATAGGTTTAGCTGTTCCATGACAAATATTCAAAGATTACTTTCTCCAAAAGATCACCAAGCCAAACATTTGGCCATACTTTTATTTACTACATATACTATAAACATACAATACATGCTACAAAAAAAAAACATTTCTTTAAAATTTAACTGTCAAGAAAGTGTATAGTGTTATAATACAATGGCACATGTTCATATTTTATTTCAAATTGGTTTGCTTATCACCCACTTCAAACCATTAATAGTGAAATGTTACTTGTGGATAATTAAAATTATCTATTTGCTTTATTAATAAACAATTCCAACAAATTAATAAGAAGTAACCATGTCAAATATTAGTTTCCAAAAATGGACTTTTGCAGAAATGATTATATAAAATATAGCAGCCAATTTCAGTTTACTTTGCTCTGTGACAATGTACATATGCATTTGAATAGGATTCTAGCATTTGTTTTTGGAAGATATTTATAAAAAGTCCTTTGATTTCTTGAGGTCCAGTAACTGCTTCACCCAGCCAAATGCAACCCAACAGTTCATGTAATGGCTCTGGACACTAAGTCACTGAGAAATTCTTATGATTTGGGTAGAGATGCATATTCCACTAATATTACACATGATGAAGAGACATTACAAGCTAATATCAAAGTCAAAGGCAAAATAAAATACAAATATTCAAATCAGTTGTGACAAGGATCTTCTACAAATATTTTGGATGCCATATTTCCAGGAAAAGAAGCTGAATGTGTATTTGGATTTTATTGTATCTATGCTAACTGAAAATTCAACAAAGTAGTTGATGGAATTATTGAGTATTGCAAATTTGTCCATCCAACATTATTGAGCACCCACTGTGCATAGCACTGTGCTAACATTTTAAAAGTTGAGTGTTTACATTTTTGTCAAGCATTACCTTAGTGTGAGGTAAAAATGTATTAACTTAGCATCAACTCATTAGTTTGCCTATGGTAATGTATGTATTCCGGTGCCACTGGGCTTCCCTAGGCCATGTAACAAGCTTCTGTGCTCCGCTCATTCTCTCATACAGAACACCTGCACACGGCTGTGCTAAGCAATGTGCTGATCCCTGCAACGCCATGATTTGGTGCATGTCCAAAGAATGCAGACTTATCATATGAACTTATGCAGGACTAGAAAGGTAGATCATTTTCTAATATGAGGTCAAAGGAAAGTAGAAGGTGTTTCTATTGGTCACACCACACCAGTGACCACTAAGTGCTTTTACTGACTGGGAACTAACTTTGAAAGTTTCATGATATAGTTGTAACAAGAGCCAGATCATTTTTGGTCTCATAGTCTATTCTTTGGAACACCTGACCCCATATAAACTATTCTATACTTGTAAACTAAACCTGGACATAAAAAATGGAAGGTATTTGTAATGTAATGTATTTCAAGCACTATTCTGGTCATGTAAAATGAGTAATACATAAGTAATTTATGACTGGTTCACACATTTTTCAAAGCATTAACCCTCTCTATTTCAAACTCTTATCATTCTAAACTGCCTTTTTTTTTTTTTCATGTTGCACATGATGCAGAGGGCAGTATTTGGCCCTGAAACCTTCCATGGAATATGGTAAGTGATTGGTCCTTCCACTCCAAGTAGAATCTGAGAATTCCAAGTGTCCAATTAGGATACTAACACTCAGGAGAGAGAGCTTTTCTGGATCCCTACTATCAGTCAGGAGTGTCTTTAAGCTGCTGTAGCTGTGTGCATCTACTGTCGCCTTGGGGCAAAGTAGAGAACTCGGAGTTTGTCCACTGAGCGAATCAATACTGGCTTAAAGCTATGCACTGAATAAAGTGTTCTGCACATCTTGCTTCTTGTTTGGAATGAAAATATACTCTTGTAATAATTAGGGCCTGGGGGAAGAGAATGACAAGGGTTGGAAGAATCCAAGAGAAAGTATGAAGCACTGACTGAGAAGGAAGACAAATGCCTCTAGTAGTGTTCTCAGAATCCTTAGGATTTGAAATGTCAGAATGAGTCATACAATGGTCATGTTCCGTAAATGAAAACACGATCCCACTGGGTACTGTTCACATGGCGCATGGTTATTTCATGGGGTGGAAGGTAGCAGTCTACTGCCATTTGATAGTGTGGTTTGAGAATGAAAACAGAACCACTACATAAATCAGGGTAAGCAGTGTCTAAAACTCTTGCTGTTCATCAATTCTCCACAGGTTGATCTGCACTGCCCAAGAGAAAGGAGGCCAGACACACATCCTTCCCATGCAGCATGGCCACTATCACCTGAAATCGCCAAATCAGAAGTCAACCACACAAGTCCTCCAGTTTCGTACCCTGAATATGGTATATAAGACTAGGAATGGAGTAGTTCACTCTAAAGAAAGATTACAGGTAACAGAATGCTTATATAAACTAGACTGCTTTTGACACCTGTAAGAAAATTGTATAGATGGCAATTGGGAAGAAAAAGGAAAGATTGTTCCCATCTGTCAGCAAAACTGTTGAGCTATACTCAGCTGAAGTCCTCATCGGGATTCTGTTGATCCAGTAGACGGACATGTGTGAATGGGAAGTGACCTCGTTTGCCATTACACTCCCCTTCCCACTGACCACTCACATTAATCTTCGTAACCTTTACCAGCTCACCGACCTGCAGGAGGAGAATAAGGACAGTACTTTATTTCCAGTTAAGAATGCAAGCTGAAAATCTCCATTCTCTGGCTAGGCATACCCTGCCCAGGTGATTGTTTCAGGGTTAATACAGAAATGGCTACTCACTACCGCCCCAGCCCCATCCCCATCCCCAGCCACCAGACTGGTTACTTGAGGTTAATGCAGGCAAAAGGAAAGCAGTAGAGAAAAAACAGAGAACACAGAAGCAGAAAGGATTCTAGAAAGTGATACTTTCTGCAACCTCCAAGTCTCTAGATGAGCAATCTCAGCCTAAGTGAGCGAGTGTTCTTTCTCTATATTCATTATCCTCAGCTCCTACCAAACTTGGCATAGGGGATGAAGCCTAGTCCCCTCCTTAACCTACACAACAGCATATTCTCCTCAGAGAATGTGCATGTGCGTGTGCGCGCACGCACACACACACACACCGGCTGCTACCAATACACAGCAGAAAGTAAAACGCAACAAGTAAACTTGAGAGGCTGAGATAGGAGGATCATCATGAGTTCTAGGTCAACCTGGGCTAGAATAAAACTCTGCTTCAAAAAAGAACACAAAAAGCCAGGTGTGGTGGTGCACGCCTTTAATCCCAGCACTCAGGAGGCAGAGGTAGGAGGATTGCCATGAGTTCAAGACCACCCTGAGACTACATAGTTAATTCCAGGTCAGCCTGGGCTAGAGATCCCACCTCGAAAAATCAAAAAAAAGAAAGAAAAAAGAAAGAAAAAATCCAAATAAATAAATAAATAAAAATAATAAATAAATAAATAGGACTGGAGAGATGGCTTAGTGGCTGAGGCACTTGCCTGCAAAACCAAAGGACCCAGGTTCAATTCCCTAGTACCCACATAAAGCCAGATGTACAAGGTGGCCCTGGCATGCCCATTCTTTCTATCTGCCTCTCTCAAATAAATAAAAATTTAAAAAATAAGCCAGGCATGATTACACATGTTTTTAATCCCAGCCCTAAGGAGGCAGAGGTTGGTGGGTTGCCACAAGTTTGAGGGCATCCTGAGATTACGTAGTGAATTCCAGGTCAGCCTGGGCTAAAAAGTGAGACCCTACCTTGAAAGACCAAAAATAAATAAAATCACTTTGTTGTGGTGTTGCATGCCTATAGTCCTAGAACTTGAGTGGTTGAAGCAGGAGTACTGTAACCTTAGGGCCAGCTTAAGCTATATGAGGCCATACCATATCTCAACATCAACAGCAAAAACACAAAAAAGGGAGGAGGGACTATTGTTTTTAACTCCCTATGTAGCAGAGGATAACCCTGAATCTATAATCCTCTTGTATCCATCCACCTCCCAAGTGCCCAGGTTGTAAGTGTGTGCCACCATTCCCAATTTATGTAGTGTAGGGATTGAACCCAGGGCCTCGTGCATGCTAAGGCAAGCAAAATCATGTCACAACGGCTTGAAGTAATACACTCCCATGTCCCCCAAAGTAGGTCTCACTCTAGCCCAGGCTGGCTTCAAACTCAGTGATCCTCCTACCTCAGCCTATCTAGTGCTAGGATCACAAGTATGTGTCATTACTCCTGGGTAGTTACAGTTTTTAGGTCCATGTGCATAGAATCCAATGTGGCAAGAATGTGGAGGCCAGAGAAGGGTGTCAGATGTCCTCCTCCATCACTCTTCCACCTTCTTTGAGAAAGTATCTTGCTTAACCTCAATTTCATTGTTTTGATTTTTTAAAGATTTTATTTATTTATTTATTCACTTATTTATTAGAGACAGAGAGGGAAAGAGACAGGGAGAGTGAGAATGGGCAGGCCAGGGACTCTAGCAACTGCAAACGAACTCCAGAAACGTGCACCCCCTTGTGCATCTGGCTTACATGGGACCTGGAGAATCAAACTGGGGTCCTTAGGCTTCGCAGGCATGTGCCTTAACCACTAAGTCATCTCTCCAGTCCTGTTTTGAATTAAAAAAAAAATTTTTTTTGGGGGGGGAGGGTTTCAAGGTAGGGTCTCACTCTAGCCTAGGCTGACCTGGAATTCACTATGTAGTCTCAGGGTGGCCTCGAACTCACGGAGATCCTCCTACATCTGCCTTCAAAGTGCTGGGATTAAAGGCGTGCGCCACCACGCCCAGCAAATTCTTAAAGTTCACTATTTTGGTTAGACTAGCTAAGCCAGTGAGCCCTGGTGATCCTCTTGTCTCCCACCTTCAGTGAGTGGCCTAACATAGCTGTTTCTGTGATTGCGTGCTAGGGAAATGAATTCAGAGAAGGACAAGCCCTTTCAGGCTTCAAGCTTGTTTGCAGGGCAAGCACTCTTACTGAGCCATCTCCCCAATGCCTGATTTTGATTTATTTTTTTCAAGGTAGGGTCTTGCCTAACATGAAATTCACTATTCTCAGGGTGGCCTCAAACTCACAGCCATCCTTCTTCCTCTACCTCCTGAGTGTTGGGATTAAAGGCGTGTGCCACCACACCCAGCCACTTTTACCACTGTTCCATCCTTCTATCTGGTCCTCAGCCTCCTGAGCCTTATGAACAAGCCTGAATGTAAATCATGGAGTAATTTGTAATGGGGACCAAATATGGTTACTCTAGTTTCTTAGCTCTAAGAAAACTGAATGAACTGCTTTATTCCTTAGGTTTGTACTTTTTCTAAGGTCACTTGTGCCCTTGGTAAACATGTTATCAAATACAGAAATGGTCCAAGGACAAATGATTACCCAGCTGATCTTCACCAGAGTTCTAATAACTCAAATGACATTAATTTCTGAAATATACTAAACAGGAGATATTAGGGAACTATGTGACCTCTTTTGTTGATGCCACCCCAGGTAACTACTTTTCTAGTTTATGTCCCTATCAGTTAACAGGAAAGACATCAACAACTGCCAGCTTCCTTTGATCGACACTTGCAGGGCTCCAGTGAACCTAGAGCAGGACGCACATACAAATGCAGGTAAATAAAATCGTAGAAAACAAAGTACAGAGAATAGTACAGGGACCTAATTGCCAAATCTTTTCTAACACAACAAAGATAATAAGTACTTCAAAGATTTGGCTGGAATAAAACATTAAGGAAATTATAGCAATCTAAGGCAGGGGTTAGCAAACTATTGCTCAGGGAGTTGAATCCAACTTACTATTTTATAAATAGCTTTACTGGAACATAGCAAGTTCCATTCGTTGTTTTGGCTATGACCCACCTTCTGTTTATAATGGCAGGGTACAGTGCTTATGACAGAGACCATATGGCCTTTACAGAAATTTATAGAACCTACATCTAAAGAACAGATAAGGGGCTGGGCTGGAGCTAAAGGAAATTGCTTGCAAACAGAAAAGAAAAGAAAAGAAAAGAAAAGAAAAGAAAAGAAAAGAAAAGAAAAAAGAAAAGAAAAGAAAAGAAAAGAAAAGAAAAGAAAAGAAAAGAAAAGAAAAGAAAAGAAAAGAAAAGAAAAGAAGAAGAAGAGAGAACAGAGGGAGGGAAGGAGGGAGGGAGGGAGGGAAGAGAAAAGGAAAAGGAAAAGAAAAAGAAAAAGAAAAAGAACAAATAACAATGCCAACACTGGGGGGGGGGACAGAGGTGGAAGGATTGCCATGAGTTCAAAGCCAGCCTGGGCTACAGTGAGACCCTAACTCAAAATGAATGAATGAACGAGGGAGGGAGGGAGGGAGGGATTTTAGGCCCATCTACTCTGTCATTGTTTTTATATTTTTGAGGTAGAGTCTCACTTTAGACCAGGCTGGCCTGGAACTCACTCAGTAGTCCCAGGCTGGCCTCAAATTCACAGTATCTTCCTACCTCTGCCTCCTGAGTGCTGAGATTAAATGCACCATATCATAACCAACCCATTTAGGGTTTCTAATCAATGGAAACAAGTGCACATGTCAGCCTTAACAATTCACTTGCTTCTAAGATGGACTGAAATGGGCATAGGTTTATTGGTGGAAAGCTGCAGATGTACTGAAGTATAAGCAGAAAAAGTATCCCATATAAAATGCTAGAAGATGGCTTAGCAGTTAAGACATTTGCCGCAAAGCTAAAGGACCCCAGTTCAATTCCCTAGGACCCACATAAGCCAGACGCACAAGGAGGCCCATGCATCTGGAGTTTGTTTGCAGTGGCTGGAGGCCCTGGCGCACCCATTCTCTCTCTCACTCTCTCATGCATGCAAATAAATAAATAAATAAATAAATAAATAAATAAATAAATAAATAAATAGATACATAATATTTTTTTTTTTTTTTTTTTTTTTTTTTCAATTGTTTGTGGTGGCTGACCTGGAATTTGACTATGAAAGAGGCTGAATCAACTGGATTGTGAGTTCAAGGCCAGCCTAGAAAATTTAAAAATATTTTTTTAAAAGGCTAGCAGAAATTGTTTGTGGTGGCTTGCACCTACAATTTGACTATGAAAGAGGCTGAATCAACTGGATTGTGAGTTCAAGGCCAGCCTAGAAAATTTAAAAATATATTTTTAAGCCGGGCGTGAGTTCAACCCCAGCACTGAGACTACAGTAGGCCACCCTGAGACTCCAGGTCAGCCTGGGCCAGAGTGAGACCCTACCTCGAAAAACCAAAAAAAAAAAAAATATATATATATTTTACTTATTTATTTATTTATTTGTTTATTTGTTTTTTTGCAAGGAGAGGGATACAGAGAGAGAAAGAGAAAGCCACTAACAATACATTTTTAAAATAAAGCTAGGGCTGGAGAGATGGCTCAGTGGTTAAGGCCCTAGGGCAACCATTCTCCCTCTCTCTCCTTGCAAATAAAATATTTAAAAAAAAAAAATCAAGGGGGGCTGGAGAGATGTCTTGGGGGTTAAGATGCCTGCCTGCCAAGCCTAAGAACCCAGGTTCCAATCTCCAGGTCCCACGTTTAGGCAGATGCAAAAAGTGATGCAAGGGCACAATGCTGTGCTTGCCCACAAGGTGGTGCACGTGTCTGGAGTTCATTCACAGCCGCTGAGAGGCCCTTGGCATACCCATTCGCTCTTTCAAAAAATTTAAAAAAGAAAAAGCCGGGCGTGGTGGCACAAGCCTTTAATCCCAGCACTCAGGAGGCAGAGGTAGGAGGATTGCCGTGAGTTTGAGGCCACCCTGAGACTACATAGTTAATTCCAGGTCAGCCTGGACCAGAGTGAAACCCTACCTTGAAAAACAAACCAAAAAAATAAAAATAAATAAATAAGTAAAAAAAAAATCAAGCCGGGTGTGGTAGCACATACCTTTAATCCCAGCACTCGGGAGGCAGAGATAGGAGGATCACCGTGAGTTCGAGGCCACACTGAGAACACAGAGTGAACTCCAGGTCAGCTTGAACTAGAGTGAGACCCTACCTCAAAAAACAAAAACAAAACAAAACAACAACAACAAAAAAATCAAGGGGCTGGAGAGATGGCTTAGTGGTTAAGGCACTTACCTGAGAAGCTTAAGGACCCAGATTTGATTCCCCAGGACCCATGTAAGGCAGATGCACAAAATGGTGCATGCATTTGGAGTTCATTTATAGTGGTTAGAGAACAAACCCATTCACGCCCCTGGGTGTGGTGGCACATGCCTTTAATTCTAGCACTCAGAAGACCAAGGCAAGAGTATCACTGTGAGTTCAAGGCCAGCCTGGGACTACAGAGTGAGTTCCAGGTCAGCCCTGGGTAAAGTGAGATCCCACTTCAGAAAAACAAAACGATCTCAGCACTGAAACATACCTAACATACCTTCCAAGACTCAAGAGTCCATTGTGGAAGAGATGGCAGAAAGAATGTAAAAGACAAAGGAAGGGTAGGGCTCCTTACAATGTGCTCCTCCAGACACAAAATGGCCTGGATATCCATGACCCTTGCAGTGCCTGACACTACCTACACAGGACCATTATAACAGGAGGAAAAGATGATGACATCAAAACGAAAAGAGAGACTGATTGAGAAGGGGAGGGGATATGATGGACAGCGGAGTTTCAAAGGGGAAAGTGGGGAGGGAGGAAAGTACCATGGGATATTGTCTATAATTAAGGAAGTTGTCAACTAAAAAAAATTATGGGCTGGAGAGATGGAGAGTAGTTAAGGCACCTGCCTGCCAAGCCTAGGATCATCCGTTCGATTCTCCAGGACCCATGTTTAGCCAGATGCAAAAAGTGACTCAAGGGTGCAATGCTGTACTTGCCCGCAAGGGTGGCACATGCACCTGGAATTTGTTCACAGCGACTGAGAAGCCCCTGGTGTGCCCATTCTCTCTCTCAAAACAAACAAACAAACAAAATTTAAAAAACAAAACAAAACAAAAAGCCTGGACTAGTATTAAAAATTACATTGCAGGTCAATCCTGCACTCGGGAGGCAGAGGTAGGAGGATCGCCTTAAGATGAGACTAGGTCAGCCTGGGCCAGAGTGAGACCCTACCTCGAAACCAAAAAAAAAAAAAAAAAAAAAAACATTGCTGATTTACAAATCTAAGATACTCTTACCCTCAGCCTCCTTGATGCTCAGATTACAAGTATGTGTAATCAAAGCCCTGCTCCAGTCTAGGTTGATAGTGGATCAAATTATGCTTCAAACATGTGAGTTACATGGGCATGGTAGGGCACGCCTTTAATCCTAGCACTCAGAAGGCAGAGGTAGGAGGATCTTCGTGAGTTCGAGGCCACCCTGAGACTACATAGTGAATTCCAGGTCAGCCTAGTCTAGAGCAAAACCCTACCTTGAAAAACCAAAAAGAGTGTTACATATATGGATATATAGATGGAGTTGGGCATGGTGGCACATGCCTGTAATCTGTAATCCCAGCACTTGGGAGGTAGAGGCAGGAGGATCAGGAGTTCAAGGCTATATGAAACTCTAATCTTCAAAAAGCAGAACAGCTGGGCGTGGTGGCTCACGCCTTTAATCACAGCACTCAGGAGGCAGAGGTAGGAGGATCATTGTGAGTTCAAGGCCACCCTGAGACTACATAGTTAATTCCAGGTCAGCCTGGGCTCAAATGAGACCTTATCTTGATAATAAACAAACAAACAAACAAACAAACAAACAAACAGACCTAGGGAGATAGCTCAGTTGGTAAAGTACTTGTCTTGCAAACATGAGAACCTGAGTTTGAGGCCCAAAGACATGTAAAAATGCCAGCTGTGGTAGCACCCACTTGTAATAACAGTGCTGGGAAGGTGAAGACAGGAGGATCCCTGGGGCTCACTGGCTAGCTAGTCTAGCTAAATAGGTAACAGCTATGTTCAGTAAGAGACCTTGTCTCAAAAAATAAGATGGGCCGGGCATGGTGGCACACGCCTTTAATCCCAGCACTCAGGAGGCAGAGGTAGGAGGATCGCTGTGAGTTTGAGGCCACCCTGAGACTACATGGTGAATTCCAGGTAAGCCTGAGCTAAAGTGAGACCCTACCTCGAAAAACAAAAAAAATAAAAATAAGATGGAAGATCCAGGCATGGTGGCGCACACCAGCACTTGGGAGGCAGAGGTAGGAGGATCACTGTGAGTTCGAGGCCATCCTGAGGCTATTATAGGGAATTCCAGGTCAGCCTGGACTAGAGTGAGACCCTACCTTGAAAACCAAAAAAAAAAAAAAAAAAAAAAAAAAGATGGAAGGCTGGAGAGATGGCTTAGTAGTTAAGGCATTTGCCTGAAGAGCCAAAGGACCCTGACTCAATTTTCTAGGACCCACGCCTCTGGAGTTCATTTGCAGTGACTGGATACCCTGGCATGCCCATTCTCTCTCCCTTTATCACACTCTCTCTCAAATAAATAAATAAATATTAAAAAGAGAGAGAGAAAACCAGGGCTGGAGACTGAGTGCAAAGCCAAAGGATCCAGGTTCAATTCCCTAGGACCCATGTAACCAGATGTACAAGGTAGCACCTGTGTCTGGAGTTTGTTTGCCGCTGCTGGAGGGCCTAGTGTACCCATTCTCTCCCATTCTCTCCCTCCCTCTCCCTCTCAAATAAATAAATGAAAATAAAACATTAAAAACCAAAGAGAGGGCTGAATAGACATCTTAGCGGTTAAGGCACTTGCCTGCGGAGCCTACAAACCCAGGTTCAATTCTCCAGGTCCCATGCATATGGTGGTGCATTCAACTGGAGTACATTTGCAGTGGCTAGAGGCCCTGGTGTACTCATTCTCAGTCTCTTTCTCTCCCTCTCTGTCACTAATAAATAAAAATAAAGAAAGAAGAGAGAGAGAGAAAGAGAGAAAGAAAGAAAGAGAGAGAGAGAAAGAAAAAAAGAAAGAAAGAAAGAAAGAAAGAAAGAAAGAAAAGAAAAGAAAAGAAAAGAAAAGAAAAGAAAAGAAAAGAAAAGAAAAGAAAAGAAAAGAAAAGAAAAGAAAACCAGAGATCAAATCTGGGTTTGGTAGGGCACATCTATGTTATAATACCTTGCGGGGGAGAGAGTGGAAAGGGAGACAGGGTTTCATTACATAGCCCAGGCTGGCCTTAAACTTGAAATGCTTTTGCCTTAGCCTCCATTGTGCTAGGATTATAGTTGTGATAGACTCAACATGTCTATCAGTTTTTTCCAGTTATCAAATGAAGATATTTAAGTTGTTTCCTGCTCAAGAACTCTCTCACACTAAAATTCTTTTACATTTAAAGCCATTTCTTAAGTTATTTGTTCTAACTTGAACAAGGTCCTCTTCAACAATAAATGTAAATAGGTGAAAACTAATATCCACACCAAAAAGAAAACTTGCTGAACTCATAAACTAGTGTTTCTACTCAAATATTTATTTCACAAGATTTGTATTTCATAGCAGCTTAACCATTTTTTTTTTCTTTTTGAGGCAAGCACAACAGACTGTCCTTGTTTCTCTTTTAATGAAAGGGAGCACACATAGGGGAGGAGGTAGAGAGAATTGGCGTGCTAGGGCCTCCAACCATTGCAACTGACCTCCAGACACATACACCTCCTTGTGTGCATGTGTGATCTTACGCACTTGAGCCACTTTGTTCATCTGGCTTACGTGGGACCAGGAGAGTCAAACATGAGTCCTTAGGTTTTGCAGGCAAGCACCTTACCTGCTAAGCCATCTCTCCAGCCCAGCTTAACCTTTTTTTTTTCTTCTTCTTTTCTTTTCTTCGTGGTAGGGTCTCATTCCAGCCCAGGCTGACTTGGAATTCACTATGTAGTCTCAGGGTGACCTCAAACTCATGGCAATCCACCTACCTCTGCCTTCCAAGTGCTGGAATTAAGGGCATGCGCCACCACACCCGGCCAGCTTAATCATTCTTAAACATTAAAACTCAAATCAGGGCTACAGAGATGGCTTAGAGGTTAAGGCACCTGCCTCCCAAGCCTACGAGCTTCCGTTCAATTCTCCAGGTCCCACGTTTAGCCAGACATAAAGTGATGCAAGGGCGCAATGCTGCACTTGCCCACAAGGGGGCACATGGGTCTGGAGTTCATTCACAGCAGCTGAGAGGCTGCTGGCACACCCATCTCTCTCTCTCTCTCTCTCTCCTCTTCCTTTCTCTCTCTCTCTCAAAAAAACAAAACAAAACAAAAAACTTCAAATCACCTGGGCATGGTGTCACACGCCTTTAACTCCAGCACTTGGGAGGCAGAGGTAGGTGGATCACCATGAGTTTGAGGTCACCCTGAGACTACATAGTGAAGTCCAGGTCAGCCTGAGCTACAGTGAAGCCCAAATCAGGGAAGACATCACACTCCAGCCTTCTGCAATCAACATCAAGTGCCACAGCTATCATCTGGACACAGCACCATGTTTTTTACTTATCCTCCAAATTCTAAGTGACCTAGACAATGCATATTCCATTGCTCACAAAAGCGAAGACATGTTACTTTTCGTTGTTGTTTTTTCAAGATAGTCACAGGGCTGATCTGTATCTCACTCTGGAGTTCCAGGCTGGCCTCAAACTCATAGCAATTCTCCTACCTCTGCTACCCCAGTGCTAGGATTAAAGGCATGCAACACCATGCCCAACTAGACACGTCTCTTTTAAAGTAGGACATAATCTCAAAAAACACAAATGTTTTTAAAACTCAATACAAATCATTTTATTTTTTGTATGTGGTCTAGGTATGTATAGTGTATGCATATGTATGTGCATGCATATGTTCTCTATATACACATGCTTGGAGGATCTACTGTGATTCTGTTTTTTACATGGGAGCAAGGGATCAAACTCATGTCCTCATAGCTTACAGGGCAAGTGCTCCTACCATTGAGCCAGCTTCTAAGCCCCACCAAAAACACACCTTTTAAAATACAGTTTCCAGGGCTGGAGATATGGCTTTGCAGTTAAGGAACATGCCTGCAAAGCCAAAGGATCCAAGTTCAATTCACCAGGTCCCACATAAGTCAGATGCACATGGTGGCGTATGTGTCTGGAGTTCATTTGCAGTGGCTAGAGGCCCTGCCACACCCATTTTCACTCTCTCTCTAATAAATAAATAAATAAAAATAAATTCTAAACTTAAAAAAATACAGTTTTCAGCTAGGTGTGGTGGTGCACATCTTTAATCCTGGTCCTTGGAAAGCAGAGGTAGGAGGATTGCTGTGAGTTTGAGGCCAGCCTGAGACTACATAGTGAATTCAAGGTCAGACTGGGCTAGAACAAGACCCTGCCTCAAAAAAAAATAATAATAATAATTAAAAATAATAATAAAAGCCGGGCGTGGTGGCGCACGCCTTTAATCCCAGCACTTGGGAGGCAGAGGTAGGAGGATCGCTGTGAGTTCAAGGCCACCCTGAGACTACATAGTTAATTCCAGGTCAGCCTGGGCCAGAGTGAGACCCTACCTCGAAAAACCAAAATAATAATAATAATAATGTCTAGAAACCTAACCTTCCCTTTACACACTCTCAATCACAAACTAAAAGAAAAATTTCAAATCTATTAAACTCAAGAGTCTCTAAAAGCTGGGTGTGTTCGCACACACCTTTAATCCCGGCACTTGGGAGGTAGAGGTAGGAGGATCGCCATGAGTTGAGTCCACCCTGAGAATACAGAGTGAATTCCAGGTTAGCCTGAGCTAAAGTGAGACCTGCCTCAAATCAATTCTAGCTCATTCTGTGGACTAACACACTCTCTTAGAGGAAGCTCTATTTTTCACTGGAGAAGCATGACCCAAAGAAAACAAAATTTTAGGCTTCAGTTTACAAGAGCAAAATTTTACTACTTCTCTGCTAATCTGTGCTCATATAACTTTATTCCATGCTTATGAAAATGTTCCCTGGACCAGGCATGGTAGCACACGCCTTTAATCCCAGCACTCGGGAGGCAGAGGTAGGAGGATTGCTATGAGTTCAAGGCCACCCTGAGACTACATAGTGAATTGCAGGTCAGCCTGGGCTAGTGTGAGACCCTACCTTTAAAAACCAAAAAAGAAAAAGAAAATGTTCCCTGGCTGGGCATGGTGATGCACACGTTTAATCCCAGCACTCAGGAGGCTGAGATAGGAGGATTGCTGTGAGTTTGAGGCCACCCTGAGACTACAAAGTAAATCCCAGGTCAACCTGGCCTAGGATGAAACTCTATCTTGGGGTGGAGGGGACAGAAAAAAGGTTACCTGCTTACACTCAAGTCACCATATTAGTAGGCTCTGAAAGGCAGGATAGCAGCTCACTTCTACATTAGCCTTTGTTCTGAAGTACTTGCTATGCCTAACTCCAAAAAAAGAGAGGAAGTGAAGGAGGAGGAGCAAAGCTGTGAATGCTGAGTAGAGGACTAACGGAATAAATAAATACCTTGTAATGGTATGTCCTAAGAAGATGGCTACCATAACTCTTCACTAGTCAAAGGCAAAAACTAATCCCTTATGAAGAATTGACGGGGCTGGAGAGATGGCTTAGTGGTTAAGGCGCCTGCCTGCTAAGCCTAAGAACCCAGTTCCAATCTCCAGGTCCCATGTTTAGCCAGATGCAAAGTGATGCAAGGGCGCAATGCCGCACTTGACCACAAGGGGGCGCACGCATCTGGATTTCGTTCACAGCAGCTGAGAGACTGCTGGTGCACCCATCTCTGTCTCCCTCTATGTCTCTCTTCAAAAATAAATGAAGGAAGGAAAGGAGGGAGGGAGGGAGGGAGGAGGGAAGGGAGGGAGGAAGAATTTACTTCTCCCCAGTAAAATGCATTTAACAACAAAGACCAAAAAATCTGCTTTTGTAACTTACACTCTTAGGTATGGCTCGCTTAACACCTGTACTACACATCACTGGTTCATCCTGATTGTGTGTGTGTGTGTGTTACTAGGGACTGAACCCAGGGCCTCATACAAACAAGTGCTCTACCACTGAACTACATTCCCAGTCTCTCCTCTTGATTCTTGCAAAACACAATCAATAGTAAGGAATCTCAGATTCCCTAAAATAAAAACTTTTTTTTTTTTTTTTTAATTTTTTCAAGTAGGGTCTCACTCTAGCACAGGCTGACCTGGAATTTACTATGCAGTCTTAGAGTGGCCTTAAACTCACAGAGATCCTCTAACCTCAGCCTCCCAAGTACTGGGATTAAAGGTGTACTCTACCATGCCCAGCAAAATATTTTGTTTTTAATGAGAAAATCCTACTTAAATGCATAGCTTCATACCAGTTACTATACTCTGAGTAAACCCACCTTGTTTAAGACAGTCAGAAACAGAAAGCAAGAAAGAGATTAGGATATAGATGAGAAAATTATTTTAGGTTAATTCCTGTGAATCGAGGTGGTTGTTAGAGTAGTCAAAGTATGTTTAGTAGATCAATCAGAACATTCAGTAATACAGTTAAGTTTACTCATTGCAAAACAGGTTTTCTCTAAAAACAGAGAAAACCCAACATGAAATGCCAAAATCAGTACATCTACAACAACATCACAGTGCTGATGCTTGTATTCAGCATTCCTACAAAGCTGTAAGAGGTCTGAAAGAGAGACCCTGTAGCAGATCTCTTCTTTCTACATTTTGCACATTATGTACCTCCAAAGCCAAGGCTGTCTTGTCGTAGGCATTAGGGACTCGCTTCTGGATAACCCTGGCATAAATGGGCCCATTCTGGAGGTTAGGGAGCGGAGTGTTGACGCTGGGTTGGGCATAGGGCCCAGGCTCCGGCCCACCCAGTGGCTGTGGGTGGGAACCCTCCTGGTTACCTCCAATCAGAGCCGATACTGAGGCGGGGGCAGGTCTATACTTCTCCACGTAAGGGACTGGAATCATCCCCCTCTTTCCTTCGCTGTCCTCTGCATTCCACCACTGCTCTTCAGGCTTATCCCGGATTTTCAGGATGTCTCCTTTCTTAAAGGGAAGATCTTCTTCATCATTCCCATTAAAGTCAAAGAGGGCTCGGACATATTCTGTCTCCTCCTGCCTGAGAATCACTCCACCCTGCCTAGATCTGGAAACCGGTTCTATCAATGTTGTAGTGTCCAAATAGTGTATTTTGTAGAATTCCAGTAAAGCAGGCAATGAATCAAATTCTTGATCTCCTATTCGGAGTCTTGAGGGACTCACCCCTAGAAAAAACAGAACACAGTGTCATTTAACTATGTACTATAATGGAGATCAAACAGATCTTAAGCATTTCCCACACATATCTGGTCAATATATAGTCAGCAAAGAGACTGTCCTGAAAAAATAACCCCTTCTCTTACACTAAATGGACATCACACCTTGAATATGAACATCCCCTAGGAAGAAAGATACCTATACCATGCAAAGAGGCAGAGAGAAAAGAGAAGGCCATAACAGACCAGGTCACTTGGCTTGCTCTCATACTAGACCAAAGACAGTGCAACAAGCGGACTTTTTGTTCATTCTCCCAGTACGGTCAGTTGCTACCCCACGAACAGAGTACTATAAAGTACAAGGTTTTTCTTACCAACTTTTTAACCTCGGGAAATGTAGTAGTCCACACTAAAGTCATACATTACTACCACTAGAATGTACAATTCCAAAGAAGAAAACAATTTTTAAGACTTTACTGATATGACAGTTTAAAAAGCTTAATTAAGCAGGGCGTGGTGGTACACGCCTTTAATTCAAGCACTTGGAAGGCAGAGGTAGGAGGATTGCCATGAGTTCGAGTCCACCCTGAGACTACATAGCGAATTCCAGGTCAGCCTGGGCTAGAGTGAAACCCTACCTCAAAACCAACCCCCCCCCACTGCCAAAAAAAAAAAAAAAGCTTAATTAAGCCAAAGAACCAAGGAACTCAAAAGAAATTAAGCTAGCTGTTTAAACATCAATTCCTGGGGCTGAGGAGATAGCACAGTGGTTTAAGGCACTTGCTTGTAAAACTTGCTGATCCAGGTTCAATTCTCCAGTACCCATGTATGCAAAGCCAGATGCACAAAGTAGCAGTGTGTTGCAGTGGCTAGAGGCCCTGTTGCGCCCATTCTTACTCTTTCTCTCCCTCCCTCTCTGCTTGCAAATAATAAAATAAAATATTTTTAAAATATAATTCTTCATTGAGTATAGTGGCTCACGCATGTAATTTCAGCACTTAGGTGATGCAGGAGGATTTCCACAAGCTTGAAGTCAGCCTAGTATACATAGCAAGACTTTGCCACCACACGCCACCAGCTCCTGAAAAAAGTCAACCTCTGGTAACACACTGAGGAATCTAAGAAAGGACCTAAACACAAAATCTGCCTCAGGAATCTAATCCCAGCACTCGGGAGGCAGAGGTAGGAGGATCGCCGAGAGTTTGAGGCCACCCTGAGACTAGTTCCAGGTCAGCCTGGACCAGAGTGAAACCCTAAAAAACCTCGAAAAAAAAAAAAAAAAAAAAAAAAAAAAAAAAAAAAAAAAAAAAAAAAAAAAATCCATGCCTCAAATGTGCATGCCCTGGAGCCCAAGCTCCTAGAATTCATGAATAAGTGAACATACCAGCTTCTAATGAAGAATACAAATATTTACCTTGTACTCTGCTAATCATTCAAAACAAATCTTTATTGGGTCTTTGGAACCTTTTTATTTTCTGACAAAGTAATAGTTCTATACAAAATACAGGTTTGAGGGGTATAGCTCAGTGGCAGAGCATTTGACTGCACAAAATATAGGTTTGGGACTAGGGAAATGATTCAGTGATTCAAGATGCTTCCTCTGCAAACCTGCCAACCTGAGTTCAATTCCCCAACACATATGCACAAACACAATTTTTTATATTTTATTTTTCTTTAATTAATTAATTTATTTATTTATTTATTTATTTGGGGGGGGGTTCAAGGTAGGGTCTCACTCTGGTTCAGGCTGACCTGGAATTCACTATGTAGTCTCAGGGTGGCCTCGAACTCACAGCGATCCTCCTACCTCTGCCTCCCGAGTGCTGGGATTAAAGGTGTACACCACCATGCCAGGCTATTTTCTTTATTTGAGAGAAACAGGCAGGGAGAGAGAGAGAGTGGGCATGCCAGGGACCTCCAGCTGCTGCAAATGAACTCCAGATGTGTGTGCCCCCTTACGCATATGGCTTCCATGGGTTCTGGGGAATCAAACCTGGGTCCTTTGGCTTTACAGGCAAGTGCCTTTAACACTAAGCCATAAAATATTAATATTTGAGAGAGAAAGAGGCAGAAAGAAAGAGAGAATGGGCACACAGGGCCTCCAGCCACTGCAAACAAAGTCCAAATGCATGTGTCACCTTGTGCATCTGGCTTACGTGGGTACTGGGAATTGAACATGGGTCCACAGGCTTCACAGGCAAGCACCTTGATTGCTAAGCCATCTCTCCAGCCCTCAGATCCAGCCTCCAGCTTTAACTCAGGCTGACCTGGAATTCACTATGTAGTCTCAGTGTGGTCTCGAACTCTCAGCAATCCTCCTGCCCTCAGCCTCCCAAGTGCTTTCCTCTGCTGGCTTTTTAAGGCGGGGTCTCACTTTGTATCTCAGGCTGGCCTCAAATTATCTTCCTGCCTCAGACTCAAGTGCTGGAACCACAGGCACAGCCACCATGACTGTTTTTCCTTTTTTTTTTTTTTTTTTTTTTTTTTTTTTTTTTGGTTTTTCGAGGAAGGGTCTCACTCCAGCCCAGGCTGACCTGGAATTAACTATGTAGTCTCAGGGTGGCCTTGAACTCATGGCGATCCTCCTACCTCTGCCTCCCGAGTGATGAGATTAAAGGCGTGCGCCACCACACCCGGCTTGTTTTTCCTTTTTTAAGTTCAGACAGACTTTCTTAGATTAGGATAAGAAGAGTTGAGAGTATAAAGGGCTCTTGCCCATGAGAAAGGAGCGGGTAAATCCCACTTAGAGACTCAAATGGGAGTCATTTAGGTTCTGAATGGCTAACCAGCCATAATGCCCTAAGTTTTGGTGCTAAGCTAACCACTGATTGTTTCTTTCTTTTTGGTTTTTCAAGGTAGGGTCTTGCTCTAGCCCAGGCTGGCCTGGAATTCACTGGGCTCAGGCTGGCCTTGAACTCAGTGATCCTCCTACCTCAGCTTCCCTAGTGCTGGGATTAAAGGCATGTGCCACTACATTCAATGCTGGTTGTTTTTGAAACAGGGTCTCATGTTGTAGCCTAGGGTGATCTCTAGTTTGTGATCCTCCTGCCTCAGCATACCAACTGCTAGGATCATAGGTATGCATGGGGAGATTTGATTACGATCGTACCAGTACACTGCAGTGCTCTACACCAGACTAGAGCTTCTCTTCATTAAGGAGAATTCCCTATTCAATCTGGTGAGCAAAGAGATGCATGTCTACTTCACCTGTCACCACTAACTTAACTCAAGAAGATCTTTCAGACCTGCAGAGCAATTGCCAAGGACAGTCTTTATAATAACAGAGCAAGGAGATCTGCTCAGGACTGCCTGGCCAAGGGAGAATGATAGGGGACACACATAAAAGCAGAGCAGCCATGGCTTCGAAAATGTCCTGAACCACATTAGAGAGGAAAAGCTCCCTTGCAAATGACATCCTTGCCCCTTTGAGACAAGGTTGGTGGATACTAAGTGTTCAGAAAGTATTATTTGTTTTTCATAGACACACACTTGCAGTGCTAGGGATCCTGTAAGGGAAAGAAGATTTATCAAGAAAAAGGTGAAAAAACCCTAAGTGTCAGGATGATCATGCTTAGGGTTTCTGCCAGTATCCAAAAAGAAAAGGGAATGTGAAAAGGAAAATGTACACTTTCTGAGTTAGTGCTCAGTGCGGAGCTATGAATAACTGCCTCTTTTTTGTTTGTGTGAGGTAAGAGTCTTTCACTCTAGCCTAGGCTGACCTGGAATTTATGTTATCAGGCTGGCCTCGAACTCAACGAACCTACTACACCTCCGCCTCTGAAGTGCTGGGATTAAAGGGGCACACTACCATGCCCAGCTGCTTTTTTTTTTTTTTTTTTTTTTTTTTTTTTCGAGGTAGGGTCTCATTCTAGCTCAGGCTGACCTGGAATTCACTCTGTAGTCTCAGGGTGGCCTTGCACTCATGGTGATCCTCCTACCTCTGCCTCCCGAGTGCTGGGACTAAAGGCGTACGCCACCACGCCCAGCTCCCCAGCTGATTTTTTGAGATTAACTCTCATTATGTAGCTCAGGCCTCAAATTTACATAGATCCTCAAGCTTTAGCCTCCAGCGCCAGAATTACAGGCCAAGTGCCACCAATCCTGGTTTTTACATATGAATGAACATAAATAATTAAAGTGAGAGACAGTGGCAAGATGAAAATCCATTCCTGGCTTTAAGAAGCTCACAACACTGTATAAAGACATGAGCACTATGCTTGTGAGCAAGGAACAAAAGTATCAGGTCTTAGGAAGACATACTGGCTTTTATTAACAGGAAATATGTCCCTAGAAAAACTAGCAATAGTGACAATCAACTGTCCTAAAATACAGCAAATTACAATGCCAAGAACATTTCCAAAACACTCTCACTCTAAGGAAGGCAACCACTCCCTGTCATCCATTGTTGTAGTTCCTCTATAATACTGTACTAAGTGCAAGTGGAAAGTGGCTTTGTGAGAGAGGGGTTAAAGAACAAGTAAGACTACTAAGACAAGTACCTTTGAAAGATGAGTGCTCGTCTAGAACAAGATGGATCTGTGTGGTAAGACGGATGTTGTATGGTGTGAAGTGAACTGTTTTCAGGAGGGTTGCTTGGGTTTTTTGCTTGGCAATCCAATTAACACAGAAGTACAAGCAAACAAAACATCAAGGGAAACCTCTGATATGCTATATGGGGCAAGCAAACTTTACTGATTCAAGCTCCAGAAGGGAAGGAAGGGGGAAAGAACACACATAAGTCCCAGATAAGTCCAAACCTCACCACAGCTATGTGTCCCAGCTCCTTTTCCATCCTTCCAACCACAAACAGCCAAAAGCAGGAAACAGAAGGGCGGGAAAGGAAGGAGATACAGTCAGTCAGTCTAGAGGAAAGAACCAACTACACAATTCTCATAGCTATCTAGGACTGACCTGGAATTCACTATGTAGTCTCAGGATGGCCTCGAACTCATGGCGATCCCCCTACCTCTGCCTCCCGAGTGCTGGGATTAAGGGCGTGTGCCACCACGCCTGGTGTGATTTTTATTTTTAAGGTACTGAAGGATTGAAGCTAGGGGCTCACACATACTAGGCAACCACTACACCTCTAAGCTATATCCTCATCCCTTTTTCCTTATTTTATCTTGAAGCACGGTATTACTAAACTGCTCAGGCTACTTGAACTCACTCTATAGTCCAGTTAGTTCCTGAATTTGTGCTTCTACCTCAGCTTAGCAAGTAACAGGAATTATAAGCTGACATCACGAGGCATAGCCTGAATGTGCAATTTTGAATTAGTACATTCAAAAATCAAAAATGACGGGCGTAGTGGTGCACTCCTTTAATTCCACTACCTGGGAGGTAGAGGTAGGAGGATTGTAGTTGAGTTTGAGGCCACCTTGAGACTACAGAGTGAGTTCCAGGTCAGCCTGGGCTAGAGATACTACCTTAACCCCGTCCCCATTTTTATTTTTATTTTTTAGTTTCTCTGTGTCTTACAAGCTATTTCAGGCCTCAGGTTACATCAGTTTCTTACAATGTCATTCCCTAAAGAACTCAGTGAACACCTGGGGGCCAGGTTAGTTCTGGCAAGGTGCCATCAACAACTGCTCCATCAACAGCCTTGGTGCCATCAGCAGCTGCCCCATCATCAGCCTCTCCTGAGCCTCACAGCACTTCCTCTTCTTCATTCTCAAGTCTTCCTCCTTCTCTGCCTACAGCAGCCACAGAGGTCTAATACAAAGGTCTAGAGGCTGCTGACTGTGGAAACCTGGCATGGTGGTACATGCCCATCATCCCAGCACAAGATAGCTGACACAGGAGTTCAAGCTTATCCTCAGTTACACAGGGAGTTTCAGACCACAGGATACATGAGAAACACACACAAAAAAATCAAGGGCTAAAAAGATGGTTTAGTGGTTAAGCCGCCTGCCTGTGAAGTTAAGAACGCCCATGCGATCTGCAGGTCCCACATTTAGCCAGACGTAAAGTGACACAAGTGTGCAATGCCACACTTGCTCACAGGGGGTGCACATGTCTGGAATTCATTCACAGTGGCTAAAAGGCTGCTGTCGCGCCCATTCTCTCTCACTGCCTTTTCCTCTCTGTCTCTCTCAATAATAATAATTTTTTTTTTTTTTTTTTTTTTTGGTTTTTCGAGGTAGGGTCTCACTCTGGCCCAGGCTGACCTGGAATTAACTATGTAGTCTCAGGGTGGCCTTGAACTCACGGCGATCCTCCTACCTCTGCCTCCCGAGTGCTGGGATTAAAGGTGTGCGCCACCACGCCCGGCTTAATAATTTTTTTTTTTTGGTTTTTTTCAAGGTAGGGTCTCACTCTTGCTCAGGCTGACCTACCTCTATTGAGCCCGCAAGGCTCAATAATAATAATTTTTAAAAAATCAATAGTTGCCAGGCGCGGTGGCACATGCCTTTAATCGGGAGGCAGAGGTAGGAGGATCCCCGAGAGTCCAAGGCCACCCTGAGACTACATAGTGAATTCCCGGTCAGCCTGAGCTAGAGTGAGACCCTACCTTGAAAAAACAAAAAAAAATCAATAGGGCTGGAGAGATGGCTTAGCAGCTACGGCGTTTGCCTGCAAAGCCCAAAGACTTTGGTTTGATTCCCAGGGCCCATGTAAGCCAGATACAGAAGGTTGCGCAGGCTTTTTTTTTTTTTTAAGGGTTTATTTTTATTTGAGACAGAGAAAGGAAGAGAGAAAGAGAATGGGTGTGCCAGGGCCTCCAGCCACTGCAAATGAACTCCAGACGCATGCATCACCTTGTCCATCTGGCTTATGTGGGTCCTAGAGACTCAAATCGGGATCCTTAGGCTTCACAGGCATGTGTCTTAACTGCTAAGATCTGGAGTTCTTTTGCAGTGGCTGGAGGCCCTAGCATGCCTATTCTCTCTGTTTCCCTCTCTCACTCTCTCAAATAAATAAATAAAATTTTTTTAAAAAAAGAGCAGCTTAAAAAAAAAATCAATGGAACTTATTTAATAAGTAGATTCTGGCACTCATTTATTAGCTGTGTGAGCTAATCTTTAACTTCTCTGCATCAGTCTTGTGTTCTGCAAAATGGACCCAAATGCCAATCTAACAGTTTCTAAAAAGTGGCTAGAGTGGGTCAAGTCTACAATCCCAGCACTAGGGAGGCTGAGACAGACTGAAGAAGACTGCCAAGTTCAAATCCAACCTGAACTACAAACAGACCCAGTCTCCAAAAAACTAAATAAAGGGGTGGACTATGTATCTCAGGATGAAAAACTAGAAGCGATCCTCTGGCCTCCACACCTATATATATGCACACCTGTATACACATGCATATACACATATACATGCAGACACATGCAAAAAAAAGTTGGTGCATCATGGGTGCTAAAAGAACACCAAACTTAGCACAATCTCACCCTCAAACCCTCTTCATTACTTTAGAAATTTTCAATTTACAAAAAAAATTCCTGGGGCTGGACAGATGGCTTAGCGGTTAAGGCGCCTTCCTGCCAAGCCTAAGAACACTCATTCAATCTCCAGGTCCCACATTTGGCCAGTCACAAGTGATTCAAGTGACACAAGTGCCACAAGGAGGCGTACACATCTGGAGTTCGTTCACAGCAGCTGAAATGGCCCTGGCATGCCCATTCTCTCTCTCCCTCGAGAAAGAATGAGAAGAAAGGAAGGAAGGGAGGGAGGGAGGGAAGGAGGGAATGAGTGAGGGAGGGAGAGAGAAAGAAAGAGAAAGAAGTCCCTGTCCACTACACCTTTTGCCAGCCAAAGATTTCACAATCTCAAGATGCTTCTCAAAAGTTCTGTGGTCAGCCGGGCGTGGTGGCGCACACCTTTAATCCCAGCACTCGGGAGGCAGAGGTAGGAGTATTGCTGTGAGTTCGAGGCCACCCTGAGACTACATAGTGAATTCCAGGTCAGCCTGGGCCAGAGTGAGACCCTACCTCGCAAAACCAAAAAAAAAAAAAAAAGTTCTGTGGTCATCTCGGGTGAGGTGGCACACGCCTTTAATCCCAGCACTCAGGAGGCAGAGGTAGGAGGAATGCTGTGAGTTTGAGGCCACCCTGAGAATACACAAGTGAATTCCAGTCAGCCTGGACTAGAGTGAGACACTACCTCAAAAAAAAGGTTCTGTGGTCTAGGGCTGGAGATGGCTTATTGGTTTAAGGTGCTTATCTGTGAAGCCTAAGGACCCAGGTTCAATTCCCCAGTACCCACGAAAGCCAGATGCACAAGGTGGCTCATGCACCTAGAGTTCATTTACAATGGCTACAAGCCCTGGTGCACCCATTCTATATCTGCCTTTCTTTCCCTCTCAAATAAATATCCCCAGTACACTCGTAAAGCCAGATGCACAATGTGGCGCATGTGTCTGGAGTTTGTTTGCAGTGGCTAAAGGCCCTGGAATGTCCATTCTATCTCTCCCTTCCTTCCTCTCAAATAAATAAGTAAAAATGTTTAAAAAAAAAAAAAAAAAAAAAGTTGCCGGGCGTGGTGGTGTACGCTTTTAATCCCAGCACTTGGGAGGCAGAGGTAGGAGGATCGCTGTGAGTTCAAGGCCACCCTGAGACTACATAGTTAATTCCAGGTCAGCCTGGGCCAGAGTGAGACCCTACCTCAAAAAAAAAAAAAAAAAAAAAAAAAGTTGTACCAGACGTGGTGATGCATGCCTTTAATCCCAGCACTTGGGAGGCAGAGGTAAAAGGACTGCCATTAGTTCAAGGCCACCCTTAGACTACACTGGGCTAGAGTGAGACCCTACCTCAGTAAACAAAAAGTTGGGCTAGAGAGATGGCTTAGTAGTTAAGGCACTTGCCTGCAGTGCCTAAGGACCCAGGTTCGACTACCCAGAACCCATGTAAGCCAGATGCACGTGGCACATGTGGCTGTAGCTCATTTGCTGATGCCCATTCTTTCTCCCCCTCTAATAATAAATAAAAATAAATTTTAAAAAGTTATCAGCACTCAGAAGGCAGAGGCAGGAGGATCACCATGAGTTCAAGGTCACCCTGAGACAAAGTGAATTCCAGGTCAACCTGGGCTAAAGCAAGAGAGACCATACCTTGAAACACCGCCCCCCCACACACACACACACAGTTATATGTGGTCTTGACAGCTTTAAAAGATCTAGCCAGGGGCTGGAGCCAGGGGCTTAGCGGTTAAGGCTTTTGCCTGCAAAGCCAAAGGATCCCAGTTTGATTCTCCAGGACCCACATAAGCCAGATGCACAAGGGGGCACATGCATCTGGAATTCGTTTGCAGTGGCTGGAAGCCCCAGCGCACGCTCTCTCTCTTTCTGCCTCTTTCTCTCTCTCAAATAAATAAATAAAATATATTTAAAACATCTATCATGTGCTCTTGGAAAGCTGCAACTCATAGAAGCACCTTAAAGAGTTGGCAATAAAGAAAATTATTTCAAGCCAGACATGGTGGTACACACCTTTAATCCCAGCATTCAGAAGGCAGAGAGGTAGGAGAATCACTGTGAGTTCGAAGCCTGCCAGAGCTAGAGTGAGACCCTAGCTCAGGGAAAAAAAAAAAAAATTAATTTCACCAGGGGTTAATTTTTGGTGCAAGACCTCTCAGGAACCCACTAAAGAACTTCTCTGGAAGCAAGAGATGGAAGAGTACTCTGAGCCTCCATCCGCAAAGGGAAGTAAGCTTACTTTTCCTCCAGTGTAGGGCTCCAATCCAGGGACTTGCAAAGCTATACTCCCAATCCAAGGGCAAGCTGTTATGCTCCCCTAGTCACTAGGGAAACAGGTAGAAGCTTTAGGTTGGGCAGCAATCACGATGCTATTTCCATGAACTAGACCCAAGGTTCTTTCACCCTTCATGAACTCTTTCCCTTCCTACCTGCACTATTCTCTATGACATGCTGCATTACCAGCGCCTACTAACGCACACTATGCATGTCAGAGACCTTTCAGAGCCAAGTGGTTTCCCACTCCACTTAAACTCCTTTCATTAGTTACTTGCTTGTTGTGAGCAAATACCTGACCAGAAACAAGTGAAAAGAAAGGGTTATATTGATTTACAGTTCCAAGGGGATACTTCCCGTCAAGGCAGGCCACCTCCTCAGGTTGCAGCCAGTCAAGAAGTGGGGGGCAAACAGAAGTGGGGTACTTCCTCCAGTAAGACTCCATCTCCTAAAACTTCTACAACCTACCTGGAAAAGTGCCATCAGCTGGGGAACAAGTGTTCAAACACATGAGCGTTTGGGGCACATTTTACAATCAAACCACAACACACTCACCCACTACATCATTATGTTCATACGGTTAATAAGAACCTAAGAACTTAATCAATATGCCCACTGTATTCCCAAGTATGTTAGACACTTAAACTCACTCATTACAACCCAATGAAATCAATATTACTATTTTCCCTCTTTCACAGATGAAACTGAAGCAGAAAATAACTTGCCCAAAGTTAGACTAGTATAAAGTAGTAAGTGAGATCCAAACTCGAGCTTATAACTATGGGGATGAATAACTCATAATCACTCAGGCCCTTGATTTTGAGACAAGGTCTCATGTAACCCAGAAGGCTGACCTCAGACTCACTCTATAACTGAGAATGACTTATCAGAAGATTAAGTGTATGATCCTCCTGCCTCCACCTCCAGAGTGCTGGGATTGCAGGTATGTGCCACCAAACATAGTTTATGCAGTGCTGAAAGGTTGAAACCAGGGCTTTGCTCATGCAACGAAAGCACTCTACAAACTGAGCTATACCACCAACCCCTCCAGTTTTGAAGACTCTATTTGTCAAGTTCTAATAGATCTTTCTTGTTACAAGTGGAAGAAATGAGTGGGTCAATTGTTCTAAGCCTCCCCAAAATCTGCATTGGTGATATAATGGTAAGCATAACTGCTTTCCAAGTCTTCCCAAAATAGTTACATTTAAGCTTGGTGTGTTGGTGCATGCATTTAATCCCAGCACTTGGGAGATCACCATGAGTTCAAGGCCACTCTGAGACTACAGAGTGAATTCCATGTCCCCCTGACCTACAGTGAAACCCTACCTCGGGGGGGGGGGGGATATACATATTTTTTTTTTCACCTTTAAGCCCAACCTGACAGAATATGACCAGTAAACTGATCAAATCCTCCCCTATAGCTCTGGGGCTACAGCAGAAGCTAAAGATCTATGTATGATAAATTAAAATTAGGTTATTGAACAGGGTATGGTGGCTCACACCTGTAATCCCAGAAACAGAGGCAGAACTGTCACAAATTTGAGGCTAGCCTGGTCTACATGAGTGCCAAGTCAGGGCTACAAAGACTCTTACTGCAAAAAAAAAAAAAAAAAAAAAAAAAAAAAAAAAAAAAGGAGGGGGTAGGGGACCTAAGACCCCACCCCTACCTGAGGATCTATAATCAGTTCATAGTTGCTGGGAGATAAGAGAAATTTTCTTCAGTAATGCAATAATGGTATATTGCCCATGCTCCCATAAGCAACTCTAATTAAACAAACTCGGTCACAAGAAAACAGACAGTTAACAAATAGGACTAGTTGGGAAGAGGACGAGGTCAGAAGTTGGGAGATGATCAAGAATACTAGGAGATGCCAGGTGTGGTGGCGCAAGCCTTTAATCCCAGCACTCGGGAGGCAGAGGTAGGAGGATCACTGTGAGTTTGAGGCCACCCTGAGACTACATAGTGAATTCCAGATCAGCTTGAGCCAGAATGAGACCCTACCTTGAAAAAAAAAAAAAGAATAGGAGTTGAATATCATCTAAGTACATTATATACACACTTGGAAATCTCATAGTGTAACCTATTATTATGTATAACATGCTAATATTTTTTATTTTTATTTTAGAGAGCAAGAGACAGGAGAATTGGTGTGCCAGAGCCCACCAATCAAATTCCAGATGCTTGCACCACCTAGTGGCATGTGCGACCTTACACGGGATCTAGAGAGCAGAACATGGGTCCTGAGGCTTCACAGGCAAGCGCCTTAACCACTAAACCATCTCTCCAGCCCCATGCTAATAAATTTTAAATAAAGTCACTGGAAAAGGTGAGAAACCATGGGTAATTCCAACCCTACGCCTTTTAAAAACTGTACCTGCCGGGTGTGGTGGCACACGCCTTTAATCCCAGCACTTGGGAGGCAGAGGTAGGAGGACTGCTGTGAGTTCAAGGCCACCCTGAGAATACATAGTGAATTCCAGGTCAGCCTGGGCTAGAATGAGACCCTACCTCACGAAAACAAACAGCAAAAAAAAATTGGGCCAGGCGTAGTGGCACATGCCTTTAATCCCAGCACTCAGGAAGCAGAGGTAGGAGGATCGCTGTGAGTTTGAGGCCACCCTGAGACTACACAGTGAATTCCAAGTCAGCCTGAGCTACAGTGAGACTCTACCTCAGAAAAAAAAATGGGGGTGCTGGAGAGATGGCTTAGCAGTTAAGGCATTTGCCTGCAAAGCCAAAGAATCCCAGTTCAATTCTCCAGGACCCACGTAAGCCAAATGCACAAGGGGGTGCATGTGTCTGAAGTTTGTTTACAGTGGCTGGATGCCCTGGAGTGCCCATTCATTCTCTCTCTCTCTCACTCAAGTAAATAAATAAGTAAAATACGTTTTAAGAAACAACTCCCTTTAAAACTTAAAAAAAGGACTGGGTAAATGGACCCTGATTCGATTCCCCAGGACCCACATAAGCCAGCTGCACAAAGGGGGCACATGCACCTGTAGTTTGTCTGCAGTGGCTAGAGGCCCTGGTGTGCCCATTCTTTCTCTCTACATACATCCTCCTCTCTCTCAAGTAAATAAATAAATAAAATATTTTTTAAAAAACTGTACCTGGGCTGGAGGGATAGCTTAGTGGTTAATGCATTTGCCTGTGAAGCCAAAGGACTCAGGTTCAATCCCCTAGGACCCATGTAAGCCAGATTCATAAAGTGGTTCATGCATCTAGAGTTCATTTACAGGGGTAGGATGCCCTGGTGCACCCATTCTTCCTCTCTCATAAATAAAAATATATTTAAAAAACCGTAACTGTTCTATTCCGTACAAATTTTACCTGTGTTGCATACACAAAATACACTGGGGGGCTGGGCGTGGTGGCACACGCATTTAATCTCAGGACTTGGGAGGGAGAGGTAGGAGGATCACTGTGAGTTCAAGGCCACCCTGAGACTACACAGTTAATGGGCTGGAGTGAGACCCTACCCCAAAAACCAAAGAAAAAAAAAACTAGGTATGGGGAAAGGAGAATAAAACAAAGTAATGGGAGGGGGTTATGATCAAAATATATTATGTATCCATGTATCACAATTATCAATTTAGAGCTGAAGAGATAGCTTAGTGGTTAAGGTGCCTGCCTGTTCAAGTCTCTAGGTCCCACATTTAGCCAGATGCAAAGTGACGCAAGGGCTCAATGCTGCACTTGCCCACACGGGGACGCACACATCTGGAGTTTGTTCACAGAGGCTGAGAGGCTGCTGGTGAACCCATTCTGTCTGTCCCTCTCTCTGACTCTCTCAAAAAATACATATATATAAATTTAAAAGTTAGCCAGAAGCTAAAGAAGGTGGCTTAGCAGTTAAGGTGCTTTCCTGAAAGCCAAAGAACCCCAGTTCAATTCCCAAGGACCCACATAAGCCAGATGCACTAGGGGGTGCATTCATCTGGAGTTTGTTTGCAGTGGCTAGAAGCTCTGGTGCACCCATTCTCTCTCTTTTTTTTCCTCTCTCTCAAATAAATAAAATATATTAAAAAAAAAAAAATTAGCCAGGCATAGTGGTACACACCTTTAATCTCAGCACTCAGGAGGCAGGTAGGAGGATTACCATGAGTTTGAGGCCACCCTGAGACTACATAGAGAATTCCAGGTCAGCCTGTGCTAGAGTAAGACCTACCTCAAAAAAAAAAAAAAAAGAGCCAGGCGTGGTGGCGCACGCCTTTAATCCCAGCACTTGGAAGGCAGAGGTAGGGGGATCGCCATGAGTTCGAGGCCACCCTGAGAATACAGAGTGAATTCCAGGTCAGCCTGGGCTAGAGACCCTACCTCGAAAAAAAAAAGGGGTGGGGCTGGAGAGATGGTGTAGCGGCTAAGGCGTCTGCCTGCTAAGCCTAAGAACCCGGTTCCAATCTCCAGGTCCCAGGTTTAGCCAGATGCAAAGTGACGCAAGGGCGCAATGCCACACTTGACCACAAGGGGGTACATGCATCTGGATTTCATTCACAGCAGCTGAGAGACTGCTGGTGTGCCCATCTCTATCTGTCTCCCTCTCCCTCTCTCCCTCTCTTTCTGTGTTTCTCTCCAAAAATAAATAAAATAATTAAAAATTAAAAACAAAAAAAAGTTGGGCTGGAGGATGGCAACTAACTACCCAACCCCAAAATACACACACACAGTTTTTGCTTTTTTTTTTTTTTTTTTTTTTTTTTTTCAAGATAAGAGTTTCACTCTAGTCCAGGCTGACCTGGAATTCACTATGTAGTCTCAGGGTGGCCTCAAACTCACAGCAATCCTCCTACCTCTGCCTCCCAAATGCTGGGATTAAAGGCATGCACCATCACACCTGGCTAATTTTTTTAATCTTTAATTTTAATTTTATTCTATTTGAGAGAGACAGAATGGATGTGCCAGGGTCTCCAGCCACTGCAAAAAAAAAACTCCACACACATGTACCACCTCGTGCATCTGGCTTAGATGGGAACTGGGAAATTGAACCTGGTCCTTAGGCTTTGCAGGCAAGCACCTTAACCGCTAAGCCTTCTCTCCAAACCCATCCCCCTTTTTTGAGGCAGGGACTCTATCCCAGGCTGACCTGGAATTCCCTCTGTAGTCACAGGGTGGCCTCAAACTCAAGAGGATCCTCCTATCTCTGCCTCTCTAGTGCTGGGATTAAATGCATGTGCCACCACACACAGCTTCTCATTTTGGTTTGTTGAGACAAGTTCTTACTATGTAGTCCAGGCTAGTGAGGAACTCACCAAGATCCTCCTGCCCCTGCCCCTAAAGGGCTAGGATTACAATGTAGGTTGCTGCATATGGTTCCTCCTTTTGGTCTTTAAACACAGCCTCGAGACAGAGCCAAGTACTAAGGATGGGGTCTAAAAAAGAAATTAAATAAAATGGATGGGGTCTTTTATGTGCACTGATGCAAACACAAAACAATTCCACAGAAGAGTATGGGAAGTAAATAGTTAAATGGTCACTTCTCAAGCCAGAACACCTAGATTCAATGTCTGGTTTAGGGAATTATCATGGTTTACTATCTGTAAGTATGAAAGCTGTCAATAAAAAAAAAAAAGCCTGGTTTAGTTATATACTGTGTGCCCTTACACACGTTACTGAATTTGTTTCCTCTTCCACAAAATGCAAACTTTTTTTTTTTTTGGGGGGTTTGAGGTAGGGTCTCACTCTGGTCCAGGCTGACCTGGAATTAACTATGTAGTCTCAGGGTAGCCTCGAACTCTCGGCAATCCTCCTACCTCTGCCTCCCGAGTGCTGGGATTAAAGGCGTGCGCCTCCACGCCCGGCTAAATGCAAACTTTTAAATAAATGGAGATCACAGTACTTTACTGGACTGTTGTGAGATGAGGCACATAAATGCCAAGCAAAGCACCTGGCATAGGACAACCAGTCAATAAATGTGAGCTATTCCTAGTGTCTATGTGTCTCTAAAATTCAAGAAAATCTTGCTTTAAAAGAAAGAGGGGCTAGAGAGATGGCTCAGCAGTTAAGGCATTTGCCTGCAAAGCCAAAGGACCCTGGTTCAATTCCCCAGGACCCACGTAAGACAGATGCACAAGGGGTGCATGTGTCTGGAGTTCGTTTGCAGTAGCTGGAGGCCCCAGCATGCCTGTCCTCTCTCTCCCAAATAAGTTTTTTTTTTTTTTTTTTTTTGGTTTTTCGAGGTAGGGTCTCACTCTGACCCAGGCTGACCTGGAATTAACTATGTAGTCTCAGGGTGGCCTTGAACTCACAGCAATCCTCCTACCTTTGCCTCCCAAGCGCTGGGATTAAAGGCGTGCGCCACCACGCCCGGCTCCAAATAAGTATTTTTAAAAAAAGAGTTTAAGGGCTGGAGGGATTGCTTAGCAGTTAAGCACTTGTCTGTAAAGCCTAAAGACCCAGGTTCAAGGCTCAATTCCCCAGGACCTACGTAAGCCAGATGTACAAGGTGGCACATGCATCTGGAGTTCGTTTGCAGTGGCTGGAGGCCCTGGTGTGCCCATTCTCTCTCTCTCTCTCTCTCTCTCTCTCTCCTCTTCTTTCTCTCTGTGTCTGTTGCTAATAAATAAATAAAAATAAACAAAAATTTAAAAAATTTTAGAAAAAAGTTTAATGGGAGAGAGAACAAAGAGACAACAACTGAGCTGACTCCCCACCAGAAAATGGAGTACATGGCAGAAAGAATTACCATTGCTCATGAACATTCCACACCCCATCAACAAACTGTGGCAATCTTTAACTTCTCTCCTGGGCCAAAGATCTAAATGTTTTGAGAAAAGGTGGAGCTCATTTCACTATCAAGGTAAGCACTGAGATATAAAATCGTAATGCCAAGGTAGAGAAAAATACAAAGCTAAAAAGCCTGCCTGTGCCATCCCCAAACTTGGTAACAAAATATCTGCACAACAAAGTTGAGAATGCAATTTCTTTTCTTCTTTCTCCCTCTCTTTACTGTGGATTGAACCTAGGCCACCCACATCCCAGACAAACCACTGAACCATCTGACCTGTGTCTCCTCCCCCACACTCCCTTTTTTTCCCCCAAGTAGGGTCTAGCTCTGGCCCAGGCTGGCCTCAAACTCCTGCATGGTTTGTCTCCCAGTCATGCCCACAGGACTCTGAGAAGTCATAGAAATAGAGAGAAGCAACTTATTTTTTGAGATGGATCCCAGATTGACCTGGAACTCACTTTTTATTCCAGGCTGACTTCAAACTCATGATTCTCCTACTTCAGCTTCCCAAGTGCTGGGATATGTGAGCCGCAAGCACCTTAACCGCTAAGCTATCACTCCAGGCCCCTTTTGACTTTTTTTTGGTTTTCTGAGGTAGGGTCTCACTCTAGCTCAGGCTGACCTGAAATCCTGGAATTCAATATGTAGTCTCAGGGTGGCCTCGAACTCATAGCAACCCTCCTACCTCTGCCTCCAGAGTGCTGGGATTAAAGGCTTTGTCACCACACTGGGCTTTGGCCTTGGACGCTTTGCTCTGTTTTGTTTTTTTGGATTTTTGAGGAAGGGTTTCACTCTAGCTCAGGCTGACCTGGAATTCACTCTATTCTTAGGGTAGCCTCGAACGCATGCAGGGATTAAGGCATGTGCCACGCCCAGCTCCTTTTTTTGTTGTTGTTTTGGTTTTTCAAGGTAGGGTCTCACTCTAACTCAGGCTGACCTGGAATTCACTATGTAGTCTCAGGATGGTCTCAAACTCTCTGCCATCCTCCTACCTCTGCCTCACAAGTGCTGGGATTAAAGGCATGTGCCACCAATGCCTGGCCCCTTGAACTTTATTTTTTAATTTTTCTTTTTGTTTATTTGAACCAGGGTGGGAAGGAGAGGGAGATAGAGTGGGTGCTACAGAGATAAGAGAATGGGAGCTCCAGCCGCTGGAAATGAACTCCAGATGCATGTGCCACCTTGTGCATCTGGCTTACATGGGTCCTGGGGAATCAAACCTGAGTCCTTTGGCTTTGCAGGCAAGTGCCTTAACCACTAATCCACCTCTCCAGTCCTGGCCTTGAACTTTTGATCTTCTTGCCTCAGTTTCCTGAATAAAGTGGGATTACAGGCCTACACCACCAGGCCCAGGCTCTCCTCTAACAGTCTTCCTGCCTCAACACTGTTTTCTGGATTAGAACATTCTACCAAGTCCAACTGAGAACTGAATTTCAATGATAGCTTACCGTCCTCTCACTGTATTTAACACAAAACCTCAGATATCTTACAGATGGCACCAAAGTACAATTTATCTTAGTGCAAATGTTCACCAATATTCCTTTTTTTTTTTTTTTTTTTTTTAAGAGAGAAAGAGTGAGAATGGGCATGCCAGGGCCTCTAGCCACTGCAAACGAACTACAGACAAATGGGCCACCATGTACATCTGGCTTACATGGGTAATGGGGAATCGAACCTAGGTTCGTAGGCTTTGCAGGCAAGTGACTTAGCCGCTATGCCATCTCTCCAAGTGCCCCCCATCTTGTTTTATAACACCATTTAACCAACCAGAATGAGAAAAAAATCTAGGATAATTTATGAACTTAAAGACCCCATGCTCTTTTTTTTTTTTTTTTTTTTTTCTTAACTGGTATTTATCACTGAAGAGACTATCTATCCTATCTCCCCATTTCTGGTCAAAGTGAGTACATCTAAATTAGGCCTGTCCCTAAAAGGGCAAGTCTGCAAAGGCTGGTGGCAGAGCGTTCATTCATGAGACTGGCTTGGATCTGGAAAACACTTCCACTTGAAACTGTGAGAAGGCACTCATCATCTCAGTGTTGTTACACAGATACACGGACAACAGTGATTTCAGAATTACTCTGTTTCTCAGGAACCTCAAGTAACAAAGTGCATGTATTTCCTTGTTATTTCCAAAACAAATCCAATAACATGGGTAAGAGTCACATCTCAGTGATCCTTGACAAGGAAGATCCAGTGGGATAATTAAAATTCTTGACGAATCTGCCCAGCAGGGTCTGTTCCAACACCCAAGAAGACTTTGATCACAGCCCCAAAGTATTGAGCCCAGAAGTAAAAGACACTGTTTGAGGCCAAGGAAAGTTCACTCCATTCATTTCCCACTAAGGGGCCATTTCCACTGGCTTATTTTCTGGAAGAAAAACAACAACAACAACACATCTTTCTGCACTAAACACTTTGAAAACGGGAACACAGTAGTATGCAGCAGTGTTCAGGACATTAAGACTTCTTGCATACAGTCTGCCAGCCAGGCATCAATTACGCTGGGCTGGCCATAGAAGACTCTCTTCTATTACCAAAGCACTTAGTCCACCACCTTCATCTTCCACAGGGAAAGAGCACGGTTAAAAGCATTTTGGAAAAATGCCCAAGAAAGGAAAAAGCTGACCGGCTTCCTGAGGGTGTCTCCAACCCTCCCGGCCAGTATGTAGTGACTTCCTACCAAAGGCCACCAGGGGAGTATGGCCAAACCCAACTCTCCGACACTGCAGGAAACGTCTCAAGCCTAAAAGCCACTTGTAGGATTAACAGATCCACTCTGGGCACAGCTGCCAAGTGATGCCCCCGCAGTGCCAATATGTCCCCCTCGGCTCTTTGTCCCCACAATTGCCTGGCCCTGCCCTGCACTGCCCTTGTGCCTGACCCGGTCACTAAAGCCCCACCCTGGGGCCAAAGCAGTTCCCCTTCCCCAGGCTCCCAAGGCACACCCAGAGGCCTCGGCCACCGGCTCCTCCTCCACACACACACACACTCGCACTCGCACACGCCCGCCGGTCCGTGGGAACGAGCCTGGGCACACAGCTGCCACCCTCGCCAAGAGTCCACTCCAGCCCTCGGCCCACGTCCCTCGTGGAGATAGGGGATCGGCTCGCTACGAGCAGCCGGCCGGCCTGAGGGTTCCCCGGCCCGCACCACCACCCCCATCCCCCCCGCCCGGGGCCTCCCGTCCGCCCGTCCGTCCGTCCGTCCCTCACCCGGCGGAGGCTGAGCGGGCGACGGTGGCACCGGCGGGCGCGGGCCGCTGCTGTTGATAATGTAGTGAGAGACGCGCGAGTTCTCGGACACGCTGAGCACATAGTCCCCGGGGCTGGTGCTCGAGTCCCGCACCAGAAACACCCCGTGCCGCTGGCCCTGCAACAGCGCCACCGCATCCTGCCGGCTCAACCGCCCCCAGTACCAGCTACTCCGCTCCTCCGAGTCGAAGTTGCCCGCCATGGCCGCCTCCGCGCCTTCACGCTGGGCCGCTGCCGCCGCTGCCGCTGCCGCCGCCGCCGCCACGCGCGCCCCTCCAGCCCTGGCGCCCGCCCGCCCGCCCACCCAGCGGGACCGACTCCCGGTGTCAGCCTCACAGCAGCGCCCGAAATGGCGGCGGCGGCCGCGGGGCCTTCCTCACCGGAAATGACGCGCTCTCTACCCGAGGGAGGCCTGCCGGGAAAGGGACCGCCGCCCGCCATTGGGAGAAGGGCAAACGCGCCCTAGAGCCCGGACTGCGCATGCGGCTCCATGGGCGTTGCCGCCAAGTCCTAGCTGAGACTAGGAGGGGTGGGGATGGGCGGAGCGTACTGCTAAAGGGAGGAGCCTCAGTCAGCCCTCTTTGGAGATGGGAGTTTGACAGGTTGGTGGTGGGCTTCTTTCCACCAGGCTTACAAAGTACCTGAAAGGGAGCCGGGCGTGGTGGCGCATGCCTTTAATCCCAGCACTCGGGAGGCAGAGGTAGGAGGATCACTGTGAGTTCAAGGCCACCCTGAGAATACATAGTTAATTCCAGGTCAGCCTGGGCCAGAGTGAGACCCTACCTCGAAAAAAAAAAAAAAAAAAGTACCTGAAAGGGGCTGGAGAGATGGTCTGCAAAGCTGAAGGACCCAGGTTCGATTCCCCAGGACCCACGTAAGCCAGATATACATGGTAGCGCATGCATCTGGAGTTCGTTCGTTTGCAGTGGGTAAAGGCCCTGGTACACCCATTCTTTTCTATCTACCTCTTTCTCACTCTCCCTCAAAGAGAAATAAATAAATAGAACCCGGTCGTAGTGGCGCACGCCTTTAATTCCAGCACTCAGAAGGCAGACGTAGGAGGATCGCCGTGAGTTCAAGGCCACCCTCAGATTACATAAGGAATTCCAGGTCAGCCTGGACCAGAGTGAGACCCTACCTCAAAAAATAAAATAAAATAAAATAAATAAAATAAAATAAAATAAAAAAAATAAAATAAAATAAAATAAAATAAAATAAAATAAAATAAAATAAAACAAGAGCGGGGCGTGGTGGTGCACGCCTTTAATCCCAGCACTCAGGAGGCAGAGGTAGGAGGATCGCCGTGAGTTCAAGGCCACCCTGAGAAGACAGAGTGAATTCCAGGTCAGCCTGGACTAGAGTGAAACCCTACCTCGAAAAACAAAAAAAACAAACAAATAAATAAATAAAAATAAAACAAAAAATACATCAATGAGTAGGGTCCCTTCGGAGGGGGAGTACAGGGAGGAGGCTACCAAAGGCACCAACATGAATGTAAAATTAAATTATATATATATATAAAAAAAATAAATAAATGAATAAATGGGGGGGCTGGAGAGATGGCTTAGCCGTTAAAGCATTTGCCTGCAAAGCCGAAGGATCTCGGTTCAATTCTCCAATACCCATGTAACCCAGATGCACAAGGTGTCCCATGCATCTGGAATTTGTTTGCAGTGGCTGGAGGCCCTGGTGCGTCCATTCTTTCTTTCTGTCTGTTTGCCTCTCTCTTTCAAATAAACAAAAAGTAAATTAATTAATTAAGTAAGTAAGTAAATAAATAGGGCTGGAGTGATGGCTTAGTAGTTAAGGCACATGCCTGTGAAGCCTAGGGACCCACATAAGTCAGATGCACAAGGTGCATGTTCTGGAGTTCGTTTGCAGTGGCTAGAGCCCCTGGCGCATCCATTCTCACTCTCTATCACTCTCTCCCTTTCTCTCTGTCTCTAATAAATGAATAAAAATAAATCTGCCGGGCGTGGTGGCGCATACCTTTAATCCCAGCACTTGGGAGGCAGAGGTAGGAGGATTGCCGTGAGTTTGAGGCCACCCTGAGAATACATAGTGAATTCCAGGTCAGCCTGAGCTAGAGTGAAACCCTACCTCAAAAACCAAAAATAAAATAATAAAATAAATAAATAAATTTTAGGGCTGGAGAGATGGCTTAGAGTTTGAGGCACTTGCCTGCAAAGCCATAGGACCTTGGTTCAACTCCCCAGAACCCACATAAGCCAAACATACAAGGTGACACAAAGTGGCAAACACGTCTGGAGTTCAACTCCAGTGGCTAGAGGCCCTAATGTGTCAATTTTCTCTCCCTCATTAAAACAAACAAACAAACAAAAGCCAGGGGTAGTGGTACATGCCTTTAATCCCAGTACTTGGGAGGCAGAGGTAAGAGGATCACCATGAGTTTGAGGCCATCCTGAGACTACATAGTGAATTCCAAGTCAACCTGGGCTAGAGTGAGACCCTACCTCGAAAAACCAAAACAAAGTTTTCCCAGAAGAGATGGCTCTGGCTGAATGGCAAGTGAACAAGAGTACCTAAGGCAAAGGAAGCAGTATGTCCAGTCAGATGGAAGAAAGGAGTTTTCTCTATCAAGACTCTTATATCACCTGACCAGATTCTTCTAAACCCTAAATTGTTCTCTCCTCCTCTTATTTATTTGTTTTATTTTGTTTTTCTCACTCTGGTCCAGGCTGACCTGGAATTAACTATATAGTCTCATAGTGGCTTCAAACTCATGGCGATCCTCCTACCTCTGCCTCCAAAGTGCTGGGATTAAAGGCGTGCACCACCACATACGGATTGTTATCTCCTATTCTTAATTGTCTTCATGATCATCTCTCTCTCTCTTTTTCGAGGTAGGGTCTCACTCTAGCCCAGGCTGACCTGGAATTCACTCTGTATTCTCAGGGTGGCCTCGAACTCATGGTGATCCTCTTACCTCTGCCTTCTGAGTGCTGGGCAAACAAACAAACAAACAAACAAACAAAAAAAAAAAAAAACAAGTTTATCTCACAGCATAAAATCAAGCCAGCCTCATCCTAACTACTCCTACATGGAACCTGAAATGTTCTTCCACCATCTCTGGGATTTCAAATTCAAATGTCTTCTTTTTTGTGATCATTCCATCACTCCCTCTCTGTTTCCACAGCACCATATCCATATTATTTCCATTATATCTCTTACCTTTTCTCCTGGAAATTTTCATTTATAGCCCTGTCTATCTCATGCTAGAAGTTTTCAAACACCAAGCATCTGTCTGGCTGGGCAAGGTGGTGCTCGCGTGCACTCCCAGCAACTAGTAAGGCTGAGGCAGAAGTTGGAGTCCAGCCTGGGCAATATAGAAAAACACTATCTCAGGCTGGGCATAGTGGCCTACCCCTTTAATCCCAGCACTCGGGAGGCAGAGGTAGGAGGATCGCCATGAGTTCAAGGCCACCCTGAGACTACATAGTGAATTCCAAGTCACCCCGGGCCACAGTGAGACCCTACCTCAAAAAACAAACAACAACAACAAAAAAAACACCATCTCAGGAAAAAAAAAAAAAAAAAAAAAGTCCAAGTGTGGGGCTGAAGAGATGGCCCAGTGCCCAGTGGTTAAGGCACTTGCCTGCAAAGCATAACGACCAGGGTTTAATATCCCAGTACTCACTTAAAGCCAGATGCACAAAATGGTACATGTATCTGAAGTTCATTTGCAGCAGCTAGAGGACCTGGCACACCCATCCTCTCTCTCTCTCTCTCTCTCTCTCTCTCTCTCTCTCTCTTCTCTCTCTCTCTCTCTTTCTCTCTCTCTGCTTGCAAATAAATAAATAAATTTCTTTAAAAGTCCAAGTAGGGGGCTGGAGAGACAGCTTAGCGGTTAAGGAGATTGCCTGTGAAACTTAAGGACCCAAGTTAGATTCCCCAATATCCATGTAAGCCAGATGCAAAAGGTGGCACATGTGTCTGGAGGTCACGTGCAGTGGCTGGAGGCCCTGGCATGCCCATTCTCTCTTGCACGCGCTCTCTCTCCCTTAACCTTCCTCTTTCTCTCTCTCTCAAATAAATAAATAAGATAGGGGCTGGAGAGATGGCTTAGCAGTTAAGGCATTTGCCTGCAAAGCCAAAGGACCCCAGTTCAATTCTCCAGGTAGGAGGATTGCCATGAATTTGAGGCCACCCTAAGAATAAGGAGTGAATTCCAGGTCAGCCTAGGCTAGAGTGAGACCCTACCTTGGAAAACAAAACAAAACAAAATAATAAATAGATAAATAAATACAAGCTTTAGGGCTGGAGGGATGGCTTAGTGGTGAAGGCGTTTGTCTGCAAAAGCCAAAGGACTCAGGTTCGATTCCCCAGGACCCATGTAAAGCCAGATGCACAAGGGAGCGAATGCATCTGGAGTTCGCTTGCAGTGGCTGGAGGCCCTGGTGTGCCCGTTCTCTCTGCCTGTCTCTCTCTCTCTCTCTCTCTCTTTCTCTCTCTGACTCAAATAAATAAAACTTTAAAAATTAAAAAAAATAAATATAAGCTTTAAAAAAATAAATAAATAATAAATAAATAAAAAATATATATATTTTTAAAAGTCAGCAGGGCCTGGTGGCAAACACCTTTAATCCCAGCACTCAGGAGGCAGAGGTAGGAGGATTGCTGTGAGTTCAAGGCCACCCTGAGACTACATAATGATTATTCCAGGTCAGCCTGAGCTACAGCAAGACCCTACTTCGAAAAAACAAAAACAAAAGCCGACCCCCAGCACTCAGGAGGCAGAGGTAGGAGGAAACCCTGAGACTAAAAATTCCAGGTCAAACCAGAGTGAGACAAAACAAAAAACAAAACAAAACAAAAAAAGTTTAAGAGCTGAATGTGGTGGCCCAGGCTTTTAATCCCAAAACTTGGGAGGCAGAGGTAGGAGGATCACCATGAGTTGGAGGCCACCCTGAGAATACATAGTGAATTCCAGGTCAGCCTGAGCTAGACTGAGACCTTGTCTCAAAAAAAAAAAAAAAAAAAAAAATAGTCCAAGTGGCTACACATGGTGGTGCATTCCCTTAATCCCAGCACTTGGATGGTGGAGGTAGGAGGATGGTTAGGAGTTCAAGGCCAGCCTGATACTCCATAGTGAAATCCAGATCAGCCTAGGCTAGAGCTAGATCCTACCATGAAAAAACAAAAGAAAAATAAATAAATAATTGAATAGGGGGGCTGGAGATATGACTCAGCAGTTAAGGTGTTTCTTGCTTGCAAAGCCTAATGATCTGGGTTCAATTCCCCAGTACCCAAATAAAGCCAGATGGACAAAGTGGTACATGCATCTGAAGTTCATTTGCAGTGGCTAGAGGCCCTAGCATGCTTATTCTTATTCCCTCTCTTTCTGCTTGAAAATTAATTAATTAATTAATTAATTTAAAAGTCCAAGTGTTAAACCAGGCATGGTGCACATGCCTTTAATCCTAGCACTCAGGAGGTAGAGGTAGAAGGATTGCCGAGAGTTTAAGGCCAACCTGAGATTACATAGTGAATTCCAGATCAGCCTGAGCTAGAGTGAAACCCTACCTCGGAAAAAAAAAAAAAAAAAAAAAAAAAAGTCCAAGTGTTTAGTCTAGGAAGTGTTCTATAATGTTTTGTATTAACAGCTACTATTCAGTTAGGGAGGCACAGTGCTGGCTGTTTCTCTATGGACCATCTCATTTAACCCTCACTCCAACTATATGGGCCAATCCTTACAACTATCCACATTTTAAAGATGAGGAGTGCCAGCCATGGTGGCGCACACCTTTAATCCCAGAACTCAGGATGCAGAGGTAGGAGGACTGCCGGGAGTTCAAGGCCACCCTGAGAATATAGAGTGAATTCCAGGTCAGCCTGGGCTAGAGTGAGACCCTACCTTGGAAAACCAAAAATAATAATAAAATAAAATAATAAAATAAAATAAAATAAAATAAAATAAAATAAAAAATCTATACTTTCAAAAGTATAGATTTCTGGCTTAATGGATAACACAGTTCTTCTAGAGCTACCTCCCACACCCATGGGCTGGTTCTGGAAAGGAGAGAAGGGAAAAGGGCACCATTTCTGTTGTCAGTGACTCATCAGGATCCTGCCTTAGTCACAGCGTATCATCAGGAACCAGTAACAGAAGTCCTCCAGTGTGAAGATTGCCCTTTCTTCCTTGTCTGGAACAGCTAGGATTCAAGGCAGGACCTTACCCAGAAATTGCCTGAGAGGCTCCAAAGTCCCTCCCTAGGATACATGAAAAGATGTATGCCACCACACCTGGTTTAGGGAGGAATTTTGTTTTGTTTTGGTTTTTTGTTGTTTTTTCAAGGTAGGGTCTTGGCCTAGCCAAAGGTGACCTGAAATTCATTATATAGTCTCAGACTGGCCTCGAACTCACAGCAATCCTCCTACCTCTGCCTCCCAAGTGCTGGGATTAAAGGTATGCACCACCATGCCTGGCTTGGGAAAGACTTCTAGAATCTATCTCAAAAAACAAACAACATAAAAAGAAATTATAAGGTTGGAGAGATGGCTTAGCAGTTAAGGTGCTTGCCTGTGAAGCCTAGGGACCCAGGTTCTGTTCCCAGAACCCACATAAGCCAGTTGAACAAGGTAGTGCATGCATCCAGAGTTTATTTGCAGCAGCTGAGGCCCTGGCCCATTCTCTCTCCCCCAACCCTCTCTCAAAAATAAATAAATAAGTAAATAAAACTTAAAAAAAAAAATCATGCCGGACGTGGTGGCGCACGCCTTTAATCCCAGCTCTTGGGAGGCAGAGGTAGGAGAATCGCCGGTGAGTTCCAGGCCACCCTGAGACTACATAGTTAATTCCAGGTCAACCTGGGCCAGAGTGATTCCCTACCTCGAAAAAAACAAACAAAAAAAATCATAATAGCTAGGCATGGTGGCACATGCTTTTAATCCCAGCACTTGGGAGGCTGAGGTAGGAGGATCCTCCTGAGTTTGAGACCACCCTGAGAATATATAGTGAATTCCAGGTCAACTTGGGCTAGAGTAAGACCCCACCTCGAAAAAAAAAAAAAAAAAGAATAACAGAAAGAAGTCATAACTGAGCTTGAAAATAAGCAAGGGGATTGCAATAGAGGAGACCTGGCCACTCAAGAGTGACCCTCCTTGGAGCACAGGGGAATCTATAATCCGAAGCCAACAAACACAGGGTCAGGAGTAGTTTTGGAACAAGTAAATGTACCTGCCCCCTTCTCTGTTCTTTTTTTTTTTTCTTCTCCTCCTCCTCTTTGCTAAGGATTTGTTAGTACAGTGATGGCTTTTGCCTACTGATAAGTCTCAGACCTGCCCTTGCAGGGTGTGGTGGCTCATGGTTTTAATTCCAGCATTGGACTAGAGTGAGACCCTACCTTAGAAAAACCAAACATAAATAAATAAAAGATGGCGGCTTTTTTGTAAATTTATTTATTTATTTAATTTATTTTTGGTTTTTCAAGGTAGGGTCTCATTCTAGCTCAGGCTGACCTAGAAATCAATATGTAGTCTCAGGGTGGCCTCGAACTCATGGCGATCCTCCTACCTCTGCCTCCCGAGTTCTGTGATTAAAGGCGTGCGCCACCAAGCCTGGCACGCCTGGCTCTTTTTTTTAATTTTATTTTTTTATTGACATTTTCCGTAATTATAGACAATAAACCATGGTAATTCCCTCTCCCTACTACATTCCCCTTTGCAACTTCACTCTCCATCATATCTCTTTTTGTTTTTTGTTTGTTTGTTTTGTTCTTCGAGGTAGGGTTTCAGTCTAGGCTGACCTGGAACTCACTATGTAGTCTCAGGGTGGCCTTGAATTCACGGTGATCCTCATACCTCTGCCTCCAGAGTGCTGGGATTAAAGTCGTTCACCACCTTTTTTTTTGAATTTGTCTTTATTTAATGGACATGGGATATACAAGGTCACCTTTGGGGCATGCCCGTTACCCTCATGGAATGTCCAGTCTTTTTTTTTTGTTTTGTTTTGTTTTTTTCGAGGTAGGGTCTCATTCTGGCCCAGGTTGACCTGGAATTAACTATGTAGTCTCAGGGTGGCCTCGAACTCATGGCGATCCTCCTACCTCTGCCTCCCAAGTGCTGGGATTAAAGGCGTGCGCCACCACGTCCAGCTTTTTTTTATTATTATTATAAGTTACAGACCTAGTTTTACTGGATGTCTTTACCAATAAACAGTCTCACACTTAGGGCACCAATATCAACTTCCACTAATGTCCTCGTATTTCAACAAGGGTCCTTCACATCCTACTTTCCCAGAGGTCAGTCTTCATTATGGATAAGTGAACTTCAAGGAAATCCCAAACTATCAAACAACTGGGAAAGGGAATGTCCCACAGTGATGTTCCCATTCATGTAGGCAGCCCTAGATGGGTCCCACTTGTCTGGCCACACCCTCCTAGTGAAGTTGGCCTAGGTCAGGGGCTGTCTTCTGACTTGCTGCAGCATCAAGCAACCTCTGTTCTTTTTTTCTGTTGTGTTGTTTGTTTGTTTATCAAGGTAGGGTCTCACTCTAGCCCAGGTGGACCTGGAACTCACTATGTAGTCTCAGGGTGGCTTCAAACACAGGGAGATCTCCTACCTCTGCCTCCCTAGTGCTGTGATTAAAGACGTGCACCACCACGGCTGGGGGACCTTGGTACTGATGGTTAAAGTCCTCACCCCACACACTCCTCATCACGTCCAACAGCCACTCCCCTGCCTAAGTGGTCTCACAACAGTGACTCCAGTGAGCCCTAAGACCACCGTGAACCACCTCTCCAACCGAATGAGGGTTTGGCTGTACATTTGAATGCAAACAAGGCGTGTGTCTCCATGGCCAGGTATAAAGTCCTCCTGTTCCTCTTCAATGTAAACAAACAAAAACAAAAATAAACAATGGGATGTGAAAGTTTTCAGAATGGTCCACCAGGGTTGATTGCCAAGTGCTCATTTCTGCATCCAGCCGGGCTGCTCCTTGCTGAAGAACAGTCCAAGTCCAAGAAAGTTGTTGGGACAAAGTCATGACTTGCTTTCTTAGGAAAGGGTCTGTACCTGAGGGAGAAACAGATGTGAAAGGGTTCGAGAAATAGAAGACTGCCTTGTCTAAGAACAAAATACACCTAAATTCTTTACTCTTTCTACTTTCCAGCCTGAAGAAAGGTGATCCATATTCTAGCAGTGGAGAAGCAGTTGGCTGACAGTCCGCATTCTCTCTTCTCTGTCTCCTAAAGTAACCAGGGGTATGTGCTGAGTGCCATACAACTTGGAATACTGTGTTAGACTTTGAAATCAGGATACAGGCACTGAGACAAACTTTTTTTTTTTCCAGGTAGGGTTTCACCCTGGTCCAGGCTGACCTAGAATTCACTCTGTAGTCTCAGGATGGCCTGGAACTCATGGCAATCATCCTACCTCTGTCCCCCAAGTGCTGGGATTAAAGGCGTGCACCACCGCACCTGGCTTTATTATTATTATTTTCAGGTAGGGTCTTGCTCAAGACCAGGCTGACCTGGAATTCACTATGTAGTTTCAGGGTGGCCTCAAACTCACAGTGATCCTCCTACCTCTGCCTCCTGAGTGCTGGAATGACAAACCATTTCTTTCTTTCTTTCTTTATTCCTTATTTGAAAGAAAGAGAAAGAGGCAGATAGAATGAGCATGCCATGGCCTTCAGCCACTGTAAACAAGCATCTGGCTTATGTGGGTCCTGGGAAATCAAACCTGGGCCCTTTGGCTTTGCAGGCAAGTGTCTTAACCACTAAGCCATCCCTTCAGCCCGACAAACCATTTTTTGAATTTAAAACTTTTTTTAAAACAACCTTTTTATTTTTATTTATTTGACAAAGAGAGAGAATGGGCTCTCCAGAGCCTCCAGCTACTACAAACGAACTCCAGATGCATGTGCCACCTTGTGCATCCGGCTAATGTGGGTCCTGGGGAATCGAACCACAGTCCTTTGGCTTTGCAGGCAAATGCCTTAACTGCTAAGCCATCCCTCCAGCCCATTGAACTTAAAACTTTATTGTACCTTTGAGAAGATAAATTTTGTTTCTATTGTCCTCCCTCAAAAACACATAATTTTTTCTTTCTTTTTTCTTTTTCTTTTTTTTTATTTTTTTTATTTTTCCAAGTAGGGTCTCTCTCTAGCTCAGGCTGACCTGGAATTCACTATATAGTCTCAGGGTGGCCTTGAACTCACGGCAATCCTTCTACCTCTGCCTCCCGAGTGCTGGGATTAAAGATGGCACCACCATGCCCGGCTAAAAAATACATAAAATTTGTGCCAGGCATAGTGCCCATGCCTTTAATCCCAGCACTCAGGAGGCAGAGGTAGGAGGATCATCATGAGTTCAAGGCCACCCTGAGACTACATAGTGAATTCCAGGTCAGTCTGGGTTAGAGCGAGATCCTACCTTGAAAATAAAATAAAATAATAAAATAAAATAAAATTTTATTGTAACAAGTGAGTGGCGTGATGGCACAAACCTTTAATCCCAGCCCTGGGGAGGAAGAGATAGAAGGATCGCTGTAAGTTTGAGGTGAGACTCACAGTGAATTCTAGGTCAGCCTGGACTAGAGTGAAACCCTACCTCGAAAAACAAACAACAAATAAATTTTTTAAATCCCCCAAAACAAAAAATCAAACAAGTAAGAGAGAGAGAGAAGGTGGAGAGTACAAAAGAGAGAGACAAAAATCTAGAGAGACAGTGGGCGTGGTGGCGCACACTTCTAATCTCAGCACTCGGGAGGCAGAGATAGGGGGATCACCATGAGTTCAAGGCCACCCTGGGACTACATAGTGAATTCCAGGTCAGCCTGAGCTAGAGTGAGACCCTGCCTTGAAAAAAAAATCTAGAGCGGGAAAGAGAGAGAAGGGAGGGATGCACACCAGAGAGAGCAAAAGGATCCAGGAGAGTGAAGAAAAGGACAGAGACAGAACGAGGGAGAAAAAGATGGGAGAGGGGATTTTCCAGGGTGCTGGAAAGCCAAAGAGAATGGAGAGAAAATGTTAGAAAAGGGGCTTTACGGGAAGAGGAGAAAAACTGCCTGTGACAGTGGGGCCTTGGGTGATGTGCTGAGGTAGAGCGTGGGGGCAGGGGCATTTCCTCTTTTCATCCCAGAAGTATTCTCAATGACCACAAAAGGAGGTGGTTCCCCAACCCCAGATCTAGTCTAAGCATGGTCATGCACGAAGAGGGAGAAAGTGGGATGGGCAGAGAGCTCTGGGACTCTTATACTTTGCAGTTGGGCAAGTTATGCTTATTATTTATGTTTGTTTAATATTCCAGTACTGAGCCAGGTGTGGTGGTGCACGCCTTTAATCTCAGCACTCGGGAGGCAGAAGTAGGAGGATCACCAAGAGTTCAAGGCCATCCTGAGACTACACATTGAATTCCAGGTCAGCCTGGGCTAGAGTGAAACCCTACCTCGAAAAACCAAAATAAAAATAAAATTAAAAAGTCAAGCCATCTTCTCCCAGTAGACCAGCTGACAGAAAACTGGAAAAAGCTGCACTGCATGCAGCCGTATGGGAGACAGAAACCATCAGTGGTGAAAGCAGTGGACACTGCAAGCCTCAAGTTTGGTCAGCCAGTCCAAATGCGCCAAGAGGTACAATAGTGGCATGTCTGTTATGGGGGAAACCAACTGTTCTCTAATTGGACTGGAGACCCGCTCTATGGAAGGGAATACATGCCTGGTACTGCAAACCTAATCAAAAGCCTATGGTGGGGGAGATCATGAGCATTAGGCATATAATGCCTTCTCTTGTCTAGCTAAATGCATATATTATGCTCACCAAACTGCCCTGTGAGCACTTTACTTAATATTAATAGCCATATGTTAATGCTACTCTCACTTTTGGTTAGAGAAGCTTCTCTTTTCAGATAGCAGTGACCACTGGGGTGACCCAAAAGGCACCATAGTGCTGAGAAGATGTGACGGAGGAATATTCAGCACTAAAACATGTCTATCACACCTTCCAAGGCTCAGGGTTCATTTAAGAAAAGGTGGCAGAAAGAATGTAAGAGCTGAGAGGGTCGTGGTGGCACATGCCTTTAATCCCAGCACTCAAGAGGCAGAGGTAGGAGGATCGCCGTGAGTTCAAGGCTACTCTGAGAGTACATAGTCTTGCTATCCATGACCTCACAGTGCCTAGCACTACCTTCACAAGAACCTCATAATAGGAGAAAAAGGTAATGTCATCAAAATAAAAAAGAGACTAATGGAGAGAGGGAGGGGGGATATGATGGAGTGTAGACCTGTGAGGGAAAGTAGCGAAGGGAGGGAATTATCATAATTTATCTTTTGTAAGTATGGAAGCTGTTAATAAAAAGGAAAAGAAAAGCTGGGCGTGGTGGCGCACGCCTTTAATCCCAGCACTCGGGAGGCAGAGGTAGGAGGATTGCTGTGAGTTCAAAGCCACCCTGAGAAGACAGAGTTAATTCCAGGTCAGCCTGGACTAGAGTGAAACCCTACCTCGAAAAAACAAACAAACAAAAAAAAACAAAAAAAAAAAAAAAAAGGAAAAAAAAAGCCTATGGCTGGGAAGGAAATAAACCCTAGTGGAAAAATTAAAAAAGGGAGGGGAGTAGGAGAGGGAAATATGATGCATTTTTTGCATGTAAGTATAGAAGTTGTCAATAAAAAAAAAGTGAAAAAAAATTTAAAAAATAAAATAATAAAATAAAATAAAATTTAAAAAGCCGGGCGTGGTGACGCATGCCTTTAATCCCAGCAATTGGGAGGCAGAGGTAGGAGGATTGCCATAAATTCAAGGCCACTCTAAGACTATATAGTGAATTACATGTCAGCCTGGGCTAGAATGAGACCCTACCTTGAACCACCTCCCCCCCAAAAAAGAGGGGGGGGTTTCAATGAAGGGGGATGGAAAGAAGGCACAAAGGAGAGTGGTAGGAAGGGCTACAATTAGGGTACATTATGTATATGTATGGAGGTTGTCAATAAATTTATTTTTAAAAAAAAGTCAAGCCAGGCATGATGACATGTTTGTCATCTGACCACTTGTTGAGGTAGAAACAGGAGGATCAAGCCATCCTGATTACACACAAAGTTTGAGGCCAGCCTAGGCTATAGTGAGACCCCATCTCAACAAAACAAAACAAAACAAAACAAAACAAAACAAAACAAAACAAAACAAGGGACTGGAGAGATGGCTTAGTCATTAAGCCACTTGCCTGTGAAAACTAAGGACCCAGGTTCGATTCCCCAGTACCCACATAAGCCAGGTGCACAAGGTGGCACATGCCTCTGGAGTTCATTTGTATTGGCTGGAGGCCTTGGCATGCCCATTCTCTCTATCTACTTATTCCTCTTTCTCTCTTTCCATCTTTATCTCTCAAATTGGTAAGTAAAAAAAAAAAAGAAAAAGAAAAAACAACCAGGTGTGATGGCGCATGCCTTTAATCCCAGCACTCTGGAGGCAGAGGTAGGAGGATCACCATGAGTTCGAGGCCACCCTGAGACTACACAGTGAATTCCAGGTCAGCCTGAGCTAGAGTGAGACCCTACCTCAAAACCTCCCCCCCACCACCAAAAAAAAAACCAAGAATAGTCACCTTGACTGATCTGTGGGTCGTGACATTACTAACCACTTTCCAGTTTTCTAGAGAAAGGGGTGTTGGTGCAGTTATAAAGCTGTAATTGCACCTAGTTCAATTCCTGTCTTATCAGCTTCTTAGAACCACTGTTACTGCTGATAATGTTATTGTAGTACTTTTGTTTTTCTATAAGTTAATAGTTTTCCTAGAAGCTAATTTTGGGGATTAAATGTAGTGTGCTAACGGAATAGCATGAAGCCTCCAGTAATTATATACCATGGACACTGCATCCTTTGAGAATTTCTGCCCGAAGTAAGGAATCAACCTCCGCAGGCAGGCGGTCTACCTTCATTAAGCCTTTCCTCCCTCTTAGTCCTTGCATGTGCATTTCTTTGGCCTTTGATGACCTTCCCTCTTGGCATGCTTCTTCTTATTTTTTAAAAATTTATTTTCTGAGATAGGGTCTCACTCTAGCCCAGGCTGACCTGGAATTCACTCTATAGTCTCAGGATGGCCTTGAACTCCTGGCGATCCTCTTATTTCTGCCTCCCGAGTGCTGGGATTAAAGATGTGTGCCACCATGCCTGGCTTTGGCACGCTTCTTAGTGGTCAGCTTTCCAGCTATGAGCTCCAAGATGGCAGTTTGCACTACTCATTCCTTTTCTTTGGAAATTAACAGATTCTCTTTGGGACTTTTTATTTATTGTTTCTTTTTACTGCTACAAAAGTGGTTAAAAGAATTTTAATTTATTTTAGAGAAAGAGTGGGCACGCTAGGGCTTCCAGCCACTGCATCTGGCTTATGTGGGTCCTGAGGAATTGAACCTGGGTCCTTTGACTTTGCAGGCAAGTGCCCTAACTGCTAAACCATCTCTCCAGGTTTTTCGAGGTAGGGTCTCACTCTAGCTCAGGCTGACCTGGAATTCACTATGTAGTCTCAGGGTGGCCTTGAACTCACAGCAATCCTCCTACCTGTGCCTCCCCAGTGCTGAGATTAAAGGTGTGTGCTGCCATGCCCAGCTTTCTTTGGGACTTTCTCTCCTTTTCCTTTATGGTTCTGTTAGGTATGGTTTGTTGTTTCTGCCTGCAGGGTAGGAATGTAACCCAGAGCTCACCCACCACAGTACTTTCCTAGCTACAACTGTCAGGACAGAGTGAGCACCTTATTTACATAATGCAATAAGAATTAGCTGAGACTTTCAATTTTGGGAGTAGGGGAAGACTCACCAACAGAGGAGGATTCACCAAGAGGCACCCAGAGAAGGCTGGTTGAGCCTACAGCTGGTCCCAGACATGCTGCTTACAATGTCCTCTGAGCACCTATACAGCCCTCCTTAAGACAGAAAAATTGCCAGTGCTGATGGATGCCTTTCTGCCCAAGCCAGTTTAAACTGGTTTTCTCATTTGCTACAGAACTGACAGTAGAGGCTAGTCTTTTTTTTTTTTTTTTTTTCCAGATGACCTGGAATTCACTATGTAGTCTCAGGGTGGCCTTGAACTCATGGTGATCTCCTACCTCTGCCTCCCGAGTGCTGGGATTAAAGGTGTGCACCACAAACACCTGGCTGAGGATAATCTTTTTCTTCTTTCTCCCTTCCCTTTCCTTTCCTTCCTTCTTTCCTCCCCCCTCCCTCCCTCCTTCCCTTCCTTCCTTCTCTTTTTTTTGGAGAGAGAGATAGAGAATGGGCGTGCCAGCAGCCTCTCAACTGCTGTGAACAAACTCCAGATGCATGCGCCCCCTTGTGGGCAAGTTTAGCATTGTGCACTTGTGTCACTTTGCGTCTGGCTAAACATGGGACCTGGAGAATCAAACTGGCATTCTTAGGCTTAGTAGGCAGGCGCCTTAACTGCTAAGCCATCTCTCTAGCCCTAAGGTGACTCTTAAAAGATTATCCTCAGGGGCTGGAGAGATGGCTTAGCAGTTAAGGCAAAGGACCTTGGTTTGATTCCCCAAGAACCACATAAGCCAGATGCACAAGGTGGCACATGCATCTGGAGTTGCTTACAGTAGCTGGAGGCCCTGGCACACCCATATTTTCCCTCTTCCTTCTCTTTCAAATAAATGTTTTTTTTTTTTTAAAGTCACCTAAAGCCGGGTGTGGATTGTGCACGCCTTTAATCCCAGCACTTGGGAGGCAGAGTTAGGAGGATCACTGTGAGTTCGAGACCACTCTGAGACTACATAGTGAATTCCAGGTCAGCCTGGACTAGAAACCCTACCTCGAAAAACAAAACAAAATGTCACCTCAAATGCCATCTTCTATGTTGTGTTGATGACCCCTCCCACATGACCCTGTCATCAGTAGGCCTTTGGTGCTGGCACTGCTAGGCTATTTCTGTCCAGCAGCCCTGCCAGGCTGCACAGCCAGGAACTGCAGCTGATGTTTCTTTGCTATAGCCCTGAACCCTGGGCCAGGTTGAGCAGCCTTTGAATAGTCAAGGAAGTGCAAGTCAGTCCACTGGGCAGTCACTGGCCACTCCCACTCTGGCTCCTCGGGAGAGAACCCTGTCCCTTCTTCTGCCAATCAAGACCAAAATTGAAGAAAAAGACCCTGGTTACCTTCTAGGGCCCCCTCCTCTCCCAATATTAACAAGGAGACCATGTTGGCAAACACATATTGCTTTATTTAGTGTTTCTCTGGATTGCAGAAGTGTCAGCAGTAGGCTGAGACCCCCAAAGGGCAGAGGCAGCTGGGCAGCCCCCAGACCCTCTGGGGTGGAGGGGAAACAGCAGAAAGAGGTGATGCCCCTGCAGCTCCTCTAAGGCCAGCCCCTTCCCCAGGCTCCCAGGCCACAGAGGCACCAGGGCCTCTGCAGACAATTCAAGAATGCAAAAACATCCTTAAATTGGGTCCAAAGTATGTGTGAAGGTGGGGCTTGTCATCCTAAGGCATGGACCGTGGCAGGAGAGCCACTCCTACCTTGTGGCCCCCAAGGGTGATTGCTGGTCAGGGAGCCAGACGCACACTTAAGATATGATCCATGCTCTATGGGACTGCAGGTCCCTGCGAGAGGCAGTGAGGTGTGCTGAGGGTGGAGCTTTGCTCCGAGTTATACCCAACCTACTGTTTGTTGGGCAAGTCACTTCCCTCTGTGGGTTTCTTCTCCAGCTCTGAAACCCCAGGGGACTGGACTTGATTTCCACAAGTAGATGTAAGATTTCTTTCCCTAGGCCAGGATGCCCTCAGACTGGGATAATATTAAAAAGTTTTTTTTTTTTTCTGCTATTGTTTTTTGTTTTTTGTTTTTTATGCTGGGGATTGAACCCAGGGTCTCATACATTCTTAGCACCGGCTCTATCACTGGGCTAAGCTCACAGCCCCTAAAAGGGCATTCTTAAGGCAGGAAGACGGGGGCAGGAAAAGGTGGTCTCAGTCCCCGGGTGGAGGTCAGAGTGGGCTGCAAAAGGTGCAGGTAGGTGGGCAGACAGACAAGGTGCCAAGGAAACAAGAAGAGGCCTGGCCAGGGAAGAGAGGGCCTGTCAGCCCGACCACCCATCTCTCAGCTACATTCCTTGTCCTGTTTGAATCAGGGAAAACACATCTAGTGTGTTGGGTTAGGAAAATGGCTTTTTTTTTTTTTTTAAAATAGTTTTCTATAAAGCATCAAAAATATCTCAGAGAAAACCTCAGCTGAAATTCCCTTCACTCGCATATTTGGCATCAGCAGGGGACTGGCACAGTGTGCTCTGGTCTCCGCTTTTCTATTGCTGTGGCCCGGCCTGGCCCACTCCTGGGGTAGTTCCCTGGCACCCGCTTCCTTCAAAAGAGGGCAAGCAGGAGGCAAGAGTCTGCAGGTGGGCTTTGAGGTGTCCCTGGATCCCTGTCTGGAAGCTCGAGTCTTTGGTAAGTGGGAGGGGAGCAGGGGCTAAGCAAAGCACTGGGATCAGGAGAGTCCAGTAGGTGCCTTCATCACCGAGAGTTCAGCCGTGGGGCCACCTATGAGAGCACAGGGAGGAAGAAGCCCAGTGGTGAGAGGGAAGGTCAGCAGGTGCTGTGGTAACTGTAGGCCCAGGTAGACACAGGCTACTTGGGTAGCAGACGGATGGAAATCCGGAGGCCTTGGTCCTAGAGAGACTTACACTCCACAGGAATACCCGCTGTCCTGGCCAGAGTGGGCCTCTCCTCCCACAAAGTGAAACACCATCACCCTCATCTTCCCTATATCCCTCAGCTCCCTCTTTATGGCCCTCAAATGACCCATCATGGGAGCCCAAGCAGCCCCTCCTCCTTGCTGGTCCTTATGGGTGGGCAACAGGATGATGGGGGGGCGTTGTACAGAATGAAAATGTGGATGAAGTGTTCAGGCTAATGAGGGCTGTACCCTAGTCCTTGGTCTATGCACAGGGAAGCAGGCCCCACTCACCACAGCTAGATGCCCATTCTTGGCCTTGGTGATGAGCAGCTCTGAGCCAGGTGTGAAGTCAATGATGCCATCCCTGCCTGGGCCCCCTGCAAACGTGATGCTGGAGAGAAGACAGCATGTGAGACTTTTTCAGAGACACGTGCCTGGGGTGGGTCACTGCTGCGCCCACTCACCACCCCACCCATCTCACCTGCCCTGGTTGATGTTGATGTTGTTGACACGATCTGCGCTGAGGGCTGTTTTGGTCAGTGTCTCAATCACGTGATCACTCTGCAGCACCACATCTCCCTGGGGAGCCAGATGGAAGGAGTGGTCAATCCCTGTGTACAGCTAGAGGACCCCCTCCACCTCCACAGTCCTAAAGGGGCACCTTCTGCTTATTGTCCTCGCGCTGCACGTGAAGCACGAATAGGCTGTCACTTAGGCTGCTAACAGATATTCCTGGGGGGGGAGAAGGACAACAGTCAGGATATAGAGGTCAGAGTAGGGCTCCCCACCTTCCCCCCACCATAGCCCTACACACTGGCTGACCAGTCAGGTTAGCGTAATCGATCCTCTGCTTGACTTTGGCGTCCTCCACGATGACCACGGCGCTGGGTGTGAGCAGCAGCTGCCGGGAGCGAGGTTTGTAGCCCTTGCGGTCATATTTCACCACTGGCACAGCATACTGGACACACAGCACAGTGTGAGGGGCTGGGCAGGGGCCTGACCTACCCTTATCCAGCCCTTGAGGCTTGGCTGGAGCCACTTGTGGAGTCTCACCTGGATGGGCTCAGAGCCTAAGGCCTGCAGCACTCTGGGGCTGATCTCCTCTGTGCCTGCAATCCAAGTAGAAGAGAAGTAAGTCAGCTAAGGTCAGACCGGACGGTGCTGAAAGGCCTGAGGGCCAGAAAGACAAGAACTCACCGAGCCTTGTGCTAATGAAGAGTCTGGGGACACTCTGGGGATAATTGTCCTTCTTGCCCTTGAAGATCTCACTAGCCACGGCCTTTTGCTGCAACTGAGAGAAGGGGAGTAGGTACTGTCAAAGGGGTGGGAACTATCAGGGTGGCAGGCTCAGTTGCTCCCTCACCTGCTCTCTGGTGCTCTTTGCACCAGGAGGCTGAGCCCTACCACCAACATTCCCATCAGCAGCCACTTCCCTCACCAACTGAGGCAGAGCTCCCCACCCTCCACAGAGTCATGACAACACTGTCAAGTTCCAGGCCTGACCCTGGGAATGATTCCCCATCAGGCACCGAAGCCTCACGAGATTCAACTTGAGCTTCGGATCTTGTAGGTGGCTGATCGCTAACACTCCACTACTACAGGTTATCTGAGCCGGTCAAGTCCCTCATCATCTAACACCACGTTGACAAATACAAGGCACATTCACCATGAATGTCCTAGAATCATGGCAGACATTAACAAGTGATCAAGGCAAGCTGGCTGGAACCTACAGCCTCCACTGATGTTGAGGGTAAGACGGGTAAAATGCCACCCAAGACCAACATTCTTCCTATGATGGCTGCTACTCCAGACCCCACTGTAGAGTCTGTGCTGTCTCCCACTCCCACACCTGCTGCTTCCACTCTGGGCTGATACTCCGGCAGTACTTCCACACCATATTCTTCATGCACAGCTCCCGCAGAAGCTCTGAGGCCTGTGGGGAAGAACAGGGTCAGAGCACCTACTCAGCCTGGCTTGCGTTCTGCTGGAGACCTCTCAACATATGCCCACTGCAGAGCTCCTCCAGCTGACAACCGTGCATGTCCTGAGTGGTTTCTTTCCAGGAACTAGTTTTCATGGCCCAGCTCCATGTCCCCTCCCTACTGCTCCTCCCTGGCTGCCCCTCTGGCCACATGATAATCAGATCCTTCCACTGAATGCTTGATGGATGAACCTAACTCAGGGAGGGCCCACAGACAGACCTCACGAAGGGCAGGTGGGGGTGTGGGCCAAGAGGTGTCCAGGACATTCCGGGGCAGCTGCCGTCGCAAGTTAAGCAAAAAAGAGGCGCGTACATGGTCCAGGAAGAAGGCGTTCTCAGGGCAACGGGGTGCATGGCGCAGGATAAAGCCATGGATGAGTCTGGGGGTGGCAGGAGAGACAGCTCTGGTGTGAGAAGCCTGGCAACGGACCCTCACACACATCTTGCTCTGCAGCCCCTCATGGCTCTCAGCACTCACCGCCGGATGGTCTGGGCTGCCCACTTCCTCTTGGCTGCCTTCCTCCGGCCCAGTGTTCCACGCCACCATGACTGGATGCAGATGGCTGTGGAGACCACAGATGGCTGACCTCTGTCTCCTCAACATGGTGACCCACCCCACCCCTAAACCCTGCCCTTCCTAAACCCCTAGGCCTCCGAACCTGATCGCTTCACCCGGAGAAATTTCTGCCGCCAATGAAAGCCCTTCCAGGCTGCCTGGATCTTTGTGGCTGTGGTTGGGAAACAAAGTCAATTGGCCAGAGCTCAGGGCCACCAGCTGGGGGCCTGGCACAGTCAGAGGCCTGAATGAGGAGCAAGTGAACAAGTCACTAGTTGACAGGACAAGTAAGTCAGGGGGGTAAGTGAAGCAGAGTGGAGGAGTGTGGGGGTGGGGTCAGAGTCTGTTTCCAGAGGCCAGGCTGGGTGACTGATGGCCTGCCGGTGGGGTTGGCATTGGGAAAAAGGAAAAGGGCTGACTATGTGTAGGGTAGGTTTCCTGCAGAAAGAGCCCAAAGGCAGTGACTTCTTCCCTGCTGAGATAGGAAGGCGAGCCTCTTACCCAAACTCTGACGTCGGACTTCCAGGGCATCCTCTGTGGCAAATAGGGTCTTGGGGAAACGGATAAAGATCTTGCTCCTGGGAGAACAGAAATGGTCAGCCTCCGGATGTCACTCCCACAGTCCCCGAGCACCAGGCAGGGACCCCACTCACTTGCCCATCTTATACTCTTCTGGCTTATAGCCGAGGTGTCTGACCAGCACCGCCACCCCGTCTTGGGGACGTCCTGCCCACATGGGCCATGTTTCTGGGCACAGTGACTTATACCTGGGGATGGACAGAGTAAAAATGCCACACTGCAGCCAGCGAGTATCTCTGGAGATACCCCTCAGCTTCTGCTGGGAACCTGCGAGGCGCCCACACTCACTGACTTGTTCATAGCTCACATGCCTGCGAGTCCCTGTTTTGAAGATCCCCTGAGCTAGTCTCACCTGCCTGTCAGAGATGGAATTCACACCCTGGATGACTCAGGCTTTGCCCTCCAAATAACTACAGAACTAGAGAGCCTCAGGAACTGTCCCATCTCTGGCAGTGGAATGTGAATGTGCTTCTCACACACCCCTCACAGAAGCTTCAGCTTGAGGAAGGCCAGGCCTTGGGCACGCCTGGTGTTCCTCGCTTCCAAGATCGGCATCAGGCCTACAGCATGAAGGAAGGGTCCCTGGCCTGGATCTCACAGCAGCTCAGGACCTCTGCACCCTCACCTCTACACCAGAACCATGAATGCCCCTCATGGATCTCAAGAAGAACAGCCAGTGAGCTGAGCACACCCACCTCTGCAGGAAAGCCTCATACTTGCGGCGATAGGCGAAGCCAGCTCTGCGCACGCGCAGATTCTCCATCAGGCCCAGGTACTTCACCTGATGTCGGATAAGCACCTCATCAAAGCGGCCTGGGGGAGGGGTAAAGGAACAGTTTGCAGGCTTTCAGTGACAGATGGCCAGATGCCCTTGCCTTACTTCCTTTCAGGGAAGTGTAACCACATCCCTAGGGCAGGGCTTACCAGGCTGTTTGGCATCATTAGGCTTGATACAGCGGATATAGGCAGGTTCCTTGGATTTTAGGATCTCCACCAGCTGCAGAAGGCTTGTCTTGAACTGGGTGGCCACCTGACAAGCCAAGGGGGTAGAGGAGGTTGGCAGGAGTTGGGCTGTGGCAGCTGACACCTGCACGCATGCCTTCTTACTTCTCCCACTACTCTTTCCTTAAAGTAGAGGAAGGGGCCCTGTTCTAAGTAGCTAGAAACATCAGCTTAGGAACTTAGCTCTCCTACTCAGGTGTCTTGGCAATTTCTTTCAAAATATTTTATTTATTTGAGAGACAGAAAAAGGCAGACAGTGAGAAAGAATGGATGTGCCCAGGCCTCCAGCTGCTGCAAACAAACTCCGGACACATGCACCACCTTGTGCATCTGGCTTATAAGGATCCTGGGGAATCAAACCTGGGTCCTTTGGCTTTGCAGGCAAGTGCCCTTAACTGCTAAGCCATCTTTCCAGCCCAGGCAATTTCTTCCTCTAGATCATCTTTTCACCAGGCATGGTGGTGCACGCCTTTAATCCCAGCACTCAGGAGGCAGAGGTAGGAGGATCACTCTGAGTTGGAGGCCACCCTGAGACTACATAGTGAATTTCAGGTCAGCATGGTCTAGAGGAAGAACACATTTCGAAACATCAAAAAACAAAATTATGGGCTGAAGAAATGGCTTAGAGGTTCGATTCTCCAGGTCCCACGTAAGCCAGATACACAAGGGGACGCACACATCTGGAGTTCGTTTGCAGTGGCTAGAGGCCCTGGTGTGCCCATTCTCCCTCTCTCTCTCTTTCCCTCTCTCTGTTTCTAATAAATAAATAAATAAGTAAAAAATTTAAAAAAACAAAATTATTTTTCAATTATATATTTACTGGCAAGACAGAGAGAGTGCATATCACGCAAGAGAAATAGGGAGGTATGGCTGCACCAGCTATCTCCTCAGCTCTTTTTTAGTTGTTTTTTTTCCAAGGTAAGGTCTCCCTCTAACCCAGACTGACCTGGAATTCAGTATGTAGTCTCAAGCTGGCCTTGAACTCACAGTGATATTCCTACCTTTATTTCCCAAGTGCTGGGATTAAAGATGCAAACCACCATGCTCAGCTACTGTTTTAAATTTTTTTTTTTTTTTTTGATTTTTCGAGGTAGGGTCTCACTCTAGCCCAGGCTGTCCTGGATTCACTATGCAGTCTCAGGGTAGCCTCAAACTCACAGTAATCCTCCTACCTCTGCCTCCCGAGTGCTGGGATTAAAGGTGTATGCCACCACACCCAGCTTTATACATATATATATATATGTGTGTGTGTGTGTGTGTGTGTGTGTGTGTGTGTAATTTAATTTAATTTAATTTAATTGAGAGAAAGAGGCAGAGAGAGTGGTGAGAGAGAATGGGCGCTCCAGGACCTCCAGCCACTGCAAACTCCAGATGCATGCGCCATCTTATGCATCTGACTCACATGGGTCCTGGAGAATCGAACTGGGTCCTTTGGCTTTGCAGGCAAGTGCCTCAACCACTAAGCCATCTCTCCAGCCCCTATATATTTCATTAATTTGAGAGAGGGAGAGAGAGAGAGCAAGGAGCAAGAATGAGCATGCCAGGGCATCCAGCCACTGCAAAGAAACTCCAGACACATAAGCCACCTTATGCATCTGGTTTAAGTGGGTCATGGGGAATCAATCAAACCTGGGTCCTTTGGCTTTGCAGGCAAAGTGCCTTAACCACTAAGCCATTTCTCCAGCCCTCTTTGTAATTTTTTTTTCCCGAGGCAGGGTCTCACTCTAGCCCAGGCTGACCTGGAATTCACTATGTAGTCTCAGGGTGGCCTTGAACTCTTGGCGATCCTCCTACCCCTGCCTCCCAAGTGCTGGGATTAAAGGTGTGCACCACCACGCCCGGCTCCCTTTTTAGTTTTTTTGAGACAGGATCTCACTATGTGGTCCTGATTGGCCTGAACTTGCTATAATAGACTATAATAGACTTTGAATTTGTGATGATCCTCCTGCCTCTCCCTCTTCCTCCTGAGTGCTAGGTTATAGGCATGTGCCATCACTGATGGTTAATTCTCTATCCATCCTTCCAGAGCTTCGGGGCTACACTCCTTAACAGTGTGTCCTACACCTAAGCATCCATCCATTCTTTCTTATTTTATTTTATTTTTTATTTATTAGAGACAGAGAGAGGGAGGGAGGGGAAGAGAGAGAGAGAGAGAATGGGCATACCAGGGTCTCTAGTCACTGCAAATGAACTCCAGATACATGTGACATTATGTGCATCTGGCTTACGTGGAATCTGGAGACTTGAACCTGGGTCCTTAGGCTTTGCAGGCAAGTGCCTTAATCACTAAGCCATCTTTCCAGCCCCCAGCCATTATTTCTGCAAGGTCTTTAAGGACCTCAGACCTTGGGAGAAACAGATTCTTTAACAAAGTTTTGCAGTCTCATGTGGTCCTTCCTAGTAATGACAGAGTGTGTGCCTGGGGTCCTGGGAGCACAAGGGACAACTTATCAGTTTGTGGAGTAAAGGGCATTGGGAAAGATCTGGAAATGAACCTAAAGTGACTATGAGGGTAAGCAGGAAATGGTAGAAGGGAAGAGAGGCAGTCCAGGCATAGGGGAAGGCTAAGAAAAGGCTTGATGTACACAGGAAACTACAAGGCTTTAAGTGGAGTTAGAAGCAGTACCTTAGGAGAGTCACCAGAGACTGGATTTTATTCTGATGGACATGAGAAGCCAGTGAGACATTTGGAATGAAGGAGTATCAAAGAGATCTGTATTTTAGATCATCTCTACACAGATGCTAGAAGACAGACTGATAGGGGCAGATGGGAAGCCAGGAAACCAGGAAACCAGGGAATAGGCTGGCTGGCTGAGGCGAGACATAACAGAGAAAGACCTGGGGCAATAGTTCCAGGAAGGGTCCAAGAAGTGGGAGCTGAGAGGATCGTAGGCAATAGAAATAGGCAATGTTCAGCGTCTGCATGGAATTCCTGGCCCAAGGGACAGGGCGAAGGTGATCTCTGTCCCGAGTCAGGAATGCAGAGGAGCAAGGCTAGGGGTTGGGGGCAGGGTAACCAAAGGCCCACTTTGGGTGATCAGTGGACATAGGAACCAGTGGATCCTGCAGAGGCTGGGCAAGAAAAGGTTATGTAGGCATCCTAGGCAGTGTATAGTTTACTGCCTAGGAGGAGTCTCAGGGAGGTGAGGTGGACAGTAGCAGGGCAGGGTCCTGGGTGGGTACCACAATGTCTCTATGACCCACAGCAGCATGTGTTAGCCCACAGCACTCTGGCCCTTCCCTCCCACCTGACCTGAAGTTGTGATTATTTCCTTTGGCTCAGCCCAACAGTTCTGCCTCTGCCCTCAACTGGCTCAGCCTTGCTGGAAGTATGCCACATGTCCGGCTTTCATTTTATTTTATTTTAAAAAATGTTTTATATTTATTTATTTGAGAGAGAGATTGAGAATGGTGTGCTAGGTCCTTTGAATTTGCAGGCAAGTGTTTTAACTGTTAAGCCATTTCTCCAACCCCTGGCTGTCATTATTTATTTATTTATTATTTAGTTATTTGAGACAGAAAGAGGGGGAAGAGAGAGCAAGTGAGAATGGGTGCACCACAGCCTCTAGCCACTGCAAACAAACTCCAGACACATGTGCCACCATGTACATCTGGCTTACGTGGGACCTGAAGAATTGAACAGAGGTCCTTGGGCTTCATAGGCATGTGCCTTAACCACTAAGCCATCTCTCCAGTTGCCCCTGGCTTTCATTTAAAAATTTATTTTATTTTATTTATTTATTTTGGTTTTTCAAAGTTGGATCTCACCCTAGCCCAGGCTGACCTGGAATTCACTATGTATTCTCACAGTGGTTCCAAACTCTCAGTAATCCTATCTGCCTCCCAAGTGCTGGGATTAAAGGTGTGCGCCACCATGCCTGGCTTTAAAAATATTTTAAAAAATTTTTAATGTATTGAGTTGGAAAGATAGTTCAGCAGTTAAGTACTTCCTGGGTAAGTACCAGGGCCTGAGACCACCAGTTCAAATCTCCAGATCCCATAAACAGTGCACCTGTAAACCCAGTTCTGCAGGTGAGCAGAGACCCGAGAATTTTCAGAGCCAGCTCCAGAAGCAGATAACAAAAGAGACACTTTGGCTCAAAGACAGGATTGGGCAGAACAATGGAGTAAAACACCCGATGTTCCACTCTAGTCATGACAGGTGAGTGGCCCCCACTGCAGGCAAGCATTATGTCACAAGGGCGAGTACACATGCACATACCACATACACTACACACACATATATACACATGCAAACAAAACCTTTTATGTATGTTTTTATGTGTGTGTGTATGTGTGGGCATGTGTGTAAAAAGGTCAGTTGTCTGTATTCCACCTTCTTTGAGACAGGGTCTCCTGTCGCCGCAAATGACTCTGACCCATAAGAAGCCTTGTTATGTGGGTACTGAGGAATTGAACCCAGACTGGCAGGCTTTGCAAGCAAGCGCCTTTAACCACTAGGCCATTTCTCCAGGCCCTTCATTTTATTTTTGATTCCTCAGTGCTGAGTGACGTCTGCTGCCTATGTGGACATAAACATACAGTCACGAACATCTGTACAGAGACAGGCACACAGTAGCCCACACATGGAGACAGGTGGACCCACAGGTGCACACTTGGACACAAGATACCTCCAAGAGAAGCCTCTTGCAGACATGCACAGATGTGACATGCACACCAACACACACGTGCGCTCACAGGCACCACCAACACCCAGGCTGTGCGGCTCTGGTCTGTGTTCAGTCACACACGGCCCTTCAGTTCTCATAGCCTCCATACCGTTTCTGGCCGCTTCTTGTCACTGAGCTCACTCTGGTCAAAGCACTGGCTCATGATGGGGTTCTTCGAGCTGCACATGGTCTGCGAGGCAAAGCAGAAGGTCAGGGTTGTACACAATGGCAGAGATGCATTCAGAGCTATGAGTGGCCCAGCCTACCCAAGCCCATCCCAGCCTCTCCTCACCTCCTTCAGGTTCCGGAAGAGAAGATCGTTGTTTTTATCCAGAAACCCTGGGAAGGGAGGGCAGATAAAAGGTGAGGGAGAGCCCCTTCTCAGCCCCGAGGGACCCAGCCTCAGGATCCTCACCAGTCACGCTGTAGGTCACCTCTCCAGCGTAGTGCAGAAGGCGGAACTCCCCACGGTCCAGGGATTTCCTGGTCCGCTGGTCAGCCAGCTTGTGCCTAGGGGTGACAAAGACAGGAAGCTACAACAGACTGTTGACCTAGGGCATGCCCTTGCCTGCTGAAGAGGCTTCAAGAGTCAACCGGATTCTGTGGTGTAATGACCCATGCCTTTAATCCCAGTGGAAGGCTGAGGTAGGAAGATCACCGTAAATTTGAGGCCAGCTTGGGCTACAGAGTAAATTCCAGGTCAGCCTGGGCTATAGTGAGACCCTGCCTCAAAAAAGCCCCAATCTAAGCTGGGGTCAGCCTGGGGCAGAGGTAGGAGGATCGAGACCCTGAGACTCAAAGGTCAGCCTGAGCCAGAGTGAGACCCCAAAAAAAAAAAAAAAAAAAAAAAGCCCCAATCTGCTGGGCCTGGTTGTACATGCCTTTAATCTTAGCACCTTGGGAGGCCAAGGTAGGAGGATAATTGTGAGTTCAAGGCCAGCCTGAGACTACATAAAGGATTTGGGCATGGTGGTGCATGTCCTTAATCCCAGCACTCATGAGGCAGAGGTAGAAGGACCACCGTGAGTTTGAGGCCATCCTGAGACTACATAGTGAATTCCAGGTCAGCCTGAGCTAGAGTGAAACCTTACCTAGAAAAACCAAAATAAATAAATAAATAAAAATAAAAAGCTCCAATACCCCCCTCCCAAAAAAAAGTCAACCAGGAAGGGACAGACCAGCCTCTGAATTGTCCAACTTTCTGCATGTCATGTGGCAGACAGTAGGGCCACGAGCCCTGCTGCAGACTTATCACAAGGGCTTAGGGAGGGGGATAGACTTGCCCAGGGATGTACCCCAGGATGTAGGAGCAGGACCTCGGCCTTAGTTCTGCCAGGCACAGGACTACTTTAACTACCTCTGGCTGCTGCTTGAGTGCTCAATGGGTGGTGAGCTGTCCACTACATTTTCAGAATGGAATCTGCCCCAAGAGATTACTTAAATCTTAGACATGTATATATGCTTTAGCCCACTTTCTTTTTTTTCTTTTCTTTTTCTTTTTTTTGTTTTTTTCGAGGTAGGGTCTCACTCTGGCCCAGGCTGACCTGGAATTACCTATGTAGTCTCAGGGTGGCCTTGAACTCACGGTGATCCTACCTCTGCCTCCCGAGTGCTGGGATTAAAGGCGTGCGCCACCACGCCCGGCCTCTTTTTTTTTTTTGAGGCAGGGTCTCACTCTAGCTCAGGCTGACCTGGAATTCACTATGTAGTCTCAGGGGGGCCTTGAACTCTTAGTAATTCTCCTATCTCTGCCTCCCAAGTACTGGGATTAAAGGCATGCACACCACGCCCAATTCTACTTAAAAATATATATATATATTATTTATTTATTTATTATTTTTCTAGGTTGGGTCTCTCTCTTGCTCAGGCTGACCTGGAATTTACTCTGTAGTTTCAGGGTGGCCTTGAACTCATGGCGATCCTTCTACCTCTGCCTCCCAAGTGCTAGGATTAAAGGCGTGTGCCACCAGACCCGGCAATATATTTTATTTACTTGATAGAAACAGGTAGAGAGAGATAAAGATAGAGGGAGAGAATGGATGCGCCAGGGCATCCAGCCACTGCAAACTAATTCCAGATGCATGTGCCCCCTTGTGCATCTGCCTTATGTGGGTCCTGGAGAATTGAACCGGGATCCTTTGGCTTTGCAGGCAAACTGCTAAGCCATCTCTCCAGCCCCTCTACTTTTTTTTTTTTAACTGAGAGAGAGTGTGAGAGAGAGACAGAGAACTGGTGCAGCAGGGCCTCCAGCCACTGCAATTGAATTCTAGACATGTGTGCCCCCTTTTGTGCATGTTCAACTTTGTGTGTCTGGTTTATATGGGACCTGGAGAGTCAAATGTGGCTCCTTAAGTTTCACAGGCAAGTGCCTCAACCACTAAGCCATCTCTCCAGCCCCACTTTCTACTTTTATTTTATTTATGTGTGCGAGAGAGAGGCAGAGAGACAGAGAGAGAGAATGGGCATACCAGGGCTTCCACCCACTACAAACGAACACCAGTCACATGCGTCACCTTGTGTATCTGGTTTACTTAGGTACTGGGGAATCGAACCTGAGTCCTTAGGCTTCACAGGCAAGCGCCTTAGCTGCTAAGCCATCTCTTCAGCCTCCCCTTTCTACTTTTTATAATTTTATTTCATTTTTATTTATTTATTTTGAGAGACAGACAGACAGACAGAGAATGGGTGCACCAGGGCCTCCAGTCACTACAAACGCACTCCAGACGCGTGAACCCCCTTGTGCATCTGGCTTACATGGGTCCTGGGGAATCAAACCGGTGTCCTTCAGCTTTGCAGACAAGCACCTTAACCACTAAGCTGTCTCTCCAGGCCCCCACTTTTCACTTTTTAAAAAATTTTATTTATTTGCAAGCAGAAAGAGAGAGAGCGAGAATGGATATACCAGGGCCTCTAGCCACTGCAAAAATTAAGCGGGACGTGGTGATACACACCTTTAATCCCAGCACTTGGGAGGCAGAGGTAGGAGGATCGCCATGAGTTCACGGCCACCTGAGAATACACAGTGAGTTACAGATCAGCCTGGGCTAGAGTGACACCCCACCTCAAAAAAACCAAAAAAAGAAAAAGAAAAAACCTTCCAGATGTATGCGCCACTTTATGCATTTGGCCTTACATGGGTACTGGGGAAATGAGCCCTGGTTGTTAGGCTTTGCAGACAAGCACCTTAACCACTGAGCCATCTCTCTTTCTTCTACTCATTCTTTCTACTTTTGAGAATGATTCTGGAAAAAACTAAACAGAGAGATAAGCAAAGATTTAAAGCACAAAGATGTCTGCAGCAACTATGTTCTCCCAGCAGAAACCTGAAGGCTAGGCTTGGAAATAGCTTCCAGTTAGGGTGCTTGTCTAGCATGTATAAGGCCTTGAGTTTCCCTTAGAATTAAGGAAAGAAGGGCCGAATCCCAGCACTCGGGAAGAGAAGGAAGGACCCTGAGACTACATAGTTAATTCCAGGTCAGCCTGGACCAGAGGGAAAGAAGGAAGGAAGGAAGGGAGGGAGGGAGGGAAACGAAAGCAAGCCAGCCAGCCAGCCGGGCATGGTGGTGCGCGCTTTTAATACCAGCATTCAGGAGGCAGAGGTAGGAGGATTGCCATGAGTTCAAGTCCACCCTGAGACTATATAGTGAATTCCAGGTAAGCCTGGGCTAGAGTGAGACCCTACCTCAAAAAAACAAAAACAAAAAATAATAATAATAAAAATAAAAACCTGAAGGCTGGTCAGGGGCCCACAAGGCTAGGTGAGAGCTGTAGAGTCTTCTTATGTTACAACTCTTAGAGGAAGCATTTTTAAAAATTGTGTATTTAGCTGGGCATGGTGGTGCACACCTTTAATCCCAGCACTCGGGAGGCAGAGGTAGGAGAATCACAGTGAGCTTGAGGCCACCATGACACTACATAGTTAATTCCAGGTCAGCGTGAGACCCTACCTCAAAAACCAAAAAAAAACATTGTGTATTTATTTCACTTGTGTGTGGGGGGCATGCCATAGCCTCTTGACACTCCAAACAAATGCCAGGCACTTGTGCCACTTTGTGTCCAGTTTACATGGTTGGCTTGGGAATTGAAACTGGGCTAACAGGCTTTTCAAGCAAGGGTACCTTTAACCTTGAGCTATCTTCCCACCCCCCCCCCAAGCCTTTTTTTTTTTTTTTTTGAAGCAGTGTCTCACTCTAGCTCAGGCTGGCCTCAAACTCACTGCAATTCTACTTCAGCCTCCCCAGTGCTGGGGTTAAAGGCATATGTCACCATGCCTGACAGAGTAAGATTTTTTTTTTTTTTCTTTTGGTTTTTCAAGATAGTGTCTTGCTGTAGCCCAGGCTGACCTGGAATTCACTATGCTGTCTCAGGCTGGCCTTGAACTCACAGTAATCCTCCTATCTCTCCTTCCCAAGTGCTAGGATTAACTGCAGGTGCCACCACTCCCAAGTACAATTTTCATGTTTCTTTTTTTTTACTTTTTTTTTATTTGCAAGCAGAGAGAGAGAAAAGACAGACAGAGAGAGAGAGACAGGAGAATGGCACTAGGGCCTCCAGCCACCACAAACTCCAGATGCATGTGCCACTTTGTGCATTGGCCTTATGTGGGTACTGGGGAATCGAACAAGGGTTATTAGGGTCTGCAGGCAAGCAAGCACCTTAACTACTGAGCTATCTCTCCAGCTCCCAGGGTAGGTTTGAAGGAAATTTTTCTATTTGATGGTTAAAGGAAAATACTTAGGATAAAGCTTATCCTGAGCCTTACATACAATAAGTTCTTTTTAAAAAGCTCTTGCTGGGCGTGGTGGCGCACGCCTTTAATCCCAGCACTCGGGAGGCAGAGGTAGGAGGATAGCCGAGAGTTCGAGGCCACCCTGAGACTACATAGTGAATTCCAGGTCAGCCTGGACCAGAGTGAGACCCTACCTCGCAAAACCAAAAAAAAAAAAAAAAAAAAAGCTCTTTATTTGTTAATTTATTTTTTAGAGAGAAAGAGGCAGATAGAGAGAGAATGGGTGTGCCAGAGCCTCTAGCTGCTGCAAACAAACTTCAGATGCATGAGCTACCTTCTGCATTTGGCTTATGTGGGTCCTGGGGCATTGAACCTGGGTCCTTTGGCTTTTCAGGCAAGCCCTTAAACTGCTAAGCCATCTCTCCAGCCCTACAATTAAATTCTTGACTACAGGGGAAAAAAATGTATAGAAAAAGGCAGGAAGGAAATGCCTTAAATTGTTAACAATGATAACCTCTGGGTGACAGAGTTACAAGAGGCTTTTGCACACATTCCAACTTTTCTCTAATGAGCAGTATTATTTTTATAACCAGAGACAAGATTTTTATAACTGAGTGTGGTGGCTCATGCCTGCATTCTCAGTTCTCAGGAAACAGAGGCAGGAGGATCAGGAGTTCAAGGCCATCCTCACTATATATGGAGGTCAGCCTGGGCATTATGAAACCCTGTCTCAAAACAACAAAAAGGCTGGGCATGGGGCTGGGGAGATGGCTCAGATGTTAAAGGCCTTGTTTGCAAAGCCTGCCAGCCCAGGTTCAATTCTCCAGCCACCCATGTAAAGCTGAATGGACATTCATTTGAGTAGCATGAGACCATGGTGCGTGACACACAAGCAAAGAAACAAATAAGTAAAATGGGTATGGCTTGTACTTACAATATTTGAGAAGCTGAGATAGGACTGCTACTGAGTTAGAGGCTAGCCTGGACTAGAATGAGACCCTGCTTTAAAAAAAAAAAAAAAAAAGGAAAAAACAAAAAGTAGGGCAGGGAGATGCCTTGGAGGTTAAAGGTGCTTGCTTGCAAAGCCTGCTGACCTGGGTTCAATTCCCCAGCCACCAATGTAAAGCTGGATAGGCATTCATTTGCTGTGGCAAGAGTTCCTGGCATGCCCATACATATACACACACCAATAATTTTATTTTTAAAAAAGAAAGAAAAAAGAGGCAAGTTTTCTTCTTGTTTTTATTTATTTATTTATTTTTAATTTTTGAGATAGGGTCTCACACTGGCCTTAAACTCAAAACAATCCCTCATTTCCACCTCCTGACTCCTAGAATTAGAAGTGTGAGCCACCATGCCTGGTCAGAAACAAGTTTTATATATATTTTTGGTTTTTTGAGGTCAGGTTTAACTCTAGCCCAAGCTGACCGGAATTCACTATGCAGTCTCAGGGTGGCCTCAAACTCACATCACAGTGATCCTCCTATCTCTGCCTCCCAAGTGCTGGGATTAAAGGTGTGTGCCACCACATCCAGCTCATATACTGTCAAGAAAACTATGCTTAGGGCTTTTGCATCAAGAACCTGGGACAGAGTCCTAGCTCTGCAATATAGATAACCTTGGGCAAATAATTCGTTCTGAGTCTCAGAAAAATGGTGAAAATACCAAGAAAGCCTTCTCACTGAGTCACTGGAGGTTAGGAAAGCATATGCACAGGGTATGCAGAAGCAGCTGAAATACTTTCTCTTTTTCCTACCTTTTCCCTAAAGCAGGATTAAAAATATATATACTTTATTTGTATTTTTTATTTGAGACAGAGAGGAGAGGCAGATAAATAGAGAATGGGCATCCAGGGCTGCCAGCTGCTGCAAACGAGCTGCAAAGGCATGTGCCACTTTGTGCATCTGGCTTTCATAGTTACTAGGGAATCAAATCTGGGTCCTTTGGCTTTGCAGGCAAGTGCCTTAACTGTTAAGCCATCTCTCCAGCCCAAAATTTCTTTCTTTTGTTTTTTTGGTTTTTTAAGGTAGGGTTATACTCCAGCCCAGGCTGACCTAGAATTCACTTTGTAGTCTCAGGGTGGCCTTGAACTCACAGCAATCCTCCTACCTCAGCCTCCCACATTGCTGGGATTAAAGGTGTATACCACCACACCCAGCCAGACCCAAAATATTTTTTTTCATTTTGTTTTCAAGGTAAGGTTTCACTCTAGCCCAGGCTGCCAGGAATTCACTGTGGAGTCTCAGGGTGGCCTTGAACTCACAGTGATCCTGTTACCTCTGCCTCCCAAGTATATAGGGACTAAAGGTATGCGCCACCATGCTAAAGAAGGATTTTTAAAGATTAAAAAAAAACTTTTTAAAATTTATTAGCAACAGACAGACATAGAAAGAAAGAGGCAAGAGAGAGAAAATGGGCGCACCAGGGCCTCCAGCCACTGCAAACGAACTCCAGATGCATGTGCCACCTTGTGTATCTGGCTTACGTGGGTACTGGGGAATTGAGCCTTGAACAGGGGTCCTTAGGCTTCACAGGCAAGTGCTTAACTGCTAAGCCATCTCTCCAGCCCAAGTTTTTTTAAAGTTTATTTATTTGAGAGAGAGAGAGAGAGAGAGAGAGGGGAGGAGGGAGGGAGGGAGAGAGAGACAGACAGACAGAGAGAATGGGTGTGCCAGGGCCTCCAGCCACAGCAAATGAACTCCAAATGCATGTGCCACCTTGTGCATCTGGCTTGGATGGGTCCTGAGGAATCAAACCTGGGTCCTCTGGCTTTGCAGACAAATGCCTTAACCGCTAAGCCATCCCTCCAACAATAAAGGATTTTTTTTGCTTAAGCCAGAGTATCAAGAACCTGGGACAGAGTCCTAGTCTGCAATATAGATAACCTTGGGCAAATAATTCGTTCTGAGTCTCAGAAAAATGGTGAAAATACCAAGAAAGCCTTCTCACTGAGTCAGTGGAGGTTAGGAAAGCATATGCACAGGGTATGCAGAAGCAGCTGAAATACTTTCTCTTTTTCCTACCTTTTCCCTAAAGCAGGATTAAAAATATATATACTTTATTTGTATTTTTTGAGACAGAGAGGAGAGGCAGAGAATGGGCATCCAGGGCTGCCAGCCGCTGCAAACGAGCTGCAAAGGCATGTGCCACTTTGTGCATCTGGCTTTCATAGGTACTAGGGAATCAAATCTGGGTCCTTTGGCTTTGTAGGCAAGTGCCTTAACTGTTAAGCCATCTCTCCAGCCCGAAATTTCTTTCTTTTGTTTTTTTGGTTTTTTAAGGTAGGGTTATACTCCAGCCCAGGCTGACCTAGAATTCACTTTGTAGTCTCAGGGTGGCCTTGAACTCACAGCAATCCTCCTACCTCAGCCTCCCGCATTGCTGGGATTAAAGGTGTGTACCACCACACCCAGCCAGACCCAAAATATTTTTTTTCATTTTGTTTTCAAGGTAAGGTTTCACTCTAGCCCAGGCTGCCAGGAATTCACTGTGGAGTCTCAGGGTGGCCTTGAACTCACAGTGATCCTGTTATCTCTGCCTCCCAAGTATATAGGGACTAAAGGTTGCGCCACCATACCTGGCTAAAGAAGGATTTTTAAAGATTTAAAAAAAACTTTTTAAAATTTATTAGCAACAGACAGACATAGAGAGAAAGAGGCAAGAGAGAGAAAATGGGCGCACCAGGGCCTCCAGCCACTGCAAACGAACTCCAGATGCATGCGCCACCTTGTGTATCTGGCTTACGTGGGTACTGGGGAATTGAGCCTTGAACAGGGATCCTTAGGCTTCACAGGCAAGTGCTTAACCGCTAAGCCATCTCTCCAGCCCAAGTTTTTTTTAAAGTTTATTTATTTGAGAGAGAGAGAGAGAGAGAGAGAGAGAGGGAGGGAGGGAGAGAGAGAGACAGACAGACAGACAGAGAGAATGGGTGTACCAGGGCCTCCAGCCACAGCAAATGAACTCCAAATGCATGTGCCACCTTGTGCATCTGGCTTGGGTGGGTCCTGAGGAATCAAACCTGGGTCCTTTGGCTTTGCAGACAAATGCCTTAACCGCTAAGTCATCCCTCCAACAATAAAGGATTTTTTTTTGCTTAAGCCAGAGTCTCATGTAGCCCAGGCTGCCCTTGAATTCTGATCTTCCTATCTCCACCTTCCAAGTGTTGGCCATTTCCAGTTTAAAAGATTTTTTTATTTTTATTTTTTATGCCTTTTGTTGGCAGCGGTAGAGGTAGGGTCTCATTCTGGTCCAGGCTGACCTGGAAAATAACTATTGTAGTCTTTCAGGGGGTCTCACTCTAGCTCAGACTGACATGGAGCCTTGAACTCTTGGCCTTGATCCTCCTACTTCTGCCTCCCAAAGTGCTGGGATTAAAGGTGTGCGCTGGTCCAGGCTGACCTGCCAGCTATTGGTTTTTCAGCTTTTTTTTTTTGAACTTTGTTTTTTTGCAAGGTAGGGTCTCACTCTGGTCCAGAGATTTTTTTTTTTTAAAGAGCAATTTCTAAAGGCTGGAGAGATGGCTTAGTGGTTAAGGTGTTTGCCTACAAAGCCAAAGGACCAAGGTTCAAGTCCCCAGGACCCATGTAAGCCAGATGTGCAAGGTGTCACATGTGTCTAGAATTCGTTTGCAGTGGCTAGAGGTCCTGGCATGCCCATTGTCTATCTGCTTCTTTCTCTCTCTCTCAAATAAAAATTCCAAAAAAAAAAAAAAAATTCCAAATAAGAGTTTGAGGCCACCCTGAGACTAAAAGGTCAGCCTTAAAAAAAGCCTTAGCAGGCTGTGAAATAGCCTTTAATCCCAGCACTTGGGAGATCACTGTGAGTTCAAGGCCACCCTGAGACTACATAGTGAATTCCATGTCAGCCTGGGCTAGGTGAAACCCTACCTTGAGGGAAAAAAAAAAAAAAAAAGCCTTAGCAAGTTTCCTTCTCAGAAAACAGTAAAGAGGAAGCTGCAGAGGTCTTTTAGACAACTTTCCCCAACTTAGCGCTTTCCCTGGTGATCTCACTGTGGCTGGGGGCTGTTTTGTTTTGGGTGTTGGGGATCAAATGAGAGCCTTGTGCATGCTGGGTAAGCCCTTTGTAGTTGAGCTATACACCTCCAGCCCTGTGGCTGGTGTTAACACTGCAGATGGACCCTAGCCTTCCTCAGGCTCTGTCCCAGGTGAGCCCCACTCACGTCAGGAAGTGGGCATGGTGCTTGATCGTGTCCTCCAGCTTCTCCAGGAAGGTAAGGTCTGTGGCCTCCCCAGGACGCAGACACTCCTCATCCTGTGGGACAGGGCACAAGGTAAAGGGCTTACTGGTAAAGGGGGTGGAGAATATACAAACTTCTAGGGCACTGTGCAGGTAGCCACAGACACGGAGCAAAGGGGCAGCATAAGGGAGCACCCACAGAGAGTTTGCAGACTGGGCCAGCCCTTCACCTCACTCTGCCCAGCCCCATGCTCTGGCCCCAAAAGAAAGGAGGAAGATAGTCTCTTGGCTGTCCTGCAACATGAAGCTGAGGAGAGCACAGAGGACCCACCAAGATGGAGATGATGCCCTTGAACTTCTCCTCCACCAGGTCACAGATGATCTTATTGTTGAAATATTGGACAGGCTCCCACTGTGGGGAATGAGGAAGGCATGGTCAATCATGGACTCCATGCCCTTTCCTGGGAACTCCAATGCCCAGCTTCCCATAGTGTGCAGGGCAACCCATGCAGGCACACACCGCAATGCCCTCCGCTTCATACTCTTCCTGCTCTGACTTGAGTGTCAGCTCAATGAAGAGCTGCTGCAGCTTCTCGTTGCAGTAGTTGATGCAGAACTGCTCAAAGCTGCAGGGAATGAAAGAACTCACAGCAGCACAAAGGACACAGGGCTGGGGCAGGGGAAAGGACAAGACCAGGCTCCAAAAGAGCGGGGTATGGGCCACAAAGCAGGATGCAGTTTGGCTGTTGGAGGAATCTGGTGGGAATGAGAGGCAGGGGACAAAGGAGAGGGACAGCATGGGGGATATGAGTAGGGAGACAAGCAGAGGGTAAGGGTGGTGCCAACCTGTTATGTTGAAATACTTCAAAGCCATAAATGTCCAGGAGCCCAAGAACTGTGGTACTCCGCCAGGTGGGGCTCTCAGCATCCTAAGACCAGGCATTCAACCAAGAGCATGGGTCCCACGGTTTCCCACAACTCCCAGCCACAGGCCTCCCTGAGCACCCTCCCTGCCTGCAGCAGTGTGGACCAAATGCTCACCTTAGAGGCCAGTGACCTGTTGATCTTCCTGACTAGCCAGGTGAAAGTGCGACTATACACAGCTTTGGCAAGAGCATCCCGTGCATATGCAGCCTGTTCAAGGTTCAGCGGGCTAAGGAGCTGTCACAGAGGGTGAGATCGGAGATTAATGCCACAGACACCCTTCTTTGTCATCCAACCTCCCCTCTGGACCAGGAAGTTCTTACCACCCTGCCCTTCCAGCCCCATAGAGCCCATGGTGATGCTACTGAGACATCAGAGGAGCACAGAGTGTACACAACAGACAGAAGATGGTACAGGAAGAAAAGGCCTTACTCCTGGAGGTAGAGGTCTTGGCTTTAGCCTGCCTGTCCTCCACTTTTTAAGTATGCCCTTGGACACTTCACTGTGCTTCTCTGAACTGCCTACCTTATAAGCCCTCCGGCACTACTCAAAAGACCCTTAAGTAAACAAGGTGGGGGAAGGATGTGAGGGGGACTCCCCTGAACTACCTGTGCCTCCTGTTTCTGCAGCCAAGGCTGGGCCTCACCTCTTCCCCCTTGGCAATGATCTTCCTGTGTGTCAGGGCTTCCCGCAACGTTGTGCCTTCCACACCAAGGAGCTGCCAAGAGTGGGACGGGCATGGTGAGGGGTTTTCCTCACCCCAGCTTTCTCTCTCCTTGCCCTCTTCCCACCACTCACCCTGGTCAGATACTTAAGCTGGTTCTCAGTGGTGACCTGAGCATTGCTCTCCTCATCAGCAGCAAAGTGAATGTTGCCCAAATGGAGGACGCTGGCCACGATGCTCAGCAGGTCCTGAGGGCACAGTAGGGGGGTAGGTGGTAGTTATGGGTGGGGTGGTGAGGAGCAGGGACTCCCAAGAGGGCAAGTAGGAGATGAACAGATGGAACAGAGGATGGAGGGCCATGGACTTGGAAGGAGAAGGGGGCTAGAAGTGGAAACGAGTTTTAAAAGTAGGTAACTTTGGCAGTGATAGGAAGAGGGTGCCCAGAAGAGCCTAACCTCCACTTCGTCCTCAGTGAAGTCGATGACTGTCAGCGCCTTCCTGACAACCTTCCAGTCACTCTTGTCATTGATGGAGGAGACTTTGGCACACTGGCCCTGGAGAAAGGGCACAGTTGGGTTTCCAGCTCTGGCACTGTTCCCTCTATGTGGCACTTCCCTTACCTGCCAGCCACTCACCTTTACCAGGTATAGATAGCTCTGGGGGTTCCGTTCCAAGCCCAGCCGGCGAAGAGTCTCCTCCTCACCCCCCTCCAGCATCTGGTAGAAGATGTGGAAGTTTCGCTCCCCATGATTCTGGTGAACCACACGAGACTTCTCTAGGAGGTAACTAAGGATGTGGCCTCCCACAGGAGCACCCTGTGGACAGAGCCGTGCACAGAAACTGGTTAGCATGACTGAGAAAAAGAACCCATCTTCCCCTTTCTCTCCTCTAGACCGAGGCTCTGCCACTAGCTGCATGGACTCGACACCACTCTAGCCTCCGTTTTTTTTTTTTTTTTTTTTTTTCGAGGTAGGGTCTCACTCTAGTCCAGGCTGACCTGGAATTAACTATGTAATCTCAGGGTGGCCTCGAACTCATGGCGATCCTCCTACCTCTGCCTCCCGAGTGCTGGGATTAAAGGCGTGAGCCACCACGCCCGGCACTAGCCTCCGTTTTTTTATCTCAGAAACTGAGATTCAGTTTCATCTATTTCAAAGCAGCTACACTTGGATCCCTATCAGGCACTGCAAATCCTGTAGACTCCAAATGAACTCAACCTTCACCCTCCAAAATAGCTTCTGTTTATATCTTTATTTATTTATTTATTTGAGGCAGGGTCTCACTGTAGCCCCAGGCTGGCCTCGAACTCAGTGATCCTCCCTCCTCTGCCTTCTGAGTACTAGGATTAAAGGCATGTGCCACCATGCCTAGCATGTCTTTCTGTGTTGGTCAGTTAGCTGTTCAGGACAAGAAATTTGTATTTCTCCTCAAAGCCTCTTTTTATTTATTTGTTAGAGAAAGAAAGTCAATGAATGAATATGGATACACCAGGGCCTCCTGCTGCTGCATCTGGATCTGGGTACTAGGGAATCAAACCCAGGCTGGCAAGCTTTTTAAGTAGGTGCCTTTAACCAATTATCTACCTCTCAGCCTCAGAGCCTCTTTTTCTTCCACTTATTATATTCAAAAAGACACCCAATCCTACTACTTTAACCTTCAAAACACCCATAATCCAACCGCTGCTCACTACCTTCACCAACACCACTCTGGTTTGAGACACTGTCATCTGTCACCTACATTATTACATCAGCCTCCTAACCGGTTTCCCTGCTTGGCTGCGTTCCCCTACCATCTACTCTCAACAAAGCAGCTCGAGTGGCCTTTTCAGTAGGAAAGTTGGATCATGACACACTTTGATTCAAAACCATCTGATAACTCCCCTCCACTCAGAATTAGAAAACAACTATCGGAGGGCTTGAGGTATAACTCTCAGTACTAGTGCATATCCTTAATATGAGTAAGGTCCCAGGTTTGATCACCACACCAAAAATTAAAATAATAATAATAATAAAATTCTTGCAAAAGCCTAAAGATCCTGTGCTCTCTAGCCTCCCTACTCCCTGGTCCTCTGCTCTCTTCTCCAGCCACTCTGGCCTTCTTGTCATCTATGAACACACCAAGCACCTTCCTTCTGCAAGGCCTTCTGCAATGACCTCCTGGTCATTCTTTTTTTAAAATTTTATTTATTTATTTGAGAGAGAAAGAGACAGAGGGAGAGAGAGGGGAGGAGGCAAGAAGCAGATAGAGAGAATGGGCATGCAAAGGTGTCCAGCCACTGAAACAAACTCCAGACACATGCACCACCGTGTGCATCTGGTTTATGTGGGTACTGGGGAATTGAACCTGGGTCCTTAAGCTTCACAGACAGGCATGCCTTAACCATGAAGCAACCTTTCTAGCCCTCATTCTTCTTCTTCTTTTTAAATATTTATTTAATTAATTTGTTTGACAGAGATAGAGAGAGAGCATGGGCACGCCAGGGCCTCCAGCCACTGCAAATGAACTCCAGACGTGTATGCCCCCTTGTGCATCTGGCTAATGTGAGTCCTGGGGGATTGAACCTGGGTCCTTTGGCTTTGCAGGCAAATGCCTTAACCACTAAGCCATCCCTCCAGCCTGGACCTGGTCGTTCTTGCTGCCAGGTCTTTTACCCAGGTATCTGCCACAATTGTTCCCTGTTTCCACCAAGCCTTTACAAAAATGCCATTTCTGAGCGAGTCCTTCTCTCTCTGCTGTACTCAAAACCGCATGTGGTGGTGCATCCCTGCAATCTCAAGGATAAGGCAGGAGAATCAGCAGTTTAAGCCTGAGCTATACATTGAGACTATCTCATTGATTTTTTTGTTTGTTTGTTTTTTTTTTCTGAGGTAGGGTCTCACTCTATCCCAGGCTGACCTGAAACTCTGTAGTCCCAGGCTGGCCTCAAACTCACAGTGATCCTCCTACCCCAGCCTCCTGAGTACTGGGATTAAAGGCGTGTGCCACCATATCTGGCTTCTTATTTTATTTTTTCAAGGTAGGGTTTCACTCTAGCACAGGCTGACCCAGAATTCACTATGTAGTCTCAGAGTGGCCTCGAACTCACCACAACCCTCCTACCTCAGCCTCCCGAGTGCTGGGATTAAAGGCGTGTGCTACCACGCCCGACTTATTTTATTTTTTGCTATGGCCTAAGTTGTTGCTTCTTTGTTCATTGTTATCACTCCAGGAGGCAGACTTCTATTTGGTGTCACTGTTGTACCATTTGGCATCTGGAACAGTGCCTGGCACATAGTAGGTGCTCAACAAATATTGAGTCAACTGAATGGTAAACCCACCCCCTTCATCTTTCCTGATACACCAACAGGTACCTTGAAGTCAAACTGCACATCCATGTATTTTCCAAACCGGCTGGAGTTATCGTTCCGAAGAGTCTTGGCATTTCCGAAGGCCTAGGGGTAGATGGGAGTATGAGGGATGCCTGGCATTCTCTCTCTGTCCCCACCCTCTCCTCAGATGCTGCTGTCCCCTCACCTCCAGCACCGGATTGCTCTGCAACAGCCGGTCCCGCACTGCACCACCACGCTCAGGGGCTGGGCAGGTCTCTGCATAAAACTGTAGCAGTCTCTTGGTGGCCTCTGTCTTGCCTGCTCCACTCTCCCCAGAGATCATCACTGCCTGGTCCCTGCGCTCGGTGCGCAGTGCCCGGTACACCGTGTCCGCTACAGCAAACCTGGGTCAGAGATTAGTTTGGTAAATGAGGAAGCCTCCCAGTTAACACTGGAGGGCCACATCCATATCTGACTGGGGCTCTTTTGTGGATATTACAACCTGAAAGATGGGTGCTGGGGGTGCCTCATAAGTGGAGGCACGCTTTCCCCTGCATCCGGAGGCCTACATGCATCCCAGGATAAGCTACAAATGCAGTCCAACACATTTGTAGAGGACAGTGTCACATCGCCATGTCAAAACACTGAAGCCTTTAATCCCAGCACTCGGGAGGCAGAGGTAGGAGGGTCACCATGAGTTCTAGGCCACCCTGAGACTACAGAGTGAATTCCAGGTCAGCCTGAGCTAGAGTAAGACCCTACCTCGAAAAAAACAAAAAAAAATTAAATAAAATAAATAAAAGATTGAACACCCCTGGTAGAGTAAGGGAGAGCCTGCACAGTTGAGGATGGAGAACTGAGAGGATAACTCCAGATAGGGGGTTGGGGGTGATCCAGCTCGGTATTGGGCACTCAGATGTAGGACTGGGAAGCCATCACAGGTAGGGCTCAAAGGGTCTTTAGAGTTGGGAGGGCAATGCCCAGAAAAATTGAAGGAGTAAGTCGTGTGTGTGAGCTGGGATGGGGGCTGAGAGTCCTGGGTGAACCAAGCTCAGGGATTGTGAAAACGACAGAGATCATGGGAATTCCGCACAGCTGTGAGGAGTGAGTCACCCAAGGGGGAGGGCAGGGGTCATTTCAGAGTGAGGGTTGGGTGGGGTCATCTCAGATGGAGATGGTGAGGGTCACTTACAGATGAGGTGGTACTTCATAGAAGCTGACGCCACGGTAGCGTTCCATATGCTGCCGGCTATAAATCTGTAGGTCCCGGTAGGGGTTGACAGACACTAGGACAGGGCCAATGTAGGTCTAGGGGTTGGAGGAAGTTGGTCAGAAGTTTGTCCAGAGGCCTCTGCTGTCTCCTTCCCCCTCAGACCTGTATCCATGCCCCAAGCATCCCTCATCTCTTGAGTTGGCCTCACATAAATGAGGTTCTCCCGGAAGCGGCGCCTCAGGTTCTCGATGAAGGCAGCCTCGCTGGTGAAGTTCTCCAGCAACACGAAATCCTGTACCCCTACCCGGTCGCGGGCTGTCAGGGCGCTCTCCATGGTCACCCGCACCCCGTCACTGCCCAGGGCCTGTGAGAAGCCAGCCACAAGAGGGTGAGAACCAGCATGTTAGTGGAGGACATGGAGGGGAGGAGGCACATGCACACAGGCTACAGAACATGCAAGGGACAAAGGGCCAGGGTCACAGGATGCTGGCACACAGAAAAGAGGCCACATGAGGCATATGGGTTCTGCACACGGCCTATGCCATGGAATCCACAGTGGTGCTCCACTGGAGAAAAGTGGATCCTGAGAAGCTGCTCCTTGGACCAGCAAAAAGAATGCTGTGTTGACCTTGGACAAATCCCCTCCTTTCTTTGGGTTCCTTCCTCCTCAGGGAGGAGGAATGAGTTATACCAGGTGACCTCAAATCCCTCAGCTCTGGGCCACGTGTTACAGGTGCTTTAAAGGACAAACGGTTCAGAGAGATTGCTGCAAACAGGGTGGGGCCATTTCTTCAGCTCCCACCACCCAAAAATCTCCAGGGGTAAGTGTTGTTTAAGAAGGATCAAGTTAAGAGCTCACCTCCCAGGGGAGGGTTCCCCCCAGGGGTCTCCACCCTTGCTAGGCTTAACACCCACCCTAGGAGGTGGGTGACTGCCCTCCTTCCCTCCCTCCCTCGGTTGGGGCCACTCCCTCCCCTCCAGCTGCTGGGCTCGCAGACAGTTCCAAGGCTGAGGTGGAGGTTTTCCCAGTGAAAGCCCAGTTGTCACTGGGGGGTGGGAAAGGTATGGGCTCAGCAAGACCCTCACCCTGCACCAAGGGGCTGAGATTCTCCATTCAAAGAGGGTCTGCCGTTGTAGGACACTGACACCAAGAGCGCCAAGGGTCAGAGAAAAGGAAGGTACTGGGGAAGGTGTAATCCCAAGAAGGTCACCAGGTCTCCTTAGACTCCAGATGGCCCAGGATCTCCGGCTGGGGACACTTCTCCGGGCCTAGACCTGCCTCCCCAGCCCAGCCCCACCATCTGCCCCCAGCCAGAAGCTGCCACCAAACACCGCCACTGTCACTGCGCCTTTGGAGAGGGGTCTCAGGTGTTCTCCGCAGTCGCCGGGAATGACTCCGAGCCCCGAGTCCGTGCGTCATCTGCCCCCAACACACACACCCCAGCCTGGGCTTCTTCCCCTAGTAACTTTCTGGGACGTTTTCTACCGAAATTCCTGGGCCACGCCCGCTTCCTGGCGAGGCCCAAGGGGGTCACCGCGAGTTAGCGAGAGACTCCCGGGACCCCGGCCCCGCCCGCCTCCCCGGCTCACCGACGCCCGGTAGCGCATCCTGCCCGGCCGGCCTGGCACCCCGCTCCGCTGCCCGCGCGGCTCCGTCCCGGGCTCGGCGGCGGCGGCGGCGTCAGCGAGGGCGGGGCCGGCCCGCCCCCCGCAGGCCCCAGGAGCGCGGGACGCCGTCCTCCCGCCAGCGGCGAGCCGGGACCCCGGGGTCGGTGTCCGGCGGGAGGGGGGGTGAGGGGGGACCCCGGGGCCGGGGCGCGGGCTGCGCTTGACTCAGGCTTTCCAGCAGGAGCGTCGTTAGTTCCAGGGTGGGGCCCGGAACCCGCGCGGCCGCCGCCACTCCACGGCCTCGGAACACTCACTTCCGGGCTCGTGTCTACACCACGCGGGCGGCCGGGCCCACGCGCGGGACCAGGGCCGAGGCTCGTGGGTCCCCCCCAGAGGAAGCAGGATTTCCCTCCCCGGACTCCAACCTCGAGTCCCGGGAAAAGTTAAAAATAGAAAGAAATGTCCTAATACGGCCGGCGCGCCTGGGCGGGCGGAGCCTCGGTGCTGGACACTGTCCACCCACACACACACACACACAGCGGCGGGGGAACGGGCCACAGTCATCACTTTTTTTTTTTTTTTGAGGAAGGGTCTCAATTTATGTAGTCTCAAGGTGGCCTTGAACTCCCGGCGATCCCCCTACCTCTGCCTCCCGAGTGCTAGGATTAAAGGCGTGCACTACCACGCTCGGCTGATAAAGTTTTTTGAAACAGACTCTGTAACCCAAGGCTGGCCTGGAACTCGAGATCCTTCCTATTTCAGCCACCTGCGTGTTGTTACAAATCTGTGCCATCAGGTGTAGGAGAAAAATCTCTTTAAGTTTCATCCTAAACAAGCTGCACATGCCCTAGGGTCAGGGACGGCCGCAGGGTCCCTGTGTTTTGTTCAGAGTGTTCTGGGGCCCCTATAGAGCTCCTCAGTTTCCTAAGTCGTACCTCCCTGCATTTGGACCAATTACTCTTGTCCTCCAACGTCAACATCCCTACCTAAGGCTCTCTGCCACCCTCCTTTTTTTCTAGATCCCTCCACCGGGCCACCAGCTCTATCTCCAAACCAGTTCCCAGCAGCTGCTCTCTCCCTGGCTCTCTGAAAACACCAGCCTTGCTGGATGTCAGATGTCACCTCTAGTGGGAATGGTGACATCTAATGGTTGCAAAAAGGCGAGGCTTTTTCTTACTAGCAGTTTGACAGTGAGAAAGTTCCTTAATTTCTTGGGTTTTGTTCATCCTTGGAAATGAGGTTTATACCTGACACAAGGTTTTTGGGTAGCTCATCTCTCAGGCCCTCAACACCACTACCTCTTTTTCCTCCCTAACACACTCAGTCCACACACTTAGGTGGGGACAGTCACCCCTTTAATCTAGTGGGGAAAGGCACACCCACGAGTTGCAGAGTGCTTTATCTTTTTTTTTCTTTTTTTGGTTTTTCTTTCTTTTTTTTTTTGGTTTTTCGAGGTAGGGTCTCACTCTGGCTCAGGCTGACCTGGAATTCACTATGTAGTCTCAGGGTGGCCTCGAACTCTCAGCGATCCTCCTACCTCTGCCTCCCGAGTGCTGGGATTAAAGGCGTGCGCCACCACGCCCGGCTCTTTTTTTTTCTTTTTGAGGTAAGGTCTCACTCTAGTCCAGGCTGACCTGGAATTCACTCTGTAGTCGAGGTTGGCCTCGAAGTCATGGCGGATCATCCTACCTGTCTCCCGAATGCTGGGATTAAAGGCGTGCACCACCACGCCCGGCTCTCTGTGCTTTATCGAAAGTCCCTCACCTGTCTCGTAAGGAAGATGAAGCACACAGGACACTAACTGTTCTAGGGGGGAGAGGCAGAGCGCCCCATTCTCGGAGCCAGGCTCCCTGGGGAGGAGGTAAGGCAGCAGCAGGTGCCGGCTGCAGCCTCGTGGGGAAGCCTGCCTCATTACTTCGTGAACAACAGCTTGGCCTGAACTATAGCCCGGGGGGAATGGGCGCGGGGGTGGTGGTGGCACCAGTTGGAAAATGGGGACCACCCCCCTGGAGCGGCCACGGGGAATGGGTGCGGCCGGCTGCACCTGAGAGATGGGTGGGAGACAAGCCGGAGAGTGGGCCGTAGAAGATCGGGAGGAGGAGAGTCGAAAGAGGCTCAAAAGAAGCCAGGCCTGCTCTGCACTTCCAGGCGCCGCCGCCCAGAGCTGGAGCTTTCGGGCCGGGGGTGGGAGGGGTGGGGAGGGGAAGGGGCGGGGCCTCGTGGCCGCACTGCGCGCCCCACTCCACCCCGCCCCCGCCCCCCCCCCCCCCGCGTCAGCCGGCTGGAATGAGGGGAATCTGCGTGCGGAGGGGTCCTGCCGGCTTCATCCTACCCTAGCTGCGCTGCTGCATTCCCGGGATGCCCTCTGGCGCCCCCGCAGCCACCGCCCCGTGGCGGAAGGAGGGGGCGTCGCCGCCGCCGCCGCCGCCCTGTAGACCTGAGGCCAGCCCCGGCAACCCCCACTGGCCCGCTCCGCCTCTGCAAGGAAGCGGGAATCGACAGGAGGGGTGTGCAAGTGGAGATCCGCGGACCGGAGGGACGCCGCCTCCGAGGCCGCCGTGCCTGGCGAGCTCAGAGTTCTTAGAGCTTGCTTATATTCTTCTCCTCACTGCCCCCCCTATAAGCCACAGCCACATCATGAGGTCTGTATGATTACTGCATTTTACAAGGGGAAACAGACCTGGTAGGTGAAATGAAAAGATTCTGTTAAGAGAGGTGCGACTGAAACCCAAGACCCTTAATACTGCTGCACGATTGCCCTGACCCCTCTCCAAAGGTTAACAGGACTACTCTAACAAGTTGTGAATCCTCAGCGACCCAGGCCAGGGACTGGCCTGTGTTGGATGATTATTGATGTGTAGGCCTTAGGGGTAGCAACTAGGTTAACAGGTCAGGACCCTGGGAAAATTGGGGCTGGAGAGCAAAAGGATCCCAGTTCTACTCTCCAGGACTCACATAAGCCAGATGCACAAGGGGGCACATGCGTTTGGGGTTCGTTTGCAGTGGCTAGAGGCCCTGGTGTACCCATTTTCTCTCTCTCTCTCAAATAAATAAATTAAAAAAAAACAGCTGGGCGTGGTGGCGCACACCTTTCATCCCAGCACTCAGGAGGCAGAGGTAGGAAGATTGCCGTGAGTTTGAGGCCACCCTGAGACTACATGTTGGATTCCAGGTCAACCTGAGCTAGAGTGAGACTCTACCTCAAAAAAATAAATAAATAAATAAAAATTAAAAAAATTAAAAAACCCAAAAAACAAAACAAACAAACAAAAAAAAACATAGTACACTAGGTGACCCAGGATATCCTAGAACTCAAGATCATTAATTTAGATTTATCAAGAAAATTGAGACCAAGCTGTCCCCTCCACAGACTGTTATGGCTGTTATGGGAGAATAACGAGAGTCAGGGATGTAGGGGTTCTACAGGGGGGAGGTGTTTACTTGAACCACAGGGTCTCTACAGAACCATTGCCCTCTGGCCTGCCAGAGTGCTGCAAAAGTAAACAGAACAACTTGCCCCTAATATAAGCTGTTTGTTCAATGTCTTTCATAAAGAGATGGCCAGCACCTTCCAGCTGGTCATTGTGATCTGGCATTAAAGGCCTGTCCTCCCTCCTATTTCAACTCCTCACACTAAGCAGTCACCACTTCTTCCCCCACCCCTCCCAGTTTTTCAAGGTAGGTTCTAGCTCTAGCCCAGACTGATCTGGAATTCACTATGTAGTCTCAGGGTGGCCTCAAATCTGAAGGATCCTCCTAGCTCTGACTCCTGAGTGCTGGCATTAAAGATGTGCTCCACCACGCCTGGCACCACTTCTTAAAACCACGTTCTTAGGGCTTGAGAGATGGCTTAGCAGTTAAGGTGTTTGCCTGCAAAGCCAAAGGACCTTGGTTTGATTCCCAAGACCCACGTAAGCCAGATGCATGAGGGGGCGCATGCATCTGGAGTTCATTTGCAGTGGCTGGAGGCCCTGGCATGCCCATTCCCTCTCTCTTTCTGCCTCTTTCCCGCTCTCACTCTTTCAAATAAATAAATTAATTAAATTAAAAAACATTGGACCTGGAGAGATGGCTTAGCGGTTAAGCGCTTGCCTGTGAAGCCTAAGGACCCCCAGTTCGAGGCTCAATTCCCCAGGACCCACGTAAGCCAGATGCACAAGGTGATGCATACATCTGGAGTTTGTTTGCAGTGGCTGGAGGCCCTGGAGCGCCCATTGTCTCTCTATCTGCCTCTTTCTTTCTCTCTCTGTTGCTTTCAAATAAATAATAAATAAATAAACAAAAAATTAAAAAAAATTAAAAAAATTCTTAGCTGGGCGTGGTGGTGCACGCCTTTAATACCAGCACTTGGGAGGCAGAGGTAGGAGGATCGCCGTGAGTTCGAGGCCACCCTGATCCTCCTGCCTCCGCCTCTTCAGCAAATTTCTACCGCGTGCGCCACCAACAGGCTCGAGGCCACCCTGAAACTACAGAGTGAATTCCAGGTCATCCTGGCCTAGAGTGAGACCCTACCTAGGAAAAACAAACAAACAAACAAACAAAAAAAACACATTCTTGGCTTTCCATCACTTCTCTCCTGAACCAACAAAGCAGGCTACCTTCCTTCTATCAATCAACTTTTCCATAGCGTCCTGTGGTTATTTACAAATGAAAATCTGACAGTTAATACCTCTCGTCAATGGAATGAAGGTCTCTATAGGGCACAGCTCTCCAGGTGCCAGGCCAGCTTCCAACCCACTACTTACCAAGCCCTTGTATATGCACTCCTACAGCCCTCACTGTCCTCACTTGACCCTACTACCCCTGCATTTCCTCATGACTGGCACAGGTAGCCGTTCTCCAGCTCCTTCTCCCTGCATACTTCCCTTACCACCACACACTGCCAAGAGGTGCTGCTTGGGCCCAAGCCACCAGCAACCAGCCAGCCACACGTGGCTCTCTATGCTCTGTGACTTTGCACCTGCAGTTTCCGGGGGCCTAGCATGCTCTGCCTTCCCACCTCACTGACTTAGTCATCCCTGAAGACAGCTCTGGAGGCATCACCTCCTCCAGAGCCCCTTCCCAACTTCCCCTAACACAGCCCCCTCCTTTCCGCAGCAAGTAATCGGCTGTGTCAGGCGATTGCTCCTGTCTCAGGCAAGCTCTCAACTAGGCACTTAGTGGGTGTACTAGAACCCACTCGCGGGCGCCTGCACGAATGAATGAATGTCAGAGCCCAGGAGTATGAGCAGGAGGAGGTTGGCGCGCGCCAGAGTTGAATAAAATCGTGGGCCAGCCATTCATCCTCTCATTCATCTCTGAGACCGCATCCGTCGGTCGCGCGCACCCCCCCCCCAACACACACACAGAGGCACCCGCGGGGGTGAGGGTGCCTAGCGCGCCTGGGCCCTGGGGACTGAGGACGGGAAGGGGCGGGGATCTGCTCGGCTAGGGCAGTTTCTCCGGAACCCAGAGCAGGAAGGATTGCGGGAGGGGCCCGAAGGGATCTCTGGGTGCCTGGGTCCAGCCACTCGAGCCGATCTTCCTGGCTCTCCCGTTTCCCGCTAGTGATCTAAGTCCGCAGCCGACGGAGCCCCGGCGCTTCCCGGTCCTGGGACCAGGCAGCGGTCGGGCCGAGAGGATCCTCAGTCATCAGTAACCGGCTAGAGCCCCCCGCATCCCACCGTAGCTCCGGTTCCCGGCCGGCAGCCGCCTGCCTGCCCGCTTTCTCCTCCAGCCAGCTGGCCAGCGGAGGCCTCCCTGAACCATACGGCAGCTTCCCGTCTCCCGCCCTACCCTGTGTACCCACCGGCTCGGCTCTTCGGGTGCTCGGGCGGGGGCAGGGCTGGGCGGCGTGGCCGCCTCGGGAGTCCGCGGCCCCGGCACGCTCTCCCCGCCCAGGGCCCGCTAGGGGCCGGGCCGCAGCCTGTCGTCATCCCCGGCAGAGCCCGGACTCCGGCGCGCGCGCGCGCCCAGGTCTCCGCCCCGAGGGGGCCAAGGCTCCAGACCACACTCCTCCACTAGCACGCAGGACGAGGCGTGTCAAAGTCACACTCGCGCGCGCACACACACTCGCCGAAGACTCTGCCCACTCTGCAGTGCTGAGTGCGCCTGATGTAATTCTCCAGCCTGATGTTAGGGCCCCTTTGCATCCCGGAGCAATCTAGATCCCCCGCCTTACTCTTTCACTAGAGTGCTAGGCCTGGACAGTTCTACCTCGTTTCTAAAGACCTTTTAGCCTTAGTAGGGAGGGTGGGCTAAACCTTCCCTGTCCGTGCTACTTGCTGTGAGCCGGGCAATTCCAATTCCGCACGCCCGGCGGGAAAGGGGAGGCTTTAACTGTACTAGGCGCTTGGAACGTTTACACGCACGGGTCTATTTCCTTCTGAGCAGCCCCATCAGTCGCCTGCTGTGCTCCGTTCATATCCAAGCCTATTTAGGTTTAGAGAGCTGGAAGAGGGATTCAAATCCAGATCTTCCCTTAAAAAAATCCTAGTGGCGCTAGGGTGTGGTCGGCGGTTAAGAGGACTTGCTTGCAAAGTCTGACAGCCTGGGTTCGGTTCCTCAGTACCCATGTAAAGCCAGATGTACAAAATGGTGCATGCATTTGGAGTTCCTTTGCAGTGGCAAGAGGCCCTGGCGCGCCCATTCTCTCTCCCCACCTCTGCTTACAAATAAAAATTAAAAAAAGAAGAAAGTAAAAATCCTAGCGGCCCTTATTCACCTCCTCCTTCCACTTTTTTTCCTATATAATGATTTTTAAGTCAAGATCTCACTTGAGCCCAGCCTCAACCTCACTGCGATCCTACCTCATCCTGTGTTCGGATTAAAAGTATGTGCCACCACACCTGGCTCCTAACAGTTTCTGTACCATCAAGGATCAGAAGCCGCCCAGCCCAGTCCAGCCCAGAGGAGGAACTACCACCCTTCCTCCCGGTATCTTCCCAGCTTACAAGTTTGCATGGCCTGTGGGGATGAACCACCCGGATGATCTCCCCCGTGGGTATCAGCTCCACTTGAAGTGCCATTCCGCCCTGTGGAGAGCCAGAGTGCTCAGCACTCTGGCCCCAGAGCAGAAGCTGCCCAGCAGCCCACTGGCTCTGGTGACTCTGGAATCTGTGGCCTCAAGCAGGGATGGAGCTTGGTTCTGCTTCAACTTCAGCCCCAGGGGATGTGGCTGGTCCAGCTCCTCAGGACACAGCTGGAGCAGTCCAGGTCTGATTGGGAGGCCTCTTGGCCAGAGGGCTGGGGCAGGAAGAGGAGGGGCTGAAGGATGGAGGAAATGCCTTGTTGTCCCAGGTAACCAGAGGAGCTGATACAGCCAGCCATGGGGGACTGTGGGCTTCAGGTCAAAGGGTAGGCCTTTCCCCAAGCAGCTCCTTGGAGGGATCTCTCCCACGGCCCACCCTGGTATCCGCTAGAGTGCGCAGTGACCACTCTCCTAACCAGAGAGCACACCTTCTCCTCAGCCAAGAGGCTCCCACAAGGCACTGCCCCTATTATATGTTCCTGCAAAGTGGCTGCATTTTTGGAGTGAGGGTCTCACTTTAGCCCAGGCTGGCCTCGAACTCACAGTGATACTCCTACCTTTGCCTCCTGAGTGCTGGGATTAACAGCACATGCTACCATGCCAGGCTTTTGTGTGTGTGTGTGTGTGTGTGTGTGTGTGTGTGTGTGTGTGTGTGTGTCTATGCTGTCCAGGCTGGTCTTGAACTTCTGGGCTCAAGTGATCTTCCAGTCTTAGCCTCCTGAGTTCTGGGAAAGCAGACATGTACCACCCCAGCCCAGCTACCCCTTGAATTTTGGAGGGCAGGAATGGCTGGACAGAAGAGGTTAGGGGTAGCAGAATGGCAATGTGTGGAGGCCTCTGTCCTACCTGCCTCTGGATCTTTAAACACTTAGGAACTTCCTGGGTTCCTTGGGTGTGCACCTCTAGCAGTTTGCTTATTTTCAACTGTGCTGCCCCCCCACTCCTGTCCCCGTTCCTGTTTTTCTGTCTTTATTGTTGCTAAATCACGGCTGACACTTTCCTGGCCTGGAACTAAGCTCCCTGGTCTCCAGCCATTCCTTATAGGAAGTGAGAATGGGGAAGTGGAGAGGGAAACAGACCTTTCCAGAGGGAGAGCTTGGCATGGGAGGAGCAGATGACCCTTGGGCCTGCAATGACACTGATGGCCCAGTACCCTTCCTTTCCTCCCACAGCTTCCCCCGCCCAGGAAAGGCCTGCAGGGTTTCCTTCCTCCGGGAAGCACATCTCTCCAGGACAGGCTCATCTCCTTGGTCACACAATGGCTCTTATCAGTCATGGAGCCAGGCACAGAGACCCAGTACACACCAAGTCTCACATATTTCCTGTTTCCACCCAACTGGTCAGGGGTGGGCCCAGAGCAGCCATATCCGGACTAGAGCCTGAGAGGAGGGAGAGAAACCCCCTTCCTTTTTCCGCCTCTCAATCACTGCTGGACTCACCCCTCCCAGTCATGGAAGGGCCCTGCAACAGGAGGCCAGGGCGGGAGTGTATGAAGTACTAAGAATAGGAAGGGGAGGTGAGCCTGTGAAGAAGCCTCGGGACCCCTGGGGTCAAACCCAGGGCTTCATGAATCAAAACAGGGAGGTGGTAGTGGTTTTTTGTTTTGTTTCTTTTTTGCAATAGCTCACAGTCTTGTGAAGCGGGACATCATTTGTTTTACAGATAACTGAAACTCTGGTAAAAGCAGGAAAGGATAAGCCACTGAATCAATCCAGTCTCTAGGTCCCATTCCTAAATTCTGGTCCTCTCTTCCCATCAAGGAGTCACACACCAATGTAAAAGCCACATTTCTAATTATTCCCCAGTGTAACAGCAGATATGGAACACAGCCATGACTCAATAGAAGCCAGGGGGACAATTCTTAACACAGAGCTCTCCCTCTGGAAAGGAGAGAATACAGAACATGGAGTAACTGGAGTGACATTCAGTCTTAGGTCTGATGGATGTAACAGTCACAGAGCAGACTCCCTAAGGTGTCTTCTCCTGGGAGAAGGGCTGTCGAGTCACCACTGGTGAAGGCAATTGGCAGGAACGAGGATAGGCTATGTCCACACATAACTTGAAGAATGATGAGGTTGTCGGGGCCAGGTCCTCCAAAATGTCTTGATCCTGACACTCCCTTCTACTGGTCCCCATTTTAGGTCCATGATGGGTCCAAGAGAGGAATAGTTGTTTTGTTTTGTTTTTGTCAGTGACTTATGACAGAGTAGTGAGAAATAAGCTTGACCTGAAAGGACCACCCTGGAAATCTCTGGCTACAGCTCCTCCACTACCTATCAACCTTCATAAAAGGGCAGGCTGGGGATGTGGGGCCTGACCCACCTGTAAAAGCTAACCTGAACCTACACCATTCACTCTGCTTGGGCTCTGGGCTTCCTGACTCAGACTACATGCAAGGGAGAAGGGGAAGGTATGTGTGTTGGTATAAAGAACTTAATCATATTTTTTCTATTGAAAGTGATCAGGATTTCAGACCCTTTGCTCATCCCTCATGGGGACAAACTATGAGATGCCAAGACTTCTGGAACCCAGTTCTGCTTGTGCCACCCAGTCCAGGGGCCTGTACAAATGTGAACATCTCCCCTCCCAAGGCAGCCTGTGGCCCAGGAAGGCGTGACAGGAATGCAGGCCTGTGCCAGATGGGGCATGTGCCTGGCAGGATTGCTTGGATGGGACAGTGTGTGTATGTGTATGGCGGGGGGAGGGAAATCAAAAAATGAGATGCAGGCTAGAAGGTCCTTCCCATACATGGTGGACTGTCCCCAAGCCTTCACCATTGACACACTAGCTGACCTCATTCACATCTCGGGAAAAAAAAAAAAAAAAAACCTACGTGTATTAGAGTGCCAGCTCATCTGGCTTGGAGAGAGCTAAGGAGTCTGCTGACTCCCGAGGGGGAGCTGGAGGATACTTGGCTGCCTCTTCAGGGTCTGGGCTGGTCCCCAGTGCTCCTGGCAGTGCTGAGGCAGAGCTGGCTGCCAGCTCTCGCCTCCACCCTGGATTCACTCATTCCCATCAAGGCTCAGATCTGGGGTTCAGGCTCACCCAGTATATTGTCCTTCAAAAAGAAGTGAAGTGGGATCTGCAGGAATAAAATGGGTGGCAGAAGAGGTGACAAGTCTTCTCCCTATCTTGCCAACACTCCCACTGCCCAAAGGATACAGCACCACAGGCATAGCTCCACATTAGCTCGTGGACCTGTGGTTTCAGGGACCCAAGGACAGGCTCAAGTCATCCAAAATACCTTTCTTCTTTCTCCCACCAGCATCCCTTACCTTGAAGGGTTGGCTTATGCCCACTACAGAATGTAGATTGTTGCTATAGTAACAGAGGATGAACTCATCCTCAGTCTCAGGGATACCGCTGATATTGAAGTATATCTAGAAGGGAGAAGGACGAAACAGGTTAAGCTCTTAGGGCCCTGAGCCTTTCCCAGTGCAGTGATAAGTTATCCATCATTTTCTTTCTTTCAGAAGACAAGAGTATTTGGGCAAGCTTGCATGCTAGAGATATACCTGGTTCAGGCTGTCATCAAAGGAGATCTGGTTGTCCCCGACCCAGATATAGGACACATAGTCATTAATGTGGCGCATCCCCACCTGTGGAAGGACGGATTAGGCAGTCAGTGGTGAGAAGGATGTGGGTACTATGGAAAACTCTGAGGACAGGATGGTTTTAATGCTTGGGTTGGCCATCTTGGAAGGGTCATTTATGTCACCCCTTCCCTTCCCTGCCAGGCCCTAGGTAAGCAAGGACCCCTGAGGTGGACAATGGAAAGCTTTGCAGTGTCTCTGCTCAGCTCTTGTGAGTTCTAAGGAAGGACAAGCCAGGGACTGATGGGCAACCTGCCTTGCCCAACACATCACCTTGTACAGTCCAATCCAGTCCCAGGAACTGCTGATGAAGTCTGGGGTGGAGGAGTAGCTGATCAACATGTCGTTCTCCATGGTCCATAGGAACTCAGGCATCATGGTGACCAGTGGGTTCGACATCAGTGGGATAAGCTACACACAGGGATGAGAGGCGGACTGAAATCTTGGAGCACCGTTCCCTCCTCTAAGGCAGCCTTTTCTCACTGTGCCCCGATAGGGCAGGAGGTGTAGGGAGGGGAGTAGGGGGACCCAAAGTAATAGGCATAGAACTCTGCTAGATTATTCTCATTGACCCTGGCTGGTAAGTAGGAAAGAAAAAGGGTTAAAGCCTTGTCAGGGGGAGTTGTGCTACCAAGGAGAATGGGGCCCAGTGCCAGGTAGGCAACATGAGGAGGTAAGGGAAGAAGAGGAAGAAAACTCAGTTTTAAGACAGGAGGTCAGGTTTAAGAAGATTCCACAGTTTCTGACTCGCTAAAAACCCCAATTCAGCTTTGTGGAGAGACATTCTAGAAACATGGGAGGACACAAGGAAAACTTGGAAGCTGAGGAGGCAGTGGATGGGGTGAAGGAGGGCAACACAAGCTCCATCATTAATGGTAAGATGCAGGATGGAGGCAGCTACCTTGGCAACTTGATCCAGAAAGGTTTGGGACAAAGAAAAGGAAGTTCCACTTCCCACAGTAGCTAATAAGTTTAATGGAACTCATTAGCCCCAAGGGAAAGCACCTAGAGGAAATAGAAACCTATTCACAAAGGGCCTGAACACCTTTTTGACAGAAAGAGCCATCAACGGCTTCTCAGAAGAGCTGGGATACCTGAGCTGGGAGGAAAGGCAATCATGTCCTCCTGCAGGTCTCCCTAGGGGCTTGGCTAACGTTACAATCTAGGCCTAGAGGACTTAACGACATGGCCCGTCACAGCTGTTCCTCTTGCCAAGTGTCAAGCAGCCTGGAAGTTCACCTCCAAGTCGAAGGTGCCAGTGACAGGCTTATGGTCACTGATGTTGTACATCATACAGCTGCAGTAGCTCCTCAGAGTCAGAAAGAAATAGGAGGTTGGCAGACTGGAAACAGTGGGGCTGGCCTGGGACTGCCGCTTCAGCCTCCACAGGATGCGGTCGGTCCATGCAGGCTTGCGTTTTTTCTCACTGGAAATGGAGAAGAAGAATGGGGAGAGAAGGAGTTGACATCAGAGCAGTACTGTACCACCATGAGCTTGCACTAGGGTCTACCACAGCCAAGACCCCGGGGCCAGAACTGAAGGAAGCATGGCAGCAGGTGCTGGCCTTTGTCCATTTCAAAGCTCTTCTTTCTTTCCTCAAAAACAAAGTAGCAGAAAGAAGTTAAGGATTTAGCTTTTGGAGTTGTAGGGATGCAGGCTTGAATTTGACTTTCCTGCTGGGGAATGCTTACCACAGGCCTGTGATCAGTATGGTTATCACTCACCCTTTACAGGTGGTAATAACATCTTAGAAGGAGAGTAATTTTCCCAGTCTCACAGCTATATGTGGTAGAGCCAGGACTCAAGGCCAGGCAGGCAGTATGACCATAGATTGTGTGCTCTTAACCACTGAGCTAACCCTCTTAGGCTCAGCCTCTTCGTCTGCAAAATGGAGAGAACAGATGACACCAAATAGGGCTGCTAAGATGTCTGTATGCAATGAGCTCTCTCTTGGACCTTGGGCACTTTTTTTTTTTTTTTTTGGTTTTTTGAGGTCTCATTCTAGCCCAAGCTGACCTGGAATTCACTCTGTAGTCTCAGGGTTGCCTTGAACTCATGGAAATTCTCCTACCTCTGCCTCCTGAGTGCTGGGATTAAAGGCATGCTCCACCACACCCAGCTGCACTGTGATTTTTTTAAAGAATATTTTTATTTATTTATTTGCAAACAGAGAGAGAGAGAGAGAGAGAAAAGAGAAACAGAGAGAATGGGCACGTCAGGGCCTTCAGCTGCTGCAAATGAACTCCAGATGTACATGCCACTTTGTGCATCTGATTTTATGTGGGTACTGGGGAATCAAACCTGGGTCTTTGTGTTTTGCAGACAAGTTCCTTAACTACTGAGCCATCTCTCCACCCCTGATTTATTTATTTATTTGGTTTTTTGTGGTAGGGTCTTACTCTAGCCCAGGCTGACTTGGAATTCACTATCTAGTCTCAGGGTGCCTCAAATTCACAACAATCCTACCTCTGCCTCCATGTGCTAGGATTTTTTTTTTGGGAGACAATGTCTAATATATCTCAGGCTAGCCTTAAACTTGTTACATAGTTGAGGATGACCTTGAGCTTTTGGACTTCCTACTTCTGTCCACCTCCCAAATGCTAGGATTATAGGTGTGTACCACCAAACTGTTTATGTAATGCTAGGGATCAAACCCAAGACTTCATGCACGCTAGGCAAGTACCATTACCAAGTGAGCTACAGCCCAGACTAAAGTCCAAGCCTAGCTGGGCATGGTGGTTCATACCTACAATACTGGCACTTGGGAAGCTGAGGTAGGAGGATTGCTGTGAACTCGAGCTACAGAATGAATTCCAGGCCAGCCAGGTTAAAGTGAAACCCTGCAGCCAAAAAAATCAAAGCAGTGCATGGATGGCACATGCTTTTAATCCCAGCAGCACTCTGTGAATTCCAAGGTGGTGCATGAGTCTGGAGTTCATTTGCAGTGGTTGGAGGCCCTGGCATGCCCATTCTCTCTATCTGCCTTTTCCACTCTCTCAGATAAATAAAATATTTTTTTAAAAAAACTAGCTATTGCCGGGCGTGGTGGCGCACGCCTTTAATCCCAGCACTCGGGAGGCAGAGGTAGGAGGATCGCCATGAGTTTGAGGCCACCCTGAGACTACACAGAGTGAATTCCAGGTCAGCCTGGATTACAGTGAGACCCTACCTCGAAAAGCCAAAAAAAAAAAAAAAAAAAAAAAAAACTAGCCCCTTAGTGGGCTGAAGAGATGGCTCAACGGTTAAGGTGTTTGCCATTCCCCAGCACCCATATAAAGCCAGATGCACAAAGTGGTGCGTGCATCTGGAGTTTGTTTGCAGTGGCTATTCACTCTCTGCTTGCAAATTAAAAATAAATAAATAGCCGGGCGTGGTGGCGCACGCCTTTAATCCTAGCACTCGGGAGGCAGAGGTAGGAGGATCGCGGTGAGTTCAAGGCCACCCTGAGGCTACATAGTTAATTCCAGGTCAGCCTGAGCCAGAGTGAGACCCTACCTCGAAAAACCAAAAAAATAAAATAAAATAAAAAAAAAAAAAATAAATAAATAAACTTGGTAAGAATGCACACCCCTTCCCCAACTTCCTGTGATGGTTAAGAGCCCAGACCTGCTGTCATCTCAGGATTCTGTGAGTCCTGACCACAGCCCACCTCTCCTTCCTTACCTTAGGACTTCTCAGCCTATCCCTCTTCCTACTTTTTTTGTTTGGCTTGAGCACCTACATTATTTATCCTTTCCACCAAGACTTACTATATGCCAACTCACTGAGGAAATAAAAATTAGGGTCAACAAGTTGGGCGTGGTGGCCATGCCTTTAATCCCAGCCCTTGGTAGACAGAGGTAGGAGGATCGCTATGAGTTCAAGGCAACCCTGAGACTACATAGTGAATTCCAGGTCAGCCTGAGTTAGAGTGAGGCCCTACCTCGAAAACCAAAAAAATAAAAAATAAAGCCAGGAGCCAGGCATGGTGGCACATGCCTTTAATTCCAGCACTTGGAGGTAGAGGTAGGAGGATCGCCGAGAGTTTGAGGCCAGCCTGAGACTACCTAGTGAATTTCAGGTCAGCCTGGACCCAAGTGAAACCCTACCTTGAAAAACCAAAATAAATAAATAAATAAAATAAAATAGGAGCCAATCTACTTACTGACCAGAGCAGAACTGTGCTCAGTTTTTGGGTATGAGAGCACTTTTTACTTCAGCTCCCTGTAGTTGGCTTTTAAATGTCTAACTGAACTCTGGACCATGGTTATCTGGTCATACACTTAATGTCTGTGCAATACAAGTCTTAACTAGACTAGCTTTGATAAATCCTGTTCATTACCCACAAAGAAGAGAGAGGCTGTGTCCATAATGGTGACTGTAACAAAACACAGCAATCCCTGACTCTTAACAGGATTTGCCGCTCTGCCCTCAGCCCTCTCACCCACCCCTGTAATGGAGCTGACCTCGTTTCTTATTACAATTTGGCTTGGGGATACAGCATAGCTGATGAAAACTGTTTTTCATGTCCTGCATACACATCATTCAAGCTACTTTGTATGGCTAGACAGGTACACAAATCATCCTTAGTCACCTTGGGTGGCTAGGCAGGCCAGGGTCTTGGCTAGGTCATGTACCCCTCAAGCTTTTTTGTTTGTTTTGTTTTGTTTTTCTGAGGCAGGGTCTCACTCTAGTCCAGGCTGACCTAGAATTCACTCTGTATTCTCAGGTTGGCCTCGAACTCATGGCGATCCTCCTACCTCTGCCTCCCGAGTGCTGGGATTACAGGCGAGTGCCACCATATTGGGCTTCAAGTTTTAGCCTTTTTTTTTTTTGGTTTTAAAGGCTTGGGCCACCACACCTGGCTTTGTTCCTATTTTCTTTCTTTCTTTTTTTTTTTAAAAATATTTTACTTTATTTATTTATTTGAGAGAGAGAGATACAGAAATAGGCAGGTAGAGACAGAGAGAGAGAGAGAGGGAGAGAATGGGTGCGCCAGGGCCTCCAGCCACTGCAAACGAACTCCAGATGCATGCACCCCCTCGTGCATATGGCTTACGTGGGTCCTGGAGAATCGAGCCTCGAACCGGGGTCCATAGGCTTCATAGGCAAGCGTTTAACTGCTAAGCCATCTCTCCAGCCCGTCCCTATTTTCTTTATGCTCCTATTAATGCCTCATTCAAGGTACGCTCTTAGGAACTAGACTGTATATAACTGAGCATTTGCACTTACTTAGTACATTTAACACCTTACATTCAATACCCAACACTGCCAAAAAAAAAAAAAATTAAAACACAACTTTTAATGGCTGGGCATGGTGGTACAAGCTTTTAATCCCAGCATCTGGGAGGTAGAAGTAGGAGGATCACTGTGAGTTCCCGGCCAGCCCATGACTACAGAGTGAGTACCAAGTCAGCCTAGGCTAGAGTGAGACCCTACCTCGGAAAAAAAAATATATACACCAACCTTCTTAAGTTAAATTGATTTCTCCTGGCTTCAGCTGCCAGCTTCCTTCAGCTCTTCTGCCGAGTTCTGGCAACCTACTGGCTAACTCTTGACCAAGCTGAGAGTAATTATTTGGCTCTCCCTACCATGGGTGGGTCCCTTTGCAAGTCTGGTTTGAATACTGTGTCATTTCCTTTAATCATCTCAGGCTCCCAATTCAAACATATGTTAGGCATGGCCTTCACCACAGGGATGAGCATCCATCAGATCCAGTGTCTGCTGTGGGTGTTCTTGGTACAGAAAGGGACAATGAAGGTTTTTGATTTTGTTTTGCAATGCTGGATATCAAACTTAGTGCCATGCACATCCTAGGCAAGGGTTATACCAATGAGTTACATTCCCTACACTTGGGTTTTTGAGAAAGGGTCCCCTTATGTAGTCCAGGCTGGCCTAGAACACATTATCCTTAGATGCTTCAGCCTTCCAAGTGTTAAGATTACATCTTAAAACCACCATGGAGGGTTGGAAAGATGGCTTAGTGGTTAAGGTGCTTATCTGCAAAGCCAAAGGACCCAGGTTTGATTCCCTAGGACCCCAAGTAAGCCAGATACAGAAGGTGGTCCACACGTCTGAAGTTTGTAGCCGCTGGAGGCCCTGGCATGCCCATTCTATCTGCCTTTTTCTCTCTCTCTTTCAAAATAAATTTAAAAAATTACTTATCTTTAAAAAGCACCATGGAAATGTGTGTGCAAAAGTTAATGGCAGTCTGGGACAGAAAAGGAACTCAAGTGAGGCAGGAGGTTCTCTAGGAGAGATGATGTCAGAACTGGTGGTTAACAGTTTGATTAGCCTGAGACATCTCTGTTCCCCAATGGGCTCAGCCCTGTCTACCACTAGAACTGACAGCTGCCTCTGGCCCCTTGCCAGGAGTATTTTAATAGAATTCTCCCCCCACCAAGGTAGAGTCTCACTCTAGCCCAGGTTGACCTGGAACTCACTCTGTAGTCTCAGGTTGGCCTCGAACTCACAACAATCCTCCTACCTCTGCCTCCCAAGTGCTGGGATTAAAGGCATGTGTCACCATGCCCGGAAGGAATTCTTTTTTTTTATTGTTTTGTTTTTTGAGATAGGGTTTCACTCTAGCCCAGGCTGGCCTTGAACTCACACGGATCCTCCTACCTCAGCCTCCCAAGTGCTGGGATTAAAGGCATGGGCCACCACACCCAGCCTATCCTCAGCATCTTCGTCCTGATGTTATCCTCATTTTTTTTTTTTTTTTCTGCTTTTGGCAATCCTGGCTGTAAATTCTGTATGCATGGTGCTGGTGATAGAATTCAGGACTTTACACATGCTAGGCAAGCACTGTAACACAGAGCTACACCCCGTTCCCCAGCTCTAAGTTCTGGGGCACTACAGGCCAGAGAAAAAGCATTACAGAGTCCAAAGAATCAAGTTCAAGCTCAGCTCACCCATTAGCTAAACCACTCAATAACCACCCATAAGCCTGTCAACCTAGCACTTGGGAGGCTGAGGTAGGAGGACTGCCATTTGTCATGAGTTCAAGGCCAGCCTGGGACTACATTAAGTTTCAGATCAGACTAGGGTAGAGTAAAACCCTCAAAACACCCTCCCCTGACCCCTACAAAAAAAAAAAAAAAGACTTCCAGCCTCCTGGTAGTGTCCCAACATCATTACACTGGGGGAGTGACACCCTAACCTGCTATGATTTTTTTTTTTTTTGAGGTAGAGTTTTGCTCAAGCCCAGGCTGACCTGAAACTCACTATGTAGTCTCAGAGTGGCCTCGAATTGATGGAATTGATGGTGATCCTCCTACCTCTGCCATCCGGCTGTGAGTTTTTTAAAGTGGTGCTAAGGACAGAATCCAGTGCCTTGTACATCCCAGGCATGTGCTCTAATAATGAGCTACGTTCTCCAAAAGTAGTGAAGTAAAGCTGGGCGTGGTTGCGCACACCTTTAATCCCAGCACTCGGGAGACTGAGGTAGAAGGATCACTGAGAGTATGAGGCCACCCTGAGACTACATAGCAAATTCCAGGTCAGCCTGGGCTAGAGTGAAACCCTACCACGGGGGTGGGGGTGGGGGAGAAAGGAGGTATTGAGATGCCAGCTTCCAAGGCTCCAGACGGGTTCTGAGACCTTCCATATTTCATGTTGCTCATTTCCAATGGATGTCTGTGGGAATGGGCAGTCCCCTTGCAGCTGTGGCCCCATTAGCCAGCCAGAGCCTGTCCTCTTACCTACTTTCCCACCCACTCTGTTGGCAGGCTGCTTTCTGTCTCCAGAGTCCATCGCCTCTGCTGGTGTAGACTGCTCATGCACTGCCATGGCCCCACCCCATCTTGCTCCACACTTCTGAAATGGCTCACCCTCTCCCCCTTTCCTTGGCAGAGACATCTTGGTTCTGCCAAGCCAATTCCAGAAACGAAGCCTACCTTTTCCCTTGGTTTTCTATGGGGATACCTACTCACATATTTACTTCTAGGACTTTGGATTGTACTGCAGGCATCTCCCTCCCACCTAAAATGGTCTGTGGCCTGAACTGGATCAGAACTGTTGTAAGAGATGGTTTTGCCCCTCCATCTAAGCTTCAGGTTTTAGTGGTTACCAGGCCCCTTCTCAGCTTCTTAGAAAGGTATTCAGCAGGGCTGAAGAGATGGTTCAGTGGTTAAGGCTCTTGCCCACAAAGACTAATGACTTGAGTTCGATTCTCCAGTACCCACTTAAAGCCAGATGCACAGTGGTGTCATGCATCTGGAGTTCACTTACAATGGCTGGAGGCCCTGGCAGATCTCTCTCTGCTTGCAAATAAATAATTTTTTTTGAGGTAGGGTCTCACTCTAGCTTAGGCTGACCTGGAATTCACTATGTAGTCTCAGGGTGGCCTCTAACTCGGTGATCATCCTACCTCTACCTCCCAAGTGTTGGGATTAAAGGTGTGTGCCACCACGTCCGGCTCCAACTTTTTTTTTTTTTTAAAAAGGTCAGGCCATGTGTGGTGGCGCACACCTTTAATCCCAGCACTTAGGAGGAAGAGGTAGGAGGATCACCGTGAGTTCGAGGCCACCCTGAGACTCCATAGTGAATTCTAGGTTAGCCTGGGCTACAGTGAAACCAACCCTACCTCAAAAAAAAAAAAAAAAAAAAAAAAAAAAAAGGTCAGGCATGGTGGCTCATGCCTTTAATCCTAGCACTAGGGAAGCAGAGGTGAGACTACATAGTAAATTCCAGGTCAGCCTGGGCTAGAACAAGACTCTACCTCAGAAAAACAAAAACATTAATCCCAGCACTCAGAATGCAGAGGTAGAAAGATCGCCATGAGTTCAAGGCCACCCTGAGATTACAAAGTAAATTCCAGGTCAGCCTGGGCTAGATCGAGACCCTACCTCAAAAAAAAAAAAAAAAGCCAAAGCTAAAGCTGGGCATGGTGCATGCCTTTAATCCCAGCAGAGGCAGAGGTAAGAGGATCACTGTGAGTTTGAAGCCCTCCTCAGACCACATAGTGAATTCCAGGTCAGCCTGAGCTAGATGAAACCCTACCTTGAAAAACAAAAACAAAAATTGTTTTCGGGGCTGGAGAGATGCCTTAGCGGTTAAGGCGCCTGCCTGCTAAGCCTAAGAACGCTGATTCCAATCCCCAGGTCCCATGTTTAGCCAGATGCAGTGACGCTAGGGCGCAAGGCTGCACTTGCCCACAAGGGGGTGCACACATCTGGATTTCGTTCACAGCAGCTGAGATACTACTGGCGCGCCCATCTATCTGTCTCCCTCTCCCTCTCCCTCTGTCTCTCTGTCTCTCTCCAAAAATAAATTTAAAAGTTTTTTAAAAAGGAAGGTTTTCAATAAAACTACCATATCAGTCTAAATAACAATAAATTATCATTCATGCTTTGGTGCCTAAGTCAGGGCTGCCTTTACCCTCTCCTGACAATCTCCTACCCCTAACCCTGCTCTTGCAGTTTCTTGTAGCGCTAGCTTTACCTCCTGTTCTCTGAGGCCAATCTAGGACAGATAGCTCGGAGTCAGTGCTGCAGGGGAGCAGCGAGTACAACTCCTGAGAGGTGACGGCTGGGTCTATCCCTGCTTCTCTGATACTTCTGAGTCAGCTCCTGCTGCCAGTAGAGCAGGCATAGTTGGACTTCCAGAATCCCCTGGGTGTCCATTTCCTCCTCACCTGGTGTCATAGTTGTCCGAGTACCTATCAAACTTGTAGGTGGGAGGGAAGGTCAGGGGGCCCTCCTGGAACTCCCGAAGCAGCGGGTCATGTCTCTTGGCAATGATGAGCTGTAGATAAAGACATAGTCCCTGTCTCCCCATAGTCCAGACCAATGGCCCAGTACCACCCTTGTTTTCTCTTGCCTCAGCAGTTCCATCTCTTCTGAAAAAACATGACCTTCAGGACCAGGGAAAGCAGCTGCCTGCCATTTCCTTGTCCTTGGACCAAAGGGAGCAGGCTTTGATTCCAACTCCCTGAGGGTCACTAGCAGACTTGTCACAGGGGAACCTGGGGAAGCAAAGGGCCCCCCAAAGAGGTTGGCATATCACCTTCCAGGTGATCCATCAGGCTGAGGACAGGAGAGACAACAGGGATACAAATGGGCTGATGCATGGTATAGGGCTAAGGCAAGTCAAAACCTGTTAGTAGCCCTGGCTGGCCGAGAACTTATGTAGGTATCCACTTAGTCCCCATATCCTAGTAGTCCTTCCGCCTCAGCTGAGTTTACAGGTGTGAGCAACCAGGTCAGCCTCCTTATCCTTCCTCCCTCCCTCCCATTCTTTTATTGGTTTTTCGAGATAGGGTCTCACTTTAGCCCATGCTGACCTGGAATTCACTATGTAGTCTCAGGGTGGCCTTGAACTCAGCCATCATCCTACCTCTGCCCCCGAGTGCTGGGATTAAAGGTGTGTGCTACCACACCTAGCTGCCTCCCTATTACTGAGCACAATGGTGGTTCCTTCAATGAAGATCAGGCATGACAGAACAGCTGCCCATCCCCAAAGCCTGGCTGGACTCCCTCCCCAACCCTTGGGAGAAAGGAGAACAGAAAAGATCCCAGACAATCTGAGCACTACACACACATGGCCTTCTGCTGACTTGATACCTGATCCTTCTCCCACAGTTCACAGTAGTTCTGCCTGGTTATGGATTCCCGAACAAAGAGTAACCCAAAGTCCTCAATCCGAAAGTTCATGTCTCCAAACCAGAGAATGAGGCTTCAGAAAGAAAGGAGGGCAGCCTGAGGGTTTGTGATGAGGTCCGTGGAGGTTCTCAGGCCTGCTCAGTCCAAGGGCTGCTGCAGAATAAAAAGCTGAGGGGGGAGGTGAGAAGCCAGACACTAGGAGGGTGAAGGTAAGGACATGCATAGTTACGACAAGACAGTTCTCATGGCTCCTATACCATCATCCAAGCCACAGGGACCCACCCAGAGGGGCACTGACAAATAGACAGGAGGCTCTAGCCCTCCCTTCTGCTCCTTCAACTGGTCACCAGGACATGCTGAGAAATAGCCCTTCTGGTGAACTGCAGAATCACAGGGTCTTGACCTGGAATGTTTACAAATATCTAGGGTTTCTAGGAAGGACAGAGGCACTGGAAGAAGAGGACTTCAGGCAGACAAAGCTGGGTGGGACCGTAGATGAGACATGGGGGAAGGTCTAGGAGAGGGCAGGAGATGGAGCACTACTGACTGGCTGGGGAGCAGACACTGGACAAATGATGCTAGCCTGGGTTGGTGTGGGGGAGGGAAGGGTGACAGTTTGCAGCTCCAGGCTCACTCGTGGTCCAGGATGTTGGGGATATTTTTTCCCTCAACATTCTGCCTCTCCAGGATCCGGTCAAAGTGCTCCAGCCGCTGGACATTGTTGGACATGTGGGGAGGCAGGTGGCAGTTGATGATGCTGACATAGTAACCATAAAGTTTCAGGCAGATGTTGACTCCTCCTTTGTTGCCCTGGTGGGACAGGTGGGTAGAAAGGGTGGGAAGTTACTGTGGATTGGACACAGTCCTCTTTTTCCATCCTAGAACTGAGAGGTCACTTCCCTTGGACCTCCTAGGGACAGAAACCCAGCTTCCCAGGGTTATTTCTCCATGCACAAGGCCCAAACCACTGACTCTGGAATCTCAGGCCCTGCTGGGGCAGGAGATACATGCAGGGCACTGGGAATGCACACAGTACCTAGCTTCAGTTCACTTCTTCTTTCTTTTGCCTAGCTCTAAAGCTCCCTGCCCTTCTCAGCCTGTGCCTCAGACAAGAGCTCAGTCCTTACCCAGAACCCATAGAGGCCAGTGGGGGTGGATTTTGTAGAGACGATCTGGATGTAGGGCAAATGTTGATACTTGGCAAAGACCAGTAAGAGGAGCCCCTGCATACGCACATGGGAGATCTGCAGCAAAGTGAGGACAAAGGTCAGTCATTAAATTGCACAGGCCAAGTGCACCCCTCACCAAACCTGGACCTAGGGACTGTTAAAGTCCCAAATCACATGCAATGAACTGCCCAGCAGCCTATGGATTCCTAGTTTGAATCTGAATTTTTCACTCTTTTCCTTTCTTTCCCTCAGCTGCCAAATAGTGCATTCGGGAGGCTAAAGTTTGTTTCTGCTTGTGGGCCTGGGGACAGCAGAGAGATAAGAAGAGGTTGCCAAGGTATCCTGTCATCAGAAAGGTATTGACTCTCCAGGCTTAGCCCTATGCAGGCCTAGGTGTTCCTTTCAATAGTACTATCTTCAGATACTCCCGAGTCTCTCATCCTATCGTGTCATGGATAAAGCAGTAATAATACTGTCATAAATACTGTGAAGATATTACTTTGGCACAAAGATACTTTATTTTTTATTTTTGTAGGTGCATGTATGTCATGGCACGCATGTAGAGGTCAGAGAACAACTTTAGGGTTGGTCCTCAGCTCTCTCTACCTCATTTGAGATAGGGCTTCTCTCTTTGGATCTTACTCTGTGGTTGTTGTCCTTTGTTACACTCAATGTGAGCTTTGGGAAATTCTCCTGTCTCCACCTAGTCATCAGGCCTTCAGTGTGCTGGGATGACAGAAACCAGGCACAGCTTCTAGCTCCCGCCCCCCACCCCCAAGGTAAGATTTCATTCTAGTCCAGGATGAGCTGGAATTCACTCTGTAGTCTCAGAGTGGCCTTGAACTCATGGCAATCCTTCTACCTCTGCCTTCCAAGTGCTGGGATTGAAGGCATGCTCCACCATGCCCAGCCACTTCTAGATTTTAATGTGTGTGTGGATTGAATTTGGGTATGAGCAGTGAGTGCTTTATCCACTGAGCCATCTCCCCAGCCCCATAACCCAGGATGGCCTTGAACTGATGATCCTCCAGCTTTAGCCACCCAAATGCTGGGATTATATGTGTGTGCCACCACATCCAGTTGGGCTCAAGAAATCTTTTTTTTTTTTTTTTTTTTTTTTTTTTTGCCGGGCATGGTGGCGCAGTGCTTTAACCCCAGCACTCGGGAGGCAGAGGTAGGAGGGTGGCCTCGAACTCTCGGCAATCCTCCTACCTCTGCCTCCTGAGTGCTGGGAAAAAAAATCTTTTTTTATTGACAACTTCCATAATTATAGACAATATACCATGATGATTCCCCTCCTGTCCCCCACTTTCTTCCTTCACAAATCCATGCTCCATCATATCCTGTTCCCCTCTCAATTAGTCTCTCTCATCTTTTTCTCCTATTATGAGGATCCTGTGTAGGTAGTACCAGGCATTTTCAGGTCATGGATATCCAGGCCATTTTGTGTCTGCAAGACTGCACTATAAGCAGTCTTACCCTTCCTTTGGCTCTTACATTCTTTCTGCCTCCTCTTCTGCAATGGACTGATGCGCTCAAGAACTCTTAACATAAATGCAAGGAAGGAACATAAAGAGGTTTCAAGGGTGCTAGAAATGTTCTCAGTCTTGACTTAACTGATGACAACACGGGTATGAGTATGTATGTAACAACCTACCAGCCTCTACATTTTCTGCATACATTATTTTGTTGTTTTTTTGCAGTAGGGTCTCACGCTAGCCCAGGCTGACCTGGTACTCACTCTGTAACCCCAGGCTGGCCTCAAACTCATGGCAATCCTCCTACCTCTGTCTCCCAAGTTCTGAGATTAAAAGTTTGCACCACCACCACACTTGGCCTTTTCATTTTTTCTTTTTCTGCTAAGGGCCAAACTCAGGGCCTTGTGCTTGCTGGGCAAGCATCCAAATACTTTTTGTTGTTGTTTTTTGAGGTAGAGTTTCATGCTAGTCCAGGCTGGCCTGGAATTCACTATGTAGTCTCAGGGTGGCCTTGAACTCATGGTGATCCTCCACTTCTGCCTCCTGAGTGCTGGGATTAAAGGAGTGGTGTCACACCAAATACTTTTCTATACATGTTCCAGGGCAGTGAAAAGCATCATGAAAAGGTTATTAAAAAACAACTAGGCTCTCTTTCTCAAATAAATAAAATAAATTAAAAAACAAAAAAACAAAACAAAACAACAACAACAAAAAAAAACCCTAGGGGCTTTGTGTGGTGGTGCATGCTTTTATCCCAGCACTCAGGAGACAGAGGTAGGAGAATTGCTGTGAGTTTGAGGCCAGTTTTGGACTACAGAATGAGTTCCAGGTTAGACTTGGCTACCTCAAAACAAAACAAACAAAAAACTATAGGGCTGAAGAGATGGCTCAGCAGTTAAAGGCACTTGCTTGCAAAGCCTAACAGCCCAGGTCTGATTCTCCAGTACCCACATAAAGCAAGATGCACAAGTACATGCATCTGGAGTTCGTGTGCCATGGCAGGAGACCCTGAGGTGCCCATAATCACTTTCTCTTGCAAATAAATAAATATAAAAATAATTATAAAGCTGGATGTGGTGGCACATGTCTGTAATACCAACATTAAGAAGGTGGAAGCTAGAAAATCAGGAATTCCAGGCTAGCCTGGGCTACATGAGACCCTTTCATTAAAAATATACATATATAGGCCGGGTGTGGTGACGCATGCCTTTAACTCTAGCACTAGAGGATCTATGTGAGTTTGGGTCCACCCTGAGACTCCCGGTCAGCCTAGGCTACAACAAGACCCTACCAAAAACAAAACAAAACAACAAAAAAAAACCCATACATACACACACACATACTGAAGGGTTAATAGCCCTTCCTGAAAACTAGAGGGAACTAAAGAGTTAATAACTAACCTTAAGATGAGGAGGCCATAAAGAATGGACATCCAGTTCTCCCTAGTCAACTCTGCTAAAGGGCCTACTCTGAGCAAATAACTTTGATGCCTTATCTACTTCCTTTGGACCTGCAGCTAATTCAGTATGTTTGCCTTAGGATCCTCCTTATAAGTCTGAATCCCACCCTGACTTGGTGTTTCAGCCTTCATCCGGCAGGAAAGCTGAGGTCCCTTGCTACCTCCCAATAAACAATATGTCTATAGAGGTCAAGTCCAATGTTCTTTCTTGCTTTTCTCCTACACTTTCCTTACACACACATACTGTGTGACTGGATTATCTATGAAGGCAATGCACAGTGGATGACAGTGAGTACTAAGGATACAGGCTCCAAGGCTGCAGAGGATAGCTTACATTAAAAGGGCCTTGCATTCCTCTTAAACCTTTCCCCAGCCCTCTGAGCAATTGTTGTCCCTAGCTTGCTGATGTAGAACTGTGATTCAGGGAGGCTAAGGAATTAGCAGGACTGTTCTAGATTGCCAAAATACTTACTATCGGTGGCTATAGAGGTGGAGTGAGAATGAATAGCAGCCAGGTTTTGGCTGTCTACACCCACCACCCAAGTAGCTGTTTCCGGAGCATTAAGAGGTGCAGAGGCCAAGGAGGAAATCCCCGGGTGGGGAGCTATACTGGGGCCTTCCAGGAATTATGAAACTTGATCCCACAGGCTAGGAGCAGCTCTAGCACTGTGGAGGAGTCAATGTAGGGGGAACCCCAAACTCAGGACTGACTGAGGGAGATACATCAGAATCTGAGGTTGCTACAAATGTGTTTAGGCCACTGGACTTCACCACAAATATGAGTCCACTCTGTGAAAAGAGCAGCAGGAAATGGGGATCAGAGAAAAGGAGGTGAGGGCAGGATAGGGTGAGAATGGGAGAAAGGGTGGGGCTGTAGGGAAAAGCAGGAGCCTTCTAGGGGAAGTTCCAGATGGAAGAAATTAAGTAGGAGGAACTAAGGAAGGGACTGGGCATGGCTAAGAACTGAATACCAAAGGGGGTCACCTAGACTCATTAATCTCTAGTTGGCAAATTCCCACCCTGAGAACAGGCTGTAAAGGAGTGTCACCTGTCCACTATGGCTGGGGAATGAGAGGTATCAGCTTTGGGTGACTAGCCCTCAGGCTAGCCTCTGTCATCAGGAGGCGACCTGGTTGGAATGGGTTGTATCCCTGCTACAAGCTGAGCTAATTTCCTTGGCTCCACTCTACCCTACCAACCCCTTGTCAGTAAAGGCACAAAGAGGCCCACAGTCTTGGGAAGGGACTGGGTGCTGAGAGAGAAGTGGCTCTGCCCTGTGTGAGGGTTTGGTTCCAAGTGAAGACCTAGCTTCTAGTCTGTTGGAAGAGGCCTCTGATTATTTTTTTATTATTATTATTTTTATTTTGTTTTGGTTTTTCCAGGTAGGGTCTCACTCTGCCCCAGGCTGAACTGGAATTAACTATGTAGTCTCAGAGTGGCCTCGAACTAACAGCAATCCTCCTACCTCTGCCTCCCAAGTGCTGGGATTAAAGGCGTGCGCCACCACGCCTGGTGAGGCCTCTGATTTTGATTTGGAGGAAACCAAAGCTCTAGGACTGGCATTTCCTTTCTTTTTTCTCTCTTTATTTATTTATTTATTTTTTTTTTTTTTTGTAGTAGGGTCTCTCTCTAGCCCACGCCAACCTGGAATTCACTACATAGTCCCAGGCTGGCCTCGAATTCATGGTGATCCTCCTACCTCTGCCTCCCCAGTGCTAGGATTAAAGTGTGTACTACTACGCCCATCTTAGAGCTGGCATTTTCTAGTGCTAGTAGGAGGACTAAGCCTTGTTTTCCTATCTCCCCAGAAGTGCAGGTTAATAAATGATAACAAATATTACACAAAGATTTCAGGCTGGGCAGTAAGTAGAGAGTGGAAGGTGGGGCACTGAGGTGTTAATAAGCTCTGCTGCACTTCCCACTAGAAATTCTCCCAAGGTAACAGATATCTAGGTGTGAAACTAACCCTGGAATTCTAGCTCAGATTAGTTAGGTACCTCAACAGCACAAGGCAGGCAGGAGCTCCAGATACAGTAAGGTTTCAAACTTTTTTTTTTGGAGGTAGGGTCTCACTCTAGCCCGGCTGACCTACTACTCATTCTGGAGCCCAGGCTGTCCTCAAACTCCTACCTTAATTAACCTCCCTAATGCTGAGATTAAAGGTGTAAGCCATCACACTGATTGAGGTTTTCAACATTTTTTTGGTGGGGGGTGGGGAGGAGTTGAGGTAGGGTCTCATTCTAGCCCAGGCTGACCTAGAATTCACTGTAGTCTTAGGCTGGCCTCAAACTCACAATGATTCTATGTCTGCCTCCCAAGTGCTGGGATTAAAGGTGTGTGCCACCTCACCTGGCTCAACTTTTTTTTTTTTTTTTTATTAAAATTTTTTTCTGACTTATTTTTATTTTTTATTTATTTATTTATTTATTTATTTGTTTGTTTGTTTGTTTGTTTGTTTGTTTGTTTTGTTTTTCGAGGTAGGGTCTCACTCTGGTCCAGGCTGACCTGGAATTCACTATGTAGTCTCAAGGTGGCCTTGAACTCGGTGATTCTCCTACCTCTGCCTCCTGAGTGCTGGGATTAAAGGCATGCGCCACCACGCCCGGCTTTGACTTATTTTTATTAGAAACAGAGAAAGGAACACAGAGAGAGAGACAATGTGCACACCAGGGCCTCTAGCCACTGCAAACTCCAGATGTATGCACCACCATGTGCATCTGTGCATCTGGCTTACATGAGACCTGGAGAATCAAACCTGGGTCCTTAGGCTTTGCAGACAAGCACCTTAACCACTAAGTCATCTCTCCAGCCCCTTTTTTATTTTTTTTGAGGTAGGGTCTCACTCTAGCCCAGGCTGACCTGGAATTCACTATGTAGTCTCAGGATGGCCTTGAATTTATGGTGATTCTACCTCTGCCTCCCAAATCCTGGGATTACGGCATGCACCACCATGCATGGCTCAACTTTTTTTTTGAGCTCAGGCCGACCTGGAATTCACTATGTAGTCTCAGGGTGGCCTCAAACTCTCGGCGATCCTCATACCTCTGCCTCCGGAGTGCTGGGATTAAAGGCATGAGCCACCATGCCCAGCTTCAACTTTTAAAAAAAATTATTATTTTATTTTTATTTGTTTGAGGTGGGGGGAGAGAATAGGCATACCAGGGCCTCTAGCCACCACAAATTCCAGACACGTGTATCATCTTGTGTATCTGGCTTACATGGTGTGGTAGTTTGAATTGATGGCCCCTAATATGTTCAATATTTTATTAGCTTGTAGTTTGGATCCGCAGCCACCTGGCTGGAGGTGGTGTCACTGGGTGGATTTTAGGGTCCAGCCTTAAGGTTTGAGATTCCATTCTAAAGATAAGCAGTGTGCCTAGCTGGAGTTCCTGAGGTGTGCTGTGCTGTGTGGCTTTTCTCTCTGTGTTTGGTCCTGTGAAGGTAGGCCAGCTTCTTCTGCCATTATGGAACTTCCCCTGGATATGTAAGCTTCAATAAATATTCCTTCCTCCATAACTTTGCCTGGTCTGGAAGTTCATCTCAGCAAATCTGAAACTGTCTGCTACACATGGGTACTGGGGAATTGAATCTGGGTCCTTAGGCTCCCCAGGCAAGTGCCTTAACTGCTAAGCCATCTCTCTAGCCCCATGGCTCAACTTTAAATTTTTTTTTTTTTTTTTTTTTCAAGGTAGGGTCTCACTCTGGTCCATGCTGACCTGGAATTCACTCAGTCATCTCAGGGTGGCCTTGAACTCATGACGATCCTCCTACCTCTGCCTCCCAAATGCTGGGATTAAAGGTGTGCGCTACCATGCCCGGCTCAAAAAAATTTTTTTAATATATTTTATTTTATTTTTTATTATTTTTGTTTTGTTTTGTTTTTCGAGGTAGGGTCTCACTCTGGTCCAGGCTGACCTGAAATTAACTATGTAGTCTCATAGTGGCCTTGAACTCATGGCGATCCTCCTACCTCTGCCTCCCGAGTGCTGGGATTAAAGGTGTGCGCCACCATGCCCGGCTATATATTTTATTTTTACTATTTGAGAAAGAGGCAGAGAGAGAGAGAGAGAGAGAGAGAGAGAGAGAGAGAGAGAGAGCGCGTGAGCATGGGCGTGCCAGGGCTTACAGCCACTGCAAACAAACTCCAGATGTATCCACCACCTTGTGCATCTGGCTTATGTGGGTCCTGGGGATTTGAACCAAAGTTCTTTGGCTTTGCAGGCAAGTGCCTTAACCATTAAGCTATCTCTCCAGCCCCTCAAATTTTTAATAAATGGGAAACAGCATAAAAGGCTGAGTTGGGGCCGGGCATAGTGGTACACACCTTTAATCCCAGCACTCAGGAGGCAGAGGTAAGAGGATCACCATGAGTTCAAGGTCACCCTGAGACTACATAGTGAATTCCAGTGAAACCTTACCTCGAAAAACAAACAAAACAAAACAAACAAACAAAAAAGGCTGAGTGGGAGAAAAACAAAGAGGAAAACATCAGACCAAACAACTGTAGGTTAGTACAGGTGAAATACATGTCTCAGTTGCTCATGAACTTGTATGTACCTTGATGAAGCTCAGAGGGGAAAGCACATCCATGAGGAAACTGCTCCATGGGTCTTCAAAGGCAGTGTCAGAAAGGAGGCTTCTGATTCCAGAGTTCACTTCCTGCAAACTGACCATCCCAGGTCACAGGTCACCCCTTGGCCTGGCCCGGCCCATAATTGTTTTTGCCACAGACATTCAGCAATACCCTCATTAGATTTTCAAGCCCTGGATTCTGGTAAACCCTTCCCTAGCCATCTGGCTTTTATCTTCAACCCATGACCTTTGCTGACCCAGGACAAGAGAAATTAGACTCAATGAAGATGAAAGCTCTTCATCATCAGACTCCAAAGTGCGGAAGGACAGATTACAGCAATCTTCCACCTCTTCAGAGATAGTGGGTGAAGGGCCTTGCAGATACCTACCCAATGACATATATGTCCAGATTCAGGCTGTTCAGTAGAAGCAGGTCACTGAGGTCTAGAGGGGGCACTGCTGAGGCCACATTCCATGTAACAACATGTATGCTGTGGAAGAGATGAAAAGGAAAGTCATGGAGAAAGGAGGCTAAGATTTAATCCAGATAATGGGCAGAGTCTGGGCCTGCTACTAACTTCCATTGCAGTAATAGTAGGAAATATGTTTTTGCATCTGGTGATAAGAAAAGGAGCAATGGCCTATAGGCCCTTCATTTCACTTCTGTCCCCTAAAGCAGGAATCTCTATCTTGATCTGGCTCCTCCTGCCACAGAGCTGCTAAAGCCTTTCAAAGGCTTTTGACCAGGAAAAGGAAATAATGATGGGCTGGAGAGTGGAGGATTTTCTAACCCATCAGCCCATCTACACTCAGCAGTAATCTACAGCTCAGTCAGCAACTTCCTACCCCCACTCTTCAATCTAGGGTTCCTAAAACCACTAAGAAGATACTAGAGGTTCACACCACATCTTATAATAGGCCTCAGAGCTACAAGGACAGAGAAATTTCATATAACAGTACCACATCCCCTTCCTCACCCTTACCTAGCAGATTCCTGGGGCATAACAAAGTCTGCCAAGTTCTTCAGCATGCCTCACTAGAAGCTTCTAAGTAACAGGTGTCTCAACAACTCTCCCAAGAGCCTACCTCAGCCAGCCATCATGATGCACACCTTTAATTCTAGCACTCAGAAGGCTGGAGTAGGAGGATTGTTGTGAGTTCAAGACCAGCCTGGAACTACAGAAGGAGTTCCAGGTTGACTGAGGTATTACCCCCCCCACACACACAGTCTATTTCTATTAAGAAAGCCATCATTTGGAGAGTAACATTTCAACCTTAGCTTCATACAAGTCACATAGGAGCAAGAAAAATAGATGAGCAGCTCTCAATAACACTATATCCCATCAGAAGCTCAAAAGAGGAGACACTCTATAGATCCTTTAACTTAATGAATTGGTATGGCAACATTCTAAAGAAGCCCAGACTCTCCAGAGATGAGGACCAGTCACCAAGCCTCTTATGAGTTCCTGGAACACAAGTTCTGAAACACCTGCAGAGTCTACAGATCCAGAAAAGGGGTGGGGCAGGCAGGTGGGCAGGCACGATGTTCTAAAACATTTCTTTTCCATCAGAGTTCTGTTCTTAGAAGTCCATGTTCTTAAAAGTATGACTTGAAAAATTCTTGGCCAGCTTAAAGCAACTTCCTGTCTCTCCCTATGAATATAAACAAAATAATACAAAAACCACCTTCTCAGGAATGAGAGATTACCATTATGTACTTGATCAGTTTACGAGCTCCCCCTGCTGTCCTAAAGAGGATTAAGGGAGAAGGCCCTTAGACTCAATGGCTCCTTGTATTCCCAGGCATTTACTCTAAGCGGAGGGAAAATGAAAGTCAGGATTTCTTGTCCCCACACTCAGGCTCGACAATTAGCAGCAAAGCCATGCACCATGACTTATGCTAAGTTGGTGATTAGCGTTGTTTCTCGTGATTAAAGGGTAAACATGAGACCCGGCTTCAATTCACTAAAGGTTCTTATCTAAATCTGATTTTGGATTTCTACAGGTCATAACCGGATCAAGATCTCATGGTGTACTGCTAATGAAAAGTAGGAGTAAGATTTTTTAATTTTATATTTATTTATTTGAGAGAAAGAAAGAAAGAGAGAGAGAGAGAATGGGTGTGCGCCAGGGCCTCCCGCCACTTCAAGAGAACTCCAGACGCATGCACTACCTTGTGCATCTGGCTAACGTGGGTCCTGGAGAATCGGACCGGGATCCTTTGGCTTTGCAGGCAAACGCAACCGCTAAGCCATCTCTCCAGGTCCAGGAATAAGATTTTTAACTCTAGGGGCTGGTTCGGCGGTTAGAGACCCTTGCTTGCGAAGTTGGCCAGTCCGGTCCGATTCCCCAGTTCTCACGTAAAGGTAAAATGCACAAAGTGGCACTGGAGTCTGGGGTCCGTTTGCAGCTACAAGAGGCTATGACGGATGACGTGCCCATAGTCAGTCTCTCACTGTCTCTCAACTAAATAAATAACACTATTTTAAAGAGATTTTCACTCTAGAGCCGAGGGGGCAAACCTTTACGTATATCCTTAATAGTCTAACGCTGCTGTTTGCTCCACAAACCAACTGGGACACCTGCTTGAAACGCACCAGCAAGAACCAGCTCGGCAGTCTAGGTTCAGAAGGGGGCGCGACGTTCAGGCCCAATAACCAATGAGACACTGGTCTGGTAGAAAGTGGCCGTGTCGGAACCAGGGCCGGCCGGGTAGGCCAGCCTGTCCCCCCCTCGCAGTGTGGCTGGGGCCCCAGACTCAAGCCTAGATAGGGTTGTTGACGGCGCTCCACCAAGAGCCACCGCCGCAGCGTCCTCCTCACCTGAGCTTACTTAGTGTCGGCCTACTCGGATCCTGCGGGCTCACATCGGCCATCGTCCCTTCGCCAGGCCCCGGCTAGTCCTGGGCGCGAGCGGTCCCTCGGACACGGGGCTCGGACGCACCACGGCTCCGGGTTGTTTTTCTTCCGGATTCCGCCCGCCTGCCTCGGCTTCCGTAAGAGGTGGGTCTTAACGCGCCCAGGGCTCAGGGCGCCGCGGCTCGGGAAAAGAGGCGGGACCTTCAACTGGCACGTCAGAGGAGAGGGAATGGGGGTTTCGGGGACTGCGGGCGCCAGAGGCGGGGCTGAGGTGTCATCAGAACTCGACGCACTCCGCCCCCGCTCCCAGCCTGCCTTGCGCGAGGGCGGCGGTGGGCGGGGCGCTTCCTGGCGGAAGTCGCGGCCCCGCCCTGCGGGCTCCGCCTCACCAGCCGATCTCGTCACTCTTCCTCCCGCGGGGGGAAGCCAGAAAGTCGACGGGGGCCGGCCGCGGCCCGCAAGACGGCTCCCCCACGGGTGTCACCGAGCCTGCGTTCTCAGTTGTTCTTATCCACTTTCAAGTGGCTTTCTCCTGCAGGGTCTCGCCAGGTAAACCCTGGCTGGCCTGGGGCTTGCTGTGTACACCGCTGTTCTCGAACTTGCCGTGACTTTCCTGCCTGGGTGCTGGGATTAGACATGTGCGTCTACGCCCAGCTGGAACTCGTTCTACTTGCTATACATCGGACATTCGGGGGTTCCTGGACTCGGGAATTAGCCATCCGTGATTGCTGCTATTTGGTCTATATTCAAGACGCTTATTTACTTTGTCAAAGATTACCTGTATTTTCAAGTGTTGGGCTTTTAATTCTTCTTTGAAGGACAGAGGGATACTACGTGAGATTCCTTTGAGAGCAATGACTTCCCCCAAGAAAATACATGTAATTTTATAAACAGATTTCATGAGGTGCACACATTGGCAGGATAGTCTTATTTCAGTCTAGCCGGGTGAGGCACACCTGTATTCACAGCTACTCAAACGGCAGAGACAGGTAGATCCTTTAAGCCCATACATAGGTTACAGACTAGCCTGGGCACAAACAAATCTTTTTATTTATTAGAGAGGAGAGAGATAGAACACTGGGCAGGAAAAAAATAACACTATTTTAAAAGAGATTTTCACTCTAGAGCCGAGGGGCAAACCTTTATTTAACGCTTGTTTGCTCCACAAACCAACTGGGACACCTGAAAAAAATTTACCAATGAGACACTATCTTAACCAGGGCCGGCAGGGTCTCAAGCCTAACGGCGCTCCACCAAGAGCCACCGCCGCAGCGTCCTCCTCACCTGAGCTTACGCCTGGGCCTGGGGATCCTGCCTCGGCCATCGTCCCTTCGCCAGGCCCCGGCTTCCTGGGCGCGAGCGGTCCCTCGGACACGGGGCTCGGACGCACCACGGCTCCGGTTGTTTTTCTTCCGGATTCCGCCCGCCTGCCTCGGCTTCCGTAAGTGGGTCTTAAAAAGAGGCGGGACCTTCAACTGGCACGTCAGAGGAGAGGAAATGGGGGTTTCGGGGACTGCGGGCGCCAGAGGCGGGGCTGAGGTGTCATCAGAACTCGACGCACTCCGCCCCCGCTCCCAGCCTGCCTTGCGCGACGGCGGTGGGCGGGCGCTTTTTTTCTCGTTTCAAGCCAGAAAGTCGACGGGGCCGGCCGCGGCCCGCAAGACGGCTCCCCACGGGTGTCACCGAGCCTGCGTTCTCAGTTGTTCTTATCCACTTTCAAGTGGCTTTCTCCTGCAGGGTCTCGCCAGGTAAACCCTGGCTGGCCTTGGAATTCACTGTGTACCGCTGTTCCGAACTTGCCGTGACCCTGAACTCACAGCAATCTACTTGCCTCTACATCGGACATTCATTTCCTGGGATTAAATTAGCCATCCGTGATTGCTGCTATTTGGTCTATATTCAAGACGCTTATTTACTTTGTCAAAGATTACCTGTATTTTCAAGTGTTGGGCTTTTAATTCTTCTTTGAAGGACAGATTTGAGATTCCTTTGAGAGAAATGACTTCCCCAAGAAAATACATGTAATTTTAAAACAGATTTCATTGGCTAGTCTTATTTCAGTCTAGCCGGGTGAGGCACACCTGTATTCACAGCCAAAACCAGAGCAGGTGATCCTTTAAGCCCACTCCAGGTTGAAAAAAAAAAAAAAATTTTTATTTATTAGAGGCCCCCCTCTGCCATCTAGCCATCTGGCTTACGTGGGACCTGGGTCCTTAATCTTGGGCATGCAAACTAAGCTCACTTTTTTTGGTTTTTCAAGGTAGGGTTTCGTTCTAGATCAGGCTGACTTGGAATTCACTATGTAGTCCCAGAGTGGCCCTGAACTCACAGCAATTGTACCTCTGCCTCCCAAGTCCTGGGATTAAAGGCACAATACGGCGATCGGCTCCTACTTTGTTTAAAAAAACTTTTATTTATTTGAGAGAGAGAAAGAGGCAGAGAGACAGAAAGAGAGAATGGGCTTGCCAGAGCCTCCAACCACAGCAAATGGACTCCAGGTGCATATGCCCCCTTGTGCATCTGGCTTACATGGGTTCTGGAGAATCAAACTGGGGTCCTTTAGTTTTGCAGGCAAATGCTTTAACCGCTTAGCCATCTCTCCAGGCCAGCTCCTACTTTAAAAAAAATATCTTAGCCGGGCATGGTGGCACATGCCTTTAATCCCAGCACACTCGGGAGGCAAGGTAGGAGGATCGCCGAGAGTTCAAGGCCACCCTGAGACTACATAGTTAATTCCAGGTCAGCCTGGACCAGAGTGAAACCCTACCTCGAAAAAAAAAAAAAAAAAAAAAAAAAATCTTGTTCACTTATTTGAGAGACCGAGAGAAAGAGGCAGAAAGAGAAAGCAAGAGAATGGGCATATCAGGGCCTCTAATTGCAAATGAACTCCAGACCCGTGCGCCACCTCATGCATCTGGCTTACATGGGTCCTGGGGTATTGAACCTTGGTCCTTTGGCTTCGCATCTCTCCAGCCTCCCCCCAACCCGATTTTTTTTTTTTTTTGAGGCAGGGGCTCACTCTAGTCCAGGATGACCTGGAATTCAGTGTGTATGTATGTAGTCCAAGCTGTCCTCAAAGTTAGCAATCCTACCTCAATCTCCTGAGTGCCGTAACTATAGCTATTTTTTTTTTTTAATTTGCTGTGTCTGTGCATGTGTTTACATTGAAAGCAGGCATGTTTGGGGAGGGCAGAAAACCATAGGTGTTGGTCTTCACCTTGTTTGAGACAGGATCTCGTTCATCATTGTTCACCAGGCTAGCTGGCTCTGCAAGTTACTAGGTGATTCTTGTGTCTGTCTCCCATCTCCCCCGCTGAGATCACAGATGCTTGAGCTACATATGACTTCCTGAGTTCTGGAGATCTGAACTCAAGTACTCATGTTTACAAGTACTTTATCCACTGGGCCATTTTTGCTATTTATTTTCTTAAATCTTTTAAAAAATCTTTTTAAATTTTTTTTTGAGAGAGAGAGAGAATGGGCACACCAGGGCCTACAGCCACTGCAAACGAACTCCAAATGCATGTGCCACCTTGTTCATCTGGCTTACATGGGTCCTGGAGAATCGAACCGGGATCCTTTTGCTCTCCAGCCCCAATTTTCCCTACCTTAAATAAATGTTTTGCAACCAAATGTAATGGTGAAACTTGTATTTACATAAGACTGAGGCAGGAGGATCACCGAAAGTTTGAAGCTAGCCTGGGCTATACAGTGAGTACCAAGCCAGTCCTGTGAGATCCTATATCAAAAAACAAAAATAAGCCAGGCATGGTGGTGCACGCCTTTAATCCCAGCACTCAGGAGGCAGGGGTAGGAGGATCGCTGTGGTTTGAGGCCACCCTGAGACTACATAGTGAATTCCAGGTCAGCCTGAGCTAGAGTGAGACCCTACCTCGAAAAACCAAAAAACAAAACAACCAAATAAATAAAGTAGGGCTGGAGAGATGGCTCAGTGGTTAAAGGCATTTGCTTGCAAACCATGATGGTCCAAGTTCAATTCCCTGGTAAGCATACAAGGCCAGATGCACAAAGTGGTGCATGCATATGGAATTTGTCTGAAGTGGCCAGAAATCCTGGCGTGCCCCCGACCTCATCTGTCTCTGCTTGCAAATAAAAATTAATTGGGAGCTGGAGAGATGGCTTAGTGGTTAAACGCTTGCCTGTGAAGCCTGAGGACCCCAGTTCGAAACTCGATTCTCCAGGACCCACGTAAGCCGGATGCACAAGGGGGCGCACGCATCTGGAGTTCGTTTGCAGTGGCTGGAGGCCCTGGCGGCGTCCATTCTTTCTCTACCTGTATTTCTCTCTCTCAAATAAATAAATAATAAAATAATAAAATATTTAAACAAAAAAATTAATTGGGCTGGATAGATGGCTTAGTGGTTAAGGCGCTTGCCTGTGAAGCCTAAGGGACCCATGTTCGACTCTCCAGGCTCCACATAAGCCAGACACAGAAGGTGACACAAGCGTACAAGGTCGCAGATGTGCACAAGGTGACACATGCATCTGGAGTTTGATTTCTGTGGCTGGAGGAGGTTCTGGCATGCCAATTCTCTCACACACATTAAAAAAAAAAAAGCCGTGTGTGGTGGCACATGCAATTTAATCCCAGCACTCGGGAGGCAGAGGTAGGAAGATTGCTGAGAGTTCGAGGCCACCCTGAGACTATGAAGTGAATTCCAGGTCAGCCTGAGCTACAGTGAGACCCTACCTTGGAAGCCCCAAGAACAAAACAAAATAAATTAAGCAGTCTGGCATGATGGCGCACCCTTTAACCCCAGAACTTAGGAGATCTGATACTCCTGTTACTACCCAGTTTGCTTCCTTTAGTAGTATACTAAATAAAACCTTTTTAAGTTTTTTTTTTTTTTTTTTTTTTAAAGGCTATAATCCCAGGGGAGGCAGAGGAGGAGGATCGGGTTCGAAGGACTTAGGTCAGCCTGAGCCAGAGTGAGACGCTACCTCAAAAAAAAAAAAAAAGGCTATAAGGAGGGAGGAAAGGGAACACATATGTAAGCACATATGAAGAAAGAACAGATTACAGGGAGGGAATGGCCTAAGCGAGGCCATGGGAAGAGAATGTGTAAAAGAAGGGCAGGGGGAGGGTCAATCTAAATTCAAGATAGTGTGAATAAGACCTAATTTTTTGAATAACAGCACATCTAGAAGCTGTAGACTATTACTAGAAAATTTTCAGTGCCTGGGATGGGATACCTTCCAGTGATTTGTTGGCCAATGAGGTCCTGGTAGCCTCCAAAACATTAAAGGCTTTTGCCAAAGCCCTTGGTTTCCCTTGAGAAACAGATAGTAAGACCCTATTGCTGAAGACATCTTTTGCCTGAGAGGCAAGGTCACTGAGAAAGCAAGCTGGTGCTGAGCAGAAAACCTCCTCCCTGTAGACCAGCCAACTGAAAGCTGGAAAAAGCTGCATTGCATGCAGCCATATGGGAGACAGAAGTCATCAGTAGTGAAAACAGTGGACACTGAATATTCAAGTTTGGCTATACAGGCCCAATGACTGAACGGGTGCAACAATGGCATGTCTACTCTTGGGGTAACCAACTGCTCCATAATTGGACTGAAGGCCCTCTCTAAGGGAGGAAGGAATACATACCTGATACTGAAAAACCTAAGCAAAAGTCTATGGTAGGTGAGGTCATGAGCCTTAGGGGTATAAAGCCTGCTCTTGATTGACTAAATGTATATATTATTCCCACCAAGCTGCCCTAAAAGCACTACATTTAATGTTCATATTCACATATTAATGCTACTCTCACCTCTGGTTAGAGAAGCTTCTCTTTTCAGATGGCGATGACCACTGGGATGACCCAAAAGGCAACATAGTGCTGAGAAGAAGGGATGGAGGAGTGCCCAGCACTGAAACACCTCTGTCACACCCTCCAAGGCTCAGGGACCATTTGCGGAAGAGGGGGCGGATAGAATGGAAGAGCCAAAGGAAGGGTAAGACTCCTTACAATGCAACTGTCCAGACAGAAATTGGCCTTGATATCCATGACCTTGCAGTGCCTAGCAATACCTTCTCAAGACCCTCAAAATAGAAGAAAAAGATGATGACATCAAATTAAAAGAGAGACTAATGGAGGAAGAGGATATGATGGAGATTGGAGTTCTAAAGGGGAAGGGGGAGGGGAGGGAAATATCATGCATTTTTTTGTATGTAAGTATAGAAGTTGTCAATAAAAAAAAATAAATTAATTAGGGCTGGAGAGATGGCTTAGCGGCTAAGGCGCCTGCCTGCTAAGCCTAAGAATGCTGGTTCCAATCTCCAGGTCCCACGTTTAGCCAGATGCAAAGTGAGGCAAGGGTGCAATGCCTCACTTGCCCACCAGGGGCGCACGCATCTGGATTTTGTTCACAGCAGCTGAGAGACTGCTGGTGCGCCCATTTCTGTCTCCCTCTGTCTCTCTCACTCCAAAAATAAATAAAAATAATAAAAATAAATTTAAAAAATAAATTAATTAAAAAATTTTTTTACTTTATTTAGTTATTTAAGGTGGGGGGAGAGATAGAAAGAATGGGGATGCCAGAACCTCCAGCCATTGCAAAGGAACTCCAGACACATGTGCCATATTGTGCACATGGCTTATGTGGGAACTGGGGAATCCAACCTGGGTCCTTTGGCTTTGCTGGCAAGCATCTTAACTGCTAAGCCATCTTGCTAGACCCCTAACAAAACAAGTAAGGGCTGGGCTTGGTGGCACACACCTTTAGTCCCAGTACTCGGGAGGTAGAGATAGGGGGATCATCATGAGTTTGAGGCCACCCTGAGACAACATAGTGAAATCCAGGTCAGCCTGAGCTAGAGTGAGACCTTACCTTGAAAAACCAATAATAATAATAATAATAATAATAATAATAATAATAATAAAATCAAAAATAAATAAGGGCTGGAGAGATGGCCCAGAGGTTAAGGCACTTGCCTGCAAAGCCTAACGACCTGGGTTTGATTCCTTAGAACCCATGTAAAACCAGATGCACAAAGTGCTACACACATCTAGAGTTTGTTTGCAGAGGCTAGGTGCCCTGGCACACTCATTCTCTCTTGCAAATAAATAAATAAAAATATATTTAATTAATTTATTTGAGAGAAAGAAACAGATAGAGAATGGGCATTCCAGGGCTTTAAGCTGCTGCAAATGAAGTCCAGACGCATGAGCCACCTTGTGCATCTGACTTGTGTGGGTCCTGGGGAACTGAACCTGGATCCTTTGCAGGCAAGTGTCATAACTGCTAATCCATTCCTCCAACCCCTACAAAAAAATTTTTTTGTAGAGAGACACAGAGAGAGACAGAAAGGGAGAGGAAGACAGATAGAGATGGGTGCGCCAGCAGCCTCTCAGCTGCTGTGAACAAAATCCAGATGCATGCGGCCCCTTATGGTCAAGTGCGGCATTGCACCTTTGCGTCACTTTGCGTCAGGCTAAACGTGGGACCTGGAGATTGGAACCAGTGTTCTTAGGCTTAGGAGGCAGGCGCCTTAACCGCTAAGCCATCTCTCCAGCCCCCTAAAATATTTTTAAAAAATAAATAAAACCAAGATGTGAAGAGAGACAAAAGCAAAAACTAGCTAAATAACATTCAGACATGCAGTGTTGTGTAAATAAACTGAACTGACAAGGGAAGACTTCCGGGAAGGTCAGAGGCCAACCGCAGTATCAGTCCTTGCTTTCCATTTTGTTAGAGGTCAGGTCTCTAGTTTGCTGTTGTGTATGCCAGATCCATCAGCCCACGATCTTGTGGGGAGTTCTCTTGTCTCATTGTAGGTGCACTGGGCCTACAGATGTGTACCACTGCATTCACCTTTATGTGGGTTCTGGGGATCCAAACTTGGGTCCTTGCTTGCATGGCAAGTGTCTGATAATTTTTTTTTGGGGGGGGGCGGGTTTCGAGGTAGGGTCTCACTCTAGCTCAGGCTGACCTGGAATTCACTCTGTATTCTCAGGGTAGTCTTGAACCCATGGCAATCCTCCTACCTCTGGGATTAAAGGTGTGCCCCACTTCTGATAAGTATTTTAATGTAAATGACTTTTCCTTTCCTCTTTTACCCCACCCCCATGCATGCTAGCTAGGTAACTATTACTGACTACATCTGAAGTGATTGTTTTTGGACAAGAGAATATTTTAATCTGTGAATATTTAGAGATAAGCTTTCAGAGATACTATCTTATCTTTTCATAATCCTACCCTAGTAAAATGGGGGCTATTAGTAGGAATGTCAGGCTATGTAAGTTGCAAAATGGATATAAGAATATCACCAATAAGCTGGACTCCATAAAACTCTGTCTAGGATTTTATTAGACTGCTTTCCCCCCCCAATATACCTATATTGGAAGATTGAGACAAAAAGGCACAAACTCACATTAAATAAACAAGGTGATCTAATCAGTCCCATAAAGTGTAGTTTGTAAAAGAAGTAGCACTAGGAGCCAACCAAAATCATTCAGGGAGTCCTGGCAGGGACTGTAAAAACAATTTGGGAAGATATACATGTGCCCACAAGACTGACCTGTCCCTCCCCAACCTCTTTCCATAAAGGCCAGAGCTCAGCAGCCTCATGCAGAGGCATGGCTACTTTCAGTTGTGACTGAGACCCTGGAAATTTAATGGGGGCAAGGGGCATGACACACTCTTAGGTTTCGCCAGAGCTGAGCCTTTGTACATAAGCCCCTCTGAGTGGCAAGTCAGCTTAGGGGTGGCTAAGGAGGCAAGGGGTTACTTAAAAGAAGCCAATAGTATTGCCCAGCAGCAACACCATTCATGGGGACGGGAGAGACCAGAGATATTATCACTCCTTTATGTCTGCTTATATGCAGGAGCCCCAGAACCAGGCTGATCTCAGGGAATTGTAGCTCAGCTCATTTGGATACATTCAAATGTAGGCAACAGGAAGCAGGAGCCAGAGCAAAGGCAGATAAAAAGTGAGCCCCGACGAGCTGACGTGATATGTGTGAATCTCAAAGTACTGAAGGAAGGAAACGAACATCTTCTGACCCTCACACTACATAAACAACTGTCTGCTTAAGGTATCATTTTTTCCCAAGACAACTCACATCTGGACTTCACCTAGTTGATGAATTAAGAAGGAAAAACTTTAAGCACAAATATAATTGATAGGTAATACAGAGCTTACAGGAAAACATTTACATTTTTCTCCAGTAGGAATGCCTCTTCCCCAACTTTCCCAGTCGAATACATGCCACCAGCAGTTGAGATGCTAATCACAAACCAAAATGCCCCAATCCATTACGAAAGACCCACAAGATGAGGAAATTAATACAGAGGAAGGTTTCTGTAATAGGACATCTCCTTATCCCAAAGGGACCTCAGTGAAGGTCAGAACTGATCATGCTGAGGGATCCAAATCTGTCCACACTTGCTCCAGGATGATCAGAGGGAAGCATCCAATGAGGATGTCACAGGTGCAGCCTTTTGAGACAGTCCCTTATTGCACTTAGAAATGAATAAGGCAAACAAACTGACAGAAGCATAAGGATAAATTATCCCATCCCACTTCTCACTCCCCAGCAGAGATTTGGTCTAACAGAGGTACCCAGGCTAGTATGGGTTTGGATCCCTGGATACTCAGGCCAACTGACTTCACATGGCTTGGGAAATGTCTGGTGACACCACTGCTGTCTCACTGTCTGTTTCCCACCAGGAAGGTATGCTTGGGTTCTGCCCAGCTGGAGAAACTTGGAAGCACCACAACTTCTCCTCCCCTGGACTCTGGGCTTCTTCCCTAGCCTACTGTGTTAGAGTCCCAGGCTACAGTCAGTGCTTGCTTTTGATTGTCCAGGACAGAACTCAGCACAGGGGCAGGACAAGCTGAGTTCTTGATCTACAAACTGCTTTCCAGCAATTGGAGACAAGAGGGTACATGTTCTGCTAAAAAAAAAAAAAAAAAGCTTTTTGCATGCTCATTTTTGGGCAGCATGAAAGATCAAGACTCTTATATCCTACCCAGCCTCAAGGATAGAGGCCCAGGATCTAAGAAAGCACACAGAAAAGAGGATTATTGCTGAGTGGCAGCACCAGCCCAAAAGGGAAGAGGAGCAAGGACACATAGAGCTCCTCAGGCATCGGACAGATCAGTGTCTGGGGCAGACTCAATTCTAGGGGCCACACTGGACATTTGCCTCCGGGTAGGGAGCAACTGGGGTTTTCTGTAGGCTCTGCAGAGAAATTCAGATAGAGTGGGCAACAGGAGGGCTAAGAAGCCAGGGTTGTTCCTAAGAATACATAACCAGAGATGCAGTGATTGGGGTAGAAGTTCTTCAACATTGGCTAAATTTCCTTAGAGCCTGACCAGGCCTTGGGCCAAAGCAGCTCCTCATTGCTTAGAGCACTCTAACAACAGGCTACATGTTGCAGAGGTCAGAGTTATGAAGCCACATTCCTATGGTGCATAACTGGGTTGAATAGGTCTCTGTACTTCTCTATACTCATCCTCTCTCCCCATGTGAGTGAACACTCAAAATTCCCAAAGATTTGCCCAGGAAGTAAAATACCTCAGTTTAGCCCAAGGCAAAAACAAATGAACTTAAATCGCAGCATCACAAAAGGCAGCTATAATTTGAAAGACTTAAAATGTCACTTGGAAATGAAGGTTGAGGGAACACACAAAAATGGGTCATAACACAATAGAGAGAGAGAGAGAGAGAGAGGAGCTGTAAATACAGCAACCTACGTCATTTATCTCAGAGGAGCAGGCTCCCGCACACGCAGCTTTGTAATACCAGACGGTCTATTTGTTCACAATATTAAAGGGCATCTAGAATTAGCTACAGTAAGGGATTGAAAGTTGCCTGAAGAATGGGCACAGAAAGGCTGCGTCCGAAGATGGCCTGCCACTCATCAGAAGGGTGGAGCTGCTGGGCCTTCCTGTTGACCACTGTCTTGCAAAACTAGAAGAGAAATACAATTATTAAGGAAATAACAAGGGAAAACAAGCACAATATAAATCATCTTGACTGGAGGAATTTCCAAAAAAAGGAAGGATGCCAGTTAATGGAGAAGGCCTTGCAGGAAGGAGGCGTTTAGATCCCCACAGTGACTATGAAACTGGCATCCACTTAATTCTCCCTTTCTATGTCTCAGAAACTGGTGAAGATGAAGATCAGTGATCAAGTGCTTGCCTAGCATGCACAAGCATGCATTTAATCCCTAGCACAGACAGAAGAAGGGAACATGAGGCAGCCAGGAGAGCACAGATATGTGTGTTACTGCTGGGGAGGCTCTACGTCTCCTTACGTTCTAGGTGCTAGAGGACACTCAGCTTTTTTTTTTCTTGCTTTTTTTTTTTTTTCCAGTTAGGGTCTTGCTCTAGCCAGGCTGACCTGAAATTCACTATGTAGTCTCAGGGTGGCCTTGAAATCACAGCAATCCTCCTACCTCTGCCTCCTAAGTGCTGGGATTAAAGGCATACGCCACCACGCCTGGCTGACACTCAGCTTTTTAAAAAAATATTTATTTATTTATTATTATTATTTTATTTATGAGAGACAGAAAGAGAGAATGGGCATGCCAGGGCCTCTAGCCACTGCAAATGAACTCTGAACTCATGCACTACCTTGTGCATCCAGCTTTATGTGGGTCCTAGGGAATCGAACCTGGGCCCTTTTTAGCTTTGCGGGCAAGCATCTTAACCACTAAGCCATCTCTCCAGCCCATCAGCATTCTATATGATCAAATAATTTTCCCTCAGAGTCTAAATGAAGTGTTTCATTACATGACCAGAACTGCTCTTGAGCTGCTGGCATAAGTGTTGAAGTGTGCAGGACTCTGAGGATGAACCAACACTGGGAGCTGACAGAAGGGCGGGCCTTGAGGAAGAGTGATAATGTAAAATAAGAGCCTGTCGTAGCCTATGACCTGGAAGATGCTACCTCAGTTGAGGACAGCAACTTCTTCTGGCATCAGAGGGTGTAAAAGAAGGAATAGAGTACCAGACCCAATAATGAATGCCAAGAAAAGCTATCTGGCCAGTGAGTTTTCCAAGGAAGGCTAGGATTAGGGAGCTCTAGGAGCACTTCTGGCATGAATAGTACAGGAAGTGCTCTAGCATGCCAGCTTCAACTTAAGATGGCTCAAGTTACATGAGGAGTGATTAATGGCAGTGAATTTTGCTGCCACTGCATTCTACACTCCTCACCACCCTGTCCATGTGGATATGGGGTGGTTCTTTATAAAACATGCCTTCAATGTCCTAATAGCCACAATCCCTTTCAGTGGAAGCCCAAGAATCATTGTTTAGCAAAGCAGTCACCATCCTTACTAGAGTTAAGATGAGGAATAAAGTAGGTTTTCTGATCAACAGTGAGTTTCTGAGACATTGAGAACCCAAGCTGATTTTAGCATCTATGCATGCCCAGTAAGAATGAAATTCAGGGCTGGAGAGATGGCTTAGCGGTTAAGGTGCCTGCCTGCTAAGCCTAAGAACCCAGTTCCAATCTCCAGGTCCCACGTTTAGCCAGATGCAAAGTGACGCAAGGGCACAATACCGCACTTGCCCACAAGGGGGCGCAAGCATCTGGATTTTGTTCTCAGCACCTGAGAGACTGCTGGTGCGCCCATCTCTATCTGGTCTCCCTCTCCCTCTCTGTCTGTCTCTCTCTGTGTCTCTCTCCAAAAATAAATAAAATAATAAATAAATAAATAAATAAAATGAAATTCAGTACATACAGTGCAGAAGGGGAGGGGTGGCTTTAATCATCTGCTGTCATTCCTTTCACTGGGTCCTTTTGTCTCATCTGAAACAGAAAAAGCAGAAAAATTTGAAAGCTCTTGCTGATGATGGAACTCCACCAGAAATATCCCCTGCCAGAAGATAGGGTAGAGTGTATGTATATGTGTGTGTGTGTGTGTGTGTGTGTGTGTATACAAAGCAAAAATGAAGAATAGAAGTTTGCATATGTTATCTCAAGGCATACTATTTATAGTTCAGTTACTGGTCCTACCATCAACTTAGTAATTGCTAATGCAAAAGCAGAACCTGCTTTCTCACTGCTTGTATTAAGATGCAACTTCCTATCAGGGAATACAACAGTTTCCCCTGCTGTCAGACACAAGGGGTGCCACTGGAATAATTCATTGTTTTGTTGTTTTAGTCTTAGAGCCTTATGTCCTAAGACTGGTTATTTCCTGTCTCCTGGGGCATGTATGACATGAGAGACTGTTTATGTTTTTTTTTTTTTCTTTTTCTCTAGACAGGGTTTCACTATAGCCTATGCTGGCCTTAACCTCATGGCATTTCTTGCCTCAGCTTCCCAGTGCTGAGATTACAGGCCTATAGTTCTATACTTGACTGTAACATAGAGTTCTCTGACTGTGGTGTTCCTCAGATCCAGTCAATGTAAGTTTTACATATAAAGAACACAAGGGCCAGACGTGATAGCACACGCCTTCAATCCTAGCACTTGGGAGGCCAAGGTAGAAGGATTGCTGTGAGTTTGAGGCCACCCTGAGACTACATAACAAATTCCAGGTCAGCCTGAGCTAAAGTGAGACCCTGGGAGTGGGGGGGAAGAACACAAAATTGGGAGCTATGGAGGTGGCTCCACAGTTAAAGGTGCTGATTTGCAAAGCCTGCTAACCCAGGTTCAGTTCTCCAGCATTCACATAAAGCCAGATGCACTGTGACCCATGCATCTGTGATTTGAACCTTATCTCAAAAAATGAGGTAAGGAGCCAGGCATGGTGGCGCATGCTTTAATCCCAGCACTTGGGAGGCAGAGGTAGGAGGATCGCCATGAGTTTGAAGCCACCCTGGGACTACATAGTTAATTCCAGGTTAGCCTGGATCAGAGTGAGACCCTACCTCGAAAAAAAAAAAAAAAAAAAAAAAAAAAAAAAAAGAGGTAAGGAGCCGGGCATGGTGGTGCACATACACCTTTAATCCCAGCACTGGGGAGGTAGAGGTAGGATCATCACGAGTTTGAGGCCACCCTGAGACTACATAGCAAATTCCAGGTCAGCCTGAGCTAGAGTGAGACCCTACCTCGAAAAACCAAAAAAAAAAAAAAAGAGCTAAGGGTGGGAGAGCTGGCTTAGGAGTTAAGGCATTTGCCTGCTAAGCCTAAGGACCCAGGTTCAATTCCCCAGTATCTACTTAAGCCAGATGTACATGGTGGTGCATGCTTCTGGAGTTTGTTAGCAGTGGCTAGAGGCCCTGGTGTACCCATTCTCTCCCTTTGCATCTGCTTCTTTCTCTCTCTCTCTTTCAAATAAAATAAATTAATTAGTTAATTAACAAAATAAAATATGTTTTTTAAAAAAGAGAAAAAATAAGGTGAAAAGCTGACACCATTAATGCAATATTTGGGAGGCTAGGGTAGAAAAATTACTCTGGGTTTGAGGCCAGCCCAGTCTACAAAGTGAGTTTCAGGTCAGCTTAGGCTAGAGTGAGACCCTGCCTCAAAAAAACAAAACCAACTGGGCATGGTGGCGCATGCCTTTAATCCCAGTACTTGGGAGGCAGAGGTGGGGGATCACCATGAGTTCAAGGCCACCCTAAGACTACATAGTGAATTCCAGGTCAGCCTGGGCCAGAGTGAGACCCTACCTCGAAAAACAAAACAAAACAAAACAAAACAAAAAACAAAACAAAACAAAAAAAACCCAAAACCAGCAACAATAATAAATCCAAATCCAGGCTGGAGAGATGGTTTAGCAGTTAAGCGCTTGCCTGTGAAGCCTGAGGACCCTGGTTTGAGGCTCAATTCCCCAGAACCAGATGCGTAAGCCAGATGCACAAGGTGGTTCATGCATCCGGAGTTCGTTTGCAATGGCTGGAGACCCTGATATGCCAATTCTCTCTCTGTCTGCCACTCTCAAATAAATAAATAAAAATAAACAAAAATTTAAAAAAATCCAAATCCCAAACAATTTTTTATTGTTTTTATTTATTTATTTATTTATTTATTAGGGACAGAGGGAGAGAGGGAGAGGAGAGAAAGAGAGAGAACGGGTGCCTCAGGGCCTCTAGCCACTGCAAAAGAACTCCAGATGCATGCGCCACAATGTGCCTCTGGCTTATGTGGGACCTGTAGAATTGAATCTGGGTCCATAGGCTTCATAGGCATGCACCTTAACTGCTAAGCCATCTCTCCAGCCTCAATTTTATTTATTTTATTTTTCAAGGTAGGGTCTTGTTCTAGCCCAAGCTGACCTGGAATTCACTATGTAGACTTATGATGGCCTTAAACTCATGAGGATCCTCTTATCTCTGCCTCCCAAAAGCTGGGATTAAAGGTATGCTAACATGCCCAGCTTCTTTTGTTTTTCAAGGTAGGGTCTCACTCTAGCCAGACTGACCTGGAATTTACTATGTAGTCTCAGGATGGCCTTGAACTCATGGTGATTCTCCTACCTCTGCCACCCGAGTGCTGGGACTAAAGGTGTGCGCCACCACGCCAAGTTTTTTTTTTTTTTTTTTTTTTTTTGAGGCAGGGTCTCACTCTAGTCCCAAGCTGACCTGGAACTCCCTCTGTAGTCCTAGGCTGGCCTCAAACTCACAGCAATCTAGCAATCTTCCTACCTCTGCCTCCCAAGTGCTGAGATTAAAGGTACGTGTGCCACCACACTCAGCCAGTGAAATGTGTGTGTGTATTTTTAATTTATTTGAGAAACAGATAGAAAGAAGCAGACAGAGAAAGAGAGAGAGAATACTGGCACACCAGGGTCTCCTGACACTGCAAACAAACTCTAGACACATGTGCCAATTTGTGCATCGGGTCTTACATGGGTACCAGGAAATCACTGAGCCATCTCTCCAAGCCAGTAAGAATTATTTTTATTATTGCTCTACCCAGGAGATAGTGCATTCCCCATGACAGAGAAGAGCAAACACAGGCTAGTGGGGAAGCTGCAGAAGGGACTCAAGCACTAGATATATAATTGGACTAAAAGATTTCTAAGGTACCTGCTTCCACTTTTGAAGTTATGAGAGGACAAAAACAAGGGAAAGTAGAAGAGAGGAGGGGAACAAAGACTGCTCTCTACAAGCACATATTTCCTGACATTTTTCTTTTTGGGGCAAATAACTAATCTCTTGATCCTTTGTTTCTCAAATCTTTGAGTCTCACCCAAGAACAATGAGTCCACCCCCCACAGAGCCTAGACTTATAGCAATGGTGACTGTGTCCTTGTAGTGACCCCTAAAAGGTGTAAAACAGTCTACCTGCACTAGATTTATGCATTGGTTTAAAGAATAACAGTTATGGAAGAGAACAAGAACAAAGTGTGGGGCTGAGGAGATGGCTCAGTGCTGTAAGGTAAATGTCTCCATAGCCACATAAAATGCTAGGTGTGGTGGTGTATACCCACAACCCTAGCATTAGGAAGATAGACATGAATCCCAGGGCTCACTGGCTAGTTAGTCTGGCTAAACTGTTGAGCTCTAGATTGAGCAAGAGACCCTGTCTCTTGGGCTGGAGAGATGGCTTGGCCATTAATGTACTTGCCTGTGAACCCTAAGAACATAGGTTTGAACCCCCAGTACCCATGTAAACCATATGCACATAATGGCACATGCATCTGGAGTTCGTTTGCAGTGGCAAGAGGCCATGCTGCACCCATTCTCTCTAATAAATAAATAATAAATAATAACTTAAAAAAAAGAGAGACCCTGTCTTGAAATAGAAGACAGATGGGGCTGGAGAGATGGCTCAGTAGTTAAGGGACTTGCTTCCAAAGCCTAATGGCCTGGGTTCTATTCCCCAGTACCCATGTAAAGCCAGATGCACAAAGAGGTGCATGCACACAAAGAGGTGCATGCATCTGGAATTTGTTTGCAGTGGCAAGAGGCCATGCTGCACCCATTCCCTGTCTCTCTCTCATTCTGCTTACAAGTAAAAACATTTCTTGGGCTGGAGAGATGGCTCAGTGGTTAAGATGATTGCTTACAAAGCCTAAGGATCTGGGGTTCAATTCCTCAGTACCCAGGTAAAGCCAGAGGTGCATGCACACAAAGTGGTGCATGCATATGGAGTTTTTTTTTGTTGTTTGTTTGTTTTTTGGTTTTTCGAGGTAGGGTCTCACTCTGGTCCAGGCCGACCTGGAATTAACTATGTAGTCTCAGGGTGGCCTCGAACTCTTGGTGATCCCCTACCTCTGCCTCCCGAGTGCTGGGATTAAAGGCGTGAGCCACCACGCCTGGCTGCATATGGAGTTTTTTTTTGCAGTGGCAAGAGGCCATGCTGCACCCATTCCCTTTCTGTCTCTCTCTCATTCTGCTTACAAGTAAAAACATTTCTTGGGCTGGAGAGATGGCTCAGTGGTTAAGACGCTTGCTTACAAAGCCTAAGGATCTGGGTTCAATTCCTCAGTACCCAGGTAAAGCCACAAGCACAAGGAGTCACATGTGTCTGGAGTTCGTATGCAGTGGCTAGAGACCCTGGTATGCCCATTCTCTCTCTATCTGCCTCTTTGTCTCTCTCTCTCTCTTTCTCTCAAACAAATATATAAAATATTTTTAAAACTTCCTACTTCTGAGGACTATGAGATCTGAAGAAGCAGATACAATAGATCCTCTGCAGAGTCCTTCCAGCCTGAGAACTTGAGTACTGCTGCTTTCTTTGCTGCTGGGGATTGAACCAAGGACCTCACTCACAAATGCTAATAGGTTTAAATTCTACCCACAGAGCACATGGAAGGAGGTGACTGCTGCCATGAAACTCAATCTCTTCATACTGGCCTTTGTCAGACAGGGGGTGGCTGTGTTCCCTATTAAGCCTGTATTGCTCCATTTGGTAACTTTTTTTTTTAAAAAAAAAAAAAAAGATTTTATTTTTATTTATTTATTTATTAGAGACAGAGAGTGGGAGGAGAGAAAGAGTGAGAATGGGCACGCCAGGGCCTCCAGCCACTGCAAATGAACTCCAGATGCATGTGCCACCTTCTGCATCTGACTTACGTGGGTACTGGGGAATTGAGCCTCAAACCGGGGTCCTTAGGCTTCACAGGCAAGTGCTTAATTGCTAAACCATCTCTCCAGCCCCTTGCTTATTTATTTTTAAATATTTTTATTTACAAGCAGTGATTTCTTGCCACTGAAAATGAATGCAAGACCCTTTATCACTTTTTGCATCTAGCTTATGTGGATAACTAAGGAATTGAGGCCAGGCTGGCAGGCTTTGCAAAAGGCTTTAGCTGCTGAACCATCTTCCCAGATCTTTCTCCCCCTACTCCCCATGCCCCCAAATAGGATCTCACTCTGGCCCAGGCTGACCTGGAATTCACTATGTAGTCTCAGGCTGGCCTTGAACTCACAGTGATCCTCCTACCTCTGCCTCCCATGCTGGGATTAAAGGTGTTTGCCACCACGCCCAGCCCAGCTCTTCCTTTTTTTAAAAAATTTTTATTTATTTGCAAGCAGAGAGAGGGGGACAGAGGGAAGAGACAGAGAGAGAGAATGGGCGTGTCAGGGCCTCCAGCCCCTGCAAATGAACTCCGGACACTTGTGCCCCCTTGTGCATCTGGCTTACGTAGGTACTGGGGAACTGAACTGGGATCCTTTGGCTTCGCAGGCAAGCGCCTTAACCACTAAGCCATCTCTCCAGCCCCTATTTCCTTTTTTTTTTTTTTTTTTTTGGTTTTTCAAGGTAGGGTCTCACTGGCCCAGGCTGACCTGGAATTAACTATATAGTCTCAGAGTGGCCTTGAACTCACAGCGATCCTCCTACCTCCCGAGTGCTGGGATTAAAGGCGTGCGCTACCACGCCTGCTCCCTCTTTCCTTTTTTTCTTTTCTTTTCATCAGGACTAAAAGTCTCAAACCTCTCTCTTGCATGTACACACGTGTGCACACATGTATGGGTGTGCCAGGGCCTCTTAAAACCAAACACTTGAGCACTTTTTGCATCTGACTTACATGCAACCAAGCGCCTTTGAATTGTCGAGCCATCTTCCCAGCCCCTCAACCCTCTCTCTTATACAGAGCCCTGGATATTCAGGTCTACCATTTCCTGAGCATTTCTGCAAAAGAATTCAGTACAGTGCTCCAAATCCTGCTACTTGGCTGTTCAGTGTATCTGAATAAATAATCCAAACAACCCCCTTCAGCAGGAATAATTCAGCACACCAATTACAAGTGAGTCAGCCCAGGAAGAGTGGCATCCTGAATGGTAAAAACAGTTCCCTGGGGCTCTAGAGGAAGGAAGAACTTCTGGGCCCAGGTGCCACCCTAGACCAGTACATACCATCTGTATGTAGAAATACCTAGGCCAGGCCCTCATCTAACTTTGCAAAAAAGTTGGGACACTAAGGGACCAAGCCAACCCCAGCTAGGGCAACGATGGACAAACATATGACAGCTTTTTTGTGTTTTTTTTTTTTTTTGGTTTTTGGTTTTTTTTTTTTTTTTTTTTTTTTTTTTTTTTGAGGTAGGGTCTCACGCCAGCTCAGGCTCATCATGTAGTCTCAGGGTGGCCTTGAACTCAAGGCAATCCTCCTACCTCTGCCTCTTCAGTGCTGAGATTAAAGGCGTGTGTCACCATGCCCGGCTGGAAATGGCAGTTCTTAAGAAAAAGAATTTCCCCCCAAGAGGGAAGGAGAACCCCAAATAGCATGCAGAAGCAGAGTAAGGGTTGTGATTAAGACCTGTGACCCTAAAAAACTTTTTTAAAAAGCTAGACGTGGAGGCACAACCCTTTAATCTCAGCACTGAAGAGGCAGAGGTAGCCCAAGACTACATAGTGAATTCCAGGTCAGCCTGGGCTATGGAGAAACCCTATCTAAAAATAAATAAATAAGAGCTGTGGCCCTGAGCCAGACATCACTGGGCTCTTACTCTGTTACCTACAGACCCTGACACCACAGAACTGAGCTCTCAGAGCCTCCTCTACCACAGCTGGGAGTGCTTTCTCATAAGAAAAGTAATGACTGTGTTTGGACAGTTTGTGTTAAAGCCCCTAGAACAGTGCCAACCATGTGAGGAGTGCCTGACAGTTATTCACTGATCACCACCTCCAAGTGGGTCTATCTGGGAAGCCTCCTTAAATAAGGCAGGAATGCTGGGTCTTCAGACTCCCAGGGAGGGAGCTCCCTCCTGGGATCCATGCCAAGGCCAAAAATAAAACAACTAAATAAAAATTTAAAAAATCCTCCTACCTCTAAAAATAGCTCAAAACAACTATATACAAAAGCCATCTTTTACATGTGCTGTGGCTGTCCTCTGTGGGTAATGTGCATGGTGTTGATGAATTAACCAGCTTGCATCCCTGCCAGGCTCACCTCAACTTCCACAGCCCAGCACGAGTGCCACCTGGTTCTGAAGAACATTGCAGCAGCTATATTACTACTCACTTGGCACTGGGCACCAATTGCCATATTTGTCTCTGTGGCTGTGCCAAGACTTCAGCTAGATTGCAAATTCAAGAGCGCAGGCTGGCCGGGCGTGGTGGTGCACACCTTTAATCCCAGCACTCGGGAGGCAGAGGTAGGAGGATTGCCTTGAGTTTAAGGCCACCCTGAGACTACATAGTGAATTCCAGGTCAGCCTGGGCTAGAGTGAGACTCTACCTCAAAAAACCAAAACAAAACAAATGGAAAAAAAAAGAGCACAGGGCTGGAGAGATGGCTTAGTGGTTAAACACTTGCCTTTGAAGCCTAAGGACCCTGGTTCAAGGCTCAATTCCCCAGTACCCACATAAGCCAAATGCACAAGGTGACACATGCATCTGGAGTTCGTTTGCAGTGGCTGGAGGCCCCGGTGTACCCATTCTCTCTCTGTCTCTCTCTCTGCCTCTTTCTCTGTCTGTCACTTTCAAATAAATAAATAAAAATAAACAACAAAAAAAAATAAAAAAAAAAAAAAAGAGCACCACAGCATGGTGGTTCTGCTATCAGAGGTATGTCCCAGCACACGTCCTTAATATTCAAATATTTATCTAATGAGAGCTGCAGAGCCTCCTGGCACCCATCCTACTTACCTCATCCAGCTGTCTCTTTGTCTCTTCTTCCATCCTCCGAATGTCATCCATAGTCAGGTCCACCCACTTATCAAGCCAGCAGAACAGCTGCCTGTGGAAGTTTGTAAACAGACGCTTCTCTTGCTATAAAAGGAGGGAAGGAAGTCAGAACCCAGAAGGGGAAGGCCATGCTACAGTCCTCCTCTGCACGGTCTCCACTAATACTCACTTTCCTGGAGCAGTGGGGAGGAGTGATGCTTGGCTGGCTTATTTGGATCAACCACAGGTCAGTGACTTTTGACGTCAAATGTCTGACAGGTAGGTGAGTCTTCCAGTAAGGACGGGTGTGTTCCTCACAGGTAGACCCTTTGCACCAAATACTACCAAGACAGGCAGCCCATGAGATCCAAACCAAGCCAAGGCCCCCAAATAATCACATTTTTTCCAGGCTTTGGTGCCTAATACTACATTATAACTAGACAGCAGCTATACAATGGGGCCCAAAAGTGTGACTCTGGCACATCAGAAAATGAAAAGGCTCTAAGACTCCATAGATATGCCCAGTTCAGTAATTCTGGGCACTGGAGGGTATGGTGCACAGTGCCTGTTGCCTTTTAGCTTCAGGAATAGGAAAACTGAGTTTTATTTGTTTTTAATCACAGCAAGTATCTTCTTGTTTCCTGCTTTCACCTCCATTTCCCTTTCTGACACACATAACGTCCTCAGATGGACAGCATTAAACTGTTAAGACAGTTATGTGCCAGGGAAAGGGGGATGTCTAGCTAAGTAAACAGAATATTCCAACGCTGGCACCTATAGGACACAGTCACACAATTGTATGACTGTGACCCTTCACCCCAACACATACAAACGCACGCACACACATGCAAGGCCTCATCCTGCTCACTTACCTTATGTATAAAGTTTTCCACTTTGTTCTGCAGGCCCCACCACTTGAACTTGACAGTAACCAGTTTGTATGCACACATATATGGGCAGTCTTTCTGATTTACAAGTTCTTGCTGCATTAGAAACATACCCAGAGGCAGGGTGGTAACTAAGAGGAAAGATCTCAGGCCTCCCTTAGCCTAGACCCAGCCATTCCATCTGTGGGGAGAGGCCCACCCACACCATGTCCAGCCCCCTGTTGGTAAGGGTGTGAACTGCACCTTCCAGTTTGAGCCCAATGGTCCTCTGCCTGTTTTGATAGATTTAAATTTTGCTGGGTCTTCCTCTGCCTTGTAATCCTGAGAATAGTGAAATTTGGGTTGGAGAGGGGAAAGGAGAGGTTGTAAGAGAGAGGGAATGGGGGAAAGCAGATTTTTCATCAGCAAACACTTCATTCACTGCAAATATGGGAAAATGTTATAAGCAAGATGTACAACTGTTTACCCTTGCCCAGGAGAGCTTTATGTGATTTCCTGTGCCAGGGTTTGTTTTCAATTTTGCCAGTAGGAAAGTGTCACCAGATTGTCTTAGCAGGCACATATTTCCAATGTTTAAGACACATTTTTCAACTTGGGCAAGCATCCAAATTGCCAGGGAAGACTTTCAAAATACAGGTATTTGGACCATCCTACCTAAAAGCCAGTGACTAAGAATATTTTCAGGTGAGAACAACATAAATCATTCTTTTTTGGTGTTTTGTTTCTTTTTAAAAAAATATTTATATATTTATTTATTTATTTATTTGAGAGAGAAAGAGGCAGAGAGAGAGAGAGAGAAAGAGAGAGAATGAGCACACCAGGGCCTCCAGCCACTGCAAACGAACTCCGGATGCATGCACCCCCTTGTGCATCTGGCTTATGTGGATCCTAGAGAATCGAACAGGGATCCTTTGGCTTTGCAGGTAAACACCTTAAACTCTAAGCCATTTCTCCAGCTCTGTTTTGTTTCTTTTCAAGGTAGGGTCTTGCTCTAGCCCAGACTGACTTGTAACTCATTATGTAATCTCAGGCTGGCTTCAAACTCACAGCGATCCTTCTGCCTTCCAAGTGCAGGGATTAAAGGCATGAGCCCAGCTAAATGATTTTCTCTCTCTCTCTTTCTCTTATTTTTATTTATTTTTTTGTTTTTTCAAGGTAGGGTCTCCCTCTAGCTCAGGCTGACCTGGAATTCACTAGGAAGTCTCAGGATGGCCTTGAACTCATGGCTATCCTCTTACCTCTGCCTCCCAAGTGCTGGGATTAAAGGCATGCACCAATGGCCATGACCAGCCAATCATTCTTTTTTATTTTTTCACTTTGTCTTGTTCTGTTTGGTTGAGACAGGGTCTTGCTCTGTAGCCCAGACTGGCTTAGAACTTCTGTTGGTCCTCCTCCCTCAACCTTCTAAGCACTAGGATTACAGCATAAGCCACCACACTCTGGTGGTTGTTTGGTATGATGGTGCATGTCTGTAATCACCTGCAATTCCAGCCCTCGGGAGACTAGGGATAACAGAATCACCGTGAGTTCAAGGGCAGCCTGGGCTACAGAGTGAATTCCAGGGACCCCCATCTTAAACAAACACACAATAAAAATAAATAGCTGGTCATGATGGCACACACCTGTAATCCCAACACTCAAGAGGTAGAGGCAGGAGGATCAGGAGTTCAAGATCATCCTCAGCTACCTAGAAATTTCAAGGCCAGCCCAAGCTACATAAGACCCTGGCTCAAAAAAAATTAAATAAAGCCGGGCGTGGTGGCGCACGCCTTTAATCCCAGCACTCGGGAGGCAGAGGTAGGAGGACTGCTGAGAGTTCGAGGCCACCCTGAGACTACATAGTTAATTCCAGGTCAGCCTGAACCAGAGTGAGACCCTACCTTGCAAAACCAAAAAAAAAAAAAAAAAATAATAATCCCAGCATTTGGGAGGCAGAGATAGGAGGATCACTGCGAGTTCGAGGCCACCCTGAGACTACATAGTGAATTCCAGGTCAGCCTGGGCTACAGTGAGACCGCACCTCGGAAAACCAAAAAAAAAAACAAAAAAAAAAGCTGGGTATGGTGGCACACACCTTTAATCCCAGCACTTGGGAGGCAGAGGTAGGAGGATCACAGTGAGTTCAAGGCCACCCTGAGACTACATAGTGAATTCCAAGTCAACCTGGTCCAGAATGAGACCCTACCTTGAAAAACAACAACAACAAAATTTTAAATAAATAAACCTCTGTAGGTGATCCTAAAACACAGAAAGTGCCAACATCAACTGGTAATCATTCTTAAAATTTTCTAGTTTAATCTCCATTTTGTTTTAATAAAAAATCATTATTGCTGGTTATGGTGGTACATGCCTTTAGTCCCAGCACTTGGGAGGCAGAGTTAGCCAGCCAGAGATTACATAGTGAATTCCAGGTCAGCCTGTGCTAGAGCAAAGCCTTACCTCAAAACAACCCCAAAAGACAGACATAGTGTCAAACTCCTTCAATCCTAGTACTCAGGAGGCTGAGGGAGGAGAATCACTGTGAGTTCGAGGCCAGCCTGAGACTACATAGTGAATTCCAGGTCAGCCTGTGCTAGAGTGAGACCCTGACTGGGGGTATGGGGAGTGGGAGAAGAAAGAGCTGGGAAGATGGTTCAGCGGCCAAAGCCTTTTGCAAAGCCTGCCAGCCTGGGTTCAATTCCTTAGCTATCCACATAAACTAGATGCAAAAAGTGATAAAGGGTCTCACAATTTTAGTGACAGGAAGCTACTGCTTATAAATAGAGTCATACTTTTGAGCCTCGAAAAAAAATTATTATTGGAAATGTTCAATGTCTAGAACCTACCCTCTTGTGCACTATTGGTCAGTTTCATTTTAATGTTATTTACTTATTTATTTATTTATGAGAGTAAGAGAGAACAGAGAGAGAGAGAGAGAGAGAGAGAGAGAAATGGGCATGCCAGGGCCTCCAGCCACTGCAAACTAACTCCAGACGCATGCGCCACCTTGTGCATCTGGCTTATGTGGGTCCTGGGGAATTGAACTGAGGTCCTTTGGCTTTGCAGGCAAACACCTTAACCGCTAAGCCATCTCTCCAGCCTAGTTTCATTTTATCTATCTATCATTTGTTTATTTACTTATTTATTTACACACATGCACATACACCACACCACCTACACATGTTTTTCTAGGCAGGGTCTTACATATCACAGACTGACCTCAAACTGTCTATGTAGCTGAAGATGATTTTGAACTTCTGATCTTTCTGCCTTCACCTCCCAGGTGCTTGGATTACAGTGCACACTATCATGCCCACCTAGCTTGATTCATCTACTTTTAAATTTAAACTGTGTGTGTATATCTACATGAATATGTATGCTTATGTGTATGAGCATGTATGCCATAGCACACATGTGGAGATCTGAGGACAGCCCTTGGGGTGTTTGTCCTCTCCCTACACCCTGTGAGACAGGGTCTCCTTGTTACTTTGTTTTTACATCTTAGCATTGTGTACACCAGTCTAGCCCTGAGAGCTTCTGGATTCTCCTGGCTCTTAAATAAAAAAGTGAGGGCTGGAGAGATGGCTTTGCAGTTAAGGCACTTGCCTGCAAAGCCAAAGGATCCAGGTTTGATTCTCTAGGTCTCATGTAAGCCAGATGCACAAGGTGGTGCATGCATCTAGAGTTTGTTTGCAGTGGCTAGAGACCCTGGAGCACCCATTCTCTCTGTCTCTAATAAATAAATAAAATAAAAATAAATCTTAAAAAAAAAAAAAAAGAAAGTGAGTGAGTATGGGTGTGTCAAGGCCTCCTGCCACTGCAAACAGTAAAGTCAAAAGAGAACAAAGAATACACACCTAAACTTCCTTTTGAGTCCAGATAGGTAAAGTTCCCTGGGATCTTCTTTTTTTTGTTTTGTTTTTCGAGGTAGGGTATCACTCCAGCCTAGGCTGACCTGGAATTCACTATGTAATCTCAGGGTGGCCTTGAACTCATGGCAATCCTCCTACCTCTGCCTCCCAAGCGCTGGGATTAAAGGCATGCGCCACCACGCCTGGCTAAGTTCCCTGGTATCTTTAACCCCCTGAAGTTGCTTCTCCACCCCAAATCTTCAAGCAGTTCCTACCTTGCTAAGTACTTGGCTTCGATCTGCGATGTCTATATATATGACTTCCACATGCTTCCATGTCTCAGGCTCCAGTTTATGCACCTGTAGGAAAAAGGGGAACTACTTGTACACATGCAGTTTTTGTTAGCTAAATGGCATCCTTTACCCCAAAATGGACGCCTAAAAATACATCTTTATATAGCATAGATGTGATATTCCTACAGGTAAGGAATTATAAATGGGTTGAACATCCATAATCTGAAAATTCAAACTGCAAAATGCTCTAAAATCTGAAACTTAAAAAAATTTTTTTTATAATTTTTATTTATTTATTTGAAAGCAACAGACAGAGAGAGAAAGAGGCAGATAGAGAGAGAAAATGGGTGTGCCAGGGCCTCCAGCCACTGCAAATGAACTCCAGAATGCATGTGCCACTTTGTGCATCTGGCTTATGTAGGTCCTGGGGAATCAAGGCTTGAACCAGGGTCCTTAGGCTTCACAGGCAAGCACTTAACAGCTAAGCCATCTCTCCAGGTCAAAAATCTGAAACTTTTTGAGTCTACTAACATGATGCCACAATAGACAATTCTGTCTCTGAGCTAACCGGAGTGGGTCATGCCTATAAGCATTACAGAGGCTGAGGTAGGAGGATCCCTGTGAGCTTGAATGGCTGTGCCTCCAAAATAAAAAAGAATTTAACCAGGCGTGGTGGCGCCTTTAATCCCAACACTCAGGAGGCAGAGGTAGGAGGAGTGCCATGAGTTCAAGGCCACCCTGAGATTACAGAGTGAATTCCAGGTCAGCCTGGGCTAGAGTGAGACCCTACCTCAAAAATCAAAAACTAACAAACAAAAAGAAGAACTTATCTGGTCTCATGGGATAAGTGCCACTATGCTAAAAATACTACATAAATTTACTTCCAAGTTGTGCATATCGGTGTATACAAAACATGAAGGAATTGGGTTTATTCTTGGGTTCCTTCCCCATAACATCCAATTATTATTTGCATGTACTCATATGTGAACAATCCAAAGTCTCAAGTCTGAAACAGTTCTGGTCTCAAGCATTTCAGGTAAGGGCTACTGAACTGTATAATACTGGTACAAAATTATCCAAAAATACAATAAAACTGGATTTTAAGGTGGCATAAACTTGAGCATGACATGCTGAGATTGTTTTCAATCTAAGGTCCACTTCTGGGGCTGGAGAGATGGCTTAGCAGTTAAGGTGTTTGCCTGCAAAGCCAAAGGATCCCGGTTTGATTCTCCAGGACCCACGTAAGCCAGATGCACAAGGTAGCACATGCATCTGGAGTTTATTTGCAGCGGCTGGTCAACCCATTCTCCCTCTCTCTGCCCTTCTCTCTCTCTCAAATAAATAAATATTTTTTTTTTAAAAAAGGGTTCATTTCTGCAGGCTCCCTACAGTATCTCCACTGTTTCTATCGCCCAGCTTGGTGAAGACTACAACACTGCTGGGCATATTGCCTGCTCAGCCACGTAATACTTATGACACAAATTTAAAATGTACAAAGGGGGCTGGAGAAATGGCTTAGCAGTTAAGGCGCTTGCCTACAAAGCCTAAGGACCCAGATTTGATTCTCCAGTACTCACATAAGCCACTTGCTCTCTTTTTCAAATGAATAAATAAAAAGATAAAATAAAGCTGGTGCACGCCTTTAATCCCAACACTTGGGGGGGGGGAGTGGGGAGAGGTAGGAGGATTGCCAAAAAGTTTGAGGCCACCCTGAGACTACATAGTGAATTCCAAGTCAGCATGAGCTAGAGTAAGACTCTACCTCAAAAAAACCAAAACAAAACAAAAAAAAACCCAACATTGTAAGCAGAGAAAGAATGAGAATGGGCATGCCAGGGCCTTCTGCCATTGCAAATGAACTCCAAATGCATGCACCACTTTGTGTGTCTGGTTTTATGTGGGTACTGGGGAATCAAACCCAGGCCATCAGGTGTTTCAATCAAGCACCTTTAACCTCTGAGCCATCACTCCAGCCCCGTTTTTTTTGGTGGTTGTCATTTGTTTCTTTTTTTTTTTTTTTTTTTGCTTTTTCGAGGTAGGATCTTGCTCTACCCCAGGCTGACCTGGAACTCACTCTGTTGGCCTCAAACTCATGGCAATCCTCCTACCTCTGCCTTCAGAGTGCTGGGATTAAAGGCGTGCACTACCACACCTGGCCTATGTTTATTTATTTATTTATTTTGGTTTTTTCGAGGTAGGGTCTCGCTTTAGTCCAGGATGACCTGGAATTAACTATGTAGTCTCAGGGTGACCTCAAACTCACTGCTATCCTCCTACCTCTGCCTCCCGAGTGCTGGGATTAAAGGCGTGTGTCACCATGCCCGGCTCTTTCTTTTTTAACTCTCTAAAATTAATAGCGTGTGTGTGTGTGTGTGTGTGTGTGTGTGTATGCGCGCACGTGCACATTTGGAAGTAAGAGGACAATTTTCAGGTCAGTCCTCACAATCTACAGCTTTTCCATAGGTGCAATGGAATGAAAGAAGTCCACCACAGATTCCAGCTTTTAGGCTGGGTATAGGGATCTGAACTCAGGTACTCAGAGTTGCATGGCAAGAATTTATCTACCGAGATATTTCCTCACTCTTCTTCTCTTGAGACATGGTCCCACTCTGTAACCCACCTTGAACTTACGGCAATCCTCCTGCCTCAGTTGTATCAGATCTTAGTTTTATTTTTTGAAGCAGGGTCTCACTCTAGCTCAGGGTGACTTGGAACTCACTCTGTACCCCAGGCTGACTTAATTCATAGTAACCCTACTTCAGCCTCCCCAGTGATAGGATTAAAGGTGTGTACCACCACTCCCAGCTGTGTGTTTTTTTTACTATCAGCTCTTTTTATTTTTTTAATATTTTATTTTATTTTTATTTGAGAGAAAGAGGCAGAGAGAGAGAGAGAGAAAAAATGGGCATACCAAGGCTTCTAGCCACTGCAAACAAACTCCAAATGCATGTGCCACCTTATGCATCTGGCTTCATGTGGATGCTGGGGGATGGCATTTTGCAAATCAGTGACAGGGCAATCACATCCTGGGAGGACAGGACTGGGAAAAAGAGGACTGCATAGGACCCTACAGCAAGAGGGAAAAGCTACAGGGCAGATAGAGTCCCAGTATCTCACCTGCTGCCTAGAACCCCTGGGATTCCTGGGAAGTGCTACTTACATTCTCCTGGGTGCCGAGATCAGGTTTGTGCCAGGTTTCAATTTTAATCAGAAAGTCTTCTTTCATGTACTCATTCTGGAAGTGGGAGAAATAGCTTAGTCATCAGGCTCACAACGGAGAGTAACCCCTCCCACTACTGGGATCCCACAGTGCAGCAGCTAGGAGACTCCAGCCTGGCCTGATAGTAAAGCTCACTTGCCAGGGAGCCCACAGTACTCTAGGCCTGCTTTACCCCAGTAGAATCTTCTCTCCAGCCTGGAGGTTCTGTCTGTACCATCAACCTCATTTTACAGACAAAGAAAGTGAAGTTCAAGTGATTTTTCTGAAGCACAAAGATCATCTTGGAGTAAGGTCAAACACTGATCTTGTCAGACTTGAGAATCCTTATTTTGATCAGTCTTCCACAGTACTTATGCACAGGGTGCGGGAGGTTAACTAGTACTGTGGAACGAGCTCTCAAAGACTTCCTAGCCAGTGAAAGATATTCATAATTACTCTTTTACCTGCAACTATCTAACCTTTTGCTGAGGCCAACCTTCATGCTAATCACTGTTTCCCACCCTTGGTGCTTTAAAAAAATTGTAACCCACCCGCCTTTAATCCCAGCACTCGTGGAGGATCTTTGAAAAAAATTCCAGGTTAGCCTGGAGAGTGAGACCCTACCTCGAAAAAAAAAAAAAAAAAAAAAAAAAAAAATTGTAACGAGAGCCAGCTGTGGTGGCGCGTGCGAGGCAGAGGCAGGAGAATCGCTAAGAGTTTGAGGCCAGTCTGGGACTACATAGTAAATTCCAGGTCAGCCTAAGCTATAGTGAGACCCTACCTAAAAATAAATAAATAAATAATATAAATAAATAAATAAAAACATTTTTAAAAATTGGAATGATTATAAAAGAAAATAAATGAAAAGCCAGGTGTGGTGGCACCTTTAATCCCAGCACTCAGGAGGCAGAGGTAGGAGAATCGCTGTGAATTTGAGGCCAGCCTGGGACTACACAGTAAGTTCCTGTTCAGCCTGGGCTAGAGTGAGATCCTAACTCAAAAACCCTCCCCCTCTCCAAAAAAAAGAAATGAAATTGGTAGTAAACAATGGAGGACATAAACCCATTCTCCCACCAGCAGGAATTAGTTTCACAGAAGGGACAAGGCAATTAGATGAGTGTTGTAAAGGGTAGACAGAACCAGCAATGACAAAAAGGCGGATTATGAAAGAGAAATCTTGTGGACTTCATAATTTTGCCAAGGGTCAGTGCTTACTGGGGTCAACAGTTGCATGAAAAGGAAAGGGATGTCACAATCAGGCTGGATGATCTGAAACTTGTATATAGCCCTGAAGCATGACATGAGGTAACAGGAAAGACATAATTCAGTCTATACTTATAAGACCTAGAACCAGGTCATACCAGGTAAAGCCAGTGTAGCCTAAAAGCCACCACACCAAGAGGTAAATGCCTCAATAGGACTGGAAAGACTGAACTTTGATAACTCTGAAGTCAACCAAGGAGAACAAGAGAACAGCCAAGACAACTATACAGGTACATTTTTATTTATACTCCTCTAACAAATTATTTGTAACTCCGCCCCCCTGAAAATACTTACTGTAATAACTGCACCATGGTGAGGACATGGAAAGAAGAGAGAAAAGGGTTAATGAGGATGAAAAATAAATATCACCTTTCCCCAGGGACCACGAAGAGAGTTCTCCAATCCCCGTGGCTTATTCCACTGTCACCTCCAGGCCCCAGTAAGTTAGGAAAGCCCCAATGTGTCACCCTGCCCTCACCACACCACCCTCCATTTCACTTAGACAATAATCCCATCAGACAGACTTGGAGATTTAATTTAAAAAATACCACTATGGGTTTCTTGTGATTCTCTGGTGGGACAAGGAAAAGAACTGTCTGATCAGCTGAGAGCCTGTGGCTCATTACTCTGCCTTAAGCACCACAAGAGTGTCCCCCACACTTCCTGGGGGTGCAGAGCAGGCCACTATGAGCCAGGCACTCTATCTGCCTGAGGCATCCTTCCTGGAGCTGTAACCAAACCTCTCACGCTCTGCACTCCTGCCATTGTAATGGGACCCCCTCGGAAAGCACAGGTCAATTATTTATCAGAGAAAATGACTGCAGCTCTCATGTCACTGGAGAACAGACTAGCTCTGTCAGCTCAGTTCAGTCTGTACCCTCAGTATGTCCACTGCTGATAGATGCATACAACCATGTTTGGCGCACACCCAGAGCCAACAAGCTCCAACAATCCATCACTTAGTGAAACCAAGAAAAAAGTAAAAACTAAGGCTACCGCTGGAATGAGAAGCTGAGGATATAAGGCATACAAGCCACCATGTACAGAAATAACTCAGACTGCAAGTAGTTTCTAATGAAAGGTATTGAAAGATTAGGGTTCTAACTAAGAGACATATACCAAAATAACTGGCCCATTAGCAGTTTCAGAAAATCATGTTGCAACAAAGGAAATGATAGGTATAATGTGCATCAGATACCATTTGGGAGTAATTCTGTTGTGTAGTCATGAAACACAGCTACACCAGGCTAGCCTGGTCTGATGACACTAGCCTCTAAGCTTCAACCAATCAGCATATTTGGAATAGACATTTTCTAAGAAATCCTCTCCTAGTTTGGTCTCCGTAGGGACAGAATGTGCTAATACTTAAAGTGGCCAGTTATTACCATATGTTGGTATTCTTGTTATTATTTTGTTTCCCATGTAGAAGACCCACAAAGAAAGAATGCCCTGACTGGCAAACAGGAGTATCTGATTTAATTCATAATTTTGTATTTGGGGTTTTTATACACTGGTGTTTGTAAGCCATTAAGAAACAGATCTACTCAATCTCAACAAATTGGGTTTCTGAATCCATGAGTTGATGAGCTCCCCCCGGGCCTTTAAAAAATATATATTTTATTTATTTATTTGAGAGAGAGAGAGAGAGAGAGATTAGGATACGGAAGCAGGGTGTAGAATGGGTGCCAGGACCTCTAGCCACTGCAAACAAACTCCAGGCGCATGCACCACCATGTGCAGCTGGTTCACGTGAGTTCTAGGGAATCGAACCCGGGTCCTCAGGCTTTGCAGGCAAGCACCTTAACCATTAAGCCATCTCTCCAGCACCTCCAAACATTCCTGAATTCATAGCAACTACAATCCTAAGTGCATAAGGAAATAGGGCTCTCCTAGTAAGACTACTGGGAAGAACTTTTTTTTTTTCTAGTTTTTCAATGTAGGGTCTCACTCTGGCCCAGGCTGACCTGGAATTCACTATGTAGTCTCAGCCTGGCCTTGAACTCACGGTGATCCTCCTACCTCAGCCTCCTGAGTGCTGGAATTAAAGATGTGGACCACCACACCTGGTATGAGAAGGACTTTTTTTGTTGTTGTTTTTTCGAGGTAGGGACTCACTCTGGCCCAGGCTGACCTGGAATTCACTATGTAGTGTCAGGGTGGCCTCAAACTCACGGCGATCCTCCTACCTCTGCCTCCCAAGTGCTGGGATTAAAGGCATGCACCACCACACCTCAGGAGAAAGACTTTTAAACATTTATTTATTTACTTACTTACTAATTTATTTATTTGTTTATTTATGAGAGCTAGAGAGGAAAAGAGGCAGAGAGCAAGGGCCTTCAGCCACTACAAACTCCAGACGCATGTGCCACCTTGTGCGTCTGGCTGACGCGGGTCCTTGGGAATTGAACCGAGGGCCTCTGGCTTTGCAGGCAAACACCTTAACCATTAAGCCATCTCTCCAGCCTTTAAACATTTTTTTTTCTATGCTAGGGTCTCCCTCTAGCCCAGGCTGACCTGGAATTCACTATGTAGTCTCAGGGTGGCCTCGGACTATGGCGATCCTCCTAACTCTGCCTCATGAGTGCTGGGATTAAAGACATGTGCCACCATGCCTGGCTAAAAAAAATATTTTATTTATTTGCAAGCAGAAAGAAAAAGAGAATGAATGGCCATACCAGGACCTCTCACCACTGCAAAAAAAAAAAACTCCAGATGTATGTGCCTCTTTGTGTGTCTGGCTTTAGGTAGGTACTGGGAAATCAAACTGGGACTGATAGGCTTTGCAAGCAAGCACCTTTAAATTGTGAGCCATCTCTCTAGCCGCCAACTTTTTGAGACTTTTGAGGATCTATTTATTCCAAACTGACCTTAAACTTGTAATACTTCTGCCTCAGCTTCCTGTACTGGGACTACAGGCATTCATTACCACATTCAATTTCTTCACAGGTTATTTTAAAAGCATGACTCAGAGCTGGAGAGATGGCTTAGCAGTTAAGGCATTGCCTGTGAAGCCTAAGGATCCAGGTTTGATTCCCCAGAAACCACGTAAGCCAGATACACATGGTGGCATGTGTCTGGAGTTCATTTGCTACAGCAAGAGACTCTGGTATACACATTCTCTCTTCACAAATAAAAAATTTTTTAAAAGATTAGCAAGAAAGCCAGGTGTGGTGGCACATGGCTTTAATCACAGCACTCGTGAAGCAGAGGTAGGAGAATCACTTTGAGTTCAAAGCTACCTTGAGACTACATGATGAATTCCAGGTCAGCCTGGGCTAGAGCAAGATCCTACCTTAAAAATACACGCACACACACACACACAAACACACACAAGATTAGAGCTGAAGCGATGGCCCAATGGTTAAGGCACTTGCCTGCAATGCCTAACAACCTAGGTTCAATTCCCCAGAACCCACATAAAGCCAGATACACAAAGTGGTACATGTATCTGGAGTTTGTTTGCAGTGGCTACAGGCCTTGGGTGTGCCCATTCTCTCTGTGTCAGTCTCTCTTCTCTCTCTCTCTGCTTGCAAATAAATAAATAAATAAATAAATAAATAAATAAATAAATAAATAAAATTAGGGCTGGAGAGATGGCTTAGCAGTTAATGTGCCTGCCTGCGAAGCCTAAGAATGCCTGTTCGATTCTCCAGGTCCCATGTTTAGCCAGATGCAAAAGTGATGCAAGCGCACAATGTTGCACATGCACACAAGGAGGCACACATGGCTGGAGTTCATTCACAGCAGCTGAGAGGCCGCCGGTGCGCCCATTCTCTCTCTCTCAAATTTAAAAACAAAAAAATTAAAATAAAATTTTTTGAAAAAGAAAAAAATCAGGGCTAGAGAGATGGCTTAGCAGTTAAGACACACTTGCCTGCAAAGCCTAAGGACCAAGGTTTAATTCTCCAGGTCCCAGAAGCCAGAAGCACAAGGTGGCACGTGCATCTGGAGTTTGTTTGCAGTGGCTAAAGGCCCTGGCATGCCCACTCTCTCTCTCCCTCCCTATCTCTGTCTCTAATAAATAAATAATTAATTAATTTTAAAAAAAAAGAGGGCTGGAGAGATGGCTTAGTGGTTAAGGCGCCTGCGTGCTAAGCCTAAGAACACTGGTTCCAATCTCCAGCAGTTCCAATCTCCAGGTCTCACATTTAGCCAGATGCAAAGTGACGCAAGGGTGCAATGCCGCACTTGCCCACAAGGGGGCACACACATCTGGAGTTCGTGCACAGAGCTGAGAAACTGCTGGCGCGCCCAGCTTTGTCTTCCTCTCCCTCTCTCTCTGTCTCTCTCTGTGTCTCTCTCCAAAAATAAATTTAAAAAAAAGAGAGAGAGAGAGCCGGGCATAGTGGTACACACATTTAATCCCAGCACTCGGAAAGTAGAGGTAGGAAGGTCACTGTGAGTTTGAGGCCACCCTGAGACTACATAGTGAATTCCAGGTCAGCCTGGGTCAGAGTGAGACCCTACCTCGGAAAAAGAAAAAAAAAAAAAAGAGCCAGGCATAGTGGTACACATCTTTAATCCCAGCACTCGGGAAGTAGAGATAGGACTGCCATGAGTTCAAGGCCATCCTAAGACTACATAGTGAATTCCAAGTCATCCTGGGCCAGAGTGAGACCCTACCTTGAAAAACCAAATAATAAAAATAATAATAATAATAATAATAATAATAATAAAAATATATATATATATATATTTTTTTTTTTCCCTCCTCTTCCCATTTCCACCCACAAACCATCACTATTGAACTCTTTCTCATGTTCCACAATCAGCTTCAGAGAAAAAGCAGAACTAAGAGAACAGAAAAAGAGAGTATTCCCGGTCTGTTTTCATTCCTTGCAAAGTAAATTCAGAGCCATTCCGCAGGCATGAAGGATTTGACCCCATGCTCCTTTATCCACTTCTCCAAAAACTTGAATCTCCTTAGGCGATTCCAAGATATTAACAATAGTAATCTCTTTACCACCGGCCCCCAGAAGGAACTGGAAAGTAGATTCCTCCTGTTCCTGTCTTTTCTTTGAAAGCAGGCATCTAGCTGAGTAGGTCTAAGGTTCGGCATACTCATTCTGCACACAGGTAGACTATGATTGAAGTTGGCAGCCACCAAAGACAGTAGTCTTGCCTGTCTCACTCACTGCCTCTCTTCTTCATGGAGGATTTACAAGTGATATTTTTTTCTTTTGTCAAGGATATAATGTGTGAATTAACATTTGCTGTGTAGAAAAATGGCACACTAACAACAGAACTTTCTCCCAAGAGTTGTACAGAAGGCAGTAGCATCACTCAGTTGGCAGGAGCTATATACCCAGAAACTATCCAAGCATGAAGAAGTCCATTCTATCTGCCTCCTCCATGCCAAACTAGCTAGAGTTCTTAGCACTTTTTGGACCTAGACTAGACACACCCTGCCATACTCTACATTGTACTGTTTTTTCTCTTTTTCTTTCTTTCTTTCTTTCTTTCTTTCTTTCTTTCTTTCTTTCTTTTTTTTGTTTTTTGGTTTTTCTTTTTTAATCATACTACATTAAAAAAATTTATTTTATTTATTTGCAAGCAGAGAGAGATAGAAAGAGAAGAGAGACATACAGAGAGAGAATGGGCACACCAGGGCCTCTAGCCACTGTAAATAAACTCCAGATGCATGATGCCCCTTGTGCATCTGGCTTACGTGGGTCCTGGGGAATCAAACCTGGGTCCTTTGGCTTTGCAGACAAACACCTTAACTGCTAAGCCATCCCTCCAGCCCCCAACAAAAAAAAATTTTTTTTAATTCCAAGCTGAGAGTCAGGCGTGGTGGCGCACGCTTTTAATCCCAGCACTCGGGAGGCAGAGGTAGGAGGATTGCTGTGAGTTGGAGGCCACCCTGAGAGTACATAGTGAATTCCAGGTCAGCCTGGACTAGAGTGAGACCCTACCTTGAAAAACCAAGGAAAAAAAAATCCAAGCTGGGTATAGTGGCATATGCCTTTAATCCCAGCACTTGAGAGGCAAAGGTAGGAGAATTGCCAAGAGTTCAAGATCACCCTGAGCTAGAGGGAGACTCTACCTAGGGAAAAACAAAACAAGCAAAAACAGCCAGGCATGGTGGCACACACCTTTAATCCCAGCACTCAGGAGGCAGAGGTAGGAGGATCGCTGTGAGTTCAAGGCTACCCTGAGACTACATAGTGAATTTCAGGTCAGCCTGGGCTAGAGCAAGACCCTACCTGGGGGGAGGGGGACAACAAAACAGGGCCTACTTGGTGGCACACTACTTTAATCCCAGCACTTGGGAAGCAGAGATGCAGAGATGAGAGGATCACTGTGAGTTTGAGGCCACCTGAGACTACATAGTTAATTCCAGGTCAAACTGGGCTAGAGTGAGACCCTACCTCAAAAAAAAAAAAAAAAAAAAAAAAAAAAAAAAAAAAAAAAAAAAGTTCTGGGCTGGAGAGATGGCTTAGCAGTTAAGGCACTTGCCTGCAAAGCCAAAGGACCCAGGTTTGACTCACCAGGACCCACGTAAGCCAGATGCACAAGGGGGCCCACGCATCTGGAGTTCGTTTGCAGTGGCTAGAGGCCCTGGTGCGCCCATTCTCTCTCTCTACCTGCCTATTTCTGTATCTCTCTCCCTCTCAAATAAATAAATAAATAAATAAATAAATAAATAAATAAATATTTTTAAAATTCCAAAACATGGGCTGGAGAGATGGCTTAGCAGTAAAGGTGCCTGCCTGCAAAACCAAAGGACCCGCCGGGCATGGTGGCACACGCCTTTAATCCCAGCACTTGGGAGGCAGAGGTAGGAGAATCGCCGTGAGTTCAAGGCCACCCTGAGACTACATAGTTAATTCCAGGTCAGCCTGGGCCAGAGTGAGACCCTACCTCGAAAAACCAAAAAAAAAAAAAAAAAAAAAAAAAAAAAAAAAACCAAAGGACCCAGGCTCAATTTCCCAGTACCCAGGTAAAGCTAGATGCACAATGTGGTGCAAGCATCTGGAGTTTGTTTGCAGTGTACCCATTCTCTCTTTCTCTTGACCCTTCTCTCCTTAAAAATAAAAATAAATTTAAAAAAAAAAGAAAAAATATTTAAAAAAATAACAGCTTTAAACCAGGTATAGTGGCTCACACCTTTAATCCTAGTACTCAGGAAGCAGACATAGGAGGATCACCATGAGTGTGAGGCCACCCTAAGACTATAAAGAATTCCAGGTAGCCTGGGCTAGAGCTAGACCCCTACCTCAAAAAAGCAAAAAAAGAGCCGGGTGTGGTAATGCACGCCTTTAATTCCAGCACTCGGGAGGTAGAGGTAGGAGGATCTCTGTGAGTTCGAGGCCACCCTGAGACTACATAGTGAATTCCAGGTCAGCCTGAGCTAGAGTGAGACCCTACCTCGAAAAAAAAAAAAAAAGGAAGGAAGGAAGGAAAATAGATAGATAGATCTCTAGGGGTACTAGAGGGATGGCCCAGCAGTTAAAGGCACTTGCTTGTAAAGACTGATGGCCTGGGTTTAATTCCCCAGATGCATGAAGTGGTACATGCATCTGGAGTTTGTCTATAGGGGTAGGAGGCTCTGGCATGTCTATATACTCTTTCCCTCCCTTACCCTCTCCCTCTTTCTCCCCTAATAAAAAAAAATATATCTCTTAAGAAACACGTGCCAGGTTTCACCAATGTCTGTGTATCTCCTAACATAAGGTCCTTGAACTTGTAGAGGACCATGGAAGAATGGAGGGAGCAATGACTTTAGTCATTCTCAAAGTCCACGGGATAAGGATCACCTGGGTCACATAAGGATTGCATACTTATCAGACTTATCTAGGGAGTGCCAGGTCCCAATAAATTCAGCAAGCAAAACAGTATAGGTAAGCATTGGCTGGCAGGAGGACTTCAGCCAGACTGATTGTGCCAACAAAACGAAGCCTAGTGGGAGAAAAGGTCCCTTTACAAGTTGGCTCAGGGGACCTCTAGGATTCACTGGGATATGAATCAATGCCAATGTAGTTCCCAAGAGATCTATTCTATAGATTTATAAGCCAAGGATGGTGGCTCACCTGTAATCCCAGCATTTAGGTGGCAAAGGTAGGAGGAGTGCAACAAGTTTCAGGCCAAAATGGGCTACATGGTGAGTTCTAGGCCAGCCTGGTCTACAAAATAAAACCCTGTTTGGAAAGAGAGAGACCTATTTCTAGATAGTTGCTCATGACCTCAGAATCTTGGAAAGCAAAGAGCCTAAACTACTCAAAAGGAATCCCAGAACATGTAGACTAAATAGAAATAATCTCAATAAAGGTTCAAATCTTTTCAGAAACTCCAGACCAGAGAATGGCCAAGATTAGAAGATCATTCTATGCCCTGTTCCCAATACTGAGCACACTGGTTCAGCATAAGCTCCCAGCTTAAGTATGTGCCACATGCACTCATGTGGACACTCTATGACAGGAATTTCTACATCCTTTGCCAATGAAGACAGAGCTGACTTCACCTTTCCCACCAACCTCAGTGACTCCTTTGCTAACTTTGCTTAGTATCTAGCCCTGGCTCTTCTCTGCGACAGGGAGGTCACTTGACAAGCCCTTTCCTGTTACTCTCTCTCTCCAGAGATCCAAGCTTCAACTACTTTAAAAAAAAAAAAAAAAAAGAAAAGAAAATCAGCCAGGCATGGTGGCGCACACCTTGAATCCCAGCACTCGAGAGGCAGAAGTAGGAGGATCACTGAGAGTTCAAGGCCACCCTGAGACCACAGCCTGGGCTAGGGTGAAACCCTGCCTCAAAAACAAAAACAAAGCCGGGTGTGGTGGCGCATACCTTTAGTCCCAGCGCTCAGGAGGCAGAGGTAGGAGGATTGCTGTGAGTTCAAGGCCACCCTGAGACTACATAGCGAGTTCCAGGTCAGCCTGGACTAGAGTGAGACCCTACCTCGAAAAACCAAAAAAAAAAAAAACTTTGAAACTGTGCCAGCCCCTGGCCAGCTCTGGGACCGCAGGCCTGTTCTATCCACTGTTCCTGACTAAGAATAGGCACCTGGGATGTCACTTGAGCTCTCAGGATTTTGAAAAGGAATCAGAATTGCCTGTCCTAGTAGAGGAAGGAGAATGAGAGAGAAATAACTTCAATTTTGGTTAAAAGGAATATCTTTTTAAAATTTTCATTTAAAAATTTCTTTTAAATTTCTTTTTAAAAACCCCAAAATCGGCATCAAGGGATGGCTTAGTGGTTAAATGCTTGCCTGTGAAGCCTAAGGACCCCAGTTCAAGGCTTAATCACCCAGGAATCACCTAAGCCAGATGCACAAGTTGGAGCATGCATCTGGAGTTCGTGTACAGTGGCTGGAGGCCCTGGTGCACCCATTCTCTATCTATCTGCCTCTTTCTCTCTCTGTCTGTCCTCTCAAATATTTAATAAACAAACAACAACAACAAAAAATCTGCTGGGCGTGGTGGCACACGCCTTTAATCCCAGCACTTGGGAGGCAGAGGTAGGAGAATCGCAGTGAGGTCAAGGCCACCCTGAGACTACATAGTGAATTCCAGGTCAGCCTGGGCTAGAGCGAGACCCTACCTAGAAAAACTAAAGAAAAAAATAAATAATAATAACTGCCTTTAATCCCAGCACTCCAGAGACAGAGGTAGGAGGATGTCTATGAGGTCAGCCTGGGACTACAAAGAGAGTTCCAGGTCACCAGGATAAGAGTAAGACCCTACTTCAAAAAAAAAAAAAAAAAAAATCTATGTGTGTGATATATGTATGTGTGTGTCACAGCACATGTGGAAGTCAGAAGACAACCCTAAGTGTCAGTCTTAGCCTTCCATCTTATTTGAGGCAGGGTCTCTTGTTCACCACTGCACATGACAAGCTAGCTGGACCTGAAAACGTCCAAGGATTCTCCTGTTTCTATCTCCCATCTCATCATAGGAGATTACATAGGATCCAAACATAGGTCCTAACAACTCAGTAGGCACTTGGCCTACTGAGCCATCTAGCCAGCCCTCAACTACTTTTTATGCTAAACATATATTAAAACTAGAATCTCAGCCGGGCATGGTGGCACATGCCTTTAATCCCAGCACTCGGGAGGCAGAGGTAGAAGGATCGCCATGAGTTCGAGGCCAGCTTGAGATTACAGAGTGAATCCCAGGTCAGCCTGAACTAGAGTGAGACCCTACCTCGAAAATACCACACAAAAAAACTAGAATCTCATTAGGCACCGTGGCACACACCTTTAATCCCAGCATTTCGTAGGCTGAAGATCATGGTGAGTTCAAGGCCAGCCTGAGACTACGTAGTGAATTCCAGGTCAGCCTGAACTAGAGTGGGACCCTACCTCAAAAAGCCAACAGAGCAGAGCATAGTGGTTGGTGCATGCCTTTAATCCCAGCACTCAGGAGGCAGAGGTAGGAGGATCACTGTGAGTTTGAGGCCACCCTGAGACTATATAGTGAATTCCAGGTCAGCCTGGACTACAGCAAGACCCTAACTCAAAAAACCAAAAACTAGGGCTGGAGAGAGCTCAGTGGTTAAGCCACATGCCTGCGAAGCCTAAGAACCTCAGTTTGACTCTCCAGGTCCCACGTAAGCCAGATGCACGTGGTGGTACATGAGTCTGGAGTTTGTTTGCAGTGGCTAGAGGCCCTGGCACGCCCATTCTCACTCTCTCTCTCTTTCTTCCTCTCTCTCCCTCTCTCTGTCTCAAATAAATAAATAAATAAACGTTAAAAATCTTAAAAAAAAAAAAAAAAAAAAGTTAAAAAAAAAACCTCCAAAACTAAAAATTTTAAAAAACTGAGTGTAGCCAGACGTGGTGGCGCACACCTTTAATCCTAGCATTCGGGAGGCAGAGGTAGGGGGATTGCCATGAGTTCAAGGCCACCCTGAGAATACAGAGTGAATTCCAGGTTAGCCTGGGCTGGAGTGAGACCCTACCTTGAAAAAACAAAAAAACAAAAAAATAAATTAATTAATTAATTAAAAATTAAAAAAAAAAACTGAGTGTAGTGATGAACACTTGTAAATTCAGCACTTGGGAGTTGGAGAAGGATCAGAAGTTCAAGGTCATTCCCAGTTGCATAATGAACTCCAAGCCATTATATCCTTAAAAAGACAAAAAAAAAAAAAAAGACCAGAGAAAATTCTGAAATATTAGTAATTATCCAGAGAGGTTGAAGAGTGGGCTCAGCAGTTAAAGGAGCTTGCTTGCAAAACCTGCCAGCCCAGGTTCAATTTCCCAGCCACCCCCATAAAGCTGAACAGGCATCCATTTGCAGCAACAAGAGATCCTGGTACATCCATACATACACTTAAGTACAAACAAACATACATACATTCATATAATGATTGTCCAGGGATAAAAGAATCATTTGTAATTATTTTCTCCTTTGTTCTTGTTGTTAGTACAAGTGCATGGGCTGTATACACGTGTATGTGCAGATGCATTCGCAGGCAGGGAGTGGCCAGAGGAGAATGCTGGGTGTCCTGCCTCTAACAATCATCCACATATTTCCTTGAGACAGTCTCTTCTGAACTTAGAGCTGAAGTTTTCAAGAATCCTACTGATTCCCTGATCTCGGCTCCCCATAGAGCTAAAGACTTACATGGTCACACCCAGCTGTTTGTGTGGGTCCTAACCTAAGGAGTTGAACTCAAGATGTTTTCAGGCCTTCATGCTTACAGCAAGTACTCATACCCACTGAGCCATCTCCCCACACTATTTTCTCTGTTTTTGTTTATTTTTACTTATTTATTAGCAACAGACAGAGAGAGAAAGAGGCAGAGCAAGAGAGAAAGAATGGGCACACCAGTGCCTCCAGCCACTGCAAACAAACTCCAGATGCATGTGCCACCTTGTGCATCTAGCTTATGTAGGTACTGGGGAATTGAGCCTTAAACCAGGGTCCTTGGGCTTCACAGGCAAGTGCTTAACCACTAAGACATCTCTCCAGCCCTATTTTCTCTGTTTTTATCTATTTTCCAAAATGGATGAAGAGAACATTACTTTTTTTAGTACTTTTTAAAATTATTTTATTTATTTGACAGAGAAAGAGGGAGAGGGAGAGAGAGAGAATGGATGCGCCAGGGCCTCTAGCAACTGCAAATTAACTCTAGACACATGTGCCCCCTTGTGCATCTGGCTAACGTGGGACCTGGGGAATTGAACCTGGGTCCTTTGGCTTTGCAGGCAAACGCCTTAACCACTAAGCCATTCCTCCAGCCTGAGAAAATTACTTTTGCAATCAGTAAAAACAATCAAAATTATCATACCACTAATTATAGGGTTTGGTTCTGTGTTGTCTCAAGCTGTGGTTACTGTCAAATTGTGTGTACAAAATTGTCACACATGCCAAGCATGGTGGCACACACCTATAATCACAACACTTGGGAGCACAGGTAGGAGGATCACTGTCAGTTCAAGGTCACCCTGAGACTACATAGTGAATTCCAGGTCAGCCTGGGCTAGTGGGACCCTCCCTTGAAAAACCAAAAAAGACACCTACCCACCCAACACCAGCCTGAAGCCCCCACCGCATCCCTTCACTGGGTTAATCTAGAAAATGAAGGTAAGTTATAGGGCCTTGCTGTGTCCCCACAAGGCCAACCTGACCACCCCTTTGTCCACCTTGAGCTCAAGCTCGAGCTTCTAGCCAAGTGTGTACTCACCAGTTCTGCAATAAGGGTAGGCATTCCAGGCTTTTTCATGTATATTCAGAGCTCCCTCTGGGGCCAGCATTCGAACAAATGTGGGTACTTTGCTATAGTGAAAACAAGAGGTTATGAGAAATGGAGAAAAGAAAGGAGACAATTGGTTTTTATATCACACTCTCCAGCCCACAGCTTCAGCTTCTCCAGGAGATAAAGAGATAACAGGTTAGGTATGTGAGAGGCCACCTGCCAGAGACTGACACCTCAGCTTGCTTGGCTGCAAATATCTCTCAAAACTTTCCCACCACCCACCAAAGATAGCATATGAAAGCCAGGAGTGGTGGCACATGCCTTTAATGTCAGCACTCAGGAGGCAGAGGTAGGAGGGTTGATGTGAGTTCGAGGCCACTCTGAGACTAGATAGTGAATTCTAGAGCAAGACATTACTTTGGGGGCGTGGGGAGCATATGACACTCTGGGTTACCTGCTGCCATTTACCCATTGCATGCTCATTACACAGTAAGTGTCCAGGAGCTCAGTGGAAACAGTGACATGGACAAGAGACACCTGCAGGTGTATGCTGCCAAAGGTGGATGAGATCCAAGATGAGGCAGTCAACTCACAAGCTCTTAGAATTTAAAAGGACCTTAAGGCCATCTGCTTCCCAAGAGAAACAGTTACTTACTATTGATAGTCTCATATATCCCAGGCTAGTCTAGAACTCACTATGTAACTGAAAATGACCTTGAACTTTGTTACTGGTGTTTTTAAATTTTTTATTTAGGGGCTGGGGAGATGGCTTAGCGATTAAGGTGTTTGTCTGCAAAGCCTAAGGACTAAGGTTCAATTCCCCAGTACCCATGTGAGCCAGATGCACAAGGTGGTACATGTGTCTGAAGTTCATTAGCAGTGGCTAGAGGCCCTGGCATGCTCATTCTCTTTCTCTCTCAAATAACTAAAAAATATTTTTTAAAAATAGCCAGGCATGGTGGCACATGCCTTTAATCCCAGCACTCGGGAGGCAGAGGTAGTCATGAGTTCAAGGCCACCCTGAAACTATATAGTGAATTGCAGGTCAGCCTGGGCTAGAGCGAGACCCTACCTCAAAAAAACCAAAATAAAATAAAACAAAATAAAAAATAAAGGGCTGGGCATGGTGGCACATGCTTTTAAACCCGGCACTTGGGAGGCAGAGGTAGGGGGAATCACTTTGAGTTCAAGGCCACCCTGAGACTACATACCGAATCCAGGTCAGCCTGGGCTAGAGCGAGATCTTACCTCGAAAAACCAAAAACAAAACAAAAAAATAATAAAATACTTATCTATTTATTTGTGTGCATATGTAACCGGAGCCTCTTACTGCCACAAATGAATATCAGATACTTGTACCACTTTTTACATCCAGCTTATATGGGTGGCTTGGGAATTCAACCTTTGCAAACAACAGCCTTTAGCCACTGAGCCATCTTCCCAGCCCTGTTGGGTTTTTTTTGTTTGTTTGTTTGTTTTTTTGAGGTAGGGTCTCACTCTGGTCCAGGCTGACCTGGAATTCGATATGTAGTTCTCAGGGTGGCCTCGAACTCTCAGCGATCCTCCTACCTCTGCCTCCCGAGTGCTGGCATTAAAGGCCTGCGCCACCACGCCCGGCTTCTGTTGGGTTTTTTTGTCTGTTTGTTTTGGTTTTCAAGGTAGGGCCTTGCACTAGCCCAGGCTGACCTCACACTCACTCTAGTCCCAGTCTGGCCTCAGACTCAGGGCAATCATCCTACCTCTGCCTCCCAAGTGCTGGGATTCAAGGTGTGTGCCACCACCCCTAGCATTTTTTTTTGGCAGACTGTGTATGTGTGTATGTGTGTGTGTAGAGGATGTGTGGTACGATGTGTGATATGTGTGTTCAGTGTTTGCACATGTGCACACCCTGTGTGCACCCTTGAAAGGACCAGAGAAACATGTTTCCTTGAAATGGAGTGTCTCACTCAACCCACAGCTGTTGTTTTCACCATTTTTTTTCAGTCAGCAAGCCCCAGCAATTCTCTGATCCCTACCCCCACAGGACTAGGGTTACAGATGCGCATGGCCATGCCTAGATGTTTATATGGATGGCAGGCAATCGAACTTGAGAAGTCTCAGGCCCTCTCAAGCATTCATGTGAGCTAGCATAGCATGACATTCTTAACCACTGGACCCCACCTACCTTTAAAAACAAAAAAACAGAAACCAGACATTGTGGGAAGCAGAGATACGAGGATAGATAGCTATGAGTTCAAGGCCAATCTGAGACTACAGAGTAAATTCCAGGTCACCCTGGGCTAGAAGCAAGACCCTACCTCAAAAAAAAAAAAAAAAAAAGCAGGGTCACACCACTATGTAGCCTAAGCTGTCCTTGAACTCACTATGATGTACCCAAGGATGGCCTTAAACTTGGAATCTGGCATCCTCCTGCCTCAGCCTCCTCAGTGCTATGATTACAAGTGAGCACAAACACACTTGGATAATATTTTCTTCTAGTCGATTTTCATCTCAAGTTACAGAACAACACGTACAATATGAAACCAACTTTTTTTCTGCAGAATCCACATTCTGCCAAAGTCAGTTCAACTTTTTTTAAAGTACACAATACACATATTCCTCTTTTTAATTCCCTTTTTTAAAAATCTTATTATTTCTCTGATTTATTTTTTAATATATTTTATTTATTTATTTGAGAGAGAGAGAGAACAAGCACATCAGGGCCTCTAGCCACTGCAAATGAACTGCAGATGCATGCACTCCCCTTGTGCATCTGGCTTACATGGGTCCTTTGGCTTTGCAGTCAAACACCTTAACCACTAAGACATCTCTCCAGCCCTAATTTATTTTATTTATTTATTTATTTGAGACAGACAGAAGGACAGAGAGAGTGAGTGAGAATGGGCACACCAGGGTCTCTAGCCACCGCAAACGAACCTCAGATGCATGCACTACCATGTACATCTGGCTTACGTGGGACCTGGAGAATCAAACCTGGGTTCTCAGGCTTCATAGGCAAGTGTCTTAACTGCTACACCATCTCTCCAGCCCTAATTTCTTCTTTTTAATTCCTAGTGCTGAGGATTGAAACCAGAGTCTCATGCAGGCTAAGTAAATACTCCACCACTGTGCTGCATTCACCAACCTCCTCCTTTTTTTCTTTTCTTTTGGTTTTTTGAGGTAGGGCCTCACTCTAGCCCAGGCTGACCTGGAATGCACTATGTAGTCACAAGCTGGCCTTGAACTCACAGAGCTCCTCCTACCTCTGCTTCCCAAGTACTGGGATTAAAGGCATGCACCACATGCCAGGAATCAGCCCTCTCCTTTTTAGATTTCAACTGATAACCTATATAGTCTTTAGCAGGCTCTAACAATCACATCACCTTTAGTGCTTTAGGATTAAAAGAAAGAGCTAACCCCAGTAGAGAGCTAACTTTGAAGCCCCAAAGCAAGCCTGAGATTCACTCATTCAGGTGATATTTGTATGTTCCAGATACTGGATACACAGAAAACTACAGTCCAGAGATGGATATAACTCATGACAGCCCTGAAAGGATATGTTCTGATAGGTGAGCACAGGGCTCTGGGGGACAGCACACTATAAGAACATGGTGGAGGAGGCACAGAACTCTAAGCAGGCTCCTCAGCAAACCTGGTATGACAGGAATATATCGAAGCAGGGGCTGCACAGAAGGAAAGTAGACAAAAGGCTAAAGTGAGGTATGAACAGCAGGGAGAAAGAGGAGCTGAGCAAGATATAAGGTAGAGAACAAGAGGATCTTATAAACTACATCAGACAGTGGGAGCTTCATCCCAAGGACAAAGGCTTTCAAAGAAGGAATACAAAATTCCCAGACAAAATCTTATAGCTGTACAGAGAACTAGAAGACAGGAAGAACAGTTGGGAACTATTAGAGCGATCTATGGCAGGGACAATGGAAAGAAATGGGTATCCTGGAAATGCTAAGGAGATGGGTGGAGTCATCAAAACCTGATTTTTCCCCCCTTTTGTTTTTCTGAGGTAGGGTTTCACTCTAGCCCAGGCTGACCTGGAATTCACTATGTATTCGCAGGGTGGCCTTGAACTCATGGTGATCCTCCTACCTCTGCCGCCCAAGTGCTGGGATTAAAGGTGTGCACCAGCACACCTGGCCAAAACCTGATTTCTAGGGCTGGAGAGATGAATCATTAGTTAAAAGTGCTTGCTTACAAAGCCTGACAGTCTAGGTTCAATTCCCCAATGCCTACATATAGCCAGATGCACAAAGTGGTGCATACATCCAGAGTTCATTTGCAGTAACAAGAAGCCCTGGTGTACCCATTTTCTCTCCCTCTCTCTCTTGCTCTATCACTCTCCCTCCCTTTCTCCTAGCAAATAAACACATAAATTTTTTTTTTTGAAAAAGGAAATAGTGGCAGTAGTTCAATATCTATTCTTTCTTACAATTACAAGAAAGTGGTAAGGTAGGTCTACTTTCCTAATATACAGACCTCTTCTTTGCCACTTTGCCTAGACCAGCTGAGTCTTAAGGAACCAACTGGCCTCTTCCACCTAAAAAAACAGCCACCCACATGAGACTGAGTGCTTTCACAGTGGTATGCTGAAGACCCAAGCCTTTTCAAAGTCTTTTACAAGCCAGGCGTAGTGGCACATGCCTTTAATCCCAGCACTCGGGAGGCAGAGGTAGGAGGATGCACAAGGTGGCGCATGCATCAGGAGTTTGTTTGCAGTGGCTGGAGGCCCTGGCGCACCCATTCTTTCTCTTTCTGCCTTAAAAAAAAAAAAAAAAAGCTAGGTGTGGTGGCGCACGCCTTTAATACCAGCATTCAGGAGGCAGAGGTAGGAGGATTGCCATGAGTTCAAGGCCACCCTGAGAATCTGAGAATATATAGTGAATACCAGGTCAGCCTGGGCTAGAATAAGACTCTTCCTCGAAAAAACAAACAAAAAATAATAATAAAAGAAAAGAAAAAAAGAATACAAATACAGAGCTGAGAGTTGGTTTGGTAGACAAAGTACTTGCCACACAAGTTTGAGTACATGAGTTCATGTCCCCAGTACTCATGCACAAAGCCCTATGTTCAATCCCCATAACCCACATAAAGCCAGATGCACAGAGTGGTGCACATATCTGGAATTCATTTGCAATTGCAGGAGGCCCTGGCACACCTATACTCTCTCAAATAAATAAAAATATTATTTTAAGGCTGGGTGTGGTGGCGCACGCCTTTAATCCCAGCACTCCGGAGTTCGAGGCCACTCTGAGATTAGATAGTGTATTCCAGGTCAGCCTGAGCTAGAGTGAGACCCTACCTCGAAAATAAAAAATAATAATAATAAAAAAAAGAGCCGGGCGTGGTGGCACACGCCTTTAATCCCAGCACTCGGGAGGCAGAGGTAGGAGGATTGCCGAGAGTTCAAGGCCACCCTGAGACTACATAGTTAATTCCAGGTCAGCCTGGACCAGAGTGAGACCCTACCTTGCAAAACCAAAAAAAAAAAAAAAAAATTATATATATATATATAAAATCTTTAAAAAGTGGTGCAAGCATCTGGCAGCAAGAGCAAGAGACCCTGGCACAAACAAACACACAAACAAACACACACACACACACACACACACACATAAATAAATAAAAAAATAAAAATATTGGCTGGGCGTGGTGGCACATGCCTTTGATACCAGCACTCGGGAAGCAGAGGTAGAAGGATCGCTGAAGTTCCAGGCCACCCTGGAACTACATAGTGAATTCCAGGTCAGCCTGAGCTAGAGCTAGACCCTACCTCCAAAAACCAAAATAATAATATTAGTTTAAAACAATATGGCCTGGGGAAATGGCTTAGCAGTTAAGGTGTTTGCCTGCAAAGCCTAAGGACCCCAGTTCAATTCCCCAGGACCCACGTAAGCTAGATGCACAGGGGTCACATGCGTATGGAGTTCGTTTGCAGTGGCTAGAGGCCCTGGTGTGCCCATCCTCTCTTTCTATCTGCCTCTTCCTCTCTCTCTCTCTCAAATAAATAAATAAAACATTTTTTAAAAAGTTTAAATAGCTGGGCGTAGTGGCATATGCCTTTAATTCCAGCATTCAGGAGGCAGAGGTAGGGGGATCACCGTGAGTTTGAGGCCACCGTGAGATTACAAAGTGAATTCCAGGTCAGCCTGAGCTAGAGTGAGACCCTACCTCCAAAAAAAAAAAAAAAAAAGTTAAAATACTACATGACCTAGTGATTACACTTTCAAGAAAGTTTACTACAGATTTACACATATAAATACACCCAAAAATATATGAAGAAGGAATTCTGTTAGAGTATGCAGATTTCTGAAAATAATTATAAAATATACCTTGAGAGAAGACTGGTTAAATAACTTATAGCACATGTATACAACATCATACTATGAACACTGGACATATGTTCATTCATTCATTTTTTTTTTCTTGTTGTTTTGAGACAGAATCTCATTTTGTAGCCCAGACTAGCCTGGAGCTCACTAAGTACTCCAGGCTGGCCTCAAAAGTACCACCCTCCTGCCTCAGCCTCCTAGGTACTTGGATTTCAGGCAATTATATATGTGCTTAAAAAAGATGAGGGCTGAGCCGGGCCTGGTGGCGCACGCCTTTAATCCCAGCACTCGGGAGGCAGAGGTAGGAGGATCACCTAGAGTTCGAGGCCAACCTGAGACTACATAGTTAATTCCAGGTCAGCCTGGACCAGAGTGAGACCCTACCTTGCAAAACCAAAAAAAAAAAAAAAAAAGATGAGGGCTCAGCCGGGCATGGTGGCGCATGCCTTTAATCCCAGCACTCGGGAGGCAGAGGTAGGAGGATCGCCATGAGTTCAAGGCCACCCTGAGACTACAGAGTGAATTCCAGGTCAGCCTGAGCTAAAGTGAGACCCTACCTTGCAAAACCAAAAAAAAAAAAAAAAGTATTAAAAGATGAGGGCTGGAGAGATAGCTTAGTGATTAAGGCATTTGCCTGCAAAGCCTAAAGACCTAGGTTTGATTCCCCAGTACCCACATAAGCCAGATGTACAAGGTGGTGTATGTGTCTAGAGTTCATTTGCAATGGCTGGAGGCCCTGGCACATCTATTCTCTCTATATATCTGCTGCTCTCTCTTAAATAAATAGATAATTTTTTTTTTTTTTAATGAGCAGCTGGAGAGATGGCTCAGCAGTTAAGGCACTTGCCTGCAAAACCTAACAACCCAGGTTCAATTCCCCAGTACCCACACATGCATCAGGAGTTCATTAGCAGCAGCTGGAGGCCCTGGCATACCTATTCATTCTCTCTTTGCTTGCAAATAAATTTTAAAAAAGTGAGGCAAAGGACTAGGGTTGTAGTCCAGAGACAAAATGCTTGCCTTAGCACTGTAAAAATAAATAAAGAAAGAACAAAGAACAGAGCCAGATGTGGTGGCACATGCCTTTAATCCCAGCACTCGGGAGGCAAAGGTAGAAGGATCGCTGTGAGTTCAAGGCTACCCTGAGACTACATAGTGAATTCCAGGTCAGCCTGAGCTAGAGTGAGACCCTACCTTGGGGGTGGGAGGGGAAGAGCAAAGAACAGTATGCATAATGTGGTCCCATCTATGTAACAACAAAAGAAAGGAACACTCATTTATCCATAAATACATACTTCTATACTCATAGACAATGGAAAGACCCACAAGAAACTAAACATTAGCCAGGGATGGTGGCACACACCTTTAATCCCAGCACTCGGGAGGCAGAGGTAGGAGGATCGCTCAAGGCCACCCTGAGACTACATAGTGAATTCCAAGTCAGCCTCAGCTAGAATGAGACCCTACCTTGAAAAAAAAAAAACCCAAAGAAACCAAACACTATCACTTCTGGGAACTGGGAGTCTACTGGGTCAAGTGCTACTTTAGTTTTCTTTTCATTTTATTTATATATTTGCAAGCAGAGAGATTAGACAGAGAGAGACATAAAGAGAGAGTATGGACACACCAGGGCTGCTAGCCATTGCAAACAAATTCCAGAGGGATGTGCTACTTTGTGCATCTGCCTTTATGTGTGTTCTAGGGAATCAAACCCAGGTTGTTAGGATTTGCAAGCAAGTGTCCTAACCATTGAGCCATCTCTCCAGCCTTTTTGTAAAAAAGGAAATAATAACAAAATCTTTAAATGAACAAGTGCCACTCTGCCCAATCGGACAGAAGCAGCATCTTAAGCAAGCAGCTCATTTCCTGGGAATATCCTCAATTAACCAATACTTCTAAACCAGGCCACTGTTCCACCCTGCCGCCAGGGTCAGTCACGTACCTCTGTAAGTGGTAGATCTTGTGGGTGTACTGGCCTTTCTCACCATCCTTCTCATAGGGCTCATTCACCAGGACCTCCACACCTTCACCACCACCAGTTTCATTTTTACTGGCCTCAGCCACAGAATACAGCTGCCCCACTTGATACTAGAGGAACAGAGAAACAGGCATCATTCTCAACAGTTGCACATGGGGCAGCTGCCAGTCACTGTCATGCAGGAGCTCCACCTGGGATTTCATACTCAGCCTTGCCAAACCTACCCAAAGCACCTGAGAATGCTGTTCCATGGCCTCTTTTTTTTTTTTTGTCAAGGTAGAGTCTCTCACTCTAGTCTAGGCTGATCTGGAATTCACTATGTAGTCTCAGGGTGGCCTCGAACTCACAGAGATGCTCCTACCTCTGCCTCCTGCTGGGTTCCCCTCTTTTACCTTATCTTTTTTTTTAATTAATTAATTTATTTGACAAAGAAAGAGGGAGAGAGAGAAAGAGAATGGGTGTGCCAGGGCCTCCAGCCACTGCAAATGAACTCTAGACATGTGCATCCCCTCGTGCACTCAAAGCGATCCTACCTCTGCCTCCCAAGTACTGGGATTAAAGGCATGCACCACCACGTCCGGCCCATGCCCTCTTTTTTAAATATATTTCTTTTTTTAGTTAATTATTTATTTATTTGCAAGCAGAGAGAGAGATAGAAGAGAGGCAGACAGAGAAAGAGAATGGGCACGCCAGGGCCTCTAGCCACTGCAAACAAACTCCAGATGCATGTGCCCCTTGTGCATCTGGCTTATGTGGGTCATGGAGAATCAAACCGGGATCCTTTGGCTTCGCAGGCAAACGCCTTAACCACTAAGCCATTTATCCAGCCCCCATGTCCTCTCTTTAGCCATCAGATATGTTTTATTTCATCAATAGACTCCAAGGTAGCTTTTGGCCTCAACCTACTTCTGACATTAAGATCCCAAAATAGGATTTGGGTTGGTTGCTAGCAATCTCTTTATCTCATTCGTGTGTGTGTGTGTGTGTGTGTGTGTTGCATTCACATGTGCAGATGCATGCATCCCAAGTGCATGTGCAGAAGCCAGAACAGTTAAGTATCCTCTATCACCCATTCAACTTTATTTCCTTGAGACAGTCTCTCACTGAACTTGGAGCTGTCATTTTTTTAGTCAAACTCCTGTCTTCATCCTTCCTCAGCACTAGAGACACAGGCATGGAGGGGGTCATACTCAGCCTTATTTGGGGGGTAGGGATAAGACAGGGTCTCACTCTTGTCCAACCTGACCTGGAACTCAGTCTGTAGCCCCATGCCAGCCTCAAACTCATGGCAATCCTCCTACCTCAGGTGTGCACCACTATGCCCAGCTGAAATGCTCAACTTTTTTTTTAGTTTTTTTTTGTTTGTTTTTTGTTTTTCGAGGTAGGGTCTCACTCTAACCCAGGCTAACCTGGAATTCACTATGGAGTCTCAGGGTGTCCTCAAACTCTCTGCCATCCTCCTACCTCTGCCTCCCAAGTGCTGGGATTAAAGGCATGGGCCACTATGCCCAGCTACCATCTCACTATCTTTTTTATTTTTTTCTGGTTTTTTTCAAGGTAGGGTCACACTCTAGCTCAGGCTGACGTGGAATTTACTATTCACTCAGGGTGGCCTTGAACTCATGGCAATCCTCCTACCTCTGCCTCCCAAGTGCTAGGATTAAAGGCGTGTGCCACCACGCCCAGCCATACCACTATCTTAAACAGACCCTAAAACCAAGCATAGCTCATGTCTTTACTGTCAGACTCAGGAGAGTAAGATAGCAGGACTGCCATGAATTTGAGACCAGCCCGGGCTATAGAATGGGTTCTAGGCCAACTCTGGCTACAGTGAAAGACTCTTTAAAAATAATAATAAAAACAGCCAGGCATGGTGGCACATTCTTTAATCCCAGCACCTGGGAGGCAGAGGTAGGAGGATTACTGTGAGTTTCATGACAGTCTGGCCTAGAGTGAGACACTACCTCAAAAAAAAAAAAAAAAAAAAAAAAAAAAAAACCACAAAAAAAAAACTAGGGCTGAGGAGATGGCTTAGTGGTTAAGGCACTTGTCTGCAAAGTCTAAGAACCCAGGTTTGATTCCCCAGGACCCATGTAAGCCAGATGCACAAGGTGATGCATGCGTCAAGGTTCATTCGCAGTGGCTGGAGGCCCTGGTGCACCCATTCTATCTGCCTGTTTGTTCCTGCCTCTCTCTGTCAGATGCGGTGTCTGTAAACCCAGGACTCCTCCAGTAAGATGAAAGGTGGAGACAGGAGACTCCTTGGAAACTTGTGGGCCAGCTAGCCTAGCATCCATTGAGGGGATAACTTCTGCTGAAAAACTGCCTCACACACTTGCTTCTTCTCCAGTGCTGGACCTCTCCTCATCTTGCAAGGACCTCAGAGAAGAGTTTCAAGTAAGCTGGTATTCCAGATTCCTGGTGAGGCTGAAGCCAGTGTTCTTGCTTCCCATATAAAAGAGTACAGATTCCTTCCCCAGTCTGTGCTGGCTGAGTGCCCCTCTGTGTTGGCAGTTGCTAGATAGCAAAAGCCTGATTTTCCTTTATTTGAGTCATATGTCACCTATCAAGTCACTAGACAAAATCATTGGCCTTCTCTGACTTCTTCAGGACAGCGTGGTATAGAACCAATGACCCGGGCAGTGCCCAGGCCTGGATCTTCTGTCCCATCTTTCTGAAAGAAGCTATCCAGAGGGGAAATATGGTGAAGGGAGAACAAACAGTGACTGAGTAGAAAGTTACGTCTATCACAAAGGATGCACCTTCCCTAGGACTGCCTGTACCAACCAGGCCCAACAATTTAGGTAGCAAAAGGAGATGACAGACTGCTTACCCAACCTGTTAGGGGTGGAGGTGACAGTGCCTCCTTAAGCTCTCTTCTCCATCCCCAAACACCTGGTACTCTCGGGGTTGAGACTGTGGGTCTCTCTCTAGGGTAAAGCAGAATGGCTGCACTTCAGGTATTGCCACCCACACTACTGCCCACTAACACCACTGTCAGCAACAGCAAGACACAAAGCAACTTCCAGGGCTGCTTTGCCACACTTGGAACCCTTCTCCACAGCAACTCCGGACCAGGACAATTCCCTGCTCACCACAAAGCTGAAAGAGCCCAAGCTTCCAAAGCAAAAACCTAGTATGAAATGCCAAGGAAAGGCTCAGGCAAGTGATCAAAGCTCAGTTACTCCCATAAAAAGGAACATCTGGGTAAGAGCCATTCTCCTTGACCTTGCTAATCCCGATAAGTATCTGTGCTGCCTCGAGTGTCCCTGTGCCTATCCCGTTCCATCACTTGGCTAAGGCACACGTAAAAGCCCTATCAAGTGGGTCAGGGTTTGGCTGAGCCAGGGCTTCCTAAGGAGCAGCAGCAGGAACTGTGTTTTGGAGAAGAGTTCTAAGGACATTGAATGACTGACTCAGCAAATCCTAAAGGGCAAGCTGGGGAGAGGGCCTGGTAGAGGGGACTGGCTGCCAGCTGGCTGGCACCTTGGGGAGGGGCCCCAGGCAAGCAGACTCTGTGGTCTCCCTAGCCTCCCTTCAGCACAGGAAGCAGAGGGCCGGCTCTAAGAGGATCAGTCTGCTGGCTGGCATCTTCCCCTTTAATCTCTCTTGATATTCTGATCCTTTAATCCCAACAAGACAAGTGAGGCAGCTTTGTTAATCCAAAGGGGTAAAGAAGACTGGCACATGTGAGGGACACTTCACCTCAGAGTTCCTTTTGCCACAGCTGCTATGTAGCCTGGGAAGGCTGCCACACTCAAGACTGAGTGGCAGTAAGGGTGAGGATCAGACCATGAAATTAGATAAGGAGACCGGGATTCTAGTCTCCCTGAGGCTGAGGACAATGTTCCTTTGCCCTTGAGAGCTGTCCCCTTGTCCCTAAGAAGATACAGTGAGTAGGTCAGAAATGACATGAAACATAATGAAAAACACGACTGGGTGTGGTCATACATGCCTGGAATCCTAGTACTAAGGAGTCTGAGGCAAGAGGACTACCAGGAATCTGAGGCCATCCTGAGCTACACACTGGCTACCAGGCCAACTAAGGCTGTATACACAGAAAAATTCTGTCTCAAAATAAAATAAAATAATAAAACAAACAAACTTGTTGGGTATGGTGGTACATGCCTTTTGGGAGGCAAAAGTAGGAGGATCCTCATGAGTTTGAGGCCACCCTGAGACTACAAGTGAATTCCAGATCAGCCTGGGCTAGAGTGAGATCCTACTGTGAAGAAAAAAAATTAAATAAATAAACAAACCAAAGTGCAAGAAAAATAGTATGGCTGCTGGCCCCACCCATATGGTCCTGTCAGGTCAGATGCCATAGGAGAATGGTACCATGAATCTCTGTCATGCCCACAGTGGGAGGTGGGCTGGACTGAGGCAGGAACATACACACCCATGTTAAACAACCAGGGCTTTTTCTTGATCTGCTACAGGATGCCTAGAAACCAAGGCACACCATGCCAAAAACTCAGGCCAACCAGAGCTAATTCTGCCCCAAAATATTGATCAGGCCATCAGAATGATTTATAAAGACATGACCTTCTCTTTTCTCTCTGCTCCCCATCCCATACCAAATCAGATACTCCAAAAGACTTAAGTCATGGCCTCCAATATGGGAAGTGAATCTCCTAGTCACATGATGTTGGGCTGTTCTCATGGGAACAGTGAGTCAGGATGGGGTTATTGACCAAGACTCTGAGAAGGTGGATCATTACTTATTTCTTCTTTAACCTCCCCATTCAAGAATTTTCTGATCTGGGCTGGGTAATAGCTCAGTTGGTAGAGTATTTGCCTGGCATGCACAAAGCCCTAAATTCAATCCCCATAACCCACATAAAGCAGGCATGGTGACATATGTCTATAATCCCAGCACTCAGGAAATAGAGGCAAGAAGATAAGAAGCTCAAGGTCATCCTCAGATACTAGTGAGTTTGAGGCCAACCTGGGCTATATGAGACCCTGTCCCCCCCCAAAAAAAAAAAATTATAGGACTAGAGATAGCTTAGTGGTTAAGGCATTTACCTATGAAGCCTATGGACCCAGGTTCAATTTCCCAGTACCCATATAAACCAGATGCACATGGTGGCATATGTGTCTGGAGTTCATTTGCAGTGGCTAGAGACCCTGGCACACCCATTCATCCATTCATTCTCTCTCTTTCTCTCTCAAATAAATAAAAATAAATATAAGCCAGGCATGGTGACAAACACCTTTAATTCTAGCACTCAGGAGGCAGAGATAGGAGGACCATGGTAAGTTCGAGGCCACCCTGAGAATACATAGTGAATTCCAGGTCAGCCTGGGCTAGAGTGAGACCCTACCTTGAAAAAAAAAAAAAAGAAAAGAAAAAAAGAAAGAAAGAAAGAAAGAAAGAAAGGGAAAAAACAAAAATAAGCCGGGCGTGATGGCGCACGCCTTTAATCCTAGCACTCAGGAGGCAGAGGTAGGAGGATCGCCATGAGTTCGAGGCCACCCTGAGACTAATTCCAGGTCAGCCTGGGCCGGAGTGAGACCCTACCTCAAAAAAACCCAAAAATTAATTAATTAATTAAATAAATAAATAAAATAAAATATTTTTAAAATTCTACCTAAGGCTGGAGGGATAGCTTAATGGTTAAGGTGCTTGCCTGCAAAGACCAAGGACCCATGTTTGATTCCCCAGTACCCATGTAAGCCAGATGTACATAGTGGCACATGCATCTGGAGTTTGTTTGAGTGACTAGAGGCCCTGGTATGCCCATTCTCTCTTTCTCTCTCTCTCTTTGCTTGCAAATAAATAAATATTTAAAAAAAAACAACTTTAGGGCTGAAGAAAATGGCTTAGTGGTTAAAGCGTTTGCCTCCAAAGCCAAAGGACCCCGGTTCAATTCCCTAGGACCCACATAAGCCAGATGCACAAGGTGGCACATGCATCTAGAGTTCGTCTGCAGTGGCTAGAGGCCCTGGTGTGCCCATTCTCTCTCTCTACCTCCCTCTCTCTCTAAGTAAATAAAATATAAAAATAATTTTTAAAAACTTTTAAAAATTCTAGTTAGATGTGGTGGCACACATCTTTAATCCCAGCATTTGGGAGGCAGAGGTAGGAGGACTGCTGTGAGTTTGAGACTAGTCTAAGACTAATTCCAGGCTAGCCTGGCTACAGCAAAAACCTACCTCAAAAAACAAAAAACAAAACAAAAAAAAAGTAATAATTCTGATCTTGAATTAAATCTTCAAATGAGCAGTTTCAACCCTACCAGGCCATGTACAGGCTGACCAACCAGCACCTTATGAACAGATAAATCCTAACCAATACTTCTTCCCAAGCTTTCGCTCAGCCCAAGCTCTAATTACTTTACCCTGTCTTGTCACTTCCTCAATGATGCAGAAATGCCATCACAAACTAAAATCTGCCAAGTGTCAATGCTCTCAAGGTAGGAGTTTCCCTCTCCTTCTACTCTTGGCCATATTATGAGAAATCAGGGTCCTGATCCTTGGACCATACTACAGAACAGCAAGCCAGGTGCTCTAGACAGCACTGGCCCTCATCATCTACAGCACCCTCAACACATATTCTCAGCCTTTGCTCCAGCAAGAAACTACCTGTAGAACAATCCATTCCATCCAAAACATCACGTGGAGGACACCCCAAGTTCCTGGGGACAGTTTCCTGATGGGAGGAAAGTTGACCCCAACTTTCAGAGAGAAAGTATTGGACTAATTTGAGTTTCAGAGCAAAGGACATGCTGGTCCTTTCTGTTTGGCCTTTTGGGTTTACAAAATTATCACTTTCACTGAGCGTGGCAGAGCACACCTGTCATCCTAGCACTCACGAAGATAAAACAGGAGGATTGCCATGAGTTCAAGGCCAGCCTGGACTACAGAGTGAGTTCAAGGTCAGCCTGGAGTAGAATGGGACCCTGCTTCAAAAACAAACAAACAAACAAAAAAAAAAAAAAAAAACCCAACCAGACCAGGGCTGGAGAGATGGCTTAGTGGTTAAGGCACTTGCCTACAAAGCCAAAGGACCCAGGTTCAACTCCCAAGACCCATGTAAGCCAGATGCACAAGGAGGCGCACACATCTGGAGTTCGTCTGCAGTGGCTGGAGGCCCTGGCACGCCCACCCCCCCCCACACACCTGTCTATTTTTGTATCTCTCTCTCTCTCTCAAATCAATCAATAATTTTTTTTGGGGGGGGGTTTCGAGGTAGGGTTTCACTCTAGTTCAGGCTGACCTGGAATTCACTCTGTAGTCTCAGGGTGGCCTCGAACTCATGGTGATCCTCCTACCTCTGCCTCCCGAGTGCTGGGATTAGAGGCATGCGCCACCACACACAGCTCTCAATAAATATTTTTTAAAAACCAAAAACAGGCGGGGTGGGGGTGCGGAGTGGCACACGCCTTTAATCCTAGCACTTAAGAGGCAGAGGTAGGAGGATCACTGTGAGTTTGAGGCCCTTGCTTGAGACTATATAGTGAATTCCAGGTCAGCCTGGGCTAGAGTGAGACCCTACTTCAAGAAAGAAAAGAAAAGGAGAGAGAGAAGAAAAAGAAAACAAAACCACTACTTTCTATTTTTAATAACAGTAAGACCCCCAAAGGAAGTGTGTAGACCTCCCTTCCCAAAGCTAACAGCCATCAGCCCAGGTACCTGATTCCTAGAACAGGCGTATTTCAAGCGGTTCCATGGATTACACCATCTATCTGGGCATTTCCTCTTTTCTTCAGATTTCTCTGTCTTGTTTCAATCTCTCTTTCTCCCCCCACCCCACCATCAAATAAATAAATAAAATAAAACTTTTTTTAAAAGTGCCATGGGGAAGGAGTGATGGCGCACGCCTTTAAACCCAGCACTCAGGAAACAGAGGTAGGAGGATCACAGTGAATTCCAGGTCACCCTGAGACTACATACTGAATTCCAGGTCAGCCTGGGCTAGAGAGAAAGCCTACCTAAAAAAAAAAAAAAAAAAAGGGTTGGAGAGATGGCTTAGCAGTGAAGGTACTTTCCTGTGAAGCCTAAGGACCCAAGTTCGATTCCTCAGTACCCATGTAAGCCAGATGCACTTGGTGGCACATGAATCAGGAGTTCTCTTGCACTGTCTAGAGGCCCTGGAGAGCCCATTCTTTGTTTGTCTGTTTTTCTCTCTCAAATAAATTTTAAAAATTTTAAAAAGAGGGTGAAGAGAGATGGCTCAGTGGTTAAGGTGCTTGCCTGCAAAACCTAATGATCTGGGTTCAATTCCTCAGTATCCATGTAAAGCCAGATGGACAAAGTGGTGCATGCATCTGGAGCTTGTTTGCAGTGGCTAGAGGCTCTGATACACCCATTCTCTCTCTCTGTCTCTCTCTCTGTCTCACTCTGCCTGCAAAATAAAAAAAAATAAAATTTTTTTTTTAAAAAAAGAGTACCACGAGGCTGGAGAGATAGCTTAGCTGTTAAGGCACTTGCCTGCAAAGCCAAAGGACCCAGGTTCAATTCCCCAGGACCCACGTAAGCCAGATACTCAAGGTGGCACATGTATCTGGAGTTTGTTTGCAGTGGCTGAAGGCCCTGGCACACCTATTCTTTCTCTTTCTCTCTGCCTCTTTCTCTTACTATCTCTCTCAAATAAATAAAAATATTTTTTAAAAAATAGTGCCATGCCAGGTCAGCCTGGACCAGAGTGAGACCCTACCTCGAAAAACCAAAAAAAAAAAATAAATAAATAAATAAAAATTTAAAAAAAAACAGTGCCATGGGCTTTGTTGGCCTGCTTTCATTTATCAAAGGTCCAGCTTCTATATGTGAAGGTTATCACAGGCACTTCCCTTCCCTTCCAGTCCTGAAGGAAAAAGGGATGGAGCCATGGCTGAGGGCACCATACTGGCCTTTGAGTTTCACTGGAGCTGGGGTGGGGCCTGTGGATCGAGAAGGAAGCAAAGAGCAAACTGCACCAGGAAAACAGAGTGGAGGAAGTTCAGAGAAAGGGTGGGACTAGGGAGGCTCCAAGGGCACTGTTCTGCTGTCCAAAAGACCAGCTCTGAGTCAGCACGGCCTATGAACCTTCTTGTGGCAAATGCAGCCAGACCCATTCACATAGGGCTGTCCAACTTGGGAACCATAAAAGGACAAAAGGCACAAAGGGCAAACCAAACCCATTTGTCATTCCCTAAGCTCTGTGAAAGCAGGGTTCTATGTCTTGATCTTTCTGGCAGTCACCTAGTGTGGTTAGGGACTCAATATGTTCTTCCCTGCTGGTATGTTGTACAGAGCCATTCACACTTCTCAGCAGACATGGAGGTCCCAGAAATGCACACACTTCATTCCACCAATAACATGTCTCAAACAGCTACAGTCTCAAGCAGGTAAAGAGCTGGATAAGTCTCAAAGCCACCCACCAAGCCAACATGTGAGACACGTTGTACTCAGCTACCCAGATCCACTACATAAATGTCTTCCGTCCACTGAAAGTAGAACCAATTATCTGTACACTGGTTATATCTCTACATTAAAGCAAATATGAAACCTACACGATCAGTATGGCCACTCCCAGCCCAAATAAGCCAATGGTCACAAACACTTATGTACAACTATGGACGAAAGAGAAAAAGGACTTACCTCATCTACAGACACAGGTAGGATGACTCGACTACAAGAGAGGGAAAAGAGTATCAACTTCAGGCTCTGAAACCTGCCCAAGACTCTTAAAGCATTGCCTTAGCATGGTAGTCAGCGTTCCATTGCTATGACACTGATGGGAACCCAAAAGGGAATGGCCCTCTGAATGCTTCAATGACAGGACCCTTTATGCCCATCTAGAAGCCTGTGATTCAGGGCAAACCTGAATCGCCCACGAGCTGCTTACTTCTCTGGTCACTAACTCACATTTGGAGCTGTCTTCTCCTGCTCCCTCATCCATCAACTCCCCAGGACTTGCTAATGTATCCAGTAAAGCAGAGAGGTAGGATGGGGGAGATGGCAGCAAGCACTTGCTTGCAAGACTAGTGGCCCAAGTCCAATTCCCCAGCACCCACATAAAGCCAGGCACACAAAGTGGCACATGCATCTGGAATTTGTTTGCAGTGGCAAGAGGCTCTAAAATACCCATTCTCTTCCTTTCTCTCTCTCTCACATAAATAAATAAAAATTGCTGGGCGTGGTGGCGCATGCCTTTAATCCCAGCACTGGGAAGGCAGAGGTAGGAGGATCACCGTGAGTTCAAGGCCACCCTGAGACTACATAGTGAATTCCAGGTCAGCCTGAGCTAGAGTAAGATTCTACCTTGAAAAACCAATAAATAAATAAAAATTAAGGGGCTGGACAGGTAGCTAAGTGGTTAAAGGCACTTGTTTGCAAAGCCTGATGGCTTGGGTTCAGTTCCCCAGTACCCACGTAAAGCCAAATGCACAAACTGGGGCGTGCGTCTGGAGTTTGTCTACAGTGGCAAGAAGGCCCTGGATGACCCATTCTCTCTCTGTCTCTACCTCTTTCTCTCTGTCTCTTTCAAATAAATAAATAAATAAATAAATAAATGTATTTTGAATTTTAAAAAAGACAGGTAAACAGAAAAGAACCCACCATGATGAGGATTGAGACCCAAAGAATTAGACCCTGAGGATTTACAACTTCCCAACAACAGCTCTCAACAGGCTAGAAAGGGGCCAAATTCCCTCCAGGCTTAATGACCCTAAGAGAGGGACAACCTGCTCTACCCTGGGCAGGATGTTACAATGCAAGCTTCTACTATCTCTCTCAAATAAATAAATAAACATATTTTTTAAAAAGAGTGCCACGGGCTTTGTTGGCCTGCTTGCATTTATCAAAGGTCCAGCTCCTATATGTGAAGGTTATTACAGGTACTTCCTTTCCGGTCCTGAAGGAAAGAAGGGTGCAGCTCCAAAAAAGAGCACCCAACTTGCATTTTGACCTCCAAAATCTGTCCAAAAGCACTCCAACTTTCTTTTCTTCTTCATTTTGATGACCTCCAGTTGCTGGAGATTCCACAAATAAAACTGACGGAGAAACCGTAGCCAGTCTATGGCCATATCACCCTGATGGCACCCAATCTCATCTGATCGCAGAAGCTAAGCAGGGCCAGGCCTGGTTAGTACTTGGATGGGAGAAAAAAAAAAAGTCCCAAAGAGAGTCAGAAATCCAGAAAGTTAAGAGGACTATTGGCACTTTTCCAGGTGTCTTGCATCTAACACATTAATGGCCCACCCGCCCCCCCAGTCCAATGTTGTTTAAGGTCAAGCACCTGAGAGAAAAGGTGTCTTAGTTGGACCCTAAAAAGTCAAGTCAGTTCCCAAGCTGAGGTTCAGTCCTCAGAGACTTGCTGGAACCTGCCGGGCCCTTGTGCATCTTGTATGCTTGCTTGATGAAGCATGAGCACAGCCCATCATCCCTCCTAGGCAGAGGGGTCAAGCGTGGCTCCTTGCTCCAGACTACTATATAGCTTGCTATATACCAAGTTCTTCCGGGAAGCAAGAAGCACAGAGAGGCTCTGAGGAAAGCATCATAGCAAAATCCAGGAACTAAGCAGAAAAAGTAGCAGGAAAAACAAAATGGGCTCCAGCCCTTTATAGCTTGCTAACTCCCTTCCTCCAGAAGGACTCAAATAATGTAAACCCTCCCATTAGAGAAAGCCAGTGGTGCAGAAAAACACTCCCAACTTGAAGGCCAGAATTTTTGCACCCTCAGAAGAAACTTCCTAGAAAACAATAAGCCTTTTATCTTCAAGAACACAGCAAAAATTACATCCAAGAGTTTTCAGAAATCAAATCAGGGAGAATCCTGTTGAAGGAAGTGTCAAAACAGAAAAAAAAAAAAAAATCACCAGGAACAACCTCCAGACCAAGCCTCCACCCAAAAGAGAATGGTACTGGCCAGTTCCTTACAGGATGCTCTAAGGCTGCTTCCATTACAGCTGCATAGCCAGACATTCCCCCTCTGGTCCTTGGAAACACAACCACTTCAGCAGCAATAGGGGACAATTCCAAAGGAGAGGGCCACAGAAACACAGCTAGGCTGAGACTGAAGCCATGCTCTCTATAGTGTGACCTTCACTTGCACCCTTCCCGGAGCTGCAGCACTGCAGCTTCAGCCAAGTATCTCTGATGCCCCTCTCCCTCTGTCCCCTGCCCAGGAAAGCAGACTCGGGCACAGTTGGGTAGGAAGGAAGATTCTGGATCCCCAGCACCTCAAGCTTTTCCCTAGGAGGCTTCAAGGGGAGGACAAAGAATGAGAAAGGAGTGCCTGTCTCCCAAATTCATTCAGATGTCTTCTGCAGGGCCTGACCTTCTTTTCAAAAATACACATTTCTACGGACTGTAGGACTCATAGGAGACTAGAAAAAATAATCTCAAAAAACAGGAAAAGCCTGTTTGCTAGGACACTGAGGAGTAAACTGAAAAGTGTACTAAGTTCTCCTTGGAGAATGTTGGCATCCTAGAGTTCTTGCCCTCCACATATAAAGCTCCGACTTATGATCATCTTAACATCATACTGAAGAAAGGCCACAGGGCCTCCAAATGATGTTCTTCACATGAAATGTCAAGCCTGGATGACACCTGGGCCTCTACTTCCTTTGTCATCCAAACTGCACACTATGTCAATATCCTCAACACCTTCAAGGAACAAGCCAGGTGGGGACAAAGTGCCTTCACTGGCAATGACGAAAGAGCTCTTTGCAAACCCGCCTGGTCATGAAAAGAGTTCTACAAGTTTCTCTCTACTTGGACTTTTCCCACTTTGAGACTTCAGGGGCTTCTGTCCCAATGCTGCCCACTTGCCCTCCCCTCCAGGGAAGCACGGTTTCACTGTAAATTCTGTGCGCACACACACACATCCAATCTCTCCTGGGGAGGGGAGAAAACTCCTGGGATGCTTTAGGTGGGGTGGAGTCCTGGGATGTTTACTTGGAACCATGAGCTTCAGAGATGGGTCACCTTGTATCTGAAAATGTTAGCAGTCCAAACAGCCCCACCTGTCAACCAATCCCCAGGATTTCAGGAGCAAACCCATCTATCTCCCAAAACTCTAAACCAAAAATAAAAAAAGAAGAAGAAGAAAAAGAAAAAGAAAAAGAAAAAAAAAAAGCTAACAGTCCCTCAACCCCAAGGCATTAACTAAGAACTCTTCACTGTTTCTCTTCAATTAATGGCTGTGGGAAACTTCCTCAGTTCCTCCAAGTAATTTCTCCTCTCTTTGCACGAAGACCCAGAGATATCCTCTAGAGACAGGATGCCCCTGTCCCTGTCTACCTCCTCCAATCACAGGTACATTCATTCACAAACATACTGTCTTTCTGGGTTGTCCTCTACTCTAGCTTCCTGGATTCTCCATCACTGTGACTCTTTCATATCACTTCTGGACTTACTTTATCACTCAAGTGCCCCCGAGTCCTGTAATTTTGTCCAAAAACCTCCTCTCCTGCACTTGGGCAACATGACACTACAGCACCCCTATCTCAGCCTCCCCCGCCCCCCATGATTTAGCTGTCTTCTGTCACCCAAGCCTGGCCCTGATTCCTTAGTCCTTTTGCTACAACCAATTACGACAATCCTTCCTCTCTTCCCTAAGGCAGTCCCCATGCCCCAGGTTTCCCTCAGCACTCCTCACCATCACCTCAACTTCATTTCAGAAGCTGTCTTATCTGATCTTTCCTGCCCCTCAGCCCAAAAACCTCTCCCCACCATCAGCCAGCTCACGGGCGCTGCCTGCCCTTGCCCCACTTGCTCCCTGGTCCCTCGGAAAACTCCTCAGGCCCCTCCCGCAGTTCTGGCTGGTACCTTCATCTCTCAGCACCCACTGGAGGACCACGACATCCTAATGCTAGTGCTCACACGGGGGGGGGGGGCTCCCCATGCTCTGTTCTGGCGCTCACTTGTCCATTTAACCCAAACCTTCTCAGGCCCCGTCTGGCTCTCACTGGTCCTCGGTCTCTCCTATGGCCTATTCGTCCCTCACTATTCCTGCCCGGATCTCTCTAGCCCCCCAGCCCAGGCCCTGTCCAGCTCCCCAAAGTCTCCCTCCGCCCCTACTGGCCGGCCCAACAGCCCATCCGGTGCCCCCATGCCCTGCGCCGAGCCATCGGGCTCCCCGAACGTCATCCCCGACCCTCCCCTCCTCGTCGCTTCCGCACAGGCGAGCTGACACTCACTACTCCTTGAGCAGCACCATGTCGCTCCGCGCGCGGCTCGGCGGCTGCCCGCTGCCCGCCCGGCCTCCCGCCTGCTTCCCGGCGGCCGCACTCCCTGTGGCCCGGCCCGGCCTGGCTGCCTGTACGTCTTCGTCGTGGTCTGCTCTGTTCCCGCCGCTCTCGCTGCGGTCTCCGCGCGGGCTCCAGTCGCCCCGACCTCGCCACCTCCCGTGCCGCTGTGCCGACGCCGCCCGCTAGTCCGTCAGTCCGCCCGCCCGGCCGCCCGGAGCTCCGGTTCCGCAGCGCCGCGCGGGGGCGGGGCGTCTCTGCGGCAACCGGAGCGTCAGACGCAGCGGTGCGCGCTGACCTCAGCGCTGGGGGCGGGGCTCCGCCGCCTCGCCCCGCCCCTTCCTTCCTTAAATGAGCTGCGGCTCCCGCGCTCGTGTCCGCCCGGCGCTGGGGTGGGCCCGGGGCTGTGCGCGATACCCGCTTATGTAGATATCTGTTGTGAATGCTCGCTCTTCTGGAGCAAGAACTGATGATGTGCCTGTATGATTGGATTTCCCTGGAGGATGGTGTGATCCAAGAAAAAGTATGTCAAAAATACAAAACACAAGCCGGGCGTGGTGGCGCATGCCTTTAATCCCAGCACTCGGAGGTAGAGGTAGGAGTATTGCCGTGAGTTCAAGGCCACCCTGAGACTACATAGTTAATTCCACGTCAGCCTGGACTAGAATGAAGCCCTACCTCGAAAAGCCAAAATGTGTGTGTGTGTGTGTGTGTGTGTGTACACACACACACACACACAAATAAGGGGCTGGGGCGGTAGCTCAGTAGCAAGCACTTGCCTAGCCATGGGATGGTGGGGCAGTGTATACATATTTTCCTCAAGTCCTTGATTCCACAACTCTTCAAGAAAGGTTCTGCTGGGCTGGAAAGATGGCTCAGCAGTTAAGGCAATTGCCTATAAAGCCTAAGGTCTGAGGTTCCATTCCCCAGTATCCATGTAAGCCAGCTACACAAGGTAGCACATGCATCTGGAGTTTGTTTGCAGCAGCTAGAAACCCTAAACCACCCATTCTCTCGCTTTCTTTCTCTGCTTGAAAATAAAATTTAAAAAAAATTTTAAAGAAAGGTACTTTAATGTCCTCATTTAGAGGTAAGCAAGGAGGCAGTCAGACTTGAAGGGGACACTTATCAAAGGTCACAGCCCCAATATGTTGGAGTTGATATTTTAACTCAGCAGTGTTAGTATGTTGACATTCATCCAATAAACATTTGCTGAGGGTCTACTGTGTACCGAAGCATGTACTTTCCTTGAGATAGTGAGCGAGGCAGATAGCATCTAGCCCTTAGGGAACTGAGGATCAAATGGAGGGTAGATAGTAATGGCTGGAGGTGACAGAGCGAGGCTATTAAAATGAATAAGGCTGCCAGGCCTGGTGGTGCAGGCCTGTAATCCCCCGGAGGCTGAGACAATGGGATCAGAAGTTCAAGACCAGCCTGGGCAACTTAGTGAGACCTTGTCCAAAAATAAAAAGTAGGGGCTGTAGCTAAGTGGTACACCACTTACCTAGCATATAGGAGGCCCTAGGTTCAAATCCACAGAAGCACAAAGGAAAAGAAAATGAATGAGGCTGTGAGAGATCCAATTTACATTTGACAGGATTACACCAGAGGACACCTGGACTGAGGGTAAGGGGTGAGGTTAGAGAAGATAAGAGACATACTGGAGGCACAGATTCTAAACCTAGACCTTTAAGGAATAGAGGAAGGAAAGAGTGTAGTAGGCAGAGTGAATGCCAAGGCTGCAACCATGGAGACAGAGTGCACTTGGGGAACTGAAAGAGATTACTGGAGCATCAAGTTGGGGGCTGAGCAGCTGGGAGGTGGTCATTTCCTGATGGATGATGAAGTTCACTAAGGGTCATGGAGGGCATTTAAGGGTTTCAGCAGTAATGTGAGATTTAAGATGTGAGGCTTCCCTCTGAAGGTTGGGGGACAGGAAGGGGAGAAGAGAGAGATGGATCAAGCCAGAACAGTAGCAAGGACAGTTAGGAGGCAGATGCAGAGGTCCAGGGAGCGTTCAGGGGGGTCAGAAAAGCAGGATTTGAACAGGCGTAGTGGCACATGCCTTTAATCCCAGCACTCAGGAAGCAGAGATAGGAAGATTGCTGTGAGTTCCAGGTCAGCCTGGACTAGCATGAAACCCTATCTCAAAACAAACCAACAAAAAAAAGCCACAATCTAGGGGGTGTAGTGGTGCATGCCTTTAGTCCTGGCACTGGGAGGCAGAGGTAGGAGAATTGCTATGAGTTCAAGGGTACCCTGAGTCTACATAGTGAATTCCAGTCAGCCTGGGCTAGAGTGAGACCCTACCTGGAAGAAAAAAAAAAAAAAAAAGCTACAATCATATGTCTCTCAAGCTCCTGGCTCTCAATGAGTCCCACCCCAGACTCATCTCCTGTGTGCCAACCTGCTTTCCTATGCTCTCATTACTGTACACCCAAGTACCCAGGCCAGAAATCTGCATGGTTTTCTTGCCTCCTCTCTTTACCGTAGGCCAATTAGTTAATAAATTCTGAAGTCAGCTCAGGCTGACTTCCTACCTTCACCTCTACCTCCACCTCCCTCCCTAGTGCTTGGATTAAATGTGTATCACTATGCCTAGTGGCAGTGTATCAATAATATCAATAGTTTTCTTTTCTTTCTTTCTTTTTTCTTTTTTTCTAAATTTTAGAGATAAGGTCTCACTCTAGCCCAGGCTGACCTGGAATTAGTCTCAGGCTGCTCTCAAACTCACAGCAATCCTTTAATCCTGGGCTCAAGGCATGCACCACCATGCAATTGTTTTCTTTCTTTATTTATTTTGTTCTTTTGGTTTTTGGAGGTAGGGTTTCATTCTAGCCCAGGCTGACCTGGAATTCACTATGTAGTCTCGGGGTGGCCTTGAACTCATGGTGATCCTCCTACCTCTGCCTCCTGAGTACGAGTGCCAGGATTAAAGGCGTGTACCACCACGCTCAGCTTTTTTTATTATTATTTTAAATTATTTTATTTTATTTTATTTTGGAGAGAGAGAGAGAGAGAGGGAGAGGAAGACAGAGATGGGCGCGCCAGCAGTGTTTCAGCTGCTGAGAACGAAACCCAGATGTGTGCGCCCCCTTGTGGTCAAGTGCAGCATTGCACCCTTGCGTCACTTTGCATCTGGCTAAACGTGGGACCTGGAGATTGAAACCAGTGTTCTTGGGCTTAGGAGGCAGGCGCCTTAACCCCTAAGCCATCTCTCTAGCCCTTTTTTTTATTTTTTATTGACAACTTCCATAATTATAGACAATAAACCATGGTAATTCCCTCCCCCCTCCACATGCCCCTTCACAACTCCACTCTCCATCATACTCCCTTCCCCTCTCAATCAGTCTTTTTTATTTTTGATGTCATCATCTTTTCCTCCTATTATGATGGTCTTGTGTAGGTACTGACAGGCACTGTGAGGTCATGGATATCCAGGCCATGTTGTGTCTGGAGGAGCACGTTGTAAGGAGTCCTACTGTTCCTTTGGCTCTTACATTCTTTCCACCACCTCTTCTGCAATGGACCCTGAGCCTTGGAAGGTGTGTTAGAGATGTTTCAGTGCTGGGCACTCCTCTGTCCCTTCTCAGCACCATGGTGCCTTCTGAGTCATCCCAAGGTCTCCACCATCTGAAAAGAGAAGCTTCTCTAACCAAAAGTGAGAGTAGCATTAATATATGATTATGAACATTAAGAGCAGTTTGGTGAGCATGAGATGTACATTTAGGTAGAAACCAGCAGACATTACGCCCGCAGGGATGATGACGTCCCCGTCATAGGTTTTCATATCAGGTATGTATTCCCTTCCGTGGAGCTGGCCTCCACAAAGGATATGCACTGCCTTTTTACTGGCTCTTTCCAGGAAGTAACCAGATCTTTCCCTCTGGGAACATGCCTCTAGTTTGGGAAACTACATTTACTCATTCACTCAATAAATATTGATTGACACCTGTCCCTGTCCTGAGTCTTTTTCTTGGCACTTAGGATCCAGAAGCGACAAAAGAAAACAAGATCCTCCGCCTTGCTGAGTAGAGGGAAACAATATAAACAGATGCTGGTGTGACTTTTCTCCATGACATGCGTAACTAGGAAGCTGAATTGGGTGACTGGACTCGGTGGGAGACCTTAGTCAGTGGTCACAGTCATGGAAGACCCTTGAAGGAGGCTATGTTTAGGTACCTGAAAGACAGAGGAATTACTGCTAAGTAGTTGATACAGGTGGATGACTGTGCTGGGTACTGGGGAAAATGAAAAAACACCAATCAGCAGAATGCATGAGGATCAGCTCTGCCCTCCCGGCGCTCATGAAGAGAGCTTGTGCCTGCGGGAAACAGTCACTAGCAACTCCAAGTGACCACGTGTGACTCAAGGATCAGTGCCTGCCGAGGAAGGTTTGAGAAGGCGTAGGAGGCAACTTGAGCTAGGGAATGCCTCTCTTTGGGAAACTCGCAAAGGCACCGGTGCCAGTCAGGTGCAGCTGGAGGCCTACAGGTGACAGTGTATGGAAAACGAAGTGGCCTAAGGTGGGCTGAGCTCAGGGCCTTGAGGGCCAAGCCACATGCTCCATTTCAGGAGCCAGGGAGCCGTTTGAGGACTTTAAGGAACCTCTTCACTCCCTGCTTAGATTCAACTGTAATGGGGGAGGGGGTGCCACAATTGCTTCTTTCCTGAAGTATTTCAAAGCAAGCATCAGGTGTGTCATCTCACCCCTCCACGCTTCCGTGTGCAGCCAGAAACACAGATGTGTTCTGAAAACTCCACAGCGCCATTGTCATACTTAACAGGGTTCCTTCTTTTTCTTTTCTCTTCCTTTCCTTTCTTTTTTTCATTTCTCACTCTTCCTCCCTCCATCTATTCCTTCCTCCCCCCCCTTTCTCTCTCTCTTTTTCTTGTTTGTTTTTTCAAGGTAGGGTCTCACTATAGCCCAGGCTGACCTAGAATTCACTCTGTATTCTCAGGGTGGCCTCAAACTCACAGTGATCCTCCTACCTCTGCCTCCCGAGTGCTGGGATTAAAGGCGTGTGTCACCATGCCCAGCAATTTTGTTAATTTTTTAAAATTTATTTTATTTATTTATTTGAGAGAGAAAGAGAGGAAGAGAAATAGGCGGGTAGAGAGAGAGAGAGAGAATGGTCACGCCAGGGCCTCCAGCCACTGCAAATGAACTCCAGATGAGTGTGCTCCCTTGTGCATCTAGCTTACGTGGGTCCTGGGGAATCAAACCTGGGTCCTTTGGCTTTTCAGGCAAGCCATCTCTCCAGCACTCCCCTTACCACTCTTTCTTCAGATACAAGAACCTCACTCCTTCTCTCCAGCTCCATCTGTGCCTCTGTCTCTCTATCTGTAGCAGCTCTTTGTCTTTCCCTCTCCTCTATAGGTTTGTGTGTCTATCTCTCACCTCTCTCTTTCTCTCTCTCTCTCTCATCTGTCTTCTTCCATCTTTCTTCATCTCTATTTCTCTTACTTTTTTTTTTTTTTTTTTTTTTTTTTTTTTTTTTTTTTTTTAAGAGTAGGTTCTTGCTCTGGGCCAGGCTGACCTGGAATTCACTTTGTAGTCTCAGGGTGGCCTCGAACTCACGGCAATCCTCCTACCTTTGCCTTCCCAGTGCTGGGATCAAAGGTGTGCACCACCACGCCTGGCTTCTGTCTCTCTTTTTACTGTCTCTCTTCTTGTCACCCTATATACCTTCAGCCTGGGTTTCTTTCATCTTTTCTTTGCAGCTGTCTCCCTTCTCCTCCCATCCTTAGTGCCCCTCACCATTGTGTCTGGGATCTCTGGTTCAGTCCCTGCAGTCTCCCCCTGGCTGGCCAGCCCTTTGTCAGCACTGCTGCACTGTAACCCATCTCTGCTATCTCATGGAGACTGTGTTTCACTGTTTCCATCCTCTGCCATCTCTTCCTGGCTGGTGAGAGCAGCTCTTCTCTTAGCCTCTGTTCTGTCTACTTCAGTTCTTTTCTATTTCTGCTGCTGTTGTTGTTGTTGAGACAGGGTCTTGCTTTATAGCCCGGGCTGAGCTTGAATTCATGATCCTCTGGCCTCAGCTGCTGGGATTACAGGCTTTTATCACTATATGTGTGTCTGTCTCTTTGTGTAAATTTCATCCCCACGATATATACTGGACAGCTATTTCATGCCAATGCCATCTGAGTCCCTCAAGGTGTAACGATGACCAAAACAGGACATGTGCCAGCTTTGAAGGAACATTTGCTCTGGTGGGGAGACAGACACCAAATAGAGAACACACTGGGGCTGGAGGTAGGGCTCAGTGGTAAAGTGCTTGCCCAGCATGCTCGAGGCTCTCAGTTCCATCCCCAGGACCACAAAAAGAGAACAAACCAAACCGACAGACACATGATCCTGGCTGCTCAGCTCATTCCACTGGACACAGGAGTTAGCCTGGCTTCAGGAAGGGAACTGGGAATTGTGAGCACAAGCTGACTCTGTCTGTCTGAGAGTTCCTGGCAATTCTGTCCCTAAATACAGAGCAGACCATTCAGGAACAACATTCAAGTGTTTAACCCATTTGCTCTCTAAACAGCATTCATTTTGAGCCAGGCTGGGAAGAGAGATGTTAAAAAGAAAATGGCTATAGTCCTGCAGGGTCCCAGTCTAATGCTAGAGGGAAATAAAGTAACATCTGTTGGGCCCAGGACACCAACAGCACCTTGGTGACTAGAGGAGGCGTGGTGGCACATGTCTTTAATCCTAGCACTCGGGGAGGCAGAGGTAGGAGGATCGCAGTGAGTTTGAGGCCACCCTGAGACTACATAGTGAAGTCCAGGTCAGCCTGGACTAGAGTGAGACCCTACCTCGAAAAAAAAAAAAAAAAAAAAAAAAAAGAAAGAAAGAAAGAAAGAAAGAAAGAAAGAAAGAAAGAAAGAAAGAAAGAAATGGAGAATCCTCTCCCTACCTCAAATACTGTTTGTCATACACAGGGTTAAAACTGATTTGAGCAGCTATGATAGTTTCTAAAAAAAACAATCTTTTCAGCCAACATTTGAAAAGGGAGATCTTTTATGTAAAACCCAGGATTTCCAGCTTCTTTTGGAAACAAAAATTCAGACCTGCGCCCACCTCCCCATGTTCCTCTCCACATGGCATTAAGTGGCTGGAGCTGTGTCAAGGCCGTCCATCTGAGTGTGGCCTGTGATCTCTGAGTCCCCACCAAAGCTTCTTGTACCCCTGACATGACAGCCGAGGTCTAGCTTGTCCCAGATCCTGTGCCGTGACTCTGCTTATCCTGGAGGCATTTTTTCCTATGCTGCTTCCATCAGATGTGGAGGAAAGAATGATACAACAAAGGGATGTGGCAGTGCTTGGCCTTGGAGTTTGCAGTCAGTCCTTACGTCCACCTAGCATCTCCTCTACGGGTACCACACAGTGGTCCATTACTTATCCCTTCCTGAGTAGCAACCACCTCACTGTCCATAGCCTCCAGGCCCCTTCCACGCCAGCACTGTCAAGAGCCATGTTTCAAACAAGCAACAGGGCATCTGAGTAAGAGACGTGTGCTATAAGGGGAAAGAGAGAAGTGCCACGGAAGAACCTGTTTTAGTCATTCTCAGCATACATTTATTGAGTGCTTACTGTGTGCCAAGGAGTATGCCAGAGGCGAGGAACAGGAAAGGGCTGGGAAGAGCCAGGGTTAGATGCTGTGTTATCAGTGACACTATGTGACCCCGGAGAACACAGGAAATGGATTCACCCTCAGGCACCACTCTAAGACTTGGGCTGGGCCCCAGACCTTGCCTTCTTAGATGCTCCTTCTAGCAACAGATTTCTTCTTCTGCCTCCAGATGGCGCACCGCACAGGCAAGCTCCTACACATTCCTCTAAGCACATGCACACCCTGGCATACCGAGAACACATGTATCTACACTCACACAGAGCTAGAACCTGGCCGAGCAGTCATCCAAAGAGGCAGCGTGGAGGGTGCCACCCCAGGGACTGGGATTTCAGTCAACAATATATAAGTAGGCCCACAGTTTAGAAATGACCCTGGCCAAGCCTCTTACCAAAATGTAAAAGACATAAAAATGGGCAAGGGAAAAACTTTCTTAAGGCTTTGCTGAGAGAAGGGTTCTGAGGGAAGTAGGGTCAGCAGCATATGCCTTTACCAGCGTTATTTGGCCACAAGCCTGTGTGGTCAGTCACCTTAAGTAGATGTCCTGTCATGTGGGTGGGGTGTCTCATTCCCTGTGCTACCAGCTCTCTTCTAGGGTCACAAAAATAAAGCCACTATGGTTGGGTGTCTGCTAAGTGTCAGGTACACTATCTCTCAGGTGCTTTACCTATATGTATGCCCACATATCCACACTGGGAGGGCATGGGTGTCTCCATTTTACAGGCAAGGAAACTGAGGCTCGAGACTTGCTTGAGGGCACCAAGAGAGTATGTGGTGGGGCCTCTAACCTTTGCTTTTCCCTCATTATCTCTTTAGCATGGGAAGATGGGGCCTCCTTCTGGGAAGTCAAGGTCAGAGAGCTGCCTGTGACCCTGGTTGTGTGAATGACTAACACCAGAGCCCAAGGGGCACAGATGGTGACTGTGCTGGCGGGGAGAAGCCAGAGCCGTGACACCTTCCTCACTGAGGATGCTGACTCCCCTGGACACTCAGGAAGTTCTGCCCACACCAAAGGGCTGGGAGTGAGTCAGAGAGGGCATTCTTGACCCTGACCTCTCACACCAGAGGAGGACTTCAACAGGAGGATGTATACACTCACTTTGAGGTCCCTGGGCTGCTACCCCCTCAAGCCCATGCTTTGCATTTGGAGAAAATGGTTCCCACCTTCAAGTTGAGTCCCAGTAATTGGCACCTCACTGGCCCAAGAGCCCGTGAAAACCCATTGTGTTGCCCTTCACAGACAGAAGGGTTGCTGCCCAGTTTTATTGAGACTTTACAATGCTCTCTGCAAGGGCCTCCTCATCACAAGTTGTCACTGCTTATCCCCATCCCTCACCAGCCACTGTAGCTGCTTACATTCATACAGGCTGACATGCAAGCCCTCGGGACTGGGCTGACATCCCAGCACTCAGGAAGCTGAGGCAGGAGATAACAAGGCCGAGATAGTGTGAGCCAGTCTCGAATAAAACAAAAGACCTCCCAAACCTCTACATAGCTGCATGTTTATGCTGCTTTCTGCGAGTCCTGTCCGCATGTCCACAATATGGGAGGTCATTTTCCGTGTCCATGGGGCTTGGGCTAGTGTGATGCCCTCACTCTGCCTGGACCACATATGGCCATGACAAGGGTTTGTATACAAGCTCTTTTGACCAAGATTACAGCGGGTGAGAAGGAAACTGGAACAAAGCAGGAAGGAACTCCCAAGGGCAGGCATCTTGTCTTTGGCATTTGTGAGAGTTGGAATGAGTTCTGTGAACAGGCCCCAGCAAGAGATGTAGGCAGAGACCTAGAGGCCTTGAAGAAAGCCAACCACAATGTCTAGACCACAGAGAACAGCTCCTGGCAGTGGCCCTGTGTTTGCTCTAATTGAAACCACAGAGCCACACATCACTTCCTGTTCCTTCCAACCCAGGAACCCGAGGACAGGGCGGGAAGACAAGAAGGCCACTTGGTGGCCTTTGCCTGTGTCCAGCCAATGCTCTTATCGCCATTTTCTGGGCACTCTTTGGGTAGTTGGGTGACCAGGAAATCACTCCCTTAAGTACCCATCAGCTGTGGATAGCTCACCCACACACCTAAGGAAGTCTTGGCTCCAAGGCTTAGAGAGCACCCTGAGCTTGCTCCTCGGCCTTAGGCTGTTGCTGCCCTACTGGAGGCCTAGAACCTCCTGGATTGCTGCTTCCAGTGGAATGTTCTCATCTAGAGGCCTTGGCTGCTTCAGTGACTTCAAACCCATAAGAGTCCTGGTTCTTTTTTTGGTAAGGTCTCACTCTAGCCCAGGCTGACCTGGAATAACAATGTAGTCTCAGGGTGGCCTTGAACTCACAGTGATCCTCCTACCTCTGCCTCCCAAGTGCTGGGATTAAAGGCATGCACCACCACGCCCGACTAAATCCTGGTTCTTTTTTTTTTTTTTTTTTTTTTTTTTTTTGGTTTTTTTTTTTTTTTTTTTGAGGTAGGGTCTCACTCTGGCCCAGGCTGACCTGGAATTAACTATGTCATCTCAGGGTGGCCTTGAACTCACGGTGATCCTCCTACCTCTGCCTCCCAAGTGCTGGGATTAAAGGCATGCACCATCACGCCCGACTAAGTCCTGGTTCTTATTTTGGATGTTTTTCTACCTCTGTGAGCCTGTTTCTCCAACTATAAAATAGGGTTGGTAGCATCCATTCTACTTTAGATTGTTACAAATTAAAAATACATAGCCTGTTAATGCTGTACCAAGTCAGGGCAGAACTACTAGGGAGTTCCCAATTCATCCATCTTGCCACATTCCTGTACCCTGCTCCCACTCCCATGCCTCTAATTCCCATGCATTCTTAGCTCTGAGCTGTTTTCCACACTCAGGTCTAGTTTGTTTGTTTGTTTTGTTTTTCAAGGTAGGGTCTCACTTTATCTCAGGCTGACCTGGAATTCACTATGTATCTCAGGGTGGCTTTGAACTCACAGCGATCCTCCTACCTCTGCCTCCTGAGTGCTGGGATTAAAGGCATGTGCCACCACGCCTGGCATCATGTCTAGTTTTCCAATACCATGATCTTCCCTTAAAGTGCCACACTCAAGGATTGTGGCCACCAGGCACTTTTGGGGGGAGGGAGGCGGGGACACTACAGGCTGTATCTGACCCTCAGTGTAAGTACCCCAAAAGGAAGGGGCTTTGCAAGTCAGTATTTCCTCAAACTGCCCTTCTCTTTACCAGTGGACCTCAAACTCTGGGAGGCACCAGAATCAAGGCAGAGGTGAGACCTGGAGTCTTAACATCCCAGGAGTTCTGCAGATGGCATTGGGTCAGACATGATGCTGGGGAGAGGTCGACATAGCTCATGAGCCATGACTCAGCAGCATTCCACAACCTTATATATGTTTGAGACAGCATCTCACTATGCAACTCAGGCTGGCTTCAAGCTTGCCCTTCCTTACCTCCTGAATGCTGGAACTACAGGCCTGTGCCACCATGCCAGGTTATGTTTAACTTTCTAAAGAACTGCCAGATTCTTTGCCTTAGAGCTATAACATTCCCACCGACAATGTTAGAGGCCTCCAATTTCCTCACATTTTTACAAACATTTGTGGTTCCTTTATCTTTCTTTCTTTCTTTTTGGTTTTCTGAGGTAGGGTCTCACTCTAGCTCAGGCTGACCTGGAATTCATTATGTAGTCTCAGGGATGGCCTTGAACTCATGGTGATCCTCCTACCTCTGCCTCCTGAGTGCTGGGATTAAAGGTGTGAGCCACCACACGTGGCTCTTTTGCTTTTTTGTGAGACAGGGTCTCATATAACTCAGGCTTGCCTCAAACTCACTATAAAGCTAAGGATGACTTTGAATTTCTGATTCCCTGCCTTCACCTCCCAAGTGCTGGGAGTGCAGATGTGGTGCTGGGGATCAAACCTAGGGCTTCAGGTATAATTGGCATGCACTCTACCAAGAAGTACTTTCCCAGGCCATTTTTGGAAACAGGGTCTCGCTACGTAGCCCAGGCTGGCCTCAAACTCGAGATCCTCCTGCCTTTATTCACTATGTCCCTTCTTGGAGAGCCACAATTGTTATGATCATGAGATGTGATTGCTTGCTGTGAAGAAACTGGCCTGACCTTAACTCAGATCTCTCATATTTGACAAAGCTTTTCAAACTAGAAGGACCATTAATATATCACAGACCAGCATTCTGAGAAGTAGTTTGCAAACTGTTCATACAGTTCTTTTTGGGGACTGAACCAAGGGCTTTGCACATACTAAACATGAGCTCTACCACTGAGTTACATTCCTATCTCATTATTTGGGGTTTTGATTTTAATATTTGAGCAGACTGGAACCTATGAGATTCGGTGTGCCACCATTACTAGTGAGCCTGAACTTCGCTTCTCTCCCCATATCCTACATCTTGCTGCTTGGCCTGTGCTTCTCCAGGGGTTGCCCCTGTCTTGCACTCAGGAAGAACCCTTGGTGTTGTGGGGAGGAGACAGGAAATCCATATAGGTGATGTGAAGGGGCTAGTATTAGCCTGTTTGGCTGGGACAGACAGGGAGGGGGGAAGGGAGGCCCACACCATTTCACAGCCCTATTTGGGGTGGTGGGGGATGGGAGGACATCAGATCTTTTCCTTGCTCATGCCCCTCCCTGGGCAGGTCACCCAGAGTTGGTGTGTACCCAAGCACAGCTGGGCTGGTCAGTGACAGAACATCTCGTCCTGACTCTTCCCGTCAAGCTCAAAACAAGCATATACAGTGGTCAACTGATATGCTAGGAGGGGCATCCCTTGCCAGGAGGAAATGGATTTATTGCTTTATAAAAAGAAATCTGATAAACTCAAGAGAAAAAAAAAACTATAGACTTAAAAATCAACTCACCTTTCTTGGCACCCCACATTTCTGGGGTGCTGTCAAGATGGGTGTGTTGTTGAACTAGGCAGGTTCACCCACGTGAACAGCTCCTGGACTCTGATGGAGTCCACCAGCAGAGGGAGCTGTGACCCCACGGCCCAACACACAACAAGCTCCCCACCATGAACAAGGCTGGTTCTTGGGTCCTGGGCCTTCTGTAGGCCTAGTTGGCTCCTGGTCTGGTCAGTGGGGTTAAAAGCAGACTCTGGAGCCCACCCCTAACATGTACACACACACACACACACACACACACACACACCTAACACACAAACACATACCCCCTGTCACTCACCAATCCACTTCCCTGCTTACGCCTGGACCTCCATGCCTGTCAGCCACAACCCTACTTCCACCCCACAAAATAGCTATGTGTGTGGGGAGTGTCCTAGTGGTGCCTCTTTCTCTCCCCTCAGGTTGCAGACTGCACCGAGGGTGGCAGTGGAAACATGCTCCTCTCACCCTGAGGGAGGAGGTGAGTGATGATCCATCAGCCCTGTCCATGGCTCCTGAGGCTTTGTATGACCATCGTGCCCTCCAAGCCTTCCCCAGCCTGACCCGAGGGGCTTCTCCACAGGCCTTCAAAGAAAGTACAGGCCACAGGGGGCTGGGATTACAAAGGGTTAGCACCAACAACCGGAAGCGGGTCCTTCCTTCCTCAGGCAGCCGCAGACTGGACAGGGGAGGTAAGAGGCCAGGAAAGGGGGGTGCAGACAGTGCAAGCCTTTGTCCTTAGGCAGGCGTGGTCAGTGGGCATGCAGCCGAGGGGCAGGTGGTGGTTGAGGATAATGGCAGGCCCCTGTTTTGGCAAAAGGCAGAATCCAGACCTTTGAGGGAAAGAGACTGCTTGCTGAGGGTACCCTTGGCCCTTCCTGTAGGGCACCATGGAGACCCAAGACCCTGTAGTCCTTTGGGGTCAGAGCGAGGCCAGGGCAGCCTGGCTTTCAACAGTGAAAATCACCCATCCAGGGCCCTCTCCGACCTGTCCACCCCAGAGCTCTGCAAAAGAAACAGGGCCTTGTGAGGAAGTGTGGACTCCAGTGTGGTGAAGGAGAAGATCTTGGGGTGCGTGGGGTCCTCTGGGGTGGGGAAGAGGACATCAGCCAGTCACTGAAGCATGGGCAGAAGGCCACAGCTCTGAGATGGTGACACTACACGAAAGCCTCTCGGTTAGACGAGCCATTGATCTTAAGGAATAGCTTGTCATCTTCCCTCTTCTGCTGCAGTCGCCTCTCCAGCTGGCGCCGGTAGCAGATCAGGTATAGCGGCAGGCAGAACCCCAGCAAGCTCATGATGAGCAGACCCACGTTCACCTGGGGAGGCGGGGAATGGGTTGTTACAAGGGGTGGGGACAGCAAAGGGTACCCTGCCTTTACTACAGAGCCAGGCCATGCCTTCCCATCCACTCAGGTTTGGGGAAAGGATGTGGTCACAGGAGGAGAGAGGGGAAAAAGAATTAAACAGTGGAAGGTTCAAGAGGTCCCAGGGCCACCAGTCCACATTCCAGCACCTGAATCACCAGTTCTCCACAAGTTACTTGGCAGTCCTTGGGACAATTCTGGTGGAGAATCTTGTTCTTTGGTAAGGACTGGGATAGACCCCAAAATCAGACAGGCTAGACAGGCCTTTTTTTTTTTTTTTCCTTCTGTGTGGTCACCATTCACAAGGGACCCTTGACTTGATCCTATCCAAAAGTCCCACACTGCCTGTTTTGGGGGCTCTACAGCCCTGAGTGTGGCCTCCAAGCTTCCTGGCAGCAGAATGGAGAGATTCTTCAACTGTTCTTACCCACAGAGGGTCTCCTTGGAGGGGACCCATCATGGCCAGAAACAGCGGCTGCTGCAGGAGAGCAAAGAGTGCACTGACCAGAGACTGCAGTCCAGTGAGGCTGCCGAACTGGGTGGAGGGGTACCTGTTGGGGCAATGGAGATGGTCACAGCCAGTTTCATTCACATCCTCCCTAAACCCTGCCTTGACCTGGCCCAGGTGTACTGGTACTGGTATAGTGGTTGCACCTTTTGTGCCTGAAGGAAAAGGTAGGAACAGCCTTAGGATGGTTGGGTGCTGACTGGCTGGCCTCTGGGTTATGCTCTGCTGAGGCCCCAGACTCTGGGGAGGGCCTTTCCTCACACCCAGATGTGCCTTGGGCCTACGGGTGTCTGGCCAAGCTGAGTGGAAAGCGTGGTGCCAGCAGGAGTCTGCGGCTTGGGAAACGTGCCCAGGGAGCAGGTTGGAGGCTGGGTCACGCTCAGCTCTACCCTCCTCCAGAGGAGCATTGTGTAATCACGGAAACTCAGCATCACAGCCCTTGCCCGATTCCCTCACACCCTGCCAGGGCAGCCACAACTTCCTCCAAGCCTGGGGTGGGGGACAAGGCGGGAGACAGACAGACCTGGAATGACCCCTGTGGGATGCTGCTGAAAGAGTGAGGAATTTCTGGATTCAATCTCAGTGAACATTGAGTTTTGTTTCCACAGAGCCAAAGGGGCGTGGTGGCACACACCTTTAGTCCCAGCACTCGGGAGGCTGAGGTAGGAGGACTGCCATGAGTTCAAGGCCAGCCTAGGGCTACAGAGTGAGTTCCAGATCAGTCTGAGCTAGGGTGAGACCTTGCTTTGACATTAAAAAAGAAAAAAGTGAGCTTTTTTTCATGGCCAAAGACAAAGGATGATGATGTTTGGGTTCCAGATTTTGGGCCAAGCGCTGGGCCAAAGAAGAACAGCTGTGTGGCCTCTTGGAAAAAGATGTAGGTTTCATTGTAGCTCGGGTTCAAGAAGGTTATGGCCACCCAGACATGGTGGCACACATCTTTAATCCCAGAACTCGAGAGGATGACATAGGAGAATAGCCATGAGTTTGAGGCCAACCTGGAGCTACAGAGTGAGTTCCAGGTCAGCCTGGGCTACAGTGAGACCCTGCCTCAAAAACAAACAAATAGGCTGGAGAGATTGCTTAGTGATTAAGGTGCTTGCCTACAAAGCCTAAGGACCCATGTTTGACTCTCCAAATCCCATCTAAGCCACACCCACAAAGGTGAGGCAAGCGCAAGGTCGCACATGCCCACTAGGTGGTGCAAGAGTCTGGAGTGTGATTGCAGTGGCTGAGACTGGCTGGCCAATTCTCTCTGTCTCTCTTTCTCTCTCTATTCCTAAGATAAAATAAAACAAACAAAGAAATAAACAAAGAAGGTTATGGCCAGCAGTGGGCCCTTTAAGGCCTGAAATGAGGACAGCCTAGCACTCTTGGGATCAGTTATCCATGTCACTGCCCCTACTGAGAGCCATCTGAACTTTAATATTTAGCTCCAGGCAGCCAGAACCCAACCCTGTTCCAGTGAGCAGCTAGAGGCAGGACCAGGACTTGGCTGAATAGTAGCCCCTGGGGCCCTAAAGTACTGGCCTCAGCTGAGGGACTGACTTCGTGCTAAATGACAAGGCTTGGAAGCACCCAACTGTCCACCCACTGGCCTACCTGCTGCCAGGTATGTGTGGCCTTTTCTGATGCAGCCAGCAGAAACTCTGATAGCTCTCCCTCTAATATAAGACTATGAACCATGACAGGGTGGTTTGCCCAGCCTCAGGGTCTCAATCCCACCAGCAGCCTCCTGGGGCCAGATCCACCAGCAGCTTCCAGGACTTACACAGCGGCATAGAGACCCCCCACAGCAGAGTGGATGAATCCTCGCACGATTGTGTGCAAGACGAAGGAGAAGATCTGAGGGAGGGAGGGAGGGAGAACAGAGCATGAGCAATGAGCAAGAGGCCCCCAGAACCTTCCCTAGTTCCAGCGCTCTGCTTTTTAAATTTTTATTTATTTTTATTTTTTTGGTTTTTCAAGGTAGGGTCTCACTCTAGTCCAGGTTGATCTGGAATTCACTATGAGTCTTAGAGTGGCCTCAAACTCATGGTGATCTTCCTATCTCTACCTCCCAAGCTCTGGAATTAAAGGTGTGTGCCACCATCTGGCCTTTTTTTTCCCCCCTGAGGAAGGGTCTCACTGTAGCTCGGGCTGACTTGGAATTCACTATGTAGTCTCAGGGTGGCCTTGAACTCATGGCAGTCCTCCTACTTCTGCCTCTAGCCCTCTGCTCCTTAAGGTTGAGCAGAGGAGCACAGGCAACCTAGAATGGGCTCCCACCAGCTCTCCAGTGCAGACTGCTCAGGAATTCTTTCTTTTTTTTTTTTTTTTTCTTTTTCTTTTTTCGAGGTAGGGTCTCACTCAGGCCCAGGCTGACCTGGAATTAACTATGTAGTCTCAGGGTGGCCTCGAACTCACAGCGATCCTCCTACCTCTGCCTCCCGAGTGCTGGGATTAAAGGCGTGCGCCACCACGCCTGGCTGCTCAGGAATTTTGTAACCAGTTGCTAAATAGTTGTTATTAAAGATTAAGGCTCAGTGGTTAAGGCATTTGCCTGCAAAGCTTAATGACCCAGGTTCAATTCCCCAGTATCCACATAAGCCAGATGCACAAAGTGGCACATGCATCTGGAGTTCACTTGCAGTGGCTGGAGGCCCCAGAGCACCCATATTCATATTCTTTCTCTCTCTGCTTGCAAACAAATCAATAGTAAAAATATTTGTAAACATTAAAAAAGATTAAATGATATAACTATAACTAAAGTGATATTAAAATAAAGATAATGAACATTCAAAATGTAGTATTTCTGAATTTTTTCACTAGTTTTACTATTTTTTGTGCTGCAAAGGGGGTTTCCATGTATTGTATATGTAAAGTAGAATACCATATAATAGCAGGGTGTTACTTTCACACAGCTCCATACTTACTGACATTATGTTAGGAGTTTGAAGTGAGCCAGGACATTTGCAAATGCTACAAATCAGGGTTCCAGACCCTTCCCCTCCCATGCCCACCATGAGCCTATGAATATATTATACACACACACACACACACACACACACTAGTAGAGTACTGGGTTGGTGGTTATTAACTAGGCCCAAATGGCAGGTGACTGTCCTAAACTCTACAGCAAAGCTCTATCACAGACTCTGGGAGGCTCCGTCCTGGGAAGGCTACCACTGGCAAGCTTAGCCAGCTCTGAAAAGCCCTTGTTAGTTAAAAACTCTGAGAAATACTAGCCATCCACTCTGTAACCCCAGGACCTTGTGTTCCTTTTATACATAGTCTTGCCATCTTGCTTAGCAGCTAGGACCTGCTCTCAGGAATGTGGGTGGCAGAAGGGGCTAGAGCTGCTGCCCTTGGCAGGGTTGAAAGAGGGCTCTGCCCAAATGTGCATACACATGTACACGTGGATTTGAACAGACTCCTTCACTACAAATGCATTGCTGCCCTTTCACAACTTGTCCTTCAATAAGAATTTAGGCTGGGGGGTAGAGATATGGCTTAGAGGTTAAGGTACATGTCTGTGAAGCCTAAGGACCCAGGTTTGATTCTCCAGGTCCCACATAAGCCAGATGCACATGGTGGCACATGCATCTGGAGTTCGTCTGCAGTGGCTAGAGGCCCTAGCATACCCATTCTCACTCTCTCTCCCTTTGTCTCTAATAAATAAATAAATTAAAATTTAAAAAATCTTTAAAAAAATAATTCAGGTTAGACGTGGTAGTGCACGCCTTTAATCCTAGCACTTGGGAGGCAGAGGTAGGAGGATCACAGTGAGTTTGAGGCCAATTTGAGATTACATAATGAATTCCAGGTTGGTCTGGGCTGGAACAAGACCCTACCTTGAAAAAAAAATTCAATACGATAGGGCTTAGCAGTTATGGTGCCTGCCTGTGAAGCCCAAGGACTCAGGTTTGACTCCCCAAGACCCATGTAAACTAGAAACACAAGGTGGCACATGCATCTGGAGATTGTTTGAAGTGGCTAAAGGCTCTAGTGCATCCATTCTCTCTCTCTCTCTCTGTCTCTCTCGCTCTCTTAAATTAATTATATGTATATATTTAAAAGAGGGCTGTATAGCCAGGCATGGTGGTGCACACCTTTAATCTCAGCACTTGGGAGGCAGAGGTAGGAGGATCACCATGAGTTCGAGGCCACCCTGAAACTACATAGTTAATTCCAGGTCAGCCTGGACCAGAGTGAGACCCTACCTCAAAAAAAAAAAAAAAAAAAAAAAAAAGAGGACTGGAGAGATGGCTTAGTGGTTAAGGCACTGGCCTGAGAAGCCTAAGAACTCGTGTTCAACTCTCCAGATGCCACATAAGACAGATGCACAAGGTGACACAAGCGCACAAGGTGACACAAGCACATAAGGTCACACATGCACACAAAATAGTGCACACTTCTGGAGTTCAACTGCAGTGGCTGAGGCCCTGGCATGCTAATTCTCTCTCTCTCTCTCTCTCTTGCATGTATGCATGTATATGCTTTCATAAAATTTTTACAAAATGGAATTCAATAAGACAAAAAGTGGCCAGGGGATGGAGAGATGCTTAGTGATTAAGGTGTTTGCCTGCAAAGCCAAAGAACCCTAGTTCGATTCTCCAGGGCCCGTGTAAGCCAGATGTGCAAGGGGACAAATGCATCTGGAGTTTGTTTGCAGTGGCTAGAGGCCCTGGTGTGCGCATTCTCTCTCTCTCTCTCTCTTTCTGCCTCTTTCTCTCTCATTCATAAATAAATAAATAAATATATATTTTAAATGTGGCCGGGCATGTTGATGCACGCCTTTAATCCCAGCACTCGGGAGGCTGAGTTGGGAGGATTGCTATGAGTTCAAGATCACCCTGAGACTACCTAGTGAATTCCAGGTCAGCCTGGGCTAGAACAAGATCCTACCTCAAAAAAAAAAAAAAAAAAAACAAAGAAAAAATAAGACAAAAGCAGATGACTCCCTTCCACTGAGCACTGTGAGTCAGATGGACAAGATGGTCAGAGCAAGGGTCTGCTAGTTGCTGCCACCTGGAACTGGTAAAAGTCTCTTATGGTTACTCTGGTCGGCATGCCCAGGATCAGCATGTACATATGACAGTACCAGTGGGTGCACACACCTGTGTGCTCAATGCAGCTCAACACCTGGCACCTTGTAAACAGAATTGGCTGCTAGAACATTTTCATAGACCACAGGGTGAAGGCAGGCAGGTACAAAGTCTACCTTGCTTACAATCTCTAACAAGTCAGGTTTCAAAAAACTTCAGAAATATTGTGCAAAACCAGGTAGGCATGGTGGTACATTCCCATAATCCCAGTATGGGAGGTCAAGGTAGGGAGATTGTGAATTTGAGGCCAGCTTAGTCTACATAGCAAGTTCCAGAACAGCCTGGGCAACATAGTAAGACCTTATATTCAAAAATAAAATATAGGGCTGGAGAGATGGCTTAGCAGTTAAGGTGCTTGCCTAAGAAGCCTAAGGACTCAGGTTTGACTCCATAGAACCCACGTAAGCCAGACACACAAGGTCACACATGTGCACAAAGTGGCACATGCATTAAGAAATTTTGTATAAAGGAATTAGGCCTTTTTTTTTTTTTTTTTTTTTTTTTTTTTTTTTTTGGTTTTTCAAGGTAGGGTTTCACTCTAGCTCAGGCTGACCTGGAATTCACTCTGTAGTCTCAGGGTGGCCTTGAATTCATAGCAATGCTCCTACCTCTGCCTCCCAAGTGCTGGGATTAAAGGCGTGTGCCACCATGCTTGGCTTTTTGTTTTTCAAGGTAGGGTCTCATTCTAGCCCAGGCTGATCTGGAACTTACTATGTAGTCTCAGGGTGGCCTTGAACTAACTCTCTGTGATTAAAGGCATGTGCCACCACACCCGGCGGAATTAGCTTTTGAACCCGGATAAAAAAAAGCCATGATCACTTCCAGGTCAGCCTGGACTAGAGTGAGGCCCTACCTCGAAAAACAAACAAACAAACAAAAAAGCCATGATCACAGTCACTCTCTGTACTCTCCAGAGCAAAGGCCCTGTGGATACTCTTGTGCCAGAGGCAAGATGTTCTCACCAATGCCATAGGTTAGCCAGACCTCGTGTTTTTTTTTTTTTAATTTTAATTTTTTTTTTTATTGGGAGGCCTGTTTTGAGACAGAATGTCAAGTAGTCCAAGTTGGGGTGAAACTTGCTATGTAGCCAAAGATAGCCTTGAACTCCTGATCCTACTGTCTGCCTCCCAAGTGCTTGATTACAGGCATGTACCACCAGGCCTGGCTTTGGCCAAATCTCTTTGGACATCAGATTCCAGATGTTTGAGAAACTGCCAAACAAGTAACCCCACAGTTCCAGGAAGCAGACAATGGCAGTACTCATGGTATGCAAGGTGCCCCAAAGACCAAGAACAATGTGCCTTCATAGAGAACAGGTTTCACTCCTTCCCCCTTCTGTGGAGTGTGGAGCCAGACACTCCCCATCCCATAAATGACATAGATAATGGCAGCTGATTGGTTAAACTGAATGAATGAAGCCACATTTGCTGTATGGATGGCTTCCACAAGACACTGTACAATGATGTATGGAGGGATGCATGTTTGCATGTGTGTGCAGGTCTATGTGCACCTACATGTGAAGACTGAAGTTGGTTCTTTTCCTAAATCACTCTCCACCATATTGATTGAGACAAGATCTCCTCACTTGAACCTAGAGCTCACTAATTCAGCTACTCAGGTTGGCCAGCTTGTTCACTTCCCAAGCACTAGCATTACTGTCACCACACTCATCTGGCAAACAGGGATACTGAGGATCCAAACCCAGGTCCTCCCGCTTGTACAGCAAGCCCTCTATCCCGAGCCCGAGGCACCCCAGACATTTTAGCATCTGAACATCCCTTAACCTTGTTCCATACTGCTCCTGGCCTCTTCCCTCTCTACCACACCTACCTGCAGAGGCAGATTGGGAATGAGGCAGGTCACCCCAAAGCCCACCAGCAGCAAGTTTGTGAAGGCAAAGGCCCGCATGGCATTGGTGACTTTCTGGATCTGCCGGTCACGCTTCTGTTTCTTTTCACCTCTGTGGAGGAAGTGTACACACAGAAGTTGGGGTGCTCCGTGGAGGAAGGGGGGCCCTCCCAAGAAGTCAGGCTTCAGGGGTCCCAGCACATGACCTGATTTGAGAATCATAGGTTACCTGAGCACGTCTTAGAGGCTGTGTCAGGACTCGGGCAGCCCAGGGACATCCCCTGGGCTGCCTGCTCAACTGAGCATGAAGTCACAATTGTGAAGGGTTTGAGTGCCTGGAAGATCACACACACACACACACACACACACACACACACACACACACACCCTCAGTAAGGCCTGAGAGAAGGAGCAGCACGTGCTCCAGCGAGAATACAGCAAAGTCCAATCATGCAGGAAGCTGCTAACAAGCCAGATAATAAGCCAAATAAGAGAGTGAGTGGATTTCCCCATGGGGGCAGGATAGGGTGAAGGGAATAAACACATAGCAGATGGAACCAGGATGGGCACAAACAACCTCTTGGCTGTAGGGCCTGACCTAGATAACAGAGCAGTCTCTGTAATCATCTCCTTGTGGAGGGACTATTACCAATTCCAGTCTTACCACCCACACTGGCACCCCAGGGAGGATCACACAGGTGAATGCCTCATGCTTGAAGGTGGGCAACAAGTCCTAAGCCCACTACTTCCTAGCTATGTGGCCTCAGTCAGGTGACTCAAACACCTAGCTTCAGTCCCCTCATCTGGAAAATGGGTATAACACTAGTATATACCGTGTCACAAGTACTGAGGTATTGTGTGCAAAGTGATTGGCACTGGGCCTGATATAATAAATAATAGCTTATTATGTGAAGGTGGAGCCAGAAGACAGCATTTAACTCATTCTCTGATCTTAGAGCCCAGCCCTTCTGTAAAGTAGGGCTCCAGCACCTTGTTTAATCCTCACAATTAACTCGTCATTCACACAGGTGGTTAGAGTAGCTTAAACCAAGGGGAATAAACCCTGGAGGCATGCGGCTTTTAGATGGTCCTAGAGTGTGGCTTGTGCCAAGATCTGAGCACCGTTCTGGGGTCTTGATCTTTCCTCTGCTGTCTCTTCTGCTTCTGTCTCAGCGTCTTTCAAACTATCATATCAGAGAATTTCCTTAAGGGGTGTGAAAGAAATATGGACTGAGCTTCACAAATGAGACTGTGTCCAGCCACTTGCAAGGGTCCTGAGCACACTCCTCTCTCACATCTCCTGCTTTTTGTAAAACTGAACCTGCCAACCCAGGCCCTGCCTAACATGCAACGTGATTTGGTTGTCTTTCTCCAGGGCCACGGCCTTGCCTACGCACTGGGTGGTGTCTTTCTCCTCCGGCTCCTCAGAGGTATCTTCGCACTCCTTCAGCCTCCAGTCCATGATGTAGCCGATGACAGGGGCTGTCAGCAGGCAGAGCAGCTGGAGTGCGCCAAAGATGGAGGTGTAGAGGGCGACTAGGGAGGAAAATGACATGTCATGGAGGCTCCTGGCACAGAGCCCTGGAGAACAGCTTGGGTGGGATCTGAAAGTGTAGGTGCCAATAGGCCCTTGTGAGATTTGCGTCAGAGCCCCCTTGTCACTGTACATCTTGAGGGGAGCCCAGAGACCATAACCTCTGAAATCAAAGCTGGGACAAGGGGGAAGGTCACCTAATTTTTTGTTTCAAATCCTCACTTCTTTCCCAGAAACAGCTAATGAAATCCAGTATGTCACAATGACCCCCCACTAGAAGTTCCAGGAAGTCACTCTGACTTAGGAACCACAACATTACCAATGCCCATGACTGAGGCTTTGTGTGTGTCTGGCCATTCCTTTTCTGCCTCTAGAAACATACCAGGAAGGCACCACTCACAGCTCTGACGTAAGGGCCTTCCATCTTCAAAAGGATTCAAAATTATGTTGGGCGGGGGGGCAGAAGTGCTTAGGGAAAAATAGCTGAATGCTAAATGCCCCATCCTTATCCCCAACAGTTTAGCCAAGAGGGATTTTGGAATTCAAGGTGGAAGTCTTTGGGCTGAATGGAGACTGGATACAAGAGGTGTTGCAATGCTCTCTAACAACCCCCTGCTTACCCGTGGCCATCACTGCATCAAGAAAGCAGAGGTGGAAAAACACAAAGGAGAGAGGTCAGTGGAAGAAAATGTACAGGCTGTTATAGGCAGGTGGGGACAGGAGGAGGGCTAACTAGCTCAGGGCCCAACATATTCCATTTCCCACAAGCCCCTCTCAGAACACTCAGGGGAGACCAAGCCTGTGCCAACACATAGAGCAGATCTAAGAGACAGCCCAGCCCTGGTGCTTGTTGCTGTTCTCCTGGCTGCTGGTGCCTCATTACAGGCAGGCTGGTGAGTCAGTCAGACCTGTGGCCCTGGCCAGGCATCATGATGGGGAAGTGACATGCTGTGTGCAGAAGGCCTGGCAGAATCAGAGTCCCCCACTACCATGTGGCCCCTGTAGGAATGCTGCTGTTACTGCTAGTTCCTGCTGTGTACTCAATACAGGAAAACATCAATCTGATATTGCAGGTCTTCCCAGATAGCCAGAACTGGTTCTTTTCACCCCATTGGTTCCCTGACTACTAGCAGCTACTTGGGGGGGGGGGGTGGGACAGAGCCAGGTCAGTGGTTGTTGAATGCCAGAGCAGTAGCAGGCTGGGGAAACCAAGCTCCTGTCTACCTCAGACCAGGTTTCCTAGATTGGTTTCTCGTGCGTGTGCACACGTGCATCTCACTATGCAGCCAGATTCAAAATCACAATATTCCTATCTCAGCCTGCCTAGTACCTGGGATTATAGGCGTGTGCCTTGATATCTAGCTTAAACTTGATTTTCAAAGTAATAAAAATAAATTGATTAAATAAATAAGAATATAGGGCTTAGCCAGGCATGGTGGCACACGCCTTTAATCCCAGCAGTCAGGAGGCAGAGGTAGGAGGATCACCGAGAGTTCGAGGCCACCCTGAGACTACATAGTTAATTCCAGGTCAGCCTGGACTAGAGTGAAACCCTACCTTGAAAAACCAAAAAAAAAAAAAAAAAAAAAGAGAGAGAGAGAATATAGGGCTGGAGAGGTGGCTTAATGGTTAAGGTACATGCTTGTGAAGCCTAAGGACCTCGGTTCAATTCTCTCCAGGTCCCACGTAAGCCAGATGCATATGCTGGCGCATGCCTCTGGAGCTCATTTGTAGTGGCTAGAGGCCCTGGCTCACTCATTCTCACTCTCTCTCTCCATCTCTCTGTCTCAAATAAATAAATAAATAATATCTATTTAAAATAAATAAGAAAAAAATAAAATAAGTAAGAATATAAATACTTGAAAAAATTCCCCTTGGGCAGGAACAAAAGATTTTTTATTTGAGTAAAAGACAAGATTAAGCTGGGCATGGTGGCACATGCCTTTAATCCCAGACCTTGGGAGGCAGAGGTAGGAGGATTGCCATGAGTTCAAGGCCACCTTGAGACTAACATAGTGAATTCCAGGTCAACCTGGGCTAAAGTGAAACCCTATGTGAATTAAAAAAAAAAAAAAAAAAAGACAAGATTAAGCTGGTGTGGTAGCTTATGCCTATAGTTCCAGCACATGGGAGGTTGAGGCAGGAGTATCATCAGAAGTATTAGGTCAGACTGGCCTACCTAGCAAGTTCCAGGCACTGGGGAGTCTGAGGTTTGCCACAAGTTTGAGGCCACCCTGAGATTACAGAGTGAATTCAAGGCCAGCCTGAGCTAGAGTGAGACCCTACCTCAAAAAACCAACCAACCAAACAAACAAACAAACAAACAAACAAACAAACAAAAAGTTCCATGGGTAAGGCTGGAGACATGGCTCAGTGGTTAAAGACACCTGCAAAGCCTGATGGTCTGGTTTCAATCCCTCGGTACCCACATAAGCCAGATGTACAAAGTAGAACATGTATCTGGAGTTCATTTGCAATGGCAAGAGATCCTGCTGTGCCCATACTATATCTCTCTCCCCTCTTTCTCTCTCTCTCTCTCTGATGGCAAATAAATAAAATATTTAGGGCTGGGGAGATGATTTAGTGGTTAAGGCACTTGCCGGCAAAGTCAAAGGACCTAGGTTCGATTCCCCAGTACCCACATAAAGCCTATGTACAAGGGGGCACATGCATCTGGGGTTCGATTGCAGTGGCTAGAGGCTCTGGTGCACCCGTTCTCTCTCTCTCTGCCACTGCGTCTCTCAAATAAATCAAGTTGTTTTTTTTTTTTTAATTAAAAAAAGAAGCCAGGTGTGGTGGTGCACATGTTTAATCCCAGCACTTGGGAGGCAGAGGTAGGAGGATCGCTGTGAATTCAAGGCCACCCTGAGACTACATAGTGAATTCCAGGTCAGTCTGGGCTAGAGCAAAACCCTACCTCAAAAAAAAAATTTTTTTTTTAAAAAAAAGAGTTTCATGGGTAGAAATTTGGGAACTATCACTAGACTAAATGAAGTTGAATAGGTCATTTTCTCCAATAGGGTCCCTGAGACCTTTGCTATGTCCACACCCGCTATGCATTTTTGTTCATGATATTCAGCATTTCTCTGCTTTCCCACCAAGGAGCCAGTATTACCTGGCTCACTCAGCTATTTTTGTCCTTCAGTGAAAGCAGGTGCTCTTATCCCTGTGAAAAGCTGGTATTTGGCTCCTTGCAAGGCCCTATGGTATCTTCCTCTGGTAAAAACAAGTCAGCCAACAAAAGAAAGTTGCAGGCCAGGGAGGCTGCCAACAAAGAGGATTTGCCCAAGTGTTTGTGCCGCCCGCCCGCCGCCTGCTCGCCCGCTCGCTCAGGGATGACTAAAGCTGACTCAGCCCAGGCCTGGGGGAAGTACTGACTTTCTCCGTCATAGCAAGGCTTTTCTCTTGCTCGTCAGCTGAAGACCAGACCGGCTGCTGCTGTTTTCCTGTGGCTTATCAATTCTGTTTTCCGGAGTGAACAAGTCTCAACTGGATTACAGGCTCCCGGGAAGCCTCTGCCTTTCCCGGTTCCAGGGGAGGGATACAGGCTAGCTAGCGTGGGCCCCACTGCCCCAAGACGCTCTGATAAGACCTAGGTCCTCCCAGTGGCCCCCAGCGTCTCCAGGTGCCAAGCCTGCAGTCCCTGTGGATCAGTGGTGTCCGCACCCAGGTGGAGGCCTCTGCTCTGGGCAGTGTCTTCATTTACAGACACAACCCTCAGCCCTCCCCTCCAGCACTGGAAACATACACCCCACACCCTAAACACATGGAGCTATTTTAGTCCTTCCCTCCCACCTCAGCCGGGAAACCCTGATGGGGACATGAAAGAACAGTCGGGCTGGTAGTGACGAGAAACAGTCCTAACAAGCAAACAGGGCCTCAGACACTGCCATTTCACAGCCATGCTGATCCAGTTCAGCCTAACACCTTCCAGCCCTTGGCCAACAAGGCCTCACTAAGATTATGGGTTTTTTTGTTTTTTTTTTTTTGATTTTTCAAGGTAGGGTCTCACTCTAGCCCAGGTTGACCTGGAATTCACTATGTTGTCTCAGGGTGACCTCGAACTCATGACAATCCTCCTACCTCTGCTTCCCAAGTGCTGAAATTGAAGGCATGCACCATCACGCCCAGAAAGACAATAGTTTTTGGTTTTATTCTGTTTTGCTTGGGGTGATAGAAGTGACAGGGTCACCTTTTCCTGGAATGATGCACCAAGGCCCAGAGGACACCTACCTGTCTTCTGGTCACCGCTCACAAGGAACTCAAGGATGCTGTTCATGGCCCCCATGTAGAAGATGAGTCGTAGCTGTGTGACACACATGGTGACCAGGCTGAGCAGCAGGATGGGGCTGAACACGCTATGCATGAACGAGGGGGCTGCTGTGGGGAGAAGGTACGGGACTCAGGACCAGGGGATATGGCTTCTTATCATCACAGACTGGAGTGAGGGAGGAAGGCTCAAGGTGCTCATCTGTGCTGTCAGATTCCCTAACCTCTCTGAGCATTGGTGTGCTTGTATGTAAAACTGGACAGCTGGGGCTGGGGAAATGGCTTAGCGGTTAAGGCATTGGCCTGTGAAGCCTAAGGACCCCTGTTGGATTCCCCAGGATCCATGTAAGCCAGGGGGCGCATGCATCTGGAGTTTGTTTGCAGTGGCTGGAGGCCCTGGAGTGACCAGTGTCTCTTTCTCTCTGCCTCTTCCCTCTCTCTCTCTCTCTCAAATAAATAAAATAAATAAAACTGGACAGCTGGCACCACCGCCCCTCTCAGGATGGAGTGGGAATTTAGTGAGGCTGACTACAGAGCCTGCCTCAGCCAACAATGCCCCAGTCAAGGGGGCCCTGGGCTGCAGCTGGCGTGCAGATGAGGACGTCTCTGTGGACGTCTCAAGCCACATGGCAGGTACCTGCAGTGTCAGGTTGGCACTTCACCTCCAGGTCGACAGTGGACAGGCACAGCTTGTGGCCCTCCTGTAGTGCAGCCTGCTCCTTGGCATTCCTCATGGAGCTACCCACGCTCAGGCGGCGTCCCACTGTGGTCACCTGCTTGTAGAACTGTTTCCCTGTGATCTTGTGGTCAAAGCCCAGCCAGCTGAACTTGATCTTCACCCTGGAGGTCACAGGAGGGTGTCTGTTGGCAATGCCTGGGTCCCTGGCTGGTTTAAGGGTGGGGCAGAGAGCACTACTACTTACGTATAGTCCATGTCCTCTGGCCCTGGAAAGGGTTCCAGCGGCCAGTTGAAGAAGCAGTTGAGGAAAACCAGCCCAGAGCAGCCGGCCCACACCACGAGGATGACAACGAAGGAAGCTCCCGCATCGTAGATGAGCTGATAAATACAGGGGGTGAAGTGGCGATGAACGGACAGTTAGTGGAGGAAGCCAGAGCGGACAGTGGGCAAGGTATAGTTGGCAGATGTACTCCCACTCTGCTAGACTACATGAGGAGGCACAGCCCTGTGAGCCAGAAGACTGTGAACATAGAAATCCTACATTCCAATAATCACAACTTCTCTGTCCCTAGTGTATTACTAGCTCCTTATATACACAATTTGGCTCATGTCACTGGTCACTGTCTTGGAGAGACCTTTGACCTTTGCTAACTATCACTCTGACATCTGACTGACTGGCTCACAGTGACAAGCTCTGGCTGAGATCCTTTTTTTTTTTTTTTTTGGTTTTTCAAGGAAGAGTCTCACTCTAGCCTAGGCTGACCTGGAACTCACTATGTAGTCTCAGCCTCGAACTCATGGAGATCCTCCTACCTCTGCCTCCCGAGTGCTAGGATTAAAGGCATGCGCCACCACACCCGGCTGAGATCATTCTTTATTTTATCCTTTTCTTTCCGTTTTTGTCACTTGTTGCCCAGGTTGGCCTCACACTTGTTATGTAGTAGGGGCTAGTCTTGAACTCTTGATTCTCTTGCCTCCACTTTCAGAGTGCTAGAATTATAGACATGTACCACCATGCCCAGCCACCTTGCTGTTTGATTCACTGACTCACCTACTTTTTTTTTTTTTTTTTAGGTTTTTCGAGGTAGGGTCTCACTCTAGCCCAGGCTGACCTAGAATTCACTCTGTATTCTCAGGGTGGCCTTGAACTCATGGCGATCCTCCTACTTCTGCCTCCCGAGTGCTGGGATTAAAGGCGTGAGCCACCACGCCAGGCACTACTCACCTGCTTTTAGTCTAGCTCCTTAGGATAGGAACCTGCTAGCCTGGTCCACTGATGTTTTTCTAGGACCCTGAAGAGTACACATGGCAGGATCAAACAGAGGAATAGCTCTCCCTTTGATCCTCTGAAATGGGTGTGACACTGTCCTCACAGGGTGGGGGAAGGTAGATGTGACCCTGGAATGGATGTGACAGTGTCTTCACAAGGTGTTTTGGCAGGGATAAGTGGATGTAATCCTGACAGAAGGCTGAATACCTGGCCTGGCAGGTGGGCAGCCTGCAGTGCATATTAGCACTGACTGTCACCACATTTTTTTCTCGTTCCCTCTCCCCTCATTCACTTATTTATTTATTTGTGTGTGTGCTCAGGCATGGGTGCAATGTGCACACACCAGGGTTTTTTTTTTTTGACACTGCAAACGAATGCCCACCCTGCTTTACATGGATGTGTAGAGAACTGAACCTGGGCTGGCAGGTTTGCAAGCAAGCTCCTTTAACAGCTGAGCCATTTCCCCAGAGCCCGGCCCCCTTTTTTTCTTTTTAGTAGTAGGTATTGAATTTAGGGCCTTCTGCATGGTAGGCAAGTGTTTTACCAATGAGCTACATACCAGCACTTTAATTTTTTTCTTCTCCCTCTAATTTATTTATTTATTTTATTTTTATTTTTATTTTTTGGTTTTTGCAAGGTAGGGTCTCACTCTGGTCCAGGCTGACCTGGAATTAACTATGTAGTCTCAGGGTGGCCTCAAACTCTCGGCGATCCTCCTACCTCTGCCTCCCAAGTGCTGGGATTAAAGGCGTGCACCACCACACCAGGCTAATTTATTTTTTATTATGAGACAGGGTCTTGCTAAATTCCAGGATACCCTTAAACTTGCTCCAAAAACCAGACAGGCCTTGAACTTGCCACCTTCCTGCCTCAGCTTCCTGAGTAGCTGGGAATACAGGCCTGTGCCACCAGGGCAGGCTTGTCACCATTTCTTTCCAACACTTATGTGAGGGTCCCCAAAGCACTGGCACACAGCTTCTCAGCTCCCTGGGGAGAAGGCCAGTACTTAGACACTGAAAAGATAAGAAACTTCTGGTTCCTGTGCCCTTAGAAGCAAGAGAAAGTCCGTAGGACAGCTGGTCAGAGCCCACCACATGTGACTCCCTGTCCTCATGGTAGCACCCCCCACATACATCCCTGAGGGCAACCGAAAGCCCCTGCTGACACCCCCACACCTCAGCAGCTCTGGGGAGGGAGTTGAGTCTGGTGGACTGTGAGGCATTGACCCCATGTGATTTCCACAGGCTCAGAATCCTGCCTGGGAGGGAAACAGCTGAACCAACTTGGCCCAGAGCAAACCTTTGGCTAAGGGAGAACAGGAGCCCAACAACAACAGGCTGGGGCTCTCAGAACCGGAGGCGAGCTCACTCATCCTCCTTCCCTTCCCTAGAGACATACTCGATCCCCTCACCCCACCACAGGTCCAGTGGTTTTCTTTTCATGGTCCTGTGGTGCCAGGTGCATCCTGCCCAGGTGGGAGGGGCAACACGGGACCATCCATAGCACCCACAATTACTTCTCTCTTCAGAGAAGTTATGGAGGCCTTGGCAGAAGCCTCTGCCCAGATGCCAGAACAAAGCACATGTGCAGGAAACTGGGGCCACACCCTTACCTTGATTCCCGGGAAGGTGACTGCTGAGGAGGCATAGGACCCGATCATCAAGGCAATAAATGTGGACCGAAGGTCACCGAACATGTTGGGCAGCTAAGGGGATGGAAGGAGGAAAAGTTGAGGTCATAGGCACGTCCACCTTTCTGACAGACACTGCAACATGAGATCATCTACAAACTGTGCTTTAGAGTTGCAAAAAAAAAAAAAAAAAGAAAAAGAAAAAAAATAGTCACGCGCACACACACAAAAAACATCTCATAATGTTTAAAGTATGTTTACAGTTTCACACTGGGCTGCATTCATAAGCTATTTTCGGTTACACATGGCCTATGGGCCATGGGTTGGTTTCGCCTGAGGGAGGAGGGAAGGGAAGGGAACGGCCAGGCATTGTAAGGCTTCACTCCTCACCTGGTCTCCCTCCAGTGCAATTCACAAGGTAGCAGTCCAGGCAATCACGACTGGCTGCAACCCTTCCCTTCCTTTCCCGGACAAAGGTGGATGAGAATAAGGAACACAGATATAAAGAGATGCTGACTTTCTGGCACTCCTTCCCTCGTCTTTCCTGGCATAGGCCAGGGGCCTTCCTGTCTTCATGAGGTGCCAGCCTCCTCAGCACCCTTCAAAGGGAGAAAGTTTCTTAAAAATAAGATTCTATTTGGGGAAAAGAGCATCATTTTATAAATAAAAATACCAGTCGCAGAAGGAGCAGATTGTCAGCAAAAGCTGCTTCTGGTTTTGAGAGTAGATTTTTAGAAGGTACCACTCAGAGTTGTGATGTTGTGATGAATTTTAAGCACAAGTAGGGGATTCTCTCCCACTTGACAATCCACCTTACGCTAGAAAGGTGCAGGCTATCTCAACATGACCACTTTCCAAGCATGGGTACTAAGCAAGAGAGGGCCCATCTGAAATGACTTCAAGACCAAACCCCATTGATTCTGAAGAAATTTAGGCAGGATAACATACAACAGCATCATGGATTACAACAAACTGGGGCAACGCACATCCTGCCCATGACCAGCTGCAGATTCTCTCCTCCAACCTCAGGAGAGACTGTACCCATACAGTAACACTCCCACTGATGCCATAGCGTCACTGGCAGGGGACTGCTCTCTGGAGAGCAATGCCAACCTATTTCATAAAATTTAGGCAGTATATGTGGACCTAAACTATGCTCCTCTCCCCCATTCGTCTTGTATCAATTTTTGTTTTATCAAACACGGTGCATGATTTTAATCCCAGCAATCAGCAATCAGAGGTAGGAGGATCAGTGTGAGTTCCAGGTCAGCCTGGGACTACAGAGTGAATTCCAGGTCAGCCTGGGCTAAAGTTGCAACTGTACCTCCAAAATAACGACAACAGCAAAAACATAGCTATAGGTAGACATGGTAGCACACATCCCAGCATTCCCAGCAATCAGGAGGTTGAGGTAGGAGGATCACTGTGAGTTCAAGGCTAGTCTGGGCTACAGAGTGAGTTCCAGGACAGCCTGGATCAGAGTAAGACCCAACCTCAAAAAAAAGAAGAAAATCAGAAAAAAAAAGAAAGAAACCAGATGTGGTGGCGCACGCCTTCATTCCCAGCACTCGGGAGGCAGAGGTAGGAGGATCACCATGAGTTTGAGGCCACCCTGAGACTACTTAGTGAATTCCAGGTCAGCTGGATGTACACACTTCAAGTGAACTGAGTGATACGTGAATTATAGGCCTATAATGTTGTTAAATATGAGTAAGACTGTTTGGGGAATCACAGGACTAAAATGGAATGTGAATGAATCTATAGTGCATGTCCATTTTTTAAAATATATATATTTTGGAGGGCTGGAGAGATGGCTTAGCGGTTAAGGCACTTACCTGAAAAGCCAAAGGACCCAGGGCTGACTCTCCAGGACCCATGTAAGCCAGATGTACCAGTTGACACATGTATCTGGAGTTTGTTTGCAGTGGCTGGAGGCCCTGGTGTGCCCATTCTCTCTCTCTGCCTCTCTCAAATAAATAAATAAAAATAAAATATAGCCGGGCGTGGTGGCGCACGCCTTTAATCCCAGCACTCAGGAGGCAGAGGTAGGAGGATCACCATGAGTTCAAGGCCACTCTGAGACTACAGAGTGAATTCCAGGTCAGCCTGGGCTAGAGTGAGACCCTACCTTGAAAAAACAAAACAAAACAAAAAATAAAATAAAATAAAATAAAATAAAATAAAATAAAATAAATATAAAAATATATATGAGGGAGCCAGATGTGGTGGTGCATTCCTTCAGTCCCAGTACTCAGGAGGCAGAGTTAAGAGGATTGCTATGAGTTCAAAGCCAGCCTGGGACTGTAGAATGAGTTCCAGGTTAGCTGGGGCTAGATTGAAATTCTACCCCACCCCACCCCCACAAAAAAAAGGGCTGGAGGGATGGCTTAGCGGTTAAAGTGCTTGCCTGTGAAGTTTAAGGTCACAGGTCCAATTCCCAGTACCCAATAAGCCAGATGCACAAGGCGGCTCAAGCTTCTGGAGTTCATTTGCAGTGGCTAGATGCCCTGGCGTGCCCATTCTCCATGTTTGGCTCTCTCTTCTCTCACTCTGCTTACAAATCAATAAAGAAAAAGGGGAGAGCTGGAGAAATGGCTCAGAGGTAAAGGCGCTTGCCTGCAAAGCCTAAGGATCCGGGTTTGATTCCCCAGTACCCATGTAAAGCCAGCTATACAAGGCGGTGCATGAGTCTGGAGTTTGTTTGAGGTGGTAAGAGGCCTTGGCACACCCACACTCTTCCTCCCTCTTTCTCAAATAAATAAATAAAATATAAAATTCATATATATATATATATATATATATATATATACATATATATATATATATATACACACACACATGCATATATATAGTCACATAAAAGAATATTTGCTCATCAAAAGGAGAGACGTACTAATGCATGCTACATTAACCATAAACCTTGAAAACATTATGTTAAGTGAAAGGAGCCAGACATGAAAGATCACATGTTATATGCTTCCATTATTTAAAATAGCCTAGGCCAGGCATGGTAGTGCATACCTTTAATCCCAGCACTCGGGAAGCAGAGGTAGGAGGATCACTGTGAATTCAAGACCAGCATGGAACTATAGAGTGAGATCCAGGTCAGCCTGGGGCAATCCACACTGATTAGTGGTGGCAATGGCCAGGGCAATACCCAGTGTCAGTGGATACAAGGGTTCTGTATCAATGATTGTACAACCCTGTGAATACACTAAAACCCACTGGATGTACACACTTCAAGTGAACTGAGTGATACGTGAATTATAGGCCTATAATGTTGTTAAATATGAGTAAGACTGTTTGGGGAATCACAGGACTAAAATGGAATGTGAATGAATCTACAGTGCATGTCCAACTAAGCCAAATGACATGAGGTCAGGCACACAAGAAGATTTTTCTTGTCATCCTAGACTGCCTGGGAAGGGTGGGAGTGAGGATAAGTGAGGGGCACAAGAGACAAAGGAAATGTGACAGGTTCATATATGCACCAAGGTGAGCACTGTGCCTAACTGTGCTCTCAGCGCACCTGCCTCGAAGGTGGTTCAAGGTCATGCTCAATTCCCGAACTTGCATATTTGGCAACCTTGTTGGAGAGGCATCCCCGGGGCCATATCCACCTCCCGGAAAATCTGAAAATGATGTCAACATATGTGGGAAGAAGGAAATGGTCCTGCTGAGGATTCCAGTCCAGCCAGCAACAGGTAAAGAAAGGAGCGAGGTCAGAGGTGTCAGAAGAGCAGCTGAAGGCCAAGAGCCTGGCCCCCGTGAAGGGCCAAGCCGGATAAACATGATTGCTCTTGAGAATGAACCTGTGCACACAGCTATTGCTTCCTTAAGGCAAATTCCCCACATTAGAATCACCTCTGGGTAAAAATTTTTTCAACAGGGCTAGAGAATGCTTTAGAAAAGCACTCTTCCTCTTAAGCCTGCTTCAACCCTTGCCCAAGATAGACACCAGTGGACCACCAGTGGCTTGAGGTAGACACGCAGCCCTGCCCTGACCTCTGGAAGTCTCTTGCACTAGGCCCAGGACAAGGAAGAAAAGCAACCTGAATGAACAGGTTATATTCTACCTGTCCACGGATGAGACCCTTTGCCCATAACCAGACAAATGCAGCAATTAGCCAGTTTCTCCCTGCCCCTGCCTTCAACATTCTTTTTTGGTTGCTTTTTTTTTTTTTTTTTTTTTTTTGAGATGGGGCTCTCACTGTGTAGCCCAGGCTGGTGTTGAACTTGCAGTCCTCAGACCTCCATTTTCCATGCCCAGCTTCCTGTCTGCAATATTCTCACCAACACCAAGAACATTCTTGTCCCCAACATGTTCTTTTGGCCAGTAGGGCCATTCCTAGGATAGCAGAGCCCTAGGGAAATCCACATTAGATGTTGTACTTTAAATTACAAATGTGTGTGTGTGTGTGTTTCAAGGTAGTGTCTTGCTCTAGTCCAGGCTGACCTGAAATTCACTCTGTAGTCTCATAGTGGCCTCAAACTCACAGCAATCTGCCTAACTCTGCCTCCAGAGTGCTGGGATTAAAGGCGTGCACCATCACGCCTGGCTCCTATATTCATTTTCTAATCAGAAGAAATATTTATAGCCAGGCGTGGTGGCACACACCTTTAATCCCAGCACTTGGGAGGCAGAGGTAGGAGGATCACCATGAATTCGAGGCCACCCTGAGAATACAGAGTGAATTCCAGGTCAGCCTGAGCTCGGGTGAGACCCTACCTCAAAAGAATATAGGGCCAGGCATGGTGGTACATGCCTTTAATCCCAGCATTTAGGAGGCAGACATAGAAGGATCATCATGAGTTCGAGGCCACCCTGAGACTACATAGTGAATCCCAAATCAGCCTGGGATAGCGTGAGACCCTACCTCAAAAACCAAAAAAAAAAAAAAAAAAAAAAGAAGTAAGACCCTACCTTGGAGGAAAAAAAAAAACCAGAAGCGGGCATGGTGGCACATGCCTTTAATCCCAGCACTGAGGAGCAGAGGTAGGAGAATCGCCACGAGTTTGAGGCCACCCTAAGACTACATAGTGAATTTCAGGTCAGCCTGGGCTAGAGTGAGACGGTACCTGGAAAAAAAAATTCCATAGGGGTAGAGAGATGGCCCAGCAGTTAAGGTGTTTGCCTGCAAAGCCTAACAACCCAGGTTCAATTCCCCAGTACCCATGTAAAGCCAGATGCACAAAATGGTGCATACATCTGGAGTTCATTTGCAGTAGCTAATTCTTTCTGTGTCTCTCTTCTCTGTCTCTCTCTGCATGTAAAAATTTTTTCCAGAAATAAAAACCTTAAACAGTATATTTGATTTCTAACTTTTAAATTTTTCTCCAATTTTAAAAATCAGTCACTTGGGCTGGAGAGATTGCTTAGTGGTTAAGGTGCTTGCTTGCAAAGCCAAAAGACCTAAGTTTGATTCCCCAGTACCAACGTGAAGCCACATGCACAGGATGGCATATCCGTCTGGAGTTTATTTGCAGTGGTTAGAGACCCTGGCGCACACATTGTTCTTTGCCTCTTTCTCTCTCTCTCTCAAAATAAATAAGTAAAAAATTTAAAAGTATATTTGATTTCTAACTTTGAACTTTTTTCTCCAATTTGTTTTGTTTGGTTTTGGTTTTGGTTTTTCGAGGTAGAGTCTCACTCTTAGCCCAAGCTGACCTGGAATTCACTATGTAGTCTTAGGCTAGCCTTGAACTCTCAGCAATCCTTCTACCTCTGCCTCCCAAGTGCTAGGATTAAAGGCATGCGCCACCATGCTCAGCTTTTTTCTCCAATTTTCAAAATCAGTCACTTGGGCTGGAGAGATGGTTTAGTGGTTTAAGGTGCTTGGCTGCAAAACCAAAGAACCCAAGTTTGATTCCCCAGGACCCATATAAGCCAGATACACAAGGTAGAGCATGCATCTAGTTTGTTTGCACTGGGTTAAGGTCTTGGCGTACCCTATCTCTCTCTCTCTCATGTGCTTCTGTTTCTCTCTCTCAAGTAAATATATATATATAAATTTTTTAAGTCAGTTGTGTTGGAGATATGGCTCAGTAGTTAAGGCACTTGACTGCAAAGCCTAAGGACCCAGATTCAATTCCCCAGTACCCATGTAAAACCAGATACACAAGGTGGCACATGCATCTGGAGTTCGTTTGCAGTGGGTGGAGGCCCTACACATCCATTCTCTCTCTCATTCTATCTCCCTCTTTCTCGTCTCTCCCTCAAAGAAGTAAAAAATAAATAAAAATTTTTTAAAAAAGTAAAAGAGGAGCCGGGCGTGGTGGCGCACACCTTTAATCCCAGCACTCGGGAGGCAGAGGTAGGAGGATCGGCGAGAGTTCGAGGCCACCCTGAGACTACAGAGTTAATTCCAGGTCAGCCTGGACCAGAGTGAGACCCTACCTCGAAAAACCAAAAAAAAAAAAAAAAGTAAAAGAGGGATAGAGATAGCTTAGTGGTTAAGGTGCTGCCTAAGGACCCATGTTCAACTCTCCAGATCCCACATAGGCCAGATGCTCAAAGGTGAGGCAAGTGCAAGGTCACACATGCTCACTAGGTGGCACAAGCATCTGGAATTCGATTGTAGTGGCTGAGGCCCTAGCCCACCAATTTTCTCTCTCTTTCTCTAAAATCAAATTTAAAATAAAATTTTAATTAAAAATAAATAAATAGGGCTGGAGAGATGGCTTAGCGGCTAAGGCGCCTGCCTGCTAAGCCTAAGAATGCTGGTTCCAATGTCCAGCGGTTCCAATCTCCAGGTCCCACGTTTAGCCAGATGCAAAGTGAGGCAAGGGTGCAATGCTGAATTTGACCACAGGGGGTGCACACATCTGGATTTCGTTCGCAGCAGCTGAGAGACTGCTGGCGTGCCCATTTCTGTCTCCCTCTTCCTCTCTGTCTAGCTGGACGTGGAGGTACATGGCTTTCATCCCAGCATTTGGGAGACAGAGGCAGGAGGAGCACCATGAGTTCAAGGCCACCCTGATACTACCAAGTGAGTTCCAGGTCAGCCTGGGCTAGAGTGAGACCCTACCTTGAAAAACAAAACAAAACAAAAATAATAATAAATAAATAAATAAATAAATAAATAAATAAATAAATAAAGTAAAAGAAGGCTGGGGATATCCTCTCACAGCTTGGTCTGATATTTCAGTCTGGGTCCCAAGCCAGCTGCCTTAGCTTTTCATTCCTCTTCCATATTCTTTTTTTTTTTTTTCAAGGTAGGGTCTCACTGTAGTCCAGGTTGACCTGGAATTCATTTGGTAGTCTCAGGGTGGCCTTGAACTCACGGTGATCCTCTTACTTCTGCCTCCCAAGTGCTGGGATGAAAGGTTTGCCGGCTCCCTTCCATATTCTTTATTAAGCATCCTGTCTGATTCCTACCCACTGGAGATTTCTTAAATCCCTTCAGATGCTCCTTTTAGAATCATCCGCCTCTGTCCTCTTCTACCCTTGGCTGACCTCCCTGTGATCCAGGGCTATACCACCCAGCAATGTGTACATCTGTCTGTGGATTCACCCTTGTTTCTTTCTCCTCAGGTCAGGGTCTCCCTCACTAGTCTAGCTGTCCCTTTTTTTTTTTTTTCAAGGTAGGGTCTCACTCTGGCCCAGGCTGACCTGGAATTCGCTATGTAGTCTCAAGGTGTCCTCAAATTCATAGCCATCCTCCTACCTCTGCCTCCCAAGAGCTGGGATTAAAGGAGTGCACCACCATGCCTGACTTCTGGCTGTCCCTCTTACTCCTCCTGCCTCTGCCCAGCCTGAGCTGCACAGTATGGCTGCTGCAAAGCAGTGGTGATGCAGTGCTGAGAAGACTGCCTTGGAGAGGCCTCCAGGGCATACTGGAGGGGAAGCCCTGCTGCCAAGTAGGAAGCTGGAGATGTGCAGCAAGAACAGATGCCAGGGGACGCACTCCACAGAGGCTAGTTCCTGACTCACAACCACACTTAGGTGGGGCAGTGGGGGCTCTCTCCTGGCTCTTGGATTTTTCTCATCACCATTCTGCTGCCACTCTGCTGGGCAAAATCTGCCCTCTTGGTTTGAGCTGCTGGGCTTCCATACAGGCTGTTCCTCGCTCAGGGGAAGCCTGGGATGACTCATTCTCTCTTGGCCCCTTGGCTGTACCATAAACAGGCTGTACTGTGTAACATTCCCAGAGGGGAAAACAGCAGCTGCAGGCAGCTCCTCCCCTAGTGTTCAAGCTACTGGACGAGAGTCCCCAGAGGCCATAGCCCAAAACAGAGTTTCAACAGTCTTCCTTAGAAGACCCTAAGATGCCCAAAGGTGTGTGCCTCTCTCCCCAAGAGCCCCCAGGGCAAGCTATGTGAGGGAAGACATTGATTTTCCATAAAACCCATGGCCTTCTGAGTCTATCAGCTCTGTGGGCACACCTTAGCCTTTGGGAGATGCCACACATAACCTGGGTAGGCTCTGGAGCCAAGTGGTGGGTGGGGGGGGGCTAGCATTCTGGCTCGGTGGCCCCTGGCAGAGCTGATCCTCATCCTCATCCTCAGGCAGCTGGTGTACGCACCCAGAATTCTGAACAGCCTGTATAGAGCAGAATCCAGGTACCAGTCTGGACAAGCAGATTCAGCAATGCTGGGCTGTTCCCTAATCCAAACAACTAGCACCCCACAGCCCATGTCACCCAGGAGAAGGTCCTTGTGGTCACCTTTCCGCTTCAATGGTGAAGGGGCGGAGAGGGGGAACTGCCTTCCCTAGCCACTTCCCTCCCCACCTGGCAGACTCAAATCTCTGTTGATGCACTTTCTGTCAACCTCGGCACATGTCACATGCTGGAGCAAATTCATGAGGCGGAACCCTCTGATGGCAAATGTTTCCCAAGCCAATGGCAGTCAGCTGACTGCTGTGGGTTCCCAAGGCATAGACAGAAATAGTAGAAAACAGAGGTTGAGTGGGCTCCTGTGCGCAGCTAGTCAGTCCTGCCCACTTTGTACCTAGGCTCTCCAGAGAGGGTCAGGAAGCACTGTGGGACCCTCCCCTGCCTACGGAATCAAGGTCTACAGAGAAGGAATGCTGAACTCCCGTGCCCTCACAGGCGAGGGTCACTTGCTTCCCTGCCCTTTCCTGAGGTGTTTAAGGAGGATTGTGCATCCTAGTCTCAAACTCTGATCCAACTCCCATGAGATCCTTTCTCCCTCAGGTTTAAAGTCAATCTTCAATGAAATGGGAAAAGCCCACAAAGAAATTTTTTCCTGCGGGAGCCTGGCAACATTTTTGTAACCCCTTTTCTGGGAGGTTTTCAACTCAGAACTCCCCACCCTGCCCATCCTGACAGGGGTCAGGGTAATGAAGTGGAAAAGATATGCTCACAATTTTGGCTGCATCTGCTCCCATCTCTAAGCAACCCAGGCCCTGGATTGTGGGGTGGCGGCCCAAAGACGCCGGCTGGTGTTTGTGTGCGGGCTGATGGAGCGAGTTAAAGGGCTGTACAAACTCAAGGCATTGAGCAAACAGACCAGAGTGTGCTGACCAGATGTCCACTGGGAGGTTGAGGCTCCACACTTAGGGGAGCGTGACTTCACCCGTGGATTGGCCTGCCACCTCCCTCAGGGAGGCCCAGGCCTCATGCTTTTGGGACCTGACTGGCAGCCTTGGCTGCTAGGCAGCTCTCTAAACCTCCATGCTAGAGGGAAGAGTCAACCAGAGTGTAACCCCTATCCCACCCCAGGCTCTGATGGGCTGGCTACAGGCCACATCCTCCCCGACTCCTCTTGGAAAAGGCATTTTGCCAACTTGGGGCCTATTCTCTGTCAATGGGGGTAATAGCCCACAACCCTGGTCATCTTTAGATTATAGCCCATGCCATATAAAACCCTCTGGGGGCTTCAGAAAGTCCCCAAATTAAGGTCTCTATAGCAGTACATTCCTCCACATTCCCAGGTGATCAAGGAGCCTTTCTCTATGGCCTGAAAGCCATTGTATAAAATTTGATTTAGGGAGCTCCTAACAGTAACCCCGAAGACTCATTTGTCACCAAAATGAGAGCATGGGTGGGAGATACAAACAGAAAGTGTCATTGTGCTGCCAGTACTGCGTCTCTGGAGCTAGTCCTGACAGTTCTGCTTTTTAAAGGCCTGGGCTGTGTCAGAACCAAATTAGGCTCTGCTCAGCAGAAGCCTTGGCCAACCCAAGGACATTGCCCAACAGCTCCAGCCTGTCCTCACTGACCTGCTTCCCATTTCCCTTTTGGGTCTGTTCTCATGAGAGATCAGGCCCCATGGGAGGCCTCATGGGACAGAGGGATGTCCTAGAAGATCCCTTCAGCCTGGGTGGGTGTGTATATGTGTGCATGGAGATGACTTAAATAGTGATTTAGCAGCCTCTTGGAGCCTCAAACCAAAGGTTGGCAAAGGCTTTCTGTAAAGGGCCAGACAGTAAATATTTCAGGCTTTGTGATCCATATGGTCTCTGTCACGACAGCCTGATGGCCACCATGGCACAAAAGCAACTACAGACAGCACGTGCTCAAACAGGCATGGTGAGGTTCCAGTAAAGCCTTGTTTACAAAAACAGACAAAGTCTGGTTTTGGCCTGGAGGTAGCAGTTTGCTGATCCCTAAGTTCTAGGTCCAAGAATGGAGACCTCAGAGGACAAGCATTTAGCATCCCTTATACAGATCTAATGTTAACCCATGCTTTCCATAATGATCAGAGGGATTTCTGGCCCATTCACTATCTAGCTTTGGCAACCTCTTTCCTCTTTGAGGGAAAGCCAGGAGCTATCAGAAAGGCATACACAAGGGTTCGAGAGATTGCTTAGTGGTTAAGGCACTTGCCTGCAAAGCCGAAGGACCCAGGTTTGATTCCCCAGGACCCAGATAAGGCAAATGCACAAGGTGGCACATACATCTGGAGTTCATTTGCAGCGGCTAGAGGCCTGAGAGTGCCCATTCTCTCTATCTATCTGCCTCTTTCTCTCCTTCTCTATCTGCCTCTTTCTCTCCCAATCTCCAGCGGTTCCAATCTCAGATAAAAAAGTGAAGAATGGGGCCCACAAGGGGGTGGATTTCGTTCAGCAGCTGAGAGACTGTTGGCGACTCTGTCTCCCTCTACCTACACTCTGTCTCTCTGTCTCTCTCTCTGTGTCTCTCTCCAAAATAAATAAAATAATAAAATTTTAAAAAAAAAAAAAAAAAGGAAGAATGGGGCTGGCAGGTGGCTTAGCTGTTAAGACACACGCCTGCGAAGCCTAAGGACCCTGGTTCGATTCTCCAGGTCCCATGTAAGCCAGATGCACAAGGGGGTCCACGCGTCTGGAGTTCGTTTACGGTGGCTAGAGGCCCTGGCACGCCCATTCTCACTCTCCCTCTCTCTCTTTCCCTCTCTAACAAATAAATAAAAATAAAATCTTTTAAAAAAATCTTTAAAAAAGAAAGAATGAAAGAAAGAGAAAGCAGTCGGGCGTGGTGGCGCACGCCTTTAATCCCAGCACTCGGGAGGCAGAGGTAGGAGGATCGCCGTGAGTTCAAGGCCACCCTGAGACTACATAGTTAATTCCAGGTCAGCCTGGACTAGAGTGAAACCCTACCTTGAAAAACCAAAAAAAAAAAAAAAAAAAAGAAAGAGAAAGCAAGCAAGAAAGCAAGCAAGAAAGAAAAAGAAAGAAAGAAAGAAAGAAAGAAAGAAAGAAAGAAAGAAAGAAAGAAAGAGAAAGACACACACAAATGTGTGTATGGGCGTTCATGCCTTTAGTCCCAGCACTCCAGAAGCTGAGGTAGGAGGATCACTGTAAATTCTAGGTCATCCTGGGCTAGAGTGAGACCCTGTCTCGAATAAGAAGGAAAAGAAGAGAGAGAAAAGAAATGCTCACATACCTGAGGATGGTGAGAGCAATGAACACTCCCGCAGGCAAACGGTGCTGAACAGCACGTATGCACTATTTGCATGGGGGCTGGGCCCACAGCTTTCTAAAATATATTCATAAACCATGTAGAAACCTAAACACCCTACCAAAACAGTCTTTACTCTCTCAGCAAGATTACTTGTCTTTCAAAGAGCTCTTACAAAGCATGAAAAAAGAAAAGATAAAGAACTCATAGAAAAATAGACAAATGACACAAAGAAGCAATTCACAGAAGAGATACAAATGACCAGTAAGGAGATGAGAGGCCAAGCATGGGTTGGGGGGAGTGCTAGGTCTGTGTGCCCAGGATTTGAGAGGTAGAGGCAGAAACATAAGGAGTGTGTGGCCAATCTGGGCTATACATGGAGTTTGTAGCCAGCCTGGACTACTTGAGACTCTGCCTCAAAATTAATCTCAGTACTCTGGAGGCAGGGGTAGGAGGATCACTGTGTGTGAGTTCAAGGCCAGCCTAGGACTACAGATTGAATTCTAGAGCAGCCTGGGTTAGAATGAGACACTGCCTCAAAAAAAAAAAAAAAAAAAAAAAAAAAAAAAAAGAGGTGAAGGGGGATGTCGTGCCTCACTCATGGTCATATTGGCTAATGTTTAAAAGATGCATGACATGGTCTTGGAGGGGGATGGAGAAAATGGCACTTTCAGATATGTTGCTAGAAATATATCAATATATATAGCCTTTTTAGAAAACTGCTCGACAACATATATTAAAATTTAAAACATGATAATCCTGTGGCCCAGAAAGTCCACTTCCAGGAATTTATTTTACAGAAATACATACACAGGGATGTTGCCTTCAGCAACATTCATAAAGAGGAAAAGTTGGAAGCCCATTAGTAGGATATTAGTGAATAAATTATGGTAAATCTATATTATAGAATAAGATGGAACTATTTAATGAGGGCCACCACAAGAGTACAAGAGTTTAAAATAAGAAGTACTGAGCCATCTCACCAGACCAGTTTTTTGTTTGTTTGTTTGTTTGTTTGTTTGTTTGTTTTTCAGGGTCGCCTAGAACTCATGGCTATCCTCCTACCTCTGCCTCCCAAGTGCTGGGTTTAAAGGCATGTGCCACCATGCCCAGCCTTGTTTTTTTAATAATTAAAATATTTTTGGCTAGCTGTAGTGGCGCACACCGGTAGGAAAATGCTGAAGAGGTGGAGGCAGGAAGATGTTTGAGGCCAGCCTTGGCTACACATTTTAAAAATATATTTTTGCCGGGCATGGTGGCACACGCCTTTAATCCCAGCACTCGGGAGGCAGAGGTAGGAAGATCACGGTGAGTTTGAGACCACCCTGAGACTACATAGTGAATTCCAGGTCAGCCTGAACTAGAGTGAAACCCTACCTTGAAAAATATATATATAAATATATATTTTTTGGTAGACAGGGTCTTATGTAGCCCAGGCTAGCCTAAAATTCACTATGTACTCCAGGCTGGCCTCAAACTTACAATGTAGCCAAAAATGACCTTGAACTTCTCATCCTCCTGCCTCTACTTCCTGAGTGCTAAGATCATAGATGTGTACCATAACATCTGGTTTATGTGGTGTTAGGCAAGCACTCTACCAACTGAACTAATTGGAAGTCCTGAAATGTTGAATTCCTAAAACAAAACATCTTTGTTTTATAACTACAAAAGATAAGAAAAGGAAAAGACGTGTGGATCTATTCTCCTATTTCTTGGTTTAGTGGTGCTGTTTGATTTGGTTTTTGCTGTTTTTTTTTTTTTTTTTTTTTTTTTTTTGAGACAGGGTCTCACTCTAGCTCAGGCTGACCTGGAACCCACTCTATAGCCCAGGCTGGCCTCAAACTCAGTGATCCTACCTCTGCCTCCTGAGTGCTGGAATTAAAGGTGTGTGCCACCACGCCCAACTCAGTTTATTTTAATTGTATTTACTGTTATTTATTTGAGAGCGACAGACAGAGAGAGGAAGAGGGAGAGAGAGAGAGAATAGGCGTAACCAGGGCCTCTAGCCACTATAAACGAACTCCAGATGCATGTACCACCTTGTGCATCTGGCTTATGTGGGTACTGGGGAATGGAGCCTTGAACCAGGGTCCTTAGGCTTCACAGGCAAGTGCTTAACCACTAAACCACCTCTCCAGCCCCCACAGTTTATTTTAAAGGGTTTCTTTTTGGCAGGGGTGGAAGTAGTGGAGGGTGAATAAGAGTAAGGTACAATGTATATATCTATGAAAATACTATAATGAAACACATCATTTTGTACACTAACTAAAAAATTAATAATAAAACAAGAAAGCACCATGCACACGAATAAGGCTTTCTTTCTTCCTTCCTTCCTTCCTTCCTTCCTTCCTTCCTTCCTTCCTTCCTTTCTTTCTTTTTTTTTCTTTTTTCTTTTTTTTTCTCCGAGGTAGGGTCTCGCTCTGGCCCAGGCTGACCTGGAATTCACTATGTAGTCTCAGGGTGGCCTCAAACTCATGGTGATCATCCTACCTGTGCCTCTCAAGTGCTGGAATTAAAGGTGTGTATCACCATGCCCAGCTAAGGCTTTCTCTTCCTCTCTCTCTCTCTCTTTTTTTTTTTTTTGCATGTTTTTTGTTTTCTTTTCTTCTTATGTAGCCCAGGCTGACCTCAAACTTGTGATCCTCCTGTCTCAGCCTCTTAAGTGCTGGGGTTACAAATATGTCATCACACATGGCTTACAAACTTTCTTAGAGGGACTCACTGTATGGTGTTTTTTTATCTATTTATTTTTTAAATATTTTGTTTATTTATTTATTTTTTTTTTTTGTTTATTTTTATTTATTTATTATTTGAGAGCAACAGACAGAGAGAGAAAGAAGCAGAGAGAGAGAGAGAGAGAGAATGGGCACACCAGGGCCTCCAGCCTCTGCAAACAAACTCCAGGTGCATGCGCCACCTTGTGCATCTGGCTTATGTGGGTACTGGGGAATGGAGCCTCAAACCAGGGTCCTTAGGCTTCACAGGCAAGTGTTTAACCACTAGGCCATCTCTCCAGCCCCTAATATTTTATTTATTTATGAGAGAGAGAGAGAGAGAGAGAGAGAAAGAAAGAAGAAAGAAAGAAACAAAGAAAGAAAGAAAGAAAGAGAGAGAGGGAGGGAGGGAGGGAGGGAAGAAGGAAGGAAGGAGGGAAGAAAAAAAGGAAGAAAGAAAAAAGGAAGAAAGAAGCAGATATATAGAGAGAATGGGCACACCAGGGCCTTCTAGGCACTGCAAAGAAACTGAGGTACATGTACCATCTTGTTCATCTGACTCTATGTGGGTACTGGGCAATCAAACCCGGTCCCTTGGCTTTGCAGGCAAGCACCTTAACCACTAAGCCATCTCTCCAACCCCTCAGTTTGTTTGTTTTCTTGGCTTTTTGAGGTAGGGTCTCACTCTAGCCCAAGCTGACCTAAAATTCACTATGTAGTCTCAGGGTGGCCTCAGACTCACAGCTATCCTCCTACCTCTGCCTCCCCAGTGCTGGGATTAAAGGCATGTGCTTGTTACTGTTTTTTAAAGCAATTAAAAAAAATTTTTTTTAGAGAGAGACACAGAGAAAGACAGAGAGAGGGAGAGGAAGACAGATAGAGAATGGGTGCGCCAGCAGAATCTCAGCGGCCGTGAACAAACTCCAGATGCATGCACCCCCTTGTGGGCAAGTGAGGCATTGTGCCCTTGTATCATTTTGCATCTGGCTAAATGTTGGACCTGGAGATTGGAACTGGTGTTCTTAGGCTTAGGAGGCAGGTGCCTTAACCACTAAGCCATCTCTCCAGCCCTATTGTTTTTTTTTTTTTTTTTTTTTTTGGAGAGAGACACAGAGAGAGACAGAGAACAGAGAGAGAGAGGAAGACAGATAGAAATGGGCACACCAGCAGCCTCTCAGCTGCTAAGAACGAAATCCAGATGCGTGTGCCCCCTTGTGGTCAAGTGCAGCATTGTGCCCTTGCTCCACTTTGCATCTGGCTAAATGTGGGACCTGGAGATTGGAACCGGCATTCTCAGGCTTAGGAGGCAGGTGCCTTAACTGCTAAGCCATCTCTCCAACCCGAGCCCTATTGTTTTGTTTTTTTTTTTAATATCATAGACTGGGTGTGAGAAATTTAATTTTTTGCACCTCTGTAGGCAAGAAGTCTTTTCTTCCCCAATTAACTAATTAATTTGCAAGCAGAGAGAGAGAGAAGAGAGGCAGATAGAGAGAGAATGGGAATGCCAAGGCCTCTAGCCACTGCAAACGAACTCCAGATGCATGTGCCCCTCATGCATCTGGCTTACGTGGGTCCTGGAGAATCGAACCGGGATCCTTTGGCTTCGCAGGCAAACACCTTAACCGCTAAGCCATTTCTCCAGCCCCCTATTGTTTTTTTTTTTTAATTTTTATTGAGTTTTAATCTTACATACCAAAAAAACCCCACCTGATATTTTTCCCCATTCCACTTTAGTCTCAAACCCCTCCTAAGTAGCTGAGATGACATCATCTTAATTTTGACTCTTGATGCTAGGCACTGCAAGATCATGGATCCACCCCATTGTTTTTTGATACAAGGTTTTAGAAACTGAGCTGAGGCTAGTCTTAAACTCCTGATGTGCCTGTCTCCACCATGAGGGTTAGAATGATAGGCGGGTGCCTGCTGCTCTATGTAACCGTCTTGTTTTGCTTTGGGTTGTTTTGTTTGTTTGTTTGTTTGTTTTTTTTTTTGGTTTTTTGAGGTGGGGTCTCACTGTAGCTGACCTATGTAGCTGACCTGTAGCTGACCCATGCTGACCTAGAATTCACTATGTAGTCTCAGGGTGGCCTTGAACTCTTGGCGATCCTCCTACCTACCTCTGCCTTGGTTTTTTTTTGTTGTTGTTGTTTTTGTTAAAGACAAGGACTCATACTGCAGCACAGGCTGGCCTGAAACTCACTATGTGCTCAGGCTGGCCACCAACTTTTTTTTTTTTGGTTTTTCGAGGTAGGGTCTCACTCTGGCTCAGGCTGACCTGGAATTAACTATGTAGTCTCAGGGTGGCCTCAAACTCATGGCGATCCTCCTACCTCTGCCTCCCGAGTGCTGGGATTAAAGGCGTGCGACACCACACCCGGCTGGCCACCAACTTCTGCTCCTGCCTCCAGAGTGCTGAGGTTACAGGCATGGACGACCACATCCAGCTGTTTTCTGTAAATGTAGTGCTGGGGATGGTTCATGGGGCCCTGTGTATACTGAGCAAACACTCTGCCACTGAGCTCCTCAGCCCATATTTATCTTATGCTTTCTTAGGACATTTTGAAGCTTAAGTTCCTCAAGTCCTGACCATCTCATTCTTTCATCTCTGAAACAGAGACCTGCCCTAACAGAGACCCAGCGTGACTAGAATAACGGCGGGGATGCCAGGTTTTTATTTTTCATCTTGATGAAAGGGTTGGTGGTTTTCACGCTGTCCAAGAACAAACAGAACCATGCATGACTCCTGTTTCACAATTTACACAGCCTAGTGGAGTTTGTGTGCTTTTGACAGTGCGAACATATTTCTCACAGTTTCAACATTTGTTTTCCTCTGGGATTTTTTTTTTTTTTTTTTTTGGTTTTGCGAGGTAGGGTTTCACTCTGGTCCAGGCTGACCTGGAATTAACTATGTAGTCTCAGGGTGGCCTCGAACTCTCAGCGATCCTCCTGCCTCTGCCTCCCGAGTGCTGGGATTAAAGGCGTGCGCCACCACGCCCGGCTCCTCTGGGATTTTGAAAGAGGAAAACGTATCAAGTTTTCTTTTGAATCTGCCTAATTAAAACGATAAAAAAGCTGGGCAACGTGGGCATACCTTTAATCTCAGCACTCGGGAGGCTGAAGTAGGAGGACCCATGGCCCCAGCAGAAGTAAAGCACCAGAGCCCCAGATTTTGATGTGTCGACTGCCCCTCAGACACACACCCAGAGTATGCTGCATATACCACCTGTGCTGGGCTTTTCTCACTGAACACCAACTCTCCAGTCCATGGACCAAACAGCTGACCCTCCCCGCAGGACAAAGAATAGGAAAGGAAACAGTGAAAACATTGGACCTGGCCTTGGGCTCATGGCCTGCAGACAGGTCCCAGAGATGCCAGCACCTCTATGTTCTTTTACCAAAGAATCAGAAAGTCCCCAGAGCTCTCGGAGCAAAACAAAGGCCTCTCCACAGCATGGCTCCTGGCTCAAGGGCAGAAAGGGACACAATAAGCCAGAATGCACTGCAAATAGTAATGTTAGGCATGGTACCCCAAAACCTCTTTCACAGGCAAACTGAGTCAGGAGAGATTTCCCTGTTGGACAGATCTCTAAATGACACCCTTTCCAACCAGGCCTGTAGAAAGCTCCCTTCTTTCCTCTGGGGAAGATGGTGTTTGTTTGTTTGTTTGTTTGTTTGTTTGTTTGTTTGTTTGTTTTGTTTTTCGAGGTAGGGTCTCACTCTGGTCCAGGCTGACCTGGAATTAACAATGTAGTCTCAGGGTGGCCTAGAACTCACGGCGATCCTCCTACCTCTGCCTCCCAGTGCTGGGATTAAAGGCGTGCACTAGCACGCCCGGCTAAAATGTTTTTAATTATTATTATTTTTTTTTTTTAAGGTAGGGTCTCCCTGTAGCCCAGGATGACCTGCAATTCACTATGTAATCTCAGGGTGGCCTCAAACTCAAAGCTATCCTCCTAGCTCTGCCTCCCAAGTGCTGGGATTAAAAGTGTGAGCCACCACACCCAGCTCTTTATTCCTTCTTTTTATTTATTTATTTATTTATATTTATATATTTTTATTTATTTATTTCAGTGAGAGAGAGAAAGAGGGAGAGAGAGAGAATGGGTGCGCCAGGGCCTCTAGCCACTGCAAACCAAGTTCAGATGCATGCACCACTTTGTGCATCTGACTTACATGGATACTAGGGAATCGAACCTGGGTCTTTAGGCTTTGTAGGCAAGCACCTTAACAGCTAGCCATCTCTCTAGCCCTTTTATTCCTTCTTTAATGTTTTTTTTGACTGTCATCTTCCTTCAGGCTTCCCCCACCTCCAATCAAAAGAAGCCTATTTTGTGGCACTCTGGTTCCCCCAGAAGGCAATACTCAGCATCCCCAGGAAACAGCTCCTCCATCCCAGCCAGGCTGTCTACCAGTGCTCACAGGTGCTCCCCTGAGTTTTTCTCTCAGTTCTGGTACAGTCGATGGTCAGGTGTTTGCAAGAGAGGTTTATGGGGCTGGAGAGATGGCTCAGCAGTTAAGGCGTTAGCCTGCAAAGCCTGATGACCCAAATTTGGTTCCTTAGTACCCACGAAAGAGTAAGATGCACAAAGTGGCACATACATCTGGAGTCTGTTTGCAATGGCTGGAGACCCTGGTGCACCCATTCTCTCTGTCTTTCTCTCTTAAATCTCTCTCTTTCTCTCTGCTTTACAAATAAGTAAATAAAAATATTAAAGAGAAAGAGAGGTTTGTCTACTGGTTGCACTGTCATCCAGATCACCAAGAGACTCTGGTGACAATGGCCATGGAACAGAAGAGAAAACATGAGTGACAGTCTTTTTCTCCCTGCTCCTGTCTTCCCTGGGCACATAGCTAGCAAGCTGCTTCCTCAGTGCCAAAGCCAAGGGCAGGAGGCAGGTGCAAGTCACCTTAAGAGTTGTGCCCTGCCTGCTAGCAGGACCTACCAGTTTGGCTTTGCTGTTAGGCCACTACCACACCCACAGCCACTGTACTGCGTGGGATGTCTAAGTGCACACAGTCAAATGGAAGGGAAAGAAATGGAAACCAACAAAAGCTTCCTCAAATTCAAAAACAGATTACTCAGGCTGGAGGAATGGCTTAGCAGTTAAAGCACTTGCCTACAAAGCCAAAGGACCCAGGTTTGATCCCCCAGAACCCACGTAAGCCTGAAGCACAAGGTGGCACATGCATCTGGAGTTCATTTGCAGTGGCTGGCGGCCCTGGCATGCCCATTCTCTCTCTCTCTCAAATAAATAATATATATATATTTTTTTTTCTTAAAAAAAGCAAAAACAGATTACTCAATGAAAGATACTCTTAACATTCTCCATGCTTACTGTTAATGAGGTGAAGGTCATACACATCCCACCAAAACCATTCAGAGCCAGGGCGATGAAGATGAGCACAGAGAGAGCTGCGGGGAAACAGACATTTGTAAGCAGGGAACTCCACTGAGCTTCAAGAAGGCCAGCTCTGCCCCAGGGTCCCAGACAGAGCAGGCTAAGATAAACTGAGTATAGGACCCACCATGGAAGTTAGCACCTGACACCTGGGTAATAGCCTCCTCCTCAACTTCCTCCTTCTTCCTACCTTGTGGAGCTTGAGTTCTTATAAAAGACACACACCCACCCTCCTTTCCCTGATAACCTAGCAGCAAAAGCAAGTGCCCCCCCCCCAAAAAAAAAGCTGTTCAAAGACATCAAAAACCTAGGCTTGGGGGCTGGGGAGATGGCTTAGCAGTTAAGGCACTTGCCCGCAAAGCCAAAGGACCTAGGTTCAATTCCCCAGGACCCATGTAAGCCAGATGCACAAGGTGATGCATGCATAGGCCCTGGCATGCCCATTCTCTCTCTCTGCTTCTCTCTCAAATAAATAAATTAAAATATTTAAAAAAAAAAAAAAAAAAAAACCTAGGCTCGCCTTTAATCCTAGCACTCAGGAGGCAGAGGTAGGAGGATTGCTGTGAGTTCAAGGCTAGCCTGAGACCACATGGTCAATTCCAGGTCAGTTTGGCCTAGAGTGAGACCCTACCTCAAAAAACAAACAAAAAAATAATAAAACAAAAACTAGGGCTGAAGAGATGGTTTAGCAGTCAAGGTGCTTGCCTACAAAGCCTAAGAACTCACGTTCAAATCTCCAGGTCCCACATGGCCAGATGCACAGTAATGCAAGCACACAATGTTGCACATGTGCACAAGGGGGTATATCTGGAGTTGCAGCAAGCTGAAGGTCCTGGCACACCCATTCTCCCTCTCTTTCTGTGTCTCTTTCTCCCTTTCTCAAAAATAAAAATAGGGGCTGGAGGGATGGCTTGGTGGTTAAGGTGATTGCTTATAAAGCCAAAGGACCCACGTTCAATTCCCCAGGACCCATGTTAGCCAGATGCACAAGGGGGTGCATGAGTCTGGAGTTCCTTTGCAATGGCTGGAGGCCCTGGTGCACCCATTCTCTCTCTCTCTAGCAAATAAATAAATAAATAAAAATATTTTAAATAATAATAATAATAAAATTAAATTAAAATTAAAAATTTAAAAAAATCTAGGCTCAGGCTAGAGAGATGGCTTAACAGTTATGGCACTTGCTTTGGAAGCCTAAGGACCCAGGTTCAATTCCCCAGAACCCATGTAAGCCAGATGCACAAGGTGATGCATGTGTCTGGAGATCATCTGCAGTGACCAGAGATCTTCGCATCCCCATTCTCTCTATCTGTCTATCTGCCTCTCTTTCTCTCAAGCAAATAAATTAATTAATAAAATATTTTTAAAGATAAAAATTAAAAAAAAAAAAGATCAGGGCATGGTGGCACACGCCTTTAATCCCAGCACTTGGGAGGCAGAGGTAGGAGGATTGCTGTGAGTTCGAGTCCACCTTGAGACTACATGGTGAACTCCAGGTCAGCTTGGGCTAGAGTGAGCCCCTACCTCAAAAAAAAAAAAAAAAAAAAAAATCTGGGCATGGGCGCCTTTTATTCCAGCACTCGGGAGGCAAAGGTAGGAGGATCGCCGTGAGTTCGAGGCCACCCTGAGAAAACAGAGCTGAGAAAACAGAGTAAACTCCAGGTCAGTCTGAACTACAGTAAGACCCTACCTCGAAAAACCAACAAACAAAACAAAACAAAACAAAACAAAAAACTAGGCTCCTGACAATTAGTAGGTGATCCTGGCTAAGATTTTGGTGAAATTCATGTCCTATTTTGGTGTTTGTTTTAAAAGCCCATAAATCAACAACTCCTTTGGACAGGAATGGGGACCAAGTGATTTCTAAACTGTCCTTAAAGCTGTCTTAAGCTACCTTGAAGGTTCACCTGAGCTGGATATGGTATATCACACCTGTAGTTCCAGCCTTTGGGTTAAGGCAGGAGAATCACAAATTTGAGGCCAGTCTGGGCTACAAGGCAAGACCCTGTCTCAAAAATTCAAGGACTAGCTACATCTACTACACCTAGCTCAGTGATAGAATGCTTGCTTAGCATGGGCAAGCCCTGGGCTCAATCCCCAGCACCACACACACGCACCAAAGAAGAGGGCTTTGGCTTATTATTTCTATACCATGAAGGACTACATGTGGTAGCTGGCCTGGTTTTTTATTTTTACTTATTTATTTATTAGAGACAGGGGGCAGGAAGAGAAAGAGAGAGAGTGAATGGGTGTGCCAGGGCCTTTAGCCACTGCAAATGAACTCCAGATGCAAGCGCCACCATGTGCATCTGGCTTACATGGGACCTGGAGAAGCAAACCTGGGTCTTAGGCTTCATAGGCAAGCACCTAAACCGCTAGGCCATCTCTCCAACCCTGGCCTGGTTCTTTAAAGTTCATCTCTTAGAGTGGCATCAGTGAGGCTACTGGGGACTGTGCTGTGGCTTGGTGATGAGACAGACTTTACATACCCTGGGAATGCCTCTCACATTTCTGCTTGAGGTGATTATTTTTATTAACCATGCATTTGAAAATGTGAACTCTAGCCACTAGACCATCAGGGAGCTGCTTTGGCCAGCCACGTCGTGAGGGAGTAGAAAACCAACAGGTGTTGCCTGTTGAACAGGGAACACCAGGCCTGGTAGAGCATCCAAGAGCAGGTGGGCCAGGGAGCACGTCTGGGTGATGGACTTTTCCCTAGTCCCTGACAAAAGGGTAAGAGAAAAAGCATACTCACAGTTTGGGTTACTCGCTCCATATGCAATCAGCAAGCAGGAGACAGCAAAGCAGGCACTAAAACCAAGCGGATACAAGGTACATGATGGATTGTCATGCGGTTCTCATGTGGGGGGATGTGCTAGGTGCCACTTTAGAACATTTGTAATCATTACTTCATTTAATAATTCTAGGGAGACCAGGAACATACCTCATGGAATATACAAGATAATCCAGGAGGGTAATAAATGACTAGGAATTTTATTTTGGCAATGGGAATTGAACCCTGGGCCTTTTGTATGCTAGGCACGTGCTCTACCACTCAAGCTTATTTTATTTGTTTTGGGAAAGGATCTCATGTAGTACAGGCTAGCCTCCAACTTACTATGTAGCCAAATATGACCTTGAATTTCTGATCCTCCTGCCTCTACTTCCTGAATGCTGAAATTACAGATGTGTACCACCACACCTATTTTATTCAGTGCAGGGGATTGAACCTGGGACTTTGTGCATGCTGGGCAAGCACTCTACCCCCTGAGCTACACATCCCCACCTCACCTAGCCTCATTTTACACTTAAAAAAAAAATCTCAGGAGCCGGGCATGGTGGCATATGCCTTTAATCCCAGCACTCAGGAGGCAGAGGTATGAAGATTGCCATGTGTTCAAGGTCACCCTGAGACCACAGAGTGAATTCCAGGTTAGCCTGAGCTAGAGTGAGACCCTACCTTGGGAAAAAAAAAAAAAATCTCAGGCTGGAGATATGGCTTAGCAGTTAAGGCCCTTGCCTGTGAAGCTTAAGGACCCATGTTTAACTGTCCAGATCACATGTAAGCCAGACACACAAAGTGATGTAATCACACAGGTCATAAATACGTACAAGGTGGCACACATGTCTGGAGTTCGACTGCAGTGGCTGGGGACCCTGGCATACCAATTCTGTCTCTGGCGCACTCTCTCATTAAAAAAAAAAAAAAAAAGACAGCCGGTGTGGTGGCGCACGCCTTTAACCCCAGCACTTGGGAGACAGAGGTAGGAGAATCACCATGAGTTCAAGGCCACCCTGAGACTACATGGTGAATTTCAGATCAGCTGGGCTAGAGCGAGACCCTACCTGGAAAAAGAAAAAAAAAAAAAAAAAAAAAGCCAGTCTGTTGGGTTTGTCCTCCCCAAAAAAACTCATTCTTTCAAATAACTTTACTTATTCTTACTTTTTCTTTTTTGCAGGGCTGAGGGATAGAATTCAGGGCCTTGCACATGCTAGGCAAGCACTTTACGACTGAGCTACATCCCCAGTTCATATATATATATATATTAGTTTCTTAATTTATTTGAGAGACAGAAAAGAGGCAGATAGATTATTAGAGAATTTATTTGAGAGACAGAAAAGAGCCAGATAGAAATGAACTCCAAATACAAATGAACTCTCCCCTGTGCATCTGGCTTACATCTGGGTACTTGGGCTTTGCAGGCAAGTGCCTTACCTGCTAAGCCATCTCTCCATATATTTTTTTTTCGAGGCAGGGTCTCACTTTAGCTCAGGCTGACCTAGAATTCACTGTTTAGTCTCAGGGTGGCCTCAAAGTCACGGCAATCCTCGACCTCTGCCTCCTGAATGATGGGATTAAAGGCGTGCGCCACCATGCTAGCCCCTGTTATTATATTTTTAATGTATAACCCACGCTGGCCTCAAACTCCTTATCCTTCTGTCCCTGCCTTTTCAGCAATTTTCTACTAGAGTGGGCCACCACAACTGGCAAATATATATACATATATTAAAGCACATAAAATATGCTGGGCGTGGTGTCTCACACCTTTAATCCAAGCACTCAGGAGGCTGAGGTAGGAGGATCATCGTGAGTTCAAGGCCTCTCTAGGACTACACGGTAAATCCCAGGTCAGCTTGGGCTAGAGTGAGAACCGACCTCAAAAAAAAAAAAAAAAAAAAAAATATATATATATATATATATATATATATATATATATATATATATAATAAACTAATTAATTAAGAATAGAATATGTGGGCTGGGAATATCTAGCTCAATGCTAAAACATTTGTCCAGCAAGTACAGGCCAAAAAGTTTGATCCTCACAAAAGAAAGAAAAGAAGCCAGGCGTGGTGGCGCACGCCTTTAATCCCAGCACTCGGGAGGCAGAGGTAGGAGGATCGTCATGAGTTCAAGGCCACCCTGAGAATACATAGTTAATTCCAGGTCAGCCTGGACCAGAGTGAGACCCTACCTCACAAAACCAAAAAAAAAAAAAAAAAAAGAAAGAAAAGAAAAAAAGAAAGAAAGGCAGGAAGGCATGTATATATAAAATTTACAATTGCATGCTTTTATATATGTTCAAAATCTTTTCTTCTGCAGCCGGGCGTGGTGGCAAGCACCTTTAATCCCAGCACTTGGGAGGCAGAGGTAGGAGGATCCCCGTGAGTTCAAGGCCACCCTGAGACTACATAGTGAATTTCAGGTCAATCTGAGCCAGAGTGAGACCCTACCTTGAAAAAACAAAACAAAACAAAAAAACCTTTTTTCTGGTGGAAGTGTAAGGCCAAACAGACATTGGAAAGCAACATTCTAATAGACAAGCAATTCCAGAGTCCCCCAGGTAGGCCTGTGCTTGCGTTACACAGTACAAGCTCCCAGTAAGGACGACCCAGGACCTGCTGATTCAATGTGAGAGACAGGGTGGGAACCCTGCCCTGGGAAGGCATTTGGAAAGCCCTACAGTGCACCTGCTAGCACATTCCAGGATTCTACTGCATCTGCTAACACTTTCCAGGAGTCCTTACATCAGGGAATGCAGCCCAGGGGGATCGCCTGTCTTCACCCTGCCCTCAAGGAACTCGCACTGACCTGCCCAGCAGCCTGAGCTTCCTGGGACCATACTTGTCCATGATGATGCCCAGGGGCAGGGTGATGGCACTGAGCAGGAAGGAGCCCACGGTGAATGCCAAATTTAGAATCTCCTCCTGGGCCTGGCAGGTGAGCCAGCCGTTCATCCAGCTCACCTCCTCGTGCTCCGACTCTGCGGTGCCATTGGTGACATTCTCTGTGTGTAGAGAGGAAGAGAACATGGCAACAATTCCCAAAGATCAGAAAGGCAACTGCACCCTCAAAGTCACCCTGCTGGGAAAGTGAGAGCTGGCTTTGCCTCTTGAGGCTCTCATGTCCCACAGCAGGCTTGGCTGTCCATTCGGCACAGGTTCCTGCAGCAATAAATGCAGAGGTTCCAATAAAGGAAGTCATGCTTTTTGTTTTCTCCAAGGCAGAGTCTCACTCTAGACCAGGCTGACCTGGAATTCACTCTATAGCCCCAGGCTGGCCTTGAACTCACAGTGATTCTCCTACCTCTGCCTCCTGAGTGCTAGAACTAAAGGCATGCGCCACGATGCCCAGCAAGACATGTTTGCTCCTCAGAAAATGCAGTCTTGTCCATAGTTTCACGTATCCCTTGACACACTTATGAGCACTAGGTTTGGATTCCCATTCCAGCATGGTGGCACACATCTATCACCCCAGTACTTGGGAGGAGGAGGCAGGAGGATCAGAAATTCAAGGGCATCTTGAGTGAGACCCTACCGAGGCTACAAAGTAAGACCCTGGTTGGTTGGCTTCCTTATTCTTTCTCTCTTTCTCTTTCTTTCTTTCTTTCTTTCTTTCTTTCTTTCTTTCTTTCTTTCTTTCTTTCTCTTTCTCTTTCTCTTTTCTTTCTCTCTTTCTCTCTTCCTTCCTTTCTTTCTTTCTCCCTCTCTTTCTTTCTTTCTTTCTTTCTTTCTTTCTTTCTTTCTTTCTTCCTTTCTTTCTTTCTTTCTTTTTTTCTTTCTGTTTCTAGGGGTAGTGTTTCACTCTAGCCCAGGCTGACCTGGAATTCACAATGTAGTCTCAGGCTGGCCTCGAACTCATGGTGATCCTCCTACCTCTGCCTTCTGAATTCTGGGATTAAAGGCGTGCGCCACCATGCTCGGCTGTTTGTTGGTTTTTTTAGGGTTAGGGGTTAGGGTTAGAAGTTAGGGATTAGGGGCAAGACTCTGTTTTTAAAGCAAACCAACACAAAGATTCCCATCCTAGAATATCCTATACCCACAACCTGTAACACTAGACGTCAGGACCCAGACTTGGTTGCGGGTCCTCTCAGGCTGCCTTGAACCTTCTCAGCAGCCCTGTCCATAGAAACACTCTGCAGTCAGTATGGAGGACAAGGGAAACACAGGCTGCTGTGCTGGTCTCATCAGATTGTCCTGGTTCTCCTTAATCAATCCAGGGCCTCCTTGCCTAAACTTCTCAACCACAGAATAGACCATATGCCTTCTCCCTTGGGACCTCCAGAGCATCAATTACCACATGTAGTGTATCTTAGCGCCCCTTTGGGAAGGGTTGGCTTTTGTTTTGGTTTTGGGGTACTACATAGGTAGTGACCCCAAGTCCCCGTGCCTGCTACATCTGCCAGCCAATTTTAGTTTTGTTTTTCTTCTTTGTTTGTTTTCCTCTTTTTAACAATATTTTTATTTATTTGAGGTGGGGGTAGAGAGAATGAAGGAGCACGAGCATGCCCGGGCCTTCTGCCACTTCAACTAAACTCCAGATGTATGTGCCACTGTTTGTTTGTTTTTGAGGTAGGGTCTCACTCTAGCCCAGGCTGCCCTGGAATTCACTATGTAGTCTCAGGATGGCCTCGAACTCATGGCGATCCTCCTACCTCTGCCTCCTGAGTGCTGGGATTAAAGGTGAGCACTACCACACCTGGCAAGTTTTTTGTTTCTCTAGCAATGTCAGTCAGGCTGTCTTCTTTCACTTGTTGAGATACACCATTATTTTTCTTACTGGGGTCATTGTGTTGTTACCCCTCCATCTTCCATGAACATGCCAGCACCTGGTGTGTAAGCCATACCTGCACTGTAATTTCAGCCAGAAAGGGCCCTCTCCACAGTACCAGTATCAAAGCCACACAAACAAAACAAACCCAACATGGCTCAGGGAAATTGGCAGAAGAGGGGGTGGAAAGATTGTGAAAGCCACAAATTGGGACACATGCACAGGGACATTGCCTCGTCTCCATAACTGATCGATGCCCCCCCCCACTATGAACCACCCACCGTCCACATGCGGACAATTGGCATCCCCAACAAAGAGGGTCCCTTCAGAGGGGGGAGGACAGGAAGGAGGCTAAGGATGGTACCAACATGTGCTGTTTACACATGAGCATGTACATAACTAATAAAACACACACACATACACATACAAACAAGCCAGGCATGGTGGGGCACACCTTTAATCCCAGCACTCAGGAGGTAGAGGTAGGAGGATCACCATGAGTTTGAGGCCACCCTGAGACCACATAGTGAATTCAAGGCCAGCCTGGGCCAGAGTGAGACCCTACTTTGAAAAATCAAAATAAATAAATAAATAAATAAATAAATAACAAGGGCTGGAGAGATAGCTTAGTGGTTAAGGTTCTTGCCTGCAAAACCAAAGGTCCCAGGTTCAATTCCCTAGGACCCATGTAAACCAGATGCATAGGGTAGTGCATGTGTCTGGAGTTCATTTGCAGAGGCTGGAGGCTCTAGTGTGCCTATGCTCGCTCTATCTGTCTCTTTCTCTCTCAAATAAATGTATAAACAATAAATATTTAAAACAAACAACAAAAAAAAAAAAACTGGGCTGGAGAGATGGCTTAGCAGTAAGGCACTTGCCTGCAAAGACAAAGGAGTCAGGTTCAATTGCCCAGGACCTACGTAGAGCCAGATGCGCAAGGTGGGAACTGCATCCGTAGTTTGTTTGAAGCAACTAGAGGCCCTGGTGTGCCCATTATTTCTCTCTCTCCCACTCTCTCTCTCTTTCAAATAAATAAAAATAAAACAGCTGGGTGTGGTGGTTCATGCCTTTAATCCCAGTACTTGGAAGATAAAGGTGAGAGGATCACTGTGAGTTCGAGACCACCTTGATACTACACAGTGAATTCCAGGTCAGCCTGGGCTAGAGTGAAACCCTACCTTGAAAAACCAAAAATAAATAAATAAATAAATAAGATTACAGCTGGAAGCTGGGCATGGAGAGGTAGGGGGATTGCCATGAGTTCGAGGCCACCCTGAGACTACAGAGTGCATTCCAGGTGGCCTGGGCTAGAGCGAGACCTTACTTCGAAAAATGAAAAAAAAAAAAAAATGTGTGTGTGTGTGTCTGGTGTTCATTTGCAGTGGCTAGGGGCCTGACATGCCCATTCACTGTATATATCTGCCTCTCTCTCTCAAATAAATAAATAAAATATTTTTTTAAAAAGCACAAACAGGGAGGGAACGGTGCTGTGACAAACTGAGGGCTGGAGGAGAGGGACAAGCTGTGAATGGGACTGAGGATCTGGCCTTGGTGGGACTGCTAGTTAAGAGCTGCTGATTAATCCTGTAGAAGCAAACTGACTGATTACATGTGGAGCATCAAGGAAGCTCTTCCTCAGATAACGGCCTGTCTCCCAACTGCAGCCCTCTGGCGCCAGGGCTGCACAGCTAAGGTCTGCAAAGGCCTGCCCATGTCTCTCAGGGCTGCCCCAAGGTTGCCCAAAAGAAAGCACTTGGGATGATTCATGCCATATGGCAACCTCCAGCCAATGAGCCCTGTGAGAGGCATGTTGGAACCATGTTGGCTGATCCTGGCCCCTGCGTTCTAATTTCAGTTTCTCTACTTTGTATATCCTTGGGAACAATGACTTGATCTTGCTCTACCTCCGTTTCCTTATCTATAAAAGGGACATAATATAACAATAGAGTATACCTCTAGAGCATTGGGGAAGATCAAGGAGAAAATCCAGACAACATTCTAGAGCTCCATGGCTGTCGAAAGTGCTCAGAAATAGTAACTATTGTTATTGCTGTTATCACTCTTATTGAAGCTCAGGGTGGGGGTAATGATTTAACAGGATGATAGCAGGGCTTGCCATAGTGACAAGGACTACAATACTGTATCAGTGGGTGGCAGCATGAGTATGTATCTAGTCATCTACTGGGTTCTGAGTTCTAAGGACAGGGAATGTGTTCTAGTTACTGTGTCCCTCTACTTCAGCAGACCCTGGCCACAGCAGCTGTTTACTAAATGAACAGAAACGATGAACTAGATCCCAGTGGTCAAAAAAGATCAAGAGGGGAAAGGAAATAGGACCTGTAGAGCCACGCTGAAGACAGAGGGATCTGGAGGGATTAGAGCCACAAGATTAACTGCTGAAACCTCAGAAACAAAACCTTCGAGGCAGCTTCCCGCCCCAGCCACATTCTCTCACCTTTCTACAAGCCCCTCATGCTGGCAACCAAAACACATGGCAAACAGGGTCCTGTGGGTCTGATCGGTCCCACGTGTTGCTGAGGCTGGCAGGTGTGGGCAGAGTCCATTCATGGGTAGGAGCTGGTTTCAGTGTCAGCCCTGCCACCAGCCACGGGAACTGCACCTGTGGTGAGGCACCTGGCAGTGATCATTTCCAGGTTGATGTGTAGATATGAGCCAACCAGCACATGTGACAGAGTAGACAGGTGGAGAGAGGGCACTCCAGCCTGGGATAGCCAGCCTGCGAGATCTGATTACGGTCATGCAGAGTCTGGAACCAGTCACTGCACATATGACATGGAATGCTATGGGCTCTGCTGCTGTGGGGAACAGGAGAGAATGGAAGAATGGAGGGGCAAGGCAGCAGTGCTTCTGAGGAGAAGTTACTCCCTCCTAAGACCTCCAAAGAGCAATACAGCTGGATTTTGAATCTGTGGCTTCTTATCAAGAGACAGGAAAAAAAGGCGTGGTGTTGCACGCCTTTAATCCCAGCACTCAGGAGGCAGAGGTAGAAAGATCGCCCAGAGTTCGAGGCCACCCTGAGACTACATAGTGAATTCCAGGTCAGCCTGAGCTAGAGTGAGACCCTGCCTGGAAGGGGGAGGAAAGGGAAGGGCTGGAAAGATGGCTTAGTGGTTAAGGCGTTTGCCTGCAAAGCCAAAGGACCTCGGTTCGATTACCCAGGACCCACGTAAGTCAGATGTACAAGGTGGCGCATGCGTCTGGAGTTTGTTTGCAGTGGCTGGAGGCCCTGGTGTGCCCATTCTCTCTCTCCCTCTCTCTGCGTCTTTCTCTCTCTCTCTCTCAAATAAATAAATTAAAATAAATAAATAAAGTTAAAAAAAAAAAGAGAGAGAGAGATAAAAAATTACCCACCCCACTGCCACGGTGCTGGCTGGGGCTGTAGCTCAGTGGTCGAGCATTCACCTAACATGCATCAGACCCTGGGTTTGAACCCCAGCACTGCAGTGGGCAGAAAATCTCAAGGCGTATATATACTCCAAGCAGTCTCACTGATATGGTAGAAGCAGGCACAGGAGTAGAAATATCTGAAGTAGTTTGAAGAACAGGTCACTCTGTAACTGGAGAGGAGGCCTCCGAGGGGAAGGGCTGGGGTGAAGGGGAGGGTGTTTTCCTTTTTCATTCTGTAGCTATTCCCAGGAGCAGGGTTCTACACGTCAGGCCACCAGCCTCTGTCCTTAAATCCTTCTGCCAATGGGACCATCTGGCCTTCTGCCCTCCTTCCATATAATCGCATCCGGCAACAGAAGAGCTGGGGCTTGGGGGTACCAAGCAGCCTCTCTTCTCTTCCCAGGGAGCAGTGTAAGTGTCCCTAGCTCCTAGAAGGAACTGAACCTTCAGTGAGTTGAGTTCTGTTGGCAGAAAATAACCCACATGAATCATTTAGGCCCCAGTAGATGCCCAAACAGTCACACCCAGGCTGCTCCCTCCCTCTGCCCCCACCTGGCTATAGTGGGCCAGCAGAGAGAAAAACAGGGAAATACCTAGGAAGTGCCAAGCCCTGGGTGGACCCCACTCACAGTCTAGAGCTCAGACTGGCCCAGCCCCAGCCTGTTTAGGGTCTTACCTGCACCTGTTTATTAAACAGATGCCTCCACAGCAGGCAGTCAGAGCGGCTTAGGGCCAGCCCAGCCAGTGAGAGCAAACCAAGAAGACAGGCAAGAAACTGGTATGGCCAGAGTATGCTGAGAACAGGACTCCAGCTGCCAGGGCCAGGGCCGTGAAGGGAGAACAATGGCCTGCACTGTTGGCCCCACTCAGAAGACTCACAAACAAAATCTTTACAAAGAAAGCAGGGGAGGAAGAGGGTGCTGTGACCCTACTCAAGGCTCCCCTCAGTCTCTCTGGGGAGACTAGGCAAACAAAGAGACTCAGGAGCCTCCACAAGAGCTCCCCGATGATGCTGAGGGAGCCAAGAGGTGAGAAGACCCTTTTCTGGCTGGCCGCTGGGCTGAGCCTCTGCCGGGTGCCAACACCTGGCTGGCCTTGCTGTGGGTACCTGCCCCAGCCTCTCCTCCCTCTTTCCCATCCTTACTCTATCCGGCAACAGGAAGCAGCATCTCAGTCCAGCAGGGGGGATGTGGGTAAGAGGTCAGCTCAGCCAAGGGAGCAAACAGGAGGCAGGACACCGGGTCAGATCACTGAGCCTCCTTATGGAGGCCCCAGGAGCAGCAACAGCCTCCTCTGTGACTGGGCAGAATGCCTGTGCACAGTTGCCACTATGTTCATTGGTGTTCAATTCCTATGCCACTTAGTGACCTCTCACTCGGCCCCCACATTCCATAAAACATAAAACAGTATGAGGAGTTTTGGAGCAGGTAGATGGTTTGCCCAAGGGCTGAAGGAACGGCTAGACTTGAATCCAGGATGTCAGCACCCAAAGCTCTTGCTTAACCTTTGGGCTGTGCTGGTGCTATCCTCCTGGGTTAGAGGTAGGTTAAAAGGCTGGGAAGGTTAAAGCTGGGAAAAGGCTGGCACACAGTGTTGTGGAAACACCAGTATCTCTTTACTATCCTAGTGAGAATGGATTATTCCATGACTCTCCCACAAGGTCCCTGAAAGCCAACTCAAACTGGACAGGACCCTCAAGGTGCACTAAGAAACCACAGGAAGCCGGGCGTGGTGGCGCACGCCTTTAATTCCAACACTCGGGAGGCAGAGGTAGGAGGATCGCTGAGATTTCAAGGCCACCCTGAGACTACATAGTTTATTCCAGGTCGGCCTGGACCAGAGTGAGACCCTACCTCAAAAAAACAAAAAAGAAAAAAGAAAGAAAGAAAGAAAGAAAGAAAGAAAGAAAGAAAGAAAGAAAGAGAGAGAGAGAAAGAGAGAAAGAAACCACAGGAGTAGGGAGGAAAATTAGGTCATGAAATGAGAAGGAAGAAGGTAGAGGTGGAGGCAATCTCAGACATTCTATTGTTTTTCTTTTTAACTTGCTTGCAAGGAGAAAGGGGCCGGAGAGATGGCTCAATGGTTAAAATACTTGCTTGCAAAGCCTAACGACCCAGGTTTGATTCCCCAGTATCCACATAAAGCCAGATGCACAAAGTGGTACATGCATCTGATGTTCATTTGCAGCAGCGGCTGGAGATTCTGTTACGCCCATTCTCTCTGTCTTGTCTCTCTGCTTGCTTGACAAATCTTGAGGCTGTGTGTACCAGCCTTTAATCTTCCCACTCATTCTTATGTGTTTTTTTTTTTTAAACTCAAAATAAACTGGGGGTGGGCTTCAGGTATGTACCTCAGTGGTACAGTGAGTGCCTGGTATGCATGAAGTCCTGGGTTTGCTCCCTAGCACTGCAAAAATAAACTGGTTAAAGAAGTAAAAATAAGCCAGTGCAGTGGGGCACACCTGTAATCCCAGCACTCAAGAGGTTGAGACAGGAAGATCATAAGTTCAAAGCCAGCCTGAGGTATAATAAATAAACTTTATTTATTTATTTATTTATTTATTTATTTATTTATTTATTTGAGAGAGAGAAAGAGGCAGAGAGAGGGGGGAGGGAGAGAGAGAGAGAAAGGGTACTCCAGGGCCCCCAGCCACTGCAAACGAACTCCAGATACATGTGCCCCCTTGTGCATCTGGTTTATGTGGGTCCTGGAGAACCGAACTGGGATCCTCTGGCTTTGCAGGCAAACGCCTCAACCACTAAGCCATCTCTCCAGCCCCAGTCTGAGGTATAATAAGACCTGTCTCAAAAAGCAGAACAAGCTGGGTATGGTGGCACACGCCTTTGATCCCAGCACTGGGGAGGATCAATTGTGAGTTCAAGTTCACCCTGAGACTACACAGTGAATTCCAGGTCAACCTGGGCTAGAGTGAGACCCTACCTTGTGGGGGAGAGGGGAAGTAGAAACAATCTGAGCAATAAGATTGAAAGGTTACCAGTCATGGTGGTACATTGCCTTTAAATCCAGCACTTGGGAGGCAGAAGTGTTCAAGGCCAGCCTGGGATTACAGAGTGAGTTCCAGGTCAGCCTGGTCTAGAGTGAGACCGTACCTTGAAAGACCAACCAAATAAACAAAAAATGAAAAGTTAAAATTTCAAAGATGTCCACCCCAGGTTTATAGCTGTGGAAGGAGCCCGTAAAAAGGGAGGGCCTTGAAGGAGCAAGGAATTTTCCTGAGTCTGGCTTGGTCCTACTCCTCTGAGAGGACAGCAGCCTCTCTGGCCTCTAGAAGTCCAGGGGCCAGCTTCCTGCTCTAGGGCATGCTCCTCACCACCATGGGCAAAGTGACCACAGTGGCCAAGAACACAGAACCACAATCTACCTTCATGCTCATAGCCAGGCTGACCTCCAGCAGAGACCTTTGAAGATTTCCACCTTCACATTTGTTACCCCACCCACACCCAGCATGTGGTAAGCACTCAAAGGTTCACAAGAGCCCCTGAGAGGAGCACTAGATTCTGGCCTTCCTCTGCCTCCCTGGCTTCCTTCCTGCCTTCAGAATAAATTCTAGTCCTCCCTGCCTCTCAGGCCCTGGGAGTCCTTACCCTTCCCACCTTCCCAGCCATCTCCAGCTGTGCCAGCCCTTTCTTGCCTCTCCTGCAGGGTGTGGCCTCTCTGATCCCTCCCTTCCCAGGCTTCTGCCTTAAGTTCAGGAAGGCCTCCCGCCTGGCCACAACCAAATCCCCTCTGTTGGTCTCACTCCCTGCACCCTGCATTCCATGAAGCCTGTATGTGATGACTTGCTTGCTAGGTACCCCCAGTCTAGCGCCTCAATAAATGATTCCTGAGTGTGCAGTTCTATCAAGGGGAAACAACATCCATGAGGTCATCCCCTCACCAAGCTGACACTGCCAATGTGGGCCAATGGGCCACAAAAAGGACAAAGGACGGAGAGGGCTGGAGAGATGGCTTAGCGGTTAAGGCGCCTGCCTGCTAAGCCTAAGAACCGGGTTCCAATCTCCAGGTCTCACGTTTAGCCAGATGCAAGGGCGCAATGCCGCACTTGCCCACAAGGGGGCATACACAGCTGGATTTCATTCACAGCAGCTGAGAGACTGCTGGCACGCCCATTCTCTTTCTCCCTCTCCCTCTCTCTCTCTCTCCAAAAATAAAAAAATATTTAAAAAATTAAAAAAAAAAAAAAGGATGGAGAATAAAGAAACAGGTCAAGTATGGAGTGGGTGGCTACAGTAGCCATATAGAGGACAAAAGGACACAGCCTGGGAAGGCTCCATTTTTCCCAGGCTAGGAACCCAACTGTCCACACCAAAGGTCTAGCTAGGGAGGCATCCAGCCACAAACACCGTCAGGGAGGTATCCCGCAAAGCTCATGAAATGCCCAGACCCAGCTCCTAAGCCCTAGGTCCTGTCTGTTTGATGGGCAAAGTCAACTAAGTTAAGGGACAACAGAGACGCAAAGTAGTTCTTTACTTCCATATCTCACCAAGCTGGAACTCAACGTTATGTCTGTAACCAGATTCTGGCTGGAGTCCCAACAGGGTTCCCAGAACCTCTCAACAGGTTCAGGCACATTTTCTTTAGAGGACAAACACAAGCATGAGTCTTAAAAGCAACAACAACAACAAAAAAAAAAAAAAAAAAAAAAAAAAGCCAAGAATTGGCATCCCAATCAGCTGTACACTGGTCAGCTCTTTAAAAGTCTAATCCAATCAATTCAGCTACCCATCAAGTTTGCCAACGTTAGGTCTAAGTACAAACCCTGACTCTAACTTTCCTGGGCACTCCCTTTCAAAGGAAGTGCAAAAGTTTCTGGTCCCAAAAGACAACAGGTTACTTAGACTCCAAGAAACAAGGAGAGATAAGCTGTGTGGAATCAGCAGGCTTTCCCAGTGGGAATGCTGGGTCAGCAGGTTTGTCAGATACTGAGACCCAGGAGCAAAGGCACGGGATAAGAAGTTGATGTTCAACCCACAATCCTGACCCTTCACCTTTGGTTTGTAGGAGTGACCTGTCAAGTCTCTCAAGGACTTAAATACCAACTCAGCGCTGTGTTGGCACAATCTCTACACTCCTCCCACCCACAGGAAGGAAGAAACCAAGTTTGCACTGGGAACACGGTGGCCAGCTTCATGGTGCCCATTCCTCTCAAGACATTATGCCAATGGACAAACTATAGAAAAATAAAACTAGGGTTGGAGAGATGGCTTAGTGGTTAAGGTGTTTGCCTGAGAAGCCTAAGGACCCAGGTTCAGTTCCCCAGAACCCACATAAGCCAGATGCACAATGGGGCACATGCATCTGGAGTTCATTTGCAGTGGCTGGAGGCCCTGGAATACCCATTCTCTCTCTTTCTCTCTCTCTCTCTCTCAAATAAGTAAATAAGAAAAATATATTTAAATAAAATGTTTTTTAAAAAAGAAAGAAATACGGGCTAGAGGAATGGCTTAGTGGTTAAGGCAATTGCCTGAAAAGCCAAAGGACCCAGGTTCAAGTCCCCAGGACCCATGTTAGCCAGCTGCACAAGGGGGTGCATGCATCTGGAGTTTGTTTGCAGTGGCTGGAGGCCCTGGCATGCCCATTCTCTCTCTCTTCCTCTTTCTCTGTCAAATACATAAATAGTAGCTGAGCGTGGTGGCGCACGCCTTTAATCCCAGCACTTGGGAGGCAGAGGTAGGAGGATCGCCATGAGTTCGAGGCCAATCTGAGTCTACATAGTGAATTCCAGGTTGGCCTGAGCTAGAGTGAGACCCTACCTCAAAAAAAACAAAAAAAACAGGGCTGGAGAGATGGCTTAGTGGTTAAATGCTTGCCTGTGAAGCCTAAGGACCCCGGTTCGAAGCTTGATTCTCCAGGACCCACGTAAGCCAGATGCACAAGGGGCCGCATGCATCTGGAGTTCGTTTTCACTGGCTGGAGGCCCTGGCGCACCCATTCTTTCTCTCTCTACCTGCCTATTTCTGTATTTCTCTCTCTCAAATAAATAAATAATAAAATATTTTTTAAAAAAACATAAATAAATATATATATATAAAAAAAGAAATACAAAGCCAGGCGTGGCAGCGCACGCCTTTAATCCCAGCACTCGGGAGGCAGAGGTCAGAGGATTGCTGTGAGTTCAAGGCCACCCTGAGACTACATAGTGAATTCCAGGTCAGCGTGGGTTAGAGCGAGACCCTACCTCAAAAAAAAAAAAAAAAAAAAAAAAAAGCCCGGGCGTGGTGGTGCACACCTTTAATACTAGCACTCAGGAGGCAGAGGTAGGAGGATCTCCGTGAGTTCAAGACTACCCTGAGATTATATAGTGAATTCCAGGTCAGTCTGGGCTAGAGTGAGACCCTACCTTGAAAAAAAAACAAAACTAAACAATAACAATAAAAAACAAAAGAAAATATATACCTACAATCTGACCCCTCTAGCAACACAGCCAGTCAAAAAAAAAAAAAAAAAAAATCTGACCACAGCAGTCTTCTGGTCTGGATACTAAAAGCTTTGTCTGGGCATGATGACTTTTCCCCCCCTGCTTTTAAACCCTCTGAGTACCCTGTAAGAGAGGAGAGGAAAAGACAAAAACTCCAACCTGTTCCAGAAGAGTCATTCATTTCCTAACATCTCTAGAGCAAAACAGAAAGATTGTTTAGGGAACAAGGTCTGACTCTCCCATCTCTCAAGATTTCTTGCTGATGTGGAGGAAAGACCTGCCAAGAACCCTTAGGCTATTAGGAAATATTTTTTGAGTGCTAAAGGCTAAAGGTTGGTTATAAATGATACACTTTCTGTGCTCTCCCAAATGACCTCTACATTCCCTCCCTTTTTTCCAATCTTAATCTCTCCTGCTAAATCTCTGGTGCACTGAGACACGCCGGAAACCTCTGGGCAGATCAAAGAAAGAAAATAGGGTGAATTGGACTCAGGGTACAGGCAGTGGAGCTGGTCCAAAGCTTTCTCTTTCTGCTGAGTATGAGAGGCTGGGTATGATGGCACAGGCCTATAATCCCAGCACTCAGAAAGATGAGAGGGGAGGATGGGCAGGAGAGGCAACCTGAGCAACATAGCAAGACTCTTTCTCAAAGTAAAACCAAAAGAGCTACAGAAATAAAAGGCATGCTGATGGTGACTCAGGGAGTCAAATCTGGGCTATCTCCATCAATGGGGACTGAAGCTCGCGGGAGAGAGAGATTACATGAGTTCAACTATGAAGCAGGCACTGCTGAGGCAGGGTGAAGACAAGAAGTATTTCTTATCAAGGTTGCCTAAGCAAGAAGATAGAGGTTGGGAATTGCTTTGGCCCGACGGGCTCACCCTACTGGCCTGCAGGAATCAGGCGAGAAGTTAGGGATAAGGGCAGATTTCAGGTAGCTGGGCGTCCTCAGCCTACCTTCAGGAGCACCGATGGGGCAAGGATGAGGGAGAAAACCTGGCATTCTTTCCAGAACTGTTCCCCTTCCTCTTCCTCCCCATGGGGCTTTTGGAAGGCCACTGGGATGTTCTCATAGTTCATGGGAGGAAATGGCCTTCAGAGAATCATAAAGCCAAAAAGAAAAAAAAAAAAAAAAAAAAAAAAACAGACAAGAAATTGTATCCAGCAAGCCCTTGAGACTCCATAATGGCCTAGCTGAAAAACATGCAGATTCTAGATGAAACCTTGGGTGGAGGCAAAGCCACGTCCTCTCTCTTGCTGCACCCGACCCTGAATCAAGAGTTCCTCTTTCTGACAACCAAGAAGCAACATGTTTACTGCAAGGCAAGCAATGTTGCAGGCCCTGGGGAGGCCAGCAGGCCAGCAATGTTCCTTGCTGATAGAAAAGTCTCCTGTATGCAATGATGGCTGTATGTACCCAGAAAAGCTGAGTGAGGATCAAACAGGCCTTTCTACGCGGAGATGCTGAGCAGTGAGGGGGCATCACTGACTTAAGTCTTCACCGACAACCGTTCTCTCCCAAAGGCCCCTTCCAAGGAACCAGCCCCAAACCAAGGCACCCATCTCACCTGGCTCTGTACACAGGTAGGAGTAAAAGCCCTCGGACTTGAGCATGATGAGCAGCGAGCCCCAGCCCAGGAGGACTGCCGAGAAGAGGAGGTTTTCCAACACGGCAGTGCAGGCCATCCACCAGCGGCGCCGATGGGCAGTGGCCAGGGTGGGCGCCATGGTGCGAGGCTGCCCGGCTCTGGCTCTGGCTCCGGTTCTGCAGCAGCCACCTGCGCACAGATCTCAGCGTCAGCACCGCTTCTGCCGCGGTCCGGACGGCTGCCCCCCGGCCGCTGCTAGCGCAGGGCGTCAAGCTTGTCACCTCTCCGTGGCCTGGGCTGTAGGTGCACGAAGCAAAGGAAGGAAGCCTCAGGCTTCCCCGGGACCTGAGCCACCCACGAACCCTCTGCTTGCTCGTACTGCTGCCCTTCAGTCACGCTGGAGCCCGCTGGCCGAGAAGACAGACTTCTTCAGCTCACTCCGAGGTAAACTGAGGCATGGAAGCGAGAAGGAACTAATGCATGCTCAAGGACATGGACCTGATCCTAAGCCCTAGCAGGATTGACATGGCTAGCTTGGTGGCTGGAAGGAAAGGCAGTTGGAGGTACGGCTACCTGGACAGAGACACACCTGAGAGCTGCCACTCCCAGGGACCCTGACAGGCTCCCTCCCGCCCGAGCCCCAGACCCTTCCCCAGTGCTGGTTTCTTCAACCATAAGATCAGCGCACCGAGCCCCGGAACGGCCCGCCCACGGCACGCTCATTGGCCGGACTGCACAGGAACCGCCGCGCCATTGGCCACTGTCTAGGTCGCTAGGCGCTGCAGCCACGCGAACCCCGCATGGGAGAGGCGAAGCCGGTTCAAACCGGCGGCGCGAGCCCGCAGCGCGACCCCCTACTCCGTGGGTTGTTACTTCTGCAATTTGCCCGCTTCTAAGGAAGCAGACCCCCGTCCCTCCACCCCTCCCAATTCCCTCCTCTATCCGTCATCTCTCCTCTGGAGGATCCTCGTCTGTCCGGTGTCTTTTCCTCTAATATTCAGACATCTGCCCTCTAAGTACCTTCTGGTTCGTAGCTGCGGTCCCCGCACCCACCCGGATCCCCAACATCCTCACCCGGCTCTAACTGGTGTGTATCGGGCCCGCCCGGCGCCTTTTGGGTCCCCTTTATTTCCAGCCCTTTTATTCCGACCCTAAGATGAAAAACACTGCCGTCCGCTGATTGGCTGAGTGGGGGCTGGAAACAGACATTGGCCAATCACCAGCGTCCCGCCCGCCCCCCGGCGAACAGAAGCCGGTTCCGGCCGGACTTGGAGACAAACAAGAGACTTGGGGTGGGGGAGCGGGGGAGGGCAGCTGAGGCTGGTTCCTGGCTTTACTGCCTTAAATTGGAGTTCACCTCCGCAAGGAGCCCTGCGGGACATCACCCCATACCCTCTCCACGGCCCTGATCGTGGGCTCCCTCGCAGGCTGGATTTCCCCACTTAGCTTGCGGGGCAGTCCCCGTGCACACTCAGCTCGGCTGCAGCACTCTGCTCTTCTCCGGATGGCGACTTAGACCTATTTATTTCCCTGTCCCCTGCCCTGGGGAGCCAGACCCGATAGTCTGGCTCGGCGCAGATCATTCAGCTCTAGAAGCCCCCCCCCCCCGTGACCTCCCCACGCAGCGCGGTCGTCCCCGCTTCCTCGGACTTTGTTTGCTCTGTTCCTCGCTCTTTTGCTCCCGCTGGTCCCCATCCAGGAGCTGTTTCCCCGACCGTGGTCCAGGGGTGGTGTACGTCATCCCTACTTGCTTTCCTCACTCTTTATTCTCTCGCTGGTCCCTTCCCCTCCCCTTAGGTGCCAACTCCCTTGGCCCATGGTCGATGTCACTTGAGGATCTGCAAGCAGGAGTTTGGAGTTTGTTCGGTTTTAGGACGGGGCCCCTCCCCTGTGGTCCTTTATCCAACCCACCGCCCCCATCCATTTTCCCTCTCTTCATTATAGCCCCCTTCCTAGACTCGTTCTAAGACCGGTCATCTGGTGCTCCCTGCCCTTTTCCCCGTTCCGAGACGTCTTTCTCTTTCAGGTAAGGGTTCTCTGCAAGGTGGCGGTGTAGAAAATCAAGTTGCTAGTGTTAAGTCGGCTTTCAGAGAAGGAGAGAAAAGGTCGAGAGCTCCGGCCTCCCTGTGTGGATCAGCCGAGTCCGACCTGACCAGAGGACCTGCCAGGGCAGGGGGCTAGAGGCCCTGCTGCGTCTCCCTGGTCAGAAGCATTAGCCGATCCTTGGCGACCCTCAGATTCTGCATACTCCTGGAGCTGGCTACTCCAGGTCTCTGGGAATCAAAGCACCCTAACTCCGCTTCCCTCTGTCCCAGTGCGCCCTCTGCTGCCCTGAACTGCTAGCTTTCCTGTGGGTGAGTCCTCTCCCAGACAGCGCCCTGCTGACAGAGCTTGTGGAGTCTGGATACCCACTGTGCAAAATCTCACCCCCTCAGGGTATGACCTGTCACCTGGCAAATATCCAGGCCTGTTCCTGAAGCCATCTGCTTGAGGATCCTCTCCTGGCCTCCCTAAAATAACGTTTTCTCCCTTAAAATTGCTCCCCTTCATTCGCCTTCAGATAATCTGTTGAAGTCAGATATCACCATTCACCCAACTAGATATCAGCTGTGATTCTCTCTCCTTCACTCCACCATCCCAGTACACCCATGAGTCCTGTCTATCTAATCTGTCCATTTTTGTTCCTGGGACACAACTCTTCATCCAGGCCCCACTCTGCTTGTCATGCCCATCCTCCACCCTATCCCAGTGAGTTATGGGAAATGTAAACCTGACCTTGGTAAATCTGACCTCTGTTAAACTCTGCAGAAACTACGATTTGTTCTGGAAGATAAAGTTCAAATTCCCCAACATGACACACATGTTCCTACACACCGACCTTTTCGTTCCTCTGGAGGCTGCTCGGCCTGCCTGTTCCTGGATGCTCCAAACACATGCAACTGCCTGTGGTTCTTGTCTGCTCCTCTCTCACCTGGGGTCCCTTTTTTTGGACAGCACCTCCTGTGGGAAGCCTTCCCCAACCACCCTTCATAAAGCCTTTGGCTAACTTTGTCCACTGATTTTTTAATTTTTATTTTTCAAGATAGGGTCTCACTCTAGCTCAGGCTGACCTGGAATTCACTATGTAGTCTCAGGGTGGCCTCAAACTCATGGTGGATCCTCCTATGTCTTCTCCCAACCATGCCCAGCTCTCTAACCATTTTTTTGTATTTGAGAGTGAGGGAGAAAGAGGCTGATAGAGAGAGAATGGGTGTGTTAGGGGCTCTAACTACTGCAAATGAACTCCAGATGTATGCAGCACTTTGTGCATCTGGCTTTATGTGGGTACTGGGGAATAAAACCTAGGTCTTAGGCCATGTCTCCCACCCCCACTGATTTTTTTTTTAATTTTAAAAATATTTTTTTGGGCTGGAGAGATGGCTTGGTGATTAAGGTGCTTGCCTGCAAAGCCAAAGGACCTGGGTTCGATTCCCGAGTATCCATGTAAAGCTGGATGCACAATGTGGCACATGCATCTGGAGTTTGCTTGCAGTGGCTGGAGGCCATAGTGTGCCCATTCTCTCTGCCTCTCTTTCTGCTTGCAAATAAATAAGTAAAAATTATTTTAAAAATATTTTTTAGAAGCCAGGCATGGTGACACACACCTTTAATCCCAGAACAGGCAGAGGTAGGAGATCACCGTGAGTTAGAGGCCATCCTGAGACTACGTAGTGAATTGCAGGTCAGCCTGGGCTAGAGTGAGACCCTACCTTGAAAAACCAAAAAAGTATATATATATTTTTTTATTTATAAGGAGAGAGAGAGAGCGCTTGAGATTGGGTGTGCCATTGTCTCTTGCCCCTGCACATAAACTCCAGACACGTGGGCCACTTTGTGCATTTGACTTTATATGGATCCTGGGAAATTGAACCCAGTATGCTAGGCTTTGTAAGCAAATGCCTTTAACCACTAAAATAACTCACAAGCCCTGATTGTTTTGCTTTATGATGTGTATCTCCATTTTCCCATTGACTATCAAGTCTGGGGGTGTGGTAGTTTGAAACATATGGCCCCCAATATATTCAGTATTTTATTAGTTATAGTTTGCATCTGCAATCACCTTGCTAGAGGCAATGTCACTGGGGGCCAGTCTTAATGTGTGGTGATGGTTTGAGATTCCATTGTAAAGATATGCAAAGTGTGCCTAATAGGAGTTCCTGAAGTGTGCTGTGTGACTTTTTGGCTGTCGTTTTGCTCTGTGTGCTGTGTGGCTGGTGGGCTTTTTTTTCTCTCTTTACTTGGCCCTGTGAAGGCAGGCCACTTCTCCTGCCATTATGGAACTTCCCCTGGATCTGTAAGCTTCAATAAATAATATCCCTTCCTCCATAACTGTGCCTGGTCTGGAAGTTCATCTCAGCGAACCTGAAGCTGTCTGCTACAGGGGGCAAGAATGTATCTTAGTCACATTTGAGGTGGTGGCTCATACCTTTAGTCCCAGCACTTGGGAGGCTGGGGTAAGAAGATTAAAGAGAGTTCCAGGCCAGTTTGGGACTATGGGGTGAGTTCCAGGTCAGCTTGGGCTAGAGTGAGACCCTGCCTTGAAAAAATACACACACTAGGTGCACAATATGAATTAGTGGAATGAAAACATAAGTGAAAAATAGCAGGTCTGAGCTGGGCATGGTGGCGCATGCCTTTAATCCCAGCACTCAGGAGGCAGAGGTAGGAGGATCGCTGGGAGTTCAAGGACACCCTGAGACTACAGAGTGAATTCCAGGTCAGCCTGGGCTACAGGGAGACCCTACCTTGAAAAACCAAAAAAAAAAAAAAAAAAAAAAAAATGGGAAGGGGGCTGGAGAGATAGCTTAGTGGTTAAGGTGTTTGCTTGCAAAGCCAAAGGGTCCCGGTTCGATTTTCTAGGACCCATGTAAGCCAGAGGCACAAGGGGGCGCATGCATCTGGAGTTCATTTTCAGTGGCTGGAGGCCCTGGTGTGCCCATTCTCTCTCTCTCCCCCCCACTCTCTCTCTCAAATAAATAAATAAATAAATAAATAAATAAATAATATGTGTATAAAAAAAAGGAAAGGGGCTGGAGACATGGCTTAGCCGTTAAGGCATTTGCCTGCAAAGCCAAAGGATCCCTGTTTGATTCTCCAGGACCCACATAAGCCTGATGCACAAGGGGGCGCATGCATCTGGAGTTTGTTTGCAGTGGCTGGAGGCCCTGGCACACCCATTCTCTCTCTCCCTCTCAATCTCTCTGCCTCTTTCTATCAAATAAATAAATTAATTAATTTAAAAAGAAGAGGCTGGAGATATGGCTTAGTGGTTAAGGTGCTAGCCTGCACACCTAAAGGACCCAGGTTTGATTCCCCAGGACCCATGTAAGCCAGATGCACATGCTTTTGGAGTTCATTTGCAGTGGCTAAAGGCCCTGGTACACCCATTCTCCCTCCTCAAATAAAAATAAAATAAAAAAATTTTTTTAAATGGTTTAGTGGTTAAGGCATTTGCCTATGAAGCCTAAGGACCCAGGTTCAATTCCCTAGTACCCATGTAAGCCAGATGCACATGGTGGTACATGCAGCTGGAGTTCGTTTGTAGTGTCTAAAGACTCTGGCAGGCCCCTTTTCTTTCTTTTTTTTTTTTCTTTCTTTCTTTTTCTTTCTTTCTTTCTTTTCTCTCATAAATAAATAAAATATTTAAAAAAATAAAATAAGGGCCAGGTGTGGTGACACATGTCTTTAATCCTAGCACTCGGGAGGCAGACATAGGAGGATCGCCATGAGTTCAAGGCACCCCGAGACTACATAGTGAATTCCAGGTCAGCCTGAGCTAGAGCAAGACCCTACCTGGAAAAATCAAAATATATAAATAAAGTAAATAAAATAAGGGCTGGAGATATGGCTCTGCTGTTAAAAGTAGTTGCTTGCTTGCCAATCCTGAAAGCCTAACAACCAGGTTCAATTCCCTAGTGCCCCCCTAAAGCCAGATATGCAAAGTGACACATGTGTCTGGAGTTTGTTCATTTGCAGTGATAGGAGGCCCTGGTGCACCCATACTCACTCTCTGTCTTCTTTTTCCTTCAAATAAATTTTTAAAATCTAAGTGGAAAACAATTGAAAAGACACCCGACATAGACCTCTGGCCACATACATGCACGCACACACACAAAATACATATGCCCCTGTGGTAGTTTGAATGTATATCCTCCCCACCCCACACCCCCATAGACTCAGGTGTTTTATTAAAGCTTGTAACTTGGATTTCCAGCTATCTGGTTAGAAGAGGTGTCCCTGGGGGGTGCAGATCCTGGGATCCAGCTCTAAGGCGTGTTTGGGGGCAGCCTAAAGGTGTAAGAGAGCAGTCTGAACTCTGCCTGGGTCCCTGCTGTTGTTGCTGCCCTTGTGTGCTTGCTTGTGATGCTGGCTGGTGGTGGTTTGTTTGGATCTGTGAAAGGGAGCCAGCCTCTTCTGCCATTATGGAACTCCCCCTGATCTGTAAGCTTCAAATAAATCCCTTCCTCTGGTAAACTGTGTCTGTTTGGATATTCATCAGAAAAATGCAAATCGCTGATAAAGGTATTAAAAGAACTTCAACTATATATATATACATACATATACATACACATATATACATATATATATGTGTATGTGTGTGTATATATATGTATGTATGTGTATATAATTATATATATATATAATTTTGGCTTTTCAAGGTAGGGTCTCTCTCTCTCTCTCTCTCTCTAGCCCAGGCTGACCTGGAATTCACTATGTAGTCTTAGGCTGGCCTTAACCTTACTGCAATCCTCCTATGTCTGCATCCTAGAGTGCTGGGATTAAAGATGTGTGTGCTATCACTCCTGGCTCCACCTTGTTTTTTTTTTGGAGAGAGACACAGAGAGAGAGAGAGAAAGGGAGAGGGAAACATAGAGATGGGCGTGCCAGCAGCCTCTCAGCTGCTGTGAACGAAATCTAGATGTGTGCGCCCCCTTGTGGTCAAGTGTGGCATTGCGCCCTTGCATCACTTTGCATCTGGCTAAACGTGGGACCTGGAGATTGGAACCGGGTTCTTAGGCTCAGGAGGCAGGCGCCTTAACCGCTAAGCCATCTCTCCAGCCCTTGTTTTTGTTTTTTTGAGAGAGACAGAGAGAAGGACAGATAGAGAATGGGTGTGCCAGCGGCCTCTCAGCAGCTGTGAATGAACTCCAGACGTGTGCCCCCTAGTGGGCAAGTGTGGCATTGCGCTCTTGCATCACTGCGTCTGGCTAAATGTGGGACCTGAAGAATCGAACGGGCATTCTTAGGTTTAGCGGGCAGACGCCTTAACTGCTAAGCCATCTCTCCAGCCCTCTTTTTTTTAAAAAAAATATTTATTTATTTATTTATTTATTTATTAGAGACACAGAGAGAGGGAAAGAGAGAGTGAGAATAGGCATGCCAAGGCCACTAGCCACTGCAAGCAAACTCCAGATGCATGTGCTACCATGTGTATATGGCTTACATGGGACCTGGAAAATTGAACCTGGGTCCTTAGGCTTCATAGGCATGCACCTTAACCGCTAAGCCATCTCTCCACCTTGTTTTTTGATTCAGTGTTTCTCAATGAACCTAAAGCTCACTAAGTAGGCTAGACTAGCTAGCCAGCAAGTCCCAGGAATCCTCCTGTCTCCACCTCCCCAGTGTTGGGGTTACAAACATGCACCACTACATCTAACTTTTACTTTTTTTTTTTTTTTTTTTTTTTGGTTTTGCAAGGTAGGGTCTCACTCTGGTCCAGGCTGACCTGGAATTAACTATGTAGTCTCAGGGTGGCCTTGAACTCTTGGCGATCCTCCTACCTCTACCTCCTGAGTGATGGGATTAAAGGTATGCGCCACCACACCCGACGTAACTTTTACTTTTTTTTTTTGTTTTTTTGAGGTAGGGTCTCACTCTACCCAGGCTGACCTGAAGTTCACTATGTAATCTCAGGGTGGCCTTGAACGATCCTCCTACTTCTGCATCTTAAGTGCTGAGTTTAAAGGCGTTTTCCACCACACCCAGCTTGAAATTTTTTTCTGGGCTGGAGATGGCTTAGTGGTTAAGGCACTGGTCTGTAAAGCCACAGGTCCAAAGTTTGATTCCCCAGGACCCACATAAACCAGATGAACAAGGTGACACGTATGTCTGGAGTTTGTTTGCAGTGGCTGGAGGTCCTGGCACGCCCATTCTCTCCCTCTCTCTCTGCCTCTTTCTCTCCCTAATAAATAAATGAGTAATTTGTTTCTGTTTATATTTTATTTTATTATTTATTTGAGAGAGAGAATGGGCACACCAGGGCCTCCAGCCACTGCAAATGAACTCCGGATACATGCATCACCTTGTGCATCTGGCTTACAGGGGTACTGGGGAATTGAGCCTCGAACTGGGGTCCTTAGGCTTCACAGGCAACTGCTTAAACCACTAAACCATCTCTCCTGCCCCGAAAATTTTTTTTTTTTTTTTGGTTTTTCGAGGTGGGGTCTCACTCTGGCCCAGGCTGACCTGGAATTAACTATGTAGTCTCAGGGTGGCCTTGAACTCATGGCGATCCTCCTACCTCTGCCTCCCCGAGTGCTGGGATTAAAGGTGTGCGCCACCACGCCCGGCTCGATAATTTTTTTCAATTATTTTTCTTCTCTTTTTGGTCCTGGAATTCAGTCTGTAGTTTCAGGATGGCCTCAAACTCACAACGACCCTCCTATGTCTGCCTCAAAGTGCACATATGCCACTTTTTGTGTCAGGCTTTCTATGGGTGCTGGGAATTGAACCTAGGTGAGCAGGCTTTGCAAGAAAATGTCTTCAACCACTGAACCATCTCCCCAGCTCACATACTTAATATTCTTCTTAGGTCATTCTAACCTTACTGCAATCCTCCTATGTCTGCATCCTAGAGTGCTGGGATTAAAGATGTGTGTGCTATCACTCCTGGCTCCACCTTGTTTTTTTTTTTTTTTGAGAGACACAGAGAGAGAGAGAGAAAGGAGAGGGAAACATAGAGATGGGCGTGCCAGCAGCCTCTCAGCTGCTGTGAACGAAATCTAGATGTGTGCGCCCCCTTGTGGTCAAGTGTGGCATTGCGCCCTTGCATCACTTTGCATATGGCTAAACGTGGGACCTGGAGATTGGAACCGGGTTCTTAGGCTCAGGAGGCAGGCGCCTTAACCGCTAAGCCATCTCTCCAGCCCTTGTTTTTGTTTTTTTGAGAGAGACAGAGAGAAGGACAGATAGAGAATGGGTGTGCCAGCGGCCTCTCAGCAGCTGTGAATGAACTCCAGACGTGTGCCCCTAGTGGGCAAGTGTGGCATTGCATTCTTGCATCACTGCGTCTGGCTAAATGTGGGACCTGAAGAATCGAACGGGCATTCTTAGGTTTAGCGGGCAGACGCCTTAACTGCTAAGCCATCTCTCCAGCCCTCTTTTTTTTTAAAAAAATATTTATTTATTTATTTATTTATTTATTTATTTATTTATTTATTTATTTATTTATTAGAGACACAGAGAGAGGGAAAGAGAGAGTGAGAATAGGCATGCCAAGGCCACTAGCCACTGCAAGCAAACTCCAGATGCATGTGCTACCATGTGTATATGGCTTACATGGGACCTGGAGAATTGAACCTGGGTCCTTAGGCTTCATAGGCATGCACCTTAACCGCTAAGCCATCTCTCCACCTTGTTTTTTGATTCAGTGTTTCTCAATGAACCTAAAGCTCACTAAGTAGGCTAGACTAGCTAGCCAGCAAGTCCCAGGAATCCTCCTGTCTCCACCTCCCCAGTGTTGGGGTTACAAACATGCACCACTACATCTAACTTTTACTTTTTTTTTTTTTTTTTTTTTTTTTTGCAAGGTAGGGTCTCACTCTGGTCCAGGCTGACCTGGAATTAACTATGTAGTCTCAGGGTGGCCTTGAACTCTTGGCGATCCTCCTACCTCTACCTCCTGAGTGATGGGATTAAAGGTATGCGCCACCACACCCGACGTAACTTTTACTTTTTTTTTGTTTTTTTGAGGTAGGGTCTCACTCTGCCCAGGCTGACCTGAAGTTCACTATGTAATCTCAGGGTGGCCTTGAACGATCCTCCTACTTCTGCATCTTAAGTGCTGAGTTTAAAGGCGTTTTCCACCACACCCAGCTTGAAATTTTTTTCTGGGCTGGAGATGGCTTAGTGGTTAAGGCACTGGTCTGTAAAGCCACAGGTCCAAAGTTTGATTCCCCAGGACCCATAAACCAGATGAACAAGGTGACACGTATGTCTGGAGTTTGTTTGCAGTGGCTGGAGGTCCTGGCACGCCCATTCTCTCCCTCTCTCTCTGCCTCTTTCTCTCCCTAATAAATAAATGAGTAATTTGTTTCTGTTTATATTTTATTTTATTATTTATTTGAGAGAGAGAATGGGCACACCAGGGCCTCCAGCCACTGCAAATGAACTCCGGATACATGCATCACCTTGTGCATCTGGCTTACAGGGGTACTGGGGAATTGAGCCTCGAACTGGGGTCCTTAGGCTTCACAGGCAAGTGCTTAAACCACTAAACCATCTCTCCTGCCCCGATAATTTTTTTTTTTTTTTTTTTGGTTTTTCGAGGTGGGGTCTCCCTCTGGCCCAGGCTGACCTGGAATTAACTATGTAGTCTCAGGGTGGCCTTGAACTCATGGCGATCCTCCTACCTCTGCCTCCCGAGTGCTGGGATTAAAGGTGTGCGCCACCACGCCCGGCTCCCGATAATTTTTTTCAATTATTTTTTCTTCTCTTTTTTGGTCCTGAAATTCAGTCTGTAGTTTCAGGATGGCCTCAAACTCACAACGACCCTCCTATGTCTGCCTCCAAAGTGCACATATGCCACTTTTTGTGTCAGGCTTTCTATGGGTGCTGGGAATTGAACCTAGGTGAGCAGGCTTTGCAAGAAAATGTCTTCAACCACTGAACCATCTCCCCAGCTCACATACTTAATATTCTTTTTTTTTTTTTTTTTTTTTTTTTTTTGGTTTTTGGAGGTAGGGTCTCACTCTGGTCCAGGCTGACCTGGAATTCACTCTGTAGTCTCAGGGTGGCCTCAAACTCACAGCGATCCTCCAACCTCTGCCTCCCGAGTGCTGGGATTAAAGGCGTGTGCCACCATGCCCAGCTTCCTTAATATTCTTTTTAAAAAATTATTTGATAGAGAAAGAGAGGGAGGGAGAGAATAGGCAGGCCAGGACCTCCAGCCACTGCAAATGAACGCCAGACACATGCACCCCCTTGTGCATCTGGCTAATGTGGGTCCTGGGGAATAGAATCTGGGTCCTTTAACTTTGCAGGCAAGCATGTTAACTGCTAAGCCATCCCTCCAACCCTCACATTCTTAATATTCTTTTTGTTTTGTTTTTTGAGGTAGGGTCTCACTCTAGTCCAGGCTGACCTGGAATTCACTATGTAGTTTCACGGTGACCTCAAACTCATGGCAATCCTACTACCTCTGCCTCCCAAGTGCTGGGATTAAAGGCATGCGCCACCACACCCGGCACATACTTAATATTTTTGAATAACATGATATTTAGCTGTGTGCAGTAACCTACCAGTAGAAATGTTTGTTTAGGGCTGGAGAGATGGCTTAGTGCTTAAGGCCCTTGCCTTTGAAGCCTAAGGACCAAGGTTTGATTCTCCTGGTCCCACGTAAGCCAGATGCACATGGTGGCACATGCATCTGGAGTTTGTTTGCAGTGGCTGGAGGCCCTGGAGCACCCATTCTCTCTTTTGCTATCTCTCTCACTCACTCTCTTTCTCTGTCTCTAATAAAAAAAATTTTTTTTTGAGGTAGGGTTTCACTCAGACCAGGCTGACCTGGAATTAACTATGTACTCTCAGGGTGGCCTCGAACTCATGACGATCCTCCTACCTCTGCCTCCCGAGTGCTGGAATTAAAGGCGTGATCCACCACGCCCAGCTAAAAAAATTTTTTTTTAAATATTAGAAATAGCTGGGTGTGGTGGCGCATGTCTTTGATCCCAGCACTTGGGAGGCAGAGGTAGGAGGATCGCTGAGAGTTTGAGGCCACCCTGAGACTATAAAGTTAATTCCAGGTCAGCCTGGACCAGAGTGAGACCCTACCTTGCAAAACCAAAAAAAAAAAAAAAAAAAAAAAAATTAGAAATGTTTATTTAGGGCTGGAGAGATGGCTTAGGGGTTAAGGTGCTTGCCTGCGAAGCTTAAGGACCCAGGTTCAATTCTTCAGGTCCAATGTAAGCCAAATGCACATGGTGGCACATGTGTCTGGAGTTCGTTTGCAGTGGCTAGAGCCTCTGGCGTGCCTATTCTCTCTCTCTCCTCTGTCTTTAATAAATAAATAAATAAAAATAAAATCAGACACCCTCCAAGGCTCAGGGACCATTGCGGAAGACGGGGCGGATAGAATGGAAGAGCCAAAGGAAGGGTATGACTTTTTTTTTTTGGTTTTTCGAGGTAGGGTTTCACTCCGGTCCAGGCTGACCTGGAATTCACTATGTAGTCTCAGGGTGGCCTTGAACTCTCGGCGATCCTCCTACCTCTGCCTCCTGAGAGCTGGGATTAAAGGCGTGCGCCACCACGCCCGGCAGGGTATGACTTCTTACAATGCAACTGCCCAGACAGAAATTGGCCTCGATATCCATGACCTTGCAGTGCCTAGCAATACCTCCGCAAGACCCTCAAAAATAGAAGAAAAAGATGATGACATCAAATTAAAAGAGAGACTAATGGAGAGAGGGAGGGGATATGATGGAGATTGGAGTTCTAAAGTGGAATGGGGAGGAGCCGGGCGTGGTGGCTCACGCCTTTAATCCCAGCACTGGGGAGGCAGAAGTAGAAGGATCGCCGAGAGTTCGAGGCCACCCTGAGACTACATAGTGAATTCCAGGTCAGCCTGGACCAGAGTGAGACCCTACCTCGAAAAACCAAAAAAAAAAAAAAAAAAAAATGGAATGGGGAGAGGGGAGGGAAATATCAGGTGGTTTTTTTTTTTTTTTTTGTATGTAAGTATAGAAGTTGTCAATAAAAAATAATAATTTAAAAAAATAAAATAAATAAAAAATAAATAAGTAAAACCAGGAAAAAAATGTTTGTTTAGCTAGGCATGCTGGCTCACACCTTTAATCCCAACACTCAGGAAGCTGACATAGGAGGACTGCTGTGAGTTCGAGGCCAGCCTAGGTTACTGAGTCCATTCCAGGTCAGTCTGGGCTACAGTGAGACCTTGCTTTCAAAAACAAAAAGGAAGAAATGTTTGTTTAATCAATCTTTATCATACAACATTTAGGTTGTTTCCCATTTCAGAATAAAAATGTTTTGCAAATTAAGGGAAGAACCGTCTTGGGGCAGATCCAGAACAACAGAGAAAAAGTCCCTGCAGTCATCTCCTCTCCCTTTATGACCCCCCATCCTGCAGGGTCTCTGCCCAGGCCTTCCAGACCTACCGTGGGCCCACCGCCAGGGTCCACTGCCAGCTGGCCTCTAACCTTTGCCTCTTCCCAAGCAGAGGCTTTGCTCTTAGCTCTGGGATCATTTCCCAGCACAAAGATCAACTTGATTCACGGTAGCTTCTGTGCCCCCTCCCCACAACCCATCCACGTCTTCCCACTCTCCAAAGTCACTCCTCAGGGCTGTGATCTGAGCATGACATTCTCATATACGGGCTCCTCCTGCCCTTCTTCAGCCTGCTTCTGGGGCCCCTGTCCTGGGGGTCTGTTCCTAGAGACTGGCTCCTGCACAGTCTCTAAGCTCTCAATGCCATCCCCCAGCCCCCTGGATGCTTCCTCTGCTGCTCTAACCCCCATGGACTCCATGGCACCAGGGGTTGAACTAGAGCTCTGGCTGGCAGAGCCATAGGACAGCAGCCCAGGACTGCCCTGGTTCCGACCGAGGGCTCGGCGCAGAGGCTTAGGGATGGCAGTCTTGATCTTGGGCTCCGCCTGGTCTTTCTGGAAGTTACCAAACCGGCGGAAGACAGAGCGGACAGGGCTCTCGGATTTCTGTGGTCCCGCCAGCATGTAGATAGTGGCCACCGCGCCAGGGCTCTCCTGGATGTTGCCATCGGTGGTTTCCACCCCCTCAGCCTCTGCCTGGCTACCAGGTGGGAGCTGGTGATGGCTAATGACGGCCCCGTCTTTGGTGCTGGCAGCAGCAGAAGCCTCCTCTTCTGCTTTTGTTTGCTCAGGGTCTGTGGACTCCTCGGCTTCCTGACCTTCAGGATGTGGCTGGACCCCCCTGGAGAGTCTCTTGGGTTTTCGTATAGGGCTGGAGAGCTCTCCAGGGCTCCCACAACTCTGAGGTGCAAACTTGGTACCTTCAGCGAAGGAAACGGATGGCCGCTTGGCCCGAGCTAGGCTGGAGGTGCGCGGAATAGGGAATGGTGTGGAGGCATCCTCAGGTGCAGGGAAGGGCCCTCCAGGCTCGCTGGCCTCTGGTGACTCTTCCTGGACCACAGGGATCATCCCTGGCAGAAAAACAGCCAAGAGCTGGGCTGGAGCGGGCAGGGCCACTCCAATTCATCCTACCTGGAGCCCAGCACCTTCCCTGAAGTCTCAAAATAGAGCAGGGAAAGAGTGAGAAGGCAGAGAGGCGGGGAAGGGACCAGTTCAGCCGATACTAGGAGTGGATACCACTCCTTCCCTCTTTGCCGGAACCTTCACTGCTTTGAACCACTGCTACACTCTAGCCATGTTCCTTGCCTCTAGGCCTGTATACACTATTCCCTTTACTGAAAACACGGTTGCTGGGCTGGAAAGATGGCTTAGCCTTTAAGGGCACTTTCCCGTAAAGCCAAAGGACCCAGTTCAATTCCCCAGTACCCATATAAGCCAGATGCACAAGGTGGCACATGCATCTGGAGTTTGTAGTGGCTAAAGGCCCTAGCATGGCAATTCTCTCTTTTCTTCCTCTTTTTTTCCTCTCTTTCTCTCAAATAAATAAATAATCTTTTAAAAATACCCTATTGGGCTGGAGAGATGGCTTAGCGGTTAAATGCTTGCCTATGAAGCCTAAGGACCCTGGTTCAAGGCTCGATTCTCCAGGACCCACGTAAGCCAGATGCACAAGGGGGTGCATGCATCTGGAGTTCATTTGCAGTGGTTGGAGGCCCTGGTGTACCCATTCTCTCTCTCTCTCTCTCTCTCTCTCCCTGCCTATTTCTATATCTCTCTCTCAAATAAATAAATAAATAATAAAATATTAAAAAAATAAAATAAAATAAAAATAAAAATACCCTATTGCCACGTCCTAATTTTCCCTTGGCTAACTCTTACGTTGATTCTGTCAGACTATTATTATTATTAATTATCATTAATGCAGACATATTCCCTGACCCTAGTAACCCTGGACCTGGCTAGATCATAAAACCCCTCCTTCTACGTCTTCCATCAAAGCATGAATCACTCTGACCTTTATTGCCTAATGACATATCTGCCTCCTGCCCACAGACTACAAGCCTGGTGAGGATAGGAATGCTCTGCTCTGTACAGTGTCTCTGGAGCCAGGGAAAGACAACGGCACAGGATAAGCAGCATGTACACATTCCCTGAAGGAATATAGAAGGCAATGAGGTGGGCAGGACTGCTTGGGCTAAATGGGATGCTAGAAGGTACCTTCCTGGGGTGGCATGAAGTAGGTATGACCCTCATCCTCTGCTCCAGAGTCGGGATCAGAAGAGAAGGAATCATCAGAGGCCCAGCCGGCAGAGGGTGGCTCGATGAAGCTGTGGTTGAAGGGGACTTCCGGGTCATGGTGAGAAACTGTAAGAGGTTCCAGGTCATATGCAGAGCTTCCCAAGGAAAGTTTGCTCCATCCCAGCCCCTGACCCTCAGGATCCATTTACCTGTCACCCAGGGTAGCTTGTAGTTACTGAGGGAGCCACAGGGCAGCGCTGAGCCCAGGCTGGTCAGTGCCCCCCAGACCTGCTGCTTCATCCTGAACAGGGCAGCTCCATCTCTCGCTGGCCTGAGGGGTGGGAGAGGGAGAGTGGTCTGTGTACAAGAAGCAAGGTCACCCGTGTCAGCCTGGAAGCATGTGACAGGTGACTAATTCTACTTCAATACTTCAGTGGCCCAGGATTTTTCATTTCATTTCATTTTATTTTATTTGTAAGCAGAGAGAGAGAGAGGAGAGACAGAGAGAAGGGGCATATCAGGGCCTACAACCACTGAAGACAAACTCTAGATGCATGCACCACTTTGTGCATCTGGCTTTAGGTGGGCACTGGGGAATTGGCCTTGGGTTTTACCTTTTCAGGCAAGCGCCTTCACCACAAAGCCACCTCTCCAGCCCTCAGTATTTTTTTTTCATAGAGTTGAGATTGATTTCAGATCCTGGCACATGCTAGGTTGGTACTCTACCACTGAGCCACAATCCCAGTCCATCAAGGGCTCCATACTGATGATGGGGGATTAAAAAAATAAAGTAAAACTAGACAGCCCGGGATCTAAATCACAGAAGACCTGTGGTTCTAGTCAGGCAAGCCTGATAAGTACTTTGGCTCCAATTTAACTTCCCCAGGTGTCAGTTTCCTCCTTGATGAAATAGAGACAACAAGGCAGGTGTGATGGTGCACACCTTTAATCCCAGCACTCGGGAGGCAGAGGTAGGAGAATCACCGTGCACCGTGAGTTCAAGGCCACCCTGAGTCTACATAGTGAATTCCAGGTCAGCCTGGGCTAGAGTGAGACCCTACCTCGAAAAACCAAAAAAAAAAAAAAAAAAAATAGACAACAGTCTATCTGATCACAGGACCGAACACCAGTCAGGGGTTCCCCAAAATGTAGCTTTATGACTGTCAGCCCAGAAGGGTCTCAGGAAACCTACACTTATCCCAATTTTATCTACCCCGATGCTGGAAGGGACCGTTCCACTTGTCACCATTCCTCTGACAGCCACTGGGCAAGTCCTTGTACCCCTTGGGAGGGCTACTTCACCACTCTCAGGCTTTATGCCATGGGGTAGGGACCACAGGACTGGTGGTCTGTGAACACCCAGCAGCACATTCAAAGAGAGTGTGGAGCTGGATGTGGCTGCACATGCCTGGTATTCCAGCACTCAGGAGACTGAGGAGGATCCCCAACTTCCAGACCCTATCTCAAAAAGGAGGATCTTGGGCTGGAGAGATGGCTTAGTGGTTAAACGCTTGCCTGTGAAGCCTAAGGATCCCGGTTCGAGGCTTGATTCTCCAGGACCCATGTAAGCCAGATGCATAAGGGGGCACATGCATCTGGAGTTTGTTTGCAGTGGCTAGAGGCCCTGGCGCGCCCATTCTCACTCTCACTCTCTGTCCTTCTCTCTGTCTCTAATAAATTAAATTAAATTAAAAATTAAATATTTAAAAAAGGGGGTCTAGAGAGATGGCTCAGCAGTTAAGGTGCTTGCCTGCAAAACCTAACAACTCCAGTTCAATTCCCCAGAACCCACATAAAGCCAGATACTCAAAGTGGTGCATACATCTGGAGTCTGGAGTCGGATTGCGCCCATTCTCTTTCTCACTCACACACTCTCTCTGCTTGCAAATAAATAAATACAATTTTTTTTTTTGGAGGTAAGGTTTCACTCTAGCCCAGGCTGACCTGGAATTCACTCTGTAACTCACACCAATCCTTCAACCTCTGCCTCACGAGTGCTGAGATTAAAGGCATGTGCCACCACGCCCATGTTAAAGTATATTTTATTTATTTATTTGAGAGATACAGGCAGAGAGAGAGAGAGAGAGATGGAGAGAATGCATGCGCTAGGACCTCCAGCCACTGCAAACAAACTCCAGACTCATGCTCCCCCTTGTGCATCTGGCTTATGTGGGGGTCCTGGAGAGTCGAACTGGCATCCTTTGGCTTTGCAGGCAAACGCCTTAACCACTAAGCCATCGCTCCAGCCCCACAAATATATTTTTTTATTTTTAGTTTAAAAATACTTTTATTGGGCTGGAGCGATGGCTTAGGGGTTAAGGCACCTGCCTCCTAAGCCTAAGAACACTGGTTCCAATCTCCAGCGGTTCCAATCTCCAGGTCCCACGTTTAGCCAGATGCAAAGTGACGCAAGGGCACAATTCTACACTTGACCACAAGGGGGCGCACACATCTGGATTTCGTTTGCAGCAGCTGAGACACTGCTGGCGCGCCCATCTCTGTCTTCCTCTCCCTTTCTCTCTCAGTCTCTCTCTGTGTCTCTCTCCAAAAAAAAAATACTTTTATTATTTATTTGAGAGAGAGAGAGAGAGAGAGGAAGAGGCAGATAGAAATAGAGAATGGGCCTGCCAGGGTCTCTAGCCACTGAAAATGAACTCCAGATGCATGTGCCCCTTGTGCATCTGGCTTACATGGGTCCTGGGGAATCAAACGGGTCCTTAGGCTTCGCAGGCAAACGCTTTAACCACTAAGACATTTCCCCAGCCCACAAATATTTTTTTAAAAGTACAATTCTGGGGATGTAACTCAGTGCAAGGACCTGGTTTTGATCCCAAGCACCAGAGGTGGTGGGAGGGAAGAACACTGGACAGAGTCTAGAAATCCAGGTAGGGACTTTGTGTGAACCACGATTAGCTGGAACACTAGGAACCTCAGTGTTTTCTGCGAATTGACAAAGATAGTCTTTTTTTTTTTTTTTTTTTTTTTTTTTTTTTTTTTTGAGGTAGGGTCTCACTCTATCCCAGGCTGACCTGGAATTCACTATGCAGTCTCAGGGTGACGATCCTCCTACCTCTGCCTCCCAAGTGCTGGGATTAAAGGCGTGCACCACTACGCCTGGCTTATGTTTTTTTTTTTTTTTAACAATGACAGTCTCACAGCCACATTTTCTGTTCTCTTTTATAATCCTGCCCTTTCCTGGGCATGTGAAGTCTGGTCTCTTCCCCTCCCCTGCTGACCTGTGCAGCTGCTTCTCTGACCTCCAACCTCCTTGTAGGGCCTTGCCCAGAACTCAGCTTCCTGCTACAGGTTTGACATTGAGTGGCCTGGTGTCCAGCGGCCACTGCTCATGCCCACATGAATCAGAAACTTTCCCACAAAAGACTTCCAAAGAAGATAGGTGACTCCAGGCCTCAGCCCCTGCCAAGTACCTCTATGACTTGTGACATACGTGTGCGACAAGGCAGGCTCTTCCCTAGCCCAAAAGGAGCATAGGAAGCAGTGTCTACTGTTTACCTGTCCTTAGGGTCCGCTCGTGTGACCCAGCGACAGCAGGCACAGCAAGCAATGCCCAGGAGGAGCAGCAGTACAGGTACCAGGATACCCGCAATGAGGGCATTCTTACCGTGGCGGCCTGGGGGCACAGAATATGGTCATGTATTAAAGGCCTTTAGGACTCCCACATTTTTTTTTTCCAGGTAGGGTCTCACTCTAGCCCAGACTGACCTGAACTCACTCTGTAGGCTCAGGCTGGTCTCAAACTCACAGTAATCCCCCTAACTCTGCCTCCTGAGTGCTGGGATTAAAGGCATGCTCCACCACGCCTGTCTAGGACCCCCACATGTTATGTGTCATCTATCTGCCTCTTCTCCAGAATCTTATACCTCCCCTTCCTTCAGGAGGCCTCTCTGTTGATCTATCCCCTCTGGAGACCCAGGACCCACTCCATGACTTGTGGCTGATTTCCAGGCCATATTGAAGTCCAGGCCTGCCTGCTCATTTCCTAGCTCTCTCTGGTTTCTCAGGATCAGAGGCTCTGTCACATCTTCAGGGGGCCCCAGAGCACCCACACACAGGTCAGGCATGCAGGCATGTGTCTTTGTAATGGACCCAGCCTCTCTTGCAGCTGAGGCTCCTGGATACCACGGAAAGGGGCAGACTTTCCTACCTCCTCCCTCCATCTTACCCAGCTGACAGGCTCCAGACACAGGGTGGCACAGCCCCTCTGGACATTGGCAGGGGATAGAGCAGTTGTTTCCATGGAAGCCAGATGGGCAGGAGCTGTTGCAGCTAGAAGTAAAAAGGAAGGGGGGAGTTGGGGAGATGGCTTAGTGGTTAAGGCGCATGCCTGTGAAGCCTAAGGACCCCGGTTCAATTTTCCATGTCCCACGTAAGCCAGATGCACATGCTGGCACATGCGTCTGGAGTTCCTTTGCAGTGGCTAGAGGCCCTGGTGCATCCATTCTCTCTCTCTCTCCCCTTCTCTGTCTCTAATAAATAAATAAGTAAAAATAAAAAAAAAAAAAAAAAAAAAGAAAGGCTGAAGGCTGGGTGAGAAAGGGGCACAGTGAGGGCAAGACAGATTTCTGGACAGCTGTCCTAAGCAAGCAAGTTGGTGGGCAGCTTGCTTGGATGGTGCTCAGGCAGACCCTTCTGACTTCTGAGCGACATTCTACGTGTCCCGGAACTGTTTGGGACAGTCTATCAATGTGGATACCTTGGGCAGGACCTCTGATCCTTGACCAGGAAGAAGTAAGGAGCACTGCATCCAGGGAGACACTCTTAGGGCCTCAAGGTCTGAGCCTGGCTTTGTTCTCTCTTGACCCCAGTTCCCTCCTCTGTGAAATGAGGTCTCCTCCCCTTGACTCTATGTGCTGTTCTCTAGAGGGGAGGCCTGCCTGGAGACACTGACTGTACCCTACCCAAAGACTATAACAAAAGTGGGGTCTGGAACCGACCTCCTAAGTAAAGTCGCAATCTCCTTAGGAAGCCAGTCCTGTTTTCTATTTTTTCTTCTTTATTTCCCTTTTAAAATTCTTTCTATTTTTTCTTTCGTTTTTAAAAATCCTGGGGCTGGAGAGATGGTTTAGCAGTTAAGGCACTTGCCTGCAAAGCCTAAGGACCCATGTTCGACTCTCCAGATCCCATGTAAGCCAGACTCACAGGTTGCACATGCCCACTAGATGGAGCAAGCATCTGGAGTTTGATTATAGTGGCTGAGGCCTTGGTACACCGATTCTCCCCCCCCAAAAAAATATATTTATTTAAATCCTTACTTACTCTCCCGGCCCCAGGACCCAGTCCTCACCTAGTCCCCCAGTAGCCGGCACTGCAGACACACTCCCCAGTCACAGCATCACAGGTCCCCTGAATACATGTGGGGCAGGTAGAGCTGCAGCCCTTCCCAAAGGTGCCAGATGGGCAGAGGTTTTCACACCTGGGGGGAGTCAAGAATCAGAGATGGGGAAGGCAAGAACACCAAGTCCCTACTGGAACCCCTATAACTTCCCCTATGCTCTTGGATTGGGTACTCAAAGGGCCATTCCTAGCAGTAAAACCCAAGTGGCCTTGAAGCTGGAGCCAAACCCAGCAGGTGACAGACTACAGATCCCTGGCCAGGAGAAGAGGGTAGGGAGCCTGGGGGTGGGGGTCCTTTTCAGAGCCTTCTCAACACCATCCCCCCTCCTACCCCACCAATCTGGCCAGGAGGCAGCCCCTGGACTGTGTAAGTGTGTACATTATGAAAAGGGCAGCTCTTGGGCTGGAGAAGATGGCTTAGTGGTTAAGGCTCTTGCCTGCAAAACCAAAGGACCCAGGTTCAATTCCCCAGGACCCACATAAGTCAGATGCACAAGGTGGTGCATGCATCTGGAGTTCGTTTGCAGTGGCTGGAGGCCCTGGTGCACCCATTCTCTTTCTCTCACTCTCTCTCTCTCTCTTAAATAAATAAATAAATAAAATTTTTAAGAAAAGGGGGCAGCTCTTCCAGGGGGAACAGATGAGAGGAGGGTTCTAACAGAAAAGTGTGCCCTGAGCAAGGCAGACCCTTACTTGTGTCCTCGCCAGCCTGGGTCACAGTGCTGACAGTGTCCAGTTTCTGTGTGACAGGGCTCCCCAAGCCAGCAACGGGGGCATTCTTGGCTGCAGCTCTCACCAAAGGTGCCAGGTGGGCATGGCTGCTTGCATTGAGTCCCATTCCAGCCTGGTCTGCAGGCCTCACAGCTGCCTGTGACTGGAGAACATGTTGTATTCAACTTGCAGTGGCCACAGCTGGTAAGAGAAGAGGTACATGGGAGCACTGGGGGTGTCACATTCTCCAATCTGGACACTGCCCAGTCAAGTCTTTAGGGCACTAGAGAATATCTGAGTCTCAGCTGGTCACTCAAACTGAAAGCTCGGTTTCTCTGCTGTACAATGAGGAAGTTGGACAGATGAACTGAGGGCTCTCACAGGATGCCACCTTTCCCCTTCTGGACCCATGCTCTGTGACTCACTCTTTCCTGGGCTCCAGGAGCTACCAGCCCAGTCCAGGCAGACGAGTCAGCACCCATCATCCACTTGCCTCCCACCCTTCTTCACCTTGTCCCCATTCTTCCTTCAATACCATGCCATCCCCCAAAACAAGACTGGGTGGTTTAATCTCCTAGTCTATAACAGGCGGAAGACAGAGACACATGCCTGCATTAGAAGTTTTCAGGAGGGCTGGAGAGATGGCTCAGCGGTTAAGGAACTTGCCTGCAAAGTCTAAGGACCCAAGTTCAACTCCCCAGGACCCACATAAAACCAGATGCACAAGGTGGTGCATATGCCTGGAATTCGTTTGTAGTAGCTAGAGATAATAGTGTGCCCATTCTCTCTCTCTCCTCATCTGCCTCTTTCTCTCAAATAAATAAATATATTTAAAAATATAGGGCTAGAGAGGTGTCTTAGTGGTTAAGGCGCATGCCTGTGAAGCCTAAGGACCCAGGTTCGATTCTCCAGGTCCCATGTAAGCCAGATGCACATGGTGGCTAGAGGTCCTGGCATGCCCATTCTCACTGTCTTTCTCTCTCTTCCTCTCTCTCCCTAATAAATAAATAAAAAGCCGGGTGTGGTGGCGCATGCCTTTAATCCCAGCACTCGGGAGGCAGAGGTGGGAGGATTGCCATGAGTTCGAGGCCACCCTGAGACTACATAGTGAATTCCAGGTCAGCCCGGGCTAGAGTGAGACCCTACCTCGAAAAATAAATAAATAAATAAATAATAAAAAAATAAATAAATAAAGATAAATCTTAAAAAATTGACAAATAAGAAGTTATCAGGAATCTGAGAGCAGTATGGGCAATAACATCAAGATCTCATCCTTTTCTTTTCTTTTTTTTTTTTTTTTTTTTTTTTGGTTTTTTGAGATAGGGTCTCACTCTAGCTCAGGCTGACCTGGAATTCACTATGTAGTCTCAGGGTGGCCTCGAACTCACAGTGAAAATAAAAAAGGACTCTATCTCTAAAAAGATAATAAAGTATAAACTGTTTATAGTACTATAATTTCAATATTATCTTTTTAAAATATTTTATTTATTTATTTATTTATTTAAGAGAGAAAAAGAGGCAAAGAAGGGGAGAGAGAGAGAGAATGGGCATGCCAGGGCTCTAGCCACTGCAAACAAACTCCAGATGCATGCACCCCCTTATGCATCTGGCTAACGTGGGTCCTAGAGAGTCAAACCTGGTTCCTTTGGCTTTGTAGGCAAATGCCTTAACTGCTAAGCCACCTCTCCAGCCCTCAATATTATCTTTTTTGTTTGTTTGTTTTTTTGTTTTGTTTTTTGAGGTAGGATTTCACTAAAGCCCAGGCTGACCTGGAATTTACTATGTAGTCTCATGGTAGCCTCGAACTCACAGCGATCCTCCTACCTCTGCCTCCCGAGTGCTGGGATTAAAGGCGTGCACCACCACGCCTGGCCTAATATTATCTTTTTACAAACTACTTTTATTTATTTGCACACACATGTGTGTTTGAGCATGTCAGGGTTTTGCTGCTACAAATGAACACCAGATGCTTGAGACATTTTTTTTCAAGGCAGGGTCTTGCTCTAGCTCAGGCTGATCTGGAACTCACTATGTAGTCTCAGGATAGCCTGGAACTCACAGCAATCCTCCTATCTCTGCCTCCTGAGTGCTGGGATTAAAGGTGTGTGCCAACACGCTCGGCGCTTGTGCCGTTTTTGAATCTGGCTTTATGTGAATGATGGGGAATTTAACCCAGGGCCGTAGACTTTGCAGGCAAGTTCCTTTAACCACTGAGCCATTTCCCCAGTCATGGGGTTACCTCATCCTAATTTCCCATTGATGCTAATAGTAACCTGAAGTTTGTTTCTCCAGACAATCATCTGGGATCATAGGGTTAGGTCAGATCCATTAGGGGAGAGGAACAGAGTTCAGAAAAAGCAATTTAGCTGAAGAGATAGACATGTTGCTCAGTTGTTGGTGGAGTTCCTGCTTAGCATGCATGAGGCCCTGAGTTCAATCCCCAGCACTACATAAACAGGGCATGGTTCTGCATGCTTGTAAGCCCAGCATTCAGAGGTGGAGGAAGGAGGATCAAAAGTTCAAGATCAGGGGCTGGAGAAATGGATTAGCAGTTAAGGCATTTGCCTGTGAAGCCAAAGGACCCAGGTTCTATTCCCCAGGACCCACGTTAGCCAGATGCACAGGTGGCGCATATGTCTGGAGTTGGTTTGCAGTGGCTAGAGGTCCTGGCGTGTCCATTGTCTCTGTGTCAGTCTCTCTCTTCTCTCTCTCTCTCTCTCTCTCCTTGCAAATAAATAAATTAAATTTAAGAAAATCCAAGATCATAGCCAGGTATGGTGGCACATGCCTTTAATCCCAGCATTCATGAAACAGAGGTAGGAGGCTTGCTGTGTGTTTGAGGCCACCCTGAGAATACATAATGAATTCTAGGTCAACTCTGGACTAGAGCGAGAACCTACCTCAAAAAACTCCAAAACCACGCCGGGCGTGGTGGCGCACACCTTTAATCCCAGCACTCGGGAGGCAGAGGTAGGAGGATCGCCGAGAGTTCGAGGCCACCCTGAGACTACATAGTTAATTCCAGGTCAGCCTGGACTAGAGTGAAACCCTACCTCGAAAAACCACAAAAAAAAAAAAAAAAAACTCCAAAACAAAAAAAGTTCAAGGGTATGGACAGATGGCCTAGCAGTTAAAGTACTTGTCTGTAAAGCCTAAGAACCCAGGTTTGATTCCCCAGGACCCATGTAAGCCAGATGCACAAGGTGGTGCATATGTCTGGAGTTCATTTGCAGTGGCTGGAGGCTCTGGTGCAGCCATATTCTCTCACTATCTATCTGCCTGTCTCTCTCAAATAAATAAATAAATAAATAAATAAATAAACAAATAAATAAATAAAATATTAAAGAGGGCTGGAGAGATGGCTTAGCAGTTAAGGTGCATGCCTGCTAAGCCTAAGGACCCAGGTTCTATTCTCCAGGTCCCAAGTAAGCCAGATGCACATGGTGGTGCATGCATCTGGAGTTTATTTGCAGTGGCTAGAGGCCTGGCACGCCTATTCTCACTCTCTCTTCCTCTCTAATAAATAAATAAATAAATAAATAAAAATAAGTCTATGGCAGGAGAGATCATGAGCCTTAGGGGTATAAAAAGCCTGCTCTTGTCTGACTAAATGTATATATTATTCCCACCAAGCTGCCCTGAAAGCACTACCATGTATTCTTTGTGTGTATTAGTAAAAATTAAGTATCATTGTCTGGGTAAACTTTTATTTCAGTTACATCAAATATATGTTGCATGTGTAAGGTGGGGTAAAATTTTTGCTGCACATGGAGTTAGTCAATGTCTGAAAGTCACTGAGTGCTAAAGGAACCTTGCCATTCTTTTACTGTTTGTCCTTCTTTTCTTCCTTCCTTCCCTCCCTCCCTCCCTCCTTCCTTTTTTCCCTCTCTCTGCTGTCTCTCTCTCTCTTTTTTTTTTTTTTTTTTTTTTTGATTTTGCAAGGTAGGGTCTCACTCTGGTCCAGGCTGACCTGGAATTTACTATGTAGTCTCAGGGTGGCCTCAAACTCTCGGCAATCCTCCTACCTCTGCCTCCCGAGTGCTAGGATTAAAGGCGTGCGCCACCACGCCTGGCTGCATTAGTACTTTTTAATACTAATGGATAAAAGGAGTGGGTACAGATAGGCCAGGGACATTGAGGTTTATTTATTTTTTTCTTCTTTCATCCTTGCCTTGTATATATTTTGGGGATAGCACTATAGTCCCTACCCTCCACCAGTCTAACTGCATGCCCACCTCCGCCCATGGCGCCCCACCTCTTTCCATTTCCCAGGCATCCTGCTCACCTTTCTCCACACTGCGCCCCATAGCGGCCAGGGCTGCAGGGCAGCTCGCAGCGGGGGCCCTGGAAGCCAGGAGGGCAGATGCATTGGCCCGAGGTGACGCTGCAGTGACCACGCACACACTCACACCTGTGCTGGCACTCATGACCCCACCAGCCCTGCAGGCAGGTGCAGCGGCCCGAGTCCTGCATGCAGGGCGACGTGTGACAGTTGCAGCGGAAGCTGCACCGACGGCCCCACCAGCCCGGTGGGCATAGGCAGGCACCGGTGGCTGGGTCACAGCGTGCTGCAGGGTTGCACTGGCAGGGACGGCGGCATGTAGACGACCACCAGCCCGAGTCACAGTGGCACGAGCCTGTCACTGGGTCGCAGCGCCCATGAGGGCCACAGGTGCACGTGAACTCACAGAGTCTGCCCCAGCGGTCAGGCTGGCACTGGCACACGCCCGTGGCTGGCTCACATTGGCCACGTGGATGACAGGGACAGGTCTCTCGGCAGTCGGGGCCCCAGTACTGACCCGGGCAGCCTGTGGGAGTGTGGTGGGGAGACAGAAGTGGATGGGGAGACAGAAGGATGGGGTACAGATCCTCACCCTGCCCCTTCCTCAAGGAAGAAAAACATATGGGCCCACCCTTCAAGAGTTCAGGACAGACTCTTGGAACATCTGGCAGCCTGTCCTGCACAGCTCATTTCCTGCCCCAGATTCACAATGACAAAACCCCGAACCTTGGCCCAGCCTCCCACTTCACATTCCAGAACACAGATCCTGAGTAGAACAGAGGTGTGTCCAGAGTCACACAGGTGGGTGGGATTTCATTCCTGTCCCCCTCTGCTGAGGGGGTCCCTGTCTCTGGATCACCATCACGTGTATGCTGCCCACCAGGGTAGCAGGAAAGTTCAGATTTCCCTGTACTCCCCGGCCAAGCTGGGGATCCCTGGTGCCTGCCCACTCACCCCTTTTTCTCCCACTCTTCCTTCTAGAGAGGTCAGAAAGCCTAGCTCCGTGTGTAAGGTGTATGTGGGGGAACCTGAGGATTCACCCATCTCATACATAGTGGAGATCACAGGATGTAACTATGAGGTTGAAAAGGAAAGTGAAACGCGGGCTTGGTGGCACATGCCTTTAATCCCAGCACTCAGGAGGCAGAGGTAAGAGGATCGCCGTGAGTTCAAGGCCACCCTGAGACTACATAGTGAATTCCAGGTCAGCCTGGGCTAGAGTGAGACCCTACCTCCAAAAAAAAAAAAAGGAAAGGAAAGAAAGAAAGAAAGAAAAAGAAAAGGAAAGTGAAGGTGCCTGGTAGCAGGGATTTTTGAATATGGATGGAAAACAGACACCTTAGCCTTGGCCAGGATGTACCACTTCCCACTTCTGAGCACCAAGTTCCCCAGTGAAGTTGGGCAGATTCTAGCTCTGTTGTCCTAAGGTTACATGCCTAATTGCTTTGCCCACCTCCTCCCCCATGCTCAGTTCTGCCCAACAATGTCCTCCTATGGTTGAGACTCACGGGAGCTGCACTGGGCACCGAAGAATCCAGGTTTGCATCGACAGAGGCCTGGTTTCACACACACCTCATCTTTCCTGCAGGCATCTGGCCCCTCACAGATGGCTGAAAAATACCCCATGCAGGTTGAAAAGACTGGGACCCAAACAACTAGGGGATGCTCCTATCCCTCTCACCCACTCCTGGGGCTCAGCTCCCACAAAAGCCACCATCTTAGGGCTAGGAGGTGTTAGGGTGGACCCTGGTTCAGGGCTCAGGAGGGAAGAGAGGGCAGGAAGGGTTGTCACTGGGCCATGCCCTTCTTTCTCTTTGGCTACTTACGGATGGTACATTCTTGATTTTTCTGCCTCCAGCCTGGGCAGCACTGAAGCTCAGAGGGGCTGTGGGGGGAAAGGGGATGAGCTAGGGGTAGCCTGGCCTCGAAGGATGGGTCACTTTGGCTGAGGAATGAGTCTTGCTAAGCACCATGTGGGGAGATCTAGCATCCATGTCCTCAATCCTCCTTTCCTTTCCTAACCTTGTTTTTTTGGTTTTTCGAGGTAGGGTCTCACTCTAGCCCAGGCTGACCTGGAATTCACTCCGTAGACCCAGGCTGGCCTCGAACTCACAGAGATCCTCCTACCTCTGCCTCCCGTGTACTGGGATTGAAGGCGTGCGCCACCATGCCTGACTTCGCTGGCCTTACCACCTGCCCTGACTGAACACCATCACTATCAAGCTGTTCCCTCCCTTCAGGCCCATGACCTCTTCCCATTAGTCAAGCACCATCTCCATTAGACTTCCATAAGACCCACCTGCTGCCTGGGCAGACATGTCGTCCATTGGGGTCCAGCTTGGACCCCCAGGTTCCCGGTGTCCAGAGCAGCAGCAGTGGAAGCAGCAGCCCCAGTCCCATGGCGGCCGTGCAATGGGAAGGCCTGAGTTCATCTTCCCCCACAACTCCCAGCCCCCTCCCTGTTTCCTCCCAAGGCTTTTCCTGAGGAAGCCAGGCTCAAGGGGCGGGCTACCATGAGGCACCTCCCTGAGAGGGAGGGCGGGTGCTCAGAGGGCCAAACACTGAGAAATGAAAGGAAAAGGAAGGCTGATGGGGACACTTTAGTGCGCTTATGGGGGCCTGGATACTGGAGCCAGGCAAAGGAGTGAAGAGAAGCCCCCAGCCCAACCCCAGTTGGCCAAGGAGTCCCTGTGAAGAAAGCTCAGTGTGCCTGTGCTCTGGAAGGGCTGGGAGGGTGCACAGACCACTGACAGACAGACAGAGAGCAGTTTGGGGCATTAATGGGCTTTATTACATTAGCTTAAGGCATCTGTACAAACCCCAGGGATAAAGGCATCTCATCTTTTATCTTGCTGATGGGGAAATGAGCTCAGAGAGAACATCAGAACGTCTTTACCTCCTGCAGCTCTGAGGTTGTGGTACAGGATTTCATGAAGGGAAGCAGGCTGAAATCCCTGTCAGGCCTGGTGCAGACCTACAAGGAGCTTCATCCTCACTTGAGGTCACATAACCACCCAGAGCCAGACCCCAAAGTCAAGCCTCTACAACAGCTGAGGCCTTCCGACCAAACTGTTCCCTGAGAGCACAGAAGGCCCAATCAGGAGTTGGGGGCTGGAGGGCTGCCCACAGGCTCCAGGTGGGATTGCTGTGGGGCCTCCTCTCCTTCCCCTAGCTTGCTGGGAGCGGTGTTGCTGGTCTGTGCTTCGGGGGCCTCTGCTTCAGTACGATACCACAAACCAAAGCTGGAGGGAGAGCCAAGAGGGACTTCGTGCCAGGAAACAGGTGTCAAGGGCATGGGCTAGAGGCAGGAAGTGGTAAGAAAGAGGATCCAAAGGAAAGAAAGGGCAGCATGGGGCTGGAGAGATGTTTTAGTGGTTAAGGCACATGCCTGCGAAGCCTAAGGACCCCGGTTCAATTCTCCAGGTCCCACGTAAGCCAGATGCACGTGGTGGCAAATGCGTCTGGAGTTCGAATGCAGTGGGCTAGAGGCCCTGGCACACCCATCCCCGCCCCCGTCTCAAATAAAAAAATAAAAATAAACAAAAAAGAAAGGGCAGCATAAAGCCATGGGGAGCTGAAGGGGTGCAGGGCAGAGATGCAGCAGGATGTTAGAGCTCACAAGAGCAGTGTGAGAGGAAGAAAGCAGGAAAGGTAGGCCTTTCCCTCACCCCCCTCCACTCTTCCCTCTCTCCAACATACAAACTTTGTATTCTGGACCCAGGAGCTGGGACGGAATCATCTTCTTTATCACTGGACAGCATGATCCACGAGCCATCCTCATCATCACTAGGACAGACAGACAGAAGAGACATGAGCTAACCTGAGCGCTGCTCATGTGGAGTCTTCTGTAGGGTCTTTAGAAGCATCAGGGTGGTTTTGCAGAGCCCCCAGGGCTGTAAGGACAGGAAACTGGGGAGAAGAAGGATGTATTGAAGCTTTCACTTGACAGCCTAGCAGACAGCAGGCCCCTATAAAAGGCTGCAGCCACAGCCTCGCACCTCTAGCAAACAGACCCAGCCAAGGAAGGAAGCTGAGAGATGAATGGGGAGAAGCAGCGTCGGCAGCTTTCTTTAGCGGACTGTGTAGTCGGTATAGAACATATGGGAAGAATGAGAGCCAGAGGGAAGGGTGGCAACTGGACAGCAGGCTCAGGGAGGTGAGCACGTTGGATCGACAGATGCAGGGAGTGGCTATGTTGGTTCACCAGGCTCAGCAGAACTGAGAAGGAAAAGAGGGTTGGCTCAGTAGGTATGGACGCAGGGTCTCACCTGCTTTCTTCTTCTTCGGGGGTCCCTAACATCTTGGCTTTGATCTTCCCCCGCTGCTTCTTGACAGCCACCTTCATGGCTTCAAGCAGAAGCCCAGGGACCCTGTGATCAGTGAGCAGCTCCCTACAGGAAATGGGGAGGGGCAGGGAGAAAATGTGGATGCCAACAGTGTCTCAACCGAATACCTGAGCTCTGCTCATCGTTCCCCTGGAAACATCTGGACCACTCCACAACGCTGACACCTCTGACCTTAGCTTAGTTCACCCCCTCCTCGGACCACTACCCTGTCTGCTGCTGTAACCCTTTGTGCTGCCCAAGATTGAGTGAAGTTCCAGGAGGGCAGGGCCTATGGAATTCAGTGCCCAGGCACAACTTGGCAAGTGTCACTGCTGATATATTAGTGACCCCAAGAATGAGGTAGGGTGACCTGAGGCCCCTGACTTCCCAGCCCCTCACCGTTGGAAGTAGGCCAACTCCTCCTTGAGCAGGAACACGTTGGCTTTGAGCTCATTGCGCTCCTGAAGAATCTGCTCAAGTTCCTCCCGGCTGAAGCCACACTGCTCTGTCTCTGGAAGGCGCCCTAGTTGCTGCGGGGCATCCACCTGTGCAAGGTCATGGTGGGAGGGTAACCTCCTCTAGCTCTCCCCTAAATCCCAGCAGCAAGCATCCCTGAGAGGAGGTGCCTGGAACATAGGAGGAAGTGTCCCTGAGGGAAACCTGGGGGACAAGGTGGCTGCTACAGTAGAAGACAGAACTAGCACTGCTACAGCTAGCTGGGGGAAGAGGGGGCTCAAGGTTGGGCGGTAAGGCATTTGCCTGCAAACCCAAAGGATCCCGGTTCAATTCTCCAGGACCCATGTAAGCCAGATGCACAAGAGGGCGCATGTGTCTGGAGTTCGTTTGTAGTGGCTGGAGGCCCTAGAGTGCCCATTCTCTCTCTCTCTGCCTCTTTCTCTCTCTCAAATAAATAAATAAAATATATTAAAAAAAAAAAAAAACTTGTGCCGGGCGTGGTGGCGCACGCCTTTAATCCCAGCACTTGGGAGGCAGAGGTTGGAGGATTGCCGAGAGTTCGAGGCCACCCTGAGACTACAGAGTGAATTCCAGGTCAGCCTGAGCTAGAGTGAGACCCTATCTCGCAAAACCAAAAAAAAAAAAAAAAACTTGTGTACAGCCTTCCATCGTACCAACTATGCTAACACCAGACCCAGTCCAGTGCCCAGCAAGCGTCAGACTCTGTGAGTTCTGGGATGGATCGTGCTCACAACTCTCCTCTCACCGGGTCGTCTGAGGTTCGAGGCTTGGGCTCCTGCCTCTCCTCTTCAGCTAGCCGGCGAGCGCTTTCCAGCGCCATCTGGTGTTCCTTCTCGCGGTCCTCCGCTACCCTCAGTTGGGTTTGTACTATGGCCAGCTTGTGCCGCAGTTCCGCATTCACCAGCAGGAGGCGCTGCAGCTGCTCTTGCAACTGGGGGCGGGGAGAGAGCCGGTGGGCGGGGCTCCAAACCCGTCCCCGCCCCTCCCGGCCCCGCCCCGTCCCCGCCGCCCGCCCTCACCGCTTCTGTCTCTTGGCTGCGTTGCAGCAGGTCTCGGCTGTGGGCCCGGAGCTCGTCACGCTGCCTGTCGGTCACCTCCTTGAGCTGTCGCAGCAGCAGTCGCTCCTCTGAAGAAGAGGCAGTCTTAGCGGGGAGGGGAGGGGAGCGAAGGCTCCCAGCCCGCGCCTGGGTCCCGGGACTCACTCACCCCATGGTGCGGAGCCCAGCTCCCTGCGAAGACGCTCGTTCTCCTCCCGCAGCCGCCGCAGCTCCATTTCGGCCTGCTGCGCGGACACTTGCAGCTGGGGAGGCCGGGGGAGCTGGGGTTAGGGTCTGCCGGCCGCATGGGGTCAAGCGGAGGGGGCGGTGACTCACCGATTCCGGAGCGGGCCCCACGGCTGCCTTTTCCAGGAGCTCCAGCGCCCGCACCACTAAGGGCACCAGCCCAGCCACTGCCTCCGGCCCGAACCGGCGTGCCAGCTCTTGCAGCTCTGTGCCCAGGGCTCCCGCTAGGTGGTACACAAGCTCCGCGGCCGACCCTGAGCCTATCTGAGGTTCCCGGCCGGATGGTCCAGGCGCCACCCTCCTGGGCTCCATTTTTCCTCCCAGAGGCCAAGGGCCAACCCCACCCTCGACTGGGGCAGGAAAAAGCCAAACAGTTCCTGCCCAGGAAGTTTAGGGCCATAAGGGGCGGGGTAGAAGAGACAAAGGAGGAGCTACTGTGGGGGCAGAGAGGGGGGAGTGCCCTAGACCCCTTTGGCCTGGTCACGTCATGGCCAGGGCAAGGTCACAGTTAACCTTCAAAGTCACTGGAAAGTGGACCGCTAACTTCCAGGCAGTCACCTGAGGCTCAGGGCTGTAAGTGGTCAGTTTAGGTGAACCCTCCCTTTAGCAGTGGATCCAGGCTCCACCCCCGTGTCTGGAGGCCAAGGGCTCCAGGCAAGAGGTGAGAGATTGAAGGTCAGTGAGTGAGCAGTTTCCTCCACCAGGAATAACAAAGTTTACAAAGAAGGAGAGCCGGGTGTAGTGGCGCACTTAATCCCAGCACTTGGGAGACAGAGGTAGGAGGATCACTGTGATGGCCACCCTGAGTGAGACTCCATAGTGAATTCCAGGTCAGCCTGGGCTGGAGTGAAACCCTACCTCAAAGCCCCCCCCCCCAAAAAAAAGCTCTACAGCCACACAGCAGGAGCCACAAATAGGACCTGGTCCCAGAACCCTGCAGCAGTTGTATCAAGTGATTTTGAAAATGGGCGGTTCCCAAGTATTTGGGGAGAAACCAGCAAATACTGTCAACAAGAACCCTAAATCGGGAGAGGTTTCATACCCCACAGGGCTGGGTCCAGTACCTTGCCATGAACTGTCCTAGGCCAACCTCCCTGACCTAACTTACACCCAGAATTTGGGATCATAAAAGGCATGAAAAGCAAGGCTGGAGAGATGGCTTAGAGGTTAAGGTGCTTGTATGCAAAGCCTAAGGACCCAGGTATGATTCCTCAGGACCCACATAAGCCAGATGCACAAGGTGGCGCATGTGTCTGGATTTCATTTGCAGAGGCTGGAGACCCTGGTGTGTCCATTCTCTCGCTGCCTCCCTCTCTCAAATGAATAGTTTTTTAAAAGCATGAAATCAGCCGGGCGTGCCTTTAATTCCAGCATTCAGGAGGCCCGCTGTGAGTTCAAGGCCACCCTGAGACTACATAGTAAATTCCAGGTCAGCCTGGACTAGAGTGAAACCCTACCTTGAAAAACCAAAAAAAAAAAAAAAAGCATGAAAACAAAAAGTCCTATTTATACAAAATTTATTATAGTTTGTTCAGGATTACAAGCTATCAACACAAGCACAAAACAAAAGGGGCCAAGCTGCTGAATGTCACCAGCTTGTCTGTGGGGAGAGTGTAAAAGGCTCCATTCAGCCTGGGGAGTCTGAAACAGGAGGAAGCCGGGAACTAGCTATGCATAGAGGTCTTCTCGGTCTGCAGAGTAGACCTCACCCTCCTGGAGGAGGGCAAAGTTGAGGAAGTGGGAGGGCCTATGCACCTCATGGTAGAACTCTTTGGGATTTGCCAGCTGGAGCTCATACTTCATGTTGGGGTCGTGCCGGACACCTTAGGAGAGAAGGAAATATCGAAATGTGAGCAAAGGTCTGCCTGCCTCCTGCCCAGCCTGTGCCCCTGGGCCATTTCCAATATGGTTAGGCTCCAAATGCTACAGGTGTGTTGGCCTTACCTTATGTCCAGCTCCTCCACCCCATCCCCACTTCCTGTGTTACCCTCACACAAAGCTCACTCACCCATAAAGTTGTAGTTCCAAGAAGACTGGGCAGGGACCATAAAGAATCCAAGGAAACGATCTGAGAGAAGCATCTGGACCCTCTCATAGTGCGAGGGTAGGTAACCTTTGGGGTTGTTGCCTTTGTCGGTATTCTGGCGACCCCACTCATAGCCACTGGGGGTCAGCTTGTAGGCTGTCAGGGTGCAGGAGCCTGGTGTGAAGCTGGGGGAGGGATGGAGGAGACCGCTAAGTATCAGGCCACCACTCCAGGTCCTGGCCTGCAATGTCTGCCCACAGTACACCCCTCAAGGTGCCCAAGCCCACCTGCAGGTGATGATAATGGTCTTCTCACCATCCCAAGAAGGGTTGTCAGCCATGATCTTGGCATGGGTGGTGACATCCTGGGGTGACAGCTGGGGGGACTCATTGGGCTGAGTGTGGATCCAACCTAAAGGTTCCATCTCCTACAGGCCAAGAGCAATAAAGAGTTGTTCTAGCCATCTGCAGACAGATCTGAGGCAAGAGAGAGGCATGCTTGCTTTCCCATCACCTCTGAGATAGCAAGAAATTGGACTCCCCCACTCTGTTACTGTCACTCACCTTGAGGTACTCATGCTGGGGCAGCTGGCTGGGCAGGTGCACAGTCTGGTGAGTGCCCCACTGTGGCACCATCACAATACATCGGATCTCCTTCACCTGGGGATTGTCTGGTGGGCTCACCCCATACAGGTATCCTGCAATCTGAAGAGGTCAGGAGCTAGTCTTAGTACCACCCCAGAATCAATTTGTCTCTTTCCCCTTTCTCTGAACACAAAATGAAGTTTCTCAAATATAGTCAAAACCTCCTGAGGGAGCCGGGCGTGGTGGTGCATGCCTTTAATCCCAGCACTCGGGAGGCAGAGGTAGGAGGATAGCCGAGAGTTTGAGGCCACCCTGAGACTACATAGTTAATTCCAGGTCAGCCTGGACCAGAGTGAGACCCTACCTTGCAAAACCAAAAAAAAAAAAAAAGAAAAAAAAAAAATTTCCTGAGGTAAAACCATCGGGGTGCTTATTCAAAACATTACCCACAGACTTCAATCTCAGACTGTCCCCATTATCAAACCTCCTGACTAGGGTCCATAAGCTGCTTGTTGATAGTTATTATACACAGTACAGTATTTGGAAACAAACACAGAAGAAGCATAAAATCCAAAATATTTTCATAAACTGAATATACCAGGAAATTACCACTATGTGATATTTATCAATTTTTTTTTGTTTGTAGGGCTGGTGAGATGGCCGTGTGGTTTTTTTGTTTGTTTGTTTGTTTGTTTTTCCCGAGGTAGGGTCTCACTCTAGCTCAGGCTGACCTGGAATTCACTGTGTATTCTCAGGGTGGCCTTGAACTCATGGCGATCCTCCTACCTCTGACTCCCAAGTGCTGGGATTAAAGGTGTGTGCCACCAGGCCTGGCCCCTTTTCTTTTTTTTGGGGGGTGGTTAGAGGTAAGGTTTCATCCTAGCTCAGGCTGACCTGGAACTCACTATGTAGTCTCAGAATGGCCTTGAACTCACAGCAATCCTACCTCTGCCTCCCAAGTGCTGGGATTAAAGGTGTGTGCCACCACGCCCAGCATTTTCTTAATTTTTTATTTGCTATACATGGTACTGTGTTACACAAGGACACTTTTATACAAGTATGTAATTTTTTATTTACTTTTATTTAGTTATATTTTTTGTGGGGTGGGTTTCAAGATAGGATCTTACTCTAGCCCTGGCTGACCTGAAGATCATTCTAGTCCCAGACTGGCCTCAAACTCAGTGCAATCCTCCTACCTTGCAAGTGCTGGGATTAAAGATGTGCACCAACCATGCCCAGCTGTTTATTTCTTTTTTTTTTTTGAAGGGGGTGTGTTTCAAAGTAGGGTCTCAGTCTAGCCCAGACTGATCTGGAATTCACTCTGTCATCCCAGGCTGGCCTCAAACTCAGTGATACTCCTAACCTCCGTCTCCCAAGTGCTAGGATTAAAAGCGTGTGCCACTACGCCCAGACATGTTTGTTTTTTTAATTTTTTTGGTTTTTTGAGGTAGGGTTTCACTGTAGTCCAGGCTCTGTAGTGTCAGGGTGGCCTTGAACTCACGGTGATCCTCCTACCTCTGCCTCCCATGTGCTGGGATTAAAGGCATGTGCCACCATGCCCGGCTTCATGTTTTTGTTTTTGAGACAGGGTCTCATGTAATCCAGGCTGGTCTTAAACTTCTTGTCTTGCCCCCACCTCCCAAGTGCTAGGATTACAGATATATACCACATTTGGACCCACCCTAGGCTTCACAGGCATGCACTTTAACCACCAAGCCATCTCTCCAGCACCCCCATCCCTTTTTCTTCAGAGTGTGTCTTAAGTCTGTAGCCTAGACTGAACCTGGACTCATGGCAATCCTTTCTTTAGCATCCCAAGTGCTAAAATTACAGGCACACGCCACACACCAGCTGTGTTTATGTTGTGTTTAAGGAGTTTATCTCAGGCTGGAGGAAGGGCTAAGCAGTTAAGGTGTTTGCCTGCAAAGCCAAAGGAACCAGGTTTGATTCCCCAGGACCCACGTTAGCCAGATGCACAAGGAGGCGCACTTGGAGTTCATTTGCAATGGCTGGAGGCCCTGGCACGCTCATTCTCTCCCTCCCCCCTTCTCTCCCCCCTTTCCCTGTCAAATAAATAAAAATAAAAAAAGTAATAGGAGTTTATCTTAACATGAAGGCCATCAATATTGTATTCTAGTACTGTAGTATTTTACACTCAGATTTTTACTCTATTTAGATTTTATTTTTACAAGTGTCTGAGGAAAGAAATCCTGCTCTTTCTTGTCTCAATATCATAAAGTATACTTAATCTCAAATTTGATGCAGCCCATCTATTATAAACACATGCATTTCATACTATCCCCCAAATTCCTAAGTGAATACTATATTCTCTTAATTCCATAATTTTATAAAATGTTCAGTATCTCTTCACAGGCAAAACCTTTTTTGCTGCATTGTCTTTTTCAAGTTATTCATCTATGAATCTTGAAAGCAGAATTTCAAGTTCTGGGAATTATTGAGTGAGTTTTGGGCACCTATTATGGCCTGGCTGAGAGTGCTTACTCACTTGGGCACGGAGGTCAGATATGCAGATGAACTTCTTCAGCACATTCTTGGGAAGAATGTACGTATAACCAGTCTCCTTGATGTCATCTGATGACACATAAATGTGATTGGTCCGCAGGTGCAAGTTAGCAGCAGAGATGGCCCTGAAAAAGAGATAGGAAATGTGAGCATCTCTCAGAGCAATATCCACAGGCCCTTCCATCCTGGCCTCTTGCTCATCACAGTACCTGACCCTCCACTCAGTCTTTGACGAGAAGGTCTGGGTCTCATAGTTGCTGGTGGTGGAAGTGATGATCTCGTCACCATGCTTGTTGACAGTGCGAGTCTGGGTGGCAGTAAGCTGTGACTGCTCCTTGGTCTGCTTCTCGATCTCAGCAATCTGCTGCCGCTGCTGTGACGGTGCTGAAATCTCCATTCCTAGGATGATGTCTCGAATCTCTGACTGGGTCAGGGATGCCACATTCACACTGTAGGGACACTGTGAGTTAAACAGGATCCTTCCTTCCTCCTTAAATCACTTTTGCCTTGATGGCAAGGGTATAATTGGGTGGACTGGGCAGCCTATACTCTGTCCAGATAATCAAGTGACACTTCTCAGGAAGGCATACAGAAGGAATATTCCAATCCCAGCAGCATGGCATAATGCATGTGCACACCTGCAGCTACGTAAGACAATTCTTTTGTTTGTTTTGATCTTTCAAGATAGGGTCTCACTCTAGCTCAGGCTGACCTGGAATTCACTATGTAGTCTCAGGATGGCCTTGAACTCAGGTGATCCTCCTACCTCTGCTTCCCGAGTGTTGGGATTAAAAGTGTGCCACACCACACCTGGCTTAAAAAAGACAAGTTTTAAAAATGGAAACACCATGCTGGAGAGATGGATCAGTGGTTAAAGGCGCTTTCCTGAAAAGCCAGTGGACCCAGGTTCAATTCCCCAGTATTCATATAAATGCCAGGTGCACAAAGTGGCATATGGCTCTGGTGTTCATTTGTAGCAGCTGGAGCTGGTGCACACATTCTCTCTGCTTCTTTTTCTCTCTCTCTCTCTCAAATAAATGAGTAAAAATAAAATATTTTTTTTTTTTTAAAAAAAAAAAAAGCCAGGAGGGGTGGCACACACCTTTAATCCCAGTACTAGGGAGGCAGAGGAAGGACTGCTGTGAGCTCAAGGCCAGCCTGGGATTACAGAGTGAGTTCCAGGTCAGCCTGGCTAAGAGTGAGACCCCGCCTCAGAAAAACAAATGGTAGCACACACCTATATTCCCAGCACTTGGGAGGCTAACACAAAGGGATTGTTGGGAATTCTAGGCCAGCCTAGGATATAAAACCCTGTCTGAAAACACATACACACACAGAAAGAGACAGCAAGAGAAGAGAAATGCCCTGTTCAAAATGGCAACAGTACCTCTAAAAAAATGGCCAGGAGTTGGTCCAACCTCTCTCCCATAGGCATCTTTTTTTCTTTAATATTTTAATTTTATTATTTATTTATTTTTGGTTTCTCAAGGTAGGTTTTCACTCTAGCTAAGGCTGACCTGGAATTCACTATGTACTCTCAGAGTGGCCTTGAACTTGCAGCAATCCTCCTATCTCTGCCTCCTGAGTGTGGGGATTAAAGGCGTGTACCACCATACCCAGCCATAGGCATTCTCTTAAAACAATCTTGCTCTTCCCTGTCTTTCATCTCATGTAGCTCATGATGGCCTCCAACTTGCTATGTACCTGCTCTGTCACCCTCCAAGGCTCAGGGACCATTGCGGAAGAGGGGGCGGATAGAATGGAAAAGCCAAAGGAAGGGTATGACTTCTTACAATGTAACTGCCCAGACAGAAATTGGCCTCAATATCCATGACCTTGCAGTGCCTAGAAATACTTTCACAAGACCCTCAAAATAGAAGAAAAAGATGATGACATCAAATTAAAAGAGAGACTAATGGAGAGAGGGAGGGGATATGATGGAAATTGGAGTTCTAAAGTGGAATGGGGGGAGGGGAGGAAAATAGCATGTGTTTTTTGTATTTAAGTATACAAGTTGTCAATAAAAAAAATGAACAGAAAAAAAAAAACTTGCTATGTACCTGAAAAGATGACCTTGAACTCCTTATGAACCTGCCTCCACCTTCTAGGTGCTGGGATTACAAGCCTGCACTGCTACACGCAGCTAAGTTTCTTGAGAAACTTCTAAGGCTAAATGTTTCAAACCCCATATACCAAGCTACCCACCTGGCCCTTTTTGGATCTACGATTGCCCTCCCCCTTGCTCACTTGTTTTTCTTGCCATAGTCGGCTAGGATCAGATCCTTGAGCTGCACCTCCACCTTGATCCACTCCTCATCAGTCAGAGTGGGCCATATGTGGTGGGGTTCTGTAATAGTAGTTTTGTCTGGCTTCAGGATCACCTTTGCCCGGTCATTGTTGACATGCAGGGCACGCAGAATCAAGATGAGACGGGAGAAAGCCTAGAAGACGTGGAAGAGGAGGGAGAAGTCAGCTGGTTTCAGATCTCCTGCTTTTTGCTATGCTAGCCTTTCAAGAAACCCAAAAACTGACTTCAAAGAGTTCCTGAAACTAAGAAAGCTCCCTGTCTTAGGAAAACCCACTGTATACAATGTTAATATAGTTTGTCTAAGCTTTATATAACAATTATAAATTGTTCAATGATAAAAAAAATTTACTGTGTCTGTCATATTGTCTCTAATGTATGATAAAATCGGGTTTGCTTAACTCAACAATAACCAAGTTTTATTTTAGTCTTAAGCTATGTGTAATCACTCTCAATCAAGGTTTCACTTAATTGTCTCTGGTATCTTAAATTCATTACATATAGAAATATCGGTAATTTCCTGCCCTAGAAAAATAATCTTAAATTGCTGTTCTGCTTCCAGTTTGGGACATTTGTATACAGACTACCTAAAGTTGCTTTCAAACACAGATGCCAGTTTTTATAGTCTTGACTTTTTCCTGACATACATTTCTAGATTAAATCAATTGCCTTAAAGTTACTGATAAAATATTGTTTTCAGTGCTACTAAATGTTCTGCCTATACTTATAACTGAAAGATATTTAAAAGATACAATGCATATGCTTTCTATGTTCCAGATATAGCTTACCTGTCACCTGACAACTAAACTTGAATACTAATCAGAATGATTTTAAACTACTGTGTCATTCTCTAGGTGTTCTTTCTTGCTTTTCTCCCATACTGTCCTTACAGCTCACACTGTCACCTGACAACTAAACTTAAATATTAATCAGAATGATTTTAATTTTTTTTTTAGGTAGGGTTTCACTCTAGCCCAGGCTGACCTGGAATTTACTATGTAGTCTCTGGGTGGCCTTGAACTCATGGCAATCCTTCCACCTCTGCCTCCCGAGTGCTGGGATTAAAAGCATGTGCCACCACACCTGGCTCAGAGTGATTTTAAACTGTTGTGTCATTTCTCTAACCAGATCTGCTTTGCTAACCAAGATGTTTTACACTTTTTTTTTTTTATCTTTTTAACTAATCTGTTTTACTACTCAGATATGTACAGTCTCTCTGAGTGATTAATAACCACATGTAGAAGCCAAAATCAGTTGGAAACATTGTAGTTAAAAGGATAACCAATATTCTGGTTCCTACTCCCAGGTCAGAAGGCCACAGGAGATGATGGGACAGTGCTAATTTCTACCCTCTGGTAAGTTACCTATCTTCTTGATCAGAGAGGATATGGAGACCCAGAGATGGACTCCAAGTCAGTGTATCTGCAACAGGAGAGTCACACTGGAGGAAAATCAGTCCTCCAGGCATTCCAAAAGAGGGAGGGCCACTTGGTCAGCACAATCTTGACTTATCCTAGCAGATGACAATGCTGAGTCATAGAACTCCTCACAGGTCCCTAAAAAGTCTCCCCTACAGTGCCATTATTGACCTCCAAAATATACAGTTAATTCTGGCAGCCTACATGGTCTTAATCACCCAGTAAGAAAAATATAACTACAACATAAACAAAGATTCAGATTAGACTCCCCTATCTGATGCTGACTTACAATACTAAACTCTAACATTAACTCATGCCTTCTGCCTCTGCCTGTCTCTGATTAATTTCACCTGTCCTGACCCCAGCTCCTCCCACTTGCCTTAACCAGAATCAGACCTATTCCTCAGGCCCTCCTTCCTTAGCCCTTTACCCTACCTCATCCAGAGATAAGTACACCGCCACCCCAAGGGGCACTCTCAAACTTAAACTCTCTTGTGTTCCTACTCTTCCCCTGATCCCCAAATGCTCCTCTTGAATACACTGATACCCCTCTGCCTCCTCTCTGTTGCCCTAAGCCCTCTATCCCTTGCCTCTGAGTGCTCATCCTCCCCTTGTGCCTTGTGTTTTGACGTCATAACAAGTTCCTTAATTCTTCTTTCTGCCCTCTCAAGAGGTGCACAGAGCCCATCTCCCTGACCTTCTCTGTAACAGATGTTGCCAGCGACTGTCCCGAAGCCAGCTCCATATAGGGATGGTACGAGAAGTCTCTGTTTCATTCAGGACCAAGTCGTAACAGCCAACATGGAACTGCCTTCTCATCACCTCCCCTGAATGGAGACCCATCAACTGCTTTATCCAGCCCCTGCAAGAACTAATCGTCCCTAAGGTCAGCATGAAAAAATTAACCTTCATCTCTCAGCATTAACAAAAGGTTGGAATGTTAGGTCTGACAGGTCCCAATATGGAGACACCAAGGACAGCAGTATGGTGACAGAGACATAAGGAACTGGATTATCCACATTCGTCAAGAAACTGCCCAGCCATTATCCCCTCCTTGCCTGCAATGCCCCCAGGTCATGGTTTCCTGCCCCTTATTTTGTAAATCACCTGGTCACTGTTCTGGTGTCACACCCTGGCTATCTTAAATCTCCCCTAAAGGAACTTTTCTTATTCAAGCTTTTTCCTAGCCTCACCTTCCCCCAACTGAAAGCCTTATAAATCCCACTATCTGAAAATATCTGCCAGCTCTGGCAGCTCATGCCCCGCCCCCCATAAAAGCTTTCATCTTTGCTTCAGGAAAAAAAAGAGTTCCTGCCGCCCCATGCATAGACCACAATGGCCCTCCGTGGTTTGTGGGAAAGCTGAGGCACAGGATCTTTTCCTGACTTTAAACCCACTCCTCCTAGAAGAACCCTTTCCGGAGTTGGCTTAATACCGTGTAGGAAGAGATCGTCTTGAGCCAGTCATCATACAAGTTGAAGAGAACCATCTGGGGCTCAGTGGCTTTAAGGATGAGATCCCCAAACTTTTCCACTTTGAGACAAGCCTGGAAGGGGAGTTGGAGCTCTGATCCTTTGATCACAATGTTGGGGAAGTCCAGTAAATGTACCTAAAATAAGACAGGTCTAGGATTAGGAAAAAGACTAGAGGTCTTAGGTCCCCTTCCTTCTCCTTTACCCACCCTCTCTCTTACCTCCAGTGGATCCAGCATGCCCTTCCTGGTGACAATAATCTGCTTAGGCTGCTCCTCCACAGGCAGAGATCGGATCAGGGCAGCCACTTCCTCAGCTGTTTTCCACTTGGCCAACTAACAACCAAGAGAGAAAGAAATTGAATCTACCTTCCCTGGTTAGAAGAAAAGATCCTACTTTTTTTTTTTTTTTTGGTAGGGTCTCACTCTGGTCCAGGCTGACCTGGAATTCACTATGTAGTCTCAGGGTGGCCTCGAACTCTCGGCGATCCTCCTACCTCTGCCTCCTGAGTGCTGGGATTAAAGGCGTGCGCCACCATGCCCGACAAGATCCTACTTTTTTTGTTGTTGTTTTTTGTTTTTCTTTTTTCTTTTTGGTTTTTCAAGGTAGGGTCTCACTCTAGCTCAGGCTGACCTGGAATTCACTCTAGTCTCAGGGTGGCCTTGAACTCCCGGCAATCCTCCTACCTCTGCCTCCCGAGTGCTGGGTGTTTTTTGTTTTTCAAGGTAGGGTCTCACTCTAGCCCAGGCTGACCTGGAATTCACTCTGTATTCTCAGGGTGGCCTCGAACTCACTGCCCTCCTACCTCTGCCTCCAGAGAGCTGGGATTAAAGGCATGCGCCACCACACCCAGCCCTAAGATCCTACTTTTGAAATGAACTTTCTTTTTCTTTTCCTCTCTCCCTCACTCCCTCTTGCTTTCTTTGGTTTTTCGAGGTAGGGTTTCACTCCAGTTCAGGCTGACCTGGAACTCACTATGTAGGTGGCTTCCAACTCATGGTGAACCTCCTACCTCTGCTTCCTGAGTGCTGGGATTAAAGGTGTGCACATCCACACCTGGCTCAAATGAACTTTCTAATAAACACTGGTGGTGAATGAGGCATTCAGGAGGAGGAGAAATGTTAAGTAACCTGTGTAAGACAACATGCCTACATACTTAACTATGTGTTGCAGCTCATCAAAAGAAATTAAAACTATTAAGGTAGTGAAAAGCTGCACTTTTGAAAGATGATTCCAGGTTAGCCTGGGCTAGAATGAGACTGTACCTCAAAAAACAAAAAAATAAAAAATTAGAATAAACTCTCTTTGCTTTGTTCACCAGTCTTATCTATTAAGATCCATTTCCTTTTGCAGCATTTAAAAAAAAAAAAAAAATCTTTGCAGAGAGAATGGGCACACCAGGGCCTCTTGCCTCTGCAAACAAACTCCAGTCACACGTACCACCTTTCAGTAGAAACAGGAGGCATTTTCAAACACAGAGATAGAGAATTTTGTCTTACTGTCCTTCCAAGAATGAGTGATAGCAAGGTTCCATGGCATAACAACATTTAAATGCTAGCACTTAAACTGCTCACCTGCCCCAAACGCTTTTGTCCAGCCCACACCGATGTGTGGATTATCTTGAGGAACAGCTGCCCTGTACGCGGGTTGAAGATGAAGATAGCCCCATTGATGGGCTTGGTTGTCAAGTTCCCCTCAAAGGTCTAAAGAATGATTACATTAGTTAGCATGGCATAGAAATAACCTCTGTGACCTCATCCCTGTGTGTGTGCGTGCGTGCGTGACCTGTTGTCTTACTCTCCCAGAGGGGTACCCATATGCTCACATTGCTTCTAATACTCACCTTGTGGATAGTTACTCTGTAGACATTGGTGTCATCCACAAACCAAATAATTTGGTTGGAGAACAGTTCACCATAGTTCTGAGAAGACAAGTAAGGCTCAGTAGGCTCAGATGAATAGAGCTGTAGCCCTTTGCGGATCCGTTCACGTAACACATACAAGGCAGGATTCGCCTTCATGATCTTCGCCATGGCCTGTTGTATAAGAGGCTTACTGCCTGGGAACCAATTTCCATAAGCACTGTAAGGATAAAGGATGAAAGCTCCAACAACAAGGTAAACTACAACTCTATAAAGAAAAAAAGAAGGGCTGGAGAGGTGGCTCAGAGGTTAAGGGCACTTGCTTACAAAGTCTGACAGCCCAGGACTGATTCCCCAGTATCCATGTAAAGCCAGGTATACAAAAGTGGCACATGCCTCTGGAGTTCATTTGCAATGGCAGGAGGCCTTGGCATGTCTACACTTTCTTTCTCTCAAATAAGTAAAAAAAAAAAAAAAAAGCCAGGCATGGTGGTACACACCTTTAATCTAGCACTCAGGAGGTAGAGGTAGGAGGATTGCCACGAGTTCAAGGCCACCCTGATACTACATAGTGACTTCCAGGTCAGCCTGAGCTAGAGTGAAACCCTACCTCGAAAAACCAAAAAAAAAAAAAAAAAAAAAGGCTGGAGAGAGATGGCTTAGTGGTTAAAGCACTTGCCTGCAAAGCTTACATGCCCAGGTTCAATTCCCTAGTACCCACATAATCCAGATGCACAAGGTGGTGCATGCATCTCAAGTTTGTCTGCAGTGTCTAGAGATCCGGTAACACCTCTCTCCCTCCCTCCCTCCCTCCCTCTCTCTCTCTCTCGTAAATAAATAAATAAATAATTTTTTTTTTTTTTTAAAAAAGGGCTTGTGCTGGAGAGATGGCTTAGTGGTTAAAGTGCCCACCTGCAAAGCCCAAGAACGTCTGTTCAATTATCCAAGTCCCATGTTTAGCCAGATGCAAAAAAGTGATGCAAGGGTGCAATGGAGCACTTGCCCACAAGGGGGCACACACATCTGGAGTTCATTCACAGCCTCTGAGAGGCCCCTGGCACACCCATTCTCTGTGTCTATCTCAAAAAAAGAGGAGGGGGCTGGGAGATGGCTTACCAGTTGAGGTGCTTGCCTGTTGAAGCCTAAGGAAGGACCCAGGTTTGATTCTCCAGTACCCACGTAAACCAGATGCACAAGGTGGCACATGGGTCTGGAGTTCATTTGCAATGGCTACAGGCCCTGGAGCACCCATTCTCTATCTGCCTCTCTCTCTCAAATAAATAAATAAATAAATAATGTGTGTATGTATTTATAAAAAAGGAAAAGAAACAAAGACTGTAGGTCAAGCTGACATAATAATCTGCTAATGCACATACACACTGAGAAAAGAGTCAGTGACCTGAAAAGGAAACTTCATCTCACCTGAGCACACTATCTGCATTCAAGTACAGGGTTAATGGAAAATACATGCATTTAAGCTCTAACTCACCTGTGGAGGTTATAGGCCAGGTCAATGGCAATGAGCACACCTGTGGGCGAAGGGTAGATACTCATGTTGTCTGTGGTGTAGTCCAGGAACTTGGCCCGGGCGTAGCGCTCAATATCATGAGAATCATAGTCCCCCCAGCGCAACTGGATGTCAATCCAATACTTCTGAGTGGTGGTACTGTCCATCACATCTCTAAAGATGGAGAAAGGTCAGGCTTTCAGAAAGCCACAACATAACCAAAGTCCCCAGAATCACAAGAACTCCAAATCACTGCACTTAAATCCCAAAACCATCTCCCCTGCCTATTCCAGATCAGTGAGACCCCTAAACCACCAGCTGAGGGGGTAGATGGGCTACACAGGGAACACAGGCTCCAAGTTTGTAAGAAAGTCAGCAAAGAGCTGGGAATGGTGGTATACACCTACAATCCAGCACTTGGAAAGACAAGGCAAGACAATCACAAGTTCAAAACCAGTCTAGGCTACATAGTATAGACCCTGTATCACAGGAGAAAAAAAAAAAAAAAAACAAAAGGAGAATTAAGTAGTATTTCTAGAAAAACAGTAACAATGAAACTCCTGGATGCCTACAGCTGGGTTATAAAATACTTACTTGGAGTCAGCCAGCAACGAGGGCCGGGAGACATTCCACTTATAGGAGGCAAAGAGCAATATATCTGCACAGGAAGAGTTCATCTTATATGACTTCCGAGGATGGATTGTCTCCTTTTGTACTGTCTCAATTTCTAGTGCATCCAGTTCCTGGTCAAAGACCTGAAGGTGAAGATGGAAGGGTTGTAACATGTTATGGAAACCCACTTACAACAAGAGCTGGCATGATTTATATATGGCAATACGAGTCTCTTCCCCCGAGCCTCCATGGCTGATGTGACTGTGATCTCCTCACCCCTCAATTGTAACCCACCTGACACAAGTCCATCACAATGCTCTCATGGATCTTTTGCCACAAGTGAGCTCGGAATATCTGGATGAGAGAGATCTTCAGTGTGGGGATCTTGCCATGCATGAAAATCCCTGTCAAGTCCAGCTGTACCTGGAAGCCTACATACACCTGCCAGGAAAGAGAGGACACTAGAGACAGTGGTACTTAGGACATCACGAAGACAACGGAGATACTTTTTCTTAGTTTTCATCCCATGTCTAAGAATCACACTTACATTGGCTCGATTGATGGTTGGGGACCACCAGAGAGTGAATCTACGATTGGGAATCTGGTTCAATCCTGATCGCTGAGCATTAGTTAGCTTCTTCCACTTCATCGATTCCTCAAAGCCACTGGCCTTCTCCCTAGGGAGAAGAAAGAACTGAGGTGATCTCCTGTCACCTCCAAGGCTGCCCTCCTGGAAGATAGTAGACCACAGAAATGAGCTCAGAGCACTGTACAGGCCTCAATAAAGAACCTTACCAGAATAGACCCTCCCAGGTAGGGAAGTAAGTGCCCTTGAAGAGTGTGTGTTCCAGAATGCCTTCCACACCACCCAGGGCCTGGATCATGTCTGTACGGTAGTTGTTAAGGTTCCAGAGCTTCCCATCATGCCGCTGGTGTGTCCACCAGAAAGGGTTCTGCTTCAAAACCTAAAATGGTGAGACAAATATGAGCAGGCTGTTGGGTACCTACTACCTCAGGTTCCAGAGATGACCAGAATTTCTCCAGTTAGGAGAAAGTCTGTTCTCTACCCTCCACATACCTGGTACTGTTTGAAGTCAGTTCGGACACGCCAGCCCTTATCATAAGCCAATGTATGCCGGTCCTTCTGGAAGAGCGTGTTGATTCGAGGAATACCACGATCCCATGAGTCTTCTAGATCTTCTAAAGTCAGCCGTCTGCCCATCCAGGAAAATACAGTCAACATACTTTCTCATGCAGAGAACAACATACCTCGCTGGTCAGGAGCAGAACCTGCTTTATCTCCTTAAAAACATAACCTGCACCCAAGATTCAGTGTTGTGGGCTGGAGAAAAGGCTTAACGATTAAGGTGTTTGCCTGCAAAGCCAAAGGATCCTGGTTCGATTCTCCAGGACCCACGTAAGCCAGATGCACAAGTAGGCACATGCATCTGGAGTTTGTTTGCAGTGGCTGGAGGCTGTGGAGCACCCATTTTCTGCCCCCCTTCTCAAATGATTAAAAAAAAAAAGATTCAGTGTTATGCCCCAACTCCCAAATTAGTATACCCGCCCAGACACCCACCTGTTCTGAGCAATGGCCTCCTGTCTCTTTAGTGCATACTCAGCCCAGACCCTCTGAGAATCAATGAACTCGCTCTCCCATGGCTGTATGTAGCGATACAAGTTGGGAATCAGCTGGTCTTCTTCATGGCTCATTCCTGAACGAAAGTGTGTAATTCCTACATCTGTTTGCTTAGACCACCTGTTTGGGGCAACCAAGATGAAAGAGAAAATTAAAATTAAAAGGAAAGAAATACCCCCTTCCCTTAGGGTCTTACAACCAGGTAGCACTACAGATTGGCAACCAAGCCCTACCTGAGGTCAGACTGGGGAATGAGCACATGGCCCATTGAGAGCATGCCGAGTCCACCCAACTCCTTAGGGGTGTAGAATACAACTGGGGGGAATCGACTTGGCATCTTGGAGTTCAGTCCAATCTTGATACGTGTCTGAATCTTGTTCTCACACTTTACCAGCAAGTCTAGGAGTTCCTGTGTGTTTACCACAGCCTCCCGAAAATATGTCATGAGGCCAATGAGTGCTGTATTCCATTTATTCACAATCTAAGGTTAGTGGGAAACAGTAAATTCCAGATGAGCAACAGGGACAAGCAGACTTCTAGATTCAGTTAATTATATTCCTGATACTCAAGAAGTGGAGCTGAAGGTAGTGGCACATGCCTTTAATTGCAGCACTTTGGGAGGCAGAGGTAGGAGGATCACTGTAACAATGTGAGTTTGAGGTCAGCCTGGGAGTACAGAGTGAGTTCTAGGTCAGCATGGGCTAGAGTGAGACCCTACCTTGAAAAACTTGCCTTGTGCTAGGTATGATGACCCATATCTATAGACCCAGCACTTGGGAAATGGAGGTAAGAGGATCAGACTAGCCCAGGTTACATGAAAAGAACAAAAAACTGGCCTTGCCTTCATCTCCCACTAGGTGGCATCTAATTTAATGTTCCTGCTCCAGCTCTAGCAGAAAACTGTTGTTGCAGTCTCCACTCACTCAGCTCCCATAAAGCCTCCTCTGCTGCCATCTGGCTTCCATCCCAACTATTTCTGAAATAGCTCTAAGGTCACCAATGACGTCCTAATGGCCAGCTCCAATGGCTGCTATTCAGTCCTTGCCTAACCGAAATGCTCTTCTTAGGCAACTGAAACTGTTAAGCACCTCCTCCAAATCTGGACATCTGTTCCTGGCAGCCTTGGCTCCTACTTCCCAACACGCTCCCATCAGTTCTCGTCCCACTGTATCTTGGTTTCCCAAGGCTCTGAATGTGTCCCTCTATACCCTCTGAGGTAATCTTGCTCATTCTTGAGCTTTCTAATCTTTTTTTTTTTTTTTTTTTCATGTTAAGGTATCACTCTAGCCCAGGCTGATCTGGAATTTACTCTGTATTCTCAGGGTGGCCTCAAACTCACAGCGATCCTCCTACCACTGCCTCCCAAGTGCTGGGACTAAAGGCGTGCACCACCACGCCCCGTGAGCCTTATAATCTTCATGCTAACAGACTCCTAAATCTACATTTCTCCCCCTACCCCAACAGTGGAATGTGGAAATCTCTAAAGTCATCTTTGTTTGTTGTAATTAGGATATGCTACTGAAATCGGATGGATAGAGGTTAGGTATACTGTTAACCACAATGTACACGGATGCTCTCACCATAAAGCATCTGGCTCAAAATGACAACAATGAGGCTAGGCATGATGGCATGTGCCTGTAACCCCAGCATATGGGAGGCTAAGATAGGAGGATTAACAAGAGTTTGAGGCCAGCCTGGGCTACAGGGTGAGTTCCAGGTCAACCTGGGCTAAAGGGAGCTCTAACTTGAAAGAAACCAAATAAAAGTCAACAGTGGGCTGGAGTTAAGGTACTTGCCTGCAAAGCCTTAGGACCCATATTCAATTCTCCAGATCCCACATAAGCAAGACGCACAAAGGTGAGGCAAGCACAAGATCACACATGCCCACTAGGTAGCAAAAGCATCTGGATTTCAATTACAGTGGCTAAGGCCCTGACGCGACAATTCCCCCACACACTCTAAAATAAAAAGAAGGCCGGGCATGGTGGCACACGCCTTTAATCCCAGCACTCGGGAGGCAGAGGTAGGAGGATCGCCATGAGTTCAAGGCCACCCTGAGACTACATAGTGATTTCCAGGTCAGCCTGGGCCAGAGTGAGACCCTACCTCAAAAACCAAACAAACAAAAAAAAAAAACAAAATAAAATAAAAAGAAAAAAACACTCAACAGTGACAGAGGGTGGAGAGGGAGGAATTAAGGAGATGGTATTGTATACATGTGTTAAGATTTTTTTTTGGTTTTATTTATTTATTTATTTTTAATTTGAGAGAGGGAAAGAGGTAGAGAGAGAGAGGGAGAGAGTGCCCAGTATTGTATATATGTAAGCAGATGAACAGATTACCAGGGATGAAATGACCTAAGTGAGGTCAGGAAAAGGCACTGAATAAAAGAAGGGTGGGGCCTAGAGAGATGGCTTAGCACTTAAGTGCTTGCCTGTGAAGCCTAAGGATCCCAGTTCGAGGCTCAATTTCCCAGGACCCACATAAGCCAGACGCACAAGATGGCGCATGCATCTGGAGTTCGTTTGCAGTGACTGGACGTCCTGGCGCATCCATTCTCTATCTATCTGCCTCTTTCTCTGTTGCTCTCAGACAAAAATAAAAAATAAAAAATTTTTAAAAAAGGAAGGGTGGGAGAAAGGTTAATCAAATTTTTAGATACTGTGAATAAGCAAAAGAAACTTACTTTTTGGATAAAGGCACACCCAGCAGCCATAGACTGTTACTAGAAATTTTTCAGTGCCAGGGATGGCATACCTTCCACTAAACTGTTGGCCAGGGAGGTCCCTGATGCCCCCCAAACATTTTAGGCTATTGCCAAGGCTCTTGGTCATTGAGAAATCAAGCTGGAGCTCAGCTGAAAACCTCCTCCCTGTAGACCAGCTGACAGAAAGCTGGAAAAAGCTGCACTCCATGCAGCCCAATGGGAGAAAGAAGTCATAAGTGGTAAAAACAGTGGACATTGCAAGCCTTAAGTTTGGCCAACTAGACTAAATGACTGAATGGGTGCAACAGTGGCATATCTGTTATGGAGGAAACCAATTGCTCTCTAATTGGACTGGCGGCTCACTGCAGAGAATACAGGCCTGGTACTGATATTCTAATCAAAAGCCTATGGCAGGGAGGTCATGAGCCCTAGAAGTATAACACCTGCTCTTGTCTAGCTATATGCATATATTATGCTCACCACCAAACTGCCTGGTAAGCATTTTACTTAACGTTCGTACCCATATATTAATGCTACGCTCACTTTTGAAGCTTCTCTTTTCAGATGGTGGTGACCACTGGGATGACCCAAAAGGCACCATAGTGCTGAGAAGAAGTGACAGAGTATTCAGCGCTGAAATATCTCTATCACACCTTGCAAGGCTCAGGGTCCATGATGGTAGAGGTGGTGGAAAGAATGTAATAGCAAAAGGAAGGGGAGGACTGCTTACAGTGCAATCATTCAGACAGAAATTGGCCTCGATATTGATGACCTCATAGTGCCTAGCAATACCTTCACAAGACCCTCATGACAGGAGGAAAAGATGACAACATCAAAATAAAGAGACTAAGGGAGAGATGGAGAGTGGATTTGTGAAGGGGAAAGTGGGGGAAGGGGGAGAATTATCATGGTTTATTGTCTGTAATTATGGAAGTTATCAATAAAAATAAGTTAAAAGAGCCAGGCATAGTGGCACAACTCTTTAATCCCAGCACTTGGGAGGCAGAGGTAGGACTGCTGTAGTTCAAGGCCACCCTGAGACTACACAGTGATATCCAGGTCAGCCTGGGCTAGAGTGAGACCTTACTTTAAAAAAAAAAAAATTAAGGGCTGGAGGGATGGTTTAGCAGTTACGGTGCTTGCCTGGAAAGCCAAAGGACAAGGTTCGATTCCCCAGGACCCACATCAGCCAGATGCACAAGGAGGCACATGCATCTGGAGTTCATTTGCAATGGCTAGAGGCCGTGACATGCCCATTCTCTCTCTCTCCTCTCCTTCTGTCTGACAAATAAATAAATAAAAATAAAATATTTAAAAAAATCAATCAAACTGAAAAGAGAGACTGATTGAGAGGGGGAGGGGATATGATGGAGAGTGAAGTTTCAAAAGGGAAAGTGGGGGGGAGGGAGGGAGGGAAATAACATGGGATATTGTCTACAACTAAAGAAATTGTCAATAAAAAATAATAAAATTGGGCTGGAGAGATGGCTTAGCGGTTAAGGCGCCTGCCTGCTAAGCCTAAGAACACTGGTTCCAATTTCCAGGTCCCACATTTAGCCAGATGCAAAGTGATGCAAGGGTGCAATGCCACACTTGACCACAAGGGGGCGCACGCATCTGGATTTCGTTCACAGCAGCTGAGAGGCTGCTGGTGCGCCCATCTGTCTCCCTTTCCCTCTCTGCCTATCTCTCTCTGTGTCTCTCTCCAAAAATAAATAAAATAATTAAAAAAATTAAAAATAATAATAATAATTTTTTAAAGGAAAAAAATCAACAGTGATAATGCCCTTGATGTCTCAGCTAGGTGGTACACACCTGTGACCTCATCACCCCCCCCACGATACACACAAACAAAAAAAAAAACAATTCAGCATGCCCATAGACCAGGTACTCCAGAAGCTGATGCAAGAGGACCACTAGAGACCAAGACCAGAGCCTGAGCAACAGAGCAAGACTCCATCTCAAAATGGGAGAAAAAAAGCAAGCATACTGGCACACACCCATAATCCCAGTACTCAGAAAGTGGGGTCAGAAGCATTGCCACAAGTTCAAGGCCAGCCTTCCTACATAGTGAGTTTCAGGCCAACTAGTGATACATAGCAAGATCCTGTCTTAATAACAAAATATCTTGAACTTCTTCCTATACCTTTGTAGTCAATGGCTAGAAGATACCCATCTACTCACCCATGTTAAAAACTAAATGGGGCTGGAGAGATGGCTTAGCAGTTAAGGCGCCTGCCTGCTAAGCCTAAGAACCTGGTTCCAATCTCCAGGTCCCACGTTTAGCCAGATGCAAAGTGACGCAAGGGCGCAATGCCGCGCTTGCCCACAAGGGGGCGCACACATCTGGAGTTCGTTCATAGCAGCTGAGAGGCTGCTGGCACGCCCATTCTCTGTCTCCCTCTCCCTCTCTGTCTCTCTCCAAAAATTAAAAAGAAAATTTTTTTTAAACTAAATAGTGGCCGGGCGTGGCACTCAGGAGGCAGAGGTAGGAGGATCGCCGAGAGTTCGAGGCCACCCTGAGACTACATAGTGAATTCCAGGTCAGCCTGGACCAGAGTGAGACCCTACCTCGCAAAAAAAAAAAAAAAAAAAAAATTAATAGTGGAGCCAGGTGTGGTGGTTCATGACTTTAATCCCAGCATTCGGGGGGCAGAGGTAGGAGGAGCACCATGAGTTTGAGGCCACCCTGAGACTCCATCATGAATTCTAGATCAGCCTGGGATAGAGTGAAACCCTATCTTGAAAAACAAAACAAAACAAAACAAACTAAATAGTAGGGGCTGGAGAAATGGCTTTGCAGTTAAGGTGCATGCCTGCAAAGCTTAAGGACCCCCATTCAATTCTCCAAGTCCCACGTAAGCCAGATGCACATGGTAGTACATGTGTCTAGAGTTAGTTTGCAGTGGCTAGAAGCCTTGGCACGCCCAATCTCACTCTCTCTGTCTCAATAAATAAATTAATTAATTTAATTTAATCTTAAAAAACTAAATAGTGGGCTGGAGAGATAGCCTAGCAGTTAATGCATTTGCCTGAGAAGCCTAAGAACCCAGGTTCAATTCCCCAGGACCCATGCAAACCAGATGCACAAGGTGGAAAATGCATCTGGAGTTTGTTTGCAGTGGCTGGAGGCCCTGGTGCACCCATTCTCTCTCTCTCTCAAATTAGTAAACAAAATACATATTAAAAAAAAAAACAAAACACCACTGCCAGGTGCGGTGGTGCATGTCTTTAATCCTAGCACTCAGGAGGCAGATCACCGTGAGTTCAAGGCTACCTTGAGACTACACAGTGAATTCCAGGTCAGCCTGGGCTAGAATAAGACCCTACCTCAAAATACCCCCCCCCAAAAAAGGCTGGAAAGATGGCTTAGCAGTTAAGGCCAATGCCTGTAAAGCCTAAGCACCCTGGTTCAATTCTCCACTCCAGGTCCCATGTAAGCCAGATGCACATGGTGGCACATGTGTCTGGAGTTCGTCTGCAGTTGCTAGAGGCCTGGTGCGCCCATTCTCACTCTCTCTCTCCTTCTCTCCGTCTATAATAAATAAGTAAAATAAAATAAAATACAATCTTAAACAAAAACACAAATATTTAGCTGTACAACCACCAAAATGAACCATCTACATAGAAATAAATGCAGCAGCCACTCCCATGCTTAAGACTAACAGGATTCTTTTCATTGCTTTTTTTTTGTTGTTTTTCAAGGTAGGGTCTCACTGTTGACTTGGAATTCACTCTGTAGTCTCAGGGTGGCCTCGAACTCATGGAGATTCTCCTAGCTCTGCCTCCTGAGTGCTGGGATGAAGTCGTGTGCCACCACGCCTGGCAAGAATTTTTATTAAAGCAATAATGGAGCAAATTTCAGGGCATGAAAACCTGGAATACAGGAAAGCCTATTTCAAAACTAAAATAAAGGGCTGTTAAGATGACTCAGCAGTTAAAGGCACTTGCATGCAAAGCCTTATAGCCTGCGTTTGATTCCCCAGTATCCGTATAAAACCAGATACGCAAAGTGGTGTATGCATCTAGAATTTGTTTGCAAGGGTGAGAGGCATGCAGGCTCCCTGCTTGCAAATAAATAAAATACTTAAAAATAAAATAAAAGAAGCCGAGCACAGGATGAGACGGCAACTGGGACTTAGTCCTTACATACCTTGGTAAAGGTGGTGGAGCCAGAGGCCATCAGAATCTGACGCACGCGGTTGTGGAAGCGCTGCATTGACTCATCATCCACACGCAGGAAACACTGAGCTGTCCGCTCCTTAGTAACCTAAGCCACAAGGTCAAGGTCAACTTGTGTCAAACTTTTACAGAAGCAAGGACGAGCTTTATAAGGCAGCTATGCTCACCACTACACCACCAATGCACATCTATGACTATCTGTGATCACTAAGCTCTATCTAGCCAACAAGGCTAAATGGACTGACAGTGAGAGGGTATGCCTACATTCCTCATCCCATTCATCCTAGAGTTACGGGGGCAATAATGCTACTCCTTATGTCCTTCGTAGGCTGTACCTCATTCTGTAGGTTCCAAACCCCATCCTTGTGAGTGAATTCCTCATAGCTGGTACGGCACTTGGGCAGAATGCGGCACTCAAAGCCACACATGTTGAAGAGCAGGTTGGGGTTATCCTTACTGTACACAGACACAAAGCTGTTCTCCCACTGCACTGTAGTCACTGAGCGTGGCAGCCGGTTTTTGATGTCCCAGAACACTGCCCGACCCCTGTCCACAGAGAACACATATATGGTCACATCATTGTGCTAAAGACACTTCCTTCTGAATTTCAGACAGATGATTCCAACACAGCTACCCTCCTCCCATCCAGGACACAATGTCCTCAATGTTAATTGCTCTTGGGTCCCCAAGATTCCTATAGACCCAACTCAGACTCACAAATTGACATCATGTTTCATGAGACGCATGCGGGCATCTCGTGGCCAGCATTTCTTGTTGTTGTAGCCAACAATGTTTTCATTATTGGGATCTGGGTGTTCTGTCAAGTAACGTTGGATCAGATCCCGAGCCTCATCTGCTGTGAATCTACAGTAAAGAAAGGTACAGTGTTGAGGTCCAAATGCACTAGCTGCATAGGTAGAGACACCACTCCAGGCTTCATTTCACTTTAAAATTCTAACCCAGGGGTTGGAGAGTTGGCTTAGTGGTTAAGGTGCTTGCCTGAAAAGCCAAAGGACCCAGGTTTGATCCCCCAGGACCCACACAAGCCAGATGCACAAGGAGACACATGCATTTGTAGTTCATTTGCAGTGGCAGGAGGCCCTGGCACACCCATTCTCTCTCTCACACTCTATCTCTTTCTCTCAGATAAATCCCAGCTATGAGTCAACCAGTACAAGAGCTGCTGTCACAGGCAGAACATGCCTTAGGACTCTACAAGGCAAAGAGTACATCCAAGCCCCTACCTGAAGAAAATATGGATACGATCAATGTATCTACAGAAGAGACGGATGGGGTGTGCAGCCTCAGTGGCTATGTCTTGAAAGCTGAGAAAGTCATTTGGCATCTGAGGGGGCCCAGCCATCTCACTGGCCCGGTGCAATCCCAACACAAGCAGGTCCATCACCAAACCATAGTATTGCACAATGAATGAGGCAAACTGCAGGCCTCTGATGATCCCATATGAATTCGTATGGTTCATATCCTAGAAAATAAGAACCACAACTCTTAGCCATGGCCAAGGGTGGTGATGTCCCAGGATTCTCCAGGGTCTAGCTTCTTCCACTCTCCCTTTAACAAATCCTAACTCAGAGGGCCAGACAACCCTATCCCTAACACAATTTCTTCTGATATGTCCTTATAGAAGCACCTTATAGTTGATGACAACATTGTTCTTAGCTGTCATGTAGTCAGCTATGTTGTGGTCCACGATGAGTCGCAGCAGTCTGTTAAGCAGGGTCAAATCAATCTTTTCATACATCTTCTCAAAGCGTGATTCCAGCATGACATTGCACTCACCTTCACTGGTCTCCCACACATCCTGCAGGTTATTGATGCCTAAAAAGTAGGAATGACAAGACCCCAGGAAATTAGAAATTTCCTTTCAGGACTAGAACTCACAGCAGCTTATTTGAACATTCCAAAATCCAATCCCATTACCACCCATTTATTCATTCTGATTACAATGAGTGCCAACTCTGCTCCATTTAACAATAATACTGTTACCATTGAATAAAAGAGTAAACCAGGGCTGGAGAGATGGCTTAGTGCTTAAGGTGCTTGCCTGTGAAGTCTAAGGACCCAGGTTTGATTACCCAGAACCCACATGAACCAAATGCACATGGTGGCACATGGGTCTGGAGTTTTGCAGTGGCTAGAGGCCCTGATGTGCACATTTCTTTCATAAGTAAATTAATTTCTTAATTTTTTTTTCAAAGTAGGGTCTCACTCCAGCTTAGGCTGACCTGGAATTCACTCTGTAGTCTCAGGGTGGCCTCGAACTCCTGGCGATCCTCCTACCTCTGCCACCCGAGTGCTGGAATTAAAGGCATATGCCACCATGCCCAGCAATAAATAAAATATATTTTTTCAAAATTTAAAAAGTAGTGAATTTCAGGTCAGCCTGGACTAGAGTGAAATCCTACCTTGAACCCCAAATATATATTGATTGACTGACTGATTTGAGAGAGAAAGAGGTAGAGAGAGAGAATGGGTGTGCCAGGTCCCCCAACCACTGCAAATGAACTCCAGAAACATGTGCCTCCTTGTGCAGCTGGCTTATATGAGTCCTGGGGAATAGAACCAGGGTCCTTTGGCTTGCAGGCAAATGCCTTAACCACTGAGCCATCTTCTCCAGCCCAAATAAATTTTTTAAAAAGAGCCAGGCGGGCTGGAGAGATGGCTTAGCGGTTAAACGCTTGCCTGTGGAGCCTAAGGACCCCGGTTCGAGGCTCGATTCTCCAGGACCCACGTCAGCCAGATGCACAAGGGGGTGCACGCATCTGGAGTTCGTTTGCAGTGGCTAGAGGCCCTGGCGCACCCATTTTCTCTCTCTCTCTCTCTCTCTACCTGCCTATTTCTGTATCTCCCTCTCTCTCAAATAAATAAATAAACAAAATAAAATATATTTAAAAAAATAAAATAAAATAAAAAAATAAAAAGAGCCAGGCACGGTGGCACACACCTTTAATCCCAGCACTTAGGCAGCAGAAGGAGGAGGATCACCAAGAGTTCAAGGCCACAATGAGACTACATAGTGAATTCCAGGTTAGCCTAGGCTAGAGTAAGACCCTACCTCAAAAAAAAAAAAAAAAAAATTTTTCAATTTTATTTATTTGCTCATTTATTTGAGAGAAAGAGAAAGAAAAAGAGAGAGACAGACAGAGAGAGAGAGAGAGAGAATGGGTATGCCAGGGTTCTAGCCACTGCAAATGAACTCCAGACACATGCGCCCCACCCCTTGTGCATCTGGCTTATGTGGGTCCTGGGGAATTGAACCTGGATCCTTTGGCTTTGCAGACAAACACCTTAACCACTAAGAAATCCCTCCAGAGCCAGGCGTGGTGGCGCACGCCTTTAATCTCAGAACTCAGGAGGCAGAGGTAGGAGGATCACCATGAGTTCGAGGCCACCCTGAGACTACATAATGAATTCCAGGTCAGCCTGAACTAGAGTGAGACCCTACCTCAAAAAATCCAAAAAGAAATCCCTCCAGCCCCAAAAAAATATATTTTTAAAGGAGTAGCCAGGTATGGTGGCGTACACCTTTATTTTTAAAATATTTTTATTTATTTAAGAGAGAGAAGAGGTGTGGGGGGAAAGGGACAGAAAGGGCACGCCCGGGCCTTTAGCCATTGCAAACAAACTCCAGACACATGCACCACCTTGTACATCTGGCTTACATGGATCCTGGGGAATTGAACTTGGGTCCTTTGGCTTTGCAGGCAAACATCTTAACCACTAAGCCATTTCTCCAGCTCGGCACACATTTCTAATCCCAGTACTTGGGAGGCAGAGGTAGGAGGATCGCTGTGAATTCGAGGCCACCCTGAGATGCTATAGTGAATTCCAGGTCAGCCTGAGTTACAGTGAGACCCTACCTCAAAAAACCGGAGCCAGGCATGGTGGTGCACGCCTTTAATCCCAGCACTCAGGAGGCAGAGGTAGGAAGACGGCTGTGAGTTCAAGGCCACCCTGAGACTACATAGTGAATCTCAGGTCAGCCGGGACTAGAGTGAGACCCTGCCTCGAAAAGCCAAAAAAAAAAACCAAAACTAAGCCGGGCATGGTGGCGCACGCCTTTAATCCTAGCACTCAGGAGGTAGAGGCAGGAGGATCGCCATAAACTCAAGGCTACCCCGAGACTACATAGTGAATTCCAGGTCAGCCTGGACTAGATTGAGACCTGACCTCAAAAAACCAAGGAAAAAAAAAAAGAAAAAAAGAGTAGGGGGCTGGGCGTGGTGGCACATGCCTTTAATCTCAGCACTTGGGAGGCAGAGACATAGGAGGATCGCCATGAGTTCGAGGCCACCCTGAGACTACATAGTGTATTTCAGGTTAGCCTGAGCTAGAGTGAAACCCTACCTCAAAAAAAAAAAAAAAAAAAAGTAAACCACTGGGCATGGTGACACACGCCTTCAACTTTAATCCCAGCATTTAGGAGGATCACTGTAAGTTCTAGGCCACCATGAGACTACATAGTGAATTCCAGGTCAGCATGGACTACAGTGAGACCCTACCTTGAAAAACCAACAATAACAAAAAATGTTTTGATGTAGAACTCAATTCCCCTACCCTCTCGGGACAAATTCCAGCAAAGTTTTACCTTGGCACCACTTGTAAACAAGCAGTGGGGGTGGTTCTGTGTCAGCAGGCTTGATCCATGGTGGGAAAAGACGGCGCTTGTCTGCTTCATACCACAGATACTGGTCCAGGTAGGCATCAGTTATCTTCTCCAGTGGTTCCACATCATACACTGGCACCAGGTGGCTATAGAGATCCATAAACTCAATGCCCACCTATAGGATAAAGAAGCTGGCTCACATCCATTCACACACCACCTGAGAAAACCTGGCACACTGAGAGCCAAGAACGAATAACAGAGACCAAAAGAAAACTCAAGGGACATCTCACTCACCTCCTTAAAGGCTCTCTGTGTGAGCAGATGACGCTTGATGCGGGACAAGGCCTCATGGGGGTTGTCATAGGCTTGCTCAATCAGGCCCAGCTCCTCTCTCTGAGACTGGTTTAACCTAGACTTCACACTGACAAAATGACAGAAAAGGTGAATGAGAAAAGATATACACCAAACCCCGAAAAGACCAATTCCTCTGTCACTCTCACACCAGGAGCCCTTTTAGCCCACTCCTTACCTATAAGCTTCCTTAAGGCGCTCCAAAGCCAAGATGAGCAATTTGGTGTCATGTTTGTAAGAGAGTGGGGGAAATGGGATAGGAGAGAATCTCCGGCTTTCCAACCAATGCACAGTGGTGGTATATACTGCCACAGCTTCCTCTGCTGTGATATAAGGCCCATCCTACAAAGTGTAAGTGAAATTAGTCTCCCACTCTTGTCCAAACCCAGGACAAGGCATAGTGCCAACTCCCACACTAAGCCCAGACTACTGTGCCTAACCTTCAGGTAATTGTGCTGCCGCTCCTGTTCTGCCTTCAAGTACAGACGAGTGAGGCGGCCCAGGTTCTTTTTACAAACAGTCTTGTCTACAGTGGCCCCACGGCGGATCCGTTCTCGGTTGTAGTGGGCAGTGTTGGTCCACCAATCTGCCTTGGCCTTTACATATCGAAGGATCATATTCTCTATAGGTGTTGGCAGTCCCGGAACCTAAAAGTACAAAAGGCACAGTGAAAAAGTAACGGAAGCTGGAAAGCCCTCTAAAGGTATGGGAGTGGTAATCCTAATCCTACCTTCCATGGAATGTTGGCTTTCCAGCAGCGCCAGGCTTCACTGAGGTGCTGCAGAATTGTCCGGGCCTTGTTCTGCTTGATACCCTCGGGCATCATGTCCAGAATGTCATGCATCACAGCTGCCCGAAGCTCAAGATCAAAATGGGACTCCACTCGTTGCTTTGTTACAGTCTTTGCCACCCCCTTGGAGTGACGGCCTAGAAATGAAGGGATGGCCCAAAGTAATGATATCAGTAAATACTAACCAAGTGTCCATAAGCTCATACAGGAAAAGACAAGCTATCTCAGATATTCACTACTATACTTCTGAGGAACTTCTACTCCTATAAATGCACAATAGCCTCAAAACTCAGAGAGAAGCCCAAGAAACAGAATACTGACCAGACTCATTTGAGAACTTATAAGGAATCCAGGAGGAAGGGGATTCCCTGATATATTGATTGACTGACTGATTTGAAGAGAAAGAGGAAGAGTGGAGAATGGGTGTGCCAGGTCCCCAACCACTAAAATGAACTCCAGAAACATGTGCCTGCTGCTGCAGCTGGCTTATATGGAGTCCTGGGGAAAGAGACCTGGGTCCTTTTGGCAGCCACCTGCCTGTCTTAACCACTGAGCCATCTTCTCCAAGCCAAATAAATTTTTTGAGGCTGGAGAGATGGCTTAGCTGTTAAACGCTTGCCTGTGGAGCCTAAGGACCCCGGTTCGAGGCTCGATTCTCCAGGACCACGCCAGCCAGATGCACAAGGGGTGCATGCATCTGGAGTTCGTTTGCAGTGGCTGGAGGCCCTGGCGCACTCCATTCTCTCTCTCTCTCTCTACCTGCCTATTTCTGTATCTCCTCTCTCTCAAATAAATAAATAAACAAAATAAAATATTAGCCAGTACGTGCACACACTTTAATCCCAGCACTTAGGCAGCAGAAGGAGGAGGATCACCAAGAGTTCAAGGCCACAATGAGACTACATAGTGAATTCCAGGTTAGCCTAGGCTAGAGTAAGACCCTAAAAAAAAAAAAAAAACAAAAAATTTTCAATATTTTATTTATTTGCTCATTTATTTGAGAGAAAAGAGAAAGAAAAAGAGAGAGAGACAGACAGAGAGAGAGAGAGAGAGGTAGAGAAATGGGCAGGGTTCTAGCCACTGCAAATGAACTCAGACACATGCGCCCGCCCTTGTGCATCTGGCTTATGTGGGTCCTGGGAATTGAACCTGGATCCTTTGGCTTTGCAGACAAACACCTTAACCACTAAGAAATCCCTCCAGAGCCAGGCGTGGTGGCGCACGCCTTTAATCTCAGAACTCAGGAGGCAGAGGTAGGAGGATCACCATGAGTTCGAGGCCACCCTGAGACTACATAATGAATTCCAGGTCAGCCTGAACTAGAGTGAGACCCTACCTCAAAAATCCAAAAAAAAATCCTCCAGCCCCCAAAAATATTTTTTAAAGGAGTAGCCAGGTATGGTGGCGTACACCTTTATTTTAAAATATTTTTATTTATTTAGAGAGAGAGAGGTGTGTGGGAAAGGGGAGAGAAAGGGCACGCCGGGCCTTTAGCCATTGCAAACAAACTCCAGACACATGCACCACCTTGTACATCTGGCTTACATGGATCCTGGGGGGAATTGAACTTGGGTCCTTTGGCTTTGCAGGCAAACATCTTAACCACTAAGCCATTTCTCCAGCTCGGCACACATTTCTAATCCCAGTACTTGGGAGGCAGAGGTAGGAGGATCGCTGAATCGAGGCCACCCTGAGATGCTATAGTGAATTCCAGGTCAGCCTGAGTTACAGTGAGACCCTACCTCAAAAACAAAAACCGAGCCAGGCATGGTGGTGCATGCCTTTAATCCCAGCACTCAGGAGGCAGAGGTAGGAAGACGGCTGTGAGTTCAAAGGCCACCCTGAGACTACATAGTGAATCTCAGGTCAGCCGGGACTAGAGTGAGACCCTGCCTCGAAAAGCCAAAAAAAAAAAAAGAAACCAAAACTAAGCCTGGCACTGGAGGTAGAGGCGCAGGACCTTAATCTCAGCACTTGAATTCCAGGAGCCTGGACTAGAGACCTGACCTCAAAAAACCAAGAGGAAAAAAAGAAAAAAAGAGTAGGGGGCTGGGCGTGGTGGCACATGCCTTTAATCTCAGACTAGGCAGAGACATTTCATGGGTTCGAGCCACCCTGAGACTACATAGTGTATTTCAGGTTAGCCTGAGCTAGTGAAACCCTACCTCAAAAAAAAAAAAAAAAAAAAAAAAAAAGAGTAAACCACTGGGCATGGTGACACACGCCTTCAACTTTAATCCCAGCATTTAGGGCAGGATCACTGTAAGTTCTAGGCCACCATGAGACTACATAGTGAATTCCAGGTCAGCATGGACTACAGTGAGACCCTACCTTGAAAAACCAACAATAACAAAAATGTTTTGATGTAGAACTCAATTCCCCTACCCTCTGGGACAAATTCCAGCAAAGTTTTACCTTGGCACCACTTGTAAACAAGCAGTGGGGTGTGGTTCTGTGTCAGCAGGCTTGATCCATGGTGGGAAAAGACGGCGCTTGTCTGCTTCATACCACAGATACTGGTCCAGGTAGGCATCAGTTATCTTCTCCAGTGGTTCCACATCACACTGGCACCAGGTGGCTATAGAGATCCATAAACTCAATGCCCACCTATAGGATAAAGAAGCTGGCTCACATCCATTCACACACCACCTGAGAAAACCTGGCACACTGAGAGCCAAGAGCGAATAACAGAGACCAAAAGAAAACTCAAGGGACATCTCACTCACCTCCTTAAAGGCTCTCTGTGTGAGCAGATGACGCTTGATGCGGGACAAGGCCTCATGGGGGTTGTCATAGGCTTGCTCAATCAGGCCCAGCTCCTCTCTCTGAGACTGGTTTAACCTAGACTTCACACTGACAAAATGACAGAAAAGGTGAATGAGAAAAGATATACACCAAACCCCGAAAAGACCAATTCCTCTGTCACTCTCACACCAGGAGCCCTTTTAGCCCACTCCTTACCTATAAGCTTCCTTAAGGCGCCCAAAGCCAAGATGAGCAATTTGGTGTCATGTTTGTAAGAGAGTGGGGAAATGGGATAGGAGAGAATCTCCGCTTTCCAACCAATGCACAGTGGTGGTATATACTGCCACAGCTTCCTCTGCTGTGATATAAGGCCCATCCTACAAAGTGTAAGTGAAATTAGTCTCCCACTCTTGTCCAAACCCAGGACAAGGCATAGTGCCAACTCCCACACTAAGCCCAGACTACTGTGCCTAACCTTCAGGTAATTGTGCTGCCGCTCCTGTTCTGCCTTCAAGTACAGACGAGTGAGGGCGCCCCAGGTTCTTTTACAAACAGTCTTGTCTACAGTGGCCCCACGGCGGATCCGTTCTCGGTTGTAGTGGGCAGTGTTGGTCCACCAATCTGCCTTGGCCTTTACATATCGAAGGATCATATTCTCTATAGGTGTTGGCAGTCCCGGAACCTAAAAGTACAAAAGGCACAGTGAAAAAGTAACGGAAGCTGGAAAGCCCTCTAAAGGTATGGGAGTGGTAATCCTAATCCTACCTTCCATGGAATGTTGGCTTTCCAGCAGCGCCAGGCTTCACTGAGGTGCTGCAGAATTGTCCGGGCCTTGTTCTGCTTGATACCCTCGGGCATCATGTCCAGAATGTCATGCATCACAGCTGCCCGAAGCTCAAGATCAAAATGGGACTCCACTCGTTGCTTTGTTACAGTCTTTGCCACCCCCTTGGAGTGACGGCCTAGAAATGAAGGGATGGCCCAAAGTAATGATATCAGTAAATACTAACCAAGTGTCCATAAGCTCATACAGGAAAAGACAAGCTATCTCAGATATTCACTACTATACTTCTGAGGAACTTCTACTCCTATAAATGCACAATAGCCTCAAAACTCAGAGAGAAGCCCAAGAAACAGAATACTGACCAGACTCATTTGAGAACTTATAAGGAATCCAGGAGGAAGGGGATTCCATGGTTCAAAATATAAGGGCAAGAGGGCTGGAGAGATGGCTTAGTGGTTAAGGCGCCTGCCTGCTAAGCCTAAGAACCCGGGTTCCAATCTCCAGGTCCCACGTTTGGCCAGATGCAAAGTGACACAAGGGCGCAATGCCGCACTTGCCCACAAGGGGGTGCACATCTGGATTTCATTCTCAGTAGCTGAGACTGCTGGCGCGCCCATTCTCTGTCTCCTTCTCCCTGTCTCTGTCTCTGTGTCTCTCTCCAAAAATAAATAAAATAATTAAAAATACATATATATGGGCAAGAGGACACACTCAAACAAAGGTAGGGGACACAAACATACATGATCTACTTACTTACTTACCTATTTATTTATTTATTTATTTTTGGAGGTAGGCTCTCACTATAGCCCAGGCTGACCTGGTCCTCAACTCTGTAGTTCCAGGCTTGTCTCAAACTCACAGCAATCCTCCTGCTTCTACCTCCCCAGTGCTGGGGTTAAAGGCATGCACTACCAAACCGAGCTCTTATTTATTTGAGAGGGAGGGATGGCGGGTGGAGTGGGGCAGATAAAGAAAGAATGGGCGCACCAGGGCCTTTAGCCACTGCAAACAAACTCCAGACGCATGTGCCACCTTGTGCATCTGGCTTACATAGGTCCTGGGAATCGAACCTGGGTCCTTAGGCTTTGCAGGCAAGCACCTTAACCACTAAACCATTTCTCCAGTCCTTAAAAAAAAAATTGGGGCTGGAGAGATGGCTTAGTGGTTAAACACTTGCCTGTGAAGTCTAAGGACCCCGGTTCGAAGCTCGATTCTCCAGGACCCATGTAAGCCAGATGCACAAGGGGGTGCACACATCTGGAGTTCGTTTGCAGTGGCTGGAGGCCCTGGCGCGTGCATTCTTTCTCTCTCTAACTGCCTATTTCTGTATTTCTCTCTCTCAAATAAATAAATAAATAAATAATAAAATATTTTTAAAAAAAATTTTTAGGGCCAGATGTGATGGCCCTGCTTAAAATATTTTTAATACATTTTACTTATTTATCTACTCTTGAAAATGAGACAAGTTAGACAAAGAAATCCACTCACCTTCAAACTGCCGGGCCAGGAGGTTCCCCAGCCATCGCTCCAGTAATGGGGTAATTCCACGCATGAAAAACAGCCAAACTCGCCAGCCAGCAGCCCAGAAGCCACAGCCAGGACCCTTTCCTACAGGACCCTAAAAACCAAGTAAACATCATTAACACAAATTAGCAATTCATTTAGCAAACAATGGGAAACTGGATGTCAGTGGAGAGGAGAAAATTAATCACTGAGACTTTATAAACTCAAACAAGGGAGCATAAGAGGAACTTCAAGGAAGAAGCCAGAAATTGAAATTCTCTATGTAGACTTAAAGGTAGGTTTTGGGGAGAAGAGCTGACAGCAACAATGACACATTCAGATCTTCTCTCCAACACAGATATCTGTAAACAGCTCTAACTACATGTTAAAAATGAAAAAGCCAGAGCTGGGCGTGGTGGCGCACGCCTTTAATCCCAGCACTTGGGAGGCAGAGGTAGGAGGATTGCATGTGAGACTAAAAATGGTCAAACAGCCCTAGAAAACAAAAAAAAAAAAAAAAAAAAAAAAAGCTGGGCGATGGCTTAGCAGTGGTGTGGGGCCTGGGTTTGCGTACCCATGTAAAGCCAGATGCACAAAAGGCATATAATTTATGTGCCCAGCACACACACTTCCCTACTTGGGGGAGGCAGAGGTAGGAGGTAGAGGATCACTGTGAGTTTGAGGCCACCCTGAGACTACACAGTGAATTCCAAGTCAGCCTGGGCTAGAGTGAGACCCTACCTTAAAAAAAAAAAATTAAAAAGCCAGGGCTGGAGAGATGGTTTAGCAGTTAAGGTGCTTGCCTACAAAGCCAAAGGGCCCAGGTTCGATTCCCCAGGACCCACATAAGCCAGATGCACAAGGTGCTGCATGCACCTGGAGTTCGTTTGCACTGGCTAGAGGCCCTCGTGCACCCATTCATCCATTCTCTCTCTCAAATAAAAAAAAAAAAAAAAAGAAAAAGAAAGAAATAAGAAAAATATTTTTAAATAAAAAAGGGAAGGCTGGAGAGATGGCTTAGTGGTTAAGGTATTTGGTAGCAAAGCCAAAAAACACCCAGGTTCAAGTCCCAGTACTCATGTAAAGCCAGATGCACAAGGTGGTGCATGCATCTGGAGTTCATTTGCAGTGGCTAGAGGCCCTGACATGCCCCTTCTCTCATGTAAAGCCAGATGCACAAAGTGAAATATACACCTGACGTTCATTTGCAATGGCAAGAAGCCCTAATTCCACCCACTCTCTCTGTCTCTGCTTGCAAATAAATAAAATAAAACATATATTTTAAAGTGTGAGCCAGGCATGGTGGTGCACACCTTTAATACCCAGTACTCGGGAGGCAAAGGTAAGAGATCGCTGTGAGTTCGAAGCCAACCTGAGACTACATAGTGAATTCCAGGATAGGCTGGACCAGAGAGTGAGACTCTACCATGAAAAACAAAACAAAAAAAAGTGTGGATGGGGGTGGTAAAGGGGATGGCTCCGCAGTTAAAAGGCACTTGCAGGCTGGAAATATGGCTCAGCAGTTAATGTGAAGCCTAAGGACCCAGGTTTGATTCCCCAGAACCCATGTAAGCCAGATGCACCTGTGTCTGGAATTTGTTTACGGTGGCTAGAGGTCCTGGTGTGCTCATTCTCTCTATCTGCCTTTCTCTCTTTGTAATAAATAAATAAATATATATATATATTTTTTTTTTTAAATGCATTTGATTACAAAGCTTGCTGATCCAAGCTCAATTCCCAAGCCACCCATGTAAATGCAAAAGGTATGTAGATGCAAAAAGGGATACAAGCATCTGGTGATCATTTGCAGAGCTGAGGCCCTGGTATGCCCATGCACATACATACATACACACACACACACACACACACACACACACACACACACACACGAACTCATGTGCAATAAAAAAATTTTTTTATAGTTTTTTGTAATTTTTAATTTAATTAATTTATTTATTAAAGACAGAGAGATGAAAGGGAGAGAGAAAGAGAATGGGCACGCCAGGGCCTTGAGCCACTGCAAATGAACTCCAGGTACATGTGCAACCATGTGCATCTGGTTTATGTGGGACCTGGAGAATTGAACCGGGGTCCTTAGGCTTCGCAGGTATGCACCTTAACCACTAAGCCATCTCTCCAGCCCAATAAAAATTAGTTAAAAAGAAAGGTTGGATGTGGTGGCACATACCTGTAATCACAGCACTCTAGAGGCAGAGGTAGGAGGATTACCAAAAGTTCAAGGCCACACTGAGACTACACAGTGAATTTCAGGTCAGCCTAGGCTATAGTGAGACACTACCTCAAAAAACCAAAACAAGCCGGGCATGGTGGCGCATGCCTTTAATCCCAACACTTGGGGGGCAGAGGTAGGAGGATTGCCATGAGTTCGAGGCCACCCTGAGAATACAGAGTGAACTCCAGGTCAGCCTGAACTAGAGTGAGACCCTACCTCGAAAAAAACCAAAAAAAAAAAAAAAAAAAAAAAAAAAAAAACCCAAAACAAATTAAAAAAGCCAGGCATGGTGGTGCATGCCTTTAATCCCAGCACTTGGGAGGCAGAAGTAGAAGGATTGCTATGAGTTATAGGCCAGCCTGAGACTACACAGTGAATTCCAGGTCAGCCTGGGAACAAAAAAAAAAAAAAAAAAAAAAAAAAAGCCAAATACACACCTTTAATAATAGGCCAAGGTAGGAGGATCACTTTTCCTTCAAGACCACCCTGAAACTACAGAGTGAATTATTCCAGGTCAGCCTGAGCTAAAGCAAGACCCTACCTCAAAAAAACAACAAAAACCCTCCTCCCCTGAAAAAAGAAAGCCAGGCATAATGACACATGCTGTTAATCGCAGCACTGGGCAGGCCAAGATAGGAGGATCACTTTGCATTCAAGACCACCCTGAAACTACAGAGTGAATTATTCCAGGTTAACCTGAGCTAAAGCAAGAACCTACCTCAAAAAAAAAAAAAAAAAAAGCCCCCCCCAAAAAAAAAAAAAAAAAAGAAAGCCAGGCGTGGTGGCACATGCCATTAATCCCAGCACTTGGGAGACAGAGGTAGGAGGATTGCCATGAGTTCGAGGCCACACTGAGACTATATAGTGAATTCCAGGTCAGCCTGAGCTGGAGTGAAACCCTATCTCAAAAAACCAGGCCAGGCCAGGCCAGGCCAGGCGTGGTGGCACACGCCTTTAATCCCAGCACTTGGGAGGCAGAGGTAGGAGGATCACTGTGAGCTCAAGGCCACCCTGAGACTACAGAGTGAATTACAGGTCAGCCTGGGCTAGAGTGAGACCCTACCTCAAAAAAACAACAACAAAAAAAACTTGCGTGGTAGTGCATGCCTTTAATCCCAGCACTCAGGAGGCAGAGGTAGGAGGATCACCATGAGTTGAAGGCCATCCTGAGAATACAGAGTGAATTCCAGGTCAGCCTGGGCTAGAGTGAAACCCTACTTCAAAAAAAAAAAAAAAAAAAAAAAAAAAAAAAGATTTGAGTGCTGGAGAAATGACTCTGTCATTAAAAGATGCCTGTTTATAAAGCCTGACAGCCTGGGTTTGATTCCCCAATACCCATATTTCCCTTAAAAACTGAGTGTGTACACATCACCTGCGTAAGAAAAAGGATCTGAGAAGGTAGTCAGTGGACAATGTCTTACTGTGTTGAAGCGGTAATAGATGAGATGTTTCAGGTCCTTGCACATGCGGATCTGTCGCATCAGCTTGTATTTATACCGGTACATGCCCGTCAACTGCCCAACATGGGCAAATATATACTGCAATCCATCTGCCAGCTGTAATACAATTACCATCAGATTTTGAGCCTGAGCCAGCTCCAAGCCAACACCAACTTCACCCAGCCTCCCCACCACATCAGGGAAACTGGCCCTCACCTGGAAAGCATCCACATTGCCCAAGCGATACTGCACATGACTATCCACAACCAGCTTGGTTAAACGCAGGACTTCCCTACACAGATGGAAAGCATTCCCAAAGCGAGATTTCTTTCTTTCCTAAAGATGCCAGAAACAACATGAATGAGTAATATGCCACAGTGTCATCCACCCCTAAGCCCAGGAGAGCCCGAAGTCCAATGCAGGCACCTTGGTGGTAAGTGTCTTGACAGGCTTGAGGTTGAAGTTATAGTCAAGGTGCAGGTAGTTGAGGTTTTTACGGTGAATGAGAAGGTTGAGCATGTTGTAGCCCTGGCGGCAAACCTGCAGCCCAACCTCCACCCAGTCTAGCTTTGTGGACTGAAAGAATTTGGTAGCTTTGAATGAGCGGAAGAGATACCTAAGAGAACAAGGAGGTAAGTTTAAGTCAGCATCCTGATTACTTTGGATCACAGGCTGTGGCAGGGGCCCTATGGCACCTTACCTCTTCTTTTGGGCCTTAGGGGGCCGATGCTTCAGGGCATTCAGCACATAGTACTTAAGCAGCTTTTGGTAGGAGACTCGCACTTTCACAGGCTGCCCAGCAGGACAATGCTCTCGGTACCTAATTAAACAAGCCCATCAGTTTTGTCCATCTCTCCTTCCAGACACACTGGAAAAGGCTGCATGCTCACCTAGATGGAGCCTTTGCTCTTATACATCCACTGACATCCTCCTACGTAGAAATCTTACCAGTTCTTGACAAGGGGTATGTCCAGGGCCCGGCGGGTGCGACCAGAGCGTAGGTTGAAGGGTCGTGGGGCCCAAAGCAGGGCAATGCCATTGGCTGTATTGTCTGTATACAGGGGTGTGTCCTTCAGGAAGGGCTCCACAAACTCTGGGAGCTCAAATTCTTCATCATCATCTGGCAATGGTTCTTGGCTCTGAAAAAAGAATTAATCCCCCCGCACCCCCACACACATAATGGTTCATCTCCAACTTAACTGAGCACAAAGCTGAGCTGAAAAGGAAAGCCTGGGGACAAGCACAGTGGCTACATATGCCATGGAAACTGGGCTGCCTGACAAGAGAAGCCCTAAAGGACCACAGCAAAGGAGCCAGGGGAGCAGAGAACAAAGCAAGGCCAACAAGAAAGCAAGTATCTCTCCTCCCACCACCACCAAGTCTCCCTCCCAAAGGAGCCCCGGTCTCAAGGGAGAGTAAACACTAGAATCACTTCATGACCCAGCTTCAAAGATTGGGCTTAGGAAAGAAGGTCTATAATCCAGTACTTGCGAGGCTGAGACAGAAGACCAAGAGTTCAAGGCCAGCCTGGAGATGTAACTAAAAGGTAGAACACGAACTTGCCTAGCATGCAAAAGGTTCAATCTCCAAGACCACAAAAAGTAAAGCTGTCATTTCTTCTCACCTTGACTGAGTGCCTATGGGAGATTGGGTTGATCAAGGGATCAAAGTAGAAAGCTGGCAAATCAGGATCCTCAGTTTTGATGAATACAACATTAGGCGTGTGATACCTACAATGAAAGGAAGAGTCAATCAGAGTTCTTTTACCCTGGCCCAACATACATCCCAGCCTTTTCAACAGCCATGTTCCAGCTCTCTCACCAGGTGAGGTGGACATGGTGTGGAAGATTGTTGTATAGGTAAGGAAAGGCAATCTTGTACTCTGTGCGAATGGGCTGACGGATGATGATCTTGTTAATATCATTGAATTCATTCCAGTCTTCATCCCTAGAATGCATAACAGAGTTAGCAGATTAAATTTAATCCACCCAAAATAATCTAAAAATCTATATTCTCTCCAACTTACTGTAGGTTGATGTCTCGAACAAGAGGTTCGAATTTGGGTCCTCCAGGAATGGCCATATTGAGAGCCTTGGAGGTAAAGAAGGCCTTCAAATCAAACAGATAGAAATAGTTGTCATCCACCAAGTCTGTGAGAAGCTGATTGGCCAGGCGGTAGAGAGTAGACATCATAGGCAGTGTGAATTGCCAGCGCTGGTAAGTGGAGCCATTAACATACCTAGAGAAAAAAAGAGGCCCACATCAAGTAGGCAGCTAACCTAGCTAAACCAGACCACCTACTGCTCTCGCAGAAGTCTTTTTTTTTCCCCAAGGTAGAGTCTCGTTGTAGCCTAGGCTGGCCTGGAATTCACTATGTAGTCTCAGGTTGGCCTTGAATTCATGGTGATCCTCCTACCTCTGCCTCCCAAGTACTAAAATTAAAGGTGTGCATCATCACACCTGGCCAGAAGTCTTTTGTTTCCAGAACTCTCAAAACAGTGGCAATTGTACTTACTTCCTACTGTCTCTCAGAGGCTGGTGATCATAGAACCAGTCTAGCACAGGGGCATCCTCCTCAGGGTCCAGCTCTAGCTGAATGGCTTCCAGTGGCTCCACATCTAAGATGTTGTCAGCATAGTCCAGGGGTGGTTCCTCGTCATCAAAAGGGGGGAAGCGCATCCTCTTGAAATGCCTCCTGTCTCTTTTTTCTCGACGCATCATAATCCACATTGACCTAGAAGGCAAGAATGTCATACAACGGTTTCTACCCATTGACCCCCAACCAACACCACCACTACCACACACCAAATTCCAACCCTTCTCACCCCCATTGGGAGATGTAGACTGGCTCAATGACCCAAGGAATCTCATTGACGAAGGAAATGGCTCCAGTGATGTGGTACAGCACAGGCACATCCCGAATCTGCTCCCACGGCATGGGCATGTTCTCCAGGAGCTTGAGGACCGCATGAGGCATGTATTTGAGGGCACTATCACATTAGCAGAAAAGATTAGAAATGACAAGGTCTTCTGTTACTTGCCCCATGCTGATAAGCCACACTGTTATCATTTCATGTTCTACAGAAAATCCTGCCTTACAGCCCAAACCCCCCAACCTACGACACAGACCCTCTATGACCAGGAGTCATGCCTCCTCATTGCCACCTTCATCTTGTGCCACCCCTTCCTCTTAAATGTCACAGCTCCACAATGTTGGATTCAGTCTTCCTCTCTCTCTTTCTTTATTCTTTATTTTTTTTTTTGAGGTAGGGTTTCACTCTAGCCCAGGCTAACCTGGAATTCACTGTGTAGTCTCAGGGTGGCCTCGAACTCATGGTGATCCTACCTCTGCCTCCTGAATGCTGGGATTAAAAGCATGTACCACCACCATTCTTGGTTTTTTTCTCTCGTTCTCTCTCTCTTTTTTTTTTTTTTTTTTTTTGGTTTATTGAGGTTGGGTCTCACTCTAGCTCAGGCTGACCTAGAATTCACTCTGTATTCTCAGGGTGGCATTGAACTCATGGCAATCCTCCTACCTCTGCCTCCTGAGTGCTGGGATTAAAGGTGTGCACCACCACGCCCAGCTCCCCTCTCTTTTTTAATTTATTTACTGGAGGCTAAGAAGATGGCTCAGCTGTTAAAAGCATTTGCTTATAAAGACTGCTGGCCTGGGTTCAATTCCAAGCCACCCATGTAAAGCTGGGTGCCAAAAGAAGCACAAGCATCTGACGTTCATTTGCAGCAGCAAGAGGCACAAGCACATACCCTCCCCCACTACACATATCACAGGGCTGCACACAAATAAATACATTAGGGGGTAAAAAAGATAAGGGACCAGGAAGACAGCTCAGAAGTTAAAGGTACTTGCTTGAAAAGCCTGCTGGCCCAGGTTTAATTCCCAAACAAGCCACTCATGTAAGCCAGATACAAAAAGTAGCACAAACCAGACATGGTGACATGTGCCTTTGATCCAGCATTTAGGAGCAGAAGTAGAAGGATCACTGTGAGTTTGAGGCCAGCCAGGGACTACAGAATAAGTTCCAAGGTAGCTTGGGCTAGAGTAAGACCTTACCTTGAAAATAACTTGAAAAACAAAAAGTAGCAGTGTCTGGTGTTCATTTGCAGTGGCAAGAGGCCCTGGTGGTTACACACATGTACACACACAAAAATTTAAAATAAAAGTTTAAAGATACAGCTGGAGAGATGGCTTAGTAGTTAAAGCACTTGCCTGGGAAGCTTAAGAACCCAGGTTCATTTCCCAATACCCACATAAATCAAATGCACAAGGTGGTATGTGTGTCTGGAGTTCATGTGCTGTGACTAGAAGCCATGGTGCACCTATTCTCTATATATATCTGCCTTTCTCTGTCTCTGTCTCTCAAATAAATATAAGCCAGGTGTGGTGGCGCACGCTTTTTAATCCCAGCACTCAGGAGGCAGAAGTAGGAGGATCACCATGAGTTCAAGACTACCCTGAGACTACATAGTGAGTTCTAGGTTAGCATGGACTAGAGCGAGACACTACTTAAAAAAAAAAAAACAAAAAAAAAAAAAACAGGGCTGGAGAGATGCCTTAGTGGTTAAGGCGCCTGCCTCCTAAGCCTAAAGAATGCTGGTTCCAATCTCCAGGTCCCACATTTAGCCAGATGCAGTGACGCAAAGGCGCAATGCTGCACTTGACCACAAGGGGGCGCAGGCATCTGGAATTCGATCGCAGCAGCTGAGAGGCTGCTGGCACGCCCATCTCTATCTTCCTCTCCCTCTCTCTCTGTCTCTCTCTGTGTCTCTCTCCAAAAAAATAAATAAATAAATAAATAAGTAAATAAATAAATAAATAAAAGTCCTTTAAGAAAATTTAGAAGATGAGTATGGTGGTGCACACCTTTAATCCCAGCATTCAGGAGGCAGAAACAGGAGGATCACCTTGAGTTTGAGGCCACCCTGAGTCTACAGAGTAAGTTCCAGGTCAGCCTGTGCTAGAGTGAGACCCTACCTCGAAAAACCAAAACAACAACAACAACAACAAAAAAAATGTGTATGTATGCAGTGTGTGCAGGTGCACATGCATGCCCTCCCAGCCAGAATTAAATGTCAGGTCCTAGATCACTCTTCCCTTTATTAACTGAGGCAGGGTCTCTAAATGGACTAGAGCGAGACCCTACCTAAAAAAAAAAAAAAAAAAAAAAAAAAAAACAGGGCTGGAGAGATGCCTTAGTGGTTAAGGCGCCTGCCTCCTAAGCCTAAAGAATGCTGGTTCCAATCTCCAGGTCCCACATTTAGCCAGATGCAGGGAAGCAAGGGCACAATGCCGCACTTGACCACAAGGGGGCGCAGGCATCTGGAATTCGATCGCAGCAGCTGAGAGGCTGCTGGCACACCCATCTCTATCTTCCTCTCCCTCTCTCTCTCTCTGTGTCTCTCTCCAAAAAAATAAGTAAATAAATAAATAAATAAATAAATAAAAGTCCTTTAAGAAAATTTAGAAGATGAGTATGGTGGTGCACACCTTTAATCCCAGCATTCAGGAGGCAGAAATAGGAGGATCACCTTGAGTTTGAGGCCACCCTGAGTCTACAGAGTAAGTTCCAGGTCAGCCTGTGCTAGAGTGAGACCCTACCTCGAAAAACCAAAACAACAACAAAAAAAAACAAAAAACAAAAAACAAAATGTGTATGTATGCAGTGTGTGCAGGTGTGCATGCATGCCCCTCCGGAAGCCAGAATTAAATGTCAGGTCCTAGATCACTCTTCCCTTTATTAACTGAGACAGGGTCTCTAACTTAAACCCAGAACTCATCAATTCTGCTAATCTAGCTAGCCAACTTGCCCTGGAGATCCGTCTCCATTCTTCATCACTAGGATTGTAGGTGGGACACCACACCCATCCACCTTTTGCATGGGTGCACCACACACTTGGGCAGCAAGCACTTTGTTCACTGAGCCATCTCCTCAACCCCAAAATTCAGTCTCTTTAATTCAACAGTTATCCTTTTGAAGACAACTTCTATGCTGCTTCACATTTTATTCCCTCTGCACCTTCCTGCAATTAACAATGAAATAAATATTTCCTATACTTTACTGTGAGCCTCTGTCTCTCATCTATCATACCACTACTGTATGGTCCAGAAAGGAACCACGTAATCCTGTCTGTTCAGCCGGGCGTGGTGGTGCATGCCTTTAATCCCAGCACTCGGGAGGCAGAGGTAGGAGGATCGCTATGAGTTCGAGGCCACCCTGAAACTACATAGTGAATTGCAGGTCCATCTGAGCTAGAGATCCTACCTGGAAAAACCAAAAACAAAAAAAAAAAATTTAAGGCAGTATCACCATGCAGCTCAAGCTAGCCTCAAACTTGTGATCCTTCTTACCTCCTCCATCCAAATGCTGAGATTACAGGCATGTACAAATCACCATGGCAGGTCAAATATATATAAATAGATATTTGGTTTTTTGAGGTAGGATCTCACTCTAGCACAAGCTGGCCTGCAATTCACTATGTAGTCTCAGGGTGACCTCAAATTCACAGCAATCCTACCTCTGCCTACCCAAGTGTTGGGATTAAAGGTATGCACCACCACACCTGGCAAACCTCACAATTCTTTAACTATGAAGTTAAAGACATCCACAGTGCACATAACGTCCCAATCTTGGCTTCAGACAGTTCAGTTAATAGACACTTTGTAGGGCTGCAGAGATGGCTTAGCGGTTAAGGCGCATGCCTGAGAAGCCTAAGGACCTAGGTTTGATTCTCCAGGTCCCATGTAACCATGATGCACATAGTGGCACATGCATCTGGAGTTCGTTTGCAGTGGCTACAGGCCCTGGTGTGCCCATACTCTCTCTCTCCCTAATAAATAAATAATTTTTAAAAATAGACACTTTGTAAAAGTACCAGCAGGACAAACCAAATCAATAAATGGCATAACTGGAAAAACATTAAAATTATCCAAGAATTTCAGCGGGTCTAGCCTTGCTCTTAAGCAACCAAGAAGGGCTGCCAGAGAGTCATGTTTCCAAAATAATAGTGCATCTATTCCATGGGGCTGGAGAGCTGGCTTAGCAGTTAAGGTGCTTGCCTGTGAAGCCTAAGGACCCAGGTTCGATTTCCCAATACCCACATAAACCATATACAAGGTGGCGCGTATGTGTCAAGTTCACTGGCAGTGGCTAGAGGCCCTGGTGCACTCATTCCCTATCTATCTCCTGTCTCTCAAATAAATAAACTATTTTTTAAAAATAGTGAATCTAAAGCCGGGCGTGGTGGCGCACGCCTTTAATCCCAGCACTCGGGAGGCAGAGGTAGTAGGATCGCCAAGAGTTCGAGGCCACCCTGAGACTACATAGTTAATTCCAGGTCAGCCTGGACTAGAGTGAAACCCTACCTCGAAAAAAAAAAATATATATAGTGAATCTATTCCAAAACCGCGACCAGAGTAGAGGAAAGAGAGGGGCAAAACTCCACATGAAATTATTCCAGAATGTTGCTTACCCCAAATAGACCCTTTTGTCATGGCGGAACTTTCTGTTGGTCATGTCTCCATGGTCTCGAATGATCTTCCTGACATGTTCTGGGGGCATGTCTTCTTTCTGAGCATCCACAAACCCAAATTTCCGCTTTTCTGCGTAGCGCTTGGCCTGCAACTGCTGCCATTTTCGGGCTAAGAAGGCACCTCAGTTTAAGGGACTGCACAACCTTAGCCTAATTATCCCCAGCTTACCCTAGGGTTAGCTCCTGACATGCTGTGCGAGCGAGAAGCACTCTGCCAATTCCCCTGTCATCTTACTCCCCTACCCACGGCATAAACCACTGCTTGACATTGCTGTTCCAGATGTGCAGGAGTTTGTAACGGGAGTTGTGTCTCCATCACTATTATCCCACCCCCGCATCCGATCAGCTCCCGCAAACAATAAACGCTTCGAAAGACTACAGTAAATAAACCAAGCTCGGTGGGGCTCACAGGGGAGCAGACGGGCATCCGAAGTGCAGCCCACGGAGGGAGGCGCGCGGACACGCACACGCACACACTCCCGCCCCGGGCCCCGGCCCGCGCGCCCCGCTTCCACTCCTTCCTCACCTTTCTCCTGCAGCTTCTCCTCCGACATGTAGTCCGGCAGCGGGGCTAGAGGGCCAGGCACCGGGTTGCCCGGCCCTCGGTAAGGAAATACTCCGGCCATGCCGGGACAATCTGAGGAGCGGAAGAGAAAAATGAACCAGCAAGGCCCAGGCCCACAAAAGGCACAGCTGGAACGCGTCCAGAGAGCACAGGCCAGCCGTCCGCGGAGCTCGGGCCATGCAGCCCGACCGGACCCAACCCTTCGGAGCGCTCCGCCTGACCCCACCACGCGTCCCGCAGCCCGGGCTAGAAGGCCCCGCAACCCACCCTGTGGCCCCTCACGAAGACAGCAGCCTCCCGGGCGGCGCAATGGCGGCAAGCGTACGTCCGCTCCGCGTTCCCAACTCCAGGAAGTGCGCAGCCAGGGTTCAGGAGTTCATCCAATAGACGCTGAGGAGCTCAGACGGATTAGCGAAGTCACCAATTAGAGCTGCTCGTTGTGCCGAAAAGGCGGGCCTACTAGCGGAATCAATTTCAACGCGATAGGGGCGTGGTCAGGGTAAGCTCAGGCCCCGCCTCCGGCGCTTCCGAACCTGACCAGGAGGGTTCCTGGTGCATCATCCTGTAATTGACTATTGGCTTTGTTTCCAAGAAACCAAAGCCTTCAAAATTATTTATGAATTTACCAGAATTTCACATTTTTGGGTCTGTTCTCTCTTTTTTTTAAAATTTTTTTTTTGTTTGGTGTTTTGCAAGGTAGGGTCTCACTCTGGTCCAGGCTGACCTGGAATTAACTATGTACTCTCAGGGTAGCCTCGAACCCTCGGCGATCCTCCTACCTCTGCCTCCCTAGTGCTGGGATTAAAGGCGTGCGCCACCACGCCCGGCTAATTTATTTTTTAAATATTTTATTTTTATTTATTTGAGAGAGGGAAAGAGGTAGAGTGAGAGAGAGAGAGAATAGCACGCCAGGGCCTCCATCCACTGCACACAAACTCCAGATGCATGCGCCACCTTGTGCTTCTGGCTTATGTGGGTCCTGGAGAGTCGAACCGAGGTCCTTTGCCTTTGCAGGCAAAGGCCTTAACCGCTAAGCCATCTCTTAAATACAGACTTGATATGCTGTACTAGCTACAATGCAATCAGTTATTTTTTCAAAATATATTTTATTTATTTATTTTGCTTTTGTTTTCTGTTTTTCAAGGTAGGGTCTCGCTCTAGCCCTGGCTGACCTGGAATTCATTATGTAGTCTCAGGGTGCCCTGAACTCACTGCGACCCTTCAACCTCTGCCTTATTTGTTCATTTATTTGGGAACAGAGAGAAACAGAAGAGACACAGAGAATAGGCGTGTCAGGGCCTCCAGCCACTGCAAATGGACTCCAAATGCATGCTCCATTTTGTGCATCTGGCATTACATGGGTACTGGGGAATTGAATCCAGGTCATTAGGCTTTGCAGGTAAGCGTCTTAACCAATGAGCAACCTCTCCAGCCCCAGATCAGTTCTTTGTACATACATTCATTTATTCAATTATTTGTGTCCGCTCTGTACCAAGAATCGAAAATATGACAAGGAAAAAAGACAAACTTTTGGAACTCAAAGGTAGCAGAAAGGCAAACAAAAAAATGCAGGCTTGCCGGGCGTGGTGGCGCACGCCTTTAATCCCAGCACTCGGGAGGCAGAGGTAGGAGGATCGCCGTGAGTTCGAGGCCACCCTGAAACTACATAGTGAATTCCAGGTCAGCCTGAACCAGACTGAGACCCTACCTCGAAAAAAAACAAAAGAAAAAAAAATGCAGGCTTTTGTAATGAGGTGTGATGGGAGTTCACAAGCAAAGCATGTACCTTTGCATGCGAATCTGGGATTGCTAACCTCACTAATGGAGAGTTTGCCTAGCACATGTGAGGCACTAGGTTTGATGTCTTACAACCACAAATAATGAAATGAAATCAAATAATTTGTGTGTGTGTGTTTGCACGTACATGATCATGCTTGTGTGTGTGTATGAATGTGGAGGCCAGAGGGCAATGTCTATATAGCTTCTCCACCTTATTTATTTATTTATTTATTTTGGTTTTTCAAGGTAGGGTCTCACTCTAGCCCAAGCTGACCTGGAATTCACTAGGTAGCCTCAGAGTGGCCTTGAACTCACAGCGATCCTCTTACCTCTGCCTCCCGAGTGCTGGGATTAAAGATGTGTGCCACCACTCCCGGCTTCTCCACTTTATTCTTATGAGACAGAATTTCTCCCTGAACTGAGAACTCACTGATCTGGCTAGATGAGCTAGCCAGCAAGCCCCATAGATCTTCCTGTCTCTGCTTCCTCAGCATATTACATGGAGTATTAATCAGGGTTCTCTAGATGAACAGAACTGATAGAAGGAATTGTATTAAAAGGGAATTTATTGGATTAGTTTACGACAGTCCAACAATAGCAGGCTGCAGGCCTGAGAGTCAAGGAACCTGGTAGCTGCTCAGTCTACGAGGCTGGATGCCTCAGCAGTTCCAACCTGGCAATGAAGGCCTGGAGGCGTCCTGGAAAGATGCTGCGCTTCAGTCCATACTAGAAAGCAGCAAGTAGCACCAGCAGCCAGGTGGGAGGAGGGGATACTTTCCTTCCCAGAGCTTCTTTAAAGGATTCCTCCTTTAGTTAATCCATCCTAGAAGTAACCTCAGAGATCCACGTATGAGGAATGTCTGTGGATTCCTAAACAGATCAAGTTGACACAAACTTAACCAATCACACATGGGTTCCAGGGTTCCAAACTCAAATCCTCATGTCTGTGTGGCAAGCACTTTACCCACTCCAGCCCCAAAATGAATTAAATTGTAAAAATAAAAATCCTACCTTGGGGACTGGGGAGATAGCTCAGTGGATAAAGCACTTGCCTTGCAACTCTGCTTGAATTCAACTTCTCAGATCCCACATTTAGGTGAGGCATGGTGGTGCATGCCTTTAATCCCAGCACTCGGGAGGCAGAGGTAGGAGGATTGCTGTGATTTCAAAGCTAGCCTGGAACTACACAGTGAGTTCCAGGTCAGCTTGGGTTAGAGTTAGACCCTACCTTGAAAAGAAAAGAAAGGAAAGGAAAGGAAAGGAAAAAGAAAAGAAAAGAAAAATTTAGGGCTGGAGAGATGGCTTAGGGGGTAAGATGCTTGTCTGCAAAGCCAAAGGACCCAAGTTAGATTTCCCAGGACCCACATAAGCCAGATGCACAAAGTGGCACATGCATCTGGAGTTCGTTTGCAGTGGCTGGAAGCTCTCGCATGCCTATTCTCTCTCCCTCTCTCTCTCTCCCTCTCTCTCTCTCTCTCTCTCTCCCTCCCTCCCTCTCTGACATTCTCTCTCTTAAATAAATAAGTAACAATTAAAATTAATAATAATTTTTTTTAAAACTCCTGAATCTACTGGGGGATATCCATTCAAACTACCACAAAGGATTAGGCTACAGTATGAGTTCCAGTTCAGCCTGGGCTACAGAGTGAGTCCCTGTTTCAAAAAAAAGAAGAAGAAGAAGGAGGAGGAGGAGGAGGAGAAGGAGGAGAAGAAGGGGGAGGAGGAGAAGGGGGAGGAGGAGAAGGAGGAAGAAAAAAAGGAGGAGGAGGAAGAAGAAGAAGGAAGAAAAGAATTTAGGAAAAATAATTTTTTAAAAAAAGAGAGGGTGGGGCTGGAGAGATGGCTTAGTGGTTAAACGCTTGCCTATGAAGCCTAAGGACCCTGGTTCGAGGCTCGATTCTCCAGGACCCACGTAAGCCAGATGCACAAGGGGGTGCATGCATCTGTAGTTCGTTTGCAGGGCTTGGAGGCCCTGGTGCACCCATTCTCTCTCTCTCTCTCTACCTGCCTATTTCTGTATCTCTCTCTCTCTCTCTCTCTCAAATAAATAAATAATAAATATTAAATAATAAATAAATAATAAATAATAAAATATTTAAAAAAAAGAGAGAGGGTTACAGAGATGGCTATAGTGGTTAAGGCACTTGCCTGCAAAGCCAAAGGACCAGGGTCAATTCCCCAGTACCCACATAAAGCCAGATGCACAAGGTGGCACATGTGTCTGGAGGTCATTTGCAGTAGCCATAAGTCTTGGCATGCCCTTTTTCTTTTTTGGTTCTTCGGGGTAGGGTCTCACTCTGGTCCAGGCTGACCTGGAATTAACTATGTAGTCCCAGGGTGGCCTTGGACTCACGGTGATCCTCCTACCTCTGCCTCCTGAGAGCTGGTATTAAAGGTGTGCGCCATCACACCTGGCCTCCATTTTTTTTTCTGTCCTCTTAAATAAATAAACTCTCTGATGCTCCTAAAACATTCCAGGCCATTGCTAGGCTCTTGGTTTCCCACCAGGAATAGATGGCAAGACCCTATTGCTGAAGACTGCACATGCTTTGGGCTGCAAGGTCACTGAGAAATCAAGCTGGGGCTGAGCTGAAAACCTCCTCCCTATAGACCAGTTGACAAAAAGCTGGGAAAAGCTATGCTGAATGCAGCCCTATGGGAGAGAAAAGTCATCAGTGGAGATAAACTACAGTGGACATTGCAAGCCTTAAGTTTGGTCAGCAAGGTAAAATGACTGAACAGGTACAATAGTGGCATGTCTGTATGGGGGAAACCAGCCACTCTCTAATTGGACTGGAGGCCTGCTCCTCGGGAGGGAATATATGGCTGGTACTGAAAACCTAGTCAAAAGTTTATGACAGCTGCCAGGCATGGTGGTGCACACCCTTAATCCCAGCACTTGGGAGGCTGAGGTAAGAGGATCGCTGTGAGTTCAAGGCTACCCTGAAATTCTAGGTCAGCCTGGGCTAGAGCGAGACTCTACCCTGAGAAAACAGAAAAAAAAAAAAAAAAAAAAAAAGCTTAGGACAGGGAAGGTTATGAGTCCTAGCGTGTAAAACCTGCTGGTGTCTGGCTAAATGCATATATTACGCTCACTAAATTGCCCTGTAAGCCCTTTTCTTAATGTTCATATCCACATATATATTTTTTGTTTGTTTGTTTTCTAGGTAGGGTCTCACTCCATCTCAGGCTGACCTGAAATTCACTATGTAGACTCAGGGTGGCCTCAAATTCATGGCGATCCACCTATCTCTGCCTCCCAAGTGCTGGGATTAAAGGAGTGCGCCACCAGGCCTGGCTTTTTTATTTTGGGTTTTTTTTTTTTAATTTTTTTTGGAGAGAGTCAGAGAGAGAGAAAGGAAGGGAGGAAGGAAGGAAGGAAGGAAGGAAGGAGGGAGGGAGGGAGGGGGAAGGAAGGAAGGAGGGAAGAATGACTCCATATGTGTGTGCCCCCTTGTGGGCAAGTGCGACATTGCGTCCTTACCTCACTTTGTGTTTGGCTAAACGTAGGACCTAGAGAATTGAATGGGTGTTCTTAGGCTTAGTAGGCAGGCGCCCTCACTGCTAAGCCATCTCTCTGGCACGGTTTTTTTTTTTTTTTTTTTTTTTTTTTTGAGACAGAGAGAGGGGGGGAGAGAAAGAGAGAGAGAGAGAAAGAGTGAGAATGGAGCGCCAGGGCCTCTAGCCACCATAAATGAACTCCAGATGCATGCACCACCATGTGCATCTGGGTTACGTGGGACCTGGAGAATTGAACTGGGGCATCTGGCTTACATGGAACCTGGAGAATTGAACTGGGGTCCTTAGGCTTTGCAGGCATGTGCCTTAACCACTAAGCCATCTTTCCAGCCCTAAATAACTATTTAAAAAGAGAGAACTCTGTAACTTCTCTATATTCAGAAGTTCTAGCTTTCCCTCCTACAGTTTAAAAATCTGTCGTATGTGACATCAACAGCACCTCCTAATTTTAAAGTTTCCCATGACATGTAATCAGTAACACCTGGTATTAGATGAATAGAGAGGGGAGTCTCAAAAATGTCAACATTCCCCAATTTTTATGGAGTCTTTACTCAATAAGTAGCATTCTTTTTGTTGTTGTTTTTTGAGGTAGGGTCTCACTCTAGCCTAGGCTAACCTGGAATTCACTATGTAGTCTTAGGGTGGCTTTGAACTCATGGCAATCCTCCTATCTCTGCCTCCTGAGTGCTGGGCTTAAAAGGCGTGAGCCACCACGCCTAAGATAGGTACTATTGATAGTAATAAAGCTGAATGTTTTGGGACTGGGGACATGACTCAGTTGGTAAAGTGCTCCCTTCACAAGCACAAGATGTGAGTTTAATTCCCACCACCCACCCGTGCACACAAGAGACTAATGAAATTATTTGCATAGTAATTTATTAAATTATAATAGGCATAATATTCTGAGACCATAAAAACTCAATGTTCTTTTTTTTTTTTTTTTTTTTTTTTTGCAAGGCAAGGTAGGGTCTCACTCTGGTCCAGGCTGACCTGGAATTCACTATGTAGTCTCAGGGTGGCCTCGAACTCTCGTCGATCCTCCTACCTCTGCCTCCCGAGTGCTGGGATTAAAGGCGTGTGCCACCACGCCCGGCCAACTCAATGTTCTTTACCCAACAAAGCCCTTTCCCTCTGCTGGAATACAAAGGCCTTATGAGCAAATTTCTTGGCAAACATGGAGCCAGTCTTAAGGACCACTTCTCTGACCATGGTAGCATGTAACAAGTACCAACCTAGCGACCAGACTCATGTTAAACATAGCATCTGCCAAACCCAGAATTTTGTTAGTTGTTTTTCTTTTTCTTTTTCTTTTTCTTTTTTTTTCCAGTTTTGCAAGGTAGGGTCTCACTCTGGTCCAGGCTGACCTGGAATTAATTATGTAGTCTCAGGGTGGCCTCGAACTCTCGGCGATCCTCCTACCTCTGCCTCCTGAGTGCTGGGATTAAAGGCGTGCGCCACCACGCCCGGCTTTGTTTTGCTTTTTCAAGGCAAGGTCTCACTCTAGCCTGGCTGACCTGAAACTCTGTAGTCTATGTTGGCCTTGAACTCACAGTGATCCTCCTACCTCAGCCTTCTGGAGTGCTGTGATTATAGGTATGTGCCCACACTTGGTTTAAACCATGCAATTTAAAATTTTGGGGAGTTGGAGAGATGCTTCAATGGTTAAAGGTACTTGCTTGCAACACCTGACAGCCTGGGTTCAAATCCCCAGTACCCATGTGTGGTGGTTTGATTCAGGTGTCCCCCATAAACTAATGTGTTCTGCATTCTAGGTCCTCAGCTGATGGCAGTTTGGGAATTAATGCCTAGTAGAGGCAGTGTATTATTGGGGGTGGCCTTATGGATGTTATAGCCAGCTTCCTCATGCCAATATTTGGCACACTCTCCTGTTGCTGTTGTCCACCTGATGTTAGCCAGGACGTGATGTCCACCCTCTGCTCATGCCATTGTTTTCCCCTGCCATCATGGAGTGTCCCCTCAAGTCTGTAAGCCAAATTAAACTCATTTTTCCCACAAGCTGCTCTTGCTCAGGTGTTTTGTGAACCTGACTGCAACACTGCGTAAAGCCAGATGCACAATGGGGCACATGTGTCTGGATTTTGTTTGCAGTGGCAAGAGGCCTTGGTGTGCCCATACTCACTCTCACTCTCTCTGCTTGCAAATAAATAATAAGAAAATATTTTCTAAAAAATTGGGGAGGGGGCTAGAAGAGACAGGTAAGTGGTTAAGGCACTTGCCTGCAAAGCCTGATGACCAGGGTTCAATTCCCCAGTACCCACCTGGATGCACAAAGTGGTGCATGCATCTGGAGTTCATTTGCAGTGGCTGGAGGCCATGGTGCATCCATTCTCTCTCTCTCTCTCTCTCTCTGTCTTTGCTTGCAAATATATATAATGCAAATATATATATATATATATATATATATATTATATTTGTTTGTTTTTTTTTTTTTTTTTTTTTGGTTTTTCAAGGTAGGGTCTCACTCTAGCTCAGGCTGACCTGGAAATCAGTATGTAGTCTCAGGGTGGCCTTGAACTCATGGTGATCCTCCTACCTCTGCCTCCCAAGTGCTGGGATTAAAGGTGTGTGCCACCACGCCCAGCTGATACAAATATTTTATTTATTTATTTAATTTTTATTTATTTATTTGCCAGCAGAGAGAAAGAGAGATAGAAGAGAGGCAGACAGAGAGAGAATTGGCACGCCAGGGCCTCTAGCCTCTGCAAACGAACTCCAGATGCATGTGCCCTTTTTAAGGGCTGAAGAGATGACTTAGCGGTTAAGGCATTTGCCTGCAAAACCAAAGGATCCAGGTTCAATTTCCCAGGACCTATGTAAGCCAGATGCACAGGGTAGCACATATGTCTGCAGTGTGTTTGTAGCAGCTGCAGGCCCTAGTGTGCCCATTCTCTCTATCATCCTTCCTCTCTCTCTCTCAAATAAATAAAAAAAATTTAAAAAATATATTTTTAAGCAGGGTGTGGTAGTGCATGCCTTTAATCCCAGTACTTCCAGCACTCCAGAGGCAGAGGTGGGAGGATTGCCAAGAGTTCAAGGCAACTCTGAGACTACATAGTAAATTCCAGGTCAGCCTGGGCTAGAGCAAGACCCTACTTCAAAGAACCAAAAAATAATTTTTTTAATTGGTGGGTTGGAGAGATGGATTAGTGGTTAAGGCACTTGCCTGCAAAGCCTAAGGACCCCGGTTTGATTCCCCAGTATCCACATAAACCAGATGTAGAGTAGTGCATGCATCCAGAGTTTATTTGCAATGGCTGGAGCACTGGTATGACCATGTGCACCTGGCTTTTTTTTGTTTGTTTTTTTTTTTTGTTTTTATTTTTCGGTTTTTCGAGGCAGGGTCTCATTCTAGCCCAGGCTGACCGGGAATTCACTCTATATTTTCAGGGTGGCCTCAAACTCGTGGCAATCCTCCTACCTCTGCCTCCAGGCATTCGCCACCACACCCGGCTCACTCTGGCTCAGGCTGACCTGGAATTCACTATGTAGTCTCAGGGTGGCCTCGAACTCTCGGCGATCCTCCTACCTCTGCCTTTTTAAAGTCTTGTTTTTGTTTCTTTGAGGTAGGTTCTCACTCTAGTCCAGGCTGACCTGGAATTCATCATGTAGTCTCAGGGTGGCCATGAACTCACAGAGATCCTGCTACCTCTGCTTCTTGAGTGCTGGGATTAAAGGCATGCGCCACCACACCAGATGGAAACCTACTTCTTCGCTAATAATACATATGTCAAAAAAGAGCTTGGGCAGACGTATTCTGCAAAGGTAGATAATGTACCTAAAAGCCATTGATTCTTTTTGTTTGTTTGTTTGTTTGTTTGGTTTTGCAAGGTAGGGTCTCACTCTGGTCCAGGCTGACCTAGAATTAACTATGTAGTCTCAGGGTGGCCTCGAACTCTCGGCGATCCTCCTACCTCTGCCTCCCGAGTGCTGGGATTAAAGGCGTGCGCCACCACGCCCGGCTGTTTGTTTTTTCAAGGTAGGGTTTTACTCTAGCCCAGACTGATCTGAAATTCATTGTCATCTCAGGCTGGCCTCCCACTCACTGTGATCCTCCTACCTCTCCCTCCTAGTGCTGGGACTAAAGGCATGTATCACCAGGCCATAAACCATAGGTTCTTTTCCTTTTAATTAATTTATTTTATAATTGACAACTTCCTTAATTGTAGACTTCCCTCCCTCTCCCCACTTTCCCCTTTGAACTCTCATCATATCCCCTCCTCCTCTCAATCAGTCTATCTTTTATTTTGATGTCATGATCTTTTCCTCCTATTATCATGGTCCTGGGTAGGTAGTGTCAGGCACTGAGAGGTCATGGATATCCAGGCCATTTTGTGTCTGGAAGGGTTCATTGTAAGGAGTTCTACCCTTCCTTTGGCTCTTACATTCTTTCCGCCACCTCTTCCACAATGGACCCTGAGCCTTGGAAGGTGTGTTAGAGATGTTTCAGTGTTGAGCACTCCTCTGTCCCTTCTCAGCACCATGGTGCCTTTTGAGTCATCCCAAGGTCACCACCATCTTGAAAAGAGAAGCTTCTCTAACCAAAAGTGAGAGTAGCATTAATATATGGGTATAGGGCTGGAGAGATGGCTTAGGGGTTAAGGTATTTGCCTGCAAAGCCCAAGGATCCCAGTTCGATTCTCCAGGACCCATGTAAGCCAGATGTACAAGGTGGCACGTGCATCTGGAGTTCGTTTGCAGTGGCTGGAGGCCCTGGCGCGCCCATTCTCTTTCTCTCTCTGTCTCTTTCTCGCTACCAAATAAATAAATTAATTAAATTAAGAGATATATCCTCAGCCTTGTTATTGTTGTTTTGTTAAGGCAGGATCTCGCGTGTCTCAGGCTCCAGTCTGTACTTGTTATTTTTTCCCTTTGCCCCTGTTTTTGTGACTCTATGATGGAGAACTCATGCAATCCCTCATTTTGTTCATGCTCTGTTCTTTTTTCTTACTTCATCTATGTGTCCCCCTTTTCTTTGTTCCTTCCTTTGGACGCTATCTAATTGTTCTGCCCGCCCTCCTTTTTCTCCCATTGATTTCCTCATTGTCCCTGGCTTGCTCTTGTCTCACTGTGCCTCTCTGATTGGGACGTCTCATCTTCCCACCAGCCTCTGCCTATCGTTCCATCAGCCCCTTCTTTGTATTGTGCACTGCAGCTGCTTGTGTTTTCTTTCTGCCTGTCTCCAATGCAGATATTCCCTGCTTCTCTACCAGTGGGTCTTTCGGTTGACCGATTCCTCAGACCCTTGCTCTAATCCCCCTCTTCTCTCTCTTTTCACTCGGCTAATGCCTCCATCCACCACTATCACCTCCATCTCTCCAGGTTTGCTTGTCACTTTACTCTTAATGTTTCATTGTCTATATTAGCTGTGATTACCAGGCACCACTGGAGTGCCTTTCTGGGCCCCCTTAATTCCCATTTTTCTTGTCCTCTTTGTTTATGACCATTTACCAATGCTGTGATTTGGATTCCTCACAGCCTCTGTAAACAGTTTTTCTCAATATTTCTGCCAAGGCCTTGCTCTCCCTCCCCTACCCTCAATCTCTCTTTGCCTCTGTCTTCCTTTTACAATCAAGCATCCTCTTTCCTTCTCTCCATCCCTGTATCTAAGCACATCTGTCTCTGCCATCCTCTTTGTCTTTCCCTCAGCTTCTTAGCAATATTTTTGTTATTGTTGTTTGCTTGTTCATTTGTTTTCTGAGGTAGGGTGTCACTCTAGCTCAGGCTGACCTGGATTTCATTATGTAGTCTCAGGGTGGCCTCGAACTCTCTGTGATCCTCCTACCTCTGCCTCCCGAGTGCTGGGATTAAAGGCGTGTACTACCACGCCCGGCTTTGAAATGGTTTTTCAGAGTAGGGTTAAGTTAAGTACAAACTCAGTATCTGTAATAGGGCTTTGAGCACCAGAAGTAACAATTGTAGGGCCTTGGGTTATTCTGTCACCTGGCAACTGTCATGTCCATCCCTACTGGCAACAGATAATGGCACTTGTGCCCTCCTCTCACTGCCAGAATTTGGTCATAAGTGAGGTCTTTCTTCCCTCTGGCTCGTCCTCCTCCATGAGGATCTCTCTGCTCCTAGTAAGACCTCCTCTTCCCATCTGTCTTTGCACTAGAGCAAAGGAGTTCAGTGAACAGTAACTCAGGTTCTTATCCAAACAGTAAATCAGCATTTCCTCTTGGACCTTAGCAAGGAAGAGAGAGATGAGTTAGCTGGAAAAGGACCTGAGATGCTGATAGCTGATAATCCAGTCCAGCTCTTAGTCTTACTGTAAACTACCTAGTGAATTCTCCTGTGTTGTTTTAACTTAAGGGTCTCCCAAAAACTTATGAATTCTGAATGCTAGTGGCAATTTGGAAATTTTAGAGCCTCCTGGAGGTGATGTATTGTTGGGGGTGGACTTATAGGTGTTATAGCCAGCTTCTACTTGCCAGTGTTTGGCACATTCTTCTGCTGATGTTGGAAGGGAGGTGATGTCCACCCTCTGCTCATGCCATTATTTCCTCCTGCCATCATGGAGCTTCCCCTCGAGTCTGTAAGCCAAAATAAACCGTTTTTCCCCCCACAAGTGCCTCTTGGGTGTTTTTTTTTTGTTGTTGTTGTTGTTTTGTTTGTTTTTTTCGAGGTAGGGTCTCACTCTAGCTCAGGCTGACTTGGAATTGACTATGTAGTCGCAGGGTGGCCTAGAACTCTCAGCGATCCTCCTACCTCTGCCTCCTGAGTGCTGGGATTAAAGGTGGTATGCGCCACCACACCTGGCATGCAGGCCATTTTTTAAGTGTTGTGGGAATTTTGTTTGTGGTTGTTTGAGACAGTATCACTATGTAGTCCTGGCTGGCTTTGAACCCTCTATCTTCCTTGCCTTTGTCTCCTGAAGTCTGCTGGGATTATGTGTGTGCCACCATACCCAACCTCTGGTTTTGTGGCTTCTAATATGTTTTCTTTTTCTTTTTCTCTCTCTCCTTCTTTCTTTCTCCTTCTTCCCTCCTCCTTCCCTCCTCCCTCCCTCCCTTCCTTCCTTCCTTTCTTTGACAAAGAAAGAGGGAGAGAGAGAGAATGGGCTCACCAGAGCCTCCAGCCACTGCAAATGAACTCCAGACACATGAGCCCCTTATGCATCTGGCTAATGTGGGTCCTGGGGAATTGAACCTAGGTCCTTTGGCTTTGCAGACAAATACCCCAACTGCTAAGCCATCACTCCAGCCCTCTTTCTTTCTTTTTCTCTTTTTTTTTTTCAAGGTAGGGTTTCATTCTAACCCAAGCTGACCTAGAATTCACTATGTAGTCTCAGGATGGCCTTGAACTCAAGGCAATCCTTCTACCTCTGCCTCCTAAGTGCTGGGATTAAAGGTGTGTGAAAGGCATGTACACCATGCCAGGCTCTTTTTTTAAAAAAATTATTTATTTATTTGAGAGAGAGAAAGAGGCAGAGAGAGAATGGGTGCGCCAGGGCCTTTAGCCACTGCAAATGAACTCCAGATATATGTGCCCTCTTGTGCATCTGGCTTATGTGGGTCCTGTGGAGTTGAACTGGGATCCTTTGGCTTTGCAGGCAAATGCCTTAACCGCTAAGTCATCTCTCCAGCTCCACCCCCCTTTCTTTTGAGTTAGGGTCTCACTCTAGCTCAGGCTGACTTAGAATTCACTATGTAGTCTCAAGCTAGCCTTGAACTCATAGCCTCCCAAGGGCTGGGATTAAAGGCATGCACCATTATGCCAGGCTTGGTCAGGTGTTTTCTGCCAGCAATGCAAAGCTAACTGCAACACCTCCATTTCCTCATCCTAGTCAGACCTCTCCTAGGGCTGACAGAAGAGGAAATTGCCACTTCTCTAGTCCCTTCGACTGAAATCATCCCTGATGACAGGCTGACCACCACAATATATCCTGGAACTCTGAGTCTTCTTGTGCCCAAGGATAGGTGAGCGGGGCTGAAGTTGCAAGATATCACTGGCCAGGATGTGGACACCTGTTGAGATGCTCATGGCACCCACAGTGACCAGCCCAGTTCCACCAAGGATCATCAAAGGAAGAGGCATCTGATGGCGCTGCTGGAACAGCCACAGACTCATCCATCCCAGAGGTACCAGGCGGAAGAGGGCTAGGGTAGTCAGGGTGGCCCAACTGGCCACCTTGAAGGCCAAAGATTGGGCCTGGCAGGAAAGCAGCAGCAGCTTCCGCAAGTGAATGCAGACGGAGTTCAACTCCAGGAGCAGAGACACCACAGCGAAGCCCACATAGTGGCCAGACAGAACGGCGGTGCTAAGGCAGATCACTACCTAGGAGTAAGGTTCAAGTTCAGAGGACCTTCCATCACCTCTACCCATCATATTCTAGGATCCTAATACTTATGCAAAGGTCTCTCAAGTACGTTGTGAGACTCCCCCCAAATTGGACTTTTATGCTTATATCTGGGGAGCGGGTGTTGCAGAGCAACCTTACTTAGCCCAGGAGCTATCTTACCCCAGACTGCAACTTGAGCAGCACTTTCCCCCCATCTTCCATCCCTGGGTTCTTGGGCTTCCTCTCCATCCCCTCTACCAGAGTTCCTCCTCCCTCTCAGCAAAGCTCCTTATGTCATGTTTCTGAGATCAGGTGGACACTTAGGGGGCATCCTAACTCCTTGGGCAGTGCCCAGACTCCCAACTGTGGCCAGTAGTCAACCCCTCCCCCAATTCAGCCTAAACCTGGGAGGATAGGGTTCCTGTTGGCTCTGTGGGAAGTCTGAGGACAGAAGACTGAAGAGTGGTTGGGGATTGAAGGTTGGGCAGGCCTCCCTTTCTGTCTGGCTTCTACCTTCTGAAAGTCTCACCATTAAATGGTGAATGAGAAGGTCCCAGGCCTGGCCCAAGGTCTGATTCCACAGCATGTCAATTCCATCTGCCAAGAAATAACCTGTGGGCATAGGGAAGAGGTGTCAGGGCTCAGTGTGGTGGCACATGCCTTTAATCCCAGCACTCAGGGAGGCAGACATAGAAGGATTGCCTTGAGTTTGAGGCCACCCTGAGACTCCATAGTGAATTCCAGGTCATCATCCTGGGGGCTAGATCCAGACCCTACCTTCAAGAAAAAAAAAAGGGGGGGGAAGAGGTGTCAGGTGCCCTCAGAGCTGGTGCACAGCCTAGGAAATGTCAATCTCTGTGTTCCTCAAGTTCTTTGGTTTCTCACAGTAAACCTCCAGAAACATTTGCTCAGAGGAGGAGACCTGAAATTCCAATCCAAGGTTGCCCTCACCATCCCAGCCTTCCCTATAGACTCACCCACAGATACTGCCACCAGTGCCAGTGCCCATGGTGGGTGGTTATGAATTGGGTCTATGACCATCTGAGGATACAGCAACAGCCTGGGGGAAACGAGGGAGCTAAGGTCAGTTTCTCCAGGACCTAGGTCCACTTTACCACTGGGCAGACCCTCCCACCCATTTACACCCCATCTATTACAAAGGTGCCTGCCTACAGGGTGTTCCAGCCTCAGCCTTTCAAGTCCTCATCCTCATTTTCTCTCTGCCTCTAGAACAGCAAGCTCCTCACCCGAGCAGGGACCCTGTCCCTGTGAGCAGGCTGTGCATCAAGGAGACACAGTTGTTCCGCCACTTCCAGCTGTCCCAAGCGGCCGATTCTGGGGTGGGCAAAAGCTGCAGTCCCCAGTGCAATCCCCGAACCACTGCGAAGGAGGCGCCAATCATAAGGAGTCCCAAGGGTGCCATGGTCTGGCAGGCCGGGGCGAGGTTCCAGTTGGTTTGTGCTTTGGTCGCCTGCAAGGTCCCCGTGATTTAGGCTTGTCTGGCATAGGGCTGTGTTCTGGGGCTCCTTGCTCACCTCGTCTGTCCTAACTTTCCCCAGTTTGTCCACGCCATCCCTCAGCTGCGCGGTGATTGGAGCAGCCGTGGAGCCACCGCCCAGGGAGCCACAGCAACTCACAGCGTCCCGCCCCTGCCTGCAGGGAGATAGTGGTCTGGGGGCTTCTGGGCACCAAGCGGGCTACAAAGCTCAGGGAGACTTCTGGGAAATCAATAATTCTCCAATTCCTTGTGTGCAGCACCTATGGGGGTTCCAGAAACAGGTCTAAGCTTACCTGACACGCCAGAGCTCCGCCCATTAACTTTCACCTTCTAGTCCCTGCTCCCTCCTCTCTCACCTACTGGCCTTCATTCCACAGCCACCTCCGGCACAGCCTTGAAGACAGGCAAAACCAGCCCCCATTATCCTAAACTGTCACTAGGCCTCACCTTTACCTATGCAGGAGCGGAGTAGGCGGTGCCTCACTTCTTTGGAGCTGCTCTACTGCCTCCTGATGTTTCCAGCCTTTGGCACATAGGGGCTAAACCTTTAATTCCAGGACTCTTGTCCCTTACTTCCCAAAGGAGATAGCCATTTTGGAGCAGTCCACTGGGATCCCACCCCCCCACCCTTCCTACCCCCACTCCTAGGATTATTAGGTAGAAGAGGAAAACTGGCTGCCACTGGTTTTGTATTCTCTCCGGGGCTTGGTACCTACTAGGTGAGTACTGGCCCATCTTTTCCAAACTTAGGGCAAGGAACAGATCACCTCTAGGAAGGTGTAGACTCAGAAGAGAAAAAGACTCTTTCCAGCACTAGGACTGTTCTAGACCCCTTTAGCTCTAAGAGGAAGCTGTCTCCAACCCCTCATCCCCTGAGGTTTCTACGATCTACTTGCATTCTCTACTCCACACCTCTTTAGTTGGCTAACAGCCAGCAAGTCAGAGACTGCTTCTTGTGTGCAGAGAGGGTGGGTGGATTCTGGCTACTCCAAAGTAAAGCTTACAGTGTAGCTGTGATAGAGTCCCCTCCTAGCTTGATCAAGACTCAAGGTTTGACCCCCAGCACCACACCCACTAAGTTCATAAAACAACAATGCCCCAAGCAAACGTTCACACCAAGGGGTTATGTGTCCCATCTTTCCACAGCCATTTCTCCAAAGGTTAAAAAAAAAAAAAAAATCAATCTTGGGCTGGAGAGATGGCTTAGTAGTTAAGGTGCTTGCCTGCAAAGCCCAAGTACCTAGGTTCAATTCCCTGGGACCCATGTAAACAAAATGCACAAGGTGATGCAAGAGTTTGGAGTTTGTTTGCAATGGCTGGAGGTCATGGAGTGTCATTCTCTCTCACTGCCTCTTTCTCTTAATAAATAAATATTTTCCATTTTAATCAGAATATTATAAAAGCAATACACAATTATTGTAGAAAATGTGGAATTGACAGAAAGAGAGGATAATTACAATTGCTTTATTCCACCATCCAAGGATAACCAATACAAACATTTTATACATCTTCAGTATAAAATATACATATACATATATATATATATATATTTTTTTTTTTTTTGGTTTTTCGAGGTAAGGTCTCACTCTGGTCCAGGTTGACCTGGAATTCACTATGTAGTTTCAGGGTGGCCTCGAACTCAAGGCAATCCTCCTGCCTCTGCCTCCCGAGTGCTGGGATTAAAGGCGTGTGCCACCACGCCCGGCTTATCTTCAGTATTTTTAAAAATACATATATTAAGCCAGGTGTGGTAGCACACGTCTTTAATCCCAGCACTCAGGAGGCAGAGGTAGGAGGATTTCTATGAGTTCGAGGCCACCCTGAGACTACATAGTGAATTCCAGGTCAGCCTGGGCTACAGGGAGACTACCTCAAAAAACAACAAAAAATAGTTTAGCAACTAAATCACAGCTGGGTGTGATCACTCATGCCTATAATCCTAGCACTGGGGAGGTTGAGGTAAGAGTTCCAGGACAGCCAGGTAAGCTTGGGTTAGAAGGGAGACCCTGCCTCAAAAACATACAAAAATCAAGCCTGGCGTGGTGGTCCACGCCTTTAATCCCAGCATTTAGGAGGCAGAGGTAGGAGGATCACTGTGAATTAGAGGCCACCCTGAGACTACATAGTGAATTCCAGGTAGGCCTGAGCTACAGTGAGACCCTACCTCAAAAAATAAAAACAAATAAACAAAAAAACATACAAAAACCACCACACTATATCACAATGCACCTTTTCTTTTTTCTGGCTTATATGTGTATGTGTGGAGGCCACTAGAGAATGTCAGTGTCCCCTTCATTACTCATCTTATTGCCTTGAGATGAGTCACTGATTCTGGAGTTTGCTGTTTTCATCCTCTCTCTGTTCTCCCTAGGACTGGGGTTACAGACATGTGTGGCCACACCCAGCTGTTTATATGGGTGCTAGGAAATCAAACTCAGGATCACAGGCCACCTCAAGCCTTCATACTTACACAGGGAAGCACTCTTAACCACTGAACCATCTCTTCAGCCTCAAAATCCTCTTTTTTTTTTTTCCTTTGGTTTTTCGAGGTAGGGTCTCGTTCCATCCCAGGCTGACCTGGAACTCACTTGAAGTCTCAGGGTGGCCTTGAACTCATGGCGATCCTCCTACCTCTGCCTCCCAAATAAAGGCATGCACCACCATGCCCGGCTTAAAATATACTTTTTTTCTTTCTAGTCAAATTTTCTTCTACACAACAGTACTCCATCATCTGGATGGATATACAATAATTTACTTAAGCCAATCTCCTATTGCAAATTTTCTTTTTTTTAAAATTTATTTTTTCTGACAACTTCTTTAATTGTAGACAATATCCCATGGTACTTCCCTCCCCACCCCCAACTTTCCCCTTTGAAACTTCACTCTCCATCATATCCCCTCCCGCTCTCAATCAGTCTCTCTTTTCAGTTTGATGTCATGATCTTTTCCTCCTATTATCATGGTCCTGTGTAGGTAGTGTCAGGCACTGTGAGGTCATGGATATCCAGGACATTTTGTGTCGGGAGGAGCATGTTGTAAGGAGTCCTACTCTTCCTTTGGCTCTTACATTCTTTCCGCCCCCTCTTCCGCAATGGACCCTGAGCCTTGGAAGGTGTGTTAGAGATATTTCAGTGCTGAGCACTCCTCTGTCCCTTCTTCTCAGCACCATGGTGCCTTCTGAGTCATCTCAAGGTCACTGCCATCTGAAAAGAGAAGCTTCTCCATAGCTGGAAGCTCCCAAGTGATCAGGGAGCCTGTCCTCCCCTTGCAAAGGTACTTATGACTTTCTATTGCAAATTTTCTTAACAGCAGAAAAGGAATGAACTTCCAACCAAATAGTTGCTTTCAGGCTAGAGAGATGGCTGAGTGGTTAAAGGCACTTGCTTGCAAATCCTGACGGCCTGGGTTCGATTCCCCAGTACCCATGTAAACCCAGATGCACAAAGTGTTGTGTGCATCTGGAGTTTGTTTACAGCAGCAACAGGCCCTGCCATACCCATTCTCTCTCCCTTTCTCCTTGCAAATAAATAAATAAGGGCTGGGGAAATGGCTTACCAGTTAAGGTGTTTGCCTGTGAAGCCTAAGGATCTCAGTTTGATTCCCCAGGACCCACGTAAGCCAGATGCACAAGGGAGCACAGGTGTCTTGAGTTCATTTGCAGTGGCTAGAGGCCCTGGTGTGCCCATTCTCTCTGTCTCTTCCTCTTCCTCTGTCTCTCAAATAAATAGATAAATAAAGTACTTTAAAAAAATAAAAAAACAAAAATATGGGCTGGAGAGACGGCTTAGCAGTTAAGGAATCTGCCTGCAAATTCAAAGGATATGGGTTCGATTCTACAGGACTCACATAAGCCAGATGCACAAAGGGGCACATGCGTCTAGAGTTTGTTTGCAGTGGTTGGATGCCCATTTTCTCTCTCTCTCAAATAAATAAACTAACAAACAAATAAAAGATTTACAACAAAGGACTTCTTTAAAAATATATATATTTTAGCTGGGCGTGTTGGCACACGCCTTTAATCCCAGCACTCCTGAGGTAGAGGTAGGAGGATCACTGTGAGTTCAAGGCCACCCTGAGACTCCATACTGAATTCCAGGTCAGCCTGAGCTAGAGACCCTACCTCGAAAAACCAAAAAAAAAAAAAAAAAAAAAAAAAAAAAAAAAAAGTAAATAAATTTGCTTAAACTGGGCGTTGGTGGCACATGCCTTTAATCCCAGCACTTGGGAGGCAGAGGTAAGAGTAACACAGGGAGTTCAAGGCCACTCTGAGACTATATAGTGAATTCCAGGTCAGCCTGGGCCAGAGTGAGACCCTACCTGGAAAAAACAACAAAAAAAGACAAAATTTGCCAGGCGTGGTGGCACATGTCTTTAATCCCAGGACTCGGGAAGCAGAGGTAGGAGGATTGCCATGTGTTCAAGGCCACCCTGAGACTACATAGGGTGAATTCCAGGTCAGCCTGGGCTAGAGTGAGACCCTACCTCAAAAAAAATCATAAAAATAATTTTAAGCCGGGATGGTGGCACACGTCTTTAATCCCAGCACTTGGAAGGCAGAGGTCAGCCTGGGCTAGAGTAAGACCCTACCTCAAAAAAATTTTTTTTCAAATAGTTGCTTTCCATTTTTCTCTATTACAGCTCTGCAATGAACATTTTATAACTAAATTCATAAGATAAATTTCCAAGCACAGAATTACTATTAGGTCAAAGACACGGAACCTTTCATGATGTTTAATACTGCCACACTCCATGTATGGGACTAATCATTTGCCAAATTTGGGATTTATTTCTTCCTGTAATACCATGGTAAGGGGAAAAAATGCTTTCAGTGCTATCTGCTTTTTTTTTTTTTTTTTTTGGTTTTTCGAGGTAGGGTCTCACTCTAGCTCAGGCTGACCTGGAATTCACTATGTAGTCTCAGGGTGGCCTTGAACTCATGGCAATCCTCCTATCTCTGCCTCCCAAGTGCTGGGATTAAAGGCATGCGCCACCACGCCTGGCAATCTGCTTTTATTTCTTTATTTTTAGGTTTTTAACTTTGGGATCAAAGGCATGCGCCACCACGCCCAGCTTACCTACTTTTAATTACTAATGAAGAATACATTTTTTTTGAAGCATGATCTCATGTAGCTAATGCTGACCTCCCCTAGCTATGTAGTTGATGATGACTTTGAATTTCTGATTCTTCTGCTTCCACCTCCCAAGTGCTGTACAACCACACCTGATTTTCATGCAGTGCTGGGGACTGAACCCAGGGACTCATAAAACACTCTTCCAACTGAGCTACATTCCTAGACAAGAATACCTTTTCTTTTCATAGTTTTACATGTCTACATTTCTCTTTGAATCTCCTGTGAATGTCCTTTTGTAGCTGGCTCATGCTCTTTGAGGTTGCTTATATAGAAATTATAGGGTAGCAAAGAGCTAGGAGGAGGATGATACTTCAATGTGGTCCCACATCTCCAAGGAAGGCAGAGGGTTGGAGAGAAATGGTGAGGTGGCTGGAAGTTTGTCTTTGACGGAGGCCAGCTGTTCTCCCTCCCGGTATGCTCCAGGCTTTTATGGGGCCCCTCTGCCCAATGATCAGATAGTTTTTTGGCTCCAGGCCTGGTCTTTCACTGGTCTTCTGCCTCCTTCTGTTTCCAGGCTGCCCTTCCTTACCTCTGCTCCATGTGAGGTGAAGATGTGTAGCCATGTAACCTGGTGCTAGAGGGACACACACCGTGGCCAGTGAAGAGAGGAGGTGGGATAAATGATGGACAGCAATGTCCAGGGACAGAGCAGTCTTTGTTGCAGTGTATGAGTAGATAGCCTATCCACCCCCTGTCACAGTCCCTCCTACAGAGTATCCTCAGCTTAGGTTGAAGCAGAGCTGGATTCAATCATCCACTTTTCCCTATGTCTTCCAGTTTTTCAGAAATGGAGAATAGGATAGAGCTCCCTGCATACCTCCACCCACCCAAAGAAACAAATAGCTTCCTGTAGCCCCTGAACTTGGCCATCTTCTGATAGGGAGTCTGGGCCAAGGTTTGACCCACATCTGAGCCAAAGCCCAACCCTAGAGTGAGAATGGATCAAAAGCTAGGGGTGGCAGATTTCTACTGCCTTAGGTCCACAAGGGACTCACATCCCACAGCCTATCTCCTCTGGTTGCTGGAGGAGACAATTTCCAGCCTGCACAGTCCTGAGCTGAGTCTCACTAACCACGCAAAGGGCAGTGGTTTCTAGAACCCCATTGGGTGCTACAGTCCTAATGTGGGTGGAGAGAAAGCCTTGGGCTACCTTATATGATGAAAAGTCTGTGTAGGAATGACCTATTAGATCCCAGTATTGGTCTAACCCTGAGTCCCCAGCCTCAGGGTTACAATTGGGGATGAGGAACAATGTACATGAAGAGTTGCTATGCTCACACCCACAAGAGGTGTGAATCAGTACAGATGGACTTTAAGATTCCCTCCTGAATATACATCTGTGGGGAAAACAGGTAGAAGGACCCCAAACAGGTAAGCACCCATAAACTGAAAATCTACAGCAGTCTAAAACAAGACAGGGAAAGGTAAGAGCAGTCGGGGAGGACTACTTGGACAGGAGTCTCTGTGCCACCTTTTCCTTGGAGAGTAGACTCAGTTTTTCAGACCTCACCTGGAATTCAGGGAAGAATGGAAGATAAGGAAGGTAGGTCAAGGAGGAGACCTGGGTAAAGGGTAGACAAACTTTCCTATTGTTTCTTCCTATTGCCACACACAGACCAACTACCCTTGTGTAAGCTACAGCCACCTATTCCCCAATTCAACCAGTGTCTCCAACCTAAACCTTCTCTCTTGCTGGGCCAGTGTGAGTGAAGGTTCTCCAGCTGAGGAGAATAAGCTACTACCCCGCCTGTTCAGACCTTCCCAGCTCCAGTTCTATCACCTTCCAGATGATAAGGAAAGATGTGACTCTTCCTCTTCCTCCTCGAAGCCAAGGGCAGAGGGCAACAGTTCTTCAACTGGCAGCTTTAGCTGGGTCAGGACATAAAGCTTGCCACTGAAGAACTACTGCGGCTCAGCCAGGTGAGGATGTGGGAGGCGCAGGTTCCTAAAGGGAAGAGGAAGAAAAACAGAAAGGATCTTAGTAGGGATGGATCACAGGGATAACGTCCCACTGGTCACTGAAGCCCAGCGCTAGAGAACCTTCCACACCTTCTAATGAAGGGGTCTTGGCTCTGACTGGGCCTGCAGGAGGAGCTCTTCAGCAAGAAGCAAGAGGTGGATTTCAGTTCACTTCCCTTGGCCCTCTTTACAGAGCACTAGGCACCAGAAATCCTTAGTTAACTTCAAGCTCTACAGCACTCAGAGAGGGCAGGATCTAAAACCCAGGTCCCAGGTGAGAACATGGACTTCAGGGCCAGAAGTGTGAGTTCATTGGTCCACTCCACTGACTTGTTCCCATGGAATTCAGTTGGAAGGAGAGTTGGGGTGGGGGGTTGACTGGGGAAGTGTGGAAGGGAGGAGATCTTAGAGTTTGGAAGGTCAGTGGAGGGGCTCTGGGGAGTATGAGAGAAGGACAGCCGACCAAAAGTTGGGGGGGGGGAGGTACAGGCCGGGTGGTTGGGCAGCTTCCTTAGGACTCTTAGATGCCAGGCATTCCGCTTGCACATTCCGGGTACATCTGGTATGAATTCCAGGCTGTCTGCCGGCCCCTCCATGTCTGAACTTTGTTCCAAGTTCCAAGCCCCGCCCCCACAGTTCCAACGCATGAATCAGCAGGAAAAGCCGGGCCCTGCAGCATGGCCCAAGAAGGGGGCTGGGGGCGTGGCAGGTTTGAAGGCACTAAATTGGGGAGGGCCAGTTCTCCACCGACACTCAGTCCAAGTGCATGGACCATGCCAGACTGAAGGGCTAAGGGGATTTTGTCTTGGGATTTCTATATTCAAAGGGTTAGGGTGAGGTGGAGGGGTTTTCAAATCCCGAAAAGCTCTTGGGAAGCATAAACTTTGTGCTATCTTCTTCCACCTAGGTGATCGGTCTAACTCTGTCCAACTCCCCTAGTCTCCTCGGAAATGGCTCTGTTCAGCCTACAGGATTGAGCGGCTGCTAAGAGTTTGTGCCAAGCAGGTGCCCTTGGCCGCAGGGCGGGGTGGGTCCAGGGCACTGACCCTCTGACCAGCTGCTCCATCAACCCTCTGGCACCATGACAGCTTCTAGCCTAATCTGACAGCCAGGACGACAGGCCAAAAGAGTTGGGAGGTGGGAACTAGGGCCAGAGGGAGGTGGGGACGATAGCCTAGCCGGAGGCCATGGGGAGGGGCCAAGAGTTGGCCGGGAGGTGGGAAGAGAGGGAGCCCAGCGATGACTAAACCCAGGCGCCCCACCCAGCCAGCCCGCTTCCCAGGCGGTCAGGGCCAGGCTGGGGCTAGGGGCCTCACCACCCATCAGGCTGGGGGGAGGTGCAAAGGTGACCTTCTCTCCGTCCAAGACGGCCAGTTAGTCTGGGGGGGGAGGTGTTAAGAGTTTCCAGGCCCTCCTCCTGCCCGCTCCCCCCAACTCCCGCCCAGCCGCGGTGAAACCCTAACCTTTGGGTTGCATAAGGCCCCCGCACCGCCGCCCCCTACTCCTTTCCCCTCCCCCCTTACATAACATCCCCGGGAGGGAACGAGAGGAGGGGCTGGCCCGCCCAGCGACCCCTTCCCTGCCAGGGAACTGAACTGGTCCTGACCCAGTCAGCGCCGGCAGAGGCAAAGGGCTCCCCACCAACTTGCTCGTCCAGATCCTCCCCGGGCCTCATGGTCGGCTCCCATCACCTCGGCCCAGAGGGCGTCGGGGTTAGCCGCCCCCGGCACTCCTCCAGTCCCTCATCTTTCCCCCAGCGACTCCGCCAGACCTTCCACCACACGACTCCCATCCAGACTCTGTCCTTAAACCCTAACACAGGACTTCGGCTATTCCAAGCCACCCCCCTCCCCGGCCTCACTGCCCCGTCCCGAGCGCCCCTGCCCTCGCCACCCCCTCCCCTCCCCTCCCCCAGAAGGGCAGGGTGTGGTCGCCAGGACCCTACTTTTCCCCATCACCCCATTCCCACGATTCCCCCTCGGATGACTAGCTTCCCAGATCACACCCACCTGGTTGCTGGGTGTGGGGCTTGCTGAGAATAAGGGGAGCAAATCACCGCGTCCGCTCCCCATGGCCGGCGGCTCGGTCTCTTCCCAGCCGCCCAGCACACACCGGCTCCAGTCTCCGATCAGCTGGCGGCGTCGTGACGCACAAGCTGCGATCGCACTGCCCCGGGCCAATCACCGCCCACCGCTGGGCAACGTGACCACACCCACTCGGAGGCGCCAGCACTTCTTTCCCTGCTCCCGCCCCTCCGGGTGTCTGGGCTCTGATTGGCAAGAAAGCCACCCCCTTTGCTTGGCGGAGTTGTACTAAGCCACGCCCACCAACCCACCATCTGACCAATAGATGAAAAGGAGTGGCTAGTCCTTGGCCCAAGTGATTGGCTGAGAGGAGCTCTACGTCAAACCAGAGTCTCGAGAGCAGGAGGAAGTGAAGGCGTGCGTTTTTGCAGTGCATACTGGTCAATGAAGTTCTGCCCGTTACACCCTCCTTCCCAGAATGCAGTGCGCTCTGTGAGTTGGCATTTTTAAACTGATAGCTGAATCCCTCCCGGGGAAGTCCTTAAAGGGATACAGCCCCTCCTCTTTGGAGCCGGGGACTGCTTCTTTTAGACAACGTCCAAACTGATTCGCTGGCCTCCTGAGCTCTCTAAGGAAAGGTGGAGCGGGCGAAGCAACAGGGAGTGGGAAGAATTAAAGATGGAACTCTGCCCCCAGGGCAGCAGACTTCCGCTGGAGAACTCCCAAGGGTTTGGGGGTGGGGGGGGATTGGGGAGGACTGCTCACCTCGCACAGCCCCAGCTTTCACTGAGATGGGGGTGCAGTCTAACCAAAAGAAGTGTTTTCTTTGATATGTCCCAGTCGCAGAAGAGCCCCATAGCCTCTTGAGGGGAAATTTCCTTCCTAACAAAAGACTCATAGCACAGCCCTCTGTTGAGAGTAGAAAGTAAGCTCTGGTCAGAAATCAGGGGATAGGCCGTTCCGAAGTGCAGCTGATCAGAAATCCCATCCTTTAATTAAACCCATTCTGATCTGCCCCCGCCCTCAAGCGCTCGACTGACTCAGGGCCTACTTAGGGAAGCGATTTCAAAGGTAGAGACCAATGAAGAGACTGCTCCTCCCCCCAGGGGCCAATCAGAGTCCTAGAGGGCGGGGGATGGGTAAAAACTGAAATGAACCCAATGACTTGGCAAAAGCTGCTGAATTGCGTATTTCAAGGGGCAAGCCTGGGACCACCTCATCCCTTGCCCACCCCATCTCCATCACCAAAGAGAAGTGCGTGGGCTTTTCCCTAAGCTCCAAATCGAGAGTGAGGCCAACTGAGCCGAGAGAGGAGCCTGGAGCGTGAACTATTTTCCCCTGTGTTAAATATGGGCCCCACTAGGGGATAGCCATGGTTCCTTCGAATTCCTGAGTTCTGCACTCAGAACATTGTGCCTTTAAGGAGACTTCCTGCCATCCGCCGCCTCAGTAACAGCTGATTGTTGAAAAGTGTGACCTCAGGGGACAAATCAGCTATTACCACATCCTCCTTCTTGCCTGCCCTTCTCCATCCCCTTCTTCATCTCGCCTCCCCACCCCCACGGCAGTGAAGGGAGGAAATGGAGCCCTAAGTCTGGGAGACAGAATGTATGATCTTTCCTCTTCAACGTCACTTCAAGATTGTCGTGTGCTCCACCCCACCCCTATCTGCTCCTTAGTTCTTCAGAGATTCGGTGGAGCTTGCAACCAGAGGTATTTCCTGTCAATACCGGCAGCTCAGGCCCGCCCTTTCCCTCCCTGTTGGAGAGGCCCGTTATGGTGACCAGCTGGGTGCGTGGGTGTCGCCTGAGAGGGTACAGAGTACCTGTGCAGGCCTAAGGGGAGAGAAAAAGGGACAGAGAAAGCAAACTTTGGAGGTTGGAGCCCTGTTTCCTAGGACGACTGCTCCTTACTTCCCTGTTTCAGTTGTTCTGTTCTCCCCGCGCCCCCCGTAGGGTCTCACTCTGGTCCAAGCTGACCTGGAATTAACTATGTAGTCCCAGGGGGGCTTGAACTCACAGCGATCTTCCTACCTCTGCCTCCCGAGTACTGGGATTAAAAGCGTGTGCCACCATGCCCAACTGCCCTGTTCTTTTTTTTTTTTTTTTTTTAATTTATTTATTAGAGAGACAGAAAGGCAGATAGAAAGAGAGAGAGAGAGATTGGGAGGGAGAGAGAATGGGCACGCCAAGGCCTCTAGCCGCTGCAAACAAACTCCAGAAGCATGTGCCGCCTAATGCATCTGGCTTTACGTGGATCCTGGGGAATTGAAACTGGGTCCTTTGGCTTTGCAGGCAAGTGTCTTAAACACTAAGTCATAACTCAAGCCCTCAGTTGCTCTATTCTTCCCTACACAGAGGTCTGCTAAGTAATGGGCTTTGCCCACTTATTACACTTCTAACTTCTCAGGTGCCTCTCATTTTGTGTGTGTGTGTGTGTGTGTTTTTTCGTTTTTCGAGGTAGGGTCTCAATCTAGCCCAGGCTGACCTGGAATTCACTATGTAGTCTCAGGGTGGCCTCGAACTCACAGTGATCCTCCTACCTCTGCCTTCTGAGTGCTGGGACTAAAGGCGTGTGCCACCACGCCCTGCTTCCTCTCATCTTTTTTTTTTTTTGGTTTTTTTGCAAGGTAGGGTCTCACTCTGGTCCAGGCTGACCTGGAATTAACTATGTAGTCTCAGGGTGGCCTCGAACTCTCGGCGATCCTCCTACCTCTGCCTCCCGAGTGCTGGGATTAAAGGCGTGCGCCACCACGCCTGGCTTTCCCCTCATCTTTTAACAGCATCCCTTCCTACCACCTCTGGTAAAGGTGCTAACATTTTTATGGCCTAGTGACTGCAGGCAAAATACAGTGGCCCTAGAGGCCAGGGTCTTTTGCTGGGAAGTAGGGCAGAAGACTCAGGTAAAATATGTTGTCCCAACCCTGAGCTAGGAGTTAGGGTCACTTCAGGACAAGCCTAGTGTGAAGTCCCAGGATTGACTTGGCAGGGTTAGGGGAAATTGAGCAGGGTTCTGGCCAAGCTTGGAAGAAAGAGGAGTTTCAAGCAGCTGCCCCATTCTTCATTCTCCTTAGCATAGAAATCCTATTCCTTTCTCAGTCAAGGCTTTGGAGTGGCCCTTCTCCATCCTCTTCCACTTCCCTATCTTTCTCCCATCCCTTCCCGCCCCAAGTATAGGTTTTGAGTTTTGGATTTCTCAACCTAAGCACTGTTGACTTTTGAGCCAGATAATTTCTTGGAGAGCTGCCCTGTGCATAGTAGTTAGTTTAATACCATCCTGACCTCTATCCTTGCTGCCAGTAGCACACACTCACAATAATGCCAAACAAAAATGTCTCCAAATGTCTGTTGGAGGAGGATCCATATCTACCCTAGGTGAGAACCACTGAGTTAGGCAAATGTGTATTCATTTCTTTTCTTTCTTTCTTTCTTTCTTTCTTTTTTTTTTTTTTTTTTTTTTTTTGGTTTTTCGAGGTAGGGTCTCTAGCTCAGGCTGACCTGGAATTCACTATGTAGTCTCAGGGTGGCCTCGAACTCATGGCGATCCTCTTACCTCTGCCTCCTGAGTGCTGGGATTAAAGGTGTATGCCACCACGCCCAGCTTTTTTTCTTTTCTTTTTTCCCTTTATTTTTCTTTCTTTCTTTCTTTTTTCTTTCTTTTTTTTTTTTTTTTTTTTTTTGGTTTTCCGAGGTAGGGTCTCACTTTAGCTCTGGAATAATTTGCTATGTAGTCTCAAGGTGGCCTTGAACTCATGGTGATCCTCCTACCTCTGCTTCCCAAGTGCTGGGATTAAAGGCGTGTACCACCACGCCTGGCTTCATTTTCTTACTAGTTGTGAGCTACTGGAAATTATTTTCCTCATCTACAAAGTGTGAATAATAAATTCATGTATTTTTTTTTTCTTGTAGAGGTTTAAACAACTGTTTGAAAGCGCTTAGCACAGTACTTGGCCCACAGTTGGAGCACCCAGTGTTAGCTTCCTTCTTGCTGACCTCACTTGGTATGGGGTGACTGTCCCCAGGGCACCTATAGCCTCCCCATGGCTGTCTTTTGGAAACCCAGTTTTGAGATTGGTAAAGGGGAATTTAGTTTTTGATTCCCCAAAGCCTAAGGATATTTGAGCGGAATTCGGGAGAGCACATGTGAGATGAAGGAATGGGAAATTGGGAGAACTGTCACACAGCATCATCATTATTGTTATTTTGTGTGTGCTCTGCATACAAGTGTGTGATGTTCACTTTGTACAAGAGCACATGTCTGTGAGGGGGTGAGTGTACATTTATGCACATGCTTGTAGACAAGGGCCAGAGGACATCTTGGGTGGCATCTTCAGGTATGAAGTTCATCTCTTTATGAGACAGGATCTCTTATACTAGCCTGGAGCTCACCCATTAACCTTGGGGATCCACCTGTCTCCAACTCCCTAGCACTGAGATTACAGGCTCATGCCACCACACCTAGCATTTTTTTTTTTCTGAGGTAGGGTCTCACACTAGCTCAGGCTGACCTGGAATTCACTCTGTAGTCTCAGGGTGGCCTCGAACTCATGGTGATCCTCCTACCTCTGCCTCCCAAGTGATGGGATTAAAGGCGTGTGCCACTATGACTGGCTTCACCTAGCATTTTTATATAGGGACTGGGGACTGAACTCAGTTTTAAAAAAATGAGGGTTGGAGAGAGAGCTTAGCGGTTAAGGAGCATGCTTGTAAAGCCAAAGGATCCAGGTTCGTTTCCCTAGTACCCACATAAGCCAGATGCACAAGGTGGCACATACTTCTGGAGTTTGTTTGCAGTGACTAGAGGCCCTGGTGTGCCCATTCTCTCTTTCTCTATCTGCCTCTCTCTCTCATATAAATACAAAAAATGAATTAAAAACAAAAACAAAACAGGCCTGGAGAGATGGCTTAGCAGTTAAGCACTTGTCTGTGAAGCCTAAGGACCCTGGTTAAGGCTTGATTCCCTAGGCCCCACGTAAACCAGATGCACAGGTGGCGCATGCATCTGGAGTTCGTTTGCAGTGGCTGGAGGCCCTGGTGTGCCCATTCTCTCTCTGTCTATCTGCCTCTTTCTCTGTCTGTTGCTCTCAAATAAATAAGAACAAATGAGGACTGGAGAGATGGTTTAGCAGTTAAGGCACTTGCCTGTGAAGCCTAAGGACCATATTCAACTCTCCAGATCCCACATTAGCCAGATGCACAAAGATGAGGCAATTGCAAAGTCGCACATGCCCACTAGGTGGCGCAAGATTATGGAGTTCAACTGTAGTGACTGAGGCCCTGGCGTGCCAATTCTCTACTGCTTCTCCTCTGTCTCTCTTTTGCTCTCTCTAAAATAATAATAAAAAAAAATCTAAAAAAAAAAAAATGAGCCAGACGAGGTAGTACATGCCTTTAATCTCAGCACTCAGGAGGCAGAGGTAGGAGGATTGCTTTGAGTTCAAGGCCACCTTGAGACTACATAGAGAATTCTAGGTCAGCCTGGGCTAGAGCAGGACCCTACCTCGAAAAAACGACAACAACAAAAAACCAAGGGCCGGAGAGATGGCTTTGCAGTTAAGGCACTTGCCTCCAAAGCATAAGGACCCAGGTTCAGTTCTTCAGGTCCCATGTAAGCCAGATGCACCTGGTGGCGAATGTGTCTGGAGTTTGTTTGCAGTGGCTAGAGGCCTTGGCGTGCCCATTCTCCCTCTATCCCTCTCTCTGTCTCTAATAAATAAATAATTAAAAATTAAAATCTTAAATGTAGAAAAAAACCAAAATTATAGGTCTGGAGCAGTTAACGTGCTTGCCTGCAAAGCCTAAGGACCTGGGTCCTTATAAATAATAATATAATATAATAAAAATAAAAAAGATTTTAAAAACATTTTATTTATTTATGAGAGAAAGAGGCAGTTAGACAATATTCATGCCTAGGCCTCCAACCACTGCAATGAACTCCAGATGCATGCACCACCTTATGCATCTGGCTTTACGTGGGTACTGGGGAATCAAACCTGGATCCTTAGGCTTTGAAGGCATGCACATTAACCACTGAGCCATTTCTCCAGCCTCTCAGTTTTATTTTATTTTGTATTGTGAGATTTATTGAACGAACATGATTGGTAAGGTTGAGCAATGGGAGCTCATGAATGCAGAGCTCGCCACTTATCCAGGGGACCGCAATTAGGGATATATTTGACCCTACCGCCATTAAGGATGAGCTCCTTCTCAACTACCCTATCTTCAAACTCATCTGCATTGAACCTGATGAAGCCCCATTTCTTTGAGATGTGAATCTTCTGGAGGCCAGGAAACTTGAACTTGGCTCTGCGTAGGGTCTCAATCACATGCTCTTTATTCTGCAGCTTGGTGCCAATGGACATGATAACCTGGCCAATATGAACCCTGGCCACTGTGCCTTGGGGCTTCCCAAGAGCACTCTCTCTGTATACCTGTCTGGAGCCTAAACTGGGAGTAGCATGAGATCAGAAATATGGATATCCATCAGAACACTGTCTTTAAGGTCCTGTAGGGCAGTTTGTATGATCAAAAGGTTACATATGTCCAAAGGAAAAGTAGGACTCCTTACAACGTGCTCCTCCAGACACAAAATGGCCTGGATATCCATGACCTCACAGGGCCTGACACTACCTACAGAGGACCATCATAATAGGGAGGAAAAGATCATGACATCAAACTGAAAAAAGAGACTGATTGAGAAGGGGAGGGGATGTGATAGAGAGTGAAGTTTCAAAGGGGAAAGTGGGGGGAGGGAGGGAAATAACAATTAAAGAAGTTGTCAATAAAAATAAAATAATATAAAAAAAAGGTTACATATAGGCTGGAGAGATGGCTTAGTGGTTAAGCACTTGCCCATGAAGCCTAAGGACCCCAGTTCAAGCCTTTATTCCCTTTATTCCCCAGTACCCACATAAGCCAGATGCACAAGGTGGCACATGCATCTGGAGTTCATTTGTAGTGGCTGGAGGCCCTGGCGTGCCCATTCTCTCTCTCTCTCTCTCTCTCTCTCTGCCTCTTTCTCTGTCACTCTCAAATAAATAAATTAAAAATAAATAAATTAAAAATAAATAAATTAAAAATAAATAAAATTAAAAGGTTACATACACTACCAAGGAGGCTGCTATATGTCTGTGAGGGGGTGAGTGTACATTTATGCACATGCTTGTAGACAAGGGCCAGAGGACATCTTGGGTGGCATCTTCAGGTATGAAGTTCATCTCTTTATGAGACAGGATCTCTTATACTAGCCTGGAGCTCACCCATTAACCTTGGGGATCCACCTGTCTCCAACTCCTAGCACTGAGATTACAGGCTCATGCCACCACACCTAGCATTTTTTTTTTTTTCTGAGGTAGGGTCTCACACTAGCTCAGGCTGACCTGGAATTCACTCTGTAGTCTCAGGGTGGCCTCGAACTCATGGTGATCCTCCTACCTCTGCCTCCCAAGTGATGGGATTAAAGGCGTGTGCCACTATGACTGGCTTCACCTAGCATTTTTATATAGGGACTGGGGACTGAACTCAGTTTTAAAAAATGAGGGTTGGAGAGAGAGCTTAGCGGTTAAGGAGCATGCTTGTAAAGCCAAAGGATCCAGGTTCGTTTCCCTAGTACCCACATAAGCCAGATGCACAAGGTGGCACATACTTCTGGAGTTTGTTTGCAGTGACTAGAGGCCCTGGTGTGCCCATTCTCTCTTTCTCTATCTGCCTCTCTCTCTCATATAAATACAAAAAAAATGAATTAAAAACAAAAACAAAACAGGCCTGGAGAGATGGCTTAGCAGTTAAGCACTTGTCTGTGAAGCCTAAGGACCCTGGTTAAGGCTTGATTCCCTAGGCCCCACGTAAACCAGATGCACAGGTGGCGCATGCATCTGGAGTTCGTTTGCAGTGGCTGGAGGCCCTGGTGTGCCCATTCTCTCTCTGTCTATCTGCCTCTTTCTCTGTCTGTTGCTCTCAAATAAATAAGAACAAATGAGGACTGGAGAGATGGTTTAGCAGTTAAGGCACTTGCCTGTGAAGCCTAAGGACCATATTCAACTCTCCAGATCCCACATTAGCCAGATGCACAAAGATGAGGCAATTGCAAAGTCGCACATGCCCACTAGGTGGCGCAAGATTATGGAGTTCAACTGTAGTGACTGAGGCCCTGGCGTGCCAATTCTCTACTGCTTCTCCTCTGTCTCTCTTTTGCTCTCTCTAAAATAATAATAAAAAAAAATCTAAAAAAAAAAAAATGAGCCAGACGAGGTAGTACATGCCTTTAATCTCAGCACTCAGGAGGCAGAGGTAGGAGGATTGCTTTGAGTTCAAGGCCACCTTGAGACTACATAGAGAATTCTAGGTCAGCCTGGGCTAGAGCAGGACCCTACCTCAAAAAAACGACAACAACAAAAAAACCAAGGGCCGGAGAGATGGCTTTGCAGTTAAGGCACTTGCCTCCAAAGCATAAGGACCCAGGTTCAGTTCTTCAGGTCCCATGTAAGCCAGATGCACCTGGTGGCGAATGTGTCTGGAGTTTGTTTGCAGTGGCTAGAGGCCTTGGCGTGCCCATTCTCCCTCTATCCCTCTCTCTGTCTCTAATAAATAAATAATTAAAAATTAAAATCTTAAATGTAGAAAAAAACCAAAATTATAGGTCTGGAGCAGTTAACGTGCTTGCCTGCAAAGCCCTAAGGACCTGGGTCCTTATAAATAATAATATAATATAATAAAAATAAAAAAGATTTTAAAAACATTTTATTTATTTATGAGAGAAAGAGGCAGTTAGACAATATTCATGCCTAGGCCTCCAACCACTGCAATGAACTCCAGATGCATGCACCACCTTATGCATCTGGCTTTACGTGGGTACTGGGGAATCAAACCTGGATCCTTAGGCTTTGAAGGCATGCACATTAACCACTGAGCCATTTCTCCAGCCTCTCAGTTTTATTTTATTTTGTATTGTGAGATTTATTGAACGAACATGATTGGTAAGGTTGAGCAATGGGAGCTCATGAATGCAGAGCTCGCCACTTATCCAGGGGACCGCAATTAGGGATATATTTGACCCTACCGCCATTAAGGATGAGCTCCTTCTCAACTACCCTATCTTCAAACTCATCTGCATTGAACCTGATGAAGCCCCATTTCTTTGAGATGTGAATCTTCTGGAGGCCAGGAAACTTGAACTTGGCTCTGCGTAGGGTCTCAATCACATGCTCTTTATTCTGCAGCTTGGTGCCAATGGACATGATAACCTGGCCAATATGAACCCTGGCCACTGTGCCTTGGGGCTTCCCAAGAGCACTCTCTCTGTATACCTGTCTGGAGCCTAAACTGGGAGTAGCATGAGATCAGAAATATGGATATCCATCAGAACACTGTCTTTAAGGTCCTGTAGGGCAGTTTGTATGATCAAAAGGTTACATATGTCCAAAGGAAAAGTAGGACTCCTTACAACGTGCTCCTCCAGACACAAAATGGCCTGGATATCCATGACCTCACAGGGCCTGACACTACCTACAGAGGACCATCATAATAGGAGGAAAAGATCATGACATCAAACTGAAAAAAGAGACTGATTGAGAAGGGGAGGGGATGTGATAGAGAGTGAAGTTTCAAAGGGGAAAGTGGGGGGAGGGAGGGAAATAACAATTAAAGAAGTTGTCAATAAAAATAAAATAATATAAAAAAAAGGTTACATATAGGCTGGAGAGATGGCTTAGTGGTTAAGCACTTGCCCATGAAGCCTAAGGACCCCAGTTCAAGCCTTTATTCCCTTTATTCCCCAGTACCCACATAAGCCAGATGCACAAGGTGGCACATGCATCTGGAGTTCATTTGTAGTGGCTGGAGGCCCTGGCGTGCCCATTCTCTCTCTCTCTCTCTCTCTCTCTCTCTCTGCCTCTTTCTCTGTCACTCTCAAATAAATAAATTAAAAATAAATAAATTAAAAATAAATAAATTAAAAATAAATAAAATTAAAAAGGTTACATACACTACCAAGGAGGCTGCTATTTGCAGCCATTACACACCAGGCCACCATGAGGAAAGGAACCTGGTCAGCTTAATTGGCTGCAGATATTTTATTTTTTTATTTTATTTTTTATTTTTTGTGATAGGGTCTCACTCTAGCTCAGGCTGACCCTGGAATTCACTCTGTAGTCTCAGGGTGACCTTGAACTCATGGCAATCCTCCTACCCCTGCCTCCCAAGTGCTGGGATTAAAGGCGTGCACTACTACGCCTGGCAGATATTTTATTTTTCGAGGTAGGGTCTCCCTCCAGCCCAGGCTGACCTGGAATTCACTATGTAGTCTCAGGGTGGCCTTGAACTCACTGTGATCCTCCTACCTCTGCCTCCCGAGTGCTGGGGTTAAAGGCATGTGCCTCAATGCCTGGCTCATGGTTTTTGTTTTGTTTTGAGTATTTCAGGTACTTCAAGGCTCACCAGCAACTCCCTATGTAGCTGACGATTACCTTGAACTCATTATCCTCCTGTCCCATCTCCCAAGATCATAGGCATGTGCCACCATGCCTGGTCTATGTGGTGCTCGGGATTGAACTCAGGGCTTTGTGCATGCTAGGAAGGCACTCTAGCCACCGAGCCACATCCCTGATTTGTGCATCAGAATTACCTAAGGTACTTGATAAAAGTTCAGGCTCCTGGGTAGCATTCCATATAGACTACTGAATTAGAAGTACACTCTAAGCCGGGCGTGGTGGCGCATACCTTCAATCCCAGCACTCGGGAGGCAGAGGTAGGAGGATCATTGTGAGTTCAAGGCCTCCCTGAGACTATATAGTGAATTCCAGTTCAGCCTGGGCTAGAGCAAGACCCGACCTTGAAAAACAAAAAAAAAAAAAAAAAAAAAAAAAAAAAAACACCCTAAAATTTGAAAATCCCTTCTAGGGGTGTTGGAGCTAGGGACTTCAGTGGTAGAACATTTACTTAGGTACCATCATGAGGCACTGGGTTCAATTTCCTGGACCAAAAACTAAAAAAGTGCTGGTGAGATGGCTTAGCGGTTAAGGTGCTTGCCCACAAGGCCAAAGGACCCAGGTTCAACTCCCCAGGACCCATATAAGACAGATGCACAAGGGGGTGCACACATCTGGAGTTTGTTTGCAGTGGCTGGAGGTCCTGGCATGCCCATTCTCTCTATCTCCTTGCCTATTTCTGTATTTCTCTCTCTCTCTCAAATAAATAAAAATAAAATATTAGCCAGGCATGGTGGTGCACACCTTTAATCCCAGCACTTGGGAGGCAGAGGTAGGAGGCCACCCTGAGACTAAAGACTGAATTCCAGGTCAGCCTGGGCCAGAGTGAGACCCTACCTCAAGAAACCAAAAATAAAGAAATAGAAAAAATAAAAAATAATGTCTGTAGGGTTCATATGAAGGAAAGTGTGAAGTCCTGAAATCTCAGTGTACCAGGGAAGGACCTTGGAATATATCCAGGAAAGAATTCAAATAGTTAAGTTAGGTACATTCAAGGTCACTGCTGTAGTAAAAGATATCACCACTAGAGGGCAGGACGCACATAGAATTACAGCAGGAGAAAGTAGTGCTTGCTCAGTCCAGATCAACTGAGAATGGAGCAAAGACCATGTGGACTCAGTTATCTTGGTACTAAGAAGGTACTACCTCTTGATCATCTAAGCAGATTCTCTCAGACGGACATGGTAAGCCATACCTGTAATCTCAGCACTTGAGAGGATTTTGTGTTCAAGGCCAGCCTGGGCTACATAGTGAGATTCTGACTCAAAAAAAAAAAAAAAAAAAGGAAAAAAAAATTATAATAAATTGGACATGGTGGTGCACCTCTTTAATCCAAGCACTCAGGAGGTAGAGGTAGGAGGATCGCTGTGAGTTCGAGGTGAGCTTGAGACTACACAGTGAATTCTAGGTCAGCCTGGGCTAGTGAGACCTTACCTCAAAAATTTTTTTATTTGAGGACTGGAGAGATGGCTTAGCCGTTAAGGCACCTGCCTGACAAGCCTAAGAATGCCTGGTGGATCTCCAGGTCCCACGTTTAGCCAGATGCAAAAAGTGACGGAAGGGCACAGTGCTGCACTTGCGCACAAGGGGGCACATGCGTCTGGAACGTGTTCACAGCAGCTGAGAGGCTGCTGATGCACCCATTCTCTCTCTCTCTCTCACTTTCTCCCTCTCAAAAATTTTTATCTGAAAGAGAGTGAGGGAGAGAATGAGCCCACCAGGGTCTCCTGCCACTGCAAAAGAACTCCAGATACATGTACCACTTTGTGCATCTGGTTTTAAATGGCTATTGAGGGAGGAGAGATGGCTTAGTGGTTAAGTGCGAAGTCTAAGGACCAAGGTTCCATTCTCCAGTACCAACTTAAGCCAGATGCACAAGGTGACACATGAATCTGGAATTTGTTTGCAGTGGTTGGAGGCCCTGACGGGTCCATTCTCTCTCTCTCTGTCTCATCAATAAATTAAAAATAAATGGCTACTGAGGACTCAAACCCTGTCCATCAGCCTTTGCAAGCAAGTACCTTTAATCACTGAGTCATCTCTCCAGCCCCCAAATAAAGTTCAATAAACTCCAGAGGCATGTACCACCTTGTGCATCTTATCTGGGTCCTGGGGAATTAAGCCTGGGTCCTTTGTTTTTGCAGGCAAGTGCTTTAACCACTAAAGCATCTCTCTAGCCCATCTTTTTTTGTTTTTTGAAGTAGAGTCTCATTCTAGCAAGCCTGTAAACCCAGCACTAGGAGGCAGAGGTAGGAAGATTGCCATGATTTCAAGGCCATCCTGGGATAGTGAGTTCTAGGTCAGCCTGGACTAGACTCTACTTTGAAAAAAAACAAAAGAGAGAGAGAGAGAGAGAGAGAGAGAGAACCAAAAGCAAACAAGGGCTAGAGAGATGGCTTAGTGGTTAAGGCATTTGCCTGTAAAGCCAAAGGATCCAGGTTCAACTCCCGAGGACCCACATAAGCCAGATGCACAAGGTGGCACATGCATCTAGAGTTCCTTTGCAATGGCAGGAAGCCCTGGTGTGCCCATTCTCAATCTTTCTCTCTCTCTGTCTCTCTCTTTCTGCATCTCTCAAATAAATAAATAAAAATAGAATAATAGTTTAAAAAGTGTATAAAAAAACAAACAAACAAAAGGAGTGGTGGTGAAGATTAAACAAAACAAGATATGCAAAGTGCTTGGTAGGTTTCTAGCTCCATAATTGTGGGTTGTAAATTATAACTGTCCAAGACAGATAGATCATGTGGCAAAGCACATGAGGGGCTCCAGAAAGTTACTTTACTTATTTTAAAAAAAAATTTTTAAGCCGGGTGTGGTGGTGCACGCCTTTCATTTTTTTTGTTTTTTTGAGGTAGGGTCTCCCTGTAGCTCAGGCTGACCTGGAATTCACTATGTAGTCTCAGAGTGGCCTCGAACTCACTGTGATCCTCCTACCTTTGCCTCCCAAGTGCTGGGATTAAAGGCATGTGCCACCACGCCTGGCCTTTTAAAATTTATTTATATGAGAGAGAGAAAGAGAGAGAGAGAGAGAGAGGAAGAAATAATCAGAGAGAGAAAGAGAGAGAGAGAGGAAAGTTATTTTTTGAAATGGCTTGGAGAGTGGTGAGGGGGGAGATGGCGCAGTGGTTAAGTGTCCTTCTGCACAAGAAAAAGGGCCTGAGACTGCTTGAGTTCAAATTTCAGATGCCACGTAAATCAGCTGGGCATGGCCACAAGCACCTATAACCCAGTCCTGCAGAGGGGCAGAGTCCCAACAATCAACAGAGCCCAGTAAGCTCTGGAAACAGTAAAAAGAGAGAATCTGGCTCAAAACAAGACCAGGTGGAAGAGCCATGGAGCAGTTCACCAGATGTTTCCCTCTGGCCTCCATAGCGACCCTGCTGCAGGCCAGCTTATGGGGGCACTGAAAGGGTACACACACATTACACACACAAGCAAAAAAAAAAAAAATACTGGCCATGGTGGTGCATGCCTTTAATCCCAGCACTCAGGAGGCAGAGGTAGGAGGACTGCCATAAGTTCGAGGTCACCCTGAGACTATATAGTGAATTCCAGGTCAGCCTGAGCTACAGTGAGACTCTACCTCAAAAAACCAAAATAAATAAATAAATAAAAAGAGGGCTGGGTGTGGGGGCACATGCCTTTAATCCCAGCACTTGGGAGGCAGAGGTAGGAGGATCGCCATGAGTTCAAGGCCACCCTGAGACTACATAATGAATTCCAGGTCAGCCTGAGCTAGAGTGAGACCCTACCTCAGAATAACCAAAAAAAAAAAAAAAAAAAAAAAAGAAAGAAAGAAAAAAAAAAAAGAAAGAAAGATGTTAGGGGGAGGGCTGGAGAAATGGTTCAGCAGTTAAGGTGCTTGCCTGCAAAACCTAACGACCAGAGTTTGATTTCCCAATACCTACATAAAGCCAAATACACAATGGCCCATCCATCCTGGGTTTGTTTTCAGGAGCTGGAGGCCATGGGATGCCCATTCTTTCTCTCTCTTTCTCTTTATCCCCTATTTCTCTATGCTTGCAAATAAATGAACAAAAATATTAAAAAAAAAAGAAAAAAGAAAATGTCAGAGGGAAACTGGGCATGATGGCTCATGCCTGTAATCCCAGCATTTGAGAGGCTGAGGCAATTGGGTCATCATCATTTTAAGACCAGCCTGATCTATAGTGAGTTCAGGACAGCAAGGGCTACAGAGTGAGATCCCAGCTCAACAAAACCAAATTAAACAAAAGACAAAGGGCCAGGCGTGGTGTCACACCCCTTTAATCCCAGAAGTAGGAGGGTTGCTGTGAGTTTGAGATCACCCTGACATTACATCGTAAATTCCAGGTCAGCCTGAGCTAGAGTGAAACCGTACCTCAAAAAAACCAAAAACGAAAACAAAACAAAAAAAATGATACAGGAAGCCTTGTATGGCAACACATGCCTATAATCCCTGCATTCAGGAGGGTGAGGCAGGAGGACGGCTGTAAATTTGAGAACAGTATAAGCTACATAGTGAGTTCCAGCCCAGATTAGGCTGTGTACATTGCAAGATGCTTTTTCAAATAAATAAATAAATAAATAAATAAACCTTATCCTAGCTACAAATGATTGGACTTCTATGTGAGTAGGAATAAAACTCAGTAGCAGAAGCCAGTAAGCTAGAAAGGATATAGAAAGGGAATAGAAAGGGATGGAGGAGGGGACTTAATAGGATGGTATTGTATATATGTAAGTAGATGAACAGATTAATGGGGGTGAAAAGGCCTAAGTGAGGTAAGGGGAAGAGATTGAGTAAAGGAAAGGTGGAGGGAAGGCTAATCAAAATCTAAGAGGATATAAATAAGTCATATGGAGGCGCTGGAGAGATGGCTTAGTGGTTAAGTGCTTCCCTGTGAAGCCTCAGGACCCTGGTTTGAGGCTCGATTCCCCAGGACTTGCATAAGCCAGATGCACAAGGTGGCACATGCATCTGGAGTTCGTTTGCAGTGGCTGGAGGCCCTTGTGCCCATTCTCTCTCTCTCTCTCTCTCTCTCCCTCTCTCTCTGCCTCTTTGTCTGTCACTCTCAAATAAATAAATAAATAAATAAAAATAAGCCAGGCGTGGTGGTACACACCTTTGATCCCAGCACTAGAGAGGCAGAGGTAGGAGGATCATCATGAGTTCGAGGCCACCCTGAGACTACATAGTTAATTCCAGGACAGCCTGGACCAGAGTGAAACCCTACCTCGAAAAACAATAAATAAATAAATAAATATAAAAAATAAGTCATATAGAAACCTACTTTTCTGACAATGGAACACTCAGAAACAATAGATTGCTACTAGAAAATTTTCAGTGCAAGGGATGGGATACCCTCCAGTGAGTTGTTGGCCAGGGAGGTCACAGGTACCCCCAAGACATTATAGGCCATTGTTGAGGCTCTTGGTTTCCCACCAGAAATAGATGGTTATAGATGTGAAGACTCCACATACTTGGGCTGCAAGGTCACTGAGAAATCCTGATGGACCTGAGCTGAAAGCTTCTTCCATGTGGACCAGCTGACAGAAAGCTATGCTGAATGCAGTTCAAGAGGAGAGAGAAAAAACACCAGTGAAGATACCCAATCAGTATCTTCACTCCCAGCACTCAGGAGGCAGAGGTAGGAGAATTGCTGTGAGTTCGAGGCCACCCTGAGACTACATAGTGAATTCCAGGTCAGCCTGGGCTAGAGCGAGACCCTACCTCAAAAAAACAAAAAAACAAGAGCCAGGCGTGGTGGCGCATACCTCTAATCCCAGCACTCTTCTTCTTTTTTTTAATTATTTGGGAGGTAAAGAGGCCAACAAAGAGAGACTACATAGTAAATTTCAGGTCAGCCTGGGCTAGAACGAGATCCTACCTCAAAAAAAAAAAAAAAAAAAAAAAAAAAGCCAAAACACACACAGAGAGAGAGAGAGAGAGAGAGAGAGAGAGAGAGAGAGAGAGAAGCTTCATTTGCACTTGTGGCAGAAGCAACTGCGGAGGGTTTCTGTTCCCTGGCCTGTGCAGCACCCTGCCCCCAGCCACAGTGGCATCTATCGGCAAAGCTTTAGCCACACTAGCTGGCTCTGCAGCACCCAGATCTTCAACCGGAAGAGAGCATTTCCTCCTAAGGATTCCCAACGCTCTAGGTCTAGGCCCCTTCCTTACTTCACAGAGTTGTTGGGAGAGCCAAGTGGCCAGTCACTGATGAGGTGCTGTGTGCAAAAATTTAAAAACCCTCCTTGGTTTGCAAGGCACCATGGCAGCGCTGAGAGCTGATGCCCCAAAGGCCCAGTTCCGCGGCTGGCTGTGCTGACACTTGGCTTTAAAGGCTGGCATCTCTGAGCAGTCGCTCTAGATCTATGTCCTGGTGGGTGCAGGAGAAAGCAGGGAGGGGAGGAAGGTCCAGTGGTCTGCTCAGGATCCCCCACCCCTCGGCCTGGATGTAGCTAGATTCCTAGGTAGTAAGAGGTGCAGAGCCCCGAGGGAGGCCTGGCCCGGAGAGCGGGGGACTGGAGCGCAGGAGGCGGGGTCTCGCAGGTCCCTTTCGAGCCACGTGCGGTTGTTTCCGTGTCTGTGTGATCACGTGACCGGCATCAGCTGACCCGTCACGGAGCAGTCCGGCGCTGGCGTCCCGCGCTCCTCGCCGCGCCGCGCCGCGCCTGGAAAGCAGGACCCTGTGGAGGGGTAAGAGCATCCCCTGCCCCCCCACCCCCAGCCGTCACCGGCTCACCCCAGCCACCTGCATCCCAGTCCCTGCCCCTCGCCTATCCCAACCCGCCCGGCCTGGCACCCCGGAAGCTCCCACGAGGAGGGCTGGGGCCAAGCTGAGCCTCGCGCTGCCCCCAGGCGGCCAGGACCCGATGGCCCAAGAGTGCTGGGGGCGGGAAGCCGTGCTTCACACGGGGGCCGAGGGCTGGTCCCCACCTCCTAGCCCTGACATGGAGGAGCTGCTCCGGAGCGTGGAAAGGGACCTGAACATTGATGCCCGGCAGCTGGCCCCGGCTCCGGGGGGCACCCACGTGGTGGCCCTAGTCCCTGTGCGCTGGCTGGCCAGCCTCCGAGAACACCGGTTGGGAGCCTGTCCACGGGCCGAGGGCCTGGGCGAAGCGGAAGTCAAGACACTTTTGCAACGCTCCGTGCAGAGGCTGCCCCCGGGCTGGACGCGCGTGGAGGTGCACGGGCTGCGGAAACGGAGACTGTCTTATCCGCTGGGCGGGGCCCTGCCCTTTGAGGAGGGGTCCTGTAGCCCCGAGACTGTCACTCGTTTCATGCAGGAGGTGGCTTCCCAGAATTACCGGAACCTGTGGCGCCATGCATACCGCACTTATGGGCAGCCCTATAGTCATAGCCCTGCCCCCTCAGCTGTCCCTGCACTGGACTCAATAAGACAGGCTCTGCAGAGGGTCTATGGTTGTTCCTTCCTGCCAGTGGGTGATGCCACCCAGTGCCCATCATATGTCAGAGATGGGTCCTGTTCATCTCGGGGCAGCCCTGCATGTCCCAGCCTTTTGCGGGCTGAAGCCCTGCTGGAGTCACTGGAGATGCTGTACGTGGTACACCCTTATGTGCAGTTCTCCCTGCATGATGTGGTCACCTTCAGCCCTGCCAAGCTGACCAACAGCCAAGCCAAGGTGCTTTTCATTCTCTTCCGAGTGCTGAGGGCCATGGATGCCTGTCACCGTCAGGGTCTGGCCTGTGGGGCCCTGTCTTTGCACCACATTGCCGTGGATGAGAAGCTTTGCAGTGAGCTCCGGCTGGACCTGAGCGCTTATGAAATGCCCAACCAGGGTGAGGACAAGGAGGCTCCAATAGAGAGAGATGAAATGGGCGTTAAGTCTGAACAGGAGGTGGCAGGGAGACCTGGGTGTTCTGCCTGCCAAGAGGAGCTTAGGAGCCTAGTGCTAGACTGGGTTCATGGCCGGACCAGCAACTTCCACTACCTCATGCAGCTGAATCTGTTGGCAGGTCGGCGGCAGGGGGATCCCAACTATCACCCGGTGCTGCCCTGGGTGGTGGATTTTACTACGCCCCATGGGCGCTTCCGAGACTTGCGGAAGTCCAAGTTCCGCCTCAACAAAGGGGACAAGCAACTGGATTTCACCTATGAGATGACGCGGCAGGCGTTTGTAGCAGGGGGTGCAGGCAGTGGGGAGCCACCTCATGTTCCTCACCACATCTCAGATGTGCTCTCTGACATCACATACTATGTGTACAAGGCTCGACGCACACCTCGTTCAGTCCTCTGTGGACATGTGCGAGCTCAGTGGGAACCCCACGAGTATCCTGCCACCATGGAGCGTATGCAGGCCTGGACACCTGATGAGTGTATCCCTGAGTTCTACATGGATCCCTCTATCTTTTGCTCCATCCACCCTGACATGCCTGACCTGGATGTACCAGCCTGGTGTGGCTCTAATCAGGAGTTTGTGGCTGTCCATCGAGCACTGCTGGAGAGCCGAGAGGTGTCCCAGGACCTCCATCATTGGATTGACCTCACCTTCGGCTACAAACTCCAGGGCAAGGAGGCTGTGAAGGAGAAGAACGTATGTCTGCACCTGGTGGACGCCCACACTCATCTGACTAGCTATGGGGTGGTACAGCTTTTTGATCAGCCACACCCCCAGCGCCTGGCTGGGGCTCCTTCCCTTGCTCCTGAGCCTCCACTAATCCCCCGCCTGTTGGTCCAGACTGTCCAGGAGGCCATAGGCAGGGAAGATTTCCCAGGACAGCTCACAAATGGGGTGGGCAGATTGATTTTGGAGGCTACTCCATGTGAGGCTGGCTGGACCAGAGACAGGCCCATGGTAGGGGAAGATGACTTAGAGCAGGCCACAGAAGCTCTGGACTCCATCTCCCTCCCTGGGAAAGCAGGTGAGCCGTTGGGCTTGTCCTCCAGTCAAGCCACCCCTGGTCTCCTGTCTTTCTCAGCAGCCTCAGTCTCTCGATCAGGACGTCGGAGCAAAACTGCTGGCTCAGACCCTGGAGAGGGTGAAGAGGGGAAGATCATTCTTCCTGAGGGCTTCAGTCCTTTGCAGGCCCTGGAGGAGCTGGAGAAAATGGGCAACTTCCTGGCCAGAGGCCTAGGAGGCCCTTTGGAGGTGCCCGAACAGCCTCAGGTCCAGCCACCTGTGCAGCTGCAGGACTTCTTTCATCGGGACATGCAGGCTCTGGGGGTCCTGTTGGCTGAGATGGTGTTTGCCACGAGGGTCCGGACATTGCAACCTGATGCACCTTTGTGGCTGCGCTTTGAGACTGTTCAGAGTCTGTACACACGCCACACTAAAGAGGTCCCTGTGTCTTTGCAGCCTGTGCTGGAAACGCTCCTGCAGCTGAGTGCACCCGAAGGCCCCGTGACAGTGAAGAAGGGCAAGCTGGACCCACTGTTTGATTACAGGCCCATCTCTCAGGGATTGCCCCCACCCTGCCCAGCCCAGCTTCTCAGCCCCTTCAGCTCTGTGGTACCCTTCCCTCCATACTTCCCGGCACTGCACAGGTTCATCCTCCTATACCAGGGGAGGCGAGTGGAGGATGAGGCGCAGGGACGGGAGTTGGTGTTTGCCCTGTGGCAGCAACTGGGTGCGGTGCTTAGCGACATTACTCCTGAGGGCTTGGAGATCCTGCTGCCCTTCGTGCTGTCACTCATGTCTGAGGAACACACGGCCGTGTATACAGCTTGGTACCTATTTGAACCTGTTGCCAAGGCCCTGGGCCCCAAAAATGCCAACAAGTACCTCTTGAAGCCTCTCATTGGTGCCTACGAGAGCCCCTGCCGGCTACATGGCCGTTTCTACCTGTACACTGACTGTTTTGTAGCTCAGCTGATGGTGCGGCTGGGCTTGCAGGCTTTTCTCATCCACCTGTTGCCCCATGTCCTGCAGGTGCTGGCTGGGGTTGAGGCCTCTCAGGAGGAGAGCAAGGGCCTAGCTGGGGCCACAGAGGATGAGGAAAGTGAGCTCTCAGGATCTGGGCCCAGCTCTTGTGCCTTTGGAGAGCAGATTCAGATGGATGGGGAGCCTGGGGCATCTTCAGGCCTGGGGCTCCCAGACTATACTTCAGGTGTCAGCTTCCATGAGCAGGCCGACCTCCCTGACACAGAGGACTTCCAAGCTGGGCTCTACGTGGCTGAATCTCCACAGCCACAGGAGGCTGAGGCTGTGAGCCTGGGCCAGCTGAGTGACAAGAGCAGCACTAGCGAGACCTCCCTGGGCGAGGAGCGGGGCGGGGATGATGGGGGTGCTCCTGTGGACAAGAACAGTCTGAAATCAGGAGACAGCAGCCAGGACTTGAAGCAGAGTGAAGGCTCAGAGGAGGAAGAGGAGGAGGATGAAGGCTGTGTGGTGTTAGAGGAGGAGGAAGGAGAGCAGGATGAAGTCACCGGGGCATCTGAGCTCACTCTGTCTGACACGGTGCTGTCCATGGAGACAGTTGTGGCTGGTGGTGGTGGGAGAGACAGAGAGGAAGAAGAGGAGGAGCCTTTGCCCGAGCAGACAGAAGGCAAAGAACAGAAGATCCTCCTTGGTGAGTCCTCAGGCTTGGGGGGTATAGGTCAGCCCCTCCCCACTTCCCCCAGATCCACTGCTGCACAGATGGAGTTCAGGTCCAGAAGAAGAGAGGCCACGTGGTGGACAGTCTTTTAAAGTAGTATGTTAATGCTAATGCATGAATAGAAAGTAGATGTAGCTTTCAGGGGTCAGGGAAGGTAACATTGAAAGTGGGGACATTTTGGGCTGGTTGTAGCTCAGTGTTAGAGCACTTGCCTAGTGTGCTTGAGCCCCTGGGTTCCATCTTCAGTCCTATAAAGAAAGAAAGGGAAAAAAAGAGGGAAGGAGGTCTGGGGAGATGGCTCAACAGTTAAAGGTGCTTACTTACAAAGCCTGCCAGTACAGATTTAGTTCCCCAACTATCTACCTAAAGCCTGATGCAAAAAGTGGCACAGCCAGGCGTGGTGGCGCACGCCTTTAATCCCAGCACTTGGGAAGCAGAAGTAGGAGGATCACCCAGAGTTCGAGGCCTCCCTGAGACTACATAGTGAATTCCAGGTCAGCCTGAGCTGGAGTTAGACCCTACCTCGAAAAACAAACAAACAAAAAAATGGCATGGGTGTCTGGCATTCCATTTGCAGTGGCAAGAACCCCTGGTGCACCCATACCAACTCACACACACACACATATGAATAAAGAAGCAAATAAAAGAAAGGGATAGTTAAAGTTCAAGAAGGAATAGGAAGTAGGCAGAAATAGTCAGATGGGAAGTGGAAAAATATTCCAGATAGAAGGAATACCATGCATGCAAGTCTGAGACTTTCAGGGTTCCATTAGAGAAGCAGTTTACTTAGAGAAGAAGAGGTCCAAGGAGGAGCAGCTAGACCCAGGCCCACATTCAGGATCTTGGGAAAATTCAGTGCAAAGGTAACCTTCCTACAGGTTGTGCCTGAGGAGCCTGCAGTAGCCAGTCTCACAAGTCCTGGCTGGGGACCTCTGCCACTACTAAATGAAGGAGGGTCATATAGTCAGGAGAGCCGAACTGTGGCCAGAGTTGGCTCAGTGGGGTGGGGTACTGTGGGTGGGGTGGGAGGAGTGGTGAGCACTGTTATCTGATGAGCTCAGGGCCTGCTCCCGCCTTGTAGATACAGCCTGCAAGATGGTCCGATGGCTGTCTGCCAAGCTTGGCCCCACAGTGGCTTCTCGCCATGTGGCCCGGAACCTGTTACGCTTGCTGACGTCTTGTTATGTTGGTAAGGCCTGTGATCAGTGCCAGAGACTAGGTCTCTTCCTATCCACCTTCTCTAGGGCATCTTTCCCCTCTTCCCTCATCCCCTGGCACTTTGTGGGCAGGTCTTGGATCTCAGTCTGTAAGTTCTAGTTGGGAACGAGGCGGGTCCCCAGCTAGAATGAACAGGAGCTCCCCCACAGTCCGAGACGATCACCCTCCCTCCTGCCCTCCACTAGCTTCTCAAGGCTGCTGGCCCTTCCTCGACAGGGCCTACTCGGCAGCAGTTCACCGTCAGCAGTGGCGAGAGTCCCCCACTGAGTGCCGGCAACATCTACCAGAAGAGGCCAGTATTGGGTGACATAGTGTCGGGACCTGTCCTCAGCTGCCTCCTCCACATAGCCCATCTGTATGGAGAGCCCGTTCTCACCTACCAGTACCTGCCCTATATCAGCTACCTGGTCAGTCACTGGTTTGGCAGGCCTGGAGTGGGGGAGGCTGAGGACCCAAGGACCAGCCCAGGATTTCTGGGACTTCTGAGGTCATTGGGGTGGCCCTCACCTATTCTGTGGTCCCAGGTGGCCCCAGGGAGCAACTCCAGCCCCAGCCGACTGAACAGCCGCAAGGAGGCAGGGCTGCTGGCTGCGGTGACCCTGACTCAGAAGATCATCGTGTACCTCTCCGACACCACTCTCATGGACATCCTGCCCCGTGTCAGCCATGAGGTCCTGCTGCCTGTGCTTAGCTTCCTCACGTCCCTTGTCATAGGGTAGGTTTGGTGGGTGGGTAGGGGGTGGGGAGAAAGGCCTGGCCGAGGGGCCCCCTAGGAGGAAAGTTCAGGGAGAGGAGGAACACTGAACTGGTTGTCAAGAGTCCTGGTTCTTGGCCGGATGTGTGGCTCAGTGATACAGCACTTACCTGGCATTGAAGAAGCTCTAGGTTTAAACCCAAATACCTTAAAAAGAAAGAGAGAGCCGGGTGTGGTGGCGCACGCCTTTAATCCCAGCACTCGGGAGGCAGAGGTAGGAGGATCGCCGAGAGTTTGAGGCCACCCTGAGACTACATAGTTAATTCCAGGTCAGCCTAGACCAGAGTGAGACCCTACCTTGCAAAACCAAAAAAAAAAAAAAAGAAAGAAAGAAAGAGAGAGAGAGAGAGAGAGAGGAGGGGAGGGAGGGAGGGAGGGAGGGAAGGAGGGAGAGAAGGAGGAAGAAAGAAGTCCTGGTGCTGATTCTAGCTCTGATTCAGCCACACTATTTTCCTGTGCCTCAGTTTCCTCATCTGGTTTGGACTGATTAGCCTGAGAGCTTCTTGCATTTGAAGTTCTTGGTAGTCTGGTCAAATCTTTCAGAGATGGGCTTGGAGATCATGAATCTTTTTCTAAGCTTTTTAAAAACTTTTAATTAATTTATTTGAGAGAGAGAGAGAGGGAGGGAGGTAGAGAAAGAGGGAGGGAGGGAGAATGAGCACTCCAGGGCATGCAGCCACTGCAAAAGAACTCCAGATGCATGTGCCTCTTTGTACATCTGGCTTACATGGGTCCGGAAAATTGAACCAGGATCCTTTGGCTTTGCAGGCAAACACCTTAACTGCTAAGCCATCTCTCCAACCCCATGAATCTTTTTTTAAAAATTAATCAATTTATTTGCAAGCAGAGAGAGAGAGGGGGAGGGAGGGAGGGAGGGAGGAGAGAGAATGGTTACGCCAGGGCCTCCTGCCACTACAAACTCCAAACACATGTGCCACTTTGTGCATCTGGCTTTACATGGGCACTGGGGAATCAAACCTGGACTGTCAGGCTTTGCAAGCAAATGCCTTTAACCACTAAGCCATCTCTCTAGCCCGGAGCTCATGAGTCTGTTCCAGGTTCCCAAGTGGTGCCCAAGCCCGGACTGTCCTGTGTATGAAGACCATCAGCCTCATCGCCCTCATCTGCCTGCGCATTGGACAGGAGATGGTCCAGCAGCACCTGAGCGAGCCTGTGGCCACCTTCTTTCAGATCTTCTCTCAGCTGCATGAGCTTCGGCAGCAGGTGGGCAGAGCATCTGGCCTGGGTGGGCTGGGCCAGGTTTGTGGACTTGCTGATTCCCCAGCTTCCTGCCTGTAGGATCTGCAGCTGGATCCCCAGGGCTCTGATGAGAGCCAGTTGCCAGAGGTCACCTTCTCTGATGGGCAGCGGTTGCCGGTGGACCCTACCCTGCTGGATGAGCTGCAGAAGGTGTTCACCCTGGAGATGGCATACACAATCTACGTGCCCTTTTCCTGCCTGTTGGGTACTGCCCCATGACGTTCCCTTGCACAGCCTTGCTGACTACATCTCTTCCCCAGGGAGGGCCCCATCTCCGACTCCAGAGTCAGCAGTGGGTTTTTCTTTATTTATATTATTTACTTATTCATTCGGTGGTTTTTTTTGTTTGTTTGTTTTTGTTTTTTCGAGGTATGGTCTCACTCTGGTCCAGGCTGACCTGGAATTAACTATGTAGTCTCAGGGTAGCCTTGAACTCACGGTGATCCTCCTGCCTCTGCCTCCCGAGTGCTGGGATTAAAGGCATGCGCCACCACGCCCGGCCTTTTTTTTTTTTTTTTTTGAGACAAGTTTTACGTAGCTCAGGCTGGCCTCAGACTTGCTACATAGTTGAGGATGATCTTGAATTTCTAATCCTCTTATGTTCATTTCTTAAGTGGTAGATTGCCAGAGTATATCAACATACCTGGAACTGAATTCAGGAATTCGTGCATGCTAGGCAAGCGCTCTCAATTGAGCTACATTCCTAGCTCCCACTTTTTTTGGGGGGTGGGGGATCTCACTCTAGCCCAGGCTGACCTGGAATTCACTCTGTATCTCAGGGTGATCTTGAACTCACGATGATCCTCCTACCTCTGCCTCCCAAGTGCTGGGATTAAAGGCATGCTCCACCATGCCCAGCCAACCCCTGCTGTTTTTGAAACAGGGTCTCATGTAGCATTCTGTGTAGCTGAGCATGACCTTGTACTACTGATTCTCCTGCCTTTCCCTTCCAAGTGCTGGGATTTCAGACATGCTCACATACCCAGCTAACAATGAGTTTTAAGCACAGCTTTTTTTTGGGGGGGGGGCGCCCAGATCAAATGAATATGGCTTCGGACTCCCAAGACCCAAGCCAGCTAGAGAGATGAGGAGCTGGCCATAGCAACTCTGGAGAAGGCAGGAGAGTTTGATGGTCTTTAGGAGCTATTGGCAAGGAATGTATAACCTGCCAATGTTGTGGTTTCCCTTCTGGGACAGGCACTGTGCTGGCCTTCACCATGAATAGTATATGAGCAGCCCTGTGGCTGGATGTGTTATTTCTCCCAGAGTTCCAAGCTCTGGGAGGCAAGGCATCATCCGTCTTATTCACTATTCTGTTTCTGGTACTCAGCATGCCAGTGCAGAGGCCTTGTCCATGTGCACAGACTGAACTGAAGGAATCCACGTTTTATTGGGTAGCAAACTAAAGCTCAGAGACAAGGACTTAATTGCCCAGAGTGGCCCCAGCCAGTTCCTTCCCTGGCTTTTTTTTTTTTTTTTTTTTTTTTTTTTTTGGTTTTTCGAGGTAGGGTCTCACTCTGGCCCAGGCTGACCTGGAATTCACTATGTAGTCTCAGGGTGGCCTCGAACTCTGCCTCCTGAGTGCTGGGATTAAAGGCATGCGCCACCACGCCTGGCTCCCTGGCTTTTTTGTTTTGTTTTGTTTTGTTTTGTTTTGTTTTGTTTTTCGAGGTAGGGTCTCACTCTGGTCCAGGCTGACCTGGAATTCACTCTGTATTCTCAGGCTGGCCTCGAACTCATGGTGATCCTCCTACTTCTGCCTCCCGACTACTGGGAATAAAGGTGTGCACCACCACGCCCGGCACTTCCTTCCCTGGCTTCTGTGGTAACTAAGCCCTTGGATGAATGGTAATAGCCATGTGCCATCTTCCCTGATCTTAGGACTTTTCCCACTTCCATCTAGGTGACATCATCCGGAAAATTATCCCCAACCACGAGCTGGTTGGGGAACTGGCGGGGCTGTATCTGGAAAGCATCAGCCCGAGCGCTCGCACCCCTGCCGGCATGGAGCCCACCATGCTCAGCACCGGCCCCGAGTGGGATCCTCAGGGTGGGAGCTGTTCCCAGGATGATGGCCACTCAGGGACCTTTGGGAGTGTCCTGATTGGAAATAGAATCCAGATCCCCAATGACTTTGAGCCTGAGGGCCCTGGACCACTGGGTTCCACCCCTGGGGTGGGTGCTGGGGGTCTCAGCAGCGGGAGTGAGGACAATGCTCTGAAGAGGGAGCTGCCACGGAGTGCCCATGGGCTGAGCGGGAACTGGCTGGCATACTGGCAGTATGAGATTGGTGTGAGCCAGCAGGATGCCCACTTCCACTTCCACCAGATCCGCCTGCAAAGCTTTCCGGGCCACACGGGAGCTGTCAAATGTGTGGCCCCCTTGAGCAGTGAGGACTTCTTCCTGAGTGGCAGCAAGGATCGTACTGTGCGCCTCTGGCCACTGTACAACTATGGGGATGGTACCAGTGAAACAGCTCCCCGACTCATCTATGCCCAGCACCGGAAGAGTGTCTTCTATGTGGGCCAGCTTGAGGCCCCACAGTATGTAGTGAGCTGTGACGGGGCTGTGCACATCTGGGACCCCTTCACAGGTGAGTGGCTCTAGGTGAGGCCTGTTCTCCAGCAGCTAGACTGTGCCTTGCTGGGCCGCTCAGGTGGGGCCCTAGTGAGGGTTATATAATGGTTTATTTTTGGGAGCGAGCCAATGGTGCTGGGCACAAGAACAGCTAGGGCTTAGAATCCTTGAGACCTGAGTTGGAAATGTTCAAGAAACCGGGTGTGGTGGTGCACGCCTTTAAACCCTAGCACTTGGGAGGCAGAGGTAGGAGGATCGTTGTAAAAAAGAAGCGTGCAAGTCACTTTGTTGCTGGGGTATCTTGTGTCAGTCTGTAAAATGGGAATAAAAACTGGGTGTATGGGCTGGAGAGATGGTTTAGGAGTTAAGGCACCTGCAAAACCAAAGGACCCAGGTTTGATTCCCCAGGACTCATGTAAGACAGATGTACAGGGTGGTGCATGCATTTGGAGTCCATTTGCAGGGCTACAGGCCCTACTGTGCCCATTCTCTTTATCTGCTTCTCTCTCTGTCAAATAAATAAAATAAAATATTTATTTAAAAAATGGGGGTAAGCCGGGCGTGGTGGTGCATGCCTTTAATCCCAGCACTCGGGAGGCAGAGATAGGAGGATCACCGTGAGTTCAAGGCCTCAGACTGAGAATACATAGTTAATTCCAGGTCAGCCTTGACTACAGTGAGACCCTACCTTGAAAAAAACGAAATAAATAAATAAATAAATAAAAATAAAAATAAATAAAAAAATGGGGGTAGGGGCTGGAGAGATGACTTAGCAGTTAAGGTGCTTGCCTACAAAGCCAATGGATTCGGGTTTGATTCTCCAGGACCCACGTAAGCCAGATGTGCAAGGGGGTGCATGCGTCTGGAGTTCGTTTGCAGTGGCTGGAGGCCCTGGTGTGCTCATATTCTCTCCCTCCCTCTCTCTTTTTTTCTCTTCCTCTTTCTCTCAAATCAATCAATCAATAAAATATATTTTAAAAATGGGTGTAGAAGATTATGCACATAGGGGTTTGGTTTTGTGGGCAGCATGTACCAAATAAGTGGTGAGTGGCTGCTTGACCATTTATCATTATAAGAAGAAATATGGTTGGAGAGGGGAAGGGAAGGGAGTAATGTGGTAGGGGCTGGAGAGATGGCTTAGCGGTTAAGCACTTGCCTGTGAAGCCTAAGGACCCCAGTTTGAGGCTTGATTCCCTAGTATCCACGTTAGCCAGATGCACAAGGTGGCGCATGCATCCGGAGTTTGTTTGTAGTGGCTGGAATCTGCCCATTCTCTCTCTCTCTCTCTGTCACTCTCAAATAAAACAAATAAAGAGTTGGTGGTAGCATTTGGTTAGGGGATGCTTTCTTTATGAAGACGGGATCACTTTGGGTGTGGGAACCTGGCTTGGCTACAGAAGCAAGAAGATGGGAGAGTCTAGAAACCTTTTTTTTTTTTTTTTGGAGAGACACAGAGACAGAGAAAGAAGGAGAGGGAGACAGATAAGAGAATGGGTGCGCCAGCAGTCTCTCAGCTGCTATGAATGAAATCCAGATGTGTGTGCCCCCTTGTGGGCAAGTGCGGTATTGCGCCCTTGCATCACTTTGCATCTGGCTAAACGTGGCACCTGGAGATTGGAACCGGGTTCTTAGGCTTAGCAGGCAGGCACCTTAACTGCTAAGCCATCTCTCCAGCCCTAGAAACCTTTTTACCATTTTCTGAGAGACCCTGGGGGATGGAAGGCAGGTGTGGGGTAAGTCAGAGGGCTTGAAGTGGCCAGGGCTTTTTTGATCAGCTCATGGAACCCCAAATGCACTGTACCCTTTCTTCCTAGGGAAGACCCTTCGTACAGTAGAACCATCGGACAGCCGGGTGCCCCTGACTGCTGTGGCTGTCATGCCTGCCCCCCACACCAGTATCACCATGGCCAGCTCTGACTCTACCCTGCGCTTCGTGGACTGTAGGAAGCCCGGTCTGCAGGTCAGGGATGTGCAGTTCCCCGGGCCTTAACCTGTATCTCTTGTACTCAGCAAGGAAGACACTGTAGAGTTGCAGCTGTGGGGTGGGGGGCTCTGGCCTGTGATGGTCTCAGATTCTGGGCTTTTTCTTTCCCCTGGATGTAGTAGGAGATCACATGGGCTTGAGTGGGCCTGTGGGAGGGTGGATGGCACAGGTAGGTGACACCTCAGCATAGTGTCCCTTTGCCTGCAGCACGAGTTCCGCCTGGGTGGCGGGCTGAACCCTGGGCTTGTCCGCTCCCTGGCAGTCAGCCCCAGTGGCCGTAGCGTTGTGGCTGGCTTCTCCTCAGGCTTCATGGTACTCCTGGACACCCGTACAGGCCTGGTTCTACGTGGCTGGCCAGCCCATGAGGGGGACATTCTACAGATCAAGGTAACAGACATGACCCCCCATGGCCCTTACCTCTGCTGATAGCCCGAGGGAGAACAGGCTTCAGCTGGTGTCCCTTACACCTGCTCAGGGACTGATGGGTGGGGAAGGGTGATCCTTGCAGGCCAACTTGGGAGCCATCTGCGAAGTAGGCAGGACAGGGGCGGGGACCAGGGACAGAACTGACCCCTGCTGCACCACAGAGATGTTCTAATGAGTAACCCTTGTCCATATTTGTCTTGCTTGGAGGATCAGGGGTCGGGCCCTGTCCATGACCCAGTTCAGGTTAAATAAAGCTCAGCTGGGAGGCTGTTTACTGCCCCCAAACCACTGAGCAGAGTCCATATCCCCTGGTGGGCTGCTCTGGTAGACCCAGACCTGGGCATGGGAATCCTGTTCTAGTCTCCCCATTTTCTTTCTTTTCCTCCCTCTGCCCCCCCGCCCCTCCAGGCAAGGACTCACTCCATCTCAGGCTGACCTGGAACTCACTCTGTAGCTCCAGGCTGGCCTCGGACTCAGGGCAATCCTCCTACTTCAGCCTCTGGAGTGCTGGGATTAAAAGTGTACACCACCATGCCTGGCTTAGTCCCTCATTTTCTTTTTCTTTTTTAAAATATTATTTATTTGTGAGAGAGAGAGGAAGAGGTGGGAGAGGCAGAAAGAGAGAGAGAAAATGGGCACACCAGTGCCTCCAGCCACTGCAAACGAACTCCAGGCCCTTGTGCAGCTGGCTTACGTGGGTCCTGGAGAATTGAACCGAGGTCCTTTGGCTTTGCAGGCAAACGCCTTAACCGCTAAGCCATTTCCCCAGCCCTTAGTCCCTCATTTTCAATAGCAGGCCTCAAGGAATTGTTCAGTGAGGCCTATGATGGGAGGGTGGTGCTGCTTGTGGGAGGATTTCTCCCAGTAATGGGTACTCTTCTCCCCAGCTCCAGCGGACCCTGGGTTGCAAATGTTCTGGGGTCAGCCTCGGTGTTAACCCTGATTTAGCTCCTCTGAGCTTGTTTGCTCCTTTGTAAAATAGAGACAGTGGCAGCATCTTCCTCATAGGGTTGTTATGAAGATTAGATGTGGTCATGCCACAATTGAGAACTATGACTGTGTGGGTGTGTATATATATATATATATATGTTTATTTACTTATATGAGAGAGAGTGGGTGTGCCAGGGCCTCTAGCCACTGCAAATGAGCTCCAGACACATGAGCCATATTGTGCATCTGTCTTACATAGGTCCTGGGGAATAGAACCTGGGACCTTTGGCTTTGCAGGCAAGTGCCATCTCTCCAGCCCAGTAATTACATTTTTTTAATTTTTGTCTTTCAGTTTTTTAAGGTAGGGTCTTGCTCTAGCTCAGGCTGGCCTGAGTCTCAGGATGGCCTTGAACTCACAGCAATCTTCCTACTTCTGCCTCCCAAGTGCTGGGATTAAAGGTGTGTGCCACAACATCCAGCTCTTAATTTTTTTTTTAAACTTTTTATTTTATCTTATTTTTTGGAGAGAGACACAGAGAGAGAGAGAGAGAGAGGGAGGGAGAGGGAGGAAGACAGAGATGGGCGCGCGAGCAGTGTCTCAGCTGCTGCGAACGAAATCCAGATGTGCGCTCCCCCTTGTGGCCAAGTGTGGCATTGCGCCCTTGCGTCACTTTGCATCTGGCTAAACGTGGGACCTGGAGATTGGAACCGCTGGAGATTGGAACCAGTGTTCTTAGGGTTAGGAGGCAGGCACCTTAACCCCTAAGCCATCTCTCCAGCCCTTAATTTTTTTTTTTTTTTTTTAGGTAGGGTCTTGCTGTAGCCCAGGCTCACCTATAATTCACTATGTAGTCTCCGACTGGCCTTGAACTGACAGCAATCCTCCTACCTGTTCTACCTCTGCCTCCCAAATGCTGGTATTAAAGGCTTGTGCCATCATGCCCAGCCCTGTTTTTTTTTTTTTTTTTTTTTTTTTTTTTTTTTGGTGGTACTGGGCATTGAACCCAGAATCTTGTGCATGCTAGGCAAGCATTCTACCATTGAGCTATATCCCCAGTATCCCCTGTTTTTTTTGGAGAGAGACAGATAGAGATGGGTGTGCCAGCAGCCTCTCAGCTGCTGAGAACGAAGTCCAGATACGTGCGCCACCTCGTGGTCAAGTGTGGCATTGTGCCCTTGCGTCACTTTGCATCTGGCTAAACGTGGGACCTGGAGATTAGAACCAGCGTTCTTAGGCTTAGAAGGCAGGCGCCTTAACCGCTAAGCCATCTCTCCAGCCCTGGTTTTGGTTTTTTGAGACACTGTCTGACTGGGAAGCCCTAGCTGGCCTGGAACTCACTAAGTAAACGTCAAACTTGCCTCCTGAATGCTGGGATTACAGACATGCCACCCTGCCTGGCCAATGATGGCTATGTTAATGATCAGATATCATTATCATATATCATGTGTCTACTATTACATGGTTAATATGTTGTGGCATCCTCAGGATAGTTGTCTTCCCTGAGCAGCGTGGGAGGAAGGTTGCTCACTGAATAGACAGGATACCCCGGAGCCCCGCTGAAGCTCTTTCCCTCCTCTCCCCTTCCCCGCCCACCACAGGCAATAGAGGGAAGCATCTTGGTCAGCTCCTCCTCTGACCACTCCTTGACCGTGTGGAAGGAGCTGGAGCAGAAGCCCACGCACCACTACAAGTCAGCGTCCGACCCCATCCACACCTTCGACCTGTACGGCAGCGAAGTGGTCACTGGCACTGTAGCCAACAAGATTGGCGTCTGTTCCCTGCTTGACCCACCCTCCCAGGCCACCACGAAGCTCAGTTCTGAGAACTTCCGTGGCACACTCACTAGCCTGGCCTTGCTGCCCACAAAACGCCACCTTCTACTGGGCTCAGACAATGGCATCATTCGCCTCCTGGCATAGGCCCAGGTGGGAGCTGGCTGGGCAGGGATGACATGGTACCCTTGGGTCCAGTCCCTTACCCTTCATCCCCAAGTAGTTCTCTCTCCAGCCAAAACCCAAGGTCTTGGGTACTCAAATGGCCTGCTAGCTGGGATCTCCAGCCCCTGAATCCCCAAAGCAATGAGGGCTGCCACAGTAGTGTCACTCATGACCTGGGGAAATGTGGCTCCAGCAGAAGCAAGGAGGGGAAGAGAGGAGAGCTCATTGTCCCAACTCTGCAGAAAGGAGAAGAGAGATGGATGGGCCTTGCCTAGCCAGCTTCTGGCTGAGCCCCCAGGAGCTCTGCTTGCCCCTGTCCCCCAAGGACAGGAAACCTAAGAAGGGTGACCATGACCCAGTAGTTTAGGGTGTCAGTGTCCACTCAACCAGGCCTTCCCAGTTTGGGACCAGGAGTGGACAAAAGAGAGCAGGGTCAGGGGAGAGAAGATGAGATGGGCTAGCTGGTACCCTACCAGGAGTGATTCCCTGACCAGGAGTGGCCATCCTAACCACAGTGTTTGTGCCTTGAGCTAAGGAGGCAGCCCTTGGGAGCAGTGCCCCTCGGGGGAGGGGGCCAGAAGAATCATTTCTGCATCTCAGGTCCCACTCAGGGGACCTGAAGACCCCAGCATCTCTGAGTCTTCATCTGGAGCAGAAATGAGGTCTGAGGTGTAGCCTCTGCTGCCTCCTTAACTATTTGCAATAGATGTAAATATAATCAATAAATCCTTTGGAAGAGCCATGGAGCTGAGAGGCTTGTCTTGTCTTGTCTTGTCTTGTTTTGAGACAGAGTCTTGCTATATTGCCCAGGCTGAGACAGGGTCTCTACTGAACCCAATGCTCACCAATTTGGCCAGCCAGGCCCAGAAATCCTCTCCACCTCCCCAGCACTGGGATTACAGGTACATGCCAGCCACCGTGCTTAGCATCTCACATAGGTGTCAGGGATTTGAACTGGGGTCTTCATGCTTGCATGGCAAGCCCTTTACCAACTGAGCCATCTCCCCAGTCCTCTTCCCCACCCCCCCCCCGGTTCTTTTCTGGTAAGTCCCGTATAACCTAGGCTGGCCTCAAACTTGGTATGTAGCTGAAGTTGACCTTGAACTCCTAATCCTGGAGGCCTTCATCTCCCACATGCTGGGATTACACACGTGTCTTGGTGGTGGCAATGGGGAGAAGCCGAAATGGAGGGGCGGGAGGCAGTTTGACATTGCTCTCCAGGTGGCCCAGGGTACAGAACTTCTGGTTTGGGTAGCTTCTGGCCAGTTTTCAGAACCCTCACCCTTGGGGATAATAAGCAAGCACCTCCTGAAAAGGTGGGACACTGGGAGAGCCTGCCTCTGCACCTCTGTCTCCACCCACTGCCCTGGGGCTCAGGCTGGAGGCAGCCAACCAGGAATCCTGGATTTGTTAGGATTGGGGATGGGTTTTCTGCACAGCCTGCAGCCTCCTCTTCCCTACCCTTGGGCTGCAGTTGGGGGAGGGAAGGACTTTGGGAGAAAGAATCTGCATGCGACTCTGGGCCCAGCTTTGGGCTCTCGGGCAGGTGACATAGCTTCCCTGAGCCTAACTGACCAGGGAATATCCCCGCTTTGTGAGGTTATTAGAAGGCTTGTCATGACGCTCAACCCCTGTGCATCTTGGATCCATCCTCTTGGCTGGCCAGACACAGCCTCCTCAACTATCTGCCCTTGAAACAACCTTCTCCGGGCTCAGGTGGGACCCAAGTCCATAGGGGCTCTGGGTGGCTATTTTAGGATTAGAAGCCCTAGGGCTGGAGAGATAGTCTAGCGGTTAAAGCACTTGGCTGCAAAGCCAAAGGATCCAGGTTCAGTTTCCCGGGACCCACATAAGCCATATGCACAAGGTGGCACATGCATCTGGTGTTTGTGGTGGCTGGAGGCCCTGGTACACCCATTTTGTCTCTCTCGCTCTCTGCCTCTTTCTCTCTAAAACAAACAAAATAATAAAAATTTTAAAAAAATTAGAAGCCCTTATGGAAAAGGGGCTTCTGGCCCCTGTATCAATGTTTAACCGGATGTGCAGGTCAATATTTACCAGCAGAGAAAGCAAGCTGAACAGGGGTTGGCTAGGAGCAAAGGTCCTGGTGGGAGGGGAGAGCTAGGCTGGGCTGGCGGGGCCGGGTAGAGCGTGGGGAGCATCTAAGTGGAGCCAGAGGAACATCGTGTGCCGCTGCAAGGAGCCTGCAGAGGTAGGATGGAGGGTGGTACATTCTGCTTCTCAGCAGAGGAGGTGGGGAGCTGCCCACTCTGCTAAGGGGTCTGGGCTGAATTGAATAAGGCCTGTAGCTTTACAGACCCCTGGGGTGGTGGTGAATGGAGACAGGAGCACAAGGAGGAATCCCCCAGAAACTCAGAACTAGAGACCTTTTCTTGCCAGGAAGATTCAAACGCCTAAGTTGGAGATTGGGCCCTTAGCTAAGAGCCCTTGTATGTGATGGGGGTGATGGATCTTCCAGAAGAATTGGCCCCTGAGACAGGGTTGAGGCTCTAGACCAAGACCTGCCCATCCCCACGCATCAGCCTGGCTTCCCCGAAAGCACCCTGGAGCAAAATGGGTTCAGAGTGGATATGAGGCCTGTGGTTCCCGTAAGTCCAAAGGTGTTTGGACCAGATCATTCATTGGGCTTTGCTACTAGGTCAACAAAGCAGCTTTCTGGCCACCCTGCCAACCCTGCTGATGCCTCAGTGTGCCCAGGCCTGTCCTCTCTTGTGGGCAGGGCCTGCCCGCATGAGAAAGACTGGTGAGACCGACAGTAGGTTGGAAGAGAGCTCTGGGATGGGAGCCTTTCCTGGACGCTTGGCACTGAGTGCCTGGCACTATACTTGGCTTTTCTTTTTCTTTTTCTTTTTCTTTTTTTTTTTTTTTTGGTTTTGCAAGGTAGGGTCTCACTCTGGTCCAGGCTGACCTGGAATTAACTATGTAGTCTCAGGGTGGCCTCGAACTCTTAGTGATCCTCCTACCTCTGCCTCCCGAAAGTGCTGCCTCCCGAGTGCTGGGATTAAGCCCAGGCTGACCTGGAATTCACTATATAGTCTCAAATTGCGCCACCACGCCTCTTGGCTCTTTCTTTTTCTTTCTTTCCTAGGTAAGGTCTCACGTTAGCCCAGGCTGACCTGGAATTCACTATATAGTCTCAAATTGGCCTTGAATTCACAGAGATCCTCCTACCTCTGCCTCTTGAGTGCTGGGATTAAAGGCGTGCGCCACCACGCCCAGCACATACTTGGCTTTTAAAGAAAAGAAAAATTATTTGTTTGTAGAGAGGAAAAGAGTGCAAGAAGAGAGAGAATGGGCTCAGTAGAGCCCAGTGCTGCTGCAAATGAACTCCAGACCCATGCACCACTTTTTGCATGTGTCTTTACGTGGGCACTAGGGAATTGAACCCAGGTTGTCAGGCTTCTCCAAATCAAGTGCCTTTAACTCTCTTCAGCCCCCATACTTGGCTTTTACAAAGCTCTTATTTTGGTCTTTTTTTTTTTTTTTTTTTTTTTCCGAGGTAGGGTCTCACTCTAGTTCAGGCTGACCTGGAATTCACTATGTAGTCTTAGGGTGGCCTTGAACTCACGGCGATCCTCCTACCTCTGCCTCCCGAGTGCTGGGATTAAAGGCGTGCACCACCACGCCTGGCTTATTTTGGTCTTTATAATCCAAGTGGGAGGAGGAGGAAGGATGTCTGCAAGATATTTTACAAGATCAGGCAAAGCCCAGAGGTGTCAAAGTCTCTGGCAGGAGGCAGAATTTAGACTCAAATCCAGATCTGATTCACAGTGGAAGAATGACTCTAACAATCCCTATTGATCAAAGTGTCCTCACTGTATGAAATGTGAAAAATCAGAAATTGCCTTGGGCGGTGGCGCACGCCTTTAATCCCAGCACTCGGGAGGCAGAGGTAGGAGGATCGTCATGAGTTCAAGACCACTGTAAGATTACATAGTGAATTCCAGGTCAGCCTGGGCTAGTGTGAAACTCTCCCTCGAAACCCCGTCCCCCGAATCAGAAGCTACAAGGGTGAAAACAGTGGGGAAATAAATCCCCCACCACCCCACCCATATTGAGAGCCATGGCTCTGTTTTGAGTATGGGTCTTGGTTCTGCAGCTTGGAGGGGGCAGTGAACCCCTGAATAGGAATCCATTGCCTGGTGTGAGAGTCTGAGGTGGGAACAGAGTCTTCCTGTCTTGGACACAGGAACATGGCACTGCTCCGGGGGCTCCTGGTGCTCAGCTTGTCCTGTCTGCAAGGCCCTTGCTGCATGGTGAGGCTGGGCTGAGGTCTGGGTGGGAACAGAAGATGCTGGGGGTGGGACAAGTGTGGGGGAGGCCAGCAGGGTGGAGGGAGAGGAGTGCTGGATCTCCAGAGGGCTTGGCTCTGAGGGGACTCCCCTGTTCTGTTTGCCTCTTTCTTAACAGTTCTCCCCTGTGAGCACCGTGGAGCTCCTGAGCCAGCAGGTACTGTGCGTGGTGTGAAGAACGTTGGGGGAGGACCCAATGTCTCATCTGTGGCTTGGGAAGGGTGGGGACATGTGGGAAGGGTTACTCTGCATCTACTTCCTCCTTTCTGCAGCCAGTTATTGAGCAGACCCAGCAGAAGCTGACCCCACTTGCCTTCCTCAAGTTGAGCAAACAGGTACAACCAGGTGGGGCTGGGGAAGAGTGGGCGGGGCCAGTCACGAGGGGCAAGGGCACTGGGGAAGTGTGGCGGTGGGGCTGGGGCTCAGGGGTTTCCAAGGGGCCTTCAGCACAGGGCCATGAAGGATACAGAGGTGCCGGCACTGACCCCGTCACCCCACTGTCCTCGGATTTGTGCTTCTAGGTGCTGAAAAGGTCCCCAGGAGACTGCAAGAGCACCCCAACTGCAGAGGAGACCCACAGGCTTGGCCAGGCCATGATGACTTTCACCGCTGACCTGTTCTCTAAGGTGGCCCAGTCGTCCACCAGCCCCAACCTCATCCTGTCACCCCTGAGTGTGGCCCTGACACTGTCTCACTTGGCACTAGGTACTGAGGCAGCACCTGTCTCGCAGAACTGGGAGGTCACCAGGAACTCAGTGCTGCAGAGGTTTGCAGTGGCTGGTGCCTCTATCTGGGTCACATGGACTTTTGGTCAAATTCAGATACCTGGGCTGTCACTAACTGCTGTGAGTCAGATTCTCAAGGGTTAGAGAATGTGCTTAAGAGACAACTGTTTTTTTTTTTTTTTTTTTTTTTTTTTTTTTTTCCTGCCGAGATAGCGTCTTGTTCTAGCTCAGGCTGACCTGGAATTCACTATGTAGTCTCAGGGTGCCCTAGAACTCATGGCAATCCTCCTACTTCTGCCTCCCGAGTGCTGGGATTAAAGGCGTGCACCACCACATGCCCAGCTTAACAAGTGATTTTTATGCAAGAGTTTGAATGTCCCACTGGACATGCAAGTCTCACTGAGGGAAGCTAAGGTCCAGAGAGTGAAAGTGCCTTGACTGAGGTGAGGACACCCAGCCTGTCAGCAGCAGAGATGAAAGTAGAACTCAGGGGCTGGAGACATAGCTCACTTGATCTAGAGTGCTTGCCTAGCATGCATGAAGCCCTGAGTTCTATCCCTAGCACCACATAAATGAGACATGATGGCTGCAAGCCTGTAATTCTAGTACTCAAGAGGTAGAGGCAGGTGGATTAGAAGTTACAAGTCACTCTGGCTGGGCGTGGTGGCGCACGCCTTTAATTCCAGCACTCAGGAGTCAGAGGTAGGAGGATCACTGTGAGTTCGAGGTCACCCTGAGACTATATAGTGAATTCCAGGTCAGCCTGGGCTAGAGCAAGACCTTACCTTAAAAAACCTTAAACAAGACAGAGGAGTGCTCAGCACTGAAACATCTCTAATACACTTTCCAAGGCTCAGGATCCACTGAGGACGAGGTGGCGGAAAGAATGTAAGAGCCAAAGGAAGTGTAGGATTCCTTACAACGTGTTCCTCCGGACACAAAATGGCCTGGATATCCATGACCTCAACAGTGCCTGACACTACCTACATAAGACCATCATAATTAAAAGAGAGGATAAGATGGAGAGAGGAGTTGCAAAGGGGAAAGTGGGGGGAGGGTACTATGGGATATTGTCTACAATTAGGGAAGTTGTCAATAAAAAAAACAAAAGTCAGCCGGGCATGGTGGCGAACGCCTTTAATCCCAGCACTGGAGGCAGAGGTGTCTACAAGAGTTAAGGCCACCCTGAGACTCATAGTTAAAGGTCAGCCTGGACTAAGTGAAACCCCTACCTCTGAAACTAGTCATTCTGAGCTAGATACTGAGTTTAAGGCCAGCCTGGGCTCAATGTCTCAAAAACAAAACAGAACAACAACAAAAACAAAACAGGCAAAGCCGGTAGAACTCTGGAGTCCTGTCACTTAATGCAGTGGGCGTGGAAGGAGAGCCATGGTCTGTGGGCCTGTTCATCATGGGTGTACAAGAGGGCTGGAGCAGGCAGTGGGGAGGGCAAGAACTCCTGGCCCAGGCCCCAGCACACATGGTTCCTTTCAGGTGCTCAGAACCAAACGCTGCAGACCTTGCAACAGGTGCTGCACATGAACTCTGAGGCCTGCCTCCCCCACCTCCTAAGCCACCTCTGCCAGAACCTGGGCTCTGGGACACTCCGACTGGCTGCCAGAATGTACCTGCAGAAAGGTAGGTGCCCATGTCAGAGAGCTTTCCAGGTAGTGCCCCTCTGGCAGACAAGGCTGAGCGAGAGGAGCTTGGTCTTAGGTAGCCAGGTAAAGCATTGGTGACTGTGGGTCCCTGATCTTTGAGATCAATTTGTGGTCCTTTGTGAGTAGGATTTCCCATCAAAAAGGATTTCCTGGAACAATCAGAAAGACTCTTTGGTGCAAAGCCCATGAAACTGACAGGAAAGCAAGAGGAAGACCTGGCGAACATCAACCAATGGGTGAAGGAGGCCACGGAGGGGAAGATCAAGGATTTCCTGTCCGAGCTGCCAGATAACACTGTGTTGCTTCTCCTCAATGCCATCCATTTTCAGGGTGTGTTCCCTTTCTCAATCCCCCACCCTGGCAGCCCTACCCTGCCTTGACGGCTGAGTGTTCTGTGGGATGGGGGTAAGAGGCTAGGCAGTCTCAAACGACATGGTTTCTGCTCCCTGCCTGGTCACAGGTTTCTGGAGGAGCAAGTTTGACCCAAGCCTCACCCAGCGAGACTCCTTCTACCTGGATGAGCAGTTCACGGTGCCAGTGGACATGATGCGAGCACACTCCTACCCTTTGCGCTGGTTCTTGCTGGAGCAGCCTGAGATACAGGTCACCCTGGGTTGCCCCAGACTGCAGGATCTAGTCCCAGGAGGTGGGGGCAGGCTATGAAGCAGTGACAGTGGTAAAGAAGGTGCACCATCTTCCTTGAATCATGTTTCTGGGGTAGGCAGCTCTAGAAGGTTCTACTGTGGCTCCATCCCTGCTATAGGTTCTTTGAAGTTCAGTTCTTCAAAGAAAATATATTGTTCTAGAAATATATATTGTTCTAGGCTGTAGGGTTTTTAAAAAATAGCTTCCAAGAAGGGGGGGTGCTGGAGAGATGGCTTAGTGGTTAAGGTGCTTGCTTGCAAAGCCTAAGGACTCAGGTTCGATTTCCCAGTACCCACGTAAGCCAGACACACATGGTGGCTCATGTGTCTGGTATTCTTTTGCAGTGGCTAGAGGCCCTGGCAGTCCCAGTCTCTCTCTAAAGTAAATAAATAAAACTAAAGCCGGTAGAACTCTGAGTCCTGTCACTTAATGCAGTGGGCGTGGAAGGAGAGCCATGGTCTGTGGGCCTGTTCATCATGGGTGTACAAGAGGGCTGGAGCAGGCAGTGGGGAGGGCAAGAACTCCTGGCCCAGGCCCCAGCACACATGGTTCCTTTCAGGTGCTCAGAACCAAACGCTGCAGACCTTGCAACAGGTGCTGCACATGAACTCTGAGGCCTGCCTCCCCCACCTCCTAAGCCACCTCTGCCAGAACCTGGGCTCTGGGACACTCCGACTGGCTGCCAGAATGTATCTACAGAAAGGTAGGTACCCATGTCAGAGAGCTTTCCAGGTAGTGCCCCTCTGGCAGACAAGGCTGAGCGAGAGGAGCTTGGTCATAGGTAGCCAGGTAAAGCATTGGTGACTGTGGGTCCCTGATCTTTGAGATCAATTTGTGGTCCTTTGTGAGTAGGATTTCCCATCAAAAAGGATTTCCTGGAACAATCAGAAAGACTCTTTGGTGCAAAGCCCATGAAACTGACAGGAAAGCAAGAGGAAGACCTGGCGAACATCAACCAATGGGTGAAGGAGGCCACGGAGGGGAAGATCAAGGATTTCCTGTCTGAGCTGCCAGATAACACTGTGTTGCTTCTCCTCAATGCCATCCATTTTCAGGGTGTGTTCCCTTTCTCAGTCCTCCACCCTGGCAGCCCTACCCTGCCTTGACGGCTGAGTGTTCTGTGGGATGGGGGTAAGAGGCTAGGCAGTCTCAAACGACATGGTTTCTGCTCCCTGCCTGGTCACAGGTTTCTGGAGGAGCAAGTTTGACCCAAGCCTCACCCAGCGAGACTCCTTCTACCTGGATGAGCAGTTCACGGTGCCAGTGGATATGATGCGAGCACACTCCTACCCTTTGCGCTGGTTCTTGCTGGAGCAGCCTGAGATACAGGTCACCCTGGGTTGCCCCAGACTGCAGGATCTAGTCCCAGGAGGTGGGGGCAGGCTATGAAGCAGTGACAGTGGTAAAGAAGGTGCACCATCTTCCTTGAATCATGTTTCTGGGGTAGGCAGCTCTAGAAGGTTCTACTGTGGCTCCATCCCTGCTATAGGTTCTTTGAAGTTCAGTTCTTCAAAGAAAATATATTGTTCTAGAAATATATATTGTTCTAGGCTGTAGGGTTTTTAAAAAATAACTTCCAAGAAAGGGGGGTGCTGGAGAGATGGCTTAGTGGTTAAGGTGCTTGCTTGCAAAGCCTAAGGACTCAGGTTCGATTTCCCAGTACCCACGTAAGCCAGACACACATGGTGGCTCATGTGTCTGGTATTCTTTTGCAGTGGCTAGAGGCCCTGGCAGTCCCAGTCTCTCTCTAAAGTAAATAAATAAAACTAAAATAACAACAACAAAAACTCCTTTAGATCCAGGTGTGGTGGCACATGCCTTTAATCCCAGCACTTGGGAGGCAGAAGTGGGAAGATTGCCATGAGTTTGAGGCCACCTTGAAACTACATAATGAATTCCAGGTCAGCTTGGGCTAGAGCAAGACCCTACCTCAAAAAAACAAAAGAAAATAAAAGTTCATATTATTTTTTTCCACTCTTTAAAAATCTTTCTTTCTTTCTCTCTTTCTCTCTCTCTCTCTCTCTTTCTTTCTTTCTTTCTTTCTTTCTTTCTTTCTTTCTTTCTTTCTTTCTTTCTTCTTTTTGTTTTCAAGATAGGGTCTCACTCTGGCCCAGGCTGACCTGGAATTCACTATGTAGTCTCAGGGTGGCCTTGAACACACGGTGATCCTCTTACTTCTGCCTCCCAAGTGCTGGAATTAAAGGCATGCGCCACCACGCCTGGTGTCAAATAAATTTTTAAAAAATATTTTTTTAAGCTGGGCATGGTACACGCCTTTAATCCCAGCACTCGGGAGGCAGAGGTAGGAGGATTGCCAAGAGTTCGAGGCCACCCTGAGACTACATAGTGAATTCCAGGTCAGCCTGGACCAGAGTGAAACCCTACCTCGAAAAACCAAAAAAAAAAAAAAAAAAAAAAAAAAAAAAGGCAGAATGACCCAGATTCAATCCCCCAAGACCCATTTAAGTCAGCTGCACAAGGGGGCACACATGGCTGGAGTTCATTTGCAGTGGATGGAGGCCCTGGCACATCCTTCTCTGTCTCTCTCTCTCCTCCCCTCCCACCGCCTATTTCTCTCTCAAATAAAGAAAAATAAAAATTAAAAAAAAAATTAAAAAATTTATTTGAAGCCGGGCATGGTGGCGCACGCCTTTAATCCCAGCACTCAGGAGGCAGAGGTAGGAGGATCGCCGAGAGTTCGAGGCCATCCTGAGACTACATAGTTAATTCCAGGTCAGCCTGGACCAGAGTGAGACCCTACCTTGAAAAACCAAAAAAAAAAAAAAAAAAAAAAAAAAAAAAAAAAAAAAAAAAAAAAAAAAAGAAAAAAAATTTATTTGAGAGAGAGCAAGAAAGAGGCAGAGAGAGGGAGAGAAAGAGAGAGAGAATGGGCACACCAGGGCACCCAGCCACTGCAAACAAACTCTAGATGCATGCATCACCTTGTGCATCTGGCTTGTATGGGTCTTAGGGAATCGAACCTGGGTCCTTTGGGTTTGTAGGCAAGTGCATTAACTGATAAGCCATCTCTCCAGCCCTTTATTTATTATGAGAGAGAGAGAGAATGGGTGCACCAGGGCCTCCAGCCACTGCAAACAAACCCCAGATACATGCAGGCAAGTGCTTTAATTATATGTTTTAATAGAGCTTAGGGGAGGCCAGGGATCTGCTCTTAGAAGGGAAGAGACACAATATCATGATCGTGATCATTTCAGACAGTGATATATTTATTCTATGCAGGGGGGAAAAAGGAGTACCTGTTAGTGACTGGGTCAGAGAGATGTCTTTGAAGAAGGGGTGGAGATCTGTCTGACTTTTGGTGATGAGAGTTTATTACAAGGACCTACGAGTTGTAGGGCGGCAGAGGGCCACCCTAGAAGTCACACAGTCACTCAGGGTCTCATCACTCCCCAGCCTGGGAGATTGGACCTGAGCAGTCATGAAATCCTTCTAGAAAGATCTGAATGGGCTGGATATCTCAACAGCCTGTAAAGAATGTTCTAATTGGACTCAGGTTTTTTTTTTTTTTTTTTTGGTTTTTCGAGGTAGGGTCTCACTCTAGCTCAGGCTGACCTGGAATTCACTCTGTAGTCTCAGGGTGGCCTCAAACTCATTGCAATCCTCCTACCTCTGCCTCCCAAGTGCTGGGATTAAAGGCGCGTGCCACCACGCCTGGCTCTGGACTCAGGTTTGTTCCATGCTATCTCAGGTAAGGTCTCCCTTACTTGTAAACTAAATGTGGTCACTTGGCTGGGACACTGATCCCCTGGCTAGGAAGTTTTGTTTGATTTTTAAAAAAATAATTAATTAATTTTATTATTATTTTTGTTTGTTTTGTTTTTTGAGGTAGGATTTCACTCTAGCCCAGGCTGACCTGGAATTCACTATGTAGTCTCAGGGTGGCCTCGAACTCACGGCGATCCTCCTACCTCTGCCTCCTGAGTGCTAGGATTAAAGGCGTGCGCCACCATGCCCAGCTGTTTATTTTTATTTATTTATTAGCAACAGACAGAGATACAGAGGCAGAGAGAGAGAGAGAGAAAAGAGAGAGAGAGAGAATGGGCCCACCAGGGCCTCCAGTCACCGCAAACGAACTCCAGATACATGTGCCACCTTGTGCATCTGGCTGACATGGGTACTGGGGAATTGAACTCGAATTCGGGTCCTTAGGCTACATAGGCAAGCACTTAACTGCTAAGCCATCTCTCCAGCCCCTATTTTGTTTTTTTTTAAGGTAGGGTCTTGCTCTAGTCCAGGCTGACCTGGAATTCACTATGTAGTCTCAGGGTGGCCTTGAACTCACGGTGATCCTCCTACTTCTGCCTCCCAAGTGCTGGGATTAAAGGTGTGAGCCACCACGCCTGGCTTGTTTGATTTTTTCATAGTTACCTTGAAACTCCCCCCCAAAAAATTATTTTTATATATTATTTATTTATTTAATTGCATGCCGAGAGAGACAGAGAGAAGAGAGGCAGACATGCACACAGAATGGGCAGTCCAGGGCCTCCAGCCGCACTACAGATGAACTCCAGATGCATGCACCACTTTGTGCCTCTGACTTTATGTGGGTACTGGGGAATTGAACCCAATTTGTTGCAGGCATGTGTCTTAATCGCTGAACCATCTCTACAGCCCAGTACACCTGTTTTGTTGGTTAGTTTTGCAAGGCAAGCAGAGCACAGAGCATAGTCTCTCGTAGGAAGGAGCTGCTTGGGCAGTCTGCTTCTCTCCCGCTCATTCTGAAGGCAGGGGCGGCTGATCCACTCCCCTTGTGTCTCTTTTTCCTGTTCCTCCTTCTCTCCAGGCCACCATCCTCTCACTTCATTTCCCTGGCCTCCACGGCCTTCTTCCTTGGACCCTTTGCAGGGAGCCAGGCCTGGTGTTCATCCTCTCACTAGCAGGAAGTCCACATGCAAGGGGCTCTGCTTCAGCTCAAGGAGCCACAGCTACAAGAGACCCTTGAGGCTAGAAGTTTCCACATTGCCTTAACGACAGAAACCCTAGGCATGCTGGCTCACATTTGTAATCTTAGCACTTGGGAGGCTGAGGTAGGAGGACTGAGTTTTGGAGGATAGCTGGGCTACACAGAAAGAAAGACCATACCTGAAAACATACACACAAGCCAAGCGTGGTGGCGCACGCCTTTAATCCCAGTACTCGGGAGGCTGAGGTAGGAGGGTCATCGTGAGTTCAAGGCCATCCTGAGACTTCAGGATTCCAGGTCAGCCTGGGCCAGAGTGAGACCCTACCTCGAAACAAACAACAACGAACCAGAATAACACACACATGCACACACATATACACATAAAGAAAATGCATCTTTTTGGGGGATGTGGTGTGCATGTGTGTGCAGTGCACTTGTGTAGAAGCCAGAGGGTGATGTTCAGCGTTTTCTTTAATTATTGTCCACCTTATTCTTTTTTTTTTTTTGTCTTTTTTGGTTTTTCGAGGTAGGGTCTCACTCTGGTCCAGGCTGCCCTGGAATTAACTATGTAGTCTCAGGGTGGCCTCAAACTCACAGCGATCCTCCTACCTCTGCCTCCTGAGTGCTGGGATTAAAGGCATGCGCCACCACGCCCAGCTCACCTTATTCTTAAAAACAGGGTCTCCCACTGAACCTGGAGTTCACCCAGTTCAGCTAGACTATCTGGCCAGTGAGCCTAGGGACTTCCTGTGTCTGCCTCCCTAGTGCTGGGATTACAGGCCCACACCATAGCATTTTACATGGGTGCTGGGGATCTCAATTCAGGTCCTCATGCTTGTGTGGCAATTCTTTCCAACTGAGCCGTCTCCCCAGCCCCAGGGAAAACTTGTTAACTGTAAATCTGAACACAGCGCATGTACAAGTAGCAGTCACTGGGTGAAGGTGAAGGAGGGTGGGGAGAGTTCCCACCCTTTGCAGTGACTCCTTCACATAACCCCGACTTAATTTGAAAACCAGTAACTCCAGTAAGCTGACTGTTGTAGTCAGCTTCTTGTTGCTGGACAAACACCCGCGTTAAAACAGTTTATTAGAAAAAAGGTTTATTTCGGGCTTACAGAATGCACAGAAAGCACCATCAATGGTGGAAGAAGCTGGCTCACTTCCAGAGATCCAAGCAGAGAGACACCATCAACAGCCAGCACCACACAACCACCAGAGCTCAGACTGCTCTCCACACACCTAGTAGAGCTAGACTGCTAGATCTGGCCCCAGGGACTTCCCTCTCTATGCTACAGGGCTCTGCCCAATAGAGACTCAGGTTGCCAGCCCAATCTTTAAAAAAAAAATATTTTATTTATTTATTTATTTATTTGAAATAGAAAAAGGGAAAGAGGCAAAGAGAGAGAGAGAGAGAGAGAGAGAGAGAGAGAGAGAGAATGGATTTATTTATTTGAAAGAGAGAAAATGGGTGTACCAGGACCTCCAGCCACTACAAACGAACTCCAGACATGTTCCACCTTGTGCATTTGTCTTATGTGGGTACTGGGGAATCAAACCTGGGTCCTTAGGCTTCACAGTGCCTAAACTGCTAAGCCATCTCTCCAGCCCACCAGCCTGATCTGTTTTTAAAGATTTTTATTTTTATTTATTTATTTATTAGAGACAGAGAGAGGGGGAGAATGGGCCCACTAGGGCTTCTAGCCACTACAAATGAACTCTAGATGCGTGCACCACCATGTACATCTGGCTTATGTGGGACCTGGAGACTTGAATCTGGGTCCTTTGGCTTTGTAGGCATCCGCCTTAACCGTTAAGCCATCTCTCCAAGCCCTAGAATAGGCTCCCCCCTCCCCTGATCTTAATAAATCACCTGAAGTTGGGCATGGTGGCACATGCCTTTAATCCCAGCTCTTGGGAGGCAGACGTAGGACGATTGCCATGAGTCTGAGGCTACTCTGAGACTGCCGAGTGAATTCCAGGTCAGCCTGGGCTAAAGTGAGACCTTACCTTGAAAAATCAAAAAATAAACTAAAATAAAATAGACTAAAATAAAACACCTGAGTCCCCAGGGTCATACATTCAAAACACCACACACGGAGAGCTGAGAGGCAAAGACAGAAGGGTCTGTGGTCTATTTGCACAGCTAACTGGTAGCAGAGGGAGAGCGAACTCTGAGTGCAGACACTGCTAGAAAATTTACTAGCATTTTCTCCTTCAGTCACCTGTCAACATGCAATGGGGGAGTGATGTGACTCCATTTTACAAGTGAAGTGAAGGGGCAGTGAGAACAAGCACATGCCTGATCAAGATGAGCTTGAACCCCAGACCCTCTGTCTCAGGAATATGGAAGCACATACTGGCCCAAAACCCCAGTGAGGTTTGGACGCTTTCTGGTGCTCACGTTCTCCTCCCCTCTTATCTGTAGGTGGCTCATTTCCCCTTTAAGAACAACATGAGCTTTGTGGTCATGGTGCCCACTCACTTTGAATGGAACGTGTCCCAGATTCTGGCCAACTTGAGCTGGGACACTCTGTACCAGCAGCCCTCGCTGCGAGAGAAGCCCACCAAGGTGCGGTTGCCTAAGCTACACCTGAAACACCAGCTGGACCTAGTGGCCACCCTCAGCCAGCTGGGTAAGAAGGATGGGTATGGGGTGGCCCCAGGTGGGCAGGGTGGATGAGAAGAATTCTCCAGCTGGCAGTGCTGAGTCAAGGGCTGCCCTGTATCCTGGATGAGAACATTTAATATGTTCCCCTTGACCTTCTGTTCTGGGGGGAACTGGGGTGACCAACTCCAGAGCCCAAGACTGAGCACTGGGTGAAGAGTGCAGTGTAAGCCAGGTGTGGTGGCACACACTTTTAATCCGGCACTTGGGAGGCAGAGGTAGGTGGATCACGGTGAGTTCAAGGCCACCCTGAGACTACATAGTGAATGCCAGGTCAGCCTGGGCTACAGTGAAACCCTACCTTGTTGGGGGGGAGGGGAGAGTGCAGTGTGGCATGTGAGTCTTGCTAGCTCAAAACACACACACACACACACACACACACACACACACACAGGCTGGCTTGGAAGGGGGAGGAGGGAAGCTGGGGTATCAAGTTGTTACATAGATGGAAGGAGTGTGATCTACTGCGTAGGGTGCTTGCCTAGCATGCACAAAGTCCTACACTGAAGTCCAGCACCACATCAAGTGGGCATGGTGATGCCCACATGAGATCCCAGCACTGAGGAGTTGAAGGCAGGAGAATCAGAAGTTTAAGATCATCCTCAACTCATAGAAAGTTTGAGGCCAGCCTGGCATCCATGAGACCTTATCTGGCAAAAAAAATAAAAAGGGCAGCTGGGCGTGGTGGCGGACGCCTTTAATCCCAGCACTCGGGAGGCAGAGGTAGGAGGATCGCTGAGAGTTCGAGGCCACCCTGAGACTACATAGTTAATTCCAGGTCAGCCTGGGCCAGAGTAAGACCCTACCTCAAAAAACCAAAAAATAAAATAAAATAATAAAATAAAAAAAATAAAAAGGGTTGGGCATGGTGGCACACATCTTTAATCCCAGCACTTGGGAGTCTGAGGTTGAAGGATCACAGTAGGTTCAAGGTTATTCTAGGGATATAGAGTGAATTCCAGGTCAGCCTGGGCTAGAGTGAGACCCTACCTTAAAAAAAAAAAAGAAAGAAAAGAAAGGAAGAAAGAAAAAAAGAAAGAAAGGAAGAAAAAGTTTCTAAGCAAAGTAACATCTTTATTCCCAGGACTGTAGTAAGTAGTGCTGCTGGGACGTTACTGTATAGAGCTCATTTTATTTTATTTTATTTTAAATATTTTATTTATTTATTTATTTATTTATTTATTTATTTATTTATTTATTTAAGAGAAAGAGAGAGACAGGGAGAGGGAGAAGGGGAGACAGAGAGAGGGAGAATGGACATGTCAGGGCCTCCAGCCACTGCAAATGGACTCCAGATACATGCGTCCCCTGTGCATCTGGCTTACATGGGTCCTAGGGAATCGAACCTGGGTCCTTTGGCTTTGCAGGCAAGCACCTTAACCACTAAGCTGTCTCTCCAGCCCTAGAGCTCATCTTAATGGGTGGGCACATGAGGAATCAGTTACTTAAAATCCACCATAAGTGTTGAGAGTGTCTCCAGCTTACCCAGGAGAATACTGAACAGGGACCTAGTCCAGACTCTGGGGCTGGGATTAGGGAAGGCTTCCTAGAAGAAATGGTGTCTAAACTGAAACGCCAAGGTTCAACAGGTGTTAAGCATGAATCTGGGAGTTCAAGGATGCCAGACAAGTGCAGGTATCCGGGGGGGGGCCCGTGCTGACCAGCCATCTGTTGCTCTGGGCAGGCCTGCAGGAGCTGTTCCAGGACCCAGACCTGCGTGGGATCTCTGATCAGAGGCTGGTGGTATCCAGTGTGCAGCATCAGTCCACCCTGGAGCTCAGTGAGGCTGGTGTGGAGGCGGCTGCAGCCACCAGCACGGCCATGACCCGCATGTCCCTCTCCTATTTCAGCGTGAACCGCCCCTTTCTCTTCTTAGTCATGGAGGACACTGTAGGCCTGCCTCTGTTTGTGGGCAGTGTGAGGAACCCCAACCCCACTGCACAGCCCCAGCTCCAGGAGCAGCAAGATTCCCCTGACAACAGGGACTCCTTCCAGAAGCAGAAAGCCTTTCTCCACAGAAACAAAGCCCTGGGCCCTGATTTGAAACTTGCATCCCCCCCGGAGGAGGAGGAATACCCCCAGTTTAGCAGCCCCAAGTGAGGAGGGGCTTGTCCAGCAGCCTCCTGAGTCCTTGCCTGGATCAGCCTCTCAACTCCTGTGACTTTTCCCAACCAGCTCTGTGGGATGGGGCGGGGCGAGCCGGGGAAGGCAGCCTGGGAGTAGGGGAGACATTATTCTCTTCCTGCAGCTCCTGGGGAATTGTGTGGGTGGGTGGGGCCAGGAGGAGGGCAGGCATCAGGAATTTTTTATTTCTTCCAAAAGAGTTCAGGGTGTGTCCTTTTGGGGGCTGGGTGGCAGGGCAATTGTGGATCCAGTTTGGGCTAGAGGTAGGTTAGATGAGTCCCTAAATCCGCCGGACATCTCCACATTTGTAGGCAGATGTGGGAGAGTCTGCCTTTGGACATGTCCCCTCTGAATACCCTGGCTGGGAAGAGGACAGACCCTAGTGGAGGGAGAGTATTGTCCTGAGCTCAGACATGGGCCAGCGTCTGGCCCTTGCTGGCCTGTGTTCTTCCCCAGTGGTGGAGGTTGACCTAACCTGACCCCGATTGTCACTTGCTAAAGGCCTCCAGGCCCCCACCTGTGTCCCACTGCTGCAGTCTCCCGCTGGTCCTGTGAGATGCCAACACTGCCAGGATGCCCTTCCTTCTTGTGTCCTGTCTTCCTCCTCTGCCAGGTAGCTTAGGGGCTAAGGCAAGGAAGGACCCCATTAGCTCCCTAAGGATCTTTTGTAAGGTTTTTGTAGTGACTTTTATGCCACCAGAATAAAGAATGAATGGGCCTGGTTGGTTTGACGTCACTGTTCTGGGCATGGGTGGGAGCAAGCGGAGGTGGCGGGGAGGCAGCCACAGGGCAGACTACACTGAACCCTCTCTGTGCCACGTTTGGTCTCTGGCCACCTGCCAGCCCTCTCTAGGGCCACTACCATGCCAGCCTGGCTCAGCTCTTTGCTCTTCCTTCTCTGCATGCCTCAGGCAGCCAGCAACAAGGGCAGCTCAGAATAGCGCCAGCCTCCCAGTTTTCAAGAAGAACTGGCAATTAGGTAGCTAGCTGAGTTTCTAATTACACCCCGTCCGTTCTGTCACGAGCTGGCGCCTGCCAGCCGGGGGCAGGCTGACAGCTGGAGACTGGCAGTGTCAGGATTTGGGGGTACCTTAACATAGGGCAGACAACCTTCTCTGGGAGAGCTCAGGAGCTGAGGGCAGCATGGATGTCCATAAGGGTGGGGAGGGGGTGGTCCTCTGAGAGTGGCACATCACCCTGCTTGGGCCCTCCTGTATGAATGCAGGGTGTCCATGTGGCAGCACCCACCTTGATCCCTAATGTTCCTGGGAGTCAGAGAGCCCTGGTGTGGAGTGATCCTGCTGCTAAGCTGGCAGTGTGGGGGGGGCATGACACGTCAGAGGGTGAGCATCCATGACAGGGGTGATGGACAGTGAAGCGGGGCAGGGCAGGGAGGGAAGGCCTTCCCAGAAGGTGACATCAGAGCAACAGTTGGAGTTCCTCAGAAGTCTCAGGAGAGTCCACAAGCAGCCTGGTAGAGGAATAGCAAGTGTCGAGGGCCTGAGCTGGAAGCACATGTTGACGGTCAAGATGAGTGGAGATGGTGGGGCTGGAGACAGAGGGAGGAAGAAAAGGAGGGAGTCAGTAGCTTAGAAAAGATCATGAAAGATTCCAGGACCATGGGGATTGACTTGGTTGTTGCTTTTTTATTTATTTATTTTTATTTGTTAGAGAGAGAGAGGCAGATAGAGGGAGAGAATGGGTGTGCCAGAGTCTCTAGCTGCTGCAAATAAACCCCAGAGACATGCACCACTTTGTACATCTGGCTTTACATGGGTCCTGGGGAATTGAACCTGGGTCCTTTGACTTTGTAGGCAAGCACCTTAACAGCTAATCCGTCCCTCCAGACCTTTTTTGTTTGTTTGTTTGTTTTTGTTTTTTTGAGATAGGGTCTCACTCTGGCCCAGGCTGACCTGAAATTAACTATGTAGTCTCAGGGTGGCCTTGAACTTGCAGCGATCCTCCTACTTTTGCCTCATGAGCGCTGGGATTAAAGGTGTGCCCACCATACCCGGCTTTTTTTTAACATTAAAAAAATAATTTATTTATTTATTTATTTGAGAGAGAGAAAGAGGCAGAGAGAGAGAGAGAGAGAGAGAGAGAGAGAGAATGGGCGCATCAGGGCCTCCAGCCACTGCAAACAAATTCCAGATGCATGCACCCCCTTGTGCACCTGACTTACGTGGGTCCTGGAGAATTGAACAGGGATCCTTTGCCTTTACAGGCAAATGCCTTAACCGCTAATCCATCTCTCCAGCTCACCGACTTTTTTTGTTATTATTGTTTGTTTGGTTGGTTTGGTTTGTTGAGGCAGGGTCTCACTCTTGCCCAAGAAGTCACTCTAGCTCAGGCTAACCTGGAATTCATTATGTAGTCTCAGAGTGGCCTCCAACTAACAGCGATCCTCCTACCTCTGCCTCCCAAGTGCTGGGCTTAAAGGCGTGTGCTACCATGCCGGGCTTTTTTTTTTTTTTAAAGATATATATATATATTTATTTATTTATTACAGAAACAGAGAGAGGGAGAGAGAGTGAGTGAGTGAGTGAGAATGGGCACGCCAGGTCCTCTAGCCACTGCATATGAACTCCAGAGGCATGTGCCACCATGTGCATCTGGCTTACGTGGGACATGGAGAATTGAACCTGGGTCCTTAGGCTTCGTAGGCACACACCTTAACTGTTAAGCCATCTCTGCAGCCTCCTGGCCTCCTTTTTAAATATTTTAATCTATTTATTTGCAAGCAGAAAGAGAGATAAGAGAAGAGAGAGACAGAAAATGGATGTTCCAGGGCCTCTAGCCGCTGCAAACAAACTCCAGATGTATGTGTCACTTTGTGCATCTGGCTTTATGTGAGTACTGGGGAATTGAACCCAGGTTATTAGGCTTTGCAGGCAAGTGCCTTAACCACTAAGCCATCCCTCCAGCCCTTTTTTGTTGTCTGTTTGTTTTTGTTTTTTTCAAGGTAGGGTCCCACTGAAGCCTGGCTAACCTGGAATTCACTATGTAATCTCAGGGTGACCTCAAACTCAAGGTGATCCAGTGATCTGGTGATCCTCCTACCTCTGGCTCTTATGTGCTGGGAATAAAGGCATGTGCCACCATGCCTGGCCCCTGTTTTTGTTTTTAAATTTTTTTGTAAATATTTAATTAATTAATTAATTTATTTGAGAAAGATGGAGAAAGAGGCAGATATAGAGAGAGCGAATAGGCATGCAAGGGCCTCTAGCCACTGCAAACAAACTCCAAAAGCATGCTCCACCTTGTGCATCTGGCTCATGTGGGTCCTGGGAAACTGAACCCTGGTCCTTAGGCTTTTCAGGCAAGTGCCTTAACCACTAAGCCATCTCTCCAGCCCATGTTTTAAAATGCTTTTATTTATTTAGTTGGAAGCAGAGAGAGAAGAGAGACAGACAGAAAGAGAGAAGATGGGTGCACCAGGGCCTCCAGCTATTGCGAATGAATTCCAGACACATGAGCCACTTTGTGCATCTGGCTTTACATGGGTACTGGGGAATCAAACCTGGGTCATTAGGCTTTGTAGGCAAGTGCCTTAACTACTGAGACATCTTGCCAGCCCAAGACTTTTGTTTTTGTTTTTGGTTTTTCAAGGTAGGGTCTCACTCTAGCCTAAGCTGACCTGGAATTGACTATGTAGTCTCATACTTGAACTCACAGTGATCCTCCTACCTCTGCCTGGGATTAAAGGCGTGTGCCACCAGGCCCAGCTTTGGCATGCTTCTTAGTGCCCAGCTATGAGCAGACTTATTTTTATCTTGGAGAAGAGGTCACATGAAGGTTAGTTTACCTGGTCCACTTCATTCTACTTCCCTATTTTCCCTCACACTCTCCTTCCTCTACATTTCTTTTTCTTTTTCTTTTTTGAGATAGGGTCTCACTCCAGCCCAGGCTGACCTGGAATGCACTCTGTAGTCTCAGGGTGACCTTGAACTCACAGAGATTCTTCTACCTCTGCCTCCCAAGCGCTGGGATTAAAGGCATGTGCCACCACACCTGGCTCTTCCTTTATGGGGGCTGGGGTAGGGGGTGCAGTTGCCTCCAGTCTCCCTTTCTCTCCCTGTCCTTGGGATGGCCGGCTGCTTTCGACACGTTCTCTGCCCGGAGGTCCTTGGTGATTACCTTCTCTGCAGTTTGCCAGTCTGTGAGAATACAGTAAAAACAAGCCGCTGAAGCTGGGCGTGGTGGCGTATGCCTTTAATCCCAGCACTCGGGAGGCAGAGGTAGGAGGATCGCCATGAGTTCGAGGCTACCCTGAGACTACATAGTGAGTTCCAGGTCAGCCTGGACCAGAGTGAAACCCTACCTCAAAAACAAAACAAACAAACAAACAAAAAAAAACAAGCAGCTGGGCTGGAGAGATGGCTCAGCAGTTAAGGCACTTGACTGTAAAGCCCAAGGACCCAGCTTCCACTCTCCAGTACCTATGTAAAGCCAGATGCACTAGGTGGTGCATGTATCTGGAGTTCATTTGCAGTGGTTAGAGGCCCAGGCATGCCCATTCTCTCTCTCTCTCTCCATAAATAAATACATAAATAAATATTAAAAAATATATTTTCAAAAAGTAAGCAGCTAAGCTGGGCGTGGTGGCGCACGCCTTTAATCCCAGCACTCGGGAGGCAGAGGTAGGAGGATCACTGAGAGTTCGAGGCCACCCTGAGACTACATAGTTAATTCCAGGTCAGCCTGGACCAGAGTGAAACCCTACCCAGAAAAACCAAAAAAAAAAAAAAAAAAAGTAAGCAGCTAAAAGCTTTTCCTCTTGAAGGAGCCAAGCTTGGGCAAGTGATCTAGATAATGAAAACAAGATCAAGTTTAGTGATGAGGCCCTGGAATGAGCATGAGGCACAGGATGGAAGCAGATGGCAGAACTGTTCCACCTTGCCAAACAAACAAAATAAGATACAATGAAGAGAATGATCTGAAATGTTATAAAGGGAAATTTATAAAGTTTTGTGATACTGTGGAAAACTAAGTGCTCTACCACTGGGCTACACTGGCAGCCCAAGGAGGAAGGCTTTTTTTTTTTTTTAATAATAATAATAATAGGGGCTGGAGAGATGGCTCAGTGGTTAAAGGCACTTGCAAAACCTGATGACCTGGGTTTGATTCCCCACTATCCACATAAAGCCAGGTGTACAAAGTGATATATGTGTCTGGAGTTCATTTGTAAATCTGTAGTTCAGTGGCAAGAGGCCCTGGCCCACCCATTTTCTCTCTCACTTCCTGTTTGCAAATAAATAAATTAAATTAAAAATATTTATTTAGGGCTGGAAAGATGGCTTAGTGGTTCAGGTGCTTGCCTGTAAAGGGAAAGGACCCAGGTTTGATTCTCCAGTACCCACATAACCCAGGTGCACAAGGTGGCACATGTGTCCGGAGTTCATTTGCTGTGGCTGGAGGCCCTGGCATGCCCATTCTTTTTTTCTCTCTCTCTCTTCCCATCTCTCTCAAACAAATAACTATATAAAAATAAAATATTTTGGACTGTGTGTGGTGGCATACTCTTTTAATCCCAGCACTTGGGAGGCAGACAGAGAGAAAGAGGCAGAGAGAGAGAGACAGAGAGAGAAAGAATGGGCACATCAGGGCCTCCAGCCACTGCAAAGGAACTCCAGACACATGCACCACCTTGTGCACCTGGGTTATGTGGGTACTGGGGAATTGAGCCTCGAACGGGGATCCTTAGGCTTCACAGGCAAGCCCTTAACCGCTAAGCTATCTCTCCAGCCCCACATTATTATTATTATTATTATTATTATTATTAATTTATTTTTTTGAGGTAGAGTCTCACTCTAGCCCAGGCTGACCTGGAATTCACCATGTAGCCTCAGGGTGGCCTTGAACTCACAGTGACCCTCCTATCTTTGCCTTCCAAGTGCTGGGATTAGAGGTATGCGCCACCACACCTGGCTTGTTTATCCATCTTTTAAAATATTTTTTATTATTTAATTTATTTATTTGAGAGGGGGCAGATATAAAGAGAGAGAATGGGTGTTCCAGGGCCTTTAGTTATTGCAAATGAACTCCAAATGCATGTGCCACTTTGTGCATCTGGTTTATGTGTGTCCTGGGGAATCAAACCTGGGTCCTTTGGCTTTACAAGCAACTGCCTTAACCACTAAGCAATCTCTTAGCTCTTGTTTATCCATTTTCTTAAAAATATTTTCTTTCTTTATTTATTTGAGAGAGAGTGAGAGGAAGAGGCAGAGATAAAGAATGGGTGTGCCAGGGCCTCCAGCCCCTGCTAATGAACTCCAGATGCATGTGCCCTCTTGTGCATCTGGCTTATGTGGGTGTTGGGGAATTGAACTGTGGTCCTTAGGCTTCGCAGGCAAATGCCTTTACTGCTGAGCCATTTCCCCAGCCCTTGTTTATCCATCTTTTTTTTTTTTGGTTTTTTGAGGTAGGGTCTCACTCTAGTCCAGGCTGACCTGGAATTAACTATGTAGTCTCAGGGTGGCCTTGAACTCGCGGTGATCCTCCTACCTCTGCCTCCCAAGTGCTGGGATTAAAGGCGTGTGCCACCATGCCTGGCTTTATCCATCTTTAATGTCAAGGATGTGATTTGTATATTTGGCCAGGGATGAAAATGTATATTTGGGAACAAGAGAAGCATAAAGTCATGAAATGAGAAGCTGGGAGAGCTCATGCTTAGCATGTGCAAGGTCCTGGATTTCATCCCCAGTGCAAAAAGAAAAAAAAAAAATCATGGAACTGGAGAAGTCTCTTTTTTAATGTATTTTTTATAATAGTTTATTTATTTATTTGAGAGAAAGAGGCAGATAGAGAAAGAGAGAGAAAGAATGGGTGTACCTTTAGCCACTGCAAACAAACTCCAGATGTTTGTACTGCCTTGTGCATCTGGCTTTATGTGGTACTGGGGAACTGAACCTGAGTCCTTAGGCTTTGCAGGCAAGCACCTTAACCACTGAGCTATCTCTCTAGCCCTGGAGAAGTCTCTTATGGGGTGATGATTGTTACTAGAAAGGAAAAAGTGGGGCTGGGGAGATGGCTCAGCAGTTAAAGATGTTTACTTGCAAAATGTGTCAGCCTGGGGTTTGATTCCCCAGTACCCATATAAAGGAGATACACAAAGTGGCACATGCGTTTGGCTTTGTTTGCAGCAGCAAGAGGCCCTGGCACATCCATACTCACTCACTGTCTGTCTTTCTCTCAAATAAGTAAAATATATCTATGTTTTAAAAAAGGTAAACTGGGCGTGGTGATGCATGTCTTTAATTCCAGCACTGGGAGGCAGAGGCACTGGGAGGACTGCCATGAGTTCAAGGCCACCCTGAGACTACATAGTGAATTCCAGGTTAGCCTGGGCTAGAGTGAGACCCTACCTCGAAAAAGTAAAACCAAACCAAACCAAACCAAAAAGAAGAAGAAGAAGAAGAAGAAGAAGAGGAGGAGGAGGAGGAGGAGGAGGAGGAGGAAGAAGAGGAGGAGGAGGGGGAGGAAGAGGAAGAGGAAGAAAGAAAGATGTGCTTGAGGTAGGAGAAAAATGGAAGCTGTGGAAAGAATTTCAAGGAGAGAGTGTCCACTCTGCTGCCTGCTGCTGAGAACAGAGGTTTCTGGTATGGGTCAACACAAGGCCACCCCTGAGGTTTCAGAGGGAAGGTGTGGGTATGGAAGCATGGAGGTGAAGAAATGAGAACCGAGATTCTGGACACAAAACAGGTCTTTCCAGTGTGGCTGAGAAACCCTTAGCTGTTAAGGCACTTGCCTGCAAAGCCTACGGACCCAGGTTTGATTCCCCAGAACCTATGCAAGCCAGATGCACAAGGTGGCATATGAGTTTGTCTGCAGTGGCTAGAGGCCCTGGTATGCCCTTTCTGTCTCTGCCTTTCTCTCTCTCTCTTTCAAAATAAGTAAGTAAAGTAGATAAATAAATAAAATATTTGAAAAAAGCCAGGTGTGGTGGCACATACTTTTAATCCCAGCACTTGGGAGACTGAGGTAGGAAGATCACAGTAAGTTTGAGGCCACCTTGAGACTACATAGTGAATTCCAGCTCAACCTGGGCTAGTGAAACCCTACTTCGAAAAACCAAAAAATATATATATTTGAAAAAAAAAAAGCCTGGCGTGGTGGCGCATGCCTTCAATTCCAGCACTTGGGAGGCAGAGGTAGGAGGATTGTCATGAGTTCGAGGCCACCCTGAGACTACATAGTAAGTTCCAGGTCAGCCTGGACTAGAGTGAAACCCTACCTTGAAAAAAAAAAAAAAAAGATCTCTTATTGGCCTGGAGTTCACCAGTTAAGCTAGACTAGATGGTTCGACAGCTCTAGGAATCCTCTTGCTTCTGCCTTTCCAGTGTTGGGATTATAATTTCATGCAATGACACCCGGCTTAAAAAAGCTTTTTATTGACAACTTTCATAAATATAAACAATATATCATGATCATGATCTCCTCCCACCACCCTCTCCCCCACCCCCCCCAATGCCCCCTTCCAATCCCAGCACTTGGGAGGCAGAGGTAGGAGGATTACTGTGAGTTCAAGGCTACCCTGAGGCTACAGAGTGAAATTCAGGTCAGTCTGGGATGGAGTGAGACCCTACCTTGAAAAAAATAAGAAAATAAAGAAAAAAGAACAAAGAAACAAATACCTACTTCATTGAATCCCTTCTTCTTTCCAAGGAATCTCTCTTCTATTTTGATATCATTTTTTTTTGAGGTAGGGTCTCACTCTAGCCCAGGATGACCTGGAACTCACTATGTAGTCTCAGGGTGGCCTCAAACTCATGGCAATCCTCCTACCTCTGCCTCCCGAGTGCAGGGATTAAAGGCGTGCGCCACCACGCCCGGCTAATGTCATTATTTTTTAACTCCCGTTGTGCAGGTCTTGTGTAGGTAGCATTAGCCACTGTGAGGTCATGAATATCACAGCCCCTTTGTGTGTGAAAGACAGTATTGTAAACAGTCCTCCCCTTCCTTTAGTTTTTACATTCTTTCCACCACCTCTTCTGCAATGGCCCCTGAGCCTTGGAAGGTAAGATGTATCATTTAGTGCTAAATAATCCATTATAACTTCTCAGCACTTTGGTGAGTTTTGAGTCTCCCCAGTGGTCACTGCCATCTGAAAAGAGAAGCTTCTCCAACTAAAAGTGAGAGTAGCATTAATATATGGACATGAATGTAAGTATTTAGAGGGTTTTTTTTTTTTTTTTTTTTTCAAGGTAGGGTTTCACTCTAGTCCAGGCTGACCTGGAATTAGCTATGTAGTCTCAGGGTGGCCTGGAACTCATGGCAATCCTCCTACCTCTGCCTTCCAAGTGTTGAGATTAAAGGCGTGCGCCACCACACCTGGCACTTAGAGGGCATTTTTGTGGGCATAATATATCTATTTAGCCAGACAACAGTAGTAGTTCCCCTTAGGGCTTATGACCTTCCAAGCTATAGGTTTTTTTTTTTGAGACAGAGAGGAAGAGACAGATAGAGAATGGGTGCACCAGTGGCCTCTCAGCTGCTGTGAACAAACTCCAGATGCATGTGCCCTTTTTGTTGTGCACTTGTGTCACTTTTGCATCTGGCTAAACATGGGACCTGGTGAATTGAACGGGCATTCTTAGGCTTCACAGGCAGGTCCCTTGGATGCTAAGCCATCTCTCCAGCCCAACCACAGGGTTTTGATTAGATTTTCATTGCCAGGCATTAATTCCCACTTGTGGAGCAGGCCTCAAGTTTAATCACAAAGCTATGGTTTCCCCCATAACAGATATGCCTCTATTGTACCAGTTGATACATTTGGCCTAGATGGCCAGCCATAGAACTTGCAGGGTCCAGTACTGGTTAAGACACTTGATAATTTCTCTTCCCCAACAGGCTGCATAGGTCTTTCCAGCATCCTGACAGCTAGTCCACAGAGAGGAGGTTTCCAGCTCAGCCCTAGCTTCATTTCTCAGTGTCCTGCAGCCCAAGCATGTGGAGTCTTCAGCAATAGGGTCTTACCATCAAGTTCTGGTGGGCAACAAAGAGCCTTGACAATGGCCTGTAATATTTTGAGGGCACCACGGGCCTTCCTGGCCAACAACTCACTGGAAGGTATCCATCCTACCTCCGGCACTGAAGTTCTATTAACAATTTTGGTTTCTAGGCACATTATACACTTGGCTATTACATGTGTACTGGGGATAGAACTCAGGTCCTCATGCTTGTAGGGGAAGGACTTTACTACCTGAACGTGTCCACCTTTAACTGAGGTCTGCCACATAGTTACACACAACTTTAACATTCATTACCATATTGTTCTTCAAAGTGGCCCTGTTATCATAAACCATATTGTCCCCATCCTCACCAACACTTAGTATTGTCAGATATTTAAAGGTTGCCAGCCCAAGGAGTATGAAACAGAATTTCCCCTGCTTTTAATTTTCATTCTCTTGTTGATTATTAATTGTAAATAAACATTTTTTTTTTCAAGGTACGATCTCACTCTAGCTTAGGCTGACCTAGAATTCACTATGTAGCATCAGGGTGGCCTCCAACTCAGGGTGATCCATTTACCTCTGCCTTCCAAGTTTGGAAGTTGGAATTAAAGGCGTGCGCCACCACACCTGATTTTGATTTTTTTTTTTTTTTGGAAGTTCTGGGAATCAAAACTAGAGCCTTTCATGTACTTAGTGTTCTACTACTGAGCCATACTCCCAGCCCCGCAAAATAGCTTTCCCTAAATGTATTGGCTATTTGAAATTCTCCTATGAATTACCTGGGCCTATTTTTCTGTTGATTTTTTTTCTCTATATTTTATTTATTTATTTGCAAGCAGAGAGAGACAGAGAGACAATGGGTGCCCAGGGCATCCAGCTGCTGCAAATGAACTCCAGATGCATGCACTATTTCTGCCTCTTGAGTACTGAATTTAAAGGCATGAGCCACAAATTTCTAACTTTATTTATTTATTTTTGGTTTTTTGAGGTAGGATCTCACTCTAGCCCAGACTGACCTGGAACTCACTATGTAGTCTCAGGGTAGCCTTGAACTCATGGCAATCCTCCTACCTCTGCCTCCCAAGTGTTGGGATTAAAGGTGTGTGCTACCACGCCCGGCTCTCTAACTTTATCTTTTAAGATATTTTGTTTTTATTTATTTGAGAGAAAGAAAGAGGCACAGAGAGAGAGAAAGAGAGAGAGAATGGATGCACCAGGGCTTCCAGCCACTGCAATCAAACTCCAGATACATGTGCTACATTGTGTATCTGGCTTACATGGGTCCTGGGGAATTGAACGGAGGTCCTTCAGCTTTGCAGGCATGTGCCTTAACCACTAAGCCATTTCAACAGCCCAAATCCAAATTTTTTTGGTTTTTCGAGGTAGGGTCTCACTCTGGCCCAGGCTGACCTGGAATTAACTATGTAATCTCAGGGTGGCCTTGAACTCTTGGTGATCCTCCTACCTCTGCCTCCCGAGTGCTGGGATTAAAGGCGTGCGCCACCACGCCCGGCTACAGCCCAAATCTTATAATTTTAATGCCACTGAAAGGAATGCTTCAAATTCCAGAATTGGCTCTCTGCCAGCAAATAGGTAGAAGATCACCCTTCTTGCTGGTTCAGAGCCTGCTTCCTGCATGAACCTAAATAAAAAGAACAGGCTTTTGAGTACGTGACTCTGGCCTAATGAGATAACCAAAAATGAGCTAACTAACTGCTTATCTGGCTTCTGTGAACTGCTTGCACCATAAAAGGAAAGATTGTAATGTAAAAGTATATAGATAGAGGTGTAGGATGATAGAGAATGTAAGCAAAAAAGAAAAGCAAGAACTAAAGTAACGCCATGACAGGCTCTAGGAATATTCACAGGCCTGAGTTTCTATGTCCGGGCTGAACTGACACAGCATTTTTGCAGTTACTGAAAAAAACCCCAGACTGCCCAGTACCCAAAATAATCCTTGAAATGAGCCAGACAGAAGAAACTAAGCAAATGTTATACATACTTGTGATCCTCAAGTTACAGATAAGATGGCTCAAAATGCCATAGTAACCACATAACCAATGAGCATACTACATGTACATTATTTTTAATTATTAACCAATCATGTTATAAATTCTCCTCTCCTTTGTTTGAACCCAATAAAAACTTCCCTGATTCTATCCTCGGGGTCTCCAGTCCTCTACCCCTGCGTGGCGTATGACTGGGGACCCCAGCGCGCTGGAATAAAAATCCCTCTTGCAATTTGCATCAAGATCGTTTCTTGGGGTGATTTGGGGTGTCGCCTTTCCTGAGACAGAGCCCGGGGAGTTCCTGATTTGGTCTTACACCACCTCTACCAAACTTTTCTCTTAAAATTTTTGCTCTTTGGTATTAGCTATTTTAATTTTTAAACTTTTTTTTGGTTTTTCAAGGTAGGGTCTCACTCTAGTCCAGGCTGACCTGGAATTCACTATGTAGTCTCAGGGTGGCCTCTACTCACAGCAATCCTCCTACCTCTGCCTCCCTAGTGCTGGGATTTAAGGCGTGTGCCCAGCTGGAGATGTTTTAGTAGAACACCTGAGTCTATGGGGAACATACATGCAAATACCACAGAGACTAACACCACCTGTCTGTAGAGAGTAGAACTGGACTGACAGACCAGAATGGAAGGAAGATCTCCACTCTTTATCATTTATTGCTTTTGACTTTGAATTATGTACCAAATACCCATTTAATAATACATAAGTAGCTGAGCACACTGGCAATACCTACAGTACTTGGGAGATCAGGGCAGGAGGATCCTGGAAGCTCATGGAATGTAGGCCGACTGGGGCAATATAGTGAGACCCCCTCCACTCAACAACAACAACAACAACAACAACAACAACAACAACAACAACAACGAGATTAAGGGGCTGGAGAGATCACCCAGCAGTCAAGGCACTTGCCTTAAAAGCCTAATGACCTGGGTTTGATCCTCCAGGACTCACATAAACCAAATGCACAGAATGGCTTATGCATTTGGAGTTCCTTTACAGTGACTAGAGGCCCTGACACACCCATACTCACCCGCTCACTCATTCACTCACTCTCTCTGCAAATAAATAAACAAATAGTTTTTAAAAAGAGAGATTAAATAGGTTGAGAATATAGCTCTGTAGTTCAACACTTGCCTATTATACACCAAGTCCTGGGCCAACCCTTAGTACCATGAAAAAAAAAGTTAATTTTTGTGTACATGTGTGTTTTTCGGAGGTAGGGTCTCTAGCCCAGGCTGTCCTGGAACTCACTCTGTAGTCTCAGACTGGCCTTAAACTCAGTGATCCTCCTATTTCTTCCTCTTGAGTGTACCACTACACCCGTCTAAATTAATTGTAATAGTAAATGTAAACTGTTATATGTGAAAAATAGAGATATGTTACATTCCTTTTTCTTACTAAGCGTTCAAAATTTAATGATCAAAGTGTGTAGTCCACACCTGTAATCTCAGTACTCAGGAGCGAGAGGCTGGAAGATCAGGAGTTCAAGGCCATCCTTGGCTACATAATGAGTCCAAGGTCAGCCTGGGTTAGGGCAAGACCCTACCTCGAAAACTAACTAACTAAATAAATAAATAAAAGAAAAGAAAAAGAAAAAAAAGAAAAAGAAAGAAAAGAAACAAAACAATCACAACACAATCTGTTGTTCATTTTCTGCTTACAGCAGGTGGATAGTGGTAACTGTCATGGACAGTGCAGCTGACGAGACAGACAGCCTTTGCTACTAACCAGTAAGTTCCTTGTATGGGGAACCAGTTCCTGGCATGTGGGGGCTGCATCTCATTCATCTATATACTCCTGTGAGTTCAAAACACAGAACTGTACCCAGAGGTACTTCACAATTTTTAAATTTTTTTGTTTGTTGCTTTTTTGAGATAGAGTCTCACTCTAGCTCAGGCTGACCTGGAATTCACTATGTAGTCTCAGGGTGGCCTTGAATTCACCTTTGCCTCCCGAGTGCTGGGATTAAAGGCATGCGCCACCACGCCTTAAAAATATTTTATTTTAATTTTTTAATTTATTTTATTTTATTATTATTATTATTATTATTTTTTGGTTTTTGGAGGTAGGGTCTCACTCTAGTTCAGGCTGACCTGGAATTCACTATGTAGTCTCAGGGTGGCCTTGAACTCATGGCAATCCTCCTACCTCTGCCTCCCGAGTGCTGGGATTAAAGGCGTGAGCCACCACGCCCGGCTTTTATTTTTATTTTTATTTATTTGAGAGAGAGCGAGAGAGAGAGAGAGAAATAGGCAGAGAGAGAATGGGTGTGCCAGGGCCTCCAGCCACTGATGAGTGGGCCCACTTGTGTGCACCCCCTTGTGCATCTGGCTTATGTGGGTCCTGGGGAATTGAACCTGGATCCTTTGGCTTTGCAGGCAAGTGCCTTAACTTCTAAGCCATCCCTCCAGCCCTACTTCACAAATTTTCTTCATCTAGGAATGGTGGTGCATGTCTTTAATCCTAGCACTCGGGAGGCAGGGGTAGGAGGATCACTGTGAGTTCGAGGCCACCCTGAGACTACCTAGTGAATTTCAGGTCAACCTGGGCTACAGTAAAAGAAAAGGGGGGCGGGCTGGAGAAATGGCATAGCGATTAAGATGCTTGCCTCCAAAGCCAAAGGACCTAGGTTCCATTCCCCACTACCCATGTAAAGCCAGATGCACAAGGTGGCACTTGTGTCTGGACTTCATTTGCAGTAGCGAGAGGCCCTGGTGTGTGCATTCTCTTTCTTTCAAATAAATAAAATAAAATAAATTTAAAAAAAGAGAGTAAAAGCAATTTTTTTGGGGGGGGGAGGAGGCAGTTTTCGAGGTAGGGTCTCACTCTAGCTCAGGCTGACCTGGAATTCACTATGTAGTCTCAGGGTGCCTTGAACTCATGGCGATCCTCCTATCTCTGCCTCCCCAGTGCTGGAATTAAAGGTGTGTGCCATCATGCCCTGCAAAAACAATTTTTTGTTGAAGGGTACTGACCTCTGACTTTTGACACTTTCTTTCATATAAAGCTGAACTTTGCCCACTGGAAGTTTCCATCTGGGGACCAGGCTCTACTCCCTGTGGCCTCATAAGGGAACACTTTTAGGTCTCCCTAACTTTTCTTTCTTGTTTTTTTTTTTTTTTCAAGGTAGGTTCTCACTCCAGCCCAGTCTGACCTGGAATTCACTATCCTCCTACCTCTGTCTCCCAAACGCTGGGATTAAAAGCATGCATCAAGCCAGGTGTGGTGGCGCATGCCTTTAATCCCAGCACTTGGGAGGCAGAGGTAGGAGGATTGCTGTGAGTGCGAGGCCACCCTGAGAATACATAGTGAATTCCAGGTCAGCCTGAGCTAGAGTGAGACCCTACCTTGAAAAACCAAAAAAAAAAAAAAAAAAAAAAAAAAAAAAGCATGCATCAACCAGGCCTGGTGGTGCACACCTTTACTTCTTTTTTTTTTTAATTTTTAAATTTATTATTTGAGAGAGACACACACACACAGAGAGGGAAAAAGAGAGAGAGAGAGAGAGAAGCAGATAGACAGAGAATGGACACAAGGGCCTCCAGCCACTGCAAACGAACTCCAGATGCATGCGCCACTTTGTGCAACTGGCTTACGTGAGTCCTGGGGAATCAAGCCTCGAACCAGGATCCTTAGGCTTCACAGGCAAGCGCTTAACCACCAAGCTATCTCTCTAGGCCCGGTGCACACCTTTAATCCCAGCACTCAGGCAGGAGGCAAAGGTAGGAGGATCGCCATGAGTTTAAGGCCACCCTGAGACTACATAGTGAATTCCAGGTCTGCCTGAGCTGAAGTGAGACCCTACCTCAAAAAAAAAAAAAAAAAAAAGATAAAAATAAATAAAAGCATGTGTCACTGTGACCAGCTTCTTTTTAATTTAATTAAAAATATATATATTTATTTATTTGCAAGCAGAGAGATATAGAGAGAAGAGACAGACAGAATGGGTGCACCAGAGCCTCTAGCCACTGCAAGTGAACTCCAGATGCATGTGCCACTTTGTGCATATGGCTTTACGTGGGCACTAGGGAATTGAACCCAGATCATTAGGCTTTGCAGGCAAGCGACTTAATCACTGAGCCATCTCTCCAGCCCTTATTTATTTATTTTATTATTATTTTTATTTATTTGAGAGAGGGAAAGGGGCAGAGAGAAAGAGAGAGAGAGAGAATGGGCACGCCAGGGCCTCCAGCCACTGCAAATGAACTCCAGATGCATGTGCCCCCTTTGCATCTGGCTTAAGTGGGTCATGGAGAGTAGAAGAAGGATCCTTTGGCTTTGCAGGCAAATTCCTTTAACTGCGAAGCCATCTATCTAGCCCACTTTTTTTATTTTTAAAAATATTTTAATTTTTTTATTTGCAAGCAGAGAGAGTCAGACACACACACACAGAGCGAGCGAGAGAGAGAGAGCAAGAATGGGCAACCAGGGCCTCTAGCCACTGCAAAGAAACTCCAGATGCATGTGCCACTTTTGTGTATCTGGTTTTATGTAGGTAGTGGGGATTTGAATTTGGGTTGTTAGGTTTTTGCAGAAAAGTCCCTTAATGGCTGAGCCATCTCTCCAATTCCTCCCTTTAAAAAAATATTTATTTTTATTTATTTATTAGAGATAGAGAAAGAGAGAGAGAGAGAATGCGAGTGAGAATGGGTGTACCAGGGCCTGTAGCCACTGCAAATGAACTCCAGACACATGCGCCACCATGTGCATCTGGGTTACGTGGGACCTGGAGAATTGAACCGGGGTCCTTAAGCTTTGCATGCATGCACCTTTAACCACTAAGCCATCTCTCCAGCCCCCTTCCTTTTTTTTTTTTTTTTTTTTTTCAAGGTAGTGTCTCACTCTAGCCCAAGCTGATCTGGAATTCACTTCACTCTGTAGTCCCAGGCTGGCCTCAAACTCACAGCAATCCTCCTACCTTTTGCCTCTGGAGTGCTAGGATTAAATGTGTGAGCCACTATGCTGGTTTTGTCTATGTGCTACACAGTGAATTCCAGGTCAGCCTGGGCTAGAGTGAGACAGACAACAAAAAACATGCAGACAGCCCCAGCTCCATTTCTTTGTCTCTCCTTTCTTTCTCTCTTTCTCTCTCTTTCTTTTCTTTTCTTCCTTCCTTCTTTCTTTCTTTCTTTTTCTTTCTTTCTTCTTTCTTTCTTTCTTTCTTTCTTTCTCTTTCTTTCTTTCTTCTTTCTCTTTCTTTCTTTCTTTCTTTCTTTCTTTCTCTCTTTCTTTCTCTTCTTTCTCTTTCTTTCTTTCTTTCTTTCTTTCTTTCTTTCTTTCTTTCTTTCTTTCTTTCTGTGTGTGCGTGAGTGTGAATGTATGAGTGTGTGTTCATGTGTGTGAGAGTGGGCATTCGTGTGTGTAGGTCAGAGAACAACCTCAGTGTTAGTCTTTGCCTTCCCCCTTGCTTAAGGCAGGGTCTCTTGTTCATGGCTGTTTGCCAGCCTTGGTGGCCTGTGAGCTCTGGGTAGGTTTTAAATGTCTGCCTCCCTTCTCCAAGGCAATACGTTGGGATCACAAGTGCTCAAGTTACAGCATCTGCATTATTATTATTATTATTATTATTATTATTATTAGTTTTTCAAGGTAGGGTCTCATTCTAGGCCAGGCTGACCTGGAATTCACTGTATAGACTCAGGGTGGCCTTGAATTCATGGTGATCCTCCTACCAATCCTCTCTTAAGTGCTGGGATTAAAGGTGGGCACCACCATGCCTGGCTCTTTTTTTTTAAATTTTATTAAATTTTATTTTTTAATTTTTTATTGACAACTTCTTTAATTGTAGACAATATCCCAAGGTACTTCCCTCCACCCCCCACCCAACTTTCCCCTTTGAAACTTCACTCTCCATCATATCCCTCCCCCTCTCAGTCAGTCTCTCTTTTCAGTTTGATGTCATGATCTTTTCCTCCTATTATCATGGTCTTGTGTAAGTAGTGTCAGGCACTGTGAGGTCATGGATATCCAGGCCATTTTGTGTCTGGAGGAGCACGTTGTAAGGAGTCCTACTCTTCCTTTGGCTCTTACATTCTTTCCGCCCCCTCTTCCACAATGGACCCTGAGCCTTGGAAGGTGGGTTTGAGATGTTTCAGTGCTGAGCACTCCTCTGTCCCTTCTTCTCAGCACCATGGTGCCTTCTGAGCCATCCCAAGGTTGCCACCATCTGGAAAGAGAAGCTTCTCTAACCAAAAGTGAGAGTAGCATTAATATATGGGTGTGGACATTAAGAGAAGTGCTTACTGGGCAGTTTGGTGAGCATAGTATATACATTTAGCCAGACACCAGCAGACCTAGGGCTCATGACTACCCCTGTCGTAGGTTTTCAGTATCAGGGATGTGTTCCCTCCCATGGAGTGGGCCTCCAGTCCAATTAGAGAGCGGTTGGTTTCCCCTGCAACAGACATGCCACTATTGCACCCATTGGCTCATTTGGCCTGGCTGGCCAAATTTAAAGCTTTCAGTGTTCACTATTGAGTACCTTCACAGGTGTTTTCTCTCTTCCATTGAACTGCATGCAGTGTAGCTTTTTCCAACTTTCTGTCAGCTGTTCCACATGGATCCAGTTCAGCCCCAGCAGAATTTCTCAGGGACCTTGCTGACCAAGTATGTGGAGTCTTCAGCAATAGGGTCTTACCATCTATTCCTGGTGGGAAACCAAGGGCCTCGGCAGTGGCCTATAATGTTTTGGGAGTATCTGTGACCTCCCTGGCCAACAACTCACTGGAAGGTATCCCATCCCTGGTCTTTTTTTTTTTTTTTTTTTTTTTTTTTGAGCCAGGGTCTCACTCTAGCCCAGGCTGACCTAAACTCACTCTTTAGCTCAGGGTGACCTCAAACTCACAGTGATCCTTGTACCTCAGGAGTGTTGGGATTAAAAGTGTGTGAGTCAGGCTGGAGAGATGGCTTTAGCAGTTAACATGCTTCCTTGGAAAGCCAAAGGACCCAGGTTTGATTCCACAGGACCCATGTATGCCAGATGACAGGTGGAGCATGCATCTGGAGTTTATCTGCAGTGGCTGAAGGCCCTGGCATGCCCATTTGCTCTATCTGCCTCTTTCTCTCTCTCTCAAATAAGTAAAACAAAAAAAAGTGCAAATCCCAGTTTTGATGTGGGTTCTGGGTATCTGAACTCATATATTCATAACAAGTGCCTTATCTACTGAGCCATCTTTTTTTCTGTTTAATTAATTGATTAAGTAAAAATTTATTTTGGGATTGGAGAGATGGGTCAGTGGTTATGTGTGCTTCCTGCACAAGCATGAGAGGCCTAAGGGGGCCTGAACCCACCCCACTTCCAATCTCCAAAACCCATATAGACAGCTGGGCATGTCTATGCATGCCTGTAATCCCAGTCCCTCAGGGAGCAGAGACCCAGGAATCACACCAGCTCTCACCAAACAAATTAATAATAATAATAATAATAATAATAATAAATAAATAAAAAGGCAAGCTCTGGTATCAATAAGAGACCGGCTCAAACAAGGTCAGGTTGAAGAGCAATGGAGCTCTGGTCACTAGAGGCCTGCCACAGGGGAGTGCATGGGGTGCTTCAAGGATGCATACACATGCATGGACCACATATACTACACAAACACAAGCAAAAAAACAATTTACTTTTGACAATTTCATACATGTACACAATGTATCTATTTTTTATATATTTTATTTTATTTGAAAGAGAGAGAAAGAGAACAGGCACACCAGGGCCTCTAGCCACTGCAAATGAACTCCAGACACATGTGCCATCTGGTTTACTTGGGTACTGGGAAATCGAATCTGGGTACTTAGTCTTTGCAGCCAAGTGCCTTAACCACTAAGGCATCCCTCCCTTCCTTCCTTCCTTCCCTCCCTCCCTCCTTTCTTTCTTTCTTTCTTTCTTTCTTTCTTTCTTTCTTTCTTTCTTTCTTTCTCTTTCTTTCTTTCTTTCTTTCTTTCTTTCTTTCTTTCTTTCTCTCTCTCTCTCTCTCTTTCTTTCTTTCTCTCTCTCTCCCTCCCCTCTGTCTTTCTCTTTTCTCTTTTCTCTTTTCTTTTCTTTTCTTTTCTTTTCTTTCTTTTCTTTTCTTTCTTTCTCTCTTACTCCAGCCTCCTGAGTGCTGGGATTAATGATCCCCTACCTCTGCCTCCTGAGTGCTGGGATTAAAGGCGTGCGACACCACGCCCGGCTCCAATGTATCTTTTTAATTTGTGTGTGGTATCTATGCATATGAATGTGCTCTTTGTGGTGTCCCATAAGCTCACCTGAAGCAGGGGTCGCTTGCCTGTGGTGGACAAGAGGAATGTTGAGTAACCGTTCTGTTGCCCTTCTGCCTGCTCTTGTTTTGAGCTAGAATCTCTCCTCCTCCTCCCCTCCCCCTCCCCCTCCTCCTCCTCCTGCTTCTTCTTTTTTTTTTTTCAAGTACGGTCTTACTCTAGCCCAGGCTGACCTGGAATTCACTCTGTAGTCTCAGGGTGGCCTCAGACTCACAGAGATCCACCTACCTCTGCCTCCCTAGCTGGAATTAAAGGCGTGCACCACCACTCCTGGGCAGAATTTCTTTTTAAAAAAATATTTTATTTATTTGAAATATGTGTGTGTGTGTGTGTGTGTGTGTGTGTGTGTATTTTTTTTTTTTTTGAGGTAGGGCTCACTCTAGCCCCAGCTGACCTGGAGCTCACTATGTAGTCTCAGGGTGGCCTTGAACTCATGGCAATCCACCTACCTCTGCCTCCTGAGTGTTGGGATTAAAGGCATGAGTCACGGGCTGGAGAGATGGCTTAGTGGTTAAGGCGCCTGCCTCCTAAGCCTAAGAACGCTGCCAATCCCCAGGTCCCACGTTTAGCCAGATGCAAAGTGATGCAGAACTTGACTGGTTCCAATCTGGAGGTCCCACGTTGAGCCAGATGCAAAGTGATGCAATCTGTCTCCCAATCCCTGTCTGTCTCTGACCACAAAATAAAAATAAATATATCTGGATTTCATTCATTCGCCTAAATCCCAGAAAGGCAGAGGTAGGAGGATCGCCCATTCCACCCTGATCTGTCTCCCTTAATCCAGGTCTGTCTGGACTGTGTGAGACCCTCTCCAAAATAAAAATAAATATAAAGGCATGAGCCAATAAATAAATATAAAGGCATGAGCCACCATCTCCGATACATACATATATATATAGATAGATAGATAGATAGATAGATATAGATATATGTATTATTTGGGGGGGGTTCCAGATATGGTTTCACTCTAGTCCAGGTTGAACTGGAATTCACTATGTAGTCTCAGGGTGGCCTTGAACTCATGGTGATCTCCTACCTCTGCCTCTCGAGGGCTAGGATTAAAGGAGTGCACCATCACGCCTGGACCTATTTGAAATATTTTATTTTTATTTATTTGAGAGAGAGAGAAAGGCAGAGAGAGACAGAGAGAGGGAGAATGGGCATGCCAGGGCCTCCAGTCACTGCAAATGAACTCTAGGCATGTGCACCCCCTTGTGCATCTGGATAATGTGGGTCCTTGGGATTGAACCGAGGTCCTTTGGCTTTGCAAGCAAGATGCCTTAACTGCTAAGCCATCTCTCCAGCCTGTAATTTTTTTCAAGGTGTGGTTTCACTCTAGCCCAGTTTGACTTGGAATTCACAATGTAGTCTCAGGTTGGCCTCGAATTCATGCCGATCCTCCTGCCTCTGCTTCCTGAGTACTGGAATTAAATGTGTGCACCACCATGTCTGACTATAATGTATTAAAAAATTTTTTTTTTTTATTTAAGGGAAGGAAAAAGTGTACTTGCGTGAATTCCAGGGCCTCTTGCACTGCACACAAACTCCAGACCCAAGCGCCACAATGCACCCCTGGATTTATGTGGGTGATTGAACCTGGGCCTGCAGGTTTTGCAAGCAAGTACCTTTAACTGCTGAGCCATCACCCCAGCCTGCTACAATGTATTCACTCCCTATTATCCTCTTTTGTCCCCCTCCCACTACTGCTGAACCCCTTTTTCTCAGCTAGTCCCCCTTCGATACATGTGTGTCCCATTGAGTTTAATTAGGAAGGAGTTATTTACCAGAATACAACTTACCAGTGGCTACACCACTGAACAAAATGTCTCCCCCTCAGCCAGCACATCCCTTCATTTTCCAGCCAAGGAGAGGAGAGAGCCATGAGTGTTATCAGCGTCAACAACCTGAAAGTGTCCTCATAGAGGCCACTGTTTCCTCCACTCCACCTGCCTGCCTCCCAGCCTGTCCTCCACACTCATGCTCAGTCTCCTCTCCCAGGTGAGGCTGGCCTAGGTGCCCTTGGGCTTGGGCATCAAGCTGGGAGTCCCAGCTAGCAGAGACAAAGGCCAGGGACCCAAGGAAGATGGGAGATAATGTGGGTTTTATGAATGTGTGGGTCTTAGGGATGTGCAATGGAAGGGCAGCAGTGAGTTAAAGTTAACACCACACAATGATGCAATCACAGAAACCAAATTGAGGGCAGGTCGCTTTAAGAAAGGAATAGCTGTAATCTGAAGCCTTCTGGACCGCTGGGTTAAGAGGCAGCAAAACAGCTGAACTGCTTAGTGGAGCCCCTCTGAGTGCAGGCGGAGAGGGACCCAGGCTGGGAGTGCAACTGGCCTGAACTGCAGGTAACGCAGCTCTCTGGAGGTCTGGCTTTGCTGGTCTGGGGAAGACCAGAAAGGCCTTCTGGGCTGGGGGTATTGGGGGAGACAGAGGTACCTCAAAAGGCAGAAAAAAGAAGGGTACAAGGAGGTGGAGGTAGGGTTATAAGAACCCTTACAGCTTGGGCACCAGAGGGAATGGATGAGAGAGGGGAAAGAGTAAGTTGGGTGACCCTTAAACCTCTCACTATAACAAGAGTCTAGAAGGACTTTTTTTTTGTTTGTTTTAAATTTATTAAATGTATTTATTTGCAAGGAGAGAGAGAGAGGCCAGGGCCTCTAACCACTGCAAACACACTCCAGACACATGCACCACCTTGTGCATCTGGCTTTATGTGGGCTCTGGGGAATTGAACCTCGGTCCTTTGGTTTTGGTGGTAAGTGCTTTGAACACTAAAGCCATCTCTCCAGCCCTGGAAGGACTTTTTTTCTCTCTCTTTTTTTTTTTCGAGGTAGGGTCTCACTCTGGCCCAGGCTGACCTGGAATTAACTATGTAGTCTCAGGGTGGCCTGGAACTCACGGTGATCCTCTTACCTCTGCTCCCAAGTGCTAGGATTAAAGGCATGTGCCACCATGCCTGGCTGGAAGGACTTTTGAATGAAGTGAATGGAAAACAATGCAGGGGGAAATGACAGACTGAGAAGAGAGCTTTTCTGGGTCTGAGAAATACCCTAAAGGGGCTTGCAGCCCTAAGGGCAGGGATTCCCAGGGAACTGCTTCCATCAAGGGGCTGGTGAGGAGGTGGTCCTCCTGCAGCCCAGCCTAGTTTCACTTACTTACTTTGCTGTTGCTGTTTTACAACCAACTGGTGCTGATTTCAAATTTCTTCTGGCCAGCTAGCTGTCTGAGCCCTGCCTGGAGGCTGGAAAGGGGTACCAGCTAGGTCCTCTGTCCAGCCCCCACCCTCTGTGTTTTGCCAAATGAGCTGGAAGTACAAGCTGGGAGACAAATGAGGTCATGGCCCCTTGCAAACAATGAGCACTATTTAGCCCAGCCAGTGTGTGGGGTTTGGGGGTCTTGGTTCTCCTGCACCCTCTCCCCTCCTTGAGGTAAGCCACAAGCAGGGAGTTTGAGCCAGGTTTTCCTTCCTCTTTCCCCTTCCTTCCTTCCTTCCTTCCTTCCTTCCTTCCTTCCTTCCTTCCTTCCTTCCTTCCTTCCTTCCTTCTCTCCCTCCCTCTCTTTCTTTCTCTTTCTTCTCCTTTCTTTCTTTCTTTCTTTCTTTCTTTCTTTCTTTCTTTCTTTCTTTCTTTCTTCTCTTTCCATCTTCTTCTTCTTTTTGTTTTTTTGATGTAGGGTCTCATTCTAGTGCAGGCTAACCTGGAATTCACTCTGTAGTCTCAGGGTGGCCTCGAACTCAGGGCACTCCTTCTACCTCTGCCTCCTGCTGGGATTAAAGGCAAGTGCCACCATACCCAGTTTCTTTCTTTCTTTCTTTCTCTTTCTTTCTTTCTTTCTTTCTTTCTTTCTTTCTTTCTTTCTTTCTTTCTTTTCTCTCTCTCTCTTTCTTTTCTTTTTTGGTGTGGTCAAACCATTTTATTAGACTTAAGGCAGGGAGGGGCTGAAGAAATCAGTGGAATCTTGGGTCCTTCGCAGGGCAAATCTACAGGTTCCCCTTGTCGCTGAAAGCAAGGCAGGTTTTCTGAACCCTTATTGGTGTTTGGTTTTTAGCTATCCCCCAATTTTGCCCCAGTCTGGATTGGGGGACTAAGGAACTTCTGTCCCAGGGCTTCTGGTATTGGGAGGTGCAGAGTTAGGGAGCCCTGGCCAGGCTCTTAAGGTTCCAGAAAAAAACATTGTGTGGGGGCTCATAGTATCACCATGGGTGGGTCAGAGGGGACCCCTGGAAACTTTCTCTGAACCAGGGGAAAGGGAGGTGCCCTCCCTTGTGCTGTTCACATGTCTACTGCCATGTGGCTTGAGGGCTCTGTGGTTCTTGGAGGAGAGGCGGCAGGGGAGGAGGAGCGACAGTGTTTGTCTCACAACTGGGTTTAATCTGAAACACATGTATTGGCTCACATTTATCCTCCCAGCTTGGATGCAAGGTCACAGCATCCCAGTGCCTGTGCCTCTTGATTTGAGGCAGAAAGGAAGGCTGACCTCCAACTATGTGGAAGCTCTCCACCTCTTCCCAGTGCCCTCCCCCATCTGGTAGGCCAGAAGTCCGGCTTGGACACTGCCCTTTGGACAGGATGGCATCATTGTCCTTGTGCCCCTAGCCTGTCAATGGCTATCAGCCCAACCGACCAACAGTTGCCTTGCGTGGGGCACTGCATGTGGCCCACAGGGATCTCACTGCGCTCTCACTATCTGCCCTTGTAGGGGGCTTTAATGTCTTCACTTCCTTAATCCCTGTGGCTAGAGGTGGAGGTTTCAGACATCACACTACCTGTCCCAATGTGTAGCTCTGGGCCAGTGTTGGACTCCTGTGCTTTTCCGTACCTGCCAGGTCTCCTCCTGGCCTCATCGTCAGTCCTTAGCTTACCCATGTGGTGACAATACTCAATCACATGATCTGTGACTTAGATTCTACAGGAACTCAAGAAGCTTCCACCTGTAAATGCATCTGAATTTCCTTGCATAGGACACTAGGGCGATAGTCTCCTTCCTTCTCTTAATTTCTACCCGGCCAGAGAGACCAGAGCAGATGGCGTTTCCTCTGGCCTCGCTGGCTGTGAATCTCCATAAACCAGTCTCCAGAGGCTCTGGAGAGGAAGGCTCCTGGCTGCTCTGGGCGGGGCTGGCATGGGAGATCTTGAGCCTCACCCCACTTGCTTTCCCTGTTGTTGTCTCTGGTATTTTCTCCTGGAGCAGCTGGGCAAGCATGTGCCAGGGCTCCTGGCTGCAAACACACAGTTCCCTCAAGCTCTCACCCGTGCAGCCCCTGGAGATGTGTGTTTAGAGAGAAAGCCAGAGCTGCTTTTGCGGCTGGTCAGCCTTCAGCTGAGCAAACTCGGGGCTCTTTTCTTTTGTAGCTTTTCATGAGTTACTGTGCTGTCTAGTGGATCATCATACTTAATTTTAAGGACTTCAGCCAACAATGGCAAACCACACTCCTAGCTGTTCTGATGTACTTTGTTCTGGGAAGTCAGAAAAGTTACTGGTGTGTGTAGAGGGGCGGGGGGTTATGTGTACAAAAAGGATAATGGTGGAGCCCTGGAATCCCTTGGGGGTGTATTGGAAGATGGATGGAGGACACACATAGTCCAAAGGTTCTGGCTGCTGCCTTTTCCAACTATGGAACCAGGAGGCGTCTTGGTAGATCTTACTTGTAAACCTTTCAGCTGCCATACCCCTATACCCCTAGACCCTGACTCCAGGGAGGCATAGAGATGAGGAGAATGCAGGACAACCTGGGGCCCCGGACCCAGGAAGGCTCTGGGGTTTAAGGACTCTTTTCCTGCTGGGAAATAGGAGAGGGAAGAGGACGTGGCTCTATGAGGACAGGCTGGGTGCTGTGATGCTGGTTGAAGGGGGATGTGCTTGGCCCTGGAATCATTTGAGTCCTTACTGGTCCTTGGTACTGTTTTTTTTTTTTTTGGTTTTTCGAGGTAGGGTCTCACTCTGGTCCAGGCTGACCTGGAATTCACTATGTAGTCTCAGGGTGGCCTCGAACTCTCGGCGATCCTCCTACCTCTGCCTCCCGAGTGCTGGGATTAAAGGCGTGCGCCACCACGCCCGGCTCCCTGGTACTGTTAAGTGCTGCTAAGACATTACCTAGGTGAGTGTGGTGCTTACACTTGTAACCCTATGGCTTGGGCAGGAAGATCACAAGTTAAAGGCTACCCTAGGATTGGACCCTGTTCCCAAAAAATAGTTAGGCATGGTGGTTCACACCTATAATCCCAGCACTTGGGAAGCTGAGGTAGGAGAATCGCCATGAATTCATGGCCAGTTTAGGCTACAGAGTGTTATAGGTTAGTCTGGGCTAGAATGAGACCCTGCCTCAAATAAATAAATAAATAAATGAATAAATAAATAAATAAATAAATACACACACACACACATATACATATATATTCTAAATTTTAATCCTCATAACTTAAGTAAGTAGTACTTTAAAGGAGAAAATTGGGCTGGAGGGATGGCTTAGTGGTTAAGGCATTTGCCTGAGAAGCCAAAGGACCAAGGTTTGATTCCTAGGACCCACATAAGCCAGATGCACAAGGTGGCACATACATCTGGAGTTCATTTGCAGTGGCTGGAGTCCCTGGCATGCCCATTCTCTCTCTCTCCCATGCTCTCATTTGATCCTCTCTCTCTAAATAAAAATATTTATTTATTTATTATTTATTTAATTTATTTATTTATTTGAGAGCAACAGAGAGAGAGAAAGAGGCAGAGACTGAAAGAGAGAATGAGTGCACCAGGGCCTCCAGCCACTGGAAACGAACTCCAGATGCATGTGCCAACTTGTGCATCGGGCTTACGTGGGTACTGGGAATCAAGCCTTGAACCAGGGTCCTTAGGCTTCACAGGCAAGTGCTTAACCGCTAAGCCATCTCTCCAGCCCTAAAAATAAATAAATATTTTAAAGAAGAAAATTTATTACCTAAGGAGTAATTAAGAACAATCAAGCCCAGCGACACAGCAATATTCAGGAGGCAGAGGTAGGAGGATCGCTGAGAGATCAAGGCCAGCCTGCGACTACAAAGTGAATTCCAGGTTAGCCTGGGCTAGTGTGAGACCCTACCTTAATAAAACAAAACAAAACAAAAAGACCCATAATCAAGATTTCTTTCTTTCTCTCTCTCTTTTTTTTTTTTTTGGTTTTCCGAGGTAGGGTCTCACTCTAGCTCAGGCTGACCTGGAATTCACTATGTATTCTCAGGGTGGCCTTGAACTCACGACAATCCTCCTACCTCTGCCTCCCAAGTGCTGGCATTAAAGGTGTGTGCCATCACACCTGGCCTTAAAAAAATTTTTTTTTAAGATTTTTAAAAATTTATTTTATTTGCAAGCAGAGAGAGAGAGAGAGAGAGAGACAGACAGACAGACAGACAGACAGACACACACACACACACACACACATACACAGAATGAAGGAGGGGTGGAGAGAGAGCATAGGTGTGTCAGGTCCTCCAGCCGCTGCAAATGGATTTCAGATGCTTGCACCACTTTGTGCATCTGGCTTTACATTGGTACCAGGGAATTGAACCTGGGTCATTAGGCTTTGTGGGCAAGTGCCTTAACCACTGAGCCATCTTCCAGCCCCAGAATTAAGATTTGAAACCAGGTAGCCTGACCTTAGACTATATCTGCCTAATCAAGAAGGGAATTGTTCTTGAAATGGAAATAAGAGAATTAAGCCAGGGGTAGTGGTGCATGCCTATAATCCCAGCCCTTGGGAGGCAGGGGGAGAGGTTTGATGTGGGTTTGATGATAACCTGGCCTATGTAGCAAGACTCCATCTCAAAAACCAAAGCAAAACAAACAAATAGAAGGGAATGAGTTATAGGTTTCAGGCCAGAGGAATTGCAAGACGATTTAGAGATTTTTTTTTTCAAGTCAAGGTCTTTCCCTAGCCCTGGCTAACCTGGAACTCACTCTGCAGCTCCAGGCTGGCCTCAAACTCACTAAATTTTAAAACTCCTAAATTTTAAAACTAAAGCATACACCACTGTGCCTAGTTGAGTTAGAGAACTTTTAGGGGCTAGACCAGATGCTTATGTCCTGGGATTCTACAAAGGAGGCCTGGGTTCTGCCCCATCTCTTTTATGAGACAGGGCTCCAAATGCTATGAGATGAGCTGGCTGGTGCCTCAGGGAAAGGCCGCTAGACTGTGCTTCTTAGGGGCAGAGGAACCCAGTGCTGGGCTCTCAGTGCTCTGGAGCTTTGGGTTGGGGGGTGGATCTTTGCATAGGAAGTCCCAGTTGAGCTGTGCATAGTGAGCTGGGCTTTTAATCTCAATACTTGGGAAGCTGATGTAGAAGGATCACTGTGAGTTTGAGGCCAGACTGAGATTACATAGTGAAGCTGATAGCGTGGGTGAGAGCAAGACCCTACCTCAAACCAAAAAACAATAAAATATAAATATAAAAAAGGAAGTCCCAGATGAAAGCTCAGCTCAGGGTACAGAGGCAAGTACAGGGTGGGCAGGGCAGGACTGGGAGGGAGTGGTTCTCAAGCCAAGAGTTCGCTTCTAGGCCAAGGAGGCTGAGGGGAAGGTACTCACTCTGCCTCTCTTTTGCTCCTGAATATGGTAGTATGGCCAAGGGGGTGGCAGGCAAGGGAAGTGGCCTGCCCCTCTTGTTTCTCTTGCAGCACCAGGATGCAGGCCCTTGTGCTACTGCTCTGGACCGGAGCCCTGCTTGGGCACAGCAGCTGCCAGAACGTCGCCAGCAGTCCTGAGGTCAGTGGGGGTGGGTAGGTGGGGCCGCAGCTGTTCCAGCCCCGCCTCAGCAGGCAGTGCAGGGGGACAATACAAATAGCTGCGTTCCAGGCCAGGCTCTGGCCTGCATTCCTGAAGGCCTTGGTTTCTCCAGCAGCAAGCCAGAGAAAGTATCTCGTCTCACCTCTCAGAGTCAGAAGTACCTCTGCTGCATGATGAGCATGGGAGTGGGGGCGTGGGAGGCACTGTCACACAAAGGACAAGGCAGTCAGGCACATCGGCTAAAGCCCAATTATTTAGCTTCTGACTGAATTGTGGCTGTATCTCTCATTGGCTTAGTGACCTCAGAAAAATCAAGTTCTTCTCGCCCCAGTCTCTGTTTCCTTACAGGGCCATGTGACCATTCATTTAGTTCTTACCTTCTGAACACCTACCGCGTGTGTGCGAGCGTGCGTGCATTTTTGTGCGTGTGTATTTTGAATCAAATACACCCCTCCTCATGAACACTCACTCGGAGCAAGGTGGGGATGTTTTCTTTTGTGCATGTAGGGGTCCGAGGACCGCCTCAACTGTCAATATTTAGGTACAGGCTACCTTTTTATTTATTTATTTATTTGGTTTTTTTGAGCTAGGGTCTTGCTCTAGCCCAGCCTGACCTGGAATTCACTATGTAGTCTCAGGGTGGCCTCGAACTCGCAGCAATCCTCCTACCTCTGCCTCCGAGTGCTGGGATTAAAGGTGTGTGCTATCACAGCTGGCATAAATAAATTTTAAAGTTAGGTGTGGTGGCCCACAGAAAGGACTCTACCTGGGGGGCAAAAAAAGTAGGGCTGGAGAGATGGCTCCATGGTTAAAGGTGCTTGCTTGCAAAGCCTAATAGCCCAGGTATGATCCCCAGTACCCACATAAAGCCAGATAGCTTAGTGGTTAAGATATTTGCCTGCAAAGCCAAAGGACCTATGTTCCATTCCCCAGGACCCACATAAGCCAGATGCACATGGTGGCGCATGCATCTGGAGTTCGTTTGCAGTGGCTTGAGGTCCTGGTATGCCCATTCTCTCTCTGTCTCTCTCTCAAATAAGTAAATAAATAAAAATAAAAAGTATTTAAAATAAAAGAAAGATGTGTACCACTAAGCCTGGCTCCAAAAATTTAAAAAGAGACAGAGAGTGTGCATGTGTTCCTATGTGTGAGTGGCATACAGGTGGAGGTCAGCCAACAGCCTCTGTGTCAGTTTTGACCTTCCACTTTGAGACAGGTTCTCCTGTTGTTTGCCATGGTGTGTGCCAGGCTAGCTGGCCTGCAAACTTCCAGAGGTTCTCCTGTGTCTGTCTCCCATCTTGCCATGGGGCGGGGGTGCTCTGTGATTACAGATATGTCCCGCTTTATGTGTGGTCTGGGGATCTGACCTCGGGTCCACATGCTTGTGTAGCAAGCACTTTACCCACTAAGACATCTTCCCAGCCCAAGAGTGTTTAAATGGAATCAGCCCTTTCTGGGCTGCCTCTCCCCAGCACAGAGCTCATGCATCCATCCATCACCAGGGAGTACAAACTCATTCCAAGCTTAGGCTAACAGCCCCCAGGGGCCGGAGGACAAGCCCACATTCAAAGCCAGGAGGCGACATCATTCACTGAACATTCTCACCTGTCCTTGTTCTCTAATCCAGAGCTCCGCAGCCCCCGTCGGCACGGGGGAGCCCGTGGAGGAGGAGGACCCCTTCTTCAAGGTCCCTGTGAACAAGCTAGCAGCCTCGGTCTCCAACTTCGGCTATGACCTGTACCGCACGAGATCCAGTGAAAGCCCCACTGCCAACGTGCTGCTGTCCCCACTCAGTGTGGCCACAGCACTCTCTGCCCTTTCTCTGGGTGAGTGCCATTACAGAAGGCCCCAGGTCAACCTGATTCTCTGCCCTAGGTGTCACCCAGGGGAGAAGGGGTATGGGAACTATGGTCGGGGAAAGGGGTCCTGGCTGTGCACGGACCTACCACCACTTGTTGACATGGTGACTTCAACACTCATTCATTGGTTCCTGAAATGAGCTTTTACTGTGTGCTAGCCATTTGCCCAGGTTCTGGGGATACTGCCGCAAGCAGCCCCAGGGTCCTCCCCCAAAAAATGTAGGTGACAGAAGTCTAAGGACTAGTGCCTCTCATCCCACCCTTCTCTCTGTGTAGGCTGGTGCCTTTGGCCTACTTCAGGGAAATGTCTAACAGTGCAATCACTGTTTCTTTCAACGTCCTCAACCCTGCCAACCTCCAATGTCTGCATCACTGGCCTACTGAGGCTCTCAGAAGACCAAAAGGACCAGGAGTATGGGACGTCCTGATATGGTCAAGTGGGCAGTTATTAAGGGACTCATCCTTTTTTCTTTGTTTTTTGGTTTTTCGAGGTAGGGTCTCACTCCAACCCAGGCTGATCTGGAATTCACCCTGTAGTCTCAGGGTGGTCTCAAATTCACAGTGATCCACCTACCTCTGCCTACCAAGTGCTGGGATTAAAGGCATGTGCCACCACGCCAAGCCTTTTTTTATTTTTTCTTTTCTTTTTCTTTTTTTGGAGAGAGATACAGAGAGAGAGAAGGAGAGGAAGACAGATAGAGAATGGGCGCACCAGCAGCCTCTCAGCCGCTATGAACGAACTCCAGATGTGTGTGCCCCCTTGTGGTCAAGTGCGGCATTGCGCCCTTGCATCACTTTGCATCTGGCTAAACATGGGATCTGGAGATTGGAACAGATGTTCTTAGGCTTAGCAGGCAGGCACCTTAACCGCTAAGCCATCTCTCCAACCCCCCCCCTTTTTTTTTGGAGGTAGGGTCTCACTCTGGTCCAGGCTGACCTGGAATTAACTATGTAGTCTCAGGGTGGCCTTGAACTCTCAGTGATCCACCACGCCCGGCCATAAAATATTTTTTTAAAAAACAAAAAAAAAAGCCGGGCATGGTGGTGCACGCCTTTAATCCCAGCACTCTGGGAGGCAGAGGTAGGAGGATCGCCAAGAGTTCGAGGCCACCCTGAGACTACATAGTTAATTCCAGGTCAGCCTGGCCAGAGTGAGACCCTACCTTGCAAAACAAAACAACAACAACAACAACAAAAATATATATATATTAGTTATTTATTTGAGAGAGAGAAAGAGAGAGAGAGAATGGGTGTATCAGGGCCTCTAGCCACTGCAAATGAACTCTAGATACATGCACCACCTTGTGCATCCAGCCTTACACGGTTTTGGGGGAATCGAACCTGGGTCCTATGGCTTTGCAGGTAAGTACCTTAACCTTTGAGCCATCCCTCCAGGCTCCATCCTCTTCTTTCTGGCAGGAGCGGAACAGCGAACAGAATCTATCATTCACCGAGCTCTCTACTACGACCTGATCAGCAGCCCTGACATCCACAGCACCTACAAGGACCTCCTCACCATGGTCACCGCCCCGCAGAAGAACCTCAGGAGTGCTTCCCGGATCGTGTTTGAGAGGAGTCAGTTGACTTTCTTTTTGGAGACAAGATCCCTGTAGTCCAAACTAGCCTCCAATTTATAATCTTCCTGCCTCTGCCTCCCAAGTACTGGGATGACAGGCATGTGCCACTGTGCCTAGCAGGCTGTTGCCTTCTAGTCTGGGTGGCTTGAGACTGTGGGGCTCTGCCCACCACTGGAGTTTCTGTTTAAACAACAGATCGTATGTGCACAAGCTAGGCCTGGCACTGGTTGGTAGGAAGGGCCCATGAGCCCAAACAGGATCAGAAAGAGGAAGTGGGCTGTTGGAGACAGGAGGGTCTGGGGAGGGCTGTAATATGAGGAAGGACAAAATGAAAAAATTCATTGTTCTCTGTCCAGTGCCTGAGGGAAGCCAGCAGATGCCCCAGCAAGTCATGGGAGGATGCTAGGCAGGAAGTTGGGCCAGCTGAGTGGTAAACTGGGGCTTAAGCCTGGCAAGCTTTCAAAGAGGGCACTGGTTCTGTTCTCATACACTAACCTCTGCTCCACATCTTCTCAGAGCTGCGCGTAAAATCCAGTTTTGTGGCACCGTTGGAGAAGTCATATGGGACCAGGCCCAGAATCCTCACTGGCAACCCTCGCATGGACCTTCAGGAACTTAACAACTGGGTGCAGGCCCAGATGAAGGGAAAAATCGCCAGGTCCACAAGGGAAATGCCCAGTGACCTCAGTATCCTCCTCCTTGGTGTGGCTCACTTCAAGGGTGAGGGCTTCCCTACTTCTCTTTGGCCAAGGGTGGTCAGCTGGTGTTGGAAGAGGGTCTGAGAACTGCACATGCCTGTAGCCTATCTGTTGATCATCTACCAAGTGTCCGTGAAGTGTTTGATAAGTGTCCACAGAGCGTAAGAGGCCTGACTGGGGCAGGATGGTTAGAGTTCTGGCTTTTGAGTCAAGCAAGGTCTAATCCTGGCTCTGTCTTTGTTAGTTACAAGATCCCATGAAAGACCCTGGCCTTGTTGCCTCATCATTTTTTCTTTGTTTGTTTTTCGAGGAAGGGTCTCCACTGTAGCCCAGGCTGACCTGGGGTTCACTTTGTAGTCTCAGGGTGGCCTTGAACTCATGGCAAACCTCCTACCTCTGCCCCACAAGTACTGGGATTAAAAAAAGGCATGTACCACCATGCCCAGCTTGCTTCATCTTTAAAAATTTTTAAATTTATTTGCAAAAGAAGAGAGAGAGAAAGAGAGAGAATATGGGCACACCTCTAGCTACTGCAAATGAATTAACCACTTAACCTTAACCACTAAGCCCTCTCCAGCCCTAATTTTTTTTTTCTTTTTGGTTTTTCGAGGTAGGGTCTCACTCTGGTCTTAGGCTGACCTGGAATTCACTATGTAGTCTCAGGGTGGCCTCGAACTCATGGTGATCTTCCTACCTCTGCCTCCTGAGTGCTAGGATTAAAGGCATGAGCCACCACACCCGGCTCAGCCCTAATTTTTAAAAATATTTTATTTTTATTTATTTTAGAAAGAAAGGCAGAGAGAGAGAGACAGACAGACACACACAGAGAGAGAGAGAGAGAGAGAGACAGGGAAAATAGGTGTGCCAGGGCCTATAGCCACTGCAAATGAACTTCAGATGCATGCGCCACCTTGTGATTCTGGCTTACGTGGTTCCTGGGGAATCGAACCAAGGTCCTTTGGCTTTGCAGGCAAGCACCTTAACTGTTAAGCCATCTTTCCAGCCCTAATATATATTTTGTCAAGCTTGGTCTCACTCTAGCCCTGGCTGACCTAGAATTCACTCTGTAGTCTCAGGGTGGCTTGAACTCATGGCAATCCTCCTACCTCTGCCTCCCAAGTGCTGGGATTAAAGGCATGCACCACCACGCCCGGCTCAGCCCTATTTTTTTTTTTTTTTTTGGTTTTTCGAGGTAGGGTCTCACTCTGGCCCAGGCTGACCTGGAATTAACTATGTAGTCTCAGGGTGGCCTTGAACTCACGGCAATCCTCCTACCTCTGCTGGGATTAAAGGCGTGCGCCACCACGCCCGGCTCAGCCCTATTTAAAAAAAAAAAAAAAAAAAAAAAAACTTTGAGAATGGGAATGAGCATGCTAGAGTCTCCAGCCACTGCAAATGAACTCCAGACACATGTGCCACCTTGTGCATCTGGATTACGTGGGTCCTGGGGAATCAAACCTGTGTCCCTTGGCTTTGCAGGCAAGCGCCTAACCGCTAAGCCATATCTCCAGCCCTAATTTTTTTTTAGAAAAAAATTATTTGAGAGAGAGAATTTGGGTGTGCCAAGGCCTCTAGCCACTGAAAATGAACTCCAGACACATGTGCCACCTTGTGCATCTGGCTTACGTGGGTCCTGGGGAATTGAACCTGAGTCCTTTGGCTTTGTAGGCAAGCACCTTAATTACTAAGTCATCTCTCCAGCCTTAAATTTTAATTTTTTTTTCGAGGTAGGCTCTCACTTTAGCTCAGGCTCACCTAGAATTCACTATGTAGTCTTAGGTGGTCTTGAACTCATGGCGATCCTCCTACCTCTGCCTCCTGAGTGCTGTGACTAAAGGTGTGTGCCACCACACCTGGCTTAAATTTATTTTTTTTTTTTGAGAGAGAGACAGAGAGAGGAAGACGGATAGAGAATGGGCATGCCAGCAGCCTCTCAGCGGCTGTAAACGAACTTCAGATGTGTGCGCCCCCTTGTGGGCAAGTGCAGCATTGCGCCCTTGCATCATTTTGCATCTGGCTAAACATGGGACTTGGAGATTGGAACAGACATTCTTAGGCTTAGGAGGCAGGCGCCTTAACCGCTAAGCCATCTTTCCAGCCCAAATTTTAATTTTTTTATTTGAGAGAAAGTGGGAGGGAGAGAGAGCAAGAGGGAGAGAATGGGCACACCAAGACCTCTAGCCACTGCAGATGAACTCCAGATGCATGCGCCCCCTTGTGCATCTGGCTTACGTGGGTCCTGGAGAGTTGAACTGGTATCCTTTGGTTTTGCAGGCAAATGCCTTAACCGCTATGCCATCTCTCTGACCCTTAAATTTTAATTAAAAAAAATATTTGCCAGGAATGGTGGCACACACCTTTAATCCCAGCACTCGGGAGGCAGAGGTAGGAGGATCATCATGAATTTGAGGCCACCCTGAGACTACATAGTTAACTCCAGGTCAGCCTGAGCTAGGGTAAGACCCTACCTTGAAAAACAAATAAACAAAAAGTGTGTGTATGTGTGTGTATTTGAAAGAGGAAGGGGGGATGGGCACACCAGGGTCTCCAGCCCCTGGAAATGAACTCCAGATGCATGCACTACCTTGTGCATCTGGCTTATGTGGGTTCTGGAGAGTTGAACCAGGATCCCTAGGCTTCACAGGCAAGTGCCTTAACCATCAAGCCATCTCTCCAGCCCACCAACCTTAAATTTTTTTTATTTTTTGGTTTTTCAAGGTAGGGTTTCACTCTAGTCCAGGCTGGCCTGGAATTCACTATGTAATCTCGGGGTGGCCTTGAACTCACAGTGATTGTCCTACGTTTGCCTCCTAAGTGCTGGAATTAAAGGCGTGTTGCATTGCACCCACAAGTCTTAAATTTAAAAAAATTATTATTTGAGAACAAAAGTGTGTGTGTGTGTGTGTGTGTGTGTGTGTGAATGGGTGTGCTAGGACCTCTAGCTACTGTGAACAAACTCCAGATGCATGCGCCACCTTGTGCATCTGGTTTACATAGGTACTGGGGAATCAAACCTGGGTCCTTAAGCTTTGCAGGTAAGTGCCTTAACTGTTAAGCAATCTCTCCAGCTCCCCCTAGCCCCTTTTCTGGGTTTTCAAGGTAGGGTATTGCATGAGCCCAGGCTGACCTGGAATTCACTATATAGTCTCAGGCTGGCCTTGAACTCACAGGGATCCTCCTACCTTGGTCTTCTGAGTGCTGGAATTAAAGGCATAAGCCAACACATCCAGCCAGATGCCCCCTTTTAGAGAGAGAGACACAGAGAGATGGAGAGGAAAACAGAGAATGGGTGCGCCAGCAGCCTCTCAGCCGCTGTGAATGAAATCTAGATGCGTGTGCCCCTTGTGGGCAAGTGCAGCATTGCGCCCTTGCATCACTTTGCATCTGGCTAAACGTGGGACCTGGAGATTGGAACTGACATTCCTAGGGTTAGCAGGCAGGCACCTTAACCACTAAGCCATCTCTCCAGCCCCAGCCAGACCCCTTTTTTTTTAAAAAAAATTATTTATTTGCAAGGAGATAAAGAGAAAATATGAATGGGTGCATCAGGCTTTATGTGGGTACTGGGGAATCAAACCCAGATCATCAGGCCTTGCAAGCAATTGTCTTAACTGCTGAGCCATCTCTCTAGCCTTGTTTCTTCATCTTTTTATTTTTAAAATATTTTATTTTTATTGGAGAAAGTGAGTGAGCGAGAGAGAATGGGAGTGCCAGGGTCTCCAGCTGCTGCAAATGAACTCCAGATGCACACACAACCTTGTGCATCTGGCTTACATGGGTCCTGGGGAATCGAACCTGGGCCCTTTGGCTTTGCAGGCAAGCGTTTTAACTGCTAACTCCTCTCTCCAGCCCAGTTTTCTCATTGTTAATGTGAAGGAAAATCACACACCACTTTTACAGGCACTTTGTATAAGTTCTCTTGTTTTCACAGCAACCCAGTGTGTCCTATACCTGGGAAGAGCCAGCAGGTGCTCAGGACACTGCTGTTAGTTTTCTACCAATCTTCTAGGCAGGAGTAATGTGCTCAGAGATCATGTCACAGACCTTGTGTGACCTGCCCTACTCAGATAAGGATGTAAGAGCAGGGAGGTAGTTTGAATAATTTCTCTCCTAAAATGCTGTGCCCATCTTAGCTGGTAGCAGTAAGAGGGGACCCCTAACTTTGGAAGAGAAAAGCCCGAGGGCTTCCTGCTCCAGGAACTATCCCCAGAGGATGAATGGTGGGCATAGACCCAGTGTATTACCTTAAATAAAAGGAGTTTGGTACTCCAGACGCGAAGCATCGAAGTTCATTTATTTTTACTTTTGTTTATTGATTTATTTTTGGTTTTTTGAGGTAGGGTTTCACTCTAGACTAGGATGACTTGGAATACACCTTGAAGTCATGGTGATCCTCCTACCTCTGACTCCTGAGCGCTGGGATTAAAGGCGTGCGCCACCATGCCTGGCCAAAGTTCATTTATTTAAATGTGAGCTTGCTTGGGAAAGATAGGGTGCTGGAAATACCATGGTCCGAACCAAACATACTGAGATCCCGCAGCTTTTCCTTCATGTGTCAATGTTGCTGATAACTAAGGCTCCGGTAGCCAGTGGGTAATTTTCCACAGTGTGTTTTGGAGACATAGCATGGTCCATCCACATCCTTTCTGGTGACTGCGGCTCAGGACACTCCATCTGTTTCATTCCAGGGCAGTGGGTAACGAAGTTTGACCCTAGAAAGACTTCCCTCCAGGATTTCCACTTGGATGAGGAAAGGACTGTGAGAGTTCCCATGATGTCAGACCCCAAGGCCATTTTACGCTATGGCTTGGATTCTGATCTTAACTGCAAGGTCTGTAGGAGGTGGGGGGGTGGGTGGTGGGTGGTGGGAGAGGCTAGAGAGGCATAATGTTATGTGGGAATAGAATGGCCTGTGAGATGTGACGGCCAACTGAAGTTTGCTGGTTGTGTGACTGGGCAAGTTATTAATAGTTCTGAGCTTTTCCTTATAATGGGCTGAAGAGAGGCCATCAAAGTGTGTCCTCTCAGGGTATGTTATAAAGAGTAAGGTGATGAGAAATGGGCCCTCAAGATTTGGCAGAGTTGGGAATGGGGGCCCACACCTGTAATCCCAGCACTCAGGAGGCTGAGGCAGGCAGATCAAGAGCCCAGGCCAGGTTACATGATGAGAGTGTCTCAAAAAACAAAATGAAAGACGTGGCACTTGCTAGGGATCTAGCTCAATGGTTGAGCACTTGCCTAGCATGAGCAAGGCCCTGGATTAAACTCCCAGTACTGCCAAAAATAAACAATTTTTTTTTTGAGGTAGGGTCTCACCCTAGCCCAGGCTGACCTGGAATTCACTGCGTAGTCTCAGGATGGCCTGGAACTCACTGCCATCCTCCTACCTCTGCCTCCCAAGTGCTGCGATTAAAGGCATGAGCCATCATACCTGGCTTAAATGTTGATTCATATTGTCTCCCCCCTTCCCCCGTAGCTCAGACTGGCTTTGAACTCTATGTAGCTGAGGATGTCCTTGAATTCTGATCTTCCTGCCTCCGTCTGGGATTATAGGCATGCACCACCATGCCCAGTTTATGTGGTGACGGGGATTAAACCCTTGGCTTCATGCATCACAGGCAGACACTCTGTCAACGGAGCTACATTCCTAGCTCAGTATCTTTTCTTGACAGCTTGTTAGAATTAAGAGCTAAAGTTTGAAAACCTGTCACAAACTCAGGTGCTGACATCCTAAGGATTTCAGTGTACCCTATTCTTTAAATTCTAAATCAGCAGTTCTTAACCCTTTTCAGGTTATAGTCTCTTTGAGAAAAGGGAAAAAGTGCCATTTGTGTAACACGAGCACATTTCTGTATATGACTTCAGGGGGTTCTGGGGACCCCTAACCCCATTTGTCCCATGGGCTTTAGGTTAAGAATCTCTGTTGAAAGGATCCATTTGCTGCTTCTGCCAAGCCCCCATTTCTAGTCCAGTGCTCTGCACAAGTGACCAGCATATGCTGGCAGGTAGCTTTGGCAGGAAATAGAAACCTAACATTCAATTCTAGCTCTTTAGAGCCACAGGAGAGAATTCTTTTTTTTTTTTTTTGGTTTTCTGAAGTAGGGTCTCACTTTAGCTCAGGCTGAACTGGAATTCACTAGGTAGTCTCAGGGTAGCCTTGAACTCATGATGATCCTAACTCTGCCTCCCGAGTGCTGGGATTAAAGGCATGCGCCACCATGCCCAGCTCAAGAATTCTTTCAGCAAGTAACTTCATTGGTTATTATGGTGAGAATAAAACAGCCTACTTTTTAAGGATCATGCAGAGGAAACTTGTTCCAGAAAGCAGTAACCTAGGAGACAGTTTTACACAGGTCAGGGGCTCGGGAACACAAGGCCCAGTCCCCAGCACAGGACAGGGGAAGACAGCTCTAGGCTCTAGGTTCAGGCCTAATCCACATGCTTCCTATCTGTTGTTTCAGATTGCCCAGCTGCCCTTGACTGGAAGTATGAGTATCATCTTCTTCCTGCCCCTGACGGTGACCCAGAACTTGACTATGATAGAAGAGAGCCTAACTTCTGAGTTCATTCATGACATCGACCGAGAACTGAAGACCATCCAGGCAGTTCTGACTATACCCAAGCTGAAGCTGAGTTATGAAGGGGAAGTTACCAAGTCCCTGCAGGACATGAGTATGTTTGCAAGACCACTTTGCTCTTGGCGTCTGGGGTGGGGTTGAGTCTTAGAACCCAGGGGTCCCATGGTCTTGTGAGGTGGCCCTGGATGTTTCCCCACAGTACTGGAAAGGAGACTAAACTGCTTTCCTAGCAGACTCTGGTGAGCATACATCCCATGTGTAGCAGCTTACAACACTGCATTTCAGGACAGGTCTGTGTGGCCTCACTTGCTGTGCGCTCTCGGGCAAGTCACTGAGCCCCTTGGAAGCTCGGCGCTCTATATACCTCCCAGAAGGTCCAAGCAGGCTTCACTCCCAGCTTGCTTGCTTTCTTGGAAGTCCACATACAGGAATCAGGATCATGTTCTTTGTGGGTGGGATAAGGTAGGGTTTTAACGTGAATCTCTCTCCATCTCTGCAGAGCTCCAATCCTTGTTCGAGTCGCCAGACTTTAGCAAGATCACAGGCAAACCTGTCAAGCTCACTCAAGTGGAACACAGGGCTGGTTTTGAGTGGACTGAGGAGGGGGCAGGAACCAGTGCAAGCCCAGGCCTCCAGCCTGTCCGCCTCACCTTCCCGCTAGACTATCACCTTAACCAACCTTTCATCTTTGTACTGAGGGACACAGACACAGGGGCACTTCTATTCATAGGCAAAATTTTGGACCCCAGAGGCACTTAATGCTCCAGTTTAACAATGCAGTGCCCAAGAAGGAAGTCCTAGAGGGCAGGGGTGGCAAATTATGCATTTCAGGAGGGCTGCTCCTAGTTTCAATGTATCCTTTGCAATAAAATAACTTTCTCCTTAATATTTGCTGCTTTATTCCTCCTGTTTCAAAATTTGCTGGTCCTATACTTAAAAGCCTAGCTCTATTTAAAAAAACTTTTTTTTTTTTTTTTTTTTTTTTTTTTTTTTTTTTAGTTTTTCGAGGTATGGTTTTACTCTGTAGTCTCAGGATGGCTTCGAACTCATAGTGATCCTTCTATCTCTGCCTCCTGAGTGCTGGGAGCTAATTTATTTTTTTATTGACAACTTCTATAATTGTAGACAATAACCCATGGCAATTCCCTCTCTCCTCCCACTTTCCCCTTTAAAACTCCACTCTCCATCATATTCCCTCCCCCTCTCAATCAGTTATTTATTTATTTTATTATTATTATTTTTTGGTTTTTCAAGGTAGGGTCTCACTCTAGCCCAGGCTGACCTGGAATTCACTATGTAGTCTCAGTGTGGCCTTGAACTCATGGTGATCCTCCTACCTCTGCCTCCCAAGTGCTGGGATTAAAGGCATGTGTCACCACACCCTGTCTTTTAAACGATACTCATTTATTTATTTATTTATTTATTTATTTATTTATTTATTTATTCCAGGTAGGGTCTCACTCTAACCCAGGCTGACCTGGAATTCACTATGTAGTTTTAGGGTGACCTTGAACTCACAGTGATCCTTCTACTTCTGCCTTCCAAGTGCTGGGATTAAAGACGTGCACCACAACATCCAGCTTAAACTCTCCTCTTTTTGAGAGAGGGTTTCTCATTAGTCTAGAGCTCATCAATTAGGCTAGAGTAGTTGGTTAATGATCTCTAGGGATCCGCCTGTCTCTGCCTCCCAGTGCTGGATTACAAGTGCAGTCACCAAGTAGTACTTTATGTGGGTACTGGGGATTGAACTCAGGATCTTTATGCTTGTAAAGCAAGTACTGTGCCCACTGAGCTATCTTCCCAGCCCCAATAATTCTTTTGATAAAGCATTTAAAGGAAGCTTCAAAATATATATGAGCTGGAGTACTTGCCTGCAAAGTTTCACGGCCTGGGTTCTATTCCCAAGTATCCTTATAAAGCCAGATGCAAAAAGGGGCGCTTGTGTCTGGAGTTCACTTGCAGTGGCAGGAGGCCCTGGTACGTGCTCTCTCTCTGCCTCTTTCTGTCTTTCTCTCTCTTAAAGAAATATATATGGGACCTGCTAATGTCAAATTCTAAAACATAACCTTTAAAGAAGAGTATTTATTTTTACAAAGCTCAACAGGGCCTTTTGATTTCATTTATTTTAATTTTTTCGAGATAGGGTCTCAGTCTAGCCCAGACTGATCTGAAATTCACTATGTAGTCCCAGGCTGGCCTCAAATTCCCACGGATCTTCCAATCTCTGCCTCTGAGTGTTGGGATTAAAGGCATATGCCACCATACCCAGCATAACAGAGCCTTTTCTAGGAATATGAAATCTGTCAAAAGTTTGTAATGGAATAATTAAAGAATTGACTGCAGGATTAAATTATTTTCTTTTCTACCAAAAAGTCTCACTGGCTGGGTGTGGTGGTGCACACCTTTAATCCCAGCACTTGGGAGGCAGAGGTAGAAGGATTGCTGTGAATTTGAGACATAGTGAATTCCAGGTCAGCCTGGCTTAGAGTGAGATCCTACCTTGAAAAACAAAAAAACAAAAACCCCAACCCCAAAAAAATAAACCCAAAAAACAAATCTCACAGGTCACTTCCTTGCTACAATGAGTTATTACAGAGGCAGAGAGACCAAATTCTTCCCATTTCCATTCAACAAATGTTTGAATGTTAACTGTATTCCAAACACTCAACTTCCTGGAGATGCTGCCATACATCTTCTAGGCTATTCATTCCCTAATTGTAATGCCATGGCAACCAATAGACAGGGTGGGCAAGCTCTAAACAGCAGTGTATACAGACCTGGCATTCTTTCTCACTGACACATCTCACCATCTGGTCACCAGTGATAATGATCAGACTCAAAACCCTACAGCCTTCTGACAGGGACAGGGCCAGGGACAGGCTGCATATACTGCTGCACATCCTCATGGAAGAGGAGAGCCATCCCTACTGTCCTCTCTTCCCTTTGAAACCATTAACGGTGCTGTCCATCCCCCTCAGCATCGGGGGAAGGCTGCTGGGGATGGAAGCTAGGGCCTCACACACTACAGTGAGCAACATCCCCAACAACTAATCAGTACGTTTTTGCTGGCTCCTGGAGCCTTCTCTGTACTCATGCTATCTATATTTTTAGTTTTTTTTTTTTTTTTTTTTTGAGGTAGGGTCCCACTCTGGTCCAGACTGACCTGGGATTCACTCTGTATTCTCAGGCTGGCCATGAACTCACGGCAATGCCCTACCTCTGCCTCCCGAGTGCTGGGATTAAAGGCGTGTGCCACCACGCCCGGCTATATTTTTATTTTTAATTTATTTTTATTTTTTTGAGGTAGGGTCTCATTCTGGTCCATTTTATTTTTATTTTTTTTGAGGTAGGGTCTCACTTTGGTTCAGGATTACCTGGAATTAACTATGTAGTCTCAGGGTGGCCTTGAACTCACGACGATCCTCCTACCTCTGCCTCCTGACTGCTGGGATTAAAGATGTGTGCCACCACGCCCAGCTATATTTTTATTTTTTTAAAAATATTTGATTATTTGTGTGTTTGTGTGGGGGAAGAGAATGGGTGTGCCAGGGCCTCTAGCCACTGCAAATGAACTCCAGATGACTGCACCACCATGTGCATCTGTCTTACATGATTACTGTGGAATGGAACCTAGGTCCTTAGGCTTCGTGGCAAGCACCTTAACTGCTAAGCCATCTCTCTAACCCCGTCTATATTTCTTGTGCAAACTTGAGGTGATCTGTCAGAAATAAGTAGTCTGAAGCCAGGTAGGCATGGTGACCCTTCCCTGTAAAGCTATGTAAACCTTGAGAGGCTGAGGCAAGAGGATGGGGAGTTTGAGGTCAGCCTGGGTTACATATTGAGACCCTGTCGAAAGAAAGAAAGAAAGAAATAAAGAAAGAGAAAAAGAAAGAAAGAAAGAGAAAAAGAAAGAAAGAAAGAAGGAAGGAGGGGGAGGGAGAGAGGTAAGGAGGAGAAAAGGTGAGTTATTTTCAGAAAGGAGGCAAGTATTATACAGTCATTCCTACAAGTTTGATTTTATTAGTGTTTACACCATGAATCTGCCAAGATGATTCAATGGAAACCAAAGAATAAGGACTGGAAGATGGAAGGAAACAAATACAGTCTTGCCATTCCAGGAACAAACTGCCCAATGATAAAGTAGCCCCATATTTATTGCTGTATTCTCAATTTATGCTCCACGAGTTTTAGTGAAGGATTTGAGGAAGCAGGATACTATACGTGGAATGCGTGTCTCTTGGGGTAAGAAGCCACAGTGATTTCTTGCTGTATAATTATTTTTTCAATTACAATACTACAACTACCAGGAGTTTAAGTTCCCACTGGAGTGGTACACAACATTTCATTAGTACTAGAAACTATAGGAATGTTCCATGGAAAACAGACTCTCATCATTTAGTGAAATGGAATCTAGCCCAAACTCCAGGCTGGCATCCAGCTGCCTGGAGAGCAGCTACAATCCTTTCAAAGGACTCAGCCTTTAGATACTAGTTGCCAGTCTTTTCTAGGACTGGAAGTTTTTATTAGGGGCCTGCTAACTACTTCGAGCAGCATCCATCAGATCAGGTGTGTGTCTCTCCCATGGCCATGGTTTGGAGTCCTTCCTGGTCTCACACACTAAACTCGGGTCTGTTGGGTGAGTCTTGCCCTTCGTGGTGACAGCTCATCATATAGGCTATACCAAAGGCCCCACAGGGATGTCCGATAAACAGGATTTCATCTCCTGGAGCTCCTGGATCTCATCACTCTGAGGACCACAGTGTACCAACAGGACCTTTTCTGCCTTCTCTATGGTACTCAGAGCTTCAGGTACTGCAAACCTGAATCAAGGGAGGGATACTCGGTCAGTCAAGCAGATGTTCACTGAAGGCCTACTCCCTTTGTGGAGGACACAATTTTAGGTTTAATCTTCAAAGATTTTCTCATACCAGTGCTCACCAATTTGATAAAGAAAAACTGAAATTAGAGAGCACCCCAAAGATCTCAGTGGTAAAAGTGGGTGAGGCATCAGCTTAACTCTGCTCTTGTTCTTTCCCTTCTTTTCTTTCCTTCCATCCGTTCCCTCTTTCTCTCTCAACAGGTTCTCATGTAGCCCAGGCTGGCTTCTATGTAGCTAAAGATGTCCTTAAATTTCTGATTCTCCCACTTCCATCTCCCAAGTGCTGGGATCACAGACTTGTGCCACCATACTCAGTTTATTTGTTAATTTTTTTTTGTACAGTGCCAGGGATGGAATCTAGTCTCTACTACTGAGCTACCATCATAGCCCACTCTTTTTTTTTTGGGAGAGTCAGAGAGAGAGAGAGAATGGGTGCACCAGTAGCCTTTTAGCCACTGTGAACGAACTCCAGACGTTGTGTGCCCACTTGTGGGCAAGTTTGGCATTGCGCCTTTACGTCACTTTGAATCTGGCTAAATATGGGACCTGGAGAATCAAATGGGCATTCTTAGGCTTAGCGGGCAGGCGCCTTAACCGCTGAGCTATCTTTCCAGTCCACAGCCCATTCTTTTAATCTTCAAAGCAGGGTTTCTCAACTCTGACACAACTGACATGTTGGGTAACTACTGTGGAGAATGTCCCATCCTACAGGAGGTTTAGAAATATGTCCAGCTGGCCTCTATTCTCTAGATGCTGGTAGCAACCGACATCATAGCAATCAAAATTGTCTTCAGTCAGTACCATATACCATCTGAAGGCAAAAATCCATTCTGGTTGAAAACACCTGCTTTAAAAGGAATAGGATGCAAACTGGGGAAAAGCAGTTGATGGTGCTGGAAATGAACATGCAAGGGAGGTGTGATTAAGCACACAGGAATGTGAAGGAATGTAGGCTAGAGGGTGGGTGGGGCTGCCTGGCAAACTCACTTCAGATCTAAGAGCTTTCCCCACATCTCTGGAGGAAACTCTCATGACTGCCAGGTAGGGGCCCTGCTCATCTGAGCATCTCAAGAAGGAGCCTTTGCAAGGACTCTGTAAGCTCTGGAAATTGAACCCAGAGTCTTGTGCATGTTAGGCAAGCATTCTACCTCTGAGCTACCTCACCGCTCTTCTTGGGAGGAAATTCTAAAGCTTCAAGTCTGTCAGTGAAACAGAAGGCAAAGACCTGTCTTAAAGAGGAATAAAGAAGCTTCATCAGGCTTATAAGCACATTGGAAAAAACCTCATGCACAGCTGCACCTGGTGACAAAAGGAACAGTATGTGCCCTGGCAAAGGGCTAGGAAAGGGGAAAGACATACCCATTGAATAAGATCTGGGCCAGTTTGAAGAGCTCATGGCCCATTTCAATGCTGGACGGCCCATGGCGGGCCTCAACCACTTGGAGACTATTCTGCAGATGGGTGGCAGACCTTTGCCAGTCTCCTGCAAGAAAAGAAAATCTTATTCCAGAAAGGAACCACAGCCTGCCATGGATGAATTCTCAGGATGGGAAAAGCTGAGTGGAAGTGAGAGCAGCCTTGGTTGAGACAGAGAGAACCAGATAGGTAAGGCAGCAAATAAAAACATGTCCATACCTAAGGCAGCATAGGCTTGGGCCAAATCATCTTCTATCTCCCCCACCATGGTGTGCTCGGCCCACAGGAAGCTCTCAGCATCTTGTCGGCACCCCAACAACTGTAGAATGGCTTGTTCTATGACTCAAAAGAAAAATACCTTACACAACCCCAGGCCTGGACATGGGAACCCCAGTCTCAAGTTCTGTGTCAGCCGGGCTGAATGTGGAAACTCCCTTGTCACCCTGGATTGTCACCGCCTCACAGCATGCTGAAAAAGCTGCTGCTTTCTCATGTGCTTTCAGTAAAAAAAAAAGGTGCCAGGTGACGCCTCCCACTTTTACGCTGGGTCCCAACATCCATTTGCCAATACAATCAACTCTATAGTCCACTTGTGGTCATGTTTCTATTTTCTTTAATTTTTTTATTGACATTTCTTTTTCAAGGCAGTATCATATATATAGCCCATGCTGGCCTCAAACTTCTGATCCTTTCCACATTCTGAGAGCTGGTATTACAGGCATATACCACCATGCTAGTTTTATATGGTACTGGGAATAGAACCCAGGGTCTCCTGTGTGCGAAGCAAGCACACTCCAAACTGAGCTGAGTCCCAGCTTCTGTGTCACACTTCTCTCACCTCTGACATCTAGATTAAAGGTCAATTTCCCAATCTATGCTGAAGCAGGTTAAATAGAGTCCCACATTGTCAAGGTCTACTTTTCAGGGGTAATGCCGACTTCCACAAATCCTCTTCTGAAAAGCTCCTTCAGGCACTCTACCACTGAGCCATACCTCCACTCCAACAGCAGGATCCACAACTGCTTTCTAGAAGAGACTGGCTCTGATGAGGGTGGAACAACCTCCCTGGGAAGTTAAGTCTTAGGCTGGGGAGTTAAAATAAATGACACTAAACTTTTTTTTTTTCTTTCGAGGTAGGGTCTCACTCTGGCTCAGGCTGACCTGGAATTCAGTATGTAGTCTCAGGGTGGCCTCGAACTCACGGTGATCTGCCTTCCGAGTGCTGGGATTAAAGGCATGTGCCACCACACCCGGCTGACACTAAACTTTTGAAAGCAGGCAAAGCTCATGGAAGTCAGATAACCCTTTGGCCATTAGGCATACGGGAACTTAGCTATCTGATGTCTAAGACAGCAACTGCTCAAATCATCTGAACTTTTGCAAGGATTCCAGACTAACCGAGCTGGTTAGGGTTTGGTCTCACTGGTCTATATAGCCATCTTGTGGCTGGTTCTGGGATAATTAAATTCAATCCTTCAGTTATTACTGAGCATTCCTGAGTGCATGATATCACAAGAAATGAAAGGGAAAGGGCTGGAGAATCCAAAGCAAGGAGCCAGGCTACTTACCTAAGTTACCATTTCTGAGAAGCTTCCGGGCCATGCCAACCTTCTGCCGAAGGTCCTGTAAGTGAGAGACTAGCTGGTCCCTGTTGAAGAACTCCATACAGGATCTGTTGCCACAGCTCAGCACATCATCTCCCTGCGGAAGTCAGTTCTGTCTTTATTCCTAAACCAATATTTTATGTGCTTATATTATAGGAGCATTGACCTGAAGGGGAAAAGACTCTGACAATGATACAATGCAACCAGGGCTGAGTAAATCTGGTCTGATAGCAATTTTAATGAAAGCAGTAACTGATTCCACCCAGAGATTTAATTTCTGGAACAGAACTGATGGAGTTTGTGATTCCTTTGCATCTTGACAGCCCCTTTCATCTCTTTCTGGGTATAAGCCTTTGGATGGCAAACATAATTCCAATGGCTATAAAGAAAAAAAGCAAAAGAAAACCAATATAAAAAGCTGGGCAGAGGCTGGGGAAATGGCTCAATGGTTAAAGGTGTTTGCTTGTAAAGCCTTAGTGTGATTTCCCAGCACCCATGTAAAGATGAAACCAACGTGGTATATGAATTTGGAGTTTGTTTGTAGCATTAAGAGACTCTGGTATGCACACATCTGCATGCATACGCACACACCCTGGAGCGATGGCTTAGCAGTTAAGGCACTTGTCTGCAAAGCCTAATGACCTGGTTTGATTTTCTAGTACCCAGGTAAGCAAGATGTACTATGGTGCATATGTCTGGAGTTCTTTTCCACTGGTAGGAAGCTCTGGTGCACCTATATTCATTCTCTGTTAGGGTCTCTCTATCTCTCTCTTATGAATAATGAATAAAATACAAAAACCAAAAAAAAAAAAAAAAAAAAAAAAAAAAAAGCTGGGCATGGTGGCACCCGCCTTTAATCCCAGCACTTGATAGGAAGAGATAGGAGGATCACTGGGAATTTGAGGGCAGCCTTGGCTAGAATGAGACCCTACCTCAAAAAAATAAATAAGGGCTGGAGAGATGGCTTAGTGGCTAAGGCATTTGCCTGCAAAGCCAAAGGACCCAGGTTCAATTCCCCAAGACCCAAGTAAGCCAGATGCACAAGGTGGGCATGAGTCTGGAGTTCATTTGCAGTGGCTGAAGGCCTTGGTGCACCCATTCTTCCCACCCCCCAAACAAATAAAATAGTTTAAAATAAAATAAAATAAAACAAAACAAAACAAAATAAAGCTGGGTGTGGTGGCACATGCCTGTGGTATAATTGTATGAGAACAGTTAGATGGATCACAAATCTGAGACCAGCCCAGGCAACACAGTGAGTTCCAGATCACCCTGAGCTATATATAGTGAGGAGAAGAAAAGAGAGAGAGAGAGAGAGAGAGAGAGAGAGAGAAAGGATAAAATCATTTTCAAAATATTTTATTTATTTATTTGCAGGGGGAGATTGAGAATGACTATGGATGTGCCAGGGCCTCCAGCCACTACAAGCAAACTCCAGATGCATGCACCACTTTGTGCATCTGGCTTTACATGGGTGCTGGGGAATTAAACCCAGGTTGTTAGGCTTTGCAGGCAAGTGCCTTAAACTCTGAGCCATCTCTCCAGCTCGATAAAATCATTTTATTAAGACTGTAGGGCTGGAGAGATGGCTCAGAGGTTAAGGCGCCTGCCTGCCAAAATTAAGAATGCCGGTTCCAATCTCCAGGTCCCATGTTTAGCCAGATGCAAAGTGACACAAGGGCGCAATGCCGCACTTGCCCACAAGGGGGTGCACACATCTGGAGTTCGTTCACAGTGGCTGAGAGGCCATTGGCGTGCCCATTCTCTCTCTCTCTCTCTCTTTCTCAAAAAAAAAAAAAAAAAAAAAAAAACTGTAGAAAGCCAGGAGTGGCCGTGCAGGCCTGTCATCCCAGTTACTCAGGAGGCTGAGGCAGGAGGATCTTGAGTTTGAGGCCAGCTTGGGTTTAGGCTACGGAGTGAGTTCAAGATAGACTGGGTGAATTTCTGTCACTTGTAAGTAAAACATTACTAAATCCAACCTTACCCTGTGATGGTTTACAGGGACAGATAATGTGTGGGGATGATTTGCTAAAATGGAAGTGATATTGCTGCTCTTGGCCCCTATAAGCCGCTGATGTGTGTGTGTGTGTGTGTGTGCGCACACGCATGTGCATTTGTAACATAGTGCGTGGTATATGCTCTTTGTGGTGCTCCACATGCTCCCTATAGTGGTCCATAGGCTGGAGAGGAGGGTCAGGTGTCCTGCTCCATTGCTTTTCTACCTAGTCTTCTTCTTACTATTATTTCTTTTTTTGAGGTAAGGTCTCACTGTGGCCCAGGCTGACCTGGAATCCACTCTGTATTCTCAAACTGGCCTCAAACTCATGGGGATCCTCCTACCTCTTCCTCCTGAGTGCTGGGATTAAAGGCATGCGCCACCATGCCCGGTTCTCCACCTAGTCTTATTTTGAAACCGTCCCTCTCTTTATGTCTCCGGAGCCTGTGGGACTTCACTGATTCTCAGGTATCTGCTAACTGGCAGAACAGGGGTTGTAAGCACACATGGCCACACCCAGCTTTTTATGTGGGATTTGGAGATGTGAACTTGGGCAGACTCAGGCCCCCTCTGGTCTTCATGTTGGCACAGGAAGTGCATTAATCTCTGAGCCATCTCTCTAGGCACTCCTCTTTTTTTAAAAACAAACTTTCTCCTTTTTTATTTATTTGGGGGGGGAGAATGGGTGCACCAGGGTCTCTAGCCACTGTAAACGAACTCCAGATGCATGTGTCACCTTGTGCATCTGGTTTACATGGGTCCTGGGGAATCGACCTGGGTCCTTAGGCTTCACAGGCAAGTGCCTTAACCAGTAAGCCATCTCTCCGGCTCTCCCTCCTTTTTTTTTTTTTTTTTTTTTAAATTTTTATTTTTTATTATTTTTTTTTGGAGAGAGACACAGAGAGAGAGACGGCGGGGGGGGGGGGGGAGACAGAGATGGGCTCACCAGCAGTGTTTCAGCTGCTGCGAAGGAAATCCAGATGTGTGCGCCCCCTTGTGGTCAAGTGGGGCATTGAGCCCTTGCATCTCTGCATCTGGCTAAACGTGGGACCTGGAGATTGGAACCGCTGGAGATTGGAACCAGCGTTCTTAGGCTTAGGAGGCAGGCGCCTTAACCCCTAAGCCATCTCTCCAGCCCAATCCCCTCCTTTTTAAAAGGTAGGATCTCACTCTATCCCAGGCTGATCTGGAACTCATTAAGTAGTCCAAGTTGACTGTGAACTGGTATTCCTCCCACCTCAGCCTCTTGAGAGCTGGGATTAAAGGCCTAAACCACCATAACCAGCTCTGATGGTTCCTGTTCATGACAAACAACATTGAGGCTGGATCATTGACCTATGGGAACAGTACAGAAAAGGAGAAGAGGGCTGGAAGGATGGCTCAACAGTTAAGGTGTTTGCCAGGGGACCCAAGTTTGATTCCCCAGGACCCACGTTAGCCAGATGCACAAGGAGGCACATGCATCTGGAGTTCGTTTGCAGTGGCTGGAAGCCCTGGCATGCCCATTTTCTCTCTCCCCCTCTTTCTCTGTCAAATAAATAAATAAATAAATACAAATAAAATATTATAAAATTTTTTTAAAAAAAAGAGAGGGCTGGAAAGATGGCTTAGCGGTTAAGGCGCTTGCCTGATAAGCCTAAGAACCAGGTTCCAATCTCCAGGTCCCACATTTAGCCAGATGCAAAGTGACGCAAGGGCGCAATGCCGCACTTGCCCACAAGGGGGCGCACACATCTGGATTTCGTTCACAGCAGCTGAGAGACTGCTGGCATGCCCATCTCTATCTGTCTCCCTCTCCCTCTGTCTGTCTCTCTCTGTGTCTCTCTCCAAAAATAAATAAAATAATAAAAAAATTTAAAAAAAAAGAAGGAGAATAAAGCTCATGTCTTTAATCTCAGCACTTCAGAGGCTGAGGTAAGAAGATCACTGTGAGTTCAAGGTCAGCCAGGGTTATACAGTGAGTTCTAGGTCAGCTGGGCTACACTGAGACCTTATCTTGAAAAAAAAACCTAAATAAGCCAAAAATAGAGATCTTCCAGCTGTCTGGAGTCCCTCCTCCATGAGGAATCTGTGTTCTGGATGCTTTTTAAATTTTTTTTTGAGGTAGGGTCTCATTCTAGCCCAGGCAGACCTGAAATTCACTCTGTAGTCTCAGGCTGGCTTTGAACTCACAGCAATCCTCCGACCTCTGCCTCCTGAGTGCTGGGATTAAAGGAGTGTGTCACCATACATGGCTTAAAATAAACTTTTTTAAACACACATACAAGCCTGAGACTACAGAGTGAATTCCAGGTCAGCCTGAGATAGTGAGACCCTACCTTTATAAACACACACACACACACACACACACACACACACACACGCTTGTCCAAGAAAAGGGAGAAGGGAGAAGAAAGATTTACCTGCATGAGTGATCTGCACTTGTTACAGCAGAAGGCATTCCACCTGGGCTCTGAAGCTGCTCTGAGCTCCTCAGAGTGACAGGCCAGACAGCAGCAGTCAAAGAAATACTGAGCCCTCAGCTTCTGCTGCCTTTCTGCAACACTCATCCGGTTCTCCTGGGGTCCTAGGGAGAGAGTGCTTGGAGCTGCTACTTACAGCAAGAGAGCCAGACCTTACATACAAGCCTTCAGCTTGGCTGAGGGGCCCACATATCATGTGGCACGTAATCTTTACTCAACTGTTAGTATAACTGAACTGGGATTGTGGCTTAGTGGTAGAACATGCCTAGTATGTGTGAAGCTGGGTTTGATTCCCCAGTATTGCAAAACAAACAAAGGAAAACACTGGTGGAACTGGATACTGAACTAAACTTCTAAATTGCTGGGGCAAGAGGGAAAAGAAGCCAGGAAGGTACTCGTAGCCCATTTTCAGAAGAGGCACTTTACCCGGATTAAGTGTTGAGAGATGCCGTAGCTTAGTGACAACAGACTTCTTACCATGGCAGGAAGTCTAAGGTCTAAGGATGCATTGCCTCTTCCAGGAAACAAGCGGAGGACAGGCGGACGCACCTGCTCCCTTACTCACTCTTGTTCACCCTGTAATTTGTGGGTGGAGAAGGGCAGCCAGTGTTAAGGGGGGGCTGGCTAACCGTAACAGTGGAGAATCTCTTGCCCTTTTCTAATCTGCTGTGTTGCCCGGACGGTGGCGGCAGTGCTGGTGAAGGACACACTGGTGTTGGGGCTGCAGGAGTGGTTCAGGAGGCTGACGACGGGGAAGATGCCTGTGGCAAGGCGCACCTGCCTGCTGTTGGTAATGATGCTCTCTTTAGACCCTGAAAGTACGAGAACAGAAGGAAAAATGTATCAGTACATTAGCCCTGTCTTGTCATCCATCCCTCAGAAGATGAGCTGAGCAGCTGGGCCTGAAGCCCATCTGAGTCATGGCTCCACAGCCAGATCCAGTGGAAATGGGAGGGAACATGACTCACAGCAAACGCTGGTCCCCAGGAAGCAAAGTGAATGAACACATGAAAAGTCCACTGGAACCTGACCATTATGTCTGTATGGTACCCAAAAGTCCCAAGATTAGAATTTATAAAAAAATAATCAAAAAGGGATTATCAGTAGGGAGCTTTCTAGACAGCTTTATAATGTTCACAAGGACACAGAAACTACAATACCAACTGTTTTTTGTTTAACTGGTTTTTAGTTTGTTGGAACAAATGGAACAAATGACCTAGTTACTATAACATACTCTATACATGTGTATAAAAAATCATTTCCTTATGCACACTTTTGCATTCTGCCTCTTGTCTAATATTTGCAGGAAACCAGTCAGCAGTAGTTCTCATGCAAGCAAACTCTCTGGACTAGCTTTACGAAGGTAGTCTCCTGTCCCAATCTCTTTGCAGCACAGTTAACCAGCAATATAACTACACAACTGAAAATCTGGAAGGAAGAAAAAGGCCTCCAGGCAGTAAGGTTGCTCTCCACCAGAGCTCAACTTACAAACATCTGTGCATTCTTTGTACTCATGAGCAGGCCTATGTGTTGTTAAGTTTCTGTGACTATGACAAAAGATCTGAGCTGGGTATGGTGGCACACGCCTTTAATCCTTTAATCCCAGCACTTGGGAGGCAGAGGAAGAGGTAAGAGGATTACCATGAGTTTGAGGTCACCCTGAGACTACATAGTGAATTCCAGATCAGCCTGGGCTAGAGTGAGACCCTACTTTGAAAAAACAAAACAAAACAAAACAAAACAAAAAAGGATCTGAGAAAATCAACATAAAAAGAAGAAATGTGGGCTCGAGCAATGGTTTAGTGGTTAAGGTGCCTGCCTGCGAAGCCCAAGAATGACCATTCTATTCTCCAGGTCCTACATTTAGCCAGATGCAAAAAGTGATGCAAGGGTGCAATGCTGAGTTTACCCACAAGGGGGCGCAAGTGTCTGGAATTCCTTTACAGTGGCTGAAATGGCCCTGGTGCACCCATTCTTTCTCTCTCTCTGCCTCTTCCTCTCTCTCTGTTTCTCTGTCCCCCCCCCTCTCTCTCTCAAAAAAGAAAAAGAAAAAAAAAAAAAAGGAAAGGTAAGCTTCATTCCTGTGTCCTAGCACTTGGGATGCTGGGGTAAAAGAATCAAGTTCAAGGCCAGCCTGAGCTACAAAGCTGATTCTGGGTCAAAAATCAATCAAAAACAAGCCGGGTGTGGTGGCGCACACCTTTAATCCCAGCACTTGGGAGGCAGAGGTAGGAGGATTGCTGTGAGTTTGAGGCCACCCTGAGACTACATAGTGATGAAAAATTTATTCCAGTTCCAGAGGTTTCAGTGTAGGGTAACTTGGGCCTGTGGTGGCAGGAGGCTGCTCCCCTTGTGGAAACCAGGAAGCAAAGAGAGAGAGGGGCTGGAAAGATGGTGCAAGGTTAAGAGCATTTCCTGTGCAAGCACGAGGGCCTAAGGAGCCTGCCTGAGTTTGGTGTCCCAGAACCTACATAAAATAGCTGGACATGGCCACACACACCTATAACCCCTGTCCTGTGGAGAGCAGAGACCACAGAATTGCTGGAGCTCTGGAAAACAGGAAATTCCTGAATTAGTAAGAGACTCTGTAAACAAATGGATGGACAAAAATGGAGGGAGGGCTGAAGAGACGGCTTAATGGTTAAGGTGCTTGCCTGTGAAGCCTAAAGACTAATGTTCTACTCTCCAGGTCCCATGTAAGCCAGAACAGTGATGCAAGTGCACAAAGTTGCACATGAGCATAGGGGGTGCATGCGTCTGGAGTTCTGTAGTGGCTGGAGGCCCTGGCATGCCAACTCTCTCTTACATTAAAAAAGGCCAGTTTGTTGGGCTTGACTCAAAAAAGAAAGAAAGAAAGAAAGAAAGAAAGAAAGAAAGAAAGAAAGAAAGAAAGAAAGAAAAAAGAAAGGGAGGAGGGATACCCAACACCCTCTTCTGGCCTCCACATGCACACATAGAGGGTGTGCACATCTGCACACTCATGCATACATCACACCACACCACACATGCAAGAAAAAAATGAGGGAAAAGAGCAAGTGTCTGCCGGGTGTGGTGGTGCATCTCAGCACTCGGGAGGCAGAGGTAGGAGGATCTCCGTGAGTTTGAGGCCAGCCTGAGATGACTTAGTGAATTCCAGGTCAGCCTGGGCTAGAGTGAGACCCTACCTCAAAAAACAAACAAACAAACAAAAGAAGAGTGACGGTCCCAATATCCCCTTCAACTTAACTTTTCACTGGGCTCCACTTCCCAAAGGTTCCACCATCTCCAAATAATGGTGTAGGCTGGTAACCAAGGCTTTAGCAAATGGATCTCGGGGGATTTAAGATCCAAACTATGACAGTTGATTTCCTTTTTAGATACAATGCTAATTGATTTAGTTGGTTATGCAGTTTCCCAGGCCACAAAAGCTCAGAAGACGAGAACTTATGTGGGAAGAATAAGGTAACAGAGTAAAGAAGGGTGCAGAGATCTCGTATGAGTGACAGCCTTAGGGCAAACTAAAACGTCAGTTCCACTCAGGTTTACCACACTTGTGACATTTCACTTACCCAGAGGCTTCTAGAGGGACTGCATACCTACAAGGGGTTTCACAATAGCAATACCCATAACAGGAACAGGTATGGCATATATAATCTCAGCCACCCAGAAAGGCTTATGTTCATAGCCTTGGTTTCAGTATGAGGAAAACCATGTTTCCAATCAACTGGATGAAATGCAAAAATACTGATACTTGAAGGGAAACATTCAGTTTTCTAAAAAAATAAAATAAATAAAAAATAATGGGAGGACCATCAGATAATTGTGGTATCATGGTACGTGTGCCAGGAATCTCAACAAATCATTTGCCGAAGAAATAACTAGTCTGAATACAAAATGTAATGAATAAAGAAAATATCATGAACCACATGTGAAAATGTTCTCTAAAGGAAAAAATTAAATATAGGAATTATGTTGTCTCTCTGCAGACAATTCTATTATCCGTTGCTATGGGGGACAAGAACAGAACAAGTAAATACGATTCACTGGGAATCCAAATGACTCAATTTTAGTCAATAACTCTACAAACCATATTAAAATCTTTCACCAGAGCTTCTCCTAAGAGTTTAGCTGATTTCAGTCTCCCTCCCGCCACTTACAAGGTCCACCTTCTGGAATATGTGCTAATGAGCAGTGAAAATGCTAAAAGGTAGGCAGCAGGAAGGAGCCAGCACAGGGCATGAACAATTTGTAATCTGAATAATCAGCCTCTGCATAATTAAAAGTTGACTTGCATTCTTGACTACTGATAACTGGCAATCTGTATTAGAACAGTTGCTAAAATTTTCCCAGAAAAATGATGGCAACACAGTGAGTAATGTCAGCTCCGTGAATTATTTATAGATCATCCTCTAACAGAAGCAGGCCCAAGAACCAAGTGAAGTATTTGTGTCAGAGTCGAATGCCTAATTATTATTATCATTATTTTTTGAGGTAGGGTTTCACTCTAGTTCAGGCTGTCCTGGAATTTACTATGTATTCTCAGGGTGGCCTCGAACTCGTGGCGATCTTCCTACCTCTGCCTCCCAAGTGCTGGGATTAAAGGTGCGCCATCATGCCTGGCTAATTATTTTTTAAATTATTGATTTTTAAAAAGTACTCAATATTTTGCATTAATCATCTATTAACAGAGATAATGAAGAGAATATTATATACCCTGTCAACCAAATTTAATGCTACATTTACCATCTCCAAATAATGGTGTAGGCTGGTAACCAAGGCTTTAGCAAATGGATCTCGGGGGATTTAAGATCCAAACTATGACAGTTGATTTCCTTTTTAGATACAATGCTAATTGATTTAGTTGGTTATGCAGTTTCCCAGGCCACAAAAGCTCAGAAGACGAGAACTTATGTGGGAAGAATAAGGTAACAGAGTAAAGAAGGGTGCAGAGATCTCGTATGAGTGACAGCCTTAGGGCAAACTAAAACGTCAGTTCCACTCAAGTTTACCACACTTGTGACATTTCACTTACCCAGAGGCTTCTAGAGGGACTGCATACCTACAAGGGGTTTCACAATAGCAATACCCATAACAGGAATAGGTATGGCATATATAATCTCAGCCACCCAGAAAGGCTTATGTTCATAGCCTTGGTTTCAGTATGAGGAAAACCATGTTTCCAATCAACTGGATGAAATGCAAAAAATACTGATACTTGAAGGGAAACATTCAGTTTTCTAAAAAAAATAAATAAATAAAAAATAATGGGAGGACCATCAGATAATTGTGGTATCATGGTACGTGTGCCAGGAATCTCAACAAATCATTTGCCGAAGAAATAACTAGTCTGAATACAAAATGTAATGAATAAAGAAAATATCATGAACCACATGTGAAAATGTTCTCTAAAGGAAAAAATTAAATATAGGAATTATGTTGTCTCTCTGCAGACAATTCTATTATCCGTTGCTATGGGGGACAAGAACAGAACAAGTAAATACGATTCACTGGGAATCCAAATGACTCAATTTTAGTCAATAACTCTACAAACCATATTAAAATCTTTCACCAGAGCTTCTCCTAAGAGTTTAGCTGATTTCAGTCTCCCTCCCGCCACTTACAAGGTCCACCTTCTGGAATATGTGCTAATGAGCAGTGAAAATGCTAAAAGGTAGGCAGCAGGAAGGAGCCAGCACAGGGCATGAACAATTTGTAATCTGAATAATCAGCCTCTGCATAATTAAAAAGTTGACTTGCATTCTTGACTACTGATAACTGGCAATCTGTATTAGAACAGTTGCTAAAATTTTCCCAGAAAAATGATGGCAACACAGTGAGTAATGTCAGCTCCGTGAATTATTTATAGATCATCCTCTAACAGAAGCAGGCCCAAGAACCAAGTGAAGTATTTGTGTCAGAGTCGAATGCCTAATTATTATTATCATTATTTTTTGAGGTAGGGTTTCACTCTAGTTCAGGCTGTCCTGGAATTTACTATGTATTCTCAGGGTGGCCTCGAACTCGTGACGATCTTCCTACCTCTGCCTCCCAAGTGCTGGGATTAAAGGTGCGCCATCATGCCTGGCTAATTATTTTTTTAATTATTGATTTTTAAAAAGTACTCAATATTTTGCATTAATCATCTATTAACAGAGATAATGAAGAGAATATTATATACCCTGTCAACCAAATTTAATGCTACATTTTATATATAAAAACAAGAGGAGCTGGGCGTGGTGGCACATGCTTTTAATCCCAGCACTCAGGAGGCAGAGCTAGGAGGATTGCCAAGAGTTTGAGGCCACTATGAGACTAAATAGTGAATTTCAGGTTAGCCTGGGCTAGAGTGAGACACTACCTCAAAAACAAAAATAAAAACAAAACAAAACAAAAAAACAACAAAACAAAACAAAAAAACAACAAAAAAAGAGGAAAGCTGGGTGTGGTGGTGCACACCTTTAATTCCAGCACTTGGGAGGCAGAGGTAGGAGGATTGCCATGAGTTTGAGGCCACACTGAAAATACATAGTGAATTCCAGGTCAGCCTGGGCTAGTGAGACACTACCTGGAAAAAAAATAAAGAGGGAGTGAGTGATTCTTTAGCAAAAGTGTACCTTACTAATATCCCTATTTCATTTAAAATAGGATTCAAGAGGGCTGGAGAGATGGCTTAGTGGTTAAGGTGCTTGCCTGTTAAGCCTAAGGACCCATGTACAACTCCCCAGATCCCAAATATGCCAGGCGTACAAGGTGACACATGAACAAGGTCACACATGTGTACAAGGTGGCACATGCAGCTGGAGTTTGATTATAGTAGCTGGAGGCCCTGGTGTGCCAATTCTCTCTTTCTCTCTCATTAGAAAAAAGCCAGTCTGTTGGGCTTGCCTCAGGAAAAAAAAAGAAAGAATTCAAATAGGAGTTGGGAGATGGTTTAGCAGGTAAGGGTACTTGCGCAGCAAGCATGAGAGCCTGACAGGTCCTGGTTCACCCTGAGTTCAATTCCCCACTACCACAAAAACAGTGTGGCCATGCACACCTGCAACCCCAGTCCTGCTGGGAGCAAAGACATGAGAATCACTGGGACTCACTGGTAACCAGTCTGGCTGAAAACAGCAGCTCAGTGAGAGACTCCATCTTAAGAAAACAAGTGGGCAACCGAGGACCCCCAAAATCCTCCTCTTGCCTCTGTGTGAGCACATGGGGTATACACACACGTGCATACCCACTACACACATATAAAAAATAGGATTCAAGTAAAAGAAAACAACAAAAAGGTTTATTTATAGTGGGTTGGAGAGATGGCCCAGCAGTGAAGGTGCTTGTCTGAAAGCCTAACCACCTGGATTTGAGTTTCCAATAACCATGTAAAGCCAGATGCACAAAGTGGTGCATGTATCTAGACTGCCCGTTTTTCTCTGCCTTCTATCTCTCTCCGCTTGCAGATGAATAAAAATATTTTACTTATTTTTTGGTTTTCCGAGGTAGGCTCAGGCTGACCTGGAACTCACTATGTAGTCTCCAGGTGGCCTTGAACTCACAGTGATCCTCCTACTTCTACCTCCCGAGTGCTGGGATTAAAGGCATGCTCCACCATGCCTGGCATAAAAACATTTATTATTTATAGCTACTCTGAGTAATATAGCTACTCTGATACATATTTTGCAAAGTGAGAAATTTGTACCTATGTCAAGTAACCAAGGACCCCAACAAAAGGCTGTTGAAAGTGAAAACAAAGGGCAGTGAATGAAGCTGCCCAAAGCCTGATTATAAAGGCTTGTTAAGACATGACTCCAAATACAACCCAGATGACAGCCCTTCTGGCTGACATAGAACCACACACCTATACAAAGGCCTAGAATGTCATCAGTGGCCAGGTCTGTCCCTGGACATGGGAACCAGAGGAGATTCAAAGGAACTTTGATATAAGAGGCTTTATGCAAAGATAATAACATGCATTTTCATAGGTTTTGTCAAAGTCTATCCTAGCTAACACTTTAATCCCTCTTCTGTGCTACTAATGAAACAGCTGCTAATGAAATTCAATGAGAACTCCAAACTGTGAGGTGTTGGAACCCCAAAGAAATAATAAAAAGGGATATAAAAAGATTAGAAATATGATCAAACTAAAACAAAATTAAGAGTTAAAAAAAAAGAAAGTGCACATTGCTGATGGCACATAACTGATACAATTTACCTGGAGGGCAAATCTGCAGTGTGTCAGTGCCTTAAAAATGTTCACATAAAGATATTTTTGGATCTTGACTGTTTTATCATAAAAAATCTAATTAAAATTACAAAAAGAATACACAGTGGTTATGGAAAAGTTTTAAAACTGAAAATTACAGAGACAATGACAGCCATCTATAATCCTGTCAGTTAGGCAGAATAGTTCAGTGTACCTTCTCTGTAGTCTCTTTTTAGTCATGTATGGATTTTTTTTTTTTTTGGAGAGAGACACAGAGAGAGACAGAGAGAAAGGGAGAGGAAGACAGATAGAGATGGGCACGCCAGCAGCTTCTCAGCTACTGCGAACAAAATCCAGATATGTGCTCCCCCTTGTGGTCAAGTGCGGCATTGTGCCCTTGTGTCACTTTGCGTCTGGCTAAACATGGGACCTGGAGATTGGAACCGCTGGAGATTGGAACCAGCGTTCTTCTTAGGCTTAGGAGGCAGGTGCCTTAACCACTAAGCCATCTCTCCAGCCTGGATTTTTTTTTTTTGAGACAGTGTCTCTCTACATAGCTCAGGCTGGCCTTGAACTTGCTATTCTCCTGCACCAGCATCCTGAGTACTGAAATTTCAGGCATGATCTATCACACCTGGCCTATATGGAAAATTTTAGATTTTTATTTATTTCCAAAGAAAGAGAGAGCACCAGGGCTAGAAAGCTGCTGCAAATGAACTTCAGATGCATGGGCCACTTTGTGAATCTGGCTTTATGTGGGCACTGGGGAACTGAACCTGGGTTGTTAGACTTTGCAGGCAAGTGAGCTGAGCTATCTGTCTAGACCTATATATGGAATTTTTAACATAATTAATAACATGGTACACCTGGTGATTTGTAAGTTCGTTCTTAGCCTGTTTTTGTTGTGGGATGTCCTTATTTCTCTGTCAATCTGGATGGATGACTTTGCTGGATAAAGTAATCTTGGTTGACAGTTGTTATCTTTCAGAACTTGGAATACATCATTTCAAGCCCTTCTTGCTTTTAAAGACTGTGTTGAGTAATCTGCTGTGATACTAATGGGCTTGCCTTTATATGTAACTTGATGTTTCTCTTTGCTTTCAATATATTTTCTTTTCTTCTTCTTTTTTTCTTTATTTTATTTTATTTTTTTGAGGTAGGGTCTCACTCTAGCCCAGGCTGATCTGGAATTCACTCTGTAGTCTCAGGGTGGCCTTGAACTCATGGCAATCCACCTACCTCTGTCTTCCAAGTGCTGGGATTAAAGGCATGTGCTCATTATATTTTCTTTGGTTTGTGTGTTTAGTAGTTTAATAATAATAGGTAAGAAAAGGTTCTTTTCTGGTTTTGTCTGTTTGGTGTTTTAAAGGTTTCCTGTATCTGCATTGGCATCTACTTCCCTGTTTTGGGGAATTTTTCTTTTATGATTTTGATGAAAATATCTACTATGCCATTACAGTGAAATTCTTCTTCTTCTACTATACCCTGAATTCTTTTTTTAAACTTTTTTTTAAAATTTATTTTTATTTATTAGAGACAGAGAGTGGGAGACAGAGAGAGTGAGAATGGGCATGCTGGGCCTCTAGCCACTGCAAATAAACTCCAGATGCATGCACCGCCATGTGCATCTGGCTTCCATGGGACTTGAAGAATTGAATCTGGGTCCTTAGGCTTTGCAGGCATGCGCCTTAACCACTAAGCTATCTCTCTAGCCCAGGAAGACCAAAAATTTTACATAGACATATTCCTCTCCTCTAATCTTTAGACCCAAATCAAACTTTACTTTTTTTGTTTTGTTTTTGAGGTCTTTTTTTTACCTTTTGGTTTTTCAAGGTAGGGTCTCACTCTAGCTCAGGCTGACATGGAATTCACTGTGTAGTCTCAGGGTGGCCTTGAACTCATGATGATCCTCCTACCTCTGCCTCCCGAGTGCTGGGATTAAAGGCATGCGCCACCACGCCTGGCTGAGGTAGGTCTTTTTAAAAACTTTTTATTGGCAACTTCCAGTATTATAGACAAGAAACCATGATAATTCTCCCCCCACTTTCCTCTTCACAAATCCACTCTCCATCATATCTACTCACTCTCTCCATTAGTCTCTCTTTTATTTTGATGTCATCATGTTTTCTTCCTATTATGAGGGTCTTGTGAAGGTAGTAATAGGCACTATGAGGTCATGGATATCCAGGCCAATTTCTGTCTAAATGTCTGCATTGTAAGCAATCATACCCTTCCTTTGGTTCTTATGTTCTTTCTGCCACTTCTTCTGCAATGGACCCTGAGCCTTGGAAGGTATGATAGAGATGTTTCAGTGCTGAGCACTCCTCTGTCACTTCTCAGCACTATGGTGCCTTCTGGGTCATCCCAGTGGTCACCACCATCTGAAAAGAGAACCTTCTCTAACCAAAAGTGAGAGTAGCATTAATATAAGAGCATAATATATGAGTATGAATATTAAGAAGTGCTTACAGAGCAGTTTGGTGAGCATAATATATAAATTTAGCCAGACAAGAGCAGGTGTTACACTCCGAGAGCTCATGACCTCTCCTGACATAGCTTTTGATTAGGTGTTCAGTTCTAGGAATGTATTCCCTCTCATGGAGGGAGCCTCCAGTTCAATTAGAAAGCAGTTGGCCCGGGTGTGGTGGTGCACTCCTTTAATCCCAGCACTCTGGAGGCAGAAGTGGGAGGATCGCCATGAGTTTGAGGCCACCCTGAGACTTCATAGTGAATTCCAGGTCAGCCTGAGCTAGAATGAGACCCTACCCCCCCCCCAAAAAAAAAGCAGTTGGTTTCTCACATAACAGACACACCACTATTGCACCTGTTCTGACATTTGGCCTGGCTGGCCAAACTCAGGCTTTCAGTGTCCACTGTTTTTATTGCCGAAGACATTTGTCTCCCATAGGGTTGCATGCAGTGTAGCTTTTTCCAACTGTCAGCTGTTCTACAGGGAAGAGGTTTTCAGCTCAGCTCTACCTTGATTTCTCAGTGACCTTGCAGCAAAAGTATATGGAGTTTTCAGCAATAAGGTCTTACCATCTATTTCTGATGGGAAACCAAGAGTCTTGTTTTGGGGACATCAGGGACCTCCTTGACCAACAAGTTACTGGAAGGTATCCCATCCTTGGCACTGAAATTTTTCTAGTAACAGTCTATTGCTTCTGAGTGTGCCATTATCAAAAAAAGTAGATTTCAATATGGCTTATTAGTAACATCTTGAGCTGGGTATGGTGGCACACGCCTTTGATCCCAGCACTTGGGAGACAGAGGTAGAAGGATCACCATGAGTTCAAGGCCAACCTGAGACTACATAGTTAATTCCAGGTCAGCCTGGGCTAAAGTGAGACCCTACCTCAAAAAACAAACAAACGAAAATCTTGAATTTTGATTAACCCTCCACTCATCTTTCTTTTCTTTTTTTTCTTTTTGTTGAGACACAGAGAAAGAGGCAGATAGAGAATGGGCAAGCCAAGGCCTCTAGCCACTACAACAAACTCCAGACACATCTGCTACCTTGTACATCTGACATTATGTGGATACTGAGGAATTGAACTCAGATCCTTAAGCTTTTTGGCAAGTGCCTTAACTGCTAAGCCATTTCTCCAGCCCACCCCCCTTTCTTTTATTCAATCTTTTCCCATGATCTCACTTAGGCCATTGTAACCCCAACAATCTGCTCATCTATTTACATATACACAATACCATCCCCTTAAATCCTCCTCTCTCCTCCCTCCCTAATAGCCCTTTTCTTACTGGCCTCTGCTACCGATTTTTACTCCAATTCACATGCAAGTCTAAACATTTGTAGCTAGGATCCAGATATGAGAAATAACATGCGATGTTTGGCTTTTTGGGACTGGGTTATCTCACTTAGTATAATTTTTCCAGATCCATCCATTTCCCTGCAAATTCCATAATTTCATTTTTCTTTACCGATGAATAGAACTCCATCATATTAATGCACCACATCTTTATTATCCATTCATTACTTGAGGAGCACCTAGGCTGGTTCCATTTCCTAGCTATTGTGACAATACACATGGTTGAACAAGCCCTGAATTCTTATGTTTGATCTCATACTGTCCCAAATGTCTTGAAACACCCATTCATACCTTCCTATTAGTTTGTCTTTCTCTATGTTGGACTCTAATAGATCTGCCATCTTGTCTTCTAGTTTAGATATTCTGTCCTCTCCTTGATCCATTCTACTGGCGAGACTTTCTCATAGTTTTTTATTTGACTTACTCTGTTTTGCATTTCTAGTATTTCTCATCACTATTTCTTCATTATTTCTATTTCCTTACTCATGTCTTGTATTGACTTCCTTATTTCATTAAGTTGGTTTCCTGTGTTCTATTAGGGTTCCTTCAGGAGTTTGTTTTCTTGTTTGGTTCCTTTGAACATTGATATAATCACTGTTTTGAATTCTTTGTTGTTGTTTTTGAGATAGGGTTTCACTTTAGCCCAGGCTGACCTGGAATTCACTATGTAGACTCAGGGCAGCCTCAAACTCATAGCGATCCTCCTACCTCTGCCTCCCAAGTGCTGGGATTAAAGGCGTGCATCACCATGACCAGATCTTCTGAATTCTTTGTCAGGCATTTCATCTATATCAGTTTCATTGGAGACCATTTCTAATGGATTTATAACTTTTTGGTAGCATTATATTGTCTTGATTTTTTGTATTTCTTGTATTATAATGTAGAGATTTTGAATCTTGAGTTAAATTGATGCTTGGGTTTTTTTAATTATCTGCAATATTCTTAGATGTGTGAATCTGATGTTACATATCTTCAGGGTAGGAGCTTAAGGTGCCAAGTGTGAGGTGTGGCTCTTATATTACTTCCAGAGTAACAGCAGAAGTGACTCTAGGTGTGGAGTTTGCCTGCCATGAAAGTGAGACCCTGTCCCTTAAAATGACAGAAGAAAGACAAAGGCCCTATAAATTAGAAACATCAAAAGCAACAAAAGTCAACTCTAAGATACAGCTTATTTAAGAATCGTAAAGCCAACCAAGAGTATATCAATTAAATCTAACACATAACCTGCCCTGACATGGAAGGTGTGATTAGCACTTCCAGTGCAGGCCTATCTATCTGGCTTTGGGGCAGATAAGTAGGCCCTATTGCCTTTTGGGATGGCTTCTGGTCTCACCTATGCTGAGTGCCTGCCTCTTTGTTGTGCTGTGGACTCGTGGAGAGTGCCAGAGCTACTCAGCTGGTCTCTGCTGTCTTCTCCTTCAGCTTTCTTGACTTTGCAAGGAGGCTGGTGTGAGTGGAAAATCCCTTCACCTGGTTCTGCTCCTGCGGCTCCAGCAGGGCTGGGCACATACGGAGCTCTCTCCAGCAGACTGGGACTGCTGGCACTGCAGCAGGAGCTGATTCTGGCTTGTTGTGGGGTTGCTGGAAGCTCTGGGTTTCTCCTGCTTCTCTGCTGTGTGTGATAATTCCTTATGCACCTCACTTTTGGTGGCCGAGTGTATTGTGCTGCTTTTTTCTGCTTATTTCCCACTCTCCTCAGGCTGCTTTGGTGTGGCTATTACACCACCACCTTAACTGGAAGTCCAGTTCTTTTCTCAAAACAGTATCAAGGCCATTTTTTTATACCTTAACCTAAAATACATACTATAACTAAAAAGCAAACCAGGGGCTGGAGAGATGGCTTAGTGGTTAAGGCGCATGCCTGCGAAGGCTTTTTTTGAGGTAGGGTCTTGCTCTATCTAGTCCAGGCTGACCTGGAATTCACTATGTTGTCTCAGGGTGGCCTCAAACTCACAGTAATCCTCCTATCTTGGCCTCCCAAGTACTGGGATTAAAGGCATGCACACCACACCCAGCCGTGTGTGGCACTCAGAGGACAACCTCAGGTGTTGGTCCTTACCTTCCACTTTGTGTGAGGCAGGATACTTTGTTCACCACTGTGCCAGCCAGGCTATCTGGCCTGCATTATTTTTTATTTTTTGGTGCATACATGCATGTGAAGCTCCTAATTTTTAGATATTTCACTTTTTAAAAAATTTTTGAGGGGCCAGAGAGATGACTTTGTGGTTAAGGCACTTGCCTATGAAGCCTAAGGACGTATGTTAAACTCCATAGAGCCCACGTAAGCCAAATGCACAAGGTGATGTGGTATGTGCAAGGTGGCACAGTATTCAATTACAGTGGCTGGAAGCCCTGGTGTGCCAATTCTCTCTCTCTCTGTGTCATAAAAAAAAGGTCAGTCTGTTGGGTTTGCCTCAATGTTCCAGGGCCTCTTGGTGTAAACTCCAGATGCATCTGGCTTTACATGGATACTGGGGAATTGAACCCAAGCCAGCAGACTTTGCAAGCAAGTACCTTTAACCACTGAGCTCAGTCCAACTTATTTTTTGTATTATTTATTTATTTCCAGGTCAGCCTGGGCTAGAGTGAGATCTTACCTAAAAAAGGGGTGGGGGGGTGGGTGGAGAATGCTGGAGAGATGGCTTAGCAGTTAAGGCACTTGCCTGCAAAACTTAAGGATCCAGGTTGAATTCCCCAGTACTCATGTAAGCTAGATGCACATGGTGGCACATACATCTGGAGTTTGTCTGCAGTGGCTAGAGATCCTGGTGTACCCATTTTCTCTCTGTTTCTCTATCTGCCTCTTCCTCTCTCTCTCAAATAAATGAATAAATAAATAAAATATTAAAAAAAAAAGAGCTGGGCATGGTGGTACACATGTTTAATCCTAGCATTGAGAGGCAGAGGTAGAAGGATGGCTGTAAGTTCAAAGCCACCCTGAAACTACATAGCGAATTCCAGGTCAGCCTGGGCTAGAGTGAGACCCTACCTCAAAACAACAACAACAACAAAAAGTATGGTATAAGTTCTCCCCCCTTTTCAAAATTTCCCTTTTTAATTTTTGTTCATCTGCAAGTAGAGAGAGAGAGAGAGAGAGAGAGAATGAGACTGGGCATGCTAGGGCCTAGTGCCACATGCCACTGCAAATGAACTCCAGACTCATGTACCACTCTGTATCTGATTTTACGTGGGTACTGGGGAATCAAACCTGGGCCATCAGGCCTTGCAAGCAAGCACCTTTAACCAGTGAGCCATTTCTCCAGCCAGATTTTTTTTTTAATTTGAAAGACAGAAAGAAAGAGAATGAGCAGTCAGGGCCTCTAGCCTCTGCAAAAGAACTCCAGATGCATGTGCCACTGTGTGCATGTCTCTCTGTGGGTACTGGGAAATCAAACCTGGGTTGTTAGGCTTTGCAGGCAAATGCTTTATCCACTGATCCATCTCTCCAACCAGTTTTTTTTTGTTTTTGTTTGTTTTCAAGGTAGGGTCTCACTCTAGCACAGGCTGACCTGGAATTCACCATGTAGTCTCAGGGTGGCCTTGAGCTCATGGCAATCCTCCTACCTTGCTTCCTAAGTACTGGGATTAAAGGCGTGTGCCACCACATTCTTGTTTTTTTTTAAAGTGTGTGGTATGTGTGGAGTATGCACATGCATGTGCTGTTTGGCCCCATGGGCTTGCCTGTGCAAGCCAGAGGAAAACATCCCTCTCCATCACTCATCTGCTTATTTTGTCTTTGCTAAGAATTCTTTCCTTTTGGTTTTTTGAGGTAGGGTCTCTAGCTCAGGCTGATCTGGAATTTACTGTATAGTCTCAGGGTGGCCTCAAACTCATGACAATCCTATTTCTGCCTCCCAAGTGCTAGGATTAAAGGCATGTGCCACCACTTCCGGTCTAAGAATTCTTTGTTGAACGCTAAGCCATCTTGCCAACCTGCTATGAATTCTTTTTCTGACTCCAGTGTTTGCTGTTCACAGGCTCCAGTGATTCTCCAGTCTCTGCTCCCTACAGGACTAGTGTTACAGGAGTGTGAGGTCACGTTCAGCTGTTTAGTGGAGATTTGAACTTGGACAGTCTCGGGCCCCCTCAGGCCCTCATGCTTGCATACAAAGCACATTTAACTGCTGAGCTCTCTCTCCAGCCCATTTTCTGATAGGGTCCAGCTATGTAACCCAAGCTAGTAGTTACCTGCTGAGTTCTGGGACTACAGGTGCACATCACTATGCTGCTCCATGTTTTAAAAAATTATTGTAGCTTTGTGGCTGATATGAAATGTGATAATGCCAAAATCTTTCAAATCTTACAAAAAAAAAAAAAAAAAAAATTATTTTCACCCACTTACCCAACGTGAACTTTGGAATACTATCAAGTTCACAGAAAAACCTAATTGTGATTTTGCTTCAAGTTGCATGACATTGATTAGGTTAATGTGAGAAAACTACTACTTTTACAGTTTCAGCCTTCCAATAAGATGGTGTGGAGGCTGTGAAGATGGCTCAGTGGATAAAGTGCTTGCCACACAGCTCTGAATAGCTGAATTTACATCCCCACAGGCCCAGGAAGCTGTGGAGGGCTCCTGTAATCTCAGTGTGCCGTGTGCCTACAGTGAGAAGGGAGGAGGAGACAGAGAATCTCCTGAAGCTTTCGAACCAGGAGGTACCTGGCCTTCGAACCAGGTGGAAAGTGAAGACCAGGCCAAAAGCTATTTTCTGACCTCTGCATATGCACTGCACCTTGGAACCTATGTACCCATACTCACATATAATAAATACATTTTAAAAATATTATTTGAAGCATGGAGGCGCATGCCTTTAATCCCAGCACTCAGGAGGCTGAGATAGGAGGATCACCATGAGTTTGAGGACACTCTGAGACTACATAGTGAATTCCAGGTCAGCCTGGGCTGGAGGAAGACCCTACCTCAAAAAACAAACAAACAAAACCCCAAACCAACAAGAAATATTCTTTGCACATGTGTGTATGTGAGCACCAGGGTCTTTTGTAAACAATACCAGACAGGTGGATAACTTTCTGCATCCAGCTTTACATGGGTGCTGGGGAACTTAACTGAGGTCCACAGGATTTGCAAGTAAGAGCCTTTAACCACTGAGCCATCTCCCCAGCCCTAAATAATTTTTAGATTCATGCATTTTAAATATTTTATTTATTTGCGAGAGGGGGAGAGAGAGAGAGGATGGGTGCTCCAGAGCCTCCAGCCATAGAAAATGAACTCCAGACACATACATCACCTTGTACATTTGGCTTTATGTGGGTACTAGGGAATTGAACTGGGTCCTTTGGCTTTGTTGGCAAACGCCTTACTGCTAAGCCATCTCTCGAACCCTTAAATAATTTTTTTAAAGCAAAAGAGAGCCACTGTATACTCATTCTCTCTCTCTAAAACAAATTAAAAAATATTTTTTGAGGTAGAGTGTCTCTCCAGCCCTGACTGACTTGGAACTTACTCTGTATCCCAGGCTGCCCTTGAACTCCCAGCAATCCTCTTACTTGGCTCCTGAGTGCTGGGATTAAAGGCATGTGCCACCCTGCCTGGCTCTATATTAATATTTTGATGGATCTCCCCCACATTCTAGTGGTGAATAGTGTAAATCTTTTGGTAACTCTCCCCTCCTCTACAACACACATTTCTTTCTCTTCTTTGTGTTTTTGTTTTTTGCATGTTGTATGTGTGTGCACTTGTGCATGTGTGTTCCTATGCATGTGTTCCTAGTTGTTCTCCACTTTATTCATTTAGACAAGGTCTGTTGTCACTGAGCCCAGAGTCCACTGATTCAGCTATACAAGTTAGCCAGCAAATCTTGGCGATCCTTTTTTCTTGCCTCCCTGGCACTGTGATTGCAGGCCTACACTGCCGTGCCTGGCACTTTACTTGGGTGCTGGGCATGCAAACTCAGGTCCTCATGCTTCCATGGCAAGTGCTTCATCACAGAGCCATCTCCCTGACTCTGTATTAATCATTTTGTGGTACCTCCATACCACCGATGTCTCTTTTTCTCTTCAGTACTGGGGATTGAACAGTGGTCCTTGTGCATGCTAGGAAAAGTGCTCTACTACTGAGATATATCTGTGGTGCTCTTTTTAGAGTCTTGTTAAGTTGCCTAGTTTGGCCCTGAACTCTCTTTGTAGTCCAGCCAATGCTTCATTCTAGGATCCTCCTGCCTCAGTCTCTTGAGTAGTTGGGATTATAGGCCTGTGCCACCAGGCTTAGCTACAGATTTATTAAATAGTTTTCCCAAATTTTTGTTTACCTGAGGAATTTATTAATTGCAGCCTGTGGATTAAATCCTGTCTGCTGCCTTTTTTTGTATAGTCCATGGTCTAATAATGAATTTGATGAATCTAATAATAATAATAATCTAATAATGAATCTAATAATGAATAATGAATACACTTTTAGGTGTTTGAAAAAAAAAGAACCAAAAGAGTAATTCTCTTCAATGTGCCAAGTTTAAAAAAATTATATTTCACTGTTTGTAATGCTTTTTTTGTTTTGTTTTGTTTTTTTGAGGTAGGGTCTTGCTCTATCCCAGACTGACCTGGTATTCACCATGTAGTCTCAGGATGGCCTCAAACTCATGGCAATCCTCCTACATCTGCCTCCCAAATGCTGGAATTGAAGACATGCATCACCACACCCAGTTGTAATAAAAATTTTAATGGGATTATATTTTTATTTATTTATTTGCAAGGAGAGAGCAAGAGAGAAAGAGAGAATGGGCATACCAGGGCCTGTAGCCACTGTAAACAAACTCCAGACTCATGCACCACTTGGTACATCTGGCTTTATGTGGGTACTGGGGAATTGAACCTGGGTTGTTAGGTTTGCAGGCAAGCACCTTAACTGCTGAGCCATCTCTCCAGCCCTGTAATAAATTTTTGTTGAAACCCAGCCATGCTCTCTTGTCTGAATATTACCCATGCTGCTTTCATGCTGCATGGCAGTGGAAGTCAACAGCTGGTAACAGAGGCCCTATGGCCTATGAAATCTAAAATATTTACTATCTGGTGCTTTGCAGAAAGTTTCTGACTTCTGATCTATGGGATACAAGTTTTGATAGATGGATATATCTACTAAATCCCCTAGCTTATTATGCTATCTTGGTTTCTAGATCCTTAATATATTTGATCAGTCAAAGTCAGAATGGTGTATTAAATTTTCTCACAACCATGAGTTTTTGCCAAGCTCCTCCTTGTATACTTAAATATTTTTGTTTTATAGATACAATCTCTATTTCTGAGAGCTAAGGCTAATAATATATTTCAGAGCAGAAAGTCTCCTTTATAAAAATAAAATGCTTTCTTTGTTTTATTAGATATCTTACCTTGAGTTCTGCTATTTCATATTAATACCAATACCCTGGGTTTATTTGTGATTCTTGATATATCTTGTCCAAATATTTTGTTTTGTAATAGCAGTCACTTTTTAAAATTGAATACATAAAGACCAATTTTTTGCTCCATCCTGAAAGATTCTACTTAATGATAATTTATCCTATTTGTATTTGCAATTATAGACTCATTTTAATTGCCTATCTTTTTCTCTGTGAGCTACATTATAACCCATTTTAAAATTTACTAGTATAGGGCTGGAAAGATAGCTTACTGGTTAAGGTGCTTGCCTGCAAAGCCAAAGGACCCAGGTTCGATTCCCCAGGACCCACATATGCCAGATGCACAAGGTGACACATGTGTCTGGAGTTCGTTTGCAGCGGCTGGGGGCCCTGGGATGCCCATTCTTTCTCCCTCTCTCTCCTTCTTTCTCTGTCAAGTAAATAAATAAAAATATTTTTAAAAATTCCTAGTACGTGGTGGAGAGATGACTCACTAGGTCAAGGCACTTGCTTTCAAAGCCTGACAACCTGGGGTTCAATTCCCCAGTACCCACAAAAACCCAGATGCACACATGTGTCTGGAGTTTGTATGTAGTGGCAGGAGGCCTTGGCATGCCTATATTCTCTCTCTCTCAAATAAGTATTTTTAAAAATCACTAGTATAGAGCCAGGCATGGTGGCGCAGTCCTTTAATCCCAGCACTCGGGAGGCAGAGGTAGGAGGATTGCCATGAGTTCGAGGCCACCCTGAGACTACATAGTGAATTCCAGGTCAGCCTGGGCTAGAGCAAGACCCTACCTTGAAAACCAAAAACAAACAAATAAAAAAATTCACTATTACAATGTTAACATCATGTGAATAGTGTTTTCATTTAAAAGACTTCAAAAAAAGTAGCAATCACTTTTTTTTTTTTGATAGGATCTCACTCTGGTCCAGGCTCACCTGGAATTCACTATGTAGTGTCAGGATGGCCTTGAACTCAAGGCAATCCTCCTACCTCTGCCTCCCGAGTGCTGGGATTAAAGGAGTGTGCCACCATGCCTGGCTAGCAATCGCTTTTTAAAATATTTTATTTATTTATTTATTTACTTACTTACTTACTTACTTGAGTGGGGGGGGGTTGAGAGAAAGAAAGCGATTGGATGCGAGAAAGAGATTGCAGGGCCTCAGCCACTGCAAATGAACTCCAGACACATGCGTCACCATCTGGCTTACGTTGGCATTGGGGAATCAAACCTGGGTTCTTAAGCTTTGCAGGCAAGTGCCTTACCTGCTAAGCCATCTCTCATCATCTCATCTCTATTTATTTGAGAGAGAGAGGTGGTGGAGATGAAGAGAATGGGCATGCCAGGGCATCCAACTGTTGCAAACGAAGTTCAAATGCATGCGCCACCTTTGCATCTGGCTTACATGGGTCCTGGGGAATCAAACCTGGGACCTGTGGCTTCGTAGGCAAGCACCTTAACTGCTAAGCCATCTCTCCAGCCCCCTTTAAAAAAATATTGTTTATTTATTTGAGAGAGATAGGCAGAGAAAAACAGAACAGAGAACGAGAGAGAGAAGTTTTTATTTTATTTTATTTTTTTTTTTTTTCAAGGTAGAGTCTCATTCTAGCCCAGGCTGACCTGGAACTCACTCTGTAGTCCAGGCTGGTCTTGATTACATAGAAATCCTCTAACCTCAGCCTCTGTAGTACTGGAATTATAGGTGTGAGTCACCATTTGTTAAAAATTTATTAACACGCAGTGAAAGCCCAGTGTGGTGGTGCATACCTCTAATCTCAGCAGTTGGAGTTGGAGGCAGGAGGATCATAAGTATTCCTTGGCTACATAAGGAAGTTTGAGGCCAGCCTAAGCTACATGAGACTCTGCCTCAAAAAGTCCCTCCATCCCTTGGAAAACAAAACAAAACAAAACAACAACAAACACCTAAACCAAACACACACAACTGTAGGTCACAGATCTTCTCTAACAACTTTGTTTTGAGACAGGGTCTCATCTAACTTAGGCTGACCTTGAGTTCCTGATCCTCTACTTCTTAAGTGCTAGGATTACAGGCATGTGTCCACCGTTTCTGAGTGGCACAACAATAACACAGCTGTATTTTCCCACCAGGTAACTGGTTTGTTTGAATGCTAATGTTTTCCTTTACAGTTCTTTCTCCCCAGACATCAGCTCCAGTGAGACTCACATTAATATTGTAAGACAATACCCGGGCTCCTCTCTTACCTGTGTGCTGCATGGACGTTATCGCCTGAGCGTTGCACTGGAGCTGTAGCATGTGTCGCAGCATGGCCACTCCCCAGACTGTCAAATCTGCACACAATCCGGGCGTCACTGCTCCTTTCAGCTTGGAGGATGTCAAGCCCCTGGTGAGCGCCTGAGGGCTGGCTGCTTCGAGCTGCTTGCACAGGGCAAAGACACTGAGTGCACATAGGAATTTGTGCTCTGGCCTATGATTCTCAGTGTGGGGCAAAAGGTTGAAGACAGCATTATAATTACTTTCATATTTCCCATTAACATCACATCCGGGAATCAGGGTTTCATCGCTTTTGCCACTCTCCTCACTTTCCCCCTGGCTGTCATCAGATGTCTTGACCAGATTCTTGTTTTCAGGTAAAAAGAAGTCCTTCTTACCAATCTCATCATGCAGCCTCCTTACGATTTTGTGAACGTCCTCGAATCTAGCCAAAAGAGTCAACCTCAGGGCAACATGGCAAAAGACACCAAGCGTGAGCAGCAGCGCCCCCAAAGAGCACTCCGTGCTGTGATAATGCTCCCAGGCCTGCTGCATACACTCCTGGCTGCAATACTTGGCATAGCTGCATCCGCTGCAGGGCACTATGGCCAAAGTGTGCTTTAGACACCGGTGGCAGTGGAGGTCGCCAGTGGTAACTCGGCTATCCCACTTGCTTTCTAGGCTGTAATGCAGAGGTGGCATTTCTCCTGGGTCGAGGACGCTGACAAAAGCATTTTCCTTCACCAGCAGTTCTCCTGGGAGAATATCTTTTGTGGCCACCAGACAGCGGCCCTTTAAAGGGTCTGTGCACAAGCGGACAGACGGTGCTGCGTTAGAGACTTGTTTGCTCTCCTCTCTTAGGTCCATCTCCTCAAAGGCTTGGGGGAGAGCTGCTGGGAAGGGTTCTGGGAACTTCTTGACTTGTACCTGTGTTTTCAGATGATGGAGGTTTTTCTGCAGAATACGACAGGAGGAAGCTGCTGGGGCTGGTGTGGCAGCGAGGTTACGCTCGAGGTCACTGATGGTCTGATTTGCCTCCTGTAGTCTCCCCAGGTTGACCAGGCATTCTGCTTTACGCAACATCATTTTGGGCTGCAGTCTTTCTGGATACCCATGTGTCTGTGCTCTGATGATGTCTTTAAGACATGTCTGAAAACAAAGGAAATTCCAAGATGAGCCTAGGTTCCTACTTTTCACTGTATACTGAGAAAACTCTTCTATAAATCTATAGGAATGCAAAGGACTATTAAAAGTGGAACATAAAGAAAAATGCAGTTATGAAATTTGCAGAGAAATGGATAGATCTGGAAAGGATTATACTTAGTGAGGTAACCCAGGCCCAGAAAGCCAAATGTCACATGTTCTCTCTCATATTTGGATCCTAGCTACAAATGATTGAACTTCTATGTGAGTAAAAATAAAACTCAGTAGCAGAAGCCAGTAAGCTAGAAAGGGGATGTAAAGGGAATAGAAAGGGAGGGTAGGGGGGGACTTAATAGAATGTTATTGTATATATATAAGTAGAAAAACAGATTAATGGAGGTGAAAAGGCCTAAGTGAGGTCAGGAAAAGGGACTGAGTAAAGGAAAGGTAGAGGGAGGGCTAATCAAAATCTAAGAGGATATAAATAAGTCATATGGAAACCTACTTTTCTGGACAATGGAACACTCAGACGCAATAGATTGTTACAAGAAAATTTTCAGTGCCAGGGATGGGATACCAGTGGATACAGGGATTCCAGTGAGGTGTTGGCCACCCAAAACACCCCCAAAACATTACAGGCCATTGCCGAGGCCCTTGGTTTCCTACCAGGAATAGATGGTAAGACCCTAGTGCTGAAGACTCCATATACTTGGGCTGCAAGGTCACTGAGAAATCCTGATGGAGCTGAGCTGAAAGCCTCCTCCATGTGGACCAGCTGACAGAAGTTGGAAAAAGCTATGCTGCATGCAATTCAATGGGAGAGAGAGAAATCACCAGTGAAGATACTCAACAGTGGACACTGTAAGCCTTAAATTTGGCCAGCCAGGCCAGAGGAGCCAACGGGTACAATAGTGGCATGTCTGTTATGGGAGAGAGAGAGAGAGAGAGAGAGGGCCTCCAGCCACTGCAAACAAACTCCGACACAAATGACACTTGGTGCATTTGGCTTTACATGGGCACTGGGGAATTGAACCTGAGTCATTAGGCTTTGTGGACAAGTACCTTACTTGCTAAGCCATCTCTCCAGCCTCCCCAGCTTTAAAATTTTATTTATTTATTTATTTGAGGGAGAGAGAGAGGCAAATAGAGAGAATGAACATACCAGGGCCTTCAGCCACTGCAAATGAACTCCAGATGCATGCACCATCTTGTTGCATCTGACTTTTATGGGCCTTGGAGAATCGAACCTGGGTCCTTTGGCTTTGCAGGCAAGTGCCTTAACCACTAAACAGTCTCTCCCAGCCCTCCCCCTCAGCTTTTTTGTCAACATGACTTCTAGAGAGCCAAACTTGGGAGTCTCCAGCCAGATAGGCCTTCATGTTTAAGCAGCAAGTGTAATTGCTGAGCCATCTTCCCAATCCTCAACATTTTTTTTTTTGGTTGTTTTTTTTTTTTTTTTTTCAAGGTAGGGTTTCACTCTAGCTCAGGCTGACCTGGAATTCACTCTGTATTCTCAGGGTGGCCTCAAACTCATGGCGATCCTCCTACCTCTGCCTCCCAAGTGCTGGGATTAAAGGCGTGCGCCACCACGCCTGGCTTGGTTGTTTTTTGATGTAGGTCTCACTCTGACCCAAGCTGATAGAAAGCTGAAAAAAGGTACACTGAATGCAGTCCAATGGGAGAGAAAGAAATCAGCAATGGAGATACTCAACCATGGACACTGCAACCCTTAAATTTGGCCAGCCAGGTCAAATGAGCCAACAGGTGCAATGCTGGCATGTCTGTTATGGGGGAAACCAACTGCTTTTTAATTGGACTGGAGGCCTGCTCCATGGAAGCGAATACATCCCTGATACTGAAAACCTACAACAGGGGTAGTCATGAGCCCTAGGGGTGTAACATCTGTTGGTGTCTGGCTAAATGTATATACTATGCTCACCAAACTGCCCAGTAAGCACTTCTCTTTTTTTTTTTTTTTTTTTTTTTTTTTTGGTTTTGCGAGGTAGGGTCTCACTCTGGTCCAGGCTGACCTGGAATTAACTATGTAGTCTCAGGGTGGCCTCGAACTCTTGGTGATCCTCCTACCTCTGTCTCCCAAGTGCTGGGATTAAAGGCGTGCGCCACCACGCCCGGCTGTAGTAAGCACTTCTCTTAATGTTCATACCCATATATTAATGCTACTCTCACTTTTGGTTAGAGGAGCTTCTCTTTTCAGATGGAGGTGACCTTGGAATGACTCAGAAGGCACCATGGTGCTGAGAAGAAGGGATAGAGGAGTGCTCAGCACTGAAATATATCACATTTTTCAAGGCTCAGAGTCCATTGCAAAAGAGGTGGCGGAAAGAATGTAAGAGCCAAAGGAAGGGTAGGACTCCTTACAATGTGCTCCTCCAGACACAAAATGGCCTGGATATCCATGACCTCACAGTGCCTGACACTACTTACACAAGACCATCATAGGAGGAGGAAAAAATGATGACATCAAAATAAAAGAGACTGATTGAGAGAGGGAGGGGATATGATGGAGAGTGGAGTTTCAAAGGTAAAAGTGGGGGAAGGGAGAGTATTACCATTGGATAATTGTCTACAATTATGGATGTTGTGAATAAAAAAAAAAATTAAAACAGTGCAGGGTGTGGTGGTGCATGCCTTCAATCCCAGCACTTGGGAGGCAGAGGTAGGAGGATCACCGTGAGTTCGAGGCCATCCTGAGACTACATAGTGAATTCCAGGTCAACCTGGACTAGAGTGAAACTCTCTCTAAAAACTAAAAAAACAAAAGAAAGAAAAGAAAAAAAAAAATAAAAAAAGTGGAACAATTACAATCAAGAGCTTATGTCTTTTTTTTTTTTTTTTTTTTTTTTTTCGAGGTAGGGTCTCACTCTAGCTCAGGTTGACCTGGAATTCATTATGTAGTCTCAGGGTGGCCTTGAACTCACAGTGATCCTCCTACCTCTGCCTCTCGAGTGCTGGGGTTAAAGGCGTGTGCCACCATGCCCGGCAAGAACTTATGTCTTTAAATTACATTCTACTCTGTAATCTTTTTTTTTTTGGTTTTGGTTTTTGAGGTAGGGTCTCACTCTAGCCCAGGCGACCTGGAATTAACTATGTAGTCTCAGGGTAGCCTCGAACTCACAGAGATCCTCCTACCTCTGCCTCCCAAGTGCTGGGATTAAAGGCGTCCACCACTACGCCTGGCCTTCCTCAACATTTTGTTGTTGTTGCCACAAGTAGGGAATGAAAAGAAAGCCTCTCATATTACGCCTACCTCATTCATAAGCACTTAGGGTAACTTCTTACTTTCATACCCACAATTCATGCCAAAGGTGAGCTAGATACTACACGGATGATCTTACAAATGCTCTACTTATTTAGGAGAAGCAAATCAATAGTAAACATCTGGACACACTTGGAATCTGAAGTACTATTAGCTACATCTCCAGATGATCTGACACTGCAAACTGTTAACCTACTGGATACAGTTCACACCCAGGCAGAGTGTGTGTGCCATAACTTTTTCAAGGTCCCCTTTGATAGGTGAAAAGAATCTGGAGAAAGAACAAGTTTGGGTGGTGTTGCAGTTAGTTTCATGTTGCTGGCAAAAACACCTGACTAGGAGCACCTCGTGGGAGGAAAGGGTTTATTTTGGCTTACAGACTCGAGGGGAAGTTCCATGATGGCAGGGGAAAATGTGGCATGAGCAGAGGCTGGACATCACCTCCTGGCCAACATTAACAGGAGAGTGTGCCAAACATTGGCAGGGGGAAGCTGGCTATAACGCCCATAAGTCTGGCCCCAACAACACATGGTCCCCAGGAGGTTCCAATTCCAAAATTGTCACCAGCTGGGGACCTAGCATTCGGAACACGTAAGTTTATGGGGGACACCTGAATCCAACCACTGCAGGTGGATATCAATGTATTTCCAATTCAACTAGTTTCAGTGTGTGAAGAAGGAAGGGCTCGTCCTCCAGTGAAGCCACAGGCGTGACACTGGGGCCCCTGATACTCACCTCATACTGACCCAGATGGAAGAGGGCTGCAGAGCGATTGGCATAGCACAGTGAAATGTCCTCAGTGTTAGGCCTCGAATGTGAAACTCCCTGCGAAACAATGAAAGCAATGGTTGAAGGCACAAACAGAAACCAGTGTCTCTAGTCTTTTCAGGTAATGGGGGCTTCCTACCAAAGGCTACATGAAATTAGCAAAATTCCTGAATCTTTGCGCTCCAGCTGCTTTACTTTCATTTGTGATTACCATAAGTGAGCAGCAAATAACAGCTTGACCCTTTGAGTACAGCACCATCAGACACAATTCAACTACAAATAATACCGAAGGGAAATGAAAGACGAGGAAAATACTTGCAATCTAAATTCTGCATATTACAGGTACTGGGAGATGGAGTGGCTCAGTGGTAGAGTGCTTGCCTAACATTTAACAGGCCCTAGGTTTGAGCCCCAGCACAACACAAAAGTAAAAGAAAAAAAGGTCTTCAAAGGTACCCAACATGTAGAAAATCTTTTTTTTTTTTAATTTGTTTATTCATTTGGTTTTTTTTTTTTTTTTTTTTTTTTTTTGGTTTTGCAAGGTAGGGTCTCACTCTGGTCCAGGCTGACCTGGAATTAACTATATAGTCTCAGGGTGGCCTCGAACTCTCAGCGATTCTCCTACCTCTGCCTCCCGAGTGCTGGGATTAAAGGCGTGCGCCACCACGCCTGGCTTCATTTTTTTTTTTTTTTTTGTATTTCGAAGTAGGGTCTCGCTCTAGCTCAGGCTGACCTGGAATTCACTATGTAGTCTCAGGGTGGCCTCGAACTCATGGCGATCCTCCTACCTCTGCCTCCCGAGTGCTGGGATTAAAGGCGTGCGCCACCACGCCCGGCATTCATTTGGTTTTTTGAGGTAAGGTCTCACTCTAGCCCACACTGACCTGGAATTTACTATATAGTCTCAGGCTAGCCTAGAACTCAGAGATCCTCCTACCTCTGCCTCCCAAGTGCTTGGATTAAAGGCGTGCGCCACCATGCCTGGCTGAGATGGAAATCTTTACAAATAAATGCTGGGACAAGTAGACATATTTTCCTTTCAGGAAAAATAAAAAAGTTAGCTCAACTGATGACAGACCTTCAGCTGAGTAAGCCCAAATGGTTCAAAGTCAATCTTTTGGGAGTGCTGGGGATTGAACCCAAGGTCTACTCAAGGTCTAACACAAATTAAATATACATTCTAAAGCCAGGCACAGTAGTTCATGGCTAAAATCCCAGCACTTAGGAGCCTAAAGTAGGATTGCTGTGAGTTCAAGCCAGCTGGGCTATTAGTTCCAGCTTCAGCCTGTGCTAGAATGAGACCTTGCTTCAAAAAACCCTAACCCAAATCCAAACAAAAAAACAAAACAAAACAAAACTGAATACATGTTCTACTACTGGACTAGAATGTAAGCCCTTGAGCATGCCAAGCCAGCAATCTACCACTGAGTTTTGTATTCAGCACTTTGGTTAAAAAAAAAAAAAAAAAAAAATATATATATATATATATATATATATATATATATATATATATATATATATATGTGTGTGTGTGTGTGTGTGTGTGTGTATATATATATGTATATATGTATATATATATGTATATATGTATATATATATATATATAGGTTTTTCAAGGTAGGGTCTCACTCTTAGCTCAGGCTGACCTGGAATTCACTATATAGTCTCAGGGTGGCCTCAAACTCATGGCAATCCTCCTACCTCTGCCTCCCGAGTGCTGGGATTAAAAGTGTGCGCCACCACACCCGGCTATTTTTTTTTTTTTTTTTTTGAGGTAAGGTCTCACTCTAGCCCAGGCTGACCTGGAATTCAGTATATAGTCTCAGGCTGGCTGTGAATTCATAGCCTCCCTCATCCCTCTGTCTCCCAAGTGCTAGGATTAAAGGCGTGCCTCACCACACCCAGCTAAAAAAGTTATTTAATATTTTTATTTATTTGTAAGGAGAGAGAGAGACAGACAGACAGACAGACAGAGACAGACACAGAGAGAATGAGCATGCCAAGGTCTCTAACTGCTGCAAACAAACACCAGACGCCTGCACCACTTTGTGCATGTGGCTTTACATGAGTACTGAGGAATCATACTCGGGTTGTTAGGTTGTGCAGGCAAGTGCCTAAATTGTTACACCATCTCTCCAGCCTAAATTATTATTATTATTATTACTCTTAAAAATATATTATTTATTTGGGCTGGAGAGATGGCTTAGTGGTTAAACGCTTGCCTATGAAGCCTAAGGACCCCGGTTCGAGGCTCGATTCTCCAGGACCCATGTAAGCCAGATGCACAAGGGGGTGCATGCATCTGGAGTTCGTTTGCAGTGGCCGGAGGCCCTGGCGCACCCATTCTCTCTCTCTCTCTCTCTACCTGCCTATTTCTGTATCTCTCTCTCTCAAATAAATAAATTTAAAATAATAATAATAATAAAAATATATTATTTATTTATTTGGGCGGGGGGAGAGAAAGACAATGGGTGTACCAGGGCCTCTAGCCATTGCCAACAAATTCCAGATGTATGTGCCACCTTGTGCAGCTGGCTTACATGGATCCTGGGGAATCGAACCTGGATCCTTTGGCTTTTCAGGCAAGCACCTTAACTGCTAAGCCATCCCTCCAGCCCCTAAATTATTTTTAATGTGTGTATGTGAGTGAGTGCAGGCACATGCATGCCATGGCCCATTATGGTAAAGGTCAAAGGACAATCCAGTTGTCCATCCTTACTCATCACCTTGTTTGAGACAGGATCTCTTTGTTATTCACTGCTCCATATGCCAGGCTAACTGTTGGAGGATTGCAGTAAGTTCCAGATCAGTGTAGGCTATAGTGAGACCTGGCCTCAAAAAACAAAAAGAAAGAAAGAAAGAAAGAAAGAAAGAAAGAAAGAAAGAAAGAAAGAAAGAAAGAAAGCAGGCAGGCAGGCAAGCCAGCCAGCCAGGCATGGTGGCCCACGCCTTTAATCTCAGCACTTGGGAGGCAGAGGTTGGAGGACTGCTGTGAGTTCGAGGCCACCCAGAGAGTACATAGTGAAGTCCAGGTCAGCCTGGGCTAGAGCAAGACCCTGCCTTGAAAAACAAACAAACAAACAAATAAAAATAACATAAATAAATGAATAAATAAATAAAATATAGTACATTCAACAGAACTAGCTCATGAGGATGGAAAATGAGGCTAGGCTGGGGGCAGAAGAACGAGATGACACTATTGCATTTTTAAAAATTTATCTATGTGAATATATTTCCTATTTTAAAAGTAAATACATAATAATAATAATGATGATAGTAATAAAATAAAATAATGAAATGATAAAATAACCATTATTGCTTAGGACATGGAGAAATAAAATTCCCATACTTTGTTAGAATGGATATTAACTAGTTCTTTCCTGGAAAACAATTCAGCATCAAGTAGCAAAGGCCTTTAAAAAATTCTCTTGCCAGGTGTAGTAGAGCACGCCTTTAATCCCAGCACTTTGGAGGCAGAGGTAGGAGGATCTCTGAGAGTTTGAGGTCACCCTGAGACTACATAGTAAATTCCAGGTCAGCCTGAGCTAGAGTGAGACCCTATTTTAGAAAAAAAAAAATTCTTTTGAGGGCTGGAGAGATGGCTTAGTGGTTAAGGCACTTGCTTGCAAAGCCAAAGGACCCAGTTTCAATTCCCTAGGACCCACATAAGCCAGATGCACAGGGTGGCACATGTATCTGGAGTTGGTTTGTAGGGCTAGAGGCCCTGGTGTGCCCATTATCTCTCTCTCTTTCTCTGCTTCTCTCTCTTACATAAATAAATAAAATTTTCTTGACCCAGCAATTACCCTCTTACTAATTTATCCTAAAAAAATCAATTGCGCACAAATAATTACACAGGAGGACGCTTGTTATAGCATTATTATACCCAAAATATGCCAACATTAGATGTTAAATTAAGTACATTCATTCTCTGTAATGGAACACTAAGCCAGCCATAGCAAATCATGTTGTAGTGGAAAATTTAATAACATGAGAAAATGGGCACAATAAATTGTTGAAGGGAAAAGCAGGTTACAAAACAGTAAGTGCTGCATTATCCCAGTTTTGTAAAAGAAAAACACATTTTCACAGGAAAAAGTCTGGCTGGATGGATATAAGCAAACATGTTAACAGTACTTATCACTGGTTATGACTTCTTTTTTTTACTCTTTATACTTTGCTATATTTTCCAAAGTAACATTTATTACGTTTACTGACAAAACCAACAAGTATTACTTTAAAAAAGAAAGGAAATAGCAGCTCTCTATAAAATTGCAAAGTACCATAGTCACCAAAATACCAACTTCATGGAACAGGAAGTGCATCTCCTCTACTTCTAGAGCAAACCTTCACTCCTTCCCCCACCCCCAGACAGGAGAGTCTCATAGAGCCCAGGTTGGGGTCAGATTCTGTCTGGAACTCACTTTTCCTCTACTGGTTTTCCTTGAACATCTTTCTATGTGATCATATTTATGATCTATGTATATAAAGCTGAGATTAGCAATCACCAAAGTTCACATTATTTCATCAAATACTTTGCCACAATATGACCAGGCTTTCATCAGTTTATAGAAGCTGCTGTTGTAGGTTTGTTTTTGGTTTTTTGAGGTAAGGTCTCACTCCAGATCAGGCTGACCTGGAACCCACTATGTAGCCTCAGGGTGGCCTCGAACTTCCTACTTCTGCCTGCAGAATGCTGGGATTAAAGGCCTGAGCCATCACTCCTAGCTTGTAGCTTTGTTTTTGGAAATTAAAATTTTTTTCTATTTAATTATTTGAGCAGGGGAAGGGAAGCATGGTCATGCTAGGGCCTCTCTCCAGATGCATGTACCACTTTGTGCATCTGGCTTTATGTGTGAATAGCGCCAGGGCCATCATGCTTTGCAAACAAGCACCTTGAACAGCTGAGCCATCTCTCCAGCCCCAGTTTTGGGAAAATTAATTACAATCCTTTGAATATTGACTATTGTGTTTACCTGCTAAAGATTAAGAGTAGAGGTACAGGGCTGGAGAAATGGTTTAGTGGTTAAGGAGCTTGCCTGTGAAGCCAAAGGATCCCAGTTCAATTCTCCAGGACCCACATAAGCCAGATGCACAAGAGGCACATGCATCTAGAGTTCATTTGCAGTGGCTAGACGCCCTGGCATGTCCATTATCTCTGTCTGTCTCTCTTCTATCTCTCTCCCTGCTTGCAAATGAATAAGTAAATAAAAATAAAAATAAAAAAAAAAGAGAGTAGAGGTATAATCTTCAAATTTATACTTTTTTCCCACCAGTGCTAGGATTCAAACCCTGTTAGGCAAGTGTTCTGCCATTTACACTCATTCTTTTTTTTTTTTTTTTTTTTTTTGAGGCAGGGTCTCACTCTAGCTCAGGCTGACCTGGAATTCACTCTGTATTCTCAGGGTAGCCTCGAACTCATGGCGATCATAACTACCTCTGCCTCCTGAGTGCTGGTATTAAAGGCATGTGCCACCACGCCCAGCTTGTGATCCTCCTTTTAAGAGCTGGGATTTCAGTAGTGGGCTACTATGCCTGGATCAACTCTTTTTTTTTCCTTAGGTTTTTCAAGGTAGGGTCTCACTCTAGCTCAGGCTGACCTGGAATTCACTATGTAGTCTCAGGCTGGCCTCGAACTCATGGTGATCATCCTACTTCTGACCCCAAGTGCTGGGATTAAAGACGTGTGCTACCACGCCTGGCTTTTTTTTTTTTTTTTTTTTTTTGGTTTTTCGAGGTAGGGTCTCTCTCTAGGTCAGGCTGACCTAGAATTCACTATGTAGTCTCAGGCTGGCCTCGAACTCATCGCGATCCTCCTACCTCTGCCTCCCGAGTGCTGGGATTAAAGGTGTGTGCCACCATGCCTGGCTTCAATTTATTCTATTTATTTATTTATTTTGGTTTTTGGAGGCAGGGTCTCACTCTAGCCCAGGCTGACCTGGAATTCACTTGGTAGTCTCAGAGTGGCCTTGAACTCACAGAGATCCTCCTCCCTCTGCCACCTGTGTGCTGGGATTAAAGGTATGTGCCACCATGCCCAGCCAACTTATTCTTTAATACACAAGATCATAGACCAATGTATTGACATATTCTTGCTTAAGTTCATGTATATCTCTCAAAAAGTTGTAGAAAGAGAGCCAACTTGGTTTCCCACCAGGAATAGATGGTAAGACCCTATTGCTGAAGACTCCGCATACTTGGGCTGCAAGGTCACTGAGAAATCCTGCTGAAGCTGAGCTGAAAACCTCCTGCATGTAGACCAGCTGACAGAAAGCTGGAAAAAGCTACGCTGCATTCAGTTCAATGGGAGAGAGAGAAATCACCAGTGGAGATAAATCCACATTTGACACTGCAAGCCTTAAATTTGGCCAGCCAGGCCAAATGAGGCAACGGGTGCAATAGTGGCATGTCTGTTATGGGGGAAACCAACTGCTCTCTAATTGGACTGGAGGCCTGCTCCATGGGAGGGAATACATCCCTGATACTGAAAACCTACAACAGGGGTAGTCATGAGCCCTAAGGGTGTAATGTCTGCTGGTCTCTGGCTAAATGTATATACTCTGCTCACCAAACTGCCCAGTAAGCATTTCTTTGTCTCTCTCATTAAAAAAAAAAAAAAAAAAAAGGCGTGGTGGTGCATGCCTTTAATCTCAGCACTCGGGAGGCAGAGGTAGGAGGATTGCCATGAGTTCGAGGCCACCCTAAGACTACATAGTGAATTCCAGGTCAGCCTGGACCAGAGTGAAACCCTACCTTACAAAAAAAAATTATATATATATATATATATATATATATATGGGTTTTGGTGTTTTTTTTTTTGAGAGAGAGATAGAGAGAGGGGGAGAGGAGACAGACAGAGATGGGTGCGCCAGCAGTCTCTCAGCTGCTGCGAACGAAATCCAGATGTGTGCGCCCCCTTGTGGTCAAGTGCGGCATTGTGCCCTTGCGTCACTTTGCATCTGGCTAAACGTGGGACCTGGAGATTGGAACCACTGGAGATTGGAACCAGAGTTCTTAGGCTTAGGAGGCAGGCGCCTTAACCATTAAGCCATCTCTCCAGCCCAGGTTTTGTTTTTTTGAGGTAGGATCTTGCTCTAGTCCAGGCTGACCTGGAATTCACTATGTAGTCTCAGGGTGGCCTTAACTCAAGGCAATCCTCCTACCTCTGCCTCCTGAGTGCTGGGATTAAAGGCGTGCGCCACCACGCCCAGCTTTTTTTTTTTTTAAATATTTTATTTTTTATTTATTTGAGAGAGAGATACAGAAATAGGCAGAGAGAGAGAGAGAATGGACGCGCCAGGGCCTACAGCCACTGCAAACGAACTCCAGATGCGTGCGCCCCCTTGTGCATCTGGCTTACATGGGTCCTGGGGAATCGAGCCTCGAACTGGGGTCCTTAGGCTTCACAGGCAAGCGCTTAACCACTAAGCCATCTTTCCAGCCCCCACGCCCAGCTTTTTAAAAAAAATATATTTTATATTCTTTTATTTATTTATTTGAGAGAGAGAATGGGTGTGCCAGGGCCTCCAGCTACTGCAAACAAACTCTAGATGCATGTGCTACTTTGTGCATCTGGCTTATGTGGGTTCTGGGGAATTGAACGGGGATCCTTTGGTTTTGCAGGCAAACTCCTTAACTGCTAAGCCATCTTCTCCAGCCTATGAGCACTTCTCTTAATGTCCACACCCATATATTAATGCTACACTCACTTCTGGTTAGAGAAGCTTCTCTTTTCAGATGGTCGTGACCATGAATGACTCAGAAGGCACTATGGTGCTGAGAAGAAGTGACAGAGGAGTGCTCAGCACTGCAATATCTCTATTACATCTTCCCAGGCTCAGGGTCCACTGCGGAAGAGGTGACGGAAAGAATGTAAGAACCAAAGGGTAGGACTCTCTACAATGAGCTCCTCCAGACACAAAATGGCCTGGATCTCCATGACCTTGTAATTCCTGACACTACGTACTCAAGACCATAATAATAGGAGGAAAAGATGATGACATCAAAATAAAAGAGAGACTGATGGAGAGAGGGAGGAGATATGATGGAGAGTGGAGTTCTGAAGGGGAATTGGGGGAGGGGAGGGAAATATCATGTTTATTGTAAGTATAGAAGTTGTCAATAAAAAAAGAGAAAAAGAAAGAGACTGAGAGGGGGAAGGGGTATGATGGAGAGTGTTGTTTCAAAAGAGAAAGTAGGGGAGGGAGGGGAATTACCATGGGTTATTGTCTACAACTATGGAAATTGTCAATAAAAAAATAAAAAGAAAGAAAAAAGAGCCAGGTGTGGTGGTGCACACCTTTAATCCCAGCACTTGGGAGGCAGAGGTAGGAGGATGGCTAATGAGTTTGAGGTCAGTCTGGAGCTACAGAGTGAGTTGCAGGTCAGCCTGGATTAGAGTAAGACTTTACCTCAGAAAAAAACAAAAATAAAAACAAAAAACAAACAACAATAACAACAAAAAACAAGAAAAAAAAGCCTGGTCTAGTGGTGCATGTCTTTAACCCCGGTACTAAGGAGGCAGAGGTAGCAGGATCACTGTGAGTTTGAGGCCACCCTGAGACTACATAGTGAATTCTATGGCCAGCCTGGGCTAGAGTGAGATCCTACCTCAAAAAAACCAAAACAGGAAAAAAAAAAAAGTTATAGAAGGACTTTATTCCCATTTCTACTATGGAAGCAGGCCAATAACAGATTGTTTTGTGCGTGACTGTGTGTGGGTACATATGCGTACACAGCATATGGGTGGAGGTCGAGGACAACCCCCTCAGATGTCAGCACTTAGCTTGTTCTTTGTTTTGACGCAGGTTCTCTCATTCTTCATTGCTGTGTTTATCAAGTGAGCTGGCTAGAAAGCTTCTGAGAGATTCTCCTGTCTCTGACTCCAATCTCCCCATAGGCACCCAGAGATTATAGCAATGTACTGTCCAGCTTAATTAAATTAATTAATTAATTAATTTTTGGTTTTTTGAGGTAGGGTCTCAATCTAGCTCTGGCTGACCTGGAATTCACTATACAGTTGCAGGGTGGACTTGAACTCATGGTGATCCTCCTACCTGTGCCTCCTGAGTGCTGGGATTAAAGGCGTATGCCACCATGCCTGGCTCTATTTTTTATTTTTATTTTATTTATTTGAGAGAGACAGAAAGAGGCAGAGAGAGGATGGGCATGCTGGGGCCTTCAGCTGCTGCAAATGAACTCCAGATGCATGCACTACCTGTGCATTTGGCTTACGTGGGTTCTGGGGAATTGAACATGGGTCCTTTGGCTTTGCAGGCAAGTGCCTTAACCACCAAGCCATCTCTCCAGTCCACTATCCAGCTTTTTTTTTTTTTGAGGTAAGGTCTCACTCTAGCTCAAGGTGACCTGGAATTCACTATATAGTCTCAGGGTGGCCTCGAACTCACAATAATCCTCCTACCTCTGCTTCCTGAGTGCTGGGAATTAAAGGCATGTGCCACCATGCCTGGCATTGTCCAGCTTTTTATGTGGAGTCTCGGGATTTGAACTTAGGTACTTAGGCTTGTGTAGCAAGCACTTTATCCATTGAGCCATGTTCCCAACCTAGGGTAACAGATTGTTCAAAGCTACAATTAAGAGCTGGGCTGGAGAGTTAGCTCAGCAGTTAAGGTGGTTTCTGTAAAGCCTAATAACCTAGGTTCAATTCCCTAGGACCCACATAAAGCTAGATGCACAAAGTGGCACATGCATCTGGGTCCATTTGTAGTGGCTAGAGGCTCTGGAGTGTCCATTCTCTGTTTATCTCTCTTCTATCTCTCTCTCTGCTTGCAAATAAATAAAAATTATTTTTAAGAAGCCATAATTAGTCCTCAAAATCTAGCTTGATGATAGTGGGCTGGGGAGATGGCTTAGTGGTTAAAGGCACTTGCTTACAAAGCCTACCGGCTGGGTTCAATTCCCCAGTCACTCACATAAAGTTGGACGGGTGTTTGCCGTGGCAAGAGAGTTGGTGTCCTGTCTACCACATGCAAAAAAATTAATAAAATCTAATAATAAAATAAAAATCTCTTGACTGACATTGATTTTAATATGTTCACTGACCACCTTCAATATGTAGAGTTCAGCTTGCTTGTGGCTAAATTAAAGTTCACCTAAGTCATTCTAGTTTAAGTCAACTCTGTAGCTAGCTGTTCTCTAAACCAAGATCAGCAAGCTAGCGTTCACATCAGTCATTCAGACAAAAATAGCTTACTATTCAATGAGAGTTGAGAAACCCAGCAGAGCAAGGCAAGGGGCTAATAAACCTATTGTTACTAGGTGTCTGAGGGAATATGGGAATAGAATTTTCTGGATGAAATTCAGGACATGTGGACTATTCTTTGAGTATATCACCAAAAACAAAATTCTAACGTTTTTTTCAAATACCATCCACAAATCATAGAAAAGAATAACACTGGCTATGAAATTTAGCAATATGAGTGTCTTCTGAAGAAGCACTCCTTGTTTACCTTAGAGTACAGCACTGCGGCGTCTGTATACTCCTTCTCCTGGAACTTTTTGTTTCCTTCTTCTCTGTAGAAAGGGGGAGCATCATAGTCCTTTTTGACCAAATAATTGCTAGAAAGTCTTTTTAAAACCATCTCATCCTCAGGTCTTTGTGAAGAAAAAGGGAAAAAGAGAAGAAGCAGTAGACATTTGTTATTTCGAGAACGGCTCTAAACCACTGCACTTGGAAGTCAGAATGCATGCTGGGAACACAGGGGCACCTGAGGCTGGATGCAGGAGGTAGAACACCTGGAGAACACTCCCTGGTTTTGGAGACAAAGAGATTTCCACTTAGAGCAAAGAGTGCTAAGGTTTCATTCTTATTTATTTATTTGGTTTTTCCAAAGCAGGCTCTTGCTTTTACTCTTGCTCTAGTCCAGGATGACCTGGAATTCACTCTGTAGTCTCAGGGTGGCATCAAACTCATTGCAATCCTCCTACCTCTGCCTCCCAAGTGCTGGGATTAAAGGTGTGCGCCACCATGCCCGACTCTAATGTTTGACTCTTTAGCACCACTTACCAGCCAGTGAACCTTGCATCGTACGTCATAAAGAAACGTGGGCGTGGGGAATGACATAATACATGGAGTCTTTGCACCAGGAGTACTTCCCACTTACACTGTGCTAAAAATACTTGGGAGCTATGCATGGTGACACATGTCTGTAAAACTAGCACACAGTTAATCTAAAATTCCAAGTGAACTGGCATAGCAATGGGAAAAAAATATTAAAGTATGGTTAAGTTGCCAGGTATACAATGATTTAAAAAATATATACATATAGTTTGTTTTTCAAGGTAGGGTCTCACTCTAGCTCAGACTGACCTAGAATTCAGGGTGGCCTTGAATTCACAGAGATTCTCCTCCCTCTGCCTCCTGAGTGGTGGGATTAAAGGCGTGCACCACCAAACCCTGCTAAAAATACTCTTAAATTGGACCTGGTGGTGCATGCCCATAATCCCAGCACTTGTGAGGTGGAAGAAGTAATCAGAAGTTCAAGGTCAACCTTTGCAAGTCTGAAACAGAATGGGATACACAGGACCCTGCCTAAAAAAAGAGAAAGAAACATAAAAGAAAATCCTAGTTTTATTTATTTCCCCTACTAATCAATTAGAGTATGTAATGGGAGGGGGTGGTGAAAGCCTTATATACAACAACAAAAGAAACCTTACCACAAATAAAAATAAATCTAACAGGAAATGTGCAAGACCTATATAAAGGAAACTATAAAACTTTACTTAAGGACATAAAAGATACCCTAAATAAATGGCAAAACAGCCCTTTACTTGGATGAACAAATTTAATATTGTAAAGATGTCAGCTCTCCATAAATGAATCTATAAATCTAACACAATCCCAATCAAAAACCAACAACCTTTTTTATGGAACCTCACAAGCCAATTCCAAAGTTCACATGGGGGAAATGTATACAACACAGCAAATATATTCTAGAAAAAGATCACAGCTGTGTGTTTGGGATGGTGCTTGGCCTAAGAGATAACAAAGTCACATTTGTACTTGAGTTCCCATATCTGAATGCCCCTTTCTCCTCCTGCTGGTAAATAAATCTCAGTGGAGAAAGTGTCCCTAGGGTTGACCACAAGATGGTGTCAGGTTTGGACTTTCCGTACAGGCTTGGCCAATCAGAGTAGCTGCACATCTTCGAATGATGAGATATGTGATCTAAGGCCTTTCCACAACTTTTCACTGGGGCACTTGAGAAAAATGGTTTCTGTCCCTGGGTTTAGCAAGGAACCCTAATGTGCTCAGGACTGAGAATGGTTACAGTGTATATCAAGTGCAGACTATGAGAGATGAAGAAGTATGAAGTCTGATGACATCCTATGAGTCTCTACACACACCCCAGTCTGAAAACAGATCTGCTTTTGAAGACCTTAGTTTCACAGCTATAGATTTCAAATGTGAGCTGGGTTTTTGTTACTTGAAACTGAAGGAGTTTTAAGATGAATAAAGTCATAATAATTAAAACCTTTGGGTTTGGCACAAAGAATTTAGAAACAAATTTATAGTAAATAGAAATTTAATTGTTGGTAAGTGAAGCATTTTGAAGAACTAGGGTCAGAGTGGACTATTTAATAAATGTTATGGACAAACTGTCTGTCTGGAAAGTCAGAATATTCCATAACATCATACACAACACAAACAGTGAATCATAATACCACATCCCTCCCTCCCTTCCTTCATTTAGTATGGACAACCATGTAAAAAGCTGAGCATGGGGCCAGGCATGGGGCACACGCCTTTAATCTCAGCACTCAGGAGGCAGTGGTAGGAGGATCACTGTGAGTTTGAGGCCAGCCTGAGACTACATAGTGAATTACAGGAATAATGCGAGACCCCCACCTCAAAAACAAAGAGGGCGAGAGAGATGGCTTAGCAGTTAAGGTGCTTGCCTGTGAAGCCTAAGGACCCAGGTAAGCCAGATGCACATGGTGATGCATGCATCTGGAGTTCATTTGCAGTGGCTAGAGGCTTTGGTGTGCCCATTCTTTTTTCATCTCTTTCTCTCACTGTGTCTCATAAATAAATAAAAATTTAAAAATTTAAAAGTTAAAGGTTATTTAAAAGACCCAAGAGACAAATAAAAAAAGTATATGGTGGGCTGGAGAGATAGCCCAGCAGTTAAGGCACTTGCCTGCAAAGCCTAATGACCAGAGTTCAACTCAAGTACCCATGTGGTGAATGCATCTGGAGTTTGTTTGTAGCAGCTAGAGGCTCTGGTATGCTCATTCTCTCTGTCTCTCTTCTCTCTCTGCTTGCAAATAAATAAATATTAAAAAAAAAAAAACAGGGCTGGAGAGATGGCTTAGTGGTTAAGGCACTTGCCCATGAGGCCAAAGGACCCAGGTTCAACTCTCCAGGACCCATGTAAGCCAGATACACAAGGGGCACATGCGTCTGGAGTTTGTTTGCAATGACTACAGGCCCTGGTGTGCCCATTCTCTGTCTGTCTCTCTTCTCTGTTTCTGCTTGCAAATAAATAAATAAAAATAAGGTGCTTGCCTGAAAAGCCCAAGAACTCGTGTTCAAATCTCCAGGTCCCATGTAACCACACAGCGACACAATATTGCATATGCACACAAGGGGGCATATCATATCATGCTACCCAAGGGGATTGGTTCCAGGCCCCCTAACTAAAATCTGCAAATGCTCAAGCTCCCCATATAATATGGTGTAGTATCTGCATGTAATCCACGCATAACCTTAATATTCAGGCATTTTTCTTAAATCATCTCTACATAACTTTGTGGGTATATGTCGGAAGGCTGTTGGGGGTCAAACCCAGAGCCTTGCATATGCTAGATAAAAGCTTTACCACTGCACTATATCCCCAGCCTTCTCAACATTACCCATAATACTAATATAATATAAGCACATGTAAATAGTTGTTACACTGTAATGTTCACAGACTAATGACAACAAAAAAGTCCATGTTTAGTACAGATGTATCATAAGGTTACCTACATATAAGTCCAATGATATATACCAGATACAAAGGAAATATGCTCAGACACTGAGTGCTGAATAGAGGCTAAGGATCTGTGACATGATGGGAGGCTTCACCTGGGTAGGCCTATATGTCAGCTAAAGATGGGCAAAGGCCACAAATAAGCAATTCAGAGAAGAAATACAAATGAAGTGTAACATCAGAAAAAGCACCACTCAACTAGTAATTAGAAAACTGCAGATTAAATATGGGATTTATTGTTGCTGTTCTTCAGGTTGGCAAAATTAAAGGCTTTCTTTGTTAGTTTTTGTCCATTCTTGTGTGTGGTGCTGGGGACTGAACCCAAGAACTGCTGCTTTTAATGCTGGTGAGGACATGGGAAAATGACTCTCATCTATTGTTCATGGTAAACTGGTAAGGCCTTCTGGGAGGCAATTAGACAGCATCTATTCATGTTAAGATGCTCATAATCATTGATGGAGCAATTCCTCGTCTAAGAGTCTATCTTAATTTCTTAAATACGTTTTCAAAAACGTACATAAAGATTGTTTACTACAGCACTGTTTGTAATAGTAAAACAAAGCAAAACAACAGAAAAGAGCTTCATTGCCCATCACTAGAAAAGAGAACAACTAAATTGTAACATAATTATACTATTCTAGTGATATCACATGGCTGTTAAGAAGATGAAGATGTGATGGTGAGAAAACCTGGTAGAACAATGAGTATAGTATAATCTAACAGAATATGGAAAAGGAGATGTATTTATATTCAAATATATGCAAATACCCAAACAAGACTGGAAAGGTCTTTGACTGTTCCCCTTAGAAAAGAGTAAAGAGAAGCATGTTACGGTTTGGATATGAAATATCACCCCACATCTCATTAGTTGGAAACTCATGTAAGGTTCAGAGGGGGGCTTTCAGAAAGTGATCTGATCACAAGGACTCTGACCTAATCAATAGATTAATCCATTGATAGGTTAATAATGTGATGGTCTTACTGCCAGGAGGTAGAAACTATGAGGGGAGGTCTATTTGGAGAAAGTTTGTCATTGGGATGTGGCCTTCAAGGGTCTACCATGTCCTTGGTATTTATTTATTTGCAAGCAGAGAAAGACAGAGGGAGAGAGAATGGGCACACCAGGGCCTCCAGCTGCTGCAAATAAAATCCAGACACATATGCCACTTTATGCCTCTGTCTTTTCTTTTTCTCGTTTTATTTTTTGGTTTTTTGAGTAGGGTCTCACTCTAGCTCAGGCTGACCTGGAATTCACTATGTAGTCTCAGGGTGGCCTCAAACTCTCGGCAATCCTCCTACCTCTGCCTCCCGAGTGCTGGGATTAAAGGCGTGCACCACCACGCCTGGCACATCTGACTTTTCATGTGTACTAGTGAACCGAACCCGAGTTGTCAGGCTTTCCAGGAAACCACCTCAACCACTGAGCCATCTCTCCAGCACCCCACTCTTCTTTTTAAAAATATTTTTTTATTATTTATTAGAGTGCTGGGATTAAAGGCGTGCGCCACCACGCCCAGCTTTTTAATTTTTTTATTTTTTTATTATTTGTTTTATTTTCCAGTTCTTGAAAGTACATTCTGGGGTGGGGAGATGACTAAATGGTTAAAGTTGTTTGCTTTCAAAGTAGGCCAGCCTGTGTTCAATTCCCCAGCAGCCACGTAAGGCCAGAAAGATAAAGTGGTGCATGTGTCAGGAGTTTGTTTGCAGTGGCCTAGTGTGCCCACAGTCAGTCAGTCTCTCTCTCTCAAATAAATAATATTAAAAAGTTAAAAAAATATATTTTATTTGCCAGGTGTGGTGGTGCACACCTTTAATACCAATACTTGGGAGGCAGAGGTAGGAGGAATGCTGCGAGATCAAGGTCACCCTGAGACTACATAGTGAATTCCAGGTCAGTCTGGGCTAGAGTGAGACTCTACCTTGAAAAACCAAAACATATATACAATTTATTTATTTACTTATTTGATGGGGGTGGGGGGAGAACGAGGAGGGGAGAGAGAGAAAATGGGTGCATCAAGGTCTCTAGCCACTACAAGCGAACTCCAGATGCATGTGCCACCTTGTGCATCTGTCTTACTTGAGTACTGGGGAATCAAACCTGGATCCTTAGGCTTTGCAGATCTTAACCACTAAGCCTTCTCTCCAGACCTTTTTTTTTTGGTTTTCTGAGGTAGGGTCTCACTCTAGCTCAGGATGACCTGGAATTCACTATGTAGTCTCAGGGTGGCCTCGAACTCATGGTGATCCTCCTACCTCTGCCTTCCGAGTGCTGGAATTAAAGGCGTGTGCTACCACGCCCAGCTTTTTTTTTTTTTTTTTTTCTTGAGATAGGGTCCAGGCTGACCTGGAATTCACATGTGCCACCATACCCAGCTTCCGGACCATTTAAGAAAAAGTATTTATTTACTTGGCAGAGAAGAGGCGGAAGACAGATTTTTTTTTTTTTTTAAGAAAGGACACCTGTACATCTAGGGTAGGGCTACGGGTGTGGTAAAAAATAAATAACTAAAGCCGGGCGTGGTGGTGCACGCCTTTAATCCCAGCACTCGGGAGGCAGAGGTAGGAGGATCGCCGAGAGTTCGAGGCCACCCTGAGACTACATAGTTAATTCCAGGTCAGCCTGGACCAGAGTGAGACCCTACCTTGCAAAACCAAAAAATAAATAAATAAATAAATAACTACAAAGAAAGTATGGGCTGGGCTTGGTTAAGGTGCTTGCCTGCAAAGTCTAAGAACTCATGTTTGAATCTCAAGGTCCCATGTAAGCCAGACGCTCAGTGACGCAAGTGTGCAATGTTGCACATGCACACAAGGGGAGGTGCATGTGTCTGGAGTTCGTTTGCAGCGGGTGAAGGCCCTGGTGTACCCATTATCTCTCCCCATCTTTCTCAAATTAAAAAAATAAAGAAAGTACATCTGGTCCTCCCTGCTCTTTTTATAATTTTTTTTTGGGGGGGGTCCTTTTTTTTAGAGAGAGACAGAAAGAGGGAGAGGGAGACAGATAGAGAATGGGCGCACCAGCAGCCTCTCAGCTGCTGTGAATGAACTCCAGATGCGTGCGCCCCCTTGTGGGCAAGTGCAGCATTGCACCCTTGTGTCACTGCACCTGGCTGAACATGGGACCTGGAGATTGTTCTTAGGCTTAACAGGCAGGCGCCTAAACCGCTAAGCCATCTCTCCAGCCCGGTTCTTTTTTTTACTTAATTATTGGTGGGGGCGGGGGGAAGAATGAGTACGCCTGCCAGGGCCTCTAGCCACTGTAAATGAATTCCAGAAGCATGTGCTACCATGTGCATCTGGTTTACGTCGGTTCCAGGGAATTGAACCTGAGTCTTTAGGCTTTACCTTAACCGCTAAACCATCTCTCCAGCCCTTTTTTTGGTTTTTCTAGGTAGAGTCTTGCTTTAGCCCAGGATGACCTCAAATTCACTATGTAGTCTCAGGGTGGCTTTGAACTTATGGTGATCCTCCTGCCTCTGCCTCTTAAGTGCTGGGATTAAAGGCATGCGTCACTATGCCCAGCTATCCCTGCACCATTTTCGAAATGGTCTCACTATATTGCCTATACTGGACTTGAACTCCTGTGCTCAAATGACACTCCTACCTTACTCTCCCAAATTGCTGGGATTATAAGGAACAAGCCATCATAACAAGCTCTTAGTTTTTGTTGTTGCTGATTCCAATTGTTTATTTAAAATGCATCTTTTCAGGGCTAAAACAATGGCTCAGCAGTTAAAGGTGCTTGCTTGCAAAGCCCGATACAAAGTGGCACATGTATCTGGAGTTTGTATGCGATGGCAAGAGGCCCTGGTGCATCAATACTTCTCTCTCCCTCTCCTTGCAAATAAGTCATAAAGATTAATATTTTTAGCTGGGAATAGTGGTGCACACTCTTAATTCCAACACTCAGAAGGCAGAGGTAGGAGGACTGCTGTGAATTTGAGGCCAGCCTGGAACTACAGAGTGAGTTTCAGGTCAGCTTGGACTAGAGTGAAACCTTACCTCAAAAACACGAAATTAAAGAGAGAGAGACAGAGAGAGAAGAGAGAGAGAACTGTCATGCCAGAGCCTCAGCCACTGAAATCAAACTCTAGACATTTGCACCACCTAAGGGGCATGTGCAACCTTGTGCTTGCCTCACCTTTGTGTGTCTGGCTAATGTGGGATCTGGAGAGATGAACATGGGTCTTTAGGCTTTGCAGGCAAGCGCCTTAACCGTTAAGCCATCTCTCCAGCTTGGTGTGTTTCTGTTAAAATATTTTATTTTGAGCTAGAGAGGTGGCTTAGCGGTTAAGGCACTTGCCTATGAAGCGTAAGGACCCATGTTTGAATCTCCAGATTCCACGTAAGGCAGATGCACAAGGTGGCACAGGTGTTTGGTGTTTGTTTGCAGTGGCTGGGACCCTGGTGTGCCAATTCTTTTCTTCTCCCTTTCTCAAATAAATAAATAAATAAATAAATAAATAATATATATATATTTTAATATTTTATTTTATTTATTTATTTATTTGACAGAGAGAGAGGGAGAGAGAAAGAGAGGGAATGGGCACACCAGGGCCTCTAGCCACTGTAAACAAATTCCAGATGTGTGCGCCCCCTTGTGCATCTGGCTAATGTGGGTCCTGGGGAATCGAACCTGGGTCCTTTGGCTTTGCAGGCAAATGCCTTAAGCACTAAGCTAGCCCGCCAGCCCCAAATAAAATATTTTTTTAAAATAAAAAAAAATTCTTATTTGTATGTGAGAGAAAGAGAGAGAGAGTACACATCAGGGTCTTTTGCTACTGCAAATGAACTTCAGATGCACGTGCCACTCTTTGTACCTGGCTTTACATGGGTACTGAGGAAATGAACCTGGGCAGGCTTTGCAAGCAAGCACTTTTAATCGCTGAGCCATCTCCCCAGGCCCAGTTGGTCTGTTTCTAATATTCATTTCTTCCCTTCTGGATTACTTATCACTTTTATATACTTGTGCACATCTACCAATTTTTATGGTGTTTTGACACTGTGTATAAAATATATCACAGAGCTAGATAACATCTTTCACCATCAAACTGTCCCTTTTCTTCTATTAGACAGCTAGGATAAGGAGTTATCTTACCTTACGTGAAGAATTGAGCTACAGAAGAGCTGACCTCTTGGCTGGCTCCTGAACTTCCAGGTTCTGGTAAGCTTACCTCCCCTCAGCTCAGTCAGGCTGAGAAAAGAAGACACCCCTACCCTTACTCCCACATGAACTTTCTACCCCCTCCTGCCCTCCACATGGCAGGAGCTCTCTGTACTTTCTTTTTGGTTTTTCGAGGTAGGGTCTTGCTCTAGTTCAGGCTGACCTGGAATTCTCTCTGTAGTCTCAGGGTTGCCTTGAATTCATGGCAATCCTCCTACCTCTGCCTCTCAAGTGCTGAGATTAAAGGTGTAAGCCACCACGCCCGGTTTGTACTTTCTTATTTCCTTCACTTAATCTAATAAAGTCTCTCTAAACCTTAAAAAGGGGGGCAGGGCTAGAGAGATGGCTTAGCTGTTAAGGTGCTTGCCTGCGAAGCCTAAGGACCAAGGTTAAATTCCCCAGTACCCATGTAAACCAGATACACATGATGGCACATGCGTCTAGGGTCCGTTTGCAGTGGCTAGAGGCCTTGGGGCACTCATTCTCTTTCTCTCCCTTCCTCTGTTTCTCTCATAAATAAATAAAAAGAGTTGAGCCACAACCTTGTTTTGTGTGTGTGTGTGTGTGTGTGTGTGTGTGTGTATGTGTGTATACATGCTTTGGTCAATACATGCTGTATGTACTGTGTCTATGTGCAAATGTGTGTTATAGGAGATTAAACCCAGAGCCTCATACATATGAGGCAAGAAGTCTGCTACTGAACTATACCTCCAGCTCTTGGGCTATAGTTTTTTCAATATTCATTACTATAACTGTTCATGGTGGCCTATAATCCTAGCACTAGGGGTGCTAAGGCAGGAGTCTGTCTCAAAACACAAAATTCGGGCTGGAAAGATGGTTTAGTGGTTAAGGCACTTGCCTGCAAAGCCAAAGGACCCAGGTTTGACTCCCAGGACCCATGTAAGCCAGCTGCACAAGGGGCGAATGCATCTGGAGTTCGTTTGCAGTGGCTGGAGGCCCTGGCGTGCCCATTCTTTCTCTTTCTACCTGCCTATTTCTGGATCTCCCTCTCGAATAAATAGAATAAAATATTTTTTAAAAACCACAAAATTCTGTATAGCTTGTTTCTGACTGTTTCTTGGGTGTGGTCCTTCTGATCTTTTGGTTTGAAGCCCATTTCCTCCGGCTTCAAAGTTTTGAGCTTACATCTTTGGCTTACCACATCACAGGGTTCAAAATCTGGCAAATGTCTTAACAGAGGTGTCATGTGTGTGTCTGTTGCAGTACCCTTTCAAGGAGCAGGATTGTTTTTCAGCCCTGTAAAACTGCAGATTTCATTTTGTCTTTTTAGTTGGTCTCCTAAACTTCCACTAACAGAGGAAAACTGATTTTGCATCCAGGCCTTGAGTTTGAACCTTGCTTACTTTTCTTTTTAAATTTTATTTATTTATTTTTTGAGAGAGAAAGAGGCAGAGAAAGAGGGTGTGAAGGGAGGAAGGAAGGGAGAGAATGGGCATGCCAGGGCCTCCAGCTGCTGCAAATGAACTCCAGCCACATGTGCCACCTTGTGTACGTGGCTTATGTGGGTCCTGGGGAATTGAACCTGGGTCCTTTGGCTTTGCAGACAAGCACCTTAACTGCTAAGCCATCTCTCCAGCCCTTTAAATTGTTTTTATAATTTTTTTTTTTTTTTTTGGTTTTTGAGATAGGGTCTCACTCTAGGCCAGGCTGACATGGAATTCACTACATAGTCTCAGGGTGGCCTCTAACTCGCAGCCATCCTCCTACCTCTGCTTCCTGAGTTCTGGGATTAAAGGTGTGTGCCACCACACCCGGCCTATTTTTATAACTTTTTAAAAATTTATTTTTATTTTTATTTTTTGAGAGAAAGAGGCAGATATATATATAGAGAGAGAGACTTGTCTACTTTTCAATCTATCAAAAGTCCCCAAACTGCCAAGAATTCTGCTGGTTTTTGTTTCTTCTATAATGGTCCTTTCACTGAGGCTCAGTCTGCAACTAACTCCAGGAAAGAAAGAGAATTTCAATCTATCTAGTCCTTGTTGCCATATGATGGCTTTTAAAATATGTTTATTGTAGTATACATTTTTAGTAGCCTGGGAGTGTTGCTTGCTGTGGCCTGTCTTTCCTACCCAGAAGCATAATTTCTACATGCCAAATCTGAAAGAAATCTAACATTCATAGTACTATAATAGACAAGACTTGAGAATGAGTTTAACATGGGGCATGAGGAGAAGACAAAGATCAGGTAGAAGTCCAAGTTTCTAGGTAGTGACTGGACAGATTTTGATGCCGTTCACTAAGGGGTTCTATAAGATGATCTCACACAGGATGGGGAATATCCTGAGTTTACTTTTTCCTTTCTTTTTCATTTTATGAGGCAGGGTCTCATGTAGTTTAGGATGGCCTTGAACTCTATGTAGCTGAGGGTGGCCTTGAAAGTGGCTGGGACCCTGGTGTGCCAATTCTTTTCTTCTCCCTTTCTCAAATAAATAAATAAATAAATAAATAAATAAATAAATAAATAATATATATATATTTTAATATTTTATTTTATTTATTTATTTATTTGACAGAGAGAGAGGAGAGAGAAGAGAGGAATGGGCACACCAGGGCCTCTAGCCACTGTAAACAAATTCCAGATGTGTGCGCCCCCTTGTGCATCTGGCTAATGTGGGTCCTGGGGAATCGAACCTGGGTCCTTTGGCTTTGCAGGCAAATGCCTTAAGCACTAAGCTAGCCCGCCAGCCCCAAATAAAATATTTTTTTAAAATAAAAAAAAATTCTTATTTGTATGTGAGAGAAAGAGAGAGAGAGTACACATCAGGGTCTTTTGCTACTGCAAATGAACTTCAGATGCACGTGCCACTCTTTGTACCTGGCTTTACATGGGTACTGAGGAAATGAACCTGGGCAGGCTTTGCAAGCAAGCACTTTTAATCGCTGAGCCATCTCCCCAGGCCCAGTTGGTCTGTTTCTAATATTCATTTCTTCCCTTCTGGATTACTTATCACTTTTATATACTTGTGCACATCTACCAATTTTTTATGGTGTTTTTGACACTGTGTATAAAATATATCACAGAGCTAGATAACATCTTTCACCATCAAACTGTCCCTTTTCTTCTATTAGACAGCTAGGATAAGGAGTTATCTTACCTTACGTGAAGAATTGAGCTACAGAAGAGCTGACCTCTTGGCTGGCTCCTGAACTTCCAGGTTCTGGTAAGCTTACCTCCCCTCAGCTCAGTCAGGCTGAGAAAAGAAGACACCCCTACCCTTACTCCCACATGAACTTTCTACCCCCTCCTGCCCTCCACATGGCAGGAGCTCTCTGTACTTTCTTTTTGGTTTTTCGAGGTAGGGTCTTGCTCTAGTTCAGGCTGACCTGGAATTCTCTCTGTAGTCTCAGGGTTGCCTTGAATTCATGGCAATCCTCCTACCTCTGCCTCTCAAGTGCTGAGATTAAAGGTGAAGGCCACCACGCCCGGTTTGTACTTTCTTATTTCCTTCACTTAATCTAATAAAGTCTCTCTAAACCTTAAAAAGGGGGGCAGGGCTAGAGAGATGGCTTAGCTGTTAAGGTGCTTGCCTGCGAAGCCTAAGGACCAAGGTTAAATTCCCCAGTACCCATGTAAACCAGATACACATGATGGCACATGCGTCTAGGGTCCGTTTGCAGTGGCTAGAGGCCTTGGGGCACTCATTCTCTTTCTCTCCCTTCCTCTGTTTCTCTCATAAATAAATAAAAAGAGTTGAGCCACAACCTTGTTTTGTGTGTGTGTGTGTGTGTGTGTGTGTGTGTGTGTGTGTGTGTGTATGTGTGTATACATGCTTTGGTCAATACATGCTGTATGTACTGTGTCTATGTGCAAATGTGTGTTATAGGAGATTAAACCCAGAGCCTCATACATATGAGGCAAGAAGTCTGCTACTGAACTATACCTCCAGCTCTTGGGCTATAGTTTTTTTCAATATTCATTACTATAACTGTTCATGGTGGCCTATAATCCTAGCACTAGGGGTGCTAAGGCAGGAGTCTGTCTCAAAAACACAAAATTCGGGCTGGAAAGATGGCTTAGTGGTTAAGGCACTTGCCTGCAAAGCCAAAGGACCCAGGTTTGACTCCCGAGGACCCATGTAAGCCAGCTGCACAAGGGGGCGCACGCATCTGGAGTTCGTTTGCAGTGGCTGGAGGCCCTGGCGTGCCCATTCTTTCTCTTTCTACCTGCCTATTTCTGGATCTCCCTCTCGAATAAATAGAATAAAATATTTTTTAAAAACCACAAAATTCTGTATAGCTTGTTTCTGACTGTTTCTTGGGTGTGGTCCTTCTGATCTTTTGGTTTGAAGCCCATTTCCTCCGGCTTCAAAGTTTTGAGCTTACATCTTTGGCTTACCACATCACAGGGTTCAAAATCTGGCAAATGTCTTAACAGAGGTGTCATGTGTGTGTCTGTTGCAGTACCCTTTCAAGGAGCAGGATTGTTTTTCAGCCCTGTAAAACTGCAGATTTCATTTTGTCTTTTTAGTTGGTCTCCTAAACTTCCACTAACAGAGGAAAACTGATTTTGCATCCAGGCCTTGAGTTTGAACCTTGCTTACTTTTCTTTTTAAATTTTATTTATTTATTTTTTGAGAGAGAAAGAGGCAGAGAAAGAGGGTGTGAAGGGAGGAAGGAAGGGAGAGAATGGGCATGCCAGGGCCTCCAGCTGCTGCAAATGAACTCCAGCCACATGTGCCACCTTGTGTACGTGGCTTATGTGGGTCCTGGGGAATTGAACCTGGGTCCTTTGGCTTTGCAGACAAGCACCTTAACTGCTAAGCCATCTCTCCAGCCCTTTAAATTGTTTTTTATAATTTTTTTTTTTTTTTTGGTTTTTCGAGATAGGGTCTCACTCTAGGCCAGGCTGACATGGAATTCACTACATAGTCTCAGGGTGGCCTCTAACTCGCAGCGATCCTCCTACCTCTGCTTCCTGAGTTCTGGGATTAAAGGTGTGTGCCACCACACCCGGCCTATTTTTATAACTTTTTAAAAATTTATTTTTATTTTTATTTTTTTGAGAGAAAGAGGCAGATATATATATATAGAGAGAGACCTTGTCTACTTTTCAATCTATCAAAAGTCCCCCAAACTGCCAAGAATTCTGCTGGTTTTTGTTTCTTCTATAATGGTCCTTTCACTGAGGCTCAGTCTGCAACTAACTCCAGGAAAGAAAGAGAATTTCAATCTATCTAGTCCTTGTTGCCATATGATGGCTTTTAAAATATGTTTATTGTAGTATACATTTTTAGTAGCCTGGGAGTGTTGCTTGCTGTGGCCTGTCTTTCCTACCCAGAAGCATAATTTCTACATGCCAAATCTGAAAGAAATCTAACATTCATAGTACTATAATAGACAAGACTTGAGAATGAGTTTAACATGGGGCATGAGGAGAAGACAAAGATCAGGTAGAAGTCCAAGTTTCTAGGTAGTGACTGGACAGATTTTGATGCCGTTCACTAAGGGGTTCTATAAGATGATCTCACACAGGATGGGGAATATCCTGAGTTTACTTTTTCCTTTCTTTTTCATTTTATGAGGCAGGGTCTCATGTAGTTTAGGATGGCCTTGAACTCTATGTAGCTGAGGGTGGCCTTGAACTTTTGATCCTCTTTCTTCTATCTCCTGAGACTCCAGGAGTGCACCTCCATGCCTGGCTCTGAGCTTCTTTTTTTTTGGGGGGGGGGAGTTGAGGTAGGATCTCACTCTAGCCCAGGCTGACCTGGAATTCACTCTTTAATCTCAGGGTGGCCTTGAACTCATGGTGATCCTCCTACCTCTGCCTCCCGAGTACTGGGATTATAGGCATGCGCCACCATGCCCAGCTGAGCTTGTTTTTTTAAATACAGAATGGCTTGTAGGCTTCTAGTTTAGGAACTGAACCTTGGAGAGTACAAGTCACTAAGATAGGGTCCACTGGAAGCTTGAGGATAAGAAATTGAATTTGCTTTTGAATATGTTGAATTTTAAGTGTCTTTAAGACTTTCAAGTAGTTGGCTAGATTCAGAGATTTGAGTCTCAGAAGAGAGGTCAGGGTTAGAACTATATATATTTTTTGTTTATTATTTATTTATTTATTTGAGAACAACAGACAGAGAGAGAACGAGCCAGATAGATAGAGAGAAAATGGGCATGCCAGGGCCTCCAGCCACTGCAAATGCACTCCAGATGCATGGGCCCTCTTGTGCATCTGGCTTATGTGGGTCCTGGGGAATCAAGCCTCGAACCAAGGTCCTTAGGCTTCCCAGGCAAGCGCTTAACCGCTAAGCCATCTCTCTAGGCCCTATATTTTTATTTATATTTTATTTAGGAGGGAACTGATGTCACAGTGTGCTTACTCCAATGGAGAATACACAGTGAAAAGAAGAGAGAGCCCAGGCTGGAATCTTAAGGAACTCCAGTATTAAATCTTAATATTTAATTTATTCCTGTCAGTGCCCCCAAAATTCAAGTGATTTTTGAAGATTATTACGTTTTTCTGTTAATGAGTCACATTGGCAAAACTTTGCCTATTATCCTAGATCTCATCAACAGTTCCTCTGCAAAAGAAATCCACCAATCTGGTAGAGCTTTTGACATTTTCCACATTATTTTTCAAATTTCAGGTCTTGACTCAGTGAGTCATGAAATTAATTTGGTGGGTTTTGATTAACATTTTTTAAATAAGGTAAGTAGAAGGCAAAACATCAAAGTACATCACATGCATTAAGCATCTGCACACTCTTGCTTGGAGAACTTACCCAGTTGTACAGCTTTAAATGCTACACATAACTCCCAAATCTGTACTTTTATCCCAGCCTCTCTCTTGAGCGCCAAACTCATTTAGGTATCTCCATGAACACATGAATTTCAAATAGAAGCCCGGATCTTTCTTCCTCTCACAGTACTGTCTGCAACTTTCTCACGTGATGGCAATGTCATCCTACCTTCAACTGGTTGTACCCAAATTCCTAGAGTCACTTTTTTTGTTTGTTTGTTTTTCAAGGTAGGGTCTTTCTCTAACCCAGGCTGACCTGGAATTCACTATGTAGTATCAACGTGGTCTTGAACTCACAGCAATTCCTCCTACCTCTGCCTCCCGAGTGCGTGTGCCATCAAGCCCAGCTCCCTAGAGTCACTTTTTTTTTTAAATTTATTTTTGGAGAGAGAGACAGAGAGAGATAGACAGAGAGGCAGAGGGAGACAGAAATGGGCACGCCAGCAGTCTCTCAGCTGCTGTGAACGAAATCCAGATGCATGCGCCCCCTTGTGGGCAAGTGTGGCATTGCACCCTTGCCTCACTGCATCTGGCTAAACGTGGGACCTGGAGATTGGAACCGCTGGAGATTGGAACCAGCATTCTTAGTCTTAGTAGGCAGGCGCCTTAGCCGCTAAGCCATCTCTCCAGCCCCCTAGAGTCACTTTTGACAGCTCACCTTCTCTAATACAACCTAACTCATCTCAGGGTTGATATTAAATCTATCTCAGGGACTGAAAAGATGGCTTAGTGGTTAAGGCAGTTACCTGCAAAGCTGAAGAGCTCATGTTTGAATCTTCAGGTCTCACATAAACTAGACCTACAGTGACTCAAGCGTGCAATGTTGCACAAGTACACAAGGGGGCACACGTGCCTGGAGTTCACTTGCACTGCCTGAAGGCTTGGTGCACCAATTCTCTCTCTCTCAAATAAATAATAATAACAATAATAAATCTACCTCAGAATCCAAATGCTTTTTCCCATCCTCACCACAATCTTCCTGGCCTAAGTACCATCTCCTCATCTCCCCCGGGAGAATGCACCTGCCCTACAGGCCTTCTCTGCTTCTACCCCGACTCCTCCTGCTGATCCTCAACACAGCAGGTATGATTTGTGCCGGCTGCTCTCCTCCAGTCCCTCTTACCTCTCTGACATTCTTTCCTTTGACTTTTCCTCAATTGACTCTGTTGAACTACACCAGCCTTCTTGCTGTTGCTTTAACTTGCAGGCACACTACCACATAAAAATCCTTTCCTGCCAGGTGTGGTGGCACATGTCTTTAATCCCAGCACTCTGGAGACAAGAGGTAGGAAGATCCTGTGAGTTTGGGGCCAGCCAAGATTCTTTCCTGAGGGTCTTTGTTATTTGACTTTTTTTTTTTTTTTGGGAGAGACATAGAGAGAGAGAGAGAGAGAGAGACAGATAGAGAATGGGCACGTCAGCAGCCTCTCAGCCGCTGTGAACGAACTCCAGGTGCGTGCGCCCCCTTGTGGGCAAGTGTGGCATTGTGCCCTGTGTCACTTTGCATCTGGCTAAATGTGGGACCTGGAGATTAGAACTGGCATTCTTAGGCTTAGTAGGCAGGCGCCTTAACCGCTAAGCCATCTCTCCAGCCTTATTTGACTTTTTGTTCCAATTTTAACCTGTGCTGCAGAAACAAGTACAGACCTTTTGTGCTCATGGATGTATTATAAGCTTCCAGCACAGTGACTGGTACAAAATAGGTGATCAATAATGTTCACTGAATAAATGAAACTTCATAGGTGATCTATAATATTCACTGAATGAAACTTCAGATGCCACTCTGTTTTCTATATATGTATCTACTAGGTTGTGTTATACAACATATATCTCCTTTTATTTAATTTATTTATTTAAGAGACAGTGAGAGAAAAAGAGGCAGATAGAGAGAGAGAATGGGCATGCCAGGGTCTCTAACCAGGGCAAACAAACACCAGATGCATGCATCACCTTATGCATCTGGCTTTACATGGGTACTGGGAAATCGAACTCGGGTCCTTAGACTTTGCAAGCAAGTTCCTTAACCACTGAACCATCTCTTTATCCCCTCCCCCCTTTTGTCGTTTTTCAAGGTAGGGTCTTACTCTAGCCCAGGCTGACCTGGAATTCACTATGTAGTCTCAGGGTGGCCTCAAACTCAAGGCGATCCTTCTATCTTTGTCTCCCAAGCACTGGGATTAAAGACGTACACCACCATGCCCTACTTTTTTTTTTTTTTTTTTGGGAGGGGGGCAGGGTCTTACTCTAGCAAAAGCTGATCTGGAACTTACTCTGTAGACCAGGCTGGCCTTCTCCTACCCCAGCCTCCCAAGTGCTTGGGTTAAAGGATTGCACCACCACTCCTGGCTTATTTATTTTCATGTGTGTGTATATGGGCACATGAGGGACTTTTGCACTGCAACTGAACAACAGACAAATGTGCCACTTTTTTCATCTGGCTTTACGTAGGTCATGGGGAATTGAACCAGGCCAGCAGGCTTTACAAGCAAGCACCTTTGACCACTGAGCCATTTCCCCAGTCTTAAAATGTATATCTTATTTAGGAATATAGTCCATAGAATTTGAAAATTACTGAGGTTAGACTACATGATCTTTAGGATCCTTTCCAATTTTTTTTTTCAAGGTAGGGTCTCACTCTAGCCTAGGTTGACCTGGAATTCACTATGTAGTCTCTCAGGGAAGCCTCGAACTCATGGTAATCCTCCTATCTCTTCCTCCTGAGTGCTAGGATTAAAGCACATGCCACCTCACCTGGCTCCTTTCCAAATCTGAGCACTTCTGAATTGGGCAGCTAGATATGCTCCACAATATTTTTTTTATTTTTTTCTCTTTTATTCCACAATATTCTTTAAGCGACAGCAAGGCTTATAGTGTAGGAACTATAGCAAAGTGATGAATTATTCATCTATAAACACAGACATCAAAAGAACAAAATAACCGGACATGGTGGTGCATGCTTTTAATCCCAGCACTTGTGGGAGGCAGAGGTAAGAGAATCACCGAGAGTTCGAGGCCAGCCTGGGATTACATAGTGAACTCCAGGTCAGTTTGGGCTAGAGCAACCCTACCCCCCAAAAAAATCAAAACCAACTGAAGAAAGAAAAAGAAAGAAAGAAAGAAAGAAAGAAAGAGAAAGGAAGGAAGGAAGAGAGAAAGAAATAGTCATGCCTATCTGTTCCATAATCATAGACTAGGGGGAAAACCAGTGAAAATAGCAAGAACTGCTAAATGCCTGAAAATATAAAAATCTGAAGTTAACCTTTCCATCTGTTGTTACCTTCACATTGCTGGGGCAAAACACCTGAACAAAACCAGCCAAAACCTGATGAGAGGAGTTTATTTTGGCTTTCAGTCTCAAGGGGAAGTTTCATGATGGCAGGGAAAAATACCGGACATCACATCTTGCCACAGCAGGTAGAAGAAAGTAGCAAGAGAGTGAGCTGAACTCTGGCAAGGGAGAAGCTGTCTTGTAACACCCCAAAGTCTGCCCCTAGCAACACACCTCCTCCAGCAAAGCTCCACCTGCCAGATTGCCATCAGCTGAGGAACCAAGAATTGAAAACACATGAGTTTATGGGAGACATCTAATTCAAACCACCATACCACCAAAAAGATACCACTTTAGATCAAATGACAAAAGAGAACACTTTTGAGATAAAAAATTTCGCTAAAGTTTTCATTTACTTACTGAAGAAGGGAAGAGGTGTGAAGAAAGATATCACTCAAAGTTTCTGCAGTAGAAATTGTGACCTGAGCAGACGTGGGGAGTAAAGACCACTTGTGAAGTACATAGGATTTCCATTTATCCGAAGGCAGATCCATGCTACCTTAGATCTAAAAAGTGAATAAGAAAACAAAGATTCAGATTTCTCTAAGTTTCAATTCTAGATTTCATCCTAGCAAGTATGAAGCACTTATGGTCAATTCTTGTAGTCTTTTTTCTATGACTGTTTATGTGTTGAAAAGGGATCTATATTCTGTCAGATCCTGTCATTCAAAAATATTTACTGAGCCAAGTGTGGTGGTGTACACCTTCAGTCCCAGCCCTCAGGAGGCTGAGGTAGGAGGACTGCCAAAAGTACATGGCCAGCTTGGGCCTACAGAGTGAGTTCCAGGTCAGCTGGAGTAAGACCTTGCCTCAAAAAAAACAAAAAAACAAAACACAAAACAAAACTTATTGAAAGCCTTTGTTCCTGAAACTATGCTACATGGTAGTTATACAAACACAAATCAAACAGTAGAAAAGGGTGGGAGAGATGGCTTAGTAATTGAGGCACTTGCCTGCAAAGCCAAAGGACCCAGGTTTGATTCTCCAAGACCCACCTAAGCCAGATGCACAAGGCTGCTCAAGCATCTGGAGTTAGTTTGCAACGGCTAGAGGCCCTGGGCCGCCCATTCTCTCTCCCTCTATTTGCTTTCCTCTCTCTCTGAGAAATAAAAATAAAATGTTAAAAATATTTTTAAGAGTAGTAAAGTCCTTCTAGACCTCCATCTATGCAAATTGCTCAAGTCCTAGATTTTTCCTTTTCACTAATTCTAGCAACTGTTAAGTACTGTTCAGTTTTCTGCTTCAGTCTCTACATCATTTTCATTTCCTCACCCTCACTTTCTCGTCTCAGAGTCAACGCTGGTCTCCATATCCTCAGCCCCATCACCGCCTCCTTTCATCCTCCAGGTGGGGTCTAATGTCAGCCTTCTGCCTTGAATTCCTCAATGTTCCTCCTAGCATGTAGAGAAGCCCAGGACAAACCCATTACTATCTGACCCTGGTGTTCTTTCTTATTCCGCTCTTCCTCTGTATCCTTCCATACTGAAGTAGTCTTGTCTATCTCCAGCTTGCCTAACGGTTTTATTTCTCCATTTTCCCCTCTCTTGGGCTGGTCTCACTTAGCTCAGTTTGCTTGGACCTCACTAATGTAGCTGAAGATGACTTTGAATTATCAATCCCACTGCTTCCACTTCCTGCATGCACCACCAAGTCTAGTTCGCCAGTTGTTTTGTATAAGCCTTTCGTGGTTTCAGGAACATTCCTCCCCTCAGTTGGAGTTCACCTGGCATATGCCTACACATATATTTTTAAAAATTATTTATTTATTTATGTGTGTGTGTGTGTGTGTGTGTGTGTGAGAGAGAGAGAGAGAGAGAGAGAGAGAGAGAGAGAGGGAGAGATGGCACGCGCCAGGACCTCTAGCTACTGCAAACAAATTCCAGACATGCGCTACCACGTGCAGCTGGCTTACTTGGGTACTGGGGAATGGAACCTGGGTCCTTAGGCTTCGCAGGCAAGCGCCTTAACTGTTAAGCCATCTCTCCATCCCTCTCCCTGATTTTTCATCTGATTCCACGTGGGGCCTACACCACATATCTACCTTGAGTTAGGGTTTCTCAGTGCAGAAACTCTCGGATCAGACTCTCCAGCCTCGAGGGCGGGGACTGGGTTTTATTTACCTTTCGAAGACCTCACAGTGCCAAGTTCAAAGCCTGGCACAAGCGGGGGAGCACGTCCTGCTTTGATGAAGGAAGCAGGTCCACTGCTCTGACTGTCTACAACAGCCGCAGAGTTATCAGGGAACAGCTCCGACTGAAATCGGAGTCACCATTCTGTCATCTGTCAAAGGTGGGCAAGCTTCCGAGGTCAGCTGGCTGGGAAGGAAGGATCCCGGAACTCGGTCGCGGGCAACCCCAGACGCTGGGACGCACGGTTTGGCGCGCCACTGGGCTCAAGCCCCGCCCCCAGGCTCCCGCCAACCCGCCACTGGGTCTTAGAAGCCGCCCTCGCGGCGGGTCACGTGAGCCGACTTCCGCGCCTGGGCCAATGCGCTGGCGGCTGGGCGCCTAGGCCCGCCCCCGTGCCGCGCGCACGTCGGGGGCGGGAGTGGCGCGCACAGCTTCCCGGGCCAATCGCTGAGCTTCCCGCAGCACCCCGGGAGAGGAGCTGCGCGGTGGAGGGCTGCGAGCGCGGGCGCGGGAGTTAGTAGTGCCTGCGGCGGAGCCATGGTCGGACACCTGAGCGAAGGGGCCATTGCGGTAAGAAGTGGCTTGGAGCGGGGCCGGGGCTTCCCGGTGGAGGGAAGGGAGCCGCGGGCGATGGGCAGGAAGTCAGTCGGGGAGGCGCTTGCGGGCGGTGGGAGCCGCCGGTGTGGGGGGGGTCCTCCGCTGTCCTCTCCAAATTCACCGGGCATTCTTTCCGTCCCCTGTGCCGTGCTGCTTCTACTTAAAACAAAATAAAACCACCCTTCGCCAACTCCCTTCGGTGCCAGACTCTCTTCTCTCCTTGCCCCGTCCACAGCCAAACTTTTCAAGAGTTATGTCTTTTTCTCCTCTGTTTCATTTCTTTTAGACATCCCTTTAACTCGCTTTAGTCCTTTCCAATGAGACAACCCCATGGTCACAATAGGAAATGCTGACTGAAGTCATCTATGGTCCCCAAATCGCTAAATCCGACATTTTTTCAGTTTACACCTTTACCTGAATTCCCGCAGAGTTTGGGCCTGTTGATCATTTTATTTCCTTCCGCTAACACTTCTCTTCTTGACTTCTGTGGCTCAGCTTGTCTGGTCCTTCCCTGTCTCTTACTTGAAGGCTTATTTTTGTTCACTCAGGTCTCTGTCCAGGCCCTCTTCTCCTGAGGCAATTTTCACTACCTTGTTAATATGCTCACATTTAGAGCCAGCTTTGCTGTAAAACACCAGCTCCTACAGCCTTGACTCCTTGATTATCAAATGTATCTTAAATTAAGCACCTCTCAAAGCAAATCTGTTATGTCCCTAAGTCTGGGCTTCATGTCTTTATCTTAACGAATGATAACATTTTTCAGTTTATGCTAGTTGGAAGTAGAGGAATCATTCGGCCTGCATAGTGTAGCACACTGGCTGCCTAGCCAATCGCCACTTGAAGTATATTTGTCTCTCCACATAGAGCACATTTACTTCTCTCCATCCACATTAGCACCATCATTTCTTTCCTGAAGGTCACTTCCACTCATCATAATCCTCTTCTCACCATTCTGTCTCAAGTCTTTCCTTCTTCCCAGCCCCTTTTTTCTTTTCTTTTTTTTCCTTTTCTTCCCTTCTCTTTCCCTTTCCTTTCATTCCCTTTCCCATCTCCTTCTCCATCCCTTTCCCCTTCTCCTTTCCTTTCCTTTCCACCACACTCTTGCCTTCTTCGAGATCCTTGATCATTCTTTTCTTTCTTTCTTTTTAAAGATTTTATTCTTTTTTAAAAAATTTATTAGAGAGAGAGAGAGAGAGAGAGAGAGAGAGAATGGGCATGCCAGGGCCTCTAACCACTGCAAACGAACTCCAGATGCATGTGCCACCATGTGCATCTGGCTTACGTAGGACCTGGAGAATTGAACCTGGGTGCTTAGGCTTCGCAGGCATGCACCTTAACCACTAGACCATCTCTCCAGCCCCATTCTTTTTCTTTTGTCTGATGCTGATTCTTCATGCCTTCCTCATAGGTTCACAGTGTTCAAAATAGCTCAGTTGTGATTTGTTTTTTTATTTTATTTATTTTAAATTATTTTATTTATTTTTGGAGAGAGACACAGAGAGAGAGAGAGAGAGAGGGGAGACAGAGATGGGCGCACCAGCAGTCTCTCAGCTGCTGTGAACAAAATCCAGATGTGTGCACCCCTTGTGGGCAAGTGCAGCATTGCGCCCTTGCGTCACTTTGCATCTGGCTAAACGTGGGAACTGGAGATTGGAACCACTGGAGATTGGAGCCAGCGTTCTTAGGCTTAGCAGGCAGGCGCCTTAACCACTAAGCCATCTCTCCAGCCCTGTTATTTGTTTTTGAGACCCTAATTCTTGTTTGTTCACATATTATATGTATGACTGTGGGCAACAACCTAAACTTATGTAAAATGAGGGTATGATACTGAGTACCTATTGTATAGGGTAAGTTGGAGGACTGGGTATCTACATTTAAAGTGTTTAGCCTACTACCTTATGCAGAGTAAATGCACCACAGTGTAAACTTGCATGTATTTGTTAATTTCATTAATACTGCTTTCTGTCTCTCGCTAGACTGTAAATTCCATGAGGCCTGCAATCATGCCTTGTTTTTTGTTTTTGTTTTTGTTTTCCCCTCAGCATACCATCTTCAGTGTTATCAGCATTTCTGGCAAGTGTTAGGTGCCCAATAAATGTTTGCTAAATTGTATAAATAAATGAAGCTGTGGAAAGAAAAGAACAGAGATAGAGGGGAAAATAGGAAGAGAAAGAACAGTTGTCACAGCCAAGTGGACATTTGAATAAAGTAGGGATGTATAAATGCTGACATGTGGGTCCTGGGGAATCAAACCTGGGTCCTTTGGCTTTGCAGGCAAGCACCTAACCACTAAGCCATCTCTTCAGCCCCAATATATATATATATTTTTTTGGTTTTTCGAGGTAGGGTCTTACTCTAGCCCAGGCTGACCTGGAATTCACTATAGTTTCAGGGTGGTCTTGAACTCACGGTGATCCTCCTACCTCTGCCTCCTGAGTGCTGGGATTAAAGGCGTGTGCCACCATGCCTGCCCCCTCCCCCCAATATTTTTTTAAAAACAGTTTTGATTTGAGAGAGAATAAGTATGCCAGGACCTCCTGCTGCTGCTAATGAAATCCAGATACATACGCCACTTTGTTGATATGGCTTTATGTGAGTACTGAGCAATCAAACTAAGCCTTCAGGTTTTGTAAGCAAGCGTCTTTAACCACCGAGCCATCTCTCCAGCCCCTGAAATTAGTATTTGTGTTTTTCAAGGTAGGGTCTTGCTCTAGCCCAGGCTGACCTGGAATTCACTCTAGTCTCAGGGTGGCCATGAATGCGCAGCAGTCCCCCTACTTCTTCCTCCCAAGTGCTGGGATTAAAGGCATGCTCCATCATGCCCTACTGAAATTAGATTTTTTTTTTTTTTTTGAGGTAGGGTCTCACTCTGGCTCAGGCTGACCTGGAATTCACTATGTAGTCTCAGGGTGGCCTCAAACTCATGGTGATCCTCCTAACTGCCTCCTGAGTGCTGGGATTAAAGGCATGCACCACCACGCCCAGCTCGAAATTCATATTTTTGACAATTTCCAGTGTTAGTACTTAATTAACAATGTAATGTGTATTTTTGATAATACCTCCATTTTATAGCAAAAGATGTTAAAATCCAGAGGCTAAATAACTTGTCCATGGGATGAGGCTTTGAATATGTATGCCCTTGATGGTTATATTTTGTTGTCTTGTAATTTTATTAACACTGTCAGTTTGGAAAAGGTTGACTGGAGGGCTGGGGAGATGGCTCACTGGATAAAGTGCTTGCCTTGCAAGCCTGAGTACTTGAGTTCGGATCCCCAAACCCCATATGAAAACCAGAAGCTGTGGCTGGCTTCTATAATCCCAGCATGCCAATGGGAAGTGGGAACAGAATTTCCTGGTAGTTCGTGGACCAGCTAGGATAGTGAGTGCAGGTGAATGTCAACAAGAATGAGAGACCCTGCTTCAAATGACATGGAAAGCAAGGACCACATCTGAAAGTTGTCCTTTGACCTCCACACTCACGTTGTGGCATGGGTGTCATACACACACTTGTGCGCACATGCGTCATACACTCACACCAAAAAAATAAAACTTAAAAAATTTTTATTTAAAGGTAGATGGCATTACTGAGGAATGGCACTCAAGACTGTCCTCTAGTCTCCACATGTATGTGCATATATGTACAAGGGCACACATGCATATGTGCACACATGAATACACACACAAAAGAAAAACTTAACATTGGACTGGAGATAATGGCTTAGTGGTTAAGGCACTTGCCTGTGAAGCCTAAGGACCCAGGTTCAATTCCCCACTACCCACATAAGCCAGATGTACAAGGTGGCATATGCATTTGGAGTTTGTTGCAGTGACAAGAGGCCCTGGCACACCCATTCTCTCTATACATATATCTTCTTCTTCCTCTCTCTCTCTCTCTCAAATACTTTTAAAAAAAATAAATAAGTTAAGAACAATGAAGGATTATCTGCATGTGATTTTAAATATTTTTTTTATTTTTTAGGAGAGAGACGGGGGGAGGGGAGGAAGACAGAGATGGGCGCGCCAGCAGTGTCTCAGCTGCTGAGAACGAAATCCAGATACGTGCGCCCCCTTGTGGGCAAGTGCGGCATTGTGCCCTTGCGTCACTTTGCATCTTGCTAAACGTGGGACCTGGAGATTGGAACCAGTGTTCTTAGGTTTAGGAGGCAGGTGCCTTAACCCCTAAGCCATCTCTCCAGCCCTGCATGTGATTTTATTTTATTTATTTATTTTTTAAATATTTTTAAACTTTTTATTTATTTGCAAGCAGAGAGAGAGAGAGAAGAGAGGCAGACAGAGAGAGAATGGGCATGCCAGGGCCTCTAGCCACTGCAGACGAACTCCAGATGCATCTGGAGTCAGATACATCTGGCTTATGTGGGTCCTGGAGAATCGAACTGGGATCCTTTGGCTTTGCAGGCAAACGCCTTAACCACTAAGCCATTTCTCCAGCCCTGCATGTGATTTTAAAATCAAATAGAACAGAGAAGTGCTTAATGAAATTCTTGACCATTTGCCCTACCATGCCTATTTTTTTTCCAACCTAGTATATTTTTTTAGTGACAACTTCTATACTTACAGACAATAAATCATGATATTTCTCCCCCGCCCCCATGCCTAGGTTTTTGATAAAACAGGATCTTGCCATGCGGCTCAGTCTGGCTTTAAACTTAAACATTCGGTTTAGACCAATCTGGCTTCCAAGTTATGGCACTCCTGCCTCTGCTTTCTAGGTGCTGAGATAATAGGGATGAGCCACCACACCCAGCCCTGAAATAAAATAAAATATTTTATTTTATTTATTTGCAAGCAGAGAGAGTGAGAATGAGAGAGGGGCAATGGGCACGTCAGGGCCTCTTGTTGCAAACAGACTCCAGATATATACGTTACTTTGTGTGTCTGGCTTTACATAGGTATTGGGGAATCAAACCCAGGTCATGAGGCTTTGCAAGCAAGCACCATAACTACTGAACCATCTCTCCAGCCACTTTCATTTATTTGTTTGTTTTTTCTTTTCCAGCCACTTCCATTGTTGTTATTATTTTTTTTTCAAGGTAGGGTCTCACTATAGCCCAGGCTGACCTGGAATTCACTCTGTAGTCTCAGGGTTGCCTCAAATTCACAGTGATTCTCCTACCTCTGCCTCCCAAGTGCTGAGATTAAAGGTATGTACCACTATGCCAGGCTTCCACTTTCGTTTTTTTTTAAATTTAATTTAATTTATTTGCAAGCAGAGAGGAGGAGGGAGGAGACATGCAGACAGAGAATGGGTGTGTCAGGGCCTCTAGCCACTGCAAACGAACTCCAGACACATGCGCCCCCTTATGCATCTGGTTTACGTGGGTACTGGGGAATCAAACCTGGGTCCTTTGGCTTCACAGGCAAGTGCCTTAACTGCTAAGCCATCTCTCCAGCTCCACTTTCATTATTTTAATGATGTGTTTTCAAGACATTTTTAAACTTTGATGAAATCTAGGTTATTTTTCGACCCCTTTTTTTTCTTGTGTATGTGTAAGTGGAGGTCAGAGGGCAACATTGGGGGGCATTTCTTGGACACCATCCACTTTTGAGACGGTCTCTCACTGGCCTGGAACTTGCTAGTTGAGTTAGACTGGCTGGCCAGTGAGCTCCAGGGATCTGTCTGTCTCCATTTTACAAGCTGTAGGATTACAAGCAGACCATCATATCTGGTTCTTTTTTTTTTTTTTTTTTTTTTTTTTGGTTTTTTCAAGGTAGGGTCTCACTCTGGTCCAGGCTGACCTGAAATTCACTATGTAGTCTCAGGGTGGCCTCGAACTCTCAGCGATCCTCCTACCTCTGCCTCCTGAGTGCTGGGATTAAAGGCGTGCGCCACCACGCCCGGCTTCATATCTGGTTTTTTTACCTGGCTTCTAGATATTGAACTCAGGTCCTCATGCTTGCATAGCAAACACTTTCCCAACCAAGCCCCTTTCCTTTTCTGAATGAAAAAAAAAGTTTTTAGGTAGGGTCTCACTATAGCCCAGGCTGACCTGGAATTCACTACGTAGTCTCAGGGTGGCCTTGAACTCACAGCAATCCTCCTACCTCTGCCTCCTGAGTGCTGGAATTAAAGGTCTGTGCCACCACACCCAGCTTGTATGAAATCTTTTTAAAATTTATAAGCATGTAGAGTTCATTTGTAGCAGCAAGAGGCCCATATTCCCTGTCTCAAATAAATAAAAAATATTTTTAAGGGGTTGGAGAGATGGCTCAGTGGTTAAAAGTACTTGCATGCCAAGCCTGACTACTGGGTTCATTTCCCCAGTACCCACATAAAGCCAGTTGCACAAAGTGGCACATGCATCTGGAGTTCATCTGTTGTGGCAAGAGGCTCTGGTGTGCCCATTCTCTCTCTCTCTCTCTCTCTGCATACAGATAAATAAAAAAAATTTTTTTTTAAACATATTTATTTATTTGAGAGAGAGAAAGAGGCAGAGAGAGAGAATGGGCACGTCAGGGCTTCCAGCCACTGCAAATAATTCCAGACACATGCACCCCCTTTGGTTTTTCAGGCAAGCACCTTAACCACTAAGCCATCTCTCCAGTCCATGTTTTGATAATTTTTAATGATAGTTAGGGATTTATTTTATTTAAGCTAGTGTATGAAATTGATCCTAACACCCCCTTATCTCTTTGATTTATAAATAGTGATGGCTGTTTTCATTGTAGATACTGGGGAAAAAAACAACTTTTTGTTGGGGCTGGAGAGATGGCTTAGCAGTTAAGGTGTTGCCTGCAAAGCCAAAGGATCCTGGTTCAACTCTCTAGGACCAACATAAGCCAGATGCACATGGGGGCGCATGCATCTGGGGTTCGTTTGCAATGGCTGGAGGCCCTGGCATGCCCATTCTCTTTCTCTCTCAAATAAATAAATAAATAAATAAAATATTTAAAAAGGTTTTTAGGGGCTGGAGAGATAACTTTGCGGTTAAGTGCTTGCCTGTGAAACCTAAGGACCTTGGTTCAAGGCTCAATTCCCCAGGACCCACGTAAGCCAAATGCACAAGGTGGCGTATGCATCTGGAGTTCGTTTGCAATGGCTGGAGGCCCTGGTACGCCCATTCTCTCTGCCTCTTTGTCTGTCTGTCATTCTCAAATAAATAAAAATAAAATAAACAAAAATATAAATGTTATGATCTTTAAAAAAAAAAAAAGCTTTTTAGAACAGATAAAGGATTGTCAATTTTACTAATCTTCAAAGAAGTGGGTCTTTGGTTCATTTGGGCTCCCCCCTCCCTGTTTATTCATTTTGTTTAAATGATTGTTGCTTTTTTTTTTGTTTGTTTTTTTGAGGTAGGGTCTCACTCTAGCTCAGGCTGACCTGGAATTCACTATGTCATCTCAGGGTGGCCTCAAACTCATAGCAATCCTCCTACCTCTGCCTCCTGAGTGCTGGGATTAAAGGCGTGCTCCACCATGCCCAGCTTTGATTGCTGCTTTTTTATTCTTTCTTTGCTTGTACATACTTGAGTTGAATTTTTCTAGCTTCTTATGGCAGAAACTTCCATCTTTGACATTGGATCTATTTTCTTCTCTGTAATCCCACTCTGTTACTTTTTAAAAAAGATTTTATTTTTTTTATTTATTTATTTTTCGAGAGAGACAGGGAGGGAGAGGGAGACAGATAGAGAATGGGTGCACCAGCAGTCTCTCAGCTGCTGTGAATGAAATCCAGATGTGTGCACCCCCTTGTGGGCAAGTGCGGCATTGCGCCCTTGCGTCACTTTGCATCTGACTAAACGTGGGACCTGGAGATTGGAACCGGCGTTCTTAGGCTTAGCAGGCAGGCGCCTTAACCGCTAAGCCATCTCTCCAGCCTTCTAACTGTTACTTTTGCTACAACCTTTTTCATTCAGCAGTTGGGTTTTTTAGACATATGTTGCTTAACTTCCATATATTTGGGGTTTTCTACATGTGTTGGTCTTTTAATTTAATTCTGGTATGATCAGATAAATGTCCCCTGTATGATTTCAGTCTTTTACCTTCACTGAATTCCTAGCATGTGGACTGTCTGGAGGCAAATGATCCAGGTGCATGCACAAGTGTTTTCAGTAATTGTTAAATGATGTAACTGGGTCATGTTTGTTGATGGTTCAAATGTCCTATGTTCTTCATATATAATGCATGTGTGCATGCATGCATACGTATATACATGATGTTTTTATCTATTTCCCCTCTCAATTCCAGAGAGAATGCTGGAACCAATTGTAATTCTGTATTTGTCTATTTTCCATTTCATTCTTTCAGTTTCTTTTTTTTCCCCCAAGGTAGATTCTAACTCTAGCTCAGGCTGACCTAGAATTCACTATGTAGTCTCATGGTGGCCTCGAACTCATGGCGATCCTCCTACCTCTGCCTCCTGAGTGCTGGGATTAAAGACGTGCGCCACCACGCCTGGCCAGTTTTTCTTCATGTATTTTAAGACTCTTAGTACTATGTTTTTACCTTGCCCTATTGTTATTAAGTGTTTCTGTCTAGCAGTAAATGTTTTTATTTATTTATGTGCCACTTTGTGCACCTGGCTTTATGTGGGTACTGGGAAATTGAATCTAGACCAGCAAGCTTTACAAGCAAGTACTTTTAACCACTGAGTCATCTCCCCAGCCCACCTAGCTTCTCTCTCTCTCTCTCTTGAAACAAAGTAGTCAGCATGATTTTAATGAAATGTTTCAGTAAACATCACAGGATCTTAAAATCTATGTTCTAAACCAATGCAAGCACTGCAAATAATATATTCTTGAATTTAGTTGACGTATCTACAAAAGGAAAGTTATCATATGACCATCTATTAGTTGACTAATAATTTGAGTTGGAAGCTAAACAATTTTGGTATATTCATATTTCCCTGGCTCTCCTTTTGGATAAATAAAAGCCTAATTTATCCATTTAGAGTGGAGTTGGGCAGGACTGACATAATTATTGGGTTTCAACATCACAGGCATCAAGGACTGAGAGAGAGTTCTGGGTTTAAGCTGTCCCAAGGCAGTCTTGTGCAGCCAAATTTTTATAGGCAGTCTGTCCCATAGAGCTTACTGTCCTAGGATACAGGACCATTTTCTCCCTACCTCTGTGTAAAGGTACTCCCAAATGCTACTTTTTACTTCAGTTTCTTCTGTCCTGAACCTCAAAACTCTAAAGTGCTGTTCAAGTTGGTTAATGACTTAAATAGATTTGATTTTCTACCTGTAGAAGTTATGCTTGAGGATATATCCTCTACCACTTTAAGATATAACAGAAGAGAGAGAGAGAGAGATTATTTAGCATTTCTAAGCCTTGTCTATGCAGGCAAATCATCTTCTTTGGGGGCAGGAATGTTCAGTCAGTTGTGCACCCCCATACAGATCTAGCTTCTCTTTTTTAAATTAATTAATTTTTTATTATTTTATTTATTTTTGGAAAGAGAGAGAGAGAGAGACAGAGACAGAGACAGAGACAGAGAGGGAGACAGAGAGAATGGGTGCGCCAGCAGTCTCTCAGCTGCTGAGAACGAAATCCAGATGTGTGTGCCCCCTTGTGGCCAAGTGCGGCATTGTGCCCTTGCGTCACTTTGCATCTGGCTAAACGTGGGACCTGGGGATTGGAACCTGCATTCTTAGGCTTAGGAGGCAGGCGCCTTAACCACTAAGCCATCTCTCCAGCCCTATCTTTTATTTTATTTATTTATTTGAGAGAGAGAAAGAGGCAGAGAGAGAGAATGGGTGTGCCAGGGCATGCAGCCACTGCAAACGAACTCCAGATGCATGTGCCCCTTGTGTATCTGGCTTACGTGGGTCCTGGAGAATCGAACTGGGATCCTTTGGCTTTGCAGGCAAACGCCTTAACTGCTAAGCCATCTCTCCAGCCCCTAGCTTCTCTTTAATAGTATATAATTGTTATCAAATTGTTCTTTATTTTATTTTTATTTTATTTTTGAGGTAGGGTCTCGCTCTAGCCCAGGCTGACCTGGAATTCACTAAGTAGTTTCAGGGTGGCCTCAAACTCAGAGATCCTCAGTCTCTTGGGTGCTAGGATTAAAGGCATACTATTGTAGTTTGTTTGAGTTTCTTTTTTTCTTCTTCTTCTTCTTTTTGGTTTTTCGAGGTAGGGTCTCACTCTAGCCTAGGCTCACGTGACCTGAATGAAGAGAGGTAGGCAGGCCAAGCAGAGCCAGAAAAGCTGAGCTGAGCAGAGCTGAGTGCGACGACAGGAGGAAGATAGGAGCCTTTATAGGCAAGGGGCCATTCCATCCAGGCTGTCTGTCTAGGTAACGTGCTGCATTGGGCAGCAGGGGCGAGTTCCATTTCTGCTTTCTTGTGTCAGGGTGAGATGGCACGTGGGATGGTATTTCTTGGTTCTCTCTGAGCCTCGATCCCTAATTGCAACTGCCTGAAAAAGAAGCTAGCTTTACCCTGAGAATTCCATATCAGCCTGGGCTAGAGTGAGATCGTACCTCAAAAAGCCAATCTATCAATCAATAACTAAGAAGCTAGCTTTCTCCTCTCCTCCTTCATTCCCCCATCCTGACACGATAACTGCTGTTAGAGGGAACGGGACACACTCACTGCTCTAACTTCTTCAGGTTCGGTGGATCCATAGGATGCCTCAGGGGGAGATGCTACTCTAGAGGCCCAAGAGAGAAACTGGAGAGCCAGTTGGATGTCTTTTGCCATCTGTGTGTAGGTTTTTTCTTTGTCCCTAAAAAAGTGCATTTAGGAACAACAGAAACATAAACAGTTTGAGTCAGTAGGAAAAGGTGGCGCATGCATCTGGAGTTCCTTTGCAGTGGCTGGAGGCCCTAGCGGGCCCATTCTCTATCTGCCTCTTTCTCTCTCTGTCTGTTGCTATCAAATAAATAAATAATAAACACACAAAAACAAGCCTCTTGAAGCTGGGCGTGTTGGTGCATGCCTTTAATCCCAGCACTCAGGAGGCAGAGATAGGATCGCCACGAGTTTAAGGCCACCCTGAGACTACATAATGAATTCCAGAATTCTAGGTCAGCCTGGGCTAGAAGGAGACCCTACCTTGAAAACCCAAAAAACAAACAAAACAAAAAAAGCCTCTTGATAGGATCTTAGGTCTCTCATTTTTGTTTTTGTTTTTGAAGGTAGGGTCTCCCTCTAGTCCAGGATGACCTGGAATTCTGGAATTCACTATGTAGACTCAGGGTGGCCTTGAACTCACAGCAATCCTCATCCTCCTACCTCTTCCTCCCAAATGCTAGGATTAAAGGTGTGCACCACCATGCCCTGCTGGAGCCTAGGTCTTATGATGAACCTGTATAGGTTTGGCTGTCTTAGCTGGACTGATTTTTCCCTCAGTGGCCCAGACTTTAGAATTAATACTTACTTCCATTAGAGGTAAGCATAATGTTGGCCCGGGGGGGCCAAGAAAATGGAATTCTCTGATATAACTAGAAGCTTTGTGTTTTATTTTTGTTGTTGTTGTTGTGTGTTTTGTTTTGTTTTGTTTTGTTGAGACAGTTTTACCATGTAGCCTAGCTTGGCTGGCCTGAAACTTGCTATATAACCCTAGCTGATCTTGGCACTTAGGATTCTCCTGTTTCATTCTCTTGAATTCTGGAATTACAGGCATGTGTGGGCATGCATGGCTTTGGGTTATTTTTAGAAAGTATTAGTCATCTGGAAAATATTGACTCAGTGTATTTTGTAGATCTTCACATTTGATGTATTTCATTAAATCAAAAATTCACATTCATGTTGGGTCTGGGGACACATGCCTGTAATACCAGCACTTTGGAGGCTGAGGCATCAGGAATTTGAATTTTTTTCATTTTTTAACTTTTATTTATTTATTTGAGAGAGATACAGAAAGAAGCAGAGGGAGAAGGAGAGAATTGGCACGCCAGGGCCTCTAGCCACTGCAAATGAACTCCAGATGCATGCACCCCCTTGTGCATCTGGTTTATGTGGGTCCTGGGGAATTGAACTGGGGTCCTTTGGCTTTGCAGGCAAATGCCTTAACTGCTAAGCCATCTCTCCAGCCCCCAGGAACTTGAATTTAAGGCTAGGGTGAGATACATATAACTATACTCTATTTCAAACAAACCAAAGCAAAAAACAAATTTAAATTCACTAATTCTAACACTTTAAAGTACAGAGTAGGGCTGGAGAGTTGGCTTAGCAGTTAAGGCACTTGCCTGCAAAGCCCAATGACCTTGGTTTGATTCCTCAGAACTCACATATGATGCACAAGGGGGTGCATGCATCTGGAGTTGGTTTGCAGTAACTGGAGGCCCTGGCGTGCCCATTTTTTTTCTCTCTCTCTCTCAAATAAATAAATAAAAATAAAACTATTTTTAAAAAGTTTAACGTTCAGAGTACTGAATATAAGTGTTCAAGTTTCACAGGAAAACTACTATTGATAACAAATATTGTTAACTTGCTTTGAAAGCAGGAGCTTCCATGATTTGTCCAGTGATAAAATTTAAGAAACTGAATAGATTCTTGTGACAGTGTTATCTTCAGTTTATTCCAAATGCCAAACTAAAAATAATGTCAATTTTTGTGAGTTGAATGAATATTTTATAAGAATCTTTCTTTCCCTCTCCTTTAGGCCATAATGCAACAGGGAGACACATCCATAAAACCTATCCTGCAAGTCATTGTAAGTACTTAAATATGTGTTAAGCAAAACATTTTTAGACTCATTTAAAATTACTAACTACATTTGGTGAAGGCATACAGTGTGTGTTGTGTTGTGTTGTGTTGTGTTGTGTTGTGTTGTGTTGTGTTGTGTTGTGTTGTGTTTTGAGGTAGGGTCTCACTCTGGCCCAGGCTGACCTGGAATTTACTCTGTATTCTCAGGGTGGACTTGGACTCACAGCAAACCTACTACCTCTGCCTCCCGAGTGTTGGGATTAAAGGTGTGCGCCACCACACCTGGCTAAAATTTATTTATTTATTTATTTATTTATTTGAGAGAGAGAGGCAGAGTGAGTGAGAGAGAGGCAGAGAATGGGTGCACCAGGGCCTCTAGCTGCTGCAAAGGAACTCCAGATGCATGTGCCACCTTGTGCAGCTGGCTTACATGGGTCCTGGGGAATTGAACCTGGGTCCTTTGGTTTTACAGGCAAGCGCCTTAACCACTAAGCCATCCCTCCAGCCCTAAAGCATACAGTTTTATGTACTTCAGGAAATTATCTCTGAAATCACAAGAAAATAGGCCATTCCACATTGTAACCCTGAGAAAGGAACCAAGCCTTACAAAATATTTGAATTATGCTGCTAAAGTTGAACATGGTGACCCATGCCTGTAACCACAGCATTCCCAAAGGCTGAAGCAGAAGGAACGCTGTGAGTTCACAGGCAGCCTGTTCTCTTCCATAGTTGGTAAATGACTAGTCGTTTGTGCACAGCACTACAACTGCTCCTTCCCCAGCTCCCTGCCCTTAGCTTTTCTCTTTTCAGGTCTACCTCATATTTGACCTCCAGAGAGATACATCTAAAATGAACTTTTCTACTTATAAAATTCTTTAATGAACTCATCCATCATTTAGAGGATTCTAAAGTTCATAGGAATTTCAAACATGAATAGAAGGGAGACTCCAGAGTCTGCTCCTGCTCTCCTTCTAGGGGCAGAGATGCCTCCATTCCACCCCCGGTCATCGTGTCCACTTGCTTGTCTCTGCTTCCATCTCTCCCCTAACTAGAAGCTCCTGAAGGGCAAGGATTCTTTCTGCAGGTTTCTTGTGCAGTACCTTGCATGTATTAGGAGCCTTAAATAAACATACTTTTGGACTGTATATAGAGATATAAGAGAGAGAATGCAAAATTATTGCCAGTTTACTTGTTATAAAAATTATTTTTGATTTTGTATATATATATATATATATATATATATATATATATATATATATATCTTTTATTTTTATTTATTTGTTTTTATTTATTTGACAGGAAAAGACAGGGGAAGAGAAAGAGAGAATGGCCTTACCAGGGCCTCCAGCCACTCCAGGCGCATTCGCCCCCTTGTGCAGCTGGCTAACATGGGTCCTGGGGAATCGAACCTGGGTCCTTTGGGTTTGCAGGCAAATGCCTTAACTGCTAAGCCATCCCTCCAGCCCTGGTTTGTTTTGTTTTTGAGACAGGATCTCACTTTAGTCTAGACTGGCCTTGAACTCACAGCAATCCTCCTATCCTAGACTCCTGAGTGCTGGGATTAAAGGTGTGTGCCACCTTGCCCAGTTTATATTTTAATAATGCTGTGAAAAGAAGTTGGTTAGCAAATGATCAGACCCAGTGTTCTTTCATTTGTATTTAGATGTCTAGAGAATGGGGAGGCAGTTCATTTTGTGTAATAGCAAACCCACTCTCCTGCCACATAGGTTTACTTACCCTTAGGGATTGGGCAGAGAACCAATCTAATGGCTAATGAATTAACTTTTTTTCCAGAACATTCGCCCCATTACTACAGGGAATAGTCCACCTCGTTATCGACTGCTTATGAGTGATGGATTGAATACACTGTCTTGTGAGTATGATATATAAATCTAAGGATTTTGCATATTTAAATAATGAAAGCACACCCTCCACTTGGCAGTGTTTGGCCACACGAAGTCCACATTTGTTTGGCTGTGTGCTTTGTTCAGCCTGAGTCGCAGCTGGCAGAAAGCCTTCTGACCATAGGCTGGACATAGTGGAAAGCTGCCATTTGGCTTAATTAATTTTCTCTAACTGGTGCTCTATGTTTTCTTTGATTAATTTCCCCAAGGACAGTATGGACACTAAGTGAATGTGATGGGTTTGCTGTCCTAAACTTGCTTTTTTAGGGGTTTTATTTCTGTGTTGGAAGCATTAAAAAAAGACAGGAGAGCATTTCCAGAATATTTCTGTGCTATCTCTAGTCACAGTGCTAAAGACCTAGAAAAGATTTTCCTTTAGTCTTTTTCATTAAACCTGGATGACAATAAAAATATGATTTGGGACAGATGTAACACAAGCAGATTATACTGCTTTCCTCTATGGGCTGAGTAGTTTTACTTTAATATGTTATTTATTTATTTGATATATATGGGGGGGGGGAGGAAGAAAGGAGGCCTATAGAATGGGCGTACCAGGACCTCTAGCTAATTGCAAAGGAACTCTAGACACATGAGCCACCTTGTGCATCTGGCTTTATATGGATACTTAGGAATTGAACTTGGGTCCTTGGGACTCTGTAGGCAAATGCCTTAACTGCTAAGCCATCTCTCCAGCCCAGATTTTCTTACTAAGAGTGAAACATTCTGATGGCTAAAATTATCTCTCTTTTCAGCTTTCATGTTGGCAACACAGTTGAACCCTCTTGTTGAGGGAGAACGATTGGCCAGCAACTGTGTTTGTCAGATCAACCGGTTTATTGTTAATACTCTTAAAGATGGAAGGTATGTGTTTTGTTTTCTGTTTATTTGTATTGTAAAGTGGGAACTCAGCTTTGAACAGAGAAATACACTGGATGTCAAAATTCAGTTAGGAATTTTTAAAAAGCAAATTGAGTTTTCCATCAAGAATTAATAGTTAGTAGTTCTGAACTCAGGTGACTGAACGTTGCACCAAGGAAAAAGGGAAAAGAACGAGGGAAACTAATGGAAATCCCACAAGAGATTAAAGCAGAGCACATGGCTCTATTTTACACTTGGCTCTAATTTTTCAGTACTATGTTTAGTGTCTTTGTTTTGTTTTGTTTTTGTGTTTGTTTTTTGAGGTAGGGTCTCACTCTGGCCCAGGCTGACCTGGAATTAACTATGTAGTCTCAGGGTGGCCTTGAACTCATGACTATCCTCCTATGCCTCCCGAGTGCTGGGATTAGAGGCATGCACCACCATGCCTGGTTCTGTTTAGTATCTTTTAATGAAGAGGTCACTTACTATAACAAAAAGATATTTAAGTATATTTTATTTATTTAAGAAAGAGAAAGAGAGAGAGAATGGGTGTGCCAGGGCCTCCGGCCACTGCAAACAAACTCCAGATGCATGCGCCCCTTGTGCATCTGCTTATATGTGTCCTGGGGAATTGAACTGGGATCCTTTGGCTTTGCAGGCAAATACCTTAACAGTTAAGCCATCTCTCCAGCCCCCAAAAGATATTTAATTATGTAATTGTGTTCTTCTTGCAGCCTTGAATCCTTCAGAGTAAATGTGATATTTAGCCACTGTAGAATATGTTAAGTACTTGCAAGATGTTATATGCCAGAAATACAACAGTGAACAGAGTTGTTATTCCTAGTGCTAAAAAAATGACTTCCTTTAAAAAAGAGAAGAGAAAAAGAAAAAGTGTTAGGAATTTTACATGCTATTTTTCTCATTTTTTAAAGTAATCTTTTTTTTAAAGCCCTAAGCTTTCTGTATTTGTATTTATTTATTTGAGAGAATGGGCCCACCAGAGCCTCTTGCCACTGCATACGATCCCCAGTCATGCCACTTTGTGCATCTGGCTTTCCATGGGTACTGGGGAATTGAACCCAGGCCAGCAGGCTTTGCAAGCAAGTGCCTTTAATCACTGAACCATCTCCCCGGCGCTCATTTAAAAAATTTTCAATTACAAAATGCAATGAAAGCCCACAAGAAGCAAATATGATAAACATTCCCATATTCATCAATATACGTTACATGACCTGTGCATTTCCAAATAGCTTTTTTCATTGATATTTATTGTATATGTGTTTATTCTTTTAACCTTTAGCCTTTGTTAATTTGGATGTCTTTTACAATATTTGGCCTAAGATTTATTTTATTTTATTTTATTTTATTTTATTTTATTTATTTATTTATTTTAGTTTTTCACCATAGGGTCTTGTTCTAGCCCAGTCTGACCTGGAATTCACTATGTAGTCTCAGGGTAGCCTCAAACTCATGGCGATCCTCCTAACTCTGCCTCCTGAGTGTGTGTTCAGTTTTTGTGTTTATATTTTGTGTGCTGAGGTTGGAACCCAGGGCCTCATGTGTCTAGGCACATACTATACCGCCAAGCTGTAGCACTAGGCTTATTCTCATTTTTTATAGTCAATAGTCAGGTTTCTCCATAGTTTTTAGCTTACCTTGTAAGCCATACTTCTTTCTTGGCTCAGTTTCCATTTGCCCTACATTTCTTTAGAAACATCTTTTTTTTTTTTTTTTTAAATATATTTTATTTATTTATTTGCAAGCAGAGAGAGAGAAGAGAGGCAGACACAGAGAGAATGGGCACACCAGGGCCTCTAGCCACTGCAAACTAACTCCAGATGCATGTGCCCCTTGTGCATCTGGCTTACATGGGTCCTGGAGAATCGAACCAGGATCCTGTGGCTTTGCAGGCAAATGCCTTAACCGCTAAGCCATTTCTCCAACCCTAGAAACATCTTTTAGCAATTTCTTTTCTTTTCTTTTCTTTTCTTTTCTTTTCTTTTCTTTTCTTTTCTTTCTTTCTTTTCTTTTTTTTTTTTTTTTTTTTTTTTTTTTGAGGTAGGGTCTTGCTCTAGGCCAGACTGACCTGGAATTCACTGATGTAGTCTCAGGGTGGCCTTGAACTCACAGTGATCCTTCTTCCTCTGCCTCCCGAATGCTGGGATTAAAGGTGTGCACCACATGTCCGGCTATCTTTTAGCAATTCATATAGGGAAAATTTGTGGATTGTAAAAGTGCTTATCTAAAACTGTTTATATTTGATTCTCAGTTAAACCAGTTGGATATAGAATTCTAAGTTGGCAGTTAAAATGATGTGTTCATGAAGACTGTGATACTGCTGATAAATGGGTAGTTAGGGACTAGGGAGATGGCTTAGCAGTAAAAGGCACTTGTTTGCAAAGCCTGCTGGCCCAGGTTCAATTCCTCAGTACCCACGTAAAGCCAGATGCACAAAATGGTATGTGTGTCTGGAGTCCATTTGCGGTGGCTAGAGGCCCTGATGCTTGCTTGCTTGCTCTCTCTTTCTCTCTGCTTGCAAATAAATAATAAATTTGTAAAAAGGTAAGAAATGTATAGTAAGACCAGTTCTTCAATATGAGAATATCATGTAAGTGTACTTAAAAAGCTAGCTAGGTCAGTTGCTCAATGTGGTCATCTGGTACAATCAAGAGACATGGTGAGCCAGACGTGCACACCTTTAAACCTAGCACTTGGGAGGCAGAGGTAGGAAGGTCGCTGTGAATTAAAGACCAGCCTTGGACTACAGAGTGAGTTTTAAGTGAGCCTGGGTTGGAGTGAGACTCTACTTTGAAAAAAAGAGAGACATGGTAAACATGAGCTATAGGAAGCTTTTGCTATCTCTGAACATACAACTTTTCTAAGTCAAAGAAGTATATACTAAAATAACAAAAATACAGTGCTAGGGCTGGAGAGATGGCTTAGCAGTTAAGGCACTTGCCTGTGAAACCTAAGAACCCAGGTTTGACTCCCCAGAACCCATGTAAGCCAGATGCACATGGTAGTGCATGCATCTGTAGTTCGTTTGCAGTGGCTAGAGGCCCTGGTGCGCCCATTCTCTCTCTCTTGAATAAATAATTAATAAATTACTGGGCACGGTGGTGCACGTCTTTAATCTCAGCTCTTGAGAGGCAGAGGCAGGAGGATCCTTGTGAGTTCAAGGCCACCCTGAGACTACATAGTAAATTCCAGGTCAGCCTGAGCTAGAGTAATACCCTACCTCAAAAAACCAAGATCAAATAAATAAATAAATAAATAAATAAATAAATAAATAAAATCTTAAAGAATACAGTGCTAGCTGGGCATAGATGCACATGCCTTTAGTCCTAGCCCTCAAGAGGCTGAAGTAGGAGGATCTCTGTGTGTTCCAGGCCAGCCTGGGCAAGAGTGAGACTCTGCCTCAAAACAAAACAAACAGGGCTGGAGAGATGGCTTAGTGGTTAAGGCACTTGCTTGGAAAGCCAAAGGACCCAGGTTCTATTCCCCAGGACCCATGTAAGCCAGATGTACAAGGTGGCACATGGCATTTGGAGTTCATTTGCAGGGCTAGAGGCCCTGGTGTGCCCATTCTCTCTCTGTCTCTCATACATAAATTTTATATATATATATGTATTTTTTTTTGTTGTTGTTGTTGTTGTTGTTTGTTTTTCGAGGTAGGGTTTCACTCTAGTCCAAAGCTGACCTGGAATTCACTATGTAGTCTCAGGGTGGCCTCGAACTCAATGGTGATCCTCCTACCTCTGCCTCCTGAGTGCTGGGATTAAAGGCGTGTGCCAACATGTCCAGTTTAAAATAAAATCTTTTTTAAAGACTTAAAAAAACAAACAAAAGATGTGTGTGTGTGTGTGCATATACACATACATATGTATGAACAGTAGGTAATATTATGTATCTCACATGCATGGTAGTACAGTAGATTTGTTTATACCAAATCACCAAAGATCCTTAAGTAATAAGCTATTCTGAAATATTATGACAGAATTTCTTAGCTCTAGTATAGTCTCAGGGGTTCCTATTATATTTGATTTTTTGTTTTGTTTCATTTTCCAAGGGTCTCGCTGTAGCCCAGACAGACTTGGCATGCATTTGTAGTCTGAGGATGGCCTTGAAATCACAGTGATCCTCCTACCTCTGCCTCCCTAGTGCTGGGATTAAAGGTGTGTGCCACCATGCCTGGCTGTATATGATTTTTTTGTTGCTTCTTTTGTTTGTTTTGTTTTATTTTGTTTTTCCAAGGTAGGGTCTCATTCTAGCCCAGGCTGACCTGGAATTCACTATGTAGTCTCAGGGTGACCTTGAACTCATTGCGATCCTCCTACCTCTGCCTCCCGAATGCTGGGATTAAAGGTGTGTGCTACCACGCCCAGTTTATGATTTTTTTTTTTTTTTTTGACAAAAATGTCAATGTTGGGCTGGAGAGATGGCTTAGTGGTTAAATGCTTGCCTGTGAAGTCTAAGGACCCTGGTTCGAGGCTTGATTCCCCAGTAAGCCAGATGCACAAGGTGGCACATGTATCTGGAGTTCATTTGCAGTGGCTGGAGGCCCTGGTGTGCCCATTCTCTCTCTGTCACTCTCAAGTAAATAAAATAAATAAACAAATTAAGAAAAAAAAATGGCAGTATGCAATATAGAACTCTGCTTATGTTTTTTGTTTTGTTTTGTTTTTGTTTTTTTGGTTTTCCAAGGTAGGGTCTCACTCTAGCCCAGGCTGACCTGGAAGTCACTATGTAGTCTCAGGGTGGCCTTGAGCTCTTGGCAATCCTCCTACCTCTGCCTCCCGAGTGCTGGGATTAAAGGCAAGCGCCACCATGCCCGGCTTTCTGCTTATGTATTTATGTGCTGTGACAGTATGTTTGCCAGGTAGGTCTTTGTGTTCTTGCTATAATGCCTTATTTTTTTTAAGCCTCAGTGAGAATAAAGACTTGTATAACAGGCAAATACTCTACTAATAAATTATATGTTTCCCCTTTTCAAAAATTTATTTTGGGTTGGAGAGATGGCTTAGTGATTAAGGATCTTGCCTGCAAAGCCTTAGGACCCAGGTTCTATTTCCCAGGACCCACATAAGCCAGATGCACAAGGTGGCACATGTGTCTGGAGTTCATTTGCAGTGGCTGAAGGCCCTGGTGTGCCCATTCTCTCTGTATATCTGCCTCTTTCTATCTATTTGTCTTTTAAATAAATAAATAATTTTTTAAAGTTTATTTTGAGGCCTAGAGAAATGGCTTAGCAGTTAAACTGCTTGCCTGTGAGGATGAACAACCCGGTACTCACATAAGCCAGATGCTCAAGGTGGCAAATGTGTCTGGAGTTCGTTTGCAGTGGCAAGAGGCCCTGACATGCCCACTGTCTCATAAATAAATAAATAAATAAATAAATAAATAAATAAATAAATAAAATTTTTAAAGTATTTAAAATGTTTTAATTTTTGAGGGCTAGGACAATGATTCAGCAGTTAAGGGTGCTTGCTTGCAAAGCCTGCTACTCGTTAGTGTACGCATACAGCCAGACTCACAAAGTGGCACATCTTTCTGGAGTCCATTTGTAGCAATAAGGGTACACACATTCTCTTGCTTTCTGCCTCCTCACCATCTCAAATAAATAAATAAATAAATAAATAAATAAATAAATAAATAAATAAATTTTCTCGAGGTAGGGTTTCACTGTAGCCCAGGGTTATCTAGAATTTACTATGTAGCCTCATGGTAGCCTCAAACTCATGGTGATCCTTCTACCTCTACCTCTCAAGTGCTGGGATTAAAGCTGTGCACCATCAAGCCTGGCCTGAATATTTATTTTTTGAGGTAGGGTCTCACGTTAGCTTTGCTCACCTGGCACTTATTCTGTAGTCATAGGCTGGCCTCAAGCCCACAGCGCTTCTCTTACTTCTGCCTCCTGAGTGCTGGGATTAATGGTGTGTACCATCACACCTGGCTTAAAATTTAAATTCTATATAGCATTTCTTTATTTAAAAATTTTAATTTTTTACCAATGTTCCTTTAAATATATCTGCATCTGCTTTTTATTTATTTATTTTATTATGTATTTATTTATTTATTTATTTATTTGAGAGTGACAGAGAGAGAAAGAGGCAGAGAGAGAGAGAGAATGGGCATACCAGGGCCTCCAGCCACTGCAAATGAACTCCTGATGCATGCACCACCTTGTGCATCTGGCTTGTGTGGGTGCTGGGAATTGAGCCTTGAACCAGGGTCCTTAGGCTTCACAGGCAAGTACTTAAATGCTAAGCCATCTCTCCAGTTCTGCATCTGCTTTTTAATGTGTGTAGTACGTGTAATGTGGTGATGTGCTAATGGACTGTACACATGTATACATGCAGATGTATGGGCCTATGTACCTGCAGAGACCAGAGGAGAATGTCAAGTGTCCTCTATCATTCCTCCTCATGCTCCCTTGAGACTATGTCTCTCTGAGGCAGAGCCATGTTTTTCATGAGCCCCAATGTTTCTCTGCTCTGTTTCCTACAGGGCTAAGTTTATAGATGTGCATGGTGGCACTCAGCTGATACATGGGTCCTGAGGAAGTAGAATTCATGCTCTCTCACCCTCTTACCATAAGGGCTTTGAACTGCTGAGGCAACTTCCCAGCCTTGTAGCCTTGTCTTTAAATATATATTTAATTTTTTCAGAGAGTATGATTTTTTTGTTATTGTTTTTTTTTGTTGTTGTTGTTGTTTTGTTTTTTTGTTTTTTGTTTTTCAAGGTAGGGTTTCACTCTAGTCCAGGCTGACCTGGAATTCACTCTGTTTTCTCAGGGTGGCCTTGAACTCACGGCGATCCTCCTACCTCTGCCTCCCGAGTGCTGGGATTAAAGGCGTGAGCCACCACACCCGGCTTTTGTTATTGTTTTTATTCTCTTTTTTCTAGAGAGTATGATTTTTATTTAAAGTGGTACATGATGCTAGGCACATGCCTATAATCCTGGCACTGGGAGGTTGAAGCAGGAGGATTAAGTTTAAAAAATTATTTATTTAACAGAGAGAAAGAGGGAGAAAGAGTATGTGTGTGTATGGGCGTGTCAGGGGTTCCTGCCGCTGCAAATCAAACTCTAGCCCTTATGCCATTTTGTGCATCTGGCTTATTGTGAGTACTGGGGAATTGAACCCAGGCTGACAGGCTTTTCAAGTAAGCACCTTTAACTGCTGAGCCATGTCCCCAGTTCCTATTTACTATTTACTTTTAAGAATATGTATTTTTAAGTGCCATATATATATTTCATTTGAGAGAGAGAGAGAGAGAGAGAGAGAATGGGTGCACCATACCTTACCAACAAAACTCCGGACACAGAAGCCACCTCCTGATTCTGGGTCCTTTGGCTTTGTAAGCAAACATCTTAACCACTAAACCATCTCTCCAGCCCTTTATTTACTTTCAAGACCTGATTTCATGTAGCCCAGACAGGCCTTGAACTCACTGTGCAGTTAAAAATGACCTTGAGGGCTGTCATAATTCATCAGCCAGCACCACAAGCAAGCAAGCACAAAACCAGCAGCCAGCAGCAGGGACCCAGACGACTCTACATATCTTTGGACTAGGTATGAGATCTGCCCCCAGTGACACCTCCTCCAGCTAGGTGGCTGGCAATCCAAGCTACAAGTTTTAATAAGACATCTGAAAAAGCTGGGCGTGGTGGCACATGCCTTTAATCCCAGCACTTGGGAGGCAGAGGTAAGAAGATTGCTGTGAGTTTGAGGCCACCCTGAGACTACATAGTGAATTCCAGGTCAGCCTGGGCTACAATGAAACCCTACCTCAAAAAAAAAAAAAAAAAAAAAAGACATCTCAGTCTGTTGGGGAACATACATTCAAGCTATTACAGTCGGTGAGCACTTATCAACTGAGCCACATCCCCAGCTCCAGAGAAATTGTAAATTGGTGAGAATTTCTAATATGATGCCAGCATGGGCTGTATAACAACATCCTGTTTCAGAAATAAAGTAATATGTAGTATAAATATCTTAAGCAATAGTGAAAAATTACAAAGAAGGAACAAAATTTCTTTAACCTGGAAATCAATAGTAGTATAAGTGAACACCATTCCAGATATCTCCATGCATGTTTATAAGTGATTGGTGGATAGCTAGGATTTTTTTTTAATTTTTATTTTTATTTATTTATTTTTTTTTGGTTTTTCGAGGTAGGGTTTCACTCTGGTCCAGGCTGACCTGGAATTAACTATGTAGTCTCAGGGTGGCCTCGAACTCATGGCAATCCTCCTACCTCTGCCTCCCAAGTGCTGGGATTAAAGGCGTGAGCCACCACGCCCGGCTTTTTTTTTGTTTTTGAGGAAGGGTCTCAGTTAGTGCTAGGATGACCTTGAACTCATTTTGTAGACCAGGCTGGCTTTGAACTCATGGTAATCCTTCCATTCCAGCCTCTTGAATGCTGGGAATAAAGGCATGAGTCACCACACCCAACTCTAGAAATAATTTTGATTGCATATGATAATGCAAGTACTATTTTTTTTTTACTCTTTCCTAAATTAGTCTAAAAGTTTGAGCAAGGTAATTTGTGTTCCACAGATGGGTGGTGGTGATAGATATGTCCTAGAAGTCATATTAGTTATCAGAACCCAAGTAAGGTGAGGAGGGTTTATTTTTTTTAATTTTTTATTTGTTTAGGGTTTTTTTGGGGGGGTAGGATCTTGCTGTAGGCTCAGACTGACATGGAGTTCACTATGTAGTCTCAGGGTAGCCTTGAACTCATAGCAGTCCTTCTTCCTGTGCCTCCCAAGTGCTGGGATTAAAGGTGTGTACCACCATGCCCGGCATGGAGGAGGAAGGTATTTTTGTAAGTGGCACAAAGTTTTGGGGCATGAGTGTGAATGGGTGAGAGATTGTGCATGAGGGGATGACAGCTGTGGTCTAGCATGGGTCTAGGGCAAGCTTCTGTGTGTCTGACCCCAAGCAAGTGAAGAGGACATCTGGGGTTGAGATGACCGGGAAGATAGCTGCAAGTTGTTGAGACTTGAGTGGGGTGAGGATGAGGGAGGAGTCCAAGTCCATGCAGAATAAGGAGAATGTCTGTTTGTGGGGTGGCCACAGACTAGCGTGTAGTGCTGGGAGCTAAGAAGGGAGAGGATACTATTTTTTTTTTAATATTTCATTTATTTATTTGAGAGAGAGAGAGAGGAAGAGGCAGATAGAGAAAATGGGCACGCCAGGGTCTCTAGCCACTGCAAATGAACTCCAGACACATGTACCCCCTTGTGCGTCTGGCTTATGTTGGTCCTGGGGAATTGAACCAGGGTCTTTAGGCTTCACAGGCAAACGCCTTAACTGCTAAGCCATTTCCCTAGCCCGAGCACACTATTTTTTTTTAAAAAAATTTGTTTGTTTGTTTGTTTGTTTATTTGAGAGTGATAGAGAAAAACAGGCAGATAGAGAGAGAATGGGCATACCAGGGCCTCCAGCCACTGCAAACGAATTCCAGATGCATGCGCCACCTTATGCATCTGGCTTATGTGGGCCCTGGGGTATCGAGACTCAAACCGGGGTCCTTAGGCTTCACAGGTAAATGCTTAACCACTAAGCCATCTCTCCAGGCTCTCAAGGACACTTTTTAATGAATGTTGGTGGCTTAGAAGTTGGTGTTGGAACCCAGTCATTGTGTGGCAGTAGAAAATGGTGACAGAGAATTGGTTATGCATGGGGGAATTTATTTAATCAAGAAATATATTAAGGGCTGGAGAGATGGCTTAGCGGTTAAGGCACTTGCCTGCAAAGCCAAAGGACTTCGATTCAGTTGCCCAGGACCCACGTAAGCCAGATGCACAAGGTGGTACATACATCTGGAGTTTGTTTGCAGTGTCTAGAAGCCCTGGCATGCCCATGCTCACTCTTGCTCTCTCTCTCTCTCTCAAATAAATAAAAATAAAAATATTTTTTAAAAGGGGGAGCCAGACTTAAAAAAAAAAAAAAAAAGAAATGCATTAAGAATAATGGCCAATCAAGGGAGAAATCTGTGGTGTTGGTTTGGAGTCGGAGATGTTAAAGTGAGCTTTTTTTGTATTTTCATTGTGTAGATAAACCTGGGCATGATGGCTTATGCCTTTAATACCAGCACTTGGGAAGCTGAGGTGGGAGGTTTACCATAAGTTCAAGGCCAACCTGTATTACAGAGTGAGTTCCAGGTCAGCCTGGAATAGAGTGAGACTGTGCCTCAAAAAACAAATCAGTGTGGATAAAAATGGCATGTGGGTGTGGGCGCTATATTCCCTAGATCTATCTCCTGAAAAGGCTTTGCAACAGTAGTACACTAGCAGCCACAAGCCCACATAACACTAGATTTTAGTTTCTGAGCTATTTTACACTGGCAGAACCAGGGCTCCTTGGAAAATGGCTTATGGCAGGCTCGGAATATCTTTTTGGGGGGGGTATTTTATTTTTGACACAGGGTCTATGTAGCCCAGGCTGCCCTTAAACTTGCCACAGTCCTCCTGCTTCAGTCTTTCAAGTATAGAATTATAGGTGTGAGCCACTGTACTCAGCTCGGGCTTAGAGTCTTATTTTTTTCATTCAGGTGTAAAAACTGTATGGTAAATAAGCTTTATTAGAAGAGAGATGGGGTCTTGTCAGAAGAACCTGGTGCTCATTAGGATCTTCAAATCCCTTAATTAGTATAACTTAAAAATTGAAACTACTAATTCAGAAGTCTACTGTACATGAGTGCATGCATGGGAAAGCAGAAAACTTTCTTATAACAAGATGGCATATAACCAACACAGGAGGAATTTTGTAAATGGAAAATTATTTGGCAGTTGTTATAATTCATGGAAGAAGCAACAGTAGGTGCTGTTTTTTTGTTTGTTTGTTTTGTTTTTTTGAGGTAGAGTCTCACTCTATCCTAGGCTGACCTCGATTTCATGGCGATCGTCCTACCTTTGTCTCCCAAGTGCTGAGATTAAAGACATGTGCCACCATGCCTGGTGCTATATCTATTTTTCATGGTGGCTATAACAGGCTACTGCAGCCTTGGTGGTTTAAGAATAACAGGAAGCTGAGTGTGGTGGCCCACACCTCTAACCTTACCACTCTGGAACTGAAATAGTAGCATCACAAGGAGTTTGAGGCCAGCCTGGGGCAATGAGATCCTGCCTCAAACAAGGGAGCTGGGCATGGTGGTGCACACCTTTGATCCCAGCACTTGGGAGGCAGAGGTAGGGGGATTGCTGTGAATTCAAGGCCACCCTGAGAAGTACATAGTGAATTCACCTGAGCTAGAGTGAAACCCTACCTCAAAAAAACAAAAACCCAACAAGGGCTGGAAAGATGGCTCAGTGGTTAAGGCGCTTACAATCCAAGGACCGAGTTGGATTCCCCAGTACTCACATAATGCCAGATGTGCAAGGTGGCACATATGTCTGGAGTTTGTTTGCAGGAAGTTGCTAAAAAATAAGTAACAGAAATTTATTCTGTGGCTGGGGGCCAAAAGTTGAAGTCTGTCTCCCTGGGCTGAAACAATGTCAGCAGAACTGTGCTCCTGAGCCTTGTGGAAGAATTTGTTCCCTTGCTCTTCAGTTTCTAGTGGTGCCAGCATTCCTTTGGCTTCTGGTTACATCATTCCATCTATGCCTCCAGGGATCATGTTGGCTTCTCCTTTTCTGTCTGTTTCAAACCTCCCTGAATTTTTTTTTTTTTTTTTTTTTGGTTTTTCGAGGTAGGGTCTCACTCTGGCTCAGGCTGACCTGGAATTAACTATGTAGTCTCAGGGTGGCCTCGAACTCTTGGCGATCCTCCTACCTCTGCCTCCCGAGTGCTGGGATTAAAGGCATGTGCCACCACGCCCGGCTTACTTACCTCCCTGAATTTTTGTTGTTGTTGTTTTGTTTTATTTTTTGTTTGTTAAGGTAGGGTCTCACTCTGGTCCAGGCTGACCTGGAATTCACTATGTAATCTCAGGGGGGCCTCGAACTCATGGCGATCCTCCTACCTCTGCCTCCCGAGTGCTGGGATTAAAGGTGTGCGCCACCACGCCTGGCCCTCGGGTTTTTTTTTTTTTTTTTTGTGGGTGGGTGGTTCAGTTTTTCGAGGTAGGCTCTCCTAGCCCAGGCTGACCTGAAATTCACTATATAGTTTCAGGGTGGCCTCAAACTCACTGCGATCCTCTTACCTCTGCCTCCTGAGTACTGGGATTAAAGACCACAATCCCTGACAAACCACCCCCCCCCCCGCACCATTTTTTGTCTTACAAGGATATTTAAGATTATACTATGGCCCATCTATGATACTCTCCCCATTTAGTCCTTAAATGAATCACATTTGCAAAGTCCACATTTGCCATATATTCATGGGTTCCAGACATTAGGGTGTGGATCTCTTGTAGAATTATTATTCTGCCTACAACCGGTTTTAAAAATAGTTTGCGAAATTTGAACAGGGTTTACTTGTAGGGGTAAAATTTATTCACAACAGCATATTTATTTATTTATTTATTTATTTATTTATTTATTTATTTATTTGCAAGCAGAGAGAGAAGAGAAACAGAATACTAGGGCCTTTAGCCATTGCAAATGGACTTCAGATGCATGTGCCACTTTGTGCATCTGGCGTCATGTAGGTACTAGGGGATTGAATCTGGGTTGTTAGGCTTTGCAGGCAAGCACCTTAACCACTGAGCCATCTCTCCAGCCCCAGAATTATTAATTATAACAGGAAAAGAGGTAATTTTGTAGGAGAGTGACCTGGAAAATCCTCCCACCCCAGTACTGAACCAGGTCTAGCCCCATTTACTTCTAAGACAGATGTGGTTGGGCACATTCAGGTGGCGTGGTCATGAATGACCCCTGACATTCTGAGATGATGAACTTTAGCTTGAGCTCATCTAAGTCATTAGATGAAGGGAACTGGGTGTCACTTGATAGGCTGTACAAGAGCATAGCATCATTTTCTTGCTAAGATGCTTGGTCATGGGCACATCTTGGTGAATTTTGAGGCATTCTACAAAAGAACTAGCCTTTGATCTCCAAAGTCTCAAATATAAAAGTAAAAAAAAAATGAAAAGCCTCCACAGTGAAGTATTCTAAAGAGATATGATGGTAGCCAGGTGTGGTGGTCCATGCCTTTAATCCCAGCACTGGGGAGGCATAGGTAAGATTGCTATGAGTTCGAGGCCACCCTGAGAATACAAAGTGAATTCCAGGTCAGCCTGGACTAGAGTGAAACCCTACCTTGGGAAGAAAAAGAGAGAGAGAGAGATGATAGTATATTGTACCAAGTGGACCCGGATCCTTTTGCTGTTAAGGACATCATTAAAACAGTTGATGGGGCCGGGCATGGTAGCACACACCTTTAATCCCAGCACTCGGGAGGCAGAGGTAGGAGGATTGCCATGAGTTCGAGGCCACCATGAGACTACATAGTTAATTCCAGGTCAGCCTGGGCCAGAGTGAGACCCTACCTTGAAAAACCCCAAAAAAAAAAAAAAAAAAGTTGATGGGGGGGCTGGAGAGATGATTTAGCAATTAAGGCACTTGCCTACGAAGCCTAAGGACCCAGGTTTGATTCCTCAGTATCCACATAAATAGATGCACAAGGTGGTACATGCATCTGGAGTTTTTTGCAGTGGCTAGAGACCCTGGCTCACCTGTTCTTTCTCTGTTTTTTTTCTCTCTCTTAAATAAATAAATAAATAAAATATTTTTAAAAAAACCTTAAAATAATTTTAGGTGCTGGGGGGATGGCTTAGTGATTAAGGTGTTTGCCTAAAAAGCCAAAGGACCCTGGTTTGATTCCCCAGGACCCACATAAGCCAGATGCACAAGGTGACACATGTGGCTAGAGGCCCTGGCATGCCCTCTCTCTCTGTCTCTCTGTCTCTCTGTCTCTGACTCTAAAATAAAAATAAAAAATAAAAAAACTTAAAAAAAAAAAAAAAAAACACCAGTTGATGGGACTGGAATGATAGCCCAGTGGTTAAAAGGCACTTGCCTGCAATGCCTAATGACCCAGGTTCAGTTTCCCAGTGTCCATGTAAAGCCAGATGAACAAAGTGGTGAATGCATTTGGAGTTTGTAGTGCTTAGAGGCCCTGGCACACCCATATTCATTCATTCTCTGTCTCTATTCTTCTCTTCTTGCAAATGAATAAATTTTGGGTGGGGAGGGTTGAGGTAGGGTTTTGCTCTAGCCCAGGCTGACCTGGAATTCACTATGTAGTCTTAGGGTGGCCTTGAATTCAACGTGATCCTCCTATCTCTGTCTCCCGAGTGCTGGGATTAAAAGGCGTGTGCCACCACACCTGGCTAAATATATTTTTAAGTTGATGGAGTCACGCATGGTGGTGCACACCTTTCATCCTAGCACTTGGGAAATAGAGGTAAGAGGATTGTTGTAAGTTTGAGGCACCCTGAGCCTACATAGTGAATTTGGGTTGGCCTGGGCTACAGAGAGACCCTACTTTTTTTTTTAGAGAGAGTGAGAGAATTGGCGTGCCAGGGTCTTAGCCACTGCACTGGAACTCCAGATGCTTGTACCACCTAGTGGATATGTGCTCCCTTGCGCTTACATCACCTTTGTGCACCTGGCTTACATGGGATCTGGAGAGAGATCCATCCTGGGTCCTAAGGCTTTGTAGTGCCTTAAACGGCTAAGCCATCTCTCCATCCCTGAGATCCTACTTTGAAACACCAAAAAAAAAAAAAAAAAAAAAGGCTTGGTGGTGCACACCTTTAATCCCAGCACTTGGGAGGCAGAGATAGGAGGATCCTCATGTGTTCGAGGCCACCCTGAGACTACATGGTGAATTCCAGGTCAGCCTGAGCTAGAGTGAGACCTTACCTCAAAAAAAAAAACAAAACAAAACCATAAAACAAAAAAAAGTTGGTGGCATTTGAGTGGGTTCTGTGGATTAGAGATGAAAGTGTTATATAAATATTAATTCCTAATACATTGATAGCTGTATTGTGATAGGTAGGAAATTGAAAAAAATTGAAATTTTCACACTGTTTTGAATTAAAAAAAAACTTTTAAATGATTTAACACAAACTAAAAAAACAGCTGATTTTTTTTTGTTTGTTTTTTCTAGGTAGGGTCTTGCTCTAGCCCAGGCTGACCTGAAATTCACTGTGTAGTCTCAGAAACCTTGAACTCATAGCAGTCCTCCTACCTCTGCCTCTGAGTGCTGGAATTAAAGGCCTGTGCCACCACACCCAACTATGGTGTTACTTTTGTGGTGGGTTTTTCTTAGCTTTTCAAGACCCCTCCTCTGTCCTTTGTTTTAGCTCATTTTTTGGCTCTTGTTTTATTGAATTCATAGTCATACTTTATGAATCAGCTTTGGGGAAGTATCATTTCCTCTCTGCCTTGTGCTTTCTTCTAGGTCTTTTTCCTGATTTCTTCCTTTCATTCAGTACATTCCGTTGAATTGTTGTCATTCTTTTTCTCTTGTATGTGCTTAATGTGGACAGTTTTTCATATTTGCTCTGACATAGTCTAGGCTAGACACTTTTTTGCCAGACTTCCCACTTGGGACCTTTTATTTTCTACTCCAGGCTACCTTTGAGTGCTGTAAGCATTGCTTTCTATCTGTCTTCTAAGACATGGTTTGGAAAATGGTGGGGCTCTTTGCTGGGTGAGGACAGTCCGTGCTGAGACTCTCCTGTTAGGGGTCCAGTTGCACTCTCATGGGCTCTGCCTTATGTCACACTTATCTCTGTTGAGAGTCCGTGTGTGTAAATGTGTCTGCTCCTTGCCTTTTAGGTGCTCATCCAGATTTTTATTTCTCTTATTGCTTATTTTCGAGACAAGTTCTCACTGCAGCCCAGGCCAACCTCACTATGTAGGTAGCCTAAGTTGATCTCACAGTCCTCCCTTAACCTCCTGAGCCCTGAGATTACAGGCATGCACCACCACACCTGGCTTGGTTCTTTGTATTAATTACCAGTTATCTTAGTTCATTTTATACTTTCTTGTTAGCGAGGTGAAGTGCCTTACTTTTATTGACTGTAGTGTTGTTGTTGTTGTTGTGTGTGTGTGTTTGTATATGTGTACAGGAGTGTACGTGTGGAGGCCTTTTACCTTATTTGAAGCAAGGTCTCCTCTTTACTACTGTGCCAGATTAGCTGGCCTCTGAGCCTCCAGAAATTCTCGTCTTCACCTCCCATCTTGCTGTAGGAGAGCTGGGATTACAAATACTCATTATTGTGTCTGGCTTTCAGCATGCAAACTTAGTTGGTCACATTTGCCCTTTCTCCACTTCTCCATCTTCCTGGACCCTAGATTTTTATTCAGAGTGTGATGAGCCATTGAGTTTTAAAACCTTTTATTTGTGTGTGTATGGGTGTGCCAGGGTCTCTTGCTGCTATAAATGAAACACCTGTCCGGCTTTATGTGGGTGGCTGGGGATTTGAGCCCTGGCCATAGGGTTTCCATTAGGGAGTTTGAATTTTCTTTCTTGACTTTTTGTTGTTGTTGTTTGTTTTAGACAGTCTCATGCTTCCCAGGCAGACCCCTAATTAGCTATGTAGCTGACAATAACCTTGAACTTCTGATCCTTCTGTTTCCATCTTCTGAGAGCTGGGGTTACTGGCATGTACCACTATACCCAGTGTATGTAGTGCTGGGGATCAGACCAAGACGTCATGTGTGCTAGACAAGCACTCTACCAACCAAGCTATATTTGCAGCCCGATTTTTAAAAGTTTCCAAAAATTACTTATGGAAAATTGGTGGTTGGTGGCAAAAGCCAATGTAGACACTGTTATCTAGTTTGAATTTCCATCTTTTCTCCTGATCTGACTGGCTGTTTCTGTTTCACTGCCACAGAGTTTTTGTTTTGGGAGACTTTCTTTGGAAGCAGCTTTATTGATATTTATATACAACTCATTAATTTAAAGTATAAAACTATTTTTTAATATTTATTTGAGAGAGAGAGAGAATGGGTGCACCAGGGCCTCTAGCCACTGCAAACGAGCTCCAAGTGCATGTGCCCCCTTGTGCATCTGGATTACGTGGGTTCTGGGGAATTGAACCAGGGTCCTTTGGCTTTGCAGGCAAGTGCCCTAACTGCTGAACTATCTCTCCAGCCCTATAAAATTATTTTTAACATTTTTACAGAGTTGTACTACAGTTTTAAACATTTTATTACATAAGGAAACCCTACACCTGGGCTAGGGATATAGCTCAGTGGTAGAATACCTTGTCTAGCATGCATAAGGTCCTTTGTTCATTCCCTAGTACCAGAAAAAGATCTAAGTAGTTGTGTACCTTATATCTACCATCCTTAAATCTCTTGCCTTCCACAGTCCTACACTACTACTAATCTGTGTGTTGTCTCGTTAGATCTATCTACTCTGGGCATTTTTGTATAAATGGAATCATAATATATGGTCCTTTGTGACAGCTCTCTTTCACTTAGCATAGTGCCTTTGAAGATTCATCCAGGCTAGAATATGTACCACTACTTCATTGCTTTATTTATTTTATTTATTTTGGTTTTCTGAGTAGGGTCTAGCTGTAGCCCAGGCTGACCTGGGATTCACTATGTAGTCTCAGGGTAGCCTTGAACTCACAGCGATCCTCCTACCTCTGCCTCCCGAATGCTGAGATTAAAGGTGTGCACCACCATGCTTGGCTTCATTGCTGTTTGTGCCTGTACTATTCCATTGTGTAGATACATCACATTTTGCTTATCCTTTGTGTGTAGTATGTATGGTATGCAGATGTGTGTTCATGCAGGGTGCATGCATGTGGAAGCAAGAGGAAAATCTCAGTTGTCTGACTCTATCACTCATCCTCATGCTTCTTGGACTGAACCCAGAGCTGCCATTTTCACAGGCCCTGGCAATTGTCTGGGATCTCTGTTCCCCAGACTAGGGTTTCAGATAGGCATGGCTACACCCAGCTGTTTATCATGGGGGCTGAGGAATTGAACTCAGAGGAGATCAAGCCCTCCAGCTTGCATGTCCAGCCATTTCCCTACCCAGCCCTTGCTTATCTTTTCTTTTTTTTGGGGGGGTTGGTACTGGTAGTGGTAGGCAAGTGTTCTGCCACCACTGAGCTACATCCCCCATTCTCTGTTTATTTTGAGGCAGAACCTCACTAAGCTGCCCAGGCTGATCTTGAACCTGTGATCCTCCTACCTCAGCTTCTTGAGTCCCTGGGGTTACAGGCCTGTATGTGCACTTGCCTGTGGCTAGAGCAGAAAGTCAGGTGTCCCGCTCCATTGCTCTTCCGCCCATTCAGTAAGTAAGAGCTAGAGTTTCTTACTGATCCCAGAGTTTGCTGTTCCTTCTGTGATCTATAGCATCCCCATATCTCTGCCTCTCTGTGGAAATGGGGTTACAGCTGCATTGATCATGCCCAGATCTTTCTGAAGATTTGAATTCAGGTGATCTCGGGCCCTCTCAGGCCCTCAAGCTTGCGCAGGAAGTGTGCTTAACTGCTGAGCCATCCCTTTAACCCTATTTAATTTTAATTTATTTTATTTATTTATTTATTTATTTATTTGTTTGTTTGTTTATTTATTTATTTTTACGTAGAGTCTCACTCTAGCCCAGGCTGACCAGGAACTCACTCTGTAGTCCCAGGCTGGCCTAGAACTCTCAGCAATCCTACCTCTGCCTCCCAATTGCTGGAATTAAAGGTGTGCACTAGCAGGCCTGACCTTTGTAGCCCTACTTTATTATTATTTATATAGAGAAAGAGTTTTTCAAGGTAGGTTCTCACTTTCTAGCCCAAGCTGACTTGGAATTCACTATGTAGTCTCAGGGTAGCCTCACACTCATGGCAATATCCACCTACCACTGCCTCCCAAGTGCTGGGATTAAAGGTATGCACCACCACACCCAGCCTTATTTGTTTGTTTGTTTGTTTTCTTTTTTTTTTTTTTTTCAAGGTAGGGTCTCACTCTAGCCCCAGGCTGACCTGGAATTCACTATGTAGTCTCAGGGTAGCCTTGAACTCACAGAGATCCTCCTACCTCTGCCTCCCAAGTGCTGGGATTAATGGCATCACTACCACGCCCAGTTTATTTATTTATTTATTTTTTTTGTTGTTGTTTTGAGGCAGGGTCTCGCTCTAGCCCAGGGTGGCCTTGGCTTGGCTGGTGCACGTCTTTAATCCCAGCATTCAGGAGGCAGAGGTAGGAAGATCCAGGTCAGCCTGGGCTAGAGCGAGACCCTGCCTCAAAAAAAAAAACAAAGCAAACCAAAAGGCATGTATCACCATGTCTGGCTGTTTTATAATTTTGAGGCAGGTTCTCACTCCAGACTCACTTTGCTGCTCAGTCTGGCCTTGAATTCACTTTGATCCTCCTACCTTGACCTCCCAAATGCTAGGATTATATGTATCCCAGCTAAGTTTTCTTATTTTCTTTTAAATGATGCTGTATCAGTGAGCACTATTAAAGCAATACTGACAAAAACAGTATTGACAATATTGGTGTCTGTGAGTGCCTTCTTTGGGCCATGGTAGTAATGGAAATGATTTTCGTTTCAGTGCACAAAGTAGTTTATCATGTAAGCGCATGTGCTTTATCATGTTCAGGACTGATTTTAGATCTTTACATTACTCAAGGTTTTATAGAAATGGCTCTTGAATTTTTTTAAAAAGCTTTTACTAAAGCTTTATATAATCATATTGTTTTTAATCCTTTAAGATTGAGGACTATTTTAACAGATTAATATTGAACTATTCTTTTATTCTTACATAATAAATCCTGCCTTAAAAATAATCCTCTTAGCATCCTTTCATTCTTTTTTAAGTATGTTTTTTATTCTGGATGATTTTGAACATCTATAAAAGTAGACAATGCACAGAGGAGTTATGAGTTCTGATGTAGCCCAACACTTAGCTTCAAATTATCACCTCATGTCCAGTCTTGCTCTACCTGTAACCTTTTCACATCTGCACTTCTCTATAATTTATTTATTTTTTTTTTTTTGAGGGAGGGTCTCACTCTAGCCCAGGCCTACCTGGAATTCACTATGTAGTCTCAGGGTGGCCTCAAACTCACAGCGATCTACCTACCTCAAGGCATGCGCCACCATGCCCGGCTTTCTCTATAATTTATTTATTTATTTATTTTTGTTTTTCGAGGTAGGGACTCACTCTGGCCCAGGCTGACCTGGAATTAACTGTGTAGTCTCGGGTGGCCTCGAACTCACTCTCGGCGATCCTTCTACCTCTGCCTCCCGAGTGCTGGGATTAAAGGCGTGCGCCACCACACCCGGCTTCATGCTAACTCTTTTTACAAAAAATAAGTACCGGAGAGATGGCTGAGTGGTGAAGGCATTTGCCTGCAAAGCCAAAGTACCCAGGTTCAATTCCCCAGGACCCATGTAAACCATGCACAAAGGGGTGCACACGTCTGGAGTTTGTTTGCAATGGCTAGAGGCCCTGGTGCACCCATTCTCTGCCCCTCTCTCCCTCTCTCTCAAATAAATAAAAAAAAAATTTTAAAAATAAGTACCATTTGTACCTAAAATAAATATACAGTGTTCAGTTTCCAACTATTCATATATAGATGTATAAATATTTACATGTCTTATGTGCAGTTAAAGGTGCTTGCTTGCAAAGCCTGCTGGTCTGAGTTTGATTCCCCAGTCCCCATGAAAAGCACAAGCTGGCACATATATCTGGAGTTAGTTTGCAGTGGCAAGAATGGTGTACCATTTTCTCTTTGTCTCTGTCTTTCTCTGCTGGCAATTAAATAAATGAAAATATTTAAAAATAAAATTAGGGTAGGGCTGGAGAGATGGCTTAGCGGTTAAGGTATTTGCCTAAGGATCCCAGTTCGATTCTCCAGGTCCCACGTAAGCCAGATGCACAAGGGGTGCATGCATCTGAAGTTTGTTTGCAGTGGCTAGAGGCCCTGGTGCACCCATTCTCACTCTCCCTCTCTTTCCCTCTCTCTCTGTCTCAAATAAATAAATAAATAAAAATAAAATCTTTTTTATAAAATAAAATTAGGGTAATCTTAAATAAGTGATAAGCCTTTTGTTTTCTGGAGACTCAGGATAATTTTGAAAGGTAGTTCAATATTTATTATATCTATCAGACATCTGTTTTATTTATTTATTTATTTATTTATTTATTTATTTTATTTATTTATTTTTTTTGAGGTATGGTCTCACTGTAGCCCAGGCTGACCTGGAATTCACTATGTAACTTCAGACTGGCCTTGAACTCACAGCAGTTGTTCTACCTGTGCCTCACGAGTGCTGGGATTAAAGGCGTGTGCCTTTTTTTGGAGTCAGGGTCTCCTGTAGCTCAGGCTGGTTTGAACTCCTCATCCTTGTTCTTCCATCACCTATTAAGTGCTTCTGTGGATTACAGGCACAACCATACCCAGTTTTTCAGTTAGTTGTTTTAAAGTTTAGAGAGACTTGATTAAGACAAGAAAAAGAGATTATGAAGAGCTCCTGCCTGTGAGAAGGCAGAAGGGAGTAAAGCCCACCTAGAGACATAATTGGGGTTATTTATAGGTTCTGAATGTGGGCTGAGCTAACCAGCCACAATTGCCAAGTTCAGGTTTAATCCTTCCAGAAATCTTAATTCTAAAACAGAGGAACTACTTGGGGGGTTCTTGGGAACTCCTTGAAGGCAGCAAGAGATAAGGAAAAGCCAGATCCTTCTCTGACTCTGACAAAGATGCAAGGGCAGTGCAAGGACATCCCTGCTTGTCTGTTTGTGGGGCCTGGCCACCCATAAACTGCCTCAGTTCTCCTTCTGAAGAAGTAACCCTAACTGCTGTTAGGGTGTAGGAGCAATGATGGATCTGTCTTCTTCGAGCTGAGTGGGGTCGCCTGGTGTGATTGTTGAGAAACTTCTCCAGACCTATCTAAGGTACCCGAAGAGTGCAGGAAGACATTCCTGAATTTATACAGTTTTAACCCGCTATTTGCATCTAGTTTTCAGGAACAGACCACTTCAGACTTACTTTATTGAAGTAGCATAATCCCGATAGGCTAAATGGTAAAGGTAGGACAGGCTGTGATTGTAAACTGCAAGATGTGATCACGGCATTCTCCTTCTAGTATGTTTTGAACAACAGCTATGCTACAGTGAGCATGAGGGACTGCCTGCCTTTACTGGGGCTCCAGTCTAGTAGAAGTAGATGGTAGAGCTGTCAGATGGTAGAGCTATCTCTAGTTAACATGTAACTCAAAACTAAGAAGTGTTAGGAAAGAGAAATCATGGTTATAATAAAGAGTGGGACAAAGATGCCTTAAGAAGGTGCCCCTTGCCCTGTATGGAGGCTTGCACCTTTAATCCCAGCAGAGGTAGGAGGATCACTGTGAGTTTGATGCCAGCCTGGGACTACAGAGTGAGTTCAAGACCTGGGCTAGCCTGAGACCCTGCCTCAGGGGGAAAAAAAAGTCTCTGGAAATGATGTTTGAGACTTGAGATGTAGCTCAGTTAGGTAGAGTACTTGCCTAACATGCATAAGGCCCCTGGGTGGATTCCCAACATTGGAAGGAAAAAAAGAAAAAGAAGTTTGAGACAAAAGCTAAAAAGTATTAAATGAAGCAGAATGAAAAAAATACCACAATCGAGGACCACATGCCACCACTTGTGGCAGGAGAGAGAATAACATATGCCTGAAGTGAAAGAAAACAGTTGGACTAGAGAGCAGAGAGCTTGGCAAGGCCAGACCATATAAAACCTTATAGGCATGTGTAAGGTCTATTTGGAAAGTAATTGAAAGCCTTTTGAAAGTCTTTGTGTGTGTGTGTGTGTGTGAGAGAGAGAGAGAGATGTATATGTGTTCATGTGTGTGAGTGCAGGCACACATGCCCATGTGGAGGTCAAAGAACAACCTCAGGTGTTGGTCCTTTCCTGCCATCTTGAGGCAGTCTCTTGTTCACTACTATGTGTACAAGCTAGCTGGCCTGTGAACTTCAGGGATTCTCCTGGCTTTATTTGGGTTCTGGCTATCTGAACTCAGGTCCACATGCTTATACTGCAAGCGGTTTACCTACTGACCATATCCCAAGCCCTATTGAGAGCTGTCAGTTGTTTAAAGATGTGCCCAAGGCCTGAGCTTTTTTAAAAAATACATTTTATTTATTTATTTATTTATTTATTTGAGAGAGAATGGGCGCACCAGGGCCTCCAGCCACTGCAAACAAACTCCAGATGCATGTGCCCCCTTGTGCATCTGGCTTACGTGGGACCTGGAGAATTGAACTGGGGTCCTTTGGCTTTTCAGGCAACGCCTTATCCACTAAGCCATCTCTCCAGCCCCCAAAGGCCTGAGCTTTTAAAGATAGGTAATAATTAAAATTTATTTTTATTTATTTATTTATTTATTTATTTATTTATTTATTTATTTATTTATTTGACAGAGGGAAAGAGGCAGAGAGAGAAAGAGAATGGGCATGCCAGGGCTTCCAACCACTGCAAATGAACTCCAGATACATGCACCACTTTGTGCATCTGGCTTATGTGGGTACTGGGTAATCGAACCAAGGTCCTTTGGCTTTGCAGGCAAGTGCCTTAACCGCTAAGCACCTCTCCAGCTCAGGTAATAATTAAAATGCTAAGTTTCTACTGTCATAATTGCTTTTCACTCTGAAAAAAAATTGTTTAGATAAGAACATGCTTCTGAAAACAAATCTCTTTGTGCCACATACTCTGTGTCTAATAATCTAAATTATTACGTCAGTGGCTCCATGAAGATAATGACATATAGCAAGTGTATGTTACTTTAATTAAGAGATTAGATGGGAAATGAGTGCCCTGTAATCTTAAAAGCATTGATAATGGTGCATTGGAAATCAAAGGAAATAGTTACAAAGTTACAAGTTATTTAGCAGTGAAAATTGTTAAGAGAAATAGTTTTATCAAAATGATCGAGGAAACCCTTTTCAGTTGCGTGTCATCTGAAAGAACTTGGAATTTATTCTGATTTGTTTCTGTTTGCCTGCTTTTGTAGGAGAGTAGTTATTTTGATGGACTTAGAAGTTTTGAAATCAGCTGAAGCGGTTGGAGTAAAGATTGGAAATCCAGTACCGTATAATGAAGGTAACATATGCTACATGTTGTAAACCTCAATTGAATACCACTTTATAGCTTCCGAATTCTTCCACTTGAATTGGTAGTTTTAGTAAAACAGTGATTTGGGGATTGGTCACTTTTTTTTTTTTTTTTTTTTTTTTTTTCGAGGTAAAGTTTCACTCTAGCCCAGGCTGCCCTGGAATTACTATGACGTCTCAGAGTGGCCTCAAACTCACGGTGATCCTCCTACCTCTGCCTCCCAAGTGCTGATCACTTTTTTTTATACCAAAGAAATTATGTATGATAGGCCAGGCATAGTGGTACACACCTTTAATCCCAGCACTCAATAGGCAGAGGTAGGATCACTGTCCTTCCTCAAGGCCACCCTGAGACTACAAGTGAATTCCAGGTCAGCCTGTGCTAGAGCAAGACCCTACCTCAAAAAACCAAAAGAAAGATGTATGAATAAAGAGGGAGACATTTAGGGGCTGGGGATGTGGCTTATTGGACAAAGCACTTTCTGCACCTGTAAGGACAGGAGTTTGGATCTCCAGGACCTGTGCAAATGTTGGGGTATATGTGGTGGCCGCCTGTAATACTAGCCTGCTGGAGGCAAAGATGGGATCTCCCAGGCAACCTGTCTAGCTAGATTAGCTGAATGGGTGAGCTGTGGGCTCAAGTGAGAAGTCCTGCAGAGGAGAGCAATCAAGGGAGACAGTAGCACACAGCCTCTGTCCTCTACATGCATATCCACTGCATGTACACACACATGAATACACTAGGCCAGACTGCCTTCAAACCTGATATGTAAGTAATGATGACCTTGAACTCTCATCCTGTCTCTACCTTCTCAGTACTAGGATTACCAGCATGGCAAAATTATTAATGATTTTTATTTTTATTTTCCTGTGGAATAAATAGAACAACATGAAAGTTTTTTTTTTTAAATAGTATTTTTATTTGTGCCCTGATGTTCTGTTTACTTGTTCTGTTAGTGGAGAGGATATTGGAACCTCTTGACTATAATTTTAGGCTATTTCTCTGTATTTTGAAGCAGTTATTAAGTGTATGAATGTTTAGGATTGGTATGTCCTTTTGATGTATTGACTCCTTTATCATTGTGAAATGACTTTCTTGCCGGGCGTGGTGGCGCATGCTTTTAATCCCAGCACTCAGGAGGCAGAGGTAGGAGGATTGCTGTGAGTTTGAGGCCACCCTGAGAGTACATAATAAATTCTAGGTCAGCCTGGGCTAGAGCAAAACCCTACCTAGAAAAAAGAAAAAGAAGAAAAAAATGAAATGACTTTCTTTGCCCCTGGCAAAATTCCATTTTGAAGTAATGTAGCTTTGATAGTAATATAGCCACTTCACCTTTTCTTAATTAGTGTTAGCTTAGTATATCTTTCAACATACCTGTTTTAAAAAATTTATTTATCTTATTTATTTGAGGCACGGGCAGATAGAAAAAGAGAAAATGGGCATTCCAGGGCCTTCAGCCACTGCAAACTCCAGACACATGCACCACTTTGTGCATCTGGCTTACATGGGTCCTGGGAAATTGAACCTGGGTCCTTTAGCTTTGCAGGCAAGTGCCTTGTTTTACATGGGTCCTGGGGAATCGGACCTGGGTCCTTAGGCTTTGCAAGCAATCGCCTTAACTGCTAAGCCATATCTCCAACCCTTAAATGTTGTTTTTGTTTGTTTGTTTTTTTTTTTTTTTTCAAGGTCTTGCTCTAGCCCAAGCTGACCTGGAATTACTATGTATTCTCAGGCTGGCCTTGAACTAGCAATCCTCCTACCTCTGCCTCCAAGTCCTCGGATTAAAGGCAGGCATGGATTTTAGAGAGAGAGAGACTTGGCCTGCCAGGGCCTCAAGCCACTGCAATTGACATTGATGCTTGCACTACCTAGTGGGCATGTGCGACCTTGCACTTGCCTCACCTTTGTGCATCTGGTTTACATAGGATCTGGAGAGTCAAACATGGGTCTTTTGGCTTTGTGGGCAAGCACCTTTACCACTAAGCCATCTCTCCAGCCCCCCCTTTTTTTGGAGAGAGTCAGAGAGAGATAGACAGATAGAGAATGGGCGCGCCAGCGGCCTCTCAGCCACTATGAACAACTCCAGATGTGTGCACCCCTTTGTGGGCAAATGCGGCATTGCACCCTTGTGTCACTTTGCATCTGGCTAAACGTGGGACCTGGAGAATAGAATGGGCATTCTTAGGCTTAGCAGGCAGGCGCTATCTCTCTAGCCACCCCACCCCCTTTTTTTTTTAGAGGGAGAGACAGAGGAACAGAGAGTATTTTATTCTTTTATACTTAATATAGTCTCAGCTTTTTTTTTTTTTTTTTTTTTTTTTTTTTTTTTTCAGTATTTGTGGGGTGGAAAACCCCAGGCCTCACACACACCCTGAACCACACTCCCAACAACACCATTGTTTCTCTTAATTAAGAATAAATAAGCTGAACCCACTAATTTTTTCCCTGAAAGTAAATTGGATATTTGTTTTGTCTTGTTTTTTTTTTTTTTCCTACCTAGAACTCAGTTGCAAGGAAATTGGAAAAGTTGAGTTCTAAACATTAGCAAAGTATTCAGTATTATCAGACTGTTAGAGAATTACTTTTTAGAGATATGATGTTTCTTCCATGAAGGGACTTACCTTAAAAAATGAGACTACATAGTGAATTCCAGGTTAGCCTGGGCTACAAAGTGAGACCTTGCTTCTAAAAACAAGAAGAAAGGAAGGAGGGAGAGAGGGAAGAAAGGATGTAGGGAAGAAGAGAGAAAAAAGGAAAAAAAAATGAGGATCAGGGCCATACATGGTAGTTCATGCTTTTAATCCCAGCACTTGGGAGGCAGAGGTAGGATGATCCCAGGATCTCTGTGAGTTCGAGGCCAGCCTGAGACTACAGAATGAATTCCAGGTCAAACTGGTCTCAAGTGATACCCTGCTTAGAAAAGAAAGAAATGAAGCTGGGCGTGGTGGCACACGTCTTTAATCCTAGCACTTGAGAGGCAGAGGTGGGAGGATCATCATGAGTTTGAGGCCATCTTGAGACTATATAGTGAATTCCAGGATAGCCTGAGCTACAGTGAGACCCTACCCTGAAAAACTAAAAGAAAGGGAGAAAGGGAGGGAAAGGAGGGAAACAAGAGAAGAGGAATCAGGGTTGGGGAGATGGCTGAGCAGTTAAACGTGTGCTTGCCTGCAAAGCCTACCTGCCCTGGTGGTTTGATTCCCCAGTACCCACATAAAGCCAGTTGCATAAAGTGGCACATGCTTCTGAAGTTCATTTGCAGTAACAAGAGACCCTCCTTTGCTCATTCTCATTCATATTCTCTCTTCTCTCTCTCTCTCTGCTTGCAAATAAATAAAAATATTTTACTTAAAAAAAAAAATAAAGAGGGCCAGGCTTGGTGGCACCCACCTTTAATCCAAGCACTTGGGAGACTGAGGTCGAATTATCACCATAATTTTGAAGCCAGCCTGAGACTACGTAGTGAATTCTAGATCACAGCAAGACCCTACCTCTAAAAACAAGAGGGAAAAAAAGTGCTTTGTCCTTTAACAAGTAGATTTTGTTTTACTTGTCTTTTTGTTTGTTTTCACTGTAGCCCAGGCTGGCCTCGAACTCACAGTGATTCTCCTGTCTCTACCTCCTGAATGCTGGGATTAAAGGTATACACCACCTTACCCAACTTTTCGTCTTGTTTCTTTTCTTTCTTTCTTTCTTTTTTTTTTTTAGAGAGAGAATTGGCACACCAGAGTCTCAGCCACTAAAATGTGCGACCTTGTGCTTGCCTCACCTTTGTGCATCTGGCTTACGTGGGATCTGGAGAGATGAACATGGGTTCTTAGGTTTTGCAGGCAAGTGCCTTAACCACTAAGCCATCTCTCTAGCCCTTAAAAAAATTATTTATTTATTTGTTTGTTTATTTATTTGAGAGAGAAAGAGGCAGATAGAGAATGGGGCACACTGGGGCCTCCCACCTCTGCAAACAAACTCCAAGACACATGTGCCAACTTGCATCTGGCTTAACGTGGGTACTGGGGAATTGAACCTAAGTCCTTAGACTTCACAGGCAAACACCTTAACTAACTGCTAAGCCATCTCTCCATCTTTTTTTTTTTTTTTTTTTTTGAGACAGAGTTTCACTGTGTAGTTTCCAGGGTGGCTTGAAATTTTAGCATTCTTCCTACCTAAGAGTCCCAAGTGTTGAGATTACAGGCGTGAGCCACCATACCTGGCTGGCAAGTTATCTTTGATGGCTTCAGGATTTTGAGCTCTAATAGGAATGTCTTCCTCATGTGAATTTTTACGGTATTCACCCATGTTTTTTTCTAGTGCTTTGTACTTTTCGTTTTTACATTTAAATCATCCATGTTGGTTATGTCTCTGGTGGTTAGGATTTCTTGACTAGTGCTGTTTTTTAAATTTCATTTACATAATTTGGAATTTGTAGGTTTTCTTTATATCCTGATTTCACTGTATAGTTTTTAGGATAAATAGAAAATTCTGGGGCTAGGCCTTTACCATATCCCTAACAGAAATGAAAACTGCTAGACATACTTTGTACTTACACAATTGGTAATTTGGTGCTCTAAATTGGAGAAGGAAATTAGAGTCTCCTTTAAAAAAAAAAAATACTGTGATAGGGTCTCACTGCAACCCAGATTGACCTGAACTCACAGAGTTCCTCCTGTCTTAGCCTCTTGAGTGCTGGAATTATTAAAGTCATGAACCACCACACCCAGCTATCATCTTAACAAACCTGTAAAACCAATGTATCATTATGATTTAGTGTGTTATGAACTTCAAAGGCCACACATCATTTTCATCCTTGTAATTAATCCCAGTACTCTGGAGGCTGAGACAGGAGGATTGCTGTGAGCTTGAGGCCAGCCTGGATTACATAAGCATACTTCACAAAACCAAAAGAAAGAGGGGGTGGATATTAGTTATCATATCCCACATTCTGTTCTGCTTAGTGGAATAGTTGCATTGGATGCTCTGTCTTTCAGGGGCAAAAGTGTTTGCCATAAGGATGGAGATAAAAAGTTGAAAGCTTATCATTGCTTAGGGTCACAACTATAGAGCTATGGAAAAAAATTCCTTTATCTAGTTTCATTGGTCCTTCCCTTTCTTCATAGTTTGTTAAAATGCATAAGAATAAGGGCTGGAAAAATGGCTCCATGGTTAAGGTACTTGCCTGAAAAGCCTAAGGACCCAGGTTTGATTCCTCAGTACCCACGTAAAGTCATATGCACTAGGTAGCACATGTGTGTGGAGTTCATTTGCAGTGGCTAGAGGCCCTGGCATGCTCATTCTCTTTCTGTGTACCTCTTTCTCAAATAAATAAATTTTTGTTGTTTATTTTTTATTTTTTTGAGAGCGACAGACAGAGAAAGAGGCAAATAGATAGAGAATGGGTGCTCCAGGGCCTCTAGCCACTGCAAAGGAACTCCAGATGCATGCGCCACCTTTGTGCATCTGGCTTACGTGGGTCCTGGGGAATCGAGCCTTGAACTGGGGTCCTTAGGCTTCACAGGCAAGCGCTTAACCACTAAGTCATCTCTCCAGGCCCCAATAAATTTTTTTTAATGCATAAGGATGAAAAAAGATTTTGCTATTTAGAATTACTTACTATTGAATTTCATTGGGGCTTTTGGCTTTTAAAAATATATATATTTGGGCTAGAGAGATGGCTTAGCAGTTAAGACGTTTGCCTGTGAAACCTAAGGACTCAGATCCCACATAAGCCAGACATACAAGGTGACATAAGCATGCAAGGTCATACGTGCGCACAAGGTGGTACAAGCGTCTGGAGTTCAATTACAGTGGCTGGAGGCCCTGGCACACCAGTTTTTTTTTTCTCTCTCTCTTGCATGTATGTGTGTATGCATGTGTATTCAAGTGTGACATGGCCTCTTGCCACCACAAGTAGAATGCCAGCTCCATATACTTGCAACACTTTTTGGCTCTGGCTTTATGTGGGTGGCTAAGGAATTGAACCTGGGTGAGTGGGCTTTGCAAGCAAGTGTGTTTAACTGCTGAGCAATCTCCTTAGCCCTGAATTTTATTGTTAACAGACCAATAACATTTTTTCTTGGGCCCACATGGAAATACAGTGACTATGCCTCACAGTGTATTTCACTATAGCAATTGTTTCTAATTTTCCTGTGAAGGCAAGAAAACTTTCATGTAAATGGACAGCGAACTAAAGTTAGACTTATGTCATCCAGTACCTAATCCAGAATCTCTGATATATCATGAGACCAGTAAAATTTGTTAACTAGATCCAACCCAAATAGGTGTGAATTGCAGAATGTGCATTATGTTTCCACTGCTACATGAAACAAAGATACTTACAGAACTTTTTGTTGTTGTTTTTTGAGGATTGGGTTTAACACTAGCCCAGGCTGACCTGGAACTCATTGTGTAGTCTCAGGCTGGCCTTGAACTCATGGCAATCCTCTACCTCTGCCTCTCGAGTGCTGGGATTAAAGGCGGGTGCCACCATGCCCGGCACTTACAGAATTTTTGAAGTGTGAGAAATAAAACTGCAAACACAGTTCATGCTTCACATATTACCCAATTGGATGTCTTTAAAAGACTCGTACTTACCACTACATTTTTGTCAGTATATGTATGTATAAATTCTATGTGCCTATACTATACTATTGTTAATAATATTTTACATGGACTTGAGTATATTATATAATACTTAGCATATTAGCATTATTATTGATATTAGCCAGAATTATTTTTAACCTGATTTTTGCCCATTTCTTGCCTACAGGACTAATAATTATATTGACTCTACTCTGTTCTTTGTAGTTGCTTGTAGAAGTTAATTTTTATGAACTTTGTATACCCCAATGTATGTAAGTTAATTTTTCCTTCCCTGCAGCTCAATAATAGATAATACATAGGTCATAATAGTTAATAAAAATGACAGATATGAGGAACCTGAATGTGCTGTAAAATTTCCTTTTTCTTTCTAGCTCAGAGCCAGTATAGAGTCAGCATAGAGCTAGAGACTTTAAGAATTATGGTCTTGGGGCTGGAGAGATGGCTCAGCAGTTAAGGTGTTTGCCTGCAAAGCCTAATGACCCAGGTTTGATTCCCCAATACCCATGTAAAGCCAGTTGCACAAAGTGGTGCATGCATCTGGAATTAATTTTCAGCACCTAGAGGCCCTGGTGCACCCATATTCATTCATCCTGCCCCTCACACACACTCTATCAGATATGGTGATGCACTGGGGAGGCAGAAGTAGTAGGATCGCCGTGAGTTTGAGGCCTGCCTGAGATTACATAGTGAGTTCCAGGTATTGGACTAGAGTGAGACCCTACCTTGAAAACAGGGGCGGGAGGGATAATGATGTTAGTCCATCTTATTGGAATGGTTTGATTTGCCGGTGGCACAGAACAGGTAATCAGAAACTGAATCTCTCATTACTGCTTCATTGTATAATGCTGGCTTTTAGAAAGACTTTAGCTACAGACTGATGTATTTCAGGCCTTATAGAGCAGCTGCTGTGTAGCAGTGCGTTAATTGAAGGACAGTTGTTGCTATTTAGATTACACCTGAATTCTTGCCATCTATTTGGTTTGGGGCTGTCTCTTGTCTCGTGCCACCTTTGCAAATGTATTCCAAAGCAAAGGTTAAGGATTGACTACTCTATTAAATGGATTAGTAGCTTTTCCTAATTACCAGTTTTTATGTTCTATATAATTAAGAGTTATTGCTGCCAGGATTGGTTGCTTATAATTAAAAATAGTGAAGTGCATGGACTTGAATAACCCTGAGCTCAAGACCAGGTTCTCTGCCCACTTTTGTTAGAGTGTAGTATTGTCTCCATCATGGTGCTGACAGTTCCCGGAATCACGGACTGAACCTGGTTCCCAGTACATAGTATAAACACTCAGAAAATACTGGTTTTAATTAGAGACTTGCTAGATATATGCTGTATTAATTGAATTTAAGACTGAGAACTGTGTTTGTTTTTTGAGGTAGGTTTTCCCTCTACCCAGGCTGACTTGGAATTCACTGTGTAGTCTCAAGGTGGCCTTGAACTCATGGTGATCCTCCCACCTCTGCCTCTGGAGTGCTGGGATTAAAGGCGTGAATTTGAAATTAAATGTGTGTGTGGATAGTAGTCAGAATCCTGAGAATGGAGCTTCCTGCTTTAGTGGATCTTGAGACTGCAGAAAAAAAGAGAGAATTTAGCTGGAGGACAGAGGAGCTTTCTCTTCTTCTTTATTCCTTCTTTGTTTTTGTTTATCAGTGTGCTTTGTGAAGCAGTTTTACTTTTTTCCTTGTTGATTTTAAAAAGGTTCACTTAAGACTGAATTGTTAAAACTATTCTTCACAAGACACATTGTCAGAGGAGACAGTTTTCCCATGCAGTAACTTTAGCACTGTAAATTCAAGGATAATGGAAAAACTAAAAAGTTCACACAAAATTTGATTGTCAATACCCTAGACCCTTTTTCTATGCAAATAAGGTCTCAATATTTCTTTCCATGGGAAAAACTAAAGAATAATCTATATTGTTTAACCATTTTAATTTTATGCTAAATTTATTAAACTCTGAAGGCACAGTTATATCTTATTTAGTGATGATGACACTTCAGAGTAATTTTGGCAGAAATAAATGGGTGCATGACATGACCTTGTGAGTTTGGACCTTGGGAAGCCCAGTAGGAACTTGAGCTTAACCGTTGGGGAAAGCAGAGGCAGGGTGGCAACTAGGGAGCTCTCCCAGCTGTGCTTACTGTTTTGACTATTTTTGGACCCTCTAGGGCACTTTTTTTTTAGTTGTCTTTGCGTGCTGCAAGCTCAATGAGGTAGACTTCTGCTTTGAGAGCCATTCCCAAAGATGAGATCAAATCCCATCCATTAGTGACTTTAATCTTTTATTATTGTTATTATTATTTTTATTTATTTGAGACAGAGAGAGAGAGGGAGAGAGAATGGGCACTCCAGGGCCTCCAGACACTGAAAATGACCTCCAGATGCATGTGTTACCACCTTGTGCATCTGGCTTTTGTGGGTCTTGGTGAATCAAACCTGGGCCCTTTGGTTTTGCAGGCAAGCGCCTTAACTGCTAAGCCATCCCTCCTGCCCTATTATTATTATTATTTATCAGAGAGAGAATTGGCACGCCGGGGCCTCCAGCCACTACAATCATACTCCAGATGAGTGTGCCATCTTGTGTGCGTGTGCACTTGTGTCACCTTGTATGTCTGGCTTATGTGGGACCTGGAGAATCCAACATGGGTCCTTAGGCTTCACAGCCAAGCGCCTTGATCGCTAAGCCATCTTTCTTTAAAACACGAGGTGTGGGCTGGAGAGATGGCTTAGCTTAAGGCGCCTGCCTGCCAAGCCTAAGAACACCCATTTGATCTCCAGGTCCCATGTTTAGCCATATGCAAAAGTGACGCAAGTGCGCAATGTCGCAGATGCATACAAGGGGGTACACGCGTCTGGAGTTCATTAACAAAGGCTGAGAGGCTGCTAGCGCACCCATTCTCTCTTTCTCTCTCTTTTCTCTTCCTCTTCCTCTCTGTGTCTCTGTCTCTTTCAATAATTTAAAAAAAATGAGGTGTGCATCTTACAATTGAAACATTCTTCAACTTCATAAACATTTGTATATAAAGGGTGAGGTGCAAATAAATACTCCTATAGTGTGGCGTTTTCTTATTTTCTGCTTGAGCAACATGTTCATTTCCCTTCTTCTCCTTTTAATCTTCCTGTTTCCTTGACACAACTGCTTCTGAAATCCATTCTTGTCTCTCCCTGCTGTGATAGTTCACCAGCACCTCACGGTGCCTGAGACTCTTTCAACTCTTATTTTCCACCAACTGTCAGTTGCAAAATAAGGTCGCATTGTTTGAGAAGAAAGGGTACAATCCTTCGTGAATGTCTCCTTTTCCTTTGAAGCAGGAGCACTTGAGAGACAATTGAGTTGCTTTTAGGTTCTCCTTACCACCCAGCCCTCTCTTCTGATAGATCCTGCTATCAACGTACCAGTCTGTTGATGCCATCGATTTGTTGCTATGGAAATAGTGCTAGTGTCACAGATGCAGCCCAGTGACTTGACTGCAGGTTCTTGTAGAAGTGGGCAAGGCTGTAGAAGAACCTCGTGAAAATTGAAAGCTATCAATTATAAGCAGGTGAAAGCTAAATGGAGCCAGTCTTTACTATATGAAAACAATGAAGTGTGCCTCTTGCTAACTCAGGGCATACAGTTGACAGTTGGATATCTCAGCATGAATTCTAACCTATAAGAACTGAAAAATGGATAGTTTCCCAGAATATTTCTTCTGCTTGAGTTGAAATCTCTCAACTCTACTTGCACTAAAGTGGCCTTTCTCTTTTCTCTTTTGATCTCCAGGACATGGGCAGCAGCAAGCAGTTCCTTCCCCAGGCCCTGCAGCCACTCCACAGGCCAGCAAGCCCCAGCCGCAGAATGGGAGCTTGGGAATGGGTAAGATGCCACAAGAGGACATTACTAGTGTCAAGATTTGAATAACGTTTTGAAGTTTCATCTGGAACTACAGGGAGTTTTCAACATTCCCTTCAGAGCAGAATTGCAAAGAATAGTTCTCACACTGATGAACTCTTTGTGGTGCATGGTTTATCTCTATTAGTTTCTCATCAGTACATTTTAGCACTTGCCTTTTTGTGAATTTAGGTTCTCACCTTTTAACTATCTAGGATCCACTTATTAAATCTGGCTCATCTCCAGCTTTCCCACTTGGGGCTTTCGTAGGTACTTATCATTATTAGCCTGGAGACAGAATGGTTTCTATTCTGTCTCTTCGTTGCACTGTCTCTGCAGCAGATTTTTAGAGGCCTAAAAGTGGAATGATTTTGTTGAGTTTCTGGCCTTTGTTTTAGGAATCAACATCATACATATCTCATGCTTTCCTCCCTTCAACTCTAGGTTTTCTTTCTTTCTGTTTTGGTTTTTTCAAGGTAGGGTTTCGCTGTAACTTAGGCTGACCTGGGATTCACTCTGTAGTCTCAGACTGGTCTTTAACTCAGTGAGTCCTCCTCCCTCTGCCTCCCAAGTGCTGGGATTAAAGGTATGCGCCACTTTGCCTGGCTTCTACTTTCAATTTTTTGATGCAAGTTTCTAAAAAGATAAAGGGTTAAAGGCATCACTAGTGTTTCTGTGAATTTTGTAGGCATGTGGCTTTTGTTTTTATCCACCTCTAATGTCTGTGACTCTGTTGCCTTTGTTACCTCCCCCCCCCCCATAAGGCATCTACTTTACACAGCACTAACATTATGTACTTCTGAGAGGGTAGTGGGATAGATTGTCTAAAATTCCCTTTCTTAGGTCAAAATATAAGCAGCATATCATTTCTTCCTCTTCCTCCACAGATTTTCCTTTCCATTTATCCTTGCCTTTTATTGAAATTTGCTTTTGCAGGCAAATGCCTTTAATTACTGAGCCATCTATCTCCCCAGCTGAAATTTATTAATTATTTGTATAATTTTGGTGTTTTTTTTTTTTTTTTTTTGTTTGTTTGTTTGTTTGTTTGAGAGAGACACAGAGAGATAGAAAGGGAGAGGAAAACAGAGAGATGGGCGCTGCAAAGAGATCAGCTGCTGCGAAGGAAATCCAGATGTGTGCGCCCCCTTGTGGTCAAGTGCGGCATTGCGCCCTTGTGTTACTTTGCATCTGGCTAAACGTGGGACCTGGAGATTGGAACCAGTGTTCTTAGGCTTAGGAGGCAGGCGCCTTAACCGCTAGCCATCTCTCCAGCCCATAATTTTGTTTTTTTGAGGTAGGTTTCACTCTAGCACAGGCTGACCAGGAATTCACTATGTAGTCTCAGGATGGCCTCAAACTCACAGCAGTCCTTCTGCCTCTGCCTCCCAAGTGCTAGGATTAAAGATGTGTACCACCACACCCAGCTCTGAAATTTATTTTTCATGATCATTTAATATTTTCTAAAGTATATGGGTGATAGAAAATGCAGTTGATGTATACCTGAAGGATAGCCCCCTGACATATAAAATGAAATGAAGGTATGTTTTTGTGTGTATAATGAAATTATATGCACCTTGTGTGTACCACTGAACAACTTCCTTGGCCTTAAAATCGTGTGTTTTATGTTCTGTATATGAGGCACATGCACATTCCCAGCAGAGTGCCTGTTTCCTTATATCATCTTGAGCATTGTCACTGCTCTGTGTGTATGTGTGTGTGCGCGTGTGCATGCGTGCACGCGTGCACATGTGTGCTCTCCTGACTCCCTAGTCAGAATGGAATACTTCACGATCTGGACCACTCCCATGTGTATTTCTTACAAAGTTCTATACATACCTGGGATAATGTGGTCAGGCTAGGGAAACTCAGTAAATGGATTTGTTATCTTTAGTCAAATTCTAGCTTGAAGGAATGTTTTAATATAGAAAGATATTAAAATTAGATTTTCTGAAATGGAAGTTAAAGCTTTACAGATAACTGTGTAAAGGATGTCACTGGCCAAGAGCCTTAGATTCCTGGTCTTTCCATGTGGGAGGGCAACTATGTAACTTGGAGAAAGAAAGCTGAGGGTCATAGTAGAAGGCCACCCATATGTATCTTGACCAAAAACTGATTTTCACTCTTTGTTCCCAATTAAAAATTACCCTATAGATTTCATTCTAGACTTTTTCATGCTGTGACAAAGTTTTGGGATTGTACGTTGGTGAGAGGTGTCCCTCACAGACATTTGCCTTTCAGGTCCCTCAGTTTGTTCAATCAAGAAAGTTGATTTGGGGCCAGGTATGGTGGCACACGCCTTTAATCCCAGCACTTGGGAGGCAGAGGTAGGAGGATCGCTGTGAGTTTAAGGCCAGTGTGAGATTACATAGTGAATTCCAGGTCAGCCTGGGCTAGAGTGAAACCTTACCTTTGGGTGGGTGGGTGGGGGGGAGACTTACTATGAAAGTTAAATGGGGCCTGGGGAGATGGCTCAGCACTTAAGGGTGCTTGCTTATAAAGCTTACTAAGCCCAGTTCATTTCCCCAGTACCCATGTGAAGCTAGATGCATAAAGTGGTACGTGCATCTGGAGTTTGTTTGCAGCAGTAAGAAGCCCTGGCTCACCCATCCTCTTTCACTCCTTTCTCTCTCTCTCTCCCTTTCTCTCTCTTTTTCTCTTTCTCCCCTTCCTCCCTCCCCTCTCCTCCCTCTCTGCTTATAAATAACTATAATATATTTTTCAAGTTAAATGGAATGACTATCCTTTCTTGTGTTTGTAAAGGTTCTTCTGTAGCTAAAGCTTATGGTGCCTCAAAGACATTTGGAAAGCCTGGTGGAACTGGCCAGTTGCACCCTTCTGGTGGCACACAGACTAAAGTGGTACCCATCGCCAGCCTCACCCCTTACCAGTCCAAGTGAGTTGTTGCAGTGGGTCATTGACAAGTGCAGAATGTACTTACAACATGGTATAAGAAGTGATTGTGGGCTTTTGTATAGCCACTGTGTAAACTTCAGGGTCACGACACAGAATGGGTTCCTTGTTTTTCTGAACTAGAGGAGGATGCAAATTGTGGCAATCTTTAATTCTTATTTTCAGAAAGAATGGCAAAAGCCAGGCGTGGTGGCGCACGCCTTTAATCCCAGCACTCGGGAGGCAGAGGTAGGAGGATCACTGAGAGTTCGAGGCCACCCTGAGACTACATAGTTAATTCCAGGTCAGCCTGGACCAGAGTGAAACCCTACCTCGAAAAACCAAAAAAGAATGGCAAAAATGTTTGATGCTTATAGAATCATTTGATAGCCTTGTGATGATGCACACCTTTAATCCCAGCACGTGGGAGGCTGAGGCAGGAGGATCACCGTGAGTTTGAGGCCACCCTGAGACTACGTAGTGAATTCCAGATCAGCCTGAGTTAGAGTGAGACCTTACCTTGGGGGGGAAAAAAGTTTGTGTTACTTCAGAGGGCATTTCATCTTAAACAAGCAATTTTTGGTCTAAAAAGGGTTAATGTGATTTCATTTGGCCAAGGTAGTATGTCATATATGTGTTAACTGCATTAGTATAACAAGCTTTTTGTTGTTGTTTGGCGGTAAGGTCTCGCTCTAGCTCAGGCTGACCTGGATTTCACTGTGTAGTCTCAGGGTGGCCTCGAACTCATGGCAATCCTTCTACTTCTGCCTCCCGAGTGCTGGGATTAAAGGCATGCACCATTACACCCAGCTCACAAGTATTTATTTCTATTACATTTTTCAATAAAAATTAATTGGAGGGGCTGGAGAGATGGCTTGGTGGTTAAGGCGTTTGCCTGCAAAGCCAAAGGATCCCAGTTCAATTCTCTAGGACCCATGTAAGCCAGATGTACAAGGGGGCCCATGCATCTGGAGTTCATTTGCCGTGGCTGGAGGTCCTGGTGTGCCCATTCTCTCTTTCTCTTTCTCTCTCTCAAATAAATAAATATCTTTAAAAAATTAATTGGAGCAGTGAAAATGAATAAGTTCTTTTTTTGAATTTTTTCAGATGTGTTTTTATTTATTCTTCCATACTTGGTAAAATAGAGAAGATAATCTCCCCAGTGAAATTATAAGTAAAAAAATCATTGATGCCCACCCAGTCTTGCATTCAAGATGGACACTGGTTCTGGGGCTTGATTTTTTTTTTTTTTTTTTTAGTTTTTCGAGGTAGGGTCTTAGGCTGACCTGGAATTTACTATGTAGTCTCAGGGCAGCCTCGAACTCATGGTGATCCTCCTACCTCTGCCTCTCAAGTCTGAGGTTCAAGGTGTGTGCCACCACGCCTGGCATATTTTTAATGGCCGCCATCAAAGGTCATACACTTAGATATGCTTTCTTTTGGTAGCCAACAAACATCATGTCCTGGTTTTTTGTTTGTTTGTTTGTTTTTGGGTTTTCGAGGTAGGGTCTCACTCTAGCTCAGGGTGACCTCGAACTCACGGCAATCCTCCTACCTCTGCCTCCCGAGTGCTGGGATTAAAGCCATGCGCCACCACACCTGGCTTTAGCCTTGTTTTTATATTTGACATGCATTAGAAATGAGACAAGTTCATCAGTTATTTCAGTTCCCATAATTGAAAATGGTTTAAAATATAATTACTAGGCTAGAGGGATGGTTTAGCCATTAAAGGCATTTGCCTACAAAAGCCAAAGGACCCAGGTTCAGTTCCCCAGGGACCACATTAGCCAGATGCACAAGGGGACGCATTCATTTGGAGTTTGTTTGCAGTGGCTGGAGGCCCTGGCATGCCCATATTCTCTCTCTCTCTCTCTCTCTCTCTCGCTCGCTCTCGCTCGCTTTCTCTCTCCCCCCTTTCTCTGTCAAATAAATAAATTAATTAAATACTTAAAATATAATTGGGCTGGAGAGATGGCTTAGGGGTTAAGGCGCCTGCCTCCTAAGCCTAAGAACGCTGGCTCAATTCTCTAGGTCCCACATTTAGCCAGATGCAAAGTGATGCAAGGGCATACTGCCACACTGGCCCACAAGGGGGACACACACATCTGGAGGCTGCTAGCGTGCCTGTTCTATTCTCTATCTGTCTCTCTCTCTCTCTCTCTCTCTCTGACTCTCTCTAAAAAATATATGTATATATAATTACTGCTAGGCATGGTGGCGCATGCCTTTAATACCAGCACTCGGGAGGCAGAGGTAGGAGGATCACTGTGAGTTTGTTTGAGGCCACCCTGAGATGACATAGTGAATTCCAGGTCAGCCTGAGATAGAGTGAGACCCTACCTGAAAGAAAGAAAGAAAGAAAGAAAGAAAGAAAGAAAGAAAGAAAGAAAGAAAGAAAGAAAGAAAGAAAGAAAGAAAGAAAGAAAGGGAAAGAAAGGAGGGAGGGAGGGAAGGAAGGAAGGAAGGAAAGAAGGAAGGAAGGAAGGAAAGAAAAAAGAAAGAAGGGGGAAAGGGAAAGGAAAAGAAAAGAAAAGAAAGAAAAGAAAACTTGTGAGGGAATAAAATGTAATTACTGATGTAAGTGCATTTAATTTTTTAATTTTACTTAGAATCTTCATTAAGCTGATATTGTTGCCTTGGTGATAATTTTGGAGAAGGGAGCAAGTTTATAATTTTGCTTATTTGACAGGAGAATGAGTTAGTGTTGCATCACCTTGCATGTTTTATTGTTTTCTTATTCTATAAACTGTCAAACCTACATGTCATCTCAGGAGTTTAATTAGCCAGGTTAAAATACAGCTAACATTGACAAATAAGAAAGTGTGTAAGGCCGGGCGTGGTGGCGCACGCCTTTAATCCCAGCACTCAGGAGGCAGAGGTAGGAGGATTACTGTGAGTTCGAGGCCACCCTGAGACTACATAGTTAATTCCAGGTCAGCCTGGGCCAGAGTGAGACCCTGCCTTGCAAAACCAAAAAAAAAAAAGAAAGTGTGTAAGAAAAGAAAGGCCATAGGAATGTGTTTTTTTTTTTTTTCTTTTTTTTTTTTTTAAATTTATTTGAGAGCTAGAGAGGGAGATAAAGATAGAAAGAATGAGAGAATGGGTGCACCAGGGCCTCCAGCCACTGCAAACGAACTCCAGACGCATGCACTACCTTGTGCATCTGGCTTACGTGGGTACTGGGGAATCAAACTGAGGTCCTTTGGCTTTGCAGGCAAACACCTTAACTGCTAAGCCATCTATCCAGCCCCTTTTTACTTGATCTTTATTCTGGATCAGAAAGACTCCAAACACTAACGTCACCTATTTGGTTTTTAGGTGGACTATTTGTGCTCGTGTCACCAACAAAAGTCAGATCCGTACCTGGAGCAATTCCCGAGGGGAAGGGAAGCTTTTCTCTTTAGAGCTTGTGGATGAAAGTGTGAGTATGCTAACTGGGGACATAGGAGTGCTGTGCTCTGAGAAGCAGGGTTCTGCTCTAAGGCCTGAGAGGTGGCAAATAACAGTAGGCCAAAAAGAAAACCATAAATTAAGTCCTCTGTCCTAAAGAAAAACGTTTGTAGCAGTAGAAATGAGTTTTCCAAGTGTTTAAGTATCCTCATGGGCAGGGAAGCTGTAGATGAAGTCCTGGGATGTGATGCCCACTGATGAGAGCTTTGGGCCCCCAGAAGGCAGGCAGCAGTTACTTGCATAGTGAATGGTTTGGGGAAAATGTGTTTTGACTGTGCATGCTCTGTATGCTTTATTTATGCTGAAGGTGAGACCGAAAATTTCCAAACTCTGCTCCTCCTCTTATTCTGCTCTTCCTGTGGTACAGCACTGCAAATATTTAACTTTGGTGGCAGAATCAGTTCCAGAACCTAATGTTCTGCAAATTGTCAGTCTGATCTGCAGTTGGCTTAGATTTCAGCCATTTATTTAAGTTTCTTATCCATCTGTAACATATTGCCTGACAGAAAAGTAGAAGTGAAAATCAAATCACAGGCACGTTGAAAGCATGACTTGTTCTAATATTTTTGGCAACAATCCCTGAAGTGAAGTAACCGTCGTTGTCTGGGGTGCAGGCATGAGGAAGACTGCTGAGTCATCCTGGTTCAGCGTAGAACGTTTTGGTTTGATTATCAGAATATTAAATTCCTCCTGATTCTGTTTTAAGATGTGTTTTTTTTTTTTTTTTCAAAGTTTTATTTATCTATTAGAGAGAAAGAGAATAGACACGCTAGGGCCTCTAGCCACTGGAAATGAACTCCAGATGCATGTGCCACCATGTACATCTGGCTTATATGGGTTCTGGGGAATCGAATCTGGGTCCTTAGGCTTATCAGGGCTAACCTGTTAAGCCATCTCTCCAGCCCTATTTTAATATTTTTAAAAATATATTTCATTTATTTATTTATTTGAGAGAAAAAAAACGAGAAAGAGAGAGAATGGGCATGCCAGGGCCTCCAGCCACTGCAAAAGAACTCCAGATGCATGCTTCCCCTTGTGCATTTGGCTTACATGGGTCCTGGAGAGTTGAACCAGGATCCTTTGGTTTTACAGGCAAATGCCTTAACCACTAAGCTGTCTCTCCAGCCCCTTAAGTGTTTTTTGTTTCGTTTTGGTTTTTGGTTTTTCGAGGTAGGGGCTCACTGTAGCCCAGGCTGACGTGGAATTCACTGTGTGTTCTCAGGGTGGCCTTGAACTCATGGTGATTCTCGTACCTCTACCTCCCATGTGCTGGGATTAAAGGCATGCGCCACCATGCCTGGCTGTTTTAAGTTTTTAACTTGAGGTTTAAAAAGCCTGATTATGGACTTAGCTAGTTGAACCACTTGTTTTATCAGAGCTGATGGCTTGATATGTGACTTTAAGGTGTGGGCTTCTAGATGTCTGCAGCCCGCTCAGGGTCCCTTTTGTGCTTTTGCCGCTGCTCTGAAGATGACATATTGATGCTAAAGTAGATGCTTTTCAGTGCTCAGTGTTGGTGTCAAACAGCACAGTTCTAATGTGCTCTCACTTCTGTAGGGTGAAATCAGAGCAACTGCTTTCAATGAGCAAGTGGACAAGTTCTTCCCCCTTATTGAAGTGAACAAGGTAAGGTGGGGTGTTGACTTAGAACTGACAGCGTTGGGTGGTTCACTGAGCACGTGTAGACTGGTCCTTTGTAGAATCACATTGTGGGAAAGGGTTTCTATGACTAATTTGGCGGATTGTCTGGCATTCCTTGGTTTGACCTCTTTTGCAGGTATATTACTTCTCAAAAGGCTCCCTGAAGATTGCTAACAAACAATTCTCAGCTGTTAAAAATGACTATGAGATGACCTTCAATAACGAGACTTGGGTCATGCCCTGTGAAGATGATCATCATTTACCTACAGTTCAGTTTGACTTTGTAGGGATTGGTGACCTGGAGAGCAAGTCTAAAGATTCCCTTGTAGGTAAGTCCAGTCTTGGGGACGGTTAGCTTTATTTTCAACTTAAAGAGATGTGTGAGGGCTGGAGAGATGGCTTAGTGGTTAAGGCATTTGCCTGCAAAGCCAAAGGACCCAGGGTCAATTCCCCAAGACCCACATAAACCAGTTGCACAAGATGATGCATGTGTCTGGAGTTTGTTTACAGGGGCTGAAGGCTCTAGTGTGCCCATTCTCTCACTCTCTCTCACTATCTGCCTCTTTCTATCTCTCTCTCAAATAAATAAAATAAAATAGGGGAAAAAAATGTGTGTGGCTGTCATGCTGGCCATGTTTGATCAAATTGTAAGAGGAGCCTTGACCTATGCTGCTAACATTGTTGTCATGTTTTAGACATCATTGGGATCTGCAAGAGCTATGAAGATGCCACTAAAATCACAGTGAAGTCAAACAACAGAGAAGTTGCTAAAAGAAATATCTATTTGATGGACATGTCGGGGAAAGTGGTGACTGCTACTCTGTGGGGAGAAGATGTAAGTACTTGCATTGAGCAGAAGGCTCCGTAGTGGGTTGTCTTGTCCTTTGAGTTGTGAGGCTTTGGCTGCAGAGGTGGCAGTGGGCTGTGCTGCCTAGCAGTGACTTGAAATCCTTTTCTTTACTTCTGTGAGAGGTGCTATGAGGCTCCTCTACCTCTAGGAAGTAGAAGTAGGTTAGTTTCCATGTATCTCTGAGCAGATTTTGTTACATGGTGGGGGGGTGTACATTGTGTGTATGTGCATGTGGAGGCCAGAGGTCAATGTCAGGCATCCTCCTCTATCACTCTTGTACCTTATTTCCTTGAGACAAGGTCTCACTCTGAACCTGGAGTGCACCATTTTTACTTGGAATGGCTGACCAACAAACCCCAGCAATCCTCCTGTCTCCACCTTCCTCAGTGTTGGAGTTCTAGGCATGCACATCCATGGCTTTTTCTTTTTTTTTTTTTTTTTTTAGTGCCTGACTTTGTAATCCCAGGCTGGCCTTGTCTTGAACTCACACCTCTGCCTCCCAAGTGCTGGGATTAAAGGCATGTACCGTCACACCCAGTCATGCCCACCTTTTTGTTGTTGTTGTTGTTGTTGTTGTTGTTGTTTTGAGATAGGGTCTGGCTCTAGCCCAGGCTGACATGGAATTCACTATGTAGTCTCAGGGTGGCCTCGAACTCACAGAGATCCTCTAGCCTCTGCAAACTCCAGATGCATGTGCTACTTTGTACATGTAATTTTACATGGGTACTGGGGACTCAAACTCGGGTCATTAGGCTTTGCAGGCAAGTGCCTTAACTGCTGAGCCATCTCTACAGCCCCCATGCTTAGCTTTTTAATGTGGGTGCTAAAAATTGAACACAGGTCCTCATGCTTATGTAGGACCCCTCAATCTCTGAGCTGAGCAGATTCTTAGTGTGAGTCAATCTTAGTACATTCCAATATTGATTATATTCACCCCACTATTGACTGTTTTGTTTTGTTTTCTTTCTCTCTTTTTTTTTTTTTTTTTTTTTTTTTTTTTTTTTTTTTTTTTTTTTTTTGGTTTTTCAAGGTAGGGTCTCACTGTAGCCCAGGCTGACCTTGAATTCACTCTATATTCTCAGGGTGGCTCGAACTCACGGTGATCCTCCTACCTCTGCCTCCCAAGAACTGGGATTAAAGGCATGCGCCACCACACCTGGCAACTGTTTTCTTTCTTTCTTTCTTTCTTTTTCTTTCTTTCTTTCTTTCTTTCTTTCTTTCTTTCTTTCTTTCTTTCTCTCTCTCTTTCTCTCTCTCTCTTTCTTTTTCTTTTTTTTTTTTTTTTTTTTTTGGAGAGAGACAGAGGGAGAGGAAGACAGGGATGGGCACGCCAGCAGCCTCTTAGCTGCTGCAAACGAAATCCAGATGTGTGCGCCCCCTTGTGGTCAAGCTTGGCATTGCGCCCTTGCGTCACTTTGCATCTGGCTAAACGTGGGACCTGGAGATTGGAACCAGCATTCTTAGGCTTAGGAGGCAGGTGCCTTAACTGCTAAGCCATCTCTCCAGCCCTGTTTTCTTTTTTTATGAGAGAGAGAATCGGCTTGCCCGGGCCTCTAGCCACTGCAGTCAAACTCTAGACTCATGCACCACCTTGTGTGCATGTGCAACCTTGCGCACTTGTGTCACCTTGTGCATCTGGCTTATATGGGATCTGGAGAGTCAAACATGGGTCCTTAGGCTTTGCAATCAAGTGCCTTAACCACTAAGCCATCTCTCCAGCCCTATTTTCTTATTTTCTATAAAAATATCCTGTGTGTTCTACCAATGACACTTGTGGGTTTGGTGATTGTTTTGCAGGCTGACAAGTTTGATGGTTCTAGACAGCCTGTGATGGCCATCAAAGGAGCCAGAGTTTCTGATTTTGGTGGAAGGAGCCTCTCCGTTCTCTCATCCAGCACTATCATTATGAATCCTGACATCCCTGAGGCCTATAAACTTCGTGGATGGTAGGTTTTGTAGGGCTCAACCAAGGGATTATTTGAGCCCAGGCTTTGAGAAGAGTTGGTTACCATCAGCATGTGAGCTCTCTGCCAAGCAGAAGCCTTTGTTATTGGATGGAGCAGTTCCTATATTTCTTGGAGGCATATGCCTTCTGAGATGATGGTTTTAAAACCCTTAAACTGACAAACCCATAATCCCTTGACAGACTTGGAGAGTCAGAGGAGGCAATTAGAATGTAAGTGCTGCATGCTGACCTCAATGCCGCCAAAGCAGGCTACAGCAGGCTTTAGCAGCTATGTGCTGAAGGACTGTGGGGGGGGGGGGCATGCTTCACTCCTGGGTTTGAGCTGTGGGTGTCTGTTTTGGGGGAGGGGGGATGTGTTTTCTTATTCTGCTGAGCCTCTAGTGCTGGTCACATCCTCTAGTGTGTATTCACTGGACTCTGATAAAGCGTGGTGGGAACAATGGGCTTTTTGTTGGCATTACATTGTTATTCCCAAAGCACTCAAGGGATGTGAGAGCCTGTTCCAATTTCCTCACCATATCTAGCTTTTTAAGGCATTAAAAACTGTACCTTAAAACAGCACTTCAGCTTGAGACATGGTATGTAAGAATTGGTATGGTCAAGGAAAACACTTTGAGCAGCCCAGGCTTAAATAATTTGTATAGCTGCAGTCACAAGATGTAGTGTCTGGTTTCCAGTTGTGCCTTAGGGTTAAGTGACTTAAGAAACAACTTATGTTTCCGATTCTTCATTTTTGTTTTAAATCTGAGTACACCACTAGCAGTAGTATCTGGGTAGTTTCATGGGCCATCTCCTGGAGTGTATATGTTACTTAGGCCATCCTCATGAGCAAGGGCCACATATCTGCTTCACCATTCGGTAGCTGGCATTGCATTAAATGGCAGTGCCTGTTAATAGTCTGGCCAGAAGCAACCAAGACTCTGGTTTATTCTTACTGCTTGATTTTATCCACCTCCTGCCTGAGTCTGGAGCACAACCCCAAGTTAATTGTGTGCCCAACATCAGGGTGCTCATATTTCCCTGTCAGTACCTGTGATCACCGGCAACATAAGAAGACATGCCTGCCTGTCCCCTGAACAAAATGACCTCTCCTTGATCTGAGGGGTCCAGTACACACATCCCACCAGGCAAGGATTAGCAATGGTTAGATCTTAGCTTGGCTCTAACAAAGTAGAATTGTTATTGTAACAAGGGCTGCCCCTCTCCTTGCTCTGTTGACTCCCGATGAGCTGCCTTTGGTGGCAAATGTCTCCTTGGAGTTTTTAGAACCATAAACCTGTGTAGCTAGTGGTCTTAAGATGGATTTATGGACTTTGCTGCACCTCTGTGATGAGGTTAGCTGCTTACCTGACAGTGAGAATGCGACTCTGTATCATAGGGCAGTGTCCAGTCAGGTAGGTGGTCTCTTTAGGAGCCTTCTCTGTGTGTGTTTAGCTTTTAATTATCTCCTGTAGGTGATGTTTGTCAGGCTGTCTGCTCTTTGTCACAAGTATGTTCCTAAGCCATCTTCTCCTTGGCCTCTTCTGTTCTTCAGATCAACTGAGTGATGGTCAAGTGTAATTCATTTTAATAATAATTTAATACAAATTAATTTAGCCTTAATATTTGCATATGTAAAATCTCACCAAGGAAGCAGATAATGCCTTCTGATGGAGTACTTTGGATTATGTAACCAGTTAGATTCTGTATTGGGCTTAAAAGGTTTTTCATCACTTAAACATTTTTGGATAACATGCTAAACAATGCTTATTTATTTATTTATTTATTTGAGAGAGAGAATGGGTGTCAGGGCTCCAGCCACTGCAAACAAACTCCATATGCATACATCACCTTGTGCATCTGGCTTATGTGGGTACTGGAGTGTTGAACCTGGAACCTTAGGCTTTCCAGGCACATGCCTTAAACACTGAGCCATCTCTCCAGCCCTAAACAATACATTAAATATCCCTTTCTGGGGCTGGAGAGATGACTCAGTAGTTAATGCAGTTATGGCATTTGCCTGCAAAGCCTAATGACCCATTCCATTCCCCAGTACCCATGTAAAGCCAGATGTACAAAATGATATGTCGTTTGCAGCAGCTGGAGGCTCTGGTATGTTCTCTCTCTTGTCTCGTCCAGCTCTTTCTCTCTCTCTGCTTGCAAATAAATAAATAAAATGTTTAAGTATCCCTTTTCATACTGACATGTGTCAGTGATGACAAAAACACAACTGCTGACTGAGGTGAACATTCAAAGCCCAAACAACTATATCAGAATTCTGCATTATTGGTTTGTTTTTTTTTGTTTTAAATATTTTTTTATGTATTTATTTGAGGGGGGGGAGGCACAAAGAGAGGGAAAGACAATGAGTATACCAGGGTCTCTGGCTTACATTGGTACTGGGAAATCAAATCTGGGTCCTTAAGCTTCACAGGCAAGAAACTTAACCACTAAGCCATCTCTCCAGCCCCTTTGTTTTGTTTTTTGAGGTAGGATCTTGCTCTAGCCCAGGCTGATCTGGAATTAATTATGAAATCTGACTAGCCTCGAACTCACGGTGACCCTCCTACCTCTGCCTCCCAAGTGCTGGGATTAAAGGTGTGCACCACCACACCCAGCCATTACTGCTTTTTGTTGAGTTCCTTGAGGTTACTGTTTTTGGGCTCAGGCCCAGTTTAGGCAACAGTTTGTGGTACTTTGGCACTGTTTGTCTTGACCACTGGTATGCATCAAAGCAAATGAGATTTAAAAGTAAAAATGTGGTGGCACACACCTTTAATCCCAGCAGTGGGGAGGCAAAGGTAAGAGAATCACCATGAGTTCAAGGCCACCCTGAGACTACATAGTGAATTCCAGGTCAGTCTGGGCTAGAATGAGACCCCATCTAGAAGAAAGAAAAAAAAAAAAAAAAGTAAGAGGATGTAATTTCTTCAGCAGACTAAGGCACAGTAAAAGACACCAGCCCACATAGCCAGGACCCATGTGAAAGTTGGTGGGGACAGAGAGCTTATGTCTGGTATATTATAACTACTGGTACCTTGGAGAAGTTTGTAGAGTGCTTGTGATCATTACCTATTTCTTTCAGGTTCGACTCAGAAGGACAAGCCTTAGATGGTGTTTCTATCTCTGATCTCAAGAGTGGAGGAACAGGAGGGAGCAATACCAACTGGAAAACTCTGTATGAGGTTAAATCAGAGAACCTGGGCCAGGGTGACAAGGTATCCTGTGTTCCCTTCTTTCTTCACTAAAGTGTAGAAAGCACAAGAGGGTGGAGCTTTGAAATCTGCTCTGTTAATTCAGAGCTGTCATTCTCACCTGGGACTCTGCCCCGAGCATAGTGCCCAAAAGAATGGACCAGGGCACCACATCATTGCTGTTCTATGGTTTTCTCGCAGTTTCTGTGCACTGGTTGAGAGTCACTGCCAGAGTAAAGAGGCTGTGCTCATGTTGGGGAGTGTAACGTGTGTTGCCTCCTGTGTCCTAAGGCAGAAAACTGTGAAGTACTCAGATTTAAAATACATACATATATATATACATATATATAATTTGCAAGCAGAGATAGATGTTGGTTGGTTGGTTGGTAGGTAGGTAGATAGAGACAGACAGACAGAGAATTGGCACACAGGGCCTCTAGCCACTACAAATGGAACTCCCAGTGCATGCCCCATTTATACATTTGGCTTATGTGGGTACTTGGGATTCAAACCCAGGTCTTTAGACTTTGAAGGCAAGTACCTTTACCACTGAGCCATTTCTTCAGCCCCTTAAATATATATATTTTTCATTATTTACTTGCAAGCAGAGAAAGAGAATGGGCATACTTGGGCCTCTTCCTGCTGCAAATGAACTCTGGACACATGTCCCACTTTGTGTATCTGGCTTTACGTAGGTACTAGGGAATCGAACCCAGGTCTTCAGGCTTTGTAGGCAAGCACCTTTAACCACTGAGCCATCTCTCTAGCTCAAAGTTTTGAAATTTTGAAGAAATGTTAACAAATGGGCTTTTTTATGGTGATGTAAACTGACCTTGGTCTGTGTTACTTTTCTAACTATTCCTACAGATACAAATGCTCACATATCACAAAAATTTTTGGTTTTTCAAGGTAGGGTTTCATTCTAGCTCAGGCTGACCTGGAATTCACTATATTGTCTCAGGGTGGCCTCGAACTCATGGCGATCTTCCAACCTCTGCCTCCCGAGTGCTGGGATTAAAGGCGTGCGCCACCATGCTCGGCAATAAAGGTAGTTTTTTGATTCTAGTGTTATTTAGGCTTCACCCTGGGCACCAGACACTTCCTGTGTACTTCAGCTTTGTACGGGCTATGGAGCACTCTTGTTCTGACGAGGACTGGCCTTGGTGTGTGACTTTAGTTTAACTTCCCTTTCAGTGCGTGATGACTCTCCTCCCCTCATGCTCTAGCCTGAATTCTGTCAGCAGTTGAATATTTAAGTTGTTTTTTCTCTGCTATCCCTAAATATCAATTCCTGCTCCTTTATTGTCATCATATACAATATAGGTTTTATTCCTTACTGTCTCATTTCTGTACACCTTACCCATCACTGTTGTTGACAGAAATTTACAGTAGTATTATATAACATCTTGAGAAAAGATGCATCTGTGTTGTCCGACCAGAGGAATAGCCACACTTTTCTGTTTCCTTTGTCACCCAATCATTCTGTTAATCTAAAGACCGGCAGTATATAATCAGAACTGGACATCTAAAATACCTGTCTTTACCTGGACTTTAAAATCATACTTTTGAGTCTGGACATAACCTGGAAAGACAAGAACTCTGTAGGCATTCTCCTAAGAAATTTATTTTATTGAATCTATATAGCTCCACCCCACTATCTATCTACTAAAGCTGATCTTAGACTTGTATGCATTCTAGTCTAGTCAAGCACTCTACCCTAGCCCTAGAGCCTTCTAAACTGGTATTAGCTCAAGCTCTTTAAAGATCCACATTGTTTTGCCTCCTTTGGTCTATGATATCAGGAAGACCCAGAGGTCACTAGCTTCACTCTGAATTCAGGGTACACCAAAAAAAAACTACTTCCTTGCAATACTGAACACAAACCATAAAAGAAACCAACTGGGCATGGTGGCACACACTTTTAATTGCTGTGAGTTCGAGACCAGCCTGGGACTACAGAGTAAGTTCCAGGTCAGCCTGGGCTAGAGTGAGACCCTATCTCAAAAAAACCAAACACAAAACCAAAAAAATCTTCTGAGAGCCTCTGGGGAGGGAGTGTTAAAAGGCAAAACACGGCTGGGGAAATGGCTTAGCGGTTAAGCGTTTGCCTGCGAAGCCTAAAGACCTCGGTTCTATTCCCCAGGGTTCACGTAAGCCAAATGCACAAGGGGCGCATGCGTCTGGAGTTCATTTGTAGTGGCTAGAGGCCCTCGTGTGCCCATTCTCTCTCTCTATCTGCCTCTTCCCCCCCCCCAGTAAATAAATAAAGTAAATATTTAAAAGGCAAGACAAATATCCATCCAAAGCCCCCCTGTATGACTTAATCCTTGCGGATTGACTTGCCAGTTTCTTCTCTGTTTAGAAGCCACAAGTCTTATTCGTGGACACTTTTGCATTCTCCTGAAGTGGCTATAGATCAGGCAAATGAGGCCATGAGTGAAATCTAGCTGACTTCCTGTTATTATCAATAAAGTTTTATTGGAACATCATTACCTTCCTTCTTCATGTTGTCTATAGTTGTTTCTTACCCCACAATAGCAGGTTTGGGAATATGTAGCCCGCTGAATAACTCAGATACAAATGTATCTATGACTTTTTTTTTTTTTTTTTTTTTTTTTTTTTTTTTGGTTTTTCGAGGTAGGGTTTCACTCTGGTCAAGGCTGACCTGGAATTAACTATGTAGTCTCAGGGTGGCCTCGAACTTGCAGTGATCCTCCTACTTCTGCCTCCCAAGTGCACCACCACGCCCGGCTTACTTTTTCATTATTTATTATTTATTTTATGAGATCTAGAGTAAGAAAGAAAATTGGTACTCCAGGGCCTCTAGCCACTGAAATCAAACTCCAGACACTTGTACCACCTTGTACGTATGCGTCACCTTGTGTGTCTGGCTTACGTGGGTTCTTGAGAGTTGAATCTAGGTCCTTAGGCTTCACAGGCAAGTGCCTTAACCACTAAGTCATCTCTCCAGCTCTACTCTGTGACTTTTATGGGGAAGCTTGCTTGTCACTAGACAAAGATAAAGGTGGGTCTATGCTGTAGAAATCACTCTTCATATTTTTCTCTTAGCAGAATGGTTAATTATATGTTAGCCATATTAGATTTTTAAATTTTTTTAAGTTTATTGCTCTGTGTGTGTGTATCCGTGTCAGGGTCTCTTGTTGCTACAAACATGCCTAGCCGACTTTGCAAGTAAGTGCCTTTAACCACCGAACCATCTCCCCAACCCCAACATTGGATGCTTGTGTCTACATTATTCAGCATTTCCTAGATCTGTGGCCTTTGGTGGATAGAGAAACAGGAGGACCAAGTCTGCTTTATGTTGTTTTCAAGCAAAGGAAAACCATTTCAGTTTCAATTAACCATTGTGTTTCATGTAGAATAACTCATTGATAAGGACTTACTGCTTGAGAACTTGGTTTGTCACCTTCGTGGGTTTAAATGTAGCTCATGTGATTTCTGAACTGCAGAATGAACAGTTCCCCTTTATTGCTTTGCAAGCATGGGAACTAGAATCCATATAACACTTGTATGGGAGGGCGAGCTTTGAGCTGTGTGTTCCGTTCCTGAGTGTGAGCTTGGTGCTGTGAGTCTCACCGGCATCCTTTTCTCCTGCAGGCAGACTACTTCAGTTCTGTGGCAACTGTGGTGTATCTTCGCAAAGACAACTGTATGTACCAGGCCTGCCCAACTCAGGACTGCAATAAGAAAGTGATTGACCAGCAGAATGGGTTGTACCGCTGTGAGAAGTGTGACCGGGAATTTCCCAATTTCAAATATCGCATGATTTTGTTAGTAAGTAAAATGCGTAGATGAACTCTGTGGTGTTTATTGATTTGCTACCACATACCAGATGCTGGGCACAGATAGCAGAGCCAAGATGGTTCATAGTGGGGAGCTTGTGGATGAGAAAGTGCTAAAGAGCCTGTTACTGCTGTATAAATAAGGAAGCAAGGGCCTTTCACTCAGCTGAACAGCCGTCACTTTTCTGCTACTGAAAGCTTCTTTTATGCCTGAAAGTTGCATTGAGACCCTCCCGCTGATATCAGTGCTCTAAGTACACTATACAGTATTGACACTTGCCTGCTAACTGTTAGGAAGGTAAATTAATTTGAAATAGCATTTGTGGGCCGTGATCTTATAGTGGTTAATACTCTGCATTGTGAACTAGCATTTCTGGAGAACAGTAATTGCACTTGTTCAGATGGTGCTCGTGTGGTGTTTCTTGTAGACAATCCATTTCTCCAGCCCTAGTAAAGCAAGCTGATATCACAAGAATGTAACTGCCCGTGTGGCTTGTAGCTGTTTTGCATCGTTTCGGATCTGGTTTGGAGACTTTGTTTTTTTTCTCAGACTCTCACAATGTAGTCCGGGCTGCCTCAAACTTGCAACAATCCTCCAGCCTCAAGTCTTCAGAAAATTGGGATTACAGGTGTGAACTACCATACCTAGCTAAGATTATTTCTTTGTGTTTTAGAGGCCCATAAAGTGAAGGGTGTACTTTTATAAAGAGATTAAGGTACAAGAAAGTATATACTCTGTTTTACTAGAAGCTGGCAGTCATATACCAGAAGCCTTAAAAATGTTTCTATTTCTGGGATAGAGAGATGGTTTAGCATTTGAGGTTTTTTGCCTGGGAAGCCTAAGGACCCAGGTTTGATTCCCCAATACCCACGTAAGCCAGATGCACAAAGTGGCACATGTGTCTGGAGTTTGTTTGCAATAGAGGCCCTGGTGCACCCATTCTCTCCCTCCCTCCCTCCCCCCCTCTGCCTCTTTCTCTTACTCTCTCGCAAATAAATAAAATATATTTTTTAAAATGTTTATATTGCCAGGCGTGGTGGCACACGCCTTTAATCCCAGCACTCGGGAGGCAGAGGTAGGAGGATCACCGTGAGTTCGAGGCCACCCTGAGAATACAGAGTGAATTCCAGGTCAGCCTGGGCTAGAATGAGACCCTATCTCGAAAAACCAAACAAAAAAAAAAGTTTATATTTTCTGACACATTAGCAAAATAAAGATCTCGTTCTAGAAATTTAAGGAAAAAGTAAGAGATGTTACCATGGTGTTTATTTTGAGAAGTTGGATGCAAGTTATGTCGTTCATATTCTACTAGTTTTTTATTGAATATTCATAGTAAAGAACTATGAAGGCTTCATAATTTACCACTTACTGTTTAACAGTTTCAACAGTTAAAATGTTTGAAAACAATCTGTAATGAAGACTGCTAAATGATACATACTTGGGCATTATAATTGAAAAGAGGAAATGTAAAGTCGGGTGTGGTGGCACACGCCTTTAATTAATCCCAGCACCTAGGAGGCAGAGGTAGGAAGATCACTGTGAGTTCAAGGCCACCCTGAGACTTACATAGTTAATTCCTGAGCTAGAGTGAGACCCTACCTTGGAAAAAAAGAAAAGAGGAAATGTAAAAGACTATTTATATCTTCTTTTAAATATTTTATTTATTTATTTTATTAGAGAGAGAGAAAGAGGCAGATAGAGAGAATGGGCACACCAGGGCCTCTAGCCACTGCAAACAAACTCCAGACGCATGTGCTCCCTTATGCACCTGGTTTATGTGGGTCCTGGGGAATTGAACTAGGGTCCTTAGGCTTTGCAGGCAAACGCCTTAAACGCTAAGCCATTTCCCCAGCCCTATATCTTCTTTTTTTTTGAACCAAAATGTCTTTGTGCAGAGTGTTAAATACGATCTTGTTTCTAAAGATGTGTGTGTGTGTGTGTGTGTGTGTGTGTGTGTGTGTGTGTAGTGGTACTAAAAAATCAAAGGCTATGCAAAAATGAGAAATGTTAATGAGACAAATGAAGACATTTCTGCATTTCCATGTTTCTTTGAGCATCAGTAACCACCAATCTAGCCAGGGGTGGTAGCACACACCTTTAATCCAAGCACTCAGAATGCAGAGGTAGGACAGTTGCCATGAGTTCAAGGCCACCCTGAGACTACATAGTGAATTCCAGGTCAACCTGAGCTAGAGTGAGACCCTATCTCAAAGAAAAGAAAGAGAAAAGAAAAGAAGAAAAGAAAAGAAAAGAAAAGAAAAGAAAAGAAAAGAAAACTTTACAGAGCCTGTTGCATATGGGGAAAGCAAGTCTAATTACCATCCTATTTCTGCATCTTCAGGCAAATTTTTTAAAATATTTTATTTATTTAGTTATGTTGAGAGAGAATAGGCATGCCAAGGCCTCTAGCCACTGCAAATGAACTCCAGACAAATGTGCCACCTTGTGCATCTGGTTTATGTGGGCACTGGGGAATTGAACTTGGGTCTCTAGGCTTTGCAGACAAGCATCTTAACCCTCAGCCATCTTTCTAGGCTTGTCTGGTTTTTTTTTTTTTTTTTGTTTTTTTTTTTTTTTTTTTTGTTTTTCGAGGTAGGGTCTCACTCTGGCCCAGGCTGACCTGGAATTAACTATGTAGTCTCAGGATGGTCTCGAGGTCACAGCAATCCTCCTACAGAGTGCTGGGATTAAAGGCGTGCACCACCACGCCCAGCTAAGCCTGTCTTTTTGTTTGTTTCCAAGATGGGGTTCTCACTCTAGCCCAGGCTGACCTGAAGCTCATGCCTGGCTTTGTTTGATTTTTTTAAAATTTTATTTATTTGTAGTGTGTATATGGACATAACCAGGGTCACTTGCTGCTGGCGATGAATGCCCACCCAGCTATGTGTTGTGACTGGGGCATTGAACTGGTCTGGTAGGGTTAGCAAGCAAGTGGCTTTTTTTAAAATTCATTTTATTTATTTATTTATTTGAGAGAGAGAAAGATGCAGAAGGAGGGAGAGAGAGAAAGAGGGAGAGAGAATGGGTACATCAGGGCCTCTAGCCACTGCAAATGAACTCCAGATGCATGTACCACCTTGTTTATCTGGCTTACGTGGGTCCTGGGGAATTGAACCTGGGTCCTTTGGCTTTGCAGGCAAATGCCTTAATTACTAAGCCATCTCTCCAGCCCGCAAGTGGCTTTAATGGCTGTGCTGATCATCTCCCCAGTCCCTATAGCAAAGTTTAGTTGGCCCCTTTCTCACATCTACACATACTATGATCTAAACTACATTTTAAATTTCTTTCCATACTATCATAGTTTTTTAGAAATAATATAGTACTGCACCTAACCGTGCGGTTATACCCAAATAGTCCCATTATAAGTCGAAAATATCTGAAGTTGAGGCAGGCATGGTGGTACACGCCTTTAACCCAAGCACTTCAGAGGCAGCGGTAGGAGGATTGCTGTGAATTCAAGGCCACCCTGAGACTATAGGGTGAATTTCAGGTCAGCCTGGACTACAGTGAGAACGTACCTCAAAAAACCAAAATTAAATTAAATTAAGTTTTGGGTGAGTGTCTGAGGTAGGAGGATTACCATGCATTCAAGTCCAGCCTGAACTACAGACATCATTGTGGCCTGACTGAATGAAAGAAATTTAGCCTGGTATGGTGGTGCACGCCTTTGATCCTAGCACTCGGGAGGCAGAAGTAGGAGGATCACCGTGATTTCGAGGCTACCCTCAGACTACATAGTGAATTCCAGGTTAGTCTGGGCTAGAGTGAGACCCTACCTCGAAAAACCAAAAAAAAAAAAAAAAAAAAGTAAGTTTGAGTATCTCAACTTCATTGGATACTATACTAAAAGAGAAAGATAGGAAGGGTGATTGAGTGCCTGTGCTTGTGCATATATGGGGAAATTGTAACATCAAACCATCATAAATAGAGTATTGTGTGTAAATGTAGTGTTAATGTTTTTTTCCCTTAGAAATTACTTTAATGAGTGGGATAAGGTAACCTCCATTCTCCTTAGAATGTCTTCCTGTTATTATTTCTTTGCTGAAATATATTGCGGGTTTTTTTTGTTTGTTTTTTAGGCAAATATTGCAGATTTTCAAGAGAATCAATGGGTGACTTGTTTCCAGGAGTCTGCAGAAGCTATCCTTGGACAGAACACTGCTTACCTTGGGGAATTAAAAGAGAAGGTTGGCACATTTTAGTATCGCTGTAATAGTTCTCATGTTATGCCACCCACGGAGCTCTGTTTTGCTGTTTAATGTTTTTTGTTTGTTGTGTTGGTTGTTGTATATAATCTCTACTTCTAGTGCCTATTTAGAGTTCATCTTCCTTCTGTCCAGTTCTGTCCATTATGGATGCACTTAACACGAGGGAACTAGTAAAAGTGCATAAAAGCTTTAAATACAAATGCACGCATATTACAAGCATTACAACTCTCTTATTCACACATCACAGCAGTGAGGCTGCAATCACTGAAGATCATCATATTCTACTAGTTTTTATTGAATATTCATAGTAAAGAACTATGAAGGCTTCATAATTTACCACTTACTGTTTAACAGTTTCAACAGTTAAAATGTTTGAAAACAATCTGTAATGAAGACTTCTAAATGATAAAAGTACGTACTTGGGCATTATAATTGAAAAGAGGAAATGTAAAGTCGGGTGTGGTGGCACACGCCTTTAATTAATCCCAGCACCTGGGAGGCAGAGGTAGGAGGATCACTGTGAGTTCAAGGCCACCCTGAGACTACATAGTTAATTTCTGAGCTAGAGTGAGACCCTACCTTGGAAAAAAAGAAAAGAAAAGAGGAAATGTAAAAGACTATTTATATCTTCTTTTAAATATTTTATTTATTTATTTTATTAGAGAGAGAGAAAGAGGCAGATAGAGAGAGAGAATGGGCACACCAGGGCCTCTAGCCACTGCAAACAAACTCCAGACGCATGTTCTCCCTTATGCACCTGGTTTATGTGGGTCCTGGGGAATTGAACTAGGGTCCTTAGGCTTTGCAGGCAAACGCCTTAAACGCTAAGCCATTTCCCCAGCCCTATATCTTCTTTTTTTTTGAACCAAAATGTCTTTGTACAGAGTGTTAAATACGATCTTGTTTCTAAAGATGTGTGTGTGTGTGTGTGTGTGTGTGTGTGTGTGTGTGTGTGTAGTGGTACTCGTGTGCTAAATCAAAGGCTATGCAAAAATGAGAAATGTTAATGAGACAAATGAAGACATTTCTGCATTTCCATGTTTCTTTGAGCATCAGTAACCACCAATCTAGCCAGGGGTGGTAGCACACACTTTTAATCCAAGCACTCAGAATGCAGAGGTAGGAGAGTTGCCATGAGTTCAAGGCCACCCTGAGACTACATAGTGAATTCCAGGTCAACCTGAGCTACAGTGAGACCCTACCTCAAAGAAAAGAAAAGAAAAGAAAAGAAAAGAAAAGAAAAGAAAAGAAAAGAAAAGAAAAGAAAACTTTACAGAGCCTGTTGCATATGGGGAAAGCAAGTCTAATTACCATCCTATTTCTGCATCTTCAGGCAAATTTTTTTAAATATTTTATTTATTTAGTTATGTTGAGAGAGAATAGGCATGCCAAGGCCTCTAGCCACTGCAAACGAACTCCAGACAAATGTGCCACCTTGTGCATCTGGTTTATGTGGGCACTGGGGAATTGAACTTGGGTCTCTAGGCTTTGCAGACAAGCATCTTAACCCTCAGCCATCTTTCTAGACTTGTCTGGTTTTTTTTTTTTTTTTTTTGTTTTTCGAGGTAGGGTCTCACTCTGGCCCAGGCTGACCTGGAATTAACTATGTAGTCTCAGGATGGTCTCGAGGTCACGGCAATCCTCCTGCAGAGTGCTGGGATTAAAGGCGTGTACCACCACGCCCAGCTAAGCCTGTCTTTTGTTTGTTTCAAGATGGGGTTCTCACTCTAGCCCAGGCTGACCTGAAGCTCATGCCTGGCTTTGTTTGATTTTTTTTAATTTTATTTATTTGTGGTGTGTATATGGACATAACCAGGGTCACTTGCTGCTGGCGATGAATGCCCACCCAGCTCTGTGTTGTGACTGGGGCATTGAACTGGTCTGGTAGGGTTAGCAAGCAAGTGGCTTTTTTTAAAATTCATTTTTATTTATTTATTTATTTGAGAGAGAAAGATGCAGAAGGAGGGAGAGAGAGAAAGAGGGAGAGAGAATGGGTACATCAGGGCCTCTAGCCACTGCAAATGAACTCCAGATGCATGTACCACCTTGTTTATCTGGCTTACGTGGGTCCTGGGGAATTGAACCTGGGTCCTTTGGCTTTGCAGGCAAATGCCTTAATTACTAAGCCATCTCTCCAGCCCGCAAGTGGCTTTAATGGCTGTGCTGATCATCTCCCAGTCCCTATAGCAAAGTTTAGTTGGCCCCTTTCACATCTACACATACTATGATCTAAACTACATTTTAAATTTCTTTCCATACTATCATAGTTTTTTAGAAATAATATAGTACTGCACCTAACCGCGTGCGGTTATACCCAAATAGTCCCATTATAAGTCGAAAATATCTGAAGTTGAGGCAGGCATGGTGGTACACGCCTTTAATCCAAGCACTTCAGAGGCAGCGGTAGGAGGATTGCTGTGAATTCAAGGCCACCCTGAGACTATAGAGTGAATTTCAGGTCAGCCTGGACTACAGTGAACGTGCCTCAAAAAACCAAAAATAAAATAAAATGAAGTTTTGGGTGAGTGTCTGAGGTAGGAGGATTACCATGCATTCAAGTCCAGCCTGGACTACAGACATCATTGTGGCCTGACTGAATGAAAGAAATTTAGCCTGGTGTGGTGGCGCACGCCTTTGATCCTAGCACTCGGGAGGCAGAAGTAGGAGGATCACCGTGATTTTGAGGCTACCCTCAGACTACATAGTGAATTCCAGGTTAGCCTGGGCTAGAGTGAGACCCTACCTCGAAAAAAAAAAAAAAAAAAAAAAAGTAAGTTTGAGTATCTCAACTTCATTGGATACTATACTAAAAGAGAAAGATAGGAAGGGTGATTGAGTGCCTGTGCTTGTGCATATATGGGGAAATTGTAACATCAAACCATCATAAATAGAGTATTGTGTGTAAATGTAGTGTTAATGTTTTTTTCCCTTAGAAATTACTTTAATGAGTGGGATAAGGTAACCTCCATTCTCCTTAGAATGTCTTCCTGTTATTATTTCTTTGCTGAAATATATTGCGGGGTTTTTTTTTGTTTGTTTTTTAGGCAAATATTGCAGATTTTCAAGAGAATCAATGGGTGACTTGTTTCCAGGAGTCTGCAGAAGCTATCCTTGGACAGAACACTGCTTACCTTGGGGAATTAAAAGAGAAGGTTGGCACATTTTAGTATCGCTGTAATAGTTCTCATGTTATGCCACCCACGGAGCTCTGTTTTGCTGTTTAATGTTTTTTGTTTGTTGTGTTGGTTGTTGTATATAATCTCTACTTCTAGTGCCTGTTTAGAGTTCATCTTCCTTCTGTCCAGTTCTGTCCATTATGGATGCACTTAACACGAGGGAACTAGTAAAAGTGCATAAAAGCTTTAAATACAAATGCACGCATATTACAAGCATTACAACTCTCTTATTCACACATCACAGCAGTGAGGCTGCAATCACTGAAGATCAAGAAGGTATCTTCTAGCCAGGTGTGGTGACACATGCCTTTAATCCCAGCACTTGGGAGGCAAAGGTAGAAGGATCACTGTGAGTTCAAGGCCACCCTGAGACTGCGTAGTGAATTCCAGGTCAGCCTGAGCTAGAGTGAAACCCTACCTCGAAAACCAAAAAAAAAGAAGGTATCTTCTGAAAATACCCAAAGTCCAGATGTGCCTCTTTTTGTTTGTTTTGTTTTGTTTTGTTTTGTTTTGTTTTGTTTTTCAAAGTAGGGTCTTGCTCTAGCCCAGGCTTAAGTAGAATTCATTATGTAATCTCAGGGTGGCCTTGAACTCACAGTGATCCTTCTATCTTTGCCACCCAAGTGCTGGGATTAAAGGTGTGTGCCACCATGCCTGGCTGGATGTGCCTTTTTTTTTTTTTTTTGTACTTTTTATGGGGGGATGCAGAATTGAGAATTGACACACCAGATCCTCCAGCCACTGCAGTCAAATTCCAGACACATGCACCATCATGTGCGACTTTGTGCATCTGGCTTACATGGGACCTGGAGAGTCAAACATGGGTCCTTAAGCTTCACAGGCAAGTGCCTTGACTGCTAAGCCATCTCTCCAGCCCTGGGTGTACACAGTAAACACCTTCCAGGAAACTTAAGTGAAATTTGGGGGTAAATGCATTTAGGAGGTACTTGCTAGTTCAGGTGGTTCAGATGCAATTCTTATGAAGTGACTGTTTCATAAAATAACTTTATCTGCTGGGCATGGTGGCTCACACTTATAGTCCCAAACAGAAGATTATCCAGAATTCAAGGCCAGTATCCTGGGGCTGGAGAAATGGCATAGCAGTTAAAGTGCTTGCCTATGAAGCCTAAAGACCCATGTTTGATTCCCCAGTACCCATGTAAGCCAGATGCACATGGTGGCACATGTGTCTAGAGTTTGTTTGCAGTGGCTAGAGGCATTGGTGTGCCCATACTCCCTATCTGCCTCTTTCTCTCTCTCAAATAAATAAAAATAAAATTCTTAGGCCTGGAGATGGCTTAGTGGTTAAGTGCTTGCCTGTGAAGCCTAAGGACCCCAGTTTAAGGCTTGATTCCCCAGGACCCACGTAAGCCAGATATCTGCACAAGGTGGCGCATGCATCTGAAATTTGTTTGCAGTGGCTCGAGGCCCTGGTGCATCCATTCTCTCTCTCTCTCTCTCTCTCTCTCTCTCTCTCTCTCTCTCTGCCTCTTTCTCTCTCTGTCACTCACAAATAAATAAACAAATAAAAATAAATAAATTAAAATAAATTAAAAAAAAAAAGCTATCCTGGATCATATAGCAAAGCCCTGTCACCAAAATAACTTTACCCATTTCACGTTTACAATTCTGCATTCTAGATTTACATAGATTACATACTGATTTATATAGTGCAGAGAATAGATTACCAGTTATGCTAAATTTAAGAAAAATGCTTGCTAAATTAAGATATTAAGCCTAAACTGGGTGTAGTGGCACATACCTTTCATCCCAGTACTTAGGAGGCTAAGGTAGGAGGATCACTGTGTGTATGAGGCCAGTCTAGGCTACAGAGTGAGTTCCAGGTCAGCCTGGACTAAAGTGAGACCCTGCCTCAAAAAAACAAAATAGGGGCTGGAGAGATGGCTTAGCAGTTATGGTGCTGGCCTACAAAGTCAAAGGACCCAGGTTCTATTTCTAGGGCCCACATAAGCCAGATGCACAAGAGGCACACACATCTAGAGTTTGTTAGCAGTGGCTGGAGGCCCTGGTGTGCCCATTCTCTCTTTCCCTCTCTCTCTCTCTCTCTCTCTCTCTCTAATAAATAAAAATAAACATTTAAGGGCTGGAGAGATGGCTTAGCGGTTAAGGTGTTTGCCTGAGAAGCCTAAGGACCTCAGTTCAATCCTCCAGGTCCCACGTAAGCCAGATGCACAGGGGGCTTATGAGTCTGGAGTTCGTTTGCAGTGGCTGGAGGCCCTAACGTGCCCATTCTCCCTCTCCCTCTCCCTCTCTTCCCTTCTCTCTGTCTCTAATAAATAAATAAACAAACAAATACTTAAGCCGGGCGTGGTGGTGCACACCTTTAATCCCAGCACTCGGGAGGCAGAGTTAGAAGGATTGCCATTAGTTAGAGGCTACCCTGAGAATACAGAGTGAATTCCAGGTCAGCCTGGGCTAGAGTGAGACCCTACCTCAAAAAACCAAAATAAACAAACAAACAAACATTTAAGACAAAAAACATAAAGAGGGCTGGAGAGATAGCTTAGTGTTCAGGGGCTTGCCTGCAAAGCCAAAGGATGCAGGTTTGAGTCCCCAGGACCCACATAAACCAGAGGCAGAAGGTGGCACATGCATCTGGAGTTTGTTGGTGGCAGCTGGAAGCCCTGGCGTCTCTCTCTCTCTCTCTCTCTCAAACAAATAACAGGATATTTTTTTAAAAATAAAATAAAAGCCGGGCATGGTGGTGCATGCCTTTAATCCCAGCACTCGGGAGGCAGAGGTAGGAGGATTGCTGAGAGTTCGAGGCCACCCTGAGACTACATAGTTAATTCCAGGTCAGCCTGGACCAGAGTGAGACCCTACCTCAAAAAACCAAAATAAAATAAAATAAAATAAAAATTATAAAATAAAATTAAAATAATAAAATAAAATAAAGGTCTGGAGAGATGGCTTAGCAGTTAAGGTGTAGGCCTGCCAAGCCTAAGGACCCTGGTTCAATTCTCCAGGTCCCACATAAACCAGATGCACATGGTGGTGCATGCGTCTGGAGTTTGTTTGCAATGGCTAGAGGCCCTGGCACGCCCATTCTCACTCTCTCTCTGTCTCTAATAAATAAAAAATAATAAATAAATAAATAAATAAATTAGAGCTGGTGAGATGGCTTAGTGGTTAAGCGCCTGCCTGCCAAGCCTAAGAACGCCCATTTGATTCTCCAGGTCCCATGTTTAGCCAGATGCAAGTGCACAGTGCTGCGTTTACCCACAAGGAGGCGCACACATCTAGAATTAGTTCACAGCAGCTGAAATGACCCTGGCGTGCCCCTTCTCTCTCTTTCTGCCTCTTTCTCTGTTTCTCTCTCAAAAAAAAAAAAATTTTTTTAAGGTAAGGACTCATAGAAGCTGTATTTTCTCTAAGCCATGAAAATTGGAATCCATCTAATATCCTCCCCCCACACAAACACACAACCTCTCCCCCAAATTGGTTAGAATACTTGTAAAGGCCACAAAGAAAAGAATTTCCTGTTTGTTTGGTGTATTTTTCTTATTTTTTCTGTCCTCAGTTCTGTCTGTTTGCTTCTGCCTTAGCCTTCTTTTTGAATTATCCATAGATCTCTGAAGATAGTCCCAACAAGCCTTTTTACAGAAATAACTGGAATTGACTTTTTAAGTGTGATGGTATCTTTTATCTGTTTTGCCTGGTCCTCTATTTTCATATCAGATTTTAAGGCTCCATGAAGCCCTTCAGAATTTTTTATGAGCTTATTAGATGTGACTGTTCTTACTGCTGGTGAATGAGGACAGAACTCTCACCTCAGGAACCTTGATGCTGTTGCAGTATGCACCCATGCTCTCTCATCCTGAAGAGTAATGGCAGCTGGTATAATTTGATGAAGATTTAATACATTGTTTGTTTATATGTTGAAAGTCCATGGCTGAGAAGATGTCTCAGCAGTTAATGCACTTGCTTGTAAAGCTTGCTGGCCCAGTACCCATGTAAAGCCTGATGCACAGAGTGGTACAAGTGTCTGGAGTTTGTTTGCAGCATCAGTGAGCCCTGGCACACTCATATTCTCAAATAAAAAGTCCAAAGAATGACTTTTTTTTTTTTTTTTGGTTAAGTAACATCTACCAAAAAAACTCTACATAACAAAGCCATTTTATGTTTCATATCTCACAAAGGTATTTATATAAACTAATTTAAAATATTTATTTATATTTATTTATTTATTTATTTATTTATTTATTTATTTATTTATTTATCTGACAGAGAAAGAGAGAGAATGGGCATGCCAGGGCTTCCAGCCACTGCAAATGAACTCCAGACGTATGTGCCCCTTGTGCATCTGGCTAATGTGGGTCTTGGGGAATCGAACCTTGGTCTTTTGGCTTTGCAGGCAAACACCTTAACTGCTAAGCCATCTCTCTAGCCCTATATAAACTAATTTATGTAAAGTTATAAGTTCATGTAATATCATGAGAGAGAGAATTGGCGAACCAGGGCCTCCAGCTACTGAAATCAAACTCCAGACACATGTGCCACCTTGTGCGTCTGGCTTACATGAGATCTGGGGTGGGGGTGTGTCAAACGTAGGTCCTTAGGCTTCAGAGGCAAGCACCTTAACCACTAAGCCTTCTCTCCAGCCCAGTTCATGGGATTTTTATACAAAATGCATTCTCTATCTGCCCATGGTGGTACAGGGCTGTAATTCCAGCCAATCAGGAACTTGAGATAGGACCAAAAGTTCAAGACCAACCTAGGCAATTTAGTGGGGCCCTATTTCAATTTAAAAAAGGACAAAGCCGGGGGTGGGGGCGCACACCTTTGCCTTTAATCCTAGCACTCAGGAGGCAGAGGTAGGAGGATCAAGATGAGTTCAAGGCCACCCTAAGACTACATAGTGAACTCCAGGTCAGCCTGAGCTAGACCCTACCTCGAAAAACTATATATATATATTTTTTATTTTTATTTTATTTATTTATTTATTTATTTTGGTTTTGCAAGGTAGGGTCTCACTCTGGTCCAGGCTGACCTGGAATTAACTATGTAGTCTCAGGGTGGCCTTGAACTCTCGGCGATCCTCCTACCTCTGCCTCCCGAGTGCTGGGATTAAAGGCTAGCGCCACCACACCCGGCTATATATTTTTTTAAAGGACAAAAAGGGCCAAGGATGTTAGCTCAGTAGCAGAGTATTTACCTAGCATGCAGAAGCCCTAGGTTCAATCTCCAGTGCTGAAAAGGTATGCATTCTCACATCCCTCTCACTTGACCAGAGTTTTTAATATTTAAAAATATATTTTATGTATTTGGAAGTATGAGAGTGTATATAGGCACGCAAGGGCCTCTAGCCACTGCAAACGAACTCCAGATGCATGAACTTCGTGCATCTGGCTTTACTTGGGTGGTGGGGAATCAAACCTGGGTTGGCAGGCTTTGCAAGCAAGTGCCTTTAATCACTGAGCAATCTCTCCAGCCCCCTAGTTTGTTTTAAATAAAATAATTAAATCAGGTCTGGAGAGATGGCTTAATGGTTAAGATGCTTACCTGCAAAGCCTAAGGATCACTTTTGACTCTCCAAGTCCCACAGAAGCCAGATATACAAGGTGACTGGTGTACACACCTGGAGTTCTATTGCAATGGCTGGAAGCCCTGGTGTGCCAATTCTCTTCCCCCACCTCATAAAAAAATACAAAAAAATTAAAATTTGAGGATTGTTAAAAAAGACAGCAAAGACGGTTCTGGACTTTGCTTGACCCTTGCCTACTCCACATATCTTCTCTTGTTGCACAACCAAATCTGTAGCTGTAAATACAGAGGCTGAAATAATTAAGTGTAGTCAACTTGGACATTTTTTCTTTTTCCATTGTGACCATTTTGAAGTACTCAGTGACACTACATTCACATTGTCATCCAACTGTCACCATTGTCCATCTCTAGAACCTTTTCATTTTCCCAAGCTGAAGCTCAGTACCCACTTAAACAATACAGCTTCTCGTTTCTCCCTTCTCCCAGCACCGGCCACCTCTGTTCTGCTTCTGTCAACCAGTTATGAATCAGACATATTGGGAGGATAAATTACACCTGTATTGACTATGTACAGATAGTTGGGTTTTTGTTGTTGTTATTTGTTTGTTTGACCTTTTCAAAATAGGGTCTTTCTCTACCCCAGGCTGACCTGGAATTCACTTGTAGTCTCAGGCTGGCCTTAAATTCACAGCAATCCTCCTACTTCTGCCTCCCTCATGCTGGGATTAAAGGCATGCAACCACCACGCCCAGCTCTTTTTTTAAAAAAAATATTTTATTTTGGGCTGAAGAGATGGCTTAGCGGTTAAGGCGCCTGCCTCCTAAGCCTAAGAACGCCAGTTCGAATCTCCAGTGGTTCCAATCTCCAGGTCCCACGTTTAGCCAGATGCAAAGTGATGCAAGGGCTCAATGCAGCACTTGACCACAAGGGGGCGCACGCATCTGGATTTCGTTCATAGCAGCTGAGAAGCTGCTGGCGCACCCATTCTCTGTCTTTCCCTCTCTCTGTGTGTCTCTCAAAAATAAATATAAAAAATGCTTTAAAAAAATATTTTATTTTAAGAGACAGAGAAAGAAAGAGGCAAATAGAATGGGTGTGCCAAGGCCTTCAGCCACTGCAAACAAACTCCAGATGCATGTGCTACTTTGTGCATCTGGCTTACATGGGTACTGGGGAATCAAACTTTTATTTATGAGAGAGAATGGGCTCACTAGGGCCTCTAGCCACTGCAAACAAACTCCAGATGCATTTGCCACCATGCACATCTGGCTTACATGGGACTTAGAGAATAGAACCTGGGCCCTTGGGCTTTGCAAGCAAGTGTCTTAACTGCTGAGCCATCTCTCCAGCCTGAGGGGTTTTTTAATGTGTGTATGCATGTGAGTATATGTGTGTGTATATGTGTTTGGAGGCCGGAGGTTGATGTTGGGCATCCTCCTTTATTGCTCTCACTTTACCTGGAGCTCACCAATTCAGCTAAATAAGGAAGCCACACAGCCCCTGTCTGCTTCCCCAGTGCTGGGACTGCAATGGCATGATGCCATATATAGCATTATTTTTAAATTGTTTTCATTGTTTGGTTTTTCAAGGTAGGGTCTTGTTCTAGCCCAGGCTGACCTGAAATTCACTATGTAGTCTCAGGGTGGCCTCGAACTCACGGCAATCCTCCTACCTGTGCCTCCCAAGTGCTGGGATTAAAGGCGTGCACTACCACGCCTGGCGAAAAAAAATTTTTAATGCTGTATGTAAGCTGGGCGTGGTGGCGCACGCCTTTAATCCCAGTACTTGGGAGGCACAGGTAGGAGGATTGCCGTGAGTTCGAGGCCACCCTGAGACTACATAGTGAATTTCAGGTCAGCCTGGGCTAGAGTGAAACCCTACCTCACAAAACCAAAAAAAAAAATTTTTTTTCATTTTATTTTACTTATTTGAGGGAGAAAGGAAGAGGCAGAAAGAGAAAAATGGACTCACGAAGGCCTTGAGCCCCTGCAAAGGAAGTCCAGATGCATACGCCACCTTGTGCTTCTGGCTTACATGGGTCCTGGAGAATTGAACCTGGGTCCTTTGGCTTGCAGGCAAGCACTTTAACCACTAAGCCATTTCTCCAGCCTCACATACAGCCTTTTACATAGGTGCTAGGGATTCAAACTCTAGTCCTTGTGCTTGCACTAAACCTGTTGAGCCATCTTCCTAGTCTTAGATTTTTTTTTTTTTCCATATCATTATTCACTAAACAAAGAGAGAGAAGGTGTTGAGGTACGTTGTGACCTCTTTCTGCTGCAAACAAACTCCATATGTATGTATCACTTTGTTCATCTTACAGTATTTACATTGTACTTGGTATTGTAAGTAATCTAGAGATGAAGGTGTATGTATGTTCTGTGTAAACACTGCCGTTTTATATAAGGAATTTGAATGTCCTTGGATTTTGGTATGCACTGAGTGGGGGGGGGCGTTCTGGAACCAAACCAATCCTTTGCAAACACTGAAGAATTATACTCTAAAAGTCAAGTGGTTTTAATTAAAAATATATATACATGCATGTAGGGGATGGAGAACATGCCAGGGTTTCTGGCCACTGCAAACAAATGCATGTCCAGCTTTCCATAGGTGGTTGGGCAATTGAACCTGGGCCAGCAGGCTCTGCAGGCAGGCACTGTAAGCCACTGAACTGTCTCCTCAGTCCCTTCGTTTTGTTTTAACAGATTTTTTTGTTTGTTTGTTTGTTTGTTTGCTTGCTTGCTTGCTTGCTTGCTTTTTTGTTTTGTTTTGTTTTAATTTTATTGATTCACTTGAGGGGGGAGGGAGACAATGGGCACAGCAGGGCCTGTAGCCACCACAAACAAACTCCAGATACGTGTGCCCCCTTGTGCATCTGGCTCACATGGGTCCTGAGGAATCAAACCAGGATCCTTAGGCTTCACAGGCAAATGCTTTAACTGCTAAGCCATCTCTCCAGCCCAGTATATATATTTTTGAGAGAGAGAGAATGGGCATGTGCTCTCTCTTCAACCCCTGTAAAATATTTTTTATTTATTTATTTGGGAGAGAATAGGCATACACTCTACACAGGCACCATTGGTGATTCTGGCTTTATGTGGGTACTGAGGAATTGAAGCCAGGCTGGCAGGCTTTACAAGCAAATGACTTTAACTACTAAGTTACCTCCCCAACTCTTTTTTTAAAAAAACATACATTATTGTTATTTTTTAAGTTTAGTCTTTTTTTTTTTTTTTTGAGGTCTGCCTCCTTTTTCAAACATTTTATTGACAACCTTTATATATAGACACAATATATCCTGATCATAAAATCCTCCCACTATCCTCCCTTGCTCCCTTCCCCATTTTCTCTCCATGGAAATGCTGCTTCTTTTCAACTAGTCCTTCTATTTTGATATCATCATTTATTTATTTACATATTTATTTTTGTACTTATTATGCCAGTGCTGCATGATGTGTCAGCCAGTATGAGGTCATAAATGCACCGTCACTTTGTGCCTGGAAAACAGCATTCCAAAGTACTCTTCCCCATCCTCTGGCTCTTATAGTCTTTCACCATCTCTTCCAAAATGCTCCCTGAGCTTTGGAGAGTGTGCTAGAGATGTCTCACTTAGTGCTGAACACTCCAATGTCACTTCTCAGCACTTTGATGAGTTTGGAGTCTCCCCAGTAGTCCCCACCATTTGAAAGGAGCAGCTTCTCTGACCCAAAGTGAGAATAACATTAATATATGGGCATAAACATAAATATATATAAGGAAATTTAGTTTAACCCCTAATTTTTAATAAAATTATACATAGTTTTATATGATGAAATATCACCTATAATTTAGTCATTTCTAAGAAATTTCTATTTCTGCAATAGTCTTATAGGGCATTGGAGAGATGGCTCAGCAGTTAAAGGCACTTGTTTACAAAGTCTGTCAGCCCAGGTTCAGTTCCCCAATACCCACATAAAGCCAGAAGCACAAAGTAACTCATGCATCTGGAGTTCAGATTCTGTGGCAAGAGGCCCTAGGCGGGCGTAGTGGCACATACCTTTAATCCCAGCACTTGGGAGGCAGAGGCCTTGAGAATTCAAGGCCACCCTGAGACTACAGAGTGAATTCCAGGTCAGCCTGAACTACAGTGAGACCCTACCTTGAAAAAAAAAAAAAAAAAAAAAAAGAGGCCCTGGCATGCCCACTCTCTCTTTGTCTCAGTCTGCTGGCAAATAAATAAAATAAAAATATATTTTAAGGGCTGGAGAGATGGCTTTGGTTAAGGCACTTGCCTGCAAAGCCTAAGGATCCAGGTTTGATTCCCCAGGATCCATGTAAGCCAGATGCACAAGGTGGCGCATGCATCTGGAGTTCGTTTGCAGTGGCTAGAGGCCTTGGTGTGCCCATTTTCTCTCTTTCTCTCTCTCTCATAAATAAATAAAAATAAATGTATACATACATGTTTTTTAAATAGTCAAGTATTTTTCAGTAGTTTCTATGTGTTGTTATTACAGAATGAGCAGGCATTTGAAGAAATTTTTCAGAATGCAAACTTTCGATCATTCACGTTCAGAATCAGGGTCAAACTGGAAAACTACAATGTAAGTAAGGTTACTGGGGCACAAGAGTGAGTGGTGGGAAATGGCTGGTAGCCATCCACAGCAGCACTTCCATATTAGTGCCAGTGAATTACATGCTAGTGCCAAACCTGGTGCCAAGCATTCTGTGTTCCTTCCTCATGGGGGCTGTCTGCACTGAGGTGTCACTACCAACCCGTTCTCAGATGTGAAAGCCACCTTAATGCTTCCGTATTATGTCTGAACATTTAAGAGGGAAACGTTCTATGGCCTTTTTCCATTACCACTTGAGGTTTTCTTTGTCTGTATAATGACAAAAAATGATGGTCTGAGGCCAGGCATGGTGGTGCACGCCTTTAATCCCAGCACTGGGAGGCAGAGGTAGGAGAATCACTATGAGTTTGAGGACAGCCTGAGACTACATAGTGAATTCCAGGTCAGCCTGGGCTGGAGTGAGACCCTACCTCAAAAAAAAAAAAAAAAAAAAAAAAAGGTCTGTATAGTAGACTGGCATTTCCTATGAATGTAGGTTCCAAAATTTAGCATATGAAATAAGCATCACATGTAGTTAAAATTACTTTGAAAATTCTTTAAATGGTCTATAATGTCATATAGCTATACAGTCATAATAAACAGCATGCTGTCACTGCCCAGCACCCTTTACCTGTGTTACTTAAGCTGATCCTTACTGCACCCTGTCAGAACTATTGTTTCTCAGTCTTACTGAGGAAAGGCTGGAAGGGTGTAGGCACACAGAGAACACATCTGAGCCTAAAGTCATGTGCTAGCAAGTGGCAGAGCCAGATTGCAACCCAGGCGGTCTGACTTCCAAGCTTTGCTTTTAACATGCTTGTAAACATCAGTCTGTTCAGAAATGACTGAGTATGTAGAAGTATGCGAGCACCTGGATAGATTGGATATCGCCCTGTTCTGCCTCAAAGGCACAATCCACTCAGGTCCTGGAGATGAACTGAGGAGGGAGAATTCTGCCGACACCTCTATGGGTATAGGGTTTGCACAATTTGAATTATTATCAGACCTTAGTACCTGTTGATAGACATGATGGTTGCTAAGTGAGATGTCAGTATGATGGAATGGCAGGGAGTCAGGTGGGCTAAAGGAGGACTTTAGTGCCAGGTTGTCCTCTTGGTATGGACAGTGATGGTGAAGTACAGAGAGTGGAGGCAGAACCTAGAGACAGAGCCCTCTTCTGCTGCAGGTGCTTTTTCTTTGACTAGAGATGCTGGCTCAGAGTTGGACACCTGAGGGAAAGGGTCTGTGAAGGGATGTCTGACCACTGTCCCAGCCACAGATTTCTGGGCTCTTTCTCACAGTACTTTATCCATGGGAATTTCTAAAGTCTAGTTCTTCCTGCTGAGCTCACTGAAGCAAAGGAGGTTATCACTGCTGCCCCACACCAGGCTCCATCACTCACAAACTGCTTTTCTGTCTTCAAAGGATGAGTCTCGAATTAAGGCCACTGTGGTAGACGTGAAGCCCGTGGACTACAGAGACTACGGCAGAAGACTGATCCAGAACATCAGGAAGAATGCAATGATGTGAGGAGAGCAGCGCTGGGTCGCAATTGGAAAACAAAGAGCTGAAATGGAATGGATTTCTCCCCACCCGTGTGACACCTAAACTACACAGTGCAGAGCCTCTCAGGGTGGACTGGCAGTTTCTCTTCTGGGTGCCTCATGGGACCCATTGGTGGGCAAAGGACGATGTGATCAGAGGACTGTGGTATAAACCACCAGACCCGGGGTCAGTCTGGAGGGAGCCTAATGCCAAATCCCTTCCTATCTTCAGGCTTTTGTCAGATTTTTAACTAAGACTGTTATCTTCAAGCAGGAATTATGTCACAAGTAATTGACCCAAACTCTAGATGATGAGGTAAATTATGTAACTTGGGTTGTGCTTTTCCATGGTGACATTGTTACAGCTTGGATTCCTCCTGGGGGTGGGGAGGAGCACAGGTGTTGAGGAGGTGTGTCTTCTGGGATTCAAAGGCTTGCTCTTTCCAGAGGTGCCACATGGTTGTTAATGCTTGGAATGGCAATAGGGTAGAATTATTAATCAAAGGCCTTTCTTTTCTATCTGAAGACCGTTCTTCCTTCAGGGTTTAATAGATTTAATAGACTGAGTCAGATGGGTCTGATATTAATCAAAATTGTCTCTCTGAGGACGACTGATAAGCATTGACTTGCTGTCCCCTGGGGGTATCCAGGCAACTACAAAGCATCACTCGAGTTTTCTTTTCAATTAATGTTGAATTTTGGTTTGCAAATGTACACTTTTTGTACCTGTACATATTTCTTGATTAAAGCTATGTTAAGTAGGAAGGATTTTGAAGGGAGCAGCCCTTTGTTTCCCTTGCTTTGTCTTAATAAACATATATATATATATATTCTTTGCTTGTGGATCCTACTTTATTTGAATGCAGAGGGTTCTTGTAACTAGAAAGCAATTAATTAGTCTTCATAATAAATACTCACTTGGGAGAGATGTTAACTCATTACAAACTGGGAGATAAGGCTGAGGCCTGGAGATCATTCTTACTCGTGTTTGCAACCCTGAAATGTATCCTTAAAAGAATGAAAACAAAAAAGAAAAAGCCATTGTGCCCAAGAATGCTGGTGATTGGCACTTTGGGATTTTATTGATGTTTACACAGCAGTCTGACACCAGCCAGGCTTTGAAATGTGTACAGACAGTGAGCAAGTAAGAAAACAGTCATTACGCTTCTGGGCTTTTCAGCCAGCAAGAGCACACTTGCTCTGTGTGTTCCTAATCATATTAATTATCTATCTGGTGGCTGCAGCCCACTGCTTGGCATTTGCTGCACAGTGCTCCAAGTACCCAGGTAGCGTTGCAGTCCCCCGCAGCTGCAGGCCTGGTTTTCAGTGTATGCACGTGTAGCGTGTAGAGGCTTGGTGGCAGCCTGTGTATTACTTTTTTCTGTTGTGATGACGAGATACTTGACAAAACCCACATAAGGAAGGAAGGAAGGTTTATATTGGCTCACAGTTTGAGTGTACAGTGCATGTCAGGGAAGGCAGGTGTGGTAGTAACAGTGGCTCTGGATGCAGCAGCAGGAGTGTGAGTCACATTGCGTCTGTAGTCAGGAGAGATGAATGCTGGTGCTTGGATTGCTTTCTCTTTCTTTTTCTTTTTTTTTTTTTTTTTTTAATTTATTTATTTTGGTCTTTCAAGGTAGGGTCTCGCTCTAGCCCAGGCTGACCTGGAATTCACTATGTAATCTCAGGTGGCCTCAAATTCGTGGTGATCCTCCTACCTCTGCCTCCCAAGTGCTGGGATTAAAAGTGCACCACCATGCCAGTCTTCTCTTTCCTTTTTTTTTTTTTTTTAAATTTGACAGCAACAGGTAGAGAGAGAGAATGAGCACATCAGGGCCTCCAGCCACTGCAAATGAACTCCAAATGCATGCGCTACCTTGTGCATCTGGCTTACGTGGGTATGGGAGAATGGAGCCTTGAACTAGGGTCCTTGGGCTTCATAGGCAAGCGCTTAACCATTATGCCATCTCTCCAACCCTTCTCTCCCTTTTTTATTTAGTCTGGGACCCCAGCCCACGGAATGGTGTCTCCCACACTCAGAGAGAGTCTTGCCTTTCAGTTAAGCTTCTGGAGAACCCAAGCCCCCCCCCCCATACACACACATAGATGTACCCAAGGTGTGTCTTCCATCTCCTAGGTGATTCTAAATCCAGTTGGTTGACAATGAGGATTAACCTAACCATCATACCTGTCTATTGCACCCTTAGTTTGTTTTTGAAATAGGGTTTTAGCTATGTCATCCAGGGAGGCCTTTTAAACTTGAGTCCTCTTGCCTCTACCTCCCAAGTGCTGGGATTCCAGGCATGTACCTTGCTATTTTGGGAGGAACCAGCCAGCCCTAGGTGGCATGAATGACTCCCATTGCTGAAAAGAGACATCAAAGGACTTTTCAAGCTCACTAATGTGGGGACCACAGTCTTCCTTAAACTTGGAGATGGGAATTGGGCTGCACCAGATTCTCTGGCTGAAGCCGCCATGATTTTTACAGAAGCTCTTTTTGGTCTGACCTTGCTTATAAAGCACTGACTAGAAAATTATAGTCTTCAGCACTGTTCCGGATTGACAAATTGTGGGTTGGCAATGGTGAGCTAGCTTTCAATCCAGTAACCAGTCTTTGATATCTCCTCCTCCCAGCACTCCCTCTTCTCCCCAACGTGGTCTGTCTGCCCAGTGAAGAGGATTGACCGGCAAAATACCAGGATGTGTCCTGAAATCGCTGGACCTATTCCCAGTTTCCCACTGGGCACTGTGATGAAAGCAACATACCCAAATGTGTTTAGAAGTCCAGGGAGAGCGGAGGGAGAAGGCTCCCTCCAGGGAGGATGGTTAGCCAATTTCCCTAAGAAACAATCACATCACCAGCTGAGCATCTTCAGAATTGGCTCCACTGTTAACGCTTTTAAGAGATTTATATCCCGAAGGGTCATCTAAGCAGATTCTGGCCCACTGTCCTTAGAATTCTCCTGAATATAGTCTTACCTCTAAAGGGTGTCCATGTTGTATTTCTTATCTATCACAGATCAATGTTTATTTTGTGTGTACCATGACATCAGCGTTAAGCAATTAGAAAAAAAAAAAAAAAACTAATCATTTTGGCTTTATTTTAAATGGTTCTTGAGTTCCCTCCAGTCTCATTGTGTGGCAGGAATCTGATTTCTGTCCATATTTTCAGTGTTTTATGCTTTCCATTAAAGCCTTGCTAATCTCTAGTGTGCTCTTCTGACTTTTTTGAACTACCGGGTCAGAAGTGGTCCTGTCTTCAAAAAATATAAATAATATTGATCATGGTATTTAATACACTAATGAAACCCATGGATATTGACTACATAATTAATATACTGTCTAAAAGTAAAGTTTGGCAGCCCAGTATCTAAGGTTTATATTGACTTGTGTTTCTTTGGCGATCTGCCTGCCAGGGCTTTATTTATAGAAAGTAAAACAGGTTCCTTGGCCTCCTTTCTGCCTCACACTTGTTAGAAGGCCACTCTTCCCCTAATAAATTGATTGTTTCCTTGTGTCAAAGACCAAGTTTTTCCTTTTTTTTCCTTCTTTAGTTTCCACCTTTTTACATGGTTTGGTAACTTAGTTTCATAATCTACTCTGTAGGTAAAATTCTGGCTTTTACAAACACCTTCAGAAATAATTGTTTTCATAGAATAGAGTTTAGATGGTTTAAATTCATTTGTTCAAAGAGAAAAAAACTAACCAAGTGAGTTTATTATTAAGCAGATATTAAGCGCTATTGCTGTTTGTTAAAGGAAAGGGGGTGATTTGACCCTCAGTCATTTCTTACACAAATAATCCACATTCATTGTTTAAAAAAAATAGCTGGGTGTGATGGTGCATACCTTTAATCCCAGCACTTGGGAGGCAGAGGTAGGTGGATTGCTACAAGTTCAAGGCCACCCTGAGACTACATAGTGAATTCCAAGTCAGCCTGGGTTACAGTGAGACCCTATCTTGAAGAAAAAAAAATAAAAGCCAGACGTGGTGGCGCATGCCTTTAATCCCAGCACTCTGGAGGCAGAGGTAGGCTGATACTACTTAGTGAATTCCAGGTCAGCCTGAGCTAAAGTGAGACCCTACCTTGAAAAACCAAAAACAAAAAAAAAAAAAACCCTGCTGATAAAAACTCAAATCACTTGAGCGTGATGATGCACTTCTATAATTCGAGCTACTTGGGAGGGTGAGGCAGAAGGATTGCAAGTTCAAGGTCATCCTGGGCAACTTATTGAGACTGTGAAATAAGTAGTAAACCGAGGGCTCCAGGTACAGCTGAGTGGTAGAATATGTGCGAGGTTGTAGGTTCAATCTGTATACCACAGAAACAGAAGAGAGCACCTATAATCCCAACAAGCAGCAGTGACCACTTGTTTAGCTGCCTTCCCACTTGCTGTGAAGTGTGTATAAATAGGGGCTGTGGGTATATCGGTGGTAGAGCACTTGGCTTGGCATGCATGAAGCCCTGGGTTCCATTCCCAGCGCCACATCAAAGACAAAATGAGATGATCGTTGCATACGAGCCATTCTGCAACACCTTCTAGCACTCTAGAATAGACGTCTTTTCTGTTTCAACAAAAGATGTGCACTGCTTTAAGTGGTCTTGGCTGTGTCGATGTGTAAATTTATGGAGCTGAATCACCCTTGCCAGCTGCTTAGACTTTCTGGATTGTTAGCACAAACTCAGGTTCTGATGGGCCTATGAAAACCTGCCCCAGCACTTCTTTGTTAGGATCTCTAGTTGCTTTTCCATTGGTAACTCCTCTTAACCTGTGCAAGGGCTAGGAGGGAGGCAAGTAGGTAGATTCCTACAGAGAGGATGAGGAAGGGGCTTGGAGCCATTCATGGTTTCATCTGGCCTAGCCCTCATTTGGTGCTTGCAGCACCAAGAGGCCTAAACCCTCATTTTCCATCATTGTGGCAGAAATGGCCTCCCAGGAACATGTTTGACTTGCTTTAAGGATCAACCCCAAATCACCTTTAGTCCCAGCCCTCAAGAGAGTGAGGAAGGAGGATCACCATGAGTTTGAGGCCAAACCTGGGACTACAGAGTGAGTTTCAGGTCGGGCGAGGCTAGAGAGAAACCCTACAACCAAAAACAAACAAAAAAAAGTAAATCAGCCAGGCGTGGTGGTGCACGCCTTTAATCCCAGCACTCGGGAGGCAAAGGTAGGAGGATTGCCGTGAGTTCAAGGCCACCCTGAGACTACATAGTTAATTCCAGGTCAGCCTGGGCCAGAGTGAGACCCTACTTCGAAAAAAAAAAAAAAAAAAAAAAAACAAAACAAAACAAAAAGTAAATCAACCCAGTTCTTCTAAAGCTGATAGTTACTCTTAAGTCTTTGTTATATTTGTGATGGTGTTTAAAAGAGAGAGAATGGGGTGCACCAGGACCTCTAGCCACTGCAAATGAACTCCAGATATGTGCACCACTGTGCATCTGGCTTTACATGGGTACTAGGGAATAGAAGCCATGCCTTCAAGCTGTTCAGGCAAGCACCTTAACCACCAAGCAATCTCTCAGGCCCCCTATCATGGTGGCTTTTTTGGTTTTGGTTTGGTTTTTTGTTGTTGTTGTTGTTTTGGGGAGAGGGACTTTTTGAGGTAGGGTCTCACTCTGGCCCAGGCTGACCTTGAATTAACTATGTAGTCTCAGGGTGGCCTCGAACTCACGGCAATCCTCCTACCTCTGCCTCTTGAGTTCTGGGATTAAAGGCATGTGCCACCATGCCAGTGGTTTTGATAAGTTATTGGGACAATGATGGAATCGGTTGTCTTCCTTGAACATCTGTTTTAGTCTCGTGTGTGTGTGTGTGTGTGTGTGTGTGTGTGTGTATTCTAGGTATCAAATCCAAGGTCCCACACTTACTAAGCATGTGATACCTTTTTACATTTTTTTTTTTAATTTGAGAGGGAGAGACAGAGAGAGAGTGGGCGTGCCAGAGGCCTTTCTGCTGCCATGAATGAACTCCAGATGCGTGCTCCCCCTTGTGCACATGTGCGACATTGCGTGCTTGTCACTTGCGTCTGGCTATATGTGGGATCTGGAGATTTGAATGGGCGTTCTTAGGCTTCATAGGCAGGCGCTTTAACCACTAAGCCATCTCTCCAGCCCTACCTTTTTTTTTTTTTTTTTTTTTTAAGGTAGGGTCTTGCTCTAGCCCAGGCTGACCTGGAATTCACTATATAGTCTCAGGGCAGCCTTGAACTCATGGCTATTCTCCTACCTCTGCCTCCCGAGTGCTGGGATTAAAGGTGTGCTCCACCACGCCCGGCACCTTTTTACCTTTTTTGAGACAGGGTCATGCTGTAAGTAACCTTGGCTGGTTTGGAAAGGAAACAATCATCATGTTTCTGTCTCCCCAGGGCTGGGATCACAGTTGTGTGTTGCCCATCTAAGAAACGATAACTGATCCCCGAGAACTGTAGTAGATGGAGAGATGACCAAGACTGGCATCGTTAGCAAAGACTTCACAAAGAATTGAGTTATCTGAGACACATATTGTAGCCTTGATTTAGGTCAAGGACTGTCTATGCATGGAAGGGCACATGCCACACCTGATCAATCACTATATACTGATCACGGACAGGGAGTAATGTGGGTGCCATGTTAGGCTGAAGGCTCCCAAAATAGGCAGTTGCCTGTGTGAATATATTAACCATCACCAGACCCCCAACTTGTCATGAGACTCTAAACCAACCACATGGCCATTTTCAGTTTTTATTGCCAGCTTCTTCATGGCTGTCACCTTGCAGACCGAACCTTCCCTCCTCTCAGCTGTTGATATATCCCAAAATGTATAATTTTCAAGAGAGCAATATATTTGTTCCAGTATCAAAAAGACCATGTGAGAAACTTAATCCCACCTGCCTTGTGTGAAATATTTATATCCAATTCAAAAATGATCATGTAAACTTTTAATAATGGTGAGCCACTTATAAAATCGTACCTGCTCCCTAGTGTATTTCCCAGTTGGTAATTGGAAGCTTGTGCCGTCATTAAAAATGACAGCTTCCTCAGATTACGTGCTCAGTGCTTATAAAATGCAGATAACCCAGCCTATATTTAACTTGTGTGTGGTACAGCTTCCTTTCAATGGTTAGGTAACCAAGGGGCTGGCGCCTGCTGAAGCAGGAGTGTTCGCTGCAGGGAGCCGCGGCTCTGTGCTCATGAATACCCTGCCCTGAAATGGAGCCAGAACAACCAGGACTTTTTTAAAAAAATAAGCTTCCATTGGACTCTCATCTCCTCTCGCCATTGACACTGCTGTTCATGCTGAAGTTTATTTATATCTTCAGTCAGCCCTGATGCAGAGGTCATTTCTATTGGCCTAAAATTTTAGAAGCTTATAGGTTTGCCTAGAAAAGCTGATCTCCCCAGCACCTGAGCTTGCAATGCAGAACTAGCCTTCTGTGGAAGCCGCCTTGCTCCCATGTCACCCTTACTCCCATCAGCCTCCTTTTCTGCCATTTATTGAAAATCTGAATAGTTTGATAAGATGCATCTCCATAAATGAGCCCTCCTCTTCTAATGGCCTCTCTGGGCAGCAAGCATTCCATAAAGGAGCTACTAAGTTTAAAGAAAGAAAGAAAGAAAGAAAGAAAGAAAGAAAGAAAGAAAGAAAGAAAGAAAGAAAGAAAAAGAAAAAGGGAGGGGGCTTGTCTCATTTAGCCATATTTTAGGAATCCAGCAGTCGATTTAGAATATGGTAGCAAAAAAAGGAAGAAAAAGCTAGAATATAGTAGCATCCTTCCTTATAACCATGGAACTATTATTGTTTCTTTTGTCTCGTATCAGAGTCTGGTTAGCAATTAAGGAGGTTGGTGTGTGTGTCCCCGCCCTTCCTGTTTTGCCCTCCATCTTTAAGAGAAAGATTTGTTCCCATGCACTTTTTTTTTTTTTTTTTTTTTTTTTTTTTGCATGTGAAAATCATTATTAAAGTTACCCTTTAAGGATCAAACCCAAGCCGAGCCTTCCTGGTCGAAAGCAGGGCTGTGGGAAAGCAGGTCGATTTGCAGTGGAGGCACGCACAGGCTTTCCGGGAAGATGCCTGTCAGTCAAATGGAGCTCGTGGAGTGAGGGCCTGAGCGGCTCTCTCCCCGGCTCCATCTGAGGGCGAATTGAAGGTGTTAGCAGGCTTAACCGGGCAGCATCCCTCACCAACGATGTGCTCGCCACAGCCGCATGCTGCACGTGCTCTTAATAGAACCTTCAGCTCCCGGAGCCAAGTCTCATTTTGTGTGTGTTATTAAAAGTGCGGGTGACTAGGAAAAGCAGAGCCCTCTTAATTAGAGAGCGACATTCTTGCATAGTAGTAGTGTTCCGTTTGTGGCATAATTGTCACAGCAAATTACCAGTTAAGTTAAATATTGAGCTGGTAGCTCTCGCAGCTTCAATTATTTGCTTCACCCCGCCCCCACCCCCTTCTGCCCTCACCATCACCTGCTATCCTGCACTTCTAACTTGATCTTCTGCCAAGTGGTAGCTTTTAAGTGAGGCTTAGAGAAGATACACTTTACAGCAGGAGCAATAAATCTGGCTTTGGACAAGTTATAAGATGCCAGGAACATCTGAAGGAGGGTGGGTGCAATTTTTGCTCCGTGAATGGGGGTCGATGGGTCATCTAACTCCAACTATAAAACTACTACGTCCATTAGTATATCTAACCTAGGTGTCTCCAACATGAGAGCACTGCTTTCAATGGCTCGAGAAATGCAAAGAAACAGAAAACTTGGTCCCTTCTCTCAATTTTATTATTTATTTTTTATTATTTTTTGTTTGCTTTTTCAAGGTAGGGTCTCACTCTAGCCCAGGCTGACCTGGAATTCACTATGTCATCTCAGGCTGGTCTTGGAACTCACAGAGATCCTCCTACCTCTGCCTCCCAAGTGTTGGGATTAAAGGCGTGCGACACCACACCCGGCCCTTCTCTCGATTTTAATCCACAAGGGAAAGGCTCACAAATAGAAGAACTTGTTTTTGGTTTTTTGAGGTAGGGTCTCACTCTAGCTCAAGCTGACCTGGAATTCACTATGTAGTCTCGAACTCACAGTGATCCTCCTACCTCTGCCTCCCAAGTGCTGGGATTAAAGGTGTGCACCACCATGCTCGGCACATTTTTAATTTATTTATTTATTTATTTATTTATTTATTTATTTATTTGAGAGAGGGTCTCCAGCCACTGCAAACTCCAGATGCAAGCACCACCATGTGCATCTGGCTTAGGTGGGTCCTGGGGAATTGAACCTGGGTCCTTTGCAGGCAAGCGCCTTAAGTGCTAAGCCATCTCTCCATCCCAGAACATTTTTTATAAACAAGGCAAGTAATTCCAAGGAGGCTGACTATGTGGTGCAGGGGGAAAGTCCAGTGAGGAGAAGGCATGCAACTTGTGAGCTGTCATCCTGAAGGTGCAAAATAGGGGTGGACAGGAAGAAAAGAAACGATGGAGTGTGCACTGTGTGGGAGAATGTAAGGTAGGCTCAGGTGATACCAGGGAAATTAGCTGGGTTTCTCAAGTGGGAGATCTTTATAGAGAAATAATAAATAAGATTGCTGAACATCAGGAGAATGGCCTAGACCCTGATTTCCTTGGAGCTTACTACTTAAGCCCTGTGGAATGCAGGTTCTTCGCGGTGTCCTTAGTCGTTCATTGACCTTTCGTTCCTCATGGAGCGGCGTTGGAGCAATCCAGGTACACAGGAAGATTGCTCCAGTGCAGCCGCCTCTGCTTAGCCAACTGAATCGCAGAGGAAATCCTGCAGGGGATGTTATTGGAGTGTTGTACACTCAATTCCTCACAAGCTCCATGCTGGGCTGCTCATTTCCTTTGGACAAAGATAGACTGGCTCCCTCTCTTGTTGATGGAATGAAAATTCTCTGGCATTATGGTTCATGCGATAACTTTGGTGGCAGTGGTGTGGGGATAATGAAGAGTCTCTTAATAGCTCTAGTTAAACCCAGTAATGTCACTCTGTCAAACTTCAGCTGACTGTGGGAATCTAACCTAGTTTTATATTCCTAAATGTCTAAAACCCGCCACGGGCATCTTCAAAGCTCTAATAAGGAGGCAGCCCTCATTCATCTGTTTCCTGGAACATAATTATTATAAGCTGGTGCTCATTTCTTGATTTCAGAATTGTGCCTCTTCTAGTTGCAAGACCCCCAACCCAAGGTCAGTTTTCTTCCTTAGGCTTGGAAGTCAAAATTTTTTCAGCCACATCACCCATCTCAGGCTCTTAGCCACCAGCATGCTGGGTTAGCACCCCCAAAGGAAGTGAACTCATTTTACTCTGGAAAAGGGGAAATGAATTTGCTTCAGGAACTGCCTAGACCTAATTAGTCTGGAAGCAGGGTTTGTTGTATAGGGCGCATGTGCACATGCCTGGCAGTGTGTGTGTGTGTGTGTGTGTGTGTGTGTGTGTATGCGCGCGCGCGCCTCGGCTGCATATTGCATGCTTGTTTGCTCAGCAATGATGTCTGGTCTACTCTTTCCCACTTCTTAAAATGGCTGGTGGGCATGGCCGTCTTCCACCCCCCCACACACAAAACACCCCACATTCACTCCCCAAATGGAGAAGTAACCTAGTGGGATGTGAATGTCAAGAGAACTTTCCATAGGCATGGATGAATCGAGAGATGGTGGGCATGTGCTGGGGCAGAGGAAGAGGAGTTGGGAATAAGGAGAAAAAGAATCAGTGGGGAGAGAAGACATCTTAACCTAAATTAAATAATGGAAATGACAATTAGGGGCAGCGGTAAGAGCAATGATTCGGCAGCCAGAACTACAAGACCATGACAAATGACTCTCGGGGGAATTGGGGCTGCCTCCTCTCCTCGAAGTCAGGGAAGGGGGTCTCTCCACTAACCAGGGGCAGGAGGCAGAGCCTGCGACTGCCTGATTTAGCCTGAAACTTAAAATCGCTGGAGCAGTTTATAGAAACACCAGAATGAGCTGCAGCGCACAGTCAGTAGGCAGAATCCAAAGATGATGGCATAAATGTTTCAAATGTGCTCAGGGTAATTAGTTTTGAATTACCATGTGCATATTTTAAACATTTAAATGATCATCCCAGGTTTTCGAAAACAGATTCACGAGGAGGTTTGATGTCGCTCCCCCTCCCAGTGTGGCCTCCCCATGGGAGAGCAGCCGCGGGACTGTGCTGGGATGGAGCCAGGTGAAGCAGAGCTGTTCTGCAGCTCCAGCAGGGAGAGGTGAGCTGAGAGAGAGGCACTAAACCCGGATAAAGGCGGATTAGGCCACAGCCCCAGGTCCTGGCTCAACTACTCGCCCTGGACGTTCCCTCCTCAAGCCAATGTCATTTGTGCCAGATTTTCAAAATGATTGGTTCAGCTTTTAAGTTTTCCATTGTGCATGAAAATGTAATTCCATTTTGAGTAGCTTCCCTCTCTCTCCCACCGTCTTCCTCTCACTTGTTTTATTTTCTGAAGCCTCAGTCAGCGGGGAAAGTTGAAAGATGATTAACCAAGTAGGAACTGCATTTGGCAATTTAAATGAGTGACCTTGTCCACCAGTCACTCGGGGCCAGCTGCCTTAGTAACATCAGTCCTCCTGGTATTTGGCCAGAATGCAACCAGCAATTTCTAAAAACCCCTAATTTAGGAAGCAGTGAAAAGGGATTCTACCCCCCTTGAGCCTTGCCTGCCTGTGATAGGAGTTGTGGAAAGCAGTGCCCCACCCACCCACGCCTGGTATCTTATGGAGCCCCTTTCAGCCTCAGGAGGGGGGTGTTTAATGTCAGGTCTAACTTTATGTACCTGAATTTAGAACAGTGGTTTGGACATGTGGCCCTGCAGTCTTTTCTTCCTGTAATTAACCATTTCTCCAGCAGGTGGAGCTGGGAGATAAAAACTATGAGCGTTTGCCTGGTTCCTTTGAGTGGGAGCTATCTCTGCTGAGATCCTGATTGAATGAAAATTGTTCATTATGCAAACTGTCTGGCTCAGTACACAGAGGCAGCCCCCAGGCACAAACCCCAAGTAGTTGCTTTTTCTCTCCCCAGATTAAAACATATGAACTGCTTTGATGTAATCTTATAACAAAGCCTAATAGAAATTTTATTTCTTCTGAAGTTGCCTGTCATTTCTTATTGCCCCTCCTTCTTCTGTCCTATTAATACCCTTACAGTCAAGGATATGCAGCTTTGAGTTCAGACCGTATTCGAGGATGAGAACACTGTGCTTTCCTCTGCAGTGGCTTGAGTTTTTTAAATACACTTACGCTGCTTGCAAGATGTTGAAGCTCTTGGTTGTCTTCCCCCTCCCCTTGCTATTTATCATCTTAATGGAATGCTACAGAATATCACATTATGCAATGTGTTCAAATTGATGAATTATATTAGAAAAATATTAGATAGGAGTCCTTAATGGTAAGTGAGTTTTTGTAGAAATATTTCCTCATTAGTAGATCAACTGCTTGCAGGGGAGAAATTGTAAGGATCTGGGAATAAAGTTATATTTATGACCTATTTGGCTAATTAAAATTAAAGCATAATTTTAGCATTAAGTTCCTGCAAGACTTTGCAGAGAGGGTGGAGAAAGAAACTTGCCCAAATCCAGTTACTTTTAAATGTCAGTTGCCATAACAACTTCACATGAGCCATATTTTTACTTGAAAATTCCTTTTAGGATTCGGTTGCTATAATAATTTGCCTCAGCTCTTTTTAGGAGGCATATTTTCCTATTTTCCTTTTGTGATCATTTCAAGGCTTTCATTACTGTAACAGAAATGACCACGTAAACCTCAACTCTCCATTTTTCCATGCTCAGGAACAGAATGCTCTCCAAAATAGAAATATAGGCTACGAGAAATTCTTTTGCAAGGAGGACTCTCCAGGCCATGGGGAAAGGGCGAACAAAGCTCTGGGATCCATTCCTATAGGTGCCAGAGTCCTCTGGGCAAGGATTATTACACCAACATTTTTTTGTGTGTGTGACAGGGCTTCACTATGTAGTTCAGGCTGGCCTTGAACTTGATGCAATTCCTTTACCTCAGCCTCCAGAGTGCTGGGATTACAGACATGAGCCATCACCCCGGCCCAACAGAACACTTTGAAGCATGACAATTAAGTTTTTCTTTGTGAACTTGCAGAGATTTTTGTTTATGGTGCTGGAGATTGAACCCAAGGCCTCATACACGCTCCACTTCTGAGTTAACACACTAACTTTGTGTTGTGTCCTGGCCATTTTGCATAAGGCAAGGGCCAGTCTGTCCTTCTCAAAGAAGGACGAGTCCTCTCACAAGGCCCCTAGGCATGTGGTTCAGTGGAGCCACTGGGACTTGACGACTGAGTGAAGCAATCCCCCAAAGTATTTACTTAAAAGCACTGTAGTGGCAGAGTCAAATTCAGTGCCCTTTCTTTCTCTGTGCGGCTGTTAACCTTAATTCTTTAGACAATACAACCTCAGAGATGCACCTGTGACTAAGGTCTGTTCCAGTCACAGACATACCAGAGGGGATGAGTAATGCCAGCCATCCACATCTCTTCAGGGCCAGCTCTTACTGCTGAGGGAAAGCTTGTGGTCCCAAGGAAAGGGATTCACAAGTGGGAAGAAAGGTTCCGTCTCCTGGGCTGAGCTTGGCTCTTTCTGGTCTCTTGTGTCCCTGGCAGAAGTTGTAATCAAGCCTCCAGCTTTAGTGACACCACAGCTTGTCATCTTGTTCCTACCATGGTCCCTTTGTCTCTGTCTTTCTTCCTCCTATTCCCAACTATTTGGTGGGGTCTTGAGTGGGTTTTTTTTTGTGTGTGTGTGTGTGTGTGTGTGTGTGTTTTTAAAAGGATTTTATTATGTGGCTTAGGAGGTCTTTACATTCTACTAACAGAAAAGCATTGTCCATACCTTATCCAACCTAATGGAAGAATGCATTTGCAACTTGGCCTGCACAGCTGCAGCATTAACACTACAAATACTTCCTTTCTATATATTCTGGTGCAATTATACATTAGATACCTCTTGCTCCAGAGAATAAAAATTTCTCAACTCAAAAAGGAACAAAGGTGGGTATCCCATTTTTTTAAATTTAATTTAATTTTTTGAGGTAAGGTCTCACTCTAGTCCAGGCTGACCTGGAATTCACTATGTAGTCTCAGGGTGGCCTCGAACTCATGGTGATCCTCCTACCTTTGCCTCCTGAGTGCTGGGATTAAAGGCGTGCACCACCACGCCTGGCCCATTTATTTTATTTTATTTATTTTTTTATTTTTTTTTTTTTTCAATGCAGGGTCTCACTCTAGCTCAGGCTGACCTGGAATTCACTATGTAGTCTCAGGATGGCCTCGAACTCATGGCGATTCTCCTACCTCTGCCTCCCAAATGCTGGGATTAAAGATGTGTGCCACCATGCCCAGCAGAGGTTTTTGTTTGTTTGTTTGTTTGTTTGTTTGTTTGTTTTTGCTTTTTCACGTTTGAGTATGTGTATGCATACTTGTAAGCATATGGGTATGTGTGTGTGGAGGTCAGAGGACAACCTCAAGTGTCATCCTCAGAACACCATTCACCTCCTTTGAGACTGGGTCTCTCATTGGCCTGGAGCTCCCTGATTGAGCTAAACTAGCAAGCCATCAAGCTCCAGGAAGCCTCCTGTCTCCGCTTCCCAGCACTGGGATTGTAGGTGTGCTCCACCATGCCCCGTATTTTACAAGGGTTTTGAGGATTGAACTCTGGTTCTCATGCTTGCAAGGCAAGCATTTTTACCACCCGAGCTATCCCCTCAGCACCAATTTTTTTTCTTTTCTTTTTTCTTTTCTTTTCTTTTCTTTTCTTTTCTTTCTTTCTTTCTTTCTTTCTTTTTTTTTTTTTGAGACAAGGTTTCATGTATCCCAAACTGGCCTCAAACTCACTATATAGCTGAGGATGACCTTGAACTTCTGTTCCTCTACCACCTGAGTGCTAGGATTACAGGCATTCACCACCACAACCAGTTTATTGCAGTGCTGGAAATCAAACCAAGGGCTTCATGCAATGCTAGGCAAGCACTCTACCAACCAAGCCACATCTCCAGCCTTTGTGTGGCCATTTCTTTTTTTGTTTTGTTTTGTTTTGTTTTGTTTTGTTTTCGAGGTAGGGTCTCACTCTGGCCCTGGTTGACCTGGAATTCACTATGTAATCTCAGGGTGGCCTTGAACTCACAGCGATCCTCCTACCTCTGCCTCTCAAGTGCTGGGATTAAAGGCGTGTGCCACCATGCCCAGCAAGTGGCCATTTCTTTTCAAGACCAAAACTTGCAAAGGGTCAGTGAGAATCCCATGAGGAGGTTAGTGGAGGAAAGAGAACATCTAATTGCTCTTCCACTTCCCTCCTCAGGTCCCATGTGGGAACCCACTCCATCTCCTGACATCCTCACCCATCCAGTGAGGATAACATCTGTCTTTTCACCTCAAGGGTGGAAGGGAAGATCAAACACAATAACTTGTGAGGAGAAAGCATGAAGCACTCTGTAATAATGTCAGGGATGCTAATCGCAGTAGTGCCCCCTTACCTGCTGTTTCACCTTCTGTGCTTTCATTAGCCAAGGTCAACCGGAGTCTGAAAATATCAAATGACAAATTCCAGAAATAATGCACAAGTTTTAAGTTGCGCCCTGTTCTGAGGATTACTTGAAGGCAAGCATCACGCTGCTGTAACGTGATAACTGCGATGGATACTGACTGACGAGCAGGTGGGTAGCGCATGCAAGTGTGGACACGAGAGAGAAGGGATGATTCATCTCCTCCCACAGGACGGAGCGGGACATTGTCAGAGTTCATTATGTTACTCTGAATGATTTCGCTGGGACCAATGAAGAGGTCAGTAGCTGCCTGATGCTATGTCACAATGCCTATGTCATTTGCTTCATGTCATCATACCCAATGAGCCACTGTATCCTCTCATGCATTATAAGGAAACGGGTGAATACACTACAACACATGGGAAGAGAGAGACCATATACACATAACTTCATTGTAGTTTTGTGTAGTTATAACTGTTTTTATTTTATTATAATTTCCTAGTTGAATTTTATCACTATGTATGTATGTGTGGGGGAAAACAGTATATATAGGCCTGATACTATCCAAGGTTCCAGGCATCCATGGAGGTCCCCCATAAGGGAGATGATTACTGTATTTTCTCCTCTGGGCAAGAAGACTTTGGAGACTGGTGCTCACGTGGAAGAGGAATCTACCAGGCTAGAACCGCGAGCTGCTCTTTTCAAACCTCGGCCCTGTGCCTTTGGAAGAGACTTTGATGAAGGTCTGTATCTTTTTGGGGATATTCAACATTTTGATTGTTCTGTGCACGTCCAGTCCACTGAAATCCTTGACATTTCTCAAGAACCAGTCATGTGGGTTTTTTTTTTTAAACCAAGTGTAACTGAACTATATGTTCAGAGAAATGGAAATAAAACACTGCTTGGTTTAGATACAAAGCTGGCATCTGCTTCATCCTCACCCTGCAGACTCAGAGGACATCCCAGCCTATGGGGGGAAGAGGAGGACTGCTACTGTGCACACAGGAAGGGGGTGCAGGGAAGAGACAGAATGAGAACTTTCCAGTCAGGCAGATCTGAGTTCGAATCCCATACCTCTCATTTGCCTGACCTTAGCATTCATCTCCCAAGGGAGCTGGGGAGATTGCTTAGTGGTTAGAGGTGCTTGCTTGCAAAGCCTGCCAGCCAGGGTTCAATTCCCCAGCCACCGACATAAAGCAAGAGGGGAAAGTGGTACAAGCATCTGGTGTTCCATCTGCAGTGGCAAGAGACCCTGTAGTGCCCATACACAAAAACACAAATAAAAAATATAATTACTGGACTGGAGAGATGGCTCAGTGCTTAAGACACTAGCCTGCAAAGCCTGAGGACTCAGGTTTGATTCCCCAGTACCCACATAGATGCACAAGGTGGCACATGTGTCTGGAGTTTGCTTGCATTGGCTGGAGGCCCTGACATGCCACTTCTCTCCCTCTCCCTCTCTCTCTCTCTCATAAAATAAAAATAAAATAAAGAAAAGCTATCAAAGGCCGGGCGTGGTGGCGCACGCCTTTAATCCCAGCACTCGGGAGGCAGAGGTAGGAGGATCACCGAGAGTTCAAGGCCACCCTGAGACTACATAGTTAATTCCAGGTCAGTCTGGACCAGAGTGAGACCCTACCTCGCAAAACCAAAAAAAAAAAAAAAAAGAAAAAGAAAAAGAAAAAAAGCTATCAGTCTCTTGGTGAGTCCTCCTCCCACCAGGCCCCCGGCTTGGGGTGCCTGTCTTCCCCATGACCAGACACCTGACTTTGGACTTTGCCTTCTCGCCCCCACCCGGTGGTGGTAGTGGTGGGTCAGGAGGGCTAGAGCCGGCCTGGATGGACCCTCAGACCTGGCTAAGCTTCCAAGGCCTTCCTGGTGGGTCAGGAATCAGCCCCAGGATTGGGCCAGGCCTCGAGGTATGGGGGTGGCTCTTCCCATGCCCTTCTCCTTGTGAGTTCTGTGGCGGGATGACATACTGTGGACCTCAGGTTAGAAGGGACCTGATGCCCCAGGTTGGCTTGGAAACCTTGCAGCCTGAGGGTGAGGGAGGAGCTGAGTGGAGAGCAACTCAAATCGGCCCTGCACTCCCCAGGTGAAGGTGGAGGTAGAGAACCTGGAGCCAAACTGGGAGGAGTCCCAGGACATGAAAGCTCTGCAGAAAGAACTGGAACAATTTGCCAAGCTTCTGAAGCAGAAGAGGATCATGCTGGGGTACACCCAGGCTGATGTGGGGCTCACACTGGGGGTTCTTTTTGAAAAGGTGTTCAGCCAGACGACCATCTGCCGCTTTGAGGCTGTGCAGCTCAGTTTCAAGAATATGTGTAAGCTATGGCCCCTGCTGCAGAAGTGGGTGAAGGGAAGTGGGTGAGAAATGGAAATAAAAACACTGGGTTTAGAGCTGGCCACAACAAAAACCCTGCAGACTCGGAGGACATCCCAGCCTTAAAGAGGAGGACTACTGCAAGGCAGGAGGGGTGCTGGGACAGGCCTGGGCAGATCTGAGTTCGAACCCATACCTGAGGGGAAACCTAAGGAGCTGCATGTTCCTGGTTAGGGTGCTTGCCCACCCCTGCAGCAGATCCCCAGCCTCATGGCTGAGCAGCTGGGGCCTGGAAGAAGGATGTGGTGTTCCTCCAGGGTCCGAAGTTCTGGCTGACCAGGGGGCGACAGATGTGGCAAGCTGCAACCGGCGACAGAAGGGCAAGGATCAAAGACTGTGCCCAGTGAGAAGAATTTAGGCCACCGTGTCTCCTTTTTCGGGGCGGGCTGTATCCTTCTGTCTGGCCCCCAGGGCCCCATTTTGGTACTCCTGGCTTTGGGTACCCCACACTCTACTCCTCTGTCCCTTTCCCAGAGGGTGAAGCCTTCTCCTCCCTTCCTGTTACAGTTCCAGGTTCTCCCAAGCATTCAAACTGAGGTGTCTGCCATGCCCACAGATGGGGAGCAGTGGGGAGGAGAAAAGGGAAGCCAACTAGGGCTTGTAAAGGGAATGGGAGAGTGAGGACAGGAAGTTTAGAGGAGGTAGTTGGAGGGAAGATGCCAGACACCTGACTTTGGACTTTGCCTTCGCCGCCCCACCCGGTGGTGGTAGTGGTGGGTCAGGAGGGCTAGAGCCGGCCTGGATGGACCCTCAGACCTGGCTAAGCTTCCAAGGCCTTCCTGGTGGGTCAGGAATCAGCCCCAGGATTGGGCCAGGCCTCGAGGTATGGGGGTGGCTCTCCCCATGCCCTTTCTCCTTGTGAGTTCTGTGGCGGGATGACATACTGTGGACCTCAGGTTAGAAGGGACCTGATGCCCCAGGTTGGCTTGGAAACCTTGCAGCCTGAGGGTGAGGGAGAGCTGAGTGGAGAGCAACTCAAATCGGACCTCCCGGCCCTGCACTCCCCAGGTGAAGGTGGAGGTAGAGAACCTGGAGCCAAACTGGGAGGAGTCCCAGGACATGAAAGCTCTGCAGAAAGAACTGGAACAATTTGCCAAGCTTCTGAAGCAGAAGAGGCTCATGGGGGTTCTTTTTGGAAAGGTGTTCACCCAGACGCTGATGTGGGGCTGTGCAGCACAGTTTCAAGAATATGGTTCTTGCAGAAGTGGGTGTTCCCTAGTTCAGAGAAATGGAAATCACTGCTTGGTTTAGATACAAAGCTGTGCAGCTTCATCCTCACCCTGCAGACTCGGAATCCCATGTATGGGGAAGAGGAGGACTGCTGCTGCAGAAGGGGGTGGTGAAGGACAGAATGAGAACTTTCAGTCAAGAAAAAATCCCATACCTCTATTTGACCTTAGCATCATATCTCCCAAGGGAGCTGAGAGATTGCTGTGGTTACAGGCCTGGCAAGAGAACCGTTCAATGAGCCACCGGGCAAACCTAAAGAGGGAAGAGACCCTGGTACAGGCCTGAGCATGTTCCTCCAGGGTCCGAAGCCCACCCTGCAGCAGATCAGCCTCATGGCTGAGCAGCTGGGGCTGGAGAAGGATGTGGTCCGAGGGTGGTTCTGCAACCGGCGACAGAAGGGCAAGCGATCAAGCAGTGACTGTGCCCAGTGAGAAGAATTTCAGGCCACCGTGTCTCCTTTTCGGGGGGCGGGCTGTATCCTTCTGTCTGGCCCCAGGGCCCCATTTTGGTACTCCTGGCTTTGGGTACCCCACACTCTACTCCTCTGTCCCTTTCCCAGAGGGTGAAGCCTTCTCCTCCCTTCCTGTTACAGTTCCAGGTTCTCCCAAGCATTCAAACTGAGGTGTCTGCCATGCCCACAGATGGGGGAGCAGTGGGGAGGAGAAAAGGGAAGCCAACTAGGGCTTGTAAAGGGAATGGGAGAGTGAGGACAGGAAGTTTAGAGGGAGGTAGTTGGAGGGAAGATGAAGTTTAAGGATACTCTTGATTTTTAAATCTCCAAGTCACTCATTACTTTTTTTGTTGTTTTTTTGTTTTTCGAGGTAGGGTCTCCCTCTAGCTTGTTACTTTGTTTTTTAAATAAAGTAACCTAGGACACAGTAAAAAATAAAGAGTTGGGCATGGCGGTGCACACCTTTAATCCTAACACTTGGGAGGCAGAGGTAGGAGGATCACCATGAGTTCGAGGCCACCCTGAGACTACATAGTTGATACCAGATCGGCCTGGACTAGAATGAGACCCAACCTCAAAAAACCAAAAAGAAAGAAAGAAAGAAAGAAAGAAAGAAAGAAAGAAAGAAAGAAAGAAAGAACGAACTAGATATTATTTGTGGAGGCTGGAGAGATGGCTTAGTGGTTAAGATGCTTGCCTGTGAAGCCAAAGGACCCAGGTTTGATTCCCCAGTACCCACATAAGCCAAATGCACAAGGGGGTGGGGGCACATGTGTCTGGAGTTCGTTTGCAGTGGCTGGAGGCCCTAGCGTGCCCATTCTCTCTGTGCCTGTCTCCTCTCTATCTCTGTCTCTCTCTCTGCTTGCAAAGAAAGAAAGAAAGAAAGAAAGAAAGAAAGAAAGAAAGAAAGAAAGAAAGAAAGAAAGAAATTACTTGTGTCTTTATTACCGATCCAAAATTCACGGTGCCCCAAAGGCTGCTGGAAAATGCGCACTGATAGGTAGAGGATCCTGTAAGAGGTTGACTAGTCACACAAAGCCTTTGTCTTGAGCAGATATCTAGATAGCTTTGTTGTTATAGTGGGTTTGAATGGTGGCTTGTCCAAAAATATGTTTACCTAGAGGCTGGGGAGATTGTTCAGTGATTAAATATGCATGTTTGCAAGCCTGATGACCTGAACTTGATTTTCCTTAGCACTCACATAAAGCCAGACACAAAGTGGCCTACACATCTTTAATCCCAAAGTGTCTAGGGCAATAAAGGCTGAATTCCAGGAGAATCTGGAAACTCGCAAGCAGCTGCAACAAGATCAACCCTGTTTCAGAAGGGTGGAAGTAGGGGAGAAACACACCAAGGTTGTCCTCAGGCCTACACACACACACACACACACCCATACGCAGACACATACATATACATACAGATAATAAAAATAGAAAAATATTTCTACCTAGAACTTGTGAGTATGATCTCACATGGAGAAAGGGTCTCTGTTGAGATAATTATGTTAAGGATGTCAAAACAAAATTCCAAGTGTCCTTATACAAGAACATGGACACACAGAAGGTGAGGCTACATCTAGAAGCCAAGGACTGCCTGCAGCCACCAGAAGCTAGGAGGAAGGCATTGAGCAGAGCCTCTTTGGAACTTCCAGAACGAACCAGCCTTGCTGTAACCTTGACCTCAGAATTCTGGTATCCAGAGTGAGTAGAATTAATTTCTATTGTTTTTAGGCACCTTGGATCATAGCTGTTTACTGTGCAATTATACAAAACTCAGCCTGTCCTGCCATCTTGAATTTACCCAGTGGGTTCAATAAGGGAAGCAAGATTCACTCAGGTTTCCATTATGTTTGTTAATGTTTGGGATCCCTCCTTGTTGGGTTGGCTCGGTAAAACCATAATCACACTGCCCAGCACTCGCTCCTCTTTACCCAGCAATGCTTCCTGCTGGTGGCTTTCTTCCCTGTCGGGAACAATTGTATTATGTGCTTAGTGGTTTTTTTGTTTGTTTGTTTGTTTTGTTTTGTTTTGTTTTGTTTTGTTTTGTTTTGAGGTAGGGTCTCCTTCAAGCCCAAGCTAACTTGGACTTCACTATGTAGTCTCAGGGTGGCCTCGAACTCACAGCGACCCACCTATGCCTGCCTCTACCAAACCTGGCCTTTTTGTTTGCTTGTTTGTTTGTTTTTTAAATCTTAATGACATCTTGGCCATAGCACCAAGGAATTCGAGGTGATCAGCACTAGACCCAGGTCCTATGTGAAAAAAAGGCACATCACCCACAGGAAGAACATTTTTGAAACCACCTTTTAAAAAAGAGAAAAATAGGGCTGGAGAGATGGCTTAGCAGTTAAGGCGCCTGACTCCTAAGCCTAAGAACGCTAGTTCCAATCTCCAGCGGTTCCAATCTCCAGGTCCCACGTTTAGCCAGATGCAAAGGGCACAATGCCGCACTTGACCACAAGGGGGCGCATGCATCTGGATTTTGTTCGCAGCAGCTGAGAGGCTGCTGGTGCGTTCATCTCTATCTGTCTTCCTCTCCCTCTCTCTCTGTCTCTCCAAAAAAAAAAAAAGAGAGAAATAAATAAATTTTAAAAGGGAGACTCTCAAATAAATTAAAAGTATATTTTTAAAATCTATTTTATTTATTTATTTATTTATTTATTTAGAGAGAGAGAGAAAGAGGTAGAGATAGAGTGAGAGAGAGAGAGAATGGGCATGCCAGGGCCTCCAGCCACTGCAAACGAACTCCAGATGCATGCACCTCCTTGTGCATCTGGCTTATGTGGGTCCTGGGAATCGAACTGGGGTCCTTTGGCTTTGCAGGCAAACACCTTAACCACTAAGCCATCTTCTCCAGCCCTAAAGTATATTTTCTAGAAAAGGGCTGGAGGGCTGGAGAGATGGCTTAGCCTTTAAGGCATTTGCCTGCAAAGCCAGAGGATCCCAGTTTGACTCTCTAGGACCCACATAAGCCAGATATACAAGGGGGCGCATGTGTTTGGAGTTCATTTGCAGTGGCTGGAAACCCTGGCACACCCATTCTCTCTCTTTCTCTCTCTTTCTGCCTCTTTCTCTTTTTCTCCCTCTCAAATAAATAAATAAATAAGATATATTAAAAAAAAAAAAAGAGCTGGGCATGGTGGTGCATGCCTTTATTCCCAGCACTTGGGAGGCAGAGGTTGGCAGATCACCATGAGCTCCAGGTTGTCCTGAGACTACATAATGAATTCCAGATCAGCCTGGGTTAGAGTGGGACCCTACCTCAAAAAGTGGGGGGGCTGAAGAGATGGCTTAGCTGTTAAGGTATTTGCCTGCAAAGCCAAAGGATCCTGGTTTGATTTTCCGGGACCCACGTAAGCCAGATGCACAAGGGGTGCACGCATCTGGAGTTCTTTTGCAGTGGCTAGATGCCATGGTGTGCCCATTCTCTCTCTCTCTCTCTGCCTCTTTCTATAAAATAAAATAAAATAAAATATTTAAACAAAAAGAGAGCGAGAGAGCCGGGCATGGTGGCACACACCTTTAATCCCAGCACTCGGGACGTAGAGGTAGGAGGATCACCATGAGTTTGAGGCCAGCCTGAGACTACATAGTGAATTCCAGGTCAGCCTGGACTAGAGGGAGATCCTGCCTCAACAAAACAAACAAGAGAGAGAGAGAGAGAGCTGGGCATGGTGGCGCACACCTTTATTCCCAGCACTTGGGAGGCAAAGGTAGGAGGGTTGCCATGAATTCAAGGCCACCTTGAGACTACATAATGAATTCCAGGTCAGCCTGGACTAGAGCAAGACCCTATCTTGAAAAACAAAAAGAGAGAGAGAGAGAAAGTGGCAAAAAGCACAATCAACAACATTCAGCCACGAGCAATGAATTTAATCTGTTTGGACCTGGGCACAGCTGTTTTCTTCTCCTTCCCTCCATATCTACCTCTGAACCGTGGCGGCCAAGTGCCCATTGTCATTGGCGGTGACTTTTCATGTTGAAAGACACTTTCATGAGAGTTGGCACCACGTCCTGCACCTTGGTGGGCATTGTTCCCACAACAAAGTTTTTAGTTAACGAGTTTAAGGGGTTTTGATCTCAAAAGCACTGGGGAGATAAGCCGGCAGGACCCGCAGTGGCAGGCCTTTGGAGATACACATGAGCCAGCGCTGTTTTCCAGGAGCTGCAGATCAGCCCAGGAGGGGCCTGGAGGCGGGCCACATGGGAGGAATGGGGATGCTGGGTGACCCCACCCCACCCTCTGCCACCCACACACAGCTCCCTGCCTTCTCCAGGAAGGACGACAGAGCCCCTGAGTGTGGTGGATCTTTGAGCTCTGGGGGGCCTAGTCCTGCTTTTCAGACTGAAGCCTCTCTTCTCTTCCTGTACAGCCCAGGATTAGCATGGAAATAGAGACATCATTCTTTAGGGGACCTCTGCTGACATCTTCCTCATGCCTGAGTATTGGGGAATCAGTCCCTGGGCGGTGCTGTAAGGACAGATGATCCATTCATCCTGTCTCCTGGCAGGTGGCACCCAAGGAGCTCTTGTGCCGGGCCCTGTTGCTAGTGCCACACACCGTAGCCATCACGGATTCTCCCAGACGGGTTTGGATGCCTGAGGAGCAGCTTCGAAATCTTCAAAACTAATAAGAACCTTTCAGGCCTTTTCCTTTCATTCTTCCCCCCACTTCTTTTTCCTTTCATTTCTTTTAATATTATTTTCTGTGTAAGAACACCAAAGTCTTGAATGCTGCTGAAAATAAAAGGGCTGTCAAATGCCAGAAAAGAAGGGAGAAAATCCAGCGCTGCCCCCAACAGCAATAACTGCAAGGTGTGTCCCCGCCCTCCCTCAGCCCAGCAGGTGAGCCCTACCTGTGCCAGCCTAATTGCCACCCGTCCACAGCCCTGCATGGCAACAAAGAACTTGAGCACCAGGGCACTCTTTAGATGACGCAACATTTAAACAACATCCATTTACCTTTCACGCACTTCTGCTTCACTTCTTAATTACGGGCAGCAGCTGATTTCCAAAGAAGCCTTCTACCTATGGAATTCATCTCCTCGCCCTCCTGTGGAGAGGCTGAAACCTCATGTGTACAGTGGTTTTCCAGGACCGATGATGATGGGCAAGCAGGCTGTGATCTGTAAGGCTGGGAGAGGGGCTGCTGTCTTCCTTTTTCTGTGGACAGGCTGCATGCTTAATGGAGTCCCCAGCGGTGGAGAGGGAGGGGGTGCTGTAGTGAAATGCAGGAAGCTGCGGCGTGAAGTGTAAATATGATGATTGTTGTCTCTTTCATGGGAGGTAAATAAATCAGTTCCATGTAGATTCGAGAGGTGGCTGTGAGGCTGTGTACTTACACGGGCATTGCAAGCCTGGCCTCTTCAGAGTGCTTCAGACATTGATTCATTACGCCTCCTACCAGCCCATGGAGGGAGGGAGGGAAGAAGGGAGAATTATTATCCCGGCTAGAAACGGAGGGACTGAGAGAGGTTAAGAGCAGTAAGTAAATTGGGAGGCGAAGGCACAGCCCCAGCAACCCATCCGGAGCTCCCGCCAGTAGATCATGCTCCACTTAGAAACGAGTCATTGTCAAGTAACCTATTTTTCAGGGTCTAATTTCAGCATATGAGGGCTTTGTCTCTTCTGTATCTGAAAAAAATGTATGAGTTTATAGAGCAGGGAAAACATTACTTTAATCATGTACCATGCTTGTTTGGGGGCTAAAGGTTCCCCGAGTGAGCAGGAGCATCTCACCCACACTAGTCCCCAGCCCCAGCTGACTGGAAGAACTCTGGCTCACGTGGGACATGCACTGTATCCGTGGAGTCATGAGGCCTATCACTTTCCACTCGATGCAGATGTGGATTGGACATTGTTTCATCATGAAAGATGTGTTGACCAAGTGTCCTGAGGAAAGAAAAGGCTCAGCAGAGGAGATGTGACCAAATGCTTCACCTGTGGGTCCTGCTCAGCAGCAGGCGCCGGACAGTGGTGACACAGCTAAGGCTTGCAAATAGGTCAGAAACAGTTTCTGGACTTCACTCCAACTATGTTTGTTTGTTTGTTTGTTTGTTTGTTTGTTTGTGTTTCGTTTTTTCAAGGTGGGGTCTCACTCTAGCTCAGGCTGACCTGAAAATTCACTATGTAGTCTCAGGGTGGCCTTGAACTCACAGCAATTCTACCCTGGCCTCCGGAATGCTGGGATTAAAGGTGTGTGCCACTACGTCCGGCCACTCCAACAATAGAATGGAGAAGCTGAGCCGTGTTAGAGCCCAGAAGGGTAGGTGGCACATGCCAATGATTTCTCTGCAGCATCCCTCCTGCATTAATAGTGTGGGGCTGTCACCCCAAACCTTACAGCTCTCTGGGGCACCTGAGAATGGGAGATGAGAGCCGGCGAGTTGCTGCCAGAGTTCTGTCATATGGGTTATCAAGGAGCCATTGAACAGGGGAAACTGCCTTCAGTATCCCCAAAGACTAATTTCCTCCAGCCCCAGCATGTGTGAGAACCTCCACCAAGTCCCAAGTGCCAGGGTGGCTGTGCTGTGTCTCTCCGATGACAAGCATGTATGCAAATGCAGAACCTCCAGGTGCTCAGGGAAAGAGGAGGTGCCTCAAATGCCTGGCTCCTTTCCCCCAAGGAAAGCATAGCTGGGCAGGCCTGCCAGGGTACCACTTCCTGCTCCTTGGAGGTGGAGGCAAAAAGGAAGCCCCGCTTGCTCAGCCTGAAGGCTGCAGCCCCCGCAGCAGTCCCAGCTGTATTGGGTAGGGCTTGTGGGGCCAGTAAAGGTTTGCAGCACCAGTTCAGGGACCTTGCCACAGTGCTTCAACTGACGCATGCTCCCTGCTTTTTTCTATCCCTTCTCTTTCTTCTCTCCCTTCTCCTCCCCCTTCCCTCCCCCTCTCGCTCTCTCTTTTTCTCACTCAGCCTCTCTACTGAATTCTGCATTGACATCAGCACTTCCAAAAACAACAACAAAGGAAAGTAGGTCACTGGCAGTGTCAGGTCGGAGCTGGCCCTGGGTGGTGGCGGCTGAGTCTGGGGTATAGCCCATCTCCTAGAGATGCTTACTGCCTTGCAAGGTTGCCTGATTCCCCTATCCCCATACTCTGAGGAAGAGGAGGAAGCACGTGGGTGTGGCCTATGTGTTGGCATGTTGCATACAGGTCATGTTGGAGTTTCCACTACAGTTCCTGTGGTCCTGGTATAGCATTGGGGGATCAAAAGACCTGGGGTGCATGCTGGGAATGGGAGGCCAGCCCACAGAAGCACGTGTTCATTGACATACATGTGCACAGGCCCACAGCACCGCCTTCTCGCCTTGTTTCTCAGGGACTTCACGCAGAATATTGCCTCTGCTCTCTGTGGCCATGGAACTCCCAGTTCTACTTGAAAGATTACCCAACACGCTAATTGGGACTCCTGCTATGATTAAAAAGAAATTTCCGATTAGAACCACCATGCCATAGAGCTCAGGAAGAAAACAGCTCTTTAGAAACCCAGCAGGGGCAGACTGCAGGTTTTTTTTTTTTTTTAATCTAACTTCGAAAGAAGTTGCTTCTTGCTCTTGTTTTGCCCATGAGGAGTCAAGTTCAGTAACCAGGTAAGGCCCAAAGCATAAAGAAAAGAGCACGTGTAGCCGGGCGTGGTGGCATATGTTTAATCCCAGCCCTCAGAGGCAGAGGTAGGAGGATCTCTGTGAGTTCGAGGCCACTCTGAGACTACATAGTGAAGTCTAGGTCAGCCTGGGCTAGAGTGAGACCCTACCTCAAAAAACACGAAAAAACGAAAAAGAGAGAGAGAGAGAGAGAAAAAAAAAGGGCACGTTTGCCAAGAGATAAACAGTAACCTTTCTCACTGCTTTTTCACATGAGGACCACAATGGAATTATTTCTGCAAGGCTAGATCCTGCCCCGCCAGCACCTTTGGCCTTCTGATTGGCAGGTGCCACGTTTGGTCTGGGTCAGCCTTCACCTGGGATAAAGCTATTCTGAGCAGCCGAGGGTGAGGAACACATTTCAGTCTGGTTCCCTGAAGCGATTAGCTCCCAGCTCCCGCGATGCCCACAGGAGGCTGGGGGAGGGGAGGAGGGCTGGAGCTGTGGTCAGCAGGAGGCAGGCTCTTCCAAATGATCCACTCCCAGGGCTGAGCCCAGCACTTTCAGATCGCATGAGCTCAGGGAGGAAGGCCCCATACTGTATAGTTCCCCTGGGCATCTTACCTTTTAAAGCAGCTCCAGTGTAAGTCCCTCCATCTCATTTTCCAGAAGACCTTCCAACACCCATCCGCTTTGACATTGAACCAAACCCTTCTAAAAAGGATCCATTTGACTTTATTTAAAAAAAAAAAAAAAGCATCTATTTAATATCAGATTTGTGAAAAGACCCAAGAAAAGAACATCAGTGTTTGCTGATAGAAACCTATAATTGTCCTTAAGGGTAATTGACTAGTTATTGAAGATAATTGCAAATAATGGAGGGACAGGTAATAAAGAGGAGGGCTAGAACAGGTAAGCAGCCTGGGTTTGAATGAGAATGGGGAAGGTGAGGATGGATGGCGTGGCCAACTCCCCTAACACCACCATTCACAGCATTTTGGGATCACACATAGCAGCAACATTCCAGATATAAGACGGAGGGTCTACCTTGGGTTGCCAGTGTTTTCTTTGGCCAACTAGAAGCCCTGAGAAATAGCACTCTGCCATGTTCCAACACCATTAGTTTATGAAAGGATGTTCTTTTTAGAGCATCCCTCGCTGACAAAATAAAAAGATGCACTTTCAGAATAAGGGATTATCTTTAGATTGAATAAATTTGGCTTAATGAAAAGCCCACTGCATTAATGTTTCATTGCAAATCAGTTGAAATTACAATCACAGGCGCCCCTTGTCTGCAAATTAGTATTTGGAAAACACTGTTCCTGGGCTTTGCTTCCCCCGGTTGCAAGGCTTCTAGAAGGAAAAGGAAGCAGAGTGCCTGGGCTTCAATTATCCTGCTGTCTACCGGTTAGCCTTTTCAATCCCTCCCCCCTCACCTAATTTCCCTTGAGTGGGACAATGAGAAAAAGACTGTTTGGTCTAAACCAAATTGGAGCCAGGCATGGTGGTGCATGCCTGTATCCCAGCACATGGGATGCTGAGGCAGGAGGATTGTGAGGTTGAGGGCAGCCTGAGCTGTGTATTGAGTTCAAGAAAAGCCTTCAGTACATACCTAGACTCCATCTCAGAGGAGAAAAAGGAGGAGGAGGCAAAGGGGGAGGGGAGAAGAGAGGGAGGGCTATTTCTGCCACAGCCTTTGCTGCTCTTGATACTGATTTTGCTGTCAAGGATAAGCCACCCCAAAGGACCCAGCGTCACATGTGTGTCAAGTGGAGATGTACAACCATGCCCAGAATTAGTGGAAAGTTGATTAATTTCAGGATCTGGTGAAAAGTTCTTTTGGGCCCTGGAGAGATGGCTTAGCAGTTAAGGTACTTGCCTGTGAAGCCTAAGGACCCAGGTTCAATTCCCCAGTATCCACATAATCCAGCTGCACAAGGTGTTGCATCACATTCTAGAAGGTTTCTGGACATCCACTCTTTCCTTACACTCCTCTCCTCCAGTCTTTAGTTGGGACCCTGGAGAGATGGCTTAGCGGTTAAGGCGCTTACCTGCAAAGCCCAAGGACCCAGGTTCGATTCTCCAGGTCCCATGTAAACCAGATGCACAAGGTGGCACATGTGTCTGGAGTTCATCTGCAATGGCTACAGACCCTGGCACATCCATTCTCTCCCCTCTCGTCTAATAAATAAATTTAAAAATGAAGAAAATAAAAAAAAAATTAAAAATTAAAAATAAAATGAAAAAATTTTAAAGAAAGAACCCTGCCTGTTGATGAAGATGCAGCTCAGGTAGTAGAGTGCTTGCCTAGCATGCACAAAGCCCTAGATTGAATCCCCAGCACCGGACTAAAAAACAAAACAAGGGCTGGAGGGATGGCTTAGTGGTTAAGCACTTGCCTGCAAAGCCTAAGGACCCAGGTTCGATTCCCCAAGACCCACATAAGCTGGATGCACAAGGTGGTGCATGTATCTGGAGTTCGTTTGCAGCAGCTGGAGGCCCTGGCGCACCCATTCTCTCTCTCTCCCTCCCTCCCTCCCTCCCTCTTTCTCTCTGTCAAATAAATAAATAAAAATAAAAAAAAAATTTTTGTTTGTTTTTTGAGGTAGGGTCTCACTCTGGCCTAGGCTATCCTGGAATTAACTATGTGGCCTCAGGGTAGCCACGAACTCACAGCAATCCTCCTACCTCTGCCTCCCAAGTGCTGGGATTAAAGGCATGTGCCACCATGCCTGGCTAAAATATTTTTTAAAAGTATAACAAAACCAGGGGCTGGAGAGATGGCTTAGTGGTTAAGGCTCTTGCCTGCAAAGCCAAAGGACCCAGGTTCAACTCCCCAGGACCCACGTAAGTCAGATGCACAAGAGGTGCATGCATCTGGAATTCGTTTGCAGTGGCTGGAGGCCCTGGCACACCCATTCTCTCTCTCTGTCTCTCACTCTCTCTACCTGCCTAGTTCTGTATCTCTCGCTCTCTCAAATAAATAAATTAAAAAAATATATTTAAAAAAAAAGTATAACAAAAGCAGAGGTGGTGGCCCACACTTATAATCCCAGCACTGAGGGGGTAAAGGCAGAAGGACCAGAAGTTCAAAGTCATCTTCAGCTGCATAGCAAGAGAGAGAGAGAGAGATAGAGCATCAGAGCACCAGGGCATCTTGCCTCTACAAATGAACTCCAGATGCATGCACCACTTTGTGCATCTGGCTTTACATGGGTACTGGGGAATTGAACCCAGGCTGTCAGGCTTTGTAAACAAGCAGTTTAACCACTGAGCCATCACTCCAGCCCAAGAACTTTTAATATAAGGAAACTTGACCTAATATAAGAAAATTTAATATAAGGAAACCTGGCTCAAGTCTCTTTGTGCCACATTACCCCCCTAAGCCTGGGGATTGAATCTTGGGCAATGAACATGCTAGGCAAGCTCTCCATTGCTAAACTATATGTTCCCAGCCCTCTTCTTCTCCTCCTCCTTCTGTGTGTGTATGGGTGTACCTGTGCCACGGTGTGGAAGTCAGAGGACAACCTCAGGGTGTCAGTCCTTACCTTCCACCTTGATTGAGACAGGGTCTCTTTTGTTTTTTGCCACTGCAAATGCCAAACTAGCTGGCTCTCAAGCTTTGGGATTCTCTGGATCTGCCTCTCATTGCTGTAGGTGTGCTAGGATTACAGACATGTGCACATGTGTACATCTAGCTTTTGTGGGTTCTGGAAATCCAAACACCAGGCATCAGGTTTCTTTCCTTCATTCTTTCTTTTCTGTTTTTCATTTCTTTATTCTATTACTACCACTACCACCATTACTACTACTACTGTTATTGGTTTTTTTTTTTTTTTTTTTTTTTTTTTTTTTTTTTTTTGGTTTTTTCGAGGTAGGGTCTTACTCTGGTCCAGGCTGATCTGAAATTCACTATGTAATCTCAGGGTGACCTCGAACTCACGGTGATCCTCCTACCTCTGCCTCCCGAGTACTGGGATTAAAGGCATGTGCCACCACGCCCGGCTCTGTTATTGGTTTTTCAAGGTAGGGTCTCACTCTATTCCAGGCTGACTTGGAATTCACTATGTAGTCTCAGGGTGGCCTTGAACTCATGGTGAGCCTCCTACCTCTGCCTCTCCAGTGCTGGGATTAGAAGTATGTGCCACCACACCTGGCTCTCTCTCTTTCTTTTTAAAATTTTATTTATTTATTTCCAATCAGAGAGAGATAGATGAGAGGCAGACAGAGAATAGGCATGGCATGATCTCCAGCTGCTGCAAACGAACTCTAGACACATGTGCCACCTTCTGCATTTGGCTTTATGTAGGTTCTGGGGAATCAAATCTGGGTCCTTTGTCTTTTCAGGCAAGTGCCTTAACTGTTAAGCCATCCAGCCCTATGTCATTTTCTTTTTTTCCTTTTTGTTTTTTAAAATTTTGTTTATTTTTATTTATTTATTTGAGAGTGACAGAGAGAGAAAGAGGCAGAGAGAGAGAGAGAGAGAATATGCACCAGGGCCTCCAGCCACTGCAAACAAACTCCAGATGCATGCGCCCCCTTGTGCATCTGGCTTATGTGGGTCCTGGGGAAGAGCCTCAAACTGGGGTCCTTAGGCTTCACAGGCAAGTGTTTAACTGCTAAGCCATCTCTTCAGCCCGTTTTTTTGTTTTTTGAGGTAGGGTTTCACCCTAGCCCAGGCTGACCTAGAATTCACTATGTAGTCCCAGGGTGGCCTGGAACTCAAGGCAATCCTCCTACTCTGCCTCTCGAGGGCTGGGATTAAAGGCGTGCGCCACCATGCTGGGCTCTTTAATATATATATTTGAGAGAGAGAAAGAGGCAGATAGAGTGAAAGAATGGGCACACCAGGACCTCTAACCACTGCAAACGAACCCCCAGACATGTGTGCCACCTTGTGCATCTGGCTTTACATGAGTACTGGGGAATTGAATCTGGATTCTTTTGCTTTGCCAGCAAACACATTAAGCACTAAGCCACCTCTCCAGCCCTCTTTTCTTTTTCTTCTCTTCTCCTTCTCCCTCTGCTTCTTCTTTTTTTGGCACTACTGTCTATCTCAGGCCAGCCCTGAATGTTCCTGCCTCAGCCTTCCAATGCCGGGATTACAAGTGTGTGTCACCCTTCATGATTAATTTTTCAAATGAACAAAAACAATGAAAAGAAATACACATTTCCAGAATAGTCTCAGGACTCACAAAAGCTATTTTTATTGTTGTTTCCAAGGCAGCTTCTCACTCTTTTTTTTTTTTTTTTTTTTTTGTCGAGGTAGAGTTTCACTCTGGTCCAGGCTGACTTGGAATTAACTATGTAGTCTCAGGGTGGCCTCGAACTCACGGCAATTCTCCTACCTCTGCCTCCCAAGTGCTGGGATTAAAGGCGTGCGCCACCACTCCCAGCTTCCAAGGCAGCGTCTCACTCTTGTCCAGGCTGACCTGGAGCTCACTCTGCAGTCCCAGGCTGGCCTCAAACTCACCATGCTCTTCAAGTGCAGACATAGTAGGCCGGGGATGCTCTTACCAGCTCCTTAAGTTCCCTGGGTTAGAAATCCCAGTGACCTTGTTTAAGACCCTTTGAGGGGTCAGAATATCAAAGAGTTCTAAGAAAAGCAAAAGCATGAACCTTCAGACTCTCCCCAAGGAGCCTTCAGATCACCCCTTAGAGCTTCAAGTTCCTGGGATGAGGAAGAGCTGGATTTCCTAGCGTGGGCCTGCTTGCCCTGGGTCACGTGGGTGGGGGTCTCACTAGTGGAAGCCTGGGGTTTGGGTTCCTTCCAATTGAGGAAGGCTGCCAGGCAGGCTTAGCTCAGGAACACAGGCCTGGATAAGTAGAAGGCTCATTTTGTTATATCTGCAAAGTGGGTGGTTATAATCAAATCTCCCCAGAGGGGACACTTGTTTGTTATGAGGTCGCGTCTGTGAAGGGGCTTTCAAATTCTGAAATACTATCCAATCCAAGTTGTTTTCTCATTTTCCCTTGCCACTGGCCTTTGGAGAGGAAATAGGTAAGGGGAATAAAGAACTGTAGGAAGACAGGTCCATGACCTAGCTGCAGCCCGTCTCAGGGGCTCAAGAGGGTCGCCAACCCCGAGCAACAAAGGTGTTTCTGAGTAAGAAGGTCCAAGAGGGAGTAAACTCAAGGGGGATCTTCTGGTGGTGGCCTCTAGGGAAGTCAAGACCAGCATGGGCCCTGGTGTGACATTGGAATGGAGGAGAAGGATCAGCTAGAGGGAGTTCATGACGCTGGGGAGCTGAATTGTGGTTCAAGGCACTTGTTTGCAAACCCTGTCAACCTGGGTTCAGTTTCCCAGCACCCATGTAAAGTCTGTAGTGCATGAGTCTAGAGGTCATATGTATTGGCAAGAGAACCTGGCATGTGTGTTGTATGCGCACACACATGTGCAATTTTTTTGTTTTTGTTTTTGTTTTTCAGGGTAGAATCTTGCTCTAGCCCAGGCTGACCTGGAATTCACTATGTAGTCTCAGGGTAGCTATGAACTCATGACAATCTTCCTACCTCTGCCTCCCTCCCAAGTGCGGGGATTAAAGGTGTGTGCCACCATGCCTGGCTCAAATAAACGTTAAAATTTTTTAAAAGGGCTGGAGCCGGGCATGGTAGTGCATGCCTTTAATCCCAGCACTTAAGAGGCAGAGAGGTAGGAGGATTGCTGTGAGTTTGAGGCCAACCTAGAACTACAGAGTGAGTTCCATGTCAGCCTGGGCTAGAGTGAGACCCTACCTCAAAAACAAACAGCCAGACGTGGTGGCACATGCCTTTAATCCCAGCACTTGGGAGGTAGAGAGGTAGGAGGATCGCTGTGGGTTCATGCTGTAGTTCCAGGCTGGCCTCAAATGCACAGTGATCCTCCTACCTCAGCCTCCTGAGTGCTGGCATTAAAGGTATGTGCCACCACGCCTACTCTAGGGGGAATATTTTCTGTAGGGTGGTTTAAAGGGACATTCATCTGGAAGGCAGCTGAGCTCACCACATACCACATGGATGACAGAAGGATATTCATCTGTAGTGTGGTGTGGAAGGGACCGAGAAGGATGACGCAGGAGGTTTGGGATGGACGCAGGCAGTTTGTGGGCTTGGAGTTCACAGCCACTGAGCCCTAGCAGTTGGCAGTACAGGGGATTACACACTAACTTCCAGAATGCCCAGGATCTACCAAATCCCTGCATTGTGCACACTAAGACCCACCCAGAGAGGGACTAAGCCTCTCTCCTGGCCTGCTCTGGCCAGTTCATGAAACACAGGTGACACAGCCAGCCCTGGGGGTATCTCCTGGAAGAAAGGCAGGTGAGAACATCCAGAAGTCTGTACCCTCTATGAACAAAGTGTCAGACGTTCGCACACTCGCTCGCTCGCTTGGCAGCACTTTAAATGACTCAGATAAAACCGTGAGAGATGCTCCTGGTGGCAAGCTTGTGAAATGAGGGGTCAGGGACCTCAGCGCCTCTGAGGCTCAGATGTCTGGATACAGAATAAAAACACCTGGGAGACCCCTGTGACCCTTTGTGAGGGGGAGAATGTCAATGTGGTCCAACTGGCTGAGGGAGCGCAGAGCCTCAGGCCCTCACCGGACAGGAGCTACATCACAGCCTCCTAGGAATTCTCTACTGCCTGGGAGTCAGAGAAATCCCTTCAGGGCCCAGGGTTAGTGGTAAACACCTTGGCTCAGTGCTCAGATCTAATCTGTGCTCTTATCATGAAACACTCTGAGGATGGTTACCTGCGTGTGAGGAGGTGGCACAAAGCCCCACCCTTTACCCATTCTGAATGACATCTGTATGACATATCCCTATGCCCCTCCCTAATGGCTATCCTTATATCTAATAAATGGGGATTCAGTTTTCCACCAGCTACTGCCTCTGCTGGAATGTAGCCTGTATGTACCCTTGTTCACTCAGGAAGCCCATAGCCTGGCTGGGACTTGTCACATTGTTGGAACCCAGAGCTGTTGACTATGTGAATGCCCCACACTTGGCTGCATGAGGGAGAATGGTAAGATGCCACGCCCGGATGAGGTGTATGTGAAATGCCTTTCTATGGTGCCCTTCTGTCTTATCTGCTTCTCTTTCTGAATGGTATTTTTAAAAATTTTTATTTATTTATTTGCAAGCAGAGAGAGAGAGAGAAGAAGAGAGGCACAAAGAGAGAGAATGGGCACACCAGGGCCTCCAGCCACTGCAAACGAACTCCAGATACATGTGCCCCCTTGTGCATCTGGCTTACGTGGGTCCTGGAGAATCGAACCGGGATCCTTTTGACTTCGCAGGCAAACGCTTTAACCACTAAACCATCTCTCCAGCCCTCTATCTGCTTCTCATTCACTGCCCACACAACTGCCCTGTGGAGCTATGCCCTCTCTTCTCATGTGCCACTATATGGGTATGCCCTTTGTGTCTTGCTCAGCGACCATTTTCCTGTTAGCCCCCTGTCACTAAGAAAGTCTTCTGTGGCGACTGTCCCTGGACTCTGACTAGAATGCCATCATAGGACATTGTTGTCATGCTCATGACTGACTTAAGAGCAGTGGGCAGGGGGAGGTGACACAGAGACACCAACGCTTCCTACATGTTTAGGTCCCGAGCCCTGCCATCGCCTTTTTCCTCCAAGCAGGTCTCCTGGGAAATGACACTTACAGAGATTGAAGAGTTTAATACCTGTCTCGCTGCCTCTCTTTTCAGAGGCTTTCAGAGGGAACAGAAGCCGAGACTGGCAGGGACTCCGAGCTGCCTGGGCAAAGGATCGTGGGGTGGCATGGTGCCTCAGCCAATTTGGAAAGCACAGTGACCCGAGCACATTTTGCAGCAGCAATGTCAAATTCTGCCGTTCAGGCATGCCATTAGTGTGCACGCTGCCACACAGAAACCAGTGACACAAAGGCACAGCCTTCTCCACCCTCCTGGTGCTTAGAAACTAACAGCTCTAATGAGAAATGAGAGCTGAAAGGAGAGATGGGGGGGCGGGCCAGAGCAGGGCAGGCTGGTGCTGTGTGTTGGGGGAGGTTGACCCACTTCTTTTGGAGGTAAGGGGCCCAATGAAATGTCACTTAAATTAGCCACCGCTCCCTACACTGGATCTCCTTTATCCTCACTCCTTTTTGCTTTCTCAGAGAGCCCAGACAGTACGCCCTGCAGTTACTTTATTTTTTTTCCTCCCCTGGGGCAACATTAGGCCCTGAACCCACTGGACTTTTAGGGCCATAAACTACCCTGATTCTAGTAGTCCTCTGAAGATATGGGAGGCTAATGAGAGACAAAGAGAGAAAAAGAGAGAGAAGAGTATTCATCACACAGGGCTTTCTTTTCTGGCTTTTTGGTTGTGCTGTGAATTATTTAGCCAACAATAGATGTTTATGCATATATTTTAGAGCTCATATTTATTAACAGCCTGTAAAAGGGGAGGGAGACCTAGAGATTTGTTTGGGAGGTGCAGTGAGTTAAAAGGGAAAATTAGAGGAGTAAAAAACAGATAGGAAGCATGGAATTATAAAGGATATTTTAACACAGTCAGAGGTTCTTGAGATATTTTCCAAGTAGGCAGAAGGTAAAAGAAAATTGGCCCATTCTGAGCTGATAGTAGGGATTGGCGACGTGGATGCAGTAATGGCTGATGGGCTGAACTCCTGCCTCAAGGAAGGTGAAGTGAGGGAGATGGGCTGAGAGTTGATGAGCCGAATACAGCCACAGCCAGGTCATGAGGCCTCAAAACAGGTCTTGGAGGTGACTCAGCAAAATGCACACTGGCCCATACTTGATCAAAAAATGTACATATAAGCCGGGCGTGGTGGCGGCACTTGGGAGGCAGAGGTAGGAGAATCGCTGTGAGTTTGAGGTCACCCTGAGACTACATAGTTAATTCCAAGTCTGCCTGGATCAGAGCAAGACTCTACCTTGAAAAACAAAAACAAACAAACAAACAAACAAAAAAAGTACATGTAAGCTAAGTGTGATGGCACATCTCTATAATCCCAGCACTTGGGAGACTGATGCAGGATGATTGTCAGTTTGAGGCCAGCCTGGACTGTATAGCAATATCTGTGTCAAACCAAACCAAACCAAACAAGCACACAAGTAAGCCAGGTGTGGTAGTATAGACATATAATGCCAGCATTTAGGAGGCAAAGGCAAGAGAAGGAGTTCAAAGCCAGCCTATGCTACATAGTGAATTTGGGACCAGGCTGGGCTACATGAGACCCTGTCTCAAAGAGAGAAAAATCGAGTGGGGCGTAGGGGTGCACCTTTAATCCCAGCATTTGGGAGGAAGAGGCAGGAGGATTGCTATGAGTTTGAGGCCACACTGAGAGTACATAATGAATTCCAGGTCAGCTGAGCTAGAGCAAGACCCTACCTTGCTCAAAAAACAAAACAAAAAAAAAAAAAGAGAGAGAGAGCTGGAGAGATGGCTTAGCAATTAAGGTGCTTGCCTGCAAAGCCAAAGGACTCAGGTTTGATTCCCCAGGAATCCCACATAAGCCAGATGCACAAGGTGGTACATGCGTTTAGAGTTCGTTTGCAGTGGCTGGAGGCCCTGGCGCACCCATTCTCACTCTTTCTCTATGCTTCTCTCTCTCAAATAAATAAATAAAATAAAAATAGAGAAAAGCAAACACAAAGAAAGTCTGGTTTCCTCCAGGTCAGTGTATAGGATCCCCACAGCCCAGGTGGGGTCTGACCCAGGACAGGGGGATCTTGGTGCTAACCCAAAAGAGTAGTTGTGGAGGATTCCCAACTCACTGTCCAACAAACTCACCCCTAGGAGCCTGTCCTGATCCATGAAGATGCCTTCCTCAATCCTTCACTTCCTCAGACCTGCTCATAGACTCTGGTGCCCAACTGGCCATGAGGTTCTGGGTGACTAACTAGTGGAGGAACATTTGTTAGTTGGGATTCTCGGTTCCCGAGTAGTGAACATGCCTGGCGGGAGGGGCCAAAGGAGGATGCAGCAGCCTGATCCCCTTGGAGCAGAGGCGTGTGGGCAGCACGTGTCTGGCCAGCTGAAAGTGGGCTGTGGGGACAGGAGAGCCAGGAGTGCGAGCTGGAGAGACTAAACGGTTATGAGATCCATTCCGAGCTTGGAAGCAGCAGGTGTCTGGGAATGGGACTGTGGCCCAGGCAGATTTCCAGCAAGTGCTACAGCTTGCTGGCATGAAAGAAGGATCTGGCTGAACACAAGAGGCAAATGGCAATGATGAAACCCACTGTTGAGGAACAGCGGCTGGGGTGTCATGGAAAACCACGTGCTCATGGAGGGGCTGGGAGTGCAGAAGAGCCCAAGCGGGGGAGCCACACATTTGCTCCACTTCAGATCTTTGAGTGAGACCCTCCACCAAACCTCCCCCTTGCCAGGTTGGTCTCCCATCATCCCAAGCAAACAGCATTTCTGTCCTTAACTGACGGTTGTATGTACAGACCCCAGAGGCCGAGCTAGTGTGTGCCTCCAGTCTTTAGCCTGGAATCCTCCTCCCTACATTACTCCTTTCTGAGACCATGACAGTGTCATCTCATCCTGGGAGCCCACTCTGACTCCCCAGTCCTAGTCGAGGCCCATGTTTTGGATGCTAACATAGGCATCAATTCTATATTGAGAATGCTTGTTTCCACATCTGAGCTCCTTACAGAGCCATGTCTTATTTTTATGTCCCAGAACCTGGACAACGCTGGCACATGGAGGCCTTTGACTAGTGTTTGTTGAATGAACAACAGGGAGCCGGTTAAGCTCTGGAGTCATGGAAGAAGCTTCTATGGAGACTCTTAGGCAACCATGTCCCCAGCAGGGCAGGTTCTGTCCTTCTGGCACTCCAGAGTACAGGGCTGCCTGGTGGGAGGCGACAGAAGGGGAGGAGGGGGGGGTTTCCTTCCTGGGGCTTGCTAAAAGTCCTGAGCAAAAAAGGTAGAGACTGTTCTGTTCCTTACCAGGAACAGAAGGGGATGACCTCAGCCCCCTGGGGAAGGACAGGACTCCACAGCATGCCCTGCTCTAAATGACAGAAGGAGGTGGCCAGGTCTGGTGGAGAGAGAGAAGCTCTGCTTTAGCCTCTGACGTGTCAACTTGTTTTATGTTTGGGACAATGGTGTCATTGTAAACGCGTAACATATGAGCTTCTGAGTGACAAATGATGTCACCCACAACAGAGCGGCCTTGTTCCTTCTACCTCCTAAGAGAGAAAGCATCTAAAAATACATCTAGCATCCTGGGCCCACTACCCAGCCTGTAATAACAGTTGGCAACTGAGATGGTACTAGGTGGACAGAGATGGGGCATTTAGGAGACATTAGAGCTTCTCTTGCTGCCATTCACTTCCATCTTACAGGGCTTGCTAAGCCTTTTTTAAAAAAAAAAAAATTTAATAAAGTACTTAGACTTTTGATTTTCCCACTGAGGGCCTTGCTGCCCGAGGTTGGAAATGAAATCAACCATCTAACAACCTGCTTGGATTCTAAGGGATAGCCAGGCCCTGGCACCAGCCCGGGTCACAGCAGAGAAGCCCACCATGACTTGTTCTGCAGCCACCAGACATGGAGTCTTGTATCAAAAACAATCCTCCGCTCCTTATCTGGGAAACAGATTCTTTCTATAAAGCCACAGAGGCGGACACAGCCTCCAGGCACTTGCCCTCCGCTGTCCTGATCAGTCCTTGGGTTCTTGGAAAATGCTTGGAGCCCAGGAACTGGCTGTTCCCTCTCAGCAGCTGCCCAGCCTCCCCTCTCTCCACCCCAGAACTGTGGCTCTTGGGAACAGGCCGGGAAGAATCCAAGACCAATCTGCTCTGGGGAGAGACACAGAGATGGTGCCGACCCTGTGCAACCAGAATGTGGGAAGTGAATCATGTTCTGTGCGGGCGAGGGAAGGACCACAGAACAGAGAACAAGTGTGTGTGTGTGTGTGTGTGTGTGTGTGTGTGTGTGTGTGTGTCAGTGTGCCCCTGATCCCTACAGTGCCTCTTGCCAACAAGTGTTCTGTGTTCTCAGAGCCAAGCTCGGCCAGGCTCACCCACCCCACCAAAGCCCAAGATCTGCCACCCCATCAGGAATGTGGGGTTAGGAAATGAAAAACAGGGTTCTTGTCCAAGAGAATTTTCTTTAATGATTATTTTTCTCTCTTAATTGGATTCAGCATTTCTTGCTTGTGACACGCACCCTCTCTGGTAGAGGAATTCAGGTTTGAGTAAAGCGCAAAAGACATGGAACCTCCCAGGGACTCCTGGCTAGCAGCCCCTCTTCTTAACTAGGCTTGCCTACTTGGGTCCCTGCATGGTGCCTGTCCAGGCTCCTGACCCCTGAGTCTGGCCCTCTGACCTCTGCCTGTCCCCTAAGGAGTCTCCAGAATGGTCAGGAAGGATGGGGCCTCCGTAATGCAGAAGTGCCTGAGATGGTTTCTGAAATGCCCTCATGTTCATCTTCTGCTAAGGCCACCAGATGCTCCCCTCTGCCAAGCCGCACAGGGCTCTCACAGAGTCCCCAACCAAAGAGCCCCAAAAGACTCAAGTTAGAATTCTGTAGCTCGAAGCCTGAGCTCGCAGTCTTCCTGGCCTGGCTAGCAAAAATGTCAGGATGATGCTATTGTCCAACTCACTGGACTAACACTGTGGGTACTGCCTTACCTGCTGGCTTAAAAGCCCCAAAGCTCCCTCCCTTCTTCACCTAGCTAGCCCCCAGGACCTGGCTCCTGACATCTAACAACCTGCTCCCCACTTCTCACCCTCACGCACACAGCTTTGCTAGTAGGGGTGATAGGGTACTCCAGGGCGCCAGACGGGCATGTGCTGCATATCAAAACAAGGTGATGTTCTATAAGTATCTAAGAATATTGGTCCCCTAAAGTGATTCTCACTGTCTCTCTTTCTCCTTAACTCTTCCCACTGATACCTTGCCTATGGCAAGCCCAGGGACTATTGTTGCTAGGTGGAATTTTAGGCAAAAATAAAAAATAAAAAAATCCCATAACCTTTCTCTTGCTAGAAGTCACCAATACAATCTTTAGTTCAGCACATAGAATTTTCCTGTATAGTTTATAAACATGGTAAGACATACAGTTTGGTAAGGAAGTGGGTTGGGGGACCTGTGCATTTGTGTATATATATATATATATATATATATGTATATGTGCATGTGTGTGTGTGTGTGTGTGTGTGTGTGGAGTGTGTGTGTATATATATATATAAGTGGACATAAGTATAAAACTGCACCTTCTGTAAGAATCTCATTGCATGTAAAGTTCTAAGTTTCAGCCTCTGATGATCTCTCCTTTGGTAATTGGTTCTTAGACCCCAGCAGGGTCTGCCAGGGTTGCCTGAGACATCAGGAATGAGAGGTGTTACCCCCAACAGTGGGACTGAAGGTGACATTGGGTTGGATTAGAACAGGTTGACTGTAAGTGGCCTCAGGCAAGGCCAAGATGCCAACTGGTTGGGTGCTCCCAGATTGCAAGTCGCCGCAGCCAGCTCTGGGAGAGCCTTGTTTGTTCCAAGTCCTGCTTCTTCCAAGAATGGTGGGGGCACTTGAGCCTTCTCCAAATGACCAGGATTCCACAGAGCCTGGCTCCTGGTAGGGGCACTTGTCCCATCACTGCTACTGAAGGATTCACTTTATGTGCCTTTTACCACCCGGCTGGAGCAGATGCTGTCCACAGATGTTCGCAAGGGACTGGCTGGGACAGCTGGATGAGATGTGCTACCCCTCCCATCTAGGACTGTACACTTTGGGTTTATAATCCACTGGGTAAGGTCCAGGCAGCAGCAGAGGGCTCCGAGCCTTTTTCTGAAACCCAGCAGATCCTCCACTTGTTTAAAAAGAAGAAGAAGAAGAAGAAAAGCAATTCTGTTCCTTGCTGGACATGTGGCAGTGCTGGGTGAGGGAGCCCTGGTCCTCAGCGGAGAGTGATTGCCAGCCCCAGTATCCAGGCCAGGAGTGAGGCCCCTAGCGAAGTGCCTGAGGAGGCCTGCTGCACCCCGCTGGGGGCACGGATGGGGGTCCTGCGGGCACACTTGCCCTTCCTCTTGGGTCGTACTGTGGGCATTATATCAAAGCTGAACTTGTGCTGGTAGTCAGGGGCATAGTCCTGCAGCTCAGGGGGCTGTTTCCCGCTGCTCGCCTTAGAGATCTGGTTGCGGTTCCTGTGGCTGGTGCAGTTCTTGCCTGGCTTCTTGTAGCCTGACCTGGAGCCCGGCAGATGGCCATGCGGGTGGCTCCTATCCCTGGCAGGACCATGCGGTGGATGATGCTCTTTGCGGGCAGCCCTGTCAGTGGTGGTGAGTGTGTGTGACTTGATCTGGTGGGGAGACGCCGGCCCCGTGCAGTTCCGGAAGTCCTCGGCCCTCAGCAGTTTCAGGTCCTGGCCTTGCCGCAGCTCTGGAAAAGAACAAGGGACAGCAGAGCTGGAGCCACGGAACCTCCGCAGCCATTCCCACAGGGAGCGCGCCCGGCAGCCACAGTCCCAGGCATTCCCATTGAGGCGAAGGAACTCCAGTGCCACCAGGGGGGCCAGGCAGTCACCCTGCAGTTCAGAGAGGCTGTTGTTAAAGAGAAAGAGGGTGGTCAGCCTACGGAGGTCATGAAAAGCCTTGTGGTGGACCCACTGCAACTGGTTTTCATGCAACAGCAGCCGGTCCAGGTTCACCAGGCCCCGGAAAGTTCCCTGGCCCAGGCTCCACAGCTTGTTGCCATGAAGAAACAGGTGGCTGAGGTTGACCAGATCCACAAAAATGTCATCCTGGAGGTACTCGATGTGGTTGTCCTGCAGGTAGAGGTACTGCAGGCTGTGCAGACCCCCAAAGATGCCTGCTGGCAAGGCGCTCAAGCCGCACTTATAGAGGTAGAGGGCGTGAAGCTTTACCAGGCCCTGGAAGGTCTCAGGTGCTAGCGTCCGCAGCTGCCGGTTGTCTCCAAGGTCCAGCTCCTCCAGATGCACAAAGCCCTCGAAGGTGTTAGGGTCGATGAAGGTGATGTTGTTGGAGTAGATCCACAGGGTGACCATGGCGGGGCTGAAGTGGCCCTGCTGAAGGAGGGTGATATGGTTGTTCTGTAGGAAGATGCGCTCGCTGTCCTCAGGGATGCCCTCGGGGATGGCGGCAAAGTTGTGTGCCTGGCAGCTGACTGTCATAGGCGCTGGGTAGCACACACAGTCCCGAGGGCAGCTCCCGCCCAGGGGCAGCTCCCCAGCCAGCAGCAGCAGCAGCAGTTCCACACAGCACCCTGGCAGGAAGAGAGACAGCACAGCCAGTCAGGGGCTGCCCCAGGAAGTGGGAGACAGATGGGGTACAGAGGGTGGGATGGGGGACTTGCATTTGACTCTCCTGGCCCACTGTGATCACTCCTCTGTACTGTATTCAGGGGTCTCTTTACACTAGGAGGTAAATGTGAGGTAAAGGGCCCATCACCTCACGCTCTGCCCCTAGAGCCTCTGGCTCACCCCGAAAGACTGAGCTGCCTCTACCCCTCGGACTTGATCAGCCCTGCTGTGGGGAGGAATCCACCTATGGACAAAGCCTCCCGCTCTGGTTCCAGCTCTGCTATCTGCTACCTATGCGTGTGCGTGTGCACGGGCATGAGTGTGTGTGTGTGTGTGTGTGTGTTTAGGTAGGGTCTCAGTCTAGCCCAGGATGACCTGGAACTTGCTCTGTGGCCCAGACTGGTCTTAAACTCGCTTGCTCACTTTTCTATGCCTTCACAGTTCATGATTCTAACAAACAGCCCACGTGGACTCCTGAGCGAGCACTTTACTTAAGTGATTCCCTCAAACAAGCCAAGTACGTATGCATGACACCAAAGCACACCTCAAAAGAGGCCTCCTCGCTGACCTTGTGTTCCAAACTTCAAATATCTAACACTCCCTCTGTGACTCAGTTTCTCCATTTCTAAAACACAGCTCACTGAGCCAAGCAGAGGCACAGAGAACCCATGTCTGTGAGGGATGAGGGGAGGCCCAAGGGCTGTTGTCGGAAGTTGCTCTGGGATCCAGGAAACTGTCAGACCAAGGCTGGCCCCCTCCAGTCCAGCTTCTGACCCTCTGCCCTCTCCTCGCCATGCCTGAGCTCCTAGGCTGTGGCTGCAAAACCATGCCTTGCCTCTTGACTGTCCAGAGCATTTCCTCTGTAGCATCCCTCTAATTGGGCATTAATTAGGCATTCGTTAATGGATCCTTAAAATAATTTATTTTCGGATGTGTCCAGCCTGTGGTCGGGTAATAGCCCCACGCTCATTACTGGAGCAGCCTCATTATGAACGACTGTCATTACCTGCCTTTTTCCAGGGTCACAGCTGTCCCAAGTGGCCCAGGAGGCCCGGTGGAGAGGTGGAGACAGGCTCCAGGAGGGCGAGGCAGCCAGGAGCCCCTTTGCCGGGGTTGGCCTCTTGCCCCTTCTCTTCTAGTTTGTTTAGACAGGCCTCTTAGGAGAACCAGAGTGCCTAGGGGCAGTTCAGCCAAGTCTTCTTGCTGCCAGCTGTGCCCAGAGCATGTGGGACGAGAGAAGGCACCCTCTTAGCTACTCCTGGGCTGACCACTTTCTCAACCGGGCTTCCAGACCTTCTGTTGCCCGGGCTCATTGACTGCCTCGGCTCCTGGCTGAGCAGGTCTTACCTCTGCGACCACCCACTCGTTCCCAATAGAAACAGTAGTGTCATAAGTGACAGCTCCCAGCTGTTGGGAGTTATGGGCTCCCAGAGAGTGGCAGCTGCTTCCCGTCCCCCTGTAATCACCCAGCTTCAACTAAATGTCTCTAGCACATAAAAAATCATCTCACATAATTTAGTTTTTGCATAATTGGGTTCAGTTGCGATTGCAGAGCAATTATGACCTCAGTGGTGGTGGTGGCACAGCATCGGACCCTTTTGGAGCTGGGCCACGCTCTGAACACCCTCTACATGTCTCCAGACACTCAGCCACTGGACAGCCTGCGGACCAGGCCAGGGCTGCAGTCGCCTCTGCCTCAGTTTCTCCCTCTAGAAGGTGCCTAAAAGATAGAAGCTCCTTGTGTCAGCCCCCCCACTACAGTCTCCAGCCCCCACTGCCTGCTTCCTCTGACCAGAGCCCCCGGCCAACAGGGGGAGGCAGACACACAAGAGGCTAGGAGCCTGGGCACCAAATCCAGCCAGCTGGAGGGAAGCCCACCCATTGCCTTCAGCATTCACATTTCAGGCCTTGGGTGGAAGGAGCTGACCCACACTAGCTTTACTTTCCATAGGTCCCCTTCTAACTCCTCACTCAGCTTGAACTGCTCTCCCCTGCCCAGGCTGCTTTGGCCTCCTCCCAGGCACCCTGAGAAAACCCAGATTCTGGGTTCAAGGGCATTCATGGGGCTCAGAGTGCTTGTCCTACATCTCAGGCTGGAGGGGCCTGATACAGCCTCTGCTGGGGGTCCTGCCAAGACAAAGCATTTCCTCCCTGCAGTCTGAAGATGCAGGGGGCGGGGTTGTAGCAGGCTTAGCAATAATACCACTTGACATTTGTACAGCTCATTGGCGTTTACAGAGTGCTTCTGCTTGCATCCTTCTGAGCCTCGGACTGCCCTGTGCAGTGGGGCTGTGAGTGAAGTAGCTCTCCCCACCCACTGTGACTACTTGTTCAGAAGGGTCTGTTATGGGGGGGGTGCAGAGAAAGGAGGGGCCTCCAGGGGATGCCAATGCACAGGGGAAACCAGACTCCTTTTAGGCAGCCCAGCCAAACTGCCCCAAGCTTCAACTATGAGCTTAGTAGCCAGTCGGTGAGAGCACTGGGGTAGGTGTCCGATGACAGGACAGGGTGAAGGCTGGCGGGGGCTTTTCTCTAGGAGAACAAAGGGCCCCAGCTGACAGTGCAGGACTAGGTTCAGGTCCTCAGTTACCACAAGGACCCTGTGAGACAATCACTTCCTTCCAAAGGCCAGAACACCAGGGGCAGTTAGGACTGCCCACATGTCAGGGCCCCACCAAAGCAGTTGCCCTTTCAGACCCTCTATCCCTCTTAATGAGGGAGCCTCAGTCAAGTTTGCATCCATGCGCTGAACGCCAGTAGTACTGTTCCAAAACCTTAGACTAGCCGTCTCAGTCAGCCCCACCCACTGCCGGCACCCCATGCCTAAGCCAGCAGGTACCAGGACTAAGATTGTTTACCCTACAGGTTTCTTCCCTGGGAGGCAGGCACTGTGTCACCAGGGCTCCTCCTGTGCCCCTGCATGAAGCCCTTGGGGGCTCCGCCCCCACTGGCTGCCTGATTAATGTACTAACAATGAGGCCAGAGCCTTTGCTGTGCATTTTCAGATTGCAAATTAGCAGGAATCTGAAATCTGAGTGTCTCTGGAAGGACCTAGCCTTCCTCTTTCCCACCTCCTGAGAACCCTCCTGGGTGGGGCTGTTGTTCTGCCTGAGTGGGCTGAAGAGAGATGGGGCTAGCTTCCTCTTCCCCTCCCTTCCCTTCCCTTCCCTTTCCCTTCCCTCTCCTCCCATCCCCCTGCAGGTTGACGCTCTCTGCTGCTCTCGGGCTCTGCTACTCCCAAACTTCCAGCCTCCCACGTGTCTGAGCTCCCCGCTTTACAGCCTCATTCATTCCTTCCTCCATTCACATAGAATCCTCAGTCCGGGAGACTCACAGATAGCAGTGTGAGGAAGCCCAGCAATGAGCCTCAGGACAAATTGCAGGTCCCGGTTGCACAGGGTAGGTGCACAGGTGTAAGAGAATACAAGTCAGGTAGCTTTGTTAGGCTGTCAGTTAGGAACAGGCTCACAAGAGAGAAATCTCAGAGGGTGTCACACCACTGGTCTGCTACAGCAGAACTGGAATCCAGTGTCGGCTCCAGTAAGTATCATCCAATCGGCTCTCTCTTTCTCTCTCTCTGTTTCTCTCTCCACCTTACCCACGTGTGTGAGAACCCCTTTTCTGAGTCCAGGCCAATCGGCTCTGGTACTGTATTCAGTTGTGTCAACTTCTTCCTAAGAAAGCCCCCTGACCCCAATAAGTAGAGACTGGGAAACCCCCTCTCTATCCTTTTCTGGCTCTTTGGCTGCTCATCTCTCCATGTCTGAGTCTGGGGTGGGGTGTTCCATCGCTGGTAAAACCACTCTGGTGGCCTGGCTGCCAGAGTGGGAAAAAATATATATATATATATTGGTTTTTCAAGATAGGGTTCTCGCTCTAGCGCAGGCTGACCTGGAATTTACTATGTAGTCTCAGGATGGCCTTGAACTTATGGCGATCCTCCTACCTCTGCCTCCTGAGTGCTGGTATTAAAGGCATTTGCCACCACACCCAGCTTATATATTTTTTAAATATTTTATTTTTTAATTTTTGAGAGAGAAAGAGGCAGAGAGAGAGAATGAGCATGCCAGGACCTTCAGTCTGCTGTGAATGAACTCCAGACATGTGTACCCCTTTGTGGCACATGTGTGACATTGTGCACTTGTGTCATTGTACATCTGGCTACATGGAACCTGGTGATTTGAACATGAGTTCTTAGGCTTTGCAGGCAACTGCCTTAATTGCTAAGCCATCTCTCCAGCCCTAAATATTTTATTTTATCTATTAATTTGAAAGAGAGAGAGAGAGAAAGAAAGAAAGAAACAGATAAATATAGAGAGAATGGGCACACTAGGGCCTCCAGCCCTGCAACCAAACTACAGATGTATGTGTCACATTGTACATCTGACTTACATGGATCCTAGGAAATCAAGCCTGGATCCTTTGGCTTTGCAGGCAAGCGCCTTAACCACTAAGGCATTTCTCCAGCCCAAAGGATATACTTTTTGTATTATTCTTATGGACTTTTGATTATTTATTTATTTATTTATGTTTTTAAAAAATATTTATGTATGTATTAGGCAGAAAGAGGCAGATATATAGAGAGAAAGAATGAATGTGCCAGGGCCTCTAGCCACTGTAAACAAACTCCAGATGCATAAGCTACTTTATGCATCTGGCTTATGTGGGTCCTGAGAAATCAAACCTGGGTCCTTAAGGCTTTGCAGGCAAGTGCCTTAACTGCTAAGCCATCTCTCTAGGCCCTTTTGATTTTTTAAAGCATAAGCCTTTTTAGAAAATCCCTTTTGTGGCCTGGCATGGTGGCACACACATTTGATCTCGGCACTTGAGAGGCAGTCGTAGGACTGCCATGAGTTCCAAGCCAGCTTGAGACTTCATAGTGAGTTTCAGGTCAGCCTGGGCTAGAGTGAGACCCTACCTCAAAAAAAAAAAAACAAAAAAGGGGGCTGGAGAGATGGCTTAGCAGTTAAGGCATTTGCCTGCAAAGCCAAAGGATCCCAGTTCGATTCTCCAGGACCCATGTAAGTCAGATGCACAAGGGGGCGCATGCATGTGGAGTTCATTTGCAGTGGCTGGATGCCCTGGTGTGCCCATCTCTCTCTCTCTCAAATAAATAAATAAATAAATAAATAAATAAATAAATAAATAAATAATATTTTGGGGCTGGAGAGATGGCTCAGTGGTTAAGGCGCTTGCCTAAAAAGCATAAGGATCCTGGTTCCAACCCCCAGGACCCACATAAAGCGTAAAGCCAGATGCACAAAGTGATGCATGCATCTGGAATTTGTTTACAATGGCTAGAGGCGCTGGTGGACCCATTCTTTCTATCTGCCTCTCTTTCTCTCCCTCTCTCCATAGATAAATAAATGAGAAAAAAAAAAAAAAAGAAAATCCTTTTCACATTCCCCCCCACCCCCCGGCCCATGTTCCACTCCCACATGGGCTTTCAGACCACATGGGTGCATCCATTCCCCTTTCATTGGTTTGAGAACTCTCCCTCACTCCCCTTTAATAAATGTAATTGTTATAAAATTATCCTTCTCAGTCTCTTTCAATTCTTTGTTAAAAACAGATTAAAAAAAAAAAAAGGCTGGAGAGGTGGCTTAGCGGTTAAGGCGCTTGCCTGCAAAGCCAAAGACCCAGGTTCAACTCCCCAGGACCCATGTAAGCCAGATGCACAAGGGGGGGGGGTGCATGCATCTGGAGTTTGTTTGCAGTGACTGGAGGCCCTGGCACACTCATTCTCTCTCTCTCTCTCTACTTGCCTATTTCTGTGTATCTCTCGCTCTCTCTAATAAATAAATAAAAATAAAATATAAAAAAATTAAAAAAAAAAGTTTGGAGTTCAAGGACTTTCCCTAAACCGCCCAAACCCTGTTACACCTGGACAGTGTGGGGAAAGTGGAAGGAGATGGCTAAGGAAGCCCCTGCGTCACATGTCAACATTGTTCTATCACTGATCCACTGAATGACACTGGCAGTTCCTCTACCCTCCTGGAGTATTGTTCTGTGAACCTGGGCTGAAAGGTCCCTGCCCTGTGCAGCTGTCTTAGTACTCAGTGAGAGGACATACAGGCAAGGTCAATCTTTCTGCAAACCCACACCCCCTCTGCTTGCCTGGGACCTTGAGGCAGAAATGAGCAGCTTGGGCTGGAGAGATGGCTTAGTGGTTAAAGCTCATGTCTGCGAAGCCTAAGGACCCTGGTTCGATTCTCCAAGTCCCACGTAAGCCAGATGCACATGGCAGCGCATGCATCTGGAGTTAGTTTGCAATGGCTAAAGGCCCTGATGCGCCCATTCTCTCTCTCTCTCTTTCTCCCCTTTCTCTGTCTCTAATAAATAAATAAAAAAATTTTAAAAGGAAAAGAAATGAGCATCCTGAGCAAGAGCAGCCATTTCATTCAGATGTGCTTAGGAATGTTCCCATGAGGGCCAGACCTGGTGGGATGAGTGGGAAGACAAAGGCAGCAGACAGCATATGCAAAGGCACTGAGGTGGCATGCTCCTATCTTTCCCCAGCCCCTCTAATGAGACAGAGCTTCCAAGGAGATCGCAACCTCAGCTCAGGTGGGCTGGGGGGACTCAGGGATGGGATGGCCAGAGAATTTTAGCACTGTACCAGCATGGACAGAGCCTGTGTTCCAAATCTAGGCCAGGCAGCCAATGTGGCAGGGGCCCTGCAGCTTCCTGACCCGGGAGGAGGAAGAGAGCTAACCAAGGAAGGCCTGGCCCTACCTGTGACCAGGTTCTTTACCTGGAACTCCCCCACCCCACACACAGCCCTGTGAAGCAGCACTAGCCACAAAGGAGGAAATGAGGTACCCAGAGCATCAGAGCCTGGCCATGATGCATAGCTAGGGGGCAGGAGATAGGGCAGGCCTTATCCGGCCGCCACTAGTCCAGGGCTGCAGTGATTTTCTGCGTGGAGTGGGCAGGGCAGCTTCTGCTGAGGGCTATGGCTCTCTCAGGTCCCATCATATCAGGACATTCACCTTAACCTGCTGACACTGAAAAGGTTCCCTTTTTGCTCCTGAGCAGAGACAATCCCCATGGCCAGCTTCCTCAAGCCCTCCCTTTCCCCAGGGCAGGTCAGTGGGTTTCTGCCTTGTAGCCAATCTCTCTTCTAGCCTGCAGCCCTCCCTCCCCTGTTCCCAGCCTGGCCAGATGCTCCTCTCTGTGCAATCGATGCTAACCGAATGCTCTCTGCCGGGTGGATGACGGCCTCAGGCCAGGCTGACTGCCCTCCCGGGGCTGCTGGCGCCTCGGGCCACTTGGCACTTGTGCCATTTATGTTCTAAGCACAGGCCCCTTCCTGGCTCAGCTCTAGAGACAAGGAAGTTGGCCAGGGCATACTTGGGCTCCTCTCATCAGCAGCCATTACTGGACACATGTGATGTGGGCAGGATGACCAGCAGCCTCCTGTTTGAGCGCAGCTGTGGAGTCTAAGGCCTGGGTCCGATCCTTCTTACCTTGTGTCATGCTAAATGGGAGCTTTGTTTTCCTCACCCGTGAAATGGGATCACTAAAAGCTCCAGTCTGATCCCTGTGTGTCCGCGGACACCAACATCCCCTTGCGCAGTCTACGACTTAACCTATCCAACGTAACCCCTCCAGACCAAGCTCTGCTCTCCCTCCCCAACAGCCTCCTCCACCCACGTCTTCTCCAACTCTGCTAAAGGTGGCCCCTTCTTAGTTGCTCAGGATAAACACGAGCGTCAGAATGGCTCTGCCCCTTAGCCCACACCTGCACCCTGGAAATCCTGTCAGCCCAACTTTAGCATTTATCCAGCATCCATCCACTTCTCTCAGCCATCACCATCATCACTCATCTGGATTGTTGCAATAGCCTCTTATAAGGTCCCCCCGCACCCACCCCGTCCCAGCCCTTGTCCCTACACCTCTAACAGCAGCCAGGGAGGCCCAGGAAACGTCTGCATCAGACTGTGCTGCTCCTCCGCGCAAGCCCTCCATGGCTTCCATCTCACCGCAGATACCTCCAAGTCTGTACCACAACCTGAGGCTCTGCCTCTCCCTGACCACGATAGTCCCGTTATTGTTCCTCCACATGCCAGGGCCCGTGCCTCTTTCTTGTATTTTTGTGTGTGCATGTGAATGTGGGTGCATGCATGCCATAGCTCGCATTTGGAGGTCAGAGGACAACTTTCAAGTCCCTCCCCGTCCTGGCATTCCGCCTCACTTGATCTGGAACTGATGCTGTTCACTGAGAGCTTCCGGGAAATTCTCTTGTCTCCACCTCCCATCTTGTGGTCAGCATGTATACCACATAGTCATTTATTTGTTTGCTTTCTGTCTCCTACTGTTCAGTCCTAAATAGTGTGCTCCCTGCACACAGTAGGTGCTCAGTACCAGTGACTGGGTGAGGGGAGCACCTTCTTAAGTGGTTGAGAGGACTGAATGATGATTCTCAGAAAGTTCTAAGGTCAGAAAACCCTAGGCCCAGGGCCTGGCTTATAGTGAGTGCCCGGTAAACACAGTGGTTCTGGGCTAGGGGATAGCTCAGAAGACCCGAGTTTATATCCTTAGAACTCATGCAAAAATGCCCAGCATGAGCCGGGCGTGGTGGCACACGCCTTTAATCCCAGAACTTGGGAGGCAGAGGTAGGGTGATAGCTGTGAGTTCAAGGCTGCCCTGAGATTACCTAGTGAATTCCAGGTCACCCTGAGCTAGAGTGAGACCCTACTTCGAAAAACAAAACAAACAAAAAAAAGCCCAGCATGGTGGTGTGAGTTTATAAACCCTATAGAGGTAGAGAAAAGGAATCCCTGGAACTTACTGGGCAGCCAATCAAATATTGACAAACTCTAGGCCATTAAAAAACTCTATTTTTTTTTTTTTAAGACAGAAGGCTTTAAAAAATGATTATTTTGTTTTATTTATTTGCAAGCAGAGAGAGAGATAGAAGAGAGACAGACACAGAGAGAATGGGCACGCCAGGGCCTCTAGCCACTGCAAATGAACTCCAGGTGCATGTGCCCCATGTGCATCTGGCTTACGTGGGTCCTGGGGAATTGAACCTGGGTCCTTTGGCTTTGCAGGCAAACACCTTAATCGCTAAGCCATTTCTCCAGCCCTATTTTTTTGTTTGTTTCTTTTGTTTTGTTTTTGTTCAAGGTAGGGTCTCACTCTAGCTCAGGCTGACCTGGAATTCACTATGTAGTCTCAGGGTGGCCTCGAACTCATGGCAATCCTCCTACCTCTGCCTCCCTGAGTGCTGGGAGTAAAGGCATGTGCTACCATGCCAGGCTTTTAAAAGACCCTATTTTAAAAAATATTTATTTTGTTTATTTGAGAGAGCAGAGAGAGAAAGAGAGAGAGAATGGGCATGCCAGGGCCTTCAGCCACTGCAAATGAACTCCAGATACATGTACCACCTGGGCATCTGGCTTACATGGGTCCTAGGAATCAAACCTGGGTCTTTGGCTTTGCAGGCAAGCACCTTAGCTGCTAAGCCATCCCTCCAGCCCCAAAGACCCTATTTTTAAAAATTATTTTTATGTTTTTGTTTTTCAAAGTAGGATCTTGCTGTAGCCCAGGCTGACCTAGAATTCACTATGTAGTCTCAGGGTGGCCTCAAACCCACAGTGATCCTCCTACCTCTGCCTCTAGAGTTCTGGGATTAATGGCATGTGGCACCACGCCCAGCTTCCAAGACTATTTTTTTTTTAAAGTTTTTGTTTGTTTGTTTGGTTTTTTGAGGTAGGGTTTCACTCTGGTCCAGGATGACCTGGAATTAACTATGTAATCTCAGGGTGGCCTCGAACTCATGACGATCCTCCTACCTCTGCCTCCTGAGTGCTGGGATTAAAGGCATGCACCACCACGCCTGGTTTGTTTTATTTTTAAAATATTTTATTTATCTTTTTATTTATTTTATTTTATTTGAGAGAGAGAGAGAGAAAAGAGAGAGAGGGAGAGAATGGGGGTGAGAATGGGCCTCCAGTCACTGCAAATGAACTCCAGATGCATGCACCACCTTGTGCATCTGGCTTATGTGGGTTCTGGGGAATCGAACCAAGGTCCTTTGGCTTTGCAGGCAAGTGCCTTAACCTCTAAACCATCTTTCTAGTCCTTTATTTATATTTTTTTGAGAGAAAAAGAGGCAGAGAGAGAGAGAGATTGATTGAGAATGGGTGTGCCAGGGCCTCTAGCCACTGCAAATGAACTCCAGACACATGTGCCACCTTGTGCATTTGGCTTACATGGTTACTGAGGAATTGAATCTGGGTCCTTTGGCTTTGCAGTCAAGTGTCTTAACTGCTAAGCCATCTCTCCAGCTCCAGAGATTTATTTAAAAAGTATTTTATTTATTTATTTATTTATTTGAGAGAGAGAGAGGCAGATAGACAGAGTGGCCTCTAGCCACTACAAACGAACTCCAGATGCATGTACCAGTTTGTTCATCTGGCTTTATGTAAGTACTGGGGAATTGAACCTGGGTCATCAGGCTTTGTAGGCAAGCACCTTAACCGCTGAGCCATCTCTCCAGCCCCTTATCCACTTTCATATATATTAAAGAAATCTCTGGGTGCAGGAAGGGAAGGGACCAAACAACAAACATTTATTGTCCTGCCCATCATATCTTGACCCAGTGCCTGCAGCCCAGGTGGAAGGCTTGGACCCAGCTGGAGTCTGGGTGTCCCATGTGGATATTTTGGCATGTGTACATGTATGCATGTCTGTGTGGATGTGTAACTGTGGCACACATGTGTACACAGGGGAAGGTATATGTGCCAATGGCTGTGTTCATGTTCGTGGCATGTGTATGCATTTTAGTGTACACGTACAGACACACATTTGTCTCTGGGGACCGTGGATGGCAGCCCAGGTATCTTTCTTCCTGCAGCATCCTACAGAGAGCATAGCACTCCACAGAGCAGCAGCACATACCCTGGTGGGGTCTGAGATATCCCCATCTTTTGCTTTCAGCCTGGGCCCTCCTCCTGACACGATGCCTAGTTCCTCAGCCTGCTGGGCTCATGCTCAGCAAAGGAGAGGGCAGTTCCCTGTTGGAACAACCTTTTGGCTTTCCTCTGCCTGGGCCGATCCCCTGGAATAGGTCTAGCTGCCAGCTCTATGGTAATTGGGCTGCCAACTTCTCACGGGTTCTCAGAGAATCCTCATCCCTTGCCCATCAGGTTTACAACTTCCTTGCCATGAGGACTGTAGGCGGGGTGGGCTCTGTGCCCAGGCACTGCATGGACTTGAGACCAACCCCAGTAGGAGGAAGCTCATTTCACCTGGGCCACCTTGGGCAGGCCATAAAAACCTCCTGAGGCCTTTGTCTGGAACGTGAAAGTGAGTACTTGCCTCAAAGGTGCGGAAGCGCTCAGTGAGCCTGGCTGGACGCTGAGTGTGGGCTGCATGGCTCTGCCTAAGAGGGGAAGATGATGTCACTGCTTATGTTAGTAAAGGGACTGCTCCCATGGGCCCTGCTTTTCACCCCACCACCCATTATGTTCCCAGCATCCTGGAAGACCACGTGCTGAGTGGAGTTTAACCCAGGGCTGAGGACTAGGTCAAGGGACAGGCACCCTAGCTGTCCATTATCCTCTGAGCTGGGCAGCTCTCTGCAGGAAGCCCCTTTAGTGGCTACAGTACCCACCACCACCAGCTCATAACATGTGCCCTCACGTTATTCAAATCTGCTTCTCAGGCTGGAGAGATGGCTCAGAGGAGATGCCCTCATGGGGCTGGGTTCATGGGGTGTATAAGACAGGAAGTAGGGGTTGGAAGGTCTGCCAAACCCTAAGGACCCAGGCCCTGGCCAGCCTGAGCAGCCAGCGACACACGGACTGAGCCAACCCTTAGCTCCTTCTGAGTGTGTTTCAAGTGTCCCTTGTTGTCACATTTCATTGGTCAAAATCAAGTGCAGGCTGGGTATGGTGGTGCATGCCTTTAATCCCAGCACTTGGGAGGCAGAGGTAAGAGGATCGCCATGAGTTCAAGGCTACCCTGAGGCTACATAGTGAATTCTAGGTCAGCCTGGGCTAGAGAGAAAAGCTACCTCAAAAAAAAAAAAAAAAAAAATCAAGTGCAACCAGGCCTGCTGTGTTAGGAGAGGGAGTCAGGTAGAAAGGAGTGTCTGTGGGCACCCAGAGCCCACTCATGTCACAGGAAGTCTGATGTGAAGGAGGTAGAGAAATAGGACAGGACCTGCAGGGGCGCGGGCCAAAGGCAGCTAGTATTTTTTTCTTCTTTTAGCTTTTTTAAAAAAAATTATAGTTTTTATCTTCAATTGCCACTTAGTAACTGTACATATTTATGGAGTACAGTGTGACATTTCAAAACATGTATACAATGTGTAATGATCAGATCAGAGCAATTAGCATACCCATCATCTCAAACATTCATCATTTCTTGGTGTTGGGAACATCCAAAATCCTCTCGACTAGCTTTTTTAAAAATCTACAATTAATTGTCAACCAGAGCTATCCTACTGTGCAATAAAACATTAGAAGTGACTCCTATCCAACTGCACCCATTAACCATGCTCTCCTTCCCCCACACCCGCCCAGTGCTTGTTTTTTTTTTTTTTTTTTTTTTTGAGATGGAAGAAATAGAGCCTGTGTGCATGCCAGTGAGCATGATTCAGGAAAGAGAGAAAAAAAAAAAAAAAAAAAAAAAAAAAAGAACAGTAGGCAGAAGAGGGTAGAAGACAGGCCCGGAGCTGAGGAGTGCCTGCCTGCCCACTGTCTGGGAGGACCACACTATACACAGAGATGTGATGGAGTTAGCCTCGGACAACTTCTATTTTCTTCATGAAGAAAGTGGGCTCCTCAACTGAGCATGGAGGTAGAGATGAGTGCTTGTGAGAAACAATGACGTGTGTGTGGTGGTGAGTCTCAGTCACTCTGCAAGCGGATGAGGCAAGCCAGGGGCTCCGGCCAGCCTAGTTTAGGGGCTTTCTCCAGCAATATTAGCACTTAGATGTGGTAGGAGGCAGGGAATGATCACCCAGGGCTGGGGTTTCCATTGACTCCGTAGAATCAAAGGACAGGAAGTCGAAGGCATTTGCAAGCATGGGTTTTTACTCTCATCTGACCCATCCCTGCCCAAATGCTCCTTCCCTCCTGCTGGACTCTTGGTGCTGTGCCTCATGCTATAGGACACATGACAACCAGGCTCTCCGGGCCTCAGAGGCCTTTCTCCTTTGACCAGCAGCAGAATCTCTTCAAACCCTGTGGGGCCCAGCAGAGTATCTCAGGTCTCTGGCCTCCAGTGCCTCCTATGGCCCAAGCATCATGCATTCTCCATAGTCCCATGTTTGCCCCTCCTCAGACCCCGGGCCTGGGTGCACTGACCGAGGTCACACTTAACTGGAGCTTCCCAAGTGGGCCCAAAGCCCTCTTTTGACCCATTAGCTTTTCCTCTAAAGTCATGCATCGTTGTTTACTTTCATTTTAAAATAATACTTGCCAGTTGTGAGAAATGTGAAAAATAGCGAAGTAAAAAGGAAGAAAAATCACTACATTCCCATTATCCTTGACAACCGTTGACAGGTTCTTGCTGTACCTTCTTTCCAATACTTCCTTCATTTATATAGGGCTGTATAAATTTAAATAAAAATTTTATTTAAAGAAATAAAATTGAGCTCATGCTTGTATATGCAGCTCTGTAGTCTGCATCGTCTGCTTCCACCCAGAAGCTCTGTACTGAGGAAACCGCAGAGCTGACAGGCAGAGCTGCCCTGCCCCAGGACAGTGGGGAAATGAGCACTCATCAGTCACCCAGGGCCACACAGAACTACACCTTGTAAAAGTGGAGAGAGGGGGCTAGAGAGATGGCTTAGCAGTTAAGGTGCTTGCCTGCAAAGCCAAAGGACCCAGGTTCAATTCTCTAGAACCTATGTAAACCAGGTGGACAAGGTGGCACATGTATCTGGAGTTCATTTGGAGTGGCTGGATGCCCTGGTGTGCCCATTCTCTCCCTCCCTCTCTCTCTCTTTTTCTCTCTTGGGTGTGGTGGCGCACGCCTTTAATCCCAGCACTTGGGAAGCAGAGGTAGGAGGATTGTTGTGAGTTTGAGACCAGTCTGAGACTACATAGTGAGTTCTAGGTTAGCCTGGGCTAGACTGAGACCCTACCTCAAAAAATCAAATAAATTAATTAAAGTGGAGAGAAGGCTGGAGAAATGGTTTAGAAGTTAAGGCGCTTGCTTGCGGAGCCTAAGGACCCAGGTTTGATTCTCCAGTACCCATATAAGCCATGGTGGTACATGCATCTGGAGTCCATTTGCAGAGGATTGAGCCCAGGAGCTCACATTCTCTCTCTGTCTCTGTCTCATAAATAGATGAATAAAAATAAAAAACTAGGCCAGGCGTGGTGACACACGCCTTTAATCCCAGCACTCAGGAGGCAGAGGTAGGAGGATCGCTGTGAGTTTGAGGCCACCCTGAGACTTCATAGTGAATTCCAGGTCAGCCTAAGCTAGAGTGAAACCCTACCTTGAAAAACCAAAAAATAATTTAAAAAAAACTAAAAAATAAAGATAAATAAAAATAAAAACTAACAAAAAAGAAAAAATCATGACAGAACAGTAAGATGTATTGGTCCACATGGGAGGGAGAGCTGATGGGAAGCTTGGGGTCTGGGTTAAAGAAATATCACTGTATACTTGTCAGGGACTTATGATTTATTATACCATGTCAATATAGCTATTCTAATTTCTTTCTTTTTTTCTTTTTGAGGTAGGGTCTCACTCTAGCCCAGGCTGACTTGGAACTAACACTGTAGTTTTAGCCTGGTTTGAACTCACAGAATCCTTCTACCTCTGCCTTCTGAGTGGTGGGATTAAAGGCATGTGCCACCATGCCTGGCTTTTACCTATTTATTTACTTAAATATTTTTTTATTTACTTGCAAGCAGAGAGAGATAAAAGAGAGACTGATAGAGTATATGGGCCAGGCCTCCAGCCACTGCAGAATCTAGATGCACATGCCACTTTGTGCATGTGATTTTACATGGGTACTGGGGAAATGAACTCAGGTTCTTAGGCTCTACAAGGAAGCACCTTAACTGCTGAGCCATCTCTCGAGACCTTATTTATTTATTAAATTACTTTTTGTTTGTTTCAAGACAGGGTCTCATTTAGCCTAGGCTAACTTTGAACTTACTATGTAGCAAAGGTAGATCTTGAATTCCCGATCCTCCTACCTCTACTTTGTTCTATTAATTCTTTGGAATCCATAAACTTAAATAGCACTGGAATGAACATCTCTGTGCATATAACTTTGTCCAAATCCCTGTTCCCTTCCTTGGGACAAATTCATTGAGTTAAATTCCCCTTAATGAACACTGACAAGATACTTTTAAAAAGTTGAGCTCAGAACCTTTAGCCTTAAGTCTCTCCAACTATGGAGGCTTTCAGAGAGTCAACCCTTTCCTCTGAGCTACCCTGAGGAGACAAGACCTCTGCCTCAGGTGAACAGGAGATCGTGGGCCCAAAAAGGGCCAACACTTGTCCAACCTTCTGTGTGTCAGACACACTCATCCTGGGGGTTATATACACTCCTTGAATATTCTCCCCTGAATTATCATGGAGACATTCACATCTCCATTTTACTATTGAGAAAAATGAGGCTTGGGCTTGAGAGATAGCTTAGTGGTTAAGGTGCTTGCCTGCAAAGCCTAAGGACCCATGTTTGACTCCTCAGATCCCACCTAAGCCAGACGCACAAGGTGCCACCTTGTGCACATGCATCTGCAGTTCGATTGCAGTGGCTGGAGGCCCTGGCACGCCAATTCTCTCTCTCTCTCTTTTGCTTTCTCTCTCTCTCAAAAAAAGAAAAGAAAAAAAGAAAAGAAAAATGAGGTTCAACAAACTAGAAACATTTGCCTAAGGTGAGTGAGCCAGAGCCAGATGTGGTGGCACACGCCTTTAATCCCAGCACTCAGGAGGCTAAGGTAGGAGGATCACTGTGAGTTCCAGGCCAGCCTGGGCTAGAGTGAGACCCAATCTTGTGGGAAAAAAAGAACATGGGTGAGCCAGGATTCAAATAAAATGGATCTATCATCTCTGGATGGGAGAAGAGATGGCTGTCTCTGGGGCCACTGTTCGCTCACAAACAGTCTCTGGCATCCCTCCTCCCATGAGCTGTGTCTTTCTCCCTTGTCAATAACCTCTCCCTCCTCTTGTCTCCATTATTTATTTCCTCTCCTTGGACTTCTTGCTCAGGAGGCTGAGAAATGGACAAGGCAGATGGGGAAGGAAGTGGAAATTCTGTGTAATACCCTGTCTGTATCACAAAACTTGTCTTAAGTGCCAGCCCCAGGGATTTGCTGGAGTTGGTGCGACAGAGGTGGGGCTGAAGGTCAGATTAAATTGGACTAGTAACCCCCAGAGGAATACTTGAAAGAGGTTGCTAAAGAAAGAGTTTCCGGCAGGGACTCGAGGTGGCTGAGGCAGGCTGTGGACTGCAGGCAGGATGGCTGGCCAGGTCAAGCCTGCTTAGCAGGGCTCAGTGGTGACAGGTCTGGGTTCACAGAAAACTTGAAATCTTGCCTTTTTCTCCCAGTAATGAGTTGGTATAAAAATGGATCTTGAATAAAATTGTCTGCAGTTTTCAAATTTCAAACTGCATTAGTCAAAATATATCAAATTTCCATGTACTGGCTTACCACCTGCTCAGAATCGGATCCCTTTTCAGCTGGGATATATTGAAATATGAATCACCCCCTGAGAGGCAAAATGGAGCAGAAGGGAGGGTAAGGCCCTCTTAGAATGTGCCAGTAGGAGCCAGGCATGGTGGTGCACACCTTAAAATCCTAGCACTTGTGAGGCAGAGGTGGGAGGATCACTGTGAGTTCGAGGCCACCCTAAGACAACATAATGAATTCCAGGTCAGCCTGGACTAGAGTGAGACCCTACCTCAAACCGCGCCCCCCAAGAGAAAGAAGGAAGGAAGGAAAGAAAGAAAAAAAGAAATTCATGATCAGGACTGGAGAGATGGCTTAGTGGTTTGCGTTTGCCTGCAAAGCCAAAGGACCCAAGTTTTGATTCCCCAGGACCCACATAAGCCAGATGCACAAGGTGGCTCATGTGTCTGGAGTTTGTTTGCAGTGGCTGGAGGGCCTGGCACACCCATTCTCTCTTTGGATCTGCCTCTCTCTCTCTCTCTCTCTCTCTCTCTCTCAAATAAATAAATAAAAATAAAAAAAATATTAAGGGCTGGAGGCATGGCTTAGTGGCTAAGGCACTTTGCTGTAAGGCCAAAGTACCCAGGTTTGATTCCCCAGGATCTATATTAGCCAGATGCACAAGGTGGCACATACATCTGGAGTTGTTTGAGCAGCTGGAGGTGCCTATTCTCTCCCTCTCATCCTCTCTCTCAAATAAATAAATAAATAAATAAATAAATATAGAAATTTGGGCTGGAGAGATGGCTTAATGATTAAGGCACTTGCCTGCATTAAGACACTTGCCTACAAAGTCAAATGACCCAGGTTCAATTCTCCAGGACCCACATAAGCCTGCATGCATCTGGAGTTTGCCTGCAGTGGTTGGAAGCCCTGGCACACCCATTCTCTCTCCCTCTACCTGCCTGTTTATCTCTCTCTCTCTTTGCTCAAATAATAAATAAAAATAAAATCTTTAACAAAAAGAAATTCATGATAAAAAAAAGGAATTCAAGATCATTCTCAGATACATGAGTTCAAGGCCAGCCTGGCATACATGAAACACTGTATCTAAGAAAAGAATAAATAAAGGAAGGAAAGAAGGAAAGGAGGAAGGAAGGAAATGCAGGAGCTATTTTCTTCATCCTCTTTTCTTTAGATGCTCTAAATCCCACTAGCTTCGCCTTCAAAATATATCCCCAAAACATATTACTCTGACCCTATCAAACCCACCTCTTACAGGCCACTGTCACCTCTCCCTTGGGCCCTTTAATGGCCTCCCTAATGGGTCTTACGCTTTCATTTCAGCCCCATCACTACCCACAGACTATACCACAGCCAGAGAGATCACCAAAAATAATAAGACAGCCAGCTGTGGTAGCGCGCGCCTTTAACTCCAGCATTCCAGAGGTGCAGTGTTGCAGTCAGGTTTGCACTGCTGGCAGTAATCACCTGACCAAGAGCAGCTTGTGGGGAAAAGGGGTTTATTTTGGCTTACAGACTCAAGGGGAAGCTCCATGATGGCAGGGAAAAGGATGGCATGAGCAGAGGCCAACATTAGATGGACGACAAGAACAGGAGAGTGTGCCAAACACTGGTAAGGGGACATTGGCTATACCACCCATAAGTCCGCCCCCAACAATACAGGAGGCATTAATTCCTAAATCTCCATTTGCTGGAAACCTAGCATTCAGAACACCTAAGTTTATGGGGACAGCTGAATCAAACCACCACCTAAAGGTAGGAGGATTACACTGAGTTTGAGGCCAGCCTGAGACTACATAGTGAATTCCAGGTTACCTTGTGCTAGAGTAAGACCCTATCTTGAAAACAACAACAACAATAATAATAAAAAGAGTTGGACATGGTGGAATATGCCTTTAATTCCAGTTTATACTGGGCTAGGGTGAGACCCTGCCTCAAAAACAGAGAACAAGCCAGGCATGGTGGAGCGAGCCTTTAATGCCTGAACTTGGGAGGCTGAGGCAGGAGGATCGCTGTGAGTTTGAGGCCAGCCTGAGACTACCTAGTGAATTCCAGGTCAGGCTGAGCTAGAGAGAGAGCCTACCTTGAAAAATCTAAATAAAATAAAATAAAATAAAACAGTAAACTCAGAGGGTGTGGGTCAGTGGTAGAGTGCTTGCCTTACATGTGCAAGGCCTTGGGTTTGATCCCCAGCACTGCAAAAACAAAACAGGGTGGGCTGGAAAGATGGCTTAGTGGTTAAGGCACTTGCCTGTCAAACCTAAAGACTGAGGTTCAATTTCCCAGGACCTATGTAAGACAGATGCACAAGGTGGCACATGCTTCTGGAGTTCATTTGCAGTGGCTGGAGGCACTGGTGCACCCATTCTCTCTACCTCTTTCTCTCTTTATCTCCCTCAAATAAATAAAAAGTTAAAAACAAACAAACAAGCCTAAAGAAGGGTAGGATTCTTTACAATGCACTCTTCTAGGCACAAAATGGCCTGGATATCCATGACCTCGCAGTGCCTGACACTACCTACACAAAACCATCATGGTAGGAGGAAAAGATGATGATATCAAAATAAAAGAGACCGATTGAGAGGGGGAGGGGATATGATGGAGAGTGGAGTTGCAAAGGTGAAAGGGGGGAGGGAATTATCATGGTTTATTGTCTATAATTATGGAAGTTGTCAATTTAAAAAAACAAAAAACAGGAGGCTAGAAAAGATGCCTTAGTAGTTAAGGCACTTGCCTGGGAAGCCGAAGGACCCAGGTTCTATCTCCCAGGACCCATGTAAGCCAGATGCAGTGGCTGGAGGCCCTGGCATGCCCATTCTCTCTCTCTCTGCCTCTCTTTCTCTCAAACTAATAAATAAACAAAAACAAAACGGGAAGTACAATTGTTACTTTCTTGCTTGTAATCTTCTGGTGGCTTCCCTTCGTAACAAAATAGGACACAACCCTTTATCATTCCACTGTCTCCATGATCTGTCCAACCACCTCTCCAGCAGCATCCTGTATCACCTTCCCCATTACTAGCCAAACCAGCCTCTAGGCCACAACAAGCTCATTCTGCCTCAGAGATTTTCTTTTATGGAAAAAGTCCACAAATACTACAACTAAATACTATGAAATTTACTCTTTGAATGCATACAGTTCAGTGGCCTGTAATACAGTCCCAATGCTGTGACAACCACCACCTCTCTCTGGTTCTAGAATATTTTTATTATCCCAAGAGGAAACTCTATACCCATTAACAATTACCCCCTTCCTTCCTCCCCAGTCCTTGGCAACCCTGAATCTCCTTTAGTCTCTGTGAATTTGCCTGCTCTGGATAGCTTGATCAGATCACATGCTATTTGCCTCAGAGTTTTAGCACTGGCTGTTCCCACACAGTCACTGGGCCCTGGTGGGGCCTCTCTGCAGGACCATGTCCTTCTCCGCAGTCATCTCGGATGAGACACTGCCTCCCTGTCGACCGACACCCTCCTCCTGCCCCCAGCCACTCTGGATTTCCTAAGAACCCTGCTCCATTTATTTCCCTTTTAGCATGCCACACACTCTGGGAGTGTTTTGTTTAATCATTTGCATATGTGTTTATGTTTTTTTTTTTTCCCTCTCAGCTTGTTCCCTGTGGTATCTCCAGCCCTCAGGACAGTGCCAGGCACCTGGGGGGCCCTCAACCATTTTTGGTGAGCTGAATGAGCCAATACATTATCTGGCACTCTGGATGGAGCCATCTCCAGCACTACAGAAGCACAGATGAGATGGATCTGGAGGGTAGAGGAGCAACAAGAAAAGTCCACTCAGAGGGGAAGTGAGCTTGAGTGGCATTCACGGAGGACCCGGAAGAGCATTCTAGGGAGAAGGACCTGCATGGACAAAATTCCAGAGACCGGACAGAGACTGTCCCTTAGGAGTCATAGGACGTCTTACGGAGCTTACAGTCTGTCCCCACTATTTCACTCACCTGCAAAAAGGAGGTGACATGCATGTCTCAGAGTTCAGTTGATATAACACATAAGGCATAGAGGAAAGAGAATAGAGTGTCTTTGTTTGCTTGCTTGTCTCTTTGCTCTCTAAGTCCTCCTACCCGGGTCCTAGCACGTGTAGCACCTCACAGACACAAAGAAAAACAGACTACTTCCCAGTGCTCTGATTTTTTTTTTCTTTTTTTGGAGAGAGACAGAGAGAGAGAGAAGGAAGAGGAAGACAGAGATGGGCGTGCCAGCAGTCTCTCAGCTGCTCCTAACGAAATCCTGGTGCATGCGCCCCCTTGTGGTCAAGTGCGGCATTGCACCCTTGTGTCACTGCATCTGGCTAAATGTGGGACCTGGAGATTGGATCCGCTGGAGATTGGAACCAGCGTTCTTAGGCTTAGGAGGCAGGCGCCTTAACCACTAAGCCATCTCTCCAGCCATGTTTGTTTGTTTTTTGAGGTAGGGTCTCACTCTAGCCCAGGCTGACCTGGAATTCACTATGCAGTCATCTCAGGGTGGCCTCAAACTCAGGGCAATCCTCCCACCTCTGCCTCCACTGAGATTAAAGGCGTGAGCCACCATGCCTGGCCCCAGTGCTCTGATTTTGCATCCTTTTGCAGCCAGCCTGGAGAGCGATGGGAAGCAGGCAGGGGAGAAGGATGTATATTACTGGCAACTATATTTTAAGCATCATGGGAAGGCCCTATTCTCTGAGTTCTTTTCCTAGGAGGCAGGCAGGATCAGGATGGACTTAGACCCTCCCCTACTCTCATCACTTCCCTTATCTTTCCAGACTGAGCTACCAGATCCTCTGGGCACTGGGCTGTCTGAGAGTCCACAGTCCTTCATTCCTCCTGATTGAATCAGGCCCAGCTGGGCCAGGCCCTGTGGCTCTGGGAGTCCAGCCCAGCTCCCAAGAGGGAAGGTCCTTCCCCAAAGCAAGGAGGCTCAGGAGGACAAATTCGATTGTGCACAAGGCAGGAGCCATTAACCTGTCTGTGGACTGAAGCACCCCCAGTCTGATCTTTTCTGCTGGTAGGGCCTGTCCTAGCCACCTCTGTGGAATCCTAGCTCTGCCACTTCCCAGGTTCCTGCTGCCTCTAGTCACGCCCCTCCTCCCTCTCCTCTCTGTGACCTATGGCTCTCATCACCCCAGCCCCCAGAACAAAAGGGGGCTTTGAGATGAAGAAAAACAAGCCCATGGGGAATTGGCTTAACCTTAGAAGCTCCCAGCTCAGTGCACCTCTCAAGCTTCAGGTATAATCTCACAAGCAAGAGGTTCTAGTTATGGGTGGGAACATTTCGACAGAGAATTCTGGGGTCTGGAGCACTTAGCATATGGTCTAGAGCTGTGCTGCTTAGGATAATTGAGATGTGGTTATCTCACAGATTGCCTATGGGAAAAAAAGCAAAATGCTTCGTGAATACCTTTGATATTGATCACATGGCTAGTTAATATTTTTTAATATATTTTATTTATTTGAGAGAGAGAGAGGCAGAGAGAGAGAGAGAGAGAGAGAGAGAGAGAGAGAGAGAATGTGCATGCCAGGGCCTCCAGTCACTGCAAATGAACTCCAGGTGCATATGCCCCCTTGTGTATTTGGCTTACATGGGTCCTGGAGAATCGAACCAGGATCTTTTGGCTTTGCAGGCAAACGCTTTAACCACTAAGCCATCTCTCCAGCCCGCTAGTTAATATTTTAATACTTTGGATATATACATATATATATATATCTACAGAGAGAGTGAGTGGGGGGAGAGAGAAAACTGGCATGCCAGGGTCTTCAGCCACTGTAATCAAACTCCAAATATGTGTGCCATCTTGTGTGCATGTGTGACATTACACACTTGCATCACATTGCACATCTGGCTTACATGGGACCTGAAGAGTTGAACATGAGTCCTTGGGCTTCACAGGCAAGCACCTTAACCGCTAAGCCATCTCTCCAGCCCAAAGTATATATATTTTTAATTTCAAGATGCTTGGGGGCCTGGTGGGACATGCCTTTAATCCCAGCACTTGGGAGGCAGAGGTAGGAGGATCGCCATGAGTTCGACGCCACCCTGAAACTACATAATGAATTCCAAGTCAGCCTGGGCTAGGGTGAGATCCTACCTCGAAAAAAAAAAATTATTATTTCCAAAATTGGAAATAATAGCACTAAGCATTGGGCCTGTTCTGCCACTGTACAAACTACAGATGCTTGCTCAGTAGCTGAGGGGCACACTTTAGTACGTTTGAAAAGTGAATAAAAATCCACATAAAACAAATATTCAAATAGTTTCCATACAAACATAGGTAAGTGTGACCCCCATCTCCTTGCCTTCCATACTGCTGCCTGGTGCCAGTCCTGCTCTTACAAAGACATTTCAAGACTAGCAATAATGAAGCTAAATGGTCCCCCAAATCCCTTAATTCAAGCTAAACTTGCAGTTAACAGCTACAAGAATGGTTTGTACACATTGATACCAGCAGAGGCACGTGTTTCTAAATTACTTTCACCTGTTGCTTTTTTTTTTTTTAACTTTATCTTATGGAGAGAGACAGAGAGAGACAGAGAGAGAGAGAGAGAGAGAGAGAGAGAGAGAGAGAGAGATGGAAGACAGAGATGGGCACGCGAACAGTGTCTCAGCTGCTGCGAACGAAATCCAGATGTGCGCGCCCCCTTGTGGCCAAGTGCGGCATTGCGCCCTTGTGTCACTTTGCATCTGGCTAAACGTGGGACCTAGAGATTGGAACCGCTGGAGATTGGAACCAGTGTTCTTAGGGTTAGGAGGCAGGCACCTTATCCCCTAAGCCATCTCTCCAGCCCTCACCTGTTGCTTTTTAACCTTCCTCATGTAGCTACTGGTAAGTTTAAAGCACGTGCAGCTTGCCTTCCTATTGGATAGAACTAGTTCGGAGTGAGGGACATGGGTTCTGGCGGCTGGTCTTTGTGCTTTGGGGTGGGGAACAGTAGGGAGACGGTGAGAGTGGGGCCCTCTAAAGGGTGCTGCCTGAAAGAAACTGGTCCTGGATGCCCTTGTACATGAGCACCTGAAAGTCATGAAGGGCTATGCCCTGAGAAGGTTAGGAGCCTGGAAGGGGTGCAGCCCGGAGCCAGAAGGCTTTGCTGTCAGTCCCTCCTTCCTCTAGCGCAAGTGGTGGACTGCTGGGCACTGTAGATTCTGCTATGGGCAGGGGAGACCCAGTGGCCGCGTTCATGACTGGCACTGTCATGGGGGTAGCAGGTACAGGCCAGGGACCTGTCTAGGTGTTTGAGAGCTCAGGAGGTGCCTCTGGACAGAGAGCAAACAGAATCCTGGGGAAAGCTAGAGTGGCAGATTCTGTCAGGAACGCTGCACAGCTGAGGAGAGGGAGAAAGAGAGAAAATGAAGGGAAGATGGGGCCTGGAAGATGGGTGCCACTCAGCAGTGGAATACTTGCCTGGCAAGCAGCAAGGCTCTGGGATCCATCCCCAGAGAGAAGAGAGGAAGAGTGAAGAGAGGAAGCAAAGACAGAAGATGCCTGTGTGGGTGGGGAGTGGGGGAATGGGCATCCTCTAGGGGCTGAGGAAGTCCCAAGAAGTCCAGAAATTCCTGCTGAGGAGTGTGGACAGGGAAGCAGGCCCACACTGCTGCGGGGAGCTTTGGGTCACGCCACATGGGAACAAACTGGGAGGGGCTGTGCTGGGACTTCTGGGCAGGTCAGACTAGGACCACAACTGGCCTATTGTCCCTTGTCTGATACCTTCCAGGAGCCTCTGAAAGGTAGCTGCCATGGAGGGGTAGGTGGGTAGGGGCTTCTGAGTGGGTTCAGAGAGGCATTAGCTCAGGGTAGATTGGACCTATGCATCTTCCAGGACTGGCATCCGAGTTTGCCCAGGCCAGCACTCTGTGCTCGCCCCAGGCCCCTGCTCTCAGCCCTGCTTCATAGGCAAGTGTGGGTCCTCTGCCACCTGGGCTGGGCTTAGCAATGACCACTTGCCTAGATGGAGGACTATAGCTCCCGCCTGCTCCTTGCCCAGAACGGGTGACTTGCTCACTTTCCCCGCTTCAAAGCCAAAGACAGCCTTTCAAGCTCTTCACTCCACCTCCCACCTTCAACTCAAGGATGGCCGAGACTCATTTATGCAGCCCAGATCATGCGCGGCTGCGAAGCTAATGAATGATCCGCACTTCCGCTCAGGTCAGCGGCCCCCACCAACCTCCTCGGTCCCCTTCTTGATGGCTCATTATTCCAACATTCCCAGGAGATAGATGGAATTTTCTCCACCATCACCTAATTACATTCCAACTCAACATGAAGCGGTGACATGTGTCCAAGCCACACTCAATTCCCAGTAAGCCTGAGAATGCTCACACAGAGGGTGTGAATGGGGATGTTTTAATCTTGAAGTATGTGTGGCGCTATTACCTGAGGAGGCTCTGAAATGAGCCCCCCTTCTCCTGTCAGGAGCAAGCCCTACCTGGGAAACTGAATGGGGGACTGAAGATGCTGCAAAGGGGAACAGGTGGGGGATGTGGGAAGCACATTTCCTGAGGGCCTGTCACAGTAGGGGAGGGGGTTCTAATGGGACCTAAGGAGGGCTCCAACATCTCAGTGAAGGGCATCCCAGACTGGCCTCTTTCTCCATGCTCAGTAGAGTGTCTCAGTGTGTTCCCAGCCCAAGAAAGTCCCTGTGGTGGGGGACTGCAAGCTGCCTTCAGGGTCCTGTCTTGTGTGGCCCTAAGGCTTGTGGACTTCACCTACCTGCCAGTACAGCCAAGGGTCACTAATGCTGGATGGGAAAGTTCCTAGAGGACAGTTCTCCTCCCTGTGGTTCTTGTTAGGTCACACAGTAATGGGAACTGGAGCTCATGCAGGCTCCAGGGTCATTTTAACTGGCCCCAGTATTCTACACCCCAGCACCATACAGCTTTCCTCCTTCTCCTTCCACCTGCTGAGCTGATCCTTATCCCTTCTCCTTCCATAATCTCCTCACTCATCTCTCTCAGAGCCACAAGTCTCATGTTCTCTCCCACCCCCCTCACCTCTAATCTGAAGGTCTCAGTTCATATGTTTATAACTAGAGTCAAGCAGGGGAGAGAAAGGGTGAGGTGGACAGGTAAGATGGTGCAGGTGGTAACCTGAAGGCCAGGCCCATCAAAGGCCCTGCATTATAGTCACTGCTGCCCTGAAGGAAAAGTGGTCTTGAGTTATCAGGTTTTTGGGTTTTGCCAGAAGGTGGGACTCCAGATTTTCACATGCAATTGGTTGGTACCATATTCAACAAACAAAACTCTGTGAGCGATGAGTTTGAGGCTACCCTGAGACTACACAGTGAATTCCAGGTCAGCCTGGACGAGAGTGAAACCCTCCCTCAAAAACACCAAAATAGGGCTGGAGAGATGGCTTAGCGGTTAAACGCTTGCCTATGGAGCCTAAGGACCCTGGTTTGAGGCTCAATTCTCCAGGACCCACGTAAGCTAGATGCACAAGGGGGTGCATGCATCTGGAGTTCGTTTGCAGTGGCTGGAGGCCCTGGCGCACCCATTGTCTCTCTCTCTCTCTCTCTCTCTCTCTCTCTCTACCTGCCTATTTCTGTATCTCTCTCTCTCTCTCTCTCAAATAAGTAAATAAAAAATAAAATATTAAAAAAAAGAAAAGTGGTCATGCCTTTAAAAAAATACAATAAAATAAAATACTATGTGCGGGAGCTGGAGAGATGATTCAGCCATTAACGGCACTTGCTTGCATGGTCTGGTTTTGATTAAACAGCCTGATGCACAAAACACTATGGGAACTTCCAGGTAAGGTGGCCAACTAGAAGCTGCCTGTCTGAGAGCAGGGGAAGAAGAGAGAATAAGAAAAACAGAAATTAGGGCTGGAGAAAGGGCTTAGTTGTTAAGGCACCTGCCTACAAAGCCAAAGGACCCAGGTTCAATTCCCCAGTACCCACGTAAGCCAGATGCAGAAGGTTGCGCATGTATCTGGAGGTCGTTTGCAGTGGCTGTAGACCCTGGTGTGCCCATTCTACTCTCTATCTGCCTCTTTCTTTCTCAAATAAATAAAATATTTTTTAAAAAGAAAGAAAAACAGAAATTATCCTAAAGAAATACAGGGAAAGCTTCAGAAATCCATAAAGAAGCCAGGTGTACGCCTTTAACCCCAGCACTCGGGAGGCAGAGGTAGGAGGATCGCCATGAGTTCAAAGCCACCCTGAGACTACAGAGTGAATTCCAGGTCAGCCTGAGGTGAGAACCTACTTCGAAAACACACACAAACATACAAAAACTGTGTGGGCAAACCACCACTCCACCTGCAGCTGGATTCTGCCAGAGGCCGTGGCTGCCGTTAGCTAGTAGCAAGGTCTGCTGTGCCCCTTGGCTCACTTGGCACTTTCAGTTCCCTGCCCCCGCCAGCCATGGTTCCCGCTGCAGGTAAATACACTCAAGTCTCCCAAATGAACAATAAAACCCGGCCTGCTTCATATCCACTCTTTCTTTAAGCTTTTCTCCTGGGACTCCACCCCCTTCTCACACATGAACCCCTGCCAGTGTCCAAACCCAACATTTTCAGTCACCACTTTGCAACTGTCCCTGGGAGCAAGCCCCCTGCCCCTTAAAGTCTCCTTGGCACACTGCTCTTCTGCATGTACTCCAGCCTTTCAGGACACTCCTTCTCAGTTGTTCCGGGAGACAAGGGTGGAGGACATCAGGCCCTATGCTTATGTGGATGACTTCAAATTTATCATCTTAGCTCTCTCCTAGCTCCAAATCCATACTAGCAATGCTTTTTTTTTTTTTTTTCCCTTAGAGGTAGGGTTTCACTCTAGCTCATGTTGACCTGGAATTCACTATGTAGTCTCAGGGTGGCCTCAAACTCATGGTGATCCTCCTACCTCTGCCTCCCGAGTGCTGGAATTAAAGGTGTGCACCACCACCACGCCCATCTTTATCAATGCTTTTTCCATGTGTTACGTGGAGTCTCCCTGCCTCTTTCCCAAACAAAGTCACCCTCTCTTCCTCTTCCCTGTCACCTTCCTGGGTCACCAGTAGCTCAGTCTGTTAGAAACCTAGGACTCTGCATTCTCCCAGCCCCTGAAGTCTAGTTTACCAATCTGGTAGCTTGTACTTCCAAAACTTTTTCCTGTTGGTGCTGCTTCCTTACCCATCCATCCCCTGTCTTCACTCTATTCTACCTTCCTACTTTCTCCATCTAAGAAGTTATTCTAGGGCTGGAGAGATGGCTTAGCAGTTAAGGCATTTGCCTGCAAAGCCAAAGGATCCCGGTTCCATTCTCCAGGACCCACGTAAGCCAGATGCACGAGGGGCACATGCATCTGGAGTTCATTTGCAGTGGCTAGAGACCCTGGCGTGCCCATTATCTCTCTGTCTGCCTCTTTTCTCTCTCTCTCTGCTTGCAAATAAATAAATAAATAAATAAAAAGTTATTCTAAAAAAAAGAAGTCATTCTAAAACTCTGCTCTGATGACATCACTCTGAATATATGCCACCTTCTTTTCAGGAGTTTGTGTAACCCACAGCCCAGTGTCCTGGCCTCAGCCCACATCACCCACAGTCCTAGCCCCTCTTTGTAAGGCTGCTAGAGTTCCTGAACATTCCATGTTCTCTCCCATCTCCACACTGGGGTCATGCTATCCCTTCCACTTGGAATACCTCTCCTTCCCTCATCCATCTGGCTAATTCCCACCTGTTCATTAAATTTGGCCCAGGCCAAAGGGTGTTGTCTTCCCTTTGTGCCTAACCCATAACACTGTGTTCATTCACCATGGCCTCAGAATTGTCAGTCTGTGTGTAGGTATCCACAGCTGCCCAAGAGACTAAGTAGACAAATGAACAGTGCCAGACCACATGTAAAAATAGAACTCGGACCCACGGTCTGCTGCAACCAACCCAGGAAGCCAGCCTGCTCTCCACAACCTGACCACCATGTCTAGTGAGCAATCCAGAAAGCCAAACAGCAACCCATGTCACAGTCAGCTCGAAATGGCCAGGTCATAATTAGCATCGTTAATTTTTGTTGTCTTGTTTTGTTTTGAGGCAGGGTCTGACTCAAGCCCAGGCCCACCTGGAACTCACTGTAGCCCAGGCAGGCCTCAAACTCACAGTGATCCTCCTACCTCAGCCTCCCCAGTATTAGGATTAAAGGTATGAGCCTAGAAGTTTCCTTAATTTTTATTTTATTTTTATTTACTTATTTGAGAAAGAGAGAAAGAAAGAAGTAGACAAAGAGAGTAAGTGTGGACACACCAGGGCTTCCTGCCACTGCAACAAATTCCAGACGTATGTGCCACTTAGGATATCTCACTTTAATAGAGGCAATCAAACCCAGGCCATCAGGCTTTATAAGCAAGCGCCTTTAACCACTGAGCAATCTCTCCAGCCCAAGTTTGTTTGTTTGTTTGTTTGTTTCTTTCTTTCTTTCTTTTTTTTTTTTTTTTTTTTTTTTTTTTTTTTGAGGTAGGGTCTCACTCTCTAGTTCAGGCTGACCTGGAATTCACTATGTAGTCTCAGGATGGCCTCGAACTCACTGTGATCCTCCTACCTCTGCCTCCGGAGTGCTGGGATGAAAGGTGTGTGCCACCATGCCCGGCTCTTAAAAGTATTTTTATTGGGCTGGAGAGATGGCTTAGCTGTTAAGGCACCTGCCTGCAAGCCTAAGAATCTCCAGGTTCCATGTTTAGCCAGGTGCAAAAGTGATACAAGTGTGCAATGTCACACATGTGCACAAGAAGGTGCATGCATTTGGAGTTCGTTCACAGCTTCTGAGAGGCCGCTGGCACACCCATTCTCTCTCTGTCTGTCTGTCTCTCTCTCTGTTTCTCTCTCTCAAAAAAATTTTTTAAAATATTATTTATTTATTTATTTGCAAGCAGAGATAGAAGAGAGACAAACAGAGAGAATGGGTGCACCAGGGCCTCCAGCCACTGCAAACAGACTCCAGATGCATGAGCCACTTTGTGCATCTGGCTTTACATGATGACTGGGGAATCGAACTCCAGTCATTCAGGTCTGCAGGCAAGTACCTTAACTGTTCTCTCTCCATCTCTCCAGCCCAAGTTTTCTTCATTTTTATTCCTGCTTCCAATTTAAGACAACCAGAGAAACCCAAACACACAACCCTAGCCAATCACATTGGGTGTCCTGCTTCTATGCAGCTTCCCTATGTCAACTCTATATCACTTCCAATCAGAGCTTACCTCCAGCCATCTTTGCTTTCCACTATACAAATTTCCTTTGGCTCCAATAAAACACAAGTGATAGCAGTTGCCCCCCCCCCAACATTGCCCACTCTCAATAAATAGCCTTTACTCTTTAATTTGGTTGCTTATTTATTTTCTCACATGTAGCACACCACACTGAAGGTAGACGTTTGTGGTTTGTATATGGCTTGTTACCATCCACCCACACCAAAACCCATGTGGAGACCTGGTCTTTAATGTTGGAGGCATCTGTAGTAGGAAGGGTTTAAGTCATGAAGGCAGACCCTTATGGGTGAATAAATGCCTTTCTCATAAAGCTGAGTTCTTGGGGCTGGAGAGATGGCTTAGTGGTTAAGTCACATGCCTGTGAAGCCTAAGGACCCAGGTTCAATTCTCCAGGTCCCCTGTAAGCCAGATGCAAATGATGGCACATGCATCTGGTGTTTGTTTGCAGTGGCTAGAGGCCCTGGCATGCCCATTCTCACTCTCTCTCTCTTTTCTCTGTCTGTCTCTAATAAGTAAATAAATAAAAATAAAACCTAAAAAACAAGAAAGCTGAGTTTTTGCATTCACAGGGCTAGATTAGCCACCAGGAGGACAGGTTGATATGTAAAATGAAGTTGCCCAAGTGTTCTCTTTCAAACATGTTCACTTGTCCTCTTGCTTTCTGCTATGTGAAGCAGCATGAAGCCTTCACTGGAAGCCTCAAAGAGGCCAGTGCTATTAGACTTCCCAGTCTCTAGAATCATGAGCCAAAATAAACCCACTTCCTTCATAAACTAACCAGTCTTGGGTAGTCTGTTATAGAAATAGAAAAAATGGACTAAGATAGGACTTAAAACCAGTTCATTAACTCATGATTCTACTGGTCAAATAGACTCAGCAAGACAGCTCTGTCTCATGTGGTTGCAGTCAGAAGAATGGAGTCACCTGGGGACTGAACTAAGATGCTGGACATCTCTTCCTCTCCAGGGGCCACTGGCTTCTCCTCTCAAGGTGGTATCTCTTATAAAGTAGCTCACCCTTTTACAGGGTCTCCCAGTCCCCAAAATTACATAAGCAAGGCTGCTACCATTCTTTTTTTTTTTTTTTTTTTTTTTTTTTTTTGAGACAGGAACCTATATAGACCAGGCTGGCCTTCATAGCCAGAGTTGGCCTTGAACGCCTAATTCTCCTTCTTCTACCTCCTGAATGCTGAGATTACAGACATTCAACACTACACCCAGTTTAACACAAGCGAGGTTGTCAGCCTTTTTAAGGCTTAGGGCCAGAACTGTCACAGACTTACTGCCACTGCATTCTATAAGCTATATCAAGTTTCAGAGCCAGGTGTGGTGGTGCACACCTATAATTCGAGAACTTTTGGGAGATGGAGGCAGGAGGATCAGGGGTTGGAGGCCAGACTACACTATATGAGATACTGTTTCACCAACAAGACCCACAAAAGAAAGAGAGATCTGGAAAGATGGCTTAGTGGTTAAGGCACCTGCCTGCAAAGCCAAAGGACCCAGGTTCAATTCCCCAGGACCCACGCAAGATGGTGCATGTGTCTGGAGTTCATTTGTAGTGACTGGAGGCCCTAGCATGCTTATTCTCTCTCTGTATCTCTCTCTCTCTCTCTCAAATAAATAACAATAAAATATTTTTTTAAAGAAGAAGGAGAGAGAGAGAGAACCCCAAAACACACAACCAGCCAGGTGTGGTGGTGCACACCTTTAATTCTAGCATTCAGGAGGTGGAGGTAAGAGAATCACCATGAATTCAAGGCCAACCTGAGACTACATAGTGAATTCCAAGTTGGCCTAGGTTGAGTGAGACCCTGCCTTGAAAAACCAAAATAAAAAATAAAAATAGGGCTGGAGAGATGGTTTAGTGGTTAAGGTGCTTGCCTGCAAAGCCAAAGGACCTTGGTTCGATTCCCCAGGACCTACATAAGCCAGATGCACAAGCCAGTTGGTGCATGTATCTGGAGTTTGTTTCCACCAGCTGGAAGCCCTGGCACACCCATTCTCTCTCTCACACTCTGCCTCTTTCCCTCTCTCAAATAAATAAATTAAAAAAAAATTTTAAGCCGGTCATTGTGGCGCATGCCTTTAATCCTAGCACTCGGGAAGCAGAGGTAGGAGGATCACCATGAGTTTAAGGCCACCCTGAGTATACAGATTGAATTTCAGGTCAGCTTGGGCTAGAGTGAGACCCTACCTCGAAAAACCAAAAATAAATAAATTAATTAATTAAATTAAATTAAAAAAAATAAAAATATTAAATAAATCAAAAACACACAAGCAAACAAAATAAATAAATAAATAAGCCGGGCGTGGTGGTGCATGCCTTTAATCCCAGCACTTGGGAGGCAGAGGTAGGAGGATCGCCATGAGTTCAAGGCCACCCTGAGACTACATAGTTAATTCCAGGTCAGCCTGGAACAGAGTGAAACCCTACCTCGAAAAACCAAAAAAAAAAATAAAAAATATAAATATATAAATAAATAAAGTTTCAGACCACCCCAAATTGGACATGGGAAGACGCCTCATAATAACATAAGCAGCAGTAGAGTGGAGCCATCTTTGGAGACCAGCCACCGCCCATCTTCCTTCCCATTGATGCTGAGTTCTTGACTCTGTGCCCTCAGCACCTGGCAGGGGTCCTAACTGAGTGGTACTCAGTGATGCTTGAAAACCATGGGAATGGATGAGAGATGGCACAGCCAACAGATGGACAGGAGGGCTCCATGCAGGCTTCTGTGCCCGCAGGCCTCACCACCACGTTTAGTTCACATAAACACTGCTCTCTGCCGCTGAACGCTCCTCTATTTTTAAACCTCTCGAGCAGCAAGTGGTGCTTAACATTTCTTGAATCAGGGACCCCTTAAGGAATCTCATGGCAGCTGTAGAAGACCCCCCCTCCCTCCCTAGGGAAATGCTACCAGAGCCACACAGCTCTGCAGCAGGTTCATGACCCATGCCCTTCCCCGAGCCCTTCCTGATCTGTTACTGTGATAGCATACAACCTCCTTAGCTCCGGTCTAGAGATGGACATTCAGGAGTAACTAGCAAGTGGCAGGACATGGTCTCTGAGGAGGCAGGTTTGAGAACAAAGCCCAGATTGTTTGACCACAGCACCACACAATTTAGGGAGGCTTGGGGATGTTCTGAGGTGTGACATCCAGGTTAAGAATTCCTTCTTAAGAAGCCGGGGGTGGTGGCGCACACCTTTAATCCCAACACTTGGGAGGCAGAGGTAGGAGGATCGCTGTGAGTTCAAGGCCACCCTGAGACTACAGAGTGAATTCCAGGTCAGCCTGGGCTAGTGTGAGACCCTACCTCAAAAAAAAAAAAAAAAAGCAAAATATCAAAAATGGGGTAGGGGCTATAGCTGAGTTCTCTCTGCCTCCCAAATTCCCACTTTCTGGTCTAAATACCCTGCCTGACAGCAAGGACCTGAGGATACCCTCCTGCCCGACGGCTCGGAGCACACCGCACTGCTCCTTCACCTGGCCACACGCCCTTCTCACCTTGAGGCTCTTCCTCTGAACTGCCATCTCTTCTCTCCTCCCCAAGTTCAAGGCTTCCTTCTCCCTGGATCCTTCCCCAGCCAGACACTGCCTCACAGCAGCTTCTACTTGTCCCTTCCCCTGCTTAGGACTCTCATCTCCTGAGTGCTAACTTCTCACCTAAGCTATGGGCCCCTTGGGATCTGAGATCTTCCCCTCTTCCCCTGCCAGTCTTTCTCACCTTTCCAGGCAGGCGCCGGCATCCACACTAACAGTGCGAGAACCTTCCCGGACTCCTGCGCTATGCTGTCTCTGGTGCCTGAATCTTCAGTCCCAAAACTAAATGGGTTCCAGTATGGGCGGGCCACGGGGGGGCTGGTAGAACCAGATTTGTCCCCTTTAGGTAGAGAAGCAGCAGCTGAGATGCAGCTGTCTCACTGGGATAGCTGGTGTCATCTGTCTCTTTTTTTGTGGCATTCTCAGGGAATATCATGTCATACAAAAGCTGTGCCTGTTTTGTTTCCCTACAACAATAAAGACCTGACAAAGAATGTGCTAGTATCTGTAGGATGGAAAGCTTCTATAGGAAATCATAGGACACAAGAAATACTAGCTTTTGGGCTGGAGAGATGGCTTGTTAAGGTGCATGCCTGCGAAGCCTACGGACCCCGTTTGAATCTCCAGGTCCCACGTAAGCCAGATGTACATGGTGGCGCATGTGTCTGGACTTGGTTTGCAGTGGCTAGAGGCCCTGGCGTGCCCATTCTCACCCTCTCTCTGTCTCAATAAATAAATACATTTTTTAAAAATGCCAGCTTTTCTTTTCATTTCTTTTTTTTTGAGGTAGGGTCTTTCTCTAGCCCAAGCTGACCTGGAATTCAATATGTAGTCTTGGGCTGGTCTTGAACTCACAGAAATCTGACTAACTCTGCCTCCTGAGTGCTGGGATTAAAGACATGTACCACCATACCCGACCCTTCTCTCAATTTTAATCCAAAAGGGAAAGGCTCACAAATAGAACTTGTTTTTTGTTGTTGTTGTTTTGTTTTGTTTTTTTTTTTCCAAGGTAGGGTCTTGCTGTAGCCTAAGATGACCTGGAATTCAGTATGAGTCTTAGGGTGGCCTTGAACTCACAGAAATCCTCCTACCTCTGCCTCCCAAGTGCTGGGATTAAAGGCATGCACCACCACGCTCTGCTTAAATACTAGCTTCTTAAAAAAAAATTAATGAGAGAGAGAATGGGCCTCTAGCCACAGCAAACGAACTCCAGACGCATGCACCCCCTTGTGCATCTGGCCTATATGGGTACTGGGGAATTGATCCAGGGTCCTTAGGTTTCGCAGGCAAGCACCTTAACTGCGAAGCCATCTCTCCAGCCCAATACCAGCTTCTTGAGTACCACATATTCTGCTCCCTGGGCCATCCAGTCAATGGTGCTCAGCTCTTCGTCACAAAATCAGAAAGCTAGCTGGAAAACTGCCACGGACAGTGGCCCCAAGCAATCCTCCTCTATCATTTCTTTCTTTGCTTCCTTTTTTTTTTTTTTTTTTTTTTTTTGGTTTTTCGAGGTAGGGTCTCACTCCAGCTCAGGCTGACCTGGAACCCACTATGTCCTCAGGGTGGCCTCGAACTCATTGCAATCCTCCTATCTCTGCCTCCCAAGTGCTGGGATTAAAGGCGTGCGCCACCAGGCCCAGCACTCCTCTATCATTTCTGAGGGCTGACCCCAGCCCCTCAAAAACTCAATTTAAGGGTCACCATTGCTGTCCTATAGGCCCTGGACCAAGCCTTTTGTATACAATACTACATTTAGGTCTTACTACTACCACACAAGCCAAGTGCTTTATAATAAAACTCCAGGCCTGGTGTGGTTGCACACACCTGTTATCCCAGCACTCACAGGCTGAAGCAGGATGGGCTGCTGTACAGTGAGTTCCAGGCTATCCTGGAGTGTAGAGCAAGACCTTCTTTCAAAAAGCCAACCAAACAAACAAATGAACAAAACCCTTCCATTTTAAAGATGAGCACCAAAGCTCAGACTTAGAGGACTATTAGAACCGCTGTGTCAGGGAGGTGCCATTAAGAAATTTGACAGGGCCCATTGCGGAAGAGAGGGCAGAAAGACTGTAAGAGCCAAAGGAAGGGTAGGACTCCTTACAAGGTGCTCCTCCAGACACAAAATGGTCTGAAACCACCTATACAAGACCATCCTAATTAAAAGAGAGACTGACTGAGAGGGAGAGGGGGATAAGATGAAGAGTGGAGTTTCAAAGGGGAAAGTGGAGGGAGGGAGGGAAGTACCATAAGATATTGTCTACAATTAAGGAAGTTGTCAATAAAAATTTATTTAATTATTTATGCTGGGTGTGGTGGTGCATGCCTTTAATCCCAGCACTCGGGAGGCAGAGGTAGGATTGCCATGAGTTCCAGGCCACCCTGAGACTACATAGCTAATTCCAGGTCAGTCTGGACCAGAGTGAGACTCTACCTCGAAAAACCAAAATAATAATAATAATAATAATAATAAAATATAAATAAATAAATAATTTTTTTAAAAAAGAAATTTGAGGGACTGGGGAGATGACTTACCAGTTAAGTGCTTGCCTGTGAAGCCTAAGGACCCTGGTTTGAGGCTCGATTCCCCAGTACCCACATAAGCCAAATACATAAGGTGGCGCATGCACCTGGAGTTCAAGTGCAATAGTTGTAGGCCCTGGCATGCCAATTCTCTCTCCCTCTCTCTCTCTCTCTCTCTCTCTCTCTCTCATAAAAAAGGGGCAGTCCATTGGGCTTGCCTCAAAAAAAAAAAAAAAAAAAAAGTATGCATGGCATAGTGGTGCACACCTTTAATCCCAGCACTAGGCCACGGAACCTAGGGCTGCAGAGTGAGTTCCAGGTCAGCCTGAGCTAGAGTGAGTCCCTGCCTGAGTTAGAGGCCACCCTGAGAATACAGAGTGAATTCCAGGTCAGCTAGAGCGAGACCCTACCTTGGGAAACAAAACAAAAAACAAACAAACAAACAAAGGTAGGGGGGAAGTAAGCTGAGTGAGTCCTAGATTGCTCCTTGTCCCTGCTTCCTGGTTGCCCCCATGGACCAAGCTGCTCTCACCACCATGCTTTCCCACTGTGATTGACTCTTCTTCTGAAATCTGCGCCAAAGTAAACACTTCCTCCTTTGGGTTGCTTTTTGTCAGCTATTATGTTGCAGCAATGAGAAAAGTAACACACCTGGGGTCCCTCACCTGAGTGCTGGCACCCCTTCTCCAAGCTCTGCAGTCTAATGCCTACCCTGCTTTCTACACACTTCTGATTCCAAAAATGGACTTTCCACTTCTTTGAGAAGACACGGTGCAGGAGGTCGAGGAAGCTGTGGTTGTACAATTAACCTAAAAGCCTCTTATTAGCATCTTGGCCTAAAAGGCTCCAAACACCCACACAGAAATCACCCTGACTGGCTTCCAGCTTGGGGTAGAGAGTTTCAGCAAAGATGTGGGCTGATGCGCGCTCTGCAGTTTGGGGCAGCAGCAGAGAACACAGCTCCTTTGGGGACAGGGGGATTAGGCTGGACCCCTGTGACAGGAGGCTCACAGTGAGCTAACACCACATCATCTCAGCAAACCTTGTGCCATTTGCAGATTTATTAAATCGAGAGCCAATTCGTGTCACAGTTTCTTTGAAACAGCTCTACCTTGCAGGTGTGCGAAATTTATTTGAGATAAAGAAAACTATTATATACAAAGAGAACACACAATCTTCAAAGCCCACCTCTGAGACCAGGAAGAAATAAAAACAGTAGCCCGTACAAATGTGCAATTAAGTTTCCAAATACTTGGGAGCCATGAGAAACATCATCCCCGCAGAGAACAGGTCTTTAAGGCAATTTTCTTGAACTCTATTCAGCACTCACTCAAAATGCCTTTTAAAAATAACATATGATTTTCCTCCCTCTCCAAATTCACCCTTGTTCTTGCTCTACCGGGCAAGAATAAGCCAGCTCTGGAGTGAGAGAAATGGAGTAGCTCGTTTTGATAGGGGATGATGGACTATGTTTCCAGGAGGGCAGATAATAAAGCCAAGCAAACATTCCTGCTCAGTGGTACAGGAGTCTTGCTGGGGTGTGGGGAAGCCAAGGGGTCTTTGCCTACTTGGACAACACCACGGCTAAAGTTGGCTCGAGAAAGCTATCTGCCCACAGCCTGGGCTGGGTTCAACAAATGCCCAGTCTCCCCAGGTGGAGATTTGGTTCCCTGCAAGAAGGAGAAGGCTCAGTTCCGCTATAAGATTTGCTAAGAATGAAAGGCTCTCCTCTCTGCATGAGGTTGAATGAGCTACAAAGAGGCATAAGAGAGTATAGAGTGTTAGCTCTGGGGAGGGAGATGGAGCCCACATCCCAGCCCTGCCACACTGCAGCAGTGACTGAGCAGGTAGCTTAGCTTTCCTGAACCTCAGCTCTTGTGCTGCTGGGGAGCTGTATGGTTTAGCTGCAAGAGCATCTAGTGAGCTATCTCCTTTTTCTTTCCTTCTTCCTTCCTCCTTTCCTTTCCTTTCTTTTTCTTTTTTGTTTGTTTTCCAAGGTAGGGTCTCACTCTAGCCCAGGCTGACCTGAATTCACTATGTAGTCTCAGGGTGGCCTTGAACTCACATTGATCCTCCTACCTCTGCCTCCCGGGAGCTGGGATTAAAGGCATACACCACCACACCCGTCTGGCATAGTGGGCTATCTTCTTTAAGGTCAGGCACAAACCACTGTAGGTAAGACTCATGTCATTGTCCCAGTTGTGAACTGGCTACCCCTCTAGCACAGCCAGGGCTGACACCATGCATTGATACAGCCAGCACAGGTCATGGTTGAAAGCCCAGCCTTTGGATAGGAGTTATTCAGTGTTTATGTGCCCTTGGATATGGCCCTTCAAGTCTCTGAACAGTACATTTTCCGATCTGTGAAATGGGAGCACTAATGATATAAGATTTAATGAGCTCATCTATATAAAGTGCTTAGCTAGTGCCTGGCCCATCGTTAAGTGCAAATGTGCAATACGCAATTATTTTGTTATCATCATAGCTCCCTTAGATCGGCCTTCGTGTGCTAAAATTTAATAAGGTTTTGTTTCGTTGTATTTATTTTTGCAGTTACTTTCTATTTATGGCAAGTGATACTGAGTCTCCATTTACAGAAGTGTTATCAAATTTCCTTTTAGATACATTTATTTAAGCTAAAGTGGGTCAATCTACAGAAGAAAACAAAGTGAAAAAATAGTGCCGGTGCTACACAGATGGGTGAGACACTGGGAAGGTGTGAGTCAGAGACTAAAATTTGGGGGAACACTCAGATAACAACCAGTGTATAATGCCAGAAGCAGTCCCCAGAGGTGTCCCACCCCTCCACCAGCCACAATAAGGTTGCTCTGAGGACAGCAACTGTGATCTTAACACTGTTTGACCTTGGAGCCTGCCTGTCCCCACCAGCAGGGGCTGTTTCTTGCATCCAACATCTTGTCTGAGGCAGAAGTCCTCAGATCCCCTGAGGATGACTTACTCAAAATGTGAAGAGCCCTCTAAGCTTTCAACCTGCTGGAGACCCAGCAGCTTACATAGGCACTCCAGTCCAGAGGCGGGTGCGGCTTGAGGCTGCGGAGATGGGTACTGGGAACAAGGGATTGGGTGGGGTGAGGTTTCTGGGGAGGGAAACCAATTGCCATCTTGTACAACTTCTAAGGAGAGACTCGGAACACGCAGGAAATAAAAACACCCTCCTGGCTCTCGCCAAGGTGTTACAACTCAGTCCCAGTTGCCAAGCAACCATGCAGGTGCACGATAGGACAAGCAGAGCTCTTGAGGAACCAACCAGCGCCCTCCGGGCCAGCACAGGTAAGGAGGGGCGGGGTGGGGGGGCGCTGGCCTGCATCTTGCTTCTGACCCCTCCTTCTGCCCCCTCCCAGAGTGAGGAACCGCGTTGCTTCTGGGAGCAGCTGCTAGGCTCTGCTGAGCTGCATTTAATCCCACCATTACCCCTGCTTCCTCTGCCGCCTCCAGGCGTTGGTTTATGGGCTATGAAATCAGTGGCCAAGAACCCTGACCTGGTGGAATCCACCTTTCAGCTTCCACCCTACTCCTGCCCAAACCCAGGACTGCAGAGCACCTCAAGAATGGGGACAGGTGGCACCTCCCTTTCTAGGATCTGGTCTTCCCTTTGGCACAAAAATGCATTCGTTCTCTGGTCCCCAGAGAAGATGCTAATGGAGCATCCTGGGAGAGATCTGCTGGACTCCTGGGGTACCAGTCCAGGTGGAAGGATCTGGGTGGATTCTGCAAGGGGCCTCCCAGCAACAGCAGCCAGGAATAGCAACTCAGAGCTCTGCCATTGGATTCCAGCTAGTCCCTTAACCTGTCAGTTTGCTTTGGAAATGGGGGGGAACTGGGAACCACTTTATATGTCCGCTGTGAAGACTTAGAAGTTTAACATGGCACAGATCCTTTACTCTCCATTCATGTCAGATAAACAGGTCCGTTGGGATGTGAAAGCTGTGACCCCAGGGCACAAGCCACCTGGAGTCACTGGGGAGATTCCTGAAGGGTTAATGAACCACTGGCCTGGGACCACTGACCTCGGTGGACCATAAAACTCTCTGGGGGCTGGGGTGCACGCCTTTAATCTCAGCACTTGGGAGGCAGAGGTAGGAGGACTGCCATGAGTTTGAGGCCACCCTGAGACTACATAGAGAATTCCAGGTCAGCCTGGGCTAGAGAGAAACACTTCCTCAAAAAAAAAAAAAAAAAAAAAGATGTTATAAATAAGCCATATGGAAACCTACTTTTTTGGATAATGGCACACCTAGAAGCCATAGACTGTTACTAGAAAAATGTCAGTGCCAGGGGTGGGATAACTTCCAGTGAGTTGTTGGCCAGGGAGGTCCCTGATGCCCCCAAAACATTACAGGCTATTGCCAAGGCTCTTGGTTTCCCACCAGAAATAGATGGTAAGACTCTATTGCTAAAGACTCCACATGCTTGGGCTACAAGGTCACTGAGAAATCAAGCTGGAGCTGAGCTGAAAACTTCCTCCCTGTAGGCCAGCTGACAGAAAGCTGGAAAAAGCTATGCTGCATGCAGCCCTATGGGGGAGAGAAGTCATCAGTGGTGAAAACAGTGAACACTGCAAGCCTTAAGTTTGGCCAGCCAGGCCAAATGACCAAGTGGGTGCCATAGTGGCATGTCTGTTATGAGGGAAAACAACTGCTCTCTAATTGAACTGGAGGCCCACTCCATGGGAGAATACGTGCCTGATACTGAAAACCTAATCAAAAGCCTATGGCGGGAGCCGGGCGTGGTGGCGCACGCCTTTAATCCCAGCACTCGGGAGGCAGAGGTAGGAGGATCGCCATGAGTTCGAGGCCACCCTGAGACTACATAGTGAATTCCAGGTCAGCTTGAGCCAGAGTGAGACCCTACCTCGAAAAACCAAAAACAAACAAACAAACAAACAAACAAAAAAAGCCTATGGCGGGGCTTGAGAAGATGGCTTAGCACTTAAGGCATTTGCCTGCAAAGCTAAAGAACCCCGGTTCGATTCCCCAGGACCCATGTAAGCCAGATGACCAAGGAGGCGCATGCATCTGGAGTTCGTTTGCAGTGGCTGGAGGCCCTGAAGTGCCCATTCTCTCTCTCACTCACTCTCTCTCTCTTGAATAAATAAATAAATAAAATATATTTCAAAAGCCTATGGTGGAAGCCGGGCGTGGTGGTACACACCTTTAATCCAGCACTCGGGAGGCAGAGGTAGGAGGATCGCCGAGAGTTCGAGGCCACCCTGAGACTACATAGTAAATTCCAGGTCAGCCTGAGTCAAAGTGAGACCCTACCTCAAAAAAAAAAAAAAAAAAAAAAAAAAAAAAAAAAGCCTATGGTGGGGGAGGTCTTGGGCTTAGGAATGTAATGCCTGCTATTGTTTAGCTAAATGCATATATTTTGCTCACCAAACTATCCTGTAAGCACTATACTTAATGTTCATACTCATATATTAATGGTACTCTCACTTTTGGTTAGAGAAGCTTCTCTTTTCAAATAGCAGTGACCACTGGGATGACTCAAAAGGCAACACAGAGCTGAGAAGAAGTGACAGAGGAGTATTCAGCACTGTAATATCTCTATCATATCTTCCAAGGTTCAGGATCCATTGTGGAAGAGGTAGCAGAAATAATGTAAGAGCCAAAGGAAGGGTAGGACTGCTTACAATGCAGTTGTTCAGACAGAAATTGGCCTCGATATCCATGACCTCACAGTGCCTTCACATGACCCTCATAATAGGAGGAAAAGATGATGACATCAAAATAAAAGGAAGGCAGAGGTAGGAGGATCGCCATGAATTGGAGGTCACCCTGGGACTACATAGTGAATTCCAGGTCCGTTTGAGCTAGAGTGAGATTCTACCTCAAAAAACAAACAAACAAACAAATAAATAAATAAATAAATAAATAAATGGGAGACTAATGGAGAGAGGAAGGAGATATGATGGAGAGTGGATTTGTGAAGGGGTTTATTGTCTATAATTATGGAAGTTTTCAATTAAAAAAAAAAGTCTAAAAAAGAGCTAGCAGGCCACCTGGACAAGCAATTAGAAAATGAAAGAAAAGGCCTTACCTCCCCCCCTTCTTCTCTCCCAAAGATAACCCCCATTCCTCATCCTGTATATCTCTACTCTCCCACATTCAAAAGCAGCAGAGCAGCACGGCAGCTTCACCCTGGGAGAACTGCTGTCCCTCCAATAAAGAATAGTCTAGGCTGGCTTTCTTTCTCTGTTGTATTTCTTTTCTTTTTTTTTTTTATTTTTGGTGAGAGACACAGAGAGAGACAGACAGAGAGGGAGAGGGAGACAGATAGAGATGGGCACGCCAGCAGTCTCTCAGCTCCTGTGAACAAAATCTATATGCGTGCGCCCCCTTGTGGGCAAGTGCAGCATTGCACCCTTGCATCACTTTGCATCTGACTAAACGTGGGACCTGGAGATTGGAACTGATGTTCTTAGGCTTAGCAGGCAGGCGCCTTAACGGCTAAGCCATCTCTCCAGCCCCTCTGTTGTATTTTACTTCGCTCTAGTCAATCCCGAATTCTAACAATTCCCAAGCTCCCTGCCCCTCTCTTCCAGTAATCTATGCAGGTGTGACCCCTGCATTTGCTGTCTCCTGGCACATTTACAGCAAGAGGAGATGGGCAGTATGGATACTCACAGGTACTTCCTAACACATTCCCTCCTCTCCTAAAGAGCGAGTCTCCTAGGAGGCTTCAATAGCTGGCATTAAGATCCCCACTCTCCTAGGACAATTGCCACTTACTTGCAATGCAAGGCCAGCCACAGCACCCTCTCCCTGTTGGAGATAGGAGGGAATAGGCCAGTCAACTCCAGCGCTGTCCAGAGGGGCAGCCCTTCTTTTTAGGGAGCACTTTTCACTCTCTGTACCCCCTCCATTGCCACTTGTCATCAGGTAGGTAGACCAAGTATGAAAGTGCTTATTTGGGAAGAATAAAGACTGTGAAGGAAGGAGGTCACCACCAGAGAACCTCTTGCCTGCCACCAGCCCCCCAGCTGATTACACCCTAGCCTGAGAGGTGCTTCAAAATCCCTATATTTCAAAACAGGGCGTGCTGATACAGGCCTTTAATCCCAGCACTCGGGAGATAGAGGTAGGAGGATCAAAGTGAGTTTGAGGCCGTCCTGAGACTACATAGTGAATTCCAGGTCAGCTTGGGCTAGAGGGATACCCTACCTCAAAAAAAAAAAAAAAAAAAGGCCGGGCGTGGTGGCACACGCCTTTAATCCCAGCACTCTGGGAGGCAGAGGTAGGAGGATCACCATAAATTCAAGTCCACCCTGAGATTACATAGTGAATTCTAGGTCAGTCTGGACTAGAGTGAGACCCTACCTCAAAAAAACAAAAAAAAATTTTAAATAAATAAATAAAAATAAAATTTTTTTTATAAAAAGGAGAAGTCAGGTGTGGTAGTTTGAATATATGTCCCCAATATATTCAGTGTTTTATTAGTTATAGTTTGCATCTGCAATCACCTTGCTAGAGGCAATGTCACTGGGGGCCGATCTTAAGGTGTGGTGGTGGGCTTGAGATTCCATTGTAAAGATATGCAAAGTGTGCCTAGCAGAAGTTCCTGAAGTGTGCTGTGTGACTCTTTTGGCTGTAGTTTTTGCTCTGTGCGCTGTGTGGCTGGTTGGTTTCTCTCTCTGCTTGGCCCTGTGAAGGCAGGCCAACTTCTCCTGCCATTATGGAACTTCCCCTGGATCTGTAAGCTTCAATAAATAATATCCCTTCCTCCATAACTGTGCCTGGTCTGGAAGTTCATCTCAGCGAACCTGAAGCTGTCTGCTACATCGGGTTTGATGACGCATGCCTTTAAATCCAGCACTCAGGAGGCAGAGGTAGGATGATCACCTACCTCTGAATTCAAGGCCACCCTGAGACTACATAGTGAATTCCAGGTCGCCTGGGCTACAATGAGGCCCTACCTCAAAAAACTTAAATAAATAAATAAAAACAAAAGGAGAAAACCAGGCAGAGGAACAATGGAGCAGGATACCCTCTCTGGCCACCAGCCACCATAGATGAGTGTATGGGCATCACATGGACACATATACATGCATACACCACACCACATTGCACACACGTACAAACTGAAACAAACAATAAAATAATGAAATGGGACTTGGTGGCTCACGCCTTTAATCCTGGTACTCAGGAGGCTGAAGTAGAAGGATCACCCATGGGTCCAAGGCCAGTGTGGGCTATAGAATGGTTTCTAGGTCAGCCTGGGCTGCAGTGAGATGTGCATCAAAATACCAAAAGAAGGGCTGGGAAGACAGCTCAGTGGTTAAAGGCACTTACTCACATAGCCTGCTGGCCTGGGTTCCATTGCCCAATCCCATGTAAAGCCAGATGCACAAGGTGGCACATGCATCTAGAGTTTGTTGGCAGCTGCTGGAGGCCCCAGTGCACTCATTCCCTCTCTATCTATCTCTTTGTCTCTCTTTGTTTGCAAATCTATCAATCAATCTTTTATTATTGTGTTGTCTTATGGTAGTGTCTCACTCTAGCCCAGGCTGGCCTTGAACTCACAGAGATCCTTCTATATCTGCCTCCCAAGTGCTGAGATTAAAGGTGTGTATCACCATACCTGGCTATATTTCTTAAAAATACCCCCCCAAAAAAAAAATTAGGGCTGGGGAGGTAACTCAGTAAGTGCTTGCTTAGCATGCACAAAGCCATGGGTTCAATCCTCCCCCCACACACACACCATATAAACTGCCAGTACACACCTGTAATTCCCAGCACTCGAGATGTACAGGGAGGAGGATCAGAAGGACAAGGATATTCTCTGCTACATAGTGAGTTGGAAGCCAGCCTGGGATACATGAGAAACTATCTTAAACAAACAAACGAACAAATGAATGAAAATAAACAAAAAGAAAAGGTTAGTCGGCCGGCCAGCTCAAGCAACCCACTTAAACCCTTATCAGAAGCAGAACAGGGTTTCCCAGGGAACTAGAACTTGACCCTTCTCTAGCTTCTTCCTGGACCCACACTGGTACTGATGGGACAAAGCACTCTACATGTATCCCATATAACCTCCTCAGCAGGGAGTGGTTGGGTTCATAGTGGGCAGCACAAGGACAGCAGCTTCCTGGGAGCCTTCCACCAGGGCACCATGAGGAAAGTGCCTTCTGGGGGCAGGAGAGATGGCTTAGCGGTTAAGGTGTTTGCCTGCAAAGCCAAAGGATCCTGGTTCGACTCTCCAGGACCCACATAAGCCAGATGCATATGGGGCACAGGCGTCTGGAGTTCGTTTGCAGTGGCTGGAGGCCCTGGCATGCCCATTCTCTCTCTCTCTCTCTCTCTCTCTCTCAAGTAAATAAATAAATTATATATATATATATATGAAAGTGCCTTCTTATAAGGTCTAGCAATGAAGCCCACTGGACCTGTTAGACTCAGTCCTTCCAGAAGCTTTAGCCTCATTTGCAAGCTGGCTGACCAGAGCCCATCCCAACTCAGGCATTACTCTGGGAGCTCTGTCCATGTCTTATTGGCCACTCTTTTTCCAAGGAAGCTCTAGAACATTCCAGAAAACGAGGCTCTACAAGATATAAGAAGAGGAGGGAGCTGGGGAGATGACTTAGCAGTTAAAGGTGCTTGCTTATAAAACTTAATGGCGGGGCTGGAGAAGATGGTGTGGTAGTTTGAAGTGATAGCCCCCAATATATTCAGTGTTTTATTAGTTTATAGTTTGCATCTGCAGCCACTTGGTACTTGGCAGTATCACTGGGTGGATCTTAAGGTGTGGTGGTAGGTTTAGGATTTCAATCTAAAGATAGGCAAAGTGTGCCTAGCTGGAGTTCCTGAAGTGTGCTGTGCTGTGTGGATTTTGGCTTTGGTTTTTCTGTCTGTGTTTGGACCTGTGAAAGCAGTCCAGCTTCTTCTGCCATTATGGAACTTCCCCCGGATCTGTAAGCTTCAATAAATAATATCCCTTCCTCCATAACTGTGCCTGGTCTGGAAGTTCATCTCAGCGAACCTGAAGCTGTCTGCTACAGATGGCTTAGTGGTTAAGGCATTTGCCTACAAAGCCAAAGGATCCCAGTTCAATTCCCCAGGACCCACATAAGCCAGATGCATAAGGAGGCACATATATCTCCAGTTTGTTTGCAGTGACTGGAGGCCCTGGCGAGTTCTCTCTCTCTCTCTCTCTCTCAAATAAATAAATAAATAAATAAATTTAAAACTTAATGGCCTAGGTTCAGTTTCCAAGCCACCCATCCAAAAAGTAGCATAAGCATCTGTTGTTCATTTGTAGTGGCAAGAGGCCATGGTATGCTTGAATTCCCCACCCCCAAAAAAGAAAAAGAAAACACATGAATGATCACACACATACACACACACACATGTTTAAGCTTCACAAAATCTGGATCTGGAAACTTCTCTGTCAAGAAAGAAAAGGTCATACCCTGCCACTCCACGGATGGTCCTTGTGAGTGCTTTCCCTGGCCAGAGGAGCAAGAAAACCAGATCATGTATTTAAGACCATGAATACACCAAATGCATGTGAGGGAGTGAGCAGCTCCCTCCCTCTCACCCACACCACTTAGCTTACAATATCAGAGTCCAAGAAAAAAAATACTACGGTTTTTGAGGTAGGGTTTCACTCTAGTGCAGGCTGACCTGGAATTCACTATGTAGTCTCAGGGTGGCCTCGAACTCACGGCAATCCTCCTACCTCTGCCTCCTGAGTGCTGGGGCACCACGCCTGGCCAAGAAAAATTTTAACCTCTTTGAATGGAGGATTCTTATCTGGGCCTGGTGGCTCACCCTTGTCATCCCAGGACTCATGAAACAGATAGAGGAAGATCAGCACAAGTCTGAAGCCAGCCTAGGCTACAGAGTGAGACCCTGCCTCAATCCCACTACACATCACAAAGAAAAAGTGAATGAAGCCTTAGGGATGAAGGCTCTGGAGGCATTCCTGCAATGCAGCTGTGCACAGAACAGTACCCATTTTTCAAGAGAACTATGGATGCCTCAGGCTGACCAAGTGACCTTATGGGAGCCCCAGAAGCCCAGGTCAAGGCCCGGCGGTGGTGGCAGCATGATGAGAGAACAGGCCGTGGGTGATAGTCATGAGACAAGCTGCCTTGAAGCTTCAAAGTCTTTTCACTTCCCCAAACCTCTACCGAGCTCTGCATTAGGTGTTCTCTAAATTCCTTCCAACTCTGGAATTCTGATGATTTCTTCGGCTTTCATCTTCCGTGGGCCTGAGTGCTCCCCCAGGCCTGTGGGAAAATCAGGAGACAGGGAGCTTGCGTATGCTGAACACCTATTAAGCGCAACACGCATTTGTCAGACTTGCTATTCAATTCTCCCAGCAGCCTTATGAAGCAAGTGGTCTTTGCTCCCTTTTACAAGATCAAAAATTTTGCCCTTCAGTGAAGGTCCATGGTAAGTGCAGGGACCTGGACTTGAATGTGGGTCTGTCGGACCACACAAGCTAGAATTGGTGCCACAGCCATTGTCCCCCTCCTTCTCACACCCACTGTCAACTCATCCTTGAAAACATGGGTCTGCCTTCGCCTCTTGTACCTCCTGTCCTCAAGCCACTCGCCTCCCACTCTGTCTCCAGCGCCTGCTAGCCACCTGGCAGATGGGAAACGAAGACCCTCTTCCCATCCACCTGAATCAAATTCCATTGATCCCAGCTCCTTCTGGGGCCACTGACCCATTAGGGGGACAATTAATGGCTATGGCTGATTATAGGACACTTATGCATGGAGCAGTGTAAGCTAGGTTTGTGTTCCTAGCTTAAAAGCCCAGATTAATCGCCTTGGGCTGGTTCTGTCACACACAGGGATATATTTTCTTCTTGGAATTTACAAGTAGTTCCATCTGAGAAATAAACAACCAGAGATAAAAATTACATTGTCACAGTGCAGGTGTGATAGATGTAGGAAGCAAGCTGTCTTGGTCACCGAGGAGGCACTCTGCCGACAGAATCCACCAAATGAGACCTGGAGGAGCCCCAGGTTAGGGGAATGAGATGCTGATGGGATCTCCCCCACTCTGGAAGCATGGAATCTCTGCAATTTACATTTCATCACTGTAAATCATAGGGTTCCTAGGTTGGCCTCCAGAGCCAGGGCGAGGGGTGATTGGCAGAAGACCGCCTTCGGCAGCACTGCCTCTCAGCTACAGGGACTCTGGTCTGCCAGGAAAACACAGCTGAGGAGCAAGCAAGAGGTCCCTTGACTGTAGCCTTGACAGCTCTCCCTGCCTACCTGCAGAAGAAAATCGTCCATGGGGGCTGGAGAGATGGCTCAGTGGTTAAGGTGCTTGCCTGCAAAGCCTAATGACCAGGGTTCAATTCCCCAGTACCCATGTAAAGCAAGATGCACAGTGATTCATGCATCTGGAGTTTGTTTGCAGCAGCTGAAGGCCCTAGCACACCCATTCTCTCTGTCTGTCTCTCTTCTCTGTATCTCTCTCTGCTTGCAGAGAAAGAAAAGAAAAGAAAAAAAAGCAAAGAAAAGAAAAGAAAACCAGCCAGGGGAAGGCTACGGGAAGACCAGAGATAATAAGAGCAATAATAATGAACATTTGTTAAGTACTTACTGAATGTTCATCACTATATGAAGAACTCAACAAGAATGAGCTTGCAGGCTGGAGAGATGGCTTAGCGAATAAGGCACTTGCCTGCAAAGCCAAAGGACCTAGGTTCGATTCCCCAGGGCCCACATAAAGCCAGATGCACAAGGTGGCACACGTGTCTGGAATTCATTTGCAGTGGCTAGAGGCTTGGCATGCCCATTCTCTCCTTTATCAGCCTCTTTCTCTTTCTCATAATAATAATAATAATAAATTAGCTTGCATTAATTCTCATGACAGCCTTACAAAGAAGTTAGAATTATTACCTGCACTTTTTTCTGGTGTATGTGCATAATATGTGCATGTATGGTGTATACATGTGTGTGTGCAGATGCACATGTCCTGGGCACACACATGTAGAGGCCAAAGAAGGATGTGAAGTGTCCTCTTCTATCATTCTTCTGCCTTATTTCCTTGACACAGGGTCTCTCATTGAACTGGGAACTCCCTGCTTTTTCAAGTTGACTGGTTTGGTCAGCAAGCTCTAGTGGACCGGTTTCTGCTCCCCCTCCTCAGGTTACAGGCATGCCTGGTCATGCACAGCTTTCTACATGGGTGCTGAGGGATTGGACTCAGGTCCTCAGTTCCCCTCCACCCCACATTTTTTTTTTTTTTTTTGAGATAGGGTTTCACTCTAGCCCTGGCTGATTGAAATTCACCATGTAGTCTCAGTAGTCTCAGGGTGGCCTGGATCTTATGGCAGTCCTCCTGCCTCTGCCTCCCAAGCGTAAGGCTGTTTCTTTTTTTTTTTTTTTTTCCCCGAGACAGGATCTCATGTAGCCAAGGTTGACCTCAAACTTGCTATGCAATGAGGATGTCCTTGCATTGATCCTCCTGTTTCTACCTCTCAAGTGCTGGGATCACAGGCAGGCAACACCATGCCTGGTGATTTACAGAGGACAAAACTGAAATTCAAAGACGCTAAGTGACTTGCAGGAGGTTTCTGGGGCTGAACTGAGTGGCGGCTCCCAAAAAGATTGGTCCACATCCAAATTCCTAGATCCTGAGAATGTCACATTATTTAGAAAAAGGGTCTTTACAGATGTAATTAAGAATCTTGAGAGAGCCGGGCACTCAGGAGGCAGAGGTAGGAGGATTACTGTGAATTTGAGGCCACCCTGAGACTACATAGTACATTCCAGGTCAGCCTGAGCTAGAGTGAGATCCTACCTTGAAAAACAAAAACAAAAACAAAAACAAAAAAGAATCTGGAGAGAGAACATCCTGGATTACCTAAAGGAGCCCAAAATGTAATGGCAAATGTTCCTAAAAAAAACACAGGAGACTGAGGCAGGAGGATCACTGTGAGTTCTAGGCCAGCCTGGGACTAGAGTGAGACCCTACCTCAAAAAAAAAAAAAAAAAAAAAAAAAAAAAAAAAAAAAGATGGAAGAGAAGACAGAGGAAAGCCATGGGAAGACAGAAGCAGAGATTGGAGCGACACCAGGAGTTGGAAGAGGCAAGAACAGTTTGTCCCCAGTGTCTGCAGAGGGGCACAACCCTGCAGACAGCTTGATTTCAGATGTCTATCCTCCAGAACTATGAGAGAATAAATCTCTGTGGTTTCGAACCACCAAGTTTGTGGTAATTTACAGCAGCCCTAGGAAACTACTAGAATCCCAGTAACAAATGGCAGAACGGGGTTCTAGCAAGCTGACCCCAGACTCAGGCTCTAGCTGCCATGTGAAGCTGCCATTCTGGCTCCACTGTGACTTTGCCATGTGACCTTGTAGAAATCACACAGGCTCAGCTTTCTAATCTGCTAAAGGAGGAGTATGGACAAAATTAGTGTGTGACTCCAGGTCTGCCTCGCCACAGAAGAACCCAGCTGGAGTGAACAAAAGGCCTAGCAAGATTCCTGGAGACTATGATTTGTGTGGAGCTTTGGCCCAAACAATATCCCTCTCCTTTGAAAAGAATATTTTTAGCCGGGCGTGGTGGCGCACGCCTTTAATCCCAGCACTCGGGAGGCAGAGGTAGGAGGATCGCTGAGAGTTCGAGGCCACCCTGAGACTACATAGTGAATTCCAGGTCAGCCTGGACCAGAGTGAGACCCTACCTCGAAAAACAAAAAAAAAAAAAAAAAAAAAAAAAAAGAATATTTTAAAGCTGGGTGTGGTGGTGCACACCTTTAATCCCAGCGCACGCTCAGGAGGCAGGGGTATCACCATGAGTTTGAGGCCAACCTGAGACTATATAGTAAATTCCAGGCCAGCTTGGGCTAATATATATGTATAATTTATTTGCAAGCAAGGAGAAAGAGAGAATTGGTGTACCAGGGCCTCTTGCCACTGCAAACAAACTCCAGATGCATGTACCACTTTGTGCATCTGGCTTTACGTGGGTACTGGGGAATCAAACCCAGGCCATCAGACTTTGCAAGCAAGTGCCTTTAACCACTGAACCATCTCTCAGTTCTTTTTTCCCCCCAAGGCAGGGTATCACTCTAACCCAGGCTGACCTGAGACTCTGTAGCCTAGGTTGGCCTTGTACTTATAAAAATCCTCCTGTTTCAGTTCCTGAGTGTTCGGAATAAAGGCGTGAGACACCATGCCTGGCTCACCATATGCTTTGATGGAACCTCCTTATGGGTGTCCTACTCCCAACCTCAGGGTCTAGTTCAGGTCCCAGCATGAGCCAATGACTGTAGGCTCACAACTTTGACTCAAACTATTTCTTTCTGGGATGAGGAAGAATGGCAACGTGAGGCTGCTTCAGCTCCCTGAGAAGGATGCTAACTCAGAGGAAGCTAAGCCACAATGTTGAGGAGAAGAAACTAGGTCCTGTCAGGGTGTGAGAGAAACCCTATAATCCCGGACTCAAAAAACAACAATAACAACAAAAAGATCCCAGGCTGGAGAGATGGCTTAGCGGTTAAGGCATTTGCCTGCAAAGCCAAAGGACCTCGGTTCAACTCTCAAGGACCCACGTAAGCCAGATGCACAAGATGGCACACACATCTGGAGTTCGTTTGCAGTGGCTAGAGGCCCTGGCGCACCCATTCTCTCTCTTTGCCTCTTTCTCTCTCTCAAATAATAAATAAATAAATAAAATATTAAAAAACCATAAAAAGGATCCCAGCACTCAAGGTGGGAGGTTGAGGTAGCAAGACCTTGTCTCAAAACAACATAAAAAGATGGAAGCACATGCCAGTGAGACAGGCTCACCGGTCATCGACTCTGGCCCAAAACAGCATCTCTAGGTTCAAGAGAGACTTGATTTCAAGGGGAAAAAATGCAGAAGGTAGAGGGGGACACCTGGCATTCTCCTCTGGCCTTTGCTTGCATGAGCACAGGGTATACAAATATGCCGACATGTGCTTACAACACACACACTAAAAAAAGAAGGAAAGAAAAAAGAGGGGGAGGGAGGGAGGGAGGGAGGGAGGAAAGGAAGGAAGGAAGGAAGAAAGAAAGAAAGAAAGAAAGAAAGAAAGAAAGAAAGAAAGAAAGAAAAGATAGAAAGAAAGAAACTCAAGTATGGTGGCACATACCTTTAATCCTCGGGAGGCAGAGGTAGGAGGATCGCCGTGAGTTCGAGGCCACCCTGAGACTACATAGTGAATGCCAGGTCAGCCTGGGCTAGAGTAAGGCCCTATCTTGAAAAGCCAAAAAAAAAGAGAGAGAGAGAGAGAGAGAGAGAGAGTGAGAAAGAGCACCACCCAACAAGTCCTGATGGTAGTGTGTAATAAATTTGCACTAATAAAGTTGCACCTGAAAAGCTGGAGAGATTGCTTAGTGGTTAAAACATTTGTTTGCAAAGCCAAAGGACCCAGGTTTGATTCCCCAGGACTCAGGTTAAGCCTGCATGCACCAGGTGGTGCATGCATCTGGAGTTTGTTTATGCAGCTGAAGGCCTTGGTGAGTTCATTCTTTCTCTCTCTCTCTGTGAAATAAATAAAATAAAATAAAAAGTTGCACCTGAGGACGAACCTTTACTTCCATGAGCCCATAAGATTCCTTTTTTGGTCCAACAGTTTTGATTTCTTTTCTTTTTTAAAAAAAATAGGCCGGGCATGGTGACGCACACCTTTAATCCCAGCACTGGGGAGGCAGAAGTACAAGGACTGGCATGAGTTCAAGGCCACCCTGAGAGAACATAGTGAATTCCAGGTTAGCCTGGGCTAGAGTGAGACCCTACTTTGGAAAACAAAACAAAAAGAACTGTGGGAAGCCACTGAAAGCTTGTAAGCATCTAGCGTTATGATCGGATGACGTTCCTAGCATCTCCTGACCACAGTGAGGAGACTGGAGGCCAAAGAAGCACCAATTAGGAGGCTACTGCTACGTTCCAAGCAAGAGACATAGCCCCAGGTCTAATCAGGTACTGACGGGACTTGCACAGGAAGGGGACAGATTCAGACAATGTGCATCTGCAGGCGATGAACGCTATTGGTGGACAATGACGAGGGAGAGGATGAATCAGTGGATGCTCTTCATGGAACAAGCCAGATTCCTCCCCGTCCTAGATTTGGACACTTCTATTAATGTGGTCAAAAATTATAGATGCTTTTTTTTTTTTTTTGGAAGGCACATCAAACTTTCTGACTCACTGTGCTTGCAGGCAAATGTTTCCTCATCATAATAACCCTTACTGGGACAAGAAGTCTTTACAGTGAACAGGCAGAGATTGGAGCCCATGCCAAGTGGTTGCATCACAGCCTAAAGAAAGTGCTCCCAGGACAGCTGAGACTCCAGAACCATGGAGTGGGGTTCATTTCAAGGAGAAGAATGAGGTAGTCAAGGGCAAGGGGCACACAAGCTTTCCTTCCTCCAAGCTAATCAATTTTCATCCCCCCTCCTGTACCTTTTGGGTTTATTTTTATTTTTTGGTTTTTTGAGGTAGGGTTTCACTCTAGCACAGGCTGACCTGGAATTCTCTCTGTATTCTCAGGGTGGCCTCGAACTCATAGCGATCCTCTTACTTCTGCCTCCCAAGTGCTGGGATTAAAGGCGTGCGCCACCACACCCGGCCCTTTTTTTTTTTTTTTTTAATTTTCATTATTTTTTTTGGAGAGAGACACAGAGAGAGACAGACAGAGAGAGAGAGAGAGGGAGAAGAAGACAGAGATGGGCGTGCCAGCAGTCTCTCAGCTGCTGCAAACGAAACCCAGATGTGTGCGCCCCCTTGTGATCAAGTGTGGCATTGCGCCCTTGCGTCACTTTGCATCTGGCTAAACGTGGGACCTGGAGATTGGAACCGCTGGAGATTGGAACCAGTGTTCTTAGGCTTAGGAGGCAGGCACCTTAACCCCTAAGCCATCTCTCCAGCCCCCTTTTTGGTTTTTTTAAAAAATATTTTATTATTTATTTATTTGAGGAGAGGCAGGTAGAGAGAGAATGGGTGTGCCAGAGCCTCTAGCCACTGCAAATGAACTCCAGACATATGCGCCGCCTTGTGCATCTGGCTTACTTGGGTACTGGGGAATCAAACCTGGATCCTTTGGCTTTATCAGCAAGCACCTTAACTGCTAAGCCATCTCTCCAGCCCTACCTTTTTTTTTTTTTTCCCCCGCTGTAGCCCAGGCTGACCTGGAATTCACTGTGTAGTCTCAGGGTGGCCTTGAACTTACTTCAATCCTCCCACCTATGCCAGGATTAAAGGCCTGTGCCACCACACCCAGCCCTTTTGTTTTTTGAGACACGTTCTCATTCTTTAGCTGAGGTTGGTCTCAAACTCATGATGATCCTCCTGCTTCACTCTCCCTAGTGCTTGAGTGTGTGAGTCACCAAGCCAGGCACCAGCTAATGAATTTTTGAGACTCAGAAAGAAAAAAATTATTCCAGCACTTGGGAGAAGCAGGACAATAAGGAAATCAAGAGGTTAAGGGTTTTTTTGTTTATTTGTTTGTTTTTATTTACTTACTTATTTTTGGTTTTTCATTCTAGCCCAGGCTGACCTGGAATTCACTATTTAGTTTCGGGTTGGCCTCCCAAGTGCTGAGATTAAAGGTGTGTGCTACCATGCCCAATTCAAGGTCATTCTTGACACAGCAAGTTCAATACCAACATGGTCTACATGAGACCCTGTCTCCAAACACATCAATCAAAAACGGAAAGAAAAAGAAAGAAGAAAGGAAGGAAAGAAAGAGAGAAAGAGAAAGAGGGGCTGAGAAGTTTGCTTAGTGATTAAAGACACTTGCTTGCAAGCCTGCCAGACTAGGTTCAATTCACAAGCAATGTGACCCATGTACGTTGGATGCATTAAGTGGTCCAAGGGGGCTGGAGAGATGGCTTAGCAGTTAAGCCACTTGACAGCAAAGCCAAAGAACCCAGGTTTAATTCCCCAGCACCCACATAAAATCATAGGCACAAGGAGATGCATGTGTCTGGAGTTCTTTTGCAGTGGCTAGAGACCCTGGCATGCACATTCTCTCTATTTGCCTCTTTATCGCTCTCTCAAATAAATAAATAAATATTATTTATTTTTAATTTAATTAATTATTATTTTTTCTTTTTTGGTTTTTCGAAGTAGGGTCTCACTCTCTCCCAGGCTGACCTGGAATTCACTATGTAGTCTCAGAGTGGCCTTGAACTCACAGTGATACTCCTACCTCTGCCTCCCAAGTGCTGGGATTAAAGGCGTGAGCGACCACGCCTGGCAAAATATTTAAGGGGCTGGAGGGATGGCTTGGCATTTGCCTGCAAAGCCAAAGGACCCAGGTTCAATTTCCCAGGATTCATGTTAGCCAGATGCACAAGGGGGTGCAAGTGTCTGGAGTTTGTTTGCAGTGGCTGGAAGCCCTGGCGCGCCCATTCTCTCTCTCTCCCTCTTTCTCTGTCAAATAAATACATTAAAAAAAATTTTTTAAGAATTTTAAAAATATTTTTTAGGAGGCCGGGCATGGTGGCACACACCTTTAATCCCAGCACTTGGCAAGAGGTAGGAGATCGCCATGAGTTCAAGGCCACCCTGAGAATACATAGTGAATTCCAGGTCAGCCTGGGCTAGAATGAAACCCTACCTTGAAAAAAAAAATTTTTTTTAAGGGCTGGAGAGATGGCTTAGTGGTTAAGGCACATGCCTTTGAAGCCTAAGGTCCAGTTCTCCAGGTCCCACATAAGCCAGATGCACATGGTAGCACATGCATCTGGAGTTCGTTTGCAGTGGCTAGAGGCCCTGGCATGCCCATTCCCTCCCTCTCTCTGTCTCTAATAAATAAATAAATAAATAAATAAATAAATAAATAAATAAATAAAAATTAAAATATTTTTGCCACTGCAAACGAACTCCAGATGCATGTGCCACCTTGTGCATCTGGCTTAAGTGGGTCCTGGGGAGTCGAACCAGGGTCCTTTGGCAAATGCCTTAACTGCTAAGCCATCCCTCCAGACCAAATAAATAAATTTTTTTAATATGTTTAAATTTTTTATTAAATTTCTTGTTTATTTTTATTTATTTATTTGAGAGCGACAGATAGAGAAAGATACAGAGAAAGAGAAAATGGGCACATCAGGGCTTCCAGCCACTGCAAACAAACTCCAGATGCATGTGCCACCTTGTGCATCTGGCTTACAGGGGTACTGAGGAATAGAGCCTCAAACTGGGGTCCTTAGGCTTCACAGGCAAGCGCTTAACCACTAAGCCATCTCTCCAGCTCTAAAAAAAAAAATGTTTTAAGTAGTTCAAGCATCTGGTGTTCTTTTGTAGCAGCAAGAGGCCCTGACATGTACCCATACACACACACACACACACACACACACGCACACATGCAAAAATAATTTTTAAATTAGGGCTTGGGGTGTAGCTCAACCGAATATTGGTAGAATACATACTTAACATGCATAAAGCCCTGGGTTCAATCCTCTGGGGTGGGAGGGAAGCTTCCTGGACAGTTCTTTTCTGGCCTATCATGAACACCCACATACAACAACAAGCAAGTCATTGGCCTACTTAGTGCAGGATTCCATATCTTGATTTACAAGTTCTTATAATAAAAAAACAAATGAGCTAATAGAAACAAGGAAGGGAAGGAAAGAGAGAGGGAATGGGAAAGAAAGGCGACAAGGAACTTTTAGAGGCAGGGTCTTACTATGTAGCCTAGGCTAGCCTCGAACTCACCATCCTTCTGCCTCTACCTCCCAGTGTTGGGATTACAGATGTGAGCCACTGTGCCTGGCTTCAGACGCTCTTCAGTCAGACTATTTCCACAGCTGGGCATTTCTTCAATCTGTCACACTGTCCTGTTGTTTGCTAATGTGGCTTTGAGCTGTGTTTCCAGAAGAGGAAATAGTATGCACCTAGCCACCCATCCTCCTTCCTCGCTCAGACTGAGCGCCCCCCCACCACCACCACCCGTAGTGACATGCAGCCACCTGGAATCCCTACCGCCCACAGGGAAAGAGCTCCTCTCCAGGTTGAGAGAGAGCCAAGCTGCATGGGATTTGGATGCCTGACCTTGGCCAATTAGTACCTTGCTCAGTGTAACCAACCAAGTCACAGATCCAATTGGATTCAGTAAACATTTATCGAGCACCACGGTGCCAGCTGATTTCTGTCTGTTCTCTGAGTGCAGTGAAGCTCGTCTCTGCAGATTAGAGTTATTTGTATTTCAAGGGGAAAAGAAAAAAAAAAAAAGGGTAGGGTTTAAGTACCCGTAAGAGGCAGTAATGGATGCTTTGGGGAGGGGTGGGCATGGGCTAGGTCAAGAGAGAGAAAAGCTGAAAAATGACCTGTGAGTCAGGGTAGCAGTACCTGGCCAGAGACTGGGAAGAAAAAGTGGACTGAGGAGACAGAAAAAGCCTGGAGACTTTTTATTTTCTTTTAAATCCCCTACCACTTTCTTTTTAATCAGGCAGATAATACATGCACATAGTAAAAAAGCTTTTTTTTTTTTTTTTTAAGGAGCACAAAAGGGTATAGAGTGAAAAGTAAGTCTCCTTTCCTCTCTCAGCCCTCCAGTCCTCAGTGTCTTTCTTCAGAGGCATCCCACTGTTAACAGTTTCCTTTTGTGTCTTTCCAGAAATTTTCTATCACGTACAAGTAAATCTTTCTTTTTTAAAACTCAAATGGTATCACAGTGTATTACCCTGCTTTCCACCTAGCAGTACATCTTGGCACCCAGCCCATAGCAGTGCAGAGCCACCCATTCTTTGGAGTGTAGAATCCCAGTGCATGGGGTGCTGTATTTTAACCAATCGATCCCCTACTGATGAGCATTAAGGTTGTTTCCAGTGGCTGCTGTTGTGAGCAATGGTACTATTCATGCTCATTTCTGCCCACAGGTGCAAGGGTGTCCACAAGACAAATTCCTGGAAGCTGGACTGCTATATTTAGAGCTGTGACTCTGGCCAGTTGGAGCAATGTCTCCAGGACAAGAGTTGGTGTGTACCAAGCCCCACACGCACCCTTTCTTCCTTGACTACTCAGGACCCCGTTCCCTGACCAACCACATCACAGCAAGGGCCTAGGATGCATGCAGGAGAGAGTGCTTTCCTGGATTTAGAGGAAGCCAAATTATGTAGTTGGGGGCCCAATTAGGACCAAGAGTACATAGATAACCCCCAAGTTGGAGCTAAGAGCATACATGAGGAGGGACCAAAGTTTAATGATACAGTCATAAATGCTCCATCCTCATGGGCTCTTGTTGGTAGTATCGTTGCAATTATGATCCAGAGAAAGCCCCGCCTTGACAGTGACTAGGAAAGCTCCCAGGGCTGGACTTGGCTGTCCAAGGTGTCCAGTTACTTCACAGGTACAGAACCAAGAGCCTGCTCAGCTCTGGGAGATGGACGAGAGCTGAGACAGGCAGTTCCCACTTATCACAGCTTGGCATCAGGAACTCCGGGGCCTTGCCAGTACTTAATAAACACCATACTTCATGCCTTGCCATTGTCACCCACGCATTCCCTGATGCCTGCTGACAATGGCTGCCACTGCACACAGTCAGCAGTTCACTCTAACGCATGACTCTCGGTGACCTGCTTTCTTCTTAAGTGAATGCAGCCTAACTGATGTTATCATGACATAATGAAACTACAGTTGTGTGTTACTGGAGGTAGGAGTGAGTCTGGGAAGGATATCAAAATTACATATCCAAAGAAAACAACGAGGCCAGGTGGGATGGTTCACATCTATAGCCCCAGCACTTGGGAGGTACATGCAGGAAATGGTGAGTTCAAGACCAGCATGGGCTATATAGCAAGACCCTGCCTTGAAATAAATAAATAAATAATCTTCACTTTTAAAAAATTTTTAAAAATTTTTATTTATTTTTGGAGAGAGACATAGAGAGAGACAGACAGAGAGGGAGAGGGAGACAGAGAATGGGCGTGCCAGCAGTCTCTCAGCTGCTGTGAAAGAAATCCAGATGTGTGCACCCCCTTGTGGGCAAGTGCGGCATTGCGCCCTTGAGTCACTTTACATCTGGCTAAATGTAGGACCTGGAGATTGGAACCGGGTTCTTAGGCTTAGCAGGCAGGCGCCTTAACGGCTAAGCCATCTCTCCAGCCCATCTTCACTTTTGGACCCAATCAGACCTGGGTTCAAATTCTGGACCTGACGCACTCTATAGCCTTGGGAAGTCAGTTGCCTTCTTCCAGCCTTAATTTTGTCACCTGTTAAATGGACTAAGAGCTTGTTCTCATAGGATTACAGTAGGGAGTAAGCAAGATAATGGATTATTTATGAATTTTTTTATAGATGGGCCTTATTCCAAAAGTGATTTCAGCCAGCTGCCATAATGTATGTAAAGTGCCTGGCACATAGTAGCAACTCAATAAAGCATCCATTTCCTTGCCTGCCCTTCTGTGAGGGTGGCCACTTCAGACCCTAGCCCCCATCTCAAAATGATGTCGTCACTTAAAACACTTCTGGAACCTCCTTGTGAGAAAACTGACTCAATTTCTTCAGGGTCCCATGGCTCATTTTGAATCAAAACAAATTTTAATCCCAACAACAGAAGCAAATCACATCCAACCCCTTTATTCACAACACCCAGCTTCAAATTACTTTTGGCCTTTTGCAAAAAAAAAAAAAAAAAAAAAAAAAACCCACCCTCAAAGGTCACGGATTTGCCACTGCCAAGGCTATTAAGAGGAAAATGCTTAGAGATCTGAAGCAATTTCAGAAGAAGAACGCGTTAACTCTTGAGCAAGCTTAGCAGAACTGGAAGAAAAGCAGCAACGACCCCCTCCCCACCCCGAGCCCCATTAGTCCTTTGAGCCAGCCCATTCTTTGGGCCACTCACATTCCATTCTTCCCCAACTCCTTCTTATTGGCAAGCATGAAAAGTTTTATTGAGAAGTGAAAGTAAAAGTGTGGTGGCGCATGCCTTTAATCCCAGCACTTGGGAAACAGAAGTAAAAAGGATTGCCATGAGTTTGAGGCCACCCTGAGACTACATAGTGAATTCCAGGCCAGCCTGAGCTGAGACCCTACCTCGAAAAAAAAAAAAAAGTGTCCTGCAGCTAGGTGTAGTGGTGCACATCTTTAATCCCAGCACTCAGGAGGCAGAGGTAGGAGGATTGCAGTGAGTTCAAAGCCACCCTGAGACTGCATAGTGAATTCCAGTGAATTCCAGGTTAGCCTGGGATAGGAAAAAAAAAAAAACACTGGGAAAATGGCTTAGTGATTAAGACCTACAAAGCCAAAGGACCTTGGTTCGATTCCCAGGACCCATGTAAGCCAGATGCACAAGGGGCACATCTAAAATTTGTTTGCAGTGGCTGCAGGCTCTGGCACGCCCATTCTCTCTCTCTCTCTACCTGCCTATCTCTGTATCTCTCTCTCAAATAAATATATAAAAATACTTTTTTTAAAAAAGTGCTCTAGAGCTGGAGAGATGGCTTTGCTGTTAAGGCTTTTTCCTGTGAAGTCTAAGGAAGTAGGTTTGATTCGGGAGTCGAACCAGGGTCCTTTGGCAAATGCCTTAACTGCTAAGCCATCCCTCCAGACCAAATAAATAAATTTTTTTAATATGTTTAAATTTTTATTAAATTTCTTGTTTATTTTTATTTATTTATTTGAGAGCGACAGATAGAGAAAGATACAGAGAAAGAGAAAATGGGCACATCAGGGCTTCCAGCCACTGCAAACAAACTCCAGATGCATGTGCCACCTTGTGCATCTGGCTTACAGGGGTACTGAGGAATAGAGCCTCAAACTGGGGTCCTTAGGCTTCACAGGCAAGCGCTTAACCACTAAGCCATCTCTCCAGCTCTAAAAAAAAAAATGTTTTAAGTAGTTCAAGCATCTGGTGTTCTTTTGTAGCAGCAAGAGGCCCTGACATGTACCCATACACACACACACACACACACACACACACACACGCACACATGCAAATAATTTTTTTAAATTAGGGCTTGGGGGTGTAGCTCAACCGAATACTGGTAGAATACATACTTAACATGCATAAAGCCCTGGGTTCAATCCTCTGGGGTGGGAGGGAAGCTTCCTGGACAGTTCTTTTCTGGCCTATCATGAACACCCACATACAACAACAAGCAAGTCATTGGCCTACTTAGTGCAGGATTCCATATCTTGATTTACAAGTTCTTATAATAAAAAAACAAATGAGCTAATAGAAACAAGGAAGGGAAGGAAAGAGAGAGGGAATGGGAAAGAAAGGCGACAAGGAACTTTTAGAGGCAGGGTCTTACTATGTAGCCTAGGCTAGCCTCGAACTCACCATCCTTCTGCCTCTACCTCCCAGTGTTGGGATTACAGATGTGAGCCACTGTGCCTGGCTTCAGACGCTCTTCAGTCAGACTATTTCCACAGCTGGGCATTTCTTCAATCTGTCACACTGTCCTGTTGTTTGCTAATGTGGCTTTGAGCTGTGTTTCCAGAAGAGGAAATAGTATGCACCTAGCCACCCATCCTCCTTCCTCGCTCAGACTGAGCGCCCCCCCACCACCACCACCCGTAGTGACATGCAGCCACCTGGAATCCCTACCGCCCACAGGGAAAGAGCTCCTCTCCAGGTTGAGAGAGAGCCAAGCTGCATGGGATTTGGATGCCTGACCTTGGCCAATTAGTACCTTGCTCAGTGTAACCAACCAAGTCACAGATCCAATTGGATTCAGTAAACATTTATCGAGCACCACGGTGCCAGCTGATTTCTGTCTGTTCTCTGAGTGCAGTGAAGCTCGTCTCTGCAGATTAGAGTTATTTGTATTTCAAGGGGAAAAGAAAAAAAAAAAAAAGGGTAGGGTTTAAGTACCCGTAAGAGGCAGTAATGGATGCTTTGGGGAGGGGTGGGCATGGGCTAGGTCAAGAGAGAGAAAAGCTGAAAAATGACCTGTGAGTCAGGGTAGCAGTACCTGGCCAGAGACTGGGAAGAAAAAGTGGACTGAGGAGACAGAAAAAGCCTGGGGACTTTTTATTTTCTTTTAAATCCCCTACCACTTTCTTTTTAATCAGGCAGATAATACATGCACATAGTAAAAAAGCTTTTTTTTTTTTTTTTTAAGGAGCACAAAAGGGTATAGAGTGAAAAGTAAGTCTCCTTTCCTCTCTCAGCCCTCCAGTCCTCAGTGTCTTTCTTCAGAGGCATCCCACTGTTAACAGTTTCCTTTTGTGTCTTTCCAGAAATTTTCTATCACGTACAAGTAAATCTTTCTTTTTAAAACTCAAATGGTATCACAGTGTATTACCCTGCTTTCCACCTAGCAGTACATCTTGGCACCCAGCCCATAGCAGTGCAGAGCCACCCATTCTTTGGAGTGTAGAATCCCAGTGCATGGGGGTGCTGTATTTTAACCAATCGATCCCCTACTGATGAGCATTAAGGTTGTTTCCAGTGGCTGCTGTTGTGAGCAATGGTACTATTCATGCTCATTTCTGCCCACAGGTGCAAGGGTGTCCACAAGACAAATTCCTGGAAGCTGGACTGCTATATTTAGAGCTGTGACTCTGGCCAGTTGGAGCAATGTCTCCAGGACAAGAGTTGGTGTGTACCAAGCCCCACACGCACCCTTTCTTCCTTGACTACTCAGGACCCCCGTTCCCTGACCAACCACATCACAGCAAGGGCCTAGGATGCATGCAGGGAGAGAGTGCTTTCCTGGATTTAGAGGAAGCCAAATTATGTAGTTGGGGGCCCAATTAGGACCAAGAGTACATAGATAACCCCCAAGTTGGAGCTAAGAGCATACATGAGGAGGGACCAAAGTTTAATGATACAGTCATAAATGCTCCATCCTCATGGGCTCTTGTTGGTAGTATCGTTGCAATTATGATCCAGAGAAAGCCCCGCCTTGACAGTGACTAGGAAAGCTCCCAGGGCTGGACTTGGCTGTCCAAGGTGTCCAGTTACTTCACAGGTACAGAACCAAGAGCCTGCTCAGCTCTGGGAGATGGACGAGAGCTGAGACAGGCAGTTCCCACTTATCACAGCTTGGCATCAGGAACTCCGGGGCCTTGCCAGTACTTAATAAACACCATACTTCATGCCTTGCCATTGTCACCCACGCATTCCCTGATGCCTGCTGACAATGGCTGCCACTGCACACAGTCAGCAGTTCACTCTAACGCATGACTCTCGGTGACCTGCTTTCTTCTTAAGTGAATGCAGCCTAACTGATGTTATCATGACATAATGAAACTACAGTTGTGTGTTACTGGAGGTAGGAGTGAGTCTGGGAAGGATATCAAAATTACATATCCAAAGAAAACAACGAGGCCAGGTGGGATGGTTCACATCTATAGCCCCAGCACTTGGGAGGTACATGCAGGAAATGGTGAGTTCAAGACCAGCATGGGCTATATAGCAAGACCCTGCCTTGAAATAAATAAATAAATAATCTTCACTTTTAAAAAATTTTTTAAAAATTTTTATTTATTTTTGGAGAGAGACATAGAGAGAGACAGACAGAGAGGGAGAGGGAGACAGAGAATGGGCGTGCCAGCAGTCTCTCAGCTGCTGTGAAAGAAATCCAGATGTGTGCACCCCCTTGTGGGCAAGTGCGGCATTGCGCCCTTGAGTCACTTTACATCTGGCTAAATGTAGGACCTGGAGATTGGAACCGGGTTCTTAGGCTTAGCAGGCAGGCGCCTTAACGGCTAAGCCATCTCTCCAGCCCAATCTTCACTTTTGGACCCAATCAGACCTGGGTTCAAATTCTGGACCTGACGCACTCTATAGCCTTGGGAAGTCAGTTGCCTTCTTCCAGCCTTAATTTTGTCACCTGTTAAATGGACTAAGAGCTTGTTCTCATAGGATTACAGTAGGGAGTAAGCAAGATAATGGATTATTTATGAATTTTTTTATAGATGGGCCTTATTCCAAAAGTGATTTCAGCCAGCTGCCATAATGTATGTAAAGTGCCTGGCACATAGTAGCAACTCAATAAAGCATCCATTTCCTTGCCTGCCCTTCTGTGAGGGTGGCCACTTCAGACCCTAGCCCCCATCTCAAAATGATGTCGTCACTTAAAACACTTCTGGAACCTCCTTGTGAGAAAACTGACTCAATTTCTTCAGGGTCCCATGGCTCATTTTGAATCAAAACAAATTTTAATCCCAACAACAGAAGCAAATCACATCCATCCCCTTTATTCACAACACACAGCTTCAAATTACTTTTGGCCTTTTGCAAAAAAAAAAAAAAAAAAAAATCAAACCCACCCTCAAAGGTCACGGATTTGCCACTGCCAAGGCTATTAAGAGGAAAATGCTTAGAGATCTGAAGCAATTTCAGAAGAAGAACGCGTTAACTCTTGAGCAAGCTTAGCAGAACTGGAAGAAAAGCAGCAACGACCCCCCTCCCCCCACCCCGAGCCCCATTAGTCCTTTGAGCCAGCCCATTCTTTGGGCCACTCACATTCCATTCTTCCCCCAACTCCTTCTTATTGGCAAGCATGAAAAGTTTTATTGAGAAGTGAAAGTAAAAAGTGTGGTGGCGCATGCCTTTAATCCCAGCACTTGGGAAACAGAAGTAAAAGGATTGCCATGAGTTTGAGGCCACCCTGAGACTACATAGTGAATTCCAGGCCAGCCTGAGCTGAGACCCTACCTCGAAAAAAAAAAAAAGTGTCCTGCAGCTAGGTGTAGTGGTGCACATCTTTAATCCCAGCACTCAGGAGGCAGAGGTAGGAGGATTGCAGTGAGTTCAAAGCCACCCTGAGACTGCATAGTGAATTCCAGTGAATTCCAGGTTAGCCTGGGATAGGAAAAAAAAAAAAAACACTGGGAAAATGGCTTAGTGATTAAGACACTTGCCTACAAAGCCAAAGGACCTTGGTTCGATTCCCCAGGACCCATGTAAGCCAGATGCACAAGGGGCACACATCTAAAATTTGTTTGCAGTGGCTGCAGGCTCTGGCACGCCCATTCTCTCTCTCTCTACCTGCCTATCTCTGTATCTCTCTCTCAAATAAATATATAAAAATACTTTTTTTTAAAAAAGTGCTCTAGAGCTGGAGAGATGGCTTTGCTGTTAAGGCTTTTTCCTGTGAAGTCTAAGGAAGTAGGTTTGATTCTCCAGGACCCATGCAAGCCAGATGCACAAGGTGGTGCATGCATCTGGAATTTGTTTGCAGTGGCTGGAGGCCCTGGTGTGCCCATTCTCTCCCTCTCCCTGTCTCTCTTTCTCTGCCTCTTCCTCACTCTCCCTGTCTAAAATAAGCAAATAGGGGGCTGGAGAGATGGCTTAGTTGTTACGGCACTTGCCTGCAAAGCCAAAGGATCCCAGTTCTATTCTCCAGGACCCACATAAGCCAGATGCACAAGGGGGTGCATGCATCTGGAGTTCGTTTGCAACAGGTGGAAGCCCTGGCACACCCATTCTCTCCCTCTCTCTCTCTCTCTCTCTCTGCCTCTTTCCCTCTCACAAATAAATAAATAAATAAAAAGAAATTATTTAAAATAAGCAAATAAATAAAATAAAATAATTTTTAAAAATGCTCTGCAATCAGCAGGGGTCCCAAAGGGGTTGCCCCATTCTATTTTTTTTTTTTTTTTTTTTTTTTCGAGGTAGGGTCTCACTCTGGCCCAGGCTGACCTGGAATTCACTATGTATTCTCAGGGTCTCAGGGTGGCCTCGAACTCATGGCAATCCTCCTACCTCTGCCTCCCGAGTGCTGGGATTAAAGGCGTGCGCCACCACGCCCGGCTTATTTTTTTTTTAATTTTATTCATTCATTCATTCATTTATTTATTTATTTATTAGAAAAAGACAGAGGGAGAGAGAGAGAATGGGCATGCCAGGGCCTCTAGCCACTGCAAACAAACTCCAGATGCATGTGCCACCATGCGCATCTGGCTTACGTGGGTACTGGAGAATTGAACTTGGGTCCTTAGGCTTAGCAGGCAAGCACCGAAGTCACTACTAAACCATCTCTGCAGCTCCCATTCTACTTTATTTTATTTTGAGAGAGAGAGAGAGAGAGAGAGAGAGAAGGAGAGAATTGGCATGCCAGGACCTCAGCCACTGAAATCTAACTCCAGAAGCTTACACCTAGTGCAACCTTGCACTTGCTTCACCTCTGTGCATTTGGTTTACGGGGGATCTGGAGAATCAAACATGGGTCCTTGGGCTTCCCAGGCAAGTGCCATCTCTAGCGCCATCACCAAGCCATCTCTCCAGCCCCCATTTTACTTTTTAAATTTTTTGTTTATTTAAATTTATTTATTTGAGAGCTACAGACAGACACAGAGAGAAAGAGGCAGAGAGAGAGAGAGAATGGGTGCACCAGGGCCCCCAGCCAGTACAAACGAACTCCAGATACATGTGCCACCTTGTGCATATGGCATATGTGGGTACTGGGGAATTGAGCCTCGAACCGGGGTCCTTGGGTTTCACAGGCAAGTGCTCATCTCTCCAGCCCCCATTCTACTTTTTTAAGGGGAAAATGAACCACACTGCTCCTAGCTTCCACTGTGTGGGTCTAATCTTCATGCTGGGGGATGAGGGAGGAGACTTTGAGAAGTGTGTGTCCTGGTGCAATTCCAAGGCAGTGGGCATGGGGAGGGGGCAAGATGCCCAGAGGAAAACAGTGCCAGAGATGGAGGACTGAGTGGCTCTCCCTCCTCTTGCGGGGATGGACAGTAAAGAGTCTATGGATTTGGGACCACAGATGGGGTACCTTGGGGAGCAGACCAATGTCTCCCCTTGCCTGAGCCCACTGTTTTCCTGGAGACAGTCTCACTGTTTCCCAGGCTAGTGTCAAACTCCAGATATCAGTTGCTGCTCCAGCCTCAGTCTCCCAAATGGCCCTGAGCACATTTTATAATAATGGATAGGAAACTCCCAGCAGAAGTCTACTGGTTCCCTCAGAGGGAAAAGCAGGCAGGCATGCTCACTAGAGCTTGAATATCCTCAGCGTCATCCCAGATACATTCAGGGTGGGGTGCCCAAGGGCCCACTCTACCCTCCTGGCCAGCTTGGGAGCTTGTTATTCCCCAGTCACAATCTGGGAAAAGTCTTCATTCCTAACTAATTTCCCAGAGGCCCAAGGACAGTGAAGTCAAGTGAAAAGTCCCTGGGTTTCAGAGTCAGCAATGCTGTATTCAAATCCCAGCTCAGCTTGGCATAGAGACACACTCCTGTAATTCCAGCATTTGGGAAGAGACAGGAGGATCAGGAGTTCAAGGCTAGCCTGAGTTACATGAGACCCTCTCTCAGAACAACAATAAGCAAACAAAAACAACCCCAAAAAATCCTAGCTCAGTAACCTCAGACTACACAAGCAGACCCTGCTGCCTCCCTCCAAGCCTTAGTTTCTTCCTCTCAGAAAGAGGGATGGAATACCTACTTGGGTTGGGGGAGGGATGGCCCGAAACAAAGCTGATACATTGTAATAGTTAACCTTTCTCTTACCTGTGAGGAAATACCTGATGAAGCAACTTAAGAGAAAGGTTTCTTTGGGCTCAGGTTTAGGAAGGACAGAAAGGCACGGAAGGGTCAGGCAGCTAGATGTGTGGTGTCCTCAGTCACAAAGCCAGAGAGGTGAATACTGGGGCTTAGCTTGCTTTCTCCTTTTTTCTTTTTCTTCTTTCTTTCTTTCTTTCTTTCTTTCTTTCTTTCTTTCTTTTTTTTTTTTGTTAATTGAAACTGGGACCCCAGGTTCCATGGGATGGTGTCACCACATACAGGGTGGGTCTTCCCTTCTCAGTTAAACCACTCTGGAAAGACCCTTACAGATGTAGCCAGAGGTATATTTCCAAGGTGGTTCCAAATCACCCATCATAAATAGATCAAAGGAGATGATGTATTCCCAACCCCCCCAGACCAAAGATGGCAGCCAATACTCCCAAGGTCCTGCGGGGAGGGACAGGTCCCACATGTGGACCATGTGGTTCTCCTGCTATTTGAAGGAAGTCTGGGACCTGCTCCAAGCCCTGGGGGACACAGGAAGTCCCTGAAGCCTCAGAGAAGCTGAGCTCTACTGCAAGTAGACAGAGGAGGAAAAGGCCTAGCACTGGCTGTGTGGGGTTTCTCCCTTTCCCTCCGGCAGGCTCATCTCATAGGCAAGGGCCTCTTGTCGCAGGAAGTCCCCACCTGTGGGAAGGCAGTAAAGCACAATAGCACACTGACCCTCAGCACCGAAGAGTCCCCTGTGCGTTACTGTCCTTGTCAAATGGCTTGCTGTAAGATCTAGTCAGTTCAAGAGAAACAAGTCCTTATCCTCCTGCTAATTGGTTCAAATCAATTGACCTTACAAGTGAGTCTAATGGATAACTGGTAAGAGTCAGCCAGCATGCCAAGCAGCCCATGCACTTAACTAGCTGTCATTTAAGCACCTGGATAGGGCACATTAACCCAAATTTCTCAGAACGTTTTTCCAATAGGCTGTAGAGCCCTATCTCCACCACTGAGCGGAACCATTTGCTGGGTCTATGCTTAAAGACCCTGGTTCTGTGAGGTTGGTGGAGATAACACTAGGGTAGATTCCTTAAGGCCAGAGAGAGAGAGCACTGAGCATGTGACAAGAGTCCCTGGGAACTGCCCTGTGTCATCTGTGCTGGCTCACGCAGCCCACAGGACCAGGGACTGAAATCCCGGAGCTAGCAGAAGAGTAGTGGATAGGCAATTTTCCTGGTCCTCATGATCTGGCTTCCACTTGCCCTGTACTCTGCATCCTCACTCAGCCATTTCCCAGGAAAGCTGGAATCTGCCTCATCAAAGCCAACTCTGAGGCTGGGTCACCTCTCGCTTCAAGTGAGGGCTGATGTTCAGCCAGTGTCTGAAATGGAAACCCATACAGACAACAAACACCAGAACATGGCCGGAAAATCTTGCCAGAATACGGGGAACAGCGGTTCTCCCCAGCGGTCCCCTGGGGAGTGCTGGCTGATGGCCAGGAATGTCTCCTGGCACCTCAAGGGGACCGCCAGCCACCCCTAGCTTTTTCTCTGCTCTATTAATAAACCTCAGCTGAGATCTTTCAGAGCCCCTTCCTCAGGGTTTGATCCTTGTTGCTTTGCCTTATCAGCCTAGCTTTTCACAAGCACTTAAATTCATGAGAAAAGGGAAAAAGTGAAATCAGATAGAAATGCAGGTCTGTTTGCTGTTTTTCTCCAATGAAATGGTTCTGAGTAAACAGCAGACGCCTTTGATGAAATCCCAGCAGGCTTAAACAATAAAGCTGGTTACAAACTCAATCTGGCGGAGATATCAGATCTGAAATTGTTACAAAAAAACATGTCAACATTTTCTAATGCTTCTAAAAAAAATTCTTGGGATGCCCACCATAGAATTTGGGTCAGGGAAATGGGACAGGACCACCCCAAGACCTCTGTTCAAGCCCCGGTGGACTTTGTACACCAAGAGCCCAGAAGCCGTATGCTTCTGGCTGGACCCTGCCAGGGGTGTAAATGTCCACCAGGCTGGGCAGAGCACCAGCCTCCCTCATGTGTATCACTGCACCATCCTGACTACACCATCCTCCACCAACCTCCATGCCTCCACCTTTAACTCCCTATCTTCCTTTCTCCACCTTGCTACCAGCCGAAGTTTTTAAAAACGTAAATCAGATCATGTCATTCCTTTGCTTAAAACCTCTGATGCCATCACACAGTACTCAAAATAAAATCCAAGTTCCCCATGGCCCACAAGGTCCTAAGGGACATATGATTGCTTACTTCTTCCCCAACTCACTTCGTTCGGCCTCCCAGGCCCTTCCTCCCCATTCTAGAGCACACCAGTTTCTTTCCTGCCTCTGGGCCTTTGCACTTGCTGTAAAATTTGCCAGGGATGGTTTTATCCCAATCCACTGTCACCCACCATCAGGTCTCTGACCACCACAGCAAAGGGTGTCCTTTCCTCCAGCCAAAGCACAATATCATATTACAGTTTTATTCTCTGTACTAAATACAACTGCTGAAATCTTTTTTTTTTTTTTTTTTTTTTTTTTTGGTTAGGGTCTCACTCTAGCCCAGGCTGACCTGGAATTCACTATGTAGTCTCAGGGTGGCCTCGAACTCACAGAGATCCTCCTACCTCTGCCTCCCTAGTGCTGGGATTAAAGGCTTGTGCCACCACGCCCAGTCCTGATATCATCTTTTGTGTCTACTTAACTGTCTACAGAAAGCAGTCTGTCTGCAACCTGGACTTGTGTGTCTCTTGGCTGGCAGCCTATGCCTGGCACACAGTAGGAGTTCAGTGCTGCCTGGGTGAAGGAGTAGCAAGAACAGCAAGCAGCTCTAGGCTAAGGTGATGCCATGGAGGTCCAGGGTACAAGCCAGCCTTGCCAGTCTCTGTCCATGAGTATCCCATCCCTGGCTGCCCACTCAAAAGCCCTCGTCATTAGGTTACTGGGCCTTGGAGCTCAGTTCTGGATGGGGGGGGGGGTGCGGAGGGCAGAAGCACTGTCATCACCAGCTAGGGCTGGGCCTCCCCACTCCCTTTCCAAGTCTCTTCCAAACTGCTCACTGGCGGCCTTGGAGCTTGGAAGTGGGCAGGAGCGGACCAGTGGGGGTTTATGTCCCAGGCCTTCTTGGAAAAGCATGTGTCTCTGTTGGGCTCTGGGGGTCCTGACAGCGATGCCACCCCTCAGGACACGGGGCGCCCCGCCCCCTCCCCGCCCCAGGCCACCATCGATCGCTGCCGTTCCCGGCCTCATTACGGAGGAGTGCAGCCCGGGCTGGCAGAGGAGCCAGACGGCTGCGGAGGGGGCGGGGAGGCCTCCTTGGCTCCCTGGCCCGGATTAAATATTTACTATGTTTTGTTTGGCCTTTGGGGGAGGGGCGGGGAGGGCTGCCGCATCGATCCCGACCTGCTGGGCGAGGCCGGGCACAGCCCTGGGGCTAGGGCGATACCCAGGCCGAGTGCCCCGAGCGTCCCGCCGGCCCACGGTGCCCGGTGCACGGCCTCGCTGCCCCCCCCCAACCCCTGACGAGCGGACAGATCTGGGTTGCGGCGCCCCTTGGGTGCCCTGGGGCTGCGAACCCGCCCACCCGGCACCCGAGTCCCACCCGGCACCCGAGTCCCATCCGGGTGCCCGCTCTCTCCCTGGGACCAGCTAAACCGCTGCACGAGCCGAATCTCACTGGATCCCAGCAGTAGTCCCGAGAGATCCTGCCTGACAGATGTGGAATCTGAGACAGAGACAGAGATGGGCTGGGTGGGGAGCTAGGCCCACCCCTAAGCCTCCAGAGATCTGCTCGCCAAGGTCGCCCTGGCGGTACCCAACCAGGCCCGGTGAGCAGCAGAGAAAGGGGAAATGGAGTGATGGCCCACGGGGCTCTCAGTGCTCTAAAAAATGCCTGCTGGGTGTGTACTCAACATCCCAGAGGCCCTTTACACACCATGTCTCGGGCAAATTCCTAGGTATCCAGGAGAGAAGCTTCCAGATGCACCGTCCGTGCACACCTTCATACACGTAGCTGCGACTCCTCCCCCCCCCACACACACACAATTAGGTGGATAGACAGTCACCCTAGAGAACTACTCACATCATATTCCCCACATTAGACATACCCTTGCCCAGCCTTGACCCCCCCCCCATCTCTGTACATACGTGTCTATGCTCACACAAGTACACATGAAGAAGTGGCTGTCCCACCCCACTGTGCACCTACCTATTTGTATAAACGCATACATGCCGAATGTGGTGGCTCACACCTGTAAACCCAACACCCAGGATGCAGAGACAGGAGGATCACTAGGTGGAGGCCAGCCTGGGCTACATAGCCAGTCCTTGTCTCAAACCCCACAAATAACCCATACACACTCAGAATTGCCCTGTCCCTATATCTGTGTGGATATATGCTAACACACAACATTTACACACCAAGCATAGTTAGACCACCTTTGCCTCTGCACATGTTGGTGTATGAACAGGCACACACAACTGCATCCCTTCATCTCCTACTCATTTGTGCATATACACTGACATGCCTACCCCTACCCTATACATGTGTCTATACATACACATGCACACGCACGCACGCACGCACACACACACACACACACACACACACACACGATTGCACACGCTGACTGCAGGCGGCTGGGGAAGAGCTGCAGCCTCCAGCCCTGCTTCCTATTTAAAGAGAAGTGTTGCTGGAAAAGGAACAAAAGCAAAGCCAGCTATAAATAGCCACCTCCCTCCTGCTTTTCCTGCCCTCAGGCCTGGCCTTGCCTCTCCTCTCCTGCCTAGGGCCCAGAGCAGTGATGGCAAAGCCTGGGGGTGGGCAGTGGGGCCCTGGAGGCCAGGTAGCCAACCACAGAACACTGGAACAGGCTAGGAGCATTGGGCCTGGGTGGGCACAGGGACACAGCTCTAGGCCACCTGCAACCAGTGAGTCCTGGGTGCATGTGCCCAGCACAGAGGGAGGGAGGCGGCCTGGGCCAGGGCTGCTGCCTCAGCAGAACTGGAAGGCTGGCAGCTGTAGTGGGAGGAAGGTGGATCTGCCAAGCAGCAGCCACTGCTGCCCTGGTGCTGCCTTCCAGGCCAGGCCTTTCTGGGTTAGTTCCTGCGTGGTTCCTGGAACCAGAACCACAAATGCTGATAAAAGGGGCACAGGTCTGGGCAGGGCGGTGCAAGCCTGTAGTTTCAGCATTTGGAAGATTGAGGCATGAGGATTATTATGAGTTTGAGGCCAGCCTGGGCTACAGTGTAAAACTAGAGGAAGAGAAAGAAAGAGAACACTGGATGTGTACCTATAATCCCAGGAAGATTAGAATTTCAATGCCAGTCTCAGCTATATAGTGGATTCTAGGACAGCCTAAGCTACATGAGACCATGTCTCAAAAGAAGTCAAAAAAGGGGCCCAGGCATGGTGGCACACATCTTTAATCCCAGCACTCAGGAGGCAGATGTAGGAAGATCACTTTGAATTCAAGGCCACTTTGAGACTACATAGTGAATTCCAGGTCAGCCTGGGCTGGAGTAAGTCCTACCTCAATAATAAAAAAAAAAAAAAAAAAAAAGTCAAAAAGAAAAGAGAAGCAACATCGGACATGAGAGTGTCAGGCCAGGAAGGAGGGGGACAAGAGTCCTGCTGTGGGTTCTACTCCACCACATGCACGTTGCAACAGCCCTGAGCCAGGTCCTAACCACACCACCCAGCCTCAGGCTCGAGCTCCTCTTGGAAGAGTGTGGGAATGAAGCATGACAAAGGGGGTGCCTGGCAGACCCTTGGGAGCTGTGACTGGTCATGGAATTAGAGAGATTTGAAAGGCTGTCCTCTAAATACGTGACTTCCATAAAAAATTTTTTTTAAAAACCAATAATGTTAATTTGTTCTTCATTTACTGTGTGCCAGACATTAGATTAACTTCACCATATTTTAAAATTACTTGTGTGCGTGTCACCCACGCATGCGTATGTGCATGTGTATATGTGTTCGTGTAGGCATGTGCAAGCACGTATGGGGAGGTCAGGTGACAGCTTTTGGGTTGGTCCTCCTTGCTGTTCCACCTCACTTGAGGCAGAGCTGCTGTCCATGTCACCCTGTTGTTTGTGGTGAACTTCCAGGAAATTCTCCTGTCTTCACCTCCCATCTCAGTCATCAAAGTGCTGGGATTACATAAACAGCTTCTGACTTTTTTTTTTTTTTTTTTTTCAAGGTAGGGTCTCACTCTAGCCCAGGGTTACCCGGAATTGACTATGTAGTCTCAGGGTAGCCTCTAACTCACAGTGATCCTCCTACCTCTGCCTCCCGAGTGCTGGAATTAAAGGCGTGTGCCACCACGCCCTGTGCAGCTTCTGTCTTTTAAAAAGTGGGTTCTGAGGATTGAACTTGGTACTCAAGCTTGAGTGGTGAGCATTGTATCTGCCGAGCCATCTCTCCAACCTTATTCCACCCTGTTTGATCCCCATAAGGGAGGAACTGAGACTCAAGAGCTCACTCCAAGATTACACAGACCCCCCTAAAGTGTAAAGCTGGGGTGCAAAGTGGAGACTGAGGGAGCTTGTTACTCTGGTTAGCTTTCTGTGGCCAGTAGAGTCCTGGGGTGAGCTCAGCTGCCGTGTCTAGGCTAGCCCAGGATGGATGGGATGCAGGGTCCACACCTGGTTCTGTTCTAAGAAGGCGATCCACCCCCTCAGTCCCTGGTTCCCTGAGGAGCCTTTCCACTCCAGCCCTGGGGGAGGGGAGGAAGGGAGGAGAGGGCTCAGGCAGACCTACTTCCAAGGCTTTAATCCTTTTTGCTTAAAGGATTTTTTTTTTTTTTTTTTTTTTTTTTTTTTTTTTGCTTGGGGAAGACTTGGTCTGATCAGAGGAGAGACGCAGGGAGCTGACAAGCTTCGGAGGATGGAGGGTGGTGAGGAGAAAGAAATACATATTTATTACCCTCAATTATTAAAAAATAGATAGTACCAGATCTTAGGTCCTGGCAGACGCTGCAGCAGCATTTGTTCAAGGACTATTTTCTTTCCTTTTTTTTTTTTTTTTTTTTTATTAATTCTGTTGAGATTGTAACATGGTTAGCTTATTAGTAAAATACCCTGGCCAGTTCCCAGTGGGACAGATCAGCCAGCTAGCTACTAGTGAGGTATCCAGGGCCGTGACCTTACAGGGGAGGACCTATATCCCAACTCAGCAAAGAGAGAGGGTGAGGCAGAAGGGGGAGCTGTCTATGCTCTCATTTTGGTCTCCCCAGCTGTTTCCGTGCCTGGCTGCTCTCTGGGAACAAATCCCCCACCATTAAGAGGACTTTCCACAGAATAACTGTTGTTTTCAAAGGACCAGGGAGAAAGGAATCAATGGATCCCAACTACCTTTGACAGGGAAGTGAGAGCTCTCAGCTGGGCTTCACCAGGGGGCACTGCCAGCACCCAAGACACACCCTTTGCCAGAAACTATTGGCCTATTCAGAGGGCAAGTCATGAATGCAGTGTGGAGATGCCAGTGTACCTGAAAATGTTTGGAGGCCCACTAATGCCTGACCTGCAGGCTGGCAGACAGGCCTCTTTGCTGTGGACCCACAGAAGGACAAGGTGAAGCTCAAATGAAGAAGAGTGAGGAAAAGGAACAGAGAGGGTAGCCCACCAAGAAGAGAACTGTGTCATTCTCTGCGGTACCCGAAGACTCCACAGATCCTGACACACAGTGGGCCTCAGTGCCATAGCTGCTGAGTAATTCAAAGATGGTGCCAAACAGAGAATAGCAGTAGGGATCAGCAAGACCCTGCTCCTTGCCAGGAAGGCACTTTATATCCTCTTTGCTACCAACTCCCAAAACCCAAGAGGAAGGTGGCATTAGCATCATCGTTTCTTTTCCTATTGTGAGAGAGGGTCTCATGCATCCCAGGCTGACTTCTAACACGTGCCTCCACCTCCCGAGTACTGGGATCACAAGTGTGTGCTACCACCATGCCTGACATTAGCCCCACGTTTCAGATGATGAGATAAGGGCACTAAGAATTAGAAGCATTTAGCTAAGGTCAGGCCACTGTGACAAAGTGGGGACCTGATTCCCACCCATCTGGTTCTGCAACACCTGGCTTGATCTATGGTGTCCATAGGAGAACCCAGGAGGCCAGAAGTCAGGTCCAGAGAATCACACAGGAAGCAATGTCCATTTCATTTGTCCTCCATGCTGAAGAAATGGGCCAGGGTGGGGTTCCCTTTTTTTTTCTTTTTAAAGCATTTTATTATTTATTTATTTAAGAGAGAAAGAGGCAGGTAGAAAGAGAGAGAGAGAAAGAGGCAGGTAGAAAGAGAGAGAGAGAAAGAAAGAATGGGTACACCAGGGCCTCTAGCCACTGCAAACTCTGGATGCGTATGCCACCTTGTACATCTGGCTTTACATAGGTATTGAGGAATTAAGCCTGGGTCCTTTGGATTTGCCAATAAATGCCTTAACCACAAAGCCATCTCTCCAGGCCTATTTTTAAAATTTTTTATTTATTTAAGAGAGATGGAGAGAGAGAGAATGGGTGCACCAAGGCCTCTAGACATTGCAAACAAACTCTGGATGTGTGCGCCACCTTGTGCATCTGGCTTTATGTGGGTACTGGGGAATAGAATCTGGGTCCTTTGCCTTTGGCAGCAAGTGCCTTAATCACAAAGCCATCTCTAATCCTGGGTTCCCTTTTCTGATCAGGAACCCTGTTTCAGAGAGAAGAGGCAGCTAGGAAGTCAGGGCAAGGGCCCATATTTCAACAAGTCCTTCAATCCCATCTCATGTTTCCAAGCCATTTAACCATGCGAGGACACTTTCCACAGCACTCTTCATGCAGCCTTATGAGCTTTTTCCTGTCCCTTACACAGAAGGCAGAGAGCTCAGGTCAGAATCAGAGACTCCTCCTCCAAGCACAGGTTCCCTGCATACGAGGTGACCTGTCTCAGCAGAGCCTGAGATTCCCGTCCCTCGGCAGCACTGGCACAGGTCTATCCTGGCCACTCCCAAGACTCAGCTGTAGATGACAGGTGGCAAAACTTCAAAGGGCCAGTGGCTGGCAGGAGCAAAATGGCACAGGAATTCTGTAGAGATGGAAGTTACCACAGCTACTACTGATCTTGATGGCAGGGCTCCCTGAGCGCCTGTTCTGGGTCAGGCCAGAGCTTTACAGGAGATGTCTCCTTTGATCTTCCCAGTCCTGTGAGATTGGTACGGTCACAGACCCCATTTCACAGGTGAAGGAACTCAAGTCTAAGAAATAAGGGAACATGTAGAATTTGAGAATGGGTCTGCCCAGATATTCAGTACTTAATCACTGTGCCCAGAGACTGTGGGCTGGGTCACTGACCCTCCCTCCTCAGCCTTCCAATGAGAAAGAAGCCAGGAGCATGGCTGGAACATGGCTGGGAAGTCCAGCAATGAGGGCTTCACTAAGGTGGAGGTTCAGGAGAGCCTGGAGGAGGGACAGACCAAGAATGTGTTATGTTACTAGCCTGCCTGGTTTTTTCTTTTCTTCTGGTTTGTTTTGTTTTTAAATTTATTTATTTGCAAGCAGAGAGGGCAGACAGAGAGAATGGGCATGCTAGGGCCTCTAGCCACTGCAAACAAATTCCAGATGCATGTGCCCCTCGTGCATCTGGCTTACATGGGTCCTGGAGAATTGAACCAGGATCCTTTGGCTTCGCAGGCAAACGCCTTAACCGCTAAGCCATTTCTCCAGCCCTAGCTTGCCTGTTTTGTGTGAGCACCCTGACCAAGTGCAGTTGATGCTGTGTGACACAGAGCAAGTCATCTCCCAGCTCTGAGCATTCGTTTTTCTCAGCGGAGTGATCAGCCCCCTTTTAGAACCAAATTTCAAAAACAATCTACAAATCTATCAAATCCCTTGTTGGGAACCAGACGTGGACATGCTCCTTCTCATACCCAACCCTTAGGAGTTTTCTAGTGTCACAGCCTCTCCATCTCAAAGACAACCAAGGTTCTGTAATCCCCTTCTTTGGTTTCCCCACAGCCAGCCTTTAATCACAGTACTTGGAAGGCAGAAGTAGGTGGATTGTTGGGAGTTCGAGACCACTCTGAGACTACATAGTGAATTCCTGGTCAGCCTGGGCTAGACCCCACCTCGAAAAACAAAACAGCCAGGCATAGTGGTGCACGCCTTTAATCCCAGCACTCAGGAGGCAGAGGTAGGAGGATTGCAGTGAGTTCAAGGCCACTCTGAGATTACATAGTAAATTCCGGGTCAGCCTGGGCTAGAGCGAGACCCTACCTTGGAAAACAAAACCTAACAAACAACAACAACAAAAGAAAACTAAGGCTTTATGATCCCACAGCAAACACTTGTATCCCCACTGTGGAGGGCCTCCAGGGTAACAGGAGCAGGGGCAAGGGGATGAACCTGTATAAAATAGACTATTAAGCCGGGCGTGGTGGCGCATGCCTTTAATCCCAGCACTTGGGAGGCAGAGGTAAGAGGACTGCCATGAGTTCGAGGCCACCCTGAGACTACATAGTTAATTCCAGGTCAGCCTGGACCAGAGTGAGACCCTACCTCAAAAAATAAATAAATAAATAAATAATAAAATATTAAAAAATCAAGGCTTTGGGGTTAGGGATGTGACTCAGTTGGTAGAGTGCTTGTGTGCATGTGTGAAGCCCTGGGTTCCATCCCAACCCTGGGTTCCATCCCCAGCATCAAATACAACTGGGTGTGCCTATAATCCCAGCACTAGGGTGGTACAGACAGAAATATCAGAAATTCAAGGTCATCCTCAGCTACATAGTGAGTCTGTCCTCACTAGGGAGGGATACATGAGACTGTATCTCAGACAAGACAAAAAAAAAAAAAAAAAAAAAAAACTAAAAACTAATGGTTTGCCGGGTGTGGTGGTGCACGCCTTTAATCCCAGCACTTGGGAGGCAGAGGTAGGAGGATCGCTGAGAGTTCAAGGCCTCCCTGAGACTACATAGTTAATTCCAGGTCAGCCTGAACCAGAGTGAGACCCCACCTCGAAAAACCAAAAAAAAAACAAAAAAAAAAACCTAATGGTTTACTGAGCATGGTAGTATGTAACTATAATCCCAGTACTTTGGAGACTGAGGCAAGAGTTCAAGGCCAGCCAAAGCTATAGTAGTGACACCTTCTTGCAAATAAAAAGAAAAGAAAGAAAAAGAAAACAGAACAAAACAAAACAATACAAAAGTTAAAACTTAGATGAGCATGGTGGCAGATGGCTATGGTCCCAGCTACTCAGGAAACTGAAACAGAAAGATAGCCTGAGCCAAGAAATCCCAGGCTAGTCTGGGCAACATAGGGAGACCCTCCTCTCAAAACAAAGGCAAACAAAGCCTGAGGCTTGGCGTTGCTGACACTGAACAGTGTTGGTGACACACACGGGTGGTTAGGAGACAGGGCACATTTACGGGGCTGCGGGGAAGGCGTGGTGGAGTTGAGCTGTACTCATTGTTTAGACAGTGAGATTATAGTGATTTTCCTCTTTTTGCTAGCCTGTGGCTTTCCAGTGCTTTCTGCCATGGGTATGCATTATTAGGCATGTTCAAGAAATTACCCTGGGGCTGGAGAGATGGTTTAGTGGTTAAAGTGCTTGCCTGCGAAGACTAAGGACCCAGGTTTGATTCCCCAGAACCCACATAAGCCAGATGCACATGGTTCATGTGTCTGGAGTTCCTTTACAGTGGCTAGAGGCCCTGGAGCACCCTTTCTCTCCCCACCCCCATCTCTCTTAAATAAATAAATGTGAAAAAATTACTCTGGGGCTGGAGAAATGGCTTAGTGATTAAGGTGCTTGCTTGCAAAGCCAAAGGACCCAGGTTCGATTCCCCAGGACCCACGTAAGCCAGATGCACAAGGTGGCACACGCATCTCAAATTCATTTGTAGCAGCTGGAGGCCCTGGCACTCTCATTCTCTCTCTTTCAAATAATTTTTTAAATAAATTTTGTTTTTGTTTTTCGGTTTTTCAAGGTAGGGTCTCACTCTGGCCCAGTCCGACCTGGAATTAACTATGTAGTCTCAGGGTAGCCTCGAACTCACGGCAATCCTCCTACCTCTGCCTCCCAAGTGCTGGGATTAAATACATGTACCACACTGCCTGGTTTAAATAAATTTTTATTTATTTCAAAAAGCAAGAGTGGGAGAGAGAGAGGGGTAGATAGAGAGACAATGAGTACACCAGGGCTTCCAGCCACTGCAAATAAACCCCAGATGCATGTGTCACTTTGTGCATCTGGCTAACATGGGTCCTGGGGAGGTGAACTTGGGTCCTTTGGCTTTGCAAAAGACAAGTGCCTTAACTGCTAAGCAATCTCTCCAGCCCTCAAATAAATAAATTTTAAAAAGTTACTCTAGCCATGCATGGTGGTGCACAACTTTAATCCCAACACTCAGGAGGCAGAGGTAGAAGGATCACTGCGAGTTCAAGGCCAGCCTGAGACTACATAGTGAATTCCAGGTCAGCCTGTGATAGAGTGAGACCCTACCTCAAAAAAAAAAAAAAATTACTCTGGCGCTCTCTCCCTGCTGCCACTGCGCGGAGGTGGAGGCTCTGGTGCTTTCAAGATTGTGCTTCACCAGTAAGCAGGTAACCCGCTGCCATGCCAAGGATGGCCTTGCTGCTGGAGGTGGTATGGGCATGAACGCTGCTCTGCAAGAGGTGAAGAGCTCTTTCATCCACGATGGCCTAGCTCGTGAATTCATGAAGTTGACAAAGCCTTAGACAAGTGCCTAGCCCATCTTTGTGTGCTTGAATCCAGCTGTGATAGCCAATGTATGTCAAGTTGTTGGAAACCCTTTGTGCTGAGCACCAAAGCAACCTAATTAAAGTTGATGACAACACGAAGCTAGGAGAGTGGGGAGGCCTCTGCAAAATTCTAGAGGGAAAACCCCATAAAATGGTTCGTTGCAGTTGTATAGTTATTAAGGACTATAGCAAGGAATCCCAGGCCAAGGATGTCATCCAAGAGTACTTCAAATGCAAGAAATGAACAAATAAAAATATGGTTCTTAAAAAACAAAAAGGGAGAACCAGACGTGGTGGCACACGCCTTTAATCCTAGTACTTGGGAGGCAGAGGTAGGAGGATCGCTGTGAGTTTGAGGCCAGCCTGAGACTACATAGTGAATTCCAGATCAGCCTGGGCTAGAGTGAATCCCTACCTCGAAAACCAAACCAAAATCAAAACCAAAAAAAAAAAAAAAACACCGAAACAAAATAACAAAAACTAATAGTTCTTAGATAAATATTTGTCAAATGGAGAGAAGCCTCCTGTGTGCTTTGTGGCTAACAAGGTAAGAGGAGTCCAACTCACCCACCATAGATAATCTGTAGAATGTCACAATCTGTCACATGGCCTGACATGAGCCATGGCCTTGTCTGGCTTGACTGGGCTTTTCTTTCTGAGAAATACAGCTGGGAACACCGAAAACAGAACACAAGACAGTGGGAGAGGACACAGAGCAAGACACAGGTGGTCGTATTGAGCCACTTGCAAGGTGACAGACAGTCCAGGGATGTGGAAGGCTGGGTAAAAGCAGCAGAACTAAGTGAGTAGAGAAGAGGCCAGGAGGGGAACTGCAGAGAGGCTGTGGTCTGAGGCACCTCCTTCCTGGATGTTTGCAGGGAGCAACCCCCGACACACACACCTTTACTCATTTCCTTGCAACACTCCCTCCCCCACTTCCAATGCAGCTCTCTTAAATCTCTGCAATTAACTGTGTCCAAAAAGGCAAGAACACCAACCCATCAGGAGCAATGGACCAGTCACAAGAAGATAAAAACCACTACAACGGGGCTTGAGAGATGATTTAGGCTTAGAGGCAAAGCCAAAAGACCCAGGTTCGATTCCCCAGTACCCACTTAAAGCCAGATGTACAAGATGGCGCATGCATCTGGAGTTCATTTGTAGTGGTTGTAGGCCTTGGCGTGTCCATTGTCTCTCAAATAAATAATAAAATATTTAAAAAAAAAAAAAAACTACCCCCTACAGGCAATCCCAAACCAGAGGCTACCCCAAGATCCAAACGGGTGATAAAATGTGTCCGTTAGCAGCCTTCTGTCTGTGGCCCTGAGCACTGCCTGCCTCTCTCCCTCTGCTCAGAGTTTCTTTTTTTTTTTTTTTTTTTTTTTCTTTTATTATTTATTTATTGATTTGAGAGAGAGATACAGAAATAGGCAGGGAGAGAGAGAGAGAGAGAGAATGGGTGCGCCAGGGCCTCCAGCCACTGCAAACGAACTCCAGATGCATGCACCCCCTTGTGCATCTGGCTTACATGGGTCCTGGAGAAGCAAGCCTCGAACCGGGGTCCTTAGGCTTCATAGGCAAGCATTTAACCGCTAAGCCATCTCTCCAGCCCCCTGCTCAGAGTTTCTATTGAAATCACAGGCCTGGGCAGAAACTTGGGAGCCCTCCTGCCAGGAGAGGCAGGCAAGGAACAGTTCAAAGGAGCAAGTCATGTTCACGGATAGAAGACAAAAGTGAAGTCTTCTCACGGCCAGGCATCACCTGAGCTCAGCTTCAGCTAGCCATTTTACCTCCTCGGGTTTGGCCCAGCCTCATTTAAACTGTTCAGATCTCTGAAGCCTAGAGTGCCCGCCAGAGGTTTTCGTTTGCCCCGGAATCGATAGTGCAAATTTTGTTTCATAAAAATCTGCCAAGTCCAGCCGGGCATGGTGGCGCACGCCTTTAATCCCAGCACTCGGGAGGCAGAGGTAGGAGGATTGCCATGAGTTTGAGGCCACCCTGAGACTACATAGCTAATTCCAGGTCAGCCTGGACCAGAGTGAGACCCTACCTCAAAAAAATTTTTTTAAATCTGCCAAGTCCAAACCTAAACTTTGCAAATGAGATTGTTGTGTTTTTCTTTACCCCCACGCACAGCCTGCCTGCTGGGTGTCTCTATGGTCTACACAGCAGTCTTTCTGTGCCTGGAGAAGCCTGGAAGAGCAGCTGCAGCCTGGGCCCTGCACTTCTCTAGCCTCTGTACTTCTCTAGCCTCTGTACTTCTCTGGCTTGGAGCTAATCAGACCCACTTTTCCTGCTTTTAGGGGACACTGTACAAGGAACACAGTGGGACTCCTTGAGCAGTGCCTCCTCTAAAAAAGAAAAAGAAAGAAAATCCTCCTGTCTCCTGGAAATTTTTTTTTTTTTCTCCAAAAAGCTCTAAATTTATCCAGGTGTACATAGTCCCCGCTATGCATGAGGCTGAAGCAGGATGGTAGCTTGAATTCAGGAGTTCAAGGCCAGCCTGGATAATATACTGAGACCTCGTCTTGGGGCTTGCTTGCAATGCCTTGCAGTCTAGGTTCAATTCCACAGTACCCATGTGAAGCCACATTTAGGAAGTACATGCATTTGCAGTGGCCCTGGCATGCTCATGCTCGCTCGCTCTCTCTCATAAAAAAAGAGATGTCCCAAATAAACAAAACAAAACCTCCAGTTTTTCAGTTTAATTTTATGGTAACAGAACAATTTGAGCATTACATTTTCATACTGAGTTTCTTGTATTCGAACCTCTGTGTAGAATCATTCAGTCAACATTTATTAGCCAATCATCTCACAGAGACATGCATTAGTTTATAGATTCAACACAATTTACTGAACGTCATTGTGCTACATTTTATTTGGTGCCAGATGCTGTTTTAGTCAGGTTCTACAGGAAACAGACAGCATCCTTGGACTGATGAATACGTTTGATGAATACGTATATAAGGTAGAAACAGGGAGACAGGATCTCCTAACACACACTGGGGCTCAAGGGAGGGAGGAGAGGGGAAGAAGCTCTTACTGAACTCAGGAAGAGCTGAGGAGAGCCGTGCCGGCAGGAGCTGGGCAGGGCCTGTCCACAATCCAAGCTCGTACCATTTAGACACACCACAGCCTACCTTCCAACCCCTTCCTTTGCTTGAGGCTTTCTCTAGACATGGAGCTGGCTTTGCTCACCCCAGAGCAAGCTCAAAGTACCTGGGAATCCAGCTCATTCCCTCTACCCCAAAGTCCCTCAGTGGGCTTCAGTGCTGGGTGCCCACAGTGGGAAGCTGTGTGACAGGCACTTTTTTTTTTTTTTTTTTTTTTTTTTTTTTTGGCTTTTTGCCTTCTCTGTGTCAGTTCTCCATTTGCCTCCTGGCACTTGCTGAGATTGCTTCCTTCCCAAATACACTACTTGCTTAAATCCTTGAAGCAGGCTGCACTTCTGGAAACATCTGTGGGAGGGATACAGAGAGCCCATGGTGGCTCACCTCTGCTTGAACCTAAAGCAAGAGGGTCTGAGAGCCTATTGTTGAACTTGGACAGGCCAATTTAGCAGGGTGGAGAATGGGCTTACAAGGAAGTGGTGGTAACCAGCCTCCTCATTAAACTGAAGTGATCACTGGCAGGGAAGACAGATAACACAAAAGTAATTGTAATTTAGTGGGGTGAGTATCATGATCGGGAGGCCCCGGACTCCTCCCTTTGTCCAGGAATGGATTCCCCAGAAGAGGCAGGGCGTAAACTGCCACCTGAATAGAAGTGATAGGGAAGAGGTAGCAAGGAGTATTCAGGGCAGATGTGCTTGTGCAAATCCTTAGAAACGAGAGGGAACATGATTCAGTGGAATGGAAAGAAGCTGAGTAGACCTGGAGCTTAGAGTTCAAAGCAGGGAGTGGAGAGAGGGGAAGAAAGTGTGGGCGGGGTAAGGTGGGAGGGCTTGACAGACAGCCAGGCTAGGAAGTCTGGGTCATCCCCTGAAGGAAAGAGAATCACTGGGAGTTTTTAAGCAAGAGACTGACAAGGCATCATGTAGTACCCCATAAATATGTACACTCTTAATGTGTGGAGAAAATAAACTAAAAAGAAAGAAGGCGGGGGAGCATATAGCACAGTAGAATCTGGCCACAGAGAAAAGTCTTCCCTGGGTGAAGGCAAGTGAGGAGGCAGGGAGGCTACTGGGCATGAGGAGATGTGAAGGGACCCCCCCCACCCCCGCCAAGGGACTCTACTCTGTGATGGCCTCTGGGAAGGGGAGAGGGGGGATCAACCAGGCCTTCTAGTTCTTGGGCTGGGGGATGCATGAAAGATCCAGATGCCAAGATGAGGGGAATAGGGAAGGAGCAGCCTGCTGAGAGCCAAGGGCAGCAGTGGGGGCACAGCTATGGGCACCCTAGACTTGAGGGGCCAAGGAAGCAACAAGTTGGGAGTGCTGAGTTTCAGCTAGACAGATGGCTGTGGATATCAGAAGCAGCATCTTGGGCTGGAGAGATAGCTTAGCACTTAAGGCGCTTACCTGCGAAGCCTAAGGACCCAGGTTCAATTCTCCAGTTCCATGTAAGCCAGATGCACAAGGTGGCACAAGCATCTGGAGTTCATTTGCAGTGGCTGGAGGCCCTGGAGCGCCCATTCTCTCTATACACTATGTATATGTATATGTATATGTATATGTATATGTATATGTATATGTATATGTATATGTATAAAATCTGCCTCTTCTGCTCTCAAATAAATAATCACTTTTAAGTTTTGGTTTTTTTTTAAGCAGCAGCAAGCCGGGTGTGCTGGCGCACACCTTCAATCCCAGCACTCTGGGAGGCAGAAGTAGGAGAACTGCTGTGAGTTCAAGGCCACCCTGAGAATACATAGTGAATTCCAGCTTAGCCTGAACTAGAGTGAGACCCGACCTCAAAAAAACAAAAATAAGGGGCTGGAGAGATGGCTTAGCGGTTAAGACCCTTGCCTACAAACGCCAAAGGATCCCGGTTAATAAATAAGATATATTAAAAAAAAAATAAGGGCTGGAGAGATGGCTTAGTGGTTAAGGCGCCTGCCTGCCAAGCCTGAGAACGTACAGCCAGATGCAAAAGTGATGCAAGTGTGCAACATCACACATGTGCACAAGGGGGCACACGTGTCTGGAGTTCGTTCACAGTTACTGAAAGGCCCTGACACGCCCATTCTCTCTGCCTCTGCCTCTTCCTCTCTCTCTCTCAAAAAAAAGAGGGGGGGGGCTGGAGAGATGGCTTAGCAGTTAAGGCACGTGCCTGTGAAGTCTAAGGACCCAGGTTCAATTCTCCAGTTCCATGTAAGCCAGATGCACATGGTGGCACATGCATCTGGAGTTCATTTGCAGTGGCTAGAGACCCTGGTGTGCCCATTCTCACTCTCTCTCTCCCTCTCTCTCTCTCTTTGTCTCTAATAAATAAATTAAAAAAAAAAAAAAGGCTGGGCGTGGTGGCGCACGCCTTTAATCCCAGCACTCAGGAAGCAGAGGTAGGAGGATTGCTGTGAGCTCGAGGCCACCTTGAGACTCCATAGTGAATTCCAGGTCAGCCTGGGCTAGAGTGAAACTCTACCTTGAAGAAAAAAAAAAAAAAAAAAAAAAAAAAAACAAAAATAAAATAAAAATAAAAGCATGAAAAAAAAAAAAGAAAGAAAATGGCCATTATAGCCATGGACATGTTGAAGCCCCCTAAAGCAATATGGGGAGGCAGGGCCCAGGTACTTCCTAGGAAGGCTCCATATTGGAGGATGGGGAAAAGAATGAAGCTGGAAAAGCAGGCAAGAAGGAGCTGCATCCCAGGATGCAGCCATCAGAGAAGTCAGTGGAACCAATACCACCAACTGAACCAAGGAACACCAGTGGGCCCAGTTGAGAACAAAAGTGTCAGGTCAATCCAGAGGAGAGAGGGGGAGAAAGCTGAAAGTCTAGCTTGAGGAATGCGAGCTAGGTGGGAGCAAAGAAGTTGCTTGTATAGACAAGCCTTTCTGGGACTCCATGTGGAAAGAGCGAGAGCTGACCTGTCACAAGGGTGCAAAGTGAGAAGAGGAAGCCACCCTACTCACAGGCAGCCCTCAAACCCCATGCTTCAAGGACAAGGAGGGCGATCTTGTTAACACACTAGTACACTTCCAGTGTGCACTGTCTTATTAGGAGGGACCACAGGGGACTCTTGAGTCTCTAAAGTAGAAGGGGCAGCCAGGGTGGCAGTGAGACCAAAGAAGGAAGCTCCTCCCCCAGCTTTGACCAGGGTCCCCACCTTAATGTGCATTTATGTGCTGTATATCCTGGGCTCTGACACTGGGGAACATTTGAAGAAAGAAACAGTTCTGCTGCTGAAAAGAATTTTGAAGATAAATCATATCACAGATTGGTAAACTGAGGCTCAAAGAGATGTGCTCAGGGTCCCAGTGAATCAGCCACAGAGATGATACTTAACCCACTTCTAGGACTCCAACTCTGAGGTCCTTTCTGTAACCTCACTGTTCCCCAGGAAGAAAAGGGCACCAGCAAGGCCAAAGCCAAGGTCGCCGCAGGGCTGTGGTCAAAGAGCCCAGCAAGGCGTGGAGAGATAGAAAGTAAACACACAGCATGTCGCATACAGCACATGCCACCAAGACTGCCGGCAGGCTAGCAGCTACCTGCAGCGCAAGAGCAGAGCCACTCTCCTCCAGCGTCCAGCAGGCTCCGGCTGCCCCACACTGGCTACTGAGTGACCTCCCCCTGTCCTGTCTCCCCTGAGGCTGGCCAGCCTTAGTCCCTGGCCCATCTCACCACATGCTATTTCTTCCCCCGACCTGCTCAGACAAGCCCATGAATAGAACATTAAAGGCAAAACCTTCTAAAAGAAAAAGCAGCTCCCTGGTAAGAGTCGCCCCACTAAATGTCAAATGCAGAGCAAGGCTTCCTGCCTTGTGTGCTTCTCGCTAATGGAGGCACCTTGGCCTCCATATCCCATCATCCAATCTCCCTATAAATAAATCATCGTAAGAAGAATGCCAATTTTCCCCCAAGGGCCTCATGAATCTCTCTACATAAGCCTATGTAAAGGCCTTCTTTACTATCGGTTGGCTCAGGAGCCCAGAGAGAGATGCTAAAATCTACCCTGATCATTTGGAGGCAGAAACAAACTTTCATGCCACCTCCATAGTCTGAGAGTTGGGAGTCCGGTTTTCCTCCTGACTCAGAGAAGACTTTGGTCTATTTCCTGCAGACTAATGTTACTGTCACCATGATGCTACTACTACCCTCTGGAATGGAGCCAGAAAGCTGCCAAGAGGCCCCATCTCTGGGGGCCGCAGTGGTCTATGTTCTGGCAGACATGTGATGAGTCGTGCCCACCCACTCGCTTTGAGGGTGAGCCACATGCCCACTCAGCAAGCTTCGTGCCCAATATGTGGTGCACATAGTGCTGGCCTACCCACTCCTGAGGCCCCCAACCAAGTGGCTCACCATCCTGCCATGGCACCAAGCCAGGGTAGTGGATGGAGGGCGTGGGTGCCAACATCTGCTCCAATGTGCTCTGCTCTGCAACCGAGGACCTCTGACAGGCACACCATGGGAACCTGTTGCATGCTCGCCAGGTGTGTTTCTGCATGTGTGTCACACACCACACGATGCATTGTGCCAACCCTACTGCTGCGCCAGCACAGAGGCCCCCAGAGTGGCTCTTGTGAATTAGATAGCAGGGATTGTTTGCAGTTTCTTCTCCAAACTTCACTGACTGATGAGACAGTAATCACAGGCTCGGGAGCACCCACAGTATTTGTTAGATCACACATCATCTTACTGCCATGTAAGAAAACTCCACTCCAAAATGGGATTCTCCTCTTCCCAACCTCAAGATCAGCTACACTCTCGGTCTCGGTATGTGGGACTCTGCCATGGCTGGGAGGGCACAAGGGAAGCTCTGAGTCTTGCAGGTACCATCCTGGCTGCCAGGATAGGGCTGGGCCATGGGAGGCAGAAGGCAGTTACAGGTGGAAGGTTTTGCCTCACCCAGCTTGTCAGCTTGCTATTGCCCACCCCAACTTGTATGTTGCTCCCCAGCTCACTCACCAACCAGCGTGGAGTGTGGCTGTGTTGGACAGCCCATGTCAGCCTAGAAAAGAGTCTAGAGAGAACAGCCTGTGGGGAAGGCTGACTCCATACAGTATGCAGCTCCCAAATCAGCCATGACCTTCAGCCTTTGTCAGGGCTATGAAAGCAGACCAGAAAGCTCTTGGCTAACTGTTACATCTCTGTCAATGATGAAGCAACCAGAGCAGCAGCAAAGGTGAGACTTGATAGGGACAGAGATATGAGACAGAGGCTCAGGACTCTGAGTCTCAGCCAGGAAGCCTCCCGGCGGAATTCAGGAAGGGGGTACATGGAAACTACCAGGACACAAATGATTCAGCAGCACCCTGCAAAACAAATGTCATAGGAATCAAGACAGATGGGCACGTGAGACAATGAAGCTTGGGGGTTGAGAGTGGAGCGAGATAGAGTGTGGGCTCTGCAGACAGGCTTGGGGCTACAAACTGATGCTCAAGGACAATGTATACCTGCCTGTGCCTCAGTTTCCTCGTCTTTAAAAAGGAAATAAACATGCTTGGACCTCTGAGTAACTGTGGAGAAGACATTAAGATCAGACATTCAGCTCATCCCATGCTAAGTGCTCAGAAAATGCAAACAGCTATTGTTAGTGCATGAGCAGGGAATGGTGCAAGGGGAACCAAGCAAGCTGGGAAGAATAATGTACTCCCTGCTGCCCATTTACAGCTGGCATCCACAGCTCCTGCAATCAGTCCCCTCCGAGCATGCTCAATGAGGTCCCAGGTAGTGTGCCTCATTCTAGTGATGGTCACTAAGCCAACCATTCCTTCTTGCCTTGTTCATCCTTTTTTTTTTTCGTGGTTTTCCGAGGAAGGGTTTCACTCTATCTCAGGCTGACCTGGAATTCACTATGTATTCTCAGGGTGGCCTCAAACTCTAGGCGATCCTCCTACCTCTGCCTCCCGAGTGCTGGGATTAATGGCTTGTGCCACCATACCCAGCTCATCTATATCTTTCTAAAAAATATTTATTTATTTATGAGAGAGAGAGAGAGAAGGGGCATGCCAGGGCCTCTAGCCATTGCAAATGAACTACAGATGCATGCGCACCCTTGTGCATCTGGCTTACATGGATCCTGGGGAATCGAACCAAAGTCTTTAGGCTTCGCAGGCAAATGCCTTAACAGCTAAGCCATTTGCCCACCCCCCTTGCTCATCCATATCTAAGAAGACCCTTGTACCTGGGCCCTTAGCCTTGGAGCTGATGACTCCTGTGGCCCTTAATGCTGGGGCCCTCTGCCCCTAGTCTTATCCCTGACTCACTTTTTTTCTTTTCTTATCTTTCTTTCCTCTTTCTTTCTCTCCCCTCCCCCCCCCTTTTTACATGCTGCTTGGGATAGGACCCAGGACCTTTGTGTACTAGGCAAGTGGTCTTCCACTGAGCTACATTCCCAGACCTTGGTATTTTTGTGACAGGTCCATACTGGTCTCAAACTCTTCTTAAATTTTTTAATTTATGTTTTTATTTATTTGAGAGAGAGAGAGAGAAGCAGATAGAAAAAGAAAGAAGGGGCACACCAGGGCCTCTAGCCACTGCAAATGAATTCCAGATACATGCGCCAGCTTGTTCATCTGGCTGATGTGGGTCCTGGGGAATCAAACCTGGGTCCTTTGGCAAGTGCCTTAACTGCTAAGCCATCTCTCCAGCCCTCAAACTCTATTTTTTAAAAAATATTTTTATTTATTTATTTGCAAGGAGAGAGAGAGAGACAGACAGACAGAATGAGTATGCCAGGGTCTCTTGTCACTGCAAATGAACTCCAGATGTATTCGGCACTTTGTGCATCTGGCTTTATGTGGGTACTGGGGAACCGAACTCAGGATGTCAGGCTTTGCAAGTGCCTTTAACCACTGAACCATCTCTCCAAACCTGGTCTCAAACTCTTTATCCTCCTGCTGGATTGCAAACATATACTACCATACCCTGCTCCCTGACTCACTTCTTCACATGGTGGCCTGGCCATCACATCCCAGGGAAAGGGCTGCTTCCGGCACTCAGCACTGAGGTCCTGCCTTCTGCCGTCCCTGGAGGCTTTGTTCCTGTTTCGCCAGCTATTTTGCTTCCTCAGCCATCTGTTCCCTCCCTGTCATCTCCTCTCCGCTTTAACCTTAACCACTACTTCACTGCAGATGGTACCAAACAGACCCGCTTTTGACATCTTTCAAGATGCCTGCTCCCTCCTCAACTTATCAGCACCAACTCCTCTGTTCTTCCTCAGGCCCCATCCCAAAGATGTGGCCAGAGCTTTGAGGTGGATGCACCCCATAACCCTCCCCCTTATTTTGGCCCCATCTGTTGTCAACCCTGCCCCAAGTCAAGGGGACAAACACCTATCCCTTTCCCTGCCTTTTCTTTTTCCTAATGAGGCTTCCTCTTGTTACACGTGGACAAAAACCACTCTTGGCTCCAAATACACATCTGCCCTGATTCTTTCTCTGGTCTCTAGGGCAGTGGTGAACTCTGGAGCTGGAGTTGGAGCTGGGGGCAGAGTCAAGGAGATCCGGGGCTCATTCCTGTAGTGGAGGAACCAGTGCCCTTGCTGGAAATTTGAGCCCTGGACAGTTTCCCTCTAGAAAGTGGACCTGGGACAGGGAAATTGCTCAATGGTTAAAGGCGCTTGCTTGCAAAAGTTGCTGGCCCTGGATTCAATTCCCCAGCACCCACATAGAGCCGAAAGGGCATTTGTGTACAGCAGCTAGGAACCCTGGTGTGTGCATACCCACAACACACACACACAGAGGCAAATAAATAAATTCTTAAAATAAGGACAAGAGGGCTGGAGAGATGGCTCAGCAGTTAAAGGTGCTTGTTTATAAAGCCTGCTACCAAACCAGGCGTGGTGGTGAATGACTTTAATCCCAGCACTAGGGAGGCAGAGGTAGGAGGATCACAGTGAGTTTGAGGCCATCCTGAGACTACATAGTGAATTCCAGTTCAGCCTGAGCTAGTATTAAACCCTACCTTGCAAAACGAACAAAAACAAACAAACAAAAAAGCCTACTACCCAGGTTTGAATCCTCAGTACCCATGTAAAGCCAAATGCACAAAATGGCACATGCGTCTGGAGTTCTTTTGCAGTGGCAAGAGGCCCTGGCCCACTTACTGTCAGTCTGCCTATTTGTCTGTCTCTCTCAAATAAGTTTTTTTTTTTTTTTTAAAGGGCAAATGCTCGGATTTTATTTTATTATTTATTTGAGAGAGAGAAAGAGGCAGAGAGAGAGAGTATGGATGCACCATGGTTTCCAGCCACCACAAACGAACTCCACATGCATGTGTCCCCTTGTGCATCTGGCTTATGTGGGTCCTGGAGAATCAAACAAGAATCCTTTGGCTTTGCAGACAAATGCCTTACCAGCTAAGCCATCTCTCCAGCCCACAAATAAGGTTTTTGGTTTTTTGAGGTAGGATCTTACTGTAGCCCAGGCTGACCTGGAATTCACTCTGTAGTCTCAGGGTGGCCTCGAACTCACGGTGATCCTCCTACCTCTGCCTCCTGAGTGCTGGGATTAAAGGCGTGCGCCACTACGCCCAGCTTAAAAATATTTTAAAAAGAAGAAAAAGCACTTTAAAAAATACTTTAAGAGCCCAGCATTGTGGCACATGCCTTTAATCCCATCACTCGGAGGCAGAGGTAGGAAGATCACCCTGAGACTACAGAGTGAATTCCAGGTCAGCCTGGGCTAGAGTGAGACCCTACCTTGAAAAAAAAAATTGGGGCACAAGGGGGCGCATGCATCTGGAGTTCATTTGCAGTGGCTAGAGGCCCTGGTGCGCCCATTCTCTCTTTCTCTCTGTCTCTTCCTCTCCCTCGCTCTCAAATAAATAAACCATTTAAAAATACTTTATTGTGAGCACAGAGAGTATGGACACACGAGGACCACCTCTTGCTGTTGTAAACAAACTTCAGAGGAAGAGAACCTAGGCCAATAGGCTTCGCAAGCAAGCATCTTTAACCACTGAGCCATCTCTCCAGCCCAAGAAACACTAAAAAAAAAAAAAAACATGAGTGGTTAAAGTTCTTGCTTGCAAAGCCTGTCAGCCTGGGTTCATTAAAAGAAAAAGAAAATGGCCGGGTGTGGTGGCACACGCCTTTAATCGCAGCACTCGGGGAGGCGGAGGTAGGAGGATTGCCATGAGTTAGAGGCCACACAAAAAAAGAAAGAAGAGCCGGGCGTGGTGGCGCACGCCTTTAATCCCAGCACTTGGGAGGTGGAGGTAGGAGGATCGCCATGAGTTCAAGGCCACCCTGAGAGTACATAGTGAATTCCAGGTCAGTCTGGGCTAGAGTAAGACCCTACCTCAAAAACCAAAAAGAAGAAGAAGAAGAAGAGGAGGAGGAGGAGGAGGAGGAGGGGGAGGAGGAGGAGGAGGAGAAGAAAGAAAGAAAGAAAGAAAGAAAGAAAGAAAGAAAGAAAGAAAAAGAAAATGCACCTGAAGACTGTGGTAAGGAATTGTGAGCTGGCAGGGAGAATGTCGTGCTGCTGTCCCTTGCCTTTGTTCCAGCTGCTGAAGAGAATGTACACACGTGGGCTTTACTTAGCAAGTGCCTCTCCTCTCTGCTGGGATGGCCCCTAAAATTCCTCCTCTTCACTTCTCTTTTCTGCAAGAAAGCCCCTTTAACCACTAACCAATCTCCTGGTTTCTGTTTTCTGGAGTAAGGACCAGGAGCCACAAGGAGACAGGAAGCTCTACTGATGAAGGAAGCATTTTGGTGAGATTTGGTTCCACCAGGCTGCATTCCTAGGTTGGGACATAAACAGGCTGGGGAGTCTGAGATTCCACTTCAGTGCCTGAATTTGGGCTAAAAAGCCTGATGTCTCAGCCCTCTTGAGAAATGATCTCTTGTTTTCTCTCTAAACTTTCTTCACAGTAGAGAGGAGTATCTTGGTTATCTGTCTCTTCTCTCCACTGGAGCTAAGGGCCATATTGGCCACCATGCTGAGTCCTGGTTGCCCTCAAAGAGGTATAGAGAAGGGGCCTGCTGGCACCTGCCACAGAGAGATGCTGCCATCACCTAGAGAACCTCTAGATGAAATCTACCAGCCACCTGATAGCACCACGTGCCTTTTCTCCCTTCTGATTCCTTTCTTCCCACAGAGTAGAAGCCCAGTTCAACTACCAAGCCAGCCTATCTGGCTATGGAAACTAAGAGAACAAAATATATCTTACTGGGTTGCAGGCCTTAATCTAGCACTTGCTGAATTATTCAGGGATGGCATTAACTTATAAATGAGTGTGTTTGACTGATTTTGTGGTTGATGTACAGATAAATTCTAATGAAAGACAGCTACAAGATTTTAAATTATTAATTAGACTGCCACTTAACAAAGCCTATTTGGCACTCTATTTCCTTGCTTAACAAGACAAAAACTTTGAGGAAAGATTTTGTATTGGCCCAGAGGCTCTTGATTTGCATTCTGTTTTTATAGCTCTAAAAATGAAAACCATAGATCCTGCCCTAAAGCAGACTATTCTGGCACAGCTAAACCCCCAGCAGGCTGCCCTATCCTTCCTGGATGATGGTGGATGGCTCAGGGCATCACTTGCCCTGTTGCCTCTCATGTCTCTTGACCAGAGGCTTGCTTTTTATATCCCTGCTTCTGCTAGGGTAGGCGAGGAGATAGAAACGCAGGCAGGGCCAGCTGCACAAGCCTTCGGATACCGGCACTGTCAGCATTTAGATCCCACTGGGGCTGTTCTGGCTCACAGAGGTAGTGGCCAGGGGAGTCCATTTATTAAAAGATAAAGGCAGTACCCCCAATGCCCCAAAATGGACTGCCAGGGATGGCTTTTTTAAGACAAGCAAAAAAACAGAGAGATGACCATTATGGCCCAAAGCCTACTCCTTCTTTCCTCAGGAAGGATGCTTTCTTCCTCCTTCAAACCCTTTTCCAAATTATAAGCTATTAAATTCACTCAAATCCAGGGCTCTGCATTGGATAAGCAACAACCATCTCATCTGGACCCATCCTGTAACACTGCTGTTTAGAGCCTTTGGGAACAATTCTAGAAACAGAGACTTCAATGGCCACCTCCCTTGGCAGTAGCTTGAGGCGCACTTTTGGCTTCCAACACACACCTAAAACCCACAGAGAATCCAAGTGTCCTCTACATGTGTGCAGAAGAGAGAAATCTAAGGTACCAGATCACAGGCTCAGAGAGAAAACTGCTCAAAAAAGGACCAAAACAAAAAAAGGAATTTGTCCACACAGTGTCCCGGTGCAGGCTCTAGGCCATCCAAGCCCAGATAGCTGTTTCTCAGCTCTGCTTCCCCTCAGGCCAATCCAAATGCAAACCTCTATAGGTGGAACCTCTCTTGCTAACCTCTCCCTAGCAGGAAGGGAAAAACAGCCTAAGTGGCAAACACACGCACACACACACACACACACACACACACACACACCCTACGTGACTACCAAGCCTCCAGTGGCTACCTCTTCACGAGGGTAAGGAGTTTTTCTCCAGGGAGCATCTCCCAGAATGCACTGGGCTTATGCAGGGTTGGGCCTTTGGTTAGCAAAGATACCAAAAGAAAGGTCCAGGAGACTGCTGGAGCATCTAAACCATGTAAATAAAAGTGTTGTGGGTGCTTTGTGGTTCACTTTTAACAGTAAACTGCCAAGAGACCAAAGACCAAAAGAGAATTGAGAGATCAGTTCTCTATTACCTCCATCTCAGAGCTGCGGCCCAGACAGAGCGGCCTTTAAAAACTGCCTAGGCAGTCTCTCCCACTGAGGCAAATTTGCATGTTCCAGACCCAAGCTGCTCACGCCTGGCCTGTCTTCAGCTCTGCTGCGAAGAAGTACCTTTTGTGTGCAGAGATACTGGCCGGCTCTGGCTCCGTGGCTGAAAGGACTTTCTATGCCTTTCTGCAGGGAAAGAACTGGGGTGTACCCGTCAAGCAGTTTCTCCAACGACTGCAGACACTTTTCCCACACCACCGACAAGAGCAGCGGTTTCTAATGCACTGCACTGGCCCACGTGCAAGGCACAAGTCACATCCAAGTTTGGGACTATTCTTAGTGTACTATGGGAGCGACCTAGCCCTCCGGGGTGGACCCGGGGTGGGACCACCACTCAGCCTTTCCAGATCCCAGAGAAGGCGTGGCTTCCTCACCCACCTGTCTGACCTGCTTATCTGGGTCTCCTCTCCAATCTCCCCATATCTGCTTCTCTCCGGCCATCTCGCAGCTTCTCTTCCCTCCACACCCCACCCCACCCCACACAACACCCCCAAAACACACCCCTCCGCCACCTCCCCCTGCCGGTTTTCTCTTTCCCCATCCTGCTGTGAGGTCAGAATCCTGTGCTTACGACACCTCGGTCTGTTGCCATGGAAACAGGGGCGGATTAAGGCTGGAGCGCGGAGCGCAGGGATCAGGCCCCTCCGCTACCTGAGCTCCCGCCTCTGTGGGCTCCCGCAGGGCCCGAGCTGCCAGCTGCGGGCACCGCGGCTCGTCCGCCGCCCGGCCGTGGACAGGCACGAGTGTGGGGGGAAGGGGTCCCCAGCGGGACGCCACCACCTGCCAGTCGGGACAGGGGAGGGAAGAGAGGCCCACGCAGAGGCAGGCGGGAGCAGCGGGTGGCGGGACCGCGGGTTCTCGGCGCGGTCACTGCCCTTCCTGGGCCCCGAGGGACGGCACCCCTAGCGGCCGCCACGTGGGGGCGCGGCAGGACTTCCCCGGCGCCGGCGACAACTTTGCCGCGCTCGGGCTGCCGGGGAGTCAGGGTGAGGTGGTCGCCGGCCAGCTCTCCTCCTCAAGTTGAGCCTGGCACTGGCCGCGCACACACGGCACGGCTGGCACGGCCTTCACCACCGCGTCCCTCTGATCCCAGGTATCAAGAAAGTTTGAGGAACCAGACTTCTGGTGCTTGCCACTTCCCACCCTCGGTCGCTGGGTTGCTCAGAACCTGTCCCTTGGGGGATAAAGCGGGAATGCTGGGAAGGTGCCCGCGTCCCGGCTGCGCCTTCGGAGCTAGGGTGCGCGGAGAGCGCCTGAGCTGTGTGGGGCCTGACCGCTGGCTGCACCTGACCGCGGGTGGGACCTAGACGGGCAGCAGCCAGGGACGGGTGCCCGCGCTGGGGATGGATGAAGCCTGCAAGTACAAAACTTTATAATGGCAAAGCAAAGGTCCCGGGAGGCCAGCTTCTTTAAATACATAACACATAAAAAATACATTTAAAAAAAAAAAGCCCGAGGCTTCTCACTCTCTCGAACTGACTGACCCCTCGAGCCAGACCCTGGCCTGGCCACTCGAGCCCTCGAGTAAAACCTGTGTCTCGCAACAGGCCACTGACAGGAGCTGAGCTCGGGCTGCAGCCCCATATCGGGCTCGTCTGACAAAGCCAGCTAGCTCGCTGGGGGCTGCTTCCGGGATCCAGATCCCAGGCGCCCCGGATGGCTCCGGGGCTCGTGGCTCTGCCCCGTGCGCATCCAACTCCAACTTGCCCCTGCGGTTCCAACTCACCTTTGCGAAGCATGTTGGCCACCGGGCTGCCGCTCCGAGGTCGGCCTAGGCGCGCTCCCTCCCGGGGTCCAGATTCAAATCCCTGGGCGCCAGCTGCAGCTAATCCGAGCGCGTCGAGGCGGAGGCAAGCCTGGGATCCACTTGTGCCCGGCGGCCCGGCCCCGCAGGGGCATGATGAGCCCAAGCCTTGCGCCGAGGGCACCGGCGCCGGCTAGCAACAGCGGCGCTGTCAACCAACCCCGTGCGCTCGCTTAAGCCCCGGGGCGAGCGGCTGGCTTCGCGGAACCGGCGGCCTGCTTCTGTCGCTCCAAGCACTTTGCAGGCGGTTTTGAGGGGGGACACCGCCCCCCCTCACCGGCCGTCCAGCCGCGGCCCCCTCCTCTCCGCCCCCTCGGGCAGCGGCCGCCGGGGCTGCTGCACAAGGGCGCTCGCTTGCACAGCCGAGCTCCGGGGAAAGCGCCCGGCGAGCGTTTGCAGGACCGAGCGAGCGGCGGAGCGGGGCGCCTCCCTTCCTCCACCACCCCCCCCCCCGGCTTCCCCCACCTCTCCTTCTCCTCCCTCCTTCCTTCCCTCCCTCCCTCGCTCTCGAGCTCCCTCCCTCCCTCCCCGCCCCCGCTCACGGAGCGCCTCCCATACAAAATTTATGAAAGTGCTCTCAGCTCGCGGTGCGGAGCGCCGTCCTATTCCCAGGGTAGCGGCGCTCAGCCGTGCGGCGCCGCCTCCCAAGGTGTTTTCGCCGCACCCGCCCTCGGGGACGATTTTCGGCCCGTATCTGTTCAAGTATCCGCCCCAGTCCCCGGCGGGTCCGTCGGACCACTCCAGTAGCCCTCCCCGGCCCCGCAGGCTTCTCGGAGCCCGCACCCGCAGCCCAGCCCCCGCCGGCTCGCCCTTCGCGGCTGGAGGTCATCGGGAGAGGTGGCTGGAAGCGTGCGCCTGCCCAGAGACTCCATCACAAGTCCGCACCCCGGGTCCCGTCTCCCGCCCTGGCCAGCACCCCTTCCTCCTCCGAGGCTCGACGGCTGTTCCCCGCCCAGGACAGCTCCAGTGAACTAGCTGTCTCCCCCGCCCTCCATCCCGCGTCCCAGGACACACTGTTCTTTTGGGGGAGAGGTACGGGGCCGCAAGCACTCGGGGAGGTCCGGTTGCAAATCCCATAAGGAAGAACCACTGCGAGGTTCGGGTGGGCTATCTGCGCCTGGGGGATGGGGGCAGGACGCTGATTCCCCACCGGGTCGACTGAGACCCCGCCAGTCCGGGGATTCTCGGGACATAAAGAAGGAGGCACCTCCTTGGCAAGCGGGTGCAGTAGGGGCCTCCTGGCTGATTGTACAGAAGATTCAAGCCGGTAAAGATCCTGGGTGGAGGCAGGCACCCCCTACTGGCCTGGGATAAGAAGGATTCTGAGAGAGGAAAAAGCGGACCAGGTCACTCGTTGAACACACGGTGAGTTTATTGTATATACTGCACCATGTGGAAATTCAGCCAGTGGGGAAAAAAAGGTAAGGGTCCTGTCCTCGTGGAGTTTCCATTCTAATAGATCAAATGAGGAAAGCCCTCGTGAGATGATGGTGCCTGGAAGAAAAACAAGCAAGATGTTACTCTAGCAGACTTGAGGTGGGACGGGCAGTTAGTTGCTTTCTAAGCAGAGATCTAACACAAGTCCTCCTGGGTCCCAGTGCAGTGGCCCATGCCTTTAATCCCAGCACTCTGGATGCTGAGATAGGAGGATCAAGGTGAATTTGAGGCCAACCTGGGCTAGAGAATGAGTTCCAGGTCTGTCTGGGCTAGAGTGAGACCCTGCCTTAAAAGGGGGGAGGCTGGAGAGGTGGCTTAGCGGTTAAGGTGCTTGTCTGCGAAGCCAAAGGACCTATGTTCGATTCCCCAGGACCCACATAAGCCAGCTGCACAAGGGACACATTCGTCTGGAGTTCGTTTGCAGTAGCTAGAGGCCCTGGTGTGTCCATTCTCTCTCTGTCTCTCTTCTCTCTCTCCCCCTCTCTCTCTGCTTGCAAATAAATAAATTAAAAATAACTGGATGTAGTGGTGCACGCCTTTAATCCCAGCCCTCAGGAGGCAGAGGTAGGAAGATCTCTGTGAGTTCAAGGCCACCCTGAGACTACAGAGTGAATTCCAGGTCAGCCTGGGCTAGAGCAATACCATACCTTGAAAAACCAGAGAGAAGGAGAACAAGGGCTGGACAGATTGCTCAGTGGTTAACGACCAGAGTTGGATTCCCAGTACCCACATAAAACCAGATGCACAAAGTGGCGTGTGCATCTGGAGTTTGTTTGCAAAGACCAGAGGCCCTGGTGTACCCATTCTCTTTCTCTCTCTCTCCTTGCCAATAAATAAATAAAATATTGAAAAGGGGCTGGAGAGATGGCTTAGCTCTTATGGTGCTTGTCTGCAGAGCTGAAGGACCCAGGTTCGGTTCCCCAGGACCCACATAAGACAGCTTCACAAGGTAGCACATACGTCTGGAGTTTGCAGTGGCTGGAGGCCCTGATGCACCCATTCTATCTGCCTCTTTCTCTCTCCCCCTTCTCAAATAAATAATAAATAAAAGAATTTAAAAAGTTTTTAAAAATATTGAAGCCTGGCATGTTGGCGCATGTCTTTAATCCCAGCAGAGGTAGGAGGATAGGCATGAGTTCAAGGCTACTCTGAGACTACATAGTGAATTCCAGATCAGCCTGGACTAGACTAAGACCCTACCTTGAAAAAACAAAGCAAAAACAATTGAAAAAAAACACAAAACAAAACTAAGGCAGCCAGGCCCACGCCTTTAGTCCCAGCACTTGGGAGGTAGAGGTAGGAGGATTGCTGTGAGTTCGAGGCTACCCTGTGACTACAGAGTGATTTCCAGGTCAACCTAGGCTAGAGCAAGACCCTACCTCGAAAAACCAAAACTAAGGCCATTATCATCCAAGCACACTCTCACAGGACTGTGACCCAGAGGCTCCAGCTTTGAGACAGAAATATCAGGATTTCCAGAAACTGACATCTTGGGAGAAGAAATAACCACAAAGCCATCTTCAAATGTGACAGAATTTCCAAAAGGTGGGGAGGGGCTCCACTAGCTCTGGAAGAGTCTAAAGAATAATCAGAAAGCCAGGCGTGGTGGTGCACGCCTTTAATCCCAGCACTCAGGAAGCAGAGGTAGGAGGATCGCGGTGAGTTTGAGGCCACCCTGAGACTACATAGTGAACTCCAAGTCAGCCTGAGCTAGAGTGAGACCCTACCTCAAAAAAACAAAAAAACAACAACACCAAAAAGAAACAAGAATAATCAGGAAAAGTGTAAAAGTGTACTGAAGGGTTCCCTTGAGGATTGAGCCCATCAGGCTGAGGGGCAAGGTGCCCAGGAAGGACATACACATGTTGAAGGTCAGAAGTAATTTTGTTTTGGAACTTTCTTCAGTTTGGGTTCCTCTTGGTTGGAAACGCAAAGTGAGGCATTCTTTCTCTTAGACTCCATTAACATCAAGCCTGCACAGACCCCACATTCTCCTGAGTTCTGCCCGGCAGATTCCAGAGCTAAACTCTAGGATACTAAGAGCTTTCAAGATTCTTTATGAAACTAAGGCCTAGAGAGGTTGAACAAGCTGTGTGTGTATGGTGTCCCATGACTTTAACCCCAGCACTTGGGAGGATCACTATGAGTTCCTGGTCAGCCTGAACTACAAAGCGAGTTGCAGGTCAGCTTGGGTTAGAGTGAGTCCCTGCCTCAAAACAACAGGGCTAGAGGGATGGCTTAGCAGTTAAGGCACTTGCCTGTGAAACCTAACGACTCATGTTGGATTCCCAGTACCCACGTAAGCCAGATGCACAAGGTGGCATATGCACCTTGCAGTGGCTAGAGGCCCTGGCACATCCATTCGCTCTCTATCTGCTTCTCTCTTTCTCTCAAATAAATAAAACATAGAGGTTAAACAACTTGCTCAACAGCACACAGCAGATCAGTGATAAAATGTGGGTTTGAACTGGGCTATCTATGCTGATCCTTTTCCCACCTTCCAAAGCCCTCTTCATGACCCCCTAACCCTACAAACTCTAGCATAGTAGGCAAAGTTGGGCAGCATGAATGTCAGAAGCAGTTATTTTGGGCTTCAAGAGAGCTGGGTACTGACTTGGAGTCCAGCCAGGGGGTGGGGGTGGCTGTAGGAGGGTGTTTTATGGTGTCATGTGGGTGGGGGTACACTGAGCCTGACTTCTTGTCAGGCAGTAATTACTCAGATTTCTGAGTAACTCAGGAAGGGAGACCCCCCACGGACAGATGGAGAAGCCTTCAGTCCAAACTGAGTGACAGCCCTCTATGTCCTGCCCTGCAGGGTCTTAGCAATATTCTCATGCCTTTTTTACCATGCGGTTCTCCTAGGCATACATCTGACTCACTAAGGGGTGTGGGGGCTACCCATTCAGCACAGTAACATGCTTCAGTGTTATAAGAGGGTGGGGCTCACTTGGGACCCACCTGGTGATGAGGAAGCTCCCTGGAGAAGCCACTGCTCTATTGGTCCCCACCTTTCTCCCTTGGAATTTGAAGCTAAAGAACTGAGGCTGCACAAGGGCAAGCTGGGCTTTGGCGTGCCAAGAGGTCAGGGTGGAACCTGGAATTTGGATCTTGTACATTGTGGGAGGGATCCAGAGAAGCTGGGAGAGATGGAAAGCCAAGGCTAGACTTTTTTTTTTCTTTTTATTTATTTGAGAGAGCTAGAGAGAAAGGAGAGAGAAAGGGAATGGGTGCATCAGCCACTGCCAACCAACTCCAACTGCATGGGCCACCTTGTGCATCTGGTGTACATGGGTCCTGGAGAATTGAACAGAGGTCCTTTGGCTTTGCAGGCAAGTGCCTTAACCACTAAGCCATCTCTCCAGCCCAAGGCTAGACTTTTATTAAGATGAGAGGGTGAGGCACTTGCCTGCAAAGCCTAAGGACCCAGATTCAATTCCTCAGTACCCACGTAAAAACCAAATGCACACAGTGGAGTTTGTTTGCAGTGGCTGGAGGCCCTGGCATACCCATTCTCTCTCTCTCTCTCTCTTTCTGTCTCTCTGACTCCCTCTTCTTTCAAAAAATAAAAATAAAAAAATTTTTTAAAAAGATGAGCGGGTGTTCCTGGAACCCATACTTGCCACATTCTGGGTCAAGCTGTATCTATCCTGAAAGTGCCAGGGTCTGAGGAGCAGAGTACTCCTCGCTGCTCACGCCCAGCCTGCTTAGCTATCCCTTTTCTCTGGGCAGCCTCCCGGGCAGGGTCTGTCTCTAGCTGCTTGTTTTCACTTCTTCTTGCACCTTAATTAGGGGTTTCCAAGCAGGGAGGGCCTCCAGGGGAGCCTGCGGCCACAAAGCTGCCTTAAAGGGCCAGTTGTGCTCACAGTATCATTGCAGAGAGGCGACGATGGTGCCTGGGGGGCTGGGGTCTAAGAGCCCTCCGGGGGCCCTGCTCCATGGGACAGACTTTGCTGAGTGCTAGTCCTCCTGCTGCTTTGTTCTTCCAAAGGTCAAGGCTGTCTCACTGGCTGCTTTGCCTTCTCTTTGGCATCCCAGGAGGGTTGTCCACTGGTAGAAGAAAGGCTATCCAGGCCTGAGATACAGTCCAGGCAGAGCAAAGGCTGACCAGGATCCAAACGGTAAAAGTTTAGTGAATGGAGACCCCAAGCTGCTCCATCCTTCCAGAAAAGCCCCTCATTGTCTGGCCTCCCCTGGAGAAGAAGCAAGCCTTCCATACGATGGTGTCCTGAACACCAAGCTCTCAACTTGGAGCTGGACTGCTAGGAACAGTGGGGTCCTCTAAGGTAGTCAGTGTCCTGCTGACAAACTGCAGCCTTTCAGGAGGGGGTAAGGATGGGACGCAGCAAAAAGACCTGGTGGGAGTTTGGCCTTCCTAGACTCTGCCAGCAGAACTGGAGCAGGCATTTAGAGGAGGGAGGGAGGACTCACTCGTCTGGGAGGACTAGTTTGCAGCGAGCCAGGCCAGGAAGAGTGGACGACAAGGTCTCTTACAAGGCACCTGCTGTAGCTGGGGACCACTAGAGGACACTGAGAGTCCAGATCTTTGAGACAGAAAGGGGTGTGCTATAGGCCCATCCGCGTGTCCTTTCTAGTCTCCTCCCAGCAAGAATCCCCGCCCCTCGCTGGCCGTTCGGCGATCGATCGCCGTGGCTGTGCTCTCGGCGATCCTCCAGTGCTGTCTTTTTGGTCCCCACGTGGGCGAGGAGGGAGATGGCGGCGCTGGTTGTGTCGGAGGCCGTGAAGCCAGGCGGCGGAATCGGCCCTGGCAGAGGTGGGTGCTGCTGCAACGCTGCGGCCTCCAAACCTCGCATCGCAGTAGGGGTCCCCAAGTCAGGACCCGGGCCAGCCGCCTTTCTCCTGGAGACCCCGGAGTGTCCGCCGACAGTTACAGGTTCTGGGCCCCGGTCGCCAGAGCCCAGGGAGTGCCTTTCGGGGAGATGTGTTTGTCAGGTTCACGTGTCTGTTGGGCATACTGATGCAAGCAGAAGATGGCATCCGCAGGGCAAAGGAGGAGGCACCTGCTGGCCTAGGGAACTTCTTGAATTGCTAAAGCTAGCATATCCACACCCCAGAGACCACAAGGGACTTGGGCCTGTCTGCAGAGGTTCTTTTCTACTGGACCCAAGGAGACCTAGCATGTCCACGGCCATTGAAGCAACTGACCACAATCCCTAGCAGTATAAATGTTCCTATTTGGTCTCAGGCCCTAGCTTGCCGGGCTAGATCCCCGCTGCACCCCTCTGTTCCTGCTACATACACCGTGGGTTAATCGCAGGTTTGGGAGAGTCTCTCCTATCGTAGAGGCCCTAACAGAAGTTCTGGTACATAGTATTGGCTCAATAAGCGGTCATTGAATAAAGGAATTTATTTGCTTTTTCACATTTCCAAATTGTGTGGCTCCTACACAGATACATAGAGGTCTAGCTAAACTGTCATAGAGTCGGATGTCCAGCTTAAGGGATGCAGCCTAATTGAAGAGCTACACTGCTATCCCCTAAAGGGCAGGGTTCCTTTTACTGCCCTTAACTGTATGTCCTTAATTGTATGTATGCACACAGATCTTATTATTTGTTCTTTCTTTTTTTCTGAGGTAGGGGTTCTCTCTAGCCCAAGCTGACTTGAAATTTACTATGTAGTCTCAGGCTGCGCTTTTTCTCTATTTCCTGGGATGGAGATAAAGAGGGGCATTGAGACTAGGGAATTTGTCAAGTATGGTGTTTATTTTCCTTTATTTAAAGATATTATGGGTCAGGTCTGGAGAGATGGCTCAGCGGTGAAGGCACTTCGCCTGCAAAGCCTAATGACCCGGGTTTTATTTCCCAGTACTCACATAAAGCCAGATGTAAGTGGCACATGTATCTGAACTTGGTTTGTAGAGGCTAGAGACCTATGCATACACATGTACACACACACACACTTGCAAATAAGTAACATAAGTTTTAAGTTGTGTGATTCAGGCTGACCTGGAATTCACTATTCACCTCAAACTTACTGTGGTCTTTTTACCTCTGCCTCCCAAATGCTGGGATTAAAAGCTTGTGCCACCATGCCCGGTTTGTGTGTGTGTGTGTAATTTTTTTTTTTGAGGCTGTGTTTCACTTTGTGGCACAGGTTGGCCTCAAACATGGTAGTCCTGCCTTAACTTCCCAAGTGCTGGGATGATAGGCATGAGCTACCATGCCAAGTTTTTTTATTTTTATTTTTTGAGGTAGGGTCTTGCTCTAATTCAGGCTGAGCTGGAATTCACTATGTACTCTCAGGGTGGCCTTGAACTCACAAGTGATCCTCCTACCTCTGCCTCCCAAGTGCTGGGAATAAAGGTGTGTGCCATCATGCCTGGTCCCAAGTACTTTTTTGTTGTTAGTACCTTTTAGGGTTTGAACCCAAGCCTTGTGCATGCTAGGCAAGCACTTTGCCACTCAGCCCTGTTATTTTTCACCTTTTTTTTTTTTTTTTTTTTTTTTTTTTTTGTCGAGGTAGGGTCTCACTCTATCTGAAGCTGACCTGGAATTCACTATATAGTCTCAGGCTGGCCCAGAACTCACAGAGATCCTCCTACCTCTGCCTCCCCAGTGCTGGGATTAAAGGCATGTGCCACCATGCCCTGCTCTTTTTTTTTTTTTGGTATTTTAAGCTGGGGTCTCACTCCAGCCCAGGCTGACCTGGAATTAGATATGTAGTCTCAGGGTGGCCTCTAACTCATGAGAGGATCCTCCTACCTCTGTCTCCCAAGTACTGGGATATTGAAAGTGTGTGTCACCATACCCAGCACTGTTGTTTTTGAGGTAGGGTCTTACTCTAGCCCAGGCTGACCTGAAATTCACTTTGTAGTTCCAGGCTGGCTTTGAACTCTAAGTAATCCTACCTTTGCCTCCCAAATGCTGTGATTAAAGGCATGTACCATCATGCCCAGCTCGCTTTTTATTTTGAGACTGGCTGGTTTTGAATGTGTGATTCTCCCTACCTTAGTTTCCTGAGTAGCTGGGATTGTAGGCTTGTTTTACCAGTCCTACCAGATTTTTTTCTTTCTTTTTTTTTCCTTTTGTCTTTCAAGGCAGAATTAAAGGCATGTGCCACCATACCCGGCTTTTTTTTCTTTGTCGCTTGCTTGCTTTCTTCTTTCTTCCTTTCTTCCTTTCTTCCTTCCTTCCGTTCTTTTCTTTCTCTTCTTTCTTTCTTTCTTTCTTTCTTTCTTTCTTTCTTTCTTTCTCTCTCTCTCTCTCTCTCTCTCTCTCTCTCTGTTTTGTTTTGTTTTGTTTTTCGAGGTAGGGTCTCACTGTAGCCCAGGCTGACCTGGAATTCACTCTGTATTCTCAGGGTGGCCTTTACTCACAGTGATCCTCCTACCTCTACCTCCCGAGTGCTGGGATTAAAGGCGTACGCCAACACACCCAGCTTTTTTTTTTTTAATATATTGTATTTATTTGTGTATTTGAGAGAGAAGAATGGGTGTGCCAGAGCGTGCAGCCACTGCAAACGAACTCCAGACACATGTGCCCCCTTGTGCATCTAGTTTACGTGGGTCTTGGAGAATCGAACCGGAATCCTTTGGCTTTGCAGGCAAACACCTTAACCGCTAAGCCATCTCTCCAGCCCTCTTTTTTTTTTTTTTTTTTTTTTTTTTTGAAGAAGGGTTTCACTGTAGCCTAGGCAACCTGGACCTCACTCTATATAGCCCAGGCTGGCCTCAAACTCATGGCAATCCTCCTACTTCTGCCTCCTAAGTGCTGGAATTAAAGGTGTGTGCCACCATATCTGGACTGTTTTCTTTTTTAAAAAAACATAATGCTGCGAGTTTTGTGTCTGTCTTTATATGGGTGCTGAGGACTTGAAGCTGAGCCAACAGACTTTACAAGCAAGCACCTTTAACTGCTGAGCCGTCCCCCTTTTTTTTTTTTTTCTTATTGAGACAGGATCTTGCTATGTAGCCCTGGACAGCCTTTTTTTTTTTTTTCTTCGAGGTAGGATTTTGTTCTAGCCTAGGGTGACCTGGATTTCATTATATAGTCTCAGGGTGGCCTTGAACTCATGGTGATCCTCCTACCTCTGCCTCCCAAGTGCTGGGATTAAAGGTGTATGCCACCATGCCTGGCTTTGAAAAAAAGTTTTTTTTTCCAAGGTTGGGTCTCCTTCTAGCCCAGGCTGACCTGGCATTCACTATGTAGTCTTAGGCTGGCCTGGAACTCACAGTGATCCTCCTACTCAAGTGCTGAGATTAAAAGCTTGCGTCATCACACCCTGCTGGATTTAAACTCTTGAACCTCCTGCTTCAGCTTTCCGAGTGCTGCCTTTGCAGGTGTGCACTTCCAGGCCCAGCCTTATTGTTCTTTTACATGAGGAGAGGGGAGAATGGAGGATTAACCAGTGTTGGCCTAATCAGTGGAGTCTTAAATTGTGTGGACAGAGATTTGTTCCCCTTAGCTGCTCAGTTGTCTGGTGTCATTTCTGCTGAAGGAAGGGGTGAGCTCCATTCAGGATTGCCAATACTCTCACAGCATGGAAGCTAATTATGCAGATCTCCTCCTGATTTAATGGGCTGGCTCTACCAATGGGGTGAATTCAGTATGGGGGAAAGCTAGGCTGGGCTGATAGCTTAATTGGCCTGGTTTTTGTGTGGTTCTAGTCCAGAGATGGACTACCTCCTTACGTTGTTCCAGGTCGGACCTCTCGTGGCCGATTGGCCAATCAGATTCCCCCTGAGATCCTGAACAACCCTCAGCTTCAGGCAGCCATCCAAGCCCTGCCTTCTAACTACAACTTTGAGATCCCCAAGACCATCTGGAGGATCCAACAAGCCCAGGCCAAGAAGGGTGAGCACTTCCCCCCAATATTTAGCTGGGTTGGGGTGCAGAGGTTTTCCCAATCCTGGCCTCTGCTAGCCCTCTGCCTTTCATGACTGCTCTGTCTTTGCAGTGGCCTTGCAAATGCCAGAAGGCCTCCTCCTCTTTGCCTGCACCATTGTGGATATCTTGGAAAGGTGAGGCTTGGGTACTGAAGAGCACTGAGCCAAGAGTTTCCCTCGCCCATTATAGTCCTAAATGTTGGCATCATTCCTTGCTTCTGGACATCTGCCTATACCTTACCCCTTCTACAGTCGCATGCACACAAAGGGAACAACTCAAAACCAAAGTGTCAGCCTGCCGACAGCCTAGCTTGTCCATGTTAACTTCCCCTGCCCTTTGTAACTGGGACAAGGAGAAACTAACTCTAGCCTTTAGGCCCAGAGCAGGTGCTAGGACCTGAGAGGAACCTAAGAAAACTGAAAAGTTGACCCTGAATTGGGCTTGAGGGGTCTGGCTTTGGGGGTGCGAGAGCTGGGGGTATACCGTTTTTTCTCAGTCACATTTGGAGGAGTGGGACAAGGATGGCAGGGGAGAGAAATGGCCTAGGGAAAGGGATTCAGTTCCTCTACTCACTTCTTCAAGACAATGAGCAATCCCTGGGGCTGGGGGTTGATGAGTGCCTAGCCATCTGGAGCTAACCTGGGCCCTGGGAGGGGGAATGAATGAAGGGGAGGTCTTCTGGTGCTGGGAACCTCCTACTTCCCTGCTGCTGCCCTTCCCCCTACACCTTGCTCCCCCTTCCAACTGCCAGAGACCCACTTCCCTGCTCCCACCCTCTTGCCCCTTGGGAATGCTCTCTGGGGCTCAGGCCAATTTGCATACATTTTAATCTATAAAAAATTAAGTGCTGTGGCTGACTCAGAGCCTGGGCTGCATTCTAAGAGCTGAACAATCTGCTTCTGCGCTTAGCCTGATTTGGGGAAAGGGGTGGGAGAGGGGGGCTAACTAGCAGCAGCTCAGCTTCTCCCCCACACACCAGGGGAATAAATGGGGAACCCAGTTATGGAGCCAGGATCTGCACCCCCGGGTGTAATCTCTTTCAAGGAAGAGCTTGGCCTCCTGTCCCATCCTGGTGGCGAGTTCAGGGCATGCAGGGTCTTCCCCACCCATCCACCTCCTAGTGATTCAAGCCTGGCAGCAGATCTCATAGAGATGTACTGGCCAGAGCCCACTCTTCCTGATGCATGAGGAGTGTGGGTGGTGCCATGTGCTTTGGGGAAGCAATGCATGGGTCCTCCTATCCTGGGTACCAGAGCCTTGCCTATGAGTGGGGAGGTAAAGGGTCTGCACTGGAGGGAGGCTGTGTGTATCCATAGATCCATGCCCATGCACACAATGCCAGAGCATGGGATTAGAGGTCTTTGAGTGTGTGTGCATGTGCATGCATGTGCACACTCCTGTCCTGGGGGGAATTAGAGCTCAGGGTTCTGTGTTGGTTTCCGTGCATGCCTGACTGAGACATGTGGGGAGGGGGACTCTCTTGTACTCTGAGCCTAGGCAGAGGAGTCAGAGTGCTACAGGCACAGCTTCATGCAGCAACTATTCCAGAAGCTGCTGCCAGGGCCGAGGGAGGTGGTAGCTACACTCCTCCTATTCTTGGTTGGCAGCTGCCAAGCCAAGGAATAGGATGTGGGGAGAGAGGAGCTGCTGGGTCCTGAGGCGCCTCCAGAATTAGGACTGTCTCCACGTCCTGCCTTGTGTGGCTATCCCACTGTTCTCTACTCCTACAGGTTTACAGAGGCCCAAGTGATGGTGATGGGGGATGTGACCTATGGGGCTTGCTGTGTGGATGACTTTACTGCACGGGCTCTGGGAGCAGACTTCTTGGTCCACTACGGCCACAGCTGCCTGGGTATTGTTGGCCAGGACACCTGGATGCTGACAGGGAGGAGGGCTGCATGCTAATGTCTATCATAAGCTCTTGTCCTACTTGCTGGCACAAGGTCCCTCCTGGTTTCTGGGGTGGCCTTAGCCTTCCTGCTCTGCAAGGTGGCTCTTTTCTCTGGATATGGTTGTCCTGGAAATCATGTTACTGTCCCAGATGTAGGTGCTTTTGTTTGTTTGCTTTTTGAGAAAGGGTCTCACTCTGGCCCAGGTTGGTCTGGAACTATCTAGACTTAAACTCATAGCAGTCCTTCTGCTCCCAGGCTCCCAAATGCTGGGATTACAGGTGTTAGCCACCACACCTGCAGATAGTGCTATTTGAAAGGCTATTAGTTGTAGAACAGTCTAGGTCCCTGGGGTTGAGTGGCAGAAGAATTTTAGAGGACCTGTAACCCTCGCTCTTCCCCCACCCCCTTATTCTACTCCTAGGCTGAAGCCACCTGTTGTGGCTACTCAGAGATTGGGGCTGGGCCAGGCCTCTGCCCCTCCTGCCTGCCAAAGAAGTTTCTTGAACTCTTCTTCCCTAGTTCCCATGGACACTTCAGTCCAAGACTTCCGAGTACTGTATGTCTTTGTGGACATTCGGATAGACACTGCCCACCTCCTGGACTCTGTCCGCCTCACCTTTCCCCCAGGCAGTGCCCTTGCTCTGGTCAGCACCATTCAGTTTGTGTCAACATTGCAGGTAAGTGGACTGAAGCTCCCCAGCATCCCGTGGGGCAGACAGGCTACTCCAGGTTGTCCCTGACCCCCAGCCACTTGCTTCCCTTCCTTCATTATTCCTTATAGGCAGCTGCTCAGGAGCTGAAAGCTGAGTATTGTGTGAGTGTCCCACAGTGCAAGCCCCTGTCCCCTGGGGAGATCCTAGGCTGCACGTCCCCTCGCCTGCCAAAAGAAGCAGAAGCCATTGTGTAAGTTAAAAATAGAGGCCATACTATGATGACATAAACACATCCAGCCAAGCGTGATGGCACATGTCTTTAATCCCAGCACTTGGGAGGCAGAGGTAGAAGGATTGCCAAGAGTTCGAGGTCACCCTGAGGCTACATAGTGAATTCCAGGTCAGCCTGAGCTAGTGTAAGACCCTACCTCGAAAAACAAACAAAACAAAACAAAAAACAAAACAAAAATTCCAGAGAAGGAGCCTGAGATTCATGACACAGGGAAGAAAATTGAACTTTAGAAAGCTCTTAATGTAACCGGGTGTGATGGCGCACGCCTTTAATCCCAGCACTCAAGGCAGAGGTAGGAGGATTGCTGTGAGTTCAAGGCCACCCTGAGACTACATAGTGAATTCCAGGTCAGCCTGAACTAGAGTGAAACCTTACCTCAAAAATAAATAAATAAATAAATAAATAAATAAATAAATAAATAAATAAATAAATAAAAAAAACGGGCTGGAGAGATGGCTTAGCGGTTAAGGGGCTTACCTGCGAAGCCTAAGGACCCAGGTTTGATTCTCTAGGTCCCACATAAGCCAGATGTATAAGGTGGCACATTCACCTGGAGTTTGTCTCCAGTGGCTAGAGTCCCTGACTCACCCATTCTCTCTCTTTCTCTGTCTCTAATAAATAAGTAAATAAAAATAAATCTTAAAAAAAAAAAAAAAAGTAAGCTCCTAATCTGTGTGCTCAAGGTCACCCTGCAAGGTGGGAGCCAAACAAGGACTAGACTTCAGGTTTTACTGGCTGTCTTTCTAGTGCTCTGGCCTCCATCTGGAATTTCTCTGCCTAGGATAGGAACAGAAATCAGGGCTTGATGAGGGGATAAGGAAGGCTGGGCTAGAAATGGAGGGAATATAATTGGAGAAGATGGATGGGCACGCCCAGGCTGCAGCCCCATTAATTTAGCATTCGGACAGCTAACAAGCAGGAGCAGCGTGTCTCCTGCCGCCTAATTATTTTAGGTAATGGAAATGCTTAATGTTGTGTGAATGCAGCCAGCCTCAAGAGCCAACAACTCCGGCTGGGGAGGGGAGCCTGTTCCCAGCTAATAGCAGGGGAAGAAGGAGGGGCACTCAGTGATGCAGCCCCACCCTGGGAGCATTGAGTACTGGTCCCACAGGTTTTTCTGCACCCACATAGGACACCCCTGCCCTAGACTGGCCCACATACAGGGCTTCCCCAACTCAGACCTGGAAGCCCTGAGTATTCTCCATGTGCCTGTGTCCTCATAACTCTGAGTTCATAGATGCCTATTCTTGGGTCTTCCAGATATGTGTTGAATATACCCTAAGGGTTTGTCATTCACCAAAAAGAGGTGTAGTGGTGTAGTCTCAGAAGAGAGAAAGAGAGAGCGAGAAGCAGCTGCCATGAGTAGATTATCTGGAGTCTCTAGGATCTAGAAAGGTACTGTGAGAAATGGTGTCTCCAAGGGCATGTTTGGTGCAGACTAGTCGTTAAGCAGTATGTCTGAGACTTAATGCCAGATTTAACAGCTGTGTTGCTTTCAGCAAGTGTCTTGACATCCCTGAACCTTGGCTGTGTCTTCTATAAAATGAAGATACTATAGGTGTCTCAAGTACTTAGGTACTTAGTTCAGACCTGTAACTTAAGCACAAGTGCAAAAAACAGTAGCTGTTGTTACAACTTAGTACTGGACCCAGAGCTGATTTGGACTGAATAGTCCATGTATGCCCTGGAACCTCATTTGGAATACAGCTAACCTGAACATGTCTCAACATCTCTATTGAGCCTGACAAAGGAGAATCTGCTCCCCAAATTAGGCGATCTAGAGCCCAGGTGGCCTCAGCATGGCCTTAACAGCTCCTTTACTCATCCCTCAGAAGGCTGGGCAGGCAGGTCTTCGGACTACATTTCACAGCTGGAGAAGTCCCACAGGCACCCAAGTCAAGCTTCTTACTTTAATGTGAGGCTCCATGCAGTGAACCTGTCCCAGTTTTCACAGAATCAGCAACAAAGACAGTGAGAGCTCGGACTTCTCAGCCTCGAAGCCAGAGTGCTTCTGCTGCCCCACACCATACTTACATCTGCTTCCCCCTGTAGGTATCTTGGAGATGGGCGCTTCCATCTGGAGTCTGTCATGATTGCCAACCCCAATGTCCCTGCTTACCGGTATGGGCAGGGCGGGGCTGGTCAGCCTTGGTGGGGTGGGAGTCTCTGTCCTGAAGGCCCTTCATAGACCCAACTGCCCTCATTCCTTCAGCCAGCCCTAAGGGGCTGAACACTTGGTCCTGCATCTGGGCTTTAGATCCAGGGTTGCTGTTGCCCACCTGGGATTCACACCAAGTTCATAAAGCGTTCAGCTCTTGGCTGTCCTAGCTGCAGGTCTGATCTCCTCAGTGACAATCCTGGTTCCTGTCTAGGGTCTCTGATTTCCTAATGACCTGCTTGCTTGAGGACTGTATCAGGGAGCCACATATAGCAATCACAGTAACCCTGGCAGCTTCTTTTCAGGTATGACCCATACAGCAAAGTCCTATCCAGAGAGCACTATGACCACCAGCGCATGCAGGCCGCTCGCCAGGAAGCTATAGCCACTGCCCGCTCAGCCAAGTCCTGGGGCCTTATTCTGGGCACTCTGGGCCGCCAGGGAAGTCCCAAGATCCTGGAGGTGAGAGGCCACAGATGGAGGTCTGACTGGAAAGCAGCTAGGGAACTCAGAAGGCCAAGCAGCTTTGATAATGGTGACCTCAGCTCGGCTTACCTCTCCCAACAGCACCTGGAATCTCGGCTCCGAGCCTTGGGTCTTCCCTTCATAAGGCTGCTGCTCTCTGAGATCTTTCCCAGCAAGCTCAGTCTACTTCCTGAGGTGGATGTGTGAGTTTCCCCGTCTTTCTTCCCTAGTTTGACTGGAGCTGAGTCCTGCTTAGCTTGAAGGCTACAGTCAGTGGGGATTACATATATGGTCATAAATACAATTCTTTCTTTCCCTCTCCCTTTGAAAAAAATTTTTTTATTTATTTGCAAGAGAGAAAGCAAGAGCATAGGAGCACCAGGGCCTCTTGCCACAGCAGGTGGACTCCAGACACATGTGTCATTAGGCTTTGAAAGCAAGTGTCTTTAGCTGCTGAGGCATCTCCCCAACTTTCTTCCCCTTCCTCCCTTCCTTCCTTCCTTCCTTTTTTTTTTTTTTTTTGAGAGAGAGAGAAAGAATGGGGGCACCAGCAGCCTCTCAGCCGCTGTGAATGAACTCCAGATGTGTGCACCTCCTTGTGGGCAAGTGCAGCATTGTGCCCTTGCATCATTTTTTGCTTCTGGCTAAACATGGGACCTGGAGATTGGAACCTGCGTTCTTAGGCTTGGCAGGCAGGCATCTTAACCACCAAGCCATCTCTCCAGCCCCTTTCCTTTCTTTTTTGAGACAGTCTCATGTAGCCCAGGCTAACTTCAAACTCCATGTATAGCCAAGGATGACCATGACCAACTGTTGGGATTACAGGCTTATCTATGATAGTCTAGCTCATGGCCATCAAATTTTAATGTTTACCAAGCACCCAGTAGGGGCATGTACTTTGTGTGGCCTGAGGACTCAAAGGCAATGGCAACATCACAGTAGTTCTGGTGAGGCGAGTCTGAGGGCACTGAGTGGGTCAGACAGGAGGATTGCTGGGGCTTTCTGGAAAAAGGGCAACTCCATGTTGTGAGAAACTGTCTCAAGGAAATAAGGCTGAAGAGCAATAGAGAACAGCAGATGTCTTTCTTTGGACTGCACATCATGTGAGCACAGGGCATGTGCATGCAGGCACATACATGTATACATCAATACACACCACACATACTGTACTCACACCAAAAATAAATATTCTAAATAAACCCTGTTGATAAATGGGTTTGTTGGGATACTGTCATGTTACTCAGTGTGGTGCCCAGAGAGGTGCCTGCTACCTTATGTCTTTCCTGACTTCTCTTCCCAGGTGGGTACAGGTGGCATGTCCACGTCTCTCCATTGACTGGGGTTCAGCATTCCCCAAGCCACTGCTGACATCCTATGAGGTAATACCAAATTTTGAAAATCTGAGTGGGTGGGGGAACAAACATAGTCATACGTTCTGAGGACATACATGTCTTGAAGCATCAGCTAAGTCCTGTGTAGCTTTTTCCTAAGCTTGAAGGAGCCAGGCATGGTGGCACACGCCTTTAATCCCAGAACTCGAGAGGCAGAGGTAGGAGGATTACCGTGAGTTCAAGGCCACCCTGAGACAACGTAGTGAATTTCAGGTCAGCCTGTGCTAGAGTGAGACCCTACCTCGAAAAACAAACAAACAAACAAAAACAAAAAAGTAAAGTGTACACACCCATGCGTTTGCAGTAGGGCGCGCTCAAATGTGGTGGCCCAGTGGCTGGATGGGAACATTGCTGTCCTGCTCCTTTGGAAACTCTGTTAACCATTCTGGTTTAAGCGGGAATCTGTTACTGATCCCACAGCTTGCTATTTGCATCTCTGCTTCCCTTCTGAGCTGGGGGTTACAGGTGTATGTAGATGGGCACGCCCAGCTGTTTACATGGGGTCTGGAGATTGGAACTCAAGTCCCCTCAAGCCTTCATGCTTGTGTGGGAAGCACACTTGACTGCTGAGACATCTCTCCAGCCAACTACTTCCCCCAAACCCCTCCAGGTAAGGTCTTACTTTAGCCCAGGCTGACCTGGCCTTGAACTCACGGCTATCCTCTTGCCTCTGCCTTTCTAGCGCTGGGACTAAAGGCGTGTGCCACCATGCCTGGCTCCCTTTTCTCTTCTTCTTCTTTTTTTTTTTTTTTTTTTTTTTGATTTTTCGAGGTAGGGTTTCACTCTAGCCCAGGCTGACCTGGAATTCACTATGTAGTCTCAGGGTGGTCTCGAACTAGTGGCGATCCTCCTACCTCTGCCTCCCGAGTGCTGGGATTAAAGGTGTGCGCCACCACGCCCGGCTCTCCTTTTTTTTTTTTTTTTTTTTTTTTTTTTCGAGGTAAGGTCTCGCTCTAATCCAGGCTGACCTGGAACTCACCCTGTATTCTCAGGGTGGCCTCGAACTATCCTCCTACCTCTGCCTCCTGAATGCTGGGATTAAAGGCATGTGTCACCATGCCCAGCTCTTTCTTTTGGGTTTTGGAGGTAGGGTCTCACTCTAGCTCAAGCTGACCTGGAATTCACTATAGAGTCTCAGAGTGACCTTTAACTCACAGCGATTCTCCTACCTCTGCCTCCCAAGTGCTGGGATTAAAGGCATGTGCTACCACGCCCGGCTTTATTTTTCATTTCTGAGACAGGGTCCCAGGTAGCCAAGGCTGACCTTGAGCTCTCCATGAACCTGCCTCAGCCACACCTGGCTCGCTCGAGGCCCTTGCACTCCCATTTCCTTTTTGCACTATGGGGATAATACACATCCTTCACAGGCCCTGGTGAGGACTGAAGTCGATAATCCAGGGGCAAAAATTGATGGCGTGTTACCGACCTGTTTTTCTCCCTTAGGCGGCTGTAGCTATTAGGGACATTGACTGGCAGCAGCCCTACCCCATGGACTATTACGCAGGCAGCTCCTTGGGGCCGTGGACGGTGAACCACGGGCGGGAGCGAGCAGCCCAGGGCCCGCGCCGGCCCGAGTCGGGGAAGGTAGGAGAGGGCTTGGGGCGGGAGGCGAGGCGGCCCGAGGGCGCGGCCTGGGCCGGCTGCGTCCCTGGCGGCGTGAGCCGAGCCCGCCGCCCCGAGGCCGCGAGGGGAAGTGCACCGAAGCCGAGTGGAGGTCCGTGATGCGTCTGTGACCTCAGGTCCCCCGAGGGGCCACCGGCCCGGCTCCAGCCGCCGCGTGCGAGGGGTGCAGCTGCAGAGCTCCAGAGGTGGCTCCGCCGGCCCCGTGAGACTCGGGACGCACAGGTACTTGCCGCCGCTTCCTCTCCGCCCCACCCTTCCCCTCTGAGCCCGCCTTCAGGGTGTGGCCAGCATCGGGGCCCGCCGTTCGCTTACTCCACTTCCGCCCCGGGCAGCGCCGCTTCCGCCTTCTCCGCACGCCGCTCGGCAGCATGGCCGCGCGCCCGCCGCTGAGGGTCCTGTGCCTGGCGGGCTTCCGGCAGAGCGAGCGGGGCTTCCGCGAGAAGACCGGGGCGCTGAGGAAGGCGCTGCGGGGCCGTGCCGAGCTGGTGTGCCTCAGCGGTCCTCACCCGGTCCCGGAGGGCGCGGGTGAGACAGGCCTGCTCCCCGACACCCTATCATGCCTCCACCTGTACGGTCCTCGACCTTGTGCTCCCTCCGTCATCCGTGTCCAGTCCATCCCCGGCCCCTGTCCTCCCCAAGCTCTGCCCTCTTTCTCACCCCTTCCTCTTCTCTCTCATGCTTGTAGGGCCCTGCCCTCCGGAAGAGCAGCCTCGAGGCTGGTGGTTTTCCGAGGAGGCCGACGTTTTCTCAGCCCTGGAAGAGCCCACAGTGTGCAGAGGTCTGGAAGAAGCACTGGCAACGGTGGCTCGGGCGATGGACAAGCTGGGGCCTTTTGACGGACTTCTTGGCTTCAGCCAGGGGGCTGCACTAGCAGCCCTTGTGTGCGCCTTGGGTCAAGCAGGCGATTCCCGCTTCCCCTTGCCAAGATTTATCATCCTTGTTTCTGGTTTCTGTCCACGGGGCGTTGGCCTCAAGGAACCCATCCTGAAGAGCCCCTTGTCACTGCCATCGCTCCATGTTTTTGGGGACACTGATCGTGTCATCCCATTTCAAGAGAGTATACAGTTGGCTAGCCAATTCCCTGAAGCCATCACCCTCACTCATTCTGGTGGACACTTCATTCCAGCAGCGGCACCCCAGCGCCAAGCCTACCTCAAGTTCTTGGACCAGTTTGCAGAGTGAAAGATCCGCAAACTTTTTTTGCAATCTCCCCACCCCCCAACACACGCACATTGGGGCAACCTCTGTCATTTATGCCCTCCCTGTCTTTTCCCCCACCCTGAGGCCGCTGCTAATGCTTCTCATCATGACCACCTGATAACCGTCAATTCTCGGGACTCTGCACAGGAGAAAGGGGAGCCTTACTGGACTTTGATACTGAAGCATGAAAAAGGCCCGAGAGCCCTTGAGAGGAAGGTAATGAATGGGAAAGCGGGAGCTGGCACCACTATGGTTGCAGTACAATAAAGCAGTGGTTTGGAATATGCCTTTTTCCTGGTACACAACCCCCCTGGGCAGCACTTGATTCTTGAAGTTGTGAACACATTTTTGGTGAAAGTCTTTTGTCCTAAATTGAAGCAGAGGCCTTTGGTAAGCTGACTCAGAAGGATTTACATCTGAGGAGGTTGGGAAAGAGAAACGTCTGGCAAGGCTCTTCCTGGCTGTGCTGATTTTAACCTTCATCCAGTTCCCTGAGAGAGAGAACGTTGGGAGCTGGTCTGACCTCAGTCCTTGGCCACACACTGCTTTTTTTCCTTCAGAACTGCCCTATACCCTGTGAGCTATGAGCTTGCATACCAGACGTTGGATGGAGGCCAAAAACAGCAAAGAATAAACTGCCTCTTCCTAATGACCCCATCTGCAGGGTTTCTGAGATTAATATTATTCATAATTGATGATGCTAATTATCACTCTAGTAACTACTGCCAGAGCCTACACAGCTTGGCAGGTTTGCCCTTGGGAGATGCATTTAGTCCAGGCACTTAAGAATTACCCACTCTAGCTGGGCATGGTGGCACATACCTTTAATCCCAGCACTTGGGAGGCAGAGGTAGGAGAATCACCGTGAGTTGGAGGCTACCCTGAGACTACAGAGTGAATTCCAGGTCAGCCTGGGGCTAGAGTGAAACCCTACCTTGAAAAACCAAAAAAAAAGAGAGAGAGAGAGAGAAATATTACTCTAACCGGGCTTGGTGGAGCACGCCTTTAATCCCAGCACTCCAGAGATAGAGGTAGGAGGATCACCTTTAGTTTAAGGCCACCTTGAGACTACATAGTGAATTCCAGGTCAGCCTGGGCTAGAATGGAGACTCTACCTCGAAAAAAATAAAAAAAATTGCCCACTCTAGCCTTTTCCCTTTCTTTTTTAAATAATTTATTTGTTGGAGAGAGTAGATTGGCAGAGAGACAGAATGGGTGCACACCAGGGCCTCTAGCCACTGCAAAGGAACTCCAGATCCATGTGCCACCTATGTATATGGCTTATGTGGATACTGGGGGATCGAACCTGGGTTCTTAAGCTTCACAGGCAAGCACCTTAACTGCTAAGCCATCTCTCCAGCCCCTATACTGATTTCTTAAAGACTTCCTGCCTCCACAAGATAGAAACTGGTCCTTTGTAGAATTTCACAACACACTCTTCAGCCACAGTGTTTCCCAGGGAGCTTAGTGACGGAGCAGGAGTTAGGGTTAGCACTTCATTCTGACAAGTCACATCCCTTGAGTTACCCAGCTTGAGGCTCCTCATCACAGACAGAAGCTGTTCAAGATGCAGACTAGAATTACTACCAGAGACCCAGTTTATTGGGCTTGAATCTATAAAACTTTTTGGGGTGTGTTAAGTACTTGGCCTCTGCCTTACTTTTTTTTTTTTTTTTTTGGTTTTTCGAGGTAGGGTCTCACTCTGGCTCAGGCTGACCTGGAATTCACTATGTAGTCTCAGGGTGGCCTCGAACTCTCAGCGATCCTCCTACCTCTGCCTCCCAAGTGCTGGTATTAAAGGCGTGCGCCACCACGCAAAGGGATTTCTTCCTTGCCAAAAAGGAGACTGCAGCAGACTGAATCACTCCTCTAGACCTGTTGGGTTTGGCCCGTTGGGATTCCTGACTTTTCTATCATATCCTTCCAGCAACCATAGGCTGCTTCCTTTAGCTGGGCCTTGGAGGGAGTGGGAGGGTGACTGCCACACCCCAGCTGCTGCTTCATGGGATTCTGTGAGGAGTAAAGGAAGAGCCACGGAGAATAGATTTAAAGGGAGGGACCAGGGTAGACCCTTTACTAGGTAAACATGCTCATATTTGGGATGAGGTTCCTCCTGAGGATCAGGATGGCCAGGTTAATAGCTCTGGCTCCCAACAAGTGGGATACCACCTCCCATCTTGCATACATTGTACCCCAAAACCCGCGCCCCCCCCCCCCGTGCACAGATTCCATGGACCGTTAACATTAGGAGCATCTATTGAAGCTGTAGGCCTACTTGACAGTGGGACACACCACCCCTGGTCATCCCTGAAGTAGGTATTATTTGAAAACCACTGCCTTGGATAGAGAAAAGCCTCTGGCAGCAGGGCTGCTATCTCATTACTATGGAGGCTGATGTAGGAGGATCACTCTGAGTTTGAAGCTACCCTGAGACTACATAGTAAATTTCAGATCAGCCTGGGCTAGAATGAGACCCTAGCTCGAAAAAAGAAAAGAAAAGCCTCTGGTAAATGGGTGTTATTAGGAAAGAACCCTTCATTTGACTCACACAACCCTCAAAGGAGGAGGGAAGGCGAGGTCCTCTGAACAATCACTGTTCTATTATTTTCAATTGGGGGGGGGGTGAGGTAAGGTCTCACCCTGGTCCCAGGCTGTCCTCATATTAACAGATATCTTCCTACCTCTGTTTCCCAAGTGCTGGGATTAAAGGTGTTTGTACCACCACCTCTGGCTAATATTTTCAATTTATAGCTAAGGCAAACGAGGCCTAGAAGCTAGAGATAACATTTAGTACTAACTATTTCCAGACATTGTGACAAGCAAAAAGCCTTACTGTTGTTTAATTTCTGGTACTGAAGTCCAGGGCATACTAAGCTTACATGCTTACCATTGCACTCCATGCCCAGCCCCCTTTATTGCCTGTAGTTTATGTACTGTTATTAACCTAGTAACCCAGTTTTACAATAAGGTGTCATGCATGGGCTAAATAACTTACCCACGCTGCATAATTCAGATCGAAGAACTCACATTTTTGCCTGTTATTGCCATTCTTTTCCCTCCCTCCTCTCCCCCACCCTTCTCAATGGTCTCACTAAATTGCCCCAACTAGCTTGGAACTTCTGGGCTCCAGTGATTCTCTGTCTCAGCCTCCTGAGTAGTTGGGATTACAGATGTCTACCACTGCATCAGGCTGTAGTCATTGTTTCTCTGCAGACCTGTGAAAGATAAGCAAAACCACTGTTTACTTCTTGGGCTAAATATCCTGTCTGGGCCTCAACTTCCCAATCCATAAAATATGTGGGTGGGAGAAGCACAGAATGATTTCTGAGATACTAAGCAATTACAACACTGTACAGTCAGTCCTCTGGCTCTGTGCCTTTGTCCACATTCTTCAGAGGGGTTCAATTTGCAAAAGACTTGTCCTCTTTTCAGAACATCTCCACCTTTCTTTTTTTTTTTTTTTTTTTTTTTGGTTTTGCGAGGCAGGGTCTCACTCTGGTCCAGGCTGACCTGGAATTAACTATGTAGTCTCAGGGTGGCCTCGAACTCTTGGCGATCCTCCTACCTCTGCCTCCCAAGTGCTGGGATTAAAGGCGTGCACCACCACGCCCGGCTCCACCTTTCTTGACTACACCTTGGGTTCCTAGAGCTTTGAGGAAAGATAGTCCCTAGCAAAGAGCCCTTCAACAGCCCCAGCCTTCAGCATCTGCCTAAGTGCCCAGAGCTGGGGGCCTCCCAAGGACCTCCTCTCACAATCAAGTTGTACAGCCTAATGCATATATAAGATCAAAATAGCATTTTGAAACCAGGCATGGTGGCACATGCCTTTAATTCCAGCACTTGGGAGGCAGGAGTAGGAGGATTGCTGTGAGTTTGAGGCCACCCTCAGATTACATAGTGAATTCCAGGTAAGCCTGGCCTAGAGCAATTCCCTACCTGAAAAGAAAAACGAAAAGCATTTTGATGTTTTCAAAGGTTTTCATTTCCTAGTTGATCCTCACACTAGAGTTGCCAAGAAGGATTATTATCCCATCATATAGAAGAGTCAGAAGCAGCTGGGCATGGTGGTGCATGCCTTTAATCCCAGGACTTAGGAGGTAGAGGTAGGAGGATCACCATGAGTTCAAGGCCACCCTGAGCCTACATATTGAATTCCAGGTCAGCCTGGGCTAGAAGGAGACCCTACCTTAAAAAAAAAAAAAAAAAAAAAAAAAAAAAAAAAGCGGGAGAGATAGGTTTAGCCAGCAGGCGCTTAAACCACTAAGCTAAGAACACCCTCTCGATTATCCAGGTCCCATGTTTAGCCAGACACAGTGACATAAGGGCGCTAATGCCACACTTGCCCACAAGGGGCCCACGCGTCTGGAGTTCGTTCACAGCAGCTGAGAGGCAGATGGCATGCCCATTCTCTTGTCTCTCTCTCTCTGACTCTCCAAAAAAAGGGGGGAGCTGGAGAGCTGGCTTAGCAGTTAAGGCGCTTGCCTGTGAAGCCTAGGGACCCAGGTTCAATTCCCCAGTACCCACATAAGCCAGATGCACAGGTGGTGCATGTGTCTGGAGTTTGTTTGCAGTGGCTAAAGGCCCTGGTGTGCCCATTCACCCTCTCTCTGTTTACCTATCTGCCCCCTCTCTAAAATAAATAAATAAATAATTTGAAAAAAGACCAGTCAGAAGCAGAACATGACCACCCTAACCACTGGGTAAAGCTGGGGAGATAGACGCTCCTGCTTCCCATTGTACCATTCCCACCTGCACACAAGCTCTCCCAGAGATGGCCACTGGAATCCAGAATCATGCACTGTAACCTAACACTTCAGGATCCTGAGTACAGTGTGGGGGTGGTATGGAATTAGTTGTAAAACCAACGCAGGCTCTTAGAATTGATTTAGAAAAGGATGGATGGAGAATGTGGAGATGCAAAGAAAAGTTGGATCAATGGGTGTTGAGTTGCAATAGCCACTTCCAACCTCCCCTCTATTACTCTCTGCCACCCCTAGTTGGCAAAGACAGGACCATATGCTTTTGGGGGATGTTAAAGGAGGGTCTCACTCTAGCCCAGACTAACCTAGAATTCATTATGTCATCTCAGGGTGGCCTCAAACTCACAGCGATCCTCCGACCTCTGCCTTCCGAGTGCTGGGATTAAAGGCGTGCGTCACCACGCCCGGCTCATGCACATTTTTTTTTTTTTTTTTTTTTTTTTTTTTGGAGAGATCATTGCTTACACTTCCCAGACAGAACCTGTAGGGAAAATAGGAGAAAGGTAAGTTGGAACTCAGCACCTAGAGCTAGACTAAGGTGAGAATGCTACTAGGTGCAATGCTTTAAAGACCCCGTCAATTTCACTAGCCTACCACCTTCTTGTGGGTTAAGGACCTTTCTTACCATCCTTCGAAGCTAAGGAGAAAACTTAGGGGAGGCTGTGGCTGTCTCAGGAAACAGATTCAAGTTTGTTCTTTGCCCTCTACTTGCTCACATAGGGGTTCCTAGAAGGTGTGATAACTCATGACTTTCCTCCCTGTGGCTGCGATAGTCCCAAGGAGGCAAACAGCGTTCTTTCACAATCCCTGGTCCTAGCAGCGTCCCCGCCCCTCCCAACCACCACCACCAACTACAGAGACGAGTCACACAGAAGCAGCCCATTCTCTTATCGCCCCTCGGCAGCGATACCTCCACTGGGAGAACAGGATAGTCAACCGAGGCAGGCGACCTGACATTCCGTGGATCGTGCTTCCTCCCGCGTCCGCGAGGATGCGCAGCTGACCTCCCGGGGTGCGGGACCGGCCTCCGGGACTTGCCGCGCACACCACCTGCCGCCGCCGCCGCCCCCGCCTCCTCTCGCTCCACGTCTCCCCCATCCCCGGCCTGGCGGGAGGGCGGGCAGCAGAAAGACGGCGGCGTAGGGCGGCGCGTGGGCGTACTGCGGGGCGACCATGGCTGTAGACTGTTACCTCCGGTTCCCACAGTAACAATCGAAAGCCACGGTTGCCCTGGAGACGCGGGGGCGGGGCGTGCCGCTGACGGCACCGCGGCAGCTCCGGGCAGGCTGACGTCAGCACCGCGGGAGGACAGGAGGGCGGTGCGGGGGCCGTGGCAGCGGACGTGGGGGGGGGGGCAGCGCCCATCACTGCCTCCAGAGGCAGGGGGACACCCTGAACCGGACAGCTCCAGGGGAGGGGTGACGCCCGCGCTGCATCAGTACCGCGGACAGCGGCAGGGCGCAGGGAGAGGGGCCCCGGGGCGCGGCGGGTGGCCGGGGTCCGCGGTCCTGGGGCCGGGGCCGGGACTGGGCCAGGCGTCGGTGGCCGTGACTGGAGACTGTTACTGAGGGTGGCCCGGGCAGTAAGCAGTCTAGAGCCAAGGTGCCGGCGCGCTGCCCGGGCAACGGGGATGTCGCCCGCGCTCTTCCTTCCCCCATGTCTCCCATCCCCTTCTGGGTTCCCAGAGCTCCTGGACGGGCATGCGACCTCTGACGTCAGAGTCCTGTGACGTCAGAGATGTGCAGAGGGGGCATTTCCGGCGGTGGGGAGGGGTCAGTGGGGGTGGGGCGGGGCGGACGGACCGAGGCCCCGCCCCCGCCTGGTCCTGAGAGGACAGCTCCTCTCTCTCTGGAAGAGGGACGTCGCCTCTTCCAAAGGGCTGCCGGGCGTGATGGGACGGGCGTGGGGTGGAGGGGGGGGGTGGCTCCCGGGCAGGCATGCTGGGCAAGAGTCCCGAGAGCCCGCAGCCAGGACTTGAGAGCAGGTGGCAGTCTGTCGCCGGCGCCCCTCCCAACCCCACTCCCCGCTCGGTCGGGGGCAGCTAGGCTGAGTCACTGCGCTGTGGGAGGGGGACAGAACGAGGGGGCACGTCTCCCGGGACGCCAGCATCTTGTCTGTCCCCACTTTCTCAGGAAGACGGTGCAGCAGCCCCCAGGGAGTTGGGGGAGGGTCTGTCCTCTGCTTGGTGCTCCTCCAAATTGGCTGCGTCTTCAAATATTTGGGCTCCGGCAGGTGCTGACCCGGGTCATCAGCCTCTGGTCCTTGGCTCCACCAGCTGCCAAAACACACACACACACACACACACACCTCGTCCCCTGTCGCCCACCGCTATCCCTATCCCCACTTGGGAGCGACCCTCCCGCCCGCCGCCCGCTGGCCAGTCCCCCTTACCTGGCGGCCGCTCGCCTCCCGCAGCCCGGCCGGCGCCCGCCGCAGCTTTTATAGGCGCGCGTAGTACTCGTGCGGCGGCTCATTCATGCGGCCGCGGCTCCTACACACTGACGCGCTGCCGACGTCAGCGGGGAATTTAGGAAACGGGAAAAGGGACTATTTATAGTGGCAAGGCGGGGGGGGGGAGGGATGGAACGACAGGGAGCTGGGAGCGGGAGGAGGGTGCTCACGGAAGCAGGATCGAGTAAGGGGAGCATGCCAACCCTATTTTGGCTTCCAAGGGGTTAACTTTCCGGAACTGCGGGCCAGGCTGGGACCGGGGGAGGATGGTGCGAGGAGGGCGAGGCCCTATTACATGTTTATTCACTTTCCCCTTCCGGAGCTCTGGGACTCCTGGAGAAATCAACTCTGCCTTGCCTGGCCCTCGGGGGTCTTCACTCCGTAGCCCCCAAACTCCCCTCTTCAGTTCCTAGACCAGACTGCTCTGTGACGTCACATTCCACATGACCACTGTGGTGTGGTAACTCTCTCCTAGGGGGATCTAGGGAAGGAAGCTGGACTCAGCTTAGGGGTTCTAGGTTGCACCCAGACCTGTGGCTCTGGGAGCTGGAGAGCCCAGGAGTCTTGGAAGGATTTGGCATGACTGGTAGAGAGAGAAGGTACTGGTTCGCAGTTGTCAACCAGAAGGCAGCCAAGGAAGTTGACTAGTGGCTCTATGAGAGGAAAGCGACAGGAGCAGCAGGCAAAAGGAAGGGCAGCCTGACAAGCAGAGAGGAGTACAGGTTGGCAGTGCCCAGCTCTGGCAGCCAGAGGCTACCTCAGCACTTTTGGTGGAGTAGGCATTGGCAGAGCTCATGGGAGAGTGGAGACCAAGGGCTCAGCAGCTCGGCAGAGAGGGTGGGTAGGACCACTACCCTGAGTTAGGGTTGCTGAGGGTCAGCGGTGGCCAGAAGAGCCCATGCCATGTGGGGCAAAGTTCAGCACAGTAGCCAAGGATATCAACAGCTCAGCTCCAGCCCAGGCTCTAAATGGGGCCATGTGTTCAAGAGCAAAGCTGGTTAGGAGCAGGGAAGAAGTTGCACCAGGCTGACCTGGGGAGCTGAGGAAGAGAGAAGTGGAGGAGTGATGAGTGGAGTCCATAGAGTAGGGACTCTGACTGAGGTTGCTGACCAAGGACAGGGCAGGGCTTTAAGGCCCTCCCTGTAGAAATCTATGGAGATACAGTGAGAATGAGGGTACTGTGAGTTAACTTGGGGTATGGTCCTGGAGCAAGTGTTGAAAAAGACCTTGTGCACAAAGGATCCTGGGATGGATCAGCAGCAGACAGACTCCAACGACATTAAGCATATGTTTTTTTTTTTTTGTTTGTTTGTTTTTGAAGGTAGGGTCTTGCTCTAGCCCAGGTTGACCTGGAATTCACTATGTAGTCTCAGGGAGACTTCGAACTCATGGCGATCTTCCTACCTCTGCCTCCCAAGTGCTGGGATTAAAGGCGTGCGCCACCACGCCAGGCTCAAGCGGACAGTTTTCCATGTTCAACAAATGTTCAAACTTCAACAAAAGGCGAAAGGATTAAAGTTCCAGACAAGATCAGAGACATCCTGTTTATCCTTTGGGATTTGGCCTCCTACATGGTTTTTATTGTCACAACCTTTATCTATAGCAGTTTTGCCTTCCTACCTTGGAGAACTCTTACACATCTGCCAAAGCCCAGCTCCACGAATCTTTCTGATGCATTTTCTCATCATTTCCCCAAATCCAAGTACAATCTTCCACTTCAGTTCCTGGCCAGCCCTTGGCAGAGATGTCGGTCCACTTCTACAGGAGGTGGGTTGTGGAGCCCACCGTTTTCATCTTTGGGATCTCAGTGGTTGTCTAGTTAGTAAGGACACGGTAGAGAGCGTCAGGGGAGTAAGTGGTTAAGATGAATCTGGAATACGCAGCGTAGAGTGTGAGACACAGACCCAAGACAAGCAGGGGTCAGGTGGACTTGCTTGGACCAGAAGCCTGTGCCTACCTAGCACAGAAGCTTTGAAGCCTCCTGCGGAGCAATCGGAGCCTCTGGAGGGCGCCCAAGACCTTGGTGTCTTCCGTACAGCTAGTGGCTCGGCAGGCTGCCTCGGGCCGGCCGAGTGACTCAGCCTCTACCTTTAGCGGGGGTGTGGGGGCTCGAGGACAGCGCAGGGGGCGGCAAGCACGTTCCCCGCCCGGCCGGCGGCTCAGAGCGGTTGCTAAGCTCTCCAAGGCCTCGGAGAGACTGGATCCTCGTGAACCTCTTCGGTTACCATAGTAACACGGCGCCCGAACCTCTCCCGCTTGGCCGCTGAGCTAGGCGTAGCCAATCAGAAGCTGCAGGCGGTCTCGGGGACACCCCCCCCACACACACCCCGCAACGCACACCGCGTGTAGGCGGGGGTCAGGAGGTGCGGGGAGGAGGCGGAGCGTGCAACAGTCCCGATGCCTCCGCCCGGCTCTCGGGCACGCTTCCGGAGTAGTGGGCTTGCACCCACGAGCCAGTGCGGGGTCTCCTCCCTACCATTCTCTAGCATCTAGCCTTCATGTGTCATGAAGGACCTTTTGGGGAGGGTCAGAAGGAGAAGGGTCCCAAAGCCATCTGTCATATTTATCGAATGGGTGGGTTGGAGAAAAAGTCACCGGGTCCCCCAAAACGTCTAGCACGGGGAATCTGAGGATAGGTCACTCCCCAAGAGGCTCTGCCCAGCCATTTCCAGTCGAATATCAGAGGGTTCCTCTGGAGCTCAGTATGTTCGGCGTGTTTTTTTTTTTGGGGGGGGGTAACATCTCTGCCCAGGGTGACGGAGAGCGCGACGTGGTCCGATCCCAAGGTGCGGAGACTCCAGGAGGGGGCGGAGTGTCTGGGTAAACATGCGCACCAGCGAGTGTCACTGCCTGGACAGGGTCTGGATTTATGCTGCTCATACATATCGCATCATATCATGGGTGAGAATGGGTGTGTTCTTTGGAGTTTGGGTCCAAGTGGACAGTCACTCCATGAATATGTAAGAAAGGTTCCCCGAGATCTTGTGTACCTTCATCTCACTTAGGAATACTCTCCCCTCCCCTCACCGCCTGTTTCCAAAGTGCACACTTCCATTGTCTTTTTTTTTTTTTTTTTGAAGCAGGGTTTCATGTAGCTGAGGCTGTCCTTGAACTACTGATCCTCTTGCCTTCACTTCCTATATGCTGACAGATGAGCGCCACCAATTCCCAACTTCAGAGTCTACTGAAGGCAGGACTTTTCCGAACTTGGGCCTGTGTACATAGAAATATGTACTTGGGAGCACTCAGCTCAAAACTCCAGGGCTTATGGGACTCGCAGGTCCAGAATCTGGGTCCCCAGGTGGGGTACATCTGGAAGCGTGAACCTGCAGATAGGGCCCCAGCGCAGCTCCGCATCTGCGAAGCCTCCAGCCCAGGTGCGCGCCAGCGAGGTCGCCGCGCGGCCGCGCACAGTCTCCTTTGGCCGCGAGGTGGCGCCGTCGCCGCAGCAGCGCTCGCCGGTCCGGGCCGCTCCAGATAAGAGTGTGCGGAAAGCGCGGCGGGGCTGAGACGCGACCAGGACGCGGGGAGGACGGACCAGCAGGACAGACAGACCGGGGGCCTGGCGGGCGGAGGGCAGCGCAGCGCAGCCACGTCCCCCCCTGGATCCGCCGGTAGCCGGGTCCGGGGCTTCCGACATGCTCCCCAGGTGGGTCCTCGAGCAGGCGACAGGGAGGGAGGGACAAGGGACTCGGGACAAGTCTGGTCCTCGCGTGCCGTCCGCCTCGGGCGCATCCTCTTGGAGTGGGCGCTCCATCGCGGCGGGCGTCCAGAGCTCCGAGGGTCTTCCCTAAAGGACTTAGGACTGCCGGACCGCTGCTCCACGCCGGGTTCACGGCGGGGTCAGCGGGCCCGGGGCCGGCTCTGCCCGCCCGCACATGGGCTGAAGAGAGGGGAAGGGAAGGGGAGTTGGCGGGCGGGGCTGGCAGGGGCGCTGCCCTGGCACAGCTCGGCGCCTGGCAGCGGGGCGGGTGGGGCGCGGGCTAAGAGCTGCCATCGCCGCGGGGAGGGAAGCCTGGCCGCTGCCCGGCCGCAGGTAACGGGCCGCGAGGCCCTGCGGGCCAGGCGGGGAATGGGGGTGAGCAGGCGGGCAGGGGAGGTCAGGACTTGGCTCGGGCCCCGCGGCCGCCTGGCTGTTGGAATTGGGGACCAAAAAGAAAAGCTGGGAGCCGGGGGGGGGGGGAGACTGGGGCTGGCGCGCTCCCCATCCCGCTCAGTCTGAAGTTGGGAAAGTTTTCCCTAAGTTCGGGGCGGCAGATTTTCAGGGGAGAATGGGCCTAGGAGAGCTGGGGAGGGAGGCGCCCGGTCGGTGGTGGATGTGGAGCGGAGGCCGGGCCTGGGGCCGGAACGCGGGTGGGGCGCAGGCCGGGGTCAGGGCCGCAAGCCGGCTGTGTGCCGTGCCCGCCCGGGGCGCTGCCCCCCTCCCTCCCCTGGGAGCTGCGTGGCTCCCCCCTCCCCCCCACCTGCTTCCTGCCTCAGCCTCCTGCCCTGATATAACGCCCTCCCCGCGCCTGGGCCCGGCCTTCGCGCTCTGCCCGCCACGGCGGCCGCTGTCTCCTCTCCCCGTGCCGCTACCGCGGGCCCAAACGAGGGCCTGACAGCCTCCGGCCAGGGCGGCGCCTCGGTGGGCATCACGCTCCCGTCCTCCCTATCATCTACCCCAACTGGGGCAACTTCTCCCGAGGCGGGAGACGCTTCTTACTCAGCTCCTTTTCTCCCCCTCACTTGAGCAAACTTCTCGGCCTTGAATGACTTTTCTTGAAGCGGACATTTTACTTAAATCGGGTAAACTGTCTCCGAAAGGGTCACTGCACCTGAACAGTTTTCTCCTTGGAAGTCCCCAGCATCCAGCTCCAGTGTCCTACGGTGTCTGGACCTGGGGCACATAGGCCAGCCTGGCCTCCTCTCCATCCGCAGCCGTTCTCCAGCTCTTCTTCTGCTGGTTTGGAGCCAGCCGGCCTAGACTCCCACTCTCAGAGGCCCTTGATTCTTCTCTGCCAGTGCCTAGGCCGTGGTGCTCCATGCTCAGCTGAGGGGAAGGAAGGGGAAGTGGAGGGGAGAAGTGCCGAGCTGGGTACAGGCGGCCAGGACGCTGCGTGGCTCTTACCCAGCTGGTGTTTGTCCCCCACAGGAGAGTGTGCTGGGCAGACGATGCTGGACACGATGGAGGCGCCGGGCCACTCGAGGCAGCTGCTGTTGCAGCTCAACAATCAGCGCACCAAGGGCTTCTTGTGCGACGTGATCATCGTGGTGCAGAACGCCCTCTTCCGCGCGCACAAGAACGTGCTGGCGGCCAGCAGCGCCTACCTCAAGTCTTTGGTGGTGCATGACAACCTGCTAAACCTGGACCATGACATGGTGAGCCCGGCCGTGTTCCGCCTGGTGCTGGACTTCATCTACACCGGCCGCCTGGCTGATGGAGCAGAGGCAGCAGCAGCCGCAGCGGTGGCCCCGGGGACCGAGCCGAGTCTGGGCGCCGTGCTGGCCGCCGCCAGCTACCTGCAGATCCCTGACCTCGTGGCTCTGTGCAAGAAGCGCCTCAAGCGCCACGGCAAGTACTGCCACCTGCGGGGAGGCGGCAGCGGTGGCGGCGGCTATGCGCCCTTCGGGCGGCCTGGCCGAGGCCTCAGGGCCGCTACGCCCGTCATCCAGGCCTGCTACTCATCCCCGGCCGGGCCTCCGCCGCCGCCCACCGTGGAGCAGCCGTCAGGCCCGGAGGCCGCGGTCAACACGCACTGCGCAGAGCTGTACGCCTCGGGCCCGGGCCCAGCAACCTCACTTTGTGCCCCCGAGCGCCGCTGCTCTCCACTCTGCGGTCTGGACCTGTCTAAGAAGAGCCCACCTGGTTCTTCGGCTCCTGAGCGACCTCTGAGTGAGCGCGAGCTGCCCGCGCGACCAGACAGCCCTCCTAGCGCGGGTCCGGCCTCTTACAAAGAGCCACCGCTCGCCCTGCCGCCCTTACCGCCGCTGCCCTTCCAAAAGCTGGAGGAGTCCGCGCCCACTCCAGATCCATTTCGCGGTAGCAGCAGCAGTCCGGGACCCGAGCCCCCCGGCCGCCCCGACGGGTCCAGCCTCCTCTACCGCTGGATGAAACACGAGCCGGGCCTGGGTAGCTACGGTGATGATCGCGGATCCCCAGGCGAGAGATGCGAAGAACGTGGTGGGGACCCTATCGCCTCTCCCGGGGGTCCCCCGCTCGGCCTGGTGCCACCGCCGCGCTACCCAGGCAGCTTGGACGGGCCAGGCACAGGTGCCGACGGCGATGATTACAAGAGCAGCAGCGAGGAAACTGGCAGCAGCGAGGATCCCAGCCCACCTGGCGGCCACCTCGAGGGCTATCCATGCCCGCACTTGGCCTATGGAGAGCCTGAGACCTTCGGTGACAATCTGTACGTGTGCATCCCGTGTGGCAAAGGTTTCCCCAGCTCGGAACAGCTGAATGCGCACGTGGAGGCTCACGTGGAGGAAGAGGAGGCGCTGTATGGTAGGGCCGAGGCGGCTGAAGTGGCTGCTGGGGCTGCTGGCCTCGGGCCCCCTTTTGGTGGAGGTGGGGACAAGGTCGCTGGGCCACCAGGCAGCTTGGGAGAGCTGTTGCGGCCGTATCGCTGTGCATCCTGCGACAAGAGCTACAAGGACCCGGCCACGCTGAGGCAGCACGAGAAGACGCACTGGCTGACACGGCCCTATCCTTGCACCATCTGCGGGAAGAAGTTCACGCAGCGCGGTACCATGACACGCCACATGCGCAGCCACTTAGGCCTGAAGCCCTTCGCGTGCGACGCGTGCGGCATGCGCTTCACGCGCCAGTACCGCCTCACGGAGCACATGCGCATCCACTCGGGGGAGAAACCCTACGAGTGCCAGGTGTGTGGCGGCAAGTTTGCACAGCAACGCAACCTCATCAGCCACATGAAGATGCATGCCGTAGGTGGCGCAGCCGGTGCGGCCGGTGCGCTGGCAGGTCTCGGAGGACTACCCGGCGTCCCCGGCCCCGATGGCAAGGGCAAACTCGACTTCCCCGAGGGCGTCTTTGCTGTGGCCCGTCTCACCGCTGAACAGCTGAGCCTGAAGCAGCAAGACAAGGCGGCTGCTGCCGAACTGCTGGCACAGACCACGCACTTCCTGCACGACCCCAAGGTGGCGCTCGAGAGCCTCTACCCGCTGGCCAAGTTCACCGCGGAGCTGGGCCTCAGCCCCGACAAGGCGGCCGAGGTGCTGAGTCAGGGCGCTCACCTGGCCGCGGGACCCGACGGCCGGACCATCGACCGTTTCTCTCCCACCTAGAGCGCCCCTCGCCCGTGCGGCCTCGCGACCCGGCCCGTACTGGGGAGCGGCGGCCCCACCTCTCCGCGGCCTCACCTGGCCTCACTGCTTTGTGCCTTAGCCCGGGGGTGCGAGAGGGGGGAAAAACCCCGGGATGGGGGTGGGATGGGTAAGGGGAGATTTATATTTTTGATATCAGCTTTGACCAAAGGAGACCCCCAGCCCCTCTTCCTGTGGTTCGGTGGCCCCTCTCCCGGCTCCGTGCTTTTGGGGGAGAGGGTGTCACTGTCTGGGCTCTCCCAGCCCTACCTCCGGCCCTTGCGACCACACCCATTCTCACTGTGAAATCTCCCCGCTGGGGTCGGAGGTCAGGCACAGCTGGGGAGAGGGGAGGGGACTGAGCCGGCCCAAGGGCCCCCCCCTCCGGCCTCTGCCCGCCCCGGGACTGATAATGTGAAGTTCCTCATTTTGCACAAGTGGCACTAGCCCCAGGGCCAACCCTTCCCTCCATCACCAGGGTGGGCAGTTTTGGAGCCAGCGCTAATAGTTCTGGCCCACCTGTCTCCACTCCCACGGTGTCCCCTTCCCTCCCTGGGGTCCCGGACTATATTTATTGCATGCGCCCCCGGGTGGCCCCCATCCTGAGCCCAGCCTTAGCTGGCTTGGAACGAGGTCTCCTTAGCTCCCATTCTCTCCCTTTGTATATTTTCTACCTTGTACACAGGCTCTTCCAGAGCCGCTTCCATTTTCTATACTCGAACCAAACAGCAATAAAGGCAGTAACCAAGGTCCCTAACCCTGCAGCTGTCTTCTGCCCCTGCATGAGGGTGGGTGGCAGGGCCCCAGCATACAGGTGTACAGGCTTTGACCTGCCTCCCTTCCCTAGTCCCAAGAAAACAGGTCAACAGGAGATGAAGTGTGTTTCACAACTAAAAATTTATTAAAGGAAACAAAAGCAGAGCTTCAAATGAGACAGATAGAAGGGGCTTCCTCCCCACCCTGCCACTGGCTTCACATCCAGGAGGTGGCTCTCTACGGAGAGCCCTCCCCCACCATACCACAAACTTGTCTTTTGACTTCTTAGGCCCTAGGGACTCACGTGCCCCAAACACTGTCCTGGGCTTTCCTGCACCCTCCTGGCATAATCCTGATCCCAGGGAAGGTAGAGGACCCTCTTCCAGGCAGGTGGGACAGGAACAGTAGTTGTGTGGTCCCATCAAGATTTACCTCTGCCAGAGTCTCTGCCTGTCTCAGTCCTCCTTCACCCCTAATGCTAGGTTGGAGGAATTCATGGCCAGTAGGAAGCCTCCTAAGTGAGGTTGTGAACATTGGTACAAGCTAAAGGAGCAGCAAAAGACTTAAAGGGGCCCATATCCATTCTAGTAAACATTCCAGTCTGGCAGTTCTCAAAGCACAGGGCCTGCTCAACCTTCAGGATGACCTGCACCAGCTTGGAACGCTTTATTTGCTTCCTGCCACAGGTTGAGCAGAGGAGGAAGATTCAGATTGAGAAGCCCCACAATAAGGAACTGAGGTGAAGCTAAGGGGCCTTGAGAGTGTGAAAGGAACAATCAAAGGGAAGGAAGGTAAGGGGATATTCTGGAGGGATGGCAAGCAAAGGAGGGACAGGAAGAGTGAGGAAATTTCCCCAAGAAGGTACCAGAGCACAAGGTCAAGGATGTATAGGTGAAGGCCATCCAGGAAGCACAGGGCTGAGATCAGATGTCCCATCACTCTAGACCCATGGCTAGTCAAAGGGCAAAGTACAAGGGACATACAATGAAGTGGACAAGAAGAGACCAGCAGGGTGTGCGTGTGTGTATGTGTGTTTTCAAAGTAGAGGACCAGGGCTGCTGTCAGGGACAGCAGGGTCCACAGGGGATCCAGGCCTCAGGGAGATAGAGACACCCTAGACACTCTCTTCATGACAGCCAAAGCCTCTCGGACACATTCAAGACAGAACTTATTTAAAAACGGGCCTGCGATTTCACCTGCATCTGATGGAAACTCTAGAATCGCTGCTTCACTGCCACTAGAGAAAGTGGCCAGGTCCCTGGGTGAGCAGGCCTCTCCTCAGCCCTGGAACTAGACAGGAGGGAAAAAGACTGAGTGGTCAGTGGCCTATCTGGCTTGTCCACTTGTTGTCATTACAGCCAGTCACCTCCCTGCTTAATCGTGGCAGCCCAGGAGGGTCCCAGCAGCTTCCACCCGACCCTTGGGGGGGGGGGGATACTCTGTGAGGAGCAGCTCCCCACAGCACGGCCACGGTGTGGGTTGGAAGAGGATGGTTTATTGTCTGGGTGGATTGGTAGCTCAGGTACGTAGATATCTTCTGTGCTACACTGGGCACCTGGTGGCCTCTCCGGAATGGTTCCATTGGGTGAGTCCCACTGTGGCCCCCTCAGCCCACCTGGGCCCATGTGAGGAAGGCTGGGATATCCCTCACAGGCACATTCCTTGTCAGTGCCTTCACACGCAGATTCCGGTCATCAGTCAGTAGCACCACCTCCCGCAGCAGGCGGATTGGCTCCTCTGTTGGTACAGAAACCAGAAGGGCTCCATTGAGGACCTTCCTATTCTAAAGGGAATGTGGTCTTTTCCTACTTATAGACTCAGTAACCCTCCCCTTTCTGCTTACAGGGTCATGCTAGGCCAGGGCTGTACTTGTACTTTGGACCCCTGCCTCTCCTGCACAGGACTCTCTTCTGCTTTGTGCTTAAGAGTACTGGCCTCCACATACCTGTCTTCCAGGACTCTAAACTAATTGCCATTTACTCCTTCTGACTACACTGATGGTCCTGAATTCCTGATAACCCTCTTTTTTGCACATTCTTTTTTTTTCTATGGCCAGGAGGTCAAAGTTTATGACTCAAAGGTAGAAAACCAAAGGTGAACAAAAAGAGGATGCAGGGCTCAGGGGTATAAAGACAGGGTTTAGCTTAAGGGAGCTCTCAGGGGAGATGGGCAAGGGTCCCTGGCAGAGCTGTGCCAAAGAGACCCTGTGGCTATAGCCAGATAATTTCCTCTATTAAACAAAAGTCATCTACATAAATCTAATGGCACTAAGGGTAAAAAGGAAAAGCAGAGTCAGGACTGTCCTCCCAGTTGTCTTGTAGTTCTGTGTATCTGTCTGGATTGCCTTATGCACATATTTAAGTATGTGTGTCTATGCATGTATACATATATACATGTACCTACTTACAAATATACATCATACACACACACACACATTTACTTTTTTCCTACAATATTGAAATCTGACTAGCTATACTTTATTCAAATTTTATGTACTTAAAACATTTTAAAACATCCTTCTATAATCAGCACAGACAGATAGATTTCATCATTTTAGGTAACTTTTTTTTTTTTTTTTTTCCTGAGGTAGGGTCTCTAGCTCAGGCTGACCTGGAATTCACTATATAGTCTCAGGGTGACCTTGAACTCATAGCGATCCTCCTACCTCTGCCTCCCGAGTGCTAGGATTAAAGGTGTGTGCCACCATGCCTCATTTCATTTTAGATAACTTTTTCATCAGCAAAATCTTTTCACTATCTTTCCTCCTCTCTGACTACTATACTGGAGAAAACTTAAGAGTCAAACAATCACAAAAGTGACATCCCCAACCCTGGGCATGCCTGCTTGGGTGTTAGGTCCACTCCTTAGCCCTGGGCTGGGCATTTCCTGGTGGAAGTCTGGCAGAAGGCAAGGCACAGGAAATGTCCTGTGGTGGTCATAGACTGTGTAGGTTGGTGGGGACAAGGGAGAATGCAAACATCCTTGTCTGACCTGAGTGGTTTAGGGCTTGCCAGTTCCAGTAGGGAGGGTAAAAATTGGCTTTCAGCCTAAGGAGGAATTTGGGGGTAGAGAAGGGAGAGGTTTGAAGGGCTGATGGTGGTGAGAGAAAGGAAGAGGGAGGAAGGTGTGATGGAGAAAGGGAGCTATGGTGGGCAGAGCAAAGAAGATAGCTTATGGGGGGGAAAAAAGGGAGGTCTAAGCTCCCTTCACTGCCTGGGCCTGAAGTAGGAGTGTGGGGTGGTAGTGTGCAGTGCTACATGGGGTTCCCTGCCCTGGGCCTCAGACCAGGAGAGTCAAAGGCCTTAGGTCAGCCAATGAAGGCTCAGTATTGTTGGCAGGGGTCTGCAGGGGTTTCTGTGGATACTTTGAGACATTTTTAACAATAAACATCCTCTGTTTTGACACTGGTAACTTCACTTTGTTAGAAACCAGAGACTGTCATCTTGTCAGACCCCATCCGCCATAATCCACATGATTTTAAAATTCAACATCGTTTACACATAAACATTTGGTGATGGTTTCTCTGTGAATCTGACAAGTTAATCTGCTAAGAATTCACACTGACAAATGGGGTTTGATTACACCAGCCGTTGCTGATGTAATTTTGATAGGGGCGGTCCCCAGGATGGCAGTGGATTCCTGTAGACTGTTTGGGGTAAAGTGGGGGGTGGATGGGGAGACTAGTAGGGCCCAAGCCCAAATGCATCTGTTCTAAGAAAGTTTTGAGGCCTAGGAGCATGGGAGCTACACTTCTCCACAAGGCTTTCTGTAATTCTGCCTGCCACTCCCTCAGAAGGCACCCTTCTAGGAAGCTGCCTTGGGGCAGAGCACAACCTCCTGTTTGGCCCAGTCAGAATTCTTTCTTTAATATCAACTGAACATTTCCACTGTGACCCTGTGGCAAGACCCCTCTGAGCAGTTACAGACTCCTGACTAGCCTCTGGTATGGAGACTCAGATAGAAGAGGTCTGCACTTTTGCTGGGGAGGAGGTGGGAGAGAAGGCAACCTCTAGAATCACCAGCAAGCCAGGGCTAGAGGCATGGACAGAGGAGATGGAGGCATGAAACAAAAGAACAGAAAATGACAAGACTACATATGTATTACTAGAAACTTGTTGAGCTAGAAGGTGCTAGGAATTCCTTCCAAAAGGAAAAAAGGTCAAAACTCCTGGTAATCAGGATCTGTATGCCACTGGCTCTGTGGACTGTGCAGAGAGCTCAGGGTGAGGTGGTTATTAAGACACCTGAAAGAGAACTCTGGAATGACCCAAGGTGAAATTCTGCTCACCAAAAATTTCTTGAAAACTGGACTTTGTGCTCAGTTCTCAAGCTTTCTCTGACCTCCAACTCCAGCTTGCCTGTAAAATGCTATAGCTCACAGCAACAGACCCTGGGAAAAAAGACCCTGGCTGGGGAGGTACCTCCCCCCATGCCTGATACAGGGATCCCTCCATTCAGGGATGCACTGACAGGGATAGGAAGATAAGCATTGCCAAGAACAGGAACATGCCCACACTAGAGGCCATGCTCCTCAGGAAAACTGAAGGCTGGGCTCAGGAGACCACGGCCAGAACAAGCTACACTGAATCATAAAGACATTCTTGCTGTCAAAGGGAATTCACTGAGGACCCAAGAAAGGAAATAGATGCAGACTAAGTGGGAAAGTTCACTGTCTCCAACTACACTTCCTGGGCTAGGCTCATCCCTAGTTGGCTCCAGATCACCTGACATTCTCTGAGGATGGAGGAGCTATAACTAGAGGTCTGCTCTCTAGTAGGAGTGCTGGTCACAGGCTTGCACAGGTCCTGTGTGGACTTCCCAAGCCACAGTCACCTTTCTTAGGGGCTGTGGATAGATAGGATGAAGTAGGGCAGGGGAATGGATGATCCCAGGGAGAGGCCAAGCTGTACCTTTGCTGGTGGGCATGAAGTCCTTTGCCTTGTCTTTGCAGTAGTGGAGGCAGCAGGAAAGTATCAGGTCATCATTGTTACCCTGGAGGAAAACAGTGTGAGAAGCACCACTGGGCAGGAGGGGGCGCCATGTGAGGGAGGCAGAGGTACTTCCAGGGCCATGTCCTGGAGTCCCTTTCAGATATGCTTTGGCTCTGTCTAGCTGAATCTAACTGTGCTGAGTGATCCAGGGGATAAGGAACTCCCTCCTCCTGGGCCTTGATGGTGGCTGTCCCCTCAGCTGCTCAGGCTGACAGGCCTTCTTTTAGTCCCTCCTTCCTGGAAAAACTCTGCTTTAATAATGAACTGTGGGTTTCCCTTCACCCTGGGAGTCTCACCAGTTGGCCAGTGATGTCCTCACTGCGGAAGGCAATGGATTCAAGTTCATTGCCACGGCTGGTCAAGGCCCGTAGGCAAGAGTCCCGGCTCTCGAATCGCCGCTCGAGGAACTCAATGGACTTCCGGGCCTTTTCCTGTACCACACGGGCATAGCCCCCAGCCCGGTGGTCTGTCTCCTGCCCCTTGGCCAGGCCATCTAGCTCATTGATCACTGATGAGAAAGAATCCACATGTTATCAGCCTCAGCAATTATCATTCTCAGCTTCTTCCTACTCATTTTCCCGACCAGCCCCTTTAAAGACCACAGAGGCCACCTTCTTTCTCTACATGAATCTTGCAATGAAACTAGGGCAGTTAAAGTAAGAGACCCTAACCTCTTTCTGCTTGTTCCTCTTAGCCTCATCCTCCTCCTGGGAGGAATTTACAGAGGACATTTTACAGATTTTCAGGAGTTGCTGTGTTCAGAATAACAAACCTGGCCTCTCTACTGAATTCCTCAGCTATAGGACAACATTAAAAGGATATCCTGAGAGAGGCAAGGGTATATAACAGCTAAAGGGAAAGTGAGGCATCCTTCCTCAGCTCCAACTGCAGCAGTCCAAGAGGGGCAGTGTTCTACACCCTGTTCTGGCAGAATACAGGAACGTTACCATGGAAAAACGTCAGTCAGCCTCATTGCAAAGGCTCTGGCATTTCACAAAACCATAACCTTGGCACATTACCTCTTTGATACTACACGTGCATGTGTGTGTGTGTGTGTGTGTGTGTGTGTGTGTGTGTGTTTTGTGTGTGTCTGTCTGTCTTTGTGTCTGGGACATGGCTTCATTTTCTGGTGAAGATTCTTTCCAAAATTCCAGCCAAAAGCCTGAGGTCAAGTGGGAAATATGCACTCCTTGGGGGCTCAGGGAGAGTTTGGGGTCTGAGGCCTCTCCTTAGTACAATGATTCATGGCTTGGGGAGTCGGCATGAGCATGCTGTTCCATGGTGAGCCTGGCACTCATTGTCTGAGTATTCAGAAATGCTTTCTGGAAAGTGCCCACGTGGGAAAACACACACACACACACACACACACACACACACACACACACACACACTGCCCATGCCTTTACAACATGAGGCTGCAGGGTCTACACAATGTGTGGCTGAGGCTGGGGAGTAGTTGTGGATGGGTGGATGGTACAGCAAACAGAACATCAAACAGGAAAAACTGGTATTCTATCCCAAAATCTGCTTTCCTGCTTCCAAACTAAACAGGCTTCAAAGGGAAAGCTTGTTTGTGCTTCTGCACTAGGCAGGACTTCTCAATGCTGGGGTCGGACCTGAGGAGCACAGAGCAGGTTAAAGAGCACAAGAAACAAACAGGAAAGGCTGTCAGCTTAACCCTTTGCTGCTCTGGATATAGGGCAGGAGTCCACTAAGGAAAGCATGAGTCAGTTGGAGCCACCCTTACACCCCTGAGCGTGCAGGGACCCATGCAGCTAATGCAGGTTCAAAGAACCTGGCCCATTGGGTGTGGTGGCGCACGCCTTTAATCCCAGCACTTGGGAGGCAGAGGTAGGAGGATCGATGTGAGTTCAAGGCCACCCTGAGACTACATAGTTAATTCCAGGAGAGCCTGAGCTAGAGTGAGACCCTACCTGGAAAAACCATGAGCTTGCAATACAGTGTCAGTTCCCAGCAAACTTTGGGGGGGTCTTCAACTTTGATCTCCATGTATCCTCTAGTTTTCTTGTTTTTGGCCCCACCTCACATCATCTAGATTTCCCTTTTAAACCATAAATTTTCCAGGTGTGTTGGCATACTCCTTTAATCCTAGCACTCAAGAGGCTAAGGTATTAGGATTGTTGTGAGTTCAAGGCCAGCCTGGAGCTACAGGCTAAGTTCCAGGTCAGCCTGGGCTAGATGAAACCTTGTCTTGGGGGAAAAAAACAAACAAACAAATTCTCAGGGTCAAATGCCATAACTGTCTTTGACTGAATCTCTCAGGAACAAGGAGGATGAGTACATGCACAGTGAGTGCTGGTGACAAGGAACCATACTAGCCTGGGAAGGTTGGGAAAGTATCTAAGGTACCTTGTCAGCCTTTGGGAGAACCCCTGGGATGCTAGTGAGCTTTTCTGGTTCTATCATTTCCTGCCCCTTAGCAATAGTAACCAATCCATTTTCTTTTCCTTGAAAATCTCCTGGGAGGAAAATAGAGACATAGCCTGAACAGAAACCCATCCCAGGACCCAGAAAGGCAAGTGGGAAGCCCAGGACAATGTAGTGGTAATGGTTTTGCTTCTCTGCCTTATGACAGAAGTTGCTCTTCTTTTGAAGTGCAGAAAACCTTCCCTTAGGTCTAAGGGCCCGGTTTAAGAGGTTCTGTCCAGGCCACATGGGGAGGGGGAAGGAAGACAGGGAGGGTGGAGGGAGGAGGGCTGCTTCAGTGCCAACATTCTCAGGTGGTGCTAACGTGTTTCCCACAACCCCCCAGGGTTCTACAGGCTCTGCAGGGGCGGATGTTTCCTGCCCTTTGTTTCCACCCCCATCTGGCACTAAGACACTTGGGATTGGGAGGGAAGGCCCAATGGAACATCTTGGCATGGATGTCAGAGGTGGCTTGGCAGGCAGACTGCCAGTCTGGTGGCTTTTCCAGAGGATAGGGCTCCCAAACTTCAAGTGGCTTCTGAGAGAGGAACACTAAAAAGCCTGGGCTTCACAATCATCTCTCAGACCCTTTGCCTCCATGGTACAGCCATCAGCTATATTAGCTACATCGGCTATATTTGATAGGAGCCCAGAGCCTAACCCACTACAGAACTAAGGGTGCCTGGATAGTCCCTCACAAGGATCCTAGTTGGGAAAAGCAAGCTTGCTAGACCCTGAGATGCTGACCCTTCACTAGCACCAGTGGTCAGTGCCCAAGTGGTAGGGATCTACAGGCCTGAGTCAATGCACTGGAGGGTTATGTCAGCCTGGCCTTAGGGTGACATTAGCCAGAAGAATGCTACCTCGAACCAACAGAATGATCATGAAAAGCTACAAGACAATCAGACCAAAGGCATCTAACCACTTCAAAATCCTCCCAGCCTCCCTGCCAGACCACCCAGCAGCACTGCCGTTATCTGCCAGGGCTGAGTGTTTACCAATAACGGGAACCAGCTTTGCTGTTTTACTGCAAGCTTTATAAGGATAAAAACAAGGGCTGGGCTCATGCAGCCGCTGGTTGCTGGGACACAGGAGTCCATTTGCTCAAGCAGTTTAAGCCATGGATCAGCCATAATAATTTGAACTTCTTTGATTATTAAACAATTTTCCTTGCCCCACACATACCCTACTTCCCTGCAAATCCAGTCTTACACACACACAGCAGGGTCTGCCTGCTTGGCCCCAGCATGGGGCATATGTGGAGGGGGGGCTGCTGCACACATACAGGGCTGCTCTGCCCTCCCACTCAGCTCACCGATGAGGGGCACCACCAGGATGTACTTCCTGCTCTCCAGCAGCCGCACCAGACTGGCCAGGTGGTCAATGAAGCCATTGGTGTCTGGTACAAGAAACAAGGGTCTGATCTCCAGCTCCATCTGTCTCATCTGGCTCTGGTCCTCAAGAACAGCCTACAGAGACACAGAATGTGAGGGATGCAGAGTGAGCAGGCAAGCAGGAGGGTAAGCCAGGGCCCTGACTTGACAGTGTGTCAGCATCCTGCCCCCACATACCTCCCCCTCCAAAGGTGAAGCTGTTCCATCAGGCCTGAGGGACAGATCCATGGGTTGAGGGGAAAAAAAAAAGCAGTGCAATCAAAATCAGCATAGACCAAATGGCCCAGGGATGAGGCATTATTAAACCTTGCCCATGACTGAGAAAGAACCCTGGTGGTATTAAAAATAATGAGTTTCTGAAAGCAGGACCTCTCTCTCTCTCTCTCTCTCTCTCTCTCTCTCTCTCTCTCCCTCCTTCTCTCTTCCTAGGGTCTCATGTAGTTCAGGCTGGCTTCAAACTTGCTATGTGTCCAAAGATGACCTTGAATGTCAGATTCTTCTGCCTCTACCTCCCAAGGGCTGGAAGTCAGGTGTGTAACACCATGCCCAATTTTAAGCTATACTGGGAATCCAACCTAGGGTTTCTTAGGCAAGCACTCCATCGAGCTACATCCCTAGACTCAGAATTACTATGCACCTCAATCACCCCACCCATTCGCACAAAAGCCCAATGAGGTTAAATTCAAAGGCTTTAGAAAAAAAAAGGTAGATAATGGCACATCGCTACTAATCAGTCTCCTGTGGTAGCAGGAGTCTGTGCTGAGATTTGTGTGCAAAAAGCAATGCCCAGAGTGACCACAACTGCTACCACCTTTCTTGGTCTTTTCTGCTCTACTTTCATCTTTGCCATAACTTTGTACAACCAATACTATCACTGACTTTATTCCTCGCCTCCCCTTTATTTTTGGTTTTTCGAGGTAGGCTCTCACTCTAGCCCAGGCTGACCTGGAATTCACTATGTAGTCTCAGGGTGGCCTCGAACTCACAGTGATCCTCCTACCTCTGCTTCTGGAGTGCTGGGATTAAAGGCGTGCGCCACCACGCCTGGCCCTGCCTCCCCTTTAAATGGATTTTATTTAAATCACTACTGTTTGCTTAGGTTCTTCTTCAGCACTGAGTAGCCTAGTCATATCCTGGTGCAAACCGAAGTGTCCCACCCACAGGCACTCAACAATCTCTCAAGTGCACTGGATTTGTGCACTAACCACCCTAATCCCTCAGAAGCCCATGGGCCAGGGATTATCTGTGCCATGGGAGTCTCAGAAGCTCCATGTGCAACTGCAAAAGCTCACTGTCTCAAGTCTGAGTCTTATACTTGTGGCAGTGGCCCGTTGAGATAGGCTGGGGGTATGTTTGTTACTATAGAACATGGTCATTATTGTGCTGCTTCCTGTTCTGCAGACCACAGCCAGGAAGTGAACTGATCTGCTGGTACCTGCAGACACAGCATGCTCCCTGTATAGGGAGCCAGTTGGCACCAATAGAAATCTCAAAGGGCAGGTGAGCAGATTCCAGTCTCCCTCACTCCCTCTCATGGCCTTCTGAAACATAGCAACTTCAGAGACATCAATGCAGTCACAGGGCATGAGAAATGTATGTGCGTGCCAATCGAGATGGGACTCAAGGTTCTGGGCCTGGCCACTAACAGTCAGTGAGGAGGTTGCTCAGGCTTTGGTAACAGGGACAGTAAAACTGAAAGGGCATGCCTTCAAATGACGGGGGTGGTTTCTTCGTGACCTGCCAGGGACCTCTCTCTATGAGTAAGTTGTTGCTGCCACTGCCACCACAGTTGGTAAAGGCACAGGCCACAGGCTGCTGGCAGCATGAGAATTGTGGCTGAGATGCTCAGTCTGCTGAAATCTAATTGATTTCACCTCACAAGGGGAAAGTATGATTGCTGCTGACCACCTTCCCAAGGGACTTGGGTCATGCCCTTCACCAGAGAGCTACCAACAAGAGGGTGATAATACATTTTACCCATCTTGGCTTGGGCATTTCATAAGAACAGGAAATGGTCTTGCTTAGGTTCAGTAAACACCTTGATGCCCTTCCTCCCTATGCAGATAAGCAGCAGCCTTCCTCTTCTTAGGCTTGTTTTCCCTATACCTCTTCCACTGCCAGAAATATATTCCTAGTAGCCTGAGCCCCAAATCTCTGCCTTTTTTGGAAAGGGGACAAGATACCTCCATGTGGCTTTGGTAGGGTTGGGATGTTGGCACCTATGTGACATAGGCCTGGGTCCTAAGTGAGCAGTACACTTCTGCCACCCCTCCCACATATCACATATTTTCCTACTTTAAGAAACAACATGCAGCCCTGGTTTGACTCCATCAGGGAAGTCACTGTCTGCCATTTTTCACCCTGCATGAATAATGAGCTCCTAAGACCGGTATCATCCTACCTATATATGATGACAGTAAGCAGGAGGGCCTTTACACCAGCAGCCAAGCAAGCAAGTCTACCTGGTGTTTGATGACAGGACAGAAGCAGGGCTCAGGAAAGTTTAAATCTCCCTGCGCTCTTGGAGTTCTGGCTGGTGGCCAGAATGATGAATTGTCCACAGCATCATAGGAAGGTGGCAGCTGGTTCCTTGACAGTGGGGTAGGGCAAAGCTGTGTGAGGGTGGTCAAAGTTGCGCTGCCCTCATCCGGTCCCAGGGACGCCTGCAGACGACTTCCCTTAACCTGGCTCTACCCAGTGAGTCACCACATAACTGCTTCCTGTTCCCCACATGCCCTCAGGAGATTAGACAAGGTCACTGCCTCTTCTTCTGGGGTACTAGTGGGCCTTATGGGGGAGTCATACCTGGGTCACAAGATTAGCACAGTACCCATACAAAGAATGGCAGACCAAGAAGGGTTTGGGAGTCAGGCACTCCTCTATGGGCGTCCATGTTTCTACCTCTTTCTGAATGGTACTGTGTGTATGTGTTTGTGTGACTGTTTAGCATTTGCCCTCCCAACTTTTCCAGATTTTACCCGTCAGATTCCTGGCAGCTGTGCACGGCGCCTGTGCCGGCCGTCACGTCCCATTCTGATCTCTGGGTCGCACGGTGAGAGAAGGACACAGGATGCGCAGGGAGTGAAAAAGTGATGTCGATGGGGAGAGTGCCAAATCCCCACTCACAGCCATGGGACGCTTGGGGAGAAGGGGGAAAGCATGCTGCTGTGGAGTTCAGAGGCCGGTAGTGAGATTTATTTTTGTTAGTATGAGTAAAAAGCTGCAGAAGCCTCTGATGGGGGTGAGGGGGGCACAATTGGAATGCTGAGATTCAGACAGACTGCCCTGGCCTGAAGTCAAGTGTGCTGACCCGGAAGGAAAGTTCCATAGGAACCTTTTGACTGCAGTTTAGCCTGGGTCATTCTGGTTCTTGACAGTACATCAGGAGCCTGAGGAAAGTATAGGCACTCCCAGCTGAGCATGTGGCCACACATTTGTACTCTCAGCACTTGGGAGGCAGAGGAAGAAGGATCAGGAGTTCAAATTCATCTTGGCTACATAATGGATTTGAGGCCAGTCTGGACTACATGAGACCCTGACTCAAAAAGAAAAAAAACACTCCCCCAAACCAAAAACAAACAAAAAAAGACTTAGAGCTAGAGCGATGGCTCAGCAGTTAAAGGAGCTTCTTTACAAAGCTTGATGACCTGGGTAATTCGCCAGTACCCACGTAAAGCCAGACGCACAAAGTGGCACATGTGTTTGAAATTTGTTTGAAGTGGCAGGAGGCTCTGGTATGTCCATATTCTTATTCTCTGTTTGTCTCTTTCTGTCTCTCTCTCTCTCCTTTTGTGGTTTTTCAAGGTAGGGTCTCGCTCTAGCCCAGGCTGACCTGAAATTTATTCTGTATTCTCAGGGTAGCCTTGAACTCATGGCGATCCTCCTACCTCTGCCTCCCGAGTGCTGGGATTAAAGGCATGTGCCACCACGCCCGGCTCTTTCTGTCTCTTAATTTTTTTTTTTTTTTTGGTTTTTCAAGGTAGGGTTTCACTCTGGTCCAGGCTGACCTGGAATTAACTGTGTAGTCTCAGGGTGGCCTCGAACTCTCAGCGATCCTCCTACCTCTGCCTCCCGAGTGCTGGGATTAAAGGCGTGCGCCACCACGCCCGGCTATGTCTCTTAATTTTTTTAAGATTTATTTTTATTTATTTATTAGAGACAAAGAGAAAGGGAGAGAGAGAGAGAAAGTGAAAATGGGTACACCAGGGCCTCTAGCTACTACAAATGAACTCCAGACGCATGTGCCACCATGTGCATCTGGCTTACTTGGGACATGAAGAATCAAAACTGGGCCCTTAGGTTTTGTAGGCATGTGCCTTAACGGCTAAGCTGTATCTCCAGCCCTCTTTCTGTCTCTTAATAAATAAAAATATATTTAAATTTTTTCTTGGTTTTTCATTGTAGGGTTTCACTGTAGCCCAGGCCAACCTGGAATTCATTATGTAGTCTCAGGGTGGCCTTGAAATCACAGATCCTCCTACCCCTGCCTCCCAAGTGCTAGGATTAAAGGTATGTGCTACCATGACCGCTTATATATTTTTTTTAATTTTTGTTTATTTTTATTTAGTTAGTTGAGACTGACAGAGAAAGAGAGAGGGGGGAAGAGGCAAAGAGAAAGAAAGAATGGGCTCACCAGGACCTCCAGCCACTGCAAATAAACTTGCAGATGTATGTGACACCTTGTGCATCTGGCTTATGTGGGTACTGGGGAATCAAGCCTGGAACCGAGGTCCTTAGGCTTCACAGGCAAGCGCTTCACTGCTTAGCCATCTCTCCAGCATTATTGTTATTATTATTATTATTATTATTATTACTATTTTATTATTATTTGGTTTTGGGAGGTAGGGTCTCACTCTAGCTCAGGCTGACCTGGAACTCACTATGTAGTCTCAGTGTGGCCTCTATTTTTAAAAAAATATTTATTTATGAGAGAGAGAGAGAGAGAGAGAGAGAGAGAGAGAAAGAAAACGGGCATACCAGAGCCTCTGGCTGCTACAAGCAAACTCCAAACACCACCTTGTGCAATTGACTTACCTAGGTTCTGGGGAATTGAACTTGGGTCCTTAGGCTTTGCAGGAAAGTGTCCTAACCATTAAGCCATCTCTCCAGCCCTATTTAAAAATTTTTTAAATTTATTTGAGAAAGGCAGAGAGAAAGAGGCAGATAGAGAAAATAGGCACAGCAGAGCTTCCAGACATGGCAAATGAACTCCAGATGTATGAGCCCCCTTGTGCATGTGGCTTACATGGACCTGGGGAATGAAACCTGAGTCCTTAGGCTTCACAGGCAAGCACCTTAACCGCTAAGTCATCTCTTCAGCCCAAATAAAAATATTTTAGGGCTGGAGAGATTGCTTAGTGGTTAAGACGTTTGCCTGCAAAGCCAAAGGACCCTGATTTGATTCCCAGGACCCAGGTAAGCCAGATGCACAAGGTGGCACATGCATCTGGAGTTCATTTGCAGTGGCTGGAGGCCCTGGGAGCACCCATTCTCTCTCTCAAATAAATAAATAAATAAATAAATAAATAAATAAATAAATAAATAAATAAATTTAAATATATATATTTTAAAATTGGGTGTGGTGGCACACACCTTTAATACCAGCACTTGGGAAGTAAAGATAGGAGTATCCCTGTGAGTTTGAGGCAAGCCTGAGACTACATAGTGAATTCCAGGTTAGCCTGGGCTAGAGTGAGACCCTACCTTGAAAAACCAACCCCCCCCCAAAAAAAAACCAAACCATAAAATACATATATGTATGCATAAAACACACATATATGTTTAAAAATACTTAAAATGTATAAAATTAAAAAGCATAGGCAGCTCAGCATATGCTTTTTTCAGGAGGTAGAGAATGAAGGATTACTGTGCGTTTTTTTTGTTTGTTTGTTTGTTTTTCGAGGTAGGGTTCTGGCCCAGGCTGACCTGGAATTCGCTCAGTCATCTCAGGGTGGCCTTGAACTCACGGCGATCCTCCTACCTCTGCCTCCCAAGTGCTGGGATTAAAGGCGTGCGCCACCACACCCAGCTAGATTACTGTGAGTTTGAAGCCAGCCTGGGACTACAGAGTGAGTTTCAGGTCAGCCTGGGCTACAGTGAGACACTCCAATTTACAATATTAGTAATAAGGGGCATGTTGGCATAAAGCGTAGAAGAGAAAAAAATAACTTATTTCAATTCAGATTTTGGAAATGCTAAGCAACAAAGTATCTCCTGAGATATGGGAGCTTCCTGGAGCAAACTGGCAGAGAATTGGGAAAGAGACCCAATACCAATAATATTGAAGAGGCTGTGAGTTTGGATCTCGAGAAAGGCTTCTTATTGGTTAAGTTTCTATTTCTATGCAGTGAATACGATTTTATAATGCTAACCCACTGAAAATTATGAAAAATACCATTATGCATAAAAGCAATGATGGGCTGGAGAGGTGGCTTAGCAGTTAAGTCATTTGCCTGTGAAGCCTAAGGACACAGGTTTGATTCCCCAGTATCCATATAAACCAGATGCACATGGTGGTGCATGCATCTGGAGTTCATCTGCAGTGATTAGAAGCCCTGGTGTGCCCATTCTCTACCTCTCTCTCTCATAAATAAGTAAAAATAAAATATTTTTAAAAATCCAGGCATGGTGGCACACACCTTTAATCCCAGCACTTGGGAGGCAGACGTAGGAGGTTGAGGCTACCCTGAGACTACACAGTGAATTCCAGGTTAGCCTGAGCTAGAGTGAGACTCTACCTCAAAATAAAAATAAAAATAAAAATAAATAAAAGCAATGAAGCCAGAAGTGGTGGCATATGAGTTTAATCCCAGCCCTCGGAGGCTGAGGTAGGAGGATCGCTGTGAGTTTGAGGCCACCCTGAGACTGACTACATAGTGAATTCCAGGTCAGCTTGGGCTAGTGAAGTAGAGTGAAACCCTACCTCAAAAAACGAAAAACAGGCTGGAGAGATGGCTTAGCGGTTAAAGGCTTGCCTGTGAAGCCTAAGGACCCCGGTTCGAGGCTTGATTCTCCAGAACCCACATAAGCCAGATGAACAAGGGGCGCACGCATCTGGAGTTCGTTTGTAGTGGCTGGAGGCCATGGCGCGCCCATTCTCTCTCTCTACCTGCCTATTTCTGTATCTCTCTCTCTCTCAAATAAATAAATAAATAAAAAATGAAAAACAAACAAACAGCAATGAAATTAGCCTGGCATGGTGGCGCATGCCTTTAATCCCAGCACTCAGGAGGCAGAGGGAGGAGGATCGCCATGAGTTCAAGGCCACCCTGAGACTACATAGTGAATTCCAGGTCAGCCTGAGCTAGAGTGAAACCCTACCTCGAAAAACAAAACAAAAACAAACAAACAAACAAAAAGCAATGAAATTAACTGACAAAAAAAGTTGTAAAATTTGGAGAACTCAGATGATAATGTAGGGCCAGAGCAGGAAAAAGCTTTCTTAAATTCTCCTGCTTTGGGGCTCCACACCAATTGTGGCTGCTTCCTTTCCTCCACAGGGTAATGGGATCGCTCTTCTTTGGGCTGCTCTGGATAGAATAATGTCTTCATTAGAAATAAGAGGTTGTAGCCGGGCGTGGTGGCACATGCCTTTAATCCCAGCACTTGGGAGGCAGAGGTAGGAGGATCGCTGTGAGTTCAAGGCCACCTTGAGACTACATAGTTAATTCTAGGTCAGCCTGGGTCAGAGTGAGACCCTACCTCGAAAAACCAAAAAAAAAAAAAAAAAAAAAGAAGAAGAAGAAGAAGAAGAAGAAGAAGAAGAAGAGAGAAGAGAGAAGAGGTTGTGTAACAGAGCAAATTTTCACATTTACCTTGTATATGAAAGTACATAGCTATGTGCCTGACATATGTATTAGTAACTCAACACAGGTCAGTTTCTACTCTTCCCACTCAACTCTGTCTTTTTACATTTTATGTATCCAAGACAGTAACTGCTTAGAGAAATAAGTAACATGCAGAACTGGGGCTAGGGAGAGGTGAAACACAGGAGTAGTAATTTCTATTGTGATACTCAGCAGCCACAGTGGTATAAACTTGTAGTCCCAGCTAGCTGTGAAATTGAGATGGGAGGATCACCTGCATCCAAAAGTTCAAGATCAGAGCATAGCAAGACTATCTTTTTTAAAAATATTTATTTGCAAGCAGAGAGAAAGAGCGAGATAAAGAGAGCAAATGAGAGAATATGGGCACACCAGGACCTCTAGCCACTGCAAACAAACTCCAGATGCATGTGCCACTTTGTGCATCTGGTTTACATGGATACTGGGGCATCAAACCCAGACCATGAGGCTTTGCAAGCAAGAGCCTTTAACTGCTGAGCCATCTCTCCAGCCCCAAGACTGTCTTTTAAAAAAATATTTTATTATTTATTTATTTATTTTAGAAGGAGAGAAAGAGATATAGAAATAGGCAGGTAGAGAGAGAGAGAGAGAGAGGGCATGCCAGGGCCTCCAGCCACTGCAAACAAACTCTAGATGCATGCACCCCCTTGTGCATCTGACCTATGTGGGTCCTGGAGAATCAAGCCTTGAACCGGGGTCCTTAGGCTTCACAGGCAAGTGTTTAACTGCTAAGCCATCTCTCCAGCCCCCAAGACTGTCTCTTCTTTATTTTTAATATTTTTATTTATTTAAGAGAGAAAGAAGCTGGGGGGGGTGGTGCATTCCTTTAATCCCAGCACTCAGGAGGCAAAAGTAGGAGTATCACTATGAGTTTGAGGCCACCCTGAGACTACATAGTGAATTCCAGGTCAGCCTGGGCCAGAGTGAGATCCTACCTGGCAAAACAAAAAAAAAAAAAGTTACTGAAGTGAATCCGTCAGTATTCTGTTCTAATACTTGGAGTGTGACCTTCATGTTTATATAGTATATGTCCTTTGTTTCCACTGTACAATGATAAATCCAAGAAATGTTTTCTTTTTTAATGAAAGCAATTTTTTATTTGTAAAATGTTTGTAATAATGTAAAAGTGGATCTTATACATGTCCAAAAAAAGTAATACCCCCCCGCAAAAAAAATCTTTAAAAAAAAGAGAGACTCGTGGTACTATTCATCTTTAGCATTTTTGAAGATAGTCTCACTACATTGCCCATGCTGGCCTCAAATTAATGATCCTCCTGCTTCAGCCTCCTGGGTAGTGGGAATAACAGTTGCATACCAATGTGACTAGTAATTCTACTGATTTTAAAAAACTACCTGGAGGCTGGAGAGATGGATTAGTGGTTAAGGGGCTTGCCTGCGAAGCCTAAGGACCCAGGTTCAATTCCCCAGTAGGTAGGAAATTACAGTAAGTTCAAGGCCAGACTGAGACTACATAGTTAATTTCAGGTCAGCCTGAGCCACAGTGAGACCCTACTTAGAAAACCAAAATAAATAAATAAAGAAATAAAGAAAAAAAAGGGAAAATATACTTTCTTTCTTAAAATTAAGACAACCTATTTGCTTTTGTGTGAGAGGGTTGGGTACTAGGGCCTCACAAATGCTAAGTAAATAATCTATGACTGAGTTATGTCCTCAGTTCCTGTTTTATTTTCTTTTTTCTTTTGTTTAAAGCTTGTACTTTATTTATTTATTTATTTTTATTATTTTTATTTATTTATTTGAGAGCAACAGAGAGTGAAAGGGGCAGAGAAAGGGAGGGAATGGGCGCACCAGAGCCTCTAGCCACTGCAAACAAACTCCTCAGGTGTATGTGCAACCTTGTGCATCTAGCTTACGTGGGTACTAGGGAATTGAGCCTCAAACTGGGTTCCTTAGGCTTCACAAGCAAGCGCTTAACCATCAAGCCATCTCTCCAGCCCCCCCCTTTTTTTTTTTTTTTTTTTTTTAAATTTATTTTATTTTATTTTATTTGAGAGAGGGGAAGAGAGAAAGAGGCAGATTGAGAGAATGGGTGAGTCAGGGCCTTCAGCTACTGCAAACGAACTCCAGACTCATGAGCAACCTTGTGCATCTGGCTTACGTGGGTTGTGGAGAATTGAACCTGGGTCCTTTGGCTTTGCAGGCAAATGTCTTAACTGCTAAGCCACCTCTCCAGCCCTTGTTTTGGTTTTTTGAGGTAGGGTCTCGCTCTAGCCCAGGCTGACCTAGAATTCCCTATGCAGTCTCAGGGTGGCCTCACAGTGATCCTCCGACCTCTGCCTCAGAGTGGTGAGATTAAAGGCATACACCATCATGCTCAGCTTTGTTTTCTTTTTTGAGACAGGGTCTCCTAGTCCCATGCTCACCTTATTCTCATTATGTAGCTGAGGTTGACTTAGAGCTCCTGATCTTCCTGCCTCCACCTCCCAAGTGCTGGATGTATCACTACAACTGTATACTTGGCCTTACTTTTTTTTTTTCCAGACAAAGTCTTGCTAAGATGCTCAAATTGGCCTTGAACTTGTGGTCCTCCTGCCTCAGCCTCCTGGGTATGTGAGATATCATCAGGTTCACAAGATGCAGCACAAGACTAACTTGTTTAGCATTACTTACTGTTTTATGAGGACAGATCTTATTTTCAAACTAGACCATCACACACTCAGGGAGAATTGGCTATGTTAATTGTACTTAACAGAGCTGTTTTTTTTTTTTTTTTTTTTTCAGGGTCTCTCTATTGATTAGGCGGGTCTTAAAATCTTTGTACTCAAGTGCCTTTTCACTTCAGCCTCATAGTAATTGGGGCTACAGGTATACCACACTTAGTAGAGGGCTTAGCCTCAGAATATATGCCACTACTTGACATAAGGCTTAGCCTCAGAATAGCTAGGGGTACAGGAATACCACTACGTAGCACAGGGCTTATTACAGAAGCTCAATAAGTTCAATCACATAGTCTTAGCACTAAAGAGCACTTGACTGAATTTTAGTAGATAACTTTCATTCATAAAGAGCCAAAGAAGTATGCCCTTTCTTTTATTATTATTTTAAATTATTTATTTGAAAGAGAAATAGCCAGGTAAAGCAAGGGGGGGGGGAGACAATGGGTGTGCCATGGCCTCTAGTTGCTGCAAATGAACTCCATATGTGTGTGCCCCCTTGTGCATCTGGTTTATGTGGGTTCTGAGGAATCAAACCTGGGTTCTTTGGCTTTGCAGTCAAGTGCCTTAACTGTTAAGCCATCTCTCTAGCCTCTGTGCCCTTTCTTGTAAAGAGGGAGGGAGAAAAGCTAAGCATGACATCTCTGAGCTTGCTATAAGTGGCAGCCAAAGGGTGTTTCAGCCAAATGCCTGACCATTCTGTGGGAGGACAGAACCCTATGGATGCTGCTAGAGCAAATTGGAAGTCCAGTATCATGGTGTGCAGAGAAGCTAGAGCGGGTTTGGGCGGTGCCCAACTCCACAAGCTGATGTGCTTTCCTGCCCTGGTGTGAACGTGCCCTTGGCCTGGTAGTGTACCGACTCCCACCCTGCCTCCGACAGCTAGGAGCCAGGGTTGAGTGTCTGTCTTCCGCTAGCTTCCATACAGGTGTGGGGGACTCAGTGCATACCGCATTGTTCCACAATGTCCCCCACACACACACAGCTGGGTGGCAGTGTGAATGGACTGTGGCTATATTTAGAATGAAACTCCTGGGGCTACCACAAAGGAGTGACTGCATCTTCAGGAGGGGTGGGTGAGCGGGAAGGGGACAAGGGAGTTAAGCTATTTTCAGAACACATGTCATTGCTGGCCACAGAGCAAGACTGTGGCCATAATGCAGAGAGAAAACAATAGCTGTGGCCAGAGGAAGAGCCTGTTATGTTTCAGGTGGGATGTTTGCAACTGCTCAGGAAACCTGACCCCACCCGACAGCAGCACAAATCACAGCAGAGCTTCATGGAGGCAGGGAGGAGGTGGGGGGATTCGCAGGGCCAGGGCCAGTATGAGGTGCCAAGAGGCCACACCTCATGCCTGGAGGAGGATTTTCAGTGACTGCTTGGCCGTAGGGGCCTGGTTAGGAATGAAACACGTCTGACCAACTTTTCAGACAAGCCATGTACTCTGCTATGGACTCTGGACACCTCCCAAGAATGGCAGTGGAAATGAGAAGAACTCAGGCAGAAAGCAGCAAGGTGGACAGGCAGGCCCAGCCCAGTAGGAAGCACTGTCTCAGGGTACAAGCCTGGGCTGAACTAGAGTGTGGCCTCAAAGCCTTGGGTGGGCGGATTTGGCGCCCCCTACATGGAGGGGCCTGCCTGGGCCCTGCAGCTCCAGCTGCACAAGTCCTGAGAGCTCCCCACACCCCTTTTCTGACCTCCAATCGGCCCCACTCACCAGCCTCTGTACAGCACCGGAAGCAGGGAGGGTCAGGCTGCAGAAGGAGGTCAGGCCTCACCTCCCCCATCTCCACAGATGAGCTGAGGCCTAAAGTTCTAGGTGGGAGCTGGGAAATGGAGGTGCAGTTACAACCCCAGATCTCACTTGGACTTTATAGTCATCCTGGGGGCCAGGGGAATTTTGTTCAACCCCATCTTCATATCCCTTTCCCCAAACATGTGTGGTTCCTGTTTTGCAGCATCTGTAAAAGGCGCTGGGAGCTGGGGACCTGCCTTACACCTCTCGGTTAACACCCTGGAGACTGATGGAGTTCAGAGCAGTATAATTTACAGCCCATCTCTCCAATCTTAATTCACTGTTGCTTTCTTCCTTATTGTATTAGTGTGACCCAGGTACCTGCCAACAATAATGGCCTCTCTAGCTAGGAGCCTCTCCCCCACTCCCTGGACAATTTATACCTTTTACTTGGGATTTTCCCCCTTACATTAAACAAAAAGAGGAAAAATAGAGAAGGTTAACATGGGTTTGGAGCACTAAAGCCCCGTGGTTCTGGGCAGGGAGCCAACGGCCCGAGGGCACACACATGTGTGTACTCTCCCAGAAGGGCCTTCACCGGCCCTGTTTTACAGCCACCTCGGCACAGACTCCAGGGTTCACGCATATGGCCAGACAGATGTGTCTGGCTTACATTCAAGGCTGGAAAATGAAGAATTATGGAAGTGAAGGGCCCCGGGCATTAAGGATGGGGGGGGGGTGGAGTAAGGGGGAGAATTTTTCCTCTGCTGAGAAATTCTCCTGTGGCTATGAGGCTGGAGGAAAGAGGCTGACAGGAGGCAGGGACTCCAGCAATGTTGCATGTGGGGCCTATTCTTAAAGGGGCCACAGCAGGCCATGTTTTGTGGGGAGAATGGGCCTCTTGGACATGGCTAGTCAGCCATGAAGTCAGGTCATACATTAGGCCTCCATTTGTGTGTGTGTGTGTGTGTGTTTCGAGGTAGGGTCTCACCCTGGCCCAGGCTGACCTGGAATTCACTATGTAGTCTTAGGGTGGCCTCAAACTGACGGCACTTCTCCTACCTCTGCCTCCAGAGTGCTGGGATTAAAGGTGTGTGCCACCATGCTCAGTCTTTGCCTCCATTTTTTTTTCAAGGTCCTAAGGGTCTTACTCTAGCCCAGGCTGACCTGGAATTAGTCTCAGTGTGGCATTAAACTCACCTCCTACCTGTCTCATGAGTGTTGGGAGTAAAGGTGTGTGCCACCACGCCTGGCTGCCTCCATTTTTTTTTTTTTTTTTCGAGGTAGAGTCTCGATCTGGCCCAGGCTGACCTGGAATTCACTCTGTAGTCTCAGGGTGGCCTTGAACTCATGGTGATCCTCCTACCTCTGCCTCCCAAGTGCTGGGATTAAAGGCATGCACCACCATGCCCTGTTCTGCCTCCATTTTTTTAAGACGGCTTGGTGCTGGGTAGCCTGCTCTGTCCAGAGCTGGATCCACATAGCATCCTCTCTTCCTCTGTCTGTTTTTGTGTCTTTCTACAAGGTCTTACTATGTAGTCCAAGTGATAAACCTAAAATTTGCTGCACAACCCAGGCTAGCTTTGAACTAGTAATCTTCCTACCTCAACCTTCCAAGTTCTGAGTTCACAGTGGGGGAAACAAACCAAGAAATAACTATAATATGATATAATATGATCCTTGATAGTAGTTCCACAAATGAAAGTATATATCAATGTTGCAGGAACCCTGAGCAGAGAGATGAAATCCTCCTGTGGGATATCAGGGAAGGCTTCGCTGAGGTGGCAGAGATTCTTTCAGGAAGGAAGCAGGAATTGAATACGAACAGGTAACAGAAAATGTAGAGCAGGCCTGGTCTGGTGGCGCACGCCTTTAATCTCAGCACTCGGGAGGCAGAGGTAGGAGGGTTGCCATGAGTTCAAGGCCACCCTGAGCTACATGCTGAATTCCAGGTCAATCTGGGCCTGAGGGAGAATGTACCTCAGGAAAAAAAAAAAAAAAAGGACTGGAAAGATGGCTTAGTGGTTAAGGCACTTGCCTGTGAAGCTAAAGGACCCAGGTTCAACTCTCCAGGACCTACATAAGCTAGATGCACAAGGTAGTGTATGTGTCTGAAGTTTGTTTGTAGTGGCATCTGCTGCTTTCTCTCCCTCCTTCTCTCTCAAATAAATAAAAATAAAGTAAAAACATTAATAATAATAATAATAATAAGAAAATATAGAGCAGAAAAAGGGTACTCTGGATTCTGGGACTGCATCAACAAACATTCAAGAGTGAAAAAGGGCCAAGTGGGCATAGGAGATGTGAGCAGAGAGGAAGATTTGTGCTACTGTTCAGGTAAGAGGGCTTTAGTGACTGGACAAGCCGTTCTACATTGTTGTTCACTCTGATTCTACATAGCAACTGATAGGTGCTATAACATGTTCATTTCAAAGATGCAGAAACAGCTGGGTGTGGCGGTACATGCCTTTAATCCCAGCACTTGGGAGGCAGAATTAGGAGGACTGCTGTGAATTAAAGGCTACCCTGAGACTACATAGCCTGGACTAGAGCGAGACCCTACTTTGAAAAAAAAAAAAAGATGCAGAAACCTTTGATACTTTACCCAGTGGCTCATAGGGAAATGTGGAAGGAATTGACTTTATTTTACTAGCCAAGCAAAGGCACTGATGATTTCTGAGTGGGGGTGACTCTTGGAGTAAAAATAATGCACTAGTAGCAGTAAGGTAAAACAGGAGCCTGGCAGGAGCCTGGTAACCAGACTGATTATTACACAATTATAGGAGAGGCCATTCACAGATTATAAAGTCAATGGCACCCTTGGAGCTGTGTAGTACAGGGGACTTTGATTACTAGGGTTCAACAAGCAGTGGCCAGGGGGATAGAGAGAAGAGGAGGGGGAAAATGAACAGATAAGATCTGGTAGAAAAGTGGATAGTGGAATAAAAGGACAGGGTGGACTTCAAGATGATGCTCTACCTGATACTGTTTACGAAGTCAACCAAAAATACCCGCTAAAGCTAACTCAGTTTGCTGAGACTAAAAAGTAACAAAAAGGATGGAGAAGGTTAAAAAAAAAAAAAAAAGAAGAATAGTGGTAAGGAAGCCTAGGAAGACAAGACTGATCAGCCAGGAAGATAAGGGTTTATTCATCTGTGCTAAAGGGAAGCTAGAGGAAGGAGAGCTGAGGGCCTAAAGCTACAGAAAAGTCAACTATGATAAGGACTAAAGCAGGGCTTTTTTTTTTTTTTGAGACTAGATTTCAGGTAGCACAGGCTGGTCTCAAAATTCACTTTGTATTTGAGGATGGGATTCTAACCTTGAACTCCTGATCCTCCTACCTCTACCTCCCATGTGCTGGGATTACAGGTACACACCACCATGGCCAGTATGAATTAGGATTGATAATGACAGGTCCTTGGCAAATTCTGATCCAAGTTTCTGTAGCAGCTTAGTTGAGAGACAGTCTGGGAAGACAGATTGTGAGGAAGAAAAGGAAGAAACCTGATGATGAAGTTAGTTTTTTGGGCCACACAGACCCATGGAAAGACTGATCAGGTGGACACATTACAGCAGACAGGTTTGTGGAGGTATTGCAAACGATCCCAGTGGCAACAGGGAATGAGTATGTCTGAAGGACTGATTCCGATTGCTATCCTTCCCCTTTCTGAGGCAGGATCGTAGATGACTGGAGAGATGGCTAAGAGGTTCCAGGCAATTGCTTAAAAGCCTGGGTTTGAAAAAGCCAGGTGGCACAAATTGGCACATGTGTCTGGAGTTTGTGTGCCATGGGCAGGAGGTCCTGGTGTGTTCTCTCTCTCTCACACACACCAATAAATAAATTTTAACAAATATTGATCAAGGGACCATTTAGTGGTAGTGTCTCATGCAGGCCTCATGGTGACAATAAGAGGTAGGTACTACTACTACTACCACTTTCACTTTGCAGTTAAGAAATTAGGCTTAGCTGGGCGTGATGGCTCAGCCTTTAATCCCAGCCACATCGAGACTACACAGTGAATTCCAGGTCAGTCTAGACTAGAGCAAGACCCTACCTTGAAAAAAACTTAAAAAAAAAAAAAAAGGCTCTGAGAAGTTAAATAATTTGTCCAATGTCATATACCTAGTTAAATGGCAGAACCTGCATTATATCAGGTTTGTCTGACTTCCTGCATTAAACCCTATGCCCAGAAGAGTAGCTGAAGAGAGGGTAAAAGACAGACATCCCTGGAGAGGTCAAGCAGGGTGGCTTAATGTTTCCCCATACACACAGTCTATAAAGGGGGAGTATGACTACTTCCCTGCCTGCTCTGACCCCAGATAAGGAGAAGTAGGTGTAGAGTGCAAGGGAACAGACTTGGGGAAGCTACAGAGAAAAACTTATTGGAAGTGAAGGCCTGGGTTCCTGAATGGACATTAGGTAGCTTCCCTCTGGGAGGATGTGGAGAGTACCCTGTCCAGAGGGGGGCTCTCCCATCACACTTAAGTATAGTATCCTTACCCCACCAAAAACGGTACTATCCATGAGCATCATACATATGGGGCAGAGGAACTCTGAGACCCTTAAATTGTATATGTGGTGTCATTGACAAAGCCCCATTGGGAGAAATGTACTCCTCAGACACTGAGAGGATTCTTCCTCTGCCTTAGAGTTCACAGTGAGGGAGACTCCAGGCACTAAACCATCAAAATGCAGAGGTGGAGTATAACAACAGGACAATATCATATCTTTTCTGAGGGTCTTGTCTCTACTCCCTGCCCACATGCTCTCATGATCTACATAACCACCTTCCTGATGGTAACCACTCATCCCAGGTAGCTTTACCTGTATCTTTTCCTGGCGGCGCTGTTGCTCAGCTATCTTCCTGGCTAGAGCCAGCTTCTTGGCCCGAAGTTCCCTGATGTCATCCTCGCCTCCACTGCCTTCAGCCTCTGAATCTTCTTCAAAGTCTTCAATCACCACATCCTCCTCCTTTGGGTGATGGTGCAGATCAAGGGAGAGAACAGTTTGTGAGCCATGGCACTTAATGAATCCACCCTATGTCTCGCCAGCTTCCATTGCATGCTGATGGGGACCATTCCTTGCCAAGGGTTCCCTGGTATGAGCTTTCCTTGCTTAGGAGAGGAGGTAGATGAAAGCTGTCAGGTACTCTTCCCCTCAATTGCTCCCGTTTATGTCCTTTTATTTTATTTTATTTTTTCAAAAATTTTTTTCAAGGTAGGGTTTCACTATAACCAAGGCTGACCTGGAATTCACTATGTAGTCTCAGGCTGGCCTCAAACTCACAATGATCCTGCTACCTCTGCCTCCTCAGTGCTGAGATTAAAGGCATGTGCCACCATGCCCGGCTTGTTTTTTATTTATTTTTATTTTATTTATTATTTATTTATTTTTGGTTTTTTCGAGATAGGGTCTCACTAGCTTAGGCTGACCTAGAATTCACTATGTAGTCTCAGAGTGGCCTTGAACTCATGGCGATCCACCTACCTCTGTCTCCCAAGTGCTGGGATTAAAGGCGTGTGTCCCCACACTTGGCTGCCCTCTCTTTTCTTTATTTTAATTTTTGGGGTATGTGTGCAGGTGCATTGGCCCTATGTATAAGCAGCAGAGGCCAGGGGAAGCCATCAGATGTCCTCCTCTATCACCCTTCTGCTCTATTTCTCTGAGACAAAGTCTCTTACTAAACCTGGAGTTCCACAGTTTTGGTTAGGCTGGCTGACCAGCGAGTCCCAGTAATCCTTCTATCTCTGCTCCCCTTAGCACTTGGATCAAGGAATGTGCAGCCATGCCTGGTCTGTTCAATGTGGGTGGTAGGGAATGAACTCAGGTCCCTGTGCTTGAGCAGGCAAGTATTCTTACCTGCTGAGTCATCTTCCCAGTGCTAGGGCTTGTTTTCTTTCCTTCCTTCCTCCCTTCCTTCCTCCCTTCCTTCCTTCCTTCCTCCCTCCCTCCCTCCCTCCCTTCTTCCCTCCCTCCCTCCTTCCCTTCTTCCTTCCCTCTCTCCTTCCCTCCCTCTCTTTTACATTTTGGTTTTTCAAGGTAGTTTTTCATTTTAGCCCAGGCTGACCTGCAATTCACTATGTAGTCTCAGGGTGGCCTCCAACTCTCGGTGATCCTCCTACCTTTGCCTTCCAAATGCTGGGATTAAAGGCATGCGTATCACCATGCCTGGCTTTTTTTCTTTCCATGTTTTTCGAGATAGGGTCTCACTCTAGCCCAGGCTGACTTGGAATTCACTATGTAGTCTCAGGGTGGCCTCAAATGCACAGAGATCCTACTATCTCTGCCTCCTGAATGCTGGGATTAAAGGTGTAAGCTACCACACTTGGCCCAAGGCTCTTTTCTCACAGTCATACCTCACAACCATACATGCACACTTGCATGCTTGTTCTCACTCTTCATTCTCACCCTTGTACACACTCACAAAAATAAATCTTGGGAGCCAGGCATGGTGGTGCACCTCTTTAATCCCAGCACTTGGGAGGCAGAGGTAGGAGGATCACCATGAGTTCAAGGCCACCCTGAGACTGCATAGTGAATTCCAGGTCAGCCTGGGCTAGAGTGAGACCCTATCTCGTAAAACATGGAAGATCCTACCTCGAAAAACAAAAACAAAAACAAAAACAAAAACAAAACAAAACAAAACAAAATAATAATAAAATCTGGGAATTAGGCAAGGAAGCTCTCTTGCCCCAGACAGCATCAGGAGCAGATGCTATAGCTCTACAGATCTTGTCCTGGTTTCTTTTTAAGACCACAGCCTGGTGGTGTGGGGACTGCTGGGCCCCATTACAGGAATTCACTTGACATGGCCTTGCTCAGCTGCTCTCCCCAGGGCCTAGGCAGGGTAGGAGGTGGCTGGTCAGCTTACAAAGTCTCCTGCCAGGCTGGCAGAGACTTCCCCAGGGATGGCACTTCCCTGCTTACAGCCTCAGCTCTCAGCAGCCACCACTCCCCGGGTGGTCTCAGCTCCATTCCTCTCTCTCACACTTTTGGCCTTGGTCAGTGGAGAACACACAGCTGCCTAAGAGGGCTTCCTTTGAGGGACAGGACTAGTAAGGATTCATGGGAAGTGATTCAGCAGAAGATGCTAGTACTTTTGATAACCACTACATTGACAGCTACCATCTATACTCAATGTTTCTTAGGGGCCAGGCACTTAGCCTATGTGTTTTTCATACATCAACTCATTTCATCTTCATAATGGCATGTGAAAATTCTGCTTTACCATCTCTACTTTATAAATGAAGAAATTTAGAATAAAATAGCCTGCTCAAGGTCACAGAGGTAGCAGGAAATAGCAGGGATTAAATCCAAATGAGGTAGCGGGGAGATGGCTCAACCATTAAAGGTGATTGCTTGCAAAGCCAGGTTTCATTTCCCCAGCCTCCCATATAAAGTCAGGTGGGCTTTCATTTGTAGCAGCAAGAGAACGTTGGTGTGCCCACACGCACATGCACACACACATAGAAATAAGCAATTTTTTTTTAAATCAAGTGAGCTGGGTGTGGTACTGCATGCCTTTAATCCCAGCACTCGGGAGGCAGAGGCAGGAGGATCCCTGTTTGAGGACAGCCTGGGCTACAATGAGACCCTACCTGAGGGGAAAAAAATCCAAGTGAATCTGATTCTCAGGAGTCTGTGCCCTTACCAATCATAATAAGTAAACCTGCAGGCTTGGGGCCCTGATTGAGAGCAAGCTCAGCTCCAGCCCTTAAGTAGCTCAGCTTTGTCAGGCCTGGACCTGTTCGTACTGACTGCTCACTCATCTGACTGGGATTTTCTTGGAGAAAGGTGGTTAGTAAGTGTAGGTGGGTGATAGGAAGCAGGGTCTAGGGAAGATGGATAGTTGTAGCAGCCTCCCTAAGAACTAGATGTTGTCCTGTTCCAAAGAAGGATGTCTGAAGAATCTCCCCACCTCTTCCTGTCAGCCTCAGTGACTTAGTCTTGCAGTTTGAAAAAAAGAAGATAGCTGAGGATAGGCTCTGCCACTGTCCTAGGAGGTCTGAGGAACTGTCCTCGGGTACCATTCATCCATTAATCCCTGGCCATGGGAAGGAGGAAGAGTGCACATTCACTTCCTTGCTTATGGGGTTAACCTGGACAAGAGTAAGTGGAACAGGATGGCTGCTGGCCTGTGGAGGAACAGTTGGCCCTGCCTGCTCCAACCAGGGATGCAAAGGTTATCACAGGCCTGGAGTGAGCTGGACTGAGGTCAAAAGAGGGTCAGAGAAGCTTGTCTGAGGTTTGTTCAGCTCTCATAGCAAACAAGGAAGTGAAGGGTTATGAAATTACACAGATCAGGGTAAGTAGAGTTTCCCAGGGACCACTCACATAAAGGAACCTAGAAGGCTTGTGGGAAAAGGAAGAAGTGGGTAGCTTTGCGTGGGTCACAAACCTTGCCTGCTCAATAAGCTTCAGAGGAAGAGTGAGGGAGTGTGGCACCAGAGAGTTGGTCTGCTCCTTCTCAAAGGGAAGAAGGTCCTCTTTGCCTAACTGGGCTTGTGCCGCAGGTTCCACTGGTCTAGAAACATCTCACACAGCCAGCCTGAGGAGCTGTCCTACTCACTCTCCACAGCTTGTCTTAGCCTTCTGGTGTGGGTGAGATAAAGGACAGAGGCACAGCCACAATGCCCAAAACTGGGACACTTCAATAACTTTTATAACTCCACTACCTCCTCCCATGCTGACAGCTCATTATTTCCCGTTATTCTCTACCCAGGTTTCATCTGGAGAGTCTGGAATCATGGGCTCAACTATATCCCTGGAACCACCTCTGTCCTGGAAGCTGAGCCCTGTGTCATCAGGCATGGGGTGGGGTTCTTCAGCTATCCTAATGAAGCTAGGCCAAGACTCTGCTGCTCTGTAGACTCTGTTCCAAAGGTGGCCACTCTATCACTGCCTAAGATCCCAAATGACAGTTTCCAGCTGACATCTGGCTTCCTTGGCCTGTTGCTGATTTCATCCCTGCACCCCACCCTGCTCCACCGGGCGCTAGAGACTGCTGTGGGCCAAATGACTGTGTTGGCCTATGGGTGACCTGGCCTCTGGCTAGAATTGCTTCCTTCCCTTCCTTCAGTCCCATGTTTCTTTGTACTCAAGACCCCTGTATTTAACATTGTGAGGTAAAAAGAAGGAAAGAGTCGTGAGCTGTATGCATGTGCCCAAACAGTTACCCACACCCAGACACACAGCAGGGAGGCTGGCAGTGATGCTAAAGGCACACAAGCTCCACCACTACCACACAGCCACATTTACTCAGAACCCACATCCCACAGAAGAGCTGGCAGCACTGTTCACTGAGAATGACACATAAACTGGGCACACAGACACACATCAATGATCATCCTCTGACAGACATATATAAGCACAGCTGGACAACTGCCAGTAAGATTTGCAGGGATGAGGGGCAAGGGGTGTGCACACACACAAGGTCTGGAGTGAAGCAAGGGCTACAGGAACAACCAAGGGCAAACAAACAAGAGGAGAATTCCTTAATCACATCAGGATGTGCAAGAGGGAGGGAGGGAATAAGGGAGGGAGGGCAGGCTGGGGGAGGGCTGATTTTCCACATGGGGCCAGCAATGTCAGCTCTTCCTGTACGTGTGCTGGAGGCTGGAGTTCAGGCCTGTGCTGCGCTGAGCTCCGCACATCTATAAACTTGATCCTCAGTCTGAACCCTAACACCCCCCCACTCCCTTTCCTAAGCCTCCAGAGCTGCACATTATTAAACTCTTTCTTTCCCTCCCTTCTCCTCCAATGCAACATTAAAAAGAAGCATCTGGAACTCGTAGCAGAGTGAGATGGAGGCATTGGGGTGGACTGGCAGGAAGGGGCACCAGCAGAGTGCAGTCTTGAGAAGCTGGCTGTCATGTCAACCCTGACACTGCTCTGAGAGGTTATAAATAATCCTGAGGTGAAGCTACAGCCTGGGCAGGGTAGGGGTGGGTAGTAGGGAAGGGAGCCTTCCCTCTGCCACAACGGGCTCTTCCCGCATAGTACCTCATCTTCCAGTTGTTTTCCCTCTTGGCTTCCCATTTCCTTTCCCATGGTGTCTGGGACGGGTGCCACTGACACATATTTTCCACCCTTGAATGCCAGCAGAGGCTCTTCTTGTCCACAAAGGGCTTCCAGAAAATACTTCAGCACTGTGACCCTTTTGCAGTCGGCTGCAATAACCTACAGGGCGAGAAGGAGAGAAGGAAAACAGCATTTTCTGAAAAGGAAAATGAAGACGAGAGACTGTTGGCTGTAGGGCACATAAAAAGTGTGTCAAAGTTATTGGGAAGGGAGGCAGTGTGAGCAATAGGAGTGTGTGTATATGGAGGCGAGCAAGGGCAAAGGATCAAGGTCTTCTGAAGGAAGGAAGTCACCAGGGTCTTGCCTTAGGTCATCCCTGGGACAGCAGACACCCTCAGGAACAATGCCAGGTACCCTCAAGGCTCATGCTTTTCCTTTACTAAAATCTTAACATTAAAAAAAAGAATATATTAAGTTCTTCTAAGTTTGGAATAGAATTCATGGGAGTGGAGCATAGCACACTGGCTCTCATAAACACAGTTTCCTGGTTCCCCTGGCCACCTATCTTCAGATTCTTCCCAGGAGAATTTGCAACCTGAATGACTGGAGCTTTCTTGGCTGTTTCATCTCAGCCAGGTCATTCTGAGCTTCTCTGAGCAGTTCATGACTCACATGAGAGGTTCTCATGCCTAAGACACTGGGTAAGGCAGGAAATTATTAGGAGGAGAGGGATGGTCAGAGTGAATGTGAATGTTTAACCAAAGCTATGTGTTCTAGGATTCACATACTAGCTGCTCCCATGTAGCCACAATAACACACACATTGGTGCTATCAAGAGATGTGGCTGGGCATGGTGGCACATGCTTTTAATCCCAGCTGGGGGGACACAGAGATAGGAGGATCCTTGTGAGTCTGAGGCCATTCTGGGACTACAGAATGAGTTTCAGGTTAGCCTGGGCTAGAGTGAGATCCTACCTCAAAAAAATCCAAAAAGAGCTGGCTGTGGTAGCACACACCTTTAATCCCAGTACTCGGGAGGCAGAGGTAGGAGGATCACCAAGAGTTCGAGACCACCCTGAAACTACATAGTGACTTCCAGATCAGCCTGGGCCAGAGTGAGACCCTACCTGGAAAAACAAAAACAAAACAAAACAAAAATCCAAAAAGAGGGCTGGAGAGATGGTTTAGTAGTTAAGGCGCTTGCCTACAAAGCCTAAGGAACCAGATTTGATTTCCCAGTATCCATGTAAACCAGATGCACAAGGTGGTGCATGCATCTGGAGTTCGTTTGCAGTGGCTGGAGGCCCTGGTGTGCGTATTCTCTTTCTGCCCCTTTCTCTCTCTCATAAATAAATAAATAAATTTAAAAATCCAAAGGGGGAGGGGGAAGTGTTATGATTCATTTAGCTGAGATGAAATTTATATTGAGAAATTGTCAAATTTGTTAGTTTCTCAGATGAAGTACCTTGCCTCGGGTCTGCCCTACAAGACCACATAGATATGTCTTGACCTCTAACTGCATTTATGTTGCTTGCATCCTCCTCCATTCTTGCCATTTGATACCCCTCTCTGGCCTTCAGGGATCCTATCCTGCTTGGTGGCAGGATGCTCATCAAGGAGGAAGACCCTGCTTGATGTGCAGCTCTGAAGCTGAGGTGCATTCTACAGAGGAAGCATAACACAATGGCCAGATGCATCACCAGGAGCAGCTCCTTCATCACTGGTGAGCCAGCCCACACTGGATGGACAGACTCATTTTTATGCCTCTCATTCTGAATATGATAGGACTAAGATATAGGAAGCATGCAGTGAAGGACTAACTGGCTGCCCATCATTTTGTACTTGTCCATGCAACCTCCTCCATCTAGACTGCAAGCCCCCTAGTGGCAAAGATTAGATCTCATATTTTCATCCTTCAATGGATATAAAACAACTCACAGTATTATAATGGCAGACATAAACTCTGGGAACAGGTGATATAGGCAAGACCCATGTCCTCTAAGACAAAGTAGAAATGAGTACCACTCCGCCAGGTAGTTGACCAGGGCAAGTGCAGCACACACCAGTCACCTGTGTGCTCCATGAATCCATTGTCTACCATCTTCTCCATCTATCACTCACCTATGGTTACATTAACCTGAGATTTCAGCCTACATGACAAGTACCTAACCTCTACCACCTGAGACATTAACTTAGAAAGTCAGCTATTCTGAGGCTTAAAAAAGGTAGAGCCTCTTGTGCTTAGGGTGTTGATCCCAAGTACTTTCCAAAAAGAGAAGAATGGCCCTGCCTTGGGTTAGGGCAGGTAACCATGGTTCTATTGCGTGTATTCAAACATGTGATGGGGAAGGCAGAAATACAGAAGCAGGGGCTAAAAAGCATTAAAGAAGAGATGAAATGAGTAATAGCCTGGCAGGCAGCACGCACAGTGGCCTCCCTGCATCCCCAGCCTCTCACTTGCAGAGGAAACTTCTGCATTTCCACAAGACTGCCAGTTTCCTCTCTGTGGTCTAATTTTAACCACCTTGTCGTTACAGAGTGTGTCAGCCACCTGACCCCATTATGACCTCCAACCTTATGCCCCAGCTACTGCTTGTACTATGGAGAATTATGTAATGGGTCCAGGACTTTCCTTTCTGGCATCAGGCTACTGCCACTAAATGGGGAGGAGGTGGGTGTGGAGGGATGAGAAGATAAGTAGCTTGCAATGCTCCTTCATTCACCTGGGTGGCAAGAAAGTCTTCCTTGCTGAGCCTGCAGCAGAAACTTGTCCAGGAGAGGACAGAGTGCTTTGCTATATGCTCATACAAGCAGACAGAAGCACCACTGCTATTAGGGACTGTACTAGGTACATGGCTCAGGAACACAGTGTGGGTTCCTGGCCAAGAGGGAGAAAGGCCACACACATATGTGGACGTGGGACTCCTGGAGATGGGGATTTCCAGAGCACAGTAGGAGCCTGGGGTGCAGACATCCTGAGCCTGCCCACAGCACATCCTTAGAGATTTAGTGGGAATTGTCTATCATGTGGACAAGCGAAAAGGAAGTCCTACCCTGCTTCAGTTTTCCATGCCTTTTAGAATGAACTTGGTTTCCCTTTTTGTCTGCTACGAACATTAGCATTTGCTCTAGTGCTGGGCATGGTGGGGCACACCTTTATTCCAGCACTGGGGAGGCTGAGGTAGTTAGGATCACTATGAGTTCAAGGATAGCTGGGATTTCTAGAGTGAGTTCTAGGTCAGCCTGGGCTAGACTGAGGCCCTACCTCAAAAGCCTGGAAAAAAGAAGAAAGAAGAAGAAGAGGAAGAGGAGGGAGAAGGAGGAGGAAGAGGAGGAGGAGGAGAAGAAAGAAAGAAAAAATGAAAAAGAAAAAAACCCCACCAAAACAAACAAACACAAAACTTTTGGTCTCTAGTAGTGACACTACTGTTTGATTCTGCTACAGAGCTTTGATCCACTGAGGATTTCCATGTTGGCGCTAAGGATTCTACCTGTTTACAGAGAGATAATTCATGTAGTTTTCTGGAAGAGGGTCCTCTTCTCCTTTGAAATCCAACCAGCAGGGAGAAAAGAAAGCTAACATTGGATAGCTTCTTTAGGTTTCTCAAGTACAGTGTGGCACTATGAAATGCAGTATTCAAAATGGGAAGCCAAAAGGCAGAATGCCTAGGGCTAGCCCAAAGACATAGGGAAACCTGTTTTAAGCCTGTCTGTGTTAACACTCTACCTTAGGGTAGGAGGAATAAATCTACTACAGAAAAGACCACAGATCTCTTGACCATGGAGTTCTATAAGAGGCTTGTGGGAATATTTTCCTATGACAGGGTTCTAGCAGCTGAGTCAGGAAGAGACAAAATAACAAGACAGACAGTTTAATATAGTTAGAAAGGGTTACATAATGACAGAGAAAAGCCTTACAAACCACCTGCAAAAAGCAAACTCCAGGATCATCTTTGAAGGAATTCCTGATTGGAGCCGGGCTAAATCTAGGTTCTCCCTGCTTGGAAAAGAAGTTCAATGAAATCTATGAGGATGTAAATGGCATGTCAATACAGCTTGTACAAACTCTAGATATTTCAGAAACGAATGAGATGAGCAGGAGCAGCTTCCTTCTGGGCTGTGTGTGATGCACAGGCCCAGAGTGAGGCTAGAAGTGGGTAAGGGGCTGCTGGCTTGAGAATACCTGGGACCTTCGCAGTATGCCTTCTCAGAGGCTCTTCTGGAAGAAGACTCACTTTATAGGAGACTGTCAAGCACTCCAAAGTTAATGGATAAAGTGTCTCATATGCATCATTCCAGCTCTGAACAAAAAACTGGGGATTTAGATCAGAGAAAAGTTGAAAGAAAGGCATCCAAAGAAAGCCCCTTTCTCTTCCCCTGAAAACTATCTGAGACAGCTTGCCCCATCATCAGCAGGAACTGAAACCTTGAGCTTCAGGGCTCCACTTATCACCCCATCGGGTTCACACGCAAAGAACCAAGTAGAAAAGAAAACTGAAAGCTCAATGAGGAGAGGCTGTATCAACAGTCCTGTCCCTGGATCAATTCCTTAGAGAGAGATAATGTGGGCAGGCAATGGGAAGCTGGGTCTAAGAGGCAGGTCCTGAGAAAAGCAGAAGAAACTTCTAGAATGACAGAGGGAAAAGTTGGCCTTCTGGTCTGGGGTATCATAGGTAGGGAGGTAGATAAGCAATAATGGTGAAAACTGAAAACTGGTAGATTATTCACTATAGCTAGCCACTCAGCAGCCTTAACAGCAAGTCCACATAGGAGCAGAGAAGATCTACACTGTTTTAAGGAAGGTAAGAAACAGTGAGAGAGAAAAGGAGCCAAGCACCAGGCACCACATACTGATGTAAGCTGAGTTCCAAGATGCAATACCTCACAGAAGCCTTAGGAAAGGGAGAGAACCCCAGATCTAGCCAGGGAGTAAGATGAGGGGTTGGAAAGCTGAATCAGGCTTTGGGTGCAAACTAGGGAATGAGAGACTCAACAGCATTTTTTTTTTTTTTTTTTTTTTTGAGGTAGGGTCTCACTCTAGCTCAGGCTGACCTGGAATTCACTATGTAGTCTCAGGGTGGCCTCGAACTCACTGCGATCCTTCTACCTCTGCCTCCCGAGTGCTGGGATTAAAGGCATGCGCCACCACGCCCGGCTCAACAGCATTTTTACTGAGTCTCTGTTTTCTCTAAATAAGACTCTTGGAGGCACATGTACCACAACAGCTAGTCATTTCTCAAGATTTCTTTTTCTGAACTTTTGGTTTGAGGGAATCAGAACTTAAACTTGTACTATCAGCCAGTTCTTTTTTCTGGTCTTAAAAAGTCCAGCTTGCCACTGCTCCTCTGGTTAAAGGGAAAAATCACACGGGTTTTCCCCTTGCAAACTCAAGTTTACAGGTTGTTTTTCTTGTTTCTCTAAATGGAGCCAATTATTCTCACATTTGTTGAAACCTTCAATCAAACTTTATAGCTTGTTAATTTTACAGAATGTCCTCAGAGCAAATAAGATGCAGACAGGAAAAGTGAAGTCTTGCTAAGATTATTAAGAAATCTTAAAATAGCCTCCAAATCTACCAGCATGGCTGGTAAAATATAGGCTGCTTGGCGGCTTCTGAGGTCAATTAGCAATGAGTTAATATCATCTTTAATGAGCCAAACCTAAAGGATTGGCTATAAGAAATTTAACTCACACTATTTGTGCTTTCACAAGCCAGGAACTTCTAACTATGCACAGTTCACACTCACAGGAGACTGAGGGTGGGAAGCACAATTCTGTAGCAGCCAAGGGTGGGTCAGCCTGAGAAGGGGTCTGCCAATGAAAATTCAGACACAAGGAATAAAGAATACCACACAGGGAATCCTCTGGAGCTGAGAGGACAGAGGAAATGGTTTATTCACATTCCTAGGGTGAGGGGCTTCCCGGCAGGGAGCAGACTCCAGAGGCAGGAGGGAAACTGGCCACTGGATAATGGACAATCATTCTTAAGACTAGGAGACACATACTCACAGTGTAGCTGAATCAGAGCAAGCAAATATGAAATAGAAAAGGATCTGGGGTTAGAGAAAAAAGGGGACAGAGGGAAAAACCAACCAATCAACTAACCCAACCATGGGTCCAGTACCAGATGCATCTCCTGATTACTCTGAACACACACAGTGTCCTAGCGATCAGCTCAAATGGTCACTGTTTTCTATCCTTGCTGAAGCAAGAACACATTTCTATGAACTATGGCAAGCGTAAGTCACTTTCTCAGTTACTTCTGACCTTAATTGGCCTGTGTCATCTGAAGGGGTCAATGGGTAAGGGTAACAAGACAAAATGCAAATAGCATTGGTCAACCCAAAGCAGCCACACCATCCCATAAGCTGAGTCCCATCAGTTCTTTTCTTCTCAGAGGAGGCAAGGCGAGCTATAGCCAATTAGCTGGCCCTGCAAAAACACCAGTTCTCCCCACCATATCCACCAGCAGCAGTTTCCGAAAGACAGACTGTTAAGAAGTGGTAAATTGTTAGCTGAAAGGACCTGATGAGGTTACGGTAACAGTGTTATTGAAGATTACAAAAGATATGGGTGCTTGGCTTCTGCTCTGCTTTTTTTTTTTTTTTTTTGGTTTTTCAAGGCAGGGTCTCCCTTTAGCCCAGGCTGACCTGGAATTCACTATGTAATCTCAGGGTGGCCTCGAATTCATGGCGATCCTCCTACCTCTGCATCCCGAGTGCTGGGATTAAAGGCGTGCGCCACCACACCTGGCTCCAGTGCTTCATTCTGTTTAGAGGTACCTAACACTACTAGGAAGTTTGGAAGCCAGACACTGGCAAGGTGGGAAGCATGAAGGTGACACACAGCTTAGGACTGGGGAACAGTCTGGAATGCTCATTTGGATACTGACCTACTAAAATCCTTTATTCAGGGGTAAGGTGCTAGACTCAGGCTACTGAGCAAGTCACTTGGTGGATAGAGGGAGGGAGGAGGGGAGGAAGGGAAGGCCTTGCCTTTCTCAGCAGTCCATTTTCTTCTCCTAGTCTCCAGAGGTTCATGGACCTCACCACAGGCATACATGCATTCCACAGGACTCTGAAGAGGTCCCAAATAACAGGGCAGGCATGCCACTAAAGGTATCTATTACTAGAAATAAAATCCTGTAGTAGACCAAAATTGCCGAGTCGACCTAGCCACTTCATGGTGAGGTGATGGGTGGTAGATTTGCCTTTTTTTTTTTTTGGAGGTAGGGTCTCACTCTAGCCCAGGTTGACCTGGAATTCACTATGTATTTTCAGGCTGGCCTCAAACTCATAGAAATCCTCCTACCTTTGCCTGCCTCCCAAGTGCTAGTATTAAAGGCATGTGCCACCACACCTGGCTATATTTGCCTTTATTAATGGTATTTTCCTTACACAAAACTCAGTGGGATCCTTATATATAACAGATACAATAATACAAGGATAATGATGAGGCAATCTCCACCGGGGTATTTACTTTTTTTATTTTATAAAATATTTTATTTATCGCCGGGCGTGGTGGTACACACCTTTAATCCCAGCACTCGGGAGGTAGAGGTAGGAGGATCGCCGAGAGTTCGAGGCCACCCTGAGACTACATAGTGAATTCCAGGTCAGCCTGGACCAGAGTGAGACCCTACCTTGCAAAAACCAAAAAAAAAAAAAAAAAAAAAAAAAAATTATTTATCCATTTATTTGAGAGAGAAAGAGAGAGAATGGTCACGCCAGGGCCTCCAGCCATTGCAAACAAACTCCAGACACATGCACCACCTTGTGCATTTGGCTTATGTGAATTCTGGGGAATAGAACCAGAGTCCTTAGGCTTTGCAGGCAAGTGCTTTAACTGCTAAGCCATTCTTCCAGCCCCACTGGGGTGTTTTCAACCAATCTAAATTTCCTGAATTTGTACATTATGAACAAAGCCAGCTAGGAGTCTGATCTTCCCTGGCAGAGGGCAGCTTACTCTTTGTGAACTGTTCACCCATGGAAAGAGACTATTTTATCCTCTCAGAGCTTGGAGTTCTGCTGTTCCAGCAAGGTACATTCTCAACAGTGAGGGCACCGCAGACGGCAAGCTATAGGCAGCAGTAGCTTGGGCTGCAGTCCAACCCTGCTTCCCCTGAAGTGCTCAAGAGCAGCCACCCACATTGGCAGGGTTTGAGGTGGATACTGGCATTGCCAACACAAGCCTTTCTGGTCTGGCTACCTTCAGCTGATCTGAAACCTGGAATACTGGCACTAGGGCCCTTGCTGACTGAACCAGCAGGGGAGGCTACAAGCTCAGCCCCTGGGGATGAAAGTCCTCATCTGTCTTAGTCTGCAAATATCCACACAATTTGTTTCCACACTGACAGTCAGTTCTGGGCCAGAATCACTGAATTTAGATCATTGGGATTTAGTCACTCTGAGCCACATTCTTATTTGCCTTCCAGACAGCCAGGCCCAGGAGGCCACCCCTTAAGTTTGTATTTAGGCTCCTTCATCAAATCTGTTCCTAGTCTTATTTATTTGGTGTGAGGAGAGAGGGTCCTTTTTTTTTTTTTTTTTTTTTCCAAGGTAGGGTCTCACTCTGGTCCAGGCTGACCTGGAATTAACTATGTAGTCTCAGGGTGGCCTTGAACTCTCGGCGATCCTCCTACCTCTACCTCCCGAGTGCTGGGATTAAAGGTGTGTGCTACCATGCCTGGCTGAAAGGGTCCTTTTTGAGTCATCTGCAGCACTTGACAACATATTTAGGCAACATTAAATTTGCAAATATCTATAAAGTGCCCACTATGTGTGCAAGGCATACATAGACCCAGGAATTCAACAGAGAACACAAAATCCCTGTTCTAATGTGGGTTGGATAGGACACATTGATACCAGGTAGATCAAGAGACTCCTGTATCAAGAGAGAAAGGTTTGACCTCATTACCTAAAGTACTCTGGAAGGCAAAATTCTGCCCCACCCCAGGCAGGGTCTCACTTTAGCCCAGGCTGACCTGGAACTCACTCTGTGGCCCCAGGCTGGCCTTGAGCTCATAGCAATACTATCTCAGCCTCTAGGACTAAAGGTGTGTGCCACCACACCCCTCTATGGAAGGTAAAATTTTTATTCCTTTCTCAGAAGAGGAGGAAGAGAAAAAAGCTCCTTGCAGAAACTAGCACACTGCTTCTTTATGCCTTTCAGGCGGATCGGTACTGAGGAGTCAAGACAGACCTTTCTTGGGCTGAACCTTCCTGTAAAATGCATGTCAAGCTCTCCTTGATTCCCTGCTGTGTGCAATTATGATCTCCACACTGGTCACTACAGTGCATCTGTCTATTACTTCATAACCCTTGACTCCAGGCCCTGGGGAACCCTGTCTGCTATGCCCACTCTGACTTTGCAAACTTTACAGATGATTTCCCCAGGCTATAGTGACTTTGCCTTTATGTAGTCATTTCAATCCTTCACCTCCTTTTTTTAAAAAAAATTTTTTTTAAGGCTGGGTGTGGTGGTACATGCCTTTAATCTCAGCACTTGGGAGGAAGAGGTAGGAGGATCACCATGAGTTCAAGTACACCCTGAGACTACATAGTGAATTCCAGGCTAGTGTGAGACCCTACCTTAGAACACCAAAACAAAACAAAGCAAAAATTTTATTTTTTGAGTTAGAATCTCGCTGTAACCCAGGCTGACCCGGAATTCACTATGGCCTCGAACTCATAGCAATCCTCCTTCCTCAGCTGGGATTAAAGACATGTGCCACCATGCCTGGCTTTCGCCTTCTTTTAAGGTTGATAACATTTCTTAAAATATTTGGATTTATTTGGGGAGAGAGAGAAACAGACAGAAAAAAACTCTTGCAACTGCAAATGATCTCCAGATGCAGATGCCATCTAGCTTTGTGCATCTACCTTTATGTGGGTACTGGGGAATCAAATCCAAGCTGGCAGGGTTTGCAAAAGTCATCTCTTCAGCCCATAAGCTTGGTAAATTTCTTTTTTCCTCCCCTCCTCTCTCCCTTCTCCTTCTCTCTCTCCTAGTTCTCACTATATAACCCAGATTGGTCCTGAACTCATGGTTTTTCTGGCTCAGCTTCCTAAGTGCTGGAATTACCATAACTGCAGTAATCAAAAAAGTCTTTCTTAAGACTGGAGAGATAGGTCAGAGGTTAAGGCACTTGTCTGCAAAGCTTAATGACTGGGTTTTTTTAATTTTTTAAATTATTTTTAAATTTATTTTTGGAGAGACACACAGAGAGAGACAGATAGAGAAGGAGAGGAAGACAGATAGAGATGGGCGCGCCAGCAGTCTCTCAGCTGCTGTGAACAAAATCCAGATGTGTGTGCCCCCTTGTGGGCAAGTGTGGCATTGCGCCCTTGTGTCACTTTGCATCTGGCTAAACGTGGGACCTGGAGATTGGAACCAGCATTGTTAGGCTTAGCAGGCAGGCACCTTAACCGCTAAGCCATCTCTCCAGCCCATGACTGGGGTTTTATTCCTTAGTAGTCATGTAAAGCCAGATGCACAATGTGGCACATGCATCTGGAATTCTTTTGCAGCAGCTAAAGGCCCTAGCATACCCATTCTCTCTCTTTTTGTCTCTCTTCTCACTTTCTCTGCTTGCAAATAAACAAAAACATTTAAAAATAAGGGCTAGAGAGATGGTTTAGCAGTTAAGGCCTTGCCTGTGAAGCCTAGGGACCCAGGTTCAATCACCCAATACCCACATAAGCCAGAGACACATGGTGGTGCATCCATCTGAAATTCATTTGTAGAGGCTAGAGGCCCTGGTATGCCTGTTCTCTCTCCCTCGATCTGACTCCTTTCTCTCTCTCAAATAAATAAATAAAAATAAAATATCTTAATAAAAAATAATAAAAAGCTGGGCGTAATGGCGCATGCCTTTAATCTCAGCACTTGGGAGGCAGAAGTAGGAGGATCTCCGTGAGTTTGAGGACACCCTGAGAATACAGAGTGAATTCCAGGTCAGCCTGGGCTAGAGAGTGAGACCTTACCTCGAAAAACCAAAAAAAAAATTTTTTTTTAATCTTTCTAGCTGGGCATGGTGGTGCATACCTTTAATCCCAGCACTCAGGAGGCAGAGGTAGGAGGCCACCCTGAGACTACATAGTGGATTCCAGGTCGGCCTGGGCCAGAGTGAGTCCCTACCTCAAAAAAAATTATATATATATAAATTTTAAGCTCAAAGAATTATATATATATAACTATTTTTATTTTCTTTTGGTTATTCAAGGTAGGGTCTAGCTCTGGTCCAGGCTGACCTGGAATTAACTATGTAGTCTCAGGGTGGCCTCGAACTCACAGTGATCCTCCTACCTCTGCCTCCCGAGTGCTGGGATTAAAGGTGTGCACCACCGGGGCTGGAGAGATGGCTTAGTGGTTAAACGCTTGCCTATGAAGCCTAAGGACCCCGGTTCGAGGCTCGATTCTCCAGGACCCACGTAAGCCAGATGCACAAGGGAGTGCATGTATCTGGAGTTCGTTTGCAGTGGCTGGAGGCCCTGGCGCACCCATTCTCTCTCACTCTCTCTCTCTCTCTGCCTACTTCTGTATCTCTCTCTCTCAAATAAATAAATAAATAAATAAATAAATAAATAAATAAAATATTTGAAAAGGTGTGCACCACCATGCCCAGAAAATTATTTATTTTATTTATTTGAGAGAAAGATAGAGGCAGATGGGGGAGGAGAAAGAGACAGAGAGAGAATGAGCAAGGCCTTCAGTCACTGCAAATGAACTATAGCTACATGCACCACCTTGTGCATCTGGCTTACATGGGTACTGGGGAACTGAACCTGGTCCTTTGGTTTCACAGGGAAGTGCTTTAACTGCTAAGCCATCTCTCCAGCCCCACAAATCTTAAATGACCTAGCACATGACAGGGACTATGTTAGACATCTTGGGTATAAAGTAAGACCTAATAAGGCTAACAAAGTCCTTGACTTCATAGGATTTTCAGTCCAGCAAGGGATTCCACAGAAACTTAACAAATGAATTGTCTCTTTTAGCACACAGGGTTTAGGTCAGTATTTCCCGTTCATATTCATTGACCCTGTTAGCAGTCTTCAACATCTACATCACTTATAAGCCATGACTCAAGCTGCCTTGTCCTCTGGGGTTTGCAGGGGCTAATAATCATTCCAAGTCAAAAGTGAAACTCCTCCAGTGATTCAACCTTTTTTTGTTTGTTTGTTTTTGTTTTTTCGAGGTAAGGTTTCACTCTAGCCCAGGCTAGCAAGCCTCGAGTCTCTCTCTCCCCATTGTCTCTGGTAGGACTGGGTTTACGTATGTGGCCATGTCTAATTATTAGGTGGTCTCAGGCCCTCATGCATCCTCAATAAGCGCACTTAACTGCTAGGTCTCACTCTAACTCAGGGTGACCTGGAATTCACTATGGAGTCTCAGAGTGGCCTTGCACTCATGGCGATCCTCCTACCTCTGCCTTCCGAGTGCTAGGATTAAAGGCGTGTGCCTCCACACTCTATCTTTCTATTTTTATTTTTTAAAATTATTTATTTATTTGAGAGAGAAAATGGGGGCGCCAGGGCTTCCAGCCACTGCAAACTAACTCCAGATGCGTGTGCCCCTTTGCATCTGGCTAACGTGGGTCCTGGGGAATTGAACCAGGGTCCTTTGGCTTTGCAGGGAAACGCCTTAACTGCTAAGCCATCTCTCCAGCCCATGATAAGCCATCTTTCTATGCCTATCTTTTTTTTTTTTTTTTTTTTTTGAGGTAGAGTCTGGCCTGGAATTCACTATATAGTCTGATCTCTGCTTCGTGAATGCTGGGATTAAAGGTATGCTCCCTAATTCCACAGAAGCTTTTAAAACTAAATGCTGTTAAATACTAATTAATTTTTACACTCTTTTTGTGGAGGAGGTGTTTCAAGGTAGGGTCTCACTTTAGTCCAGGGTGACCTGGAATTTGCTATGTAGTCTCAGGCAGGCTTTGAACTAACAGCAATCAGCCTAGCTCTGCCTCCTAAGTGCTGGAATTAAAGGTGTGTGCCACCACACCCAACTAATTTTTAGTCTTTCTCTCTCTCCCTCTCTTTTTTTTCAAGGTAGGGTCTCACTCTAGTCCAGGCTGACCTGAATTTCACTACGTAGTCTCAGGGTGGCCTTGATTATGGCAATCCTCCTACCTCTGCCTCCTGAGTGCTAGAATTAAAGGCATGTGCCACCATGCCCAGCTCTCTCTTTTTTTGTCTTTTTCAAGGCAGGGTCTCACTCTAGCACAGACCTGGAATTCACTATGTAATACTGGTTTGCTTCAAACTCAGTGATCCTCCTATTTCTGCCTCCCAAGTGCTGGGATTAAAGGTGTGTGCCACCATACCCAACTAATTTTTAGTCTTTCTTTTTTTTCTGAGGTAGGGTCTCACTCTACCACAGGCTGACCTAGAACTCACTATATAATTCAAGGGTGGCCTTGAACTTTCCGTGATCCTCCTATCTCTGCCTCCTGAGTCCTGGGATTAAAGGCGTGTGCCACCATGCCCGGCTTTAATTTTTATTCTCTACATGGATACGTTTCTTTTTTTTTTTAATTTTTAAAATTTATTTTATTTTATTTTATTTTATTTTATTTTATTTTATTTTATTTTATTTTATTTTATTTTATTTTTGGAAAGACACACAGAGAAAGACTGACAGAGAGAGAGGGAGAGGGAGACAGATAGAGAATGGGTCCGCCGGCAGTCTCTTAGCTGCTGTGAATGAAATCCAGATGTGTGCGCCCCCTTGTGGGCAAGTGCGGAATTGCGCCCTTGCATCACTTTGCATCCGGCAAAACGTGGGACCTGGAGATTGGAACGGGTTCTTAGGCTTAGCAGGCGGGTGCCTTAACCGCTAAGCCATCTCTCCAGCCCCATTTCTTTTTTAAAAAATTTTAAATTATTTTTTATTTATTTTTGGAGAGAGAGACAGAGAGCTAGAGAGGGAGAGGGAGACAAATGGGCACGCCAGCAGTCTCTCAGCTGCTGTGAACGAAATCCAGATGTGTGTGCCCCCTTGTGGTCAAGTGTGGCATTGCGCCCTTGCGAAACTGCATCAGGCTAAACGTGGGACCTGGAGATTGGAACCAGCGTTCTTAGGCTTAGTAGGCAGGCGCCTTAACTGCTAAGCCATCTCTCCAGCCCTCCCATTTCTTTTTTAAAAAATATATTTTATTTATTTATTTGAGAGAGAGAGAGAGAGACTATGGGCATGCCAGGGCCTTCAGCCACTGCAAACAAAAACCAGAAGTATGAACCCCTTGTGCATCTAGCTTACATAGGTCCTGAAGAATCAAATTGAACCGGAATCTTTTGGCTTTGCAGGCAAACGCCTATACCTCTAAGCCATCTCTCCATAGCCCCTGTTAAACCTTCTGTCCTGACCATGCAATATGAAAGGTCTGTTACTATCTGGAGTCTACAGAAGGGTTCATTTCCACAAATAGAGCTTAATAGTACATACCTGCAATACCAGCACTAGGGAGGTAAGGCAGGAGGGTCAGGAGTTCAGGGATAGCTAGAGATAGATACATAGAAATAGTGAGACTTTGTTGTAAAAAAATTTTCTAGCAGGAGCTCATTCCATTTCTGGAATCATCTTTAGTGGTAAAAATGTTTATCTCTGAACACAAATCTGCCTCCTAATGCTTCTAATTCTGTTCTCTAGGGCTTCATATATATGATGATTGGCCACAAATTATTCAAAGTCTGCTATGTTATATTTTTTCTTCTTCTTCTCTCTCTCTCTCTTTTTTTTTTTTTTTTTTTGAGGTAGGGTCTTGCTCTAGCCCAGGCTGAGCTGGAACTCACTATGTATTCTCAGGCTGGCCTCAAATGCACAGCGATCCTCCTACCTCTGCCTCCTGAGTGCTGGAATTAAAGGCGTGCACCACCACACCTGGCTATATCTTCTTCTAAATAAACTTACTCCTATATGCACCTCACTTCAACTTTCTCGTCATCCTGCTTATTTCACCAAGACTCATGTCCCAAACTCTGTCATTGGAATTTAATACCCTATTCTAATACCCACTTGAAAAAGTAAAGCTATGGGGCTGGGTTGTGGTTCATCACTTAACAGAGATTGCTTGCAAAGCCTGATGTGTTGGGTTCCCCAATACACATGTAAAGCCAAGTGCACAAAGTGGTGTATGTACCTAGAGTTTATTTGTAGTGGCAGGGCCCTGGAACACCCATTCTCTCTCCTCTCTCTATTTTTTAAAATTTCTTTATTTAAAATTTCTTGAGTGGAAGAGGCAGATGAGAGAGAGAGAGAGAATGGGCACGCCAGGACCTCTAGCCACTGCAAATGAACTCCAACATATGTGCCACCTTGTGCATCTGGCTTATGTAGGTATTGGGGAATTGAATCTGATTCCATAAGCTTTGCAGGAAAATGCCTTAACTGCTATCTCTCCAGCCCCAAAAAACATAATTTTTTTTTCTTTTTTGCGAGGTAGGGTCTCACTCTAGCCCAGGCACTGACCTGGAACTCACTATGTAGTCTCAGGGTGGCCTCGAACTCACGGCGATCCTCCTACCTCTGCCTCCCGAGTACTGGGATTAAAGGCATGCAGCACCACACCCAGTTTTACATTAAAAAAAAAAAAATATATATATATATATATATATATTTTTTTTTTTTAGGTTTTTTGAGGTAGGGTCTCACTCTGGCTCAGGCTGACCTGGAATTCACTATGTAATCTCAGGGTGGCCTCGAACTCTCGGTGATCCTCCTACCTCTGCCTCCTGAGTGCTGGGATTAAAGGCATGTGCCACCATGCCCGGCTTACATAAACTTTTTTTTTTTTTTTTTTCAAGGTAGGGTCTCACTCTGGCCCAGGCTGACCTGAAATTAACTATGTATTCTCAGGGAGGCCTCGAACTCTCAGCGACCCTCCTACCTCTGCCTCCCGAGTGCTGGGATTAAAGGCGTGCGCCACCACGCCCGGCTTACATAAAATATTTTTAAAAAGAAAAAGTAGCCAAACGTGGTGGCACACACTTTTAGTTCCAGCACTCAGAGCAGGCCATGGTATGAATTCCAAGTAAGCCTGGGCTAGAGTGAGATAATACCTCAAAAAACCCAAACAGAAAAAAAAAAAAAAAAGTAAAGCTAAATAACTTTGTATGTTATGTAGACACCATTTGATAGCTAACATTATTTGTTGCTTATGATAGCTAGGAATATAAATGTAGAGCAGCAGGGTATGGTGGCAACACACCTTTAATCCTAACACTTGGGAGGCAGAGGAAGGAGGAGAATCAGAAAGTTCAAGGTTATTCTCAGTAAGTAAGGCCAGTTTGGGCTACATGAAACCTGGTCTTAAAATGTTGCCCCTTCTGGCTGGGCATGGTGGCACATGCCTTTAATCCCAGCACTTGGCAGGCAGAGGTAGGAGTTTTGCTGTGAGTTTGGGACTACACAGTTAATTCTAGGTCAGTCTGGGCCAGAGTGAGATCCTACCTCGAAAAACAACAACAACAACAACAAAAAGTTGCCCCTTCTGCCAGGGCGTGGTGGCGCACACCTTTAACCCTGCACTTGGGAGTAGGAGGATCGCCTTGAGTCCAAGGCCACCCTGAGACTACCGAGTGAATTCCAGGTCAGCCTGGCTACAGCAAGACCCTACCTCGAAAAGATAACAAAAAAAAAAAAAAAGGAGGGGGCTGGAGAGATGGCTTAGTGGTTAAGGCACTTGCCTGAAAAGCCAAAGAACCTCAGTTCAATTCCCCAGTACCCACGTAAGCCAGATACACAGGTGGCACATGCATCTGGAGTTCATTTGCAGTGGCTGGAAGCCCTGGCATGCCCATTCTCTCTCTCTCATGCACTCTGCCTCTTTCCCTCTCTCAAATAAATAAGTAAAATTAAAAATATTTTTTAAAAAAGACTTAAATTTGGGATTGGGAAGCTGGGCGTGGTGGTGCAGGTCTTTAATCCCAGCACTCAGGAGGCAGAGGTAGGAGGATCACCATGAGTTTGAGGCCACCCTGAGCTAGAGTGAAACCCTGCCTCGAAAACCCCAAAAATAAATAAATAAATAAATAAATAAATAAATAAATAAATTGTGATTGGGAGATAGCTTAGCTGGTAAAGTGATCTTCCCCTCTTTTCTTTTGTTTTTTGAGGTAAGGTCTCATTCTAGCTCAGGCTGACCTGGAATTCACTCTGTAGTCTCAGGGTGGCCTTGAACTCATGGCAATCCTTTTATTTCTGCCTCCTCAAGTGCTGGGATTAAAGACATGTGCCTGGGCTGGAGAGATGACTTAGCGGTTAAGTTGCCTGCCTCCTAAGCCTAAGAACGCTGGTTCCAATCTCCAGGTGCCACGTTTAGCCAGATGCAAAGTGACGCAAGGGAGCAATGCCGCACTTGACCACAAGGGGGCGCAAGCATCTGGATTTCATTCACAGCAGCTGAGAGGCTGCTGGTGCACCCATCTCTGTCTTCCTCTCCCTCTCTCTCCAAAAAAAAAAAAAAAAAGACATGTGCCACCATGCCCTGGCTAAAAAAACCTCCTTTTAATATATTTTTTTATTTATTTATTTTTATTTATTAGAGAGAGTGAGAAAGAGAGAATGGGTATGCCAAGACCTCTAGCCACTGCAAACTAACTCCAGATTCATGTACCACAATGTACATCTGGCTTACATGGGTTCTGGGGAATTGAATCTAGGTTCTTAGGCTTCATAGGTAGGCTCCTTGACCACTAATCCATCTCTCTAGCCCATCTTTCAATTAGCAATAATCGTGCCTCAGATAAATCTCATTGGCTACGATGCTGCCACTGAACAAAGTTTTTTTTTTTGTTTTTGTTTTTGTTTTTTTTGAGGTAGGGTCTCACTCTGGTCCAGGCTGACCTGGAATTAACTATGTAGTCTCAGGGTGGCCTCGAACTCTCGGCGATCCTCCTACCTCTGCCTCCCGAGTGCTGGGATTAAAGGCGTGCGCCACCACGCCTGGCTCAAAGTTTTCTTTTTTCCTTTGGAATCAACTATGTTGTCTCAGGCCTCAAACTCACTGCGATTCACCTAGCTCTGCCTCCGAGTGCTGGAATTAAAGAAATGCACTACCACACCAGCTTCCTCTTTTCTTTTGGTGGTGCTAGACATGGAACCTAGAAATCATGCACACCAAACAAGGCAACCACTGTATCATAGAGCTACATGCCTAGCTAGCACCCCCCGTTTTTTTTTGAGGCAGTCACTATATTGTTTTGGCTAGCTTCCTGGGCTCAAGCTATCTATCCTTCCTGCTTTAGTATCCTGAGTATCTGGGATTATAGGCATGTACTTTTTTTTTTGGTACTTTTAGGATCCTGAACATCCTCAGTGCCAAAGGTAGCAGTTACTATTACATCTAGATAATAAATATAAGGAAACTGAAATTCAGCTAAATTAAATGATATGCTCAGCAGAGCTAAGATCTGACTACTAATTTTCTAGTCCAAGGTTCCTGCCATGCCACCAGAGCCATCTTCCTGGGAGAATGTCAATGGGTCTCCCAGGGTACAACAAAACTGCTGCGTGCTTCACTCACCCTCAACAACTATAACTGGTACTCTGTGAATGGCTAATACGTGCCAGGCATTGTGCCAAATGCTTTACCCAAACCGACTCAATCTGCACAACAACCTCATAAAGTAGGGACTTCACTATTCAGTTATACAGATGTGGAAATCCAGGCCCAGAGAAGTGATTTGCTCAAGGTAATGAGTGGAGGGGCTAAAATGTGCCTCTGCTCTAAGTGCCCACACCTCTCAATGGTCAAGATCATTTGCATAAGTATGAGGCAGGACCCTCACAATTTCTGCAAGGGGGGAAGCTGTGAACCAGTATGGTAATTCACAGGAGGAGGAGGGAAAGGGACAGTTGACTGTTTTTGATTCCTTCCTTTTCCTCTCATCTTTTCCCCTCTCTTCTTTTGAAACAAGGTCTAGTTATGTACTCTAGAAGGGTCTTGAACTCAAGATTCTCCTGTCTTAGCCTCCCAAGTTCCCAAATGCTGGGATTATAGATGTATACTACCAGGCCCAACCACAAATGCTGATTTTTTTGAGACTTAAATATCAAGCTTGGGGTAATTCTTCTAGGCAGTTGACATGCCACAGTCGATCTAGGGAAAGACCACATCAATGTTTTCTAACTTGTGTGAACCTGGGCAAATTACTGAACCTTGTCGGCAAAATACTGATGATTCTGAAAACCACTTTCCATTCCTTTTATCTTTTTTTAATAATTTTTTAAATTTTATTTGAGAGAGAGAGAAAGAAAGAGAGAGAGAGAGAGATTGAGAAAGAGAAAGAGAATGGGCACGCCAGGGCCTACAGCCACTGCAAATGAACTCCAAACGCATGTGCCACCTTTTGCATCTGGCTTATGTGGGTCCTGGGGAAATCGAACCTGGGTCCTTTGGCTTTTCAGGCAAGCACCTTAACTGCTAACCATCTCTCCAGCCCCAACAATCCTTTTTTTAAAAAAAAAAAAAAAAACATTTTTGCCAGGCGTGGTGGCGCACGCCTTTAATCCCCGCACTCGGGAGGCAGGGGTAGGAGGATTGCCGTGAGTTCGAGGCCACCCTGAGACTACATAGTTAATTCCAGGTCAACCTAGGCCAGAGTGAAACCTAGGCCAGACTTTGAAGCAGAAAGCTGACTTCTTAGAGGTGTCATTCCCCTGGAAAGTCAGGAAGTTCATAGCCAGGGTCATCTCATTCCATAGAGATAAAATTATCTGAGCATTATACCTCTGTTCTCTTTCCACTCTTCTTCCACGCTTTCCAGTAGTAGCAGAAAAACTTAGTTGGACAGATCTTTTTAGCTGTGGCTCTCAAGGGGAGGGAACCCATGGTAATACAGACAGCCAGGACAGTAGCTGAGGGAAAGGAGCTAGCAAATATTTCAGAAGTCTGCTTTTCCCTGTGCTCCCACTTTTACCTTACTTCTCAGTGGTGCAAAGCCTCATCTGTAAAGAGTGGATGTAATCTACTGGATCCCTTGAGGATCCCCAGAAAACAGCCCATGTTCAGTACTGGGATTCTTCATCAATATGACTGATGAGAGCTAAGATGGAGAAATCTCAGAAAATACAGCATAACCTCCAAGTCAAAGCAATTCTTGAACGATATTGATGTATGAATGGAAAGTGTTCATCTAATGGGGGTTAGATTTAATTATCCTAACAAAATAGATTAAAAGACTATATATATAGGTAAAATTTTTTATTATGGCCAGGCATGGTGGATCACATCTTGTACTCCTAGCACAGGGGAATCTAAGGCAAGAGGTGGCTCATGCCTTTAATCCCAGCACTCAGGAGGCTAAGATAGGAGGACTGCTATGAGTTTCAGGCCAACCTGGGCCACACAGTGAGACACTGCCTCAAAAAAAAAAAAAAAAAGGATCACTAGGAGTTCAACACCAGTAAATACTACATAGTGAATTCCCAGCAAGGTGGGCTAGAGTAAGATCTTGTTTCCAAAAATTTCCATCAATCAATCGAATTGTAAATTGACAATTGTGTGTATTTATGGGGTATAAAGTGATGTTATGACTTATGAAGACAATGTAATTCAATCAAGCTAATTAATTAACATACCTATCACGTCAAATGCTTGTTTCTTTTTTTTTGTTTTGTTTTGTTTTTTTTCCGAGGTAGGGTCTCACTCTGGCCCAGGCTGACCTGGAATTAACTATGTAGTCTCAGGGTGGCCTCGAACTCTCGGCGATCCTCCTACCTCTGCCTCCCGAGTGCTGGGATTAAAGGCGTGCGCCACCACGCCCGGCAAATGCTTGTTGTTTCTTATGGTTAGAACTTTAGTCTCAGCAATTGTAAGATATACCCCATGTTACTATTAACTATAGCCACCATGCTATGTGGATCTCAAAAACAAAAAACACAACTCTGAGCTACAGTGAGACCTTACCTCGGAAAAACAAAAACAAGCCGGGTATGGTGGCGCACACCTTTAATCCCAGCACTCAGGAGGCAGAGGTGAGTTCGAGGCCACTCTGAGACTATATAGTTAACTCCAGGTTAGCCTGAGCTAGAGTGAGACCCTACTTTGAAAAAGAAACAAACAAAAGCACAACTCAATCAACCAAACAAAATCTCCACGCTCCATTTATTCTTCTCGCTTCAGAATTTGTAGCCTTTGATCAACTTGCCTCTAGCCTCCAATCTCTGAAAACCACCACTGTATTCTCTCTTTGAGACTAGTAGTTCTTTTTTATTTTATTTATTTACTTATTTATTTTTTCTTTGAGGTAGGGTCTCACTCTAGGCTAGGCTGATCTGGAACTCACTAGCTCCAGGTTGGCCTCTAATCCATAGTGATCCTACATTAGTGCTAGGACTAAAGGTGTGTTTTATGTTTTGTTTTTTTTTAGAGAGAGAGCGAGCGGGAGCGACGGAGAGAGAATTGGCATGCTAGGGTCTCCGCCACTACAATTGAAGCCAGATATTTGTGCTACCTAGTGGGCACGTGCAACCTTGCGCTTGCCTCACCTTTGTGCCTCTGGCTTACCTAGGGAGTCAAACATGGGTCCATAGGGTTCGAAGGCAAGCACCTTAACCACTAAGTCAAGCCTGTTTTATGTTTTTTAAAATTATGCTGGGGGTTGAACTTATGACTTTATACATGCTAGGGCTAGGCAAGTATTCTCCACTGAACTATATCCTAGCCCAGTTCTACTGTTTAATATTCCACATATAAGTGAGAACATGTGAAATTTGTCTTTCTGTGCCTCAACCTATAATGCTTTCAAGTGTATTCCACTGTGTATGTACACTACATTTTTCTTTATCCACTCATCTGTTAATGGACACTTAGATTGAATCTGTAACTTGGAAAATTCTGAAACAATATAATGAACGTGGGAATAAAGATAGCTTTTCAACAAATGAGTTTCAAATTTTTGGGGTAAATACTTAGGAGTGGGACTGCTGAACATCTCTCTCTCTCTCTCTCTCTCTCTCATATATATATATATATATATATATATATATATATATATATATATATTTTTTTTTTTTTTTTTGGTGTTTTGAGGTAGGGTCTTGCTTTAGCTCAGGCTGACCAGGAATTCACTATGTAGTCTCAGGGTGGCCTCAAACTCATGGCAATTCTTCTCCCTCTGCCTCCCGCCAAGGACTGGGATTAAAGGTGAGCACCACCATACCAGCTTTCTTTCTATTATTTTCATTTTTTAAATTATTATTTATTTGAAAGAGAGAAAGAGGCAGATAGATATATAATGGGTGTACCAGCGCCTCTAGCTGCTGCAAATGAACTCTAGACACATATACCACCTTGTGTTTCTGGCTTATGTGGGTCCTGGGAAATCGAACCCTGGGTCCTTTAGCTTTGTAAAAAGCAAGTGCCTTAACCACTAAACAATCTTTCCAGCCCATCTCATTCTATTCTTAAAGGTCTCTATGATTCAAAGTAGTCATTTTGGAAAGGAGGAAAGGAAAGTCAGTTCTGCCACTGAGTTGATGCTAAATTTGGTTATCAGAGAAGACAGTGTCAAGAGTTGGTCTTGATTCTTTATGAGGGTTGAAGATTCAGAATTTGAACTAACAGGGAGAAACTGGAGATAATTCTGATGGGAAAAAGGTGGTTCAGGTTCTTCTCATATGATAAGCTGCTCAGGAAGATGTGTAGGGTTTGAAGACATCATTAAGCATAAAGTTTCCCTCTGGCCAGAAAAGAGGAACAGCAGACCAGTTTAGAATGCTCCACAGTGGAAAATGTCTATTGGTATCCAAACTAATTTTTGGCTTTCTGTGAGTCTTGGAAAGACTTATACTGATGTTTTAATCACCTGTTTAGTGTTCTGGATGCTCTTGTCAGCAGCCTTACTGAGCTTGCTCCAGCAGGCAAAAAGGAGCTGCTGGCTCGTGTACTGTGTGCTTATGAGAGCCGTTTCTTTCCCATGGCTGTCTCCAACACCTCACAGATCCTTCTGAGCCACTTGGAGGGTATGAGCTGAACCTGTGATCCCCATGGGAGACCAGGGATACTCTTAGACTAATTTCTCATCAGATCTGAAGTCAGGAAGGATCCCTTATGAAGAAGCAAGGTGCAGAACAGACTGTCAGCAACAGAGGTACCACAGAAGTTGAAACAGGCCTCCCTTCTAGGGCAATCACCATAAATCTCTGAAGCTCTTTGATATTTATCATGAAAAAAGGCCTACATGTCCCCACATGTGATAATACTGAAGAGATTTAGGGAGGAGTTCTTATCAGCACGTGAGATGCCCACTGAGAGGTTCACAGTAGTGGTAGGTACAAGTCAGCATCTTACTCCCCCTATACTTTTCATTGGCCAGTTTTTTTTTTTTCTCTCTCTCTCTCTCTTTTTGGTAGGGTCTCACTCTAGTCCAGGCTGACCTGTAATTTACTATGTAGTCTTAGGCTGGCCTCCAGCTCACAGTGATCCACCTACCTCTGCCCCCAAGTGTGGTGTGCACCACCATGGCCAGCTAGTCAGTTTCTTGGTGGCTACAATAACCCACTTTACTGAAAAAGCTGTGGTGTAGACGTGGTAAGTGAAGCTGCTGGGCACTATGCTATTCCATCAGATTACCACAGTAATCCTGTAATAAAGAGGAAAAGGAAGCCAGGTGTGGTGGCACATGCCTTTAATCCCAGCACTCAGGAAACTGAGGTAGGAGGATCCTAGTAAGTTTGAGACCAGCCTGGGCTACAGAGTGAGTTCTAGGTCAGTCTGGAGTTAGAGTGAGACCCTACCTCTTAAAAGAAAGAAAGGAAGAGAGGAAAAGGAGCTGCAGAGAAAATGAATAACATCCTGGTCAGTGAGAAAGTGGGAAGCTGGATTTGAACCCTGAGTTTTCTCTGTGGCCTCTGAGGAAGGTAAGTGTACTTCAGCAAAGGGCATGAGTACACTTTTGGGGGAAAGGAACTGCTTCAAATCCTCAAAGGATACAACCCCTGCCAAAATCACCCAGGACAAAATGAAGACTTTTGACTAATTTGGATTTAGATGTACAAAAACTGAATGAATGCTTGGCTAAGCTACAGACAAAAAGAGAAAAACTAAGATTAAGAACTTCTCAGCTGGGCGTGGTGGTGCACATCTTTAATCTCAGCACTTGGGGGCAGGGGTAGGAGACTTGCCACCCTGAGACTACAGAGTGAATTTCAGGTCAGCCTGGGCTAGAGTAAGACTTTACCTACAAGAAGAAAAAAAAATCTTTTCAGGGGGGCTGGGTAGACTTAACAGCTCAGGTTCAATTTCCCAGTTGCTGCATAATAGCAGGTGTATAAAGGGGCACATGTGTCTGGAGTTCATTTCAGTGGTAAGAGGCCCTGGTACACTCATACTTCTCCTCCCTCTCTAATAAATAGTAAAAACAAACAAACAAACAAACAAACAACAACAACAAAAAAACTTCTGGGGCTGGAGTGATGGCTCAGCAGTAGCAGTTAAGGCACTTGCCTGCCTAAAAAAAAATTTTAAAAACTTCTTAGAGTAGCCATCCTTAAAAGAGTTTTATAATGACGGGTGTGGTGGCACACGCCTTTAATCCCAGCACTTGGGAGGCAGAGATAGGAGGATCACTGTGAGTTCAAGGCCACCCTGAGGCTACATAGTGAAATTCCAGGTCAGCCCAAACTAGAGTGAGCCCCTACCTCGAAAGAAAGAAAGAAAAATGTTTTATAATTCAGATTAATTCCACTTTCCTGCACAGAATATAGCAAGACTTCTCTGTTAGTTGATGAACTTAATGAATATAAGAAACCCCTCCTCCTGCTGGGTGTGGTGGTGCACACCTTTAATCCCAGCACTCGGGAGGCAGAGGTAGGAGGATCACCATGAGTTCGAGGCTACCCTAAGACTACACAGTGAATTCCAGGTCAGCCTGGACTAGAGTGAGAACCTACCTCAAAAAACAAAAAAACAAAACAAAACAAAAAAAGAAACCCCTCCAGACAGAAATTGGCCTCGATATCCATGACCTTGCAGTGCCTAGCAATACCTTCGCAAGACTCTCATAATAGAAGAAAAAGATGATGACATCAAATTAAAAGAGAGACTAATGGAGAGAGGGAAGGGATATGATGGAGATTGGAGTTCTAAAGAGGTATGGGGGCAGGGGAAGGAAATATCATGCATTTTTAGTATGTAAGTATAGAAATTGTCAATAAAAAATAAATAAAAAAAGGAAACCCCAAGGCATGGTGGCACATGCATTTAATCCCAGGACTTGGGAAGTACAGGAACAGAGGAAGGCGGATTGCCATGAGTTTGAGGCAACCCTGAGATGACATAGTGAATTTCAAGTCAGCCTGGGCTAGAGCAAAACCCTACCTTGAAACCAATCCCCACCCCAAAAAAAGGTTGAATCATTGCAGGAGCTTCTCTTTTGGCTGGATTGATTATTAGAGAAAGAAAGAATGGGCATGTTAGGGCTTCTACCCATTTGTAAACAAATTCCAGGCACACCCACCACCATGCACATCTGGCTTACATGGGTACTGGGAAATCAAATCTGGGTCCTTAGGCTTTGCAAGCAAATGCCTTAACCACTAAGCCATCTCTCCAGCCCCTTTTTTCCCCCCTCCTTCTTGGAGATAAGTCTCATGTATCCTAGGCTGGCCTCAAACTTGCTATGTGACCAAAGATGATCCTAAGTGAACCTTCTGCTTCCACCTCCTGGAATTACAGGCATGTTCTACCATGCATGGTTTATGCACTGCTGGGGAGCAAACTCAGGGTTTGTGTATGCTAGGCAAGCACTCTACCAGTTGAACTACACCCCAGCTCTGAGATGATGCTGATTTATTTTATTCTTTATTTTTCTTATTCCTTTCATCTTGCTTTAAAAAATGTTTATATATTTATTTGCATGCAGAGAGAGAAAGAGAGAGAGGGAGATGGAGCTGGGTGTGGTGGCGCATGCCTTTAATCCCAGCACTCGGGAGGCAGCGGTAGGAGGATCGCCTTGAGTTCGAGGCCACCCTGAGACTACATAGTGAATTCCAGGTCAGCCTGAGCTAGAGTGAGATCCTACCTTGAAAAGCCAAAAAAAAAAAAAAAAAAAAAAAGAAAGAGAGAGAGAGAGAGAGAGGGAGGGAGAGAGGGAGAAGGTGGGGGGGGAAATATAAGGCGATATAAATAGGTGCACCAGGGCCTTTAGCCACTGTAAACAAACTCCAGATACATGTGCTACTTTGTGCATCTGGCTTACGTGGGTACTGGGGAACTGAACCTGGGTTGTTAAGCTTTGCAGGCAAGCACCTTAACTGCTGAACCATCTCTCCAACCCTCATCTTGCTTTTTGCCTTCTTTTTTTTTTTTTTTCCCCCAAGGTAGAGTCTCACTCTAGTTCATGCTGACCTGGAATTCACTATGTAGTCTCAGGGTGGCCTTGAACTCACAGCAATCCTACCTCTGCCTCCTGAGTGCTGGGATTAAAGGCATGTGCCACCATGCCTGGCTCGCCTTCTTTTTGATAGATTATACCTCTGTTTTTGATTTGTATTTTATAGGGGCTGGGAAGATTGCTCAGTGGTTAAAGGTACTTGCTTGCAAAGCCTGATAGCCTGGGTTCAATTCCCCAGTACACATGTAAAGCCAGATGCACAAAGTGGCACACGCATCACAAATTCATTTGGAATGGCAAAAGGCCCTAGCGTGCCCATTCTCACTTTCTCTCTGCTTGTAAATAAAATAACAATAAATTTTAAGGGCTGGAGAGATGGGTTAACAGTTAAGGTGCTTGCCTGTAAAGCCTAAAGATCTAGGTTCGATTTCCTAGTACCCATGTAAGCTAGTTGCACAAAGTGGCACATGCGTCTGGAATTGGTTTATAGTGGCTAGAGGCCTTTGTGTGCTCATTCTCTCTCTCTCTCAAATAAATAAATAAAATATTTAAAAAATTTTTTTTATTATTTTATTTATTTTTGGAGAGAGACACAGAGAGAAACAGAGAGGAGAGAGGAAGACAGATAGAGCTGGGCGTGCCAGCAGTCTCTCAGCTGCTGTGAACGAAATCCAGATGCATGTGCCCCCTTGTGGTCAAGTGCGGCATTGCGCCTTTGCGTCACTTTGCATCTGGCTAAACATGGGACCTGGAGATTGGAACCGCTGGCGATTGGAACCAGTGTTCTTAGGCTTAGCAGGCAGGCGCCTTAACCGCTAAGCCATCTCTCCAGCCCATAAAATATTTTTTTAAATAGTAAAAGAAATTTTAGCTGGGCATGGTGGCACACACCTTTAATCCCAGCACTCTGGAGGCAGAGGTAGGAGGATCCCCACAAGTTTGAGACCACCCTGAGACTACAGAGTGAATTCCAGGTTAGCCTGAGCTAGAGTAAGACTCTACCTCAAAAAACAAAAACAAAAACAAACATACAAAAAAAAAAAAAAAAAAAAAAAAAAAGAAGGCCGGGCGTGGTAGCCCACGCCTTTAATCCCAGCACTCGGGAGGCAGAGGTAGGAGGATCGCCATGAGTTCAAGGCCACCCTGAGACTACATAGTTAATTCCAGGTCAGCCTGGGCCAGAGTGAGACCCTACGTCGAAAAACAAAACAAAACAAAACAAAACAAACAAACAAACAAACAAAAAAACAGGGCTGGAGAGATGGCTTAGCAGTTAAGCGCTTGCTTGTGAAGCCTAAGGACCCCTGTTTGAGGCTCCATTCCCCAATGCCCATGTAAGCCAGATGCATCTAGAGTTTGTTTGTAGTGGCTGGAGGCCCTGGTGTGCCCATTCTCTCTCTCTCTGCATCTTTCTCTGTCTGTCACTCTCACATAAATAAAAATAAACAATTTTAAAAAAATAAAAAAAAACAAAAAAAGGGGATGGAGAGATTGCTTAGTGGTTAAGGCACTTGCCTGCAAAGCCAAAGAACCCAGGTTCAATTCCCAAGGACCACATAAGCCAGATACACAAGGTAGCACATGCATCTGGAGTTCGTTTGCAGCGGCTGAAGGCCCTGGCATGCCCATTCTCTCTCTCTCTGCCTCTTCTTCTCTCAAATGAATAAAAACTAAATGTTTAAAAAAAAACAGAAAAAAGTTATTTGTATTATTTGTATTTTGTTTTGGATGTGTATGTATTTGTGGTGTATGTACATGTGGAGGCCAGAGTTCAATGACAGGTATCTTTCTCAACTGCCCTCCACCCTTTTTTTTGGGACAAGGTCTCACTGAACCTGGTATTGATTTAGCCACACTAGCTCGCTAACAAGTACTAGGAATCTTTTTGTCTCCATCTCCCTAGCACAGGAATTATAGGTACACACAACTATGATAGCTTTTACAGGGGTGCTGGGGACCCAAACTCAGGTCCTCGTGCTTGTGCAGCAAGCTGTTTACTCACTGAGCACCTCTCTAGCCCTAAGATGTTGATTTCTGACTGGGATCTCAGATCATTTCCCTTCCCATCCCACCCGTTCTCCTATCTTTTCTCTACTGGGGAAGCTTCTTTAACTGTTTGCTCTCTGGAGAGTGAACTCCGTTGTCTGGCTAGATCACTGGGCATGCTATTGTGCCCTGCCCTATTACACCACAGTTCAAGCAGATACACTGCCAACATGGCCTTTAATGGCTGAAGGGGGGAGGGGAGTTCCAGGGTCCTTCAAGGGAACTCTGCCTACTGAGCAAGAGACTCGGTAACAGTGAAAGGCATACACTGCCCTTCTTTGGAGCGCTCAGAGGAATGTACTTACAAAAAATAGATAGGAAATGATGATAAGATAAAGACCCTGATTAGAGATGTCTCAAGTTCCACAGGAACAACTCTATGAGGACAAGTCAAGCTGTCTTGTCATAAGGGCAAAATAAACAGACCCATGTGAATATGACAGAAGGAAGGAGAGTGCCGGGAAAATGAAAAAGGCAACCAACACTTATAGACCATTGCACATATGAGGGAGTGTCAGAGGAAAGTGTTCCAAAGCTGATGACAAGGCAGACAGGAAGCCTCCATGGCCTTGCTGACAGGAAAGCAATAGCAAAATTCTGGGTCTTGTCTCTGCAGGATTTCCAATAGGCATCTGAAGCTACCCCTTCCCTAGGGTGTGCTGACAGCTGGGAATATTGCCCTTCAGGTCAGGCAGGGCAGGGATCTAGACCTCACAGGAGTTCACGAAGCGGTTCAATAAGGAAGGACTCAAACCACGAGCCCAAATACAAACGGGACTCCATTTCCTGTTGGGTTTCTATGCTACAAAAAGTAGGGGAGAATCGCCAACTACAAAGTGCTTTCACTGTCTTCTGTGGAAAATGGAGTATGCAGTGCAGCTAGTTCCAGGTTCTGACTTGTAAATCTAAGTGAGAACTAGCTGCTAGCTGTAAGAGGTTTAGAGTGCTGAAGAGGACCCTTCCCCCGCACCTGCCAGCCTTTCTGCTCCTTGTCTATGGACTTCTACGGAACTGATGACAAAGTTGTCTTGAGTCACCACAGCAAGAACAGTCTCAGACTTTGGCAGCTCCTCCTGGACCTCAGTTCACTATGCTGTGTTCTTGAACAGCTCTGATGGAACAAGCCATCTGTGAGGGTTATTTAACTTGGAGCAGGAAGAGGGTGAGGATGTGGAAAAAATAAACTGAGCAGCCAAAGGATGGGGCCAGAGAGAGGAGGCAGGTGGCATGTTCATGGGACTGTGTGCCAGAACTGAGTGGGGTGGGACTGCAGAAAGGAATGGTGCCGAAAGGATGCCAGCATGAGAAGGGCCGGAACGCCCACAAAAGCACAGATTCATTCCAAAGTGGTGTTTTGTTGTTCCTTTTTTTAGGGCTCACAAGCCCTTACTTGGCAAATTTCCGTTTCTAGGAAAATCTTGGAATGATCTGACTGTAGTACACCTGCCTTGCCTTCTGAAAAGCTACTTATGCCCTCCCTGCCTACTTTCTTCCTGGACCTGAACTGTGAGCTACAAAGTAAATATAATAGGTTTTTGACATTCAAAGCTACAAGAGAATGTCAAAGCTAAAAGAGTAGACAGTGAAAATGGTGGAAGATCTAGGGCATTTGCATGAACTATAGCAAATAGCAACCAAAATTTGAGGGTGATCTGGGAAGATAATATGGGAATTTGGTGGCACGTGACAATACTGAATATAACCCACACTGTTCTGGTACCTGCTATGGAACTGAAGATTACCTTGAACTCCTGATCCTCCTGCTTCTATTTCTTGAGGGCTGGGATTACAGACAGGTGTGTACCATTAGATACAGTTTCTTTTTTTTCTTGTCAGAGTCTTGCTATGTAGCCAAGGCTGGCCTTGCCTCAGCTTGTGAGTGATGGGGTTTTAGGCATGCATCACTATGCTAGACCTATTGTTCTCACTTCATAGAAAGCAAACTAAAACCCAGAGAGAATAAATAAATTATCTGGAGTATTTTTTTCCTTTTGTGTGTTGCAAGTGTGTGTGTGTGTGTGTGTGTGTGTGTGTGTGCACCAGAGGTCTATGTCAGGGATCTTCCACTATTGAAATAGTGAATAGTGGGTTCTCACTGAACCCAGAAACCACTCACTTAACTAAACAAACCAGGGATCCTCCTGTCTCCACCTTCCAGGTGCTGGATTACAGGCATGTGCTACCACACTTGGCATTTTACAAGTACACTGAGGATTCAAACTCAGGTCCTTCTTGCTTATGTGGCAAGTGCTTTACCAACTGAACTGTGTCTTTCTAGGCCCTGGAGTTTTCTTTTTTGAGGTAGGGTCTCACTTTATCCCAGGCTGATCTGAAATTCACTCTAGTTTGAGGCTGTCCTTGAACTCACAGTGATCCTCCTACCTCTGCTTCCCAAGTGCTGGGATTAAAGGCGTGTGCCACCACGCCTGGCAGCCTTTTGTGATTTTTGTTTGTTTGTTTTTTCGAGGCAGGGTTTCTGTCACCCAGACTGATCTGGAACTCACTCTATAGCCCAGGATGGCTGTGACTCAAGGTGATCCTCTTAACTCAGCCAAATTCTGGGATTAAAGACATGTATCACCACACCCTGTTTTTGTTTTTTTTCTTTAAGACAGGATTTTGGTATCCCAGGCTGGCTAGCCTCTTGTATGCAACTCAGGATAACCTTAAAACTTCTTTTTTTCCCAAAAACTTTTTATTAACAGTTTTCATAAATGATATACACTCACACATTCACTCTGAGACTACAGAGTGAATTCCAGGTCAGCCTGCACTACAGCAAGACCCTACCTTGGAAAACCAAAAATAAATAAATAAATAAATATAAAAAATAGAATTTAAAAAAGCACAAAAAGCACATAGGAGAAGGCTCAATTCTACCAGTAACACTCAAGTCCAGTGGGCCGGGGTGTGGTTGACATTAGCTGAATCCTTAGCTAGAAAGAGTCTCAAATGACAAAGGCTGGATTAGAGCTCAGTGGTTAAAGGCATTTGCTTGCAAGGCTATTGGCCCAAGTTTTTAATTAATTAATTTTAAACATATTTTGTATTGGTCATATTCCCATTGGGTTAAAGTCTTATATTCCCTCTCCCCGACCCCTATTCCACTTAAGGTCCTTTTTGTGGGGTTATCAGTATTCACTATGGGGTCAAGAATGCATTAGTCAGTCTTTGTGAGAGGGATAATGCCTCAGGATACTCCTCACCTTGTGGCTCTTATAATCCTTCTACCCCCTCTTCCACAATGTCTTCTGAGCCTTGGAGGGTGTGTTATAAGTCTCCTTTAATGTAGAGCTCTTAACAACCCCTGATTTTCTGCTTTGATGAGTTCTGAGTCTCTAAAGCATCTACTGCCATTTACCTAGAGGAAGTTCTCTCAGGCTAGCAGTGAGACCAGCACTCATATTTAACCCACCACTTCCATAGGCTCTTGCTGGTAAATCCCAGTGCCAGTACTGGGTTACCCCCATGTAAGATGTTGGTCAGGGGCTACCACATGAGGCACTCCAAACAATGCAGGGCATTACCACCAGATCTAAACGGTAAAACCTTATTGCTGAAGACACCACAGCTTGCAGTTGCAGGACACGAAGAGATCATGCTGGAACTGAGATGGAAGCCGTTTCCCTGCTGGCTAGCCCTCATAGTGCTGCAAAGTGCTACGAGAGCTGCTGGGGGATAATGGACACCAACAGCATGAACATGCAGGGGATCCTACAACAAAATCAACCAGCCAGGCAAGATGTACATTCCTGTGTAACAGTGGAACACAGGCTATGGGAGTTATCAACTGCTCTCTGATTGGATGAGAGACCCTCTCAGTAGGAGGGAATTCATACCTAGTATTGATAGCCAGGTCAGAAGCTCATGGCTTGGAAGGTCATAAACCCTAGAGGGAAGCTCCCACTGTTCTTTGGCTAAAAGGAGAGAATATGCCCATTGGAAAGGCTTCTAAGTATCTATGCTTATCCCTTCTAATCCATGCTGCTCTCACCCTTGGTTAGACACTGTGCTCTTTACAGATGTCAGGCAAGACCCAGTTTCATCAATATGACAAGAAAAGAAAGCTGGCTGTCTAGCATGAGATGAGTTATCTCTATCACCAGAGCCCTAGCCTAAGTGTGATTCTCCTCAGGGCCTTGTGAAGCCACAGGCAAAGTGGGGGCATGTGTCTGTAATCCCAATGCCTACAGCAATTGCAAGTAGAACCAGGACAATCTGGGAGCTTTGCAAACAGCAGAAACAATCAGGAAGTCTCAGTCTCAAAGGAGAGGAGAAATACCCTGAGGATGTATACACCATGGCACATACAAGCCTATTCACAGACGCACACATTTGTACACACCCAAGTAAATAAATAATTTTAAAAGGATGGACAGAGGGAATACATTTACATGTCAGAAAAGCATGTAAAAAGTATATGTATGTATACATATATACATACATACATACATACATACATATATATATATATATATATATATGTTCTAGTCTGCATGTTACCCAGAAAGAAATTCCACATCAGGCCAAGTGTGGTGGCACACGCCTTTAATCCCAGCACTTGGGAGGCAGAGGTAGGAGGATCGCTGTGAGTTTGAGGCCACCCTGAGAATACAGAGTAAATTCCAGGTCAGCCTGGGCTTAAGTGAGACCCTATGTCAACCACCCCCCCCCAAAAAAAATAATTCCACAAAAGAGCAACCAACATCTGGAGGATATCCAACAAATACAAAGTCCAGAAACAAACCAGGGAGTTGTTTTTTTTTTTTTGCATATACATGTGTGATACAGGTGCATATACGTATGTGCATATAGTGTGTGCATGCACTTGGAGTGTAAGTCTGGTGCTATGGAAAGAGGTGCCTGTGTATCTGAAGGCTTCTCTACTACCTTTAGTGCCCATCTCCTTATCAAGGACTACAAAGCTGTCAAAGCACAGAAAGTAAATATTTCAATTGTTTTTCATGTGGATCTCACAGCCTAAGGTTTTGCTGTGTAAGTTGAGCTGGGTATAACTTCATCTTCTCTAGACGATACTTCCCAAACATTATATTTCACTGGGCACATTCAATAAATATTCGTTAAGCAGCTGGTATGGTGTGGCAGGTTCTATTCAAGGCACCAGAGATACAGCAATGAATGAAATAGTGTTCTTGCCTTCCTGGAACTTAACAACCTTTTTTGTTTTGTTTGTTTTGAGGTAGTTTTTTGTAGTCCCAGGTTGGCCTCAAAATCACAAGGATCCTTCTACCTCTGCCTCCCAAGTGCTATGATTAAGAGCATGCGCCACCATGCCCTGCTGAATTTAACATTCTTGACAGACTGAGAATCAAATATGTAGACAGAGGTGAGTAGTACTGCAAAATAAATAAATAATGCACATTAAAAGGGACAAGTAACAGTGAGAAACAGTGTTGGTCTTTGTATAAGATGGATGTGGAAAGGTTCTTCATTTTGGTGACTTCTGATCAGACTTGAAGGAATAATATACAAAATAGAGGAGATCTCAGAATGAGATTCCTGGGTAGGTAACTAGGGTGTCAGGGAGTCCACATTGTGAATTATACAAAAAAGTAAGGAAAATAGCCGGGCGTGGTGGCGCATGCCTTTAATTCCAGCACTCGGGAGGCAGAGGTAGGAGGATCACCGAGAGTTCGAGGTCACCCTGAGAGTACATAGTTAATTCCAGGTCAGCCTGGACCAGAGTGAGACCCTACCTCGAAAAACCAAAAAAAAAAAAAAAAAAAAAAAAAGGAAGGAAAATTGGCTTTTCTAGCACAGTTTGGGGAGAGGAATTTATGTAGTTTACATGTCCTCCATGCAGTTTCTGGAAAGCTTCCACCACAGATGAGCGTTTTATGTTAAATTTTAAGTTTGACCACAAATATTTAAACTTCCCTGGACCACAAATACAGTATCTTCTCTGTGGTTTAGCTGGCACCAAGTACATTTTTACAAATCTCTATATGTCTGTCTATTATTTAAATTTCTTACAGAAGTGCCAAGGTCTTTGGTTGTGTTTTACCCCCTTTCCACTCCATATTGGCAGCTATGAACTTTGACCAGGGCTTATTTTGTGGAAAGGAGACGTCTTTATTATTGAAGCTTAAGATCTCTGTTTTCTTTAGTGTTTGTAGAGTATGTGTATGCAGATGTGTGCACCAAATGTGTAAGCATACTTCCGCATACTTTCTTGAGGTGGGATCTTTCCCTCAACCTGAGTACAACATAATCTCCAGCAATAGTGATAATGCTCCAATTCTCTAGTCTTTATCACCCATGGCCCCAGCCACAGCCACACCCAGCCTTTCTTTCTTTTTTTTTTTTAAAAGATTTTATTTTAATTTTTTTATTTGAGACAGAGAGAGGGAGAGAGAGAGAGAGAGAGGGAGAAAGAGTGAGAATGGGCACACCAGGGCCTCTGGCCACTGCAAACGAACTCCAGACATATGCACCACCATGTGCATCGGGCTTACATGGGACTTGGATAATCAAATGGGGGTCCTTAGGCTTTGCAGGCATGCACTTTAACTGCTAGGCCATCTCTCCAGCCCTCCCCCCTTTTTAACATGGGTTCTGGGGAGTAGAATTTGACAGTCTCTGGCCCAAGAGGCCTTCATGCTTAAGCAGTAAGGACTTTTTTTTTGGTTTTGCGAGGCAGAGTCTCACTGTAGCCCAGGCTGACCTGGAATTCACTATGTAGTCTCAGGGTGGCCTTGAACTCATGGCAATCCTCCTACCTCTGCCTCAGAGTGCTGAGATTAAAGGCATGTGCCACCATGCCCGACCTTAAAAATTTTTTTTAAATTAATGCCCAGATTAAAAATATTTTTGTGTGTGTTTTTTTCGATGTAGGGTCTTGCTTTAGCCCAGGCTGACCTGGAATTCATTCTGTAGTCTCAGGCTGGCCTCAAACTCACAGTGATCCTACTACCTCTGCCTCCCAAGTGCTGAAATTAAAGGCATGTGCCACCACACACAGCCTTAAAATTTTTTTTGAGACAGGGTATCACTCTGTAGCCTAATCTGGTCTTGAAGTAGTGGTAATCTTCCAGCCTTGGCCTCCTGAGTGCTATGATCACAGGTGTAAGCCACCAAAATAACTGAGTAAATATTCACATTAAAAAGCAACAAAGAACATAATGAATTCCAGGTCAGCCTGAGCTAGAGTGAGACCCTCTACCTTGAAAAAAAAAAAAACAAATAAAAAACAAACAAACAAACAAACAAACAAAGCAACAAAGAGCTAGGCACAGTGTATCCTAAGGCTACATAGTGAATTCTAGGTCAGCCTGAGCTAGAGTGGGACTCAACCTCAAAAAACCGAAAAAAAAAAAAAATAAATACATAAATAGTAACAAAAGGTGGGAGAGATGGTTTAGTAGTTAAGGTGCTTGCCTGTAAAGCCAAAGGGAAGGCAAACATGGGTCCTTAGGCTTCACTGGCAAACACCTTAACCACTAAGCCATCTCTCCAGTCCTGCAAATATCACATTTAAAATGTTTTTTTTTTTTTTTTTTTTTTTGAGAGAGAGACACAGAGAGAGACAGAGAGAAAGGAAGAGGAAGACAGATAGAGATGGGCGCGCCAGCAGCCTCTCAGCTGCTGCGAACAAAATCCAGAATCGTGCGCCCCCTTGTGGTCAAGTGTGGCATTGCACCCTTGTGTCACTTTGCATCTGGCTAAACATGGGACCTGGAGATTGGAACCAGTGTTCTTAGGCTTAGGAGGCAGGCACCTTAACCGCTAAGCCATCTCTCCAGCCCTTAAAATGTTTTTCTTTTTAATTATTTATTTGAGAGAGTGAGAGAAGGAAAGAGAGAGAGAAAGAGAGAGACATACACACAGAGAATGGGCATGCCAGGGCCTCTAGCCACTGTAAACGAACTCCAGACACATGTGCCACTTTGTGTATCTAGCTTACGTGGGTCCTGGGGAATCGAACCAAGGTCCTTTGGCTTTTCAGGCAAACTCCTTACCTGTTAAGCCATTTCTCCAGCCCAAATATCATATTTAAAAAGAAATTATGCATGCCTTAAGTTGGGCCAGCCAGGTCAAATGAACCAATGGGTGTAATAGTGGCATGTTTGTTATGGAGGAAACTACTCTCTAATTGGACTGGAGGCCCACTCCACAGGAGGGAACACATGCCTGATACTGAAAACCTATGACTAGGAAGTCGTGAACCCTATGGGTGTAACAGCTGCTGGTGTCTGGCTAAATGCGTATATTATGCTCACCAAACTGCCTGGTAAGCGCTTTTCTTAATACCCATATAATAATGCTATTCTCACTTTTGGTTAGAGAAGCTTCTCTTTTCAGATGGTGATGACCTTTGGGATGACTCAAAAGGCACCATGGTGCTGAGAAGTGACAGAGGAGTTCTCAGCACTGAAACATTTCTGTCATGCCTTCCAAGGCTCAGGGTCCATTGTGGAAGAGGTGGTGGGAAGAATTTAGAGCCAAAGGAAGGGTAGGACTCCTTACAATGTACTCTTTCACAAAATGGTCTGGATATCCAGGACCTTGCAGTACCTGGTACCATCTACCTAAGACCAGTATAATGGGAGGAAAAGCTGATGACATCAAAATAAAAGAGAGACTGACTGGGGGGGGAGGGCATATGATGGACAGCACAGTTGTGAAAGGGAAAGTTGGGAGAGGGAATTATTATGGTTTATTGTCTATAATTATGGAAGTTGTCAATAAAATTTTTTTAATTATTTACTTGAGAGAAAGAGGAAGAGGACTGGAGAGATGGCATGCGGTTAAAAGGCACTTATCTGTGAAGCCTAAGGACTTAGGTTCGATTCCCCAGTATCCATGTAAGCCAGATGCATAAGGTGGTGCATGTGTCTCGAGTTCATGTACAGTGGCTGGAGGTCCTGGCACATCCATTCTTTCTCTCTCCTAAATACATAAATAAAAATTTAAAAAAAAAGAAAAGAAAGAAAGAGGCTGGAGGGATGGCTTAATGGTTAAGGCGCTTGCCTGCAAAGCCAAAGGACTTCAGTTCAATTCCCCAGGACCCACATAAGCCAGATGCACAGAGTGGCGCTTACGTTTGAAGTTCATTTGCAGTGGCTGTAGGTTCTGGCGTGCCCATTCTCCCTCTTTCTCTCAAATAAATAAAAATAAAATTAGAAAAAAAAGAGGAAGAGGAACAGACAGAGTGTGTGAGTGCAACAAGGCCTCTTGCCATGGCAAACAAAGACCAGATACATGCACTACTTTGTGCATCTTGCTTTACATGGGTACTGGACAATTGAACTCAGGCTGACAGGGTTTGTAAGCTAGCACCTTGAACCACTGAGCCATCTCTCCCACTCCAAAATATCATTTTGATGAGATTGCAAACAGACAGATGCTACACCAATCTTTAGCTAGAACTTTGTGGAATCATTAGAGACTATAGATTACCCAGTCTATGGGCTGCAATGCTGATGGCCACACCCTCATGACATAACAAATGGTATCAACAGTGATGCAATGGAATGCCCAACTTATTACATACAAGGGAAAATATTTCAATAAAGGATCATCTGATAACCAAAAAAATATGAAGAAAATGAAACAATTTTTGTTTTTTAGTGTTAGGGATGGAACTCAGGGCCTTCTAGGCAAGAGCTCTACCACTGAGCTACATATTGAGGAATTAGAGAAATTAATTTTTTTTTTTTGGTTTTGCAAGGTAGGGTCTCACTCTGGTCCAGGCTGACCTGGAATTAACTATGTAGTCTCAGGGTGGTCTCGAACTCTCGGCGATCCTCCTACCTCTGCCTCCCGAGTGCTGGGATTAAAGGCGTGTGCCACCACGCCCGGCTGAGAAATTAATGTTTTTTTGTTTTTTTTTTCAAGGTACAGTCTCATTCTAGCCCAGGCTGATCAGGAATTCACTCTGGCATGCCCATAACTCACTCTCAGCACTCCTTTTCATAAATAAGTAAATAATTTTTTAAAAAAATAATGAGGGCTGGAGGGATGGCTTAGCAGTTAAGGCGTTTGCCTACAAAGCTGAAGGACCCAGGTTAGATTCCCCAGGTCCCATGAACCAGGCGGTGCACGTGTCTGGAGTTCGTTTGCAGTGGCTGGAGGCCCTGGCGCACCCATTCTCTCTTTCCCTCTTTCTCTGTCAAATAAATAAATAAATAAATAAAAATATTTAAAAAGAAAGAATGACTTTCATAACCCAGATTGTATTTATTTACTTATTGGCAGTACTGGGGACTGAACCCAGGATCTCATGCATGCTGGCCAAGGACTCTACCTCTGAGCCATATCCCCAGCCCTAGAGTAGTTTTCAATGCCTCAATCTCATTTCCCTTCCAGTTTTCTACTGAAATGACTCATGAAAAAGGTGATCATGTATGAGAAACTGAAGAATTCTCTACAAGATAAACCACAGATGGGATTAGAATGAGGAAAAGTACAACTGATGGTCAATCCTTTTCAGACTTGTTAAGAAGGCAGATAAGAAAAAAAAAAAAAGGAATGCAGGTAAGGCCTGAGCAGCAGCAACCCACTAATAACACCACCCTCACTTGGAACAACTAGGACAAGAGCCAAGGTGAGCTGCGATACAGTTAGATGGGTTTCATAAGACCTATCAGAAGAAACTTCTCAGCTGCTAGTTTACAATAAATGTAGGTAGTCCCATGAGGCAGAAGGAAGAAAAACTGAGGTTGGCTTCTAACAGAGGCAAAACACACACTCGGCACAAGAAGCCATCTCCCCAACTCATTAAATGTTTTTTTTTTTTTTTTTTTTTTTTTTTGAGGTAGGGTTTTACTGTGGTCCAGGCTGACCTGGAATTAACTACGTAGTCTCAGGGTGGCCTGGACTCGAACTCACGACAATCCTCCTACCTCTGCCTCCCAAGTGCTGGGATTAAAGACGTGTGCCACCACGCCTGGCTTAAATGCTTTTTCTTGTATTGAGATTTTTTTTTTTTTTGAGGTAGAGTATCATTCTAACCCAGACTGACCTGGAATTAACTATGTAGTCTCAGGGTGGCCTTGAACTCATAGCGATTCTCCTACCTCTGCCTCCCAAGTGCCGGAATTAAAGGCATGTGCCATCATGCCCAGCCTCCATAATCTACTTTTCAGGTCCCACATTAGCCACATGCACAAAGGTGAGGCAAGCCCAAGGTTGAACCTACCCCCTTGTTGGCGCAAGCATGTGGAGTTCCATTGCAGTGGCTGAGTGGCATGCCAATTCTCTATCTCTTGCTCTAAAAAAATAAAAAATAATAAAAAAAGCCAGAGCTATGTATGGTGGCATACACCTTTAATCCCAGCACTTGGAAGTCAGAGATAGAAGGATTGCCATGAGTTAGAGGCCACCCTGAAACTACACAGTGAATTCCAGGTCAGCCTGGGCTAGAGTGAGACCCTACCTTGAAAAAACAAAATAAATTAAAACAAAACAAAACAACAACAACAACAACAAAAAAAACACCAGGCAGCTGGGTATGGTGGCACATGCCTTTAATCCCAGCACTTGTGAGGCAGAGGTAGGAGGATCACCATGAGTTCAAGGCCACCCCAAGACTACAGTATTGAATTATAGATCAGCTTAGACTAGAGTGAGACCCTCCCTCAAAAAAAAAAAAAAAAAAAAAAAGAAGAAAAAGAAAGGAAGGAGGGCAGGCAGGCAGAGGTAGGAGGATCACCATGAGTTCGAGTCGAGGTCATCCTGAGACTACACAGTGAATTCCAGGTTAGATGGGAAAATAAACAAACAAAACAAGTTACACACACACGCGAAATCAGTAAGCACCTTGAATTATTAAAAACATAAGCAAAAACTTTGGAAACAAAAAAAATTATTTAGGGATGGAGAGATGTTAGTGATTAAGGCACTTGCCTGAGAAGCCTAAGGACCCATGTTCAACTCTCCAGGTCCCATGTGAGACGCACAAAGGTGAGGCAAGTTCAAGGTTGCACAGGCCCACTAGGTGGTACAAGCATCTGATGTTCAATCACAGTGGCTGAGACCCTGGGGTGCCAATTCTCCCTCTCTAAAAAAAAAAAAAAAAAAAAAAAAAAAACAAAAAAAAACTAAAAACAAATGAATTTATAAATATATTTATTTGTAAGCAGAGAGAACTATTGAGAGAGAATGGGTGCACCAAGACCTCTTGCCACTGCAAACAAACAGATACACATGCCATTTTGTGCATTTGGTTTGATGTAGGTACTGGGAAATCAAATCTAGGCTGGTTTGCAAGCAAGGGCCTCCAACTGCTGAGCCATCTCCCCAGGCCAGAAACTTACTTACTTACTTACTTACTTACTTACTTACTGCCTTTCTTTCTTTCTTTCTTTCTTTCTTTCTTTCTTTCTTTCTTTCTTTCTTTCTTTCTCTATTTATTTATTTATTTATTTATTTATTTATTTATTTATTTATTTATTTATTTATTTATATTTTTTCATTTTTCAAGGTAGGGTCTTGCTCTAGCCCAGGCTGACTGGAATTCACTATGTAGTCTCAGAGTAGCCTTGAAGTCACAGTGATCCGCCTACCTCTGCCTTCCAAGTGCTGGAAGTAAAGGCATGTGCCCCCATGTCCAGCTTGATTGTTGTTTTTTTTGAGGTGAGGTCTCGTTCTAGCCCAGGCTGAATTCACTATGTAGTCTCAGGTTGGCCTGGAATTCCTACCTTGGCCTCTCAAATTCTGGGATTAAAGGTGTGTACGACCATGCCTAGCAGCCCAGAAACTTTTAAATTAATATTCAATAAGAACAGTAATAGGGGCTGGAGAGATGGCTTAGTGTTTAAGGCACTTGTCTGAGAAGCCTAATGATCCAGGTTTGATTTCCCAGTACCTACATAAGACCAGATGCCTAAGGTGGGGCTAGTGTCTGGAGTATGTTTACAGTGGTTAGAGGTCCTGGCGCGACCATTCTCTCTGTATCTGCCTCTTTTTCTCTCTGTGCCAAATAAATAAATAAAATAACAAAAAAGAGAGTAATGGGGGCTTGAGAAATGGCTTAGTTGCTAAGGTGCCTGCCTGCAAAGCCAAAGGAGCCAGGTTCAGTTCCCCACTACCCACGTAAGCCAGATGCAGAAGGTGGCGTATGCATCTGGAGTTCATTTGCAGTGGCTAGAGGCCCTGGTGCACCCATTCTCTCTCTGTCTGTCTCCTCTCTCTTTCTCTGCTTGCAAATAATAAATAAATTAAAAAAAAGAAACCCCCCCCACAAAAGCTATAAAAAAAAAAACCTGCCTGTATCTCAACACATATGAAAACTAATAATAGAACTTCTCTCTCTTTTTATTTGTTTTTGAAGCAGGGTCACTAACTTCAGGCTGAACTGGAATTCATTCCCTAGCCCAGAATGGCCTTGAATTCATAGGGATCCTCCTACCCCAGCCTCCTAAGTGCTGGGATTATGTGTGTGCCACTATGCCTGTTTTTTTTTTTTGTTTTTTTTGTTTTGTTTTTTTGTTTTTTTGAGGTAGGGTCTCACTCTGGCCTGGTTGACCTGGAATTAACTATACTCTCAGGGTGGCCTCGAACTCACAGCGATCCTCCTACCTTTGCCTCCCAAGTGCTGGGATTAAAGGTGTGAGCCACCACACCCGGCATATTTTTTTTTTTTTTTAAACGTAGGGACTCGCTCTAGCCCAGGCTGACCTGTAATTCACTATGTAGTATCAGGCTGGCTTGAAACTCATGGTGATTCTCCTACGTCTACCTCCTAAGTGCTGAGACTAAAGGCTTGTGCCACTATGCCTGGCTGTTTTGTTTTTAAAAATATTATTTATTTGAGAGAGAAAGAGAGAGAGCAAGAGAATGGTTGCAACAGGACCTCCAGCCACTGCAACGAAGAATTCCAGATGCATGTGCCACTTTGTGCATCTGGCTTTACATGAGCGTGGTGGTGCATGCCTTTAATCCTAGCACTCAGGAGGCAGAGGTAGGAGGATCACCACGAGTTCTAGGTCACCCTGAGATTACATAATGAATTCTGGACTAGAGCAAGACCCTACCTTGAAAAACCAAAAAAAAGCGGGGCATCGTGGTGCACGCCTTTAATCCCAGCACTTGGGAGGCAGAGATAGGAGGATTGCCGTGAGTTCGAGACTACCCTGAGAATACAGAGTGAATTCCAGGTCAGTCTGGGCTAGAGTGAGACCCTACCTTGAAAAACCAAGAAAAAAAATAAATAATAAATAAAATAAAAACAATAAAAAAAGAAAAACAAAAAAATTCTTGAAGAAGATATAAAATAATATATTCTTAATGTAGCTGGGCGTGGTGGCACACGCCTTTAATCCCAGCACTCGGGAGGCAGAGGTAGGAGGATCGCTGTGAGTTCGAGGCCACCCTGAGACAACATAGTGAATTCCAGGTCAGCCTGAGATAGAGTGAAACACTACATTGAGAAAAACCCAAAAAACCAAAACCTAATGTTGGAGGAAGTAATGTTTCCTTTTTTTAAAAAAAATGCGTATTGTGCATGTGTACGTGTACATGTGTGCGTGTGAAAGCCAGAGGACAAACTTGTTTGTCATCCTTAGAAATGTCTTCCATCTTTTTTTGAGACAGCATCTCTTACTAGTCTAGAGTTCACTGATTAGGCTTGACTGGATAGACAGTGAGACCCAGGGATCCTTTTGTCTACCCCTCCCCAGCACTGGGATTACAGGTGGTTACCTCCATTCCCAGCATTTCCCTTACGTTCTAGGGAGTGTACAGCAAGCACTTTACCAATGATCCTGAGGCAATTTTTCTTAAATGGCACACCAAAAGTAGTAGCTAGTCAGGTGTGGTGGTATGAGCCTATAGTGCCAATACTTAAGGAGACTATAGCAGGGAGTGGCTTGAATCTACAAGTTTGAGTCCAGCCTGAGCAACTCAACCAGATTTAGGCTTCTCAGTACTAGGGCTGGAGAGATGGCTAAGTGGTTAGGGAGCTTGTCTGCAAAGCCTAAGGACCCAAGTTTGATTCCCCAGTCTTCATGTAAAGCCAGATGCACAAGGTGGTGCATGCACCTAAGTTTGGTTGCAGAGACCAGAGGCCCTGGTGCACCCATTCTTTTTCTTCTGGGCATGGTGGTGCTTTAATCTCAGTATGCGGGAGGCAGAGGTAGGAGGATTACTATGAGTCTGAGCCAGTTTGAGACTACACAGTGAATTCCAGGTCAGCCTGAGCTACAGCAAGACTCTATCTTGAAAAACAAACAAATAAAAAAAAAAAGATAGATTACACCTGAATAAATAAGGTAAAAATCAGGGGGAGAGGTTTACAAAGTCTTCCTCCCCATAGGCAGTTAATGGGGGAGAGGCCTGTTCTTTAGTGTACTATTTACTAGTTCACTTAACTACTTCAGTGAGTATTGTTATTAGTAGCTACTAGTAAGCTGTCCAAGCTCCTGCACATTAATTCCTTACTTATGCTCCTGTAGGCAACTCTAAATAAATTCATTAAGGTTATTTGGGTCACCAAAAAGAGACATGAAAAAAATGGAAAAAAGGGATTAGTGGGAGGACGGCGGGACAAGAGAGGGTAATGGGGGTGAATATGATCAAAATACATAATACACAGGTGTGAAACTGTCAAAATGAAACCCACTATTGTGTATAACTGATATATGTTAATACAAAAAAATAAAAATTAGTATTTGCTTTGGCAACACATATACTACAGTTTAAACAATACAGAGAAGATTAGGCAGGCCCCTCCGAAAGGATGAGATGCAAATTTATGAAGTGTTACATATTTTGAGGACCTTGGAATGGGCACAGTGGGTGGAATGGGGGATGGTATGGGAAGTGGTATGTTCTGAGTCCTATAATAGTGTCTTGCCATTATTAATGAACTGTGACATGAAGCTCAAAGCAGGGTTCCTCACCAATAACTTCACAGAGATCAGATGAAGAAAATGAAGAAAAGACTAGCTAGTGTTTAGGCAAATCACTATAACCATCAGTTGACAATATATAAATGGTTTACTGGTGTCATTTGTCCATGCCTACAGATGATTTTATATATATATTAATATATAACATATTAACATATATATTAAAAATATATTTTTGAGGTAAGGTCTCGCTCTATCCCAGGCTAACCTCTGCATTCTCAGTGTAGCCTCAAACTCACAGTGAACCTCCTACCTCTGTCTCCCAAAAGCTGGGATTAAAGGTATGTGCCACCACATCCAGCTTTAATTATATATGTTATATACATACATACATATATATATATTTGTTTTTCGAGGTAGCGTCTCACTCTGGCCCAGGCTGACCTGGAATTAACTATGTAGTCTCAGGGTGGCCTCAAACTCATGGCAATCCTCCTACCTCTGCCTCCTGAGTGCTGGGATTAAAGGCATGCGCCACCACGCCTGGCTCAAATTTTATATATTTTTAATAAATTTATTTATATTTATTTATTTGACAGAGAAAGAGAGAGAGAGAGAGAGAGAGGAGAAATATGATGGGTGTGCCAAGACCTCCAGCTACTGCAAACGAACTCCAGAGGTGTATGCCCCCTTGTGCATCCGGCTAATGTGGGCCCTGGGGAACTGAACCTGGGTCCTTTGGCTTTGCAGGCAAATGCCTTAACTGTTAAGCTATTCCTCCAGCCCTAATTTTATATATATATATATATATATATTATTTTTTTTTTTTGGTTTTTCAAGGTAGGGTCTTGCTCTGGTCCAGGCTGACCTGGAATTAACTATGTAGTCTCAGGGTGGCCTCGAACTCTCAGCAATCCTCCTACCTCTGCCTCCTGAGTGCTGGGATTAAAGGCGTGCGCCACCATGCCCAGCTAATTTTATATTTTTGAATAAAAACACATTTGAGGGGCTGGAGAGATGACTTAGTGGTTAAGGCATTTGTCTGCAAAGCCAAAAGATCCAGGTTCGACTCTCCAGGACCCACAAAAGCACAAAGGGGCACATGCATCTGGAGTTTGTTTACAGTGGCTGGAGGCCCTGGCACGCCCATTCTCTCCATCTCTCTCAAATAAATAAATAAACATATACATACATATACACACACATACACACACACATTTGGCAAGGCGTGGTGGCGTATGCCTTTAATCCCAGTACTCAGGAGGCAGAGGTTAAAAGGATTGCAGTGAATTCAAGGCTGACTACATAATGAATTCCAGGTCAGCCTGGGCTAGAGAGAGATACTACTGCCAAAACTCAAAAAGGAAAAAAAAAACAAAAAACACATTTGTACATTCCTGATAATGGGTGCAAGAGTGTTGTACCAATGTACTTATTCCAACTTAAATCATTTCTACTACAATTTTGTTCAAGTCAGGATTTCAGTGAGAAATTCAGAAGCAGCCTTTCTATGGAGTTATAATACTTGTGTACAAAAAAGTGGGCTACACCGGGTGTGGTGGTGCATGCCTTTAATCCCAGCACTTGGGAGGCAGAGGTAGGAGGATCATTGTGAGTTCAAGGCCACCTTGAGACTAAAAACCAAAACCAAAACAAAACAAAAAGGGGTGGGGCTACTCTCTCTCTCCATCTCTCTCCTTGCAAATAAATAAAAAAAATTTTTTTGAGGTAGGGTCTCACTCTAGCCCAGGCTGACCTGGAATTCACTATGTAGTCTCAGGATGGCCTTGAATCACAGTGATCTTCCTACCTGTGCCTCCCCAGTGCTGGGATTAAAGTTGTGTGCTACCATGCCTGGCTCAAAAAAATATTATTATTATTTTTTTGTTTTGTTTTTGGAGGTAGGGTTTCACTGTAGCTCAGGCTAACCTGGAATTCATTATGGAATCTCAGGGTGGCCTCAAACTCAAGGTGATCCTCCTACCTCCACCTCCCAAGTGCTGGGATTAAAGGTGTGTGCCACAACACCCAGCAAAAAAAAAAAAAAAATTTTTTTAAAAGGGGTTTGGAGCTGGGGAGATGGCTCAGTGATTAAGGTGCTTGCCTATAAAGCCTAAGAACCTACTTTCCATTCTACAGTACCCACATAAGCCAGATGCATAAGGTGGCACATGCATCTGGAGTTCATTTGCAGTGGCTGGAGGCCCTGGCGTGCTCATTCTCTCTCTCTCTGCCTCTTTCTCTGTCACTCTCAAATAAGTAAATAAAAATAAACAAACAAACAAAAAAGTTAAGCTGGACTCAGAAGACTGAGGCAAGAGGAGCACTGTGAATTTGAGGCCAGTCTGGTCTACACAATGAGTAGTAGCAGAAGGCATGGTGGCCCATGCCTATAATCCCAGCACTGTGGAGGCTGGTAGGAGAATTACCATTAGTCCAAGGCCAGCCTGGAGATACAGAGTGAGTGCCAGGTCAGCCTGGGCTACAGTGAGACCTACCTCATAAAACAATGTGAATAGCAGGTCAGTCAGGGCTACACAGCAAGATCCTGTCTCAAAAGAAAATAAAATTTTTTTTCCTGAGTTTTTACACACCCAGCACAGTGCTTGGCACCATGCCTAATTTGTATACATAAACAGAAAAATTTCTAGAAGGATATAGACCAAAATGATAATACTGGTCATTTCTTGTTGCTAGGAATACTTGTTTACTTCCTTTTCCCAATTTTTCTACAATATCATTTATTGAGCTATATTATTATTATTATTATTATTATTATTATTTTGGTTTTCCGAGGTAGGGTTTCACTCTAGCTCAGGCTGACCTGGAATTCACTATGCAGTCTCAGGGTAGCCTTGAACTCATGGTGATCTTCCTACCTCTGCCTTCCAAGTGCTGATATTAAAGGCATGTGCCACCACACCTGGCTTATTTTCTCTTTCTTTTCTTTTTTTTTTTTTAAATTTTAAAATTATTTTATTTATTATTTTTGGAGAGAGACACAGAGAGAAACAGATAGAAAGGGAGAGGAAGACAGATAGAGATGGGCATGCCAGCAGTCTCTCAGCTGCTATGAATGCAATCCAGATGTGTGTGCCCCCTTGTGGGCAAGTGCGGCCTTGCGCCCTTGTGTCACTTTGCATCTGGTTAAACGTGGGACCTGGAGATTGGAACCGCTGGAGATTGGAACCAGCGTTCTTAGGCTTAGCAGGCAGGTGCCTTAACCACTAAGCCATCTCTCCAGCCCCTTTTTTTTTTTTTTTTTTTTTTTTGAGGCAGGGTCTCACTCTGGTCCAGGCTGACCTGGAATTCACTATGTAGTCTCAGGGTGGCCTCAAACTCATGGCAATCCTCCTACCTCTGCCTCCTGAGTGCTGGGATTAAAGGCATGCGCCACCATGCCCGGCCTTCTTTTTAAAAAATATATTTTATTTATTTGGGAACGAGAAAGAGGCAGAGAGAAGGACAGGGAGAGGGAGAGAATGGGCACGCCAGGGCCTCCGACCACTGCAAAAGAAATCCAGATGCATATGTCCCCTTGTGCATCTGTCTTACGTAGGTCCTAGAGAATTGAACCAGGATCCTTTGGCTTTGCAGGCAAGCACCTTAACCACCAAGCCATCTTTTCTGCCCTGTTTTCTCTTTCTTAATGCCAATAGACACTACAATACAATGAAAATCAAGAAATAGTTCGTGGGTAACAAGCTTTTACAAAATGAGCTGTTTCTTCTAGAGGCAAGAATGAATAAAACTTTGTTTCCAAAAGAGTAACAAAAAAAAAAAAAAAAAAAAAGTTGGGCTTGGTGGTCTTTAATCCCAGCACTTTGGAGGCAGTGAGTTTGAGGCCAGCCTGGGACTAGAAAGTAAGTGCCAGGTTAGCCTGGGCTAGAGTGAGACCATACCTTAAAAAAAAAAAAAAAAAAAAAAAAAAAAGTAAGAGCAAAGAGGTAAAAATCAGGGTGACTGCATTTCAATCTATATTAGGCAGTCAGTCACGTCAAAAATGGGGAAAAAGACAGGAAATGTAGTAGTAAGCAGCAGTTAAATAGAATAGAAAGCTGAATTACTGAAAAGTCTTGGTGATCCTCCTACCTCCACCTCCCAAGTGCTGGGATTAAAGGTGTGTGCCACAACACTCCAGCAAAAAAAAAAAAAAATTTTTTTAAAAGGGGTTTGGAGCTGGGGAGATGGCTCAGTGATTAAGGTGCTTGCCTATAAAGCCTAAGAACCTACTTTCCATTCTACAGTACCCACATAAGCCAGATGCATAAGGTGGCACATGCATCTGGAGTTCATTTGCAGTGGCTGGAGGCCCTGGCGTGCTCATTCTCTCTCTCTCTGCCTCTTTCTCTGTCACTCTCAAATAAGTAAATAAAAATAAACAAACAAACAAAAAAGTTAAGCTGGACTCAGAAGACTGAGGCAAGAGGAGCACTGTGAATTTGAGGCCAGTCTGGTCTACACAATGAGTAGTAGCAGAAGGCATGGTGGCCCATGCCTATAATCCCAGCACTGTGGAGGCTGGTAGGAGAATTACCATTAGTCCAAGGCCAGCCTGGAGATACAGAGTGAGTGCCAGGTCAGCCTGGGCTACAGTGAGACCTACCTCATAAAACAATGTGAATAGCAGGTCAGTCAGGGCTACACAGCAAGATCCTGTCTCAAAAGAAAATAAAATTTTTTTTCCTGAGTTTTTACACACCCAGCACAGTGCTTGGCACCATGCCTAATTTGTATACATAAACAGAAAAATTTCTAGAAGGATATAGACCAAAATGATAATACTGGTCATTTCTTGTTGCTAGGAATACTTGTTTACTTCCTTTTCCCAATTTTTCTACAATATCATTTATTGAGCTATATTATTATTATTATTATTATTATTATTTTGGTTTTCCGAGGTAGGGTTTCACTCTAGCTCAGGCTGACCTGGAATTCACTATGCAGTCTCAGGGTAGCCTTGAACTCATGGTGATCTTCCTACCTCTGCCTTCCAAGTGCTGATATTAAAGGCATGTGCCACCACACCTGGCTTATTTTCTCTTTCTTTTCTTTTTTTTTTTTTAAATTTTAAAATTATTTTATTTATTATTTTTGGAGAGAGACACAGAGAGAAACAGATAGAAAGGGAGAGGAAGACAGATAGAGATGGGCATGCCAGCAGTCTCTCAGCTGCTATGAATGCAATCCAGATGTGTGTGCCCCCTTGTGGGCAGGCAAGTGCGACCTATGCCCTTGTGTCACTTTGCATCTGGTTAAACGTGGGACCTGGAGATTGGAACCGCTGGAGATTGGAACCAGCGTTCTTAGGCTTAGCAGGCAGGTGCCTTAACCACTAAGCCATCTCTCCAGCCCCCTTTTTTTTTTTTTTTTTTTTTTTTTTTGAGGCAGGGTCTCACTCTGGTCCAGGCTGACCTGGAATTCACTATGTAGTCTCAGGGTGGCCTCAAACTCATGGCAATCCTCCTACCTCTGCCTCCTGAGTGCTGGGATTAAAGGCATGCGCCACCATGCCCGGCCTTCTTTTTAAAAAAAATATTTTATTTATTTGGGAACGAGAAAGAGGCAGAGAGAAGGACAGGGAGAGGGAGAGAATGGGCACGCCAGGGCCTCCGACCACTGCAAAAGAAATCCAGATGCATATGTCCCCTTGTGCATCTGTCTTACGTAGGTCCTAGAGAATTGAACCAGGATCCTTTGGCTTTGCAGGCAAGCACCTTAACCACCAAGCCATCTTTTCTGCCCTGTTTTCTCTTTCTTAATGCCAATAGACACTACAATACAATGAAAATCAAGAAATAGTTCGTGGGTAACAAGCTTTTACAAAATGAGCTGTTTCTTCTAGAGGCAAGAATGAATAAAACTTTGTTTCCAAAAGAGTAACAAAAAAAAAAAAAAGTTAAGTTGGGCTTGGTGGTCTTTAATCCCAGCACTTTGGAGGCAGTGAGTTTGAGGCCAGCCTGGGACTAGAAAGTAAGTGCCAGGTTAGCCTGGGCTAGAGTGAGACCATACCTAAAAAAAAAAAAAAAAAAAAAAAGGAAGTAAGAGCAAAGAGGTAAAAATCAGGGTGACTGCATTTCAATCTATATTAGGCAGTCAGTCACGTCAAAAAATGGGGAAAAAGACAGGAAATGTAGTAGTAAGCAGCAGTTAAATAGAATAGAAAGCTGAATTACTGAAAAGTCTTGGAACTTTTTCTACAGTAGAAAAAAATGCCGGGGGTGGTGGCTCACGCCTTTAATCCCAGCACTTGGGAGGCAGAGGTAGGCGGATCAATTTGAGTTCAAGGCCACCCTGAGACTAGAGTGAATTCCAGGTCAGCCTGGGCTAGAGTGAGACCCTACCTCAAAAAAACAAAAAAAGAAAAAAAAAAAAAAAAATGCACACAGATAAAAATAATGGGGAAGAGGGGGAGAAAAGATGAAGGCTTCAGTCTGAGGTAAGGTGGCAAATAGAAATTTCCTCCATGTGACTCCAAGAATGAGAAGAGTCAAGGAAATAGAAACTATATTCAGAGGAGAAAACAACAGCAAGAACCAATAAGGTAACATGACAATTAAAAAGGATAGAAAAAAAGAAAAGGTACTGCACAGAAAAGAAAGGAACAATCTGTAGGTACAACTCTGATCAATGCCACCTCAAGCTACAACCATAAGGTAAGTTAGGTAATGCTGTTGACAAGAGAATAGCAGTCCAAAATTGTAAAGAAAATCCCATAGTTCTCACAAGCTTTATATCCAGTGCTCTGTTTGCTATCCAAACTCTGACATACTTAGAGGGGTCTACGGAGTGAGTGGTAACCTTTCTGGCACACAACCCACAAAGCTTACTGGAGGCAGCTCACTGGGCTCTGGGTATGCAAAGGGAAGCTAAAGTGAAGGAGGTCCTAACTGCTGACAACATGACCCTGACTAGCCTGGCCCTCATCTCACATATAGCACTAACTAGTATGGTGAGAACATAGGAATGACAAGACTCCAGGCAAAACCAACTATATTCCAAAAAACAGTAATATTCCAGTATGAGAAGAAACTTGTCCAGTTCTTTGTTCATTTCTTTTTCTTCATTTTCCGTTTTTCCTCCTTTCCCTCTCTCCCTTCCTTTTATGCGGTTGGAACTGAATCCATGCTAAGCAAGTACTCTACCACTGAGCTAAATCTCTAACCCTTTCTTTTTCACTCTGTGTTTATTTGGTTTTTCGAGTAGGTTCTTGCTCTAGCCCACACTGACTTGGAATTCAGTATGTAGTCTCAGGGTGGCCTCAAACTCACTGCAATCCTCCTACCTTTGCTCCTGAGTGCTAGGATTAAAGGTGTGTGCCACCATGCCTGGCAGTAATGATTTTTCAAAAAAGGGGAGGGCTGGAGAGATGGCTAGTGGTTAAGGCATATGCCTGTGAAACCTAAGGAGCCAGGTTTGATTCTCCAGGTCCCACGTAAGCCAGATGGACAAGGTGGTGCATGCATCTGGAGTTGTCTGCAGTGGCTGGAGGCCCTGGCATACCCATTCTTACTCTCATTCTGTCCCCATCTCAAATAAATTTAAAAAATGCTTAAAACTATATCTTACACACACACACACACACACACACACACACACACACATTTGGTTTTTTGAGGTAGGGTCTCACTCTAGCCCAGGTTGACCTGGAAATTCACCACATAGTCTTCTCAGGGTGGCCTTGAACTCACAGCAATCCTCCTACCTCTGCCTCCTGAGTGCTGGGATTAATGGTGTGCTACACCATACCTGGCCTTAAAAATATTTTTTATTTGACTAAATTATTTGAGGGCTGCTGAGATTGCTTAGTGGTTAAGGTGCATGCCTGTAAAGCCTAAGGACCCAGGTTTGATTTTCCAGGTCCTATGTAAGCCAGATGCACATGGTGGCACATGCATTTAGAATTCATTTGCAGTGACTAGAAGCCCTGGCATGCCCATTCTCTCTCTCTCTCCCCTCCCCCTCTCTCAAATAAATAAGTGAAAATAAAATCTTTAAAAAAATAAATTATTTGAGAGTGAGAGAAGGAGGCAGAGAGAAAAAGAGAATGTGTGGGATAGGACCTCTAGCCAGAGCAAAGGAACTCTAGAAACATGCACCACTTTGTGCATCTGACTATACATGGGCACTGGGGAATCAAACCCAAGTCCTTAGGCTTTGCAAGCAAATGCCTTAACCACTGAGCCATCTCTCTAGTCCTTAAAACATATTTTAATTGCTGGGAATGGTGGTACATACCTGTAATCCCAGCATTTGGGAGGGAGAGGTAGGAGACTGCTGTGAGTTCAAGACTAGCCTGAGACTACATAGTGAATTCCAGGTCAGCCTGGGCTAGAGTGAAACCCTACCTCAACCCCCCACCAAAAGAAAGAAAGAAACAAACAAACAAACAAGGAGAAAGAAAGAAACAAAAGAAGAGAAAGAAAGGAAGAAAGAAAAATATGCCTCTATCTTTGTCTCTTCACTAATACTGACAGGCATTAGTTGTTAGGGGGATAAGTTAACTGGAAAGCAGTGCTGATATGGTGCTTGCCACCTGAAAGTCTTTGGCGGTTTGCTTCATAACATTGATTCTCCTGTAATATTCCAAAGTCTCTCTAAAAGCTAGAGATGCTGAAATTGTAGAGTCAGTTTCAATACTTAGGAGGCAGGACTGGGAAGAAGAGATACATATTTGGCTCTGGCAGTGGATGGGGAAGAGGTAATGTCAAAGCTAACTCTGAAATGTCCTGTCACAGCTTAGGATCCAGTAGTTCTGTGTCTAAAGCAATTAACAATTTCACCAGAGGGACTAGCCAGAGCAGCAGAAATGTGTCCAGTAAACAATGAATGTTGATCTGGGGAGATAACTTGGCAGATAGCCTTGCCCTGATCTTAGACAACTTGAAACCCACAGCAGGATACTAAGTGCATAGGGGCCCTTCATCTTTGCCATTAATATAGGAAACAGGAATAGAGGGTGGTCCTGGCTCCTACAATGAGAGAGGCAGCGGGGTGCCAATCTCTGCAAATGCCAGCTTCTTCCCTATGGGGTGATAGCCAGATTTGCTTAAACACAGAGAAGTCAAGTCAACCAACACTAAACAATGCCACCACACAAAGCTGGCTTATACCACAGCCCTGAAGGTATGAGGAGCTCTGGTGTGTTTGGCTGCTGCCACAAGAACCACATTGGCTGAGGGCTTCCCCAAGCCTGGGTGGGAAGCTCATCACTGGCTCTGGCCACACACATGAGCTCAGTCGGCACCTCTGTCAGTGGCAAACAGCTGCTGAGAAGGGAAGAGTAGACTCAGAAGTACTGTGTACTATACAGTAAAATCTTCCACATTAGGAGACTAGATAATATTCACAGGGACCATAGGACATTAAATCTCAGGGAAGTACTAGGCAAAAGGCTGTGCAAGGGCAGAAGGCAAGTACAACAGCTCAAGTGTCTACCCAAAGTAGACTACACATGCTAGACCTGAAGTGACAACTGACTGCAAACAATTTTATTACCAGTCTGAAGCCCACTCCCTAACTGAGGGACTGAACCTTGCATCTTTCTCCCACCTCTGTTTATGCGCACACTGTATTTGGAAGGGGATCAGACTGGGAAGTAGAACCCATGGTTTACCTAAAGAGAAAGTACAGCTCTTGTTCACAAGGTTCTTCTCCAGGGAAGAGCACAAGAGAGTTTTAACAAGGTTTTTTGCCCTGAAACTGTACCAAAGTTAAGCCCAGCAAAACAATAAGGATGTGGATCTCTGATGGAGTCCAGAGGAGGAGTGTGTGTGTGTGTGTGTGTGTGTGTGTGTATGTGTGTGTCTATGCTTTTTTTATTTTGGAAGGGGGGTTGCCAATCCATTTTTTTTACTTCATTTGCACTTATAGATGGTTTATAATTATTTCCTGAACACACAGTAGGAAGAAAAGTGGTATTTACTTACTCCACCCTCCATCTAACTCTGTCTCAACAATCCAAATGATGTGCTTTAAACTGAGAAGAAGCCAGCTTTGTGCCTTTGGCAGCAAAGAAGGCCAGACATTACCAGCACTCCTGTGAACAGCTCAAGGCTCCACCCAACGCTGACTGCACATACTGAAATTCAAGAGGAATAGAATTCCAGTACAGCAACCCAGAGAGAGGGGAGAGCTGAGGAGGTTGGGTGGAGCAGTTGGGGTACTTCTAAGTTCTGACACCAGAACACCCAAGTGGTTAGATAGCACAGGCGTTTTGGTAGCATGGTGACAGATGGAACTACAGTGTGGGAAAACCCAAACGCTGTAATAAAGAGGCTATCTCTGCACAGGAATAGAGAATGAGGCTATGGTGTAGGCCCCAGCATAGTAGGTAAAGTCAGTTTTAGCGAACTGGCTAGTTGCTGGGCTGGGCTAGTACAATTCTGAAAAGAAAAGCTGATGGAGGATAATGGTTAGGGGAGACCACAAACACAAGTTCTATTTGTGGTCTAAAGTGCATTGGAGGGCTTCTCAGCAGAAGAGTCATAAGGCAGCATTAATAGAAAACACAATAAACCTGGCTACCCAAGGCCAAAGGCATCTTTATCCTTTTGGATGCAATAGCCTCTAGGCTCTAAGACTCCCATTTTGTTTGTTAAGTTTTCCTGTTTACTCTGAGAAGTTATACAGATCTCCCTTGGGAGTCTTTAAAGACATTCTATAGACAGCAGTAGTAGAAACACTGTGCTGAGCAGTATTAGAGAATCCTAATGCATTTACCATTAATAAAAAAATCTTTTGGGATAAGCTGGGTGTGGTGCCACATGCCTTTAATCCTAGGACTTAGGAGGCAGTGGTAGAAGGATAACTGTGAGTTTGAGGCCACCCTGAGACTACATAGTGAATTTCAGGTCAGCCTGGACTATAGTGAGACCCTACCTGGAAAAACCAAACCAAACCAAACAAAAAAACCAAAACTATTGGGGACTGAAGAGATGGCTTAGCGGTTAAGGCAATGGCCTGCAAAGCCTGAGGACCCAGGTTCAATTTCCTAGTACCCATGTAAGCCAGATGAACATGGTGTCACGTGCACTGGAAGTTCATTTTCATTGGCTATAGGCCCTGGTGTGCCCATTCTCCCTCCTCTCTCTCTAATAAATGAATAAATAATTTAAAAAAACTTTTGGGGCCAGGCGTGGTGGCGCATGCCTTTAATCCCAGCACTCGGGAGGCAGAGGTAGGAGGATCGCTGAGAGTTCGAGGCCACCCTGAGACTACATAGTTAATTCCAGGTCAGCCTGGGCCAGAGTGAGACCCTACCTCAAAAAAAAAAAAAAAAAAAAAAAAACTTTTGGGGTGGGAGAGATGCTTAACAGTTAAGGTGCTTGTCTGTGAAGCCTAAGGATCCAGGTTCAATTCCCCAGTACCCATGTAAGCCAGATGCACAAGTGACACATGCATCTAGAATTTGTTTGCACTGGTTAGAGGCCCTAGCATGCCCATTCTCTCTCCTTCTCTGCTTCTTTCCCTCTCTCTCTCAAATAAATAAAATGAAATAAAAACTTTTATTAGTTGTGGTGGTGCATGCCTTTAATCCCAGCACTCGGGAGGCAAAGGTAGGAGGACTGCTGTGAGTTCGAGGCCACCTAACACTACATAGTGAATTCCAGGTCAGCCTGGACTAGAGAGTGAAACTTTACCTTGGAAAAACCAAAAGGAAAAAAAAATCTTTTGGTAGTACTAGGGACTGAATCCATGCTAGGCAAAGCTAAATGGCCTAGGCTTCTTTTTGGTTGTCACTGCTATTACAGGTTTCTTGTTTCTTCTTGAGACAGGGTCTTGGTAACTTAATTTTTCTTTTTCTTTCTTTTCTTTTCTTTTTTTTTTTTTTTGTTGGGGTGGGTTTTCGCAGTAGGATGCTGCGATTAAAGGTGTGCACCACCATGCCCGGCTTTTCTTTTCTCTTTTCTTAAATATTTTATTTCATTTATGGGGGAGCAGATAGAAAGAATGGGTTAGCCACTGCAAACAAATTCCAGACACATGTGCCACCTTGTGCTTACATGGGTACTGGGGAATCAAGTCTGTATCTTTAGACTTCACAAGCAACTGCCTTAACTGCTAAGCAATCTCTCCAGTCCTTAATTTTTCTTTTTCAACATAGGGTTTCAGTCCAGGTTGACCTGGAACTTACAGAGATCCTCCTACCTCAGCCTCCCAACGCTAGTATTAAAGGCAGGTGCTACTATTCTAGGCTTAGAATTAATATTTTTGTTGTTATTATTATTTTTTAATATTTTATTTTTATTTATTTATTTGAGAGAGATTGAGGGGGAGAGAGAGAGAGAGAGGGAAAGAGGGAAAGAATGGGCATGCCAAGGCCTCCAGCCACTGCAATCAAACTCCAGACACATGCGTTACCTGGAACATTTGGCTTATGTGGGTACTGGGGAATCAAACCGAGGTCCTCTGGCTTTGTAGGCAAGCGCCTTAACCACTAAGCCATCTCTCTGGCCCTTGCTGTTGCGATTTTTTTCGAGGTAGGGTCTCAGTTTAGCCTATGCTGACCTGGTGCTCACTGTAGTCTCAGGGTGGCCTTGAAAGAGCAATCCTCCTACAACTGCCTCCCAAGTTACGGGATTAAAGGTGTGTGCTGCCACACCCAGCAGAATTAATATTTTTTTAAAATAAGATTTTTAAAAATTTATTTATTTGAGAGAGCAAGAGAGGGAAAGAAGCAGGCGCATGCGTGCGCGTGCACACACACACACGCACAGAGAGAGAGAGAGAGACAGAGAGAGAGAGAGGGAGAGAATATGGGTATGCCAGGGCCTCTAGCCACTGCAAACGAACTCCAGACACATGTGCTACCTTGTGCATCTGGATTATGTGGGTCCTGGGGAACTGAACCGAGTCCTTTGGCTTTGTAGGCAAATGCCTTAACTGCTAAGCCATCTCTCCAGCCCAAGATTTTTTTTTTTTTTTTTTTTTTTTTTTTGGTTTTTCGAGGTAGGGTGTCACTCTGGCTCAGGCTGACCTGGAAGTAACTGTGTAGTCTCAGGGTGGCCTTGAACTCACGGTGATCCTCCTACCTCTGCCTCCCGAGTACTGGGATTAAAGGCGTGCGCCACCACGCCCGGCTTCAGCCCAAGATTTATTTTTATTTATTTATGAGAGAGAGAGAGACAGAGAGAGAGGGAGGGAGAATGGGCATGCCAGGGCCTCTAGCAACTGCAAACAAACTCCAAATGCATGCGCCACTATGTGCATCTGGCTTACCTGGATCTGGAGAATTGAATCTGGGTCCTTAGGCTTCACAGGCAAGTGCCTTAACTGCTAAGCCATCTCTCCAGCCCAGAATTAGTATTTTTAAGAATGCAATATTAAGCCAGGCATGGTGGCACACTCCTTTAATCCCAGCACTCGGGAGGCAGAGGTAGGAGGATCGTCATGAGTTCAAGGCCACCCTGAGACTACATAGTTAATTCCAGGTCAGCCTGGGCCAGAGTGAGACCCTACCTCGAAAAACCAAAAAAAAGAATGCAATATTAACCAGGAGTGGTGGCACATGCCTTTAATCCCAGCTCTTGGGAGGCAGAGATAGGAGGATCGCTGTGAGTTTGAGGCCACCCTGATACTACAGACTGAATTCCAGGTCAGCCTGAGATAGAGTGAGATCCTACCTTGAAAAACCAAAATAAATAAATAAATACATAAATAAATAAATAAATAAATAAATAAAAGAATACAATATTATGATGATAATAGCATCCAAAATCACAACCACAATGGCTTTTCTAGTTTAATTATTATTATTATTATTTTGGTTTTTTGAGGTAGGGTCTCTAGCTCAGGCTGACCTGGAATTCACTATGTAGTCTCAGGGTGGCCTGGAACTCACAGAGATCCTCATACCTCTGCCTCCCGAGTGCTGAGATTAAAGGTGTGCACCACCACACCCAGCTTTAATTAAAAAAAAATTTTTTTTAATTTATTTTTGGAGAGAGACAGAGAGAGATAGACAGAGAGGAACAGGGAGACAGAGATGGGCGCGCCAGCAGTCTCTCAGCTTCTGTGAACGAAATCCAGATGCGTGCACCCCCTTGTGGGCAAGTGCGGCATTGGGCCCTTGCCTCACTTTGCATCTGGCTAAACGTGGGACCTGGAGATTGGAACCGCTGGACATTGGAACCAGCGTTCTTAGGCTTAGCAGGCAGGTGCCTTAACCGCTAAGCCATCTCTCCAGCCAATTTTTTTTTTTTTCTTTTGAGGTAGGGTTTCACTATAACCCAGGCTGACCTGGAATTCACTATAGTCTCAGGCTGGCCTCAAACTCATAGCAATCTTCTTACCTCTACCTCCCGAGTATGGGGATTAAAGACATGTGCCACCATGTCCAGCTGAGAGAAGAGAGAAAAAGAGAGAGAGAATGGGTGTTCAAGGGCTTCTAGCTGCTGCAAAGGAACTCCAGATACAGGTGCCACATTGTGTATCTGGTTTTGTATGAGTACTGGGAGATCGAACTCAGTTTGTTAAGCTTTGCTGGCAAGCACCTTAACCTAAGCTATCTTTCTAGTCCCCACAATGGCTTCTTTTTGGAAACAGATTTCTTGATTTTGATACCAAAGAACATAGGAAGCAAAAGTAAAAGTAAAAGTAGGGGGTCAAGCATCAGGGCTAGACACCATTCTACATTGGCTGTATGGGAGCAAACAAGGGGAAAATCAGTGAAGGCAGAGAAAATGGAGGAGAACCAAGATCCATCAAGACAAAAGGATAGCTGACTGCCCATCATGAGACATGCCACTTCTACCACATCTGCTGGGCCCAGGAGAAATTGCTGCAGTGGCGATGCGAATACTATTCTTACTGCTAGACTTCTGAAAACCAGCTCCAGTTTGATGGTAACAGATACAATGATCAACTGAAACCCATCAAAGGACTGGAGAAATGTCTTAAGGTGCTAGCCTGAGAAGTCTAAGAACACATGTTCAAATCTCCAGGTCCCATGTAGCCAGACACACAGGGATACAAGTATGCAATGCCACACATGCACACATCTGGAGTCTGTTCACAGCAGCTGAAAGGCCCATTCTCTCTCCTTCTCTCTTCCTCTCCCTCCTTCTCAAAAATAAATAAATAAATAATAATAAACACATCAAAGCAGAAATCCAGAAGCTACTCTAAATAAGACTACCAAGAAGCTTGCCATGACTCAGGAAGCATTGTAGAAGAGGGTACAGAAAGACTGTAAGAACAAAAGTGTGGGTAGGAATACCCTAAGGCATGGTTCCCCTCATCCCACAGGGACTGACCGAGGCCTTCCTGACCCCACAGTGAATACCATAACCCCACTGAGGAGGGCCTTCAGGATAATAAGAGCTGGGATGAGGGGATAAAAGAGTATAACCTGTTTATGTAAGATAAAATAAAACTTAAAGCCAGATGCAGTGGCACATGCATCTGGAGTTCATTTGCAGCAGCCAGAGGCCCTGGCATACACATTCTCTCTGTGTGTCTTTCTTCTATCTCTTTGTGCTTGCAAATAAATAAAAATATTTTTTTAAAAAATAAGGATTAGCAATGATGGATCACTTGCCTACCACACGTAAAGCTCCAGTGTTTCATCCTGAGTAGTGTTAAAGTGGAGGAAAAACAAAACTCTGAAAATTCAAGGTATTGACAGAAAAGGTGGGGAGGAAAGATGAAGGGGATACTTGCTTGTCAAGAGATATATCAGCTGGGGACGGTGTCGCATGTCTTTAATAACAGCACTTGAGAGACAGTGGTAGGAGAATCGCTTTGAGTTCGAGGCCAGCCTGAGAGTACATAGTGAATTCCAGGTCAGCCTAGGATAGAGTGAGACATTACCTCTGGGGAAAAAAAAAAAAAAAAAAAAAAAGGAAGAAGAAGAGATAGATCAATTCAGTGTGGTGGCACAGGCCTTTAATCCCAGCACTCAGGAGGCAGAGGTAAGAGGATTGTTGTGATTTCCTGGCCAGTCTTGGGACTATATAGTGAGTTCCAAATCAGCCTGGGCTATACTATAGTGAGACCCTACCTTAAAGAAAAAAAAAAGATACATCGAGAGTGAAGACACCCTATTAAATAGGAGGAAATCTTTACAAATCATACATCTGTAAGGAAGTGTGTGTGTGTGTGTGTGTATTTTTTAAAATAAGGGGCTGGCTGGGCGTGGTGGTGCACGCCTTTAATCCCAGCACTCAGGGAGGCAGAGGTAGGAGGATCACCATGAGTTCAAGGTCACCCTGAGACTACATAGTGAATTGTATACAAGGCAAGCACACTCTGCACATGGAGCTATATCCCTAGCCCAACTGATTTAAGTTAAAACAGACAAAGTGCTTAATGATTGTTATAGCTACTCATAGTCACCATAGGATAAGTGTTTAGAAAGAAAAGCAAGGGCTGGAGAGATGGCTTAGTGGTTAAGGCACTTGCTTCTAAAACCTAACAATCCAAGTTCAGTTCCCCAGTACCCACATAAAGTCAGATACACAAAGTGGCACATGGGATGGAGTTCGTTTGCAATGGCTAAAGGCCCAGAAGCGTCCATTCTCTGTTTCTTTCTCTCTTTCTCAAATAAATAAACAAATAAATAAAATATACAAAAAATAGTTAAAAAACAAAGAAAAAGAAGCAAGGGGCTGGAGGGATGGCTCAGTGGTTAAAGTACTTGCCTGCAAAGCCTAAAGACCCAGGTTCAATTCCCCACTATCCACATAAGGCCAAATGCACAAAGAGGCACATATGTCTGGAGCTTGTTTGCAGTGGTGGCTGGAGGCCCTGAAGCACACATTCTCTCTTTCTTTCTTCTATCTCTCTCTTCTTACAAATAAATAAATAAAATATTATTTAAAAAAAGGAAGGGGGGAGGAAGAGGGCTGGAGAGATGGCTTAGTAGCTAAGGTGTCTGCCTACCAAGCCTAAAAACACCTGTTTGATCTCCAGGTCCCACGTTTAGCCAGACACAAAAAGTGATGCACGGGCACAATGTCACACTTGCCCACAGGGGGTGCATGTGTCTGGAGTTTGTTCACAGCAGCTGAGAGGACACTGGCACGCCCATTCTCTCTCTTTCTGCCTCTTCCTCTCTGTCTCTCTCAAATAATAATAAGAAAGAAAGAAAGAAAGAAAGAAAGAAAGAAAGAAAGAAAGAAAGAAGGAAAGAAAAAGAAAGGAAGGAAGGAAGAGAGGACTGGAGAGATGGCTTAGAGGTTAAGGCACTTGCCTGTGAAGGCTAAGGATCCAGGTTCGATTTCCCAGTACCCACATAAGCCAGATGCACAAGGTGCAGTGGCTAGAGGCCATGAAGCACCCATTTTCCCTCCTTCCCTCCCTCCCTCCCCCCCCTCCTCCCTCCCTCTCTCTCTCCATATATATATATTATATAAATAAAATCTTTCTCGCAAATAAATAAAAAATATATTTAAGAAAAAGAAAGAGAAGCATATTAAATGTCATTTTTTCATTTGCAACTCATTTCTTCTTCTCAATATTCTATGTCAAACATTCTTCCTGCCTACTCCTGAAGTGACCCTAAATCTTGGAAAAGTCTATATTTCTTTGCTGAAAATCTGAATTTGATCTACTTCTTTCCAAAGCAATAGTTTTTTTTTTTTTTTTTTTGGTTTTGCAAGGTAGGGTCTCACTCTGGCCCAGGCTGACCTGGAATTAACTATGTAGTCTCAGGGTGGCCTCGAACTCACAGTAATCCTCCTACCTCTGCCTCCCGAGTGCTGGGATTAAAGGCGTGTGCCACCACGCCCGGTCCAAAGCAATAGGTACCTTGCATACAACCCTAAGTCAGAGAGTTGCATAGGGCAAATTTTAAACCCACCAGGAAAAATGGATTCATGAAATTCACAAAAAAATGTATAAAAGATGATTTAATTCTTTATTTTTTTTTAATTCATTTACTTGAGAGAGAGAGAGAGGGAGAGAGACTGGGCATGCCAAGGCCTTCAGCCACTGCAAATGAACTGCAGATGCATGTGCCATCTTCTGCATCTGGTTTATGTGGGTCCTTGGGAATTGAACCTGGGTCCTTTGGCTTTGCAGGCAAACGCCTTAAACACTAAGCCAAAGATGACTCAGTTTTTGAAAAGGCCAGACTTCTTGGCTTTTGGTTTGAAGCCACTTGAAATTCAATTACTTTTATTTATTTTTAAGCTAGGGTCTTGCTCTAATCCAGGTTGACCTGGAATTCACTATGTAGTCTCAGGCAGGCTGGCCTTGAACTCACAGCAATACTCCTACCTTAGCTTCTTGAGTACTAAATTAAAGGTATGCGCCACCATGTCCAACTCAATTGCCTTAAAAAATTTTTTTTTATTTATTTGCAAGCAGACAGAGAGATAGAAGAGAGGCAAACAGAGAGAGAATGGGCATGCCAGGGCCTCTATCAACTGCAAACAAACTCCAGATGCATGTACTCTTTGTGCATCTGGCTTATGTGGATCCTGGAGAATTGAACCAGGATCCTTTGGCTTCACAGGCAAACGCCTTAACCACTAAGCCATTTCTCCAGCCCTCAATTGCCTTTTTTTGGTTGGTTTCTTGAGGTAGGGTCTTGCTCTAGCCCAGGTTGATTTAGAATTCACTATGTAGTCTCAGGGTGGAAATATGCAGACTGGAGAGATGGCTTAGCAGTTAAGGCACTTGCCTAAAGGCTAATGACCCAGGTTTGATTCCCAATACCCACATAAACCCAGATATACAAAATGGCACATGCATCTTGAGTTTGTTTGCAGTGGCTAGAAACCTTGGTATGCTTATTTTCTCTTGTCTCTTTTCTCTCTATCTGTCCATCTCTGCTTGCAAATAAACAATATATCCCTAGCCCAACTGATTTAAGTTAAAACAGACAAAGTGCTTAATGATTGTTATAGCTACTCATAGTCACCATAGGATAAGTGTTTAGAAAGAAAAGCAAGGGCTGGAGAGATGGCTTAGTGGTTAAGGCACTTGCTTCTAAAACCTAACAATCCAAGTTCAGTTCCCCAGTACCCACATAAAGTCAGATACACAAAGTGGCACATGGGATGGAGTTCGTTTGCAATGGCTAAAGGCCCAGAAGCGTCCATTCTCTGTTTCTTTCTCTCTTTCTCAAATAAATAAACAAATAAATAAAATATACAAAAATAGTTAAAAACAAAGAAAAAGAAGCAAGGGGCTGGAGGGATGGCTCAGTGGTTAAAGTACTTGCCTGCAAAGCCTAAAGACCCAGGTTCAATTCCCCACTATCCACATAAGGCCAAATGCACAAAGAGGCACATATGTCTGGAGCTTGTTTGCAGTGGTGGCTGGAGGCCCTGAAGCACACATTCTCTCTTTCTTTCTTCTATCTCTCTCTTCTTACAAATAAATAAATAAAATATTATTTAAAAAAAGGAAGGGGGGAGGAAGAGGGCTGGAGAGATGGCTTAGTAGCTAAGGTGTCTGCCTACCAAGCCTAAAAACACCTGTTTGATCTCCAGGTCCCACGTTTAGCCAGACACAAAAAGTGATGCACGGGCACAATGTCACACTTGCCCACAGGGGGTGCATGTGTCTGGAGTTTGTTCACAGCAGCTGAGAGGACACTGGCACGCCCATTCTCTCTCTTTCTGCCTCTTCCTCTCTGTCTCTCTCAAATAATAATAAGAAAGAAAGAAAGAAAGAAAGAAAGAAAGAAAGAAAGAAAGAAAGAAGGAAAGAAAAAGAAAGGAAGGAAGGAAGAGAGGACTGGAGAGATGGCTTAGAGGTTAAGGCACTTGCCTGTGAAGGCTAAGGATCCAGGTTCGATTTCCCAGTACCCACATAAGCCAGATGCACAAGGTGCAGTGGCTAGAGGCCATGAAGCACCCATTTTCCCTCCTTCCCTCCCTCCCTCCCCCCCCTCCCCCCCTCCCTCTCTCTCCATATATATATATATATATAAATAAAATCTTTCTCAAAATAAATAAAAATATATTTAAGAAAAAGAAAGAGAAGCATATTAAATGTCATTTTTTCATTTGCAACTCATTTCTTCTTCTCAATATTCTATGTCAAACATTCTTCCTGCCTACTCCTGAAGTGACCCTAAATCTTGGAAAAGTCTATATTTCTTTGCTGAAAATCTGAATTTGATCTACTTCTTTCCAAAGCAATAGTTTTTTTTTTTTTTTTTTTGGTTTTGCAAGGTAGGGTCTCACTCTGGCCCAGGCTGACCTGGAATTAACTATGTAGTCTCAGGGTGGCCTCGAACTCACAGTAATCCTCCTACCTCTGCCTCCCGAGTGCTGGGATTAAAGGCGTGTGCCACCACGCCCGGTCCAAAGCAATAGGTACCTTGCATACAACCCTAAGTCAGAGAGTTGCATAGGGCAAATTTTAAACCCACCAGGAAAAATGGATTCATGAAATTCACAAAAAAATGTATAAAAGATGATTTAATTCTTTATTTTTTTTTAATTCATTTACTTGAGAGAGAGAGAGGGAGAGAGACTGGGCATGCCAAGGCCTTCAGCCACTGCAAATGAACTGCAGATGCATGTGCCATCTTCTGCATCTGGTTTATGTGGGTCCTTGGGAATTGAACCTGGGTCCTTTGGCTTTGCAGGCAAACGCCTTAAACACTAAGCCAAAGATGACTCAGTTTTGAAAAGGCCAGACTTCTTGGCTTTTGGTTTGAAGCCACTTGAAATTCAATTACTTTTATTTATTTTTAAGCTAGGGTCTTGCTCTAATCCAGGTTGACCTGAATTCACTATGTAGTCTCAGGCAGGCTGGCCTTGAACTCACACAGCAATACTCCTACCTTAGCTTCTTGAGTACTAAATTAAAGGTATGCGCCACCATGTCCAACTCAATTGCCTTAAAAAATTTTTTTATTTATTTGCAAGCAGACAGAGAGATAGAAGAGAGGCAAACAGAGAGAGAATGGGCATGCCAGGGCCTCTATCAACTGCAAACAAACTCCAGATGCATGTACTCTTTGTGCATCTGGCTTATGTGGATCCTGGAGAATTGAACCAGGATCCTTTGGCTCCACAGGCAAACGCCTTAACCACTAAGCCATTTCTCCAGCCCTCAATTGCCTTTTTTTGGTTGGTTTCTTGAGGTAGGGTCTTGCTCTAGCCCAGGTTGATTTAGAATTCACTATGTAGTCTCAGGGTGGAAATATGCAGACTGGAGAGATGGCTTAGCAGTTAAGGCACTTGCCTGCAAAAGGCTAATGACCCAGGTTTGATTCCCCAATACCCACATAAACCCAGATATACAAAATGGCACATGCATCTTGAGTTTGTTTGCAGTGGCTAGAAACCTTGGTATGCTTATTTTCTCTTGTCTCTTTTCTCTCTATCTGTCCATCTCTGCTTGCAAATAAACAAAAATTTTGCTGGGTGTAGTGGCACAAGCCTTTAATCCCAGTACTCAGGTGGCAGAGGTAGGAGGATCACTGTGAGTTGAAGGCCAGCCTGAGACTACATAGTAAGTTCCATGTCAGCTTGGGTTATAGTAAGACCCTACCTTGAAAAGCACCCCCCCCCCAAATTTTATTTATTTATTTGCAAGCAGAGAGACATAGATTGTGGGGGGGGTATGAATAAATACGGGCACAGCAGGGCCTCCAGCCACACTGCAAATAAACCCTAGACACATGTACCACTTTGTGCACCTGGCTTTATGTGGGTACTAAGGAATCAGGTCATTAGGCTTTACAAGTAAGCACCTTAACCACTCAGCCATCTCTCCAGCCCTCATATGTCTTTTTTATTAAATAAAACAAGAGGTGAGCCATGTGTGGTAGCACATGCCTTTAATCCTAGCACTTGGGAGGCAGAAGTAGGAGGATCTCTGTGAGTTCAAGGCCATCCTGAGACTACATAGTGAATTCCAGGTCAGCCTGGACTAAAGTGAAACCCTACCTCAAAATAAATAAATAAAATAAAATGAGGAGAAACAGGCATGATTTGCTTCTGAGAGAGTAATCTAGAAGAAATGGCCTGAATCATGGTAATTGATCATGAGAGCTTCTTGAAAATATAAACAAACCTGTCTAAATAAGCAAATTGGTCTGGCTTGCTGACACATATCTAGACTGCCAACAATCAGGTGGCTAAGGGAGTCAGATTTCAAGTTAGAATCTCAAGTCCTAGGCTAGCTTAAGCTCTGTAGTGAGACTCTGTTTATAAATAAATAAGTAAATAAAAGTAAGCATCTCACTAATTGGAGGTTTAGATTTATGATGAGGCTTGGGAGGTTGTTTAAGATTACAATGTATAGTCAAGCAAGGTTGTGCATGCTTTTAATCCCAGCACTCTGGAGGAAGAGGTGGGAGGATGACCATGAGTTGAGGCTAGCCTGGGACTACGAGTGAGTTCCAGATCAGCCTGGACTACACTAAGACCCTGTCTGGAAAAAAAAAAAGAAGAAGAAGAAGAAAAGAAGGAGAAGAAAGAAAGAGAAGGAGGAGGAGGACGAGAAGCTGCCGCCAGGTGTGGTGGCACATGCCTTTAATTCCAGCACTTGGGTGGCAGAGAGAGAAGGACTGCCAAGAGTTCAATGCCAGCCTGAGTCTATAGTGAATTCCAGGTCAGCCTGGGTTAGAGTGAGACTCTACCTTGAAAAACCAAAAACAAAGAAACAAACAAACAACAAACAATGTATAGCATTTGGGAGGCTGTGAGTTTAAGGCCAGCCTGGGGCTGCAGAGTGAATTTCAGGTCACCCTAGTCTAGAATGAAACTTTGCCTGGGTAGGAGGTAGTGACTCACTCTAGCACAGACAGACCTGGAATTCTCTCCTGGGAAAATTCAGATTAAAGGTATGGGCTAACCATACCCAGTTAAGATCTATGTATTTCAGCTCAAAAGTGGGTCACTCTATCCCCTCTCCTTTTTGGCTTTTTGTGACAGGGTCTCATGTAATCAAGGCTGACCCTGAACTCCTGATCATTCTGCTTCTACCTCCCTAGTTCTGGGATTACAGGCATATACCACTATACCAAGCTAGGCAATGTTCCTTAGGTTTCTACTCTTAGACCAATGGACAGATAGATAAGAGAACAGCTACCTCATGAGGTCACCAGAGGTGGTAATACACAGAAATGTTTTCTTGCTCAAAGGACTTAAGTAGAATAGACATTTCGACCCTGATGACCCTCCAAGGCTGCTATTCAGATACTCATGTTTTGGATGTGAGCAAAAGTATAATTCCTTGATGGCCAATGCTTGCTATAGTTCTCAGAGACATAGTAGCATGACCTTTTCCAAATGAAAACTGGCTTACTCATTATAGCTGTCAGTTTTCTTGAATGAGAGTTTAAAAGAAAAGGTATCTCAAAAAAAAAAAAAAAAAAAAAAAAAAAAGTATCTCTCCCCAAATGAGCCAAGGAATATGACCAAACCTGATTGAGAAGATGGAACAGAGGACACCTAGAGGATGACTCCCATGAGCAGAAGATGCCATGGGATTCAATCTACATAGAATGTGATGGAAAATAGAAGTCTGTAGCATTGAAGCATCTCTGCTGGCATCTGACCAAGGTGATGGATTTTGGCACACCTCCGCATGTTAGTTTAAGTATTTACTGATCTTAGTATAGAACGCAAAAGTCCTCTGCACCTCCAAGTCAATTCTCCATTGTCTCTAGAGCAGGATTATCCATAAACCGTGTCACTCAGCTATGCCTCATTGTTCTTACTCATATGCTCTCATGAGATGTGTCGCACCACACCAGACACTCAGGGTAGTCAATCAGAAATCTCAGGAAGTTCTCAATCTAATGTTCAGTGTACAGTCTTAAGGGAGACAAAAAGTGGTGAGAGATGACTCAGGAGAACTGTGGTCACACTTAGAAAACATGTGTGGTAATTCTTGGGGTTGTTATACCACAGCATGGCAATAGTTACTTAGTAAGAGGTAGTAAACAAAAACTTTGGAATTTCAGGAGAGAAAAACGTGGAGTAAAAACTGATAAGGGGGCAGAGCATTGTGGCACAGGCCTTTAATCCCAGCATTCTGGGAAGCCAAGGTAGAGGAATGACGTGAGTTCAAGACCAACCTGAGATTACACAGTGAATTCCAGGTCAGCTTGGGCTATAGTGAGACTCTACCTAGAAAAATAAAAAAACCAACAAACAAAAAAAACCTGGTAATGGCTGAAATGAGTAAAAATAACAGAATGGAAGCTTAGATTCTTCAAATATAAAAGCTAAGGAAACTAGAACTGAAAATTAAAACATGCCTAGATTAAGGAGTCTGTCCCCATCTACAGGAAGTTTATCCCTAACATCTAAATAGTCATGTTTTAAAATCAACAAGTTTGCTGGTTTTCAGCTGCCACTGACCGGAACCCCCCAGTGGCTCTGGCCCACAGTGTAGGCAGACTGTGCCCAGCAGGACTAGACGAAGACATGCAGCCGGAAGCCAGCCAGCCAGCCAGATTCCTCTCTATTTCAGGAGTTTGAGCAAAATGCTACCCCGACAGTAGTAGACCAGATGCTTTAACCCTAGTAGCACAGGGCTGTACCATAGGCCCCAATGGTCTCCGACCCACAGGGACTCCCAGAATGAGAACGGAAGCTTCCCAGCAAATTCAGGATGACCTTTGGTGTCCCTCTCACTTCCCTCCCTGTTGCATATTCATATCCACAGCTATATATTTTTAAAATTTGATATAATTATCTCCTAGAAATTACTGTATGTAGCCTTTCTGGATCTAAAGCAATTAAGTGAAGATAAATTTCTTTCATGGAACAAGCTGTCAAAGGATGAAGCAATTTCATTCCCCATTTGAAGTGGAAGCTTTGGGTCAGGCATGGTTTATTTGAAACAATGCCATCACCTAAAGCTGCTGATCTTATCTCTAACTCAGTTCTCCATTTCAAACTGCTGGAGATTCATAGCGTGGCACTGCCTGAAGTTATGACATCTGGCTCAAGGCCAGTGAAGGAACAAGCCAATTCTTCTTCTAGATTTCATGTAAAAGAGGACAAAAACCATATTAAAAGAACAGGCGTACATATGTGAAGTCTATTAAACTCTAAAGAGGAGGAGGTATTCCCAATACATTGAGTGTGACTAAAGAGGCACCCTAGACAAGGGGAAGCAGTGGAAAAGCAGGGAAGAATGCACTTCAGAGGGTGAAGAGTGAAAAACATGCCAAGGAACCAGATTTTTCTCTTCTGGAAGATATCATACCCGCCCCCCACCACAAAAAAAAAACAAACCATACATAAAACAATGGGGCTTATCTCACCCAACAGCCTGATAGATGGAATTCTAATTCCAGCACTATAGGGCAGTGTCTGAAATTTTGTGGATTTATTTATTTATTGTTTTATTTTATTTATTTATTTTGGTTTATTGAGGTAGGGTCTTGCTCTAGCCCTGAGTGACCTGGAATTCACTATGTAGTCTCATGCTGGCCTGTATCTCATAGCAACCTCCTACCTCAGCCTCCTGAGTCCTGGGATTAAAGGCGTGCATCACCATGCCCAGCTATTGTTTCACTTTTATTTATTTTTTGGTTTTTCTGAGGTAGGGTCTCACTCTAGCCCAGGCTGACCCGGAACTCACTATGTATTCTCAGGGTAGCCTCGAACTCACAGCGATCCTCCTACCTCTGCCTCCTGAGTGCTGGGATTAAAGGCGTGTGCCACTACGCCTGGACTTGTTTTACTTTTAATATTATTATTTATTTATTTGAGAGACAGAGAGAAAGAGGCAGACAGAAAGAGAATGAGTATAGACATGACAGTTCATCTGCCACTGCAAATAAACTCCAGATGCATGTACAACTTTGTACATATGGCTTTGTGTGGTTTCTAGGAAACGAAACCCAGTCTTGGTAAGCATGTACCTTTAACCATTGAGCAATCTCTCTCCAGCCCCATATATATATATATATATATTTTTTTTTTTTTTTTTTTTTGGTTTGTTTCTTTTCTAGGTAGGGTCTCACTCTAGCCCAGGCTGTCCTGGAACTCTTGTCTGTAGTCCCACAGTGGCCTCAAACTCAAAGAGATCCTCCCATCTCTGCCTCCCAAGTGCTAGGAGTGAATGGGTGTTCCAAGGCTTCCAGCCACTGCAAATGACCTACAGATGCACAGGAAGAACTTTTCAATATGTGATTGTCAGGCTGGAGAGGTGGCTCAGCAGTTGAGGTGCTTGGCTACGAAGCCTAAGGGCCCAGGTTCGATTCCCCAGAACCCACATAAGCCAGATACACATGGTGGTGCATGCATCTGGAATTCGTTTGCAGTGGCTAGAGGCCCTGGCATGCCAATTCTCTCTCTCTCTGCCTCTTTCACAAATTAAATAAATAAATAAATAAATAAATATTTAATACGTGGGGCTAGAGGGATAGAGGGATAGTTTGGTGGTTAAGGTACTTACCTGCAAAGCCAAAGAACCCAGGTTCGAGTCCCTAGGACCCACATAAGCCAGATGCACAAGGTGGCACATACATCTGCAGTGGCTGAAGGCTCTAACATGCCCATTTTATTTCTCTCTCTCTTCCTCAAATAAATAAATAAATAACAATAAAATATTTAAAAAATATTTAATATGTGCCCGGCATGGTGGCGCACGCCTTTAATCCCAGCACTTGGAAGTCAGAGGTAGGAGGATCGCCATGAGTTCGAGGCCACCCTGAGACTATATAGTGAATTACAGGTCAGCTTGGGCTAGAGCAAGACCCTACCTCGAAAAAAACAAAAAACAAAATAAAATTAATATTTGATTATCATATGACAGAGAAAACTCTGGGGGATGATCCAAAAGAAAACTACTGTAGACTTTTAATAAAGACTTTCTTTAAAATATTTTATTTATATATTTGAGAGAGAGAGAGACAGAGAGAGAGAGAAAGAGGCAGATAGAGAATGAGCATATCAGGGCCTCTAGAGAGAATAAGCATGCTTAGGCTTCTAGTCACTATAAACAAACTCCAGATGCATGTGCCACTTTGTGTATCTGGCTTTATGTGGGTACTGGGGAATAGAATCTGGGTCCTTTGGCTTTGCAGGCAAGTGCCTTAACTGCCAAGCCATCTCTCCATCCCTACAAAGACTCTTAATAAAAAAAGTAGAAGTCCAGCTAGGCATGGTGGCACACGCCTTTAATCCCAGCACTTGGGAGGCAGAAGTAGAAAATTGCTATGAGTTCGAGGCCACCCTGAGACCCTACCTCGAACCCCCCCCCCCCAAAGAAGACCAACTCAGATGTCTTTTTTAACACTTTGTTTTTAAATTTTTTATTTTATTTTATTATTTATTTATTTGAAAGCAACAGACAGAAAGAGAAAGAGGCAGAGAGAGAGAGAGAGAGAGAGAGAGAGAGACAGAGACAGAGAGACAGACAGAATGGGCGTGCCAGGGCCTCCAGAGACTGCAAATGAACTCCAGATGCATGCAACACCTTGTGCATCTGGCTTATGTGGGTCCTGGGGAATCAAGCCTCGAACTGGGGTATTGGGGTCCTTAGGCTTCACAGGCAAGCGCTTAACCACTAAGCCATCTCTCCAGGTCCATTTTTATTTTATTTTATTTTATCCAAAATGAGAGGGAGAGAGAGAAAGGAGTAGACACAGAGAGAGAGAAATGGTTGTACCAGGGCCTTCAGCCACTGCAAACCAACTCCAGATGCAAGGGCCACTTTGGGCATCTGGCTTACATGAGTTCTGAGCAATCAAACCTGGGTTCTTTGGCTTTGCAAGCAAGCACTTTAATTGCTAAGCTATCTCTCCAGCCCTGTATTTTATTTATTTGTTTAGAAAGAGGTAGATAGAGAGAATGGGCATCAGAGCCTCCAGTCATTGCAAATGAACTCCAGACATGTGTCACCTTGTGCATCTGGCTTTGCGTGGGTACTAGAGAATGGAACCTGGGTTCTTTGGCTTTGCTGGCAAGTGTTTTAACTGCTAAACCATCTCTTCAGCCCATTATTTACTTTAAAAAATATTTTAGTTAAATTTTTTGTTGTTGTTGTTTTCAAGGTAGGGTTTTATTCTAGCCCACGTTGACCTGAAATTCATTATGTAGTCTTAGGTGGCCTTGGCCTCAAGGCTATCCTACCTCTGCTTCCTGAGTGCTGCGATTAAAAGCATGCACAACCCTGTCTGGCTTTTTTTTTTTTTTTTTTTTGAGGTAGGGTCTCACTCTAGTCCAGGCTGGCCTGGAATTCACTATGTAGTCTCAGGGTGGCCTCGAACTCACAGTGATCCTCCTACCTCTGCCTCCCAAGTGTGTGAGCCACCACGCCCAGCATGGCTAACTTTTTTTTGGTTTGTTTATGTTTTTCGAGGTAGAGTCTCACTCTAGCCCAGGCTGACCTGGAATTCACTATGTAGTCTCAGGTTGGTCTCACCACAATCCTACTGCTTCTGCCTCCCAAGTGCTGGGATTAATGGTGTGCACCACCACCACGCCCAGTATAAAAAATATTTTTAGCTGGGCGTGGTGGCACACCTCTGTAATCCCAGCACTTGACAGGCAGAGGTAGGAGTATTGCTGTGATTCTGAGGCCAGACTGAGACTACATATTGAATTCTAGATTAGCCTGGACTAGAGCAAGACCCTATCATAAAAATTGAAACCCCCCAAAATTATTTATTTGAGAATATGGATAGACTGGCTTTGCAAGCAAGTGCCTTAACAGTTGAGCCATCTCTCCAGCCCAAGTATTATATTTGTTTAAGAGAGAGAGAGAGAAGGAGTGCTAGAGCTGGAAACTCTGCATACAAGAGAATGTGGGCACTGGGGAATCAAACTGGGTACATAGGCTTTGCAAGCAAGCACCTTTAACCACTAAACCATTTTCCCAGCACTGAGACTCTAATTTTTTTCTTACTTTGATATCTTTTAAGGGGCCTCACAACTCTTCTGTAATGAATCAAATTCAATTTTAAAATTACTATCACTGGTCACCATTCTCTTTTGCATCTGGGACAATTTTTTTTCAATTTTATTTATTTATTTGCACGTGTGTGTGTGTGTGTGTGTGTGTGTGTGTACATGTATTGGGCAAGCCAGGGCCTCTTGCCACTGCAAACAAATACCAGATGCTTGAGCCACTTTTTGCATCTGGCTTATGTGGGTGACTTGGGATTTGAAACCGGGCTGGCAGTCTTTGCAAGCAAGAACCTTTGATTGCTGATCCATCTTCTCAGCCTCCCCAGTGGAAGCTTTTTTATATATATTAGTTATGTATATAGCCATGACAGTACCATCATTAGCCTTCTCCCTGGGACAGTTTCTTTAAAATATGTACTTAGGACTGGAGGGATGGCTTAACGGTTAAGGTGTTCGCCTGCAAAGCCAAAGGACCTAGGTTTGATTCCCCAGGACCCACGTTTGCCAGATACACAAGGGAGCGCACGTGTCTGGAGTTCTTCAGCAGTGGCTAAAGGCCCTGGCGCACCCATTCTTTCTCTCTCCCTCTCTCCCTCCCTCGTCTCTCTGTTAAATAAATAAGTAAAATATTTAAAAAATATGCACACAGACCAGTTATACTGGCACAGGCCTTTAATCCCAGTACATGGGAGACTGGGGTTGGAGGATCACACCATAATTTCCAGGTCAGCCTGGGCTAGAGTGAGACCTTACCTCAAGAAAAAAAGAAACAAAGCTGGGCATGGTGGCGCACACCTTTAATCCCAGCACTCAGGAGGCAGAGGTGGGAGGATCGCCATGAGTTCAAGACTACCCTGAGACTACAGAGTGAATTCCATGTCAGCCTGGGCTAGAGCGAGACCCTACCTCGAAAAACCAAATAAATAAATAAATAAATAAAAAATTGGGCATGGTAAGCACATGTCTTTAATCACAGAACTTGGGAGGTAGAGGTAGGAAGATCACTATGAGTTCAAGGCCAGCCTAAGACTACATAGTAAATTCCAGGTCAGCCTGGGCTAGAGGAAGACTCTACGTTGAAAAACAAAACCAAACAAAACCAACCAACCAAACAAAAAAAAAACAAGAACTTTGAGTAGAAGGAACTTCCTCTAGTCAGGATGTTTGGTAATTTATTTTTCTTTCTTTTTAAAATATTTTTAAATTTATTTCTTTGAGAGTGAGAAAGAGGCAGAGAGAGAGAGAGAGAGAGAGGGAGGGAGAGGGAGAGGGAGAGGGAGAGGGAGAGAATGGGCGTGCCAGGGCCTCCAGCCACTACAAATGAACTGTAGACGCTTGTACCACCTTGTGCATCTGGTTTATGTGGGTACTGGGGAATTGAACCTGGGTCCTTAGGTTTTGCAGGCAAGCACCTTAACCACTAAGCAATCTCTCCAGCCTGGTAATTAAACTTAGGCAATTCAATATAGGGCTTTATGTATGTTAGGCAAGCACTCTTCCATAGAGCTACATTCCCAGCCCAGGACTTTTAGTAATAGTAAATGTCCCTAAGCCCAGGCCGACCTGGAATTCACTATGTATTCTTGGGGTGGCCTCAAACTCACAGCAATCCTCCTACCTCTGCCTCCCGAGTGTTGGGATTAAAGATGTGCACCACCACACCTGGCTGCTGTCCCCAGGTCTTGTTTTGAAATGTCTTCAGAACACTAAAGCACAAGTAACAAAAGGAATCAGATTTATTGGACTTTATCAAAGTTAAAAACTTCAGGGGCCAGGTGTGGTGGTGCACACCTTTAATCCCAGCACTCAGGAGGCAGAGGTAGGAGTATCATCATGAGTTTGGGGCCACCCTGAAGACTACATAGTGAATTCTTGGTCAGCCTGAGCTAGAGTGAGACCCTACCTCAAAAAACCAACCAACCAAACAAACAAACAAAAAAACTTCAGGGGCTGGAAAGATGGTCCAGTGGTTAAAGGTGCTTGCTTGCAAAGCCTGATGGCCTGGGTTCACTCCCCCAACAGTCAGGTAAAGCTGGATGCAAAGTGCCCCATGCATCTGTGATGCCCAGGAGCCTTCAGCAATGGGCAGCTAAGCTGATCACTGCAGTCTGGCAGTTCATTTGCAGTAGCAAGACACCCTGTCTCAAAGAGGCTGGAGCATAGACACCTCAAAGTTGTCCTCTGATATCTACACAGGTGTCATGGCAATGCACCCATTGAGTCAGACACACACTCATGACTTTTTTTTTATACTAGCATACCTATAATCCTAGCACTTGGGAGGTCCAAACCAAGAGGATTCCAATTTTGAACTAACCTGGGTTACATAGACTGTTTCTATGATGATATAATAAAACAGAACAGGCAAACTAAATAGTTCTTCAAAGAAGATATACAAATAGCCAATAAACACATGAAGAGATGGTCAGCATCATTAGTTGTTGAAAAATGCAAGCCAAGCCGGTTATGGTGGCGCACACCTTTAATCCCAGCACTCGGGAGGCAGAGGTAGGAGGATCACTGTGAGTTCGAGGCCACCATGAGACTCCATAGTGAATTCCAGGTCAGCCTGGGCTAGAGTGAGACCCTACCTTGAAAAAAAAAAGCCAAAATCCATAATGTGATACCGTTTCATACACATGAGTATGGCTATTAAAAAAAAAAAAAAAAACCCAGGTGTGGTGGCACACACCTTTAATCTCAGCAGTTGGGAAGCAGAGGTAGGAGGATCGCCATGAGTTTGGGGCCACCCTGAGACTACATAGTAAATTTCAGGTCAGCCAGAGCTAGAGTGAAACAATACCTTGAAAAAGAAAAAAAAAAAAAACCCCAAAACTACATATGTATATAATATATAATAATATTATTATAATATTCATTATAATGTTATAATTATAATATTAATACCATAACATAATATTAATATATTAAAATAAAATTATAAAGATAATGGGTGCTGGAGAAATGGTTCCGTGGTTAAAGGCACTCACTTGCAAAGTGTGATGGTCTGGGTTCGACTCCTCAGTTCCCTTGTAAAGCCAGATGTACAAAGTGGTGCATACATCTGGAGTTTGCTTACAGTGTCAGGAGGTCCTGGCATGTCCATTTTATTCTCTGTCTCTCCCTTTACAAATAGATAAATATTTTTTAAAAATCAAAAAACTCAAAAAGTAGATAACAAATGAAGATATCGGAAAATTGAACCCTATATATTGGTTGCTAACAAGAACGTAAAAGTTCACAGCTGTTTGTGAAACAGTCTAGTCTACAAGCTCCTGACAAAGTTGAACATGGAGTTATATATATATATATATATTTATATTTATATATTTATTTTGGTTTTTTCGAGGTAGGGTCTCACTCTGGCCCAGGCTGACCTGGAATTAACTATGTAGTCTCAGGGTGGCCTTGAACTTACGGCGATCCTCCTACCTCTGCCTCCCGAGTACTGGGATTAAAGGCGTGTGCCACCACGCCTGGCTTATTTATTTTTGAGGTAGGGTCTCACTCTAGCTCAGGCTGACTTGGAATTCACTATGTGGTCTCAGGGTGGCCTTGAACTCACGGTGATCCTCCTACCTCTGCCTCCTGAGTGCTGGGATTAAAGGCATGCGCCACCACGCCCGGCGAGCATGGAGTTTTCATATGACCACACAATTTCTTTAAAAAATTTTTTTAAAAATATATTTTTTAATTTACTTGATAAAGAGAAAGAGGTGGAGAGAGAGAGAGAGAAAGGGAGAGGGAGAGAATGGGCACGCCAGGGCCTTCAGCCACTGCAAATAAACTCCAGATGCATGTGCCACCTTGTGCATCTGGCTTATGTGGGTCCTGGAGAATCGAACCAGGATCCTTTGGCTTTGCAGGCAAGCGCCTTAATAGCTAAGCCATCTCTCCAGCCTTAAATTTTTTTTTTTTTTTTAAGTTTATTTATTTGAGACAGTCAGAGAGACAGAGACACACTCAGAGAGACAGTGGGCGCACCAGGGCCTCCAGCCACTTCAAATGAACTCCAGATGCATGCATCACCTTGTGCATCTGGCTTATGTGGGTCCTGGGGAATTGAACCAGGGTCCTTTGCTTTGCAGGCAAATGCCTTAACCACTTAGCCATCCCTTCAGCCCCCAAACAATTTCATTTTTAAGTATGTACACAAGAGAAATGAAACCATGTCCTCAAAAAATTTGTATACAAATGTTCATAGCAAAATTGTTCACACTAACCACAAAGTAGAAACAACCCAAGTCCATTAACTGATGAACAAACAAAACATGGAGTTTCCACACCATGGAGTGTTATTCAGCCACAAAAGAGATGAAACACTGATGCACACAATATAATGAGCCTTGAAAGCACTATGCATGGGAAGAAGCCAGACCCAGACCACATAATTATATGATTCCACTTACAGGAAATGTCCAGAGGAGGCAAATCCAAAGAATCTCAAAGTAGACCAGTGGTTGTTGGAAGTTAAGAGAGAACATGGAGTGGCAATGGGTGGAAGTACACACACACACACACACACACACACACACACACACAGAGTTTTTCTTTTGATATAAGATGTGTGTGTGTTCATGTGTTAAGTACAGGTATATACATGCCATGGTGTGAGTGTAGAGTCAGAGGACAACTTCTGGGTTTCAGTCCTTGCCTTCCACCTTGTTTGAGACAGGGTCTCTGGTTGTTCACCATTGTCATCTACCAGGCTAGCTGGTTCATGAGCTTCTTGGAAATTCTTCTCTCTCTACTTTCCATCTGGCTTGAAGGCATGCTAGGATTACAAAAGTGCACCACAGCTTATGGCTTTTACGTGGGGTCTGGGGAACCAAAATTAGGTACTCATGCTTGCATAGCAAGTGCTTCACTTAGTGAGCCAATTCCCCAGCCCAATATGTTTTGAGATATAAAAACAGTCTGGAATTAATAGTGATTGTTGCTGTACTACATCATAAATGGGCCAAAAGTATTGAATTGTATAGTTTAAAAGAGTGAATCTTAAGGGATGTTAATCATATCTCAATAATGCTGTTAATGAAACAAAGCCCCTTTTGGGAGATGGCTAAGTGGCATAAGAGTACTTCCTTCATAAGTGTGAGGGCCTGATGTACTCCGAGTTCAATTCCCCAGCACCTATGCAAATAGCTGAGCATGGCCACTCACACCTATTAACCCTAATGAGCAGGGCTCACTGGTCAGCTAGAGTCTGGCCAAAAAAACAGCAGATTGGGATCAGTGAGACTGCCTCATGGAAACGAATGGGTGAGTAATCGAGGAGGGTCACCTGACATAGTCCTCTGGACTCCCCATGTGCATCTGTACACACACATGCACACATCACAGACACACAAACACACACACAAACTAAAACACGCATACACTAAAATGAAAGAAAGATTACAATATCTCTTTTCCCTTCCCTTCTCCTCTCCTCCAGGGTTTCAGTATCTTTGGCAGTCCTAGAACTTTCTATGATTCTTCTGCCTCTGCCACTGAGTGCTATGATTCTAAGCATGTGCCACAGTATCAGGCTTTTTCCTCTTATTTTTCAGTTAGTAAAACAATGACATGTATTTTTTATGCTAAGGATTTTGTTTTAAACTTTTATTTTTACTTATTTACTAGAGAGAGAGAGAGGGGGGAGAGAGAGAGAAATAGGTAGAGAAAGACAGAACGAATGGGCATACCAGGGCTCTCTAGCTACTGCAAACTAACTCCAGATGCATGTGTCCCCTTATGCATCTGGGCTTACATGGGTACTGGGGAATCGAACCTGGGTCCGTTGGCTTTGTAGAAAAGCACCTTAACCTCTAAGCCATCTCTCCAGCCCCCAAGGATTTTTATTTTATTTTATTTTTAAATTTGTTTTTAAATTTTTTTTTTTTTTTAGAGAGAGACACAGAGAGAGACAGATAGAGAGAGAGGGAGAGGGAGACAGATAGAGAATGGGCGTGCCAGCAGTCTCTCAGCTGCTGTGAACGAAATCCAGATGCGTGCGCCCCCTTGTGGGCAAGTGCGGCATTGCACCCTTGTGTCACTTTGCATCTGGCTAAACGTGGGACCTGGAGATTGGACCCGCTGGAGATTGGAACCAGCGTTCTTAGGCTTAGGAGGCAGGCGCCTTAACCCCTAAGCCATCTCTCCAGCCCCCAGGGATTTTTTTTGTTTGTGTAGAGTGTGTATGTGGCATGGTGCATGCATATATGCATGCAGATGCATATGACCTCTGTGTGTGCATGTGTAGAGTATGTATGTGGTGTGGTGTATACATGTTTAGGCCAGAGGAGAACATCTTTTTGCCCCTCATTGTATGTCCTTGAGACGAGGGTCTCTGCCTCAACCAGGAGCTGCTATCTATTATTGAGCCCCAGTGCTTCATGGTCTCTGCCCTTGCAGACTGGGGTTACAGATATGCATGGCCATGCCCAGCCTTTTACATGGGTGCTGGGGAGTCACACTTGGTGGTCTCTGGCCAAAGAGGCCCTCATATTTAAGCAGAAAATGCTTTTAAACACTGAACCATCTTCCCAACCTAGAACTTTTTTTTCTTGGGGGGGGGGTTCAAGGTAGGGTCTCATTCTAGTCCGGACTGACCTAGAATTTACTATGTAGTCTCAGGGTGACCTCGAACTCACAGTGATCCTCTTACCTTGGCCTCATGAATGCTGGGATTAAAGGCATGTACCATCATGCCCATTCCAGCCTACATTTTAAAAGTTTTTTTTTGGTTTTTCGAGGTAGGGTTTCTCTCTGGTCCAGGCTGACCTGGAATTAACTATGTAGTTTCAGGGTGGCCTTGAACTCACGGTGATCCTCCTACCTTTATCTCCCAAGTGCTGGGATTAAAGGTGTGAGCCACCATGCCCGGCCTAGATTTTTTGTTTGTTTGTTTGTTTTTTGAGGTAGGGTCTCACTCTGGTCCAGGCTGACCTGGAATTCACTATGTAGTTTCAGGGTGGCCTCGAACTCATGGTGATCCTCCTACTTCTGCCTCCCGAGTGCTGGGATTAAAGGCGTGCGCCACCACGCCCGGCTTCCGGCCTAGATTTTTAAAAAATATTTTATTTATGAGAGAGAGAGAGATAAAGAGAGAGAGAGAGAATTTATATGTATATGGGTGTGCCAGGGTCTCCAGTCACATTGCAAGTGAACTCCACACAGATGCACCACCTGTGCCTCTGGCCCATGTGGGTCCTGGGGAATTGAACCTAGGTCCTTAGGCTTTGCAGGCTAGCACCTTAACTACTAAGCCATCTCTCCAGCCCTAGAATTATCTTTCAATATTCTTTTAGTATCAAGTTTGTGTTATTTGTTTTTTTAATTTTTAAAAAATATTTTATTTTATTTATTGTTTGAGAGAGAGAAAGATACAGAAGTAGACAGGTAGAGAAAGAGAGAGGATAGACACACAAGGGCCTCTAGCCACTGCAAATGAACTTCCAAATGCATGTGTCCCCTTATGCATCTGGCTTATGTGGGTCCTGGGGAGTTGAATTTGGGTCCTTTGGCTTTACAGGTAATGCCTTAACCACTAAGCAATCTCTCCAGCCCTGTTTTTTGTTTTTGAAAGAGTCTCATTATGTGGCCCAGGATGGCCTCAAACTCTCCATTCTCCTACTTTGGTCTCTGAATGCTGGGATTACCATGCTTGAGGTATGACAATAGAGATCAGTACTTACGTGCGTACGTAAACACACACACACACACACACACACACACACACACACACACACACACACACGGAGAGGGAGAAGGAGAGGGAGAAAAAGAGAAGAGAGAAAAAAAAGGTATTAAACTATTACCACAATTATGACAGGGAACATATCTAACACCTCCAAATATTTCTTCATGCCTTCTACAATTCATTCCTCTTTCCATTCCAATCTCAAGTTACCACTTTTCTACTGTGTCACTATAGATTCCTTTTAAAATACAATGCACCAGGTTAGCCTGGGATAGAGCAAGACCCAACCTTGACCCCCCCCAAAAAAAAATACAATGGAGGGCTGGAGAGATGGCTCAGCCAGCAGTTAAGGTGCTTGCCTGTGAAGTCTAATGACCCGGGTTCGATTCTCCAGTACCCACATAAAACCAGATGCAAAATGTGGTGCATGTATCTGGAGTTCGTTCCCAGCGACTGGGAAGCCCTGGCATGCCCATTCTCTTTGTCTGTCTCTCTTCTCTCTCTGCTTACAAATAAACACTTAGGAGCTGGAGAGATGCTTAGCAATTAAGCAAAGCCAAAGGACCCAGATTCAATTCCCCAGGATCCACATAAACAAGATGGACGTATGTGTCTGGAGTTCATTTGCAGCAGCTAGAGGCCCTGGCACACCATATTCTCTTTCTCTCCCCCTCTCAAATAAACAAATTAAGTAACAAATGAATACATAAAATATCTTTAAAAGTACAAAGGGGAATCACACAATATGTATTCTTTTTGGCCTTAATTCTTTAACTCATCATAATGATTTTTAGATTAGACTTGTATCTTACTTTTTTTTGTTTGTTTGTTTTTTGTTTTTTGATGGGGTCTCACTCTAGCTCAGGCTGACCTGGAATTCACTATGTAGTTTCAGGATGGCCTTGAACTCATAGTGATCCTCCTACCTCTGCCTTCCAAGTGCTGGGATTAAAGGCATGCATTACCACACCCGGCACAACTTATTCCTTTAAAAAATATTTATTTATATATTCATTTGCAAGTACAGAGAGAGACATACAAACAGACAGAGATAGTAGGTGTGCCAGGGTCTCCAGCCACTGCCAATGAATTCCAGATGAATGTGCCACTCTGTGCATATGGCTCCACATGGGTACTACAGAATCAAACCAAGGTCATTAGGCTTTGCAGGCAAGTGTCTTAACCACTAAGCCACTAATCTCTCCAGCCCTGCTTACTCCTTTTTATTGCTGAGTAGAATTCCATGGCATGATATACTATGGTTTGTTGACCCATTCATTTGTTGATAGTCATTTGAGCTGTTTCCAGTTTGGGGCTATTAAAAACAGAGTGATACAAACATCTTTGTATAAGCCTTTTGGCAAACATATGGTTTTGTTTCTTGCTACCCTTGCCTTAACAGATAGTTTTGCTGGGAATGACAAGTATTTTTTCTCAGCATATTAAATAATATGGGCTTGCTTCCATGGCCCTTTCTCCATGAGAATTCTTTGTGGCCTGAACTGAAGCTGGGATCCTTTAGAGAAGATTCTTCTCTGCTTCTGCCAGTCTCTCTGGAATACTAGATAGAAACTCTATGTTCAAGGTGCTTCAAAGTGCATAGGCAATATTCAGATTAAAAAACAAAAAACAAACAAACAAAAAAAACAAAAAACAAAGCCAGGTGTGGTGGCACACACCTTTAATCCCAGCATTCAGGAGACAGAGGTAGGAGGATCGCCATGAGTTTGGAGGCCATCCTGAGACTACAGAGTGAATTCCAGGTCAGCATGGGCTAGAACGAGACCCTACCTAGAAAAACCAAAAATAAAATAAAAAATAAGCCGGGCATGGTGGCGCACGCCTTTAATCCCAGCACTGAGGAGGCAGAGGTAGGAGGATTGCCATGAGTTCAAGGCCACCCTGAGAATACAGAGTAAATTCCAGGTCAGCCTGGGCTAGAGTGGGACCCTACCTCGATAACAACAACAACAATAATAATAAATAAATAAAATAAAACCTAAAATAACATAAAACAACAACAACAAAAGAAAACAAACAAAAACCCCTCACAGAGTTGCTGGGTGTAGTGGCACACATATTTAATCCCTGCACTTGATAGACTGAGGTCACAGGATCAAGGCTGAGTTCAAGGCCAGCCAGATCAACCTGGGCTAGAGTGAGACCCTACCTCAAAAACACCAAAACTAGCAGGTCATAGTGGAGCATGCCTTTAATCCCAGCATATGAGAAACAAAGGTAGGAGGATTTCTTTGAGTTTGAGGCCAGGGAACTAGAGTGAGTTAGCCTAGGGTAGAGTGAGACCATACCACCATTTAAAAAAAAAAGGGGGGGTGCTGGAGAGATGGCTTAGCGGTTAAGCGCTTGCCTGTGAAGCCTAAGGACTGTGGTTTGACACTCGATTCCCCAGGACCCATGTAAGCCAGATGCATGGGGGGGGGGGGACGGGCGCATGCATCTGGAGTTTGTCTGCAGTGGCTGGAGGCCCTGGTGTGCCCATTCTCTCTCTCTCTCTAATAAGTAAATAAATAAAAGATGAATAAATTAGAAATAAAATTAAAAAACAAATAAAGAAGAAAAAAAGAAAAAAGGGGCAGGGGGGCTAGAGAGATGGCTTAGCGGTTAAGGTACTTGCCTGCAAAGCCAAAGGACCTCAATTCGATTCTCCAGGACCCACGTAAGCCAGATGCACAGGGTGGTGCATGAACCTGGAGTTCAATTGCAGTGGCTGGAGGTCCTGATGTGCCCATTCTCTCCCTCTCTCTCTGCCTCTTTCTCTCTCTCAGATAAATAAATAAAAATAAAATACTTAAAAAAAAAAGCCAGGTATGAAGCTGGGCATGGTGGCACACGCCTTTAATCCCAGCACTTGGGAGGCAGAGGTAGGAGGATCACCATGAGTTCAAGGCCACCCTGAGACTACATAGTGAATTCCAAGTCAGCCTGAACTAGAGTGAAACCCTACCTTGAAAAACAAAAAACAAGCAAACAAAAAACCAAAACAAAACAAAAAATCCAAAACAAAACAAAAAACCCATACAAGGGTTAGCCTGTGGTCAAAAACTCACAGTGAGATTTATTGCTCAACTGTCCTCATGGCAAGAGTCTAACCCTATTGGGAATCCCTGCATTAAACAGGGCCTCTGATAAGATTCTTCACTTGGTGGGTGCCATAGTTACCTTCACATTGCTGGGACATAACACCCAACCAAAAGCAGCTGATTGGAGGGAAGTTTTTATTTTGGCTTACAGTCTCGAGGGGAAGCTTCATGATGGCAGGGGAAAGCATGGCATGAGAAGGGGCTGGACATCACTCTGCCACAGCAGGTGGAAAACAGCAGTAGGCAAGTGAGCTGAACTAACACTGGCAAGCTAGGGCTAATAATAAACTTCAAGATCCACCCCAACAATGCTAGGGACCAAGCATTCAAAACACAGGTTTATTGGAGGGGCATCTGATATAAATCAACACAGTGGGTCTCATGCTGTAGGCATATTCCCTATACCCCAAGATTTTTTTTCAAATGTAAACTTAAGGTTTCCAGAATTTGACAGGAATCATCAGGGTGAACTAGCTATGGTACTCAGTCACTTCTACAGAATCTCATTTTAGGGCTGGAGAGATGGCTTAGTGGTTAAGGCACTTGCCTGAGAAGCTTAAGAATCCTGGTTCGATTCTCCAGGTCCCACATAAGCCAGATGCACAAGGTGGCACATGCATCTGGAGTTCATTTGCAGTGGCTAGAGGCCCTGGCATGCCCATTCTCTCTTTCTCTCTATCTCTAATAAATAAATAAAATAAAAATACATCTTTAAAAACAAAAAAAGAATCTCATTTCAGGAGCTGAAGAGATGGCTCAGCAAGTTAGAGCACTTGCTACATGAGGATGAGGGCCTGACACCACCTGAGTTACATTCCTGAGCACCCACGTGAACAGCTGGATGTGGCCACATATGCCTATAACCCAGTCCTGTGGGGAGCAGAGGGTTAAGAATTGTTGGGCATGGGCTGGAGATGGCTTAGTGGTTAATGCATCCCATGTAATCTGGAGTTTATTTGCAGTGACTAGAGGCCCTGGCGTGCCCATTCTCACTCATTCTCTCTCTGTGTCTCAAATAAATAAAATAAAATCTTAGCATCGCTGTGAGTTCGAGGCCACCCTGAGACTACAAAGTTAATTCCAGGTCAGCCTGGGCCAGAGTGGCGAGACCCTCGAAAAACAAAACAAAACAAAACAAAACAAAACAAAACAAAACAAAACAAAACAAAACAGAACAGAACAAAACAAAAAAAATTGTTGGGCTTGAGCCGGGCGTGGTGGTGCATGTCTTTAATCCCAGCACTTGGGAGGCAGAGGTAGGAGGATCATTGTGAGTTCGAGGCTGCCCTGAGACTAGCGAGTGAATTCCAGGTCAGCCTGGGCTAGAGTGAAACCCTACCTTGAAAAACCAACCAAACAAACAAACAAAAAAATTGTTGGGCTTCTGAAAATGACAACTCCAGAATCAATGAGAGACTCTGACTCAAGAAAACATTTACATGAGTGATGGAGGCAGATACCCAATGTTTTCCTCTGACCTCAGTGTGCATGGGCACACATATGCACATACATATACACCACATCATATATAGTACCAAAAAGAACTAAGCTGGGAGTGGAGGCTAATACCTATAATCCCATCTCTTGAGAGTCTAAGGCAGGAGGATTGTCATGAGTTCAAGGCTAGAGTGAGACCTTATCTTGAAACAAACAAACAAACAAACAAACAAACAAACAAACAAACAAACAAACAACCCTAAACCAGGTGTGGTGGTTTACACCTTTAATCCCAGCACTTGGGAGGCCAAGATAGGAGGGTGGCTGAGTCCCAGGTCAGCCTGAGACTACATAGTGAATTCCAGGTCAGCCTGGGCTGGAGTGAAACCCTACCTCGGAAAAAAAACAAAACAAAAACCCAAAACCAAAAAAAACAAAAAACAAGCTGGGCATGGTGGCGCATACCTTTAATCCCAGCACTCAGGAGGTAGAAGTAGGAGGACTGCCATCTGTTTGAGGCTACCCTGAGACTACGTAGTGAATTCTAGGTCAGCCTGAGCTAGTGTGAGACCCTGTCTCAAAACAACAACAACAACAACAACAACAACAACAACAACAACAAACCAAAAAACAACAACAAAAGCACACAAGCAAAATAGCTCAGCTCAGAATGCATTATTTATGGTCAGCATTTTATGTTTACTTTTATCATTAACTAATTAATTAATTTATTTATTTATGAGAAGCAGACAAAGAGGCAGAGAGAGAGAGAGAGAGAGTGGGGAGAATGGGCACACCAGGGCCTCTAGCTACTGTAAACGAACTCCAGATGCATACACCACCTTGTGTATCTGGCTTACGTGGGTACTGGGGAATGGAGCCTTGAACTGGGGTCCTTAGGCTTCACGGGCAAGCGCTTAACTGCTAAGCCATCTCTCCAGCTCTATGGTCAGTTTTTTTTTTTTTTTTTTTTTTTTTTTTTTGGTTTTTCGAGGTAGGGTCTCACTCTAGCTCAGGCTGACCTGGAATTCACTATGTAGTCTCAGGGTGGCCTCGAACTCATGGTGATCCTCCTACCTCTGCCTCCCGAGTGCTGGGATTAAAGGCGTGCGCCACCACGCCCGGCTTGGTCAGCATTTTTTTAAAAATATTTTTTAACTTTTTATTTATTTATTTATTTGCAAGCAGAGAGAGAGAAAGAGAATAGAGGCAGACAGAGAGAGAATGGGCGTGCCAGGGCCTCTAGCCACTGCAAATGAACTCCAGATGCATGTGCCCCTCACGCATCTGGCTTATGTGGGTCCTGGAGAATCGAACCAGGATCCTTTAGCTTTGCAGGCAAACGCCTTAACCACTAAGCCATTTCTCCAGCCTATGGTCAGCATTTTAATTAAGCATTTCCCTCCCTCTTTCCCTCTCTCCCTCCCTCCCTCCCTCCCTCCCTCCCTTCTTCTCTTCCTTCCTTTTTCAAGGTAGGGTCTTGTTCTAGCCTAGGCTGACCTGGAATTCACTATTTACTGTGTAGTCTCAGGGTGGCCTTGAATTCAAGATCCTCCTACCTCTGCCTCCCAAGCTGGGATTAAAGGTGTGTGCCACCATACCTGGACCCATTAAACTCTTTATGTCTCAAGCTTTTCATGCAAAATTGGGGAAATTATAATAGTTCTATGCGTATGTAGTATGTGTGGTGTGCTGTCTATGTGTGATATATGCATACTTATATATAGATGCAGGCCAGAGGTAGGGTTTCTTCTTCTCTCACTCATCCACTGGTTTCGTTGAGACAGAGTCTCTCACTGATCCTAGAGCTTACTATTTTCACCAGCCTTGGCAATTGCTCTCCACAGGACTTGGGGTTGGTTACAGATGTTTGTGGCCACGCCCAGTTTTTTAGTGGGTGCTGAGAGGAATCAAACTAGGGCAGTCTTAGGCTCCTTCAGGCCTCATGTTTATGTAGTAAGTTCTCTTAACTGCTAAGCCATCTCTCCACTCTAATCAGGTTCTTTTCTTGAAAATACTATTTATTTGAAAAGCAATATATCATTTATCAACATATGTAGATTTAGCATCTTTTAAAAACTTTTCTTTGAGGTAGAGTCTCACTCTAGCTAAGGCTGACCTGTAACACACTTTGTAGTTACAGGCTGGCCTGGAATTCATAGCAATCTCCTACCTCTGCCTACTGAGTACTGGGATTAAAGGTGTGCACCACAACACCTGGCTGATCTTTCTTGAGATAAGAGAATATTTGTCTAGTGGTTTGGGTTGTAAATTTTGGGAACAGACAGTGCTGTATTTTAATTTTTTTTTTATTGTTGTTGCTGTTGTTTTTTTCGAGGTAGGGTCTTGCTCTAGCCCAGGCTGACCTGGAATTCACTATGTAGTCTCACTCTGGCCTTGAACTCATGGCAATCATCCTATCTCTGCCTCCAGAGTGCTGGAATTAAAGGTGTGTGCCACCAATACAGGTGCTGTACTTAAATTTTAATACTACTACTCAGTAAATGTATGACTTTGTACAAGTCACCCTAAAATCTTTACTTTCCTCACTCTATACATTGACATAGTATTGCCACATCTTCCCAGGATCATTGTGAAGATAAAAGGAAATAATCTGGAGCTAAGAGTAGCTCAGTAGTAGAGTGTAGAGGGTCCTTAGCATTCATGTGGCTCTAGCACTATTAGGGGATAGGGGAATGAAAGCCAGACCTATCTTTCTTTTTTCTTTTCTTTTCTTTATTTTTTATTTTTTTCAAGGTAGAGTCTTGCCTTAGCCCAGACAGACCTGGAATTCACTATGTAGTCTCAGGATGGCCTTGAACTTACGGCAATCCTCCTACCTCTGCCTCCTAAGTGCTGGGACTAAAGGCGTACACCACCATGCCTAGCTACCTTTCTTTTTCTTAATAAACTGTCTCTATTGCCATATCTTAAAACAAACAAATACTCAACCCCTTGCTTGCTATGAAAAAGAACTGAGGTCTGGAGGGCTAAGTGGTTAAAGACATTTGCTTGCAAAGCCTGCTTGCTTGGGTTCAATTCTCCAGCACCAATGAAAGCCAGATACAAAAAGTGGCACATATTTCTGGAGTTCATTTGCAGCAGCAAGACACCCTGGAGCACCAATACACAGTCACATATATAAATTTTAAAAAAGGGGCTGGAGAGATGGCTTAGTGGTTAAGCGCTTGCCTGTGAAGCCTAAGGACCCCGGTTCAAGGCTCGATTCCCCAGTACCCACGTAAGCCAGATGCACAAGGTGGCACATGCATCTGGAGTTCGTTTGCAGTGCCTGGAGGCCCTGATGTGCCCATTCTCCCTCTCTCTCTTTGTCTCTTTCTCTCTCTGTCACTCTCAAATAAATAAAATTAAATTAAAAATTAAAAAAAAGACTAAATCTTGCTGAAGTCCCCCATTTTTCCTTCCTTCCTTCCTTCCTTCCTTCCTTCCTTCCTTCCTTCCTTCCTTCCTTCCTTCCTTCCTCCCTCCCTCCCTCCCTCCCTCCCTCCCTCCCTCCCTTCCTTCCTTCCTTCCTTCCTTTCTTTGCAGAGACATTTGTTGTTGAGGTTTATTTAATTGCTAAGTCACAATGAATGTAGGATGACTATGAAATGAAGTCCCCCATTTTCTTCCAAAAATTTCCAAAGGATAATAATGCAGGTGGCATGATTTGGATCTGCAGACATATGGAAGAAACTTCTTTCCTGATGGCCCATTCTGAACTCAAGTTGGAGTGTAGGTGGACAGTAATGAAGGGTCCACCCATTTTGAAGTTTAAATCAGTGTAGCTTCAAACTCTGTTTGTATATAGGTAGGTATTTTTCAAGGTAGAGTCTTACTCTAGTCCAGGCTGACCTGGAACTCATTCTGTAGCTTCAGGCTGGCCTCTAACTCATGGTGATCCTTCTCCCTCAGCCTCCTGAATGCTAGGATTAAAGGTGTGTGCCACCATGCCTGGATAGATTTAAACTTTCTACATCTGTTCCTGAAGACATTGATAATGCTTATTCTAAGTCTTAAATATATTTAATATCTGTAGGTCGTTTAGTCATTTGTATTATTTTATTTATTTGAGAGAGAGAGAGAGAAAGAAAGAAGCAGATACAGAGAGAATGGGCTTAACAGGGCCTCTAGCCCTGCAAATGAACTCCAGATATATGTGCCATCTTATGCACATGGCTTATGTGGATCCTAGGGAATCAAATCTGGGTTCTTTGGCTTTGCAGGCAAGCGCCTTAACCATGAAGCTGTCTCTCCAGTCTTTTTTTAATTTTAATTTTATTTTTTATTGACAACTTTGTTAATTATAGACAATATGCCATGGTACTTCTCTCCTTCCCCCATTTTCCCCTTTGAAACTTCACTCTCCATCATATTCCTCCCCCCCCCCCAATCAGTCTCTCTTTTCAGTTTGATTTTCTAGCACTTTTTTGCGGTAGGGTCTCGCTCTAATCCAGGCTGACCTGGAATTCATTATGTAGTCCTAGGCTGGCCTTGAATTCATGGCAATCCTCCCCCTCTGCCTCCCAAGTGCTGGAATTAAAGGCATGTGCCACCACGCCTGGTCTGTATTTTTTTTTAATTTGTTTTTTTAAGGTAGGGTCTCATTCTAGCCCAGGCTGACATGGAACACACTCTGTAGTCCCAGGCTAGCCTCAAACTCAGAGAAACTCAGGGGAAGGGAGGGAAATATCATATGTTTTTTGTGTGTAAATATAGAAGGTGTCAATAAAAAAAAATTAATAGTTAAAAAAAAAAAACTCTGAGAAACTCCTGCCTCTGCCTGCCAAGTGCTGGGATTAAAGGTGTGTATTATCACACCTGGATTCTCTGAGTCATATGGATGCTACCTTCTTCCTTAATGCTTTTCTTTTTGCAGTTTTCTGATGTACAGAAATAAGAAAATGAAGAGTATAGAAAAAATGATTAAATGACGTAAAACAATATATGGGGAAGCTCACAATCCCAATGGACAGTGATAATAAAAACATGGAAAGGAAAGGTGGAGGGAGGGCTAATCAAAATCCAAGAGGATATAAATAAGTCCTTAGTTCTGGACAATGGAACACTCAGAAGCAATACATTGTTATTAGAAAATTTTCAGTGCCAGGGATTGTTGGGCATTGCTAAAAATGTGCTGGGACTATGAGGAAGCTGGCCTGGGCTGCTGGACATGGCCAGGGACCTTGGGCCATGGGGGTTGCAGCTGGCTTTATTGCCGGGAACCAACCATGGCGATGGTGATTGGCCCTCCCTGCCCTCGAGCAAGGTTGTAGTGTGCCCTGTCATCGCCCAGAGTGGGCAGAACTGGTGAGGCCCTCCCCCCTTTTGATCCCCAAAGCATCTGACCATTCCATATCAGGCTTTGCCTGCCCCCCACAGTTCCTGACCTTGTGGCTAGCTGCCCAAGAGACCCTTATGTGGCTGAAGTCACATAGCTTCTCCCGCCATTTCTGTTATCTCTCTTGTAACTCTGAAGTCACCTAGCTTTTCCCGCCTCAAGAGTTCTGCCTTCCAACACCAGCCAATTAGATAGCAACCCATAAACTATGTATCCAATCGCCATATAGTCTGGATGTGCCTTCTCAACCTTTCTCAAGAGTTTATAAACCTATTCCCCTGTTGAATAAATGAGAGCGTACTATCCATCAGACTGCCTCCCGTGTATTCACTGCCTGTCGTCGCACTCACCCGCTTGCTCCAGGACCCTGCTTCCCCCCAACTCCTCCTGCACCTGGGACGTTGGTAGCCAACGACCCCCAGGAATGGTGAGGACCCACAAGGGATGGGATACCTTCCAGTGAGTTGATGGTCAGGGAGGTCACAGATACCCCCCAAACATTATAAGCCAATGCCAAGGCCCTTGAATTCCCACTAGGAATAGATGGTAAGAGATCCTAATGCTGAAGACTCCACATACTTGGGCTGCAAGGTCACTGATAAATCCTGCTGGAGCTGAGCTGAAAACCTCCTCCATGTGTACCAGCTGACAGAAAGCTGGAAAAAGCTATGCTGCATGCAGTTCAATGGGAGAGAGAGAAAACACCAGTGAAGTACTCAACAGTGAACACTGCAAGCTTTAAATTTGGCCAGCCAGGCCAAATGAGCCAACGGGTGCAATAGAGGCATGTCTGTTATGGGGGAAATCAACTGTTCTCTAATTAAGCTGGAGGCCTGCTCCATGGCAGTGAATACATCCCTGATACTGAAAACCTACAACAAGGGTAGTCATGAGCCCTAGGGGTGTAATGTCTGCTGATGTCTGGCTAAATGTATATACTATGCTCACCAAACTGCCCAGTAAGCACTTCTCTTAATGTCCATACCCGTATATTAATGCTACTCTCACTTTTTGTGGTAGTTTGAATAGATGGCCCCCAATATATTCAGTGTTTTATTAGCTTATAGTTTGCATTTGCAGCCATTTTGCTGGAGGCAGTGTCACTGGGCGGATCTTAAGGTGTGGTGGTGGGTTTAGGATTTCAATGTAAAGATATGCAAAGTGTGCCTAGTTGGAGTTCCTGAGGTGTGCTGTGCTGTGTCTTCTCTCTCTCTCTTGCCTGGTCCTGTAAAAGAGCAGGCCAGTTTCTCCTGCCTAATATTATGGAACTTCCCCTGAACCTGTAAGCGCCAATAAATATCCCTTCCTCCATAACTGTGCCTGGTCTGGAAGTTCATCTCAGCGAACCTGAAGCTGTCTGCTATACTTTTGGTGACCTTGGGATGACACAGAAGGCACCATCGTGCTGAGAAGAAGCGACAGAGAAGTGCTCAGCACTGAAACATCTCTAACACACCTTCTAAGGCTCAGGGTCCATTGCAGAAGAGGGGGCACAAAGAATGTAAGAGCCAAAGGAAGAGTAGGACTCCTTACAATGTGCTCTTCCAGACACAAAATGGCCTGGATATCCATGACCTCTCAGTGCCTGACACTACCTACCTAGTACACAAGACCATCCTAATGGGAGGAAAAGATGATGACATCAAAATAAGAGAGAGATTGATTGAGATGGGGAGGGGATAGGATGGAGAGTGGAGTTTCAAAGGGGGAAGTGGGGGAAGGGAGGGAAGTACCATGGGAAATTGTCTACAATGAAGGAAATTAAAAAAAAGAGAAAAAAAAAACATGGGAGCAAAACTTGCTGAAGTGTGTAAAAAGCATAAATGTGGGTGCTTGACATAAAGTAGCAAGTATCTATTATATTTTATAAAATAATTCTTATGCCAGTGATGAAGCCAAGACATCTAGATCCTAAGCAACTCTGTGGTCATGCTTCAGGAGAAAATCATGAAAGATTTGAGCCCTGACTTAATTCAGAAGAGACAACCCTATCCTTGGAGATGAGGAGCTATAAATAGTAGATAAAACTGTGCTTTGTTCCTTCACTTACCAAGGAATCCTATAGTCTTTGGACTGAGAAAGGAAGAATAGATTTGTCCTGTCTTCAGGTTTGATGAAAAATTTCACCAACAGTATTATCTATACCAACAATATTATCTATATTGCATTTACATAAAATATTTACAAGGTACTTTCACAAGCCTGCTCTTCTTTTATCCGTATAAACAGCTCTTTGAGGAGCTAGGGAAATGGCTCAGCAGTTAAAGGCACTTGCTTACAAAGCCTGCTAGTTTAAGTTCAATTTCCCAGCTACCTACGTAAATTCTTATAGTTGCAAGAGATCCTGCTATGCCTATACATATATGTGAAAGTAAATAAAGAAAATGAAGCTGGATGTTATGGTGCCTGCTTTTTTTTTTGGGGGGGGGCAGACACAGAAAGAGACAGAGAGAGGGAGAGGAAGACAGATAGAAATGGGCACACCAGCAGCCTCTCAGCCGCTGTGAATGAAATCCAGATGCGTGTGCCCCCTTGTGGTCAAGTGTTGCATTGTGCCCCTTTGCATCTGGCTAAATGTGGGACCTAGAGATTGGAACCGCTGGAGATTAGAACCAGTGTTCTTAGGCTTAGGAGGCAGGCGCCTTAACCGCTAAGCCATCTCTCCAGCCCGGTGCCTGCTTTTAATCCTAGCACTTGGGAGGGAGAGGTAGAAGGATCATTGTGAATTTGAGGCCAGTCAGAGTGAATTCCAGGTTAGCCTGGACTAGAGTGAGACCCTGCCTCAAAAATACCAATAAATAGCCAGGTATGGTGGCACAAGGCTTTAATCCCAGCACTTTGGAGGCAGAGGTAGGAGGATCGCCATGAGTTCGAGGCCACCCTGAGACTACATAGTGAATTCCAGGTCAGCCTGAGTAAGAGTGAGACCCTACCTTGGGAAACAAACAAACAAAATACCAATAAACAAACAAACAAACATACTATGTTAAACAGTTCTTTGAGTTGGGCAGAACAGTTACAGCTTTCATTGTTTTATTTATTTATTTAGCTTTTCTTTTTTAGGTTGGATCTCCCTCTAGCCCAGGCATCCACTACCTAGTCTCAAGGTGGCCTCAAACTCATAGCAATGCTCCTACTTCTGCCTCACGAGTGCTGGAATTAAAGGTGCGCGTCATCACACCTGGCTTCATTGTTTTATTGAAAAAGATATAACATAGCCTGGTGTGATGGTGTACACCAGCAATTTGGGGGCTGAGGTAGGAGGATCACCATGAGTTTGGGGCCAGCCTGGAGCCAGAATGAGACACTACCTTGAACAAACAAACAAACAAACAAACAACCTAGCGTAGAAACTGCCTATGATTCAGCCATCCCATTTTGAGGTATATACCACTGAAAACAGGTTCTCAAAGAGAAAATTTTACCCTGTTGTTCACTGTAGCATTACAGTTAACCAAAAGGTGGAAACAACCCACGTCAATCAACAGACGAATAGCTAAACAAAATGTGGTATGTATCTACAATGAAATTATTATTGAGCCTTAAAAGGGAAGGAAACTTGACATGTGCCACAACATTAATTAGCCTATATTATACTTAGTTATAGAGACTTCATAGAGTAGGCAAGATTCACAGAGAATAGAATGATGGGATGAGGAGATGGCAGAGTACTTGCCACTTAAGCATGAGGCCCTGAGGCCACAGGAGTTGATTCCTCCAGAATCATGTAAAAAGCTGAGTGTGCCAGGAGTGGTGGCACATGCCTTTAATCCCAGCACTTGGGAGGCAGAGGTAGGAGAATTGCCATGAGTTCAAGGCCACCCTGAGACTACATAGTGAATTCCAGGTCAGCCTGAGCTAGAGTGAGACCCTACCTTGAAAAACAAAATAAAACAAAACAAAAACAAAAAGAAAAAACGAAGAAAAACGAAATGTTAGGCTTGCTGACCAAAAGCCAACAGCTAGCAGCTCTTGGTTGAGGGAGAGACCCTATCTCATGTAAGTACAGCAGTGGCACAAAGCAATAGAAAAGATGTACTCAAAGCTCTCCTTTGGCCCTCTCTCTCTCTCTCTCTCTCTCTCTCTCTCTCTCTCTCTCTCTCTCTCACACACACACACACACACACGTGTGCAAAAAAAAAATCATTAATCTTAGCACTCAGGAGGCAGAGAATCGCTGTGAGTTCAAGGCCACCCTGAGACTACAGAGTGAATTCCAGGTCAGCCTGGGCTATAGTGGGACCCTACTTTAAAAAAAAAAAAAAAAAAAAAAAAAAAAAAAAAAAAAAAAAAAAAAAAAAGGTTATGTGGGGCTGGAGAGATAGCTTAGGAGTTAAGGCACTTGCCTGAAAGCCAAAGATCATGGTTCGATCCCCTAGGACCTATGTAAGCCATATGTACAAGGTAGGGCATGTGTCTGGAGTTTATTGTAGTGGCTGGAGGCCCTGGCATACCCATTTTCTCTCTTTCTTTCAAATAAATAAAAATAAAATATTTGAAAGAAAATTGTTATGTGGTAGCACACACCTTTAACCCCAGTACTCGGGATGCAGAAGTAGGAGGATCACTGTGCGTTTGAGGCCAGCCTGGGACTACAGAGTTAGTTCCAGGTCAGGCTGGGCTAGAGTGGGACTGCCTTGAAAAAAAAAAAAAAGTTATGGATCTGGGAAGATGACTTAGTGGTTAAAGGTGCTTGCTGATAAAGCTTACTAGTCCAGATTCAATTTCCTAGCACCCATGTAAAGCCAGATGCAAGACATGGCACAAGCATCTGGTGTCTGTTTGCAGCATCAAGAGACCCTGTGCACCCCCTGCCCCATGCAAATAAATAAACAAAAATATTTAAAAATGGTTAGAGATATACTGAATGTTATATGTTTCACCACAATAGAAGGTAGAATGAATATAGTTTACAGAGTTATACTACCTAGAGGAAACTTCCTTTTCCTTCTAGTGCCTCACCCTCTTGAACTGCCTGGCATCTTACAAACTTTGGTATTGATAAGAACAGAGGAAAGAAAATAAAAAAAAAAGAACCAAGGCAGAGATGGTCGTAGTGGCCCATGCCTTTAATCCCAGCACTTGGGAGGCAGAGGTAGGAGGATAGCTGTGAGTTCAAGGTCCTACCCTAAGACTACATAGTGAATTCCAGGTCATCCTGAGATAGAGTGAAACCCTACCCCCCCAAAAAGAAAGAAAGAAAGAAAGAAAGAAAGAAAGAAAGAAAGAAAGAAAGAAAGAAAGAAAGAAAGAAAGAACAGAAAGAACAGAAAGAACAGAGGCAGGGCTGGAGAGATGGCTCACTGGTTAAGGCAGTTATCTGCAAGCCTAACAACCCAGTTTTGATTCCTCAGCACAAAGCAGGATGCACAAAGTGGCACATGCATTTAGAGTGTGTTTGCAGTGGCTATAGGCTCTGGCATGCCACTCTCCCTCTCCCTGCTTATAAATAAAAAAAAATATCTTAAAAAAAAAAAAAAAAAGAACAGCGGCAAGCTCTCAATGAATCAAGGGGTTCCTTGTGACCCTGGCACATACATTTGGAGTAAGAAGCAATGTAGGCAAGTTTGCAGACACTCTTACACTGCAGTCTGACTCTCTCTCTTTTTATTTTTATTTTTTGGTTTTTCAAGGTAGGGTCTCACTCTGGCTTAGGCTGACCTGGAATTAACTATGTAGTCTCAGGGTGGCCTTGAACTCACATTGATCCTCCTACCTCTGCCTCCTGAGTTCTGGGATTAAAGGCGTGTGCCACCACACCGGGCTTTACAGTCTGACTCTCAAGGCTAAAGACCATCCTCTGATCTGTGTTAAATTCAGAGTCAAAGGGAGGAATCACAAAGAAGTCCTTCAGTTGTCAGTCTATTGGTTGAGTTTTGAAGCTGACTCTTTTATTCTTGGGAGGCTAAAAAGGAACTTATATCAAAATGTGGGGCTGAAGAAGTGGCTTAGTATGTACTTGCTATTCAAGTACTAGGACCTGAGTTTGGATCTCCAGCACCCACATAAAATGCACATGCCTATAATCAGTGCTGGCAAAGCAGAGACAACAAGCTTCCTGGGGCTTGCCAGCTAGATTGTTTAGCACAATTAATCAGCTCCAGGTTCAATGACTGACTGTCTCAAAAAGTAAGATCGGGGGCTGGAGAGATGGCTTAGTGGTTAAGTGCTTGCCTATGAAGCTTAAGGACCAGGGTTCGAGGCTCAATTCCCCAGTACTCATGTAAGCCAGATGCACAAGGTGGCGTTCATTTCTAGTGTCTAGAGGCCCTGGCACACCCATTCTATCTTTCTCTCTCTCTTTCTCTCTCCCCCTGACTGTTTCTGTATCTCTTTATTAAATAAATAAATAAAAATAAAATATTATAAAAAAAGTAAGGTCGGAGTTAGGGAGATAGCTCAACTGGGCCAGGTTCAATGCCCCACTACGCACATAAACTCAGATGCAAAAAGTGGCACATGTACTTGGAATTTGTTTGCAGTGTCAAAAGGTGACGTGTGTACTTTCTCTCTCCCCCTCCCTCCTCTTTCTTTTTTTAAAAATATTTTAAAATCCATTAATTAATTAATTTTGAGAGAGAGAGAATTCACTATGTAGTCTCAGGCTGGCCTTGAACTCATACAGATCCTTCTACCTCTGCCTCCGTAGTGCTGGGATTAAAGGTGTGCACCACCACGCCTGGCTCCAACCATTTTTTTGTTTTTTTTGCAGTAAGTCAGCATTTCATTTACAAGTCTCACTGTGCCCACTAGCACAATGGCCTCTCCTCTCCTCTCCTCGCACTGGGCCATGTCCCCTACGGCTCTGTTTTGACCCAGAACATAGTGCCACCAGTGCCAACTGTGGTCCGGGTAGTGCTACTCTTAGCTCCTGCCCAGCCTTGGTGGCTCAGGGACAAGACACTGTGGAATGGAACAGGCTTATCAGACATGGTCTTAGATTGATGGCAGCCTCATGGTTCACATGACGGCCTCCATATGCAAGATCTTCAGGGCCTCAGAGATCTGGGCACTGGTGTCCATCTGGCCATACATGCCCACCAGGAAGGCATGGTGTAGCAGCACAGCAGCACGCTCTTGACAGAGGAGGGTGTACTCGGGCAGGTTCCTGAGGGCTGTCTGCACCACCTCGAAGTCCCAGCTGCCCAGGCAATACACAAAGATGGGCAGGAAGTCAGCAGCAATGCTGGGTTGTTCTGGATGGCGCGCAGAGCCAGGCTAAAGGCCAGGCTGCGGCAGGACTCCTCGGCGGAGCTCATCAGCTGCTGCAAGCTGGTCAAGAAGAAGCTCAGGACTTCAGGCCTCTGCCAGAACATCTCGTCTATGTTGCTCAGAGCCTCAAGCAGATTCTCAACAGCCTGGCCCCGTGACAGCCTCTTCATGTGTGGGGCCACGTATGCCACAGTCAGTGGGGGTACAAAGGGAGACACTGACAAGTGGCAGTGAACCAGCCGAGTCAACCTTTTTTTTTTTTTTAAAGGTTTAGAGAAATGTTATTAGATTAAGAGAAGGAAAGAGTATTAAAGAGATACTGCCCCCAAGAAAGCACAAGCAGGGTAAAGTCCAGAGTAAGAGAGCTCTTGCCCATGAGAAGGTAGGAGGGGGTAAAGCCTTGGTGGCATCCAACATTTTGACACTGTGATATAATGTTGTCTTCTACAAATGTGATAGGCCATATTCATAGCTATCCTGGCATGCATATGGCCTGCGGGCCACAGTTGGACATGCTTGTTTAGAGTATCAAGGGCCTAATAACAATGCATTGGACAGATGTTGTTAATATGTATTGTGTTCTCTGATATCTCTAAAAACCCAGTTATGTCCCCATACAGTCAGATGCTTATTTTACCATGGTCCTTCAATGCCACTGAAGTGATCACATTCAATTCTGATGGCCATCTTGAGCTATTCTTTTTATCATTATTATTTTTTAAAAGATTATTTATTTCAGAGAGAGAGAGAGAGAGAGATATTAAAAAAGGAGAAAGAGAACAGAAACAGAAAGAAAAACAGAGAACGGACATGCCAGGACCTCTTGCGACTGCAAAGGAATATGGGAGGCATGTGCATCTGGTTTGACATGGGTACTGGGGAATTGAACATGGGTCAGCAGGCTTTGCAAGCAAGTGCTTTTAACCACTGAGCCATTTCCCCAGCCCCATCTTCAGCTATTCTGAATGTTGTACTTTATATATTGTTCCCTGTGTTAGAACAAAGGCAAATCATGAAAGCCTTTTTTGCTATATGTCTAATAAGACGTGTTAAGAAGGTGAAAACAAGTGTCATTCTAATTATGATATTAATAGTTATAATTTTTTTTTTTTTTTTTTTTTGGTAGGGTGTCACTCTGGTCCAGGCTGACCTGGAATTCACTACGTAGTCTCAGGGTGGCCTCGAACTCTCAGCAATCCTCCTATCTCTGCCTCCCAAGTGCTGGGATTAAAGGTGTGTGCCACCACGCCCGGCTAATAGTTATAACTTATTCTGAGCTGTGACATACCCTTTACCCCAACTCTCAGGTCCAGATCTCACTTGAGTGTGGAGGAAGATTTTTTTCTTTTTTTAATATTCATAACCCAGCTGTGACACTTCCTTCCACCTCTACCTGTACATCTGTTTCCTACAGAGTGCTGTTCCCTTAAGTGAGATGTGTGAAACTTCTGTAGATGCTAGGGAACAAGATGGAACAAAAATGCTTCACACCTGGCTCCCAAATTACAGGAACGCTGGACTGGGGCCAATATAAGCTGGCACAGCACCAGTTGAAATGGACATCAATTAAGGAGCCTGTCATCTTTCAAGACTACAGGGTCTTTTTTCACTCCTCAATATGCAATGTTCCACAAACCAGCCACTGCACCACTGGGAGGATTTTCCAGATGGGATCATTTTCCTAAGATTCTTCTTTTGCCAATTTATAGCAGAACTTGTTTTAAACCCCTCCTGTTTTTTAAAGCAATGTGATTATTATACATTATAGTTCTATCTTCAATTGAATTTATTTGTCTTTAATAAAAAGAGAAATTTTAACCTTCATGAAAGGAAAAAGATAGCTTAAAGCCTGCCTAAAGGTTGTGGCTTTGTTTATAAAAGACATTCAAATAACTCAGATTTGTGAAGGGTCAGAAATTCTTCTTTGTACACATCACTCCTACTGGGGTCAGAAGCCAGAGAGCTTTGACCAGATGCTATTATCCTGGAGAAATGGACAGACCTCCAGTACTTAAGCAGGCTTCCTCTGATCACCACAGGCAGTATTAATAAGAAAGAAAAAGAAACGGTGCTAATATTTAGACAGTGGCAAATGCTGTTTAAGAACACTTCAATGGGGACCAGCAATTAAAAAGTGAGTGGGACAAGGCATGGTGGTACATACACACAATCCTAGTACTCAGGAGGATGAGGCTGGAGGATCAAGCTGGAGTCCAGTTTGGACTACACAGTGAAACACTGTCTCAGACAAATAAAAAAGCAATAAAATTCCACACAATATCTTCTCTTGGCTTTTGTTTAATGAGGCAGGACAATCTCTATGTTGTACCTATGGAAAGAATTCCACAGAACATGAAAGAGCCTCATGATAACTAAATATCTCATCCACATTTAATGTATACTCTGAGAACTGAATTCCACTGCCTCAGGGGGCTGTCTACTGCTGCCAATTTGTTCTTATGGCAGATCCCTATGTGGCAGAGTCCTAACTAGGCTCTGCCGATGCTTGTTTCAAAGAGTCCAGCTAAGGATGAAAGCAGCTCTTCAAAGCAGGTGGCTCCCTGGAAGCTAACACTTCAGGGCTTATTAGTGATTACTTACCAAAAACAACTTTGCTCTGGGACATACTCTGGGCCAGAAACTGGCCTATTTTGTTGGAGTTCTCCAGAGCTGAGGAAGCCTCAGCCTGGAGTCATAGGAGAAACCAGTTGAAGTTAAGGGCCCAGAATCAATGTCAGAAGTAAGGGACATGAGAGAAGGAAAGAACTAAGAAAAGCTTTAGATATATAGCTGCAAAACTCACATTTGGCTTAGCCTTCTACCTTTCTTTTATTTTAAATAAAACAGCTTCAAAAAGGGTGGTCCTCACACGTTCCTGCTGAGAAAGGCCTCAATTTCCTTTACCAAGAACCTGAAAACTCTGTGACTATTAGCATATAATCAGTCAAAAGTTAAGACCCTGAAGTAAAAAAGCATGCCAGGGATTGGAGCAAAAGTTTGCCATATATATATATATATATATATATATATATATATATATATATACACACACACACACACACACACACACACACACACACACCAAAAGAAAACAATCCAAATTTTTTGTGGGGGGAGGAACCAGGTCTTATGTAGCTCAGGCTGGTCTTGAACTCCTGATCCTCTTGCCTCCACCTCCCAAGTGCTGGAATTACACACTAGACCTGGCCAATAACAATCTAATTTAAAAATAGGCAAAAAAAGTGAGCGAGCCCCAGCAATTCTCTGGTCTCTGGATCTCTCCTCACACACATACCCAGATTTTATTTTTTCTCCAGCCAAGGCTGATCTGGAATTCATAGGTAGGAATTCATCCTCCTACCTCTGCCTCCTAGTGCTGGGACCAAAGGCTTATAACACCATACCCAGCACCGATTTTTTTTAACCTTTCCCCCCCCCCTTTTTAAACTTTATTATTGTTTTTTAAATTTTTGTTTTTATTTTTATTTATTTATTAGCAACAGACAGAGAGAGAGAAAGAATGGGTGCACCAGGACCTCCAGCCATTGCAAATGAACTCCAGATGCATGTGCCACCTTATACATCTGGCTTACGTGGGTACTGGGGAATGGAGCCTAGAACATGGGATCCTTAGGCTTCACAGGCAAGTGCTTAACCGCTAAGCCATCTACCTCCAGACAGAGAGAGAGAAAGAGAGAGAGAGAGAGAGAGAAATGGGCACATCAGCGGCCTCTCATCCACTGTGAACGAATTTCAGATGTGTGTGCCCCTTTTTGAGCATGTGCAACGTTGCATGCTGGCATCACTTGCATCTGGTTAAACATGGGAGTGGAGAATCGAACAGGCATTCTTAGGCTTTGCAGGCAGGCACCTTAACCGCTAAGCCATCTCTCCAGCCCATTTTCCCATTTTTTACTTTATTTTTACTTATTTATTAGAGAGAGAGAGAAAAAAAAAGAGAATGGGCACACTAGGGCCTTCAGCCACTGCAAAAAAATTCCAGATGCATGCACAACCATGTGCATCTGGCTTATGTGGATTTTGGGGAGTCGAACATGGATCCTTAGGCTTTGCAGGCAAGTGCCTTAACCACTAAGCCATCTCTCCAGCTCTTTTTTTTTTTTTTTTTTTTTTTTTGATATTTTAGAGGTAGGGTCTCACTCTAGCACAGGCTGACCTGGAATTCACTCTGTAGTCCGAGTGGCCTCGAACTCATAGTCATTCTCTTACTTTTGCCTTCTGAGTGCTAGGATTAAAGGCATGCACCACCATGCTAGGCTTAAGTTGTGCTGATGGTTACCAAACTAGGTTAGTCATAACTATAAATCAGGGCTGGGGAAATGCCTATCTGTTAAAGCTGCCTAAGTTCCATTCCCCAGAACCCATCACATAAAGCCAGATATATCTGTAATGTGGATGCAGCATCTGTAATCCCAACTCCAATGAGCTTACAACAATGGGAGATGGGACTAGGAGAATCCAGAAGCTCTTAGGCCAGCTATACTGGCACACATGCAATGTCTAAAACAACAAGGAAGACTCTTTCTCAAACAAGGTGGAAGGTGAGGGCACACATTTTGAAGTTGTCCTCAGAACTCCACACATGAACTATGGCATATGCATGTCCATACACATACATACACACACACTAAAAAAAAATAAAGATCAAGGTTGGGGAGACGGTTCAATGGATAAAGGTGCTTGCATAGCCTGCTGGCCTGGTTTTCAATTCCCTAGTACCCATGTAAATAAAGCCCATACTCTCTCACATAAATAAATATATAAAAATTTAAAAATAAAATAAAATTATAAATCGATTAATTTTGGTTACTGAAGAAAAGGTGTCCCTGGGGAAAGAATCCCTGGTGAAAGGGGTAAGAGGACACTGGTTCATTCTGTGAATGGAGACTACTTGGGATTACATACTACTGGAGTGTAACAGGGCTGAGACTTCCTCTACTTTCATTCTGAAATTAGAGGCAACACTAAAACAGATTCAGATTTCTGAAGGAATAAAAGAGCTGTATGTACTTTGTGCCCCAAACTTTCACTGTTGCAGAGACAAAACAATCCTCATTATGCAGATAAAAAGATACCAAGTCCCAGCCTGGCTTTCCTCCTCCCTTTTCATTTCCTGTTTCTTTTGGGCAGCCATCTCTGTTTCTACAAAGAGCAAAGTGAATAAAAGTTGAAATTACAGGGAAAATCAGAGGCTTAGGTAAACTGGAGGCATTTTGAACAGAATAGGTTAATATGCATGGAGTCTAATAAAAATAAATCATTAAACACATTTTTTAATAATAAACCAATACCTGCTAATCACCGATGCAAAATATACTTGAAGAATTCTGTCATGCTTTTTGTTTGTCTGTTTTGAGACAGGATCTCACTCTAGCCCAGGCTGATGTGGAACTCTGTAGTCCTAGGCTGGCCTTCACTCACAACAATCCTCTTACCTCTGCCTTCTGAGTGTTGGGATTAAAGGCGTGTGCCACTGTGCCTGGTTTCTGTCATGCTTTTATTTTATTTTTATTTTTTTTTATTTGAGGGAGAGTGAGGAAGAGGCGGGGTAGGGATGGAGGAGAAAATGGGCACACCAGGGCCTCCAGCCATTGCAAATGAAATCCAGACACATGTGCCACCTTATGCATCTGGCTTATGTGGGTCCTGGGTAATCGAACCTAGGTCATTTAGCTTTGCAGGCAAGCACCTTAACTACTAAGCCATCTCTCCAGCCCTGTCATGTTTTTAAAACATATTTTATTAACTTATTTGCAAGCAGAGAGGAAGGGAGGGAGGGAGACAGAATGGACATGCTAGGTCCTGCTGCCACTACAAACTCCAGATGTATGCAGTACATTGTGCATCTGGCTTTATGTTGGTACTAGGGTATCCAACCCAAGCCAGCAAGCTTTGCACGGAAGAGCCTTTAAATGCTGAGCCATCTCCCCAGCTCCAAAAAGTGTGTTTTTTTTTTTCCCTTTAAGACAGGGTCTCATGTAGTACATGCTGGCTGCAAACTCACTATGTAGCACAGGGTGGCCTTGAAATACTGATCCTTCTGCCTCCACTTCCTAAGTGGTAGGATTATAGGTGTGGGCTACTATGCTTGCTAAAGTTTCTTTTAAATGTAATTATTATCTAATGAATAACAGGGATGGGCACTTTCAAAGTTCAATAATTTGAGCTGGGCGTGGTGGTGCATGCCTTTAATCCCAGCATTTGGGAGGCAGAGGTAGGAGAATCGCCATGAGTTCCAGGCCACCTTGAGACTACATTGTTAATTCCAGGTTGGCCTGGGTCAGAGTGAGACCCTACCTTGAAGAAAAAAAAAACCCAAAATTCAATAATTTGAAAGAAAAATATACTACTTATAGTGAGGTTATATGACCATGGGGTAACAGCAGGTTGCATGGATGAAGATGTATACAAGAGTAGTCAGTATGTGGAGAGCTGAAAGCCCTTAGCTTGAGATAAAAAACACCTTCCCATTCCCACAGTAGTGGCTAATCATTATTACACTTCTGCCTCATAGTAGAGTCCACCCATCACTTCTTGGGAGCTTTAAGAGATAGGAAGGAAATACTTGAAAAATCCAAGGTAGAAACTCATATCACACCTTCAAAAGCATAAGCATGTAAGCATTACACACATACAAATATAAAGAAAAGGCCTTTTCATTTTTATGGAGGAAGTTGCCATGTCTACCTCCATAAGCAAAAGTATTAATCATCCACCGTCTGGTTTTAATCCATATGCTCCTGATCCTGCATCTGAATGAATTGTTATCAAGGAAAGGGGTATTTCTCTCGGTCTTTTGGCTAAGATCAAGTGAAAGGAGTATTTTTACACAATCTTACCACCAAAAACCTGAAAATGTAAAAACCACACCAGTGAAGTATCTTCTTGGGGACTCAGAAAACTCAGAGCTAAATGCTGCTTTCTTATTGTCCCCTCTCCCTTTAAATGATAAACAAATGTGAATTTCAGAGGTTCTGGAGGGAAGAAAAAAAGAAACAACTCAAGTTACATGTCCTTTCATATCTTGGAGTGATACTATCCTCAGGGAAATTAGCACTTTTCCTTCTGTGTTTCCTAAAGGGGAACCAGCCAAAAAACCTGACTGATATCACACTGTCAGATGCAAGCCTGGGCATCCAGGTGCATCCCTTACAAGCATTCACAAATGAAATGGCAAGCCCAAACAGCAAGCTTTCTTTTATTTCCAATCTTCTGGTTTGTGCTTTGCTAGTAGTAAAAATAGGCTGAAAAAACGTCTGTATGAGTCTAAGCATGCTTCTCTCACTGTCTGTGTTGTCTGTGCTGGAGACCCTTTCCTTTCCTCAGGCTATAGCCACTCAATGCCCATATGTGCCTGTGGCCCTTCAAAGTCATTAGTCACCACCCTTTTAGCCTCACTCCAAAATATGCATGGGGCCACCCATGACACACAAACTCTGGCAAGATTAGAACATAGCAAGAGCAGAAGAAACCACAATACGCCTGAGACTCCCAGGAGAACAATGACTAGTGCTGGTAGGGAACAGACTGACAGACAGAGCAGACAGACTCTAACCAGGCCTCTCTCTGTTTTTGATGCAACACAAATGTTTTCCATTAGAAGTTCCTTGTCCCACAAACACTCATACATGAGGCTATGAAATCCACATACTTAACTTCTGCTTTTTTGGCAGTCTGACCCAGCTAGCTCTCCTATTCCTCTGGAACAGAGCAAAGATGAGAGTTTACAGATTCCAGTTTCGCCAGCACAAAGGTAAGTAGAAGAGGACTGCTGCTTGCGAGGTACATGAGTGTGAATAACAGAGCTAAATAGAAGGGGGAAAATAAGAACTTTCCTTTTGCCAACACAAGTTCTATCTAGCTCTCTATCTTACTGGGTGGCACCTATGCTTCCAGTTTAGTTTGACTTTCTAGTAAAACCTGCAGCTAATCTGCATCACATCAATATTAGAAGCAAAATGGGTTAAATCAACAACAGGAACATGGAGAGATGGCTTAGTGGTTAGGGAAGTTGCTTACAAAGTTTAAGGACCCAGGTTTGATTCTCCAGTACATAAGCCAGATATAAACAGGGCCCATGCATCTGGAGTTTGTTAGCAGTAGCTATAGGCCCTGGTGCACACATTCTCTATCTGCCTCTCCTCTCTCTCTCTCTCTCTGTCAAATAAATAAATAAACAACAACACTCATGACAAACTCTGCAAAATTCCATTACTGACACTGGGGAATGTAGTCTGATTAGTTACCCATATTTCAAACACTCAGAACCAGTCAACAGTGCCCTCATGAGAAGAACCGGTTAGTAGCTCCGCCTCCTGCCACAGGGAAACATGCTCTGGTTATTTCTAGTGAAAGTCACAAACACATGGATATTTTATGGATGTTTAATCCCTCATAAAGGCCAGGCATACTGGCACATGCCTTTAATCCCAGCACTAGGGCGGCAAAGGTAGGAGGGATTGTCATGAGTTCAATACCACTCTGAGACTACAAGGTAATTTCCAAGTCAGTCTGGGCTAGAGTAAGACTCTACCTAAAAAAAAAAAAAGAAGCTGGGCATGATGGTATACACCTTTAATTCCAGCACTTGGGAAGCAGGGAAGCAGAGGTAGGAGAGGATCACTGTGAGTTTTTTGAGGTCAGCCTGAGAATACATAGTGGATTCTAGGTCAGCCTGGGCTACCGTGAGACCTTACCTCAAAAAGTTAAAAAAAAAAGGGGGGGGGGAGTGGGAAGAAAAATAAATAATTCAGAAAAGTAATGAAAACAAGTAAAAAAATGTTATTTTTTAAATGGTATTTTAAAAATGAAATGGAAATCCTCTATTCTGACAGTTTTGGAGTTCCCTCATTATACAAAAGCAAAGGACACCCCAATGTGTAAGCCTTGTTAAGCAATTGCTGAGCTTATACTCATTGTGCAATTCCATTTTCCCAAAGCTTTTTGCTGCACATATGCAAGCCACGTTTTCCTCTGTATTTTAGAAGTAAGAACAGTTTCTCATTTTTCTCTTTTTCACTTGTGGAGGTGCATACACCAAAAAAAAAAAAAAAAAAAAAAAAAAAAAAAAAAAAAAAAAAAAAAGAATTGCTAAACAAGTATTCACTACAAATAAGGTTTTTACAGTTTCATCTGATTACTTCTGAGTTAACTGGTAGTTAATAGACATTTGAATTTATTTTTCTGCAGCTAAAGACTGATTTTTTTGTTCCTGTCATTGAAATAATGATACTACACACAAAAACAGTTTACAAAAACATCAAACTCTCAAAAGCCTTTGCTCTAAATGACTATTCTGGTATATGTATAGCACTTGAAAATGGCAGTTTCTATCCTTCCCTTCCCCGAGATACAATCTCACCTGGAACTCACTCTAGTTTCAGGCTGGCCTCAAACTCACAGCAATCCTCCTACCTTAGCCTCCCAGGTGCTGGGATTAAAGGCTTGCCCTACCATGCCCCAGCCCCTTGTCCCCCAGGCATTTCCCATTTTATATGCAAAATTCTAATGCATGCAAGCCTAGATCGTCACAGTGGACTTTGTTTTTAAATTTTATTTATTAATTAGCGAGAGAGAGAGAGAGAGAGAGAGAGAGAGAGAGAGAGAGAGAGAGAATGGGCACACCAGAGCCTCTAGCCAATGCAAATGAACTCCAGATGCATGTACCACCACCTTGTGCAACAGGCTTACTTGGGTATTGGGAATCAAACCAGGGTCAACTGGCTTTCCAGCAATCATCTTAACTGCTAAACCATCTCTCCAGCCCTGTTTTTTTTTTTTTTTCCCCTGAGGTAGGGTTTCTGCTCTTCCCCAGGCTGACCTGGAATTCATTATGTAGTCTCAGGGTGGCCTTGAACTCATGGAAATCCTCCTACCTCTGCTTCCCAAGTGCTGGGATTAAAGGCAGGCACCACCATGCCCAGCTGGACTTTGTTAATCACAAACTTACAAACTTACATTTTTTTTTTTTTTTTTTTTTTTTTTTTTTTTTTTCAAGGTAGGGTTTCACTCTAGTCCAGGCTGACCAGGGTGGCCTTGAACTCTCGGCGATCCTCCTACCTCTGCCTCCCGAGTGCTGGGATTAAAGGCGTGCACCACCATGCCCGGCTAAACTTACTTTTTTTAAAAAAACTTATTTTATTTGGGGGCGGGAGAGAATAGGTGCACCAGGGCCTTCAGCCATTGCAAATGAACTCCAGATGCATGCGCAACCTTGTACATCTGGTTTATGTAAGTCCTGGAGGATTGAACCTGGGTCACACGAAAGCCTCTCAACCACTAAGCCATCTCTCCAGCCCACAAACTTTCTTTTTAGAGAAATTAAGGTATATAAATGGCAAGGAACAACAACTGGTATATTACAAGAATGAAGCAACAGTGTTAAAAAAAAATCCAAGCCATGGTGAAGGTAGAGGTAGGAGGATTGCTGTGAGTTCAAGGCCACCCTGAGAAAACATAGTGAATTCCAGGTCAGCCTGAGCTACAATGAGATCCTACTTCAAAAAACCAAACCAAGGCTAGAGAGATGGCTTAATGGTTAAGGAGCTTGCTTGCGAAGTCTAAGAACCCAGTTCAATTCTCCAAGTCCCACATAAGCTAGGTGCATATGGTGGCACATGCATCTGGAGTTTGTTTGCAGTGGCTGGAGGCCCTGGTGCGCCCATTCTCTCTTTCTCTCTCCCTTTCTCTGTCTCTAATAAATAAATAAATGAATAAAAATAAAATCTTAAGAAAAAAAAAAAAACAAGAAAAACCCAACTAAAAAAGTTTATAAAAACAAGTCACTGCCCAGGAGAAAATAATTACAATATATAATACAAAATTACTTATAGTAAAGCCGGGCGTGGTGGCGCACGCCTTTAATCCCAGCACTCGGGAGGCAGAGGTAGGAGGATCGCCGAGAGTTCGAGGCCACCCCGAGAATACATAGTTAACTCCAGGTCAGCCTGGACCAGAGTGAGAACCTACCTTGCAAAACCAAAAAATAAAATAAAATACATATAGTATAAAGAGAAGCCATGTATCAATAATAATAGTAATAATAATAATAATAATAATGCTATAAAATGTGTAACAGCGCTAGGTATGGTGGTGCAAGCCTTTAATCCCAGAATTTGGGAGGCAGAGGTAGAAGGATAGCTGTGAGTTCAAGGCCACCTTGGGACTACAGAGTGAGTACCAGGTTAGCCTGGGCTAGAGTGAAACCCTAACTTCAAAAAACCAAAGAGCTGGGCATGGTGGTACATGCCTTTAATCCCAGCACTCAGGAGGCAGAGGTAGGAGGATTACTGTGAGTTCGAGGCCATCCTGAGACTACATAGTGAATTCCAAGTCAGCCTGAGCTGCAGTGAAACCCTACCTCAAAAAACCAAAACAAGCTGGGCGTGGTGGCGCACGCCTTTAATCCCAGCACTCGGGAGGCAGAGGTAGGAGGATCGCTGACAGTTTGAGGCCACCCTGAGACTACATAGTTAATTCCAGGTCAGCCTGGACCAGAGTGACACCCTACCTCGCAAAACCAAAACCAAAACCAAAACAAAAAAACAAAAAAACAAAACCAAACAAACAAAAAACCAAAGAGTGAGACCCTACCTTGAACCCCCCCCCATAAAAAATAAAAAATGTGCAAGATATATACATACAGCTAATAGATCTTTTCTTCAACTAGTAAACAAATGGCAGTTGAAATTATACACACATATATACAGAGAGTAATAGATTTTTAACAGATAGAGTAGCAGATATTTAAAATACTGATAATAATATATACTGTTGGTGAGTAGAAAGAGACACTTAATATACTGCTAGTGAGAGTGTAAATTGGTATGAACACATTGGAGGATAATATGACAGTGTTTGCCAAAATAGTAAATAAGATAGTATCCTTGGACAAATACAATTTCACTTTTAGGCTCTAAGCTATACAGAAACAGTTCCATATGTGCACAAGGATTTCAGTCTAAGAAAGTACATTCCAGTACTATTTGTAATAACGAAAAATGAACCAAACTAAATATCAATTAATAGATGAATTACATCACACATATAATATCTATGTAATGGAATATGAAACAGTACAATAGAATATGATTTGGATTTATAAGTACTTATTTAAAAAGTTCCAAGATAGATTAAGTAAGTATATGGAAGGTTGGAGAGATGGCTCAAAGGTTAAGGCGCTTGCCTGCAATGTGTAATGACCCAAGTTCAATTCCTTGGTACCCACGTAAAACTAGATGCACAAAGTGGCGCATGCATCTGGAGTTCATTTGCAGCAGTTGTAGATCCTGGTGAGCCTATTCTGTCTGTCTGTCTGTCTGTCTCTGCTTGCAAATCAATAAATAAAATATATTTTTTTTCCCCAAGGTGGCCAGGCAGCCCATGTTCAATTCCCCAGTCACCCACATAAAGCTAGAGAGGATTTGACTGCAGTGGCACGCATGCACATGTGCATGGGTGAGCGCACGCGCGCGCACACACACACACACACACACACACAAATGAATTTTTAAAAATTTTAAAGAAAAGACTGAGCCAGGCGTGGTGGCGCATGCCTTTAATCCCAGCACTTGGGAGGCAGAGGTAGGAGGATCATTATGAATGCGTTCAAGAACACCCTGAGCTAGAGTGAGACTCTACCTTGAAAATAAAGTTAAAAAAAAAAGAAAGAAAGAAAAGATTGAGTTAGGAGGACTGCTGTGAGTTCAAGGACAGCCTGGAGCTATAGAGTGAGTTCCAGGTCTAAACTGAAAAATGAAATAACATAAAAAAACACAATATATACTCAATATATTTTGGCTAAATCTATCCTAGTCATTTCCCAATATCTATTTATAAAGCTGTTAAGATTTCAATAACAAAATGCATATACAGAGCTTATTACCAGTGCTTGGAACATAATCAATAACTGCAAAGGCTAACTTCAGCAGTATAATTAATACAGCAGAAAGGACATAGTTTTGTATATTTAGTTTGCTTTCAAGATGGCTATCACAGGGCTGAGATTTCAGCTCAGTGGCAGAGAACTCACGTAATGATATGTGAGACCCCGGGTTTGATCCTCAGCCCCACCATGACCCTGACCCTTGCAGCAATCTTCCTACTGGGATTATAATTGTGAGCCACTGAGCCCAGCTACACCTGGCTTTCTACTATGGTTAGTCTATTTTACAAAGGGTGCTAATACTGCAAAATATTCAGCAAATCATAGAGAACAAATGTGGAAGAGTTTACTAAGGTGATCTTTACACAATACATATACAATCTCAAGGACTCAGTTGCCACAATATTAGTGATTGCATTACTGGTTGAAATTAGTCCTATGGTTGTTCCAACTTGGATGCTTACTCAACAGATATGTACAGAGCATGTATTGCCTATACAACATGACAGTTCCAGACATATAAGGTAAATATTCTAGTTTGGGAGACAATTTGTGGCATATATAAAGGTGTGAGTAGCCACATAAGTTGACTTAAGCCTGTAAGCCATGAATAGTTCTTGCTATTTTCTTTTTTCTTCTTTTTTTTTTGGTTTTTCAAGGTAGGGTCTCACTCTAGCCTAGGCTAACCTGGAAATCACTATGTAGTCTCAGGGTGGTCTCAAATTCACAGTGATCCTCCTACCTCTGCCTCCTAAATGCTGGGACTAAAGATGTGCACCACCATGCTGGCCCTCTCTTTGAAATATTTTACATTTCATAGTAATGACCACTAGAGGCTTGAAAGAATACTGATCAGATTTCTAAAAGGTCAAGAGTTAGAAAAGATGCCGTCTGACACCCATATGAATTTAAGTTAGCCATGTGAGTTTATCATCATTCTTTATTTTTCTCGAACCTCAGGCTCCTCTTTTATAAATATAAGTACTATAGCAGATTTACTATAAGGAAGAACCCATTCAAGAACTGGTACATGATGATGATTTAGTTTTCCTTGCCATGGAGAGTAATAAAGCAGAGTAAAAGAAAAAGAAGGCAGCACACACTCTGTATGAGGTTGTGGTGGTTTGAATGTGAATATATGTCCCCACAGCCTGAGGTATATTTGATTAAGCTTGCAATTTAAATCTCCAGCAGCCTCCTGGAGAAGTTGTCAGTGGGGGCAGATCTTTTAGTCCAGCCCTAAGATGTGTAAAGAACCTTAAGCTGTGTTTGAGCTCTGCTGCTTTTTTTTTTTTTTTTTTTTTTTCTTCTGGATACATGCTGGAGTGAGCCAGCTTCTGCCATGATGGAACATCCCCTGGATTCTATAAGTCTGAAGTAAACCCTTTCCTCCCATAAGCTGCTTCTGGTTGGATGTTAGTCCTAGCAATAAGAAGTAAACTGCAACAGAGGTAGTCCAGGAAGGCTTTTCCAACAGGTGACAACTATAAGCAAGTGATAAGAGGCTGGGTATACTGGCACATGCCTTTAAACCCAGCCTTTGGGAGGCAGAGGTAGGAAGATTAGTGATTCAAGGCCAGCCTGGAACTACAGAGTAAATTCTAGGTCATCCTGGGCTAGAGCAAGATCCTACCTTGAAAAAAAAAAAAAACCCAGAAAGAAAGAAGAAAGAAAGAAAAAAGTGATAGAGCCACATAGCTATTTAGTCCAGAGCAGTCTAGGTAAGATAGGAGTAACTGGGCTGGAGAGATGGCTTAAGAAGTTAAGGTGCTTGCCTGCAAAGCAAAAAGACCTAGGTTTGATTCCTGGGGAATCACATAAGCCAGATGCACAAGGTGGTGCATGTGTCTGGAGTTTCTTTGAAGTGGCTGGAGGCCCTGGTGCACCCATTCTCTCTATCTGCCTCTGTGTCTCTGTGCTTCTTTCTCTCTCATAAATAAATAAATACATAAACAAATAAATAAATCAATAAATGGTGCTCCTATCTGCAAAGACCTTTAGACATGACTGCTTGGTTTGCTTGATGGACAGCAAGAATATCAATATGGGGCTGGAGAGATAGCTTAGTAGTTAAAAGTGCAATGCCTGTCAGTGTGGGTTCAATTCCCCAGTACCCACATAAAACCATATGTACAAAGAGACACAGAAGATTTTTTTGCAGTGGCAGGAGTCCCTGGTATGCCCAATACTCACTCACTCTCTCTCTGCTTACAAATAAATAAATATTTTTTGGGGGGGGGAGGGTTTCAAGGGTAGGTCTCATTCTAGCCCAGGCTGACCTGGAATTCATTACATAGTCTCAGGGTGGTCTTGAACTAACAGTGATCTCCCTACCTCTGCCTCCTGGGTGCTGGGATTAAAGGTGTGTGCCACCACGCCCGACTTAATTTTTTTTTGAGGTAGGGTCTCATTCTAGCTCAGGCTGACCTGGAACTTACCATGGAGTCTCAGGGTGTCCTCAAACTCTAGGTGATCCTCCTACCTCTGCCTCCCCAGTGCTGGGATTAAAGGAATGCGCCACCATGCCCGCCAATTTTTTTTTTTAAAGGTAGGGTCTCACTCTAGCCCAGGCTGACCTGGAATTCACTAGGTAGTCTTCTCAGGGTAGCCTTGAACTCATGGCGATCCTCCTACCTCTGCCTCCCCAGAACTGGGATTAAAGGCGTGTGCCATCATGCCCGCTAATAAAAATATTTATTTTATTTTTTTCTTTTTATTTTTTTTGATCAATAAAAATATTTTTAAAAAAACCAATGATCAAGCTGGGCGAGGTGGCGCATGCCTTTAATCCCAATACTTGGGAAGCAGAGGCAGGAGGATCGCCGTTAGTTTGAGGCCATCCTGAGACTACTTAGTAAATTCTAGGTCAGCCTGGGTCAGAGCGAGACTCTACCTTGAAAAACCAACCAACCAACCAACCAACCAACCAACCAACCAACCAACCAACCCACTCCAATGATGAGAGTACAACGTGAGCAGAGCATACTAAGGATGAGGAAGGCAGTAATAGCTGAGGTTATAGAGTTAACAGGTTGGGGCTGGAGAGATGGCTTAGCAGTTAAGACGTATGCCTGCGAAGCCTAAGGACCCCAGTTCAATTCTCCAGGTCCCACGTAAGCCAGATGCACATGGTGACACATGCATCTGAAGTTCGTATGCAGTGGCTAGAGGCCCTGGTGTGCCCATTCTCACTCACTCTGTCTTAAATAAATAAATCTCTATCATTAAAATATTGGCTTTTACTTCAAGAACAGCTATTGGAAGGTTCTAAAGAGAGAACTCATATGATTTCCTGACCCTTTTTTATTTTGTTTGCTTGTTTTTCCCAGGTAGGGTCTTGGTCTAGCCCAGGCTGACCTGGGATTAGTCTCAGGCTGGCATAGAACTCACAGTGATCTTCCTACCTGAGCTGCTCAAATGTTTGGATTAAAAAGCATGAGCCAGCACGCCAGGCCTGACCTTTTTGTTTGTTTATTTTGGTGTTACTCAGGGCCTCTCACATGCAAATACTCTAACATTGAATTATATACCTAGCCCTTTTTAATCTGGGCATGGTGGCACACACCTTTAATCCTAGCACTTGGGAGGCAGAGGTAGGAGGACTGTGGAGAGTTCAAGGCTACCCAGAGACTACATAGTGAATTCTAGGTCAGCCTGGACTAGAGTGAAACCCTACCTTGTAAAACCAAAAAAAAAAAAAAAAAAAGTTTAACTTTGAGACAAGATCTTGCTAAGCTGTCCAAGTAGTTTCAAACTTGCTTTATAGCCCAGGCAGTTCTTGAATTTGTAATATCCTCAGGCCTCCTGAGTAGCTGGGACTACAGAGGCCACACTATAATTGCTACACTAAAACAGCCTGTGGAAAGAGGAACAAGAGAAACCAGTTAGAAGGTATTTCAACAAATGGAATGACGGTATAGAAAAGAATTGTATCTGAATACATTTTGAAGGTAAAGAAGACATGAAGTACTGATGATTAGACATGAAGATGTGAGAAAAACAACAGTCAAGAAGAATGCTGAGATTATGACATGAACAACCCAAAAGGCAATGTTACAATTCACCAAGATGGGAAGGAATGAAGGAAGACTAGTTTTAGGAGTGAAGTGAAATAGGATGCGGAGATGTAATCTTTGACAAACGCCTTTCACAGTCTTGAATTGGACCTCAGCTTCAGTCTCTGCATCTACTACCAGGGCAGTCTGTGAATCACTTCACACAGACTAAGGAGGGCTGGCTCTGCATTCTTCTCTAGTCAAGTTATAGACTTGGAATCTAACGCTACTTATTACTTATTAATTATAGCTGGAAGTGCTGAGGAGCTGACAAAGATGGGGCTTAGAAGGCCCAAACCTAGTTAGGACTCCCATACTCTGCACTAAGAGACAGTTAATTCAATAGCTAACTCCCAAAAGGACCTTATAGAATCAAGATCACTTTGTGATCATGAAAAATTACTATAATGCACTGGCTTAAGCCATGGTTTTCTAGTCGGCCTTCTAATTCAACATCTTCCATTTGTTAGCTATCCATAGCATCCCATACTACTTAATACATATTATTACTCTCTCCTGAGACCAATTTCACTCTTTTTTTTTTTTTTTTTTTTTTTTGCAAAGGCATAAAATGAAAATTCTTCTTAGGAAAGGAAGGTTTTCCCATTCATTAAATTCATTAGTCATTAAATGTATCCAAAGACTATGAATTGTGTGTTTACATTTTAAAAAATATTTTATTTTTATTTGTTTATTTATTTGAGAGAAATAAAGAGATAGAGAGTATGAGCATTCCAGGGCCTCCAGCCACTGCACAAACATGTGGCACCATGTGCATCTGGCTTACATGGGTTCTGGAGAGTTGAACCTGGGTTTTTAGGCTTTACAGGCAAGTGCCTTAACTGCTAAGCCATCTCTTCAGCTCTCTGTTTTTGGTGTGTGTGCATGTAGAGTATGTGTGCGATGTGTGGTGTATGCATGTGTGTACATGCAGATGCACAAAAAATACTAAGTGACCATCAATAACGATTTCATGTTTGATTCCCAGGATCACACAAAAAATGAATATTCAAGCCGGGCGTGGTGGCTCACGCCTTTAATCCCAGCACTTGGGAGGCAGAGGTAGGAGGATCACTATGAGTTCGAGGCCACCCTGAGACTACATAGTTAATTCCAGGTCAGCCTGGACCATAGTAAAACCCTACCTCGAAAAACAAAAAAACAAAACAAAACAAAAACAAACAAACAAACAAACAAAAGAATATTCAGTGAAAAAAGCAAGTTATAATAATAGTATGTATAACATACTCCCTATGTTCCCTTTTATTTTTTTGTTTATTTTTAATATTTATTTACTTGTGCATGAAAGACAGAGAGAAAAGAGATACAGACTGGGCATGTCAAAGCCTCTAGATTCTGCAAACAAACTCCAGATGCATGCACCACTTTGTGCATCTGGCTTTATGTGGGTACTGGGGAATCAAACCTGGGTCCTCAGGCTTTGTATGCAAGTGCCTTAACCGGGAAGACATCTCTCCAACCCCTTATGTTTATTTTTGTAGTGTTGAGGTTAAAATCCAGAGCCCCCATGCATGCTAGACACACTTGACTACTGAGGTACATTCCTAGCTTCCTCCCCCACTCATTTTTTGCTTGTATTGTAGGTGTTTGTTGTATGCACATGTATGTGTTCTTGCAGCAGAGGTGCTTGCAGTGGCCAGAGGAAAATGTTGGGTGTCTTCTTCCACTGAATCTTTTTTTTTTTAATTTGCTTTTGTGATTTCCCATTTATGCATTTATTAATCTGATTTCATTTACAAAGTTTTCCCACTTTAGAGCAATATTTTCTCCTTTCTTTTTCTTTTTTCCCCTTCCCTTCCTCCCTTCCTCCCTTCTTTCTTTCTTTCTTTTTTTTTCTTCTTCTTCTTCTTTTTTTTTTTTTTTTTTTTTTTGGTTTTTCGAGGTAGGGTCCCACTCTAGCCCAAGCTGAACTAGAATTCACTCTGTATTCTCAGGGTGGCCTCGAACTTATGGCAATCTTCCTACCTCTGCCTCCTGAGTGCTGGGATTAAAGGCGTGCCCCACCATGCCCGGCTTCTTTCTTCTTTCTGAGGTAGGGTCTCTAGCCCAGGCTGACCTGGAATTCACTATGTAGCCTCAGGGTAGCCTGGAACTCACAGGGATCCTCCTACCTCTGCTCCCAAGTGCTGGGATTAACAGAGTGTGCCACCACATCAGGCATTACTTATTAGCAAGCAGTGAGATAGAGAAACAGAGAGAATGGTCACACCAGGGCCTCTAGCCTCTGCAAACTCCAGATGCATGCACCACTTTATGTATCTGGCTTGACGTGGGTACTAGGGAATCAAACCCTAGTCGTTAGGCTTTGTAGGCAAGTGCCTCAATCACTGGCCACCCAGCTCCCACCCATTCTTATTTTGAGTCAGAGTCTCTTACTGGTAACAGAGTGTGCTGTTTTTCTCGAGCTAAAGTGATTTTCTCGTTTTTGCTCCCCTTTTGGAGGACTGAGGTTATAGGTGTGTGTGGCCACACCCAGCCCTGTATGTTTTTTTTTTTTTTAATATTTTATTTATTTCTTAGAGAGAGAGAGAGAGAGAGAGAGAGAAAGAGAGAGAGAGATATACACCCAAATAGAGAGAATGGGCACACCAGGGCCTCTAGCCACTGCTAATGAACTCCAGACACATGCACCACCTTGTGCATCCGGCTTATGTGGGTACTGGGAAACTGAACCTGGGTCCTTTGGCTTTGCAGGCAAGCACCTTAACCACTAAGCCATCTCTCCAGTCCAGCTCTGTTTTTTGTTTTTTTTTTGGTTTTTCGAGATAGGGTCTCACCACTCTGGCCCAGGCTGACCTGGAATTAACTTTGTAGTCTCAGGGTGGCCTTGAACTCACAGTGATCCTCCTATCTCTGTCTCCCGAGTGCTGGGATTAAAGGCATGTGCCACCACGCCTGGCCAGCCCTGTATTTTTTTGTTTTGTTTTGTTTTTTGATTTTCAAGGTAGGGTCTCACTCTAGCCCAGGCTGACCTGGAATTAACTATGTAGTCTCAGGGTGGCCTTGAACTCATGGCGATCCTCCTACCTCTGCCTCCCGAGTGCTGGGATTAAAGGCGTGCGCCACCACGCTCGGCTGAAGCCCTGTATTTTTAAAATTATTTTAATTTTAATTTTATATTATTTTTGGAGAGAGTCAGACACAGAGAAAGAGACAGAGACAGAGAATGGGCGTGCCAGCGGCTTCTCAGCTCTGTGAACGAATTCCAGACATGTGTGTCCTGTTGTGGGCAAGTGCAGCATTGTGCCCTTGCATCACCTTGTGTCTGGCTAAACGTGGGACCTGGAGAACAAACGGGCGTTCTTAGGTTTAGCAGGCAAGTGCCTTAATCGCTAAGTCATCTCTTCAGTCTAGCCCTGTATTTTTTGAAGAGCATGGTTGTACAAACTATATTTATACTTAAATAAAGTTATATAGGATTAGACGGTAGCCTGAACTCTGGGGATCCTCCCCACCTCTGCTCCCAAGTGCTGGGGATTAACAGAGTGTGCCACCACATCAGGCATTACTTATTAGCAAGCAGTGAGATAGAGAAAACAGAGAGAATGGTCACACCAGGGCCTAGCTAGCCTCTGCAAACCTCCAGATGCATGCACCACTTTATGTATCTGGCTTGACGTGGTACTAGGGAATCAAACCCTAGTCGTTAGGCTTTGTAGGCAAGTGCCTCAATCACTGGCCACCCAGCTCCCACCCATTCTTATTTTGAGTCAGAGTCTCTTACTGGTAACAGAGTGTGCTGTTTTTCTCTAGCTAAAGTGATTTTCTCTGCTTTTGCTCCCCTTTGGAGGACTGAGGTTATAGGTGTGTGTGGCCACACCCAGCCCTGTATGTTTTTTTTTTTTTTAATATTTTATTTATTTCTTAGAGAGAGAGAGAGAGAGAGAGAGAAAGAGAGAGAGAGATATACACCCAAATAGAGAGAATGGGCACACCAGGGCCTCTAGCCACTGCTAATGAACTCCAGACACATGCACCACCTTGTGCATCCGGCTTATGTGGGTACTGGGAACTGAACCTGGGTCCTTTGGCTTTGCAGGCAAGCACCCTTAACCACTAAAGCCATCTCTCCAGTCCAGCTCTGTTTTTTGTTTTTTTTGTTTTTCGAGATAGGGTCTCACTCACTCTGGCCCAGGCTGACCTGGAATTAACTTTGTAGTCTCAGGGTGGCCTTGAACTCACAGTGATCCTCCTATCTCTGTCTCCCGAGTGCTGGGATTAAAGGCATGTGCCACCACGCCTGGCCAGCCCTGTATTTTTTTGTTTTGTTTTGTTTTTTGATTTTCAAGGTAGGGTCTCACTCCTAGCCCAGGCTGACCTGGAATTAACTATGTAGTCTCAGGGTGGCCTTGAACTCATGGCGATCCTCCTACCTCTGCCTCCCGAGTGCTGGGATTAAAGGCGCGCACCACGCACGGCTGAAGCTCCTGTATTTTTAAAATTATTTTAATTTTAATTTTATATTATTTTTGGAGAGAGTCAGACACAGAGAAAGAGACAGAGACAGAGAATGGGCGCCAGCTGACCTCAGCTCTGAATCTAATTCCAGACATGTGTCCTGTTGTGGGCAAGTGCAGCATTGTGCCCTTGCATCACCTTGTGTCTGGCTAAACGTGGGACCTGGAGAACAAACGGGCGTTCTTAGGTTTAGCAGGCAAGTGCCTTAATCGCTAAGTCATCTCTTCAGTCTAGCCCTGTATTTTTTGAAGAGCATGGTTGTACAAACTATATTTATACTTAAATAAAGTTATATAGGATTAGACAAATAACTGCACCATTACCAATGGATAGAAGAATTATGGGCCGGGCGTGGTGGTGCACGCCTTTAATCCCAGCACTCAGGAGGCAGAGGTAGGAGGACTGCCATGAGTGCGAGGCTACCCTGAGACTACATAGTGAATTCCAGGTCAGCCTGAGCTACAGTGAGACCCTACCTCGGAACCCCCCCCCCAAAAAAAAAGGATTACGGATATTTTTCGTGTTATTTTAAAATTTTTATTTGTGTGTGCGCATGTCACAGCATGTGTGTAGAGTTCAAAGGACAATATTAACATGTCTGTTCTCCACCTTCTTTGAGACAGGGTCTCATTGCTGCAAACAAACTGCCAGATTGCAAAGGAACATCAGACTAGCAGGCCTATGAGCTTCAGATTCTCTTGGCTCAGCCTCCCACTGTTACAGGTGCTTTAGAAGGCAGCTAAGCTCACTAATATACTACCAACAACCGCACCCATAGGTGCTTTGGGATCACAGAGCATGTGCTACCTTGCATCTGGCTTTACATGGGTGCTGGGGAACTGAATCCATGCCAGTAGGCTGGGTATGTGTGTATGGGTATGCCAAGACCTCTTGCCATTGCAGACGAACTCAAGACGCATGTGCCACTTAAAAAATTTTTTTTTTGTTTTTTTGAGGTAGGGTCTCATTCTGGCCCAGACTGACCTGGAATTCACTATGTAGTCTCAGGGTGACCTCAAACTCATGGTGATCCTCCTACCTCTGCCTCCCAAGTACTGGGATTAAAGGTATACGTCACAACACCCAGCTCTGCATGTGCCACTTTTTGCATCTGACTTTACCTAGGTACTGGGTAATCAAACCTAGGCTGATGAGCTTTGCTAGCAAGCACCTTTAAGCAAACATTGAGCCACCTCCCCAGACCCAAAATTTTTTTCTTTTGTTATCTGAGCATGTATATATATATTTTTCCGAGGTAGGGTCTCACTCCAGCTCAGGCTGACCTGGAATTCACTATGAAGTCTCAGGGTGGCCTCAAACTCATGACAATCTTCCTACCTCTGCCTCCCAAGTGTGAGTGTGTGTATTTTATATGCATGTGGAGGCCAGAGGTCAATGTTGGGCATCTTCTATCACTTTCACTATATTCTTTGAGACAGGGCCTCCCGCTGAGCTCAGTGATGTGGTTAGACTAGCTGGCCAGTGTACCTCAGAGATTCTCTGTCTCTGCCTCAGTAATGATGAAATTACAGGCATGTAACACCTTAGCTCCTCAGGATCAAGCTTAGTCCTCATACGTGCAGGGCAAGCATGTTATGCACTGAGCTATCTCTGTAGCCACCAACATTTCTTCTTTTTGTCTGTTTTCCAAATTTTCTAAATACTGCTTTATATTAAGAACAAGTTTGTAAAATTTTATATTCAATATGAAATTCTCTCAGCTGGGTCTGGTGGTGCATGCCTTTAATCCTAGTACTCATGAGGAGAGGTAGGAAGATCTCTATGAATTTGAGGCCAGCCTGAGACTACACAGTGAGTTCCAGGTCAGTCTCAGCCTGGGCTAGAATGAGACCCTAAACCTGTCCCCCAACCACCCCCCAAAAAAAGAAAAGAAAAAAGAAACCTCTCATACTCATGTGCTCACTTAGGTAGCACATACACTAAAATCTCCCATATTGACAGCTCATGTTTGGAATTCAGGGTTTTTATTTCCTCTGGTGCTGAATCCAGGGTTTTGAGCATGCTAGGTAAGTATTCTATCACTAAGCCATATCCACAGGCAGGGAATTTAGTTTTTACTGACTTTTGTTTAAACTTTAAAAAAAAATATTTTATTTTTATTTATTTACTTGAGAGAGAGGAAGAGGGATTGAGAGAGAGAATAGGTATGGTACACAAATGAACTCCAGACACATGTGCATCTGGCTTACGTGGGTCCTGGAGAATCGAACCTGGGTCCTTTGGCTTTGCAGGCAAGTGCCTTAATTGCTAAGCGATCCCTCCAGCCCTAAACTTTTTTTTTTTTTTTTTTGGTTTTCTGAGGTAGGGTTTCACTCTAGCTCAGGCTGACCTGGAATTCACTCTAGTCTCACGGTAGCCTCGAACTCACAGCGATCCTCCTACCTCTGCCTCTCAAATGCTGGGATTGAAGGTGTGCACCATCACACCTGGCCGTTTTTTTAAAACATATATTTTATTTATTTGAGAGAGAGAAAGATGCACAGAAAGAGAGAGAGAGAGGGAGAGAATTGTCATGCCAAGGCCTCTAGCCACTGCAATCAAACTCCAGACACATACGTCACCTGAGATACATGCATGACCTTGTGCATCTGGTCTACATGAGATCTGGGGGTTAAACCTGGGACTTAGGTTTTTCCAGCAAGCACCTTAACCACTAAGCCATCTATCTCTCTATCCTTGTACTGACTGTTAAAAATGAATTTTACATACAAAATAAACTCACAGAAACCAGTAGCCTTCCTATATGCTAACAACAAAAATACAGAGGATGAATGAAATCAGAGAATCACTCCCATACACAATTGCATCAAAAATAAATAAATAAATAAATAAATAAATAAATGAATGAAGGAAGGAAGGAAAGAAAGAAAGAAAGAAAGAAAGAAAGAAAGAAAGAACGAACGAACGAACCAACCTTGGGATAAACCTAACCAAGGAAGTGAAGGATCTCTACAATGAAAGCTTTAAAACAGAATCAATATTGTAAAAATGGCAATCTTACCAAAAGCAATCTACACATTTAATGCAATCCCCATCAAAATTCCAATGGCATTCTTCATGGAAATAAAAATAGAAAAAACAATACAAAATTCATTTGGGAGTACAAAAAAACCTCGAATATCTAAAACAATTTTGAGCATCAAAAATAAGGCTGGTGGTATCACCATACCTCATTTTAACCTATGTTACAGAGCCATAGTAACAAAAACAGCATGGTACTGGCACAAAAACAGACATGTAGATCAATGGAACAGAATAGAAGACCCCGATGTAAGTCTGGGTAGCTATAACCACCTGATCTTTGACAAAAATGCCAAAATACTCATTGGAGAAAAGACAGCCTCTTCAGCAAATGGTGCTGGGAAAACTGGATATGTATCTGTAGAAGGATGAAAATAGATCCTTATCTCTCTCCATGCACAAGAATTAAGTCCAAATGGATCAAAGACCTTAATATCAGACCTGAAACTCTGAAACTGCTAGAGGAAAAAGTAGGGGAAACCTTCAACATATTGGTCTTGGCAAAGACTTTCTGAATATAACCCCAATTGCTCAGGAAATAAAACCACAGATCAACTGCTGGGACCTCATGAAATTACAAAGCTTTTGTACAGCAAAGGACACTGTGAATAGAGCAAAGAGGCAACCTACAGAATGGGAGAAAATCTTTGCCAGCTATACATCTGACAGAAGATTAATATCTAGTATATATAAAGAACTCAAAAAACTAAATAATAAGAAATCAAACAACCCAATTAAAAATGGGCTATGGAGGACTGTAAGAGAATTCTCAAAAAGAAATATTGGAGAGATGGCTTAAAATGTTAAGGTTAAAAAAAATGGCCTGGATATCCAAGACTTCACAGTTCCTGATCTCCCTCAGATAAATAAATACCATCATAAAAAAGGAAAAATCTTGACAGTGGAAATGAAAAGAGAGACTGACTGAAGGGGGAGGAGATATGATGGAGAGTCAAGTTGCAAAGGGAAATGTGGCTGGAGGAAGGGAGGAAATAAATGGGATATCATCTACAATTAAAGAAATCTGTCAAATAAAAAAATAAAATGAAAAAAATAAAATAAAAAAAGAATAAAGGGCATAGAACTAAATAGAGTGCTCTCAAAAGAAGACATAGGAGATGTCATATAAACATCTAAAAAAAGTTCTACATCCAGCCTAGCCATCAGACCCATACCTCTAAATGCAGATTAAAACTACACTGAGATTCCATCTCACTCCTGTCAGATTGGCTACCATCATGAAAACAAATGACAATAAATGCTGGCAAGGATGTGGAAAAGAGGAACCCTTCTACACTGTTGGTGGAATGCAATCTGGTCAGCCATTGTGGAAATCAGTGTGGAGGTTCCTGAGACAGCTAAAAATAGATCTACCATATGATCCAGCTATACCACTCCTAGGCATATATCCTAAGGACTCATCTCACTACCTTAGAGATACTTGCTCAACCATGTTTATTGCCACTCTATTCACAATAGCTAGGAAATGGAACCAGCCTAGATGTCCTCAACTGATAAGTGGATAATGAAGATGTGGCACATTTACACAATGGAGTTCTACTCAGCAGTAAAGAAAAATGAAATTATGAAATTTGCAGGAAAATGGATGGATCTGGAAAGGATTATACTTAGTGAGGTAACCCAGGCCAGAAAGCCAAATGTCACATGTTCTCTCCTCATGTGGATCCTAGCTACAAATGATTGGACTTCTATGTGAGTAGGAATAAAACTCAGTAGCAGAGGCCAGTAAGCTAGAAAGGGGATATAAAGGGAATAGAAAGGGAGGGAGGAGGGGGACTTAGATGGTATTGTATATATGTAAGTAGAAGAACAGATTAATGGGGGTGAAAAGGCCTAAGTGAGGTCAGGGAAGAGATTGAAGTAAAGGAAAGGTGGAGAGGGTTAATCAAAATCTAAGAGGATATAAATAAGTCATATGGAAACCTACTTTTTGGACAATGGAACACTCAGAAGCCATAGATTGTTATTAGAAAATTTTCAGTGCCAGGGATGGGATACCTTCCAGTGAGTTGTTGGCCAGGGGAGGTCACTGATACCCCAAAACATTACAGGCCATTGCCAAGGCTCTTGGTTTCCCACCAGGAATAGATGGTAAGACCCTATTGCTGAAGACTCCACATACTTGGGCTGCAAGGTCACTGAGAAATCCTGCTGGAGCTGAGCTGAAAACCTCCTCCATGTGGACCAGCTGACAGAAAGCTGGAAAAGCTACACTGCATGCAGTTCAATGGGAGAGAGAGAAAATCACCAGTGGAGATACTCAACAGTGGACACTGCAAGCCTTAAATTTGGCCAGCCAGGCCAAATGAGCCAATGGGTGCAATAGTGGCATGTCTGTTATGGGGGAAACCAACCACTCTCTAATTGGACTGGAGGGCTCCATGGGAGGGAATATACATCCCTGATACTGAAAACCTACAACAGGGTAGTCATGAGCCCTAGTCATGAAAACAAGTAATTATAAATGATGGCAAGGATATGGAAAAAGAGGAACCCTTCTACACTGTTGGTGGGAATGCAATCTGGTCTAGCCATTGTGGAAATCAGTGTGGAGGTTCCTGAGTCAGCTAAAAATAGATCTACCATATGATCCAGCTACAGCACTCCAAGGCATATATACTAAGGACTCATTTCACTACCTTAGAGATACTTGCTCAACCATGTTTATTGCCACTCTATTCACAACAGCTAGGAAATGGAACCAGCCTAGATATCCCTCAACTGATAAGCAGATAATGAAGATGTGGCACATTTACACAATGGAGTTCTACTCAGCAGTAAAGAAAAATGAAATTTGCAGGAAAATGGATGGATCTGGAAAGGATTATACTTAGTGAGGTAACCCAGGACCAGAAAGCCAAATGTCACATGTTTTCTCCTATATGTGGTTCCTAGCTAAGATTGGACTTCTATGTGAGTAGGAATAAAACTCAGTAGCCGAGGTCAGTAAGTTAGAAAGGGGATCTAAAGGGAATAGAAAGGGAGGGAGGGAGGGGTACATAATAGGATGTTATTATATATATATATATATATAAGTAGAAGAACAGATTAATGGGGGTGAAAAGGCCTAAGTGAGGTCAGGGGAAGAGACTAAGTAAAGGAAAGGTGGAGGGAGGGTTAATCAAAATCTAAGAGGATATAAATAAGTCATATGGAAACCTACTTTTTTGGACAATGGAACACTCAGAAGCCATATTGTTATGAGAAAATTCACAGTGCCAGGGATGGGATACCTTCCATTGAGTTGTTGGCCAGGGAGGTCACTGATATCCCCAAAACATTACAGGCCATTGCCAAAGCTCTTGCTTTCCCGCCAGGAATAGATGGTAAGACCCTACTGCTGAAGGCTCCATGTACTTGGGCTACAAAGTCCGTGGAGAAATCCTGCTGGAGCTGAGCTGAAAACCTCCTCCATGTGGACCAACTGACAGAAAGCTGGAAAAAGCTACACTGCATGGAGTTCAATGGGAGAGAGAGAAATCACCAGTGGAGATACTCAACAGTGGACACTGCAATCCTTAAATTTGGCCAGCCAGGCCAAATAAGCCAATGGGTGCAATAGTGGCATGTCTGTTATGGAAGAAACCAACCACTTTCTAATTGGACTGGAGGCCTGCTCCATGGGAGGGAATGCATCCCTGACACTGAAAACCTATAACAGGGGTAGTCATGAGCCCTAGGGGTGTAATGTCTGCCTAAGTGTATATACTATATTCACCAAACTGCCTGGTAAGCCCTTTTCTTAATGTCTATACCCATATATTAATGGTTAGAGAAGCTTCTCTTTTCAGATGGCAGTGACCTTGGGATGACTCAGAAGGCACCATGGTGCTGAGAAGAAGTGACAGAGGAATGCTCAGCACTGAAATCTCTCTATCACATCTTCCAAGGTTCAGAGTCCATTGTGGAAGAGGGGGCAGAAAGAATGTAAGAGCCAAAGGAAGGGTAGGACTCCTTACAACATGCTCCTCCAGACACAAAATGGCCTGGATATCCATGACTTCACAGTTTCTAACACTACCTACACAAGACCATCATAATAAGAGGAAAAGATCATGACATCAAAATAAAAGAGACTGATTGAGAGAGGGAGGGGATATGATGGAGATGGAGTTTCAAAGAAAAAAGAGAGGGAGGGAGGGAGGGAGGGAATTACCATGGGTTATTGTCTATAATTATGGTAGATGTCAATAAAAAAATAAATTAAATTTAAAAATTACTTTTATTTATTTATGTATTTATTTGCAAGGGAGAGAGAGAGAGAGAGAGAGAGAGAGAGAGAGAGAGAGATGGGTGCAAACAAACTCCAGATGCATATGTGATTTTTGTGCGTCTGGCTTTACACAGCTACTTGGAAATCAAACCTGGGTTATTGGGCTTTACAGATAAGTGCTTTAACCACTGAGAAGTCTCTCTAACCCTTTACTGACTTTTAAAAAACAACTACCAGTGTCTCTAATATGTACTTCATCTAGGTCAAAACACTTCTTCCTGCTGGATGTGAAATGGTGGTAAATACCTGTAATGCCAACACTTGGGAAGTGGAGGCAGGAGGATCAACAGTTCAAGACCAGCCTGAACTATATGAGATCCTGTCTAAAGCACATACACTTTGACCAGAGAAGCCATTTGTGGACTGCTCCCTAAAGGACTCTCCCTCAGAAGGATGTGATGTCTAAGACGTTAAAAAAAAGCAAGGCACAAGGTGCCCCTTAGCAAAAGAGACTGCTCCCAAGTTCTGTGAATGCTAATTCCTCAGCAGATTGCTACATGAGAAGAAAAATGTAGCAGCCCAGACTACCCTATTCTCCACCCGGCTGAAGATCCAACTGTTAAGCAGACATTAGAAGTTCCATAGTCCCTACCAGGGCAACAGGGAATGGGCTTTGTTTTCTATAAACATAAAGACAAGAAAAAAAGGTTAAAACAGTCCATAGAGGGAAGAAAATAGAAACCAGGCAGTGGGGAATGCTTCATATTCCTAAAAGCTTTTTTGTAAGTTAACACATGGTGTCTGCTTCTCTCTAGTCACCTATTTATCACTCTCCTCCTTACAGAAGGGAAAAAGCCCTGGCTGTTTTCCTAGTGCAGAGTTTTGTGGCTGGGGGAAGGAGGGAGAGGGAAGGAAGGAGGGGACTTTAAGCATGATGCAAACCATTTGGAGCTGAGTGAGAGCACTGCCAACACAAGCTGCACTATTTAAACAAGTGAGGAAATGACCGTATATACAACATGCCAGTGAGTGCGCGCGCGTAAATGCACGCTTGCAGCCCCCCCCAAAGGAAGTTGAGAGGGCTTTTTTCAAGACACAGAGCTGGATGTCAGCGGCTAAAAGGTCGATATTTTCCCTTAACACCCTTCTCAATGACTTAATCATGTTCCGTTTTCACAGAAAACTTCCCAAGAATAAAAGTCTGGAGAATTAAGAGAAGGGGTGAATGGGAAAGGACGTTTGGCCCAGGGCTGACCTTATCCGAGGTTTTCTCCACGTAGCAGGGGTCCTGAGGGGCAGCCAGCAAGGGAACAAAGCCAGAGAGAAGCCGATCCTCTTCCAGGGTAAGAAGGGTGAGGTCATCGTCCGGGTCCTTGTACAGTGGCACTTCAGACTGATTCACGGCAGTCAATATGTTACAGAAATCAGCCAGTGTTGACCACACATCTATAGCAATCCTGTGAGATCAGAAAAGAAAAACAGCTCTAAAGAGGTACCAGTGAAAGTATTCTTTGCATTTGGGACAGAAGGGTACTTGCAGTAAAAGTTTTCGGCCAGTGATTGCTAAGAAATCATATTAGAAATGCTACAATATGAAACTGTGCCTATGGCAGCCATCTAGGGGGATGTATCCCTCTACATAAAGCTGAAACTGAGTAGGGCTAGTTTTAAGCCTAACCAGAGAGGAAAAAGAATTATGAGCCAGGCGTGGTGGCACACACCTTTAATCCCAGCACTTGGGAGGCAGGGGTAGGAGGACTGCTATGAGTTCGAGGCCACCCTGAGACTACATAGTGAATTCCAGGTCAGCCTGAGCTAGAGCGAGACCCTACCTCAAAACATAAAAAATAAAATAAACTAAGCCGGGTGTGGTGGCACATGTCTTGAATCCCAGCACTTGGGAGGCAGAGGTAGGAGGGTCACCGTGAGTTCAAGGCCACCCTGAGACTACATAATGAATTCCAGGTCAGCTGGACTAAAGTGAGACCCTACCTCAAAAAAACCAACCAACCAACCAACCAACCAACCAACCAACCAACCAACCAAACAAACAAACAAACAAACAAAAAAAAATAAAATAAAAAAAAATTTGAGAATCAGTTGCCTAATGCAGATCCTATCACCTTCCCAAACAATGTACTGAGGTATTTACTCAAACACTTTAGATTCCAGTGTCAAAAGCAGCTCCTAGAATATCCCACTCCTGCTTAAGTATATAATACAGACAGCAACAGGACACTAGCTTCCCTATTGTTCCAGCCACTGACACATGTTGTCTGGTCATACTGTGCAATTATGTGGGTACCCCCGCCCCAATACTTTAGAAATTTCTTCTTTTGGGCTAGAGATGGGTCACTGGTTAAGAGGACTTGCTTACAAAGCCTGACAACCCAGGTTCAATTCCCCAGTACCCACATAAATTCAGATGCACAAAATGACACATGTGTCTGGAGTTCATTTACAATGGCAAGAGGCCCTGGCATGCCCAGAATGAATTTTTCCCCATCCCCCATCTCTCTAATTGCAAATAAATAAAAATATTTAAAAAATTCAGCTGGGCATGGTGGTACATGTAGTCCGAGCACTTGGAGGCAGAGGTAGGAGGATCACCATGAGTTCAAGGCCAGTTCAAGACAACATAGTGAATTCCAGGTCAGCCTGGGCTAGAATGAGACCCTACCTTGAAAAATGAAAAAAATGAAAAAAAAAAAAAAAGTATACTAGAGAGATGGCTTAGTGGTAAAGCCAAAAAGGACTCAACTCCCTAGGACCCACATAAACCAGATGCACAACGAGGTCCATGCGTCTGGAGTTTGTTTGCAGTGGCTGGAGGCCCTGATGTGCCCATTCTCTCTCTCTCAAATAAATTAATGGAAAAAAAAAACATATATATATTTTTTTTTTTTGGTTTTGCAAGGTAGGGTCTCACTCTGGTCCAGGCTGACCTGGAATTCACTATCTAGTCTCAGGGTGGCCTCGAACTCTCGGCGATCCTCCTACCTCTGCCTCCCGAGTGCTGGGATTAAAGGCGTGCGCCACCACGCCCGGCCATATTTTTTTTTTTAAAAAGTAAAACTCCAAGGTAGAATTATAATAATAAGGTTCACCAGGGATGGCCATGCACACCTTTAATCTCAACACTGGGGAGGCAGAGGTAGGAGGATCTCTGTGAGTTTGAGGCCAGTTTGGGACTGCATAGTGAATTCCAGGTCAGCCTGGTCTAGAGTGAGACCTACCTTGAAAAAACAAACAAACACAAAAAAACCCAAAGAAATCCAACCAACAAAACAAAACAAAAGAAACAAACAAACAAACAAACAAAAACAAACAAAAACCCAAAAAAGCTAAGTGTGTTGACATAAGCCTTTAATCCCATACTGAATTCAACCTGGGCAAGAAGCAAGACCTGACCTTGAAAAACCAAAAATAATTTTTTGTATCACCCTGAATCCCAGCATTCAGGAGGCTGTGAATTTTAGGCCAGCCTAGGACTACATAATAACTTCTAGGTCAGCCTGGGCTATAGTAAAACCCTATCTTGAAGAACCAAACACCAAAAAATATAAAATAAAAAAATATATAAAAAGAAGGTTCATTTTGCTCTCACCATTATATTTATATTTTTCTTTTCTTTTCTTTCCCTTTTTTTGGTTTTTCGAGGTAGGATCTCACTCTGGCCCAGGCTGACCTGGAATTCACTATGTATTCTCAGGGTAGCCTCGACTTATGGAGATCCTCCTACCTCTGCCTCCTGAGTGCTGGGATTAAAGGCATGTGCCACCACACTTGGCTGGTTTTTTGTGTGTGTGTGTGTGTTTTGTTTTTTGTTTATTTTATTTTATTAGAGACAGAGACAGGGAGAGAGAAGAGAGAGAGTGAGAATGGACGTGCCAGGGCCTCTAGCCACTGCAAAGGAACTCCAGACGTATGTGCCACCATGTGCATCTGGCTTACGTGGGACATGGAGAATTGAACTGGGGTCCTTAGGCTTCGCAGGCATGCGCCTTAACTGCTAAGCCATCTCTCCAGCCCTTGGCTGTTCTTTGAATTTATTTATTTATTTATTTATTTATTTATTTATTTATTTATTTATTTGAGAGCAGAGGGAGTGGAAAGATCAGAGCCTTTAAGCCCAGCACTCGGGAGGCAGAGGTAGGAGGATCACCGTGAGTTCAAGGCCACCTTGAGACTACATAGTGAATTCCAGGTCTGCCTGAGCTAGAGTGAGACCCTACCTCGAAAAACAAAAACAACAAAAAAAGAGAGAGTGCTCAGGTATGCCAGGGCCTCCTGCTGCTGCAAACCAACTTCAGACACATGTACCACTTTGTGCATCTGGCCCTATGTGTGTGCTGGGGAATCAAACCTAGGCTGTCAGGCTCTGCAAGCAAGTCCTTTAAACTGCTGAGCCATCTCCCCAGCACTATATTCATATTTCTATCTGATTGGTGTTAAGGATGCATCAAACTTCTTTTTGCCTATCTAGGAATACCTCAAATTGTGATCAGATGCAATGCCTGTCAAGTTAATAGACTTGACTTTCTCCTCCAGAGATGCCCCTAACTAGGAGTCTGGAACAGGATCCCTAACGGAGGTAAGATTTAATCCAAAAGGAGTGGAATGGGGCTGGAGAAATGGCTTAGCTGTTAAGAGCACACACTGTGCAAGCATGAGGGCTTGAAGAGGACTGAGAGAACGCTTGAGTTGAATCCCCAAAGACCCCAAAGACAAAAACAGCTTGGCTGTGTCTGCAATCCCAGTCCCATAGAGGGATAGAGACCTGAGAATCACCGGAGCTCACAAAAACAACAACAAAACAACAAGCTCTGGGATCAGTAAGAGACTCCAGCTCAAATAAGAACAGGTAGAAGAGTGATAGTGCAGGACACCCAGTGTTTTGCTTCAGCCACTGCAGGTGAGCTCATGGGCACATACATGTGCATATTCTACATACACTACATCCCCTCCCTACACATACCCACAAGTATAAAGCAACACAAAGGAGGAGCGCTATAGGAGAATTGTAAGAAAAGCTTCACAGCTAGGTGTGATGGCACACAAGAGGCTAAGATAGGATGATCACTGTGAATTTGTCAAAGCCAGCCAAAGCCTGCCTCAAAAAGAAAAACTTAGGCCATGAGTAGTGGTGCACGCTTTTAATCCCAGCACTCAGGAGGCAGAGGTGGGTGGGTGGATCACCGTGAGTTCAAAGTGAATTCCAGGTCAGCCTGGGCCAGAGTGAGACCCTACCCCAAAAAACAAACAAACAAACAAAGCAAAAAAGAAAAGAAAAACTTTCACAACTAGGTTCAAGAGATAGAGTGACTATGCATGGTGGTGCACGCCTTTAATCCCAGCACTTGGGAGGCAAAGGTAGGAAATTGCTGTGAGTTTGAGGCTACCCTGAGACTACACAGTGGACTCCAGATCAGCCTGGGCTAGAGTGAAACCCTACCTTTGGAAAAAGAGAGAGAGAGAGGGAGGGAGAGAGGCAAGAGACAATAAGCAAAGAAAGTTCTAAGAATCATCCTGAAATCTCCCCAGGGGTACTATGCATGAGTCTACCTGGTAGGAAGGGGCCTCAGACCCAAGCAATTCATTTCTTCTTAGAGACTGGAAATCTTACAGAGATGGCAAAGAAGAGTGCATACAAGGACTGTAACACTGAAAGTGATGCTAGCAGAGACTACAGGAGAATAGGGAGAGATTTGGGGACTCCTTCACTCCAGGTGGAAGGGGGCTGCACTGGTTTATTTACTATAATCATTGCACTAGGAAAAGGCAATGAAATGAAACATCTTGTTTTCAAGAGCGTCCTGGGAACCAGGCAGAACACAGCCCCATTAATCACACAACGGCACATAATCAACACACGTGTATTGCAGAAGTAACTCGATTCACAGGCTTTGCCCAGGAAAAAGGACATGTTTGGGAAGACTCACCAGAGGGACAAGTTTTATAAAGCCTCTCTCTACACAGACACCAAGAAGCAGACTCATTCACAAAGCTCCATCTTTTGGCTCAGCTGGGTTTGGCTGTCAGAAATGTTTAAATATGGAAAAAAATAAACAGTTGCAACACGTTTCTGTGCAGAAATCTGCCTGAGCCCCTTTGTGATGTAATGGGAAATGCAGCATTCAGGCTACCAGCTGTAGAATAAACAGAACTTTGAGGGTTAAAAGGAACTGAACTTTCCACGACCCCATCTGCAGAGAAGAAAATAATAAGAGGAATGATGCACTGCCCCACAGCTCTGATAGTTTATCCTCCAGTCCGGCTGCAGAGACAAGCACCGGATGTGATAGGGCTGCTCAGGGCTGCCTCTGAGGTTAGAGCTGCCCATGGGAGACGCACAGGGAGGCTCTTCCAGTTCCCTGCTTCCTCCCCCAGTGCCCTGTTGGCCACTTGAGCCCACTGCCTGAGTCCGATCCCACAGCTCTGGTGAGCTTTGGCCAACAGGCATTGCACGGCTGCAGAGCAGCAATTTGGAAAATAAACAGGAAAGACGCCAATGTGAAGGAAGAAGGTGAAAAGTCTCCCATCTGAATTCTTGGCTTGGGGACCCTGGTTGGTGATTACAGGTCAAGGCTGCTTTAGGACACAGTTGGGGAGTAGGGTAGAGGTGTGGGCAGCAGCATCCCTAGCCAGAGAAAGGCAGCAGAAAATCACCAAGGCTGCCACAGTGGGAGGCCCCATATCCCTCTCTCATCCTCCCACCCTTACCATCTTGGATCCAAGACGAAAAAATATGTGGTACCATGTGGTTTTCATTACCATGCTCTCCTGTCCCCTAAGGCTCAGATAACCAAAACTGACTCCTCCCAGAGACTGCTGGCCACCACTAGAGACCCCTGCCCACATCTTTCTTTTGCCCATTACCACCCACTGTGTACCAAAACCCTAAGACTCATTGTAAAAATAAGGTGGAACAGAGTTCCTACCCTAGTGTTGATTTTGTGTGTGTGTGGGGGGGTGGGTTTCAAGGTAGGGTTTCATTCTAGCCCAGGCTAACCTGGAATTCACTATATACTTTCAGGGTAGCCTCAAACTCACAGTGATCCTCCTACCTCTGCCTCCCGAGTACTGAGATTAAAGACATGTGCCACCATGCCCAGCCCTAGTGTTGATTTTTGTAAGACAGCTGCTGGTGCCAAAAAAAGAAAAAAGAAAAAAAGAAAAAAGAAGTGCCCTGAGTAGTTCCCAAGTCAGAAATAAGAAAGTGGTCCAAGGGTCAAGTTAGACTGAACAGAACCAAGGGTATACACAAATGCTTCAATGAAAGGTCACTTCTGTCCTGGTTAATTCAGCCTGGACTCTTAATTTCATATATAGCTGCTTTATTCTATATTTCTCTGGGATACTAAAGCTCTCTTCTTGATCATCTGCTATCTCTTAGTGAACACTACAGATTCTAACACATCTGTCAGTACTCATTGGCCTATTAGTGATTCCTTACAGGGGTATGAGAAGCAAGGAGAGATGCTCCAAAAACTTAGGTGAGATGCCTAATCTCAAAATTGACACCTACAAGGTTAGCGGGGGAACCCAAAATCAAATTCTTGTGTCTATAAGCTTTAAGCATCTCCCAATCACCTGGAAATACTTGGAAAAATGACTCCCCAGGTTTTTCTGGTAATCTCCAGTCACCTTTGATGGACACTTGAGAATACTATGGACTCAAGTCAAGCTCCTCCCCACCTCTTTCTTTCTTTTTCTTTTAGAGACAGGGCTTCACTCTATAGTCTAGACTATCTTGGAACATACCTTGGTAGCCTAAACTGGCCTCAAATTCAGTGATTCTCCTGCCTCAGCTTTCTGAGTGCTAGGATCACAGGTATGTGCCATTATGCTTGGCTCATTCAAGTGCTGGCTTTCCAGTTACTCTTATATTTTGGGAATACACCTAAAGCCCACAAAATTCCACTTAAGTTGGGTACACTCTTCACCAAGCAGACACAAGCAGCTAGTGAATATGAAACTATGTTCAATAAACCCATTTATGGGCTCCCAGAGTGGTGGCAAGGGAATCTCTCAGCAGCTGGAGTGTGATTAGTGTGCAGAGATCAGCAATTGCAAGGTGACCCACTGGCCCAACCCCACAGAGCACACCACACACCAGGAAAGCAGACTCCTGGCTGGAGTCTGAATTCCAGATTCTAGCCTGGGACAGACCAGCAATGACCAGTTAGAGGTATGTACTTAGAACCAAGGTTCACTCACTTCCCTACAGACATGCATTCACTTACTCCACTAGGAAGAAAAAAAAAAAAGAGTTAATTTACTTTTTATTGCCTCAGAATTCCAAGGTTTAATGTAGCTGTCAGTTTGAGTGCAGTGCAGCTGTTGGCCGATACAATGCAGCCCAGGCCAGCCCAGGTGACTGGGGAAACACATTTTACAGAAATGAACCAACACAAACTTTTGGTTGGTTGTTTAGGGGATATTGACTTGGGGAATCAGATTAACCCTTCAGCCTGAGGTTAGCTCTGCAAATAGTATTAGAAAAATTGTTCAGTCTTGGGAACTGAGATGCCCTGCTCTCAGGTGGGCCAGTAGGTTTCTGTGCTTCTAAAATTCTAGAGTTCTCTCCGAGGAGATGCTACACATGTCCTAGAAGATTAAGGTATGATATGTGAGGTATGCTATGCCAGGTCTGCCAAAAACAGTCAGGTAGGACTGTTCTAAAAACTCCCAACTAGGATGGGGCCAAGGGAAGGCAATAGTTTGGAATGCTCTGACAAGAGCTCAGTCCCTCTTTCTGAAAATACTACAGAGGATGAAGTACTCACACACTCCTTCATATTTTTTTGCTGGGGGAACAGACTCACTGGTGATTAATATCAAGTACAATGACCCCATGTTACAAGCCTGCAGGGGCCTGTGGAGGTGGCCATTTCCTGTGTAATACCAGCTTGTTTAAACACTAACATTCAAACTCCACAGCTGCAGAACAAACCCGGAAAGAGTTGAGTGAGAAGAAGCCCTGCATTGTGTTTCAGAGTTATGGAAGATCAGAGAAGTAGTACAGATGGGAAACGAGTTGGATTTTTAGTTCCTAGGGTGAGGAGGTCTGAAAATATAGCTAAGATGGCACAGAAAGTAGTCACAAGGAAGCAGAAAGAGAGAAAGCTTACTTATTATAGACACAAAGGGAATGATAACAGGCAGAGTAAATTCTCTAAGATGTACAGGTATCTGCTGCTTTTTAAACCCAATTTCCTTTTGGGAGCTCACAACTTTCCAACTCACTGGTTCAGTGGCAATATAAGCCCAGGGTTGCCTTGCTGCACTTTTCACTCAACTGCAAAAAAATGGTAGGGTGTGAGCAGCTACAAGCAGAAATGGACCTAAATGAAACAAATTTGGCAGAGTTAAAATAATAATAATAATTGGGTTTAAAATGGTTTAACAGGCTCTGTAGAAAGCCAGGATGCCATGCCAACCCTGTTTGCAGTGAGATGAGGATCAGTGCTAGGTACTGTAATATGCCCTGGATGAAGCAGGGATGGTAAGAAACCTGCGTATGTAGTCCCCTCTCTGAGATACAGGAACTACAAAAGGTGTGTTTTCTAGATGCTCTCATGATACAAATTAGTTAGAGATCACTGTTCTAGGAGTTAAGACAGGCAGCAAGACACCATCCTCCAAGAGTAAGAAATATTTACTGAGAGAACATAGAGAACACAGGGTCTAGATGAAGACTATCCCTTTAGCAACTTTAGTTCATACAAATCAGTCAATTTGGGCCTTTGAGAAAGTATCCAACCCTAAATCAATTTTGCCCAACAGAGCAAATCATATACTGAAGCTCAATCATTATATACTATAGCAAGGACACAGACTGTTATAAACATTGCAGTTAGAGCCCTATGGCCAATGAAATATTACTGAAACCTCATTTCAGGATTTTTTTTTTTTTTTTTTTTTTTTTTTTCAAGGTAGGGTTTCACTCTAGTCCAGGCTGACCTGGAATTCACTATGTAGTCTGAGGGTGGCCTCAAACTCACGGTGATCCTCCTCCTGAGGGCTGGGATTAAAGGCGTGCGCCACCACGCCCAGCTAGGATTTTTTAAAAAAATATTTGAGACAGAGAGAGAGGGAGAGATAGAGAGAGCGAGAATGGGCGCACCAGGGCCTCTAGCCACTGCAAATGAACTCCAGACGCATGCACACCCTTGTGCATCTGGCTTATGTGAGACCTGGAGAGTTGAACCGGGGTCCTTAGGCTTCACAGGCATGTGCCTTAACTGCTGAGCCACCTCTCCAGCCCACCCCCCACCCCACAAGGATTTTTAAAAAAGATTTATTTTTATTTATTTATTAGAGACAGAGAGAGGGAGAGAGAGACACAGAGAGAAAGTGAGAATGGGCGCGCCAAGGCCTCCAGCCACTGTAAATGAACTCCAGATGCATGTGCCACCATGTGCATCTGGCTTATGTGGGACCTGGAGAATTGAACCGAGGTCCTTAGGCTTTACAGGCATCCGCCTTAACCGCTAAGCTATCTCTCCAGCCCCCTTTTTGTTTTCGAGATAGGGTCTCACTCTAGCCCAGGCTGACCTGGAATTCACTATGCAGTCTCAGAGTGGCCTTGAACTCATGGCGATCCTTCTACCTCTGCCTCTAGAGTGCTGGGATTAAAGGTGTGTGCCACCACGCCTGGCCAGGATTTATTTATTTATTTATTTATTTATTTATTTATTTATTTATTTAGTTAGTTAGTTATTTCTCTCTCTCTTTTCTTTTTTCCTTCGAGATAGGGTCTCACTCTAGCTCAGGCTGACCTGGAATTTACTATGTAGTCTCAGGGTGGCCTCAAACTCATGATGATCCCCCTACCTCTGCCTCCCAGTGCTGGGATTAAAGGTGTGCACCACCACACCCAGCTCATTTCAGGATTTTTCAAGTACCTAAGTACCTCTCCCATGTCTCCTCTTCAGATTCTAGGTCACAATCTTACTTGATTTCAGTTCTATCAAGCCATGCTCATACATATAGCCTCTGTCACACCACAATGGTGTGTTAAAACCATCAGCACTATGTTTTGGGAAAAAGCAGCCCCTAGGGAATCTTGACATCTCCACGGCATGAGTGGAGTCCTCGCAGCCTCCCTGGTGCGGATTCTCACGGTTCCTGCCTCTCCAAACTTTTAGCTGTAACCACTCCAACACGTCTTCTTCAGCTTAGCACACACTGGACCCAAATAACCTTGGCCCAGAGCTGGAAAGTCCTCTCCCTGAGGTCAGCTGCTGTACCCTGTTGGGGTCAGATTGGAACCTTAGGCCAACACCCCTTCCTCTCATAAGGAGTCCTATGGGAGGAGTGGGGAGGGGACAAAGGCTCCTGCCGTGGGAGAGATCACGTGTACCCCACACTCAGCACTTAGAGGAAGAGGAACCCCCTGGTGCCAGGCTATAGTGCTGACGCCCCAAACCGGAGCCAGGGAGACTGGGTGGGGAGCCAGGGTAGCAAAGGGGCTTCCCACAGTCACCACCACTTCCTTCAGGGAAGTGCTGATGGATTATTACTTAGTGACCTCCTAAAAATGCCCTTTTGGGAAGACGTATTAAGTGACCTTGAAAGGGTGCCGATTAGATTTGGGAATTAGTCCTTGTTTCAGAGCTGCCCTTATGGAAGTGAGTGAACTAGGTAGCTTTTTAACTCCAAGAATGTCTGTATCATCTGCAAAGTCAACATATGTGGGGTTCCCTGCAGAAAGTAGCTTACTGATTGTTCCCCACATATCCCTATTTCTCCCTATATGATGCTGTCTCAGAGAGGTCCCTATGAGTATTTTCCATCATGCTCTGCAAACTATATAAGACAAGCATTGGAAAAGTAGCAAGTCCAGGAATTTCTAGATTTTTTTTTAAACAGTACTCCAATCCAACAGTGTGATAAATGCATCCGAGCTACAATTAGGAAGATATATAGCATCAGAATGCGAAGGGTCTGGGCAGCCTGGTGAAACGCGGGCTCTCCAGAGCCCCAGCAATGTTTCCCATTATGTAACCCTGGTCATGGGCAGACAGCCAGACTCCAAATGAAAAAGAGACTCTGGCTTGGCACTGGTTCTATTTTCCTATCCTCATTCGAGGTCAGCGCAGTGTCATACAGCTGCAGAGAAAGCTCTGGGGATTAAACCTGGGAAAGCCTCCAAGACCAGGACCTGGGTTCAAGTACCAGCTGAAAGCAATAAACCAACTGCCACAGCTGGGCTAGGTTTGGATGTTCTCAAAGTCCCCTGACTCTTTCACTTACTGAGAACTAGAGATCAAGATGAGGGAAGATTTGGCTTCAGCAGAGACTGAGAAATGAGGTAGGTTGTCTCACTTGCCTGGATCTGCCCAAGGTGCTGGGATGCAAGGAATTCCTATGCTTAGGTTCACGGAAGCCCACTACTCTACTCCTCTCCCTTCACTGACATTAACACCTTTCCTCATATTCACTTGGTAAAGTAGGGAGCAGCTGCCTCTAGCATCACAGGAGGGCTGGTGTGAAAGTGCTCAGAAACTGAACTAGCTGATGCATAAAGTATGTGGCCCCTCCAAACACTGCAGTCTGTTCTAAAAAAGGCCAAAGCACTCTACACCTCCTCCCTCCCTCCCTCCCTCCTTCCCTTCCTTCCTTCCTTCCTTTCTTCCTCCCTCCCTCCCTTCTTTTTCTCCCTTCCCCTCCCCTCCTCTCCTTTTGGTTTTTCAATGTAGGGTTTTGTTCGAGCCCATGCTGACCTGGAATTCAGTATGTAGTCTCAGGGTGGCCTTAAAATTCACAGCAATCCTCCTACCTCTGCCTCCCAAATGCTGAGATTAAAGGTGTGCACCACCATGCCTGGCTTTTTTTTTTTTTTGAGGTAGGGTCTCACTCTAGCCCAGGCTGATCTAGAATTCACTATGTAGTCTTGGGGTGGCCTCAAACTCATAGCAATCCTTCTGCCTATGCCTCCCAAGTGCTGGGATTAAAGGCATGTGCCATTATGCCTGGATACACTGTCTTTTTACAGTGGACAGGGAGGCCACTTTCCATACCCTGCCACAATATTCTGTATCACAAACCTCTTGGGGTATGAAACCTATCAAAATTTCTAAGAGATACAATGTGAAGTCAACTTACATGCTGATTCCAACATATAAACCTACTAAATTCTACTGTGAGGAAAGAAACAAGTGGCCCTGCAATTCTTTCCTTATCAACTCTTCAGTGCCAATGATATCTTTTCACCATCATCTCCATGCTCCATATAAGCCTACTATTTCCTAAGAAAAGTAGATTGACTAGAAAGAAGAGGGATATGGGTAAAAAGAAGAGAAACAAAAAGACCATCATGAGGGCCCAGATTCAATTCCCCAGGACCCATGTAAAGCCAGATGCACAATGTGGCGCATGCATCTGGAGTTTGTTTGCAATGGCAAGAGGTCCTAGTGTGCCCGTTTTCTCTCCCCTTCCTTCTCTCTCTCTGTCTGCTTCTTTCACTCAAATATTAAAAAAAAAAAAAAGGAGCCGGACGTGGCGGCACACGCCTTTAATCCCAGCACTTGGGAGGCAGAGGTAGGAGGACTGCAGTGAGTTCAAGGCCACCCTGAGACTACATAGTGAATTCCAGGTCAGCCTGGGCTGGAGTGATTGATACCCTACCTTGGAAAAAAAAAAAAAAAAAGGACCATAATGAGCTTTGGAATTACCCTAGGATAGTGGTGGTTTGTATGTAAAGATTCTCCAACCAACAAGGACAGAGACTAACAGATAAGGAACTGAAATAAAGTAAGGGTCCAATATGTCAGAGGAATCATCTGGGAGTAGAGTTTCTGAAAGAAAAACAAACAGAAATATAGACTATCTGGTTACCTTATCTTAAGATCAGAGGAATTTGTCTCTGCAGAGTACAAATGCAGGCAAAAAAACCAAGAACAGGGCTAGATAGATGGCTCAGTGGTTAAGGCATTTGCAAAAGCCTGATGGCCTGGGTTCATTTCCCCATACACATGTAAAGCCAGATACACAAAGCAGCGCATGCATATGGAGTTCATTTGCAGGGGCTAGAGGCCCTGGCAAGTCGATTCTCCCTCCCTCCCTCCCTCCCTCCCTAATTCCTTCTCTCTTTGAAAATAAATAAATAAAAATATTTAAAAACCAGGCCTGGAGAGATGGCATAGCAGTTCAGGCATTTACCTGTGAAGCCCAAGGACCCAGGTTCAATTTCCCATTATACACATAAGACAGACACAAGGTGGCACATGTGTCTGAAGTTCATTTTGCAGTGGCCATTCTCTCTGTCTGTCTCTTCTCTCTCTCTCTCTCTCAAATAAATAAATAAATAAATAAATAAATAAATAAATAAATAATTAAATAAATAAATACTGCTTATCACGAACAGAAGCGCTCTCTCTCTCTCTCTCTCTCTCTATATATATATATATATATAGACAAGAACAATGGCAGGTAAGGACCAATCAAAGTATGCAAAGGAGAGATGATAAGTGGAAGCCATTTCCTTCCTATTCCCTTGAGAGCATTTGAAAACCCTTTGATATATTTTTTTAAAGACTTTATTTTATTTTATTTTATTTTATTTTATTTTATTTTATTTTATTTTATTTTATTTTATTTTATTTATTAGAGACAGAGAGAGGGAAAGAAAGAGTGAGAATGGGCATGCCAGGGCCTCCAGCCACTACAAACAAACTCCAGACACATGCGCGCTCCCTTGTGCATCTGGTTTACATAGGACCTGGAGAATTGAAGCAGGGTCCTTAGGCTTTGCAGGCAAAAGCCTTAACTGCTAAGCCATCCCTCCAGCCCTTTGATATATATATATATATATATATTTAATATTTTATTTATTTACGAGAGAGAGAGAGACAGATAGAGAATGAGTGCACCAGGGCCTCTTGTCACTGCAAACAAACTCCAGACGCATGTGCCACCTTGTGCATCTGGCTTTATGCGGGTACTGGGGAATCAAACCTGGGTCCTTTGGCTTTTCAGGCAAATGCCTTAACTGCTAAGCCATCTCTCCAGCCCCTTTGATTTTTTTTTTAAGATTTATTTATTTATTAGAGACAGAGAGAGGGGGAGATATATAGAGAATGGGCATGCCAGGGCCTCCAGCCACTAAAAACGAATTCTAGACACATGCGCTACCATGTGCACCTGGCTTACATGGGATATGGAGAATGGAACCTGGGTCCTTAGGCTTTGCAGGCAGGCGCCTTAACTGCTAAGCCATCTCTCCAGTCCCCTCTGTTTTTTGTTTGTTTGGTTGGTTTTTCAAGGTAGAGTCTCACTCTAGCTCAGGCTAACCTGGAATTCACTATGTAGTCTCAGGGTGGCCTCAAACTCATGGTGATCCCTCCTACTTCTGCCTTTCGTGTGCTGGGATTAAAGGCATGTGCCACCATGCCCAACTTTTACTTACAGTTTCAAAAAATATTTTATTATTTATTTATGAGGGGAGAGAGAAAGACAGACAGAAAGAGAGAGAGAGAGATGGGGGGGGGGGAGAATGGGCATTCCAGGGCCTCTAACCACTGCAAACAAACTCTAGATGCATGTACCTCCTTGTGCTTCTGGCTTACGTGGATCCTGGGGAGTTGAACCTGGGTCCTTAGGCTTCACAGGCAAGTGCCTTAACTGCTAAGCCATCTCTCCAGCCCTTTATTTACTTATTTGAGAGAGAGAAAGAGACAGTTAGATGAGAGAGAGAATGGACATAACAGGCCTCTAGCCATTCAAACAAACTCCAGATACTTGCACCACCTTGTGCATCTGGCTTATGTGGGTCCTGGGAAAATCAAACCTGGGTCCCCTTTGGCTTTGCAGGCAAGCAACATAACCGCTAAGCCATCTCTACAGCCCCCTAAACCTTTCGAAATTAAGATCAGCAATGAAGAACTTTCCAGTTCCTATATAGAACCTTCTGGTGTATGTTATTACCTATGACCTTAAAAGAAAAGGTTCAAGAGCCGGGTGTGGTGGCGGGCATCTTTAATCCCAGCATTTGGGAGGCAGAGGTAGTAGGATCTCCGTGAGTTCAAGGCCAGCCTGAGAATACAGAGTAATTTTTCAGGTCATCCTGGACTAGAGTGAGACCCTATCTCAAAAACAAACAAAACAAACAAACAAAAAAGAAGCCAGGTGTGGTGGCATACTTTTAATCCTAGCACTTGGGAGGCAGAAGTAGGAGGATTATTGAGAGTTCGAGGCCACCCTGAGAATACAGAGTGAATTCCAGGTTAGCCTGAGCTAGAGCAAGACCTCCTTACCTCAAAAAAAAAAGAAAAAAGAAAAAAGAAAAAGAAAAAGAAAAGAAAGAAAAAGAAAAAAGAAAAAAGAAAAAAGAAAAAAGAAAAAGAAAAGAAAGAAGGAAGGAAGGAAGGAAGGAAGGAAGGAAGGAAGGAAGGAAGAAAGGAAGAAAAGTTTCCATAGAAGCCAGATGTGCTGACACACCTGTGGTCCCAGCAGTTTGGAGGCTGAAGCAAGATTGCCCAAGTTTGGAGATAGCCTGGGCTACATAGTAAGTTCTAGGTCAATTCAAGCTACAGAATAAAAATTTGTCTCAAGCTGGGCATAGTGGCGCATGCCTTTAATCCCAGCACTTTGGAGGCAGAGGTAGGAAGATCACCCATGAGTTCAAGGCCAGCCTGAGACTACATAGTGAATTCCAAATCAGCCTGGGCTAGAGTGAAACCCTACCTCAAAAAACAAAAAAAAAAAATTCCTGTCTCAAAAAAACAAAGAGAGCCGGGGGTGGTGGCGCATGCCTTTAATCCTAGCACTCAGGAGGCAGAGGTAGGAGGATCACCATGAGTTCAAGGCCACCCTGAGACTACATAGTTAATTCCAGGTCAGCCTGGGCCAGAGTGAGACCCTACCTTGCAAAAAGAAAAAAAAGGAAAAAAAAGAGCCAGGCATGGTTGCAGCTGCCTTGTTGTGAGTTTGAGGCTAGCCTGGGACTATAGAGTGAGATCCAGGTCAGCCTGGGTTAGAGTGAGACCCTAACTCAAAAGATAAAATAAGCCGGGTGTGGTGGTGCATGCCTTTAATCCCAGCACTTGGGAGGCAGAGATAGGAGGATCACTGTGAGTTCAAGGCCACCCTGAGAAGCCAGAGTGAATTCCAGGTCAGCCTGGACTAGAGTGAAACCCTATCTCGAAAAACCACAAAAGAAAAAAAAAAAGATAAAATAAGGGCTGGAGAAATGGCTTTAGTGGTTAAGGCGTTAGCCTGTGAAGCCAAAGGACCCAGGTTCGATTCCCCAGAACCCACATAAGCCATATGCACAAGGGGGCGCACATATCTGGAGTTTGTGTGCAGCGAGTGGAGGCCCTGGTGTGCCCATTCTCTCTCTCTCTCTCTCTGCCTATTTCTCTCAAATAAATAAAGAAAAATCAAATATTTTTAAAAACATAAAATAAAAAATGTCTAGATGGGCTGGAGAGATGGCTTAGCGGTTAACACACTTGCCTATGAAGCCTAAGGACTCATGTTCAACTCTCCAGGTCCCACATAAGCCAAACACACACGCAAGCATGCAAGACTGCATATGCACACAAAATGACATGTGTGTCTGAAGTTTGATTACAGTGGCTGGAGGCCCTGGTGCACCAATTCTCTCTCTCTGATTAAAAAAAAAAAAAAAAGGCTGGAGAAATGGCTCAGTGGCAAGGCACTTGCCAACAAAACCTAACAACCTGGGTTCAATTCCCCAGTACCCACGTAAAGACAGATGCATAAAGTAGTGCATGTGTCTGGAGTTCTGCAGTGGCTAGAAGGCCATGGCATGTCCATTTTTTTTTTCTCTCTCTCCCCTCTTTTGTCTTTTCTGCTTGCAAAAGAATTTTTAAAAAGGGCTGCAGAGATGGCTTAGCAGTTAAGGTGCTTGCCTACAAAGCCTAAGGCCCCAGATTTTATTCTCCAGGTCCCATGTAGGCCAGATGCACAAGGTGGCACATGTGTCTGGAGTTTATTTGCAGCAGCTAGAGGCCCTGGTATACCCATTCTCTCTCCTCTTTTTTTCTCTCTCCCTCCCTCTCTGTGTCTCAAATAAAAATAAACAAAAATAATTAAAAAAATTAATTACTCCATAGTATGGATGGGAGATTAGTGGGCACAAGATATATGTTGAAAAGCACAGAACCGCCATACCATGCCAATGCTCTCAATCATGGTATTTACTGAAAGTATATAGGGAGTTACCTATAAGAAAAACTATAAAAGAAGAAGATAAAATTTTTTATCCCACTTTCCAGTGTTCATATCTGAAGGCTAGGAGGTGGAACTATCCTCAATGGTTACTCAGACCAAGCTTGCTCTGCTGAACATAATCCATATACAACCATGCCTTGTGGTCAGTCCAAAGGACAGTAAAGCATTCCTTTATGCTTCATCTTGCATTCCAAAGGCAACCAGTTGCTGGTCCTATCTATATAGATAGATATGACCCAAAGGGACCCAATTCCTGACCACAATGACTTCTTTCCTGCCCAGACTAGGTTCACAAGAGAATAAGCATCCGTAGGTACAAACAATTACTTACTGGGCAGTCAGATTCATTATATTACTGGGTCATGTTTTCTTTCTCTATGAAGAAAAGTCTGAGAAATGATGCAAATATGATTCTTGTATTCCAACCCCTATCTAATCTTGCTAGAGAAGGCTGCTAGGAAGGCTGAAGTTTAGACCTTGTGCCCAGCTGCAGATTGAGTCCTTGCCCAAAGATGGGTAGCAAGTCACAGAGCCGGCAATGTGCCATTTGCTAGAGTATCCAAAGAGAAAACAGACTCACCACCTCATGCAAATGAAGCCCAGCACTTCCTGTGTGAGCTTTCCATTTCCACAGCCAAATAAAAGCCAAAGGAAGTGTGGGAGGATGGATGAACAGAGAAGTGCTGCAGAAAGTAGTTAACAAATCTGGTCACCCCGGACATGCGTGGATCATAGCTAAGTTACAATGTGAGGTAAGGCTCAAACAGATGGTTTACCTCTCTATTCCTGAAAAAAGGAGAGTACACACAATGGTCCCCCGCACATGCTCAGAAATAGTGGCTTAGATACTTGGAAAGCTGAATCGTTTCCTAGATTTTCCTTTCCAAAACTGCAAATTGTTTAGTCCATATTACAGATTAACAGCCTGAAAAGTTTGAAACTGTACATGCTAACTCTTTGGGAATCACTGCTAGGAAATAGCTTCCCTAGCCAGCAGGTCTGTTAGTTCTTTTGTGTAACCCATCTGCCCAACTCAGGACTCAACTTTGGCTCAAGAAGCCTCAGTCTGGAGCACAGTTTAGAAACCTAGGAGGATTCTCAGAAAGGATGTGAACTGTCTGATGCTATGAGGATTGTCCATAATTAGAGCTAGAGCTAGAGCTAGGGAAGGACTGGAGAGAGTGGGATTAATAACCCAGGGGTGCCTCTTGGGAGAGAGGTACAAGGAAACAATTTGGAAAGAAAGTAGGGGAAGAGTTGGACTACACAGCCCACACAGAAAGTTTAGTAAGTGCTTAACAGAATTTAGCAACAGTCTTCCTTCTGTAAATCACCCAAACATCAAGGAGGTATACATGCCTAGCCCTCAATCCACCAGAAACTCCCTCATTTTCTAGCAGCAGCCCAAGTCTCCAAATTCTTATCCTAGTTTTTTCCTCTCACAGAGAACATCCTTGGACAAGAATGATGAAGTACTGGGAATGTATACTTGCTCTGAAACACACATAATCACACAACACAGAGCAGAAAGGAGCTTTAAGTATATACATCTCCCTGAGCACAATGCACAGAATGTGGATGGAACAGAGGGGTAGTGCTCAGAAAGAAAGCAGTTACAAGGAGAGAGAGCCAGACAGAAGAAGCGGGAAGGAAGGGGGAAGGGCAGGAAAGAGGAAGGAGAGCAGAAGGGAGACAGAGAAAGTCAGCAGAGTTAACAGAGATGGCACCTATAAGCATACACACACTATTGTGTAAATGTGAACACAAAGAGAAGAAAGCAGGAGTCCGTATGTCTTCTCTGTAATGGTCTCTGTAGTCAGGATTTTAGGCATTGTATACCTTTTGTATTGTCTCTGAAGCAACCATTCAGCTCTGCTGCTGTAGTGTGAAAACAGCCACAGACCATAGGTAAACTTTTAAATAAGCATGGCTGTGTTCCTATATGATGTTATTGTCACTGAAACCTGACTTTAATATTATGTTCAAGGGTCTAAAATAATATTCATTTGATTTTTTTCCAACTATTTAAAACATATCATTCTTGGTTGGTGGGGCAGTTTACTGACCTCTGATATAGTCATATACACACCCAGAGGTAGAAGAGGGAGACAAAAGAAAGGTGGAGAAAAGCTGGAGCATGGGATGGGGAGATGGCTCAACCGTTAAAGGGGCTTGTATGCAAAGCCTGTTACCCCAGGTCGAATCCCCAGTAGCCACATAAAGTCAGATGCACAATATGGCACATATGTCTGGAGTTCATTTGCAGTGCCAAAAGACGACACACCCATATACATCCCCCACACATACACTTTCTCAAATAAATAACCATATATATGGAAAAGCTAAAGTTAGGATGGCTTAGCAGTTAAAAGCACTTGCTTCAAAGACTGCCAGCCTGGATTTGATTCCCCAGTACCTGCTTAAAGCACAAAGTAAATGCACAAAGTGATATGTGCAACTGGAGTTTGTTTGCAGTGGCAAGAGGCCCTCTTTCCATTCATTCACTCTCTCATTCCTTGCAAATAAATAATTTTTTTTTTAAAGCTGGCACCAGGCTGGAGAAATGGCATGCCCATTCTTTTTAATCTCTCTTTCTTTCTCATAAATAAATAAATATATATATATATATACATATATATATATTAATTCTAAAGAAAGGGGCTGGAGAGATTGCTCAGTGGTTAAGGCACTTGCCTGCAAATCCGTGACCCGGATTTGATTCCCCAGTACCCATGTAAAGCTAGATGCACAAAGTGGTGCATGCAACTGTAGTTCATTTACAGCAGCTTAGAGGCCCTGGTGCACCCATTCTCATTCATTCTCCCTCTTTGCTTGCAAATAAATAAAATATATAAAAAACGGTTTAGATGGTAAATTCTGCTGTTTTCCTATAATTTTTAAAAGAAATAACAGAGGTAGGAGGATCACTGTGAGTTTAAGGTCAGCCTGGGCTAAAGTAAGACTCTACCTGGAAAAAAACTATTAAAAAAAGAAAGAAGCCAGGTTAGAGAGGTGGCTCAGTTAAAGGTATTAGCTCACAAAGCCTGATGGCCTGGGTTAAATTCCCCAGTACCCATGTAAAGCCAGATGTACAAAGTGAAACCTATATGTGGAGTTTATTTGCAATGGCACTAGGCACTGGCATGCCTCATTCATTCATTCATTCATTCATTCATTCATTCATTCTGTCTCTGTCTCCAAATAAATAATTTTTTTTAAGAAAGAAAGCTGGGCTTGGGGGTGCACACCTTCAATCCCAGCACTCAGGAGGCAGAGGTAGGAGGATTGCTGTGAGTTCTAGGCCACCCTGAGATGACATAGTGACTTCCAGGTCAGCTTGGGCCAGAGTGAAACCTTACCCAAAAAAAACAAAAAAAAGGGCTGGAGGGTTGGCTTAGTGGTTGCCTGCAAAATATAGGACCCAGGTTTGATTCTCCCAAGACCCATGTAAGCCAGATGCACAAGTGGCACATGCATCTGGAGTTCGTTTGCAGCAGCTAAAAGCCCTGGCACACCCATTCTCTCTGTCTCTGACTCAAGTAAATAAATAAAAATGTTAAGAAATATTAAAAAAAAAAAGAAAGAAAGAAAGAAAGAAAGAAAGAGCCACACTAACATACGAACAGATCTATGCATGCCAGATTCAGGCAGAACCATGTATTCCCAGATCAACACACCCTATCCCAACAAACACCCTGAGAGATTGACACACATAGATAGCTGGGAGGGCAAGGGAGAGATAGGGAATGAGTGAACAAAGAGAGATGTGTGCCTACTCACACATCATGATGGAAGGTGAGAACACAGTACAGAAAACTGAGCATAAACATAAGTGAAATCAGTGAAAGTTACAGAGAAATACTAAGAAGGAAAGAAAAAGTTTCTTACACACTCAGACACACATCCACATTCTAGGGGCAACTGTAGAGATGGTGAGCGTGAATATGAAGTGAAGATCGGAGAACAAGCATAAGGATCATGACAGAGAGCCCTGAGACAAGAGGAAAGAGTATGGTTTGAGAAAAGGAGAAAAAAGATTAGAGAACAGGCCAAAATAATCTAAAACACCAAAGAACTAGGAAGGTGTTTAAGGCAGAGAAAAAACAAAGTTCAAATGAAGAACAATGGAAACATGCAAGCTGGGGGTTGGAGGAAGCAAAGATGACATGAAGAAATGAGCTGGGGGGATACAAGTGGGTCTTGGCTGCAGGGTAACAGGAATAGGCAGGCCAACTCACTGCGAGGGAAGATCCAGAGATGTGGGTGGCGGATTCCAAGTATCTGGATAGCCAAGCATCCAGTCTGACCAGACTTTCACACTGGGAAGCAGTTCTTTCAGGTCCGGGATGAAGGAAGACACCTTGATGTCATCTTGGTAGTCTTGGTCCTCAGGGGAGGACAACTGAGCTGCAGAGGAAGAGTGACAACTGGGCCTATGTCTGCTGTAGTCGAGTAAGGCCTGTGTTGTTGGGACAGTAACAAGCACTTAAGGAAAGGGAGACCAAGTCCTCAGAAAAGCTGGCTCAGAAAAGAGGACAAGTGCCAGTACCTAAGTGGACCCTGAAAAGTAGGACACAGAGAACCAGGGCACTGGGTTTACCCTTGGAGGTGGCTCTCTGTGCTTCACCTGAGCCCAGCTGAAGCCTCTACTCTAACCTCTAACTTACTCTATTTTTTTTTTTTTGGTTTTTCAAGGTAGGGTCTCACCCTAGCCCAGGATGACCTGGAATTTACTCTGTATTCTCAGGGTGGCCTTGAACACGAGGTGATCCTCCTATCTCTGCTTCCCAAGTACTGGGATTAAATATATGTGCTTCCATGTGGGGCCTCCTCTAGCTTACTCTTAGCATTCCTTTAACAGAGTGCTGAGATAGTACCAGAGTTCCTGCAAAACTATATAATCTAAATTGAAGCACAAGGAAACATCAGAGAAATACAAACTGTGTAACATTCTACAAAATGTTTTGTACTTTTCAAAAATGTCAAGGTCATGAAGGACAAAGAAAAAAACAGAGCCAGGCTTGATGGCACACACCTTTAATCTCAGCATTCCAGAGGCAGAGGTAGGAGGATCTCCATGAGTTTGAGGCCACTCTGAGACTACGCAGTTAATTCCAGGTCAGCCTGAGCTAGAGAGAGAGAGACCCTACCTCAAAAACAACAACAACAACAACAAAAAAAACCCAAAGATAATAGCGTCTAAATGCAATCGATCCTGTATTGGATTCTAGGGCAGAAAAAAAAACAAAACTTAAAAAAAAAAATGTTTTATTTGCCGGGAGTGATGGCTTACGCCTTTAATCCCAGCACTCGGGAGGCAGAGGTAGGAGGATTGCCATGAGTCTGAGGCCAACTCTGAGACTATGCAGTTATTTCTAGGTCAGCCTGGGCCAGAGTGAGATCCTACCTCAAAAAAACAAAAACAAAATTATTATTATTATTATTATTATTTTTTTTTTTTTAAAGATTTTATTTTTATTTATTTATTTGTTAGAGACAGGCAGAGGAAAGAGAGAGAGAGAGAGGGAGAGAGAGAGAGAATGGGCGTGCCAGGGCATCTAGCTACTGCAAATGAACTCCAGACCTGTGCACCCCCTTATGCATCTGGTTTACATGGGACCTGGAGAACTGAACCAGGATCCTCAGGCTTCACAGGCAAATGCCTTAACCACTAAGCCATCTCTCCAGCCCAAACAAAATTATTTTTAATTATTTATTGGTGGGGGGAGGGGCTGGAGAGATGGCTTAGTGGTTAAGCGCTTGCCTGTGTAGCCTAAGTACCCCGGTTGGTTCAAGGCACGACTCCCCAGTACCCACTCCAGATACACAAGGTGGCTCATGCATCTGGAGTTCGTTTGCAGTGGCTGGAGGCTCTGGTGTGCCCATTCTATCTCTCTCTCTCTGCCTCTTTATCTCTGTCACTCTCAAATAAATAAATAAATAAACAAAAAAAGTTTTAAAAAATTAAAAAAGAGCTGGGTGTGGTGGCGCACGCCTTTAATCCCAGCACTCGGGAGGTAAAGGTAGGAGGATCACCATGAGTTTGAGGCCACCCTGAGACTACATAGTTAATTCCAGGTCAGCCTGGACCAGAGTGAGACCCTACCTCGAAAAAAAAAAAAATAAAGAGAGAGAGAGAGAGAAACACAGGTAGAGTAAAAGAGAATGGGCATCTAGGGCATCCAGCTACTGCAAACAAATACCAGATGCTTAGGCCACCTTGTACATCTGGCTTTTATGTGGGTCCTGGGAGATCGAACCTGGGTCCTTTGCCTTTGCAGGCAAGTGCCTTAATCACTAAGCCATCTCTCTAACCCCCCCCCACCTTTTTTGGAGAGAGAGAAAGAGAGAGAGAGGGAGAGAGGAAGACAGATAGAGACGGGCATGCCAGCAGTCTCTCAGCTGCTGGGAACGAAATCCAGATGCATGCGCCCCCTTGTGGTCAAGTGCGGCATTGCGCCCTTGCATCACTTTACATCTGGCTAAACGTGGGACCTGGAGATTGGCACCACTGGAGATTGGAACCAGTGTTCTTAGGCTTAGGAGGCAGGCACCTTAACCACTAAGCCATCTCTCCAGCCCTGGTTTTTCTGAAATAAGGATTTGTTATAGTGGCTGACCTGGAATTCACTATGTAGTCTCAAGGTGGCCTCGAACTCCCTGGTGATCTCCTACCTCTGCCTCTGGAGTGCTGGGATTAAAGGTGAGCACTACCATGCCCAGCAAAACTTTTTTCTTGTGTAAAAAAAAAAACAAAAACATTTATTAGAGTTGGACATGGTGGCATATGTCTGTAATGCCAGTATTTGGGAGGCTAAGGCAGGAGAATTTTGATTTGGAAGCTAGTGTAGGCTACACAGTGAGTTTAAGGCCAGCCTGAGCTACATAGCAAAACATTTTTAGGCATGCAGATTCAATAATAGTACCATATCAATGTTGATTTCCTGATTTTTATCATTTTTGTTTGCTGCTTTATTGAGAATCTAACCTAGAGCCTTGAAAGCACTTTATCACTGAGCTACATCCTCAGTTCTGATTCTGGTAACTTTTAAGAGAATGTCCTTGGGGCTGAGCAGATGGCTCAGCAGTTAGAGGCATTTGCTTGCAAAAGCCTGACGGTTCTGGTTCAGCCTGGGGTTCGAACCTGCAGTACCCATGTAGAGCCAGATGCACAGAGCAGTGCATGCATCCAATTTGTTTGCAGTGACAAGAGGCTCTGGCACACCCCATTCATTCTTATTCCCTCTCTCCTAACAAATAAATAAATTAATTAAAAAAAAAAGAGCTGGGGGCTGAAGAGATGGCTTAGCAGTAAGGCACATACATGCCTGTGAAACCTAAGGACCCCGGTTCAATTCTCCAAGTCATAAGCCAGATGCACAAGGGGCACACGCATCTGGAGCTTGGTTGCAGTGGCTGCAGGCATGGCGTGCCCATTCTCACTCTCCCTCTCTCTCTTTCTCTAATAAATAAAAATAAAAAAAAAAAAAAAAAAAAAGAGCCAGGTGGGGTGGCACACACCTTTAATCCCAGCACTCGGGAGGCAGAGGTAGGAGGATTGCCATAAGTTCAAGGCCAGCCTGAGACTACATAGTGAATTCCAGGTCAGCCTGGACCAGAGTGAGACCCTACCTTGAAAAACCAAACCAAACCAAACCAAACCAAACCAAACAAAATAAAATAAAATAAAATAAAATAAAATAAAAAAATAAAATAAAATAAAATAAAATAAAATAAAATAAAATAAAATAAAATAAAATAAAAAAAATAAAATAAAAAAAATAAAATAAAATAATAAAAAGTGAGTTTCACTTTTTTTTTTTTTTTTTTTTTCAAGGTAGGGTCTCACTCTAGCCCAGGCTGACCTGGAATTCACTATGTAGTCTCAGGCTGGCCTTGAGCTCACAGCCATCCTCCTACCTCAGCCTTCTGAGTTCTGGAATTAAAGGCATGCACCACCATGCCTGGCTTGGTTTTGGTTTTTGAGACAGAATTACATGTAATCTGCGCTGGCCTCAAACTTGCTATGTAGCCAAGATTGGTCTTCAAATTCCTAATCCTTCTGCCTCAGGCTTCAAAATCCTAGAATTGCAGTCATAAGCCATCACAGCCAGCATTTTTTTGTTTGGGGTTTTCGAGGTAGGGTCTTACTCTAGTCCAGGCTGACCTTAAACTCATGGTGCTCCTCCTACCTCTGCCTCCCAAGTGCTGGGATTGAAGGTGTGTAACACCACATCTGCACATCCAATTATTCTTTAAAATGTTTTGTCAAAATAAAAAGTTGCCCTCTTGGCTGGGTGTGGTGGTGCATACCTTTAATCCCACCACTCGGAAGGCAGAGGTAGGAGGGATCACCATGAGTTTGAGGCCACCGTGAGACAATAGAGTGAATTCCAGATCAGCCTGAGCCAGAGTGAGACCATACCTCAAAAAACCAAAAAAAAAAAAAAAAAAAAAAAAAAAAAAAAAAGAAAGGTTGGCCCCTTGAATAAAAGGTAACCCTGTAAACATTCACAGAGCTGGTATGTCAGGGGTAATCAATACTGTTAGAGGATCAGAGAAGAAGGTGTGACCTTAATCCTATCTTCCTTCCCTTTAAGGGTACCTAGAATTCTAAAGGTAACTTAATGGCATAATATCTCATCCCAAGGGTTAATAGGACCTGATCAGTTCAATAAGCCTCCTAAAATGGTTGGTCCCCCCAGTGGTTATGGCACCCACCATGTACCAAAGAGGGACACAAATATAAAAGGGGTAAAAACATCAACTATAAATAAAAAAGGGAAGCTTGTTTAATCCCTGGCATGGTACTGGGTGGGGAGGGGGGGTCGTCTGAAAGATGCAAGGATACACAGATGCTCACTTATAGCTATAGTTCTAAGCACTAAAGGAGAATAAGAGAAAGAACTGATCCACAGGGGAAGGCTAAGAGGACGTCACATTGCAGACAGACATGGTACTACTTAAGGTGGCGATAAGAAGAGGGGCATGCTGGGAGAAAGAAGACTGAAGAGTAGAGGGAGGAGAAACTGAGAAGGTAGCTCAGCACTTTGAGGTTTATCAGAGCAGTACTGGGCAGCTGAAAAGCCCACTGGTCAAGGGCCCTCCTGCTTACCTTTGGCAGACTCCTGAAGCAAGCAGGTGCAGCGCTGCACCAGTAGAGAAAACATGGCCAAGCCCAGGGATGCAGCTTGTTCCTGGATCACAGAACGACATTCCTCCGAGAAACAATCTAAGAAGAGGCAGAGGAAACCCCATTAATCCAGGGGACAAAGACCTCTTTCTACCTTAAGCCTACAGAAAGAAGCAACAGTCCTTCTCTAAAGAGGGATTTACAAGCATGCTCTCAACATGCCCCCCTCCCACATGATAAGCACTTGATAGCACTGCAAGAATCACCTGTGCATAGTCTGCAGCCGTCACTGCCCTAGGCTCCACTACCTCAGGGTGAGCTCAAGCTGCATAGTCTCTGTCTTTGGTTATTACTGATAGTGTAAAAGCTATAACCACAAAAACTTACTTCCTTGGATCAATTTCTAATGTATGGCCAGTAGGAGCACAATTAACATTTTCTTTCCTTCCTTCCTTCCTTCCTTCCTTCCTTCCTTCCTTCCTTCCTTCCTTCCTTCTTTCTTTCTTTCTTTCTTTTTGGTTTTTCGAGGTAGGGTGTTACTCTGTCTCAGGCTGACCTGGAATTCACTATGTAGTCTCAGGGTGGCCTCGAACTCATGGCGATCCTCCTACCTCTGCCTCCTGAGTGCTGGGATTAAAGGCGTGCGCCACCACGCCCGGCACATTTAACATTTTAAAATTTTATTATTATTATGTGTGTGTGTGTCAAGGCAGGCATGTTCATGCCATGGCCTCCACCTTTCTACCTCATTTGTGGCAGGGCTTTTCTCCCTGGATCTCACTCTGCTATCGTCCTGTGCTGCAGTCACCAGGAGCTTCTGGGAAATTCTGTCTTTGCCACCTATCTCACCATCAGCATACTGGGATTATAGAAGCCTTTTTCTGTGGGATCTGGGGGAGAACTGAACTCAGGTACTAAGGCTTGAGTAGTGAGTGCTTTATCCAATAAGCCGTATCTCCTCAGCCACCAAGGTATCCTGGGAGGATGGCTCAGCGGTCAAAGTGGTTCCATACAAGCATGATGACTTGAGTCTGGATGCCCAGAACCCAAGAAAGCCACTCACTGTAGCTAGTGTCTGCAATTCCACAATACTTACAGCAAGATGGGAGGAAGAGATGGGAGAATCTGGCAAAAGCTAGCCTGGTGAACAAGATTCTGCCCTAAACTAAGTGAAAAGTGAGGACTGCCACCCAAAGGTTGTCTTATGACCTCCACACATGTATTGTGGCATATATGTGCCCATGCTCACACACATGAACATGCACACACACATATTCCACACTCATATATACACATCAAAAAAATTATCTTTTTGAATCACTAACCTTTGGTTCTACTCCTATCTCTTCTATGCTCCTCCTCCTAAGACAGCACACCATATGATTAACTGTTTTTACTGAATGCATTAATTTTTAACACCCCCCATATGTATATGTATGTGTGTGTTATACATACATGTTTATATATGCCTTCAGGTGTGAGAGTGCATGTGTATGTGTGTGGAGACAACTTTAGGTGTCATATTCTCAGCAACATCATCTACCTCCTTTGAAACAGGGTCTGTCATTGGTCTGGAAGTCACTGACTAGGCTACAATGGCTAGCCAGCTGGCTCCAAGGATCCACCTATCTTTGCCTCCTACACCAGGATTATAGGAACATACCACCACACTAGGCATTTACATAGCTTGGGGATCAAATTCAGGTCCTCATGCTCATGAGGTAAGTACTTTACCAACTAAGCTATCTCTCTAGCTCATGAATGAGGTGATTTTATAGAGAAAATGTCCAGCACATAATATATCCATTTAAACAATGTTAGATTTTATTTTATATTCTCCTAGTGCTAAAAAGTAAATTTGACTCCCAATACTAGCATCCTTCGATCCACCCTTTTTCAGAAGCTGCAGGTCACTGAAAGAAGTCATGCTCTTGATGGGCAGAGTTAGGCTTTGTGGGAACACATAACACACTTCTACATCTCTTACTGCACCTACTCATCAGTGGCCTCCTCCGGAGCCATTTCATCCAATTTGAAAAGAATCAGGGACACACAGAAGACAGCATTCCAACATTTAGCTTTAGAGGAGGAGATACCCAACATCCAAGGGAGATGGACACAGGGGCCAAGCTCTGGCAGTAAGTAATCTGTCAATTCCCTTTAAAATACAGGAGAACTTGGAATCTCCAAGTGTTAAAGGGATAATTACCCACAAGGTTGATCTTAGTCCCTGCTGGCATTTTGACTTCTCTGTCAGCTTGCCAGTCTTGTCAGTGGCCTAACAAGTTACTTTAGGAAATGCTACACAACCACAGGTATTCCTAATAGTCTCTGTGACAGTAAAAAGGATGACTAGAACATGGAAGGTACACCGCAAAACTCTTTAAAAGTTCTGGAAATGGGCTGGAGAGATGGCTCAGTGGGTAAGGTGACTGCTTACAAAGCCTAACAACACAGGCTCAACTTCCCAGCACCCATGTAAAAAAGCCAGATGCACAAAGTGGTAAATGTGTATGGAGTTTGCAGTGGCAAGGGGCCCAGCAATGTGTGCTCCCTCTCCCTCCTCTGCTTGCAAATATAAAATACAAATATATTTTTGTGTTTTTTTTTTCCCCCAAGGGAGGGTCTTGCTCTCACCCAGGCTGATCTGGAAGTCTCAGGGTAGCCCCAAACTCACAACAATCCTCCTACCTCAACCTCCTGAGTGCTGGGATTAAAGGTGTGCGCCAACACGCCTGGCTTTAAATATATATAATTTATTTATTTTAAGAAGTTCTGAGGGGCTGGAGAGATTGCTTAGTGGTTAAGGCCTTTGCCTGCAAAGCCAAAGGATCCCAGTTCAATTCTCCAGGACCCACATAAGCCAGATGCACAAGGGGGCGCATGCATCTGGAGTTCATTTGCAGTGGCTGGAGGCCCTGGCGTGCCCATTCTTTCTCTCTTTTTCTCTCTCTTTAAAAAAAAAATATATATATATATATATATATATTTTTTTTTTTTTTCCCCCAAAGTTTTGGAAGTGAGGAGCAGGTTGCTGCTCAAAAAGATCCATGAATGGCGGCCAACACATGAATAGCCTTAGGGGTGCTACCTTCTATTGTGACTTTTCTACCATCCTTCCAGATGCCCACTACTCACAATGTCACCCTCTCACTTTTAAACTCAGCTGTGGCAGACAGTAAGAAAGTAATAATAATTCATGAGATTAGACAGATTAAAAGACTTAGTCTTCTCCTGGAAGACCCTAACCTTTTGGTAAGATGCAGAAAATAAGTATATTAGAACCACAAGGCGGGAGAGTGTACATCATCACAAGAAAAGCTGAGGATGTTTCTCCCTTCTCCAGCTACAAAGAGCAGCACTGTCAGTTCTACTCTATCTTTTAGTACAAGTCCCTGCCAGCCACTACCAGAAGCCTGCCTCTAATTAGCAACAAAGCCCACAACGACAATAAATAAATTCAGAACATGGGCTGGAGAGATGGCTTAGCAGTTAAGGCATTTGCCTGCAAAGCCAAAGGATCCCGGTTCGAATCTCCAGGACCCATGTAAGCCAGATGCACAAGGGGGTGCATGCATCTGGAGTTCGTTTGCAGTGGCTATTCTCTCTCTCTCTCTCTCTCTCTCTCAAACTCTCAATAAATAAATAAAATATATATTTAAAAAAATAAATTCAGAACAAAGGAAGCTGGAATAGAATAAGTAGAGGCCACATTCTGAAAGTTGACACACTTGAATATATTAGTACCCCTTCATCAACTGGGCATCTTAAGCAGAAGCTACCTGCAAACAAGGTATATGCCTTTAATCCCAGCATTCAAGAGGAAGAGGTAGGGCTGGAGAAATAGCTTAGCAATTAAGGCACTTGCCTATAAAACCTAAGGACCCAGGTTAGATTCTACAGGACCCACATATGCCAAATGCACACAGTGGTGCAGCCATTCTCTCTCTCTCTCTCAAATAAATAAAAAAATTAAAAATATTTTTTAAATGGGTTTTGTGAAAGTTATCTTTCTCTACCCCATTTTACTCTCCAACTCACACCCCTAAGGTAGGGTCTCACTCTAGCCCAGGCTGACCTGGATCACTCTAGTCCCAGACTGGCCTTGAACTTGTAGAAATCCTCCTACCTGTCTTTCCAGCCCTCATAAAGCCCATTTTTATCTTTTTTAAAAGATTTATTTTTATTTTATTTATTTATTACAGACAGTCAGAGAGAGAGAGAGAATGGGTGCACCAGGGTCTCTAGCCACTGCAAACAAATTCTGGATGCCTGTGCCACACCTTGTGCATCTGGCTTATGTGGGACCTGGAGAATCGAACTAGAATCCTTAGGCTTTGAAGGCAAATGCCTTAACCTCTAAGCCATCTCTTCAGCCCCCATTTTTATCTTAATAACAGACAAATATTTCCGATTAGCCTGTCTCTAAGAGTTCAGGGTTGGGGGCTACACACAATAGGAAGAATGAATTCCTTAAAATCAATGTGGCCTCTGGTTGATTCCTACAATAAGGTGTGGGACTAGGTAGGACAGCAACAATGGGAACTTCTTGTATAGACCTGAAAGGGCTCAACTACCTCTCAGAGTAGCAGCATGAAGGCACCTCTGAAGCTGTTTTGCATCATGCCCCCTAGGAAAAGGCCCCAGGGCACTGCTTGCACATGAGGGTGGTCCAATTGGTGGGGAAGTACAAACCAGGATGTTGCCCTGATTAAGCAGATATAAGCTACTCCCTAGAATACCTTGGTGTTGGTCAGCCAGCCATATATTGGTCATGCTATCTGGAATACTTTCTAGAATGTCCATTCCTCCCATGGCTCAGTGGCACCACAAGATATACCAAACAAATACAATGAGCTGGGTATAGTGGAGAACACAGTGGAGAAATAAATCATAGTCTCTATAACCAAAGGACCTTTTAGTACACTGAAGATCATTTACTCAAGTAATCAGGGCAACTATAACCCTATACAGTGCAAGTGAAAAATGTATTAAGGACATAGTATCTTCAGAGGATGCTCTTGCTCTCATAAAATACTATCCTTGAGACCAATTTACCCTAATTTACGTAGGCAGCAATATAGCATCTAGAGTTCCAGAGCCCACCCACTTTAGACTTAGGAAACTAGCCCTAGTCTGATGAACATCCATATATATCCCTGGACTTGGGCTGGGTCAGGCCAACAAGTGATGTGGGGTGGAGAGGAAAAGGCATTGTTTGCCTTGGTATTTGCCTGGGTTCCTCTGGCTTTGTGTCAGGTAGTAGGAGCCTGACATGAGCTGAGGAACTCATTAACATTGTGAAATAGCCTTTCCCCTTCTTTTCAAAAGCAGGCTTGCTCAAGGTTTTAGAGGGACAGTTTTTGCTAAGGCTGTCAGATGGAAATATCTCTTACCAAGAAAGTCACCTGAGGTATACATTTGCCCTTCTCACAAGTGGGCAAGTGACCATACCTCCCAGTACTCTTGAGGCCAAATACCTGCTCAAGCAGAAATATTCTTCTTGCTCCTATATAACAGGGAGACTTTCTCATTTTTCTGAAAACATATTCATGGAAAACATAAACCAACTGTCGTCAAAGTTGTATGAAATCAGGAAATGGGACGGCTGGGAGAAGGCTGCCATGTGGCCGGATGTTATGTATTTCTAATTAGTGCTATACATCTTTCAACAGCAAGTGTCCTTCTGCTGGGAAACACAACACACTGCCCTTGTTATTGTAACTGTCAGAGAAGTGCTTAAACAGATAATCTCCAGGAAAAGTGATAAACACGTCCCCTCTCCCAACAGTGTGTGTGCGATGGTGCTGCCAAAGCAAAGCTGTGCCTGATGGCTCCAGGATGGCAAAGCATCCTCCTGCAGGAAATGGGAGTGAGGCAGGAGGGGTGGGGAGGGAAGGTGGGGAGCAGAGAAAAGGCAGGCCCACCTGCTTGAACCTCTAAGCCCAGCCAAGGACAGTGATTCAGAACCACTGCTTTTGATCAACTCCTGGGACAGGGTACCAAGTTTTTATAAGCAAGAGATTTGGAGAAAACCCCTATTAGTGAGATGAGGTTTCACTGGTCACAGAAAAATCTGGCAGCAATATAACTAGAGAGTTTCCCTGGTGCACACAGCCAGTTTCCTAGCAAGAGAATGAGAAGAGTAATGAAGGTAAAACTCAGGATGAATGACACATAAGTCAGCTACTCTGATAGCAATGGGAAGGATTCAGAAGGTACTGAGGTCCTCTAGCCATTCTATCACATAGAAGGAACTATTTGGTTGGCTGCTTCAATAATAAATAAAGAAAAATGTAGATTCCCTCCCCACCCTCTCCTCTCAGAGAGAGGAAATGGTCAGCCACTTCTAAACTAGCACCACCTGGAGGCGATTTGTTGGCTCTTATCTTTCAGACAAGGGCTGCTTTTCTCATGAGTCAGTCACCAGTCAGGTACAGGGTTCCTGAGCAACCCACCTAAACCTCCTTATATACAGGAAGTGGGCAGAAAAGAGAGAGACAAGAGAAAGAGACAGACAGAGAGACACACACAGAGAATCTCTCAGTTCCTGTTGCTTGAGCTACAGATTTCTCAGTGGCAGCTGCTGACTAAAGAAAGGGAGGTGGTAGTCACTGCACAGAAACCAGACAAGGGCAAAATCTCAATTCAAAAGCAGAAATGTTCATGCCTTGGGGGCATTTTATTCCCCAAGGAGCAGAATGAGTCAGAAGAATAAAGCACTAATACACCCAAGCAAAGGACTCATGCCCAGTGGTGGAACTAGTTGGGTATAAGGCAAGCCACAACATATTCTTGGACAGGGTACAGTGAAGAGACATGGAAATTAATGTTTTCTCCTTAAGAGTCTTTACTGTCATACCTGATGCTCCTATTGGATCTCCCAAGATTGTAAAACTTTAGTTTCTTATAGAGCCCTTCTGAAAATGGGAAGATATAAGGGCAAAGAACAACCAAAGTTCCTAAAAGTGACCACTCCCATTATTCCCAAAGGCATGTATTTAGGTGTATAATTGTGTGAGGTAGAAAGGAAAATAGGATCCTGCCCAAGAGATGACAATCCAATGACGAAGACAAGCCACAAGGAATAAGACAACATGACAATTTCTATTCCCAAAATGAAATCACTTCACTTACTACCTATCAGAGAAGGATTCGTGGAAGAGGTCATTGATGAGCTAGGCTGCACGATATGAACACTGACAGAATTGGCAAATGCAGGAAGGACTATGTACACTACATGAGGGATGCAGGTCAGCATGCACAGAAGCTTCAAAGCCTGCCTATTATATGGCTGAGGGGAGGTCCACAAAAGGGTCTGCAATGCTGAACAAGGAGCACAGACAGTGAGGGGTAGTATTTTATGAAGATTAATTTACTTAGGAGGGAGGGAGGGAATTACCATGGGCTACTGTCTATAATTATGGAAGCTGTCAATAAAAATAAATTTAATTTTAAAAAAGATTAATCGCCGGGCGTGGTGGCACATGCCTTTAATCCCAGCATTCGGGAGGCAAAGGTAGGAGGATCACCATGAGTTCAAGGCCACCCTGAAATTACATAGTGAATTCCAGGTCAGCCTGGGCTAGAGTGAGACCCTACCTTGAAAAACCGAAAAATGAAAAAACCAAAAAAAAAAATTAATCTACTTAAGCACTGGGAATATAACTCAGTGGGAGAATGCTTGTTTAGCATGTAGGAGACCCTGGGTTTGAACCCTAGCAACACACACACACACACACACACACACACACACACACACAAAATGTAGTTACTGTTAGGTTCAAAATTTGAAAATACAAAACATTTAGAACAGGTTATGGCAGCTGGAAAAGGGTAACTGGGAGGGAAAACAGTTGGAAAGCTAACAGGGCACAACCCAATTTGAATTAAGAGAAATCATATGGTTGCAGTGTGAAGAGACATGACTATAATCCCAATACTTTCAAAGTAGAGACAGGAGTATCAAGAATTCAAGGTTGGGCTGGAGAGATGGCTTAGCAGTTAAGGCGCTTGGCTACAAAGCTAAAGGATCCCAGTTCAATTCCCCAGGACCCACATAAGGCAGATGCACAAGAATTCAAGGTCATCCTCATCTACATAGTAAATTGGAAGAAAGCCTGGGTTACATGAAATCCTGTCTCAAAAAACCACACCTCCCAAACGAAAAAAGAAATTAAATGTAAAACACTTCATCAATTTTATAGCACCAAGTAAATAAAATACACAAATATAAAAAATCCTCCAGTTAGAAGATGAAAAGAGAATGAAAAGGAAGTGGTGTTGGGCTGAGTGTGGAGGCGCATGCCTTTAATCCCAGCACTCAGAAGGCAGAAGTAGGAGGATCACCAATAGTTCGAGGCCACTCTGAAAATACAGAGTGAATTCCAGGTCAGCCTGGGCTACGGTGAGATCCTACCTAGAAAAACAAACAAACAAACAAACAAACAAAAAAAGAATAAGTGATGTTGGGAAGGGAAGAAAAGGGAAAAGAAGTGAACAGGAAGGGGAAAGGAAAGGGAAGGGGAAGAGGAAAGGGAACGGAAGGGAAGAGAGAAAAAAGGGAAGGGATGACTGTGTTGAATAGCCAAGGACTATCACTGTAATACTCTTCTTGGGTTCCAGAAGATACAGAGAGTGTAAGAAGGGTAAACCCACCAAAGGAGATCCAAGAGGCAGACTAAGGATTGCAGAACACCTGGAGACCTAAGAATAAGGAAGTATGTATAAAGAGTCCCCTGGCTCCTGCCCACTTGGCTCTGGGCCAAGTCTGGTCTTGGCAGAACAAAGACACTTCAGGGGGTCAAAAATACTTGAAGAAGATCTTGCACAAGTAGGCCTGGGAAGTCTGAATTGGCTATCCCTGTGGAAGTCATTAGATATTCAGCACTTCATTTGTTTCCAATTCTTGTAGGAGTGTAGCCCTAAGCTATACAGTGAGAGGCTCCTCTCTGACGTAATCAGGAAGCAGCTGCAAAATTAAGGAATCCCTCATGACATCATAAAAAGGGCCCATGGTTTACTGGGGAAAGTATAAAAATTAATTACATATTCCCATATGACTCCTTTCCCCTGAATCTGCATATAGCCCCTTCTACCCTCACACATTCTCTCATCGACATCATCCAGAATCCACTTCCACGAACAGGGTACAAAAGGGCCAACAAAACCAAAATGGGAAAGTTCTCTGATGCACACGCTGTCTGTCCTATGTATTTGGAACTTAACAAGCAATAAATTGTCCTAGAATTTTTATATATGTGGTATGTTTCTCCAATAAAATTATAAGCCCCTTGAGGGTAAGAGAGATGTCAAGATTTTATACCATTGAAAATTAGAACCATGAAGAGGTTCAAGAATGTTTGCTGCTCATAATAGTAGGCACATTTGCCTCTGTCACTTGTGGATCCTAACTATGCATGGCATGACTCTATTGCAGCTAGAAGAAAATGTTTAAGATATAGTGAGATCTATAGTACGCACAGCAGACTCATTATCTCAAAGGGTTTTTTGTTTGTTTGTTTGTTTTGAGATAGGGTCTCACTCTAGTTCAGGCTGACCTGGAATTCACTATGTAGTCTCAGGGTGGCCCAAAACTCATGGTAATCCTCCTACCTCTGCCTCCCGAGTGCTGAGATTAAAGGCGTGCGCCACCACGCCTGGCTCTATTATCTCAAAGTTTTACTAAGGATGTGCACCATAGGTATTACTCTTCCTGCTTGACATATAAAGAAACAGACTCAAATGTCTTATGCAAGGACACAAAGATAGTAATTGCCAAAGTGGGGATTTCAACCCATCTATCTACTCTTAAGCCCTTATTATGTCTGATACAGAATAGAAGCATGGTAGCTTTTTTTTTTTTTTTTTGGAGAGAGACAGAGAGAGACAGAGAGACAGAGACAGAGAGAGATAGGAAGACAGATGGAGATGGGCACGCCAGCAGTCTCTCAGCTGCTGTGAATGAAATCCAGATGCGTGCGCCCCCTTGTGGTCAAGTGCGGCATTGCGCCCTTGCGTCACTTTGCATCTGGCTAAACGTGGGACCTGGAGATTGGAACCACTGGAGATTGGAACCAGCGTTCTTAGGCTTAGGAGGCAGGCACCTTAACCACTAAGCCATCTCTCCAGCCCGAGCATAGTAGCTTTTTATAGGCAGTCAGCCAAGGACAGAGGCCCAAGGAGATGCCACCTTGCATTCCCTTGCAAGACTAGAACCTGTGTCTGACCCAGTTTCACTCAAGATAGCAGCAACTCAGCAATGCTTCTTGCTTCTTCTTCAAGTTTTCCTGGGCTTACCACACCTGTGGGTGAGCCCTCCTGAGTCAGCTTCCAACCACATCTCTTACTTACACACCTGTCTGATGACAAGGTTCATTCTAATTGGACATTTGAACCATTAATGGGCCTGACATGTAGGTGTAAATCTCAGTCTCCCAGTCTCCTTGCCCTTGACTCTGCTAGTCCTTGCTTATTGGTAAGCTTTCTCCCTTCCGAGCCAGGCTGGGAGGTGGTGGTGTTGGGGGTGAGATTTCTTTTAGCCTGGGCAATTTCCTGCTTGCTTTCCAAATATGTTTTATTTGGGGGTGCTTTCTTGTTTTGCTACATGTATGATCTCTCTTTAAAGTCCGAACTCTTTACTCTCTTAATCCTCTCTGAGTTCTCTGATCTCCTCCTATGTGAGGGGAATCTTGTGGCATGGGTTCTTTTGCTTTGCTTTCCACAAGTACATGAGCCCCTTCTTCTGAGGTTTCTTCCCTAAAGATCTATGTGAAGGAAATTTTCTCCATTTCTTTCTCCCTTTCAAGGCAGGTTAGGGGAAGAACTTCTTTTGCCTTGGACTTCTCTGTTAGCCTTCCCTAACTATCCCTAAAATAAATATCATAATTTGTAATTTACCTTTCTGAGCCTGCATTTTCAGTACTTTGCTTTTTTTTTTGTTTTGTTTTTGGTTTTCTGAGGTAGGGTCTCACTCTAGCTCAGGCTGACCTGGAATTCACTATGTAGTCTCAGGGTGGCCCAAACTCTCGGTGATCCTCCTACCTCTGCCTCCCGAGTGCTGAGATTAAAGGCTTATTTATTTATTTGAGAAACAGATAGCGAGAAAGAGGCAGATAGATAGAGAATGGGCCCACCAGGGCCTCCAACCACTGCAAATGAATTCCAGATACATGCACCCCCCATTGTGCATCTGGATCCTAGGGAATCAAGCCTTGAACTGGGGTCCCTTGGCTTCACAAGCCAAGTGCTTAATCACTAAGCCATCTCTCCAGGCCCCAGTACTTTGCTACTTTGGACAAAGATCCAAAAGTTGGGGTCCATGGGCCTGCTATCTCCTACATCTTTATGGAATTTGATCCCTCCCTGAACGCAAAGTCCTGCACCATTTTCACATTTAGATTTCAAAGACTCAAGCTTCACACTCCAACTGCACCATGCTTTTTCCTTTACAATGCATACATACAAAAGCCCCATACTACTCCAACCACAGTTCTACATAAAAAGTTTTCAGATAATGGCAGTATACAAATCAAAATGAAAAATAATACCAGTGAGGGCTGCGGAAATGGCTTAATGGTTAAGGCGTTTGCCTGCGAAGCCTACAGACCCCGGTTTAATTCCCCAGGACCTACGTAAGCTAGTTGTACAAGGGGGCATATGCGCTAGAGTTCATTTGCAGTGGCTGGAGGCCCTAGCACGCCTCGTTCTCAAATAAATAAATAAATAAATAAATAAATAAATAAATAAATAAATAAATAAATAAATAAAATATTTTTAAAAACCAGCCAGGCATGGTAGTACATGCTTTTAATCCTAGCACGTGGGAGATGAAGATAAGAGGACTGCCATAAGTTTGAAGCTAATTTATGACTACACAGTGAGTTCCAGGTCAGCCTGGGCTACAGTCAGATCCTACCTCAAAATAAACAAAAAAACAAAAGAAATACACCACTTACTGGCCATGTACGGTGATGCATGCTTTTAATATTAGTACTCAGGAGGCTGAGGTAAGAGGATTGCTGTGAGTTCAAAGCAAGCCTGGGCTACAGAGTGAGCTCAAGGTCAGCCTTAGCTACCGTGAGCCCCTGTTTTAAAAAAAAAAAAAAAAAAAGCTAAACCGGGCGTGGTAGCACACGCCTTTAATCGCAGCACTTGGGAGGCAGAGGATGGAGGATCACCGAGAGTTTGAGGCCACCCTGAGACTACATATTAATTCCAGGTCAGCCTGGACCAGAGTGAGACCCTACCTCGAAAAACCAAAAAAAAAAAAAAAAAAAAAAAAAAAAAAAAAAAAAGCTGTGCATGGTGGCACATGCCTTTAATCCCAGCACTCGGGAGGCAGAGATAGGAGGATTGCCTTGAGTTCCAGGCCAGCTGGGACTAGAGTGAGACTCTACTATGAAAAAGCAAAAAGAAAAAAGTCTATAATCATGGAATCTGTCAAATCAATAAAAAGTTTTAAAAAGAGCCGGGCGTGGTGGCACACGCCTTTAATCCTAGCACTTGGGAGGCAGAGGTAGGAGGATTACCATTCGCCATGAGTTCAAGGCCACCCTGAGATTGCATAGTTAATTCCAGGTCAGCCTGGGCCAGAGTGAGACCCTACCTCGAAAAACAACAACAACAACAACAAAACAAAACAAACAAAAAAGCCCCCCCCCAAAGTTTTAAAAAGATACTATTTACAATAAAATGAAATATTTAGGCACAATAAAACATGCACAGGGCTGGAGAGATGGCTTAATGGTTAAGGCACTTGTGTGCAAAGCCAAAGGACTCAGGTTCAATTCTTCAGGACCCACATAAGAGATGCACAAGGTGGAACAGGCATCTGGAGTTCATTTGCAGTGGCTGGAGGCCCTGTCATGCCCATTCTCTCTCTCTGCCTCTTTCTTTCAAGTCCATAAATAAAGATAAAATTGAAACATGGACATGGGCTAGAGAGATGGCTTAGTGGTTGAGGCGCTTGCTTGCAAAGTCTAAGGACGAAGGTTTGATTCCCTATTACCCACATAAGGCCAGATACACAAAGTGACACATGAATCTGGACTTTATTTGCAGTGGCTAGAGGCCCTGATGTGCCCATTCTCTATATGTCTCTCTCCATGAAGAAAAAAAAAAATTTTAAAAATAAGAGGGGGCTGGAGAGATGGCTTAGTGGTTAACGTACTTTACTTCAAAGCCTCAAGATCTAGGTTCAATTTCCCAGTACCCACGTAAGCCAGATGCACAAGGTGGTGCATGCTTCTGTAGTTTGCAGTGACTGGAGGTCCAGACGCACCCATTGTCTGCCTCTTTCTCTCTCAAATAAATAAAATAAAAATAAAAATAAGCCGGGCATGGTGGTACACGTCTTTAATCCCAGCACTCGGGAGGGAGAGGTAGGAGGATTGCTGTGAGTTCAAGGCCATCCTGAGAGGCTACATGGTGAATTCCAGGTCAGTCTGAGCTACAGCGAGAACCTACCTTGAAAAAATCAAAAATAAATAAATAAAAAATAAAATAGGAGCCGGGCGTGGTGGCGCACACCTTTAATCCCAGCACTCGGGAGGTAGGAGGATCGCCGAGAGTTCAAGGCCACCCTGAGACTACATAGTTAATTCCAGGTCAGCCTGGACCAGAGTGAGACCCTACCTCGCAAAACCAAAAAAAAAAAAATAAATAAAATAAAATAAAATATAAAATAGGGAGGAGGAGGAAGAGAAGATGACAATGACTAGTTGGGAAGAAAAAGGGATTGTTGGGAGGGAATTATGATTGTGGTAAATTTATATTTATAGAAGTTGTGAATAAAAAGGTTTCAAAAGCTAGAAAAAAAAAAAAGCCAGGTGTGATGGCACATACCTTTAATCCCAGCACCCAGGAGGCAGAGGTAGGAGGATTACTGTGAGTTCAAAACCAGACTGTGTGGCGCATGCCTTTAATCCCAACACTCGGGAGGCAGAGGTAGGATCGCTGTGTGTTCAAGGCCACCCTGAAACTACACAGTGAATTCCAGATCAGCCTGGGCTAGAGTGAGACCCTGCCTCAAACAAACAAACAAACAAACAAACAAACAAACAAACAAACAAACAAACAAACACACACACACACACACACACACCAGACTGGCACTACAGATTGAGTCCCAGGTCAGCCTGGACTAGAGACCCAACATTGAAAAAACAACAGGGGCTGGAGATATTGCTTAGTGGTTAAGGTGCTTGCCTGCAAAGCCAAAGGACCCAGGTTCAATTCCCCAGCACCTACGTAAGCCAGATGCACAAGGGGGTGCATGCATCTGGAGTTCATTTGCAGTGGCTAGAGGCCGTACCCATTCTTTCTCTGTCTGTCTGTTTCTCTTTTCTAACTCTCTCTATCTCTGCTTGTAAATAAATAAGTAAAATAAAATAATTAAAAAAAGAAAAGAAAAACCAACAACAAAGTAAAAACAGAAAAAAAAATACCATTTACAACAAAATAAAACAGAACACTTAGGTATAATGAAACATGTAAAGCAGCTGTACAGCATCTTTATTCTAAAAATTACAAAATGCTAATAAAAGTAAACAAAGATGATCTATATAACTAAGAGTTATCATGTTCATGGACTGGAAGACTCACACTTCAGAGATATCAATTCTCCCCTAAGAGATTTGTAGATTCATTCATTCATTCATTCATTCATTCATTCATTCATTCAGTGTGTGTGTGCCTGTGTATGAAAGGTTCTCTTTTTTTAAAATATTTTTTTGAGGCAAGCCCAACAGACTGGCCTTTTTTTTTTTTTTTTAATACGAGAGTGAGAGAAAGAATTGGCGTGCCAGGGCCTCAGCCACTGAACTAGAACTCCAGACATGTACGCCACCTTGTGAGCATGTATGACCTTGCGCACTTGTGTCATTTTGTGCGTCTGGCTTTCATGGGAACTGGAGAGTCGAATGTGAGTCCTTAGGCTTTGCAAGCTAGTGCCTTAACTGCCAAGCCATCACTCTAGCCCTGAAAGGGTCTCTTGCTGAACCATCTCCCTTGAACTCTTCCCCCTCCCCATTTTTTTGTTTTTCAAGGTTAGATCTCACTCTAACCCAGACTAACCTGGAATTTACTATGTAGTCTCAGGCTGGCCTTGAACTCATGGCAATCCTACCTTTGCTTGCCTCCCAATCCTTGGGATGATCAGACACAAAATGGCATTTATTTGTAGTGGCAAGAGAGCTGGTATCAAACAAAGGTAGAAGAGCATAGATACCTCAAGATTGTTCTCCACATGTGTACTGTGGCACTCACATGCCCCCACCCACATAAAGAATTCTTTTTTTTGTTTGTTTTTGTTTTTCAAGGTAGGGTTTCACTCTAGCCCAAGCTGACCTGAAATTCACTATGTAGTCTCAGGGTGGCCTCAAACTCAGGGCAATTCTCCTACCTCTGCCTCCCAAGTGCTGGGATTAAAGGCATGCGCCACCATGCTCGGCTAAACAATTCTTTTTTAAAAAAAAAATTAAATACTGGGCTACAGAGATAGCTTAGCAGTTAAGGCGCTTGACTACAAACCAAAACAACCCAGGCTGGATTCATCATTACCCACATAAAGCCAGATGCACAAAGTGGCACATGCATCTAGACTTTGTTTCAGCAGCTAGAGGCCCTGGCTTACCCATACTCTCTGTCTATCTCTCTTTCTCTCTGCTTGCAATAATGTATATATATATATATATATATATATATATATATATATATATATTTTATTTGTTTGTTTTTTTGAGGTAGGGTCTCACTCTGGCCCAGGCTGACCTGGAATTAACTATGTAGTCTCAGGGTGGCCTTGAACTCAAGGCGATCCTCCTACCTCTGCCTCCCGAGTGCTGGGATTAAAGACGTGTGCCACCATGCCCGGCTATAATGTTTATATTCTTTTAAAAAGAAACAATATATTTTTCCAGGTCAGCCTGGGCCAGAGTGAGACCCTACCTCGCAAAACAAAAAAAAAAAAAAAAAAGAAACAATATATTTATTAAATGGGTAAAAGATACAAGTAGACATTTCACCAAAAATTTCATATAAATGGGAAGTAAACACATGAAAAGATGTTCATTATCTTTGGCCACAGATGAAAATTAAAACAAGGTATTACAATACATGTATCAAAATGACTAAAATAAAGTCGGGCATGGTGGCACACACCTTTAATTCCAGCACTCAGGAGGCTGAGGTAGAAGGATAGCCATGAGATGAGTTTGAGACTAGTCTGGGCTAAAGTGAGGTCTGTCTCAAAACAAATTGTTTTTCTGTCTAAATGCAAATGGTTGAAGAAACCGTGGAACATCCATACCAAAGAATACTACTCAACAATAGCTGACATATGCAATAAGTTGGACAGACCTTCATGCTTAATCAAAAAGCCATTTTTGAGCCGGGCGTGGTGGCGCACGCCTTTAATCCCAGCAATTGGGAGGCAGAGGTAGGAGGATCGCTGAGAGTTCGAGGCCACCCTGAGACTACATAGTTAATTCCAGGTTAGCCTGGATCAGAGTGACACCCTACCTCAGAAAAAAAAAAAAAAAGCCATTTTTGCTGGGTATGGTGGTACACCCCTTTAATCCCAGCATTTGGGAGGCAGAGGTGGGAGGATTGCTGTGAGACCCTGAGACTACAGAGTGAATTCCAGGTCAGCCTAGGCTAGAGTGAGACCCTACCTGGAAAAAAAAAGAAGCCATTTGGGGGGGGGGGGATAGAAAGATGGCTTAGCAGTTAAAGCACTTGCCTGCAAAGAGTAAAGACTTAGGTTCAATTCCCTAGTACCCATGTAAGCCAGATGCACATGGTGGTGCATACATCTGGAGTTTGTTTGCAATCTGCCTCTTTCTCTCTCTCAAATAAATAAATAAAATTAAAGGGCGGGCATGGTGGTGCATACAATTAATTCCAGTACTCCGGAGAAAGAGGTAGGAAGATTGCCTTGAGTTCAAGGCCACCTTGAGACTACACAGTGAATTCCAGGTCAGCCTGGGCCACGAGACCCTATCTTGAACCCCCTACCCCACAAAATACAAACAAAAGTTTATTTCAAAAGGAGATACACAATTCCATATATATATATTATTAAAATAATTACAGAGCTGAAAAACAGATTAACGGTTGTAATGAGTTAGGCTTTGGGGGCAGTACGAAAAGGGAGGAATCTTAAAACAATAAATAACATAGGCTTATATTAAAATAACACTGCATATCAACTGTGAGGTAGTTATAAATGAAGCTACAAGTGTGATAAAGTCACATAGAACTATATGCAAATGCATTTATGTGCTTAGTGCACATGTATATAGACATACATACACAAATGCAAACACAAATGAAAGCTAAATAAAAAATCTGTAGATTATCCTAGGATCAATTTAACAATGTTGAAAGTTATGTATTAAAGTTAAACAATGTCCATTTGCAAAACAGGAAAGATTGGTACATGGGATCTCTTTGTATAATTCAATATCTGTATTTTATTATTTGCATGCAAATGTGTGTGTGTTTGTATGGGCATGCCTGAGTCTCTTGTCATTCCAATTGAACATGCTAGTTTCTTTCTTCTTCTTCTTCTTTATTTCTTTTTTGTTGTTGGCTTTTTAAAAAAAAAATTCAAAAATATTTTATTTATTTGAGAGAGAAAAAGAGGCAGAAAGAGAGAGAGAGAGAGAGAGGGAGGGAGGGAGAGAGGGAGAGAGAATGGGCACGCCCAGGCCTCCAGCCACTGCAAAGAACTCCAGATGTATGCGCCCCCTCCCCTTGTGCATCTGACTTACATGAGTCCTGGAGAATCAAACCAGGATCCTTTGGCTTTGCAGGCAAATGCCTTAACTGCCCTGTTGTTGGCTTTTTTGAGGTAGAGCTTCATTCTAGTCCAGGTTAACCTGGAAATCATTATGTAGTCTCAGGGTGGCCTCGAACTCACGGTGATCCTCCTACCTCTGCCTCCTGAGTGCTGGGATTAAAGGCATGTGCCACCATGCCCGGACTCTGTCTCTCTCTTTTTTTTTAGAGGTAGGGTCTCACTCTAATCCAGGTTGACCTGGAATTCTCTATGTAGTCTCAGGCTGGCCTCAAACTCACAGTGATTCTCCTACCTCGGCCTCCAGAGTGCTGGGATTCAAGTCATGTACCACAGTACCTGGCCCAATTTCTCTTAAAAAAAATTTTTTTTAAATTTGAGTGAGAGAGTAAGAGTACCAAGGTACCTTGCTGCTACAAATGAACCCAAGGTGCAAGTACAACTTTGTCTGGCTTTATGCAGGTACTGTAGATTTGAACTTGAGCCAGTAGACTTTGCGAATGGATAAATGCCTTTATCCACTGAGCTATCTCCCCAGCACTGATGGACAATTTCTCAATGAATAGTGGCTGATGACTCTGTTTAGATACTATGATAGCTCTCATTTTGTGCTGCCTGTCCTGAGATGTTAGAGATGCCTAGGCCTCCTGGTCCTTACCTGGACTAAGCAAAATCAAATAAACAAACAATCCCAGCGGAGGTAGGAGGATCTAGTGGGGCTACACAGTAAGTTCCAAGTCAGCATGAGCTAAAGTGAGACCCTACCTCAGGAAAAAAAAAAAAAAAAAAAAAAAAAACAACAAAAACAACAACATGGGCTAGGAAAATGGCTCAACAGTTAGAGGTGCTTGCTTGCAAAGTCTGACAGACTGTGTTCTATTCCCCAGTATCCACATAAAGGCAGATGCACAAAAAGGCACAAGCACCTGGAGTCCCTTTGCAGTGGAAAGAGGCCCTGGAGCCCCATTTATTCTCGATCTCATTTACTCTCTCTCTCTCTGCTTATAAAAAAAATAAAAAATAAAGTAAGTAAAAACAACAACAACAAAAATAAAAACTGCCAGGGGCAACCAAAAGGAAATTAAACTAAAAGGGAAAGTTCACTGCAGCCAGAACAGATACCTCAGAAGAAGGAATAAAGCAAGAGAGCTTCATCAGCAAAGCTATGACTCATCAGGTAAGGAAAATCCATGTCAAGCACCACAAGATGAAGGTAATGAGAAAGTGAAGAAAGATGAGAAGAACAAGAATTGTAGAAGCTGAGTGAGTTGTTCAAACAGGTTCTTGTTTCTCAAAAAATAAGTAAAAGGGCAAATCTCAAGCTAATGGTATGTATTCTTCAACAAAAGCAGTCAGGGAAAAAAACTACTTAAAACATAAGTCTCAGCACTATTTTCTTTGTAAATGAAACTGCTAATGCATTTTCAGTGCTTTTTTTTTTTTTTTTTTTCTGAGGTAGGGTCTTGCTCTAGCTCAGGCTGACCTGGAATTCACTATGTGTCTTAGGGCTGGCCCCAAATACACAGTGATTCTCCTACCTTGGCCTCCCGAGCCCAGCACAATGTTTCTTAGTATCTGATTAATGATCCAAAGGAAAAAAAAAAGCATTGAAGCTAGAGAGACACCTTAGCAGGTAAGGCACACTTGCCTGTGAGGCCTTAATGACCCAGGTTCGATTCCCAGTACCCATGTAAGCCAGATGCACAAGGTGGCACATGTATCTAGAGTTTGTTTGTAGTGGCTAGAGGCTCTGGCACACCTATTCTCTCTATCTGCCTCTTTCTTTCTCTCTCTCTCAAATAAATAAATGAATAAACTATTAGAAAAAAAAAAAAAAAAGGCCAGGTGTGGTGGTGCATGTCTTTAATCCCAGCACTTGGGAAGCAGAGGTAGGAGGATAGCTTTGAGTTTGAGGCCAGCCTGGAACTACATAGTGAATTCCAAGTCAGCCTGGGATAGTGAGCTCCTACCTTGAAAAACTAATTAAAAAAAACAAACAAAAAAACCAGCCGGGCACTGTGGCACACGCCTTTAATCTCAGCACGAGGGAGGCAGAGGTAGGAGGATGGCCATGAGCTCGAAGCCACCCTGAAACTCTACATAGTGAATTCCAGGTCAGCCTGGACTAGAGTGAGACCCTACCTCAAAAAACCAAAAAAAAAAAAAAAAAAAAAAAAGAAAAGAAAAAAACCACCAACACCGCCACAACAAAGCACTGAAAATAGCTGAGCCTGACAGTGCACACCTTTCATCTCAGCACTTAGAGGCAGTGGTAGGAGGACAGATGTGAGTTCAAGGCCAGCCTGAGACTACATACATAGTGAATCCAGGTCAGCCTGGGCTACAGTGAGTCCCTACCTCAAAAAAACAAAAAACATTGTCCAGCATAGTGGCGCACACCTTTAATCCCAGTACTTGGGAGGCAGAGATAGGAGGATCACTGTGAGTTCGAGGCCAGCCTAGGACTTCAGAGTCCCAGAATAAATTCCAGGTCAGCCTGGGCTAGAGTGAGATCCTACCTCAAAAAACAAACAAACAAGAAAGCAAAAAAACAACCAACCAATCAATAAACAAAAACATTGTTTTTTTTTTTAACTAAGATGCAGTACTCTCTGAGCTGGAGAGATGGCTCAGCGTTTAAGGGCACTCGTTTGCAAAGCTTAATGGCTTGGATTTGATTCCCAAATACCCATGTAAAGCTAGATGCACAGAGTAGGACATGCACCTAGAGATGGTTATAGTGGCATATGCTCTAGTATGCACACCTCTATCTCTCTATTTCTGTTTCCTTGCAAATAAATAATAAAAATATTCTTTAAGAAAACATATAACACTCTGTTAAAAATGGCCCATTGTTACCATATCTATATACATCCATACTTACTGATGGCCCAAAACGTTACAGGTTATTGTTAAGGTTTTTGGTAGCCAACCAGAACTAGTTGGTAAGACCCTATTGCTGAAGACTCCACATGCCTGGACTGCGGGTCACTGAGAAATGAAGCTAGAGCTGAGCTGGAAGCCTCCTCCCTATTAACCAACAGTCAGGATGCTGGAAAGAGCTATGCAGCTGGCAGCCTTTGGGAAGAGAAGAGTCATCAACAGTCATAACCAGCAGTGGACCCTGCAAGCTTTATGGCTGACCAGCCAGGCCAAATGTACCAACTGGTGCAATGGGGGCATGTCTGTTTTGGAAATCAATTGCTCTCTAATTGTATTTGAGGCCTGCTCCATAAAAGGGAATTCATGCCTAGTACTGAAAACCTAATCTAAAGCCTATGGCAGGGCTGGAGACATGGCTTAGTGGTTAAGGAACCTGCCTGCCAAGCCTAAGAACGCCTGTTCAATTCTCCAGGTCCCACATTTAGCCAGACGTAAAGTGATGCAAGGGTGCAATGCCACACTTTCCCACAAGGGGGCACACAAGCCTCGAATTTGTTCACAGCAGCTGAGAGGCCACTGGTGTGCCCATTCTCTCTCTCTCTCTCTCTCTCAATCTGTCATGCTAAAAAAAAAAAAGCCTATGGCACCTGGTATGGTGGTGCACACCTTTAATCCCAGCACTGGGGAGGCAGAGACAGGAGGACTGCTGTGAGCTCAAGGTTTGCCTGGTACTACAAAGTGGGTTCCAGTTCTGCTGGGGGCTAGAATGAGACCCCACCTTGACTAAACAAAACAAAACAAAATAAAATAAAAAATAAAAAGCCTATGGGTGAGAGGGTAGGAAACTACCACCATTAACTGGCTAAATGGATAGATTATAACCACAAAACTGCCCTTTAAACATTTATGATTATGTACACATGTTAATGCTACTCACTTTTGGTTAGAGAAGCTTCTCTTTTTTCATATGTGGTGACCAATGAGGAGACTCAAAAATGGCCAAAGTACTGAGAAGAGATGGTGGGTGGTTCACTTCGTGCATCTGACTTTCTGTGGGTACTGGGGAATCAAACTTGGGTTATTAGGCTTTGCAGGGAAGTGCCTTAACCACTAAGCCATCTCTCCATCCCCATTTTGGTTTTTTTGAGATGGGGTCTCCCTGTGCAGTTCAGACTGGCCATGAACTCTCTCTATCCTCCCACTTCCTTTTTATCAGGCTTTAACGCCAATATGGACAAAGACCATTTCTGACCAGAAGGAAAACTGAACACACTCCTGAATGAGTGCTTAATTTTTTTTTTTTCCAGAAGAAATAGCCATGCAGTTTTAGAGACAGCATTCCTGTAGATTTCCTGGGAAAAAAATGGGTAAGCCAAAACATTTCACCTTAGGTATATCTCTGAATCAGTGTTTTTTGTTTGTTTAGTTTTGGTGTTGAAGATTGAACCCAGAGCCTGAGTGTTCTTCCACTAAATAAGTTAACTCTCCAATCTCTGGATTAATTTTTTAAAATTTATTTGAGAAAGAGAGAGAGAGAAAATGCGCACACTAGGGCTTCCTGCCACTGCAAACAAAACCCCAGATTCATGTGTCACTTTGTGTATCTGGCTTTACATGGGTACTGGGGATTCAAACCCAGATAGACAGGCTTTGCAAGCAAGCGCCTTTAGCTGGTGAGCCATCTCTCTGTCCTGGATCAATAATTTTTTGTCAGCTAGAAGTGCTTGCCAGACTCTAGGATCATTCAAATATATGTTTCCTCTTAGACAAGCATAGCTGTTGGCAGTAGACTGGTATACTGGCACATTGGCACAAGACCAGTCTTTTAGTAAGAGGGCCCTCTAGGAGGTCATTTGGAAGATGTACAAGTAGATCTTATAGAACAGAGCTTCTGTTTGCTAGAGGCTTTACGAACTTTGCCTCTCTCCCATCATTTAGGTGAAGCAAATGCTTGGGAGTAGCAAAAAGCAGCTCTTAACTGTACCAGGTACATAAGCATGTGGATTCCCATACAGCACTCTTGAGTATCCTGTGTCAGATGTTATTTCTGGAGAGTGGGGAGATGGTCATGCAAACATGAGGACTTGAGTTTAGATTCCTAGCCCTCATGTAAATAAATTGGGCACAACAGCACATGCCTCATGCCTGAAATTCCAGTACTAGGGAAAAGGAGACAGGAGAATCCCTAGAGCTTTCTGGCTAGTAGTCTAGGCCATTCAGAGAGCACTGGGCTCAGTGCGAAACCCTGTCTTAAGAAAATAAGGTGAAGGGGCTAGGGAGATTGCTCAGTGGTTAAAGGTGCTTGTTCGCAAGCCTGTTGGCCCAAATTGCTAGCACTTATGTAAAGATAGTTGCAAAGTGACACACATGTCTGTAATCCTTACTCAGCCACAACAATGTGAGACAAAAGCAGACACTCATGAGAGGGAACAACAAAAAACAAGCTGTCTCAAGAAGGCAGAAGGAAAGCTGGGTGTGGTGGTGCACACCTTTAATCCCAGCACTCTGGAGGCAGAGGTAGGAGGATCACAGTGAGTTCAGGCCAGCCTGGGACAATAGAGTGAGTTCCAAGTCAGCCTGGGTAGAGTGAGATCCTACCAAACAAACAAACAAACAAACCAAAAAAAAAAAAGAAGGCAAAAGGAGAGGAGAAACACACTGAGACTTTGTCTTCTCCTCTGACCTCCAAATGCATAACATGGTATGTGTGTACTCATACACACAGAGATACCTATGCAAATAAATAATAAAAATTAAAAATAAGGAAGTTGTCGTGCAATAGACGAAAACATCTGATATCAACCTTTGGCCTCCACATGCATGTGCATGCATGTACACCACATTCATAGGAACATACATATACATATACATGCACAAAACACACACACATGCACACAAAGAGAAGTTATGTAGTTATCTCAGGTTGTATAGCAGCAGAGGTGTGAAAGAGGCTTCCTAAGAGGCACAACCATGGGCCACCTTAGAAGGAACTCTTTACTGCAATGGTAAGAAATAAATAAGAACCCTTCTAATAGAGCAGGGAAAGATTTGACAGTTAATGTAGACAAATAGCTTGAACTCACTTCTGTAGTACAAAGTTTCAGAAGCATTTTGGTTGGAAAGTAAAACTAGTAAGAGACAATGTCTTCAGACGTCCTGATTCAGAGACAGCTGATAAGGCAAGCAGAGGAGAACAGAAGTGCTCAGCTTCCATCTTAACAGATTAACTCACTTCCTTCCTTTTTACAGTTTCCTGAAGGATTTCAAAAAGAGTATGACAGAGCAGCTGGGTGTTGTCTATGATCCCAGCACTGGGAGGTGGAGGCAGGAGAATTAGAAGTTTAAGGTCATAGCCAGTTTTAAAACTGCTTGGGCTGAGACACTCCTAAGAAAGAAAGAAGGAAAGAAGGCTGGAGACATGGCTTGGTGGTTAAGGTGCCTACCTGCTAAGCCTAAGAATGCCTGATTCTCCAGGTCCCATGTTTAGCCAGACATAAGTGATGCAAGGGTGCAATGTTAGACTTGCCCACAAGGGGGCACACACATCTGGAGTTCATTCACAGCGGCTGAGAGGCTGCTGGTGTACCCATTCTCTCTCTCTCTCTCTCCAAAAAAAATTTAAAAAAAAGAAAAAAAACAAAGAGGGAAAGAAAAAAAGAAAAAGAGAAAGAAGAAAGAGGACTGGAGAGATGGCTTACCAGTTAAGGTGCTTGCCTGTAAAGCCTAATATCTGCCTCTCTCTCTCTCTCAAATAAATAAAAAGAAAAAGAGAAGTAAATAAATAAATAGCTCAGCCAGGCATTGGTGGTACACGCCTTTAATCCCAGCACTCAGAAGGCAGAAGTAGGAGGATCTCCAAGAGTTGGAGGCCACCCTGAGACTACATAGTGAATTCCAGGTCAGCCTACGCTAGAGCGAGACCTTACCTTGAAAAACCAAAAATAAATAAATAAATTAATTAATTAAATCTGAGAGCATTTCAAAGTTTTTTAAAATTTTTATTTCTTAATTTATTGGGGGGGGCAGATAAAGAATAGTGGGCATGCCAGGATCTCTAGCCACTACAAGTGAACTCTAGATGCATGCACCATCTTGTGCATCTGGCTTACATAGGTTCTGGGGAATCAAAGCTGGGTCCTTAGGCTTCACAAGCAAGTGCTTTAACTGATAAGCCATCTCTTCAACACCAATAGAGTTTTTAAATAATGTCAAAAAAAAAATCTCAGGTAGTACTGAGAGGTATATGGTTTATCCAGAGTTTCTTGGAAGGCTGCTGACATATTAGCTGTTTCAGGAAGCTTGTACAATGCAGAGATTACAGCCATTGCACTTTGATTTTATTGTTGTTGGCTGTTTTCTTTTTCTTACAGCCATCCAACTGAAGGCTTAGTATTGAGAAATGAGACTAATGGTAGGGCATAATTCTTTTTAAAAAATATTTGCGGGAATTCTGGTTAAGACGGTGGTGTAGGAACCATATCAAAACAGCCTAGGGGAGAAAGAGAAAAAAAAAAACAGCAAAATACCTTCTTCTACTAAAAAGTGAGGTATATAATAAATTATCAACTACAGCAGAGAAGTAGGAGAGATCCAGAGCGTCTAGAGCCCACAGAAGCAGGAAGAAGCAGCTCCAGCAGCAGCGGCACGAGTTCCATGCGACTGCAAATGCTAGGCTCAGCCTGAGCCGCAGGATTTTAAAACCAGGTGAGGGGATTTTCCACTCACACTGGCCTCCTCACAAACTCAAGAAACGTGAAAGGAGGACGGCAGAGACCAACGGAGCAGCTTGTGAGGAAGAAGATCGCGAGGACCAGCAGGACTTCAGCCTCCATTCACAGCCTCTCCTCCCCCACTGCCAGCACAAGCGCCAGTAAGCACCAGAGGCCTGGGGAAGGGAGCTCACCTACACAGCACCTGGCACAGGTGATCAGAGAAGCGACCCACAGACCCAGCCAGTCTACCTGAGCCCACAGCACAGCAAAGAGGGACCCAAGTGGCCGTTCAGGATAGCTGAGACCAAAGCCGTCCCAAAAGGTAACTGGGACTATACCAGGTCAGTACCCACCAAATAAGCCTGTTATATAGGCTTGCATGGGAAGTGCTAATTGCATCTTCCATGTCAGGGTAAATTATATGTTAAATGTGATGGATGATTGGATTTGACATCCTTAAATAAGCTATATTTGGGGCTTGTCATTTGTTGCTTCCTGATTTATATAGTGCCTTTGTTTCCTCTTCAGTTGTTCATTGGGGAAGGGTCTCACTCAGTCACAAGCTGACCTTGGAACACTCTACAGACCAGAAATCTCTCTGTGCTGCTTTTCATTGAAAGGGTACATTGTTTAAATTACTAGAATTTGCCTGTATTTTGTTCCACTCAGCCTACTTGAATACTCTCATAACAGGCAAACCAAACACCTAAGGTCACTTTTGTGGTTACTCTGAGAGTCTTAAAAGCCACACCTAGCACATTAAGCTCCTACCCTAAAGATATATAACATCAGATTGATTCACACATCTAATAATACTGCATATTATTAGAAAACCCAAGCATTAAATTAATTCAAGATGCAAAAATCTCTACATTATAATACAATAAACACAAAAAATCAAGACAACATAAACCCACCAAAAAGTATTAATGCATCAGGCATGACCTTTAGTGAGACTGATTTAGAGGAAATGCCTGAGAAAGATTTCAAAAGAATGATTATAAATATATTCAAAGAACACAAAGAGCCTGAGACTATACAGTGAGTTTCAGGTAAGCCTGGGCTAAAGTGAGACCTTACCTTGAGGAAAAAAAAAACAAAACAAAAAAAACCCAACAAACCCAAAACCAAAGAACTCAGAGAAAATCAAAGGAATCAAAGAACACACAGGAAACCAGGTTAATGAAATAAGGAGGTCAATATTAGACATAAATAAGGAAATAGAAATAATAAAGAAAAACCAGTCAGAAATACTAGCAATGAAGAACACAGTCAGTGAAATAAAAAACTCTGTAGAAAATCTCTCCAGTAGAATGGATGAAGGAGAGAACAGAATATTGAAACTAAGACCAAGCGGCAGATCTAATACAGTCCAACAAAGAGAAAGACAAACTAATAAGAAGATATGAATGGGAATTTCAAGATATTCGGGACACTATGAAAAGATCAAACATCAGAATTCAGGGTATAGTAGAAGGAGAAGAATTTTACTCCAAAGGCATAGTAGGCATTTCCAACAAAATCATAAAAGAAAACTTCCCCCAAGCTGGGAAAGAGATGCCAATGCAGATACAGGAAGCCTTTAGAACACCAAACAGACAAAACCTGGCAAGAAACACTCCTTGCCATATTATAATTAAACTATCAAACCAAAGAAAATATATTGCAAGCAGAGAGAAAAATCAAGTCACATACAAATTCAAGCCCATCAGGTTCAAAACAGATTAGTCAAAACAAATTTTAAAAGCCAGAAGGGCTTGAAGTGATGTATTCCAAGTTCTGAAAGATAACAAACAACTGTCAACCAAGGTTACTTTATCCTGCAAAGCTATCCACTCAAATAGACAGAGAAATAAGGACATTCCACAACAAAAGAAGGCTAAAGGATTTTTTTTTTTTTTTTTTTTTTTTTCTGAGGTAGGGTCTCATTCTAGCTCAGGCTGAACTGGAATTAACTATGTAGTCTCAGGGTGGCCTTAAACTCACAGTGATCCTCCTACCTCTGCCTCCCAAGTGCTAGGATTAAAGGCATGCACCACCATGCCTGGCTAAAGGAATATTTGAAGTCAAAACCAGCTCTATAGAAAATACATGAAAGGATCCTCCATGCTGAAGAGAAAGGAAAGCACACATATAAGGAACCTGGAAGAAAGAAATCATACAAATATTAGTTAATGCAAGATAGCAAAGGTAAAATCAGAAAAACTACAAAACAAGAAAAATGGAAAAAATAAACACACATCTTTCAATAATAACTCTTAATATCAATGGCCTCAATGCCCCTACCAGAACACACAGGTTTGCAGACTGCGTTAAAGCAGCATCCTTCAATTTGTTGCCTCTAAGTAACTCACCTTTCTACAAAGGATGGACACTATCTTAGGGTGAAAGCTTTTAAGCAAACAGGCCTACAAAACAAGCAGGGGTCACTACCCTAATATCTGACAGGGTTGACTTCAGACCAACATTAGTTAGGAAAGATAAGGAAAGTCACTTTATATTGATTAAAGGAACGCTCCAACAGGAGGACATTACAATCCTAAACATATATGCACCTAACATGGGGGCTCCCAATTTCATCAAACAAATGCTATTAGAACTAAGGTCACACACAGGTAACACCAAACACAGTTGTAGTGGGCGACTTCAACACCCCACTCTCACCAATTAACAGGTCATCCTGGCAAAAAATAAACAGAGATGCTTCTGGATTAAAAGAGGTCATAGAACAAATGGACCCAACAGATATCTATAGGACATTTCATCCAAATGCTACAGAATAAACATTCTTTTCAGCAGCACATGGAACATACTCTAAAACAGACCATTTATTAGGACACAAAGCAAATCTTAACAAATATAGGAAATTTGAAATAATTCCTTGCACTCTATCTGATCACAATGGGATCAAACTACAAATCAATAGCAAGAAAGGCTATAGAGCATACACAAAATCATGGAAACTAAACAATACACTACTAAATGATGAAAGGGTCAATGAAGAAATCAAGAAGGAAATCAAAATATTCATAGAGTCAAATGATAATGAGAACACAACATACCAAAACCTTTGGGACAAAATGAAGGCAGACCTAAGAGGGCAATTTATAGCTTCAAGTGCCTATGTAAAGAAATTAGAAAGGTCACAAGTAAACAACTTAATGCTTCTCCTTAACACCTTGGAAAAAGAAGAACAAGGCAAACAGAAAATCAGTGGATGGGAAGAAATAACAAAGATTAGGGGAGAAATTACTGAAATAGAAACAAAAAAAAAATCCAAAGAATCAATGAAACAAAGAGTTGGTTCTTTGAAAAGATAAACAAGATTGATAAACCTTTAGTTAATCTTACCAAAAGAAAGAGAGAAAAGACACAAATTAATAAAATTAGAGATGAAAAAGGCACCATTACAACAGATACCAGAGAAATAAAAAAAAAAAACAACATAGGGATATACTATAAGAACATATACTCCACTAAATGTGAAAATCTGAAAGAAAGAGATGATTTCCTTGATTTATATGACCTACCTAAATTAAATCAAGATGAGATTAACCACTTAAATAGACCTATAACAAGTATGAAGATCCAAGCAGTTATAAAAAATCTCCCAACTAAAAAAAGTCCAGGCCCAGATAGATTCACTGTTGAATTTTACAAGACCTTCATGGAAGAACTAACATTAATGCTTCTTAAACTTTTCCATAAAAAGAGGAAGGAATCCTACCAAACTCCTTCTACGAAGCCAGCATCACCCTGATCCTCAAACCAGACAAAGATAGAAAAAACAAGCCGGGCGTGGTGGCGTATGCCTTTAATCCCAGCACTCGGGAGGCAGAGGTAGGAGGATCGCCGAGAGTTCGAGGACACCCCGAGACTACATAGTTAATTCCAGGTCAGCCTGGACCAGAGTGAGACCCTACCTCGCAAAACCAAAAAAAAAGGAAAATTACAGACCAATCTCCTTCATGAACATAGATGCAAAACTTCTCAACAAAATATTGGCAAACAGAATACAAGAATATATTAGAAAGATCATTCACCCTGACCAAGTAGGCTGTATCCCAGAGATGCAGGGATGGTTCAACATATGCAAATTGATAAATGTAATACACCGTATAAATGGACTGAAGGACAAAAATCCCACGATCATCTCTTTAGATGCAGAAAAAGCATTTGACAAAATCCAACATCCCTTCATGATAAAAGACCTACAGAGACCGGGAATAGAAGGAACATATCTCAACATAATAAAGACCATGACAAAACCACAGCCAACAAAATAATAAATGAAGAAAAACTTGAAGCTTTTCCACTAAAATCAGGAACAAAACAAGGGTGTCCACTGTCCCCACTTTTATTTAATATAGTACTGGAAGTCTTAGCCATAGCAGTAAGGCAAGAGACACACATAAAAGGGATACAAATTGGAAAGGAAGAGATGAAGTTATCATTATTTGAAGATGATATGATTCTATACATAAAGGACCCTAAAGACTCTACCAACAAATTGTTAGATCTGATAAACACCTATAGCCATGTAGGCAGGATACAAAATAAACACACAGAAATCAGTGGCTTTCCTATATACTAACACCAAACAAATAAGGTACCTTGGGATAAACCTAACCAAGGAAGTGAAGGATCTCTACAATGAGAACTTTAAAACACTCAAGTGAGACATTGCAGAAGACTGTAGAAAAGGCAAAGACATCCCTTGTTCGTGGAATGGAAGAATCAATATTGTGAAAATGGCAATCTTATCAAAAGCAATATATACATTTAATGCAATCCCCATCAAAATTCCAATGGCATTTTTTTTTTTTTTGGAGAGAGACAGAGAGATAGAGAGAGAGAGGGAGAGGAAGACAGAATAGGCATGCCAACAGCCTCTCAGCTAATGTGAATGAACTCCAGACACATGTGTCCCCTTGTGGGCAAGTGCAGCATTGCACCCTTGCATCACTGTGTCTGGCTAAACATGGGACCTGGAGATTGGAACTGGCATTCTTAGGCTTAGCAGGCAGGTCCTTAACTGCTAAGCCATCTCTCTAGCTCCCAATGGCATTCTTTATGAAAACAGAAAAAAATCGGGCAGGAGAGATGGCCTGCAAAGCCTAAGGATCCTGGTTTGATTCTCCAGGTCCCACGTAAGCCAGATGCACAAGGGAGCCTATGCATCTAGAGTTCATTTGCAGTGGTTAGAGGCCCTCGTATGCCCATTCTCACTCTCCCTCTCTCTGTCTCAAATAAATAAATAAATATAAAATCTTAAAAGAGAAAAGAAAAAAAGCAATCCAAAAATTCATTTGGAAGCACAAAAAATCTCGGATATCTAAACCAACTTTGAGCAACAAAAATAAGGCTGGTGGTATCACCATACCTGATGTTAACATATATAACAGAGATATAGTAACAAAAACAGCATGGTACTGGCAAAAAAACCAGACATGTAGATCAATGGAACAGAATAGAGGACCCTGATGTAAGTCTGGGTAGCTATAGCCACCTGGTCTTTGACAAAAATGCCAAAAATACTCATTGGAGAAAAGTCAGCCTGTTCAGCAAATAGTGCTGGAAAAGCTGGATATGTATCTGTAGAAGGATGAAAATAGACCCTTATCTCTCTCCGTGCACAAGAATTAAGTCCAAATGGATCAAAGACCTTAATATCAGACCTGAAACTCTGAAACTACCAGAGGATAAAGTAGGGGAAACCCTTCAACATGTTGGTCTTGGCAAAGACTTTCTGAGTATGACCCCAATTGCTCAGGAAATAAAACCACAGATCAACCACTGGGACCTCATGGACTTACAAAGCTTTTGTACAGCTAAGGACAATGTGAATAGAGCAGAGAGGCAACCTACAGAATGGGAGAAAATCTTTGCCAGTTATACATCTGACAGAGCATTAATATATAGGATATATAAAGAACTCAAAAAACGAAATAAAAAGAAATCAAATAACTCAATTAAAAATGGGCTGTGGGCCGGGCGTGGTGGCTCACGCCTTTAATCCCAGCACTTGGGAGGCAGAGGTAGGAGGATCATCATGAGTTCAAGGCCACCCTGAGACTACATAGTGAATTCCAGGTCAGCCTGAGCTGGAGTGAGACCCTATTTTGAAAAACCAAAAAAAAAAAAAAAAAAAAAAAAAAAAAAAAAAAAGGGGGTAGGGCTATGGAACTAAATAGAGAGTTCTCAGAAGAAATACAGATGGTATATAAACATTTAAAAAATGTTCTACATCCCTAGTCATCAGAGAAATGCAGATTAAAACTACATTGAGATTCCATCTTACTCCTGTCAGATTGGATACCATTATGGAAACAAATGACTATAAATGATGGCGAGGATGTGGAAAAAGAGGAACCCTTCTATACTATTGGTGGGAATGCAATCTGGTCCAGCCATTCCGGAAATCAGTGTGGAGGTTCCTGAGACAGCTAAAAATAGATCTACCATATGATCCAGCTACAGCACTCCTAGGCATATATCCTAAGGACTCGTTTCACTACCTGAGAGATACTTGCTGAACCATGTTTATTGCCACTCTTACTCACAATAGCTAGGAAATGGAATGAGCCTAGATGTCCCTCAACTGATGAGTGGGTAATGAAGATGTGGCACATTTTACACAATGGAGTTTTACACAGCAGTAAAGAAAAATGAAATTTGCAGGAAAATGGATGGATCTAGAAAGGATTATACTTAGTGAGGTAACCCAGGCCCAGAAAGCCAAATGTCGCAGGTTCTCTCTCAGATGTGGTTCCTAGCTATGATTGGACTTCTCTGTGAGTAGGAATAAAACTTAGTAGCCAAGGCCAGTAAGCTAGAAAGGGGATCTAAAGGGAAGAGAAAGGGGGGCATTTAATAGATAGGTGTTGTATATATGTAAGTAGAAGAACAGATTAATAGGGGTGAAAAGGCCTAAGTGAGGTCAGGGGAAGAGACTGAGTAAAGGAAAAGTGGAGGGAGGGTTAATCAAAGTCTAAGAGGATATTAATAACTCATATGGAAACCTTTTTTGGACAACGGAATATTCAAAAGCCATAGATTGTTACTAGAAAATTTTCAGTGTCAGGGATGGCATACCTTCCAGTGAGTTGTTGGCTACAGAGGTCCCTGATACCCCCAAAACATTATAGGCCATTGCCAAAGCTCTTGGTTTCCCACCAGGAATAGATAGTAAGACCCTGTTGCTGAAGACTATATACTTGGCCTGCAAGGTCACTGAAAAATCCTGCTGGAGCTGAGCTGAAAACCTCCTCCATGTAGACCAGCTGACAGAATGCTGGAAAAAGCTACACTGCATGCAGTTCAATGGGAGAGAGCAAAATCACCAGTGGATTTACTCAAAAGTGGATACTGCAAACCTTAAATTTGGCCAGCCAGGCCAAATAAGCCAATGGGTGCAATAGTGGCATGTGTGTTATGGGGGAAACCAACCGCTCTCTAATTGGACTGGAGGCCCGCTCCATGGCAGAGAATACATCCCTGATACTGAAAACCTACAACAGGAGTAGTCATGAGCCCTAGGGGTGTAATGTCTGCTTGTGTCTGGCTAAATATATATACGATGTTCACCAAACTGCTCGGTAAGCACTTCTCTTAATGTTCATACCCATGTATTAATGTTACTGTCATTTTTGGTTAGAGAAGCTTCTCTTTTCAGATGGCAGTGACCTTGGGATAACTTAGAAGGCACCAAGGTGCTGAGAAGAAGTGACAGAGGAGTGCTCAGCACTGAAATATCTCTATCACAGCTTCCAAGGCTCAGGGTCCATTGTGGAAAAGGTGGCGGAAAGAATGTAAGAGCTAAAGGAAGGGTAGGACTCCTTACAATGTGCTCGTCCAGACACAAAATGGCCTGGATATCCATGACCTCACAGTGCCTGACACTACCTACACAAGACCATCATAGTAGGTGGAAAAGATCATGACATCAAAATATGAGAAAGACTGATTATGAGATGGAGGGGATATGACGGAGAGTGGAGTTTCAAAGGTGAAAGTGGGGGGAGGGAGGAAATTACCATGGTTTATTGTCTACAATTATGGAAGTTGTCAATAAAAAATATTCAAAAAAGTATTTATTTATTTGCAAGAGAGAGACAGGAAGGGGAAAGAGAGAGAGAATGAATATGGGCACACTAGGGCTTCTAGCTACTGCAAACAAACTCCAGATGCATGCACCATTTTGCAGCTAGCTTTATGTTGGTTACTCAGGAATCGAACCCCGGTTGTTAAGCACTGTACCGTTTTAACTGCTGAGCCATCTTTCCAACCCATAAAGCTTAATTCTTTGGTAGATTCCTTATGAATATCCCAATCTGCCCATTCATCTGGCTATGCTCCAGCAACTTAGCCTAAAAAATAGTTCCTCATAATTTTACAACATCAGTGCCCATACCTTTCTTTTATTTTTTTAAAAATTTTTAAAAAAATTTTTTTAAATTTATTTTTTAATTATTTGAGAGAGAAAAAGAGGCAGATAGAGGGGAGGTGGCGAGAATGGGCGCATCAGGGCCTACAGCTGGTACAAATGAACTCCAGACACATGTGCCACCTTGTGCATCTGGCTTACATGGGCCCTGGGGAATTGAACCTGGGTTCTTTGGCTTTGAAGACAAGAGCCTTACATTATTTATTTATTTGAGAGAAAGAGGCAGAGAGAGAGAGAATGGGTGTGCCAGGGCCTCCAGCCATTGCATATGAACTCCAGATGCATGCACCCCCTTGTGCATCTGGCTTAACGTGGGTCCTGGAGAGTTGAACCAGGATCCTTTGGCTTTGCAGGCAAATGCCCTAACTGCTAAGCCATCTCTCCAGCCCCTGTTTTTTTTTTTTTTTTTTTTTTGGTTTTTCAAGGTAGGGTCTCACTCTAGCTCAGGCTGACCTGGAATTCACTATGTAGTCTCAGGGTGGCCTCGAACTCATGGCGATCCTCCTACCTCTGCCTCCCAAGTGCACCACTACGCCCGGTTCCTTTTGTTTGTTTTTTGAGGCAGTGTCTTGCTTTAGCCCAGGCTGACCTGGAACTCACAGTGATCCTCCTACCTCTGCCTCTAGAGTGCTGGGATTAAAGGTGTGTACCACCATGCCTGGATCTTCCTTCCCTCATCCCCCAAGGTAGGGTATCACTCTAGCCCAGGCTTACCTGAAAGTGTTGGGAGGCTTGGCTTCTGCCTTTGCTTTTTTTGTGTGTTTTTTTTTTTTTTAAGGTAGGTCTCACACTGGCTCAGGATGACCTAGCATTCACTATGTAGTCTCAGCATGACCTCGAACTCATGGAGATCCTCCTACCTCTGTCTCCTGAGTGCTGAGATTAAAGGCATGCACCACTATTACGAGTGGCAGCTTCTGCCTTTCTTTTAAAAGGGTCCGATACCAAAACATAGTGAGACCCTACTTTAAAAATAAATAGGATGAAGCCGGGCGTGGTAGTGCACGCCTTTAATCCCAGCAGTTGGGAGGCAGAGGTAGGAGGATCACCGTGAGTTCAAGGCCACCCTGAGACTACATAGTTAATTCCAGGTCAGCCTGGGCCAGAGTGAGACCCTACCTCAAAAAAAAAAAAAAAAAAAATGGGAGATATGGCTCAGCAGTTAAGGCACTTGCTTACAAACCTAATGACCCAAGTTTGATTCCCCAATACCCATGTTAAACCAGATGGACAAAGAAAGTAGCACATGCATCTAGAGTTGGTTTCCAGTGGCCAGAGGCCCTAGAATGCCATTCTCTCTCTCTCTCTCTCTCTCTCTCTCTCTCTGTGTGTGTTTACAAGCAAACAAATAAAACACTTTTTAAAAATTAAAAAAAAAAAACATGGGGGGTTGGAGAGATGGCTTAGCAGTTAATAAGGCATTTGCCTGCAAAGCAAAAGGATCCCGGTTCAATTCTTCAGGACCCTAGGTAAGCCAGATGCACAAGGGGGCACATGAATCTGGAGTTCGTTTGCTGGAGGCCCTGGCGCGTCTATTCCCCCCCCACACACTTTCTCTCTCAAAATAAATATATATATTTTAAACGTGGTACATGACCACAGTCAAGAAAAAAAATTAAAGAGCGAACCTACCTCCGTGTCCCTGAATCATCATTTGCCCACACCCAGTCTTCAGGGCTTACCTCCCAATTCTGTTATCTAAGTTCTTCCTTCAAGATCCAAAATAAATCAAATTTGCACTTTGCTGCCTGTCAGGCCTCCTACATCCAGGACCAGGAAGTATATCTATGTAACTCACTAGACATGTAGTGCAAAACTGTCCTACCGTAGGATTTACAATCCATGAAAACTAGAATAGCCCTAGAGTAGTAATCCCAGTAGGTCAGGGTAGACAGATCAAGGATCTAGGTTTTAAAAGATGGATCAGACATAAACTGGACTCAAAGAAGTGAAAAGTCTAGTAGGACTCAGGCATGAAGCTAACTATAAATCAGAGAAACTGAAAAATATCTTGAGAGAGAAAGAAAATGAGGTTGGAGAGATGGCCTATCAGTTAAGGCACTTGCCTGCCAATCCAAAGGACCCAGGTTCAGTTCCCTAGGACCCACATAAGCCAGATGTACAATGTGGTGCATGCATCAGGAGTTTGCTTAAAGCAGCTGTGCCCATTCTCTCTTTCATTCTATCTGCCGCTCTCTCTCTCTCAAATTAAAAAAAAAAATTAACAAAGAAAGAAAGGGCTGGAGAGATGGCTTAGCAGTTAAAGTCGCATGCCTGTGAAGCCTAAGGACCCAGGTTCGATTCTCCAGGTCCCACGCAAGCGAAATAAACATGGTGGCACATGCGTCTGGAGTTCCTATAGAGTGGCTAGAGGCCCTGGCGCGCCCATTCTCTCTGTCTCTCTCTCTCCCCCTCTCTGTCTCTAATAAATAAATGAATAAATAAATGAATAAATAAATAAATAAATATCTTTTAAAAAAAGAAAGAAAATTGTGAAATTTTACAAATGAGGAAATTTACTCTGTGGAGTTTTGGATAGGGAAAGACTACAAATAACCTTACTGTCAATGACTAGAGGACTACTTAAAATTATGGAATGTGCATACAGTGGAATAGCCATTTAAAAAAAAAAGAAGGGCTGAAGAGACAGCTTAGCAATTAAGACACTTGCCTGTGAAACCTAAGAACTCATGTTTGAATTTCCAGGTCTCGCATAAGCCAGATGCACAGTGATGCAAGCATGCAATGCTGCACATGCACACAAGGGGGGTGAGCACACCTAGAGTTCATTCATAGTGACGTAAAGCTCTGGTGCACCCATTATTTCGTTCTCTCTGCCTCTTTTCCTCTCTCTCTCAAAAAAAAGAGGGTTTGAAGAGATGGCTTACTTAAGGTACTTGCCTGTGAAGCCTAGGGACCCATGTTTGAAGGACCCATATTTGAATTTCCAGATCCCATATAAGACAGACGCACAAGGTGCTGCAAGCATGCAAGGTTGCACATGTGTAGAACAGGATGCTTATATCTGGAGTTTGACTACAGTAGCTAGAGGCCCTGGCGTGCTAATTCTCTCTCCCTCTCACATAAAACAAAGTTTTAAAAAAGAGATAGCTCTAGAGCTTGAGAGATGGCTTAGTGGCTAAGGTGCTTGCCTGTGAACCCTAAGGACCCAGGTTCAATTCTCTAGAACCCATGTAAGCCAGATGCACATGGTGGCACATGAATCTGGAGTTCATTTGCAGTGGCTAGAGGACCTGGAATGCCCATTCTCTCTCTCTCTCTCAAATCAATCAATCAATCAATCAATCAATCAATCAATCTTTATGCTGATGTGCAAAGAAAAGCTGAAAATGGTGCAGTATATAAAACAGAGGGCTGCAGAGATGGCTTATTGATTAAGATGCTTGCCTGCAAAGCCGAAGTGTCTGGGGTCAATACCCCAGTACCCACATAAGATCAGATGCATAAGGTAGCACAAGCGTCTGGAGTTTATTTGCAGTGGATAGAGACCCTGGCACACCCATCCTCCCCCCTCAAATAGATAAATAAATAAATAAAACATTTAAAAAAATCTAAAAGAGCATGGTGGCGCACACCTTTAATCCCAGCACTCGGGAGGCAGAAGTAGGAGGCTAACCGTGAGTTCGAGACCACCCTGAGACTACATAGTGAATTCTAGGTCAGCCTGGGCTAGAGTAAGACTCTGTCTTGAAAAAACAAAAAAAGAAAAGAAAAGAAAAATAAAAACTAAGTGAGCCAAGACACAATTCAGCTGTTTGAGCCATTTGGAAGAACATCATTCAGAAAGGTGTCTTACTGAGTATTTCCAGAGACCACCTGAACCAATACCTGAGCGCTTTAGAAACATCCTGGGGCTGGAGAAATGGCTTAACGGCTAAGGCATTTGCCTGCAAAGCCAAAGGATCCCGGTTCAATTCTCCAGGACCCATGTAAGCCAGATGCACAAGAGACACATGCATCTGGAGTTCGTTTGCATTGGGTACTGGCATGCCCATTCTCTGACTGTCTCTCTCCTCTCTCTGTTTGCAAATCAATAAATAAAATTTAAAAAAAATCCTGTCCTCACTGGCCAAATTCTAACCTCATTCAAATACTTAGACCTGATTCTAATATAACTTTTTAAAATTAAAACCATAGATTTAAGGGTAATGTTTTAGGGCTACAGAGATGGCTCTGTGGTTAAGGATGCTTGCTTACAAGGCCTCATGGCCTGAGTCCCCGTGCCCACCATGTAAAGCCAGATGTACAGAATGGTACATGCATCTGGAGTTTAGTTGCAGGGGTAGGAGGCTCTGGCATGTCCATTTCTCCCTCTCTGCTTGCAATAAAAATATTTTTTAGAACCCACTGTGGTGACACACACCTTTAATCCCAGCACTTGGGAGGCAGAGGTAGGAGGATCGCCGCTGAGTTCAAGGCCACTCTGAGACTACATAGTGAATTCCAGGTCAGCCTGAGCTAGAGTGAGACCCTACTTCACAAAACCAAATATATATATATGGCTAGAAAGATGGCTTAGGACCTAGGTTCAATTCCCTCGGATCTACATAAGCCACTGCACAAGGTGGCACATGAGTCTGAAGTTTGTTTGCAGTAGCTGGAGGCTCTGGCGTGGCCATTCTCTTGCTCTCTCTCTCAAAATAAGAATTAAAATAAAATATAAAATATACTTTTTAGGACTGGAGAGATGGCTCAGCTGGCATGCAAAACATGATGGCCCAAGTTTGATTGCCCAGTTCCTAAAACTAGGAAATAAGTAAAGTCTTGTCTGTAATAAATAAAGCCAGATGCACAAAGTGGTGTATGACTCTAGAGTTCATTTGCCCTGGCGAAAGGCCCTGGCCTGGCCCACCTATACCTTTCTCTCTCTCTCCTTACAAGTAATAAAAATATTTAAGATATTATGTATGTATGTATGTATGTATGTATAAAATTCTTTTTTTTTTTCAAGGTAGAGTCTCACTCTAGTCCAGGCTGACCTGGAATGCACTATGTAGTCTCAGGATAGCCTTGAACTCATGGCGATCCTCCTACTTCTGCTGGGATTAAAGGTGTATGCCACCACACCCAGCTCAAGAATTTTATATATATATATATATATATATATATATATATATATATATATATATATATATAATATATAATATAATATTATATATATAATTATATTATATTATATATATTTTTGGTTTTTCCAGGTAGGGTCTCACTCTAGCTCAGGCTGACCTGGAATTCACTATGTAGTCTCAGGGTGGCCTTGAACTCACGGCAATCCTCCTACCTCTGCCTCCCGAGTGCTGGGATTAAAGGCGTGCGCCACCATGCCCAGCTAAGAATTACATATGCCAGCACTCAGGCAGTAAAGGAAGGGGGATCAGAAGTTTAAGGTCATCTTTGAGTACATAGCAAGTTCAAGGCCAGCCTGAGCTACATAAGACCCTATTCAGGAAGGAGGGAGGGAGGGAAGGGGAGGAAAGAAATAATGATCCACACAAATAAGAGTTATTTGATCACCTGTGTTGGCTGTAACAAACAAAAAGAGTTTACCTTCTATGAGTAAAAATTTACTTTCTGTTCCTGTGCCCAACAGCAATATAATACTCTTCAATGACTCACTGACTTTCCCTGTTTTTGTCTGGGTGTGGCTGGGGATCCCCACATCTGCATCTGCCCCAACTTAGTCTACCTAACATGGAATTCAAGGCCAAAGCACTAAATGCCACAAATTTCCCAAGAGCCAGTATAGTTGTATTTCCTGTAGAGATCTGAAAATCTGTTGAGGTTCCAAAAGTCAGCACCAATTTCAAATTTGATCAGCATCTCTGTAAGTCAGTTACCTTATAGCTGAATAAAATATTTTTTTATAAATTTAATGCCAGCATGTCTGTGTTTGGAAACTTTGAAAATACATGTTGTATGGTTTACTGCACTGGAAAAGGTGCCAACAGAATTTCAAAGGAAGGGAAGTGTATAACTGTTTCCTTTCAAATGCATTTTCCAATGGGATCCATTCAGGGAAAAGGCTGGAACTAACTAAAACATTATTAAAAACTGTTATGGAGAGAGACAGGGAGATGGAAAAAGATAAACCCCCAAAAGCAAAATATATAACTAAGAGTGAGACAAGCATACAAGGAGAAAGAAAGGGAATCTGGGCAAAGAGACAGGTTGGATAGGGAATGGGGTGCGATGGAGTTTTGTCTGGCAGTTGCTGTTCGTGGTTTCATATTGTAGCAGATCAATCGATCAGGACTGCAGCGCTGCTGGCCCAGTGGCACAAGACAAACCACGAAGTTGGCTTCAAGTTCAGGACTTACGAACTGCTGACCTTCAGTTTTTAAACCAAAAATATTCTTTGGGAAACAATCATACCAAGATCAGTCTAACCAGCCAAGCAAAAACAAGGATTACTAACCTGAAGTAACACCCTATTCAGTTACATCAGAAACCAACCCTTTGCAGGCATCAATCAGGAAGTCTGTCAACCAGAACTATACCATACCATACCAACTCCAGGTTCCGACTCATCCAAGAAGACAATGATAACCATAAATACTACAACAAATGAAATGGTGTTTGGTAGTTGGCTTAATCAGGATGGACTGAAGCACACTGCCAGAGATACAGCAATTTCTTCTGAGGTCACATGTGCATGACTCCAGTGGAATCTGCATGCAATGTCTAGGGCGGGGTTTGGCACTACCTCACAAAGCCATTACATCTCTACACACACACTTAAAAAGAACAGTTCTTAGGGAGGGTTCTTTTTTGGTTGCTAAATTCATCAAAGCTAGAATGATGCAAAATGTATCACCTAAACTGAGATTCTCCTCAGCATGGAAAGTATGTTGTTCAGAAATAAGGAATATTCTCTGAGCAAACCATAACTTACACCCTAGCCTAAGCCATAGTAGCTTTTTGGCATTATGAAATCATAGCTCAGAAGAATCTTTTTTAAAGGGAAGAACAGAACTGCTCCTGGTCAATGCCAAGCACTTTCTTTTTGAGTTTCTCCAATGGAGAGGTAAACAAATCAATTAAGCTAACTACAAAAACTAACAAGGGAGACTGAACTGACTATTGGGATTCTGGAGCTCAAAATTCCTGGCAGCAGCTTCAGGGAAAGGGAAACTGTGCCATGGATGGGGCTGTTGAGGGTGCTCCACAACTTCCCATAGCTAGGCTACTTTTGTCTCAGCCAGCTTCAAACATCAGAGTGTAGGGTGGACAGACCTTGGTGCAAGCTTGCAGAGTTCCAGGCCATCATTTTTGAGGATATAATAACCATGGGGCTGTAGCACACATGTTGAAGAATGAGGGGGAAAAAACAGAGACAAAAGAATGAGGATGCACTGCCAATTTCAATTGTGCAGATTTTATTTTCAAATGCTTATCAAGCTGAGAGAGAGCAGAGTTCTTGGAAAACAAGGTTTCCTTTTTTCCAATGCCAGTGTAAAACACCCTCAAGGACGGGCACTGCACAGACTGTAACAACAAGGAACGTGGCTCCACATCCTCCCAGCAGTATACTCTGCCATGGGTCCCACGATGCTCTGATTTCGGCTCAGCTGAAAACTCCAAATAACTAGCCCATTGCCTCTGTTAAAAACCACTTTTTTTGTTGTTAATCTCCAAACTGGCTGTGTTAGAATTATAGCCCATTATATACCAACTCTCTTTATGAATAAATGAAATTTTTAAAAAGTTTAATTACTACTTTTATTAAAGTGTTTGGTGATCAAGAACAGGAAGCTGAGGCTTAACCAGCTGTCAGCTAGGGGATGAGGAAGAGAGACTGGGAAAAGACTTACAGGAAAAAAAAAGCAAGGTCCTGAGGAAAGCCTCAAGAGGTCCTATCCAATAAGAAACTAAACGGAACCCATGCTGTTTATTTTCTGACCAGTTCCACAAGGACCCATGGTATGATGGCATGCTGAGAGGCCTGTCAAGAGTTATACAGGCCTGACTGGGATTGGTAGCACACAGTTTTAATCCCAGCACTCAGGTGGCAGAGGTAGGAGGATTGCCATGAGTTCAAGGGCACCCTGAGACTACATAGTGAATTCCAGGTCACAGCTTGGGCTAGAATGAGACCGTACCTTGAAAAACAAAAACAAAACAACAACAACAACAACAACAACAACAAAAAAAAAAGAGTTATATAGGTTTGGGATGCCCATTTCTTACTTCATCATAAAAAGAAATCTATTTTGCCTTTAATCCCAATACTCAAGAGATGAAGGTAGGAGGATCACCATAAGTTCAAGGCCACCCTGGGACTATATAGTGAATTTCAAGTTAGCCTGGACTAGAATGAGACCCAACCTTAAACAACAACAACAACAAAAACTATTGGAGCTGGGTATGGTGGCATAAACCTTTTTTTGTTTGTTTGTTTGTTTGTTTGTTTGTTTTTTCAGGTAGGGTCTCACTCTAGCCCAGGCTGACCTGGAATTCACTATGTAGTCTCAGGGTTGCCTTGAACTCAAGGCGATCCTCCTACCTCTGCCTCCCGAGTGCTGGGATTAAAGGCGTGGGCTACCACTCGGGAGGGAGAGGTAGGAGGATCACTGTGAGTTTGAGTCCATTGTGAGACTACATAGCAAATTTCAAGTCAGCCTGGGCTAGAGTGAGATCCTACCTCAAAAAAAAAAAAAAAAAAAAAAAAAAAAAAAAAAACCAAACAAAACAAAAAAAAAAATTTAATCCCAGCACTTGGAAGGCAGAGGTAGGAGGATTGCCATGAGTTCAAGACCACCCTGAGACTATATAGTGAGTTACAGATCAGCCTGGGCTAGAGACAGACCCTACCTCAAAAAACAAAACAAAATACAAACAAACAAACAAAACACCAAAAAACTATTGTCTAAGACAGATGGATCCTGAGCTCTCAACAGAGGGCCCGAAGAGTCTGACCAGCAAGAAAACAAAGAACTCATTTTCCTACCCATCCCCAACCCCTGTCCAGGCCCACAAAGGAAAAACAAACAAAACCAGGCAAATTATGAAAGACTTACTTATATCATGAAGGTGAGGTGGACTGCAACTTCTGGGTTGGCTGTGGCATAGGACACATCCAAGAATACTAATCACAATTCAGGAAATACACTCACAGGATAAGCCAGTCAGTCCCTCACTCAAAGTTGGTGCTGAGAAGTCTGATTAGAAACTAGCAGCCAACAGTGATGCAATCATTTATAATATAATGTACTTATTATAACTGAAGAGATGGTTCAGCAGTTGAGGTGTTTGCCTGCAAGGACTAACAACCGATGTTTGATTCTCTAGTACCCACGTAAAGCCAGATGCACAGTGAGTGGTATATGCATTTGGAGCTTGCTTGCAGCGGCTGGAGGCCCTGGCGTGCTCCTTCTCTCCCTCTGTCTCTCTCCTCTCTATCTGTTTGCAAATAAATACACTGAGATTGTTGGAAAACATGTACTATTAAATAAACTTACTTAAACCCTTATGCAAAAAGTTATAACAAAATATGAGTATCATTTTTTGCCACTCCTCAGTGCTGAGGACTGAACCTAAGGCCTCATTCATACTACTAAGCAAGCAAGTCTACCACTGAACTATATTCCCCTGTCTACAGCCATACCACCCTGAATACACCCAATCTCATCTGAACTACATCCCCAGTCCAAGACTATCATTCATAATTGTTCACATAGAATCTTCCTTAACAAATCCTGTCTCTTAGATTTTGATAAATGTTATTTTTCCTCCAGGGCAAGTGAAAAACCAACCACTGCCAAAGTGTTAATGTCCGCCCACCCCCCTCTCATAAAGAAAGTGGTTAGGAAAACCTGTTATGGCAGGTGAATTAACCCCGTAGTAGATCCCCCTCTGGGGGATGACCAGACTGGAACACAGTAATCCATATAGGCAGAGGGTCTGCAGTTACTCTCTGCATGCCACATGTCTAACCCTATGAACTAAGGAATGCTCTCAACAGAGAAAACACAGCAGCAAATGCTGCGATACCAAAGCCACAACTCCGTGGGTCCCTGGAGCCTCTCAAACTAAGCTGCCAGCTAGGGAGCTAACACTAGCTTTGGATGAAATGCAGCTCTGGTAGAGTAATTAATTTTTTTCTTAACTAGGATTACATTAATTTTCAAGGACTAATGGAGTCCAGCTGTAATGGGAAGAGCGGCTGCTGATGCACAAAGGCACTTATGCGTACAACATTATAAACACACACACACACACACACACACACAGACCTATAAAAAGGATCCACTATAACAGGATATTTTTAGTTTCTACAATGCTGCACTAAAAATACAGCCGGCTGATACATCATGGCAGAACTATTTTCTCGCTGTCCCTTCAGGAACAGTTTAAAACATTTATTTTTGTTTCCTTTTGCGATGGTCAGAGCAGAGAGAGAAAATAGCAACTCATTGATAAGAGGAAACGAGAGAGACATGAAAAATTGAAAACTACCTAAAAACTCATGGAGAGGTTTATTTTATTAGTTCTTAATAAATATCTTGCAGATTTCCTCAGGAAATACACCAGATCACATGTAAAATAGTTTGATACTGATGTCAACTGCATCAACATATGAAGTCTATTAGGATGAAGCCGCAGCAGGGTGATCAGCGTGCTGAAAAACTCCACAGTACTGGAAGGGGGGGGGGAATCTCACGGCCTTCCAAATTCTTCGAGAGGTAAAAAAGTCAGCCAAGACGCAGAGGGGGGGGGGGAGAAAAAAAAAAGATCCCACATCCTGCTTTCAGCTGCCAGCAATGTGAAGTGCCCAGAGATTAATTCTACGTCTGGCCTGGAAATGGGACTTTAAAGCATGAGGGAGGGAAAGCTGGGGGGGAAGGGAGGCTGAGGAGGAAAGAGGAGGGCAGGCTAACTGAGGCTGGCAGCAGGCCACCAACCCCCTCCCCAGCCATGTTTCAATGTAGACAGAAGTAAACCCCAATAGACAGCAGCGCCGCAGCCTGCCAGGGCCTTACACCAGCTGCAGCGCATCTCGCTTTCTCCACTCAACCCCAAGTGCAGATGTTCCCCACAGCATCACTTCCGCTAGACTTTCTTTTAAAGAAACAGCACACATATGTAGAAGGACTTCCACCCCTTCTCAACAAAACTACCTTTTAGGGGCCTAGAGTATGGTTAAAGCTCTGGCAGCTATCTATCAATCACTACAGTTAGAAGACCTGCTTCACTCTCTACACAGAACATCCTAAAGACAGAATTGATTAAGAAAGGAATTTCTTCTTTTTCTTTTCTTTCTTTTCTCTTTCTTTTCTTTTCTTAAATGGTGCTGAGAACTGAACCTAAGGCAATGCACACACAATGCTAGTTCTCTAGTACTGAACTGTATTCCCAGCCCACGGAAGTTTTTGCAAATTTGGCTTTCTATTCTCTTCAAAGGTCGAGAAAGCTAAGAAAGGGGAAGAGAATAAGCTGAAGGTCTTTATTGTGGTTTCTTCCTCAAAGCAGTCTACTCTAGGATGACCAACTTAAGGGATCTCTTTCTCTCTCTCTTTTTGTTTTTGAGGTAGGGTCTCCTTCTAGCCCAGGCTGACCTGGAATTTACTATGTAGTTTCAGGGTAGCCTTGAACTCACAATGATCCTCCTACCTCTACCTCCTGAGTGCTGGGATCAAAGGCGTGTGCCACCATGCCTGGCAACTTAAGGGTTTTTGTTGTTTTTCTGAGACATTCTCACTCTAGCCCAGATTGACATGGAACTTATAGACCAGGCTTGCCAACAATTCACAGCAATACTCCTACCTTAGCCTCCCAAAAACCCAAAACTTTTTACCCAAAAATGTAGAAGCACTTTTCACATTCTATAAGAGAACAGCTGATTCATTCAAATAGTGAACAAATGGGCTAGGCGTGGTGGTGCACACCTTTAATTCCAGCACTTGGGAGGCCAAGATAGGAGGATATCAGTGAGTTCAAGGCCAGCCTAGGTCTACAGAGTAAGTTCCAGGTCAGCCTGGGCTAGAGTAGAGACCCTACCTTGAAAAGAAAGAAAGAAAGAAAGAAAGAAAGAAAGAAAGAAAGAAAGAAAGAAAGAAAGAAAGAAAGAAAGAAAGAAAGGAAGGAAGGAAGGAAGGAAGGAAGGAAGGAAGGAAGGAAGGAAGGGATAACCACAGAAGACAGCTATATTCTTTTTTAAATTTTTTCTGATATTTATTTATTACAGACAGAGAGAAGGATATAGAAAGAGTGAGAATGGGCGCACCAGGATATCTAGCCACTGCAAATGAACTCCAGATCCATGTGCCACCATGTGCATCTGGCTTACGTGGGATCTGGAGAATTGAACCTGGATCCTTAGGCTTCAGGGGCAAATGTCTTAACCACTATGCTATATTCTTTCCTTCCTAAAGTGGCAAGCAAACACAGCTATTCATCTACATACCCAACTTGATCCCAAGCTGGCATGCTTTCACTTGAAATGAAAGTTTAGCCGGGCGTGGTGGCGCACACCTTTAATCCCAGTACTCGGGAGGCAGAGGTAGGAGGACCACCAAGAGTTCGAGGCCACCCTGAGGCTACATAGTTAATTCCAGGTCAGCCTGGACCAGAGACACTACCTTGCAAAAACCAAAAAAAAAAAAAAAAAAAGTTTAATTCTGGACTGGGCATGGTAGCACATGGAGGCAAAGGTAGGAGGATGGCCATGAGTTCGAGGCCACCCTGAGACTACATAGTGAAGTCCAGGTCAGCCTGGACTAGAGTGTGACCCTACCTTGAAAAAGAAAGTTTAATTCTGATAATGTAGTGCCATGACAACTCCAACTTCACTTCATTCAAAGTAATATAAATCTGGGCGTGGTGGTGCACAACTTTAATCCCAGCACTCGGGAGGCAGAGGTAGGAGAATCACTGTGAGTTAAAGGCTAGCCTGAGACTACATAGTGAGTTCCAGGTCAGTCTGGGCTACAGTGAGACCCTGCCTCGAAAAACAAAAACAAAAACAAGCCGGGCGTGGTGGCACACGCCTTTAATCCCAGCACTTGGGAGGCAGAGGTAGGAGGATCGCCAAGAGTTCGAGGCCACCCTGAGACTACATAGTTAATTCCAGGTCAGCCTGGACCAGAGTGAGACCCTACCTTGCAAAACCAAAAAAGGGGGAAAAAAAAAAAGGAACTTTTGTATTTGAAGCAAAAGATCTAATTTCACAACATGTTTTAGTAAGTTAAGTATGTAGGGTCTTCAGAATGCTGAGGCAGGATAATTTCAAGTTCCAGGCAAATACATAGCAAGACCCTATCTTGAAATGAATGAATGATAGTCAAATATAGAAGGTTCTGCATATTTCTTCCAATTGGATAAAATTATCCAACATATAATTTCCACAGCTGATGGAAATAAAAATACATTTGCGAAGTTGGAAATGAAAATACACTTGTGGAGCTAGTTAGAAACTTCTCCAGTAGTGAGATCTTTATAAGTTTAAGAAGATGGGTGTGGTGGCTCAAGCATTTAATCCTAGCACTCACGAGGCTGAGCTAGGAGGAATATCATGAATTTGAAGCCAGCCTGGCTAAGTATGATCCTACCAGAAAAGAAGGGGGTAGGTAAAAGCTGGGCGTGGTGGAGTATGCCTTTAATCCCAGCACTCGGGAGGCAGAGGTGAGGATCACTGTGAGTTCGAGGCCATCCTCAGACTACATAGTGAATTCCAGGTTAGCCTGAGCCAGAGTGAGACCCTACCTCGAAAAAAACAAACAAAAAAAAAAAAAGAGAAAGAGAGAGAAAGAAAAAAAAAAGAAGGGGGTAGGGACTAGAAAGATGGCTAGGCAGTTAGGGCACTGGCCTGCAAAACCTAATGACCTACATTCAATTCCCCAATACCCATGTAAAGCCAGATACACAAAGTGACCCATGCATCTTGAGTTCGTTTGCAGTGGCCAGAGGCCCTGGTGTCCCATTCTTCCTGTCTCTCTTCTCTCTATGCTTACCAAAAAATAAAAATAAAAAAAATAGAGCCAGGTATGGCGACTCACACCGTTAATTCCAGCACTTGGGAGGCAGAGGTAGGAGGATTGCAGTGAGTTAGAGGCCACCCTGAGACTACATAGTGATTTCCAGGTCAGCCTGAGCTAGAGTGAGACCCTACTTAGAAAAACCAAAATAATAATAATAATAATAATAATAATAATAACAAATAAGAAAAAAGGCATGTGTCTGCAAAGCCAAAGGACCCAGGTTCAATTCCCCAGGACCCACATAAGCCAGATGCACAAGATGGCGCATGCATCTGGAGTTTGTTTGCAGTGGCTGGATGCCTTGGTGCACCCGTTCTCTCCCCCCTCCCTCTCAAATAAATAAAAATAATTTTTTTTTTGTTTTTTTGAGGCAGGGTCTCACTCTGGTCCAGGCTGACTTGGAATTAGCTATGTAGTCTTAGGGTGGCCTCAAACTCATGGCAATCCTCCTACCTCTGCCTCCCGAGTGCTGGGATTAAAGGTGTGCGCCACTATGCCCAGCATAAATTTTTTTTTTTAAAAGGCGGGGCTGGAGAGATGGCTTAGCAGTTAAGGCGTTTGCCTACAAAGCCAAAGGACCCCGGTTCAATTCCCCAGGATCCACGTAAGCCAGATGCACAAGGGGGCACATGTGTCTGGAGTTCGTTTGCAGTGGCCGGAGGCCCTGGTGTGCCCACTCTCTCTCTCTGCCTCTTTCTCCCTCTCTCAAATAAATAAATACATTAAAAAAAAAAAAGGCATATTGAACTTTGTCCTGTTTGTTTGTTTGTTTTTCAAGGCAGGGTCTTAACTCTCTGTATGGGTACAGTGTATGGGTGTACAGACATGTACACAGACACACACATGCACTAAAAAGAGAGAGAGAGAGAACTTAGCCAGGTGTGGTGTCACACGCTTTTAATCCCAGCACTTGGAAGGCAAAGGTAGGAGGATTGCTGTGAGTTCAAGGGTACCCTGAGACAACATAGTGAAAAAAAGCTAATACTATTACCAAGTGGAACAGCTATTATGTTGCCTAGTATTCAGTCTAAATAGTTAAAGGGTTGGAAAGATGGTTCACTTGGTAAAATGTTGGCTGCACAAGCATGGGGACCTAAATTAAGAACCCTAGTGCCCATACAAAATAAGCTGAGCATGGTGGTGTATGCCTGTAATACTAGTACTAGGGAGGAAGAGACAGAAGAATCCCTGGGGCTTGCTTGTCTAGCTGATTTGGTGAGCTCTGGGTTCAGTGAGAGATTCTATCTCAAGAAAATAAGGTGGAGAATGATATAAAAAGACACCTGGCATCAACCTCTGGCCTTCACACACAAACATGTTCTCAATGTGTACCCACATGCATAAACATGTATCAATCACACACACATATACATCCAAAAGTAAAGTAGTTGAAAACTTATGTCTACATAATAACCTGTACAAAGTTATTCATAACTGCCAAAAACTTGGAAACAACCACATCCATCTTTAAGGAGAAAAATGAATTTTCTGTAGTACTCCAGACAATGGATATTATGCACTGCAAACACACATGAGCTAATGAGCTGGTTCAGTGATAAAATGGTTGCCTAGCATACATGAAGCCCAGAGTTTGATCACAGCATCTGAGGAAAACAAAGAAATGAGCTATCAAGTCCTAAAAAGACTTTAAAGCTTAAGAAGTTGTTTTTTTTTTTTTTTTTTTTTTTTTTTTTTTTGCTTTTCCGAGGTAGGGTCTCACTCTAGCTCAGGCTGACCTGGAATTCACTATATAGTCTCAGGGTGGCCTCAAACTCTTGGCAATCCTCCTACCTCTGCCTCCCGAGTGCTGGGATTAAAGGCGTGCGCCACCATGCCCGGCTCTAACTTTAAAGCTTAAGAAGTTTTTAGAAGAACTTAAATGTATACTAATAAGTGAAAGAAGTCAGCCTAAAAGGGATACATACTATATTTTTGTCTAGAAAAGACAAAATTCGATAGAGCAATAAGGTTTATGGTTGCCAGGAGTCAAACAGGAGGGAAATATTGAAAAAGAAGCACACAAAGGATTTTTAGAACAGTGAGACTAATTTGTATTACTATCATGGTGGATACATGTCATTATATATTTGTCAAATGTCATAAAATATACAGTCAACTCTAATGTAAGCTATGGACTCTGTGTGAATAGGTTCACTGAAAGTTAGTACATATAACAACTCTAGTGTGGGATGTTGAATAATGGAGGAAGATGTGGGAAGGGAGTAGGTTGGAATTTTTTATATTTAGTTTAATTTTACTATGAACCTAAAACCACTCTAAAACAAGTTGTTTTAAAAGAAAAGACAGATTTTCTCCTATCACTTATTCAACAAACATATGTAGGCCTAGTTTAGGAAGACTATAAATATGTAAAATGCTCAATGTTGGGAACTGGGGAGATGGCTCAGTGGATAAAGTTCTCACCACTCAAGCTGGAGTACCTGAGTTCAATTCACAGACCATAGGGAAAAAGCCAGAAACCTTGGAGCTGAGGAGAGGGCCAAGTGGTTAAATATTTGCTTGCAAAGCCTGCAAGCCCAAGTTTGATTCTGCAGTACCCATGTAAAGCCAGATGTTCAAAATGGCAAATGCATCTGGAGTTTGTGTGCAGTAGCAAGAGGCCCAGATGGGCATATGAGCTCTCTCCCTCTCTCTTTCCCACCCCCACCACCCTACAAACAAATAAAACATTTTTTTTAAAGATGGAAGCCGTGGTAGGCTTCTGTAATCCCAGCACTCTAATACTGACAGCAAGATGGGAGGTGGAGACAGGAGAATTTTCCAGAGGCTCATGGAAAGCACAGCAAAGTAAGAGTGGAGGGCTAGGGAGATGGCTCAGCAGTTAAAGTGCTTATTTGCAAAGCCTGATAGATGGTCTGGGTTTGATTGCCCAGTACCCATGTAAAGCCAGATGCACAAAGTTACACATGCATCTGGAGTTTGTGTGCTGCAGTAAGAGGCCATGGTGTGTCCATGCACTCTCTCTCTCTCTTCTACTGCATCACAAATCAATCAATCAATCCAGGGCTGGAGAGATGGCTTAGTGGTTAAGATGTTTGCCTGTGAAGCCAAGACCCAGGTTCAAGTCCCCAGGACCCATGTAAGCCAGTGCACAAGGTGGTGTATGTGTCTGGAGTTCATTTGCAGTGGCTGGAGGCCCTGGTGTGCCCATTTTCTCTCTCTCTCTAATAAAAGTATTTATTTTATTTTTTTAGGTTTTTAAAAATTTTACATATAATATATATATATATATATATATATATATATATATATATATATATTTGTTTGTTTGTTTGTTTGTTTGTTTGTTTGTTTGTTTGTTTTGTGAGGTAGGGTCTCACTCTGGTCCAGGCTGACCTGGAATTAACTATGTAGTCTCAGGGGGGCCTTGAACTCTCGGCGATCCTCCTACCTCTGCCTCCCGAGTGCTGGGATTAAAGGAGTGTGCCACCAAGCCAAGCTTTAATTTATATTTTTTATTGACAACTTCTTTAATTGTAGACAATATCCCATGGTACTTCCCTCCCTCCCCCCACTTTCCTCTTTGAAATTTCACTCTCCATCATATCCCCTTCCCCTCTCAATCAGTCTCTCAGTTTGATGTCATGATCTTTTCCTATTATGATGGTCTTGTGTAGGTAGTGTCAGGCACTGTGAGGTCATGGATATCCAGGCCATTTTGTGTCTGGAGGAGCACATTGTAAGGAGTCCCACCCTTCCTTTGGCTAAAAGTTTTTGTTTTTTTTTAAAGAAAAAGAAAAAGAATCCAGAGTGAGAAACCCTACTTCAAATGAGATGATAGGTGAGGACTGACTGACCCAACAGTTATATACACACGAACATGCACACAAAACACAATAAAAAAATGAAATTCTAGCCGAGTGTGGTGACATATGCCTTTAATCCCAGCACTTGGGAGGCAGAGGCAGGAGGATCTCCGAGAGTTCAAGGCCACCCTGAGACTCCATAGTGCGTTCCAGGTCAGCCTGAGCTAGAGCTAGAGTGAAAGCCTACCTGGAAAAACCAAAAGAAACAAAAAATCCTAACTGGGTGTGGTGAAGCACTCCTTTAATCACAGCACTAGGGAGGCAGAGGTAGGAGGATCATCATAAGGTCCAGGCCACCCTGAGGCTACACAGTGATTTCCAGGTCAGCCTGGGCTAGAGTGAGACCCTACCTCGAAAACAATAACAACAACAAAAAAGTGTAAAATGGGGGCTGGCTAAAGAGATGGCTCACTAGTTAAAGGCATTTACTTGTAAAGCTTGATGACCCAGGCTTGACTGCCTAGTACCCACATAAAGCCAAATGCACAAAGTGGCACACTGATCTGGAATTTGTTTATAGTGGCAAGAGGTCTGGCACACCCGTTCTCTCTCCCTTTCTCTCCTTGCAAATAAATAAAAATTATTTAATTTTTTTTTAAGAAAAAAAAAGGTAAAGTGAGATGTAGCACAGTAGTAGGACCTGTGCCTAAAATGCACAAGGCCCTGGGTTCCAACTGCAGCACTGAAGAGGAAAAGAAGGACATAAATTAAGTGTAAACTGAGGATGGGAATATAGCTTAGTTGTAGACTGCTTGCCTAGCAAGCATGAATGAAGCCATGGGTTTATCTCCCCCACCCCCGCTCCCGACCATCAAATAAAACTGGGCAGGGTGCTGCATGTCTGTAACCCAGAACTTAAGAGATGAAGGCAAGAAGATCATAAATTCAAAGTGATTGTCACTATAGAGAGTTTGAGGCCATCCTGGTCTACAAAAGACAGTCTCAAACGTAAGTGTGTGTGCATGCGTGTGTGTGCACACGTGTGTGTGTGTAGGTTAGGTATGGTACACACCTGTAATCTCAGCTAGAGAGGCTGAGGCAAGAGGATCACAGTTCCACACTAAACGTGTACAAGACCTAGGATCATTTCCAAATTCGCTACCCTCCAAAGCAGTATAAAATAGCACAACTTCTTAAGAAAGCAAACGTATCAAAAATTTTATGGACTGGAGAGATTGCTCAGTGGTTGAGGCACTTGCCTGCAAAGCCTAAGGACCTGGGTTCAATTCCCTAGTACCTATAAAAAGCCAGATGCACAAGGTGGTATATATGCCTGGAGTTTGTTTGCAGTGGCTAGAAGCCCTGGTGCTCTCATTCATAGCCTGTCTCTGTTTCTTTCTCTCTCAAATAAATAAATAAATAAAAATTTTAATTGATTTCAAACCTTTAACCCAACAACTTCTAAAAATGTATTCTATATTCTAGCCAGGCATGATAGTTCACACCTATAATCCTAGCATTTGGAAGGCTAAGGCAAGAGAATCACCATGAGTTTGAAGCCAGCCTGGGCTACAGAACGAGACCCTTGTCTTAACAAACAAATAAATATTCCAATAAAATAATACATACAAACAAAAGTTTTATGAATAAAGATGTTCATGAAAAGTCTGGGCATGGAGGTATGCCTGTAATCATGGCACTTGGGAGTCTGAGGGCAAACGGGGCTATATAAAGACACTCTGTCCAAAAACAAAAAATAAAAACAATATAACAAAAGAATTTTATACCTAAATCCTTATAAGAAGTTAAAAGTAGCAGCCAGGTGTGGTGGCACACCCCTTTAATCCCAGCACTTGGCAGGCAGAGGTAGGAGAATCGCCATGAGTTCGAGGCCACCCTGAGACTACATAGTGAATTCCAGGTCAGCCTGGGGCCAGAGTGAGACCCTACCTCGAAAAACCAAAAAAAAAAAAAAAAAGAAGTAAAAAGTAGCACAACCAAATATTTTATGTCTAACATTGTTCTAACTATGTGGAAAATCCTTGAATATGCATACATAAGAAAAATATCACTGCCAGGAAGTTCATTTACATATGGTTCCCACTCTGCTATCTTTCTTACCATGCTAACCAAAATCAAAAACGCTAAATCTTTGTTTTAAAAATTATTTAGGGGCCGGGCGTGGTGGCGCATGCCTTTAATCCCAGCACTTGGGAGGCAGAGGTAGGAGGATCGCCAAGAGTTCAAGGCCACCCTGAGACTACATAGTTAATTCCAGGTCAACCTGGACCAGAGTGAGACCCTACCTCGAAAAACCAAAAAAAAAAAAAAAAAAAAAATTATTTAGGGCTGGAGCTATGTCTTAGCAATTAAGGAGCTTGCCTGAGAAGGCTAAAGACCCATATTTGCCTCACGAGGTAAGACGATACAAGCATGCAAGGTTGCACTTGCACACATGTCTAGAATTTGATTACAGTGGCTAGAGGCCCTGGCATGCCAATTCTCATTCTCTCTCTCTCTCATTAAAAAAAAAAAAGCCAGCCGGGTGTGGTGGTGCAGGCCTTTAATCCTAGCACTTGGGAGGCAGAGGAAGGAGGATGGCCGTGAGTTTGAGGCCACCCTGAGACTACAGAGTGAATTCCAGGTCAGCCTGAGCTAGAGTGAGACTCTACCTCGAAAAAAACCCAAAAATAAATAAATAAATAAAATAATAATTTTTTAAAAGGCCAGTCTGTTGGGCTTGCCTCAAAAAAAGTTATTTAAGCCGGGTGTGGTGACGCACGTCTTTAATCCCAGCACTCGGGAGGCAGACGTAGGAGGATCCCAAGAGTTCGAGGCCACCTGAGACTACATAGTGAATTCCAGGTTAGCCGGAGCCAGAGTAAGACTCTACCTCAAAAAAAAAAAAAAAAAAAAAAAAAAAAAAAAAAAAGTTATTTAATTTGCCAGGTGCGGTGGTACATCATGCCTTTAATCCCAGCACTCAAGAGGCAGAGGTAGGAGGATCACTGTGAGTTCAAGGCCAGCCTGAGACTACAATAGTGAATTCCAGGCTAGCTGGAATAAATAATTTAATTTGCATAAACAGGAGAGAGATAGGTTAATAGTAGAAATATGATAAATAAACATAGAAAGAGTAAAAGTACACGTGAATAGGGGAAAAGGACAGAGTAAAAGATTAAAATTTTAGATCAGCTGGGCGTGGTGGCACATGCCTTTAATCTCAGCACTTGGGAGGCAGAGGTAGGAGGATCACCGAGAGTTCAAGGCCACCCTGAGACTACATAAAGAATTCCAAGTCAGCCTGAGCTAGAGTGAGACCCTACCTCAGGCAAAAAAAAATTAGATTAGATGGGCTGGAGAGATGGCTTAGTGGTCAAGGCTCTTGCTTGCAAAGCCAAAGGACCTAGGTTTGATTCCCCAGAACCCACGTAAGCCAGATGCACAAGGGGTCACATGCATCTGGAATTCATTTGCAATGGGCAGTGGCTGGAGGCCCTTGCACACCCATTGTTTCTCTGTCTCTCAAATAAATAAACAAACAAACAAACAAACAAACAAACAAAATTTTAGATCAGAAAAGACAGTACCTATGCTACTCTAAAGAAATTTTGTTTTCCTAACCCCTAAAGACACTGACTCCAGGATTAACACTAAATACCAAAGCACATTTAAGATATTTTAATTTAATGTCAAGAAACAAAACATACATTTGAAAATTGTATTTTCAGGAAAGTCACTTTAACAAAAAATAAGGACAGTAAGATTATTTGTAGTCACCCAAATGAACCAAATACCATGACCTTTATTGCTTAGAGCAACTTGCTGATAAACATTTCTTTGATTTGAACCCTAATTAATACATGTTCATTGAGAACTTATAATAAGCCAGACATTTTTCTAGATATTCACAAGACAGGTCAAAGATCTCCAAATACAGGGCACTTATATTCTTGTTCTTGCATAGTAGTAGAGAAAAGTAAATAAACATTTACACAGTAAGTCATAAAATACTGAGTACTCAGGACATAAGTGAGCAAGATGGGAAGATCAGGAGAACAGGGTAGAAGCACACACAGTACAGCAGTGTTAAACAGTAGTTGGGATAGTTCTCACAGAGGTAACGTTAAGCAGAGGTGAGTTCATTATGGAGACGGCTAGACACAGAACATTCCAAGTAGGGAAAGCATCTAATGCAAAAGCCTAGGTATGGGCTCGAGAGATGGCTCAGCAGTTAAACATGCTTTCTGTGTAAGCATGAGGGCCAGAGACCACCAGTTTCACTGCTTTGACGCTCATGTAAACAGTTGGGTATGGACTCAAATGTCTATAACCCCAGACCTATGGGGAGTAGAGACCAGAGAATGGTAGAATTCACTAATAATAACAATAATAAAATGATATAAAATAAGTAATAAATAAACAGGCAAATTGGGCATAGTGGCACATACCTTTAATTCCAACACTGAGGAGGCTGAGGTAGGAAGATTGCTTTTGAGTTAGAGGCCAGCCTGGAGCTACAGAGTTATAGGTCAGCCTGAACTAGAGTGAGACCTTACTTTGAAATAACAAAAATAAAAATAAAAGACAAGCTTTGGAAACAGCGAAAGACTCCATCTAAAGGAAAAATAGAGGGCTGAAGAGATGGCTTAGCAATTAAGGCATTTGCCTGCAAAGCCAAAGGATCCCAGTTCGATTCTCAGAACCCACGTAAGCCAGATGCACAAGGGGGCACATGCATCTAGAGTTCATCTGCAGAGGCTGGAGGCCCTTGTGTGCGCATTCTCTCTCTCTCTCTCATAAATAAATAAAGGAAAAATAGGTGGGTTAGTTATGGAAGGGGACACACAATGCTCTCCTCTGGCCTTTTTTTTTTTTTTTTTTTGTTTTGCAAGGTATGGTCTCATTCTGGTCCAGGCTGACCTGGAATTAACTATGTAGTCTCAGGGTGGCCTCAAACTCTTGGCGATCCTCCTACCTCTGCCTCTGGAGTGCTGGGATTAAAGGTGTGTGCCATCACGTCCGGCTCTGGCCTCTTTTTTACATGTGTAAACACTGCATACACCACACACACACACACACACGCACACACACACACATATATGTTACACATACAAGGAAAGAAAACAGGAAAAATGCCTAAAGATAGAATAGTCAGCTCAACAGAGGACCTGCGGATGCCAGTGTGGCTGAAGCAGAGTAATAAGCAAGCCAGGGGAAACAAGCAGTGAATGAGATCAAAGATGTATTGGGGGGAAGGGAAGAAAAGTCCACACACAGAAAGGCCTCCTAAATGCTGTGTGGCTTTTACTGTGAGTGCAACGGGAAAACAGTGCAATTTTTTTTTTTGAGGTAGGGTCTCCCTCTAGCCCAGGCCAACCTGGAATTCACTATGTAGTCTCAGGGTGGCCTCGAACTCATGGTAATCCTCCTACCTCTGCCTCCCGAGTGCTGGGATTAAAGGCGTGCGCCACCACACCTGGCTAGCAATGCAACTTTTGAGAGACATGATCTATTTTAAAAAGAATCATTGCTTTACAGAGGAGGAGGCATGTGCATTTAAAAGGGGAAGGGAAAGGCAGATCATTTAAGAGTTTCATGACTTCCTAGACTTTTCCTTTCCATTTAAAAATAAGTTTTGGGGGCTGGACAGATGGCTTAGTAGTTAAGGTGTTTGCCTGTGAAGCCTGAGTACCGAAGGTTCAATTCCCCACTGCCCACGTAAGCCAGCTGTAAAAGGTGGCACATACATCTGAAGTTCACTTGCAGGGCTAGAAGACCTGGCACGCCCATTATGTCTCTCTCTCCTTCTCTCTCTCAAGTAAACAATCAAACAAATAAATATATATATATAATAAGTTTGAGGGCCGGAGAGATGGCTTAGCAGTTAAGGCCTAAAGGATCCTGGTTCAATTCTCCAGGACCTATATAATCCAGATGCACAAGGGGGCGCATGCACCTGGAGTTCGTTTGCAGTTGCTGGCTGTCTTGACGCACCCATTTTCTCTCTCTCTCTCTCTCTCCCACTTTCTCTCTCTCTCTCAAATAAATAAATAAAATATATTAAAAAAATAAGTTTGGGGGCTAGAGAGATGATTCAGCTGTTAAAGGCTCTGGCTTGCAAAACCTGAAGGCCTGGGTTCAATTCCCCAGTACTCATGTAAAGGAAGCAGATATACAAAGTGGCGCATGCCTCTGGAGTTCATTTCCAATGGTAGGAGGCCCTGGCATGTGGCATGCCTGCCCTTCCTTCCCTCCCTCCCTCCCTCCTTCCCTTCCCTTCCCTTCCTTCCCTCTCTCCCTTCCTCTCTCTTAAGTAAATAAATAAAATATTTTTAAAAAATAAGCTTTAACCACATTGCATATTCAGCCCATGTTTGCAAAGAGGGTTTCTCTCTTTCACTGAGGCATCTTGAAGGACATGGCAATGACCTGAGAGTATATTCTTAGCAGGTATCTCAGAAACAAAGATTACCAAATATTTCCCAGTGCTCATTGCCTTGACATTAATTCTGGGCATCACCCTTTCTCGGGGGAGAGGTGAAAAGAGGTTATGCAGAAGAGACAGTGATAACAGGGTGACATCACAGATGTGCCTCACAAAAGTCCCCAGTGAGTTCAGCTCATAATCACTCTACGGTGATTTACTCTACCCTACCATTGCCAGCTGGAGAAGAGAAGAAAATGCTGACACAGCCTTCAGCTTTGGGCAGGCATTACTAGATCTTTCTCCCTCCAGTCCCTTGCCAGCCCCTTCTCTCTTTCAACTACTGATCCTTGTCTCAGAAGCCAAAGTGTGAACAGCACGTGTTTGGATTTCACAAAGCTGCCCGCCAGTTGGAAATTCCCTGCAGCGTGTCAATTGCTGCATCTGTTGTTGGCACTTGGAGCAAGGAATCACAGGCATTTTCTGAACATAAGCTTCAAAATGGGAGTATTGTATCTGAAGAGAAGGCCTAACCTAGCTAGAAAGTTCCAATTACTATAAATACATCCCCAAATATATGACAGTCTGCCTTCTGAAAAGGAAACAGACATGTAAGCACCCAAACAGCTCTAAGAACCACAGCAGCCAAGAACAAAGGGCATGGAGTACCCTGAGTAATAGAAAAAGTTTTATGGGCCAATAGAGTTTACCAGATATGTAACAGAATGTGGCTGAAACAAGAGAAAACTCTTTTCCAGATCATTAGCTCACATTCTTTTGGCAGTAAGTGGTATCACTTCAGTTTCAGGTTTCTCCCTCATGTTCATTTCTTTAACCCCCCCCCCCACACACACACACTAATTAGCTATGTGAGCAAGTATTCTATACATTAAACACTTCTGGAAAGAACTGAAAAATGTGAGTCTGATGATACCATCTACTCAAGATAAGGTTATAAATGGGCAGGAGTGCCGGCTGTGGTGGCGCACGCCTTTAATCCTAGCACTCAGGAGGCAGAGGTAGGAGTATAGCTGTGAGTTCAAGACCAGCCTGAGATTACATAGTGAATTCCAGGTCAGCCTGGGCTAGAGCAAGACCCTACCTCAAACCCCAAAAAAAAAAAAAAAAAAAGAAAAAGGGGGGACAGGAGCTAGAAAAGGAGCTACTTTTTGCAGAGGAAAATATATGGCCTTGGCCTCTGGATACTGAAGCTCTAGTCACAGTTCTCAGAGGTAGAGCTGAAGAAACAAAAGCTTGAGTCTAACAGTAAAAAGTTAAAAAGCCAGGCATGGTGGCTCATGTGATCCCAGCAATCATGAGACTGAGGTAGAAGGACTGCCATGAGTTTGAGGCAAGTCTGGGCATTAATAAACTAGCTCAGTAAAATGGAATCTGTCAGTCAAGGATTGGATAAATGGAAGTGTGGCAATATAGCTAGCTTTTACCTTTAAAATTTTGCTACCTGATGAACTTTGGTTTACAATGTTTTGTGGGTATGGCCACCATAAGAGGAAGTTGAAGTTGTCCATCATGAAACCAGATTCCTATAAGCCTACTTCTACAGCACACTGCTTCAGACTGTAGTCTCTAAAATAACCATGTTTAGCCGGACGTGGTGGAGCACGCCTTTAATCCCAGCCCTTGGGAGGCAGAGGTTGGAGGATCACTATGAGTTTGAGGCCACCCTGAGACTCCATAGTGAATTTTAGGTCAGCTTGGGCTAGAGTGAGACCCTACCTTGAAAACCAAAATAAAATAAAATAAAAAATAACCATGTTTAATATATGTCAAAGACATAAAAAAGACAAGCTCGGGCTAAAGAGATGTCTTAGCAGTTAAGGCACCTGCCTGCTAAGCCTAAGAACGCTCATTCGATTCTCCAGGTCCCACGTTTAGCCAGACACAAAGTGATGCAAGGACACAATGCCGCATGCACCTGGAGTTCATTCACAGCAGCTAAGAAGCCGCTAGTGCGCTCATTTTCTCTCTCTCTCTGATTCTCTCCAAAAGAAAAGAAAAGAAAAGAAAAGAAAAGAAAAGAAAAGAAAAAAGAAAAAGAAAAAGAGAGAGACAAGCTCACAGGTGCAGGGAACAAAAAGCCATAGTGAAAGTCAAAGTAGGGTTGGAGAGCTGGCTAAAAGGTTAAAGGCACTTGCTTGAAAAACCTGATGGCCTGTGTCCCTAGTTCCCATGTAGAAACCTTGGTGGTTCTAATTCTCTGTCTCAGATAAGTCAAAGTATTTTTTAAATTTTATTTATTTATTTGCAAGCAGAGATAGAGAGATAGAAGAGAGGCAGACAGAGAAAGAATGGGCACACCAGGACCTCCAGCCACTGCAAACAAACTCCAGATGCACGTGTCCCTTGTACATCTGGCTTACGTGGGTCCTGGAGAATCGAACCTGGATCCTTTGGCTTTGCAGGCAAATGCCTTAACCACTAAGCCATTTCTCCAGCCCAATAAAAGTATTTTTTTAAAAAAAATCAAAATACAGGGCTGAAGAGATGGCTCATTGGTTAAAGTGCTTGCCTACAAAGCCTAACAACCTGGGTTTGATTCCCCAGTACCCACATAAAGCCAGATGCACAAACTGGTACATGCATATACAGCAGCTTGAGGCCCTGGCGTGCCATTCTGTCTCTTTTCTATATATCTCTGTTTACAAATAAATAAAAATATTTGAAAAGTCAAAATATTGCCGGGAGTGGTGGTGGCAGTGCACACCCTTAATCCCAGCACTCAGCAGGCAGAGGTAGGAGGATTACTTTAAATTTGAGAGCAGCCTAGGAATATAGAGTGAGTTCCAGGTCAGCCTAGGCTAGAGTGAGACCTTACCTCAAAAAAAAAAAAAAAAATAGATGTACAGGCATCTGGAGTTTGTTTACAGTAGCTAGAGGCCCTGGTGTATCCATTCTCTCTCTCTCTCAAATAAATAAATAATGCATGCCTTTAGTCCTAGCACTTGAGAAGCTGAAGAGAACGATCACTGTGTGTTGGAGGCCAGCCTGGAACTACACCGTGAATTCCAGGTCAGCTTGGGTTAAAGTGAGACCATACGTACCTCAAAAAGAAAAGAAAAAAATATATATTTGATGATAATAGCATAAAGACAAACCAGGGAATATGGTCCAATGGTAGAGCTCTTTCCTAGAATGTTAGAATGTAACAAGGCTTTGGGTTGGATCCCTCATGCTACCAAAAATAAAAATGGGAAGCCGGGCGTGGTGGCGCACACCTTTAATTCCAGCACTCGGGAGGCAGAGGTGGGAAGATCTCCACGAGTTCAAGGCCACCCTAAGACTACAGAGTAAATTCCAGGTCAGCCTGCGCAAGAGGGAGACCCTACCTTGAAAACCCAAAAAAAAAAAAAAAAAAAAAAAAAAAGGGGGAGGGGTGGGGGAATAGAGAGATGGCTCAGCAATTAAAGTTACTTGCTTGCAAAGCCTGATGGCCTAGGTTTGATTCCCCAGTACCCACGTAAAGCCAGATACACAAAGTGGGACATAAGTCTGGAGTTTGTTTGCAGTGGCAGAAGGTCTTGGTATACCCCATTCTGTCTCTATCTCTCCCTCATTCAAATGAAAAAAAATTTTTTTTAATTTTTTTTGAGGTAGGGTCTCACTCTAGCTCAGGCTGACCTGGAAATCACTATGTAGTCTCAAGGTGGCTTTGAACTCATGGTGATCCTCCTACCTCTACCTCCCAAGTGTTGGGATTAAGGGCGTACACCACCACACACAGCTTTTTTTCAAATAAAAGATATTTTAGGAGCACTGGATGAATGGCTCAGCAGTTAAGACACCTGCCTGTAGACCCCAACAACCCCAGGTTTGATTCCCCAATACCTATGTATAGCCAGATGCCTAAAGTAGTACATACATCTGGAGTTCATTTGCAGTGGCTAGAGGCTCGCCCATTATGTCTCTCTCTTCTCTCTCTCTGTGCTTGCAAATAAACAAAAATTAAAAAAATGAAAAGATAGCCAGGTGTGGTGGCACTCACATTTTTTTTTTCTATTTTTTGGTTTTTCAAGGTAGGGTCTCATTCTAGCCCAGGCTGACCTGGAATTCACTATGTAGTCTCAGGGTGGCCTTGAACTCACGGCGATCCTCCTGCCTCTGCCTCCCGAGTGCTGGGATTAAAGGTGAGGTGGCACATGCCTGTAACCCCAGCACTCGGGAGGCAGAGGCAGGAGGATCGCCGTGAGTTCAAGGCCACCCTGAGACTACATAGTGAATTCCTGGTCAGCTTGGGCTAGAGGGAAACCCTATCTCAAAAAAAAAAAAAAAATTTAGGTAGCCAGGCATGGTAGTACACGCCTTTAGTCCCAGCACTTGGGAGGCAGAGGTAGGAGGATTGCTGTGATTTCGAGGCTACCCTGGGACTACAGAGTGAATTCCAGGTCAGCCTGGGCTACAGTGAAACCCTACCTCGAAAAAAAAAATTTAGGAGTCAGGTAAGGTGGCACATTCCTTTAATCCCAGCACCTGGGAGGCAAAAGTAGGAAGATAGCTGTGAGTTCGAGGTTAGCCTGAGACTACATAGTGAATTCCAAGTCAGCCTGGGCTAGAACAAGACCCTATCTCAAAAAAATAATTTTAGGGGCTGGAGAGATGGCTCAGTGGTAAAGATACTTGTCTGTGAAGCCTAAGAACGCTGGTTAGATTATCCAGTACCCACATAAAGCTACGTGGGTCTGGAGTTCATTTGTAATGGCTAGAGACCCTGGTGTGCCCATTCTCACACATACCTCCTTCTCTCTGTGCCTCTTTCACTCTCTCTCAAATAAACAAACTTTTAAAAAAAGAGAGAGAAATATTTTATACTTCATTTTCTTTCTTTTTCTTTTTGTTATTTTTTGTCTGTTTGTTTCCAGGCAGGGTCTCACTCTATACCAGACTGACCTGGCACTCACACTGTAGTCCCAAACTGGCCTCAAACTCATAGTGATCCTCCAACTCTGTGTCCTAAGTGCTGGAACTAAAGGTGTGTGCCACTCTGCCTGGTGCATATTCTCTTCTGTACAAATGATATATTCTTTCCTCAGCCCTCCCAAAAGCAGGCTCTTTTCTAAATTATGCATAAAGCTTCTTTTTTGAAAAGCAACAGGGGCTGGAGAGATGGCTCAGTAGCTAAAGGCACTTGCTTGCAAAGCCTGCAGGCCAGAGTTTGATTCCCAGGTAGGTCACAACCTTTAAAAACTCCAATTTCTGCTAGGCATGGCAGTTCACAACTTTAATCCCAACACTCCAGAGGATGAGGTAGAAAGACTGTGAGTTAGAGGCCAACCTATACTACAGAGTAAGTTCCAGGTCAGGCTGGGTTAGATTAAGGCCCAGGCATAAAAAAACTAAAACCAGGGCTGGAGAAATGGCTTAGTGGTTAAGACGTTTGCCTGCAAAGCCAAAGGATCCTGGTTTGATTCTCTAGGACCCAAGTAAGCCAGATGCACAAGGGAGCGCATGCATCTGAAGTTCGTTTCCAGTGGTTGAAGGCCCTGGCATGTCAATTCTCTCTCTCTCTCTCTCTCTCTGCCTCTTTCTCTCTCTCAAATAAATAAACTAGATTTAAAAAAAAAAAGACTAAAATCAAACAGAAAAAGCTACAATTCTATTCTTATGTCTTCCACACAGAGTACATACCTGGCCTGTACCTAGGTCTAGCCCACCCTCTGCCTCCAAGATAGAAATTTAGAATATTACTCAAAGTAAAAGTTCCTTTCTTTTTTCATTTTTTAAAAAGATTTTATTTGTATTTATTTATTAGAGACGAGAGAGGGAAAGAGAGACAGGGAGAGGGAGAATGGGCGCGCCAGGGCCTCTGGCCACTGCAAACGAACTCCAGATGCATGCGCCCCCTTGTGCATCTGTCTTACGTGGAACCTGGAGAATCGAACCAGGGTCCTTAGGCTTCGCAGGCATGTGCCTTAACCACTAAGCCATCTCTCCAGCCCACATTTTTTTAAAAAATAAATTTACTTGAAAGTAGTAGGGGGAATGGGTATGCCAGGGTCTCCTGCTGCTGCAAACAAACCCAGATGCATGTGCCACTTTGTGCATCTGGCATTATGTGGGCACTGGGGAATCAAACCTAGGCAATCAGGCTTTGCAAGCAAGTGCCCTTACCTGCTGAGCCATCTCCTAGGCGCCATCCTCTTTTAAATTTATTTGTAAGCAGAGAGAGAGAGAGAGAAGAATGACAGAAAGAAAGAGAATGGGCATATCAGGGCCTCTAGCAGCTGCAAAAGAACTTCAGATGCTTGTGCCACTTTGTGCTTTACATGGGTACTGGGGAATCAAACCCAGGTCATTAGGCTATGCAGACAAGTACCTTAATTCTGAGCCATCTCTCCGAGACTCCACTTACTGCAAGGACCATGCTAATCTTCTCTGTATTGTCCCAATTTTTGTGTATGTGCTGCCAAAGCACACATTCATTTATTTATGTGTATATGGGCATGTGTGTGATGGCACACATGGGGAAGTTAGAGGATAACCTTGAGGTGCTTGTGCTCTTCCTACCTCTTCTTTGAGACAGTGTCTCAGTCTAGCTAACCCTAGAGCTTCCAATTCTCCTGGCTCCACCTTCCATTGTCATAGGCATGTTGGGCTCTCGGACACATGCTACACTTTAGTTCTTGCAGTGACCAGATGCCCTGGTGCACCCATTCACACACACTACTTGCAAATAAATATTTTTTAAAGTTTAAAAAATAAAAAGCTTGGAAAAAGGTAGCTCTGAAAGTCCTATTGCCAAAACTCTCCCAAACAGTATTTCTCCTTCATAAGAAGTTCATTCACACTAAGGAAAATATCAAATTGAAAAGCAATATAATAGCAAAAGAAGGCTGGGGAGATAGTTCAGTGCTTCAAAGGGCTTGCTATGCAAGCTTGACCACTGAAATTCAGACACACACAACCTATATAAAAGCCAAATACAAGTAACACACTTGTCTGTAATCCCAAAGGCACCTATAGCAATGGAAGACAAAGTCAAGAAAATCCTAAAGCTATTCTTTCATTCACAGGGGGAAACAAGAAAGATTCTGTCTCCAACAAGGTGAAAAGCAAGGAACGACACCCAAAAATTTCCTCTGACATCTGTACGTGCACCATGACACAAGCTTGCGTGCACCCACGCGCACGCATGCACACACACACACACACATACACACACAAAAGCAACAGAAATGATTGAATGTTTTCATTTCTTTAACTTTTTACCACCACTTCTCTTTTCTTAGCCTAAAGTAGTAGATTCAACCTAAAAACAAGAAAGACCCTGAAGTTCACAGTTGGCAAGAAAGATGGGTCCCTAGATTGCTGAGGAAAGAAGTTTGGTTGGTTGTGGTGGCACACACCTCTAATCTCAGAACTTGGAAGGCAGAGGTAGGAGGACTGGAGCGTGTTCAAGGCCACCCTGAGACTACATAGTAAATTCCAGGTCAGCCTAGGCTACAGCGAGACCTTACCTCGAAAAGGAAAAAAAAAAAAGAAGTTTGGCTAAGAAGCCTGTTGATGGTTCTCTCCCTCACAGGGGCAGGCCTGCCTTTCAAAGTCTCATGTACTTCTCACAAAATGTGTTGACACCACTAGTCCTTTCTCCTCTGTTAATTTAATCTAACTTGAGGAGGTCTGAAAACCTTATGTAGAAAGAGCCCAAAGATCTCTACCATCAGGAAAATAGGAGGGGGAATGAGAGGCAAATTTACACACCTAAACTCAAGCCTAAACACTAATGAAAGGTGGACTTTTTGTACAGTGGTCTACAAGCACTTCATACATTCTGCTTGAGTAAGACCCTCTGAAATAACTCTATGCAGGAGAGCAAACAGCTTTTCCTAAGGTCTCTAAGGAGGGAAGACAAATTTTGACGACGAACTTTTTTGTTTGTTTGTTTTTCCAGGTAGAGTCTTGCTCTAGCCCATGCTGACCTGGAATTCTAGTCTCAAGCTGGCCTCGAACTCAGCAATCCTCCTACCTCAGCCTCCCAAATACTGGCGTTAAAAGTATGCGCCACCATGCCTGGCCTGATGGTGAACTTTTAACTATGGCCTACTCTTATACATAACAATGGCATAAAGAAACTTACACCTACAGGTTAAAGCTGTCAGTGCCAGGTATACAGCTGTAGTTCTCTCTCTCTCCTGAGATGCACATATAGCACTCCTTTTGTCTCTTGCAATGCAGAAAAAATAACATCATAAAAGCATACATCAGTAGGGCGTGGTGGTGTATGCCTTAATCCCAGCACTGGGGTGGAGGCAGAGGTAGAAGGATCTCCTGAGTTCAAGGCCACCCTGAGACTACATAGTAAATTCCAGGTCAGCATGGGCTAGAGTGAGACCATACCTCAGAAAAAATAAGACAAAGTGGGGGGAGGAAGGGAAGTACCATGGGATATTGTCTACAATAAAAGAAGTTGTCAATAAAAAACTAAATTAAAAAAAAAAAGACAAGCAGGCCATGGTGGCGCATGCCTTTAATCCCAGCACTGGGGTGGAGGCAGAGGTAGAAGGATCTCCATGAGTTCAAGGCCACCCTGAGACTACATAGTAAATTCCAGGTCAGCCTGGGCTAGAGTGAGACCACACCTCAGAAAAAATAAGACAAAGTGGGGGGAGGAAGGGAAGTACCATGGGATATTGTCTACAATTAAAGAAGTCATCAATAAAAAACTAAATTAAAAAAAAAAAAAAGACAAGCAGGGCATGGTGGCACATGCCTTTAATCCCCAGCACTGGGAGGCAGAGATAGGAAGATCACCATGAGTTCGAGGCCACCCTGAGACTACATACTGAACTGCAGGTCAGCCTGAGCTACAGTGAGACCCTACCTCCAAAAAACAAAAATAAATAAATAAATTAATTAATTAAATGCATACACATGGGGTGGAGAGATGGCTTAGTAGTTAAGGTGCTTGCCTGCAAAGCCAAAAGGACCTAGGTTCAATTTCCCAGTACTCACATAAAGCCAGATACACAAGGTGGTGCATGCATCTGAAGTTCATTTGCAGTGGCTGGAGGCCCTGATACACCCATTCATATTCTCTCTCTCTCTCTCTCAAATGTTGTTTCAATAAACAGAAACCAGCCAGGCATGGCCCATGCTTTTAATCTCAGCACTCAGAAGGCAGAGGTAGGAGGATCATTGAGAGTTGGAGGCCATCCTGAGACTCCATAGTGAATTCCAGGTCAGCCTGAGCTACACAGAGACCCTACCTCACAAAACAAACAACGAAAAAAAAAAAATACCAAAACCCCCCAAACAGAAACCAGGCTGGATGTGGTGGCACACACCTTTAATTGCAGCACTGGGGAGGCTGAGGTAGGAGGATTGCTATGAGGTTGAGGCCAGCCTGGAACTACAGAGTGAGTTCCAGGTCACCCAGGGCTAGAGAGACCCTACCTCAAAAAAAAAAAAAAAAAAAAACCCAAAATGTAACAACAGCAAATGCACATTAAGAGTCTCCTGGGTGCTCTCTTGCTATTACTAGGGTTTTCTGCAAGGATGAAATGAACTGGTAGAGAAGGGAAAAGAAAAGGCCAGAACCTAGAAAAGGGAAGTTATTCCAGTGGTGGCCAATGAGTAATATCCAATGATTTATAGGAAATATAATCCAATAATACAGTAAAATAAAACAATGTGTGTCTGAGATGGTTTTGATTCCAAAAATTATAAACCATATTTTTAAAGAAGAGAGGAGGAGACAAAGGGAAGGCCAGATTGGAGCAAATTGGGCACAGATGGGAGATGCAAAGAGTTTCAGTGATGCCCTACTGCAAATGTTGCTTCAATTATTCATCTTCAAGAAATTAGTCTTATTTCCTTAAATTACAGAATTAAAAAGAAATTAAAGTTCTTAGAGTACTTGTGGTTTAGATCAACAGTTCGCCCTCCAGCCTCACATCAGCCAATCAGATGGCTACTGAAGTGGTAAATACTAGGACTCATGGAAAAGGACTTTCTCCGTTCAGGTTCAGAATACTGTAAAGAGATTACCAACAGTGACGACATTCTGGGAACCACCTATTTAGTCACCAGCTTTGGACTCAGGCCAGGTAAGGAACACAGCTTTCCTAAACTGTGGCCTTCCTCATTCACACCTTCAACAAAAACCTCGGTACCTAAGAAATGTCAGACCTATGTCAGGGTCCCCAAACATCCTAGTCTTAACTTCAAATGTATGTCTCTAATCCTCTCAATAGAAAGTATTAGGATTGCTGGGTCTGGTGGCACACACCTTTAATCCCAGCACTCGGAAGGCAGAGGTAGGAAGATCACTGTGAGTTTGAGGACACCCTGAGACTACATAGTTAATTCCAGGTCAGCCTGGACCAGAGTGAGACCCTACCTCGAAAAACCAAAAATAAAACTTAAAAAAGGAAAGTATTAGGATCCCTCTGAAATAAGATTTTACATGATAGAGGAAACAAAAGTCTCCCCGCCAGCAGCCCTGAACCCAGGAGTTTTATGATCCCTGATGAGACTTGAAAGCTTAGTTGGCTAAATGATGTGGCAGAACTTGACTTATTTCCCCTGGTGTGTGGGAAGGGGGATGAATTTGACCCCAGAGGCTCTGCCTCATAAGTGAGGACATCTCAAAAAAAATTCCTGGATCTGTAGGTGTAGTACAAGGGTATAGCATCTGCCTAGCATGTACAAAGTCCTGAGTTCGACATCCAGCACTGGAAAATAAGAAAAAAAGAGAAAAGCAAAAGGCAAACAAAATCCTAACCTAGGGAAAGATACCATTCTCTCTACTGTTTCAGCTTTTCCCTCCATTTTGCCTTCTGCAGCAGCCAAAGCTTATAAATGGTTCTATGTCCACAATAAAAGCAAATTTGAAAAGTAAGCAAATGGAAATATTAGCAGCCGTATGATTGTCACCCCTGGCTAACTGATATTATGAAAAGAAAGGAGTTAAAGAGTAGCACTGAACACACACACACAAAGTGATTCATAATAGTATTATACCATTAGAGGCATCAGTAAAGAATATATTTTGGCCCTTTTTAAAAAAAAAAATTTTTTTTAGCCGGATGTGGTTAGCACATGCCTTTAAACCCAGCACCTGGGAGACAGAGGTAGGAGGAGCGCCGAGAACTCGAGGCCACCCTGAGACTACACAGTGAGTTCCATCCAGGTCAGCCTGAGCTAGAGCAAGATCTAGCCTCAAAAAAACAAAAGAACAACAATAATTTTTTTTTAATTTCTTAAAGTTTAAAAAAAGATTTATTTATTTTTGTTTATTAGAGAGAGACACAGAGAGAGAATGGGCGTGCCAGGGCTTCCAGCCACTGCAAACGAATTCCAGATGCATGCACCATCATGTGCATCTTGCTTATGTGGGACCTGGAGAATCGAACCTGAACCCTTAGGCTTTGCAGGCATACGCCTTAACTGCTAAAGCCATTTCTCCAGCCCTTTTAAAAAAATGTTTATCGAAGCCGGGCGTGGTGGCACACGCCTTTAATCCCAGCACTTGGGAGGCAGAGGTAGGAGGATCACCATGAGTTCAAGGCCACCCTGAGATTACACAGTTACTTCCAGGTCAGCCTGAGCCAGAGTGACACCCTACCTCGAAAAACAAAAACAAAACAAAACAACAACAAAAAAAATGTTTATTGAGAGAGAGATGAAGAGGCAGATAGAGAGAATGGGTATGACAGGGCCTCCAGCCACTGCAAACGAACTCCAGACATATGTTCTACCTTGTGCATCTGGCTTACGTGGGTTCTGGGGAATTGAACTGAGATCCTTTGGCTTTATAGGCAAGCACCTTAATGCTAAACCATCTTTCAAGCCCCCCCTCCCCCTTTTTATGCAAGAAAGTAAAAAAGAGAAAGAGAGAATTGGCATGCCAGGGCCTCCAGCCAATGTAATTGAACTCCAGACGTGTGTGCTACCTTGTGCACATGTGACCTTATGTGTCTGGTTTACGTGGGACTGGAGAGTCGAAATGAGTCCTTAGGCTTCGTAGGCAAGTGCCTTAACCACTAAGCCATCTCTCCAGCCTGAGGATATACTTTTAAAATAAGGTTTTCTCTGTTTTTTTCCAATCATGTTCTTTTTAAAAATTTTTATTTATGTATTGACAACTTCCATAATTAGAGACAATAACCCATGGTAATTCCCTCCCTCCTCCCACTTTTCCCTTTGCAACTCCAGTCTCCATCATACCCCTCCAAGCATATTCTTAACCCCATAACTATGGGGAAAGATCAGGAACATATTGAGAGGATCTAATTGTTTTGTGGGCCACAAGATCACCTCTGCTTCAGGCTGGAATGCTCTCCTCCACAGAGTGCAGGAACTGACATATGCAAACACCCACCCAGAAGGATACATCCAAGAGGGAATGGCAAGAAAAATGATGGCCCAGATGTTCTTTAACTTGCAACAACTGCCAAATCACCATAGACCCCCAAGCACCTGGGAGGGCTAGGCAGTGTCAGGCCTTGCTTCCTAGTTTCAGACAGCCAAGGACCTGTGGCTTGGGTGGCGACTCTGACAGCCTGCAGACTAGCCCAGAGAGAAGCCTTTAGAAGGGCACCAGCTGACACCACTTGGGGGCTGATCATGCAGAGCTGATTTATCACTTCCTTACTCATAAAATGTGATTCAAACTGCTGCTGATTAGTGAAGGATTTAAATCTTTACCCTCTCCCCAACCCCCTTCCCTCTCCACCCCCAGCACAGATGCTGCTACTCAGCCACAACACCCCCTTCTTGCCACTGTCCATGCAAGCACAGCACAGGGGCCCAGAGAAGATGACTCATGTGCTGGGAAATGGAAAAGTGCATCTTCCCACCAACCAGGCCTGCTGAGTGCTCTGATCACCCCTCTCCCAATGGCAGCCCACACAGTGGGGTCTGGACAGCCGCCTCAGCTGCACACCGGGTACTTGGCAGCATGTCCACAGAGCTCTGTGTCCTAGTTGAGTGTTATATCCTGTGGCCTGGGCTGTTTTTCCCTGAACCACCCTTAGAGCTTGTGACCACCTCAGCTTAGGCTCCTCTTGCCTCATGGAGGTGAGAGTCAGGGCAAGGCCAGTTCAAAGAGTAGGGTCACAGGCTTGTACTTGTCACTCTGGGATAGAGGATCCTCCTTATAACCAACCACAGAAAAAGCCCTAGAAAAATACCTTGGCCTCAAATGGAGAACCATTTCCTTCTTTCTCTGTATTCACCTTCCTTTTACACAAATTTTCTTAACCTTTCCTTAACAACAGCTATAAGAAAAGGAGTTACTGGTGGCTTAATGAGACCTATAGAAGGCCCGGAATCCTTTCTCATGAAACAGAACTGATGAAAACACGATTCATAGGCAAGTGCTGTAGGCCCTTTATATTGACACCTATTCATCTGATGCTGAACAATGTGCCACACAGCTTTGTGATAGACAGTCACCCAACTGGTGGGTGGTTTTGGTAGAAGAGAAGAAAATAAATAGCAGGGCAACCCTGGAGGCCCGACTTCCAGAGACCAGTGAGCTTCCTTCTTGGTAGCAGAATCTTCCTCAGCTTTTGGCCTTTACAACAACAGGGCAACATTTCACAAACTTTATTTCCTCTTTCCTGGAAGCCAAGACTCCCTCTCAGGACTCTATACCACCTTGAAGCCCCATTTTAACAACCATCTGAAGAATAATTAGGTAAGTTGAAAAGGGTTTCTAAGCCTCTGCACCTTGTCTTCTGCTGGGAATTCTAAATGTTGTAGCAGGCAGCCCAAGAGGAAAAGGCCTTCCAGGATTCAGATGTGATTGAAAACCCAGGCAGACTAGCTAAGGACCTCTCTAAATCCCAGGAGAAGCTCTGCTTCCCGGGAAAGTGTGGCATGCTCACTCATCAGAACTTCCCCACCACCACTGAGTTAAGCATACATCCCAAATAGAAATAAGAAGGGAAATAAATCAACTTCAGGGTGAAAGAAATTTCTGAGAAAAGGTGCAACAAAAGAGCCAGTGGTACTGTGTCCAGAAACATGAGATCTGCTTTACAACAGTCTCCATGGAGGATTCCCACTTCCTGGCATTTTAGATAATAATCTGACAAACACTTTCTGTCAGTCCTCTGAAATGATTTTCTGGCATCAAGCTGCAAAGAAACACTGCAAAACAATGTCACCCTATCCTATGTATTTCCATTAAGTCAAACTATATCACCCTTCCCTAAATGAGATGGAGAGAAAAGATACTGAAACATCCTTCAAATGTGACCTGGTCACCAGAACATTTTAAAACTCTGTCAACCTGCCCTTCTCTCCTCTTCACGCCCCATTCCACACCAAAAAAAAAACAAAAACAAAACAAAACAACAACAACAACAAAAAAAAAAACAACCAAAAGAATATTCATAAAAGCATGTCAAAATGCACACTAGTACACTAGCCAAATTCAGGGCCTGGTAGTCTCTGTGTTTTCAAATTTGAGTCACCAAAGCTCATCAATTCTCTGTTCTTAACTCTCTGGCAGGCTCCCACAAGGGATCTCCCATAGGGAACTAAGACTTTTCCATATTGAACAAACAGAGTACATGAGTCCAGAAACAGCAATTCCCAACCCCTGCCAAGCGTATGGTCTCTGCAATGAAACATTTCAGCAATGCCTGCCCCTTGGGAGAAGTTCTGGGCCTGCTGCTTCCAAGAGGCCTTGCTGCTGCCTTTAGCATAGCCAGATGTGCAACAGCATTTCTGGGCTTGCAAATTAATCTTTATACTCATGACTTCTATCCCACCCAAGAACTACAGCATTTTATAAAAATCAGTAAGGAAACTAAAGATATGAGAATTAATAGTGGGGAGTGTGGGGGAGCAATGATAAGGTAGCATAAAAAAACTAGACTGATATGCCTACATGGAGGAACTGGACTTTCCTTACCTTTCAATTGGGAGTTATGCACAGCAAACATGTTGATGGTCATAAGCTGCAGCATTCGAGTACTTCCAATAGGAGATGGACTATGTTGCAACAACACCTGGAACTCCTTGAGGACCTTTTCAGCCACTGCAGGGAATGACTCCATTCTGTAGATACAGGGTACCATTAGTGAGACATGTCTGCAAGAGCACTCAAAGACCACCTCCCACCCAGCAAGCAGACAACTAATGCATATGAAGCTTCTTTGCTACTTCCACAAATCTCCTGATACCATGCAATTTTGCCCAAGTTGAAGAAAAAAAAAATCAAGTGTTAAGGGTTTGGAATTGAAAGCCACTCAAATATTAGATAAATAGTTATAAGTTATCGTGCTTTGGCATGCTATTTTCTTCTTATTTATTTATTATATGGGATTTAAAAAAATTTATTTATTTATTTGCAAGCAGAGATAGAGAGGAGACAGAGAAAGAGGGGGGGGGGAATGAGAATGGGCATGCCAGGGCCTCTAGCCACTGCAAACGAACTCCAGATGCATGTGCCCCTTGTGAATCTGGCTTACGTGGGTCCTAGGGAATCGAACCTAGGTCCTTTGGTTTTGCAGGCAGATGCCTTAACCGCTAAGCCATCTCTCCAGCCCCTGGATTCATTCATTCTTTCTTTCTTTCTTCCTTTCCTCTTTCTTTCTTTCTTTCTTTCTTTCTTTCTTTCTTTCTTTCTTTCTTTCTTTCTTTTTTTTGGTTTTGCGAGGTAGGGTCTCACTCTGGTCCAGGCTGACCTGGAATTCACTATGTAGTCTCAGGCTGGCCTCCAACTCACAGCGATCCTCCTACCTAAGCCTCCCAAGGTCTCAGTCTAGCCAAGGCAGACCTAGAACTCACTCTGTAGATCCAGGCTGGCCTTGAACTCACAGTGATCCTCCTACCTCTGTCTCATGAGTGCTGTGATTTAAAAAAAGTGTGTGCCACTATAACCAGCTTTTTTTTTTTTAACTTAAAAAAATTTTTTTGGGGGCAGGATAGAGAATTGCTGTGCCAAGGCCTCAGCCACTGCAATTGAACTCCAGATGCTTGCACCACCTAGTGAGCATGTGCAAACTTGCACTTGCCTAACCTTTGTGTATCTGGCTAATGTGGGATCTGCAGAATAAAACATGGGTCCTTAGGTTTCACAGGCAAGCGCCTTCACCACTAAGCCATCTCTCCATCCCCTCTTTTTTCTTTACTGAAAGAAATACTTTATATACTAATCTCTGCAACTTATTATTATTATTTTTTTGGTTTTTCGAGGTAGGGTCTCACTGTAGCCCAGGCTGACCTGGAATTCACTCTGTATTCTCAGGGTGGCCTCGAACTCATGGCGATCCTCTTACCTCTGCCTCCCAAGTGCTGGGATTAAAGGTGTGTGCCACCACACCCAGCTCTGCAACTTATTTTTTGAGAGAGAGAAAGAGGCAGAGAGAGAGAGAGAGAGAGAGAGAGAGAGAGAGAATGGGCATGCCAGGGCCTTCAGCTACTGCAAACGAACTCCAGATGTGTGCGGCCCTTGTGTGCATGTGCAACATTGCACGCTTGCGTCACTATGCATCTAGCTTATGTGGAAACTGGAGATTCGAACATGAGTTCTTAGGCTTCACAGGCAAGCCCCTTAACTGCTAAGCCATCTCTTCAGCCCCCTGAAACTTTTTTTAAATGCACTGCAAAATAAAATGTTAACTGATGATGTTTGAATTTAAAAAAAGAAAAGAAAAGAAATACTTTAAGAAACCAGATGTAGAGCTGGGTGTGGTGGTGCATGCCTTTAATCTCAGCACTCAGGAGGCAGAGGTAGGAGGATCGCCATGAGTGCAAGGCCACCTTGGGACTACACAGTTAATTCCAGGTCAGCTTGGGCCAGAGTGAGACCCTTACCTTGAAAAAAAAAAAAAAAGAAAGAAAGAAAGAAAGAAAGAAAGAGAGAGAGAGAGAGAGAGAAAGAAAGAAAGAAAGAAAGAAAAAAGAAAAAGAAAGAGAAGAGAAGAGAAGAGAAGAGAAGAGAAGAGAAGAGAAGAGCAAAGCAAAGCAAAGCAAACAAACCAGATGTAGGCAAGTAATGGTTACACATGCCTGTAATACCAGCAGGTGGGATGCTGAGGCAAGAAAATCTGTAGTACAAGGTCAGCCTAAACTACAGAGCCAGATATTGTCTTTAAAAAAAAAAAAAAAAAAGGGAGGGAAAGCCGGGTGTGGTGGCGCATGCCTTTAATCCCAGCACTCGGGAGGCAGAGGTAGGAGGATTGCCATGAGTTCGAGGCCACCCTGAGACTACATAGCTAATTCCAGGTCAGCCTGGACCAGAGTGAGACCCTACCTCAGAAAAAAAAAGAAAAAAAGAAAAAAAAAAGGGGGGGGGGAGGGAAAGCTGGGCGTGGTGGTGCACGCCTTTAATCCCAACATTTGGGAGGCAGAGGTAAGTAGGATCGCTGTGAGTTCAAGGACACCCTGAGACTACAGAGTGAATTCCAGGTCAGCTGGAGCCAGAGTGAGACCCTACCTCAAAACCCAAAAATAAAAAATTAAAATAAATTAAAATAAATTAAAATAAATTAAAAAGGGAGGGGAGCTGGGGAAATAAATGGCTCAGTAGTTAAGGTGCTTACCTGCAAAGCCTAACAAGTTGGGTTTGATTCCCCAGTACCCACATAAAACCAGATATACAAAGTGGCACATGCATCTGGAGTGCCCTGGCACACCCATTCATTGTCTCTCCCTCCTTCTCTCTCCTTACAAATAAATGAATAAAATATTTTTTTAAAAAGGAGGAAGAGCCGGGCGTGGTGGCACATACCTTTAACCCCAGCACTTGGGAGGCAGAGGTAGGAGAATTGCTGTGAGTTCGAGGCTACCCTGAAACTACATAGCGAATTCCAGGTCAGCCTGGGCTACAGCAACCAAAAAAAAAAAAAGGAGAGAGAGAGAGAGAGAGAGAGAAGGAAGAGGAAGCAGGAAAAGGGAAAGAGGAAGGGGAAGAAGGAAGAGGAAGGAGAAAGACAAGAAAGAAGAGGGGGGGAAAAAGAAAAGGAACCAGACATAGTTCTACCTTCTTAGGGATTATCATGCTACTTGTTCCATTTAAGGATCCTGAATTCCCCTTGCAGAACCAGAGACAGACCTAGGGACTCAATTATCTATTTCAGCCTTTCCTATGTGGCTACTCTCCCTCTTGCAAGCCTCTGTTCATCAGGGTCTGTATGTTTTCAGGACAGTGGAAATACAATGCTCTGGCCAACTGCCACTCCCAATACAGGAAGAGCCTGTAATGTAGGGAGGCAGAAATCCAGCCAGTGACCTAAGGCTCCTAAAGAGAGGTCATTCAAACCAATGCTTGCCAAATGTGGCCACTGGATCCTAAACAGCGGTGCATGCCTGGAGCTCCTTTGGCAACAGAAATAAACCACAGCTAGACTCCTCTGAAATAAAAGCAAATTCAAACTTGGTGCTAGAGAGAGAAACCAGGCACATGAGCCTTAGTGCCATGCCCAACAATTCGTGGTCAGTAAAGTATCTTTTACCTACCCTCATCCCCCACCCCCAAATCAAACTGTTTCTGGTGCATGAGGGATGAGGTGAAGTGGGGAATAGCTTTAGGTTGGGTTAATTAATAGCATCTAGAAAGCTACAAGGCAGGGACTACTTCTCAAAACACACAATACACCTTAAAATTCTAGAAAAAGGTGCTGGAGCATCCTTCCCAGGTTAGAAAAGCCCAGAGATTTATGGAATTACAATAATCCTCACTACTTGCCTTTGGGTGGCAACTCGTATTGCTGACCCTCTGATGTCCATAAGTCATGCTGCAGCTATGGGTCGATTACAGTTTACATTCCAGTTTCTCTCTCTGCTAAGCTGCTCTCATTTTCACTGGCACAAAACATGCCATGCATTTGTTCCCTGCCCCCAAATGCCATTTCAAATACCTCCCACAAAACAAAACAAAACAAAACAAAACAAAACAAAAATCTTTTTTCCTCTACAAAGTTTGAGAGCTGCTGAAACTCTTGAGAGAGACTTGGAATGGCAGACAGTGATATGTTTGCTGCTGGACTGGATCCATTTTCCCCGTGGGCTATAACAAAGGTTTCATTTTAAATCCTGACACTGTGCAGCACTCTCTCTGGTTGGAGGTGGGAAGGGGGGCTAGCACTTCTCATTATGAGAAGAGCAGAGTTCACTCTGCTTGAAAAGCAGCCACACTGGGCAAGTTTCAGGGCCATGTGTCTCTGTGTTGAAAGGCAGGAGAAAGCCAGCACAGGACAGAAGTGTCACGTGGGACAGTCTTGCTTCTAAGTCTTAGGAAGCCTCTTCCCTGGAGTGGGAACTGAAACATATCTATTAACAAACACTCCAGGGGTCAGCCTAAAGTCTCTTGATAACAGGTCAAATGTCTACATATTCTTTTTTGAAAAAAACTGCTTTTAAAAGAAAATTCTCCCTTCACTTTTCAAAAGATACATGATTTAATAATATTAAATGGGTAAAGATGTAGATTAACTTCACAAGTAAAATGTAAGAGAATATGGACCTAATCAGACAAAAATCAGCTTTGTTAAGCAATAGCTGAGGAAAACAGAATTAAAATTTTCCTCTCCAGGACTCAATAATGAGGCTTCTAATTTCTGGTTTTATAAACAAAGTTCCTGCCTGATTTTGGTTTTATTTATTTGTTTGTTTGTTTGCAAGGAGGGGGGATGACAGGGCCTCTTGCCACTACAAACTAACTCCAGATTCATATGCCACTTTGTGCACCTAGCTTTATATGGGAATGGGGAATAGAACCTGCACCATCAGGCTTTGCAAGTAAGCAAGCAAGCACCTTAAGCCACTAAGCCATCTCCCGAGTGCTAATTTTGGTTTTAAATTACCTGCAAGTAGTTTTAAGTCTTTCTCTTTGAAAAATAATCTTTGTTCCCCACTCATATATTAAGAAAAAAGATTATACTAAAATTAAGATGACGATGTTTGTTTGTTTGTTTGTTTGTTTGTTTATTTATTTATTTATTTATTTATTTATTTATTTTTGGTTTTTCAAGGAAGGGTCTCGCTCTGGCCCAGGCTGATCTGGAATTTACTCTGTAGTCTCAGGGTGGCTTTGAACTCATGGCGATCCTCCTACCTCTGCCTCCCAAGTGCTGGGATTAAAGGCGTGTGCCACCACACCCAGCTCGATAATATGTTTAAAAAAAAAAATCTAAGGCCAGGTGTGGTGGCTCACGCCTTTAATCCCACCACTTGGGAGGCAGAAGTAGGACTGCCATGAGTTTGAGGCTACAATGACTACATAGTAAATTCCAGGTCAGCCTGAGCTAGAGCAAGACCCTACCTCAGGGAAAAAAAAAATCTAAGGGCTGGAGAGATGGCTTAGCGGTTAAAGTGACTGCCTGAGAAACCTAAAGACCCATGTTTAACTCTCCAGGTCCCATGTAAGCCAAGACATACCAAGTGACACAAGTACACAAGGTCACACATGCACACGGGGGCGCGTGCATCTGGAGTTCGACTGCAGTGGCTGGAGGCTCTAGTGCACCAATTCATTCTCTCCCTCCCTCCCTCACACACACACACAAACATTAAAAAAAAAAAAAAAAGAGGCCAGTCTGTTGGGCCTGCCTCAAAAAAAAAAAAAAAAAAATTAAAGCACAAAGCTAGACTCATGATAGTGCATGCCTATAATCTTAGCACTAAATAGACTGAGAGAGGAGGATAGTCTGTTTGAGGCCAGCCTGGGCTAATACATAATAATAACCAGTTAGGAGTACTAGCTAATTACACATGAGGGCCTCTTGGGCCAAAGACCACCAAGTTCAACACCCCTGAACCCACATAAAAAGGTGGGCAGGGCCAAGTATAGTGGCAAACACTTTAATTCCAGCACTCAGAAGGCAGAGGTAGAAGTATCTGTGAGCATGAGGCCAGCTTGGTACTACAAAGCAAGTTCCAGATCAGCCTGGGCTAGAATGACACCTTGCCTTGAAGGAAAAAAAAAAAAAAAAAGATGGGCATGGCTGTGCATGTCTGTAACCCCAGTCCATGGGATAAGGGTTGGGGAGAGGAATTCCTAGGACTGACTGACAGACAGCATCTCCATGTTGAAGGAGAAATATACTGTTAAAGAAAGACACTCACGATAAGCAAGCACATGCATGTACACACATGCTCGCACACACATGTGCACGCACACACACACATGTACCAGAAGCACAAGTATCTGTACACACAACTGCATATACCCACAATACACACACACACACACACACAAGGGGGGCTGGACAGATGGTTCATCAGTTAAGGTGCTTGCCTGCAAAGTCTAATAACCCCAGGTTTGATTCTCCAGTACCCATATAAAGCCAGATGCACAAAGTGGCACATGCATCTGCAATGTCTGGGAAGCCCTGGCCTGCCCATTCTCTGTGTCTGTTCTCTCTTCTCTCTCTCTGCTTGTAAATTAATTAATTAATTAAAAAAAAAAAAAAGAAATTGAGGGCTATTGAGATGGCTTAGTGGTTAAGGTGTTTGCCTGCAAAGCCAAAGGACCCAGGTTCCATTCCCATGACCCACGTTAGCCAGATGCACAAGGTGGCGCACAAGTGGCTAGAGGCCCTGGCTTGCCCATTCTCTCTGTTTGTTTGTTTTCTTTTCTTTTCTTTTCTTTTCTTTTCTTTTCTTTTTTTTTTTTGTTTTTTGGGAGGTAGGGCAAGCATCTTAACCTCTAAGCCATCTTTCTAGCCATACACACACACATACACACACACACACACATTTTGGTTTTGTGAGGTAGGGTCTCACTCTAGCTCAGGCTGACCTGGAATTCACTATGTATTCTCAGGGTGGCCTCGAACTCACAGCAATCCTTCTACCTCTGCCTCCCAAGTGCTGGGATTAAAGGCGTGCGCCACCACACTTTTATTTTTTTTTCTTCAAGGTAGGGTCTCACTGTAGCCCAGGCTAACATGGAATTCACTATGTAGTCTCAGGGTAGCCTTGAACTCATGGCAATCCTTCTACCTCTGCCACCATGCTCAGCTCCCATTCTCTCTGCTTCTATCTGCCTCTCTCTCTCTTTCAAATAAATAAAATAAAATAAAGTTTTTTTTTTTTTTTTTAAAGCAAATTCAGCCAGGCGTGGTAGCTAACACCTTTAATCCCAGCAATTGGAAGGCAGAGGTAGGAGGATTGCCATGGGTTCAAGGTCAGCCTGGGCTCGAGTGAGACCCTACCTTGAAAAACCAAAAAAAAAAAAAAAGCCGGGTGTGAGGGCACACGCCTTTAATCCCAGCTTTTGGGAGGCAAAGGTAGGAGGATCGCTGTGAGTTCAAGGCCTCCCTGGGACTACATAGTGAATTCCAGTCAGCGTGGAGCAAGACCCTATCTTGAAAAACCAAAAAAAAAAAAAAAAAAAAAAAAAAAAATCCAAAATAAATATATCAATTTTTGAATTCCAAGACTTTGAAGCTGTGCAAACAGCATGACAAGGCAAGCAAGTAAAATCTAAAGTAGTAACTTTAACCAAGGCAATAATTGGAAGCAAAATTATTCCATTTATCACAAATCAAGACTCTGCAGGCTGCCAATTTCCCGACCTCTCTCAGTAGAGGCCAAGTGTAGGTCTCATCTGCCTCTTAACAGGAAAGCATATGCCTATCAGGACCCTCCTGTACTCCTGATGGATTCCGCTTCCTGAACCCAAGAAGACTATCCCTGTGCTTTAAAACCTCACAAGAGCCAGATGTGGTTGTCTTGTAAATCAATCTCTAGAGATACCTGTCTCATTTGAATGGCAGTTTCAAGAAAACAATCTTTCAGTTAACAATGGGACCCAGAGTCAAGAATGACTCAGAATGACAAACAGGGCAGGACTCAAACCCTCAAATGCTAAGGAACATAACTGGACTAGACAACATTCTCTGTATAACAGAATCAGGCTTCCTAACTTTTCCCAGCATAATTTTTGAAAATCAGGAGCAACAAAAGAATAAAAATTAAACAAAACAAAAACAATTAAGCTGTGTCATAGTGTAGAAGTGAAAGAAATCATCATAAACATCGTAAGGACTAGAATGGGCATGAGAAATAAACTATTTAAACAACCTATAAGAAAACTGAAGCCACCAGGCATGGTGGCGCATGCCTTTAATCCAACACTCGGGAGGCAGAGGCAAGAATATCGCCATGAGTTCGAGGCCACCCTGAGACTACATAGTGAATTCCAGGTCAGCCTGAGCTAGAGTGAGACCCTACCTTGAAAAAACAAAACAAAAAATAAATAAATAAATAAAAGAAAACTGAAGCCTGCAAATGCTGTGACTTGTTTGCTCTGGAGGTCTTGTAACTAGTATGCGGGGATAACATATTTAGCACTCAAGATCATTAAAATGTCTTATCTGGGGCTGGAGAGATAGCTCAGTAGTTAAAGACACTTGCTTGTAAAGCCTAAAGACCCAGTTTGATTCCCTAGTACCCATGTAATGCCAGATGCACAAAGTGGCTCTTGTGGGCTTATTCTCTCTCTCCAAGCAAAAACAGATAGAGAGAAAGGGACAGGGGGAGAGAGAATAAGAGAATGAATGGGTGTACCAGAGACCCCAGCCGCTGCAAATGAACTCCAGATGCATGCGTCACTTTTTGGGTCTGGCTTTATGTGGGTACTGGGGAATCGAACATGAGTTGTTAGGGTTTGCAGGCAAGTACCTTAACTACTGAACTCCAGCCCTAAACCTTGTCTTTTTTTTTTGGGAGGGGAAGGGTTTATTTTAAAAATATTTATTTATTTATTTGAGAGGGAAGGAGAGAAAGAGGCAGATAGAGAAAATGGGCACACCAGGGCCTCCAGCCAGTGTAAACGAACTCTGGATATGTGTGCCACCTTGGGCATCTGACTTACAGGGGTACTGGGGAATTGAACTTGGGTCCGAAGACATTGCAGACAGGCACTCTAACCCAAGCTGACCAGGAATTCATATGCAGTCTCAGGCAGGCCTTGAACTCACAGTAATCCTCCTACCTCTGCCTCCTGAATGCTGGGAAAAAAGGCGTGTGATACCACACCCAGCCAACTTTGCCCTTTAGACAACAGAATGTTATATGCAAGAATAACAGAGACCTTGAAAAAAACTGCTTCATAGTAAATTATTTCTGACAAATGAGATAATCAATTCCTTTTTAAAGGCCTCTAGAAAAAGAAATCCCCAAATATTTTCTCTGCATGATTCCTTCATTCAATCATATTCTCTTATCATCCCTCCCCTTGCCTATCTCTCTTCTGACAGGATACCCACATTATCTACCTACTGTCATCTGTTTCACTTCTTGTTATCCTATAAAAATCAATCTGGGGGCTGGAGAGATGGCTTAGTGTTTACGGTGCTTGCTGACAAAGCCAAAGGACCAAGATTCAGTTTCCCAGTATCCATGTAAAGCCAGATGCACAAGGTGGCGAATGCATCTGGAGTTCATGTGCAGTGGCTGAAGCCCTGGCACACCTGTTCTCTCTATCCACCTCTTTCTCTCTTTCAAATAAACAAATAAAAAATTATTTAAAAAAATCAATCTGAGGGCAGGTATGGTGGTGCATACCTTTAATCCCAACATCCAGGAGGCCAAGGTATGAGGATCACTGTGAGTTTGAGGCCAGCCTGAGACTACATAGTGAATTCCAGGTCAGCTTGGGCTGGAGCAAGACCCTACCTCAAAGAACCAAAAGAGAAAAAAAATCAGCCTGATATCTGGTTATGACTTTTATAAGTATAAAGCATTTGTTTACAATAGTAGGGTTTGAAAAAATTTTTTATTTATTTATTTGCAAGGAGAGGGAGATAGAAAGAGAGAAGAGACACAGAGAAAATGGGCATGCCAAAGCCTCTAGCCACTGCAAATGAACTCCAGACACATGTGCCTCTTGTGCATCTGGCTTTCATAAGTCCTGGGGAATTGAACCTGGGTCCTTGGGCTTCACAGGCAACCTCTAAGCCATCTCTCCAGCCTTTGTTGTTTTTTTTTTTTTTTTTTTTTTCAAGGTGGGGTTTTTCTCTAGCCCAGGCTGACCTGGAATCTAATCTGTAGTCTCAGGGGGAATGGACATGCCAGGGTCTCTTGATGCTGCAAGCAAACTCCAGACGCATGTGCCACTTTGTGCATCTGGCTTACATGGGTACTGGGGAATCGAACCTGGGTCTTTAGGCTGTGCAGGCAAGCTCCTTAACAACTAAGACATCTTTCCAGCCCATTTTTTAGCTTTTTAATCATTATTGTGTCTTTCCCAAACTTGTTCCAAAATATCTATACTTAAATGTGAGAATTTTAAGAGTAGAATATAAATACAATTATCACGTAACCTGGTAAAAAATATATGTTAAAACAAGCTTCTCTTTTCAGATGGCAGTGACCTTGGGATGACTCAGAAGGCACCATGGTGCTGAGAAGAAGGGACAGAGGAGTGCTCAGCACTGAAACATCTCTAGCATACCTTCCAAGGCTCAGGATCCATTATGGAAGAGGTGGCAGAAAGAATGTAAGAGCCAAAGGAAGGGTAGGTCTCCTTACAACATGCTCCTCCAGACACAAAATGGCCTGGATATTTATGACCTTGCAGTGCCTGAAACTACCTACACAAGACCATCATAATAGGAAGAAAAGATGATGACATCAAAATGAAAAGAGACTGATTGAGAGGGGAAGGGGATATGATAGAGAATAGAGTTTCAAAGGGGAAAGTGGGGGGAGGAAGGGAAGTACCATGAGATAGTGTCTACAATTAAGGAAGTTGTCAATGAAAAATTAAAAAGAGAAAAAAAAAGAAAAAAGAAAAAAAATTTGTATATCCTAAAACAACACTTTCAGTTCCAAAAGTCTCCAACAGAGAAAGAACCTAAACCACTGTTCTCATTGAGATGCACTTGTGTGTTCCTCCAAGGGAACTTTGCCTGGATATATTTTTACTATAGGATGATGCATGTAAGTGCCAGGTGATGGGATGAGGCCAGGATACTCCTAAACATCCTGGAACACAGGCCAGCCTCTAAACAAAGTATTCACCTCAAAACGTCAGTAATACTAAGGATGGAATACTTTGACTTACAGCAATGTGGTACAGGAAAACACAAAGAACAAATATAAGAGGGAAAAAAAAACAGGGAGCCTAATGTGGTAGTCATTGCTGTACTCCCAGCACTTGGGAGGTAAAGGCAGAAGGACCAAGAGTTTATGGTTAGCTTGGACTATATAATGCTTTTTCTCAAAAGAAACAACCAAAAAAAAAAAAAAAAAAAAAGAAAAGAAAGAAAAGGGGCCAGGCATGGTGGTGCACACCTTTAATTCCCAGCACTCAGTAGGAAGAAGTAGGAGGATCCTTGTAAGTTCAAGGCCACCCTAAGACTACATAGTGAATTCAAGGTCAGCCTGGACTAGAGTGAAACCCTACCAAAGAAAGAAGAAAGGAAGGAAGGAAGGAAGGAAGGAAGGAAGGAAGGAAGGAAGGAAGGAAGGAAGGAAGGAAGGAAGGAAATAAATAAGAAAATACTGAAAAGATAGTAAGAAAAAGATGAAAAAACAAGAACTAAACAGGGTAAAAGAGGTAGGAAATAAGAATGCCAACAACAGATATAGCTCAACAATATTTCCTTCTATGATGTCTTATTTCATAAGTCAGCACTGATCATATTATAATACCTTTGTAACTGCACTACTAATCAGCTTGGGTCTACAAAAACCCTAGTAGAATACCAGATGCATCTATTTGACCTTGCACAATTCATCTATTTCTTTTCATTTTTTTTTTTGAGGTAGGGTCTCACTTAAGCCCACGCTGACCTGGAATTCATTCTGTATTCTCAGGGTGGCCTCAAACTCATAGCCATCCTCCTACCTCTGCCTCCCAAGTGCTGGGATTAAAGGCATGCGCCACCACACTTGGCATCTTTTTTTTTTTTTTAAAGATTTTATTTATTTATTTATTTATTTATTTATTTATTTATTTATTTAAGAGAGAGAGAGAGAGAGGGGAGGGAGGGAGAGAACGGGCATGCCAGGGCCTCTAGCCACTGCAAACTAACTCCAGGTGCATTCACCACCATGTGCATCTGGCTTACGTGGAACCTGGAGAATTGAACCTGCGTCCTTAGGCTTCACAGGCATGCGCCTTAACTGCTAAGCCTACTCTCCAGCCCTCTTTTTTTGTTTTTTTAAGGTAGGGTCTCACTTTAGCCAGACTGACCTGGAATTCAATATATAGTCTCAGGGTGGCCTTGAACTCAGGATGATCCTCCTACCTCTGCCTCCCCAGTGCTGGGATTACAGGCATGCGCCACCACGCCCAGCATCATTTATGTCTTATAATCATTCAACAACTATCTGAGCACATACTATGTTGATGGCAGTAGGGAGAGGATGGTAGCTCCTGATAAAGTAGTTAATATTTCCCAAGTGAATTCCTTCACATCTATTGCTATAGATAGAGATTCTTATCTTTTGGCACTTCTACAATTTCCAAAGTTATTTAAAAATCGAAAGTACCCTTGAAATGGCCATTACTGTCATTCTTGTCCAGGGTAAGATACCTAATGAATACAACTTCTACTTCACGATCCATGGGGATTCTTCTAGCACAAAGCTTTTCAGCTTCTCAAATGAGTCAAATACAAAAGTACATAGAAACTGACATAACTCTTATTTCCCCTAAAGAAACCTAGAGCATTATGGATAAATGTACAAGTTTATGACAGAAAGTGAAAGGGAACCCTGAGACTACATAGTGAATTCCAGGTCAGTCTGGGCCAGAGTGAAACCCTACCTCGAAAAACCAAAAGAAGAAAAAAAAAAGAAAGAAAGAAAGTGAAAGGGAAACATTGTAACTGATTTATAATATAAAACAAATCACCTTAAAGGGTTGTTCACAACAATTCAGAAAATATTAAAATACAGTAGAAATCCAAGTGTGGGGGCTGAAGAGCTGTCTCAGAGTTAAAAGGCACTTGACTATAAAGCCTGATGTCCTAAGTTCAATTCCCCAATACCCACGTAAGGCCAGATGCACAAAATGACACGTGTGTCAGAAGTTCATTTGCAGTGGCAAAAGGTCCTGGAATGCCCATTCTCATTCTTTCTCTGTGCTTGCAAATATATAAATAAATAAACACACCCACACACACACACACACACACACATATGTGAAAGAAATCCAAGTGTGGTGGTACGTATCTGTAATCCCAGCACATGGGAGGCTGAGAGCAGTGGATCACTAGGTCTTGTTTTGTTGCTGTGCATGTGTGATGATGCACATGCCCCATGTACATATGCGTAGAGGCCAGAGGAGAATGTAAGATGTCCTCTTATAGCTCATCAGTGTTATTTCCTTGAAATAAGATGGTCTCTTCCTCAACCCAGAATTGTTGTTTGTCAGTGAGCCCTGACCATTCAGTCTACGCTCCCCTAGCCCCACATGGACAGGTATTATAGACATGTGTAGACACAGCCTTTTCACTTGTGTTCTGGGGAGTCACATTTGGCAGTCTCTGGCACAAGAGGCCCTCGTGTTTAAGCATAAGCACTCATACCACTGAGCCATCTCCCTTGCCTGGACCTAAGTTCTAAGGTCTAAACCAGCCTTAGCTGAGTAGACTTGGTCTCAAAAACAAATAAAAAATACAACAGAAGACCTGCATGGGAGGACTCCTATTTCCTGTCTTTCCTTCCTTTTACCCAAAAAGAAACTACAAAGAAGTACTTAGCAAACATCTTGATGTCAGGGCATTGTTAGGCATTTGGCTAATGAGTTTTATTCTGTCAGGAAGAACTCTCTGATCACCAAATGAATACTCAAAACTAAATCTTCGACTGCAGAAGATGGTCAGCAATTAAGGCACTTGCCTGCAAAGCCAAAGGACCCAAGTTTGATTCCCCAGGAGCCATGTAAGCCAGATGCCTAAGGTGGCACATGCATCTGGAGTTCGTTTGCAGTGGCTGAAGGCCTGGCGTGCCCATTCTCTCCCTCTATCTGCCTCTTTTATCTTTCTGTCTTTCTTAAACAAATTACTTAAAAAACTAAATTTCTTTCCAGTTTTATTGGGGGGGGGATAAGGTTTTGTATATACCACCTTAACTGATATTTATGTGTAAATCCATGGTGGATGTACCATGAAGCAGTCTTGGTATTTACTGAAAGCAACAATAGGGTACACAGGAAACAGTGCAGAGGAAGGAGTACAAGTCAGAAGAATATAGAAGAAAATATTGCTCATTTTTCAGGGGGGGGGCAATTTTTCCCCAAGTCTCTGGCAGCTGCACCCAGGAATGTGGCATAACTGCCTCCAGGAGCTCACTAGGGGTTGAGCAAGAGACAGGCAACAGAAACAAGGGGAACCTGGGGGGTGGGTAGAAAAAGACTGTCTTTAAAGAGAGGTTTTAGCAGAGGTAGAGAAAGAAGAGACAAGAGATTTGTTTCCCAAACTTCATCAGCTGATGATAAATGAGAGTGAAGGAAAGAGAAGGTGGAGGCCTCTAAGAATTCACACCCTGTGCCCTCAGTTACAAACACAAGCTAGTTGCTAACAATATTAAATTCCAAAATGACTTGTAATGTAGGAAAATAAAATAAACATCCTGCACACTTACCCAATCCGGGTAAACAGCTTCCCATGGGCATGGAGAAAACTGAGGATGAACCTTTTGTTCAGCTGCATGGGAAAAAGGGAGAAGAGAAAACAATTAAACTTTCCCCAGTTTCCTGTTACTGAATAGAATCCCCAGTGACACAATAACCTGGCCAGGGTCTAAAGGGGTGGGCACTGAGGATGGGAACCAAATGGACATGCCCAAACTCTCACACAGACCCAGGGCACATGCCCAACAGCTGCCGCTCAGCTAAGCCAAGACAACAGCAGGCTCAGTGAACAGACAGCACCCTCTGCTGGTAGTGGTGCCTGTGTACAGGAAGTGAAGCAGTGAATCTGAACTCAGCAGGAGACACCTACTGGGATCTAATAGACACCTCTGGGCTCTAAAAACCATCTCTGGTTCCATTATGATGGAAATGAAATTCTGACAGGAGTAGGAAAACGGAGACTTTGGAGAAAACCCTGATGCTACTTATGAACCTTTTTGTTTGTTTGCTTGTTTGAGGTGGGTTTCACTCTAGCCCAGGCTGACCTGGAATTCACTATGTAGTCTCAGGTGGCCTCAAATTCATGGTGATCCTCCTACCTCTGCCTCCTGAGTGCTGGGATTAAAGTTGTACACCAGCATGCCCGGCCTAATTATGAACTATTTTTGTAACTACTCAGGAAAGAACAGCTCTTCTTTGAAACCAAGGACAAGGTAATGCAACATTGGCTAGCTCATCAAGTTGTACATTCACCACCCTTTAAAACTGGAGTTTAGGGATGGGGTGATGGCTTAGCAGTTAATGGTGCTGGCTTGCAAAGGTGGCTGACTAGAGTTGGCTCTGAATCAATTGCCCAATACTTATGTAAAGCCATGATACACAAAGCAGAAAACGCATCTGGAATTCCTTGGCAGTGGCAAATAAATTAAACTATACATACATACATACATACATACATACATACATACATACATACATACATACATTCGCTTGTTAATAACAAGTTAGTTCTAGTTAAGAGGCTTAAAATGTAATGTCTGAGCTGGGCCTGGTGGTGCTCACACCTTTAATCCCAGCACTTGGGAGGGCGAGGTAGGAGGATGGCTATGAGTTCAAAGCTAGCCTGGAAAATACAGAGTAAGTTCCAAATCAGCCTGGACTACAGTGAGACCCTACCTCTAAAAATAAAAAAATAAACAAAAGTGTGTGTGTGTGTGTGTGTGTGTGTGTGAGAGAGAGAGAGAGAGTGTGTGTGTGTGTGTGTGTGTGTGTGTGTGTGTGTGTGAGTTTGGACAGAAGTACCCTGTTGGGGCAGAAGATACTATGCCCACAAGCTATAGATTGTTACTGGACAATTTTCAGTACAATGGGTAGGATACCTTCTACTAGTTGTTGGTCAGGGAGGCTCCTAATGCTCCACAAACATTAGTTACTGTCAAGTCCACCAGGACTAGATAAACTCTATTGCTTATATTGCTGAAGACACCCCATGCTTAGGCGGCAGGTCACTGAGAAATCAAGCTGGAGCAGAACTGAAAGCCCCCTCCCTGTCAGGATTCTGGAAAGAGCTATGCAGCAAGTAGGGTTGAGGGGAGAAAAGTCCACTGTTAACCAGCAATGGACCCTGCAAGCCTCAGAGCTGGCCAGCTAGGCCAAATGTGCCAACTGGTGCAATGGTGGAATATCTGTTATGGGGAAATCAGCTACTTACTCTCTGATTGGTCTGGTGGTCTGTTCCATGGGAGGGAATTCATGTCTGGTAATGAACACCTAATCGAAAAATCTATGGAAAACTGGAGAGATGACTTAGAGGTTGACACTTGCCTGCAAAGCCTAAGAATCCAGGTTCGATTCTTCTGTACTCACATAAGCCACATAGATGCACAAGGAAGCACATGTGTCTGCAGTTTGTTTATAGTGGCTAGAGGCCCTGGTACACCAATTCTCTCTCTTTGTCTTCCTCTCTCTCTCAAATAAATAAATTTTTTAAAAACTCTATGTAAAGGAAAGGTGGAGGGAGGGTTAATCAAAATCTAAGAGGATATAAGTAAGTCATATGGAAACCTACTTTTTTGGATAATGGGACACTCAGGAGACATAGATTGTTTCTAGACAATTTTCTGTGTCAGGGATGGGATACCTTCCGGTGAGTTGTTGGCCAGGGAGGTCATAGATACCACCAAAACGTTACAGGCCATTGCCGAGGCTCTTAGCTTCCCACCAGGAATAGATGGTAAAACCCCAAGACTCCATATCTTGAGCTGCAAGGTCACCAAGAAATCCTGCTGAAGCTGAGCTGAAAACCTCCTCCAGCTGACAGAAAGCTGGAAAAAGCTACACTGCATGCAGTCCAATGGGAGAGAGAGAAATCACTAGTGGAGATACTCAACAATGGATACTGCAAGCTTTAAATTAGGCCAATTAGGCCAAATGAGCCAACGGGTACAACAGTGGCATGTCTGTTATGGGGGAAACCAACCGCTCTCTAATTGGACTGGAGGCCTACTCCATGGGAGGGAATACATCCCTGATACTCAAAACCTACAACAGGCGTAGTCATGATCCCTAGGGGTGGAACAACTGCTGGTGTCTGTCTAAATGTATATACTATGCTCACCAAACTGCCCGGTAAGCATTTCTCTTTATGTTCATACCCATATATTAATGCTACTCTCACTTCTGGTTAGAGAAGCTTCTCTTTTCAGATGGCAGTGACCTTGGGATGGCTCAGAAGGCACCATGGTGCTGAGAAGAAGTGACAGAGGAGTGCTCAGCACTGAAATCTCTCTATCACATCTTCCCAGGCTCAGAGTCCATTGTGAAAGAGGTGACGAAAAGAATATAAGAGCCAAAGGAAGGGTAGGACTCCTTACAACATGCTCCTCCAGACACAAAATATCCATGATCTCACAGTGCCTGTTACTATCCACACAGACCATCATAATAGGAGGAAAAGATCATGACATCAAAATAAGAGAGGGCTGGAGAAATAACATAGCCTGCCTGCTAAGCCTAAGAATGCCCATTCGATTCCAGGTCCCACGTTTAGCCAGACGCAAAGTGACACAAGGGCGCAATGCTGCACTTGCCCACAAGGGGGTGCACACGTCTGGAGTTTGTTCACAGTGGCTGAGAGGCCGCTGGCATGCCCATTCTCTGTCTCTTGTCTCTCTCCAAAAATAAAATAAAATACAATAAAAATAATAAAAGAGAGAATGATTGAGAGATGGGGGGGATATGATAGACAGTGGAGTTTCAAAGGGGACAGTGGGGTGGGAGGAGAGAGGGAATTACCATGAGTTATTGTCTATAATTAGGGAAGTTTTCAATAAAAAATTTAAAAATAAATAAAATAAAAAACCCTATGGTGGGCTGGAGTGATTACTTAGTGGTTATGGCACTTGCCTGCAAAACCGAAGTACTCAGCTTCAATTCCCCAGTACTCACATAAGCCAGATGGACAAGGTGGTGCATGCATCTGGAGTTCATTTGCAGTGGCTGGACCCTGGCATGTCCATTCTATCTATCTGCCTTTTTCTCTCTCACTTACTCAAAATAAATAAATAAAGTATGTTTTTTTAAAAACCCTATGGGGGGCTGGAGAGATGGCTTAGCGGTTAACTGCTTGCCTGTGAAGCCTAAGGACCCCACTTCAAGGCTCAATTCCCCAGTACCCATGTAAGCCAGATGTACATGATGGTGCATGTGTCTGGAATTTGTTTGTAGTGGCTAGAGGCACTGGTGCGCCCATTCTGTCCCTCTCTCTCCCTCTCCTTTTCTCTGTCTCAAATAAATAAATAAATAAAATTTTAAAATACACACACACACATATAAAAAACCTATGGGGGGGGCTGGAGGGATGGCTTAGCAGTTTAGCTGTTTGCCTGCAAATCCAAAGGACCCAGGTTCAATTCCCCAGGACCCGCGTTAGGCAGCTGCACAAGGGGGTGCATGCATCTGGAGTTCACTTGCAGTGGCTAGAGGCCCTGGCATACCCATTCTTTCTCTCACAAAGAAACAAACAAACAAACAAACAAACAAACAAGCCCTATGGGCAGAACTTGGTGGCACATGCCTTTAATCCCAAAACTCAGGAGGATTGCTGTGAGTTCAAGATCAGCCTGGACTACACAGTGAATTTCAGGTCAGTCTTGGCTAGAATGAGACCCTACCTCAAAAAAGAGAGAGGAAAAAAAAAAAAAAAAAAGCTCAGGAGCCAGTGTGGTGTAACACATTTTTAATTCTAGCTAAAGTAGGAGGCCAACCTGGATCTACAGGGTAAGCTCCAACTCAGCCTACAGTAAGACACTGCCTCAAAAACAAACAAACAAAAAGCTCAGGATATTTCACTGAAGATATCTTGTCTCCTTATCATCTTCTTCTTTTTGTTCCACCCCGAGGTAGGGTGTCACTCTAGTCCAGGCTGACCTGGAATTCACTATGTAGTCTCAGGGTGGTCTGGAACTCATGATGATCTTCCTACCTCTGCCTCCCAAGTGCTGAGATTAAAGGCGTGCACCACTATGCCTGGCTTTTTTTTTTTTTTTAAATGAGAGAAAGAGAGAATTTGCATGCCAGGGCCTCCAGACACTGCACATCTGGTGTTATGTGGGATCTGGAGAGTCGAACATGGGTCCTTAGGCTTCGCAGGCAAGCACTCAACCACTAAGCCATCTCTCCAGGCCTCCTTATCTTTTTTTTTTTTGGTTGTTCGAGGTAGGGTTTCACTCTAGTCCACGCTGACCTGGAATTCACTATGTAGTCTCAGGGTAGCATCAAACTCATAGTGTTCCTCCTACCTCTGCCTTCCACATGCTGGTATTAAAGGTGTGAATCACAGCACCTGGCTTTTTCCTTATCTTTTCTAAAAAATTTTTTTTAATTTATTTGCAAGCAGAGACAGAGAGAAGAGACAGAGAATGGGTGCACCAAGGCCTCCAGCCACTGCAAATGAACTCCAGATGCAAATGCTACTTTGTGCATCTGACTTTTCATGGGTACCTGGGAATTGAATTCAGGTCACTAGGTTTTGCAGACAAATGCCTTAACCACTCAGACATCTTTACAGCCCTTGTCTCCTTATGTTGACAACTGAGTCAGGGCCAAGGCCACTGGGCTCCAACAACAAAAGGGAAAGGTGAAAAATGTCTACAAAAATCAATTGCAAGGGTTATACCAAAATTAGCAGCAAACCCCTGGACTGCTGTACACAATGGCTAATGCCTATAATCCTAGGACTCAAGAGGCTAGAGTATAAGGATCACCCTGAGTATGAGGCCAGACTGAGCTACAGAGTGAGTTCCAGGTCAGTCTATGTCACCTGGCCTCACAAAAACAGAAAATGCAAAAGAAAAACAAACCCAAAACCCTGGACTGAGTGCAGGTCTGTCTCTAGGTCTGCTAGGAAAAAAAAGAAGAGTGAAAAACAGATGTGTTTAAATTTGACCTCTGCCATATACCTGTTGTGGGTTCAAAAGCAACAGATCTAACCTCCCTTAGTTCCTTCCCTCCTTCTTGTCCTTCAATCAGGTTCTTGCTATGTGGCCTATTTGCAATCTGCCTAAACCTACCCCCACATTCTTGGTGCTGGGATTGTAGGCACACGCAACACCGTTTTTTTTTTTTTTTTTTTGTTGTTGTTGTTGTTGTTGTTTTTTGTTTTTTTAACTTGAGGCAGGCTCTCACTCTAACCCAAGATGACCTGGAACTCACTCTGTCACCCCAGGCTAGCCTCAAACTCATGGCAATCCTCCTATCTCAGCTTCCTAAGTGCTAGGATTAAAGGTTGGTACCACTTTGTTCTGTTAACACCTTATTTCTTTTAACTTTTCAATAGGTATGAAATTATTTCAAAATAGAAGGACAAAAATATACATTCTCTGTTCCTATTTTAATATTTTATTTATTTATTCACTTATTTGTGAGAGAAAGAGGCAGATAGAGAATGAGCACACCAGGGCCTCTAGTCACTGCAAACAAACTACAGATGCATGTGCCATCTTCTGCATCTGGCTTATGTGTGTACTGGGGAAGTCAAAACTGGGTCATTAGGCTTCTGAGGCAAATGCCTTAACTGTTAAGCTAAGCCATCTCTCCAGTCCTTTATTCCTTTTTAAAAAAAAATTATTTTTGTGAGGTAGGGTCTTGCTTCTAGGCTGACCTGGAATTCACTATATGGTCTCAGACTGGACTCAAACTCAGTGATCCTTCTACCTCTGCCTCCAAGAGTGCTGGGATTAAAGGCCTACACCACAATGACTGGCCTCTATTCCTATTTTAACACAGTTATTCCCTTAATCACCACTCTTCTTTCTTTCCTTTCCTTTCCTTTTCTTTTCTTTTTTTGGTTTTTTGAGGTAGGGTCTCACTCTAGCCCAGGCTGACCTGGAATTCACTATGTAGTCTCAGGATGGCCTCGAACTCATGCAGATCCTCCTACCTCTGCCTCACTAGTGCTGAGATTAAAGGCTTGTGCCACCACGCCCGGCTTAATCATCACTTTTAACCAGAGGAATCAGTTATAAGTTGGTTGTGCGTGTGTGTAGGATGCTTTGGTAAGGACAGAATGATACTTATCTACCTCATTCTAGCTTAATGCCATCCCTTTCAACCCCCAAATTTCAGCATCTTGAAATGGCAGAATTATAAACTGAATACAAATCTTTAGACTGCAAATGCAGTTTTCTTAATTGAAGGAAAAGACCTGGTGAACTGATTAAATGATGGACTAATGAAGAAATGAGAACAGGCCAAGCATGTTGGTGTATGCCTTTAATCCCAGCACTGCGGAGGCAGAGGAAGGAGGACCACCATGAGTTCGAGGCCACCCTGAGACTACATAGTGAATTCCAGGTCAGCCTGGGATAGAGTGAAACCCTACCTCGAAACCCCCCCCCAAAAAAAAAAGAAAAAGAAAGAGAAAAAAGAAAAACAGAAATGAGAACAAATGAAATCAGTTCAAATTTTACTTTTAAGTTGTCTTTACTGATTGGGTAGGAAACTCATACTGATTGGGTCACAACATCTCTTGGAGTAACAACTTCTGAAGGTTTTGGAACATTCTGGTTCTATCTATACACAATTCCCAAAGAGCTTTTCCTTAGACAATTAGATGAAGTCTACCTAATTACCTGATTCCATATGTCCCACTATTATATTTCAATTGTGTTTAGTAAAAAAATAAGGGGGGGTTGGGCCATGGCAGTGCACATCTTTACTCCTAGCACTCAGGAGGCTAAGGTAGGAAGACCACTGGGAACTGGAGGCCAGCCTGAAACTACATAGTGAATTCCAAGTCAGCCTGGGCTAGAGTGAGACCCTATCTCAAAAAACCAAAATATATATATATATTTTTTTTCTTTTTTTCTTTTTCGAAGTAGGGTCTCACTCTAGCTCAGGCTGACCTGCAATTCACTCTGTAGTCTCAGGGTGGCCTCGAATTCATGGCGATCCTCCCACCTCTGCCTCCCGAGTGCTGGGATTAAAGGCATGCGCCACCATGCCCAGCATATATATATATTTTTTTTTAAAGAAGTGGGGTAGCTGAGCATGGTGTCACACTCCTTTAATCCTAGGACTTCAGATAATTTTTAGGGCTGGAGAGATGGCTCAGCGGTTAAGGCACGCCTTATGACTCTAGTTCAATTCCCTAATACCCATATAAAGCCAGAGGCACAAAGTAGAACATGATCTGGAGTTTGTTTGCAGTGGCCAGAGGCCCTAGCATGTCTGTTCTCTCTGTGTGTCTCTCTGCTTACAAATAACTAATTAATACATTGTTTTGTTTTGTTTTGTTTTTTTGAGGCAGGATCTCGCTCCAGCCCAAGCTGACCTAGAATTCACTATGTAGTCTCAGGGTGGCCTTGAACTCATGGTGATCCTCCTACCTCTGCCTCCCCAGTGCTGGGATTAAAGGTGTGTACCACCACGGCCGGCTGTTTAAATATTTTATTTATTTGTGAAACTCCACAATCAACCTTCAGATGTATGTGTCACTTTGTGCATCTAGCTTTACATGCGTACTGGAGAATCGAACCCAGGCCATCAGGCTTTGCAGGCAAGCACCTTTAGCCACTAAGCCATCTCTCAAACCCTTAAAAAATAATTTTTAGGGTTGAACCTAGGTTCAACTCCCCATAACCCATATAAGCCAGATGCTCATGGTGGCGCATGCATATGGAGTTTGTTTGCAATAGCAAAAGGCCTTGGTGTGCCCATTCTCTCCCTGCCCTCCTACCTCTCTCTCTAATAAATAAATAAAATATTTTAAAAATAGATTTATTTATTTATTTAGTTAGTTGGGAGAAAGAGGCAGAGAGAGAAAGAGAGAGAGAATGGACACGCCAGGGCCTCCAGCTACTGCAAACAAACACCAGATGCACGCGCCCCTTGTGCATCTGGCTTACACGGGTCCTGGAGAGTCAAACTGGGATCCTTTGGCTTTGCAGACAAACGCCTTAACCACTAAGCCATCTCTCCAGCCCTAACACACACACACACACACACACACACACACACACACACACACACACACACGGTTTTTCGAGGTAGGGTTTCACTCTGGTCCAGGCTGACCTGGAATTCACTATATAGTCTCAGGGTGGCCTCAAACTCATGGGGATCCTCCTACCTCTGCCTCCCGAGTGCTGGGATTAAAGGCATGCTCCACCATGCCCAGCTCCTAAAATATTTTTTATAAAACAATTTTTAAACAAGTTTGAAAAAAGCTTCTTAGGCCAGGCATGGTGGTGCATGCCTTTAATCCAGTACTCAGGAGGCAGAGGTAGGAGGAATGCCATGAGTTCGAGGCCACCCTGAGACTACATAGTGAATTCCAGGTCAGCCTGGACTACAACAAGGCCCTACATTGAAAAACCAAACCAAAAACCAAAAGAAAAAAAAAAAAAAAAAAAAAAAGAAGCTTCTTAGGTGTAGAACTCAGAAACTGTATTGGAATTATCAAACGACTATCTCTTTAGTTCAGATTCAAAAACGATTCACTTCTAAGCTTACCCAAAGGAGACACTAATGGTGGATAGGTAGGTCTCCAGAATGAAGTTTGTTTTGAATTGCTCAACTACGAAACAGAATTTCTACTACTGACATTAATTACAATATAAGCTGGGTGTGGTGGCTCATTTCTATAATCCTGGCACATTGGGAGTCTGAGGGGGGAGGATCACCATGAATCTAAGGCTAGCCTGGGCTACAGAATGATTCCACAGTACCCATGTAAAGCCAGATGTACAAAGTGACACATGTGTCTGGAGTTTGTTTGCAGTGGCATTAGGCCCTGGTACACCCATATTCACTCTGTCTGTCTCTGTCTGTCTGTCTGTCTGTCTGAAAGAAAAAAGAAAGAAAACTAGATTGACAAAAAACTAAAAAGGTTAAGCAAAATACAAATTAAAGACTTCTGAGCCAGGCATAGTGGTGTATGCATTTAATCCCAGTACTCGGTAGGCAGACGTAGGAGGATCTCTGTGAGTTCAGGGCCAGCCTGGGACCAGTCAGTGAATGCCAGGTCAGCGTGGGCTACAATGAGACTCTACCTCAAAAGAAAAAAAAAAAAAAAAAGAATGTTGAAGCCAGACAGGCATCGTGGCATACACCTGTAATCCTAGCACTTAGCAGGTAGAAGAAGGAAAACCAAAGCACTCAAGGCTATCCTTCAAGATAGCAAGTTTGGGACTGAAGAGATGGCTTAGTGGTTGAGGCACTTGCCTCAAAGCCAAAGGATCCAGGTTTGATTCCCTAGGACCTACATAAGCCAGATGCACAAAGTGGAGCACGTTTCCATTTGCAGCAGCTAAAGGCCCTTGCACACCCATTTTCTCTCTCTCTGCCTCTTTCATCTCAAATAAAAGTAAAAATAATTAAAAAAAATTAATTTAATGAAAAGATAGCAAGTTTGGGCTGGAGAGATAGCTTAGTGCTTAAGGTGCTTGCCTGTGATGCCCAAATACCCAGGTTCCATTATCCAGAAACCACTTAAGGCAGATGCACATTGTGGCACATATGTCTAAAGTTCATTTGCACTGGCTAGAGGCCCTGGCATGCCCATTCTTTCCCACTTGCTCTCTATAATAAATAAATAAAAATAATTTTTAAAGAGATAGTAAGTTTGAGGTTAGCCTGGGATGCATGTTTTAAAAGCAACTGGTGTGTTATATAGTGCATACAGACCACTATGAGTTTGAGGCCTGACTAGGTTACAGAGTAAGTTCCAGGTCAGCTTGGGCTATAGTGAGACCCTTCCTCAAAAAACAAACAAACTGGGCGTGGTCACGTACACCTTTAATCCCAGAATTTGGGAGGCAGAGGTAGAAGGATTATGTGAGTTCAAGGCTACCCTGAGACTACGTAGGGAATTCCAGGTTAGCTTCTGCTAGAGTGAGACCCTACCTTGAAAAACAAAAAAAACAAAAACAAAACAACAACAGGAGCTGAGCATAGTGACACACAACTTTAATCCTAGCATTTGAGATGCTGAGGTAGGAGGATTGCCGTGAGTTCAAGGTTAGCCTGGGTAAAACCCTGATTCAAAAAAACCGAAAGGAAAAACAAAGAAAAAAAAAATCTCACCAAGAAAATGAAGTCTAACTAGTTCTTCAAATACTGTGCCCTTCGCAAAAGGTGTTCAAAATTCCACAATGACAGAGCACTGTCCTTTGCACCCACATCAAAAAGGTCATGCTACACTGTGCATGCTGGCACATGCCTTTAATCTCAGCACTCAAGAGACACAGACAGTTGGATCATTGTGAGTTCAAGGCCAGCCTGGGCTACAGTGAGACCCTACCTCAAAACAAACAAAAAGTCCCACCCACCAAAAAAAGGTCATCCTAGACACCAGAAGATGGAAAGATCTCCATGTTCATAAATTGGAATGATGTATTTCAAGTTCTGAAAGATAACTGCAACCCCAGACTACTATACTTAGCAAAGCTATCTATCATATTGAAGAAGAAAACTCCCCATGATAAAAACAGACTAAAGAATTCATGACCACTGAGCTACCTCCAGAAGATATTTAAAGGAATTCTTCAGACTCAAGAGAAAAGCACATCCACAAAGTATAGGGAAGAATAAACCACAACTGTTAATAGTTAAGCAAGAAAGGAATAGGAAAACCCAAGACACTACAAAATTGTCAAAATTACATAATATACACCTTTCAGTAATAACCCTGAATATTACTATCAATCCCCCATTTAATAGATAAAGATGAGCAATTGGATTAAAAGGCAGATCCCATCTATTTGTTGTCCCCAAGAGACATACCTCACCATAAAAGACATTTTCTTAGGTGCAGGTATGTAAAATGATATTTCAAGCAAGGAAATAGGCAGGAGTTAGTGGCCTAATATCTGATAAAATCAACATTGAAGCAAAACTACTACGAGAAAGAGAAGGATACTTTATACTGGTTAAGGGAATAGACCATTAAGAGGACACAGTAATTCTAAACATATTCATGAGCTGGAGAGATGGCTTGCCTGCAAAGCCTAAGGACCCATCGTTTGACTCTCCAGGTCCGCATGAGCCAGATGCACAAGATGATGCAACCGTGTAAGGTCACATATGAGTACAAGGTGGCGCAGGTGTCTGGAGTTCAAATGCAGTGGCTGGAGACCATGGCGTACCAATTCTCTCTTTCTCTCTCTCTCTTAAAAAAAAAAAAAAAGACATGCCTCATCACACATGGTCCTTAAATATTCGTAACATTCATAGCAAACATGGGTACACCCAATGTTAAAAGGAAAATACTACTATAGGTAAAGTTACCGGTCTACCATAGTACAATAATAATGGGAGACTTCAATATCCCACTCTTATCAACTGACAGTTCATCCAGGCAAAAACTGAGCAGAGGGCTGGAGAGATGGCTTAGCAGTTAAGGTGTTTGTTTACCTGCTAAATTTAAGAACCCAGGTTTGATTCCCCAGTATACACATAAAGCCAGCTGCACAAAGTGGCACATGCATCTGGAGTTTGTTTGCAGTGGCCAGAAGCCCTAGTCTGCTCATTCTGCATGCCACTACCCCTGCCCCCCTGCTATCTGCTTTCAAATAAACTTAAAATTATTTTTTAAAGTTTTCATGTTTAAAACAAAAGCTGAGCACAAAAACATCTGAATTTAATGACATCACAGATCAAACAGACTTAACAAACATCTATAGAACATTCCATCCAAATAAGCTTCTCAACAAACCATGGAACTTTCTCTAAAATAGATCACACATAAGGACACAAAGCAAATCTCTGTTTTTTGTTGTTGTTTTGTTTTGTTTTTTTTGAGGAAGAGTCTCATTCTAGTCCAGGCTGACCTGGAGTTTCAGGGTGGCCTTGAACTCACTCAGGTCAATCCTCCTACCTCTGCCTCCTGAGTGCTGGGATTAAAGGCGTGCACCACCACACCCAGCTTCAAATCTTAATAACATAGGAAAATTGAAGTAACTCAATGTCTTCTCTCTGATTGCAATGGAATAAATTTGAATTGTGTTTTGTTTTGGTTTTTGGTTTTTCAAGGTAGGGTCTTGCTCTAGCTCAGGCTGACCTGAAATTCACTATGTAGTTTCAGGGTGGCCTCAAACTCATGGTGATCTTCCTACCTCTGCCTCCCAAGTGCTGGGAATAAAGGCATGTGCCACCACACCTGGCTTAAAATATTTTAAAACTTTTTTTAATTGACAACTTCCATAATTATAAATAAATAAATCATAAGTCCCTCTCTTCCCCCATGAGTTCAAGGCCAGCCTGAGACTACATAGTGAATTCCAGGTCTGCCTGGACAACAGCAAGACCCTACCCTAGGTAAGCCAGGTGCACAAGGTGACACATGTGTCAGGAGTTCTTTTGAAGTGCTGGAGGCCCTGGCGTGCCCATTCATTCTCCCTCTCTCTCTCAAATAAATAAATAGATTTTTTAAAAGTGAGTGGACTCTATGGCCATACAACCTTGAACACGCCCAATCTCACCTGATCTCAGAAAAAGTGAGTGGACTGGGGAGAGAGTTCAATGTCTAAAGCACTTGCTGTGCAAATGGGAGAACTCTGATCCATACAACCCACAAGGCCAATGTGTGTGTCTCTAATCCCAGTCTTCTCATAGAGAGATGGGTGGTGAAGACAAGAGAGTCTCAGATGCTCAAGGGCCAGCCAGCCTGGTGTTCACAAGCAGTGAACAAGAGACCCTGCTTCAAACAAGAAGAAGATGAGGACTAACACTCAAGGTTGTCCTCTAACCTCCATATGTGCACCATATCATATACATGCTTGTGCATGCATCAACACACACATATACAAACACAAAAATTAAGAAAAAATAAGTGTTCAACATCATTAGGCATCAGGGAAATGCAAAATGAGATTCTACCTCACCCCTGTTAAATCAAGAAAACCAATGACAACAAATGCTGGCAAAGGTGTAGTGAAAGAGGAACCCTTATTCACTATTGGTAGGCATGCACACTGATACAGCCATTATGGAAACCAGTATGTCATTTTCTTTAAAAAAAAAAGCTCAAAATGGAACTATCATATGACACAGTAGCATATACCCAAGGGATTCTTATACTACAGAGGTAGGTACTTATACATGCCTATTTATTGCTGATCTATTTCAATAGCAAGGAAATGGAATCAGACCAAATGTTCATCAATGAATGTGAGGATAATGAAAATGTGTGTACATATACACAATGCAATTCTTTTCAGACATAAAGAAAAAATGAAATGTGCAGAAAATGAATGGAACTGAAAAATATTGTTAGATAACCCAGAAAGACAAATACTACATGCTCTCTCTCATATGCTGATCCTAGCTTAGAACCTTTACAGATGTGTTATTGTGGGAGACAGTGTAGATGCCAGCAAACTAGAAAGGGGTCCCTGAGAGGGGAAATATAGGCTTCAAGGGAGAGGGATAAGTAAGGCAATAGCTTATGTGATATGAAAGTAAAAGGAATACTGGGGGTGCAAAGGTGTTAAGTTGGGATGGGGGGGACAGAGAAATGGATAGGTTAACCAAAACTAAATTTATATAAAGAAAAATAGAATTAAAATGAAACATGTTTATAATCCCAACACTCCTTCAGAAAGCTGAAGTAGGAGGATCACCATGAGTTCAAAGCCAGCTTGGGTTACAGAGTTAGTTTCAAGTCAGGAGAGAAAGAAAGCATGAATTGGCACACCAGGGCCTCCTGCCACTGCAAAGGAACTCCAGATTCATGCACCACTTTGTGCATCTGATTTTACGTGGATTCTGGGGAACTGAACCCAAGCAGTCAGATATTGCAAGCAAGTACCTTTAGCTGCTGAGCCACCCCTCCAGTCCTTGAATCTAATTTCATATATACCAAATCCCAGCACTCGAGGCAGAGGTAGGAGGATGGCTGTGAGTTTGAGGCCAGCCTGAGACTATGAAGTGAATTCCAGGTCAGCCTGTGCTAGAGCAAGAACCTACTCCAGAAAAGGGAGGGGGCTGGCGAGATGGCTCAGCAGTTAAGGTGCTTGCCTGGAAAGCCTAAGAACCCAGGTTCAGTTCTCCAGTACCCACATAAAGCCAGATACACAGTGTGGTGCATGTATCTGTAATTCATTTGCAGTGGCTAGAAGCCCTGGTGTGCCCATTCTCTCCCTCCCTTCCTCCCCACCAATCTCTCTGCATCTTTCTATTTCTATTTCTCTAATCTCAGAAAAAGTGAGTGGACTGGGGAGAGAGTTCAATGTCTAAAGCACTTGCTGTGCAAATGGGAGAACTCTGATCCATACAACCCACAAGGCCAATGTGTGTGTCTCTAATCCCAGTCTTCTCATAGAGAGATGGGTGGTGAAGACAAGAGAGTCTCAGATGCTCAAGGGCCAGCCAGCCTGGTGTTCACAAGCAGTGAACAAGAGACCCTGCTTCAAACAAGAAGAAGATGAGGACTAACACTCAAGGTTGTCCTCTAACCTCCATATGTGCACCATATCATATACATGCTTGTGCATGCATCAACACACACATATACAAACACAAAAATTAAGAAAAAATAAGTGTTCAACATCATTAGGCATCAGGGAAATGCAAAATGAGATTCTACCTCACCCCTGTTAAATCAAGAAAACCAATGACAACAAATGCTGGCAAAGGTGTAGTGAAAGAGGAACCCTTATTCACTATTGGTAGGCATGCACACTGATACAGCCATTATGGAAACCAGTATGTCATTTTCTTTAAAAAAAAAAAAAAAGCTCAAAATGGAACTATCATATGACACAGTAGCATATACCCAAGGGATTCTTATACTACAGAGGTAGGTACTTATACATGCCTATTTATTGCTGATCTATTTCAATAGCAAGGAAATGGAATCAGACCAAATGTTCATCAATGAATGTGAGGATAATGAAAATGTGTGTACATATACACAATGCAATTCTTTTCAGACATAAAGAAAAAATGAAATGTGCAGAAAATGAATGGAACTGAAAAATATTGTTAGATAACCCAGAAAGACAAATACTACATGCTCTCTCTCATATGCTGATCCTAGCTTAGAACCTTTACAGATGTGTTATTGTGGGAGACAGTGTAGATGCCAGCAAACTAGAAAGGGGTCCCTGAGAGGGGAAATATAGGCTTCAAGGGAGAGGGATAAGTAAGGCAATAGCTTATGTGATATGAAAGTAAAAGGAATACTGGGGGTGCAAAGGTGTTAAGTTGGGATGGGGGGGACAGAGAAATGGATAGGTTAACCAAAACTAAATTTATATAAAGAAAAATAGAATTAAAATGAAACATGTTTATAATCCCAACACTCCTTCAGAAAGCTGAAGTAGGAGGATCACCATGAGTTCAAAGCCAGCTTGGGTTACAGAGTTAGTTTCAAGTCAGGGAGAGAAAGAAAGCATGAATTGGCACACCAGGGCCTCCTGCCACTGCAAAGGAACTCCAGATTCATGCACCACTTTGTGCATCTGATTTTACGTGGATTCTGGGGAACTGAACCCAAGCAGTCAGATATTGCAAGCAAGTACCTTTAGCTGCTGAGCCACCCCTCCAGTCCTTGAATCTAATTTCATATATACCAAATCCCAGCACTCGAGGCAGAGGTAGGAGGATGGCTGTGAGTTTGAGGCCAGCCTGAGACTATGAAGTGAATTCCAGGTCAGCCTGTGCTAGAGCAAGAACCTACTCCAGAAAAGGGAGGGGGCTGGCGAGATGGCTCAGCAGTTAAGGTGCTTGCCTGGAAAGCCTAAGAACCCAGGTTCAGTTCTCCAGTACCCACATAAAGCCAGATACACAGTGTGGTGCATGTATCTGTAATTCATTTGCAGTGGCTAGAAGCCCTGGTGTGCCCATTCTCTCCCTCCCTTCCTCCCCCCCCCCCACCAATCTCTCTGCATCTTTCTATTTCAAATAAATAAATAAATAAATAATTTTTTAAAAAAACCCTCCTTTTAGCTGGGTGTGGTGGCATGCGTCTTTAATCCCAGCACTCAGGAGGCAGAGGAAGGAGGATCACAGTGAGTTCAAGGCCACCTAAGACTACATAGTGAATTCCAGGTCAGCCTGGGCTAGAGAGAAAACCTACCTTGAAAGACAAAACAAACAAACAAAACCATCCTTTGTTGTATTTAAAACAGGGTAGGGGAATTCTATTATAACCTCTTAGAGACCAAATTTCTAGAGTACTTGTTAATAAAATGTCCAGCATTTAAAGAACTGCCAATCAAAACTAACAAAATAGGGCCTCTCATGCCAAAGAAGATAAATAACATACCAACTTCCAAGCTCCCCATTTATGTTTCAAAACCTAATAGAATAGGAGGTACTATGATTCACTTGCTGGCACTATCCCTTGGACAAGGAATGCCATTTGGGAAGTCAGATCTAAGGAAATAATAAAGAAAGTGAGACCAGGTGTGGTAGCACAGGCCTTTAATCCCTGCACTTGGGAGGTAGAGAGGTCAGAGGACTGCCATGAGTTCAAGGCCAGCCTGGGACTTCAGAATGAGTTCCAGGTCAGCCTGGGCTAGATAGAGTGAAACCCTACCTCAAAAGAAAAGGAAAGAAAAAAAGTGAGGAATAGAGATTACTCCTCACCTTCATTTTTTGGACTCCTGTGTTGTCCCATTCAGGGAAAAATTAGCTATAATTAAGTATCAGTACCATAGCGATGCTTCACTTAGCTGGATCTGAGCCAGGTGAATTTAGGTAAAAAATGTGCCTTCTAGCTGGGCGTGGGGTATATGCCTTTAATACCAGAACTTGGGAGTTAGAGGTAGGAGGATTGCCATGAGTTCAAGGCCGTCCTGAGACTACCGAATGAATTCCAGGTCAGCCTGGGCTAGGACATTAAAAAACCTTGAAAAAGCAAAATTAAAAAAAGTGCCTTCTAAAACATCTTCTTCTAAATTAATGCCCTTGAAACAATGGCTCTTACCCTTACACTAGTAGTTTACTGTAGTCTCAATATATAGTCTTATAAAGTATTAAAACAATCCATTTATTATTACTTTATTATCTCTTCTAGTTAGAGTCAACAGATTAGAATTATACTGGGCTAACTATCAAATCAAGAGTCAATTTCAGAAAAAGCCAGCCAGCAAGGACATGACTAGATTTCAAGAGGGAAATGTATACAAGTATAAAGAAAAAGATGAGCTGGTTATGGTGACACATGCTTATAATTCTAGCACTTAAGAGGTGGAGACAGGAGTATCAAGATTTCAAGGTGGTTCTTGGTTACACAGCAAGTCTGACCCAAGGTGAACTGGAACTTACTCTGTAGTCACAGGCTAGTCTTGAACTCACAGTGATCCTCCCACCTCAGCCTCTGAAGTGCTGGGATTAAAGAGGTGTGCCACCATGCCAGGGTTCTTGTTTTTTATTTATCATTTTGTTGTTGTTGTTGTTGAGACCAAGTCTCACTAGCTGAGACTGGCCTGGATACATTGTTTTAATGTCTAAAAAACAAAAATCTAAAGAAAATTTCATGACATGAAAGTTATATAAAATGCAGCTAGAGAGATGGCCCAGTGGTTAGGACACTTGTCTGCAAAGCCAAATAACCAGGGTTTCATTCCCCAGCACCCATGTAAAGCTAGAAGTACAAGGTGGTAAATGCATCTGGAGTTTGCAGTGGCTTAGGGGCCTTGGAGCACCCATTCTCTCTCCCTCTCCCCCTCTCTCAAAAACAACAAAATAATTTAAATAAAAATTTGAACAAAATAAAATTAGGGGCTGGAGGAATGGCTTAGTGGTTAAAGCACTTGCCTGCAAAGCCAAAGGACACAGGTCCAATTTCCCAGGACCCATGTAAGCCAGATGCACAAGGGGCACAGGCATCTGGTGTCTGCTTGCAGTGGCTGGAGGCTCTGGCATGCCCATTCTCTCTCTCTCCCTGCCTATTTCTCTCCCTCTCAAATAAACAAGGAAAAATTATATATATATATATGTGTGTGTGTGTGTGTAACAGAGGGAGAGGAAGACAGATAGAGATGGGCGTGCCAGCAGCCTCTCAGCTGCTGCTAACGAAATCCAGATGTGTGCGCCCCCCTTGTGGTCAAGTATGGCATTGCGCCCTTGCATCACTTTGCATCTGTCTAAAAGTGGGACCTGGAGATTGGAACCGCTGGTGATTGGAACCAGCGTTCTTAGGCTTAGGAGGCAGGCGCCTTAACTGCTAAGCCATCTCTCTAGCCCCCCCCCCCAAATATATATTTTTTTAAAAAAGAAAATTGACTGCCAGTTAAGATGGTGGCGTAGGAACCACACCCTAGGGGAGCAAAACAAAAAAAACAAAAAATAAAAAAAAACAGTAAAATACACTCATCAACCACAGCAGAGAAGGAGGAGAGATCTAGAGCATCTAGAGCCCACAGAAGCAGGTAGAAGTGGCTCCAGCAATGGTGCTACAAGGTCCACATGACCACAGCTGCCAGGCTCAGCATAAGCTACAGGAAAAAGCTAGGTGAGGGAAAAAAGCTAGGTTTGCAGCCTCCTCACAAACTCAAGAAACATGGAAAGGAGGACAAAGAGACCAGCGGAGGAGCTCGTGAGGAAGAGAATTGCAAACACCAGTGGGAAAACTTCAGCCACCATCCATAGCCTCGCCTCCCCCACCACCACCGTAGAGCTAGCAAGCACCAAAGACTTGGGAAAGGAACCTGCACAGACCATCAGAGCAGTGACCCACAGACACAGCCAGCCTACCCAAGCCCACAGGGCAGCAAAGGGAGACCTAAACAGGCACACAGCATAATTAAGACCAAAGCCATCCCAAAAGGTAACTGATATTACACCAGGTCAGTACCCACCAAATAAGCCTGGTATATAGGTTTGCATCAGAAGTATTAATTATACCTTTCATGTCAGAGTAAATTATATGTTAAATCTGATGGATGGTTGGACTTGCCATTTGTTGCGTCCTGGTTTATAGTGCCTTTATTTCCTTTTCTGTCCTTCATTGGGAAAGGGTCTTGGTCACAAACTGACCTTTGAACCCTCTACAGACCAGAAATCTTAGCCTCCCAGTTGACAGGATTAAGGGTGTAGGGTAACACCCATCCTTAGGGACTGTGACTTTGTTAGAGGATCTGTTTGTCATAATACCTACTCTTGCATAAATACTCTGTGCTGGTTTTCATTGAATGTGTACATTACTTAGTTAAATTTTAAGAATTTGCCTGTATTTTGTTCCACTGAGCCTACCTGAATACTCACATAGAAAGCAAACCCAACTCCTAAGGTCACTTTTGTGGCTACTCTGAGAGTCTTAAAAGCCACACCTAGAACCTTAAGCTCCTACCCTGAAGATATATAACATCAGATTGATTGATACATCTAATAATACTGTAGATAATTAGAAAACCCAAGCATTCAAATAATTCAAGATGCAAAAATCTCTATATTATAATAAACACAAAAAAATCAAGACAATAGAAACCAACAAAAAGTATTAATCCATCAGAAATGACCTTCAGTGAGACAGATTTAGAGGAAATGCCTGAGAAAGATTTCAAAAGAATGATTATAAATATGCTCAAAGAAATCAAAGAGGAAATCAAAGAAGTCACAGGAAACCAACTTAATGAAATAAGATCAATACAAGACATAAATAAGGAAACAAAAATAATGAAAAACCAGTCAGAAATACTAGCAATGAAGGACAGAGTCAGTGTAATAAAAAACACTATAGAAAATTTCTCCAGTAGAATGGATGAAGGAGAGAACAGAATATCTGAACTAGAAGACCAGGTGGCGGATCTAATACAGTCCAACAAAGAGAAAGACAAACTAATAGGAAGGTATGAATGGGAATTTCAAGGTATCTGGAACACTATGTAAAGATGGAACATAAGAATTCAGGGTATAGCAGAAGGAGAAAAATTTCACTCCAAATGCACAGTAGGCATTTTCAACAAAATCACAGAAGAAATCTTCCCGCAAATTGGGAGAGATGCCAATGCAGATACAGGAAGCCTTTAGAACACCAAACAGACAAAACCTGGAAAAAACTTCTCCTCACCGTATTATAATTAAACTACCAAACATACAAACTAAAGAAAATATATTGAAAGCACTTAGAAAAATCAAGTCAGCTACAAAGGCAAGCCCATCAAGATCACAGCAGATTACTCAACACAAAATTTAAAAGCCAGAAGGGCTTGGAGTGATGTATTCCAAGTTCTGAAAGATAACAAACAACTGTCAACGAAGGTTACTTTATCCTGCAAAGCCATCCATTCAAATAGACAGAGAAATAAGGGCATTCCACAACAAAAGAAGGCTAAAGGAAAACCTGAAGACAAAACTTTTCTACAGAAAATACTTGAAAGGATCATCCATGCTGAAAGAAAAGCACACATATAAGGAACCTGGAAAAAAGAAACCATACTCAAGTATGCAAGGGAGCAAAGGTAAAATCAGAAAAACTACAAAACAAGAAAAATGGCAAAAATAAACACACACCGTTCAATAATAACTCTTTTAAAAATTTTTTTTTTCTTTTTGGAGAGAGACATAGAGAGGACAGAGAGGGAGAAGGAGACAGATAGAGAATGGCATGCCAGCAGCCTCTCAGCTGCTATGAACGAAATCCAGATACGTGCGCCCCCCCCTTGTGGGCAAGTGCAGCATTGCGCCCTTGCGTCATTTTTGCATCTGGCTAAACGTGGGACCTGGAGATTGGAACCGGGTTCTAAGGCTTAGCAGGCAGGAGCCTTAACTGCTAAGCCATCTCTCCAGCCCTTAATAACTCTTAATGTCAGTGGCCTCAATGCCCCAACCAAAAGACATAGGTTTGCAGACTGCGTTAAAGCAGCATCATTCAGTTTGTTGCCTCTAAAGAAACTCACCTTTCTCCAAAGATGGACACTATCTTAGGGTGAAAGTTTTCAAGCAAACAGGCCTAGAAAACAAGCAGTGGTTGCTACTCTAATATCTGACAGGGTAGACTTCAGACCAACATTAGTTAGGAAAGATAAGGAAGGTCACTTTATATTGATTAAAGGAACGCTCCAACAGGAGGACATTACAATCCTAAATGTATATGCTCCTAACATGGGGACTCCCAATTTCATCAAACAGATGCTATTAGAACTAAGGTCACACGTAACACCAAACACAGTTGTAGTGGGCGACTTCAACACCCCACTTTCACCAACTGACAGGTCATCCTGGCAAAAAATAAACAGAGGTATATCTGGATTAAGTGAGGTCATACAAGAAATGAACCCAACAGATATCTATAGGACATTTCATCCAAATGCTGCAGAATACACATTCTTTTCAGCAGCACATGGAACATTCTCTAAAGTAGACCAAATATTAGGACACAAAGCAAATCTTAACAAGTACAGGAAAACTGAAATAATTCCCTGTACTCTATCTGATCACAATGGGATCAAACTACAAATCAATAGCAAGAAAAGCTATAGAGCATACACAAAATCATGGAAATTAAACAATACACTACTAAATGATGAAAGGGTCAATGAAGAAATCAAGAAGGAAATCAAAAAATTCAGAGTCAAATGATAATGAGAATACAACAGCTGGGCGTGGTGGCTCACACTTTTAATCCCAGCACTCAGGAGGCAGAGGTAAGAGGATCGCCATAGGCTCAAGGCCACCCTGAGACTACAAAGTGGGTTCTAGGGTCAGCCTGAGCTGGAATGAGACCCTACCTTGAAAAAACCAAAAAAAAAAAAAAAAAAAAAAAAAAAAAAAAAGAACACAACATACCAAAACCTTTGGGACACAATGAAGGCAGTCCTAAGAAGGAAATTTATATTAAGGAATTAGAAAGGTCGCAAGTAAACAACTTAATGCTTCACCTGAAGGCCTTAGAAAAAGAACAAGGCAAACCAAAAGCCAGTAGACAGGAAGAAATAATAAAGATTAGGGCAGAAATTACTCAAATAGAAACAAACAAAAAATCCAAAGAATCAATGAAACAAAGAGTTGATTCTTTGAAAGGACAAACAAGATTGATAAACCCTTAGCAAATCTGACCAAAAGAAAGAGACACAGGGCTTGGAGAGATGGCTTAGCGGTTAAGCGGTTGCCTGTGAAGCCTAAGGACCCAGGTTTGAAGCTCAATTCCCTAGTACCCATGTACGCCAGATGCACAAAGTGGAGCATGCATCTGGAGTTCATTTGCAGTGGCTGGAGGCCCTGGCGCCCCTATTCTCTATCTATCTGCCTCTTTCTCTATCTGTTGCTCTCAAATAAATACACACACACACACACACACACACACACACACACAAAAAAGAAAGAGACATAAAATAATAAAATTAGTGATGAAAAAGGCACCATCACAACAGATACCACAGAAATACAAAAAATCATAGGGATTTACTACAAGAACATATACTCCACTAAGTTTGAAAATCTGAAAGAAATGGATGATTTCCTTGATTTATATGACCTACCTAATTTAAATCAAGATGAGATTAACCACTTAAATAGACCTATAACAAGTATGGAGATCCATGCAGTTATAAAAAATCTCCCAACTAAAAAACATCCAGGCCTAGATGGATTTACTGCTGGATTTTACAAGACCTTCATGAAAGAACTAACACCAATGCTTCTTAAACTTTTCCATAAAACAGGAAAGGAAGGAATCCTACCAAACTCCTACGAAGCCAGCATCAGCCTGGTACCAAAACCAGACAAAGACAAAACAAAAAAAGAAAATTACAAACCAATATCCCTTTATCCAGAGATGCAGGGATGGTTCAACATATACAAATCAATAAATCTAATACATTATATAAATGGACTGAAGGACAAAAACCACATGATCATCTCATTAGATGCAGAAAATGCATTTGACAAAATCCAACACCCCTTCATGATAAAAGTCCTATAGAGACTGGGAATAGAAAGAACATATCTCAACATAATAAAACATACATAAGAGAGATACAACTTGGAAAGGAAGAGATCAAGTTATCACTGTTTGCAGATGACATGATTCTATACATAAAGGACCCTAAAGACTCTACCAGCAAACTGTTAAAGGTGATTAACACCTATAGCTATGCAGCAGGATACAAAATAAACACACAGAAATTAGTAGCCTTCCTATATGCTAACAACAAACACAAAGAGGATGAATCAGAGAATCACTCCCATTCACAACTGCATCCAAAAAAAAAAAAAAGTACCTTGGAATAAACCTAACCAAGGAAATGAAGGATCTCTACAATGAAAACTTTAAAACACTCAAGACAGAAATTGCAGAAGACACTAGGAAAGGCAAAGACATCCCTTGTCCTTGGATCAGAAGAATATTGTGAAAATGGCAATCTTACCAAAAGCAATCTACATATTTAATGCAATCCCCATCAAAATTCCAATGGTGGGCTGGAGGGATGGCTTAGCAGTTGAGGCGTTTGCCTGCAAAGCCAAAGGACCCATGTTCGATTACCCAGGACCCACTTTAACCACATGCACAAGGGGGTGGAAGGGTATGGAGTTGGTCTGCAGTGGCTAGAGACCCTGGCACGCCTATTGTCTCTCTCTCTCTCTCTCTCTCTCTCTCAAATAAATAAACAAAAATAAAATATTTTTTTAATTCCAATGGCATTCTTCACAAAAACAAAAAACAATCTAAAAATTCATTTGGAAGCACAAAAAACCTTGAATATCTAAAACAATTTTGAGCAACAAAAATAAAGCTGTTGGTATTACCATACCTAATTTTAACCTATACTACAGAGACATAGCAACAAAAACAGCATGATACTGGCACCAAAACAGACATGGAGATCAATGGAACAGAATAGAGGACCCAGGTGTAACTCCAGGTATCTATAGCCACATGATCTTTGACAAAAGTCCCAATAATATTCATTGGAGAAAAGACACTCTCTTCAACAAACGGTTCTGGGAAAACTGGATATGTATCTGTAGAAGGATGAAAACAGATCCTATCTCCAGGGATGGGATACCTTCCAGTGAGTTGTTAGCCCGGGAGGTCACAGATACTCCCAAAACATTACAGGCCATTGCCGAGACCCTTGGTTTCCCACCAGGAATAGATGGTAAGACCCTATTGCTGAAGACTCCACATACTTGGGTGGCAAGTTCACTAAGAAAACCTGCTGGAGCTGAGCTGAAAGCCTCCTCCATGTGGACCAGCTGACAGAAAGTTGGAAAAAGCTATGCTGCATGCAGTTCAGTGGGAGAGAGAAAACACCAGAGAAGATACTCAACAGTGAACACTGCAAGCTTTAAATTTGGCCAGCTAGGCCAAATGAGCCAGCAGGTGCAATACTGGCATATCTGTTACGGGGGAAACTAACCGCTCTCTAATTGGACTGGAGGCCCGCTCCATGGGAGGGAATACATCCCTGATATTCAAAACCTACAACAGGGGTAGTCATGAGCCCTAGGGGTGTAACATCTGCTGGTATCACGCTAAATATATATACTATGCTCACCAAACTGCCCGGTAAGCACTTCTCTTAATGTTCACACCCATATATCAATGCCGCTCTCACTTTTGGTTAGAGAAGCTTCTCTTTTCAGATGGTGGCGACCTTGGGATGACTCAGAAGGCACCATGGTGCTGAGAAGAAGGGACAGAGGAGTACTCAGCAATGAAACATCTCTAACACACCTTCCAAGGCTCTGGGTCCACTGTGGAAGAGGGGATGGAAAAAATTTAAGAGCCAAAGGAAGAGTAGGACTCCTTACAACGTGCTTCTCCAGACACCAAATGGCCTGGACATCCATGACCTCACAGTGCCTGACACCACCTACACAAGACCATCATAATAGGAGGAAAAGATCATGACATCAAACTGAAAAGAGAGACTGACTGAGAGGAGGAGGAGATATGATGGAGAGTGAAGTTTCAAAAGGGAAAGTAGGGGGAGGGAGGGAAGTACTATGGGATATTGTCTACAATTGAAGTTGTCAATAATAAAAAAATAAAATAATAAAGTAAATAAAAATGCAGGTATTAAGCTAAAAAAAAAATAGATCCTATCTCTCTCTATGCACAAGAATGAAGTCCAAATGGATCAAAAACCTTAATATCAGACCTGAAACTCTGAAACTGCCAGAGAAAAAAGTAGGGGAAACCATTCAACATATTGGTATTGGCAAAGACTTTCTGAATATAACTCCAAATGCTCATGATATAAAACCACAGATTAACCGCTGGGACCTCATGAAATTACAAAGCTTTTTTACAGCAAAGGATACTGTGAGCAGAGCAAAGAGATAACTTACAGAATGTGAGAAAATCTTTGCCAGTTATACATCTCACAGATGATTAATTTGTAGGATATACAAAGAACTCAAAAAATTAAATAATAAGAAATCAAACAACCCAATTAAAAAAATGGGGGCTGGAGAGATGGATTAGCAGTTAAACGCTTGCCTATGAAGCCTAAGGACCCCGGTTCGAGGCTCAATTCTCCAGGACCCACGTAAGCCAGATGCACAAGGGGGTGCATGCATCTGAAGTTCGTTTGCAGTGGCTGGAGGCCCTGGTGCACCCATTCTCTCTCTCTCTCTCTCTCTCTACCTGCCTATTTCTGTATCTCTCTCTCTCAAATAAATAAATAAATAATAAAATATTTTAAAAAATGGACCATGGAACTAAATAGAGAATTCTCAGAAGAAGAAATACAGATGGCATATAAACATCTAAAAAAGTGTTCTACATCCCTAGTCATCAGGGAAATGCAGATTAAAACTACAATGAGATTCCATCTCACTCCTGTCAGAATGGCTACCATCATGAAAACAAATGACCATAAATGTTGGTGAGGATGTGGAAAAGAGGAACCCTTCTACACTGTTGGTGGGAATGCAATCTGGTCCAGCCATTGTGGAATTCAGTGTGGAGGTTCCTGAGACAGCTAAAAATAGATCTACTATATGACCCAGCTATACCACTCCTAGGCATATATCCTAAGGAGTCGGCTCACTACCTTAGAGATACTTTCTTGACCATGTTTATTGCCACTCTATTCACAATAGCTAGGAAATGGAACGAGCCTAGATGTCCCTCAACGGATGAGTGGATAATGAAAATGTGATAAATTTACACAATGGAGTTCTACTCCACGGTAAAGAACAATGAAGTTATGAAAATTTCTGGAAAATGGAGGTATCTGGAAAGGATTATACTTAGTAAGGTAACCCAGGCCCAGAAAGCCAAACACCTCATGTTCTTTCTCATATGTGGATCCTAGCCACAAATGATTGGACTCCTATGTGAGTGGGTACAAAACTCAGTAGCAGAAGCAAGTAAGCTAGAAAGAGGATATAAAGGGAATAGAAAGGGAGGGAGGGGGGGACTTAATAGGTTGGTATTGTATATATGTAAGAAGAACAAATAAATGGGGGTGAAAAGGCCTAAGTGAGGTCAGGGGAATGGATTGAGTAAAGGAAAGGTAGAAGGAGGACTAATCAAAATCTAAGAGGATATAAATAAGTTATACAGAAACCTATTTTTCTGGACAATGGAACACTCAGAAGCCATAGAATATTAGGAGAAAATTCTCACTGCCAAGGATGGGATACCTTCCAATGAGTTGTTGGCCAGGGAGGTCACTGATACCCCCAAAACATTACAGGCCATTGCCGAGGCCCTTGGTTTCCCACAAGGAATAGATAGTAAAACCCTACTGCTGAAGACTCCACATAATTGGGCTATAAGGTCACTGAGAAATCCTGTTGGAGCTGAGCTGAAAGCCTCCTCCATGTGAACTAGGTGACAGAAAGCTGGAAAAAACTATACTGCAAGAAGTTCACTGGGAGAGAGAAATCATCAGTGAAGATACTCAGCAGTGGACACTGCAAGCTTTAAATTTGGCCAGCCAGGCCAATGAGCCAATGGGTGCAATAGTGGCATGTATGTTATGGGGGAAACCAATCGCTCTTGGATAGGACTGGAGGCCTGCTCCATGGGAGGGAATACATCCCTGATATTGAAAACCTACAACAGGGGCAGTCATGAGCCCTAGGAGTATAATGTCTGCTGATGTCTGCCTAAATGTACATACTATGCTCATCAAACAGCCCAGTAAGCACTTCTCTTAATGTTCATACCCATATGTTAATGCTACTCTCACTTTTGGTTAGAGAAGCTTCTCTTTTCAAATGGTGGTTACCTTGGGATAACTCAGAAGGCACCACGGTGCTGAGAGGAAGTGACAGAGGAGTGCTCAGGACTGAAATATCTCTAACGCACCTTCCAAGGCTCAGGGTCCATTTTGGAAGAGGTGGCGGAAAGAATGTAAGAGCCAAAAGGGTAGAACTCCTTATAACGTGCTCCTCCAGACACAAAATGGCCTGGATATCTATGACCTCACAGTGCCTGACACTACCTACACAAGACCATTGTAATAGGAGGAAAAGATCATGACATCAAAATGAAAGAGAGGCTGATTGAAAGGGGAAGAGGATATGATAGTGGAATTTCAAAGGGGAAAGTGGGGGATGTAGGGAATTACTATGGGATATTGTCTACAATTTTGGAAGTTGTCAATTAGAAAAATAAAAATTAAATAAAAAGGTGTACCGCATGGCAGAAGACAATAGGAAGTGGCTTCTGTAAAAAGGAAATTATATAAAGTTAAATTTCAGAGCTGGGTATAATGGTATATGCCTGTAATACCAGCACTTGGGAGGCTAAGGCAGAAGGGCACAAGTAAAAAACATGCATAAACTTCAGGGCAAGATCCTGTCTCAAGAAATAAAAAAGGGCTTGGACTGCAGAGATTGCTTAGCAGTTAAGGTTCTTGGCCTGCAAAGCCAAAGGACCCCAGTTTTATTTCCCAGAACCCACACGAGTCAGATGCACAAAATGGCCCAATTATCTGGAATTCATTTGCAGTGGCTGGAGGCCCTGGCATGCCTACTCTCTATCTATCGGACTCTTTCTCTGTTTTAAAATATTTTTTTCTTTATTTACTTGAGAGAGAGAAATTTTTAAAAAAAATAGGCTGGGGGAGAAAGAAAGAGAGAAAGAATGGGCATGCCAATGCCTGTACCCACTGCTAGTCTGTGCCCTCTTGTGCATCTTGCTTACGTGGGTACTGGGGAGTCGAACCTGAGTCCTTTGGCTTGGCAGGCAAGTGCCTTAACCACTAAGCCATCTCTCCAGCCCCTCTATGTGCCTCTTCTGTCTCCATCTCTCTCTCTCTCCCTCTCTCTCTCAACTTAAAAAAATGTTTAAAAATAAAATAAATAAATAAGGGCTGGATAAATGGCTCAGCGGTTAAAGGGCACTTGCTTGCAGTAACAGGAGGTCCTGGTGCACCCATTCTCTCTTTCTCTTTGCTTGTGAATGAAATGAAAAAAATAATTAAGAGGCTGAAGATCTGGTTTGGTGGTTAAAGGCACTTGCTCTCTTCAGTATACAAATACATATGTAAATAAACAAACATCCAGTTGTAATAGCTCACTCTTGTAACCCCAGCACTCAGGAGGCAGGCAGAAGGAGTGCTGTGAGTTTGAAGCCAGTCTGGCCTACATAATGAATTCTAGGCCAGTGGGATACACAGTATGACCCTGTCTCAATAAATAACTGAATGAACAAATTAATAAATGAATGAATAAACCCACAACTAAACTTCTTTTGAAACATAGCCACACTGAATTGCATTTGTTTACATATTGTCTGTGGCTGCTTTCCCCATCTAAGGCAGAACTAAATAGATACAGTAGAGAATACATGGCCCACAAAGCCTACTTTCTATCTGATCCCCTATAGAAAACTCCATTGATGCCTTTACTAAAACATCTACAACACTGGACTGGTATCTCAAACAACTTTTTGTTTTAATTTTTTTGAATTATTTTTATTTATTTATTTATTTTTGGAGAGAGAGAGGCAGAGAGAGATAGACAGAGAGAGAGGGAGACAGAGATGGGCGCGCCAGCAGCCTCTCAGCTGCTGTGAACGAAATCCAGATGCGTGCGCCCCCTTGTGGGCAAGTGCGGCATTGTGCCCTTGCCTCACTTTGCATCTGGTTAAACGTGGGACCTGGAGATTGGAACCGCTGGACATTGGAACCAGCGTTCTTAGGCTTAGCAGGCAGGCGCCTTAGCCGCTAAGCCATCTCTCCAGCCCCACAGACAACTTTTTTTTTTACAAACACAACAATTGGGGGCTATCACACATGTACTTGAAGCATCAATAATTCTCATGAGCTAAGAAGTGAAAACAGTTAATAATAAGAAGTATGGCCCCAAGGATATTCTAAGACAACCCACCTCTCATTACTTCAGGAAAATTTCTATTTACAACATGCCTTCCAATGCTAAAAACACACAAATATATGAATCTAAATATAACCCTTCTTGCCAGCTTTTGTGAAAGTATCATCCTATCAGCACAAATGACCCCAAATACCAGTGATTGAAGCTCTCTCAAAGTATCTAGACTCAAATACTCCAAAGGGCTCTCTGTGTTTCCACCTTAGAAACCACTACAGGGTAAAGTGACAGGGTAGAAAAGAACACATTAAAGCCCAATAAGGATTTTACTTAGGCCCAATGCCTCCTGGACATCTAAAACATCCCTATGTCAAGGGAAGGTAGCAGGTTAAGATTTATGAGTTCCTTGTACTACAGTCTGAAAATCTGTAGCAACCTACTCAAAAGTGTCACAAGCTTAGAATCTCAAGGCATCTGGAAAAGAAAGTTCAGCCAAAGGGCAACACTGACTAGCTTACTTTCTAAATGACTCTTCTTTCTGACTCATCTCAATGCCTGGGAACTCTCATGCCCATCGTCTCAAATAGTAGGGAAGCTGAGACACTGGTACTCCTACTCTCTGACCAGGTGAGCAACCAGAAAACAGATGTCCATGGATACATATATGAGCCCAACCCCATCTTACAAAAGAATACACTCACAGGGTTACATAAGAAAGACGGCAAAGACCTTCCCACACTATCAACATATTAATTAATTCACTCACTCAAGAGAAATTCAGCAGGCACCTTCTATATATAAAACACTGTAGAAAAACTGTGAACAAGGTAAGAATCATCCATGCTTTGTAGGTGACCCAAACAATCAAAGTGCCACAACCGGGGAAGGATAGTATACTACAGATAGTAACAGCAGAGGCATTAGGAAAATTCTCTCAGAAGATACCTTGAATGGAAATATGAAGTTTGAGAAAAGTAGTTGGGATAGGTAGGGTTTTGCTTCATTGTGTCATAAGCAAAAGAAATAGCATGATGAGCCGGGCGTGGTAGCACACGCCTTTAATCCCAGCACTCTGGAAGCAGAGGTAGGAGGATCGCCATGAGTTCAAGGCCACCCTGAGAATAAAGAGTGAATTCCAGGTCAGCCTGGACCAGAGTGAGACCCTACCTCGAAAAACCAAAAAAAAAAAAAAAAAAAAAAAAAAAAAAAAAAAGAAAAGAAATAGCATGAGCAATGGTTCTAAGTGTGACACACTGTATCTTGGCATGGCTAGATGATTGATTCTACAGGAGGGGGGAGGTTGGAGAGGTAGACAGGACCAAGTTACAGTCATTGTTAAGGAGTCTGTCCTCATTTTGTGTAGCAAGCACTCTTACCCACTGAACCATCTTCCCAGCCCAAAGAATATGATCTTAATGAGAGCCAGTGAAGGATCTTGAATAGGTAAGTGATATAAGCAAGGCTATGTTTTGTTTTTGAGGCACAGGTTGACCTGCTCCTCGTTTTATAACCCTAGGCTACCCTCACACTCACAGATATATAGATTATAACAATGACTTCCTATATTTTATCACAGTTATCTCCAAAGTGGACTCAGAGCATGTGACTAATGACACATGGTGAACAAATAGTCTTTCACATTTAGCTGCTCTGCATTCACCTTTGCTGATAAAACCCACCCTTTGGTAAAAAAGAATTGCTTGCAGTACCCTCTCTGCGTAGAATGTCTTCCTGTACAATTCTTTTTTTAAATATTTAAAAAAAATTTTTATTTTTATTTATTTACTTATTAGAGACAGAGAAAGGGAGAGAGAGAGAGAGAGAGAGAATGGGCGCACCAGGGCCTCTAGCCACTGCAAACGAGCTCTAGAGGCATGCGCCACCATGTGGATCTGGCTTACGTGGGTACTGGGGAATTAAGCCTCAAACCAGGGTCCTTAGGCTTCACAGGCAAGCGCTTAACCGCTAAGTCATCTCTCCAGCCCTTTTAATTTTTTTTAATCTAGTAAAATCTCGTATTTCCTCATTTAAGCCTTCCCTAACTCTCTCCCTTTCAAGACAGGCAGGTGCTGATATAGAGAACAAATCCTCAAAGAAATCTAAATACAAATCTGGTAGTGGTCCAGGTTTCATGCACTGAGAGAGCAATTTAGGAAAGTAGAGGGAGGAGATAACGCAAGTGGTAAAGTGCTTGCTTTGCAAGTATGAGGACTTGAGTTCAACCTGCAGTACCCATGTAAATGTTGAACAAGGTGTGACCTTTCTGTAATCCCAGAGCTGGGGCAGAAACAGAAGAATCTCTAGGGTTCACTGGCCAGGCAATCTAGCCAATTCAGTGAACTCAGAATAATGAGAGACACTATCTTAAAAAGACCCTGTCGGGCTGGAGAGAGGGCTTAGGGGTTAAGGCGCCTGCCTCCTAAGCCTAAGAAGAATGCTGGTTCCAATCTCCAGCAGTTCCAATCTCCAGGTCCCACGTTTAGCCAGATGAAAAGTGACACAAGGGTGCAATGCCGCACTTGACCACAAGGGGGCGCACGCATCTGGATTTCGTTCTCAGCAGCTGAGACACTGCTAGAGCGCCCATCTCTGTCTTCCTCTCTCTCTGTCTCTCTCTCTCTCTCTCTCTCTGTGTCTCTCCAAAATAAATAAATAAATAAATAAAATAAATTAAATTAAAAAAAAAAAGAAAAAGAAAAGACCCTGTCATGGAGCTGGGGAGATGGCTTGGCTTTTGAAGACACATGCTTACAAAGCCTGAAGGCCTGGGTTCAATTCCCCAGTACCCACATAAAGCCAAATGCACAAAGCGACACATGTACTTGGAGTTCCTTTGCAGTGGCACTAGGCCTTGGTGTGCCCATTCTCATTTGTTCCTTCACTCCCTCTCCCCCCCTCCCTGCAAATAAATGATAAAAAATTTTTTGGGGAGGGGGTTTCAAGGTAGGGTCTCACTCTAGGCCAGGGTCACCTGGAATTCACTACGTAGTCTCAGAATGGCCTTGAACTCACAGCAATCCTCCTACCTCTGCCTCTCAGGTGCTGGAATTAAAGGTGTGCACCACCATGGTCAGCAAATAACTTTTAAAAATTTTTTGGTTTTTTAAAAAAGGAGAGATGGTCTTAAAGGCTCCTAAAGTCAAAGGCTAACCTGGGATTGTATCTGGAGTTCGTCTCAGGGTGGCCTTGAACTCCCAGTCTCATCCTCCCACCTCTGCCTCCCAAATAAATAAATAAATATATTTAAAAAAATTTTTTGGTTTTGAGGTAATGGTCTCACTCTAGGTCAGGCTAACCTGGGATTTACTATGTAGTCTCAGGGTGGCCTTGAACTCATAAATTTTTGCCAATTAGCCCCTGTGGTGCAAATAAATTTTTTAAAGCCCCTGTAAATACGCGAGTATAACACCCAAGATTGTCCTCTAGCCTCGACATGCATGCACACATATACACACACACGAGCACATATATATACATGCATGTACACCACACATGCATACATATGACAAAAGGGAAAGTAGATAGTTCCAATTTAACTATGCAAGTTGATAAAATCACTTATGTGCACTGCTGACTCTAAGAAAATGTCAGAAGAAATAAAAGGGAGGCAGGTGTGGTGGTGCACATTGGTAACCCCAGCAATTCAGAGATAGAGACAGAAAGATCAAGGGGTTCAAGGTCATCCTTGATTAAATAATGAGTTCAAGGCCAGCTTGGGCTACAGGAGAGACCCTGTGAAAGAGACAAACAGAGAGAGACACAAACATGGAAAGAAACAGAAAGGAAAAAGAGAGAAGTGAATAAAAGTTCATTTTCTGCAGCAACAAAAAATAAAAAATAAAAATTTAAGCCAGACATGGTGGCACATGCCTTTAATCCCAGCACTCGGGAGGCAGAGGTAGGAGGATCGCCATGAGTTCAAGGCCACCCTGAGAATACAGAGTGAATTCCAGGTCAGCCTGGACCAGAGTGAGACCCTACCTCAAAAAAAATAATAATAATAATTTAACATTTTTCTGGATAAATCCACAATATGCTGACTAATATGGAAAAAAAGTTTTCAAGAGTTAAAAGAATCTAAATGGGCTAGTGATATGGCTCAGTGTTTAAAAGCACTTGCTTGCAAAGTCTGCTGGTCCAGGTTCAATTCCTCTGCACCCACATAAAGCCAGATGAATGAAGTGATGCATGAGCATAGAGTTTATTTGCAGTAGCAAGAGCCCCTGGTGCAGGTAAATCTATGCCCATATTCATATTCTCTCTCTCTCTCTCTTTTTTTTTTTTTTTTTTTGGTTTTCAAGGTAGAGTCTCACTCTAGCCCAGGCTGACCTGGAATTCACTACGCAGTCTCAGGGGTGGCCTTGAACTCATGGCAATTCTCCGACCTCTGCCTCCCGAGCGCTAGGATTAAAAGCATGTGCCACTACACCCAGCTTCATGTAAATAAGTTAAAATATAAGTATATGCACACACTTTCATTAGGGGACTATAGACAAGCCAGAAAATAAAATATATAAACATAATCTCAGCCTACTTTTCTAGCCCAATCCAGGAAAACCCCTGCCTATCTCAGGAAAGGGAGAATAAGAACTAATCTCAAAACTAAAGAAGAACGAAACTTCAGTTTGAGGCAGAAAAATAATTTCACAAATAAGGTCACAAAAATAATTTCACTAACTACTCTGCTATAGGCACCAAAAAGCAAGTAACTAGCATGTAAGCACTGGCAATCTCATGTGAGCTTCAGATTTAAGCAAGGCACCAAATAAGGGAAGGATTCTGGCGCATCAACTCCTAGGAAAAGTGTTTCAAGTTAAAAATGGCTATTCAGGTTTGGATATGAACTTCTGTATCTGCTCTATATCAACAGAGGCAACTCTACCTCAGTGGCAGCTAACTCAGAAAGAGAAGAAAACTTAGAATAAAAAGAATACACAAGGACAAAATATGTCTGGTACAGCCTGCCATTTCACTTGATGCCAAAGACAAACTGTAAACATGGCAATACAGAATTTCTGGGATTCCACATCTGACCTGAGTGAGCATGCCTAGTAGCAGGCAGGCCATGATGTCACTCTCCCTGCTAATAACAAGATAATTCAAGATTAAGGCCAAGATTAACCACAGTACACTTGTGTGAGACTCACTTATGCTGTGAGTAGAGGCAAGATTTGTTTCTAGTAGTTTGGGTTTTTGTTTTGTTTTTTGTAAGTTTTGTATTTGTTTCCTTTGTCAGTCTTATCTTTTCTGTGCAATTTACCAGACCCAAACTATCAATTAATAAAAATCCACAGAACACACCTTTGAAAATCTCTCCCTCCTATCCCCCTTTTCTCCCCCCTTTCCCTTCTCTATCTCCTTATTCATGCTAGGTAAGCACTCTGCCCCAGCCCTCAATTTCTTATCTTAGATTTAGTTCTTCCTGTAATGCTCTGTCCCTGCCGTTGTTACCATTAATACTAAGAAACATTTAAGTTTAGAATTAAAGGAAAGGAAAGAATGAAGTGATCTAACTTAAAAAAAAAAACAGGACACTCAGTGATAATTTATCAACTGTGTGACACTGACATGTACATTTTACCATACATTAAAGTGTAATTTTTAAAATTACTGCAATCTTTTCTGTTGTTTTACAAAAAGTTTCTATTCTAACAGTCAATATTCTTTGCCCCATTTATCCTAACCCCCAACAAGATTCTTTTTGAGTATTTTTATTTATTGATTTGCAAGGGCCTCTTGTCACAGTAAACAAACTCCTGATGCATGCACCAGTTTGTGCATCTGGCCTCAAGTAGGTACTGAGGAATCAAACCCAGGTCAGCTAGTTTTGCAAGAAACACTTTTGACTGCTGGGCCATCCTTCCAGCCCCCCAACAAGATTCTAACTCTGAAGAGATAGAAATGAAAGTGACTATGCTAAAGTTTGGAGCACCACTTAGGTGCAGAGAAGTGTACTAGGTGTTAAAATATCAAACCTCTTCCTATTTTACAGATGCAGAAACCAGGAAAGAGATTTTAAAAAATTATTCATAGAAACAAAAAAAAGTTAGGAATGCATTCCAGAATATCTGACTCCTTGTTGGCACTGATCTTAAGGGACAGTGTCTCAGGGCATGCACCAAGGCTATCTATTAGTTCCTTATTCAGTCTTCTGTCATATGTCACTTGTATTTTAAAAGCAATTTTGTTTTACAAATCTGTCCAGAAGTCTAAAGGAAAACGTGCCAAAGAAATTCCTCAGAGAGAATGTCAACTGCTTCACCAGTTTGCTATACAAATTAGGACCTAAAATCTCAGAGATCTGTGGTACAAGTCAGTACAAAAATCTCTTTAGACTGAATAGGATTTTAGCATATTTACCAAAATACAAGCCAGAAAAGTGAAAATCTACAGAGAATTTTATCCCAACTTTTCTTTCCTTATACTTCAGTAGATGCAGTCCTACTGTGCATGTAAAGGGCAAAAATAGGACTTATTGTCAATGGTTACAACACAAAACATAACTTATTCCTAAGCCAAGCTGGGCTTGGCTCAGAAAGCTTCTCAAAATGATGGAAGGCATGACTTCAGGGTGAGTCAACCTTAGCTAATGCATAAAATAAAGCAGAGAAGAACCATTTGAAGGATTCACTCCTAAGACTGGGCCAAGTCAATCTCTGTTGTGATGGCTCCTTCAGTTCCAAAGGAGTTAAATAACTGGACTATAGCAATGTGGACTTCCATGCCATGATCCAAATATTCCAATCACAGACTCTTGGCTAGATATCCAAGAAGCAACCACTCCTTACGGGTTTTTTCTTTTCTCGGGGGGGGGGGGAGGGCAGTGGTTAGGGTAAGGGGGATATTGGAGTGTGACTCCAGAGACTCATGCATGCTGGACAAGTGCTTTTATTACCAAGCTACATAGACAACTCCTTTTCTTTTCTTCAGACAAGGTCTTACTATGTAACCAACTAGCCTTGAACTTGAAATTTTCCTACTTCAACTTCCCAAGTAACTAGGATTATAGGTTTATACTGCCACCCTAGGCTTCTGTGAAGTTTGTTTTGTTTTGGTTGTTTTTTTGTTTTGTTTTGGTTTTTTGGTTTTTTGAGGTAGGGTCTCACTCTGGCCCAGGCTGACCTGGAATTTACTATGTAGTCTCAGGGTGACCTTGAACTAACAGCAATCCTCCTACCTCTGCCTCCCGAGTGCTAGGATGAAAGGCATGCACTACCACGCACAGTTCACCTGTGAAGTTTTTAATCATTCCATGTTTTTATTTAGATTGTTCTTTATTGTCACATGTACCTAAAGAGCTTCTTCCATCCTTAAACACTAAGGACACAGACTATCTTCCTAGTTAGTAGCTTCCCCTGATCATGGAGTTACTCTTTCTTCTCTATGCTACCTCAATAACAATGTCCCTATTTACATTATTACATTTGTAGTATTTACTTATAGATCCATTTCTCTGACAATACTGTGCCTCTGAGAAAAGGACTAACTTCATTTACCTTTCTACATGCAGTGCCTAGAATAACAGCATCTAAAGGTACTCACTTAAAATTTATGGAAATTAGCCAGGCATGGTGGTGCATGCCTTTAATCCCAGCACTCAGCCTGGGCCAGAGTGAGACCCTACCTTGAAAAACCAAAAAAAAAAAAAAAAAAAAAAAAAAAAAAAAAAAAATTACCTGAATGGGGGTAGAGAAAATTGATTTTTTTTTTCCAGTGACTACTGGCAGACCTAAGAAGAGGTTTTATAACTGAATAAGCAGATGAAAACAAATGTCCATATAAAACTGTGAAGGCAGTTATTCAAAACAACTTTAAAAAGTATCTGCTAGCCAGGCGTGGTGGCACATGCCTTTAATCCCAGCACTCGGGAGGCAGAGGTAGGTCTGCTGTGAGTTCAAGGCCACCCTGAGAATACAGAGTGAATTCCAGGTCAGCCTGGACTAGAGTGAGACCCTGCCTCAAAAAACCAAAACACAACAAAAAAAAAGAATCTACTATCCCAGAAGATGAAAAAAAAAAAAAGGAAGAAAGATGAATGGAAAGAGGAAGGAAGGGAAGCCAGTGAGGAAAAAAAAAGAATAAAAAAAGAAACCAATGTCACTGGTGGTAAGGTTATAACATAAAATACATGCAGATAAATCTTTTATATCTATTAGATGAAGTTACAAGTTTGGCAATGTCTTCTGGAATGATTAAAATAAAGAATACTCTTGGATAACAAGTTTGTAAATGTGCATGAGGACTTTGAAAATTTAAAAACACTCCACTACTTTTAATACTGAAAACAGAAATCTCTCTTATGGATTTCCACAGATGAAAAAGTATTATTTGGGGGTAGGAGAGATGGCTTAACAGTTAAGGCACTTGACTGCAAAGCCTAAGGACCCAGATTCGATTCCCTAGTACCCATGTAAGCCAGATGCACAAGGTGGCGCATGTATCTAGAGTTTGTTTGCAGTGGCTGGCTAGAAGCCTTGATGTACCCATTCTCTCTCTCAAATATTTTTTTTGTTGTTGTTTTTGTTTTTTTGTTTTCTGAGGTAGGGTCTCACTCTAGCTCAGGCTGACCTGGAATTTACTATATAGTCTTAGGGTGGTCATGAACTCACGGTGATCATCTTACCTCTGCCTCCGAGTGCTGAGATTAAAGGCGTGCGCCACCATGCCCGGCTAAAAGTATTATCTGGGGCTGGAGATGGATTAGCTGTTAAAACGCTTGCCTGCAAAGCCTAAGGATGCAAGTTGGATTCCCCAGGACCTATGTAAGCCAGATGCACATGGTGATGTATACATCTTGGTTCGTTTGCAATGGCTAGAAGCCCTGGCAGGCCCATTCTCTGCCTCTGTCTCTCTCTTTCTAATAAAGAAAAATTTGGGCTTGGAGAGATGGCTTAGTGGTTAAACACTTGCCTGTGAAGCCTAAGGACCCTGGTTCGAGGCTTGATTCCCCAAGACCCTACGTAAGCCAGATGCACAAGGTGGTGCATGCATCTGGAGTTCATTTGCAGAGGCTGGTGGCCCTAGTGCACCCATTCTCTAACTATCTGCCTCATTCTCTGTCTGTTGCTCTCAAATAAATAAATAAATAAATAAATACATAATAAACAAAAAAATTTCAAATAAAGAAAAATTTTAAAAACTGTTTTAAAAAAGTATTACTTGGGCTGGAGAGATGGCTTAGCAGTTAAGCGCTTGCCTGTGAAGTCTAAGGACCCCGGTTCGAGGCCCAATTCCCCAGTACCCACGTAAGCCAGATGCACAGGGTGGCGCATGCATCTAGAGTTTGTTTGCAGTGGCTGGAGGCCCTGGTGCGCCCATTCTCTCTCTCTCTGTCTGTTTGTCACTCTCAAGTCAATAAACAAAAACAAAAATTTAAAGTATTATTTGTCATAATATAGTCTGGTTGTATATAAATCAGTAAAAGCAACACAGCTAGTAACCATCATGTTACATAACTCTGTGATGGTTCTGGGCATGAATGATAGCAATGTCTAGTGGTTCCAATATGAGATGTTTAATAAATTTTGGATCAATAGATGAAGACAATTTAAAAATTCATGGAAGTTTCTAAATATACAATGCCCCCCACATGAGAAAGATAGTATTTTTAAATTATTATTATCATTATCATTTTGGTTTTTCAAGATAGGGTTTCACTCTAGCTCAGGCTGACCTGGAATTTACCATGTAGTCTCAGGGTGGCCTCGAACTCACAGTGATCCTCTGCCTACCTCTGCCTCCCAAGTGCTGGGATTTCTAAAGGCATGCGCCACCATGCCCGGCTAGAGAAAGATAGTATTTTTAATTCCTTCTGGTCTACAGTCTAGGTACTGAACAAACTGAGCAGTAACTTCAATACCAAATATTTATGAGTAAAGTAAAAAGATTTCCAAGAGAGGGGAAAACCAAGGATATCCCTGAGGAACAAAAAACACAGTACACAGATAGGGGAAGACCACAAGCCAAGAAAACAACTATTTCATATTCTTTTTTTCTTTTTTTTTTGGTTTTGCAAGGTAGGGTCTCAACTCTGGTCCAGGCTGACCTGGAATTAACTATGTAGTCTCAGGGTGACCTCGAACTCTCAGCGATCCACCTACCTCTGCCTCCCGAGTGCTGGGAATAAAGGCATGCGCCACCACGCCCGGCATTCTTTTTTTTTTTTTAAAGAGAGAGCAAGACCAAGAGCGAGAGTGAGAAAGAGAATTGGGGCACCAGGGCCTCAGCCACTACAACTGAACTCCAGACGCTTGTGCCACCTTTGTGCGTCTGGCTTACATGAATCTTGAGAGATCGAACGTGGGTCCCTTAGGCTTCACAGGCAAGCACCTTAACCGCTAAGCCATCTCTCCAGCCCTATTTCATATTCTTTAGCTTAGCTGAGGTATATCATATCCAATATGATGAAAACAGTAAACATGACATTCTGGAACCTTTCAGAGCAGGAAAGGATTACAAAACAACAGAACTACAGATTTATTTCCCCAAGAGTATGGTCAGAAGCTAAAAACAATATAAGAAATTGTGAGAAAGAACATGGGGGAAAGGTTCAGCAGAATCTCTTATCCCTTACCATAGGCAGTGTTACTATACAGTGAGCTGCTCTCACAAAAACTATTCTTTACCATCCTATACTGCAGCTGTAGAATGAACATGATCCAGTGTTTGGGACTCATTGAAATTTGGAAGGCTCTTCACAGACTAGAAGCTGGGTCCTGAGGGACAATTTAAAGTATACCCTCACATATATTCCAGCTGGCTGCAACTCAGCAGCTGATTGCTCCCTTGTCTAACTTGGTAAGGAGCCAAAGGAGGACTTTTCTCAGTCAATTCTCCCAGGCTGGAAAATTCTCTAAAGCCAGAGTTCTGGCTTAAGTCTGAATATCAGGTTATTCATGAGATGCCAAAAGTATATCTTTACATTGGCTTTGAACAAGTCTCTCAATTATACCACACAGATTCCCACAACCTCAGTATCTTCTAGACATTAAGGGCAAAGATGGCAATTTCTCATATAGAAAGGAACATGCTTTTCAAAGTATAAGCAGCATCAAAACAAACTTTTTGGGCTGGAGAGATGGCTTAGTGGTTAAGGTGCTTGCCTGTGAAGGCTAAGGACCCAGATTCAATTCTCCAGTACCCACATAGGCCAGATGCACAAGGTGGCACATGCGACTGGAGTTCATCTGCAGTGGTTAGAAGCCCTGGAGTGCCCATTCTCTCTCCCTTTCTATCTCTCTGTCTCTCTCAAATATATAATACTAACATACATACATATATATGTACATATATAAATATTTTCAAAAACAAACTTTTCATAAATTATAAATCAATTTCACCTGAAATTGGCATATGGAAAACACACTCAATAAACACCCACTTAAAACCTTTTATTCAGCCAGGTATGGTGGCACATGCCTTTAATCATAGCATTTGGGAGGCTGAGATAGGAAGATCGCCAAGAATTTGAGGCCAGCCTGAGACTACACAGCGAATTCCAGGTCAGCCTGGGCTAGAGCCAAGACCCTACCTTGAAAAGAACTTTTGGGGCTGGTGAGAAGGCTTAGTGGTTAATGTGCTTGCCTGCAAAGCCAAAGGATCCCGGTTCTATTCTCCAGGACCCATGTAAGCCAGACACACAAGGGGGCACATGCATCTGGAGTTCGAATGCAGAGGCTGGAGGCCCTGGTGCACCCATTCTCTATCTCTCTTTCTCTCTCAAATAAATAAATAAAATATATTTAAAAAATAATAATGATAAAGAAAGAAAATTTAAAAATTTTTTAAAAGAAAAGAACCTTTTACTCTACTCTACTGAACATTCCTCTTTCCACTAGGTACTCAAATTCTCTCTTACTATTGTTGATTGATGCTATGAAGTACCAACCCCAAGTCTGGTTCTCTGAGAGGAAATGCAGAAAGAAACCTTAAATAATTTTTTAATCGCATCAAGCTCTTTAAATTTTTTTGTTTATTTTTATTTATTTATTTGAGAATGACAGACAAAGAGGCAGAAAGAGAAAGAGAAATGGGCGCAGCAGGGCTTCCAGCCACTGCAAACAAACTCCAGATGCATGCGCCACCTTGTGCATCTGGCTTATGTGGGTTCTAGGGAATCAAGCTTTGAACCTGGGTCCTTAGGCTTCACAGGCAAGCACTTAACCATTAAGCCATCTCTCTAGCCCTTTTATATTTTTTTGTTTATTTTTATTTATTTATTTCATCAAGCTCTTTAATTGGTGGTTTTGAATTAGAATAGCACCACTCCTCCAGAGAATGTTTGGAAATGTGTGTGGGCCCCTATTGGCATCTAGTGGACAGTGCCAAGAATTCTAAACATCTCATAGTGGTAAGTATGCAAAATGAACTGTCTGCTCAAAAAGATGTTAACACCCTCACTAAGTGTCCTCAGTACTAACTGCCTTCATACCTCCCAGGTTCTAAAGCACTAATGGGCAAACTTTTTCAGCACATGGACAGAGACTATTTTAGGCTTTGTCAGGTTTCTGTCACAATCTCATGTTTTTTTAAACAATTCTATGTAAAATAAATAAATAAATAAACAACAAAAACAACAACAACAAAAAACAGGGGCAAGGCTGATGCAGGAGGATCACTGAGTTCAAGGCCAACCTGAGACTACATAATTACAGATCAACCTGGGCTAGAGCAAGACTATACCTCAGGAAAATAAAAATAATAAAAATAAAAAGACCTAAGACTTTGAGAGTATATTTGACTTCTGATTTAATTAAAACAGTTCTCCAATCATGCTCCTCCCTCCTCTTCCTCTGTGCATTTTGGTTATGTCTTTTTTAATTTATTTACTTATTTGAGGGAGGGAAGGAGAGAATCTGTACACCAGGGCCTATAGCCACACTAATGAACTCCAGACACATGTGCCACCTTGTGCATCTGGCTTATGTGAGTACTGGGGAATTGAATGTGGGTTCTTTGGCTTTACAGGCAAGCACCTTAACTGGTAAGCCCTCTCTCCAGCTCCTGATTGTTGCATTTCTTTTGAATGTTCATCTTCAAACACAACCCTGGAAGCATACACAATTCCTTCCCCTTCTTTCTAAAGACTTATTACTTTTCATGTGCTATGTATCCACTCAAAAAACTCTTTACAATTATTGCTATTAATATTTTCTAAAATGTTTAAACTAAACCAAACCCTGGAAATTCTGACTGGTATTTGGGTCCTGTCTTTCCGGATGGTAACTAAAGGTCACATGGGGTGGAAAGTGGCTGTGGGTAACACAGAATACAAACATGCACGCGAACAGGATATGTTGGTAATCTGGCTTCCTGAGACCTGGTGAGTTGTGAGAGTTCTCATCAACCCCCTTGGAGAAAATGAAAAAACATAGTAGGGAAACTCTAGTTTTTTTAAGTATCCATTCTTAGATTTCTGTGTATTGCAGAATGCAAAGGTACACCTTTTCTTCCCCTGCATTTTACCTGTCTAAAATACAAAACCAACAAAATGAACAGAGGGAGCATCTTAAGAGGCTTCTTCATGTGGTAGAAGCTCATGTCTACAGTGTGGCTTATATCATGTCTCAAGCCCAGAAAGATGCAGAGTGTGGTTTTAGTGTTTAACCAGTCTTGAATGCAACCTGGTACTTTGTTCCTTCCTCCACAGAACTTTAAAGAAAGAAACCAACCTCACATCTTGAAACGGAGAGCCAGGATAAAAATAAACCCCTGAAGTGGTTTGCTGACTGAGGTCATACAGGGTGCTAAGGGTCTGAAGATAGGGTCAGTATGCTCTGAGAAACTTCTGTTCATTGCCAACCACATTGAAACAAAGACTTCAGCTCTAGTATGCAGCACAGTGCAGGCAAGCAGCCTCAGTCCTTGTCTGTTAGGGGCTACTCTTCAAAGCATATTTCTCATTATCTGAAAACCCAAGTCCTAATTCTGATCTTTGGCATAATCTAACCAAGATGTTCCTAATGGCCTATGAAAACCAAACAACCTTGATCTTCCTCCTGTAGGAGGCAGCTTTTATACTTCCTGTACCACACAGTGCCTAATCTCAGTTCATAGAAGCATGCTTAAAAATAACTTCCATCAGGGAGTGGTGTACACCTTTAATCCCAGCACTTAGGAGGCAGAGGTAGGAGGATCACCATGAGTTCGAGGCTACCCTGTGACTACATAGTGAATTCCAGGTCAGCCCAAGCTAGAGTGAGACCCTACCTCGAAAACTGAAAATAAATAAATAAAATAAAATAAAACTTCCAGATGGAAGGACAGTATAACATGAAGTTCAACTGTGCAAATTAGTAAATGAAGAATAAATGACATGAAATTAACACAGCAACCTTCTCAAAGGGGACCTGAAATTTGTCTTATAAAGTGGAATGGGGGGATCCATGAAGCTAAGAAATTTACATTTTTTGCCATGACTATATAATTATGGACAACAAAAAATTATGTTATCAGAGAAAAACATTTATCATGATCATAACCACTCAATTCTTCATTAACATCTTATGCTATTTAAAGAAAATAAGGCAGGCATGGTGCCTAAAACTTATTTAATCCCAGCATTCAGGAGGCCCAGAATAAATTATTGTGCCTGAGTTTGTCCCAGCCTGAGACCCTAGCTCTCTTCAGGTCATTTGAGCTAGCTAAACCTACATCCAAAAGAGGCAGCCTGGAGGGGACAAGGAGGTTAAGGCGCCTGCACTAAGCATAAGATCCCAGCTTCAAATGAGAGGTCCCACGTTTGCAGATGCAAAGTGCCTCAGGCATCCTTCTGAATGAGATGTAGGCGCGGCATTTGGGCATTCTGATGTAGCCCTGCTGGGCCCACATTCATTGGAGGAACCTCCCATTCTCTCTCTGTCTTTGGTTGGCAAAATGGGGCAGTTTCATTGAAGTATTAATGTGCTTGCCTGCAAAACCTGAAAATAAATAAATAAAATAAAATAAAACTTCCAGATGAAAGGACAGTATAACATGAAGTTCAACTACAAATTAGGACATGAAGAATAAATGACATGAAATTAACACAGCAACCTTCAAAAAAGCACCTGAAATTCTCTTATAAATATGGAATCCTTATATCCATGAAGCTAAGAAATTTACCTTTCTCGGCCATGACTATATAATTATGGAGCAACAAAATAATTATGTTATCACAGGTAAAAACATTTATCTATGATCATACAGACTCAATTCTTCATTAACATCTTATGCTATTTAAAGAAAATAAGGCAGGCATGGTGACCAAAGCCTTTAATCCCAGCATTCAGGAGGCCCAGAAAGAGGATCGGTGTGAGTTCAAAGCCAGCCTGAGACTACATAGTGAATTCCAGGTCATCTTGAGCTAGAGAGAAACCCTACCTCAAAAACGGGGGCCTGGAGAGATGGCTTAGCGGTTAAGGCGCCTGCCCACTAAGCATAAGAACACAGGTTCCAATCTCCAGGTCCCACGTTTACCCAGATGCAAAGTGACGCAATGGCACAACGCTGCCCTTGCCCACAACGGGGCGCACGCATCTGGAGTTCATTCACAGTGGCTGAGAGGCTGCTGGTGCGCCCATTCTCTCTCTCTCCCTCTCTCTCTGTCTCTCTCCAAAATGGGGGGGGGGGCTGGAGGAATGGCTTAGTGGTTAATGTGCTTGCCTGCAAAACCAAAAGACCCAGGTTCAATTCCCCAGGACCCATGTAAGCCAGATGCACAAGGTGGCACATATGCCTACAGTTCATTTGCAACAACTGGAAGCCTTGGCATACCCATTATCTCTCTCTATCTATCTATCTCTGTCAAATAAATAAATAAAAATATTTAAGGGGCTGGAGAGATGGCTTAGTGGTTAAGGTGCATGCCTGAGAAGCCTAAGGACCCAGGTTTGATTCTCCAGTTCCCACATAAACCAGATGCACATGGGTGGTGAATGCTTCTGTAGTTTGTTTGCAGTGCCTAGAGGCCCTGGCACACCCATTCTCACTCTATCTCTCCCTCTTCCTCTCTCTATCGCTAATAAATAAATACATTTTACAAACATCTTTAAAAAATATTTTTAAATTTTTTTTTATTATTTTATTTATTTTTGGAGAGAGACAGAGAGGGAGAGGGAGACAGATAGAGATGGGCGCGCCAGTAGTCTCTCAGCTGCTGTGAACGAAATCCAGATGCGTGTGCCCCCTTGTGGTCAAGTGCGGCAGTGTGCCCTTGCGTCACTTTGCATCTGGCTAAACATGGGACCTGGAGATTGGAACCAGGTTCTTAGCCTTAGTAGGCAGGCGCCTTAACCACTAAACCATCTCTCCAGCCCTAAATAATATTTTTTTTAAAAAAACCAGCTGGGTGTGGTGGCACATACCTTTAATCCCAGCACTCAGGAGGCAGAGGTAGGAAAATTGCTGTGAATTCAAGGGCACCCTGAGATTATATGGTGAATTCCAGGTTAGCCTGGGTTAAAGCAAGACTCTACCTGGAAAAACAAAAAAAAAAAAGGAAAAAAGTCCAGCACTTAGGAGGCAGAGGTAGGAGGATCACATGAGTTTGAGGCCATCCAGAGGCTACATAGTGAATTCCAGGTCAGCCTAGGTTAGAGCAAAACCCGACCTTGAAAAACCAAAAATAAAAATAAAAAGAGAAGAAAATAAGGCCAAAAGTTTTTTCTAAGCTTCATAATGGCACGAGTTCTGAAACTACATTTAAAGGTTCATGGTAAGTGTCTAAGAATTAGGGCTCACTCCAAAACATGGCAAATCATTTTGTCCATATAAACCAATGCTCTGACCTGTGGTTGTAATGAGAGAGGGAAGGCAGAGTGAAGAGGAAGAAGGCAATGCATGTGTACTACCTACACACAGGAACTTTATTTACCATTGTGGTAATGGAGGCAGTAGTAATAGCTCAAGAACACTAAAAATTAGACAAATGATGGGTCCAAAGAAAATGTCAGTTGTATAATATTAAAAAAATAAAATTTTCAAATACATGCCAATCATGTGAGAACTCTGTGCTACAGACCTCTGTTGGACTACTGAGTGAATTCAAGAAAAATATACTCCACACTACCATACTTTTTTATTTTTCAAGGTAGGGTCACTAGCCCAGGCTGACCTAGAATTCACTATATAGTCTCAAGGTGGCTTCGAACTCACATGGATCCTCCTACCTCTGCCTCCCAAGTGCTAGGATTAAAGGCGTGTGCCACCACACCCTGCTAGTGTTTTTATTTACATGCACGAGGAGAGAGGGAGAGAAAGAGAGAAAGAATGGACACACCAGGGCTTCTCGCCACTGCCAATGAACTCCAGATGTATGCGCCACTTTGTGCATCTGGCTTTACGTGGGAAATAGGGAACTGAACCCAGGCTGTCAGGCTTTGCAAGCAAGCACCTTAACCACTGAGCCATCTCTCCAGCCATAACACTTTTTTATTTATTTATTTTTTTTTGCAATCAGAGAGAGAAGAGAGACAGACAGAGAATGGGCACACCAGGGCCTCTAGCCACTGCAAACGAACTCCAGATGCATGTGCCCCTTGTGCATCTGGCTTACGTGGGTCCTGGGGAATCGAACCTGGGTCCTTTGGCTTTGTAAGCAAACATCTTAACCGCTAAGCCATTTCTCCAACCCCCATCCAGCCGTTACACTTTTTTGAAAAAAAATTTTTATTTACATGCAAGCAGCGAGAGAGAGATAAAAGAGAGGCAGACAGAGAGAGAATGGGCACTCAGGGCCTCTATCAACTGCAAATGAACTCCAGATGCATGTACCCCTTGTGTATCTGGCTTACGTGGTTCCTAGAGAATTGAACCAGGATCCTTTGGCTTAGCAGGCAAACGCCTTACCCGCTAAGCCATTTCTCCAGTCCCCCCTCCCCTTATTTTTTGTTTTTTTGAGGTAGAGTTTCACTCTAGTCTAGGCTGACCTGGAATTCACTATGTAGTCTCAGGGTGGCCTCAAAATCATGGTTATCCTCCTACCCCTACCTTTAACCCCAGCACTTGGGAGGCAGAGACAGATGGATCATTGTGAGTTCAAGACCAGCCTGAGACTACATAGTGAATTCCAGGTTAGCCTGGGCTAGAGAGAGACCCTACCTCAAAAGAAAGAAAGAAAAGGAAGGGAAGGAGGGGGAGGAGGAGGAGGAAGAGGGGAAGGAAAGTAAAGGGAAGGGAAGGAAAGTGAAGGGAAGGGAGGAAACTATCATTCTCGACTTATAATAGAGCTTCTAAGAAACATACAAGATATACAGGCAGAGTCAACATGCAAATATTTAGGCAAGCACTACCATTTCTAAACCTCAGAAAACAAGGTTATCATTATTACCATCCTACAAATGAGGAAACTGAAGTTCAGTCATAAAAAGAATGTGTCCAAAACATCACAGCAGACAGATAATAAAACTAGGACTTGAACTCAAGGCTTTCCAAAGGCCAAACTCTTACCTAACCTTTCACTATTCTGAGTCTGATATTTAAGATGCTAGACAAAATTAATGAAAGCCACCAAACTGCAGATCTCTAAAGAAACACAATTACCTTGAAGGCAATCACTCAGTAGAATCTCCCATGGCCAATGGGCAATATGAGAAGAAAAAAAATCGAAATACAGATGGCATATAAACATCTAAAAAAGTGTCCCATATCCTTAGCCATCAGGGAGATGCAAATTAAAACTACTTTGAGATTCCATTTCACTCCTGTCAGAATGGCTACCATCAAGAAAACAAATGACATTAAGTGTTGGCGTGGATGAGGAAAAAGAGGAACACTTCTACACTGTTGGCGGGAATGTAATCTGGTCCAGCCATTGTGGAAATCAGTGTGGAGGTTCTTGAGACAGCTAGAAATAGATTTACCATATGATCCAGCTATAGCACTCCTAGGCATATATCCAGAGGACTCTTCTCACTACCTTAGAGATACTTGCACAACCATGTTTATTGCTGCTCTATTCACAATAGCTAGGAAATAGAAGCAGCCTAGATGTCCCTCCACAGATGAATAGATAATAAAGATGTGGTACATTTACACAATGGAGTTCTACTCAGCGGTAAAGAAAAATGAAATTATGAAATTTGCAGGGAAATAGATGGATCTGGAAAGGATTATACTAAGTGAGGTAACCCAGGCTCAGAAAGCCAAATGTCACATGTTCTCTCTCATATGTGGATCCTAGCTACAAATGTATAGACGGACTTAAGTGTATGGTACTGCACATATGTAAGTAGAACAGATTACAGGGAGGGGAATGGCCTAAGCGAGGCCATGGGAAGAGAATGCAAAAAAGAAGGGCAGGGGGAGGGTCAATCTAAATTCAAGATATTGTGAATAAGACATATGTAAAATTACTTTTTTGAATAATGGCACATCTAGAAGCTGTAGACTGTTACTAGAAAATTTTCAGTACCTGGGATGGGATACCTTCCAGTGAGTTGTTGGCCAAGGAGGTCCCGTAGCCTCCAAAACATTAAAGGCTTTTGCCAAAGCCCTTGGTTTCCCTTGAGAAACAGATAGTAAGACCCTATTGCTGAAGACATCTCTTGCCTGAGAGGCAAGGTCACTGAGAAAGCAAGCTGGTGCTGAGCAGAAAACCTTCTCCCTGTAGACCAGCCAACTGAAAGCTGGAAAAAGCTGCACTGCATGCAGCATATGGGAGACAGAAGTCATCAGCAGTGAAAACAGTGGATGCTGAATATTCAAGTTTGGCCAGACAGGCCCAATGACTGAACGGGTGCAATAGTGGCATGTCTACTCTTGGGGTAACCAACTGCTCCATAATTGGACTGAAGGCCCTCTCTACAGGAGGGAATACAAGCCTGGTACTGAAAAACCTAAGCAAAATCTATGGCAGGTGAGGTCATGAGCCTTAGGGGTATAAAGCCTGCTCCTGTCTGACTAAATGTATATATTATTCCCACCAAGCTGCCCAGAAAATATTACACTTCATGTTCATATTCACATATTAACGCTACTCTCACTTCTGGTTAGAGAAGCTTCTCTTTTCAGATGGCGATGACCACTGGGATGACACAAAAGGCAACCCATTGTGGAAGAGGGGGCGGATAGAATGGAAGAGCCAAAGGAAGGGTATGACTTCTTACAATGCAACTGCCCAGACAGAAATTGGCCTCGATATCCATGACCTTGCAGTGCCTAGCAATGCCTTCACAAGACCCTCAAAATAGAAGAAAAGATGATGACATCAAAATAAAAAAAAAATGGAGAGAGGGAGGGGATATGATGGAGATTGAGACTAAAGTGGAAAGGGGGAGGGGGAGGGAAATATCAGGTGGTTTTTTTGTATGTAAGTATAAAAGTTGTCAATAAAAAAATAATAATAAAAGAAAAAAGGGGGAAGTAACAAACACATATGTGCATAATAAATTATCTTCCTAAATATATTTCTTTAAAAATATGTAATGCAGCCAGGTGTGATGGTGAATGCCTTTAATCCCAGCACTTGGGAGGCTGCTATAAGTTTGAGGCCAGCCTAAGACTACATAGTGAATTCTAGGTCAGCCTTGGCTAAAGCAAAATCCTACCTCAGAAAAAAACAAATAAATAAACAAACAAGTAATGCACAGCTGGGCATGGTGGATCATGCCTTTAAGGCCAGCATTCAGGAGAATGAAATAGGAAGACCAACATGAGTTGAAGGGTAGCCTAGACTAGAGAGTGTGTTCCAGGTCAGCCTGGGCAGGAGTGAGACCCTGCCACAAAAAAATAACAAAAGGGTCAGGGAGACAACTCAGCATTTAAAGGCTATTGCCTACAAAACCTCCAAGCCCAGGTTTGACTGAGTCCCAAGAACCCACATAATGCCATATGCACAATGGGGAACATGCATTTGGAGTTCATTCCAGCCACGGTAGGCTCTATTGTACCTTAACCACTGAGCTACCTCTTCAGCCTTGCATATATGATTTTTTTTGTTATTTATCTTTCCTTTTCTTTTTAGCCATTCTACCACTGGACATGGGACATCCTACTATGAATGACTGTCTAGAGTTTCTCTTGCCAGGTGTGGTGGCACATGCTTTTAATCCCAGCACTCAGGAGGTAGAGATACTGAGGAAAGCTGAGTTTGAGGTCAGCCTGAGACTACAAGTCAGCCTGGGCTAGAGGAAGACCCTACCCTGAAAAACAACAACAACAACAAAAAGTTTCTTAGGCTGGAGATAAGGCTTAATTGTTAAGGCACTTGCCTGCAAAGCCAAAGGACCCAGTCCATATTTATGCTTTTTGTTGGTGGTTTTGTTATTTAAAATGGCCTCCAAGCATAGTTTTAAAGTGGTATAGGGCTGGAGAGATGGTTCAGTGGTTTAGGCACTTGCCTACAAAGCTTAAGGACCCTGGTTCCATTCCCCAGAACCAACATAAGTCAGATGCATATGGTGGAGCATGCACCTGGAATTCATTTGCAGTGGCTGGAGAGGCCCAGGTATGCTCCCCATAAATAAATGAATAAACAAATAAATAAATTGATAAATCACTGGGCGTGGTGGCACACACCATTAATGCCAGCACTTAGGAGGCAGAGGTAGGAGGATCACTGTGAGTTCAAGGCTGCCCTGAGACTACACAGTGAATTCCAGGTCAGCCTGGGCTAGAGGGGGACCCTATCCTGAAAAACCAAAATAAATAAGTTGATAAATAAAAATAAAATATTAAAGTATGTTGCAGTATTCCTAAATACAAGATGATTGTGGCAAGCCCTATGGAGAAAATATAGAACATAACTCTCACAAATAACAACTATCAACTGTAAGCCCAGCAGGATAGTGCATAGCTGTAATCTCAGCACAAGAGAGGTAGAGGCAGGAGGGTCAGGAGTACAAGGCCATCCTCAGCTATTATAATAAGTTTGAGGACAGCCTGGGCTACATGAGACCCTGACAAGGGGGAAAAAGCACTTAAGCCATTTCTTTCACTAAACAAAAGCAGAAAAACTAGGACCACAGGCCAAATAAATTTAATTCACCACCTGTCTTTGTAAATGAAGTTTATTGGAACACAGACATGTTCACTCATTTATGTATTACCTATCACAGCTTTTACATTGAAATGGAATAGTAGCTATAGAAACTATAGGGCCTAAAAGCCTAAAATATCTATCAGGTTTTCAGGAAAGTTTTAATGACACCTACACTAGACTCAGTAATCTGAAAAATAACAGTGTTGTATTCCTCTCTATAATCCTATAATCCTAGCAAAAGCTGACACAATAAGCCAGATAAATTGCGATGTTTAGGCACTGGACTAGAAAACAATCTCTTATTCCAGGGGTAACTGCTTGAAATTTTCTAGACCTAAACAAGATTTGAAAACGGACATCATACACACACACACACAAAAGAACAAGGGCTAGAGAGATGGCTTAGTGGTTGAGGCATTTGCCTGCAAAACCTAAGGACCAGAGTTTGATTCCCCAGTGCCTACATAAAGCCATATGCACAGAGTGGTATATACATCTGCCGTTCAATTCTAGTGCTAGAGGTCCTGGCGTGCCCATTCACTCTCCTACCTCTCTGCTTGTAAATAAATAAATAAATATTTAAAATAAATAAAATAAAACTAGTGACAGAAGAGATACAAAAGAGGAAGGAACACAAAAAGGTGATAAGATATAAAGATTCACTCACTGGGCTGTAGAGATGGCTTAGTGATTAAGGCACTTGCTAAAACCTAAGAACCCAGGTTCAATTCCCCATGACACACTAGATGCACAAGGTTACCCATGCATCTGGATTTCATTTGCAGTGGCTAGAGGCCTTGAAGCACCCATTCTCTCTATCTATCTCTTTCTCTCTCAAGTTAATTAATTAATTTTGTAAAAGATTTTGGGGTTCACTCACATTACTGACTGCTGCTCTCACAACCTCTTGGGAAATAGGCAGCAATCCCACCAAGGAGGACCCTCAGTGGAATGGGGGGCAGGGAGTCAGGCTGGAGATAAGGCTTAATTGTTAAGGCACTTGCCTGCAAAGCCAAAGGACCCAGTCCATATTTATGCTTTTTGTTGGTGGTTTTGTTATTTAAAATGGCCTCCAAGCATAGTTTTAAAGTGGTATAGGGCTGGAGAGATGGTTCAGTGGTTTAGGCACTTGCCTACAAAGCTTAAGGACCCTGGTTCCATTCCCCAGAACCAACATAAGTCAGATGCATATGGTGGAGCATGCACCTGGAATTCATTTGCAGTGGCTGGAGAGGCCCAGGTATGCTCCCCATAAATAAATGAATAAACAAATAAATAAATTGATAAATCACTGGGCGTGGTGGCACACACCATTAATGCCAGCACTTAGGAGGCAGAGGTAGGAGGATCACTGTGAGTTCAAGGCTGCCCTGAGACTACACAGTGAATTCCAGGTCAGCCTGGGCTAGAGGGGGACCCTATCCTGAAAAACCAAAATAAATAAGTTGATAAATAAAAATAAAATATTAAAGTATGTTGCAGTATTCTAAATACAAGATGATTGTGGCAAGCCCTATGGAGAAAAATATAGAACATAACTCTCACAAATAACAACTATCAACTGTAAGCCCAGCAGGATAGTGCATAGCTGTAATCTCAGCACAAGAGAGGTAGAGGCAGGAGGGTCAGGAGTACAAGGCCATCCTCAGCTATTATAATAAGTTTGAGGACAGCCTGGGCTACATGAGACCCTGACAAGGGGGAAAAAGCACTTAAGCCATTTCTTTCACTAAACAAAAGCAGAAAAACTAGGACCACAGGCCAAATAAATTTAATTCACCACCTGTCTTTGTAAATGAAGTTTATTGGAACACAGACATGTTCACTCATTTATGTATTACCTATCACAGCTTTTACATTGAAATGGAATAGTAGCTATAGAAACTATAGGGCCTAAAAAGCCTAAAATATCTATCAGGTTTTCATAGGAAAGTTTTAATGACACCTACACTAGACTCTAAGTAATCTGAAAAATAACAGTGTTGTATTCCTCTCTATAATCCTATAATCCTAGCAAAAGCTGACACAATAAGCCAGATAAATTGCGATGTTTAGGCACTGGACTAGAAAACAATCTCTTATTCCAGGGGTAACTGCTTGAAATTTTCTAGACCTAAACAAGATTTGAAAACGGACATCATACACACACACACACAAAAGAACAAGGGCTAGAGAGATGGCTTAGTGGTTGAGGCATTTGCCTGCAAAACCTAAGGACCAGAGTTTGATTCCCCAGTGCCTACATAAAGCCATATGCACAGAGTGGTATATACATCTGCCGTTCAATTCTAGTGCTAGAGGTCCTGGCGTGCCCATTCACTCTCCTACCTCTCTGCTTGTAAATAAATAAATAAATATTTAAAATAAATAAAATAAAACTAGTGACAGAAGAGATACAAAAGAGGAAGGAACACAAAAAAGGTGAAATAAGATATAAAGATTCACTCACTGGGCTGTAGAGATGGCTTAGTGATTAAGGCACTTGCCTGCGAAACCTAAGAACCCAGGTTCAATTCCCCATGACACACTAGATGCACAAGGTTACCCATGCATCTGGATTTCATTTGCAGTGGCTAGAGGCCTTGAAGCACCCATTCTCTCTATCTATCTCTTTCTCTCTCAAGTTAATTAATTAATTTTGTAAAAGATTTTGGGGTTCACTCACAATTACTGACTGCTGCTCTCACAACCTCTTGGGAAATAGCAGCAATCCCACTAAGGAGGACCCTCAGTGGAATGGGGGCAGGGAGGAGGGAAATGATGGTACCAACACTTGATGCAAAGTATATACTTAATAAAAAATAAATAATAGCTGGAGCTGGGCGTGGTGGCACACGCCTTAAATCCCAGCACTCGGGAGACAGAAGTAGGAGGATCACCATGAGTTCAAGGCCACCCTGAGAATACATAGTGAATTCCAAGTCAGCCTGGGCTAGAGTGAGACCCTACCTCAAAAAACTAAAAATAAATAAGTAAATAAATTCTAAAAACTGCAATGATGGGATCTTAAATAGAAGCTCTGCATGGAGAATAAACACAGTAAAAAGAGAAAATATATAAATATTCCAATAAGGATAATAAATGTGAGAAACTACTAAGGTATAATCCAGACTAAACTCCAAAGAGAAAGCAAAGATAAGGACTGACTGACAAGAGCTCAGCTAAGTATTCAATGACACTTTCCTTATGTAAAGACTTATTTCCTATACACAACACCAAGCATACTATAGTACAATAATCATGTAAGTTGAGGACAATCGAGGAACAGTAAAGCAAATCTCTCCAAGACAAGAAAACTCACCAAAGTTTCAGAGACAAACTTCTATCAATAGATACCATTCTTTTCGTGTTTTTTTTGTTTTGTTTTGTTTTTTGTTGTTTGTTTGTTTTTGGAGGTAGGGTCTCCCTCTAGTCCAGGCTGGCCTGGAACTCACAGGAATCCTCCTACCACTGCCTCCCAAGTGCTGGGATTAAAGGCATGCACCACCACACCGGCCATTGTTTTTTCTTTTTTTATACTGAGGAGTCAAACTGAGGTCAACAGGCTTTGCAAGCCAGCGATCTCAACCTCTAAGCCATCTCCAGCCCAACAGTTCCCATTCTTATATGCTCATTCTTCCCTAGAGGACAAACAGGTATTATGTTTTATTCAAGACAGTAAAAACAGAGCCATTAAAAAATCCTTAGCAGGGCTAGAAAGATGGCTTCACCGTTAAGGTGCCTGCCTGCCAAGCCTAAGAACTCCTGTTCAGTTCTCCAGGTCCCACGTTTAGCCAGATGCAAACTGACACCAGGGCGCAATGCTGAACTTACCCACAAGGGGGCGCACACACCTGGAGTTTGTTCACAGCAGCTGAGAGGCCGCTGGCGTGCCCATTCTCTGTCTGTCTGTCTCTCTCTCTCTCTGTCTCTCTCTCAAAAAAAAAATTCCTTAGCAGTTCTATCACAGGCCTTTGCCATTGTGTGTGAAAACAATTTTTTTGTTGTTGTTTCAAAGTAGGGTCTCACTCTAGCCCAGGCTGACTTGGAACTCACTCTGTAGTCCCAGGATGGCCTCAAACTCTCAGTGATCCTCCTACCTCTGCCTCCTAAGTGCTGTGACTAAAGGCGTGCCACATACAGCTATATTAAGAAAATGATTTCTTATGCTATAGTTTCATATTATCAATTATTCACTAATCATCAACAACAACCCACTGACCAGCTAAGAGCCTGTTGATAGGAAGCATAGCAAAAGGCACAGGGCGTCCAGAATCCAGGCAACATTGACTTGTAGAAGTTTATTTGACAGAGGGAAAGAGTTTAAATGTGAATCTTGCCGGGCATGGTGGCACACGCCTTTAATCCCAGCACTCTGGAGGCAGAGGTAGGAGGATTGCTGTGAGTTAGTTCGAGGCTATTCTGAGACTACATAGTGAATTGCAGGTCAGCCTGAGCTAGAGTGAGACCCTACCTCAGAAAAAAGGAAAAAAAAAAAAAGAGTTTAAATGTGAATCTCAACAGAACCCCATTTACAGTTGAGGTTGGCAGTCCCTCCCAGGCTGGATGTTCAACCCAAACCACATCTCAAGGCTAAAAACCAACAACCCACAAGCTAACCTCCTACAACTATTCAGAGAGAGAGGGAGCGACCCAAAGCATACACTGGACAGAGAAAGAACAACCTAACTGAGATATTATTATTATTATAACTAATAACTGCATGAAGCCAAACTTCATATTTATTCATAGATCTGAATTTTAGTGGTTTATGTTAGAACCTCTCTAGTAGTTGTCAAAAAAGAAAATCCCTTTAAGGTTAATCACCAAAGTAGGACAGGTAGTATGAACAAACAACACACTAAAACATTAATGAAATAAATAAGTTAAATTTCATGACATATAACTTTAATTTTTTAAAATTTTTGTTTCTTTTTATTTATTCATTAGCAACAAACAGAGAGAAAAAGAGGCACACACACATGCAAGAGAGAGAGAGAGAGAATGGGCACACTAGGGCCTCCAGCCATTGCAAACGAACTCCAGATGCCTGTGCCACCTTGTGCATCTGGCTTACATGGGAACTGGGGAATTGAGCCTTGAACCCGGGTCCTTCACAGGCAAGTGCTTAACCGCTGAGCCAACTCTCCAGCCCACATATAACTTTATAATGAAACATACGGCCACATTAAGAACATACTGTAGGGGCTGGAGAAATGGCTTAGCAGTTAAGAAGCATGCCTGTGAAACCTAAGGACACAGGTTTGATTCTCCAGGTCCCACATAAGCCAGATGCACATGGTGGCACATGCATCTGGAGTTTGTTTACAGTGGCTAGAGGCCTGGTGTGCCTATTCTCACTCTCTTTCTCTCTCCCTCTCTCTGTCTCTAATAAATAAGTAAATAAAAATTTAAAAATCTTTTAAAAAGAACATACTGTGGGGCTGGAGAAATGGTTCAGTAGTTAAGGCACTTGCTTGCAAAGCCTAACAACCCAAATTCAATTCCCTAGTAACCATGTAAACCCAGATGCACAAAGTAAGTATACGTATCTGGAGTTCATCTGCAGTGGCTGGAGCTTGCATACTCATTCATATTCTCTTTTCTTATTGCAAAAAAAATAAATAAATAAAAATAAAAAATAAGAACATGGCCGAAGTGGTGGCACATGCCTTAGAGGCAGAGGTAGGAGGATCACCGTGAGTTCAAGGCCACCCTGAAACTACATAGTGAATTCCAGGTCAGCCTGAGCTAGAGACCCTACCTCAAAAAAACAAAACAAAACAAATCAAATCAAAACAAAAAGAACATACTATAAAAGACAGGCAAGTAAAAACTTATTGCAAAAATGGGAAATTGGGCCAGGCATGGTGGCACACGCCTTTAATCCCAACACTCAGGAGACAGAGGTAGGAGGATTGCTGTGAGTTTGAGGCCACCCTGAGACTGAATAGTGAATTCTAGGTCAGCCTGGGCTAGAGTGTAATACTACCTCAAAAAAAAAAAAAAAAAGACTTCTGGTGTTCTTTTAGCCAGGCATGGTGGCACATGCCTTTAATCCCAGCACTTGGGAGGCAGAGGTAGGAGGATCACCATGAGTTCAAGGCCACCCTGAGACTACAGAGTGAGTTCCAGGTCAGCCTGGGCTGGAGTGAGACCCTACCTTGAGAAAAAGAAAAAAAAGGGAAGTTGGGGCTGGAGAGATGGCTTAGCAGTTTAGGCACTTGCCTGCAAAGCCTAAGGAATCATTATCAACTCTCCAGTTGCCATCGGACACACAGTTATGCAAGCACACAATGTCACACACACACATAAGGGAGCACACATGTCTGGAGTTCGACTGCAGTGACTGGAGGCCCTGGCACATGAGCACGTGCTCTCTTTTGCTCTTGCATTAAAAAAAAAAAAAGGGAGGAGGGGGTGCTTGCCTGTGAAGCCTAAGGACCCAGGTTCAACTGTCCAGGTCCCACGTAAGCCAGATGCATATGCTGCCACATGCATCTGGAGTTCATCTGCAGTGGCTAGAGGCCCTGGTACACTCATTCTCTCTCTCCCCCTCCCTCTTACTCTTTCTGTCCCTAATAAATACATTAAATTTAAAAAAAGAAGAAGAAGAAGCAGGGCGTGGTAATGCACGCCTTTAATCCCAGCACTGGGGAGGCAGAGGTAGGAGGATCACGGTGAGTTCAAGGCCACCCTGAGACTACATAGTGAATTCCAGGTCAGCCTGAACTAGAGTGAGACCCTACCTCAGGAAAAAAAAAAACAAGGAATGGGAAATGACTCAGTTGGTAAAGTGTCTGCTGTGTAAGCATGAGAACCTAAGTTCAGATACCCAGTAACCAAGTAAAGGCTGGGCATAATAGTACACACCTATAGGCCCAGTGCTGGGGAGGTGGAGCCAGGAGGATCTTGTCTAGCTAAATTGGTGAGCTCTGAACTCAAAAACTTGTCTCAAAAACTAATCTACAGAGCTGGTCCCAGCTATTATTGTGGTTTATTTTTTTTTTTACCTTATTTATTATTATTATTATTATTATTGGTTTTTCAAGGCAGGGTCTCACTTTAGCCCACTGTAACCTGGAATTCACTATGTAGTCTCAGGCTGGCCTCAAACTCACAGCAATCCTCCTACCTGTGCCTCCTGGGCACTGGGATTAAAGGCGTGAGCCAACATGCCTAGCTCAGATATGTCATATATATATATATATATATATATATGAATGTGTATTTATTTATTTATTTATTTATTTATTTATTTATTTATTTGACAGAGAAAGCGGGAGAGGGAGAGAATGGGTGCACCAAGCCCTCCAGCCACTGCAAATGAACTCCAGACATGTGCACCCCCTTGTAAATCTGACTTACGAGGGTTCTGGGGATCAAACCTGGACCCTTTGGCTTTGCAGGCAAGCACCTTAACCACTATGCCATCCCTCCAGTCCAGATGAGTCATTTTTTTTTTTTCAAGGTAGGGTCTCACTCTGATCCAAGCTAACCTGGAATTAACTATGTAGTCTCAGGGTGGCCTCGAACTCATGGCGATCCTCCTACCTCTGCTTCCCAAGTGCTGGGATTAAAGGCATGTGCCACCACGACCAGCTCAGATGTGTCATATTTTAAAAACTATTTTACTTATTTATTGAAGAGAGGAAAAAAAAGCAAAGAGAGAGAGAATGGGCATATTAGGTCCTCCAGCCACTGCAAGCACATGTGTCACCTTGTTCATCTGGTTTACATGAGTACTAGGGAATTGAACCTGGGTCCTTAGGCTTCACAGGCAAGCCTTAATTGCTAAGCCATCCCTCCAGCCAGATGTGTCATATTTAATGTACTATGTACATATTTATTGAGAATTTAACATGTATGAAACTACAACTGCCTTAATTAGGTTTCTATCCTTTTGTATTTTATTTTATTTATTTGAGAGAGAGAGAAAGAGTCAGAGAGAGAGAGTGAATAGGCATGCCAGGGCCTCCAGCCACTGCAAACTAACTCAAAATGCATGTGCCACCTTGTGCATCTGGCTTACGTTGATCCTAGGGAATCAAATAGAGGACCTTTAGCTTTGCAGGCAAATGTCTTATACACTAAGCCATCTGTCCAGCCCAAGTTTCTATCATTTTTTAATGTTCTTATTTATTTACTTGCAAGTAGGGGGGAGAATAGACACATCAGGGCCTGTAGCCACTACAAACGAACTCCAGATGTGCCACCATATGCATCTGGCTTTACATGGGTTCTGAGGAATCAAACCTCACCCCTTAGGCTTAGCAGGCAAGCACCTTAACCACTAAGCCTTATCTCCAGCCCGGTTTCTATCTTTTTTTACTATCATTAAATAAGTCATCCTGGACTACAGTGAGACCTTGCCTCAAAGACACATTAAAAAGTACACATTCTGGGGCTCAGTCACAGTGGCACATACCTTTAATCCCAGCACTTGAAAGGCAGAGGTAGGAAAATCACTATGAGTTTTCAAGGCTAGCCTGGGACTACAGAGTGAATTCCAGGTCAGCCTGGGTTAGAGTGAAACCCTACCACAAAAGGAAGAAAAAAAAAAAAAAAAAAGGGACTGGAGAGATGGCTCCGGGGTTAAGGCGCTTGCTTGCAAAGCCTAACCACCCAAGTTTGATTCCCCAGTACTGACATAAAGCCAAATATACAAAGTGGCACATACATCTGGTGTTCATTTGCAGTGGCTGGAGGCCCTGGCACACTCATTCTCTTGGTCTGTATGCCTTCTATCTCTTTCTGCTTTAAAATAAATAAGTAAAAATATTAAGAAAATATTTCTAGGGCTAGATATATGGTTTGGTGATTAAGGTGCTTGACTGAGAAGCCTAAGGACCCAGGTTCAAGCAAGATGCACAAGGTGGCACGTGTCTGGATTTTGTTTACAGTGAACGGAAGGCCTGGTACACCCATTCTCCCTCTTTTTTGGGGGGTGAGGGGGGTTTCGAGGTAAAGTCTCACTCCAGCCCAGGCTGACCTGGAATTCACTCTATAGTCTCAGGGTGGCCTTGAACTCATGGTGATCCTCCTACCTCTGCCTCCCAAGTGCTGGGATTAAAGGCATGCACCACCATGCCCAGTCCATTCTCCCTATCTGCCTCTTCCTCTCTCTCCCCCTCCTTCTCAAATAAATAAATAAATAAAATTTTTAAAATTTCTGCCAGGCATGGTGGCACACACCTTTAATCCCAGCACTCAGAAGGGAGATATAGGAGGATCATCATGAGTTTGAGGCCACTCTGAAATTACATTGTGAATTACAGGTGAGCCTGAGTTAGAGTGAGACCCTTACCTCAGAAAACCAAAAAATATATTTTTTTCTTAAAAAAAAAAAAAAGAAAAAGAAAACTGCTGATTACTATATATAAAATAATCCCACTTTTTTGTTTAAAAAAAGAAAAAGTCCGGGCGTGGTGGCACACGCCTTTAATCCCAGAACTCAGGAGGCAGAGGTAGGAGGATCACCATGATTTTGAGGCCACCCTGAGACTACATAGTGAATTCCAGGTCAGCCTAAACTACACTGAGACCCTACCTCAAAAAAAAAACAAACAAACAAACAAACAAAAAAAACAAACAAAAGCTGTGGCTGGCTTAGTGATTAAAGCACTTGCCAGCAAAGCCTAAGGACCCAGTAATGGCTAGAAGCAGCAGCCCTGGTGTGCTCATTCTCTCTTTCCCTCTCTAATAAATAAAAATAAAATTTAAAAAAAAAAAAAGAGGGCTGGAGAGATGGCTTAGCAGTTAAGACGCATGCCTGTAAAGCCTAAGAACCCCGATTCGATTCTCCAGGTCCCATGTAAGCCAGATGCACATGGTGGTGCATGCATCTGGAGTTTGTCTGCAGTGGCCCTGGCACACCCATTCTCACTCTCTCCCTCTCTCTGTCTCTAATAAATAAATAAAAACTAAAAATTCTAAAAAAAGAAAGCTAGGGCTGGAGAGATGGCTTAGCAGTTAAGGCGCCTGCCTGCCAAGCCTAAGAACACCATTCGAATCTCCAGATCCCATGTTGAGCCATGCAAAAGTGACGCAAGCACACAATGCTGCACATGCGTACAAGGGGGCACAAGCGTCTGGAGTTCATTCACAGCAGCTGAGAGGCCATGGCGCACCCATTCTCTGTCTCTCAAATTAAAAAAAAAAGCTGGACAGGCATGGTGGATCATGCCTTTAATCCCAACACTCGGGAGGCAGAGGTATGAGGATCGCCATGAGTTCAAGACCATCCTGAGACTACATAGTGAGTTTCAGGTCAGCCTAGGCTGTGTGAAACCCTATCTCGAAAAACCAAAATAAATAAATAAACAAACAAACAAACAAACAAACAAACAAAAACAGCTGGGCTGGAGAGATGGCTTAGCAGTTAAGGCGCTTGCCTGCAAAACCAAAGGACCCAGGTTCAACTCCCCAGGACCCATGTAAGCCAGATGCACAAGGTGGTGCATGCATCTGGAGTTTGTTTGCAGTGACTAGAAGCCCTGGCCCATTTTCTTTTTCTTTCTGCCTCTTTCTCTGTCTCTCAAATAAATAAAATAAATATTAAATTTTAAAATTTTTAAAAGAAATTATTTCAGACTTAGAGGGTAGCTCAGTTACAGGGCATGTGCATGAGCCCTTTGTTCAACCACCGCAGATCTGCAAATATATCTACCAGATCTTTCAGTTTGTCCATGAAGGTAGGAAGACAGGTAACTTTCACTTTTAATCTACATATACATTTTTATATGATTTAGACACAATGAATTGCTATCACTTATGTGATACAAAATACTCCCTGAAAAACATAAATAAGATGGGCTTTGGAGATGGCTCTGTGGTTAAAGGTGCTGGCTCTGCAAGACTGCTCAACAGAGTTCAGATCCCAGGCATAAACACAAAGCCAGATGCAAAATGGGAAATGGATCTGTAATCTCAACATGTCTACAGAAAGGGAAGACAGAGACAGGAGAATCTTGAAGTTTGCAGGCAAGGTAGTCTGGCCTTCCAAACAGCAAATAAAAAGAGAGACCCTGTCTCAAAAACAAGGAAAAAGAGCTGGAGAGATGGCTCAATAGTTAAATGTACTTCCTATGCAAGAATGAGAGTCTGAAACTGCCAGAGTCGAATCTTTGGATGCCATGAAAGCAGTCTGACGTGGCCACATGCACCTATAACCCCAGTCCCATAGGAAAGAGGGACCTGAGAATCATTAAGTCCAGAAAATTCTGGAATCAGAAGTCTCTAGCTGAAAACAAGATCAGGAAGAAAAGCAACCGAACAGGACACTCAATGTTCCACTCCAGTCACTCTCCAGCCACAGGCAAACATGTGGGGCATCAAGCCACAACACACATGCAAAAATAAATAAATAAATAAATAAATAAATAAATAAATAAATAAATAGGGCTGGAGAGATGACTTAGAGGTTAAGGTGCTTGCCTGCAAAGCCTAAGGACACGTGTTCAACTCTCCAGGTCCCACGTAGCCAGACGCACAAGGTGACACAAGCACACAAGGTCGCACATGCACAAAAGGTGGTACATCTGAAGTTCAACTGCAGTGGCTGGAGGGCCTGGAGAGCAATTCTCTCTCCCTCTCTTCCTTTTCTTCTCCCTCTCTCACATTAAAAAGAAAGAAAGAAAGAAAAAAATAAATAAATAAATACTAAAAACAAGATACGCCAGGTGTGTGGTTGTGCAAGCCTTTAATCCCAGCACTCAAGAGGCAGAGTTAAGAGGATCCCTGTGAATTCAAGGCCAGCCGGAGACTACAGAGTAAGTGCCAGGTTAGTCTGGGCTAGACTGAGACCTCACCTCAACAAAAACAAAACAACAAACAGCTGGGCATGATGACACCTTTAATCCCAGCACTTGGGAGGTTGAGGGAAGAGGATCACTGTGAGTTCAAGGCCAGCCTAGGCTACAGAGTGAGTTGTGCCAGGTCAGCCTGGGCTAGAGGGAGACCTTGCCTTGAAAAACCCACACTAAATAAATAAATAAATAAATAAATAAATAAATAAATAAATAAGTTAAATCCACTTCTAAACTACTGGGAAGAGGAGATAGCTCAGTGGGTTAAACCTGACCCATTTTCTTTTTCTTTCTGCCTCTTTCTCTGTCTCTCAAATAAATAAAATAAATATTAAATTTTAAAATTTTTAAAAGAAATTATTTCAGACTTAGAGGGTAGCTCAGTTACAGGGCATGTGCATGAGCCCTTTGTTCAACCACCGCAGATCTGCAAATATATCTACCAGATCTTTCAGTTTGTCCATGAAGGTAGGAAGACAGGTAACTTTCACTTTTAATCTACATATACATTTTTATATGATTTAGACACAATGAATTGCTATCACTTATGTGATACAAAATACTCCCTGAAAAACATAAATAAGATGGGCTTTGGAGATGGCTCTGTGGTTAAAGGTGCTGGCTCTGCAAGACTGCTCAACAGAGTTCAGATCCCAGGCATAAACACAAAGCCAGATGCAAAATGGGAAATGGATCTGTAATCTCAACATGTCTACAGAAAGGGAAGACAGAGACAGGAGAATCTTGAAGTTTGCAGGCAAGGTAGTCTGGCCTTCCAAACAGCAAATAAAAAGAGAGACCCTGTCTCAAAAACAAGGAAAAAGAGCTGGAGAGATGGCTCAATAGTTAAATGTACTTCCTATGCAAGAATGAGAGTCTGAAACTGCCAGAGTCGAATCTTTGGATGCCATGAAAGCAGTCTGACGTGGCCACATGCACCTATAACCCCAGTCCCATAGGAAAGAGGGACCTGAGAATCATTAAGTCCAGAAAATTCTGGAATCAGAAGTCTCTAGCTGAAAACAAGATCAGGAAGAAAAGCAACCGAACAGGACACTCAATGTTCCACTCCAGTCACTCTCCAGCCACAGGCAAACATGTGGGGCATCAAGCCACAACACACATGCAAAAATAAATAAATAAATAAATAAATAAATAAATAAATAAATAAATAGGGCTGGAGAGATGACTTAGAGGTTAAGGTGCTTGCCTGCAAAGCCTAAGGACACGTGTTCAACTCTCCAGGTCCCACGTAGCCAGACGCACAAGGTGACACAAGCACACAAGGTCGCACATGCACAAAAGGTGGTACATCTGAAGTTCAACTGCAGTGGCTGGAGGGCCTGGAGAGCAATTCTCTCCCTCTCTTCCTTTTCTTCTCCCTCTCTCACATTAAAAAAGAAAGAAAGAAAGAAAAATAAATAAATAAATACTAAAAACAAGATACGCCAGGTGTGTGGTTGTGCAAGCCTTTAATCCCAGCACTCAAGAGGCAGAGTTAAGAGGATCCCTGTGAATTCAAGGCCAGCCGGAGACTACAGAGTAAGTGCCAGGTTAGTCTGGGCTAGACTGAGACCTCACCTCAACAAAAACAAAACAACAAACAGCTGGGCATGATGACACCTTTAATCCCAGCACTTGGGAGGTTGAGGGAAGAGGATCACTGTGAGTTCAAGGCCAGCCTAGGCTACAGAGTGAGTTGTGCCAGGTCAGCCTGGGCTAGAGGGAGACCTTGCCTTGAAAAACCCACACTAAATAAATAAATAAATAAATAAATAAATAAATAAATAAATAAATAAATAAATAAGTTAAATCCACTTCTAAACTACTGGGAAGAGGAGATAGCTCAGTGGGTTAAACCTGAACCTGTACCATCAGAATCCACATAAAACCAGACAAAGTAGCAAAGGCCTTTAATCCCAGCCTTCTGGCAAGATGAGAGGTGGAGACAGGAGAACTCCCCGTTTGCAGGCTAATCAGCCTGGCATTCACAGTGCTGAAAAATAAGAGATTCTGCCTCAAACAAGATGGAAGGTGAGGACTTATACTTGGGGCTGTCCTCTGACCTCCACACCCATGCCAAGGCACATGTGTGCCCACACTCACATGAACATAACAAACATACAAGATGAAAACTAGCAGGGAATCCAGGTGTGGCGGCCACACACCTTCAATCCCAGCACTTGAGAGGCAGAGGTAGGAGGATCACTGTGAGTTCAAGACCAGCCTGGAACTACATAGTGAGTATCAGGTCAGTCTGGGCTAGAGTGAGACCCTACCTCAAAAATCCAAAAAAAGGGCTGGAGAGATGGCTTAGTGGTTAAGCCGCCTGCCTGCTAAGCCTAAGAACGTCAGTTCCAATCTCCAGGTCCCACATTTAGCCAGATGCCAAGTGACACAAGGGCGCAATGCCGCACTTTCCCACAAGGGGGGTGAATGCATCTCGAGTTCATTCACAGCGGCTGAGAGGCTGCTGGAACGCACATTCTCTATCTGTTCTCCTCTCCTTCTCTGTCTCTCTCCAAAAAAAGGGGGGGGGGGCGCATGGTGGCACATGTCTTTAATCCCAACACCCAGAAGGCAGAGGTAGGAGGATCACCATGAGTTCAAGGGCACACTGAGAATACACAGTAAATGCCAGGTCAGCCTGAGCTAAAACAAGACCCTACCTTAAAAAAAACAAAAACAACAACAAACAAACAAAAAAAGCGGGGGGGGGGGAAGGGGCTGGAGAGATTGCTTAGTGGTTAAGGCGCTTACCTACAAAGCTTAAGGACTTATGTTCAACTCTCCAGGTCCCACATAAGCCAGACACAAGGTGACACAAGCATGCAAGTTCTCACATGTGCACAAGGAGGTACACATGTCTGGAGTTTCATTGCAGTGGCTGGGGTCCCTGGCATGCCAGTTTTTCTCTATTAAAAAAAAAAAAAAAGCTGGGAGTGGTGGTGCATGCCTTTAATCCCAGCACTAGGGAAGCAGAGGTAGGAGGATCGCCATGAGTTCAAGGCTACCCTGAGACTACAGAATGAATTCCAGGTCAGCCTGCACCACAGTGAGACCCTACCTAAAAAAAACAAAAAATAAAGGGCTGGAGAGATTGCTTAGCAGTTAAGGTGCTTACCTGCCAAAGGACCCAGGTTCAACTCCCCAGGACCCACTTAAGCCAGATATACAAGGGCGTGCACACATCTGGAGTTCACTTGCAGTGGCTGGAGGCCCTGGAGTGCCCCTTCTTTCTCTCTCCCTCTGACTACCTGCCTATTTTTGTATCTCTCTCAAATAAATAAGTAAAAATAAAATAATAGAAAAACACACACACAAACAAACAAACAAACAAAAGAGTAGGAATAGGCTTGCCGGTCATGATGGTGCACACCTTTAATCCCATCACTCTGGAGGCCAAGTAAGGAAGAATGCTGTGAGTTCGAGGCCAGCCTGAGACTACACAGGGAATTCCAGGTCAGCCTGGGCTAAAGCCAGACCCTACCTGGGTGCAGGGGGATTAGGGATGAGGCAAACAAAAACTTAAATAAATTAAAAAAAAAAACGAGTAGGCTTGAGGAAAACTAGAAGTAAATATAGAAGTGCAGATTACTGAAAACAGCACAGTTTGGATTAGGTGATAGCAATGAGAATGAAGGGAAGTACATGACTTCAAGTTGCTTAAAATAAAGATTATTAGCTAGGGAGATGACTCAGTTGATAAATTGGTAGCTGCATAAACATGAAGAGCTGAGTTCAGACCTCCAGCACCCAAATAAATTTGAGCATGGGCTGGAGTGATTGCTCAGTGGTTAAAGGTGCTTGTTTGCAAGACCTGATGGTACAGGAGGGTCTTGAGGCTGTCTTTCCACATTCAATAAAAGACCATGTCTCGAAAAATAAGGCAAAGGAGCTAGAAAGATGGCCCAGTGGTTAAGGCCCTTGCCTACAAAGCCTAACAAAAGGGGCTCGATTGCCCAGTACCCATGTAAAGCCAGATGCACAAAAAGGTGCATGCATGTGGAGTTCATCTGTAGTGGCTATAGGCCTGGCACACCCATTCATTCTTCCTCTCTGTCTCTGCAAGCAATTTTTAAAATATTTTATTTTTACTTATTTATTTGAGAGAGAGGTACAGAGAGAGAGAGAGAGAATGGACACGCCAAGGCCTCTAGCAACTGCAAATGAACTCCAGATGCATGTGCCACCTTCTGCATCTGGCTTACATGGGTCCTGGGGAATCATATTGTGATCCTTTGGCTTTGCAGGCAAATGACTTAACTGCTAAGCCATCTCTCCAGCCCCAAATCAATTTTTTAAAAATTAAAAAATTGGAGCCGGGCGTGGTGGCGCACGCCTTTAATCCCAGCACTAGGGAGGCAGAGGTAGGAGGATCGCCGTGAGTTCAAGGCCATCCTGAAACTACATAGGTAATTCCAGGTCAGCCTGGGCCAGAGTGAGACCCTACCTCGAAAAAAACAAAAAAAATAAATAAATAAAATAAAAAATTGGGCTGGAGAGATGACTTAGTGGTTTAGGCGCTTGCCTGTGTAGCCTAAGAACTCAGATTCAAATCTCCAGGTCACACTTAGCCAGACACACAGTGATGCAAGAATGCAAGTTGCACATATGCCACAAGGGGGTACATGAGTCTGGAGTTCATTCACAGCAGGCTGAGTCCTGGCTTGCCCATTCTCTGTCTGTCTGTCTCTCTCTCTCTCTCTCAAAAATAAGAAAAAAGGTATGTGTGTGTGTGTTTGAGCCGCCGCCGGAGCCGCGGACGGTTTGCTCATCCCGTTAGTGCTCCGGGCCGAGACTCACGCCGCCGTCATGTCCCGCTACCTGCGTCCTCCCAACACGTCTCTGTTCGTCAGGAACGTGGCGGACGACACCAGGTCTGAAGATTTACGGCGGGAATTTGGTCGTTATGGTCCTATAGTTGATGTGTATGTTCCACTTGATTTCTACACTCGACGTCCAAGAGGATTTGCTTATGTTCAATTTGAGGATGTTCGTGATGCTGAAGATGCTTTACATAATTTGGACAGAAAATGGATTTGTGGGCGTCAAATCGAAATACAGTTTGCACAAGGGGATCGGAAGACACCAAATCAAATGAAAGCCAAGGAAGGAAGGAATGTGTACAGTTCTTCACGCTATGATGATTATGACAGATACAGACGTTCTAGAAGCCGAAGTTATGAAAGGAGGAGATCAAGGAGTCGTTCTTTTGATTACAACTATAGGAGATCTTATAGTCCTAGAAACAGTAGACCGACTGGAAGACCACGGCGTAGCAGAAGCCATTCCAACAATGATAGATTCAAACACCGAAATCGATCTTTTTCAAGATCTAAATCCAATTCAAGATCACGGTCCAAGTCCCAGCCCAAGAAAGAAATGAAGGCTAAATCACGTTCTAGGTCTGCATCTCACACCAAATCTAGAGGCACCTCTAAAACAGATTCCAAAACACATTATAAGTCTGGCTCAAGATATGAAAAGGAATCAAGGAAAAAAGAACCACCTAGATCCAAATCTCAGTCAAGATCACAGTCTAGGTCTAGGTCAAAATCTAGGTCAAGGTCTTGGACTAGTCCTAAGTCCAGTGGCCACTGATAGTAAAATTAGGCATGTATCATTTTTACTCATAGTTTGGTATATTAAATTATCAGGAATACAATGTTGCAATGAAAAAAGAAAAAAACACCTGTTAGTTTTCCCTGTAATGGTTATAATTAAAATGATATGCTGTTGAGAAGCCACTCTTAAGAGTCCAGTTTGTTTAATGTTAAATTTGTGGTGTCTCTGTAAAAAGATTCTCATTTTTATGCTTGAAGTATTTGGTGAAAAGATGTTGGTTGACCATAATTTGCAACATTGTCTTATTAAAAATAAATTTTCATATCCATATTTGGTAGAACTGTTAACCTAGAAATGTAGCTTGCTAATGAGATAAATTATACAAGTGATACAAAAGTGAAGTTGCAGCCACATTACAGCACTGACTCCTCAGACACATTTAGGTTTAGGGTGGACCTTTATGTCTTGTCAGGATGTCTAGGTCCATGATAATAGATTATTTAAGATGCAGTATGGAATAGTTCCTTTGTTAACCCCACTCTTGGGGAATGATGCCAACTGGGTTAAGTAAAATAGAATTGTCAAGGAGATTGAGGGTTTTTTAAAAAAAAAAAAAAAACTGAAACATGGAGCCTTTGCTGCTTCCCCCCCCCCTCCATTTTTAAGATTTAGAACATAAAAATATCAGAACACTCCCCTTAAATTTTGAACATGTCAGTAATGACAAAAATATATTAAGGGAAAAGATGTTCTTAGTGTAGTTAAACTAAAATTTAAGGAGTATTGTTAGTCATTGTTATTTAGGTTTTGTTGTTGATTTTTTTTATTATTTACTGCTTTAGTGGTTTAAAAGCAAATAAATTGTTTGAAAGTAGATTTTTGTTTGTTTGTGAATGTAGTGTAAAAACTGATCCTGGTAGCACTTGGCATGTGCATTTTTATCAAAGTTTGCCTACCTCTTCATGAGGGAGGCTTGCCTTCACACCTCAGTTTATTACCATGAGACAAGTTGAAAGATAACACTCCCATCCTAGATGATTCTGTGGTGCCATGACATTTAATATTGGAAAAATGATCAATTTTAAGCAAGAGCCTCATTACTTAGTTTTTGATAATCAGTGTAGAACATAGCTAAAAATAGGAAGTAATACCCTTAAATATTTATAATTTCTAGTATTTCTCTGGAACATCATTTGGGGGTAAAAATTGACATGAAATGTCCAAACTCATTTCAAAAACAAAAAGCTACCATCTTTAATAATCTCAGGCTGCTTGTTTGCAGATATGGGTGAGAAATACTGTGGGGCAAAAATTTCTTTTAGAGGCTTATGTTTTTCAATTTTGGTTTTAAAAATGTAGGCCTTGCCTGTAGAGAACAAAGATGGTTTTTAAATACTGTGTGTGGAATGTGTTTAAAAGGATTGATTCTAGAACCTTTGTATATTTGATAGCATTTCTAACTTTCATTTCTTTACTGTTTGCAGTTAATGTTCATGTTCTGCTATGCAATCATTTATATGCACGTTTCTTTAATTTTTTTAGATTTTCCTGGATGTATAGTTTAAACAACAAAAAGTCTATTTAAACTGTAGCAGTAGTTTGCAGTTCTAGCAAAGAGGAAAGTTGTGGGGTTAAACTTTGTATTTTCTTTCTTATAGAAGCTTCTAAAAAGGTATTTTTATATGTTCTTTTTAACAAATATTGTGTACAACCTTAAAACATCAATGTTTGGATCAAACCAAGACCCAGCTTATTTTCTGCTTGCTGTAAATTAAGCAAACATGCTATAATAAAAACAAAATGAAGGAAAAAAAAAAAAGTCACTCCCGGCTTGTTGGTTTTTCTGTTTGTTGAGTTTTTTCCGAGGTATGATTTCCCTCTAGCCCAGACTGGCCTTGAACTCACAGTGCTCCTTCTAACTCGGCATCCCAAATGCTGAGATTAAAGATCTGTGCCAGGATACCCTGCTTATTTTTAAAATGTCATACTCTTAAGTCCCCTCTCCCCCAACTCCTTTGTTTTTTGTTGTTGTTGTTGTTATTGTTGTTTTTGGTTTTTTCGAGGTAGGGTTTCACTCTAGTCCAGTTTGACCTCAAATTCACTACGTACTCTCAGGGTGGCCTCAAACCTCAAACTCACAGTGATCCTCCTACGTCTGCCTCCCCAGTGCTGGGATGAAAGGTGTGAACCACCACCCCTGGCTACAGCGATTCTTTTCCCTCTGCCTCCCAAGTGCTAGGATTAAAGGCGTGTGCCACCATGCCTGGTTCCATTCATTTTGTAAAAAATACTTTCATTTATTTATTTTGTAGCAGAGAGAATATGGGTGCACTAGAGCCTCTTGCCACTGCTGTAAATGAACTCCAGACACATGAATCACTTTGTACATCTGGCACTGGGGTGACACATAGGTACTGGGGAATCAACAGGTTTTGCAAGCAAGCACCTCCAAACTCTGAGCCATCTCCCAAAGCCCTAATTTATTTTATTTTATTTTATTTATTTTTTTTTTTTTTGAGCATGGTCTCACACTGTAGTTCAGGCTAGCCTGGAATTTACTATGTAGCTCAGATTGGCCTTAAATTTGTGGCAAACCTCTTACTTCAGCCTCCTAAGTGCTGGGATTATAGGCATAACCTTCCATACTGGGCTCCAGCTTCTAAAACCAGAAACCTACATGTTACTCTTATTTTTTTTTTTAATTTATTTTGGTTTTTCAAAGTAGGGTCTTGCTCTAGCCCAAGCTGACCTGGAATTTACTCTGTAGTCTCAGGGTGGTCTCGAACTCATGGCGATCCTCCTACCTCTGCCTCCCAAGTGCTGGGATTAAAGAAGTGTGTCATGAGACCCAGCTGGACTGCAAGTTATTCTTGACTCTTACTTCCTCATACTCAATCAAGTCCTTTGGATTCCACTTTATTTTTGTTCATGTCTCCCCAACTCCAAAGCTGTATCTTGGTTCAAACCCTATTTTAAATTTTTATTTATTTATTTATTTATTTGAGAGAAAGAGGAAAAGAGAGAGAATGGGTGCTACAAGGCCCACAGCCACTGCAAATGAACTCCAGATGCATGCACCCCCTTGTGCATCAGGCTTAGGTGGGTCTTAAGAGAATTGAACCGGGATCCTTTGGCTTTGCAGGCAAATGCCTTAACCACTAAGCCATCTCTCCAGCTTTCAAATCCTTTTATATTTCATTTGGATTCTACTCAATGCACAATGGACCAGGCTCCTACAGTTTTCTTCACTATCTCTCTCCCTAACCTCAGATCTTTGCATACCATATTCCCTTTGCCTAGGATAAACTTTTAACATTCTCCTTTCCTTTCTTCTCTAGCTAACTTCTATAGAGATTTCTTTTTTAAAGAATACATTTAAGATTTTTATTTATTACAGACATAGAGAAGAAAAGAGACAGAGGGAGAATGGGCGCACCAGCGTCTCTAGCCACTGCAAATGAACTCCAGGCACATGCACTACCATGTGCATCTGGCTTGCATGGGACCTGTAGAATTGATTCTGGGTCCTTAGGCTTCACAGACATTTGCCTTAACCATTAAGCCATTTTTCCAGCCCTCTCTAGCTAACTTCTATTCATTCTTTACACTTCAATTGACTACTTTGATCCTAGTGTCATGTGTCAGAACAGTGGGTATATACCTCCAAACAAAATTCATCACATTAGGGCTGGAGAGATGGCCTAGCAGTTAAGGCATTTGCCTGCAAAGTCTAACAACCTGGGTTTGATTCCCAAGTACCCACATAAAGCTACATGAACAGGAGCCGGGTGTGTTGATGCATTCTTTTAATCCCAGCACTTGGTAGGCAGAGAGAGAAGGATTGCCACGAGTTCAAGGCCAGCCTGAGACTACATAGTGAATTCCAGGTCAGCCTGGGCTAGAGTGAGACCCTACCTCAGAAAAAAAAAAAAAAATGAGAACTAAGTGGCACACACATCTGGAGTTCACTTGCAGTGGCTGGAGACCGTGGCACACCCATTCTCTCTCTTTCTACTCTCTCTCTCTACTTGCAAATAAATAGATAAATTTTTTAAAAATTCATAACACTAGTTTAACTACCAGTTTACTCTTCTAGTTCTTCTACTAAAATACTCTGCTGTAGCTGGGCATGGTGGCACACACCTTTAATACTAGCACTCAGGAGGCAGAGGTAGGAGGATCGCTGTGAGTTCGAGGCCACCCTGACACTACAGAGTGCCTGGGCTACAGCAAGACCTTACCTCAAAAAAACCAAAAAAATATTTTTTTTAAATAAAAAAAAAAAACTCCTCTGAGAGCAAGAGGAGATCTTATTTATTGGATCTTTTGTGCCCTGCATACTGTAAGTACTCAATAATTATTTAGTGAGTAAATGAAGAGAAGAAACCTTCTATTCAGGCCTGTGATCTTTTCACTGTATTTTTCCTGGCTTTGAAGAAAAAGTCCCAAAAGTCCTAAGCAGATATCTCATAAAAGGATGATCATAAATGAGACTAACCAACCTATGCTTATTTTTTTATTTTTTTATTTTTTCGAGGTTGGGTCTCACCCTGGCCCAGGCTGACCTGGAATTAACTATGTAGTCTCAGGGTGGCCTTGAACTCACGGCAATCCTCCTACCTCTGCCTCCCAAGTGCTGGGATTAAAGGCATGCGCCACTACGCCCGGCCTCCAACCTATGCTTCTTTAGTTCATTCTCTAAATATAAGGCCAACAACAAAAAAATCAAGTACAAAATCCAAGAGAATGTTGGAGAGATGCCTAAGCAGTTCAGGGTGATCCCCTGCATAAGCATGAGAGCTAGAGGGGAGCCTGTCACCACTGAGTTAGCATCCCAGAATCCACTTAAATAGCTAGGCATGGCCACACACATCTGTTACTCCAGTCCTATGGGGAGCTGAGACCAGAGAATTGCTGGGCTTTGTGAAACCACCAAAGCTCTAGAACTAGTAAAGAGACTTCAGCTCAAAGAAACAAGCAGATGAGCTATGCAGAGGGACACCTCCACACACACACACACACATATACACACCAAACAAACCACATCATACCTCCTCCTCCTCCTACTACAACAACAACAACAACAACAACACACACACACACCAAACCAAGCCAAAATCCTAAAGAAACTTCATACGTCATTTTGATGGTGCCCAATTGAAAACAGCAAATAATTCTCATCCTACACTTACTAAATTCTACAGTGCCACTTAGTGGTGAAAGAGGGAAGCACATAATAAATGGCCTGTGGTGAGGCCCAAGAGGACAAAAGGGAACCTAAAATGGGTAGTGTTTCCTGAAATAAGTAGGAAGTTGTTGGGTATGGCAGCACGCCCCCATAATCCCATCATTTGGGAGGCTGAGGCAAGTGGATTGCTGTGAATGAGAGGTCAGCTTGGGCTCCATAATGAATTATAGGCCAGCCTGGACTACAGATGACACTTTAAAGGGGACCCAGGCTTACTAGTCTGGCTCACTGCATCACTCTCAGGAACTTACATCACTAGGACTGAGGCTGCCCAGCCCATTCTCCTGCTCAGAATCCTTTCCAGACTCAGTGCCTTGGGAGGCTCGGGAATTAGATGGATGAATCCATATCTCCAGGCGAGTGGTGTCATCTCCAACATGCCGGAAAGTCGATTTCTTTCCTTTCCGCCACTGATCAGGGCTCAGTTCAAGTTCTTCATGTTGCTTTTTTTCCATCTGTTCAGCCTGTAAAAAAACATACAGATATACAAGCTCATTCTCCTGGGATTCAGATAACAAGAGAAGCCCTTCTTTACCTGTGTTAGTTGTCTAAAGACTATAGAAAAAAGTAAAGACTTTACCATACTATCAAAGTGACAGAGCATCAGATGCTTTGTCTCATACAATTAATAAATTCTGTGAACTAGATGTTGTGGAACATGCACACCCCAGCTGAGGAGATGGCTCAGCAGTTAAAGGTGCTTGCTTATAACATGTAATACCAAGGGTGCTGAAAGCTGCTCCTAAAGATCAACTTCATTCTACACAGCAGCTGACTAGTATCCCATCAGCACAGCCCAATAGGACCACTTGAGGACACCATTAATCATTCCTGTGCGATACATAGGCATGTGGGGAAATACATTCTTGTAGGAAGTAATGATTATACCTCAACCCCACTCACCTTTCGTTTGGTCTCTTCAAACAAGCTCATGAGGCTTTCCTTGGCAGTCAAGATAGGGTTGCTGGCCGCTAAACTGCGCATATAGTAATATACGGCATCAAGCTTCCTCCTCTGTGGAAAAATGCTAGAGTCAGTCTATCAGTTTCTCTTTTCTTCCCTTTCCCCTTCCCCTTTCCTTTTAACTGCTTTCTCCCCCGCCCTTTTTTTTTTTTTTTTTTTTGGCTTTTTGAGGTAGAGTCATTAAAATTTTTTTTTGTTTATTTATTTATTTACCTGAGAGAGAGGGAGAGCGAGAAAGTTAGGGGGGGGGAGAATGGGTGCACAAACGAACTCCAAACGCATGTGCCACCATAGGCATCTGGCTTACGTGGGACCTGGAGAATAGAACCTGGGTCCTTTGGCTTTGTAGGCAAGCACCTTAACTGCTAGGCCATGTCTCCAGCCGTAAAAAAAAAAAAAAAAAAAAAAAAAAAAAAATTAATTTATTAGAGATACAGAGAGGGAGAGAAAGAGGGAGAAAGAGAATGGGCATGCCAGGGCCTCCAGCCATTGCAAACGAACTTCAGACACATGTGTCACTTTGTGCATCTGGCTCACATGGGACCTGGAGAATGGAACCTGGGTTCTAAGGTTTCTCAAGCAAGTGCCTTAGCCACTATGCTATCTCTCCAGCCCTGAGATAAGAGTCTTGCTCTATCCCAGGCTGACTTGGAAGTCACTATTTAGTCTCAAGGTGGCCTTGAACTCACTTTCTACCTCTGCCTCCCTCCCAGTGCTGGGATTAGAGGCATACACCATCACGTCTAGCTTCCTTCCTTCCTTTCTTTCTTTTTTTTTGCAAGGGACTGAAACTAGGACCATATTTTCTTGTCGTTGTTGTTGTTCTTTTCCAAGGTAGCGTCTTCCTATAGCTCAGGCTGAGCCTCTCGTGGATTAAATTCTGAATTTTTCCTTCTTTCGTTTGTGCATGTATATTCATGTGTGTGGACAAAGATCCTCGAACCTCAGCCTTCTAAGTGCTGGGAGTAAATGCCTGAGCTACTACACTCAGCTTCCTTCCACCTTAATGAGACAGGGTCTCTTATTTATTTATTTTTATTTAAAAAATTTTTTTAATTAATTAATTAATTTATTTATTTTGGTTTTTTGAGGTAGGGTCTCACTCTGGCTCAGGCTGACCTGGGATTCACTATGTAGTCTCAGGGTGGCCTTGAACTCTCAGTGATCCTCCTACCTCTGCCTCCTGAGTGCTGGGATTAAAGGCATGCGCCACCACACCCAGCTAGACAGGGTCTCTTATTTTGCTGCCACTTGAAAGCTTCCAGATATTCTGAATCTGCCTCCCATTGCTGTAGGCATATGGAGATTACAGATGTGTGCACCACTTTGTGTCCAGCTTTATGTGGATATTGAGGAGGACTGAACACAGGCTGGCAGGCATCTAAGCAAGCACCTTTAACCACTGAGCAATCTCTAGCGCAAGAGTTTTGGTTTTCTTTTTTTTTTTTTTTAAGTCTTTTTTTCTTTTTTTAAATTTTTATTTATTTATTTGCAAGCAGAAAGATAGAGAGATAGAAGAAAGGCAGACAGAGAGAGAGAATGGGCAGGCCAGGGCCTCTAGCCACTGCGAACGAACTCGAGATGCATGTGCCCCTCATGCATCTGGCTTACGTGGGTCCTGGAGAATTGAACCGGGATCCTTTGGCTTTGCAGGCAAATGCCTTAACCGCTAAGCCATTTCTCCAGCACAAGTTTTGGTTTTCTTATTTTTGGCTTGTTCAAGGTAGGGTCTCAATCTAGCCCAGGCAGACCAGGAATTCATTAGTCTCAGGCCGGCCTCGAACTCACAGGAATCCTCCTGTCTCTGCCTCCCGAGTTTGGTTTTTTTTTTCCTGAGTTCTGGTATCAAAGGCGTGTACCACCATATCCACTAGCCCAAGAATTTTGAAGAATGAGTAAGTATACTTAAAGGCCCAGGTCCTAAGATCAAATGCCTGAGTATGGATTTGGACTTGCAATTAGAAGGTTTAGTTAACCAAGAGGGATTTCCTTATTGTCAAAATATAGATTGTTTGCCAGGTGTGGTGGCGCAAACCTTTAATCCCATCACTCAGGAGGCAGAGATGGGAGGATCGCAGTGAGTTTGAGGCCACCCTGAGACTACATAGTGAATTTCAGGTCAGCCTGAGCTACAGTGAAACCCTACCTTGAAAACAAACAAAAAAAAAAATTTATAGCCGGGTTGGTGGCACTCGGGAGGCAGAGGTAGGAGGACTGCCTTGAGTTCCAGGCCACCGGAGACTACATAGTGAATTCCAGGTCAGCCTGGGCTAGAGTGAGACCCCATTTCAAAAAACCAAATATATATATATATATATATATATATATGGGCTGGAGAAATGGCTTAGTGGTTAAGGCGTTTGCCTGCAAAGCCAAAGGATACCATTTCAACTCTCCAGTACCCATATAAGCCAGATACAGAAGGGGGCGCATGCACCGGGAGTTCATTTGCAGTGGCTGGAGGCCCTGCCATGCCCATTCTCTCTCTTTCTCTCTCTATCAAATAAGTAAATAAAATATATTTAAAAAATTGCTAGATATGGTGGCACACACCTTTAATCCCAGCACCTAGGAGGCAGAGATGGAGGATCACTGAGAGTTTGAGGTCATCCTGAGACTACAGAGTGAATTCCAGGTCACTCTGACCTGCCTTTATATGGATACTGAGAAATCAGAATCAGGCCATCAGGCTTTGCAAGCAAGTACCTTTAACCATTAAGCCATCTCTCCAGCTCCTAGTTTCCTTTTAGAATAACAAAATTGTCATAGAGCTAGAAAGAAGTGAAAGTTCATTACATTTTCTTATTAAGAAGAAACATCACCAAGTATGGTGGTACACACACATACCTTTAATCCTAGCACTTGAGTGAAGGATCACTGTGAGTCTGAGGCCAGCCTGGAACAACAGGGTGAGTTCCAGGTCAGCCTGGACTAGAGTGAGACCCTAGCTCTAAAAGAAAAAAAAAAAAGAGTTGGAGAGATGTCTTAGCAGTTAAGATGCCTGCCTGCCAAGCCTAAGAACGCCCTTTTGATTCTCCAGGTCCAACGTTTACCCACATGCAAAAATAATGCAAGGGCGCAATGCCGCCCTTGCCCACAAGAGGGCACACATGTCTGGAATTCATTCACAGCCACTGAGAGGCCGCTGATAAGCACAATCTCTATCTGTCTCTCAAAAAAAAAATAAATAAATAAAGACCCGGGCGTGGTGGCACACGCCTTTAATACCAGCACTCGGGAGGCAGAGGGTAGGAGGATCGCGGAGAGTTCAAGGGCACCCTGAGACTACATAGTTAATTCCAGGTCAGCCTGGGCCAGAGTGAGACCCTACCTCGAAAAACCCCCAAAAAAAAAAAAAAAAAAAACAGGGCCATTTGTGTTGACACTCACCTTTAATCCCAGTACTCAGGAGGCAGAAGTAGGAGGATCACTGTGAGTTTGAGGCCAGCCCAAAACTACAAAGGGAATTCCAGATCAGCCTGGGGTATACTGAGACCCTACCTTGGGAAAGAAAGAAAAAGAGCTGGAGAGATGGCTCAGCAGTTAAGGCACTTGCCTGCAAAGCCTAAGAACCCAAGTTTGATTCTCCAGTGCACACATAAAGCCAGATGCACAAGGTGGTTCATATGGAGCTGGTTTGCAGTGGCTGAAGGAGCTGGCACAACCATTCTGTTTATCTTCTATCTGCTTGCAAGTAAATAAATATTAAAAAGAAAAGCTAGAAAAAGAGAGGGGCTGGAGGAATGGCTTAGCAGTTAAGACATTTGCCAGCAAAGCCAAAGGACCCTGGTTCAATTCCCCAGAGCCCATGTAAGACAGATACCCAAAGTGGCACATGCATCTGCAGTTCATTTGCAGGGGCTGGAGGACCTGGCACACCCATTCTCTCTCTCCCTCCCTCCCTCTTTCTCTGTCAAATAAATAAATAAAAATATAAAATATTTTTTTTAAAAGAGAGTAAAAGAGATGAAAAATAAGAAGGTTGTTACAGTAAGCTGCTTGTTGCTGGCAGAAAACACCCAACCAAAAGCAGCTTGTGGGAGGAAAGAATTTATTTTGGCTTACAGACTCAAGTGGCAGCTCCATAATGGCAAGGGAAAATGTGGCATGAGGAGAGGCTGAACATCACTACCCGGCCAATATCAGGTGGAAAATAGCAGCAGGAAAGTGTGCTAAACACTGGCAAGAGGAAGCTGGTTGTTAACCCATTAACCCACACTCAGCAATACACTACTTCCAAGAGGCTCCAATTCCAAATTACCATCAGCTGGAGACCTACCATTCAGAAACTTAAGTTTATTGGGGACACCTGAATCAAATCACCACAAAGATAAAATTTGGGGGCTGGAGAGATGGCTTAGCAGTTAAACGCTTGCCTATGAAGCCTAAGGACCCCGGTTCGAGGCTCTATTCTCCAGGACCCACGTAAGCCAGATGCACAAGGGGATGCATGCATCTGGAGTTTGTTTGCAGTGGCTGGAGGCCCTGGAGCACCCATTCTCTCTCTCTCTCTCTCTCTCTCTCTCTCTCTCTCTCTCTCTCTCTGCCTGCCTATTTCTGTATCTCTCTCTCTCTCAAAAAATAAATAAATAAATAAATAATAAAATATATATAAATTAATTTAAAAAAAAAAGATAAAATTTGGAAAATAAAGGTGAAAGTGAGTAAGGAAAAAGTAGAGACAAAATACCACCACCCAGAAATATAGGAATAAAATCTCAAGCACTCATTACAAAAAAAAAAAAAAGAAAAGAAAAGAAAAGCGGGCTGGAGGAATGGCTTAGCAGTTAAGGCACTTGCCTGCAAAGTCAAAGGACTCAAGTTCAATTCCCCGGGATCCACGTAAGCCAGATGCACAAGGGGTCACATGTGTCTGGAGTTCATTTGCAATGGCTAGAGGCCCTGGCATGCCCATTCTCTCCCTCCCTCCCTCTCTCTCTCTCTCTCAAACAAACAAATAAAAATAAAATATATTTAAAAGAAAAAAAAAAGGAAAAGAGAGGCTGGAGAGATGGCTTAGAGGTTAAGGCATTTGCCTGCAAGGGCAAAGGACCTCAGTTCAATGCCCCAGAACCCACATAAGCCAGATGCACTAGGTGGAACATGCACCTGGAGTTCATTTGCAGTGGCTTAAGGCCCTGGCACAACTATTCTCTTTCTCTGTCTGCTTCTCTCTTCAATAAATAAATAAACTTTTTTTAAAAAAAGAAGGAGGGCCAGGCATGGTGGCGCACACCTTTAAACCCAGCACTCGGGAGACAGAGGTAGGAGGATCACCTAGAGTTTGAGGCCACCCTGAGACTACATAGTGAATTCCAGGTCAACCTGAGCTAGAGTGAGAACCTACCTCAGAAAACCAAAAAAAAAAAAAAAAAAAATAGAAGAAGGAAGAAGGAAGAAGGAAGAAGAAAGAAGAAGGAGGAAGAGGAAGGAGGAGGAGGAGGAGGAGGAGGAGGAGGAGGAGGAGGAGGAGGAGGGAAAAGGAGAAGAAGGGGCCGGAGGGATGGCTTAATGGTTAAGGCGCCCACCTGCCAAGCCTAAAAACGCCCGTTTGATTCTCCAGGTCCCGTGTTTAGCCAGATGCAAAAAGTGATGCAAGGGCACAATGCTGCACTTGCCCACAAGGGGGCGCACATGTCTGGAGTTCATTCACAGTGGCTGAGAGGCTGCTAGAGTACCCATTCTCTGTTTGTCTGTCTGTCTGTCTCTGTTTCTCTCACAAAAAAGAAGAGGAGGAGGAGGAGGAGAAAGACAGCTGGAGACATGGCTCAGCAATTAAGGTGCTTGCCTACAATGCCTAACAACCCAAGTTCGATTCCCAAGTACCCACATAAAGCCAGATGCACAAGATGGCACATGCATCTGGAGTTCGTTTGTAGTGAGTGGAGGCCCTGGCATGCCCATTCTCTCTGTCTTTCTCTGTCTCTCTCTCTCTCAAATACATGAATAAAAATGTCTTAAGAAGGGCTGAGGAGCTGGGCATGGTGGCGCACGCCTTTAATCCCAGCACTCGGGAGGCAGAGGTTGGAGGATCGCCAAGAGTTCGAGGCCACCCTGAGACCCTGAGACTACATAGTTAATTCCAGGTCAGCCTGGGCCAGAGTGAGACCCTACCTCGCAAAACCAAAAAAAAAAAAAAAAAAAAAAAAAAAGAAGGGCTGAGGAAATGGCTTAATGGTTAAGGTGTTTGCCTGCAAAGCCTAAGGATCCCGATTCGATTCCCCAAGACCCATGTAAGCCAGATGCACAAAGGTCTGCATGCATCTAGAGTTTGTTTGCAGAGGCTAGAGGCCATGGGGCACCCATTCTCTCTGTCTCTATCTCCCTCTTCAAATTAATAAAATATACATATATTTTTAATTTTATTTATTTACTTATTTGAGAGAGTGAGAAACAAAGAGGCAGACAGAGAGAGAGAGAGAGAGAGAGAGAGAAAGAGCATGTGAGGGCTTCCAGCCATTGCAAACTCCAGATGCATGTGCCACCATGTGCATCTGACTTACGTGGGACCTGGAGAATCAATCCTAAGTCCTTAGGCTTCGCAGGCAAGTGCCTTAACCGCTAAGCCATCTCTCCAACCCTAATAAAATATTTTTAAAAAAATACCTTAAAAGAGGGCTGGAGAGAAGGCATAGCGGTTAAGGCACATGCCTGCAAAGCCAAACGGACCTCGGTTTGGTTCCCCAGGTCCCACGTAAGCCAGATATACGAGGTGGCACGTGCATCTGGAGTTTGTTTGCAGTGGCTAGAGGCCCTGGTGTGCCCATTCTCTCTCACCCTCTCTCTGTCTCTAATAAATAAAAAATTTAAAAAAATATCTTGGGGCTAGAGAGATGGCTTAGCAGTTAAGGCATTTACCTGCAAAGCCAAAGGACCCAGGCTCAATTCTCCAGGACCTACATGAGACATATGTACAAGGTGGCAGCAATGCATCTGGAGTTCATTTGCAGGGGCTGGAGGCCCTAGGGTGCCCATATTCATATTCGGTGTGTGTGTACCTCTATCTCAAAAAAATAAATAAAAATAAAATATTTTTTTTTTTAGTATCTTAAAAGGAAAGAAGAGAGCCAGGCGTGGTGGCACACACCTTTAATCCCAGCACTCAAGAGGCAGAGGTAGGAGGATCGCTGTGAGTTCGAGGCCACCCTGAGATTACATAGTGAATTCCAGGTCAGCCTGAGCTAGAGTGAGACCCTACCTCCAAAAACCAAAAGAAAAAAAAAGAATAGGCCACAAGGGCTGAAGAGATGGCTTAGTGGTTAAAGTGCTTGTCTGCAAAGATAAAGGATCCCAGTTCGACTCTCCAGGACCCACATAAGCCAGATGCACAAGGGGGTGCATGCATCTGGAGTTCATTTGCAGTGACTAGAGGCCCTAGCATGCCCATTTCCTCTCTCTCTTTCAAATAAATAAATTAAAAATACAAATAAATAAAAACAGCCAGGCTTGGTGGTACACACCTTTAATCCCATGAGACCCTACTCTGAAAAACAAACAAACAAACAAACAAACAAACAAACAAACAAACAAAAGAATAGGCTACATAGCGAGCTGCAGGCCAGCCTGGACTATGTCCTATCTCAAAAACCACCAAGGGCTAGACTGCAAAAAGTGACAGGTTTTTGGCATGTGTTTGCAGTGGCAAGAGACCCAGGCTTATTCACACAAACCTACAAACACATGTGAAAAACGAAATTTAACACAAAACGACCACCAAAAATGTCAAAAGAGGCTGGAGACATGGCTTAGCAGTTAAGGTGCTTGCTTATGAAGCCTAAGGATAAAGGTTCAATTTCCCAGTACCTATGTAAACCAGATGCACATGGTAGTTTATGTCTCTGTAGTTCTTTTGCACTAGACTAGAGGCCCTACCATGCCCATTTTCTTTATCTACCTCTTTCTCTCTCAAATAAATAAATAAAATATTTATTTTTTAAAAGCCAGGCATGGTGGCACATGCCTTTAATCCCAGCACTCAGGAGGCACCATGAATTTGAAGCCACCCTGAGGATACAGAGTGAATTCCAGGTCAGCCTGAGCTAGAGTGAGACCCTACCTCGGAAAACCAAAAAAAAAAAAAAAAAAAAAAAAAAAAGCCAGGTGTGGGGGCGCACAGCTTTAATCATAGCATAGCACTGGGGGGAGGGGAGGGCAGAAGTAGGAGGATCGCCATGAGTTCAAGGCCACCCTGAGACTACATAGTTAATTCCAGGTCAGCCTGGGCCAGAGAGAGACACTACACTGGGGAAAAAAAAATTTAAGCCTGGTGTGGTGGCACATGCCTTTAATTCCAGCACTTGAGAGGCAGAGGCAGGAGGACTGCCATGAGTTCAAGGCCACCCTAACACTACATAGTGAATTCCAGGTCAGCCTGGGCTAGAGTGAGACCCTACCTTAGGGAAAAAAAATTAAGGGCTGGAGAGATAGCTTAGTGATTAAGGTGCTTGCCTGCAAAGCCAAAGGATCCATATTCAACACTCCAGGTCCCATGTAAGCCAGACAAACAAAATGATGCAAGTGTGCAAGGTCACACATGCACACAAGATGGCACACATTTGGAGTTAAACTGCAATGACTGGAGGCCCAATTCTCTCTCTCTCATTAAAAAAAAAAAAAAAAAAATTTTTTTTTAAGCTGGGCATGGTGGTACATGCCTTTAAGCTCAGCATTCGGAAGGCAGAGGTAGGAGGATCACCATGAGTTCAAGGCCACCCTGAGACTACATAGTGAATTCCAGGTCAGCCTGGACTAGAGTGACACCCTACCAAAAAAAAAAAAAAAAAAAAAAAAAAAAGGTTTTTAAATTAAATAAAATAAAAAGGGCCAGATGTCTATAATGGCAAGAGTCTTTTTTCTTCCTCTCACTCTACATGCAAATATATAAATAAGTAAATTTTAAAAACCCAAATTTTAGGCTGGATGTGAGGGATGTCACAGGCCTGTAATCACAATACTTGGGAGGTCTACAACTTCAAGGACAGCTTGGCCTACAAAGTAAGAACCTCAAAATAAAAATAAAAAGCCACCAGTTGTGGTGGCTCACGCCTTTAATCCCAGCACTAAGGAGATAGGAGGATTGCTATGAGTTTGAGACCAGCCTGAGACTACACAGTGAATTCCAGAACAGCCTGAACTAGGCAGATACCCTACCTTGAAAAACAAACAAACAAACAAACAAACAAACAAACAAACAAACAAAAAAGACAGGCATGGTGGCACACACCTTTAATCCCAGCACTCTGGAGGCAGAGGTAGGAGGGTCGCCATGAGTTTGAGGTCATCCTGAGACTACATAGTAAATTCCAAGTCAGCCTGGACCAGAGTAAAACCTTACCTCGGAAAAAAAAAAAAAAAAAGCCCTATTTTTCAGAAAGTCCTGTGTGATATTACACACATTTGTAATGCTAGCATTCAGAAGGCTATAGCAAGGATAATCAAAAGTTCAAAGCCCACCTGGACTACACAGCAAAGCCCTATCTTAAAGAAAAAGAAAAATGGGGGCTGGGGAGATGACCCAGCTATTAAAAGGACTTGCTACTCAAACAGGACCTGAATTCAATCCCCAGCACCCACATAAAAAGTTGGATATGGCCAAGCATGCCTGTAACTCCAATGGAGCAGGAAAGAAATGAGAGACAGAAGAATTGCTAAGGCTTGCAAGTCAACCAGACTAAACAAAAAACTTTCGCTCTAAGTTCAGTGAGAGTGGTCTCTCAAGAAACCAAACAGAAAGAGTAGTAGAGGTGGATACTCAACATTCTCCTCTGGTCTCCACTCAGGGTACATACATGCACATACAGGATACACATGTGTACGTGCATATGCACACAAAGGGAAACTGCCTTAAAACACAGAAGTTTAAATCTGACCACAGATTTCTTACCGTATACACTGCCAGTAAAGCCAACTGATTATAGGGGCGTCCATTCTTGGGAGCAATGTGCTGTGCTTTCAAGTACCAACTAGAATATAAAAACATAAAATAAAAAAAAATAAAAAAAGGAAAAAGAAATTAAGCCAGGCATTGTGATTCATACCTTCAATCCCAGCACTCTAGAGGCAGAGGTAGGAGGATCAACATAAATTCAAGGTCAGTCTGGGACTACAGAGTGAGTGCCAGGTTAGCCTGGGCTAGAGTGAAATCCTACCTCAAAAAAAAAAAAGAAAAAGAAAAAGAAAAAAAAAAAAGAAAGAAAGAAAAAGAAAAAAGAAATTATATCTGCATGTCAACCCCCAACTAATCTTGATAACCCTCCTACATAGGTCATAAACTGGAAGTTACCTTACTAAAGAGATTGTCAGGAACATTTGAAAGACATTCATAAGGGAAGAAGCTCAAGTGGCTAATTGTTTCATAGGGCTTCACTTAATACAACAAAGGGAAGAGTAAAATGAACTGCGAGATAAAGTACCTGCGTGCTTTCCCATAGTTTGCCGTATCATTGGCTTGCTCCCGATATCTAGATATATCTCCTTGGCAAATCATACATCGCTGGGCACTTATCAAAGCATATTTTACCTTCAGAAGAAACAACCAGTTAATAAGACTCAAGAAACATTAAACTCAACCCCAAGAGAAAAGGAATAGGGTAAAAATGACAGAGTAGTATGATAAAGCACTAATAGTCCTCAACAAAGTATCATTTGGAACCTAACCTTGATACAGCCAACATGACACAAGATCTATTGAGAAAACATTACTAAAGTGATTAACAGTGGCGATTCTTATTTCAATTCCCAGGGAAATACATTCAGAAACTAGGAGTCAGGCAACCCATGTGATCTCAAGGAAGCCTTCAGGACAACTGGGACTAGTTTTTTTCATCTGTGTTTAAAAATACATTTTCTAGGGGACTGCAGAGATAAATTAGTAAACTGCCTGCCTCACAAGCATGAAGACTAGAGATCGGTCCACAGTACCAAGCCAGTCTAGTCTAATCAGTAAATTCCAGTCCAATGAAAAATGCTTACTCAAAAAAAGGTGGATAGCATTTCTGAGGATGGTACCCAAAGTTGTCCTCTGGCCTCTACATGCACACATGCACTCACACACGTGTCCATACACATATAAACACATTTCATATTCTACAGAGAAATAGAAAGGAACAAATGTAAAATTACATTAAAAACTATGAATTAGGGCTGGAGAAATGGCTTAGCAGTTAAGGCGTTTGCCTACGAAGACAAAGAATCCAGGTTTGGCCAGGCGTGGTGGCGCATGCCTTTAATCCCAGCACTTGGGAGGCACAGGTAGGAGGATGGCTGTGAGTTCAAGGCCACCCTGGGACTACATAGTGAATTCCAGGTCAGCCTGGGCCAGAGTGAAACCCTACCTCAAAAAAAAAAAGAATCCGGGTTTGATTCTCCAGGACCCACGTAAGCCAGATGTATGAGGGGCACATGCATCTGGAGTTTGTATGCAGTGGCCAGAGGCCCTGGCGTGCCCATTCTCTGTCGGTCTGCCTCTCTTCTATCTCTCTCTCTCTCTCTGCTTGCAAATAAATAATACAAAAATGTGGAGACATTTAAAAAAAATTAAAAAATAAAAACTAAGAATTGAAGCCAGGTGGGGTGGGACATGCCTTTAATCCCAGCACTTGAGAGGCAGAGGTGGGTGGATCACTGTGAGTTTGAGGCCAGGTTGAGACCAAGAGTGAATTCCAGGTTAGCCTGGGCTACAGCAAGACCTTTCTTCAGTCTTTCATAAAAACAAGGGCCATAAGCCAGTCATTGTGGCACACGCCTTTAATCCCAGCACTGGGGAGGCAGAAGTAGGAGGATCGCCATGAGTTTGAGGCTACCCTGAGATAGAGCAAGACCCTACTTCAAAAAACAAACAAACAAAAAAAAGTACAATAAAACAACAGACCAAAACAAAAACCCTAACCCTCACTAGGTCATAGTGGCACAAACTTATAATCCCAGCATTATGGAAGATGAAGCAAGAGGATCTCAAGTACAAGGCCATACTGAAATATGTAGCAAAACCCTGTTTCAGAAGAATCAAAAACATTGGGCATGGAAGCACACACCTATAATTCCAGCGCTTGAAAACCAGAGGTGGCGCACACCTTTAATCCCAGCACTTAGGAAGCAGAGGTAGGAGGACCACTACAAGTTCGAGGCCATCCTAAGACTGCATAGTGAATTCCAGGTCACCCTAGGCTAGAGCGAAACCCTACCGTAAAAATAAATAAAAATAAAAAATGCTGGAGGATCACCACAAGTCTACAAGTTCAAGGCCTGGTCTACATAGTGAGTACCAGGGTTACATAGCAAGATGTGAAGTGAAGTGAAGTGAAGTGAAGTGAAGTGAAGTGAAGTGAAGTGAAGTGAAGTGAAGTGAAGTGGAAAGGGAAAGAGAAAGGAAGAGGAAAAGGAAAGAAAAGGAAAAAGGAAAAGGAAAGAAAAGGAAAGGAAAGAAAAAAGAAAAAGGAAAGAAAAAAAAGGAAAGCCAAGCTGGGTATATTGACACATGCCATTACCCATTAATATCAGCACTCAGGAGGCCAAACTAGGATGATCACTGTGATATCTTGGTCAGCCTAAGCTATAGTGAGACCCTACTTTCAAAAAAAAAAAAAAAAAAAAAAACCTGCTGGTTGTGGTGGCACACGCCTTTGATCCCAGCACTCAGGAGGCAGAGGTAGGAGGATCGCTGAGAGTTCGAGGACACCCTGAGACTATATGGTGAATTCCAGGTCAGCCTGGACTAGAGTGAAATCTTACCTCAAAAAAACAAAACAAAACAACAAAAATCCCTGCTGGCAGGGCATGGTGGCGCACACCTTTAATCCCAGCACTCGGGAGGCAGAGGTAGAAGGATCATTGTGAATTTGAGGCCATCCTTGAGACTATATAGTGAATTCCAGATGAACCTGGGCTACAGTGAGACCCTACATCAAAAAAAAAAAAAAAAAAAAAATTCAGCTAGGCATGGTGGCACATGCCTTTAATCCCAGAACTCGGGAGGCAGAGGTAGGAGGACCCTGAGACTACATAGTGAATTCCAGGTCAGCCTGGACTAGAGCGAGACCATACCCTCAAAAACCAAACAAAAAAAAAAAATTCTGGAGCTGGAAAGATGGCTCAGCAGTTTAGGTACTTGCTTGCAAGGCCTAAAGGCCTGGGTTGAATTTCCCAGTACCCACGTAAAGCCAGATGCACAATGGCACATGCATCTGAAGTTCATTTGCACTGGGAGGCCATGGCACATCCCTCTTCTCTCTTTGTCTCTATCTTTCTCTCTCCTTGCAAATAAATAAACTTCCCTTACCAGGCTGCAGAGATGGTTCAGAGGTTGAAGGCACTTGCTTGCAAAGCCTGTAGGCCTGGGTTCGAATCCCTATTACCCACGTAAAGTCAGATGCACAAAGTGGCACATGTGTCTGGAGATTGTTTGCAGCAGCAAGAGACTCTGGCACACCCATTCTCTCCCTCTCCCTTCTCTTTCGCTTTCACAAATTAAAAAAAAAAAAATTTAATATTTTTATTTAGCTAGGAGTGGTGGAGCACACTTATAATCCCAGCACTCAGGAGGTAAAGGAAGAAGAACAAGGAGTTTAAGGCCAGCCTTGGCTACAGTGAGTTCTATATTAGCTTGCCTACATGAGGCCCTGTTGAAGAGAGAAAGGAAAAGAAAGAGAGGGAAGGAGGATGGGCATGCATGTACACACATACACACTCTTGAACTCATTTATAACCATTTGCTTTGGCCACAAACTGGAAGATAACTTCCAATCTTAGCTCTCACACAAATGAGCCAGCAATTCATTTCTACCTCCCTGTTTGCCAGCTTGTTTTTTTGTTTGTTTTGTGTAGTTGTGGTTTTTGAGACAGGGTCTTGTTATGTAGTCCTGTCTGGCTTCAAATGTGCAGCACTCTTCCTACCTCAACCTTTCAAGTGTTGGCTGGAATTACACATGTGAATGACCACATACAGCTTTCTAATTTTTTAAAAGATTTATTTATTTATTTATTTATAAGCAGGCACACACACACACAGAGAGAATAGGCATGCCAGGGCCTCTAGCCACTGCAAATGAACTCCAGATGCATGTGCCACTTTGTGCACGTGCTTTATATAAGGTACTGGGGAATCGAACCTGGGTCATTAGGCTTAGCAGGCAAGCATCTTAACTGCTGAGCCATCTCTCCAGCCCCAGCTTTCTAATTTATACTTTCTTTTCAACTACTATGCTTTTCTCCTTAATTCAGGCCTATAACCTGACTCCCCATCTCCATTTTTGCTTAATTCCAATCCAAACTAACCAATGTTTTGTGGCTCACGCCTTTAATCCCAGCACTCAGAAGCTGAGGTAGGAGGACTGCAGTGATTCCTGGCTGGCCTGGAACTTACTTACACAGTAAGTTTCAGGTCATCCTGGGCTGCAGTGAAACTTAAAAAAACAGACAATGAAGCCGGGCGTGGTGGCGCACACCTTTGATCCCAGCACTTGGGAGGCAGAGGTAGGAGGATTGCCATGAGTTCGAGGCCACCCTGAGACTACATAGCTAATTCCAGGTCAGCCTGGACCAGAGTGAGACCCTACCTTGAAAAACCAAAAAAAAAATACCAAAAAAAAAAAAACAAAAAAAAACAGACAATGCCCGACATGGTGGCACATGTCTTTAATCCCAGCACTCAAAAGGCAGAGGTAGGAGGATCACCATGTATTCCAGGCCACCCTGAGACTACATAGTGAATTCCAGATCAACGTGGGCCAGAGTGAAACCCTACCTCAAAAAAACAAAACAAAACAAAAAAAAAGCAGACAATAACAAAAGTCACCAATTTGTTAAAGTGAGTGGCTCTAAGCAGGGCATGGTGGCACATGCCTTTAATCCCAGCACTTGGGAGGCAGAAGTAGGAGAATCGCTGTGAGTTCAAGACTACCCTAAGACTACATATTGAATTCCAGGTCAGCCTGGGCTAGACTGAGACCCTCAAAAACCAAAAAAAAAAAAAAAAAAAAAGCCGGGCGTGGTGGTGCACAACTTTAATCCCAGCACTCTGGAGGCAGAGGTAGGAGGATCGCCATGAGTTCGAGGCCAGCCTGAGACTACAGAGTGAATTCCAGGTCAGCCTGGACCAGAGTGAGACCCTACCTCGAAAACCAAAATAAATAAATAAATAAATAAAACAAAAAACAAAACAAAACAAAACCAGTGGCTCTAAGAATAAATCTATTACCATGTGCTGAAAAATCAACCAATGGTTCCTCAGTGTTTACAGAACAAAGTCCAAACTCTTCAGCATAGCATCTAAGAGTTTGTGATCTGGTCAATTCCTATTTCATTAGCTTTCACTACTAAAATAACCTCACTCCACATTACCAACACCAGCAGATGGAACTTTTTACAACTCTCAAGAAGACCTGGTGCCCTCCTTCTAAACTACCTTCCCATCTTTCAAACTCCTAGCTATGTTCAAGACTCAGGTTGGCTGGGGATGTAGCTCAGTGGGTAGCTTTCATGAGGCTGAGTTCAATCTTCAGAACAGCAAAAAATAAAAATAAAAAAAGACTGAGCCAGACGTGGTAGCACACGCCTTTAATCCCAGCACTCAGGAGGCAGAGGTAGAAGGATCGCCATGAGTTCAAGGCCACCCTGAGACTACATAGTGAATTCCAGGTCAGCCTGAGCTAGAGTGAGACTCTACCTTGAAAAACCAAAAAAAAAAAAAATCCTCTCCTCCCACCTGGCTGCCGGTGCTGCTTGCTGCTTTCCAGTGTGGACTGAAGAAGACCAGCGTGGACTGAAGAGGCATCCAACTTCGTGGACTGAACAGCTACCAGTTTCCTTGACTCTCAGGCCTGCAACCTGCTATTGTTGGACTGTCGAAAGCTAATCCAATGAATTCCCTTTTAATTAAAAAAAAAAAAAAAAAAAAAAACAGCTTGCTGGGCAGGGTGTCACAATGCCTTTAATCCCAGCACTGGGGAGGCAGAGGTAGGAGGATCACTGTGAGTTCAAAGCCACCCTGAGACTACCAGTGAATTCCAGGTCAGCCTAGGCTAGAGTGAGACCCTACCTCGGAAAAAAAAAAAAAAAAAAAAAAAAAAAGACTGAGCTTGACAGCCTCTGAAAAGTCTTCCTAGATTAACCAACCAAGCCTAAATCAGATCACTTTCCTCAAGGCCCTTAACCATTCTATATGCTTTTTAAAATTTTTATTTATTTTGACACAGAGAGAGAATGAGCAATTTAAGGCCTTCAGCAGCCACAAACAACTCCAGACACTTAACACCTCTTTGTGCGTATGTGCGACATTGTGCATTTATGTCACTGCTTCTGGCTTACATGGGACCTGGAGATTCAAACACGAGTTCTTAGGCTTTGCAGGCAAGCACCTGAATTACTAAGCCATCTCTCTAGCCCCTATATTCTTTTACCATATTTTCTCCAAAACCTACATAAGCCAGATGCACAATGGGGTGCACGCATCTGGAGTTGGTTTGCAGTGGATGGAGGTCCTGGTGCACCCATTCTCTCTTTCTTTCTCTCTCAAAAAAAAAAATATATATATATATATATATATAATGTATATGATATATAATTAATTATAATAATATAATAATTTAAAATAGTAAAAAAAACAACAACCCACAGTGCAATGTCATAAACACTGTTGTGGATTGAGTGTGGTAGATCATGCCTGTAATCTCAGCACTTGGGAAGCTGAAACAGAACATTTGCCACAATTTGAGTCCAGTCTGGGTTATATAGTGAGTTCTAAGACAGTCTGAACTATATAGAATGAGGTCATCCCTCAAGAAAAGAAAAATAAGGGCTGGAGAGATGGCTTAGTGGTTAAGCGCTTACCTGTGAAGCATAAGGACCCCAGTTTGAGGCTTAATTCCACAGTACCCACGTAAGAAGCCAGATGCACAAGTTGGCACATGCATCTGGAGTTCGTTTGCAGTGGCTGGAGGCCCTGGTGCACCCATTCCCTCTTTCTCTTGCATCTTTCTCTCTCTGCCTGTCTCTCTCAAATAAATAAATAAAATAAAAAATAAAAAAACAAAAATTTAAAACAAATTTAAAAAGAAAAGAAAAATAAGCACCATAAGAGTATATAGAATGGAGCTGGAGAGATGGCTTAGCAGCTGAGGCACTTGCCTGCTAAGCCTAAGGACCCAGGTGTGATTCCACAGAACCCATATAAGCCAGATGTACAAGGTAGCTCATGTGTCTGGAGTTTGTTTGCAGTGGCTGGAGGCCCTGATGCACCCATTCTGTCTTTCTCTCTGTCCAATAAACAAATAAATACGATTTTTTTGGTTTTTAAAATATTTTATTTATTGGAGAGAGAAAAAGAGGTGGGGGGCGGGAGGGGAGAATGAGTGTACCAGGGCCTCCAGCCACTGCAAACAAACTCCAGATGCATGTGCCACCTTGTGCATCTGGCCTACATGGGTCCTGGAAAGTTGAACCATGATCCTTTGGCTTTGCAGGCAAATGCTTTAACGGCTAAGCCATCTCTCCAGCCCTGTCTTTTTTTTTTTTTTTTTTTTTCGAGGTAGGGTCTCACTCTAGCCCAGGCTGACCTGGAATTAGTCCCAGGGTGGCCTTGAACTCATAGCGATCCTCCTACCTATGCCTCCGAGTGCTGGGATTAAAGGTGTGCGCCACCATGCCCGGCCCAGCCGTTTTTTTGTTTGTTTTCTTAACAATATTTTTATATTTATTTAATTCTGTGTAAGTGTAGGTACATGCATGCCACAGAGCATGTGCTGAGGTCAGAGGACAATTTTTGGGTCATTCTTCTGCCTTTCCACCTTAGTTGCGCATAGTTTCTTGCTTTGGATTCTCCTGTTATTATCTGCTGTGCTTGCCACAAACTTCCAGAAAATTCTCCCATCTCCACACCTCCCACCTTGTGTTCTGCAATGACAAAGCCCATACCACTTCAACCTTTTTTTTTTCTGTTTTGTCAGGCAGGGTGTCACTCTACCTCAAATTGACCTGGAACTCACTATGTAGATGAAGCTGGTCTCAAACTCCTGATTCTCCTGCTTCCACCTCCCAAATGCTGGGATTACAAAGCAGATGTCACACCCAGCTTAGAACTGTTTCATCTGTTTGTTCCCTCACTATACTCTATCTTTCACTCTTTTTGATTGTTTGTTTGTTTTTCGAGGTAGGGTCTCACTCTAGCCCAGGCTGACCTGGAATTTATTATATAGTCTCAGGGTGGCCTCGAACTCATAGCAATCCTCCTACCTCTGCCTCCTGTGTGCTGGGATTAAAGGCATGTGCCACCACACCCGGCTCTGTATCTTTCACTCTTATACTCTCAATACCTACCAGCATAGTTCTACATCAGTGCTTACAAAATGGATGAATATATTTAAACCAAAAAAAGAAACTGACTTACTGTCTTCCGTAATGGCTTGCTGCGAATGGCAAGACCGTCCATGTAATCCTCCAGTTTAAACTTGTAAGTAACCTGTAGCTTCTGAAGCAAACTATCAAAGAAGTCACTGCCCTATAAAGAGAAAAAAAAAAAGAGAAAGAGAGAGAACTCTGAATCTACTCACCAGAAACAGGGGTAAATAACCCTTTCAGTTTTCCCAGTATTCAGACATAGTATATAAAAGGAGGCACATACAGCCGGGCGTGGTGGCGCACGCCTTTAATCCCAGCACTCGGGAGGCAGAGGTAGGAGGATCGCCGAGAGTTCGAGGCCACCCTGAGACTATATAGTGAATTCCAGGTCAGCCTGGACCAGAGTGAGACCCTACCTCACAAAACCAAAAAAATAAAATAAAATAAAATAAAAAATAATAAAAGGAGGCACATACAATAAGTAGTTAGGGGCTACCAAGACAACACAAGACCAATTCATAGTATAAACCTCTCCATGGTTTTTTTTTGTTTTGTTTTGTTTTTTTGGTTTTTTGAGGTAGGGTCTCACCCTAGTTCAGGCTGACCTGGAAGTAACTCTGTATTCTCAGGGTGGCCTCGAACTCACGGAGATCCTCCTACCTCTGCCTCCCAAGTGCTGAGACTAAAGGCGTGTGCCACCATACCCGGCCTCTCTCCATGGTTTTAAAGATATGATCTCTTTTTTCTCTCTCCCTCTCTCAAAGGAGGCCAAGGCACTCAGAAAGATTTTTTTTTTTTTTTGTAAGTTTTTTTGTTTTTTGTTTTTCAAGGTAGGGTATCACTCTAGCCCAGGCTGACCTGGAATTCACTACGTAGTCTCACGGTGCCCTTAAACTCACAGTGATCCTCCTACCTCTGCATCCTGAGTGCTGGGATTAAAGGCATGTGCCACCACTTCCAGCCTTGTAAATTTTTTAGTGTGTGCGTGCATGCATGTGTGTGTGTACACGTGTGCCAAATCTATTGCTACTAAAAACAAATGCCTGTCTGGCTTTATGTGGGTGGCTAAGGAATTGAACCCAGGCAGACAAGGCTTTGCAAGAAAGCGTCTTTAACCACTGAACTACCCCCTTAGCCCCTCAGAAAGCTTTTAAGCCCAAAAATAACTGTAGGCAAAGTCATCATCCTAAGGACATAACAAGAGCAAGTCAGCTCTCAATATGAAGAAACTACATCAGGTGTTTTGTCAATGGTTGCTTCTGAAACAGTATCTTAAGTGGTGGAAACCCAGGAGAACTACAGGATGCTGCTGAGCACAAAAAGATAATGGCTTACCTCATCCAAGAGCTCCAAGAGTCTGTGGCGAATCTGTTCTGGGTTCTCGATATTTGGATCCTTGAGAAGCTGCCTGAACTTCTCAATCACCTGATAGAAAGCATTCTTCCACAGAATTTGATCCACATTCTGATTATCAGAGAATTCAATATCTAACAGAATACAGCGCTCATACAGCTGCAGCAGTTCAGTTCTGGAATAAAAATACATGCAACTTCTAGCTCCAGATACATCACAGGAATGGCTAGCCCCAAGAGTTTAGCTTCCTGAAAATTAACCACCTCTCTTCACAAGAAATGCTAAGTGTGTTCAAATATACTATTTAAAATGATTTCTACTCTGCACAACAGAATGTCATTCCAAAGACAGCTATCCCTAGGAAAATAACATTTCCCAACATGTGCACATCTGAATTCAACAGCTAAAGTTCAATCTTCACTGCAAGTTATATGACATTCATTTCTTGGCATTCTGAAAATTCCTTCTCAAGAGTCTATGCCCCCTTAAAACATTTTTTCTCTTAAAAGTAGGAAGCATATTCATTTCTTTTAAGACTAGAAATAAAACTTCTATTCTTTTTCCAACTGTCCATTCCTTATAAAATTGAAGTGTGTCTCAACGGTAGAGCACTTACCCCAGCATATAAAAGGCCCTGGGAGTTTGAGCCACAGGAGGCTATATACCTTCAGCTTAATCTTATTTCCCTCTAACCAAAGTCATAGGACAGAACACACAATACCTGAGCTGAGCCATCTTCTCCATGCCTTCAGTACTGATGCGGTCCCTGGAGAGCAGGTTGCTGAGCTGCAGTTCCTGGTTGTCAGCCACTCGGAGAAGCCTATGCAGCTCCTGCTGCTGCATGTTCCTCACATGCTGCTCTATCTCTTCAGGACTCATGGTGCTAGCAGGGAGAGGGCTGCATACATACTGTCCTGAGGGGGTTGTGTAGCCTGGGTAGTAAGGCCCTGGGTACATACTATTTGCAGGGCCCACAGGGTATTGTAGAGGACTATACCCTGTATAGGGATACTGGGAGGCAGAGCCTGATGTCCGAGGGTAATAATAGGGGTTGTCAGAGTTTTGAAATTTATAGTAAGATGCTTGGGCCTGACGTGAGTCATTCCAAGATGTAGGGCTGACTTCATCATCAGTGTCCAAAAAATGTAGCTGGGGTGTCTGGCTCTTTAAAGCAGGTTTCTGATCAGGATTGTTTGGGTCCCACAGTCGGCGAGTGGTGCCCCCTCGGCCCCAACTTCGAGATCCTTTACTACCAGATCCAAATAGAAGTCGAGGTCCCAAAGGTGTAGACTCTGGAGAACCTGCTGAATTGACAGACAGGGCAGTATGGGCAGGCAGAATCAGAATGCCACGACCACGACCCTTAAGTTCTTGTTTTGGGTTTTTCAACTCTTGCTTCTCAGAGCATTTGCCTCCACTGCTCAAGCCTTTGTCAGACTTTATTCCATCCATATTCTCTCTGGCTGATCTCACCATGAGGGCATCTTTACCCATGGTTTCTGCATCAAAAGTGACATGAAGGGAGCCTCGATTTTCTTTACCATTGCTTTTCTGTTCACCCTCTCCATGGCCAGACCAGTTTCCTTCTAAATGCTTCTTCCTTTCCGAGCTCCTCCTTGGCCCTATATCAGGCTCATCAATTTTGTCCTCATCAAAGGAATCAGTGGAGGACATAGACACCTGCTTCTTCAGTCGTGGCCTGTCCTTGGTCCGATCCTGGCGCCGACGTCGACATCCATTATCAGTCAGGCCAGCTCCCTCAGCACTGTTGTTGCTACCAGCTGAACTGGTACTGCACGTTCGATAGCGGTTCCTTCGTTTGTCTGAGCGAGAGTAGCGTTTAGCAGAACCGGGCTTCCCCTGGGAAGGGTCATCATCATTCCCTTTCTTTGTCCCTTCCCCCTTTTCAATCTTTTTCCCTTTTTCTCCCCTTGCAGTCCTTACTTGGTCATTATTTTGGTTCTTTTCTGTCTCGGTTTTATCTAGTTTATTCATGACTTCCTCTTTTACAACTTTTCCCTTACAGTCATCATCCTCTATTCTCAACTGTTCCACCTGGTTGAGGATTTCTTCCTCATCCACGTGGCCAGCTGACTCTTTAGTAACAGTCTGTAAACGCCTTCCAGGCTGGTAGATTTGCAGGTCTGGTTTCTTTGTCCTCTTGATAATTTTAAGACTTTGATCCTCTAGTCCAACCGTCTTAGAAAATGCTTCTGGCACCGGATTATTTTCTGTGTCTATGGGACCATTTTGCTGTTGGTGATCCAGTTCCTTGCAGACACCTTTATTAAGCACTGTACCATTTCCAGCAGACGAATCTCTGTCATTCACAATTTCATCCTTAAATTCCTCACTCCCACAAGGCTCTTTAATTTTGTTTCTGTTCCTTAGTCGAGAAAGACCAGGCTTATAGATTTCCAAATCTGGGCGCCTGTTATCTTTGCGCTGCCTGGGCTCCTTTAATTCCTTCATGTTTTCTATTAGTAAGAAAGTTAAGGAGGAAAAAGTAGCAGGAAAAAAAAAAATGGAGGGGGAAACCGTCATTCCGGTTAAGTAACAGAAAATTAGAATAAGAATTACACATCCAAAACCGGGTGTTGTGGCACACACCTTTAATCCCAGCATTTGGGATGCAGAGGTAGGAAGATCACAGTGAGTTCAAGGACACCCTGAGACTACATGGTGAATTCCAGGTCAGCCTGAACTAGAGCAAGACCCTACCTCAAAAAATAAAAATAAATTAAAAATTTAAAAAACCCAAAGTCATATTCAGATCCAAAGACCCCAAACTACCTCGTTATTTTTCAGAAGAAAAGATCTTTAAGCCAGCCGTGGTGGCACATCCGTTTAATCCTAACACGTGGGAGGCAGAGGTAGGAGGATCACCATGAGTTCAAGGCCACCCTGAGACTACATAGTGAATTCCAGGTCAGCCTGGGCTAGAGTGAGACCCTACCAAAAAAAAAAAAAAAAAAAAAAAAAAAAAAGACTGGGCGTGGTGGCGCACACCTTTAATCCCAGCATTCAGGAGGCAAAGGTAAGAGGATCACAGTGAGTTGGAGGCCACCCTGAGACTATATAGTGAATTCCAGGTCAGCCTGAGCTAGAGTGAAACCCTACCTCGAAAAACCAAAAAAAAAAAAAAGATCTCTAAAGTATCTGGGGGCTGGTAAGATGGCTTACCGCTTAAGGCATTTGTCTACAAAGCCAAAGGATCCTGGTTCGATTCTCCAGGACCCACATAAGACAGATGCATAAGGGGGAGCATGCACCTGGAGTTCGTTTGCAGTAGCTGGAGGCCCCTGGCATGTCTATTTTCTCTCTCTGCTTCTTTCTCTCTCAAATAAATAAAATATAAGGTATCTGGCATTTAATTATTCTGTCCACAGAGCCCTTAAAACTTTTTGTTGTTGTTGTTTTCATTTTTTTTCTCAAGGTAGGGTCTCACTTCAGCCTAAGCCAACCTGGAAGTCACTCTGTAGTCCCAGGCTGGCCTTGAACTCACAGCAATCCTCTTAACACTGCCTTCCAAGTGTTGTGATTAAAGGTGTGCATGTGCCACCACACGCAGCTGATTTTTTTTTTCCTTGAGACACTATGTAGCATAGACAGATCTCAAACTCACAATCCTCTGCCTCAGCCTCCTGGGATTGCCAGCATGTGTAACCACACCTGGCTCACTCTTTTCTTCTGCATCTAACTTTTTTTTTTTCTTTGTCAGGCATGGTAGCTCATGTCTTTTTGTTATAGTTTTGGTTTTTTTGTTTGTTTGTTTTGTTGTTGTTTTTTCAAGGTAGGGTTTCACTCTAGCCCAGGTTGACCTGGAATTCACTATGGAGTCTCAGGGTGGCCTCGAACTCACGGTGATCCTCCTACATCTGCCTCCTGAGTGCTACGGTTAGGTGTGCACCACCACGCTCAGTTTGCATCTAATATTTTTCCAGGATAGCTAAGTTACTTTCCCATATTAAGAGGTGACTGGAAGTATAGCTCAGTAGTACAACATTTGCCTAGCATACAGGAGATCTCTGGGATCAATTTCCAGCACTGTATTATATATAAAATATACTGCATATTACGTGTGACATATTTATACTATTTATACTTACTATATTATATTGGTGGTTGGGGGAGTGGGAAAAGAGAAGTACACATAACCCACAGTCCTAGACATTTCTGGGGAAAAATTGCAACTCCAGTCTGTAAACTTAACCTGGACAAATATACTTCTTTAGGATACCAATTCCCCAATTACATACCTACTATTAAAAGAAACAGGAAGCAAGCTGGGCGTGGTGGTGCACGCCTTTAATCCCAGCACTCAGGAGGCAGAGGTAGGAGGATTACCGTGAGTTCGAGGGCACCCTGAGACTACATAGTGAATTCCAGGTCAGCCTGGACTAGAGTGAAACCCTACCTTGAAAAAAAAAAAAAAAAAAACCAGGAAGCAGTTCCGTCTGCATTCTTCAATGCTACTCATTCTCAAACTTTTAATAGTAGCCAGCAGAGTCATTTCAAGAAAATACCGCTCAGACTGCTATCATTAGAATACTAAGAATAACTGCAACTATGAAGTTAGAACATGAGAAGAAAAAAGTTCCACAGAGGAGTGTTTCCACTGATCAAAGAATTATGACACGCACTCAAAGAATCAAGGACCAGGGCACTCAAGAATAGGCGTACAGGGCAGGCATGGAGGCACACACCTTTAATCCCAGCATTCAGGAGACAGTATGTAGGAACACCAGTTAGTAAACTGGTTAGTGTAGATAAAATGAGGCACTCACCAAGCAATGACATTACTATGGCAACTAGAGACCAAGGCCACAGCCAGCTGTGCATTGATATTATAATGAGCTAACCCTAAGGTGGTTTTCAGACTACAGGTAAGGAGTGGAGAATAGTATAAAAACCAACAAACAGTTAAGCTGTCACTCAACCCAGAGGGACAGTCTCTCCATGTTGATTCCTGCCACAGGACCCTGAGCAGCCCGTGGGAGCCCTCCGTTGGAGTGGACTGACAGAGAATGAGAACAGCTGGCCCAAACACCATCCTCACAGGTGAGCTGCCTCAGGGGCTAAGCTATGCTTGAGAGGATAGGAGAAGACAGAACTTGATCTAACTAATTTGCATGTGGAGTGAATAAAGTGTGGCAATTGAATTAACATATCTGCCTCTTGACTACTTAATTACTTAATTACCACAGTGTAGGAAGATCACTATGAGTTTGAGGCCACCCTGAGAATCCAAAGTTAATTCCAGGTCAGCTTTGGGCTAGAGCAAGACCCTACCTCAAAAAATAAAAAAAAGCTGGGTGTGGTAGTCCACGCCTTTAATCCCAGCACTCGGGAGGCAGAGGTAGGAGGATCATGGTGAGTTCAAGGCCACCCTGAGACTACATAGTTAATTCCAGGTCAACCTGGGCCAGAGTGAGACCCTACCTCGAAAAACCAAAATAAATAAATAAATAAAATAAATAAATAAAAAGAAAAAAGGAAAAAGAATACAAGAATATCAACCCAACCCAACATATTTTCTCAAAGTCTGTTTAATTAAAGTTGTATGGAATGATAAAACTAATAAGCAATAAAGTCTAAATTATGATGATTAAAAAAAAGAAAACCAAGCCAGGAGTGGTGGCGCACACCTTTAATCCTAACACTTAGGAGGCAGAGGTAGGAGGAATGCCATGAGTTTGAGGACACCCTGAGAATACAGAGTGAATTCCAGGTCAGCCTGGGCTAGAGTGGGACCCTACCTTGGGAAAAAAAAAAGAATACCAAGCCAATAGTGGTAATGCGTACCTATAATCCCAGCACTTGAGAGGTGGAAAGCAGAAGGATCACGGTACATCCTTGACTACAAAGAGTCTGAGACCAACCGGGAAAGTACGAAAAGTGCGTGAGTGTGTATGTATCCCTGTTGCAAAACACCAAAATAAAAAAATAATTTTAGGGCTGGAGAGGTGGCTTAGTGGTGAAGGTGCCTGCCTGCAAAACCAAAGGACCAAGGTTTGATTCCCCAGAACCCTCAGGGTGGCCTTGAACTCACCACGATCCTCCTACCTCTGCCTTCTGAGTGCTGTTTTTTATAAGTGTCTGTTGTCTTCAATTAAGACTAGTACAAGGGGCTGGAGAAATGGCTTAGCAGTTAAGGCATTTGCCTGAGAAGCCAAAGGATCACGGTTCAGTTCTCCAGGACCCATGTAAGCCATATGCACAAGGGGCACATGCATCTGGAGTTCATTTGCGGTGGCTAGAGGCCCTGGCGTGCCCATTCTCTCTGTCAGCCTCTCTTCTCTCTCTCTCTCTGCTTGCAAATAAATAAGTAAAAGTTTTTTTAAAAAAGAATTATACCATTAAAAAAAAAAAAAAAGACTACCACAAGTGCTGGGTGCAACTATGAAGTTAGAACATGAGAAGAAAAAAAGTTCCACAGAGGAGTGTTTCCACTGATCAAAGAATTATGACACGCACTCAAAGAATCAAGGACCAGGGCACTCAAGAATAGGCGTACAGGGCAGGCATGGAGGCACACACCTTTAATCCCAGCATTCAGGAGACAGTATGTAGGAACACCAGTTAGTAAACTGGTTAGTGTAGATAAAATGAGGCATTCACCAAGCAATGACATTACTATGGCAACTAGAGACCAAGGCCACAGCCAGCTGTGCATTGATATTATAATGAGCTAACCCTAAGGTGGTTTTCAGACTACAGGTAAGGAGTGGAGAATAGTATAAAAACCAACAAACAGTTAAGCTGTCACTCAACCCAGAGGGACAGTCTCTCCATGTTGATTCCTGCCACAGGACCCTGAGCAGCCCGTGGGAGCCCTCCGTTGGAGTGGACTGACAGAGAATGAGAACAGCTGGCCCAAACACCATCCTCACAGGTGAGCTGCCTCAGGGGCTAAGCTATGCTTGAGAGGATAGGAGAAGACAGAACTTGATCTAACTAATTTGCATGTGGAGTGAATAAAGTGTGGCAATTGAATTAACATATCTGCCTCTTGACTACTTAATTACTTAATTACCACAGTGTAGGAAGATCACTATGAGTTTGAGGCCACCCTGAGAATCCAAAGTTAATTCCAGGTCAGCTTTGGGCTAGAGCAAGACCCTACCTCAAAAAATAAAAAAAAGCTGGGTGTGGTAGTCCACGCCTTTAATCCCAGCACTCGGGAGGCAGAGGTAGGAGGATCGCGGTGAGTTCAAGGCCACCCTGAGACTACATAGTTAATTCCAGGTCAACCTGGGCCAGAGTGAGACCCTACCTCGAAAAACCAAAATAAATAAATAAATAAAATAAATAAATAAAAAGAAAAAAGGAAAAAGAATACAAGAATATCAACCCAACCCAACATATTTTCTCAAAGTCTGTTTAATTAAAGTTGTATGGAATGATAAAACTAATAAGCAATAAAGTCTAAATTATGATGATTAAAAAAAAGAAAACCAAGCCAGGAGTGGTGGCGCACACCTTTAATCCTAACACTTAGGAGGCAGAGGTAGGAGGAATGCCATGAGTTTGAGGACACCCTGAGAATACAGAGTGAATTCCAGGTCAGCCTGGGCTAGAGTGGGACCCTACCTTGGGAAAAAAAAAAGAATACCAAGCCAATAGTGGTAATGCGTACCTATAATCCCAGCACTTGAGAGGTGGAAAGCAGAAGGATCACGAAGTACATCCTTGACTACAAAGAGTCTGAGACCAACCGGGGAAAGTACGAGTGCGTGCGTGAGTGTGTATGTATCCCTGTTGCAAAACACCAAAATAAAAAAATAATTTTAGGGCTGGAGAGGTGGCTTAGTGGTGAAGGTGCCTGCCTGCAAAACCAAAGGACCAAGGTTTGATTCCCCAGAACCCTCAGGGTGGCCTTGAACTCACCACGATCCTCCTACCTCTGCCTTCTGAGTGCTGTTTTTTATAAGTGTCTGTTGTCTTCAATTAAGACTAGTACAAGGGGCTGGAGAAATGGCTTAGCAGTTAAGGCATTTGCCTGAGAAGCCAAAGGATCACGGTTCAGTTCTCCAGGACCCATGTAAGCCATATGCACAAGGGGCACATGCATCTGGAGTTCATTTGCGGTGGCTAGAGGCCCTGGCGTGCCCATTCTCTCTGTCAGCCTCTCTTCTCTCTCTCTGCTTGCAAATAAATAAGTAAAAGTTTTTTTAAAAAAGAATTATACCATTAAAAAAAAAAAAAAGACTACCACAAGTGCTGGGTGTCCTGACACACACTTTTAAATCCAGCACTTAGGAGGCAAAGGTAGGAGGAACTCTGTGAGTTCCAGGCCACCCTGAGACTACATAGTGAATTCCAGATCAGCCTGAGAAACCCTACCTCTAACCCCCCCCAAAACAAAACCTTAGTACTGTATGGTACTATAAACACAAATACAAATATGCTGATAGCAGTTATCACATGCTTCAGCATCCGCACACAATTTTTGAGAAGGCAGGAAAAAAGTGAAGTTTTTTTTTTTTTTTTTTTGGTATTTTATTTATTTGAGAGAGACAGAGAAGAATAGGCATGCCAGGTACTCCAGCCACTGCAAACTCCAGATGGATGCCTCACCTTGTGCATCTGGCTTATGTGGCACCTGAGGAATTGCACCTGAGTCCTTTTTGGCTTTTCAGGCAAAGGCCTTAACCACTAAGCATCTCTCCAGCCCAAAAGTGAAGTTTTAAAGTTTAAGGTACTACTTGGAAGCTGAGTGTGGTAGCACACCCTGTAATCCCAGCACTTGAAAGGGTGAGACGGGAAGATCACCCCAAATTCAAAGCCAGCCTATGTACTGGAATATTCAGTACCTTATCACCTGACCAAGCAGTGTCATTGGGTCACATCAAAAAGCAGCTGCAAAAAAAAAAAAAAAAAAAAAAAAAAAAAAAAGCTGCAGGCTGGGGATGGTAGCGCACGCCTTTAGTCCCAGCACTTGGAAGGTAGAAGTAGGAGGATCGCTCTGAGTTCAAGGCCAGCCTAAGACTACATAGTGAATTCCAGGTCAGCCTGGGCTAGAGCAAGACCCCTACCTCGAAAAAACAAAACAGACCAATATATATTGCTCTGGCATTTTCAGAAGTTTAGACTCTACCAAATATGAAGTATGATAAAACAGTTTCACCTCAGCACCCTCAGTAACAGTAACTTTGTAACTGAGGTTTGGGGACTTCTACTTCCTAGAGTAGAGAGAGGTAGGCAACAGGCTGATTAATCAAATTAAATTGACCAACTGAAACCCACCTCGCAGACCTCTAGCTACAAAGACTAGAGAAGTCAACTATGGTAACTACACATTCTGCCCAACGACACGGCCTAAAAAATAAAAAGGGAGGTTAGAGTCCAGAATTTTTCTTGAAGCAAGCGTTCTCTGATCAAAACTGCTCGGGCAAACACACGCACGCCAGAGGCCGACCTAAGGAGGAGTCGGCTCCAAGGTACAGGATCCCTCCAGTGGCGTAGCTGTAGAAGCCAGCCTTGGCGGCGGGGTGTGTGTATGTGGGGGTTGGGGGGGGGGAGTTGAGCAAGGAAGTCTCAGCCCGCGCAGCCTTCCTCCTCCATTTCCTGCGCTCCTCCTCTCCCAGGCCACCCTAGGGTCCGGGCAGGGAAAGATTCTTTACGGAACCGTACGCCTCGGGGGCCTCGGCCAGACCCCAACCAGTTCGTGTCTCTCTCAAGACTGGGGTTCCTGAGCAGGTGTGGAGGACTGGGCCCGGGGGAACAACCATGGCGGTAAGAAAGAGGACAGACGGAGGCGGGAACTTGGACTGGGGTTTCCCCCGGCGGCGAACCCACAGCGGCTGGGCGAGGGCTCAGCGGGACGCCCCGACTCGGCCGCGGGAGGGAAGGGGCGGGGGCTCGAGAGCGCCGCCGACGGGGCGGGGAGGAAGCAGAGGAGGAGAGGGAGGCGGGGCGGGCAGGCCCGGCCCAGGAGCTGGGCGGCGCAACTCACCTCTGCTCCCGGCCTGCGGAGCCAGGGTGGCCAGGATCCCTCGCAGCTCCGACGCTGAGATCCGTACACGCTCCAAACCTTCCGCCATCTTCGCGGCGGCTGCTACAGCTGCAGCGACTCGGCTAGCGCCGCGCGCAGCCAGGAAACCACGACCGACGGGCGGGCGGCGCGCGCTCTCCCACTCCCACCCTTAGCCCCGCCCCCTCCGGCTTGCCCTCCCCCGAACGACGGTGGCCGCATTGGGAGGAAAAGCACCGAACGCACGTTCTGAAAGGGCCGTGCCCGAGCGCCTGCTCTGGCCGCCCCGGCAGCTGCTGCGCGTGCGCAGAGGTGTAGCTCTGGAAGGTGCGCGGAAGCTGGAGGTCGGGACGCGGCGCCCAGGGAGGTAGGTGAGAGGTGAGGTTGGGTCCTGGCTCGGGCGTCCCAGGCTCGGGGGAGCTTTCGTGGCTATGGCTGCCGATGCTGCCGTAGGGTCCACCGAGAACACTTACTGGCCTGGGGATCGAGATGATGGAAACACCTACAATCCGGCCTTGTCCTGTCATTTTAGGCCCCAGGTACCCTACCACGGGCCCGGATTGCGGAGCTTAAAGATCTTCTAACAGTGGTTATGATGCCCATTCTTAAGATAAACCAAGTCTCAGAAAACAAGCAGATTGATTGCCCATTGTAACGGTAATTGGCAGTACATAATTGAATAGTACGAGAGTATCAGATTTTTCTTTATCTATTTACAAAGAGAGAAGGAGAGAGAGATGCGCGCGCCAGGGCCTCTAGCCACTCACTGGAAACGAATTCACAGGCCACTTGTACATCTGGCTATATGTGGGTCATGGGAAATCGAACCTGGGTCGTTTGGCTTTGCAGGCAAGTGCCTTAACCAGTAAGCCAACTCTCCAGCCCCCAGTCTTTTTCTTTATGGCAAATTTATCCCGAAGCCTCCTGACTAAAAAAAATATATACAATCTAGTTGGCCTTGTTGTGTGCACCTAAAACAGGAGGAATAATCAATCGACCTGAGAATTGTTTTTTTTTGTTGTTGTTTTTCGAAGTAGGGTCTCACTCTAGCCCAGGCTGACCTGGATTCACTCTGTAGTCTTAGGATGGCCTTGGACTCATAGTGATCCTCCTAATTCTGCCTTGAAAGTGCTGGGATTAAAGGCATATGTGCCACCATGTCAAGCTGATCTGGGAATTTCTGTATTGCTGAATTTTCTTTTCTTTTCTTTCTTTCTTTCTTTTTTTTTTTTTTTTTTTTTTTTTTTTTTGAGGTAGGGTCTCACCTGGAATTCACTATGGAGTCTCAGGGTGGCTTTGAATTCATGGTGATCCTCCTACCTCTACCTCCGGAGTGTTGGGATTAAAGGCGTGCGCAACCATGCCCGGCTTTTCATTTTTGAAATCACTGAATTTTTTAAAACAATTCTCTGGATCTCAGATGGGTCCCCCCCCCCCACCTTCATCTTTAAATTGTAACACTCAAGACAGAGGCAGGAGGATCAGGAGTCATCCTTACTTACATGACAAGATCGAGGTCAGCCTGGGTTACGTCCCCATCTCTAAAAAACAAAAACAAAATCTAAAAAGCAAGAAAAGTAATCCACTTTTTTATTGAAATTTTAGAAGACATAACATCAATTTCTTTAAGAAAGAAAATAATTTGAAACAAGAAAATTTTCTTTGCATAAATATGGCATCAGGCTTTCATTTGCAGTGCCAAGAGACCCTGACATGCCCATACACACACCCAAATAATTTTTTTTAGTTTTTTCTTTTTTAAAAATATTTTATATTTATTTATTTGATAGACGGAGAGAGAGAGAATGGGTGCACCAGGGCCTCCAGCCACTGCAAACGAACTCCAGATGTATGTGTCCCTTGTGTATCTGGCTAATGTGGGTCTTAGGGAATTGAACTTGGGTACTTTGGCTTTGCAGGCAAACACCTTAACTGCTAAGCCATCTCTCTAGCCCAAAAATATTTTTAATTAAAATAAATTAAAGAAAATACACTGGGCATGGTGGCACATGCCTTTAGTCCAAGCAATCAAAAGGCTAAAGAAGGAGGATCACAGTGAGTTCAAGGCCAGCCTGGTCCCTATAGAGTAGAACAAGTTTCAGGAAGGGTGACTAAGAACTTGGACTTTTTTCCTGAGGGAGAGAGAGGGGGAGTATCCTGGATTCTTTACAAATCAAAGTGATGAAAATATTGCATAGCAGAAACCATGGTGTATCTTTAAAGCAGTGTTAAAGAAATTTTGTAGCATTTGTGCTTTTGGTATTTAAAACTAATAAGTAGGGCTGGAGAGATGGCTCAGTGGTTAAGGCGCCTGCCTCCTAAGCCTAAGAATGCTGGTTCCAGTCTCCAGCGGTTCCAATCTCCAGGTCCCATGTTTAGCCAGATGCAAAGTGACGCAAGGGCGCAATGCTGCACTTGGCCACAAGGGGGCGCACGCATCTGGATTTCATTCGCAGCAGCTGAGATGCTGCTGGCGCACCCATCTCTATCTGTGTTCCTCTCCCTTTCTCTCTCTTTCTCTGTGTGTCTCTCCAAAAAAAATAAAATAAAATAAAAAATAAAAAATAAAACTAATAAGTAAACATTCAACAAAGGTAGAAAAAGACTATGGAAAATAAAAAAGATGAAATTGAAATTAATAAGACAAAATAAATATGCTTAATAAAAGAAATGTGCTTTAAATAAATTGAGCTTATTTTTCAGAATAGATACTGAAGTAGACTTTTTAAAAAATTTTTCTTGTTTATTTTTATTTATTTATTTAAGAGCAACAGACAGAAAGAGAAAGAGGCAGAGAGAGAGAGAATGGGCACACCAGGGCCTCCAGCCACTGCAAACAAACTCCAGATGTATGCGCCACCTTATGCATCTGGCTTATATGGGTACTGGGGAATCAAGCCTCGAACCTGGGTCCTTAGGCTTCAAAGCAAACGCTTAACCACTAAGCCATCTCTCCAGCCCCTGAAGTAGACATATTACATTTCTGGGAAAAGTATAATCTTAGATGCTTCATAAGCAATTCAAATATAGTTAATCAAATCTCTGATTTTCCTCAAATGCTTGTCTCTTCACTAGTCTTAAATCTCAAATACAGCTGGGTGTAGTGACACATGCTTATAATCCCATCACTTGGAGGATAAGTCTGGTGGATCCTGATTTTGAGGCTATCCTGGGCTACATAGTGAGTTTTGGCCCAGCCTGAGCTACATATGAAAAAGCCTATCTCAAAAAATCACACAGAGAGTAACAGTGCTAAGAATGTAGTTCAGTTAATAGTGTCCATGTAACAAATCCCTGGGTTCAATTCCCAGCACTGCATAAAACCAGATATGGTATGCATTCTCATCACTAACTCAGGAGGTAGAGGCATGAAGATCAGAAGCTTAAGGTCATTCTTAGCTACATAGAGAGTTTGAAGCTATCTTAGACAACTTAGTAAGACCCTGTCTCAAAATAAAAATAGCTGAGCGTGGTAGCGCATGCTTTTAAATAAATTTTTTAATTTTATTTTTTATTTTTTTAGAGAGAGACAGACAGGGAGAGGGAGACAGATAGAGAATGGGCACGCCAGCAGTCTCTCAGCTGCTATGAATGAAATCCAGATGTGTGCACCCCCTTGTGGGCAAGTGCGGCATTGCGCCCTTGCGTCACTTTGCATCTGGCTAAACGTGGGACCTGGAGATTGGAACCACTGGAGATTGGAACCAGCGTTCTTAGGCTTAGGAGGCAGGCGCCTTAACCACTAAGCCATCTCTCCAGCCCTAGCGCATGCTTTTAATTCCAACACTGGGGAGGCAGAGGTAGGAAGATCACTGTAAGTTCAAGGAGGCCACCCTGAGACTACAGTGTGAATCCCAGGACAGCCTGGGATAGAGTGAGACCCTACTGGAAGAAAGGAAGGAAGGGAGGGAAGGAGGGGAAAGAAGAGAAAATAAAAAGTCTGAGCCATGTGTGGTGGCGCACATCTTTAATCCCAGCACTTGGGAGGCAGAGGTAGGAGTATTGCCGTGAGTATGAGGTCACACTACAGGGAGACCCTACCTCGAAAAATAACCAAAAAAAATAAATAAATAAATAAATAAATAAATAAATAAATAAATAAATAAATAAAGGAAGCCTGGTGTGGTAGTGCATGCTTTAGTCCCAGTAATCAGGAGGCAGAGGTAGGAGGATTGCCATGAGTTAGAGGCCACCCTGAGACTACATAGTGAATTCCAGGTCAGCCTGGACCAGAGTGAAACCCTACCTCGAAAGGCCAAAAAAAAAAAAAAAAAAAAGCTGAAAAAAGCTGGGTGAGGTGTCTCATAACTTTAGTACCAGCTATCAGGAGGCAGAGGTTGGAGGATGGCCATGTGTTCTAGGCCACGCTGAGACTACATAGTGAAGTCTAGGTCAACCTGGTCAAAAGCAAGACCTACCTCGAAAAAAACAACAAAGGGGAAAGGGGCAAAAAATAGGCAGCTAAGTGGTAAAGCATTTGCCTAGTATATGCAGGACCCTGGGTTCAACCTCCAGTACTGAAAATAAAATAAAAAGATTTCAGGGCTGGAGAGATGGCTTAGTGGTTAAGGCGCTTACCTGCAAAGCTAAAGGACCCAGGTTCGATTCCCCAGGACCCACGTAAGCCCAGGTGCACAAGGTGACGCATGGGACTGGAGTTCTTTTGCAATGGCTGGAAGCCCTGACATGTCCATATTCTCTTTCTCTCTCTCTTTCCCTCTTGAATAAATAAATTAAAATATTTTTTAAAATGAAATTTCAGTAAACTGTACCACTATCTAGTTCAAAACCCAGGTGTTATCCTTAACATCTCCATCACTCTCCACATTCAATCCTATCCATATATGAGCCTACATGGAATCATCTACCCAGCATTCTCCCTTTTTCATTTGGAAATTGTCCTTCATCCTTACTCAGAACTTTTTTCTCTTTACTTTTCTTCCTCTTTCCTCCATCATGGTTTCCTCTTTTTGTAGCTATTTTCCATCCAAAGCAGAAAATTGTGCTAGTCATTCTATTTTGTTCACACTATCATCAACAAGGCCTTCCTCATTTTATCTTATTTTTGCTCATTTCAACTCCCTGTTATGTTTCATCCCTCCTCCCTTGGGTAGTGACTCTAATATGTTTGATATATGTCCTTAAATATACATCTATCTTTACATAATATATGATGTTTTATGTTTGTGTTTTAAATGTACATAATTGATACTGTGTTATAGATCTCATTCTGTTTCTTTTTCATGTTTCCATAAATACTTCTGACTGTTACATAGTATTTCTTAAGTGACCTCACACCCTTGACTACTGGTCCTAGGCCAAGATGGGCCAGAGTCCTTACCCAGAATTTTTTCAACTGAAACTGAGAAAGAAAATCCCTCTCCAGTGTGGATGCCATAAAATGTAAAACACAGGAGCTGTCAGCAGCCATGTGTCCTGCCCTATGGAACCAGCTGATCAGCAGTGAAAGAAGCTGCATGCCAAAAGCAGAGGTGAGAAACAAGTGTGAAAGCCATGAGTCCCTGGTTCCAGCTGGTCCTGAAGCTCCATATTCCTGCCCTTTATGGTCTGGTAAACTGTTTTTTGGATTCCTTGAGCCAATGAATATGGACACTTTTATCCTTTGCTTAAGTTACCTCAAATTAAGGTTCTAAGCATGCTCCATGATGCAATCAGTTAGCACAGGGTACTTACACAAATTAAGGTTCTGTCACTTGCAACCAAAAGGCTTAATTACAACCTCTCTATTTCTTTTTGTTTGCTTTAATTGTGGTAAAAAAAAATGCACATAAAATTAACCATTTCAAACATTTAAAGTGTATTATTTTAGTTAAATGAATTCCTATTGTTGTGCAACCAAATTCCAGAACCTTCACAATTAAGCAACTCTCTATTCCCCCCAAATCCTAACCCTTTAGCAACCACTTTTCTGTCTATGAATTCGACTACTATAGAGCTGTAGGTGTCTCACATAATTTCTATCAAGTAGTATCATGTATCTTTTTGTGACTGGCTTATTTCCCTTAGAATAATGTCCTCAGTGTTCATCTATATTTAGCACATGTCACAATTTCTTCCTACTTAAATATGAACATTATTCAATTTTATGTATATATCACATGAATAGACATTCTCATGTTAATGGATAGACACTGACACTTTTGGCTGTAATGAATGATGCAGCTATGGACATGCATGTACAAACATCTCTTGCTGGGCGTGGTGGCGCACACCTTTAATCTCAGCACTCGGGAGGCAGAGGTAGGAGGATTGCCATGAGTTCAAGGCCACCCTGAGACCGCATAGTGAATTCCAGATCAGCCTGAGCTAGAGTGAGACCCTACCTTGAAAAAAATCTTTTTCACAAGATCCTGTTGGATCTACATTGAGTAGTGGAAATGCTGAGTTATAATTCTATGCCCAGTATGATGAGGAACCAGGATAGTGTTTGCCACAGCACCCGCATTATTTTACACTCTGACTGATAATATACCAAGTTTCCTCTAAATTCTTGGCAAGATGCTGTTAAAATTAATTAGAGGGAGGCTGGGTGTGGTGATGCATGCCGCTAATCCCAGCACTTGGGAGGCAGAGGTAGGAGGATTGCCAAGAGTTTGAGGCCACCCTGAGAATATACAGTAAATTCCAGGTCAGGGGCTGGAGAGATGGCTTAGCGGTTAAGGCACCTGCCTCCTAAGCCTAAGAACACTGGTTCCAATCTCCAGTGGTTCCAATCTCCAAGTCCCATGTTTAGCCAGATGTGAAGTGACGCAAGGGCGCAATGCCACACTTGACCACAAGAGGGCACACGCATCCAGAGTTCCTTCGCAGCAGCTGAGAGGCTGCTGGTGCGCCCATCTCTGTCTTCCTCTCGCTCTCTCTGTCTCTCTCAAAAAAAAAAAATTATTAAAGGAAGGGAGGGAGAGAGAGACAGAATGGGCATACCAGGGCCTCTAGCCACTGTAAATGAACTCCAGATGCATTAGGCCCCCATGTGCATCTGGAATTGACCCTGAGTCCTTAGGCTTTGCAGGAAAGAGCCTTAATTGCTAAGCCATTTTTCCAGCCCCAACATGCTATTTTCTGCTGGTTTGGTTTAATTATACATGTTTGTGATTATGAGTGGCTATCCTGTTATAGTTTTGATTTGTATTTCCCTAATTATTAGTAGTTTTTGAGCATTTTTCATGTGCTTATTGGCCATTTTTATATCTATTTTACTTTATTTATTTGACAGGGAAAGAGAGAGAGAGAATGGGTGTGCCAGGGCCTCCAGCCACTGCAAATGAACTCCAGACATGTGCACCCCCTTATGCATCTGGCTAACGTGGGTTCTGGGGAATCGAACATGGGTCGATTTGCAGGCAAACGCCTTAACTGCTAAGCCATTCCTCCAGCCCCCATTTTTATATCTCATCTGTGGAAATTCTTATTCAAGTTCTTTACTCATTAAGGATTATTTTTATTATTATTATTCATTTGAGAGAGAGAGAGAGGACCTCTAGCTGCTGCAAATGAACTCCAGACACATACATATTCCAGACCACCACACCCGACAAAAATATATATTTATTTATTTTCTTTTTATAATATATATATTTTATTTATTTGCAAGCAGAGAGAGAGAGAAGATAGATAGAATGGGTGCGCCAGGGCCTCTACATGCTACAAATTCCAGATGCATGTGTCATTCTGTGCATCTAGCTTTATGTGGGTATTGGGAAATTGAACATGGGCCATTAGGCTTTGCAGGCAAGTGCCTTAACCACTGAGCCATCCTCCAGTCCCTATTTTGGCTTCTAGCCCAGGCTGACCTGGAATTCATTATGTAGTCTCAGGGTGGCCTCGAATTCACAGTGATCCCCCTACCTCTGCCTCCTAAGTGTTGGGATTAAAGGCATATGCCACCAGGCCCAGCTTTTGTTTACTTGTTTTTTTTACTTTACTCATTTTTTTTTTTTTCTGAGGTAGGGTCTCGCTCTAGCCCATAGCTCCTCAGGAATGGATGGGGCCTCATGAATCCCTTAACCATCCATGACAGAATGCATAGGAGTGCTATGGAGTAGAAAGATGGCTTAGCAGTTAAGGTGCATGCCTGTGAAGCCTAAGGACCAAGGTTCAACTCCCCAGAACCAGTGTAAGCCAGATGTACAAGGTGATGCATGAGCACAAGGTCATGCATGCACACAAGGTGGTGCACATGTCTGGAATTCAATTGCAGTGGCTGGAAATCCTGGTGTGCCAGTGTCTCTCTCTCTCTCACACACACTCTATAATTCATTAAAAAATTAAAAAATGGGCTGGAGGTTGGCTCAGCAGTTAAGGCGTTTGCCTGCAAAGCCAGAGGACCCAGGTTCGATTCCCCAGGACCCATGTTAGCCAGATGCACAAGGAGGCGCACACATCTGGAGTTCGTTTGCAGTGGCTAGAGGATCTGGCATACCCATTCTCTATCCTCCCCTCTTTCTGTCTCTAAATAAATAAATAATCCTTTAAAGAACAATACTTGCCATGCACGTATGAGGACCTGAATTTGGATCCCCTACACCCACATAAAATTCTAGACATGGTAGTGTATGCTTATAATTCCAGTACTAGGGAAGTGGAAATGGAATCCCTAGGGCACCCTAGCTAACCAGTCTAGCCAAATTGGCAAGCTCTCCAGTTCAGTAAAAGAGACTGTTTCAAAGAATAAAGAGCAACTGATTAGACCCCCAACATGAACTCTATCCTCCACACACATATACACATATATATGAATATGCATACATGCCTATCAAAAAATGTTTAGCCAAGCTGGGCGTGGTGGCGCATGCCTTTAATCCCAGCAGAGGTAGGAGGATCACCATGAGTTTAAGGCCACCCTGAGACTCCATAGTGAATTCCAGGTCAGCCTGAGCTACAGTGAGACCCTACCTCAAAAAAACAAAACAAAAAAAGTTTAAATACAAGATAGATCAAAGCTGGGCATGGGAACACACGCCAGCACTTGGGAGGCAGAGATAGAAGGATCACCATGAGTTCAAGGCCACCCTGAGACAACATAGTGAATTCCAGGTCAGTCTGGGCTAGAGTGAAACCCTACCTCAAAAAAAAAAAAAAATAGAATGAAAAGTTATCATGTATGGTGGTATACACCTTTAATCCCAGCACTCTGGAGGCTGAGGTAGGACTGCCATGAGTTAAAGGACAGCCTGGGGCAGCAGAGTCATTTCCAGGTCAACTTGAGCTAAAATGAAATCTGACCTCGGGGGAAAAAAATGAAGAAAAATAAACATCCCTTAGAAATTGAAGTTGAAGGGCAGGAGAGATGGCTTAGTGGTTAAGGCACTTTCCTGTGAAGCCTACAAACACATGTTCGAATTTCCAGGTCCTGGGTAGCCAGATGCAGTGATGCAAGCATGCAGTGTTGCACACGTGCACAAGGGGGCACATGCATCTGGAGTTTATTCACAGAGGCTGAAAAGGCCCTGGCATGCCCATTCTCTCCCTCTGTCTGTCTCTCTTAAAAAAAAAAAAAAGGCTAGATAGATGGCTTAGCAGTTAGGGCGTTTGCCTGTGAAGCGTAAAGACCCAGGTTCAATTTCCCAGTACCCACATAAGCCAGATGCACATGCTGGTGGCATGCATTTGAAGTTCATTTGCAGTGGCTAGAGGTCCTAGCATACCCATTTTCTCTCTCCTTCCCTCTTCTCATAAAACCAATAATTTTTTTTTTTTTTTTTTTTTTTTTTTTTTTTTTGGTTTTTCGAGGTAGGGTCTCACTCTGGCTCAGGCTGACCTGGAATTAACTATGTAGTCTCAGGGTGACCTTGAACTCACAGCGATCCTCCTACCTCTGCCTCCCGAGTGCTAGGATTAAAGGCGTGCGCCAATAAATGTTTTTAAAAATTAAAAAAAAATTAAAAAATTGATGTTGGAGTCAGATATGGTGGCATACCCCTTTAATCCCAACTCTCAGGAAGAGTAGGATGATGACTGAGTTCCAGGCCACCCTGAGTTTTCTATGAAAACTGTAGCAGATTTTGAACCATTCATTCAAGCAACTTCATAATAATAGAAAGGTAGCAGTGCCAAGAGATGAATGATGAGTGACAGAGTAAGCTGTAGATTCAATAAGCACAAGAAAATTTACTTGAACTTCAAGACAAGTCCCTCTCAGTACAAAAATTGACATGCCAGGGCTGGAGAGATGGCTTAGCGGTTAAGGGCCCGCCTGCGAAGCCTAAGAGTTCTCTAGGTCCCACGTTTAGCCAGCCGCAAAGTAATGCAAGGGTGCAATGCCACACTTGCCCCCAGTGGGGCAGAAGCGTCTGTAGTTTGTTCACAGAGGCTGAGAGGCCCCTGGCCCACCCATTCTCTGCCTCTCTCTCTCTCTCTCTCTCTCTCCAAAAAAATAAAACAAAAAAATTTTTTTAATTGACATTCCAGTAATGGAGACAGTTCCTCAGTACCACAGGCCCACATCTATTCTGTGTTACAAATTTTCAGTCTTTTCAGTAAACACATTTTCTGTCTGTATTTTTTTTCTTTTGGTTTTTCGAGGTAGGGTTTCACTCTGGACAAGGCTGACCTGGAATTCACTATGTAGTCTCAGGATTGCCTTGAACTCACAGCAATATTCCTATGTTTGCCTCCTGAGTACTAGGATGAAAGGCGTGCACCACCATGCCCGGCTTTTCTCAGTCTTTGTTTTAACCTTTTTTTCTTTTTTGCATGTATTTTTGGGGGGAGCAGTTGCAAGGAAGGTGAGGTAGGGTCTCACTCTAGCCTAGGCTGGCCTGGAACTCAGAATTCCTCCTACCTCAGCCTCTCAAGTACCAGGATTAAAGGCATGGGCCACCACACCCAGCTTTAACCTTTTTCGTATTCCTGGGTTTCAGAACCATGTGTGATCAGTACTGCATCTCCTTTGCTGATGTTGAAAGAGCTCATATGAACATTCGAGATTCTATCCAACTCACACCAGTGCTGACAAGCTCCAATTTGAATCAAGTATCAGGGCGCAGTCTTTTCTTCAAATGTGAACTCTTCCAGAAAACTGGATCTTTTAAGGTAAAAATTCCTTTTGTCAGTTTATCATGTATGTTTTTCAAACCCCTTCACTTGATTCTCCTGATCACTGGATGAGGTAGAAGTAAACTAATGCCTGTGCACAGTTGGGAAGGTTTGCAGAATTTTCCTTTCAAGTCCTAGCTAGTTACCTAATGTAGTGTTGACACTTTTTCACAGTCTGAAAATCCCTTATAATTTATTGTCCAAATAGTTGCATATACTTTATTGTTCAAACTAAGATGAACTTGAGAACCAAAGAACTTCTAAAGATTAAACCAAGTCAGTAAGTTAAGCACAGTGACATACACCAACTATTTACATAGACTGAGTAGAAGATCATTTGCACTGTATGGTGGCAAACCTTTAATCTCAGCACTTGGGAGACAGAGATGGGAGAATTGCTGTGAGTTCAAGACCAGCCTGGGACTACATAGTGAGTTCCTGGTCAGCCTGGACTAGAGTGAGACCCTACCTTTAATCCTAGCACTTGGGAGGCAGAGGTAGGAGGATTGCTGTGCATTCCAGGCCATCCAGAGACTATGTACTGAATTCCAGGTCAGGCTGGGCTAGAGAAAGACACTTCCTCAAAACAAAGAGAGAGTAGATTCTATCATGTTGGGGAAAGCATGGCAAAAGCAGAAAACTGGCATCACGTTGTCACATCAGCAGGGAAATAAACCACTAGAACCACACTGGAGGCTGAGCTGTAACACCTAAAGGCCCATTAGCAGTAATAAACTTCCTCTTTCAAGATTCCACCTCCTAAAGGTTCCCCAATACCCTAACAGCATCACCAACTGGGGATTAAGTCATTTAGGGGACATTTGATATTCAAACCACCACAAGGGCTGGAGTGAGACCCAGACTTAAAAACCAAAGCAACAAACAAGAGCATAATGATAAAAGTAGTGTGCAAGCCGGGCATACTTTTAGTCCCACACCTTTAGTCCCAGCACTCAGGAGGCTGGATTGGATGATCACTGTGAGTTCGAGGCCAGCCTAAGACTATAGAGTGAATTACAGGTCAGCCTGGGTTAGAGAAAACCCTACCTCAAAAAACCAAAAGATAAAAAGGGGCTGGAGAGATAGCTTAGCAATAAGACACTTGCACCATCCTGTGTGTATACGCAACCTTGTACACATGCATCACCTTGTGCATCAGGCTTACATGGGTTCTAGGGAGCCCAACCTGGGTCCTTAGGCTTTGCAAGCAAATGCCTTAACCACCGAGCCATCTCTCCAGCACCCTGTTGCATTTCTAAAAATATTTATTATGTGGCTGGAGAGATGGCTCGGTGGTTAAGGCGCTTGCCAGCAAAGCCTAAGGACCCAGGTTCGATTACCCAGTACCCACACAAGTCCAGAGCACAATGTGGCACATGTGTCTATAGTTCATTTGCAGTGGCTGGAGGCCCTGGTGTGCCCATTCTCTCTCTCTCAAATAGAAAAAAGGAACAGGTGCTAGGGAGATAACCCAGTGGTTAAAGACATATGTGATACTACTCAGCCTCCCCAGTGCAAGGATTAAAGGTGTTTGTGGCTGTATCTCAGTCCTGCCCAGGCAGACCTGGAACTAACTCTCTAGCCCCAGGCTGGCCTTCAACTCACTTGATCCTCCTACCTCAGCCTCACGTAAAGATGTATGCCACTACATCCAGCTTTCCATTTTATCTTATTCATTAATACCTTATTATACTTTTTTCTGTTTACATAGACAAATACCATTGTTACAATTACACATAATACTTTCCCTTTTAAAAATTACTTTTTTTTAGCCAGGCGTGGTGGTGCACGCCTTTAATCCCAGCACTTGAGAGGCAGAGGTAGGAGGATCATAATGAGTTCAAGGCCATGCTGAGACTACATAGTGAATTCCAGGTCAGCCTGGGCCAGAGTAAGACCCTACCTCAAAAAACAAACAAACAAACAAACAAAAAAAAATATATATATAATTTTTTAATATTTTATTTATTTATTTATTTATTTATTTATTTATTTATTTATTTGACAGAGAAAGAGAATGTGCATGCCAGGGCCTCCAGCCACTGCAAACAAACTTTAGACGCGTGCGCTCCCTTGTGCATCTCACTAACGTGGGTCTTGGGGAATCAAACCTGGGTTCTTTGGCTTTGTAGGCAAATGCCTTAACTGCTAAGCCATCCCTCTAGCCCTTAAAAATTATTTTTATTTGAGAAAGAGGTGGGGTGTGGGGGAGATCCTGTGCCATCACACCCAGCTCTAGCTCTTTTTTTAAAAAAATATTTAAAGCCGGGCATGTTGGTTCATACCTTTAATCGCAGCACTCGGGAAGCAGAGGTAGGAGGATCGCTGTGAGTAAAAGGCCACCCTGAGACTACAAAGTGAATTCCAAGTCAGCCTGAGCCAGAGTGAGACCCTAGCTCCAAAATCAAATATATATATATAAATATATATGTTTACAGGGCTGGAGAGATGGCTTAGTAATTATCGTATTTGCCTGCAAAGCCAAAGGATCCAAGTTTGATTCCCCAGCACCCACGTAAGCTAGATGCACAAGGTGGTACATATGTCTGGAAGCCTTGATATGCCCATTCTTATTCTCTCTCCCTTCTCTATATATTTTTCTCTCAAATAGATAAATAAAAATTATACACACGCACATACATAAATACAGCCAGGCGTGGTGGTGCATGCCTTTTATTCCATCACTCGGGAAGCAGAAATAGAAGGATCACCGAGTTCAAGGCTACTCTGAGACTACTTAGTGAATTCCAGGTCTGCCTGGGCTACAGTGAGACCCTACCTTGAAAAGCCAAAACATACATGTATGTATGTATGTATGTATGTTTGCGAGCAGAGAGAGAAGAGATATAGACAGAGAGAACAGGTGCCAGGTGCACCAAAGCGTCCAGTCACTGCAAAGGAACTCCATCCAGATGCAAGTACCACTTTGTGTATTTGTGGGTATCCAGGTAGGCTTTCCAGGCAAGTACCTTTATCACTGAGCCAACTCTCCAGCCCTTTATTTTTATTTTTTTTATATTTATGTGGGTACTGGGGATTGAACTCAAGTCCTCATGCTTACAAGGCATGCACTTTGCCAGCTGAGATATCTATCTGTTCAACCCTCCCAGATTGTTTAGTATATAATAGACTGCTGTAGACTGCAAGGGTGTCCAGCATTTTGACATTGCAACATTAAGTTGTCATCTGTGGTAAGTGGCCCACAGGTTGGACACACCTGCCTAGAAGCCTAAGCGACATCACATAGCCTAGATGAACAGGAGGCTATCAGTTTGTGTAAGTACTCCCTACAGTGTCTGAAAAGCAAAACAGTCTTAGAACATTTTCAGATTGTAAAATGATGCACAGGTGTACATGAATTCAATCTCTCTTCTAGATTCGTGGTGCCCTGAATGCTGTGAGAGGCTTAATTCCTAACACTTCAGAAGGAAAACCCAAAGCTTTTGTTACTCACAGCAGTGGAAACCATGGCCAAGCTCTCACCTATGCTGCCAAATTGGAAGGTACTTCATTTCTCAGATATAGGGTAGGATCCTCAAAGAGAAGTGGAAAAGAATCCCTAATTTTAGCGACTAATGATAGCTGTAGGAAGTAAATTCCTTTTTTTTTGGGGGGGGGGGTCAGGATGGCTTCAAATTAATCGTGACCCTCCTTCCTCTGCCTCCTGAGTGTTGGGATTAAAGTCATGCCATCATACCTGTAGGAAGTAAATTTGTAAAGAAGTCCCTATCTGATTATAAGCAAAATGAGCATAAATTTCTATTCTTAATCTGTGTAATAACTAAACATGTTTTCCTCTCCCAGGGATTCCTGCTTATATTGTGGTGCCCCAAACGGCTCCCAACTGTAAGAAACTGGCAATACAGGCCTACGGAGCTTCTATAGTCTACTGTGAACCGAGTGATGAGGTAAGGAGGAAAGCAATGTCCAATACCTCCTTAACAACTTCATTTGACCAACTGCTCTGGCTACTGCACTGTATACTTCCCAGTCTTTGCTGTTGCTTCATCTCAGCATGCCCAACCTTTTCTCTATCAACACTCAGTTGAATGATGTTATTAGTCTCAGTTTATAACCTCAACTCATGGTGGCACATGGCTTTAATCCTAGCACTCAGGAGGCAGAGGTAGGAGGATAGCAGGGAGTTCACAGCCAGCCTGAGAGTACATAGTGTAGTCCAGGTTAGCCTTGGCTAGAACAAGACCTTACCTTAGGGGGGAAAAAGAAATTTCAACTAGGCCAAGCTTGGTGGTAGATGCACTTAATCCTAGCATTTAGGACGATCACTATGAGTTTGAGGGTAGCCTGGAACTACAGAATGACTTCCAGGTCAGCCTGAATTACAGTAAACTGCACCCCAACCCCTGAGCCTCCCCTATCCCCCCAGAAACACTTCAACTGGCTAGGCATGTTGGCATATGCCTTTAATCCTAGCACCCAGGTACAGGTAGGAGCATCGGCCACCCTGAGACTACCTCAAAAAAAAAAAAAACACTTCATGGTAGTGCATACTTATAATCCTAGCACTTTGGAAGTTGAGGCAGGATAGTGAGTTTCAGTCCAGCTTGGGCTACAAAGCATGACCCTATCTCAAAGAAGCAAACAAAAAATTAAAAATAGGGGTTGGGGATTTGGGTCAGTGGTAGAGTGCTCGTCAAGCAAGCACAAGGTCCTGGGTTCAGTCCCTAGTATCCGTGCTCTAGACTAGTCCTAACCTCTTCCCAGAACTCCAGACCCAAATATACTGACAGCTAAGAATGTGGACGTTAGTCAGTGTCTAATACCAATCTATTTATTTATTTATTTATTTATTTATTTATTTATTTAATTTTTTTATTTGGAAGCACAGAGAAATGAGAGAGAGAATGGGCATGCCACAGCCTCAAGCCACTGCAAATGAACTCCATATGCCTGTTCCACCTTGTGCATCTGGCTTTATATGGGTAATGGGGAATCAAACTTCTGGGTTCCTTGAGAGAGAGAGGAAGAGGCATATATAGAGAATGGGCACATCAAAACCTCCAGACATTGCAAACAAACTCCAGACGCATTTGCGACCATGTGCATCTGACCTACATGGACACTAGGGAATCAAACCTGGGTCCTTAGGCTTCGCACACAAACGCCTTAACCACTAATCTCTCTCTCCAGCCCCCCCAAAAAAATTTTTTAAAGGCTGGGGGGAAAAAACCGGGTGTAGTGGTGCACACCTTTAATGCCAGCACTCGGGAGGCAGAGGTAGGAGGATTGCCATGAGTTTGAGGCCACCCTTAGACTACATAATGAATTCCAGATCAGCCTGGGCTAGAGCAAGATTCTACTTCAAAAAAAAAAAAAGCGGGGGTGGGGAGGGTGCCTGCAAAGCCTGAAGACCCAGGTTTGACTCCCCAGATCCCACGTAAGCCAGATGCTCATGGTGCACGCATCTAGAGTTCGTTTGCAGTGGCTAGAGGCGCTGGTGCACCCATCCTTTCCCTCTCTCACTCTAAATAACAATAAAAAATACGAAAAAAGGAGCCGGGCGTGGTGGCGCAGGCCTTTAATCCCAGCACTCGGGAGGCAGAGATAGGAGGATCGCCATGAGTTCGAGGCCACCCTGAGAATACAGAGTGAATTCCAGGTCAGCCTGAACTAGAGTGAGACCCTACCTCGAAAAACTAAAAAAAAAAAAAAAAAATGAAAAAAGGGGCCAGGCGTGGTGGCACATGCCTTTAATCCCACCACTCAGAAGGCAGAGGTAGGAGGATTGCCATGAGTTCGAGGCCTCCTTGAGACTACACAGTAAATTCCAGGTTAGCCTGAGCTCTAGAGTGAGACCCTACCTCATTTTTTTTTTGCATATATATATATGGGGTGTGTGTGTGTGAAAAAAAAAGGCTGGGGCTGGAGAGATGGCTTAGCAGCTAAGGTGCCTGCCTGCTAAGCCTAAGAACGCTGGTTCCAATGTCCAGCAGTTCCAATCTCCAGGTCCCACGTTTAGCCAGATGCTAAGTGAGGCAAGGGCGCACGCATCTGGATTTCATTCACAGCAGCTGTCTGTCTCTGTCTCCCTCTCCTCTCTGTCTCTCTCTCTCTCTCTCCAAAAATAAAAAAATATATAATTAAAAAATTTAAAAAAAAAAAAAAAGGCTGGTACATGCCTGGAGTTTGTTTGCAATGGCTAGAGACCCTGGTATACCTGTTCTCGTTCTCTCAAATAAATATTTTTTAAATATTGTATCGGCAACTTCCATACTTAGACAATAAAATAAACCATGATAAATCCCTCCCCTCCCCCACTTTCCCCTTCACAAAGCCACCTGCCATATCCTCTCCCCCTCACAGTCTTATTTTGATGTCATCATGTTTTCCTCCCATTATGAGGGTCTTGTGTAGGTAGTTCAGGCACTGTGAGGTCATGGATATCCAAGCCATTTTATGCCTGGATGATTGTATTGTAAGCAGTTCTACTCTTCTTTGTCTTTTTTTTTTTTTTTTTTTTTTTGGTTTTTCGAGGTAGGGTCCTACTCTAGCTAGCCCAGGCTGACCTGGAATTCACTCTGTATTTTCAGTTCTCAGGGTAGCCTCGAACTCATGGCAATCCTCCTACCTCTGCCTCCTGAGTGCTGGGATTAAAGGTGTATACCACCACGCCCGGCTGGCTCTTATATTCTTTTCTGCCACCTCTTCCACCCTGAGACATGGAAGGTGTGATAAAAATGTCTTGTGCTGAACACTCTTGTCATTTCTCAGCACTATAGTGCCTTTTGAGTCATCCCAGTGGTCATTGCCATCTGAAAAGAGAGGCTTCTCTGAACAAAAGAGTAGCATCAATATATGGGTATGAACATTAAGAAAAGAGCTTACATGGAATTTTGGTGAGCATAATATATGCATTTAGACAGACACCAGCAGGCATTGCAGCCCTAAGGCTCGTGACCTCACCTATCATAGGTTTTCAGTATCAGGCATGTATTCCCTCCAATGGAGCTGTCCTCCAATTTCAAGTAGAGAGCGGTTGGAAAAAATTTTTTTTGGTTTTTCGAGGTAGCTCAGGCTGACCTCGAATTCACAGCAATCCTCCTCTGCCTCCCAAGTGATTAAAGTGGGATTAAAGGCAGGCACCACCACACCTGGCTTGGAATAATATTTTTATTTTAGTTTTAAGCAGAGAGAGAGAATTAATGGGTATGACAGGACCTATTGCCACTGCAGATTAATTCCAGATGCATGTGTCTTTGTGCATCTGGTTTAACATGGGTATTGGGTAACTGAACCCAGGCCATCAAGCTTTGTAAGCAAGCATCTTTTAACAGCTAAGCCATCTCTCTAGCCTTCTAGTCTTCTTTATTTCAGTATATTGCAATTTATATTTCTAGTTGCTCAAGCGAGACCCTACCTCAAAAAACCAAAAGTGGGGGCTGGAGAGATGGCTTAGCAGCTAAGGCGCGTGCCTGCTAAGCCTAAGATTGCTGGTTCCAATCTCCAAGTCCCACGTTTAGCCAGATGCAAAGTGAGGCAAGGGCGCAATGCCGCACTTGCCCACAAGGGGGTGCGTGCACCTGGATTTCGTTCACAGCGCTGAGAGACTGCTGGCACCCCTATTTCTGTCTCCCTCTCCCTCTCCATCTCTCTCTCTCTCTCTAAAAATAAAATAAAAAATAATTTAAAAATTAAAAAAAAAAAGTGGCTGGAGAGATGGTTTAGCGGTTAAGGCATTTGCCTGTGAAGCCAAAGGATCCCAGTTCGATTCTCTAGGACCCACGTAAGCCAGATGCACAAAGGGCACATGCATCTGGAGTTCGTTTGCAGTGGCTAGAGGCCCTGGTGTGCCCATTCTCTCTCTGTTTGCCTCTCTTCTATCTCTATCTCTCTCTCTCTCTGCTTGCAAATAAATAAATAAATTTTTAAAATAAAAAGCCAAAACTAAGTGGACCACCTACATGTTCCAATAAAAACAAAATTTCAAGAACTATTTCTATAATTCAGTTATTATTGGGATTTTACTGTATAGACTCAAGCTGACCTCAAACTCAGTGATCCTCCTACCTATCTCCTGAGTGCTAAGTTTGAAGACATACACCACCACACCCAGCCCTCAATTCAGCTACTTTTACAACCTTTACCATTATAACCCTAAATCAAGCCTAACTGGTTTAATTTCTACCTTCACACCCTAATGTGTCTTCCAGAGGAACCAGAGCTATCAGGCTAGAACTTGCCACCCCAAATCCTCCTAGTTTTTACTTCATATATAGTGTAAACTAAGGTATTTTGGGGTTTGCTTTGGTGGTGGATATAGAATCTACAGCCTTGTACTCAGTAACAATGCCAATCAAAGTTCTTAGAGTAATAACCTAAGGCCTGGATCAACAACCCCCTTCCTTTCTTTCTTTTCTTTTGGTGTGGGGGTGAGGGAGGTACCTAGAACATGCTTGCCTCCACTCAGTGAGATAAGAGTGCACCACCTTCCTATTTTTCTGACCTTGTCTATGTCCTACTATGCTCCCTTCCCTCCAGGATTCCCTCCCAGTCACACTAACATCTTAGCAGCTACTCAGAAAGGTAGTTACTGTTACCACATCCTTGGAATATTCTAAAGATCCATAGTTTGTTCATCGACTTACACAAAACAATTCTACTTTTCTCCAAAGTACTCAAACATAGCAAACATTTACTTATACCCCACCCCTAAATCTTGAAGGCACGATGTTTGGTTAGTGCTCTGCCTATCCCTAGTAACTCAATTATGAAAAATAGTAAATTGTCATTTAAGTGTGAATGACTAAATTGAACTAAACTCAATGCAAGTAAGCTAGGTTAATGTACTCTTTTAGTCTAGGGAAAAGGTTTCCAAAAGAATTTTGGAAGAAACAGAAGGCATCATGGTACATCCCAATCAGGAGCCTGCAGTGATAGCTGGACAAGGAACAATTGCTCTGGAAGTGCTGAACCAGGTAAAACAGCACAGTTCTTCCCGCTCAGCTATTGGCAAAGATGTTTTGCTTCAGTGATTTTATACATACACATACAACTGCTTATTCACTGACTGATTTCTATTTCACATATTTTTACTAAAGGTTCCCTTCCTGGATGCACTGGTGGTACCAGTAGGGGGAGGAGGAATGGTTGCTGGAATAGCAATTACAATTAAGGTGAGCAAACCACTTCTGAAAGAATGCCTGCTTTAGGGAAACAGGATGGATTTCCATGATGTTCATTGTGGGTATTTGTTTAGAATTCCTTCCTGTCATCTCTGGACCTTCTCTGCCTCTCTGCTCTTCATCTACAACTTTACAGCATAAAAGCAGTTACAAATGAGTGACACCCTCAGTCATTCCCTGAATCTGTCTCACAACCAGTAGAACCATTTGTGATCCAGGCAACTAAAGGGTCAGCATTAGACATAAAATTTATTTATAAAGTGCTTCAAGGTCACCATTTCCATTAATATCCATCAAAGGGAAGACTAAACTCACAAATGAGATACCTGTTATGCCTATTATTGTTCTAGGCGTGCCAACAAAGGTTCTTGTTAGTTGTAAGGTGTCTAATATTCCTTTCAGGCCATGAAGCCCAGTGTGAAGGTATATGCTGCTGAACCCTTGAATGCAGATGATTGCTACCAGTCCAAACTAAAGGGACAACTGACCCCCAATCTTCATCCTCCAGAAACCATTGCAGATGGTGTCAAGTCCAGCATTGGCTTAAACACATGGCCTATTATAAGGGACCTTGTGGATGATGTCTTCACTGTCACAGAGGATGAGATTAAGGTAAAGCTCCAACAGGAAGATAACAGTTGTCCAACTTTTTGGCACAAGAACCCTCATTTATGAACAGAAGATGACTCACAAGGATCTAAGTGATTTCAAGACACATGGAGGGTACCCTTAAATGTATTATCACTAACCTTTTGACAGTAGCAATGAACATTATATATGTGTCTCACTAGCAAGCACACACACCTACAAGAAAACACACACTGAACATGTTTCTCTCTCTCTTTTTTGGTGTTTCTAGGTAGGGTCTCACTCTAGCCCAGGCTGACCTGGAATTCACTATGTAATCTCAGGGTGGCCTCAAATTCACAGCAATCCTTCTACCTCTGTCTCCTGAGTGCTGGGATTAAAGGTGTGTACCACTATACCTGGCTGAATGTGTCTTTTATGAGGCCCTTAAAATTAACCCACTAAAGCTGGGTATGGTGATACAACACTTTTAATCCCAGCATTTGGGAGGTTCAAATAGGATCGCTGTGGGTTCAAGACCATCCTGGGCCAGAGTTAGTTCCAGGACAACTTTTTTTTTGCGTCAAAAACAAAGAATTACCTTACTGGAACCTTCTTCCATTTACTCTTTCCTAACCTTACTCCCATTTGTACCAACAGTGTGCGACCCAGCTGGTGTGGGAGAGAATGAAACTACTCATTGAACCCACTGCTGGTGTTGGAGTGGCTGCTGTGCTGTCTCAGAATTTTCAAACTGTTTCTCCAGAAGTGAAAAACATCTGTGTTGTGCTCAGTGGTGGAAATGTAGACTTAACCTCCCTAAGTTGGGTAAAGCAGGCTGAAAAGTCTATTTCTGTTTAGTTTATGCAAAAGAATCTCTTAGTTTTTGGTCTTAGCATATAAAAATTCCACAAAAAAACCTCAATGCTTATTAATGGCCAAGATTAGACTTTTCTAAGTGGACAGCATTAGGCTAAAGTAGAAACCACAAATTGTCTAATCACAATCCGAAGGTTCCCATTGCTGGAGTGCTGACTGGCAGCAGTTAAAACAGAATCCCATTAAATCCATTATTCCATGTCCATTTCGGGTACTGTTGAAGAACTCTCATTTTTCACCCAAGGTATTGGTTCTGGTACATGGGGATCATAAGTCCACTTGGGAAAAACTCGTTTATAGAGGTTCATTAGTACTGTGTCCTGAGATTTTAGCTTCCCATCAAAACTGCACTTCATGTGTCCATGGGTACCTAGAATGAAAACAGAACAAGTTGGAAAAAAGTAAAAAATCAGGGCTAGAGAGAGTGGTTAAGATACCTGCAAAGCCTAAAGACCCAATTTCCATTACACAGATGCACAAAGTGGTGCATGCATCTGGAGTTCATCTGCAGCAGCTAGAGGCCCTGACATAGCCATTTAATCCCAGCCCTTGAGAGGCAGAGGTAAGAGGATTGCTTTGAGTTTGAGGCCAGCTTGGAACTAGAGTGAGCCCCTACCTCAGGAAAAGGGAAAAAATTAGAAAAAGTTTAAAGCAGTGAACTGAAAGCCAATAGTCATTTGGTAGCTCTGGGGAAATCAAGACACAGTCCCAAATCCCACATTCTCTTCTTACCTAAAGGTTCCTTGATGTGTCCCCTACGGCCCCATTTGGTTCTGAGTTCCACTGGTTTAAACCACATCACATCCTCTTGAAATGGAACACACAGAAGACAAATAAATATGAAACATTTACCTACAAAATGTAAATCCAACCTTCCCACCACAAAGGCAGTCAGATTCTTCCATCCTTCACACCTACCTCTATTGAAGAACATGTAACGTACCACTGCCATCTTGGTAAAAATTTTGAAGGGATGACCACTCAGAACAACTCTCTTGATGACCATTCTGTCTGGATCCACTGACAAAAGATGGCCTGTCGCAATGAGGCTGTGCATTCCTGAGGAAAGGAAAGCAAATGTTGAGTAAACATTCACTTGTTGCTCTAATCCATTTTATTTTTTTTAATATTATTTATTTACTTGAGAGAGAATGGGTGTGCCAGGGCCTATAGCCATTGCAAACGAACTCCAGACGTGTGTACCCCTCGTGCATTTGGCTTACATGAATCCTGGGGAATCGAACCTAGGTCCTTTGGCTTTGCAGGCCAAAACCACTTAACCACTAAGCCATCTCTCCGGGCCTCTAATCCATTTTAAAGACCTTTACAAGATTTTCTTGGAGAAACCTTAAAATAGCAATGCCAGTGCACTACACTACCCTCCTGAGCCCACAAAAAGACCACTAAATGATATTCCTGTTGGACCAGTCCTGAAAACTCACCTTAAATACAATATTCAGAGTAGCCTCTATTAACTAAGATAAAAACCAGTTTAGCACCCCTAGCTTAAACACTATGAAGCTGTAACTGGTACTTTGAAAACTGTCACAACTTTCTACATACCATTAGACTCCCAAGTCTAAAAACAGAAAACAGTAATAATCCTACTATGTATCCACTGGCTTATTCACTCTTGTGAATTCCACTTACCATTGCTTTTCTGCTTGAAAAGCAGCACAGCTGCAGGTGGAAAAGTGATTGGAGCATACACTGTCACCACTAAGGCAGCATCAGCAGTAAGGAATCTCTGAAATTTATGTTTATCCGCTTCCATAATAAGGCAAAAAAGAAAAGAAAAAAACATTTTGAGAAAAACACAAGCAATCGAGAGGCCCGCAAAAAGCTGCATCACTGCTAACCCCACTTTTTGTGTTTTTTGAAGCAGGGTGTCACTTTAGATTAGGCGGACTTAGAACTCACTTTGCAACCCAGCCTGACCTCAAACTCAGTGGTCCTACTTCAGCCTCCTTACAAAGTGCTACAATTAAAGGTGTAAGCCACCATGTTCAGTTTTATTTTATATATATATAGTTATTTGAGAAACACAGATGGAGAGAATATGAACATGCCAGGGCCTTCTGCCCCTGCAAGCCAACTCCATGTGCATGTGCCACTTTGTGGAACTTATTTTACAAGGGTACTGGGGAATTGAACCAAGGCATTGGACTTTACAAGCAAGTGCCTTTAACTGCTAAGCCATCTCTCCAGCCCTAACACTGCCAGCTCTTTAATTGTTGTACTGGAGATCAAACCCAAGGCCTTGCTCATTATAGGCAAATGTTCTACCATTGATCAACATTACATTCCTAGCCCACCAAAACTCTTAAACCAAAAGCAGTTTGTGTTGTTTTTTTTTAATTTTTGTTTTTTTTTATTTATTTGAGAGTGACAGACTGAGAAAGAGATTGAGAGAGAATGGGTGCACCAGGGCTTCCAACCAGTGCAAACAAACTCCAGATTCATGTGCTACCTTGTGCATCTGGCTTACATGGGTACTGGGGAATCAAGCCTCAAACCAGGGTCCTTAGGCTTCACAAGCAAACACTTAACTGCTAAGCCATCTCTCCAGCCCATTTTGTTTTTTGAGACAGTCTCACGTAGCTTAGGCTGGCTCAAACTAGCTATGTAGCTAAGGACAACCTTGAATTTCTGATCTCCACCCCACTCCTCACACCTCTACCTCCCAAGTCCTAGAAATATGTGTGAATCCCCATGCCATCTCTAGCTTTTTATTATTATTACTTATTTTTGAGAGAGAGAGAATGGGCACACCAAGGCTATTCAGATGCTGTGAGTGAACTTCAGACACATGCACCCCCTCGTATGCATGTGCAACATTGCGTGTTTGCATCACTGTGTCTGGCTATGTGGGACCTGGAGATTTGAACATGCATTCTTAGCCTTTGCAGGCAAGCACTTTAACCGCCAAGACATCTCTTGGTGGGAATTAGTGGGAACTAATTCTCTGATTTACACTAAATTTGGGGTTCCAAGATGAAGAAGCCAGATGTGGTAGTGCACACCTCTAGTCCCAGCACCCAGGAGACTGAGGTAGGAGGATTACCATGAGTTCAAGGCCAACTTGGAGCTACAGAGCGAGTTCCAAGTCAGCCTGGACTAGAGTAAGGTCCACTCTCAAAGCAAGTGACCAAACAGCAACAACAAAGTCAGGATTGTGTTCCAATAAACTTTGTTTACAAAACAAGCAAGATCTGGTCCAAAAATTTCTTTGCTGAGTTTTGACTTTAACTGTAAAATTAGAAAAAAATGTATTTTAAGGGGAAAAAAAGGAAACAATCATTTACAGGGCGTAATTGGTGAGAATAAAAATTATCCAAAGCACCATTAATGTTGTCTTCTCTTCCTCCTACCACTGTTGAAAGCTGCATGAGCTATCCAAAAGCCTCAGAGTAATGAGCAATACATATTTCTACTCCTAACATGTAGGAGCATAATCATGTAGCTGCAAAAATGTCCATGGTCATTACTGCTCAAACGCAGTCTCTTGTTCTTTTGCTTTTCTTTTTTTGGCAGGTTGGTGGAGGTTGAGGTAGGGTTTTACTCTACCTCAGGCTGACCTGCAATTCACTATGTAGTCTCAGGGTGGCCTCAAACTCATGGGATTAAGTCATGAGCTACCATGCCCAGCCAAACTCAGTCTCAACATCTCAAATCCCACACCTTCATTACCTAATTGTGGACCACACCCTGGCTCCATCCCATTATCCACACTGCCAGTAGTACAGGAGTCATCAAGGCTTACACATTTTTATTTTCTTGTTTATTGTTTTCAAGTTAGGGTCTCACTCTAACTCAGGCTGACCTCGAACTCACAGTGAACCTTCTACCTCTGCCTCCCAAGTGCTGGGACTAAAGTGCACCACCATACCCGGCCAAGGCTTACCCATTTTGACACACCCTTTTTATAAAGCTACCAATCTGATTTACAACCTAGAACAGATGGGCCTGGTGATGCGCGCCTTTGATCCTGGTTTTTCAGGAGGCAGAGGTAGGAGGACTGCTTTGAGTTCAAGGCTAACCTGAGACTACTCAGGTCAGCCTGGGCTAGAATGAGACCCTAACCCCCCAAAAAAACACAAAACAAAACTGGCCTGGGGAGATGACTTAATGGTTAAGGCACTTGCCTGCAAAGCCTAAGGATCCAGGTTCGATTTCTCAGGACCCATGTAAGCCAGATGCACAAGGTAGTGCCTGTGTCTGGAGTTTGCAGCAGCTGGAGGCCCTGGCATGCCCACTCTTTGTCCCTCTTTCTGTATCTCTCAAATAAATAAATACAAATTTAAAAAAAAAAAAAAACTGTAGCCGGGCATGCTGGCGCATGCCTTTAATCCCAGCACTTGGGAGGCAGAGGTAGGAGGATCGCCATGAGTTTGAGGCCACCCTGAGACTACATAGTGAATTCCAGGTCAGCCTGGGCTAAAGCGAGACCCTACCTCGAAAAACCAAAAAAAAAAAAAAAAAAAAAAAAAAAAACCTGTACAAGGACTGGAGAGATAGTTTAGCAGTTAAGACGCCTGCCTGTGAAGCCTAAGTACGCCCGTTCGATTCTCCAGGTCCCATGTTTAGCCAGACACAAAAAGTGACACAAGGGCTCAATGCCAAACTTGCCCATAAGATCTGTCTCTTTCTCTGTGGCTCTCAAACAAAACAAACCCTGGAATACTCGTGGCAGAGAAACCTCAGCATCACAGAGTTGCATCACTGGGATGCTTCAGACAGGTTCAGACATTTTGCAGAAAAACATCATTGGCTCCTAAGCCAGAGTATTGAAAATACCTCTAGAGACCTAAGAGTTTCAAACCATATTTTGTCTTTGGCCAAAAGGTACAATCTCAAAAGACAGTAGACGGACAAGAACCCAGAAGCAGCCAGGTGTGGTGGCGCACACTTTTAATCCCAGCACTGGGGAGGCAGAGGTAGAAGGATCATCGCGAGTTCAAGGCCACCCTGAGACTACATAGTGAATTCTTGAAAAAAAAAAAGGGGGGAAGGGGGCTGGAGAGATAGCTTACCAGTTAAAGGCACTTCCCTGAAAAACCTAAGGACCCAGGTTCAATTCCCCAGGACCCACATAGCCAGATGCACAAAGTGGCACATGCATCTGGAGTTTATTTGCAGTGGCTGGAGGCCCTGGTGCACCCATTCTCTCTGCCTCTTTCTCTCACAAATAAATAAATAAATAATAAAATATTAAATTAAAAAAAAAAAAAGAACGCAGCCGGGCGTGGTCGTGCACACTTTTAATCCCAGCACTCAGGATGCAGAGACAGGAGGAACACCGTGAGTTTGAGGCCACCCTGAAACTACAGAGTGAATTCCAGGTCAGCCTGAACTAGAGTGAAACCCTACCTCGGAAAAAAAAAATGAACGCAGAAACTCACATTACTGACCTGCAGTGTGCTGAGAGAATAAAGGCGATGCTCGGAACCGCCTAAATCCACAGTGGAAGATCAATTCCTCTTTGGCTTTCACAGGCTCAGCATTGCCAGGGTTCCTACTCACCACCATGTTCAAAACTGACATCTGAGGACCAAATAAGAAAAGACACCTTCACTGTCTAGAAATATAGCCTAACCAGAAGAAAGCAAGACAGACAAATATCAGATTCACTCTAAGAAATGATTGTGCTAATTAATGTCACAATGTAGATCGATAAAGGGACAGTTATCCATTTGATCCTCTAATAACTAGCCTAGCAGGGGAACATAGGCCTGACCCCAACTTTCATGCATAAGTCTATGCTAACTTACCTTTCTACCTACCACATAAAGCAATCACTAAAAACAACCAATGGCCTACACGTTATTTGCTAACCTATACTCTTTTTTTTTTTTTAAGATTTTTATTTGTATTTATTTATTTATTTATTAGAGACAGAGAAAGGGGGAGAGAAAGAGAATGGGTGCACCAGGGCCTCCAGCCACTGCAAACAACTCTAGATGCATGTGCCACCATGTGCATCTGGTTTATGTGGGACCTGGAGAATCGAACCGGGGTCCTTAGGCTTCTCAGGTCTGCGTCTTAACCACTAAGCCATCTTTCCAGCCCTAACCTATACTCTTTTTTTTTTTTTAATTTAATTAATTTATTTATTTGCATGCAGAGAGAGAGGGAGAGAGAGAGAGAAGAGAGGCAGACAGAGAAGAGAATGGGCACGCCAGGGCCTCCAGCCACTGCAAAAGAACTCCAGATGCATGTGCCCCCTTGTGCATCTGGCTTACGTGGGTCCTGGAGAATCGAACCGGGATCCTTTGGCTTCGCAGGCAAATGCCTTAACCGCTAAGCCATCTCTCCAGCCCCTAACCTATACTCTTAAAACCACACTCAAGCTTCTGTCTCAGCCCTTACACCAACCAAAGGCCAAAGGGCATAACCAGCCCTGAAATGTGCATGACTACTGGCCACCTGGAGAAAAAAGATGTTATCTCTTTATTTTTAAAATTGCTGGGCTGGAGAAATGGCTTAATGATTAAGGTGCTTGCCTGTAAAGCCAAAGGACTCAGGTTCTATTCTCCAGGACCAACATAAGCCAGATGCACAGATGCATGCATCTAGAGTTCATTTGTAGCAGCTGGAGACCCTACTGCACCCATTCTATCCCTTTCTATTTGCCTGCTTCTTTCAAATGAATGAATAAAAATAAAATCTTAAAATAAACCAGGCGTGGTGGCACACACCTTTAATCCCAGCACTCAGGAGGCAGAGGTAGGAGGACTGCCATGAGTTTGAGGCCACCCTGAGACTACATAGTTCCAGGTCAGCCTGGGCTAGAGCGAGACTCTACCTTGGAAAAAAAAAAAGGGATGATGGCACACTCCTTCAATCCCAGCACTTGGGAGACAGAAGCAGGAGGATTACTGTTAGTTCAAGGCTACCCTGAGACTACATAGTGAATTCCAGGTCAGCCTGGGCTAGAGTGAAACCCTACCTCAGGGGAAAAAAAGCCAATCTTTTTCAGATCTGGAAAATGTCCTTATCTTAGAGAAGTCTCAGAACCACAAATACTGCATCACCTAGATGCTTCAGACAGGTTCAGACATTTTGGGTGTAACCATCATCGACTTCTCTATTGTCATCTGATTCCTAAAATCTCAAAGCAGAATCTTTGAACATCCCAATGTGCAAAATGTCACAAATACTTTGCAAAGATTTTCATCATTTCCCACTTCCCACAAAATATTGGATTTACCTTCTGTTCATAAGGTAGCAAAGAAAATACAATCAAGGGTGCTCCTTTTCTGAAATACTCAACTACTGAGACAGGGACTTCAGAAATATGAATTGTGACATACCAGCCAACCTGCCAGAGGGAAGCAGAAAACAGTCACAGCTTACGGTTACCCTTAATGCCCCATAATGCAACATTTCTCCAAATGTTTAGGGTAGTCTCCTAAACTACTCTAAAATTCCTAGTAGACTACCCTAAAAACAACCCTCACCTTACCTTCAAGATTGCCTTTCACAGGTGTTTAACTACCCAGATTCAACTTTTTCACTTAATATTTCTGACACTTCTTTGTTCCCAATATCACTATTACCAGTGATTTGGTGACTTCCCTAACTCAGCTGCAGGGTAGCACAAAGACAAATTAGGTGATCATTCTCATACCTAAAGTAGTATATTGGGAAGATGGTGGTTACAAACAAATTACAAGATGGACAAGAAAGCCAGGTATGCTGGCACCTTGGAAGGGTGCAGCAGAGGATCACTGTGAGTTTGAGATCAGGCTAGGACTATAGTGAGTTCCAGGTTAGCCTGTGCTAGAGAGAGACCCTACCTTGGAAAAAAAAAACAAAACAGCCAGGTGTGGTGGTACATGCCTATAATCCCAGCACTTGGGAGGCAGCAGTGGTAGGATCACCATGAGTTCGAGGCCACCCTGAGACTACATAATGAATTCCAGGTCAGGCTGAGCTAGAGTGAGACCCTACCTCGAAAAACAAAACAAACAAAAAATGAATAGACGATTGGAATTCAGATACCTCAGCGCCTTCAGCTTCATTTTCCTCAACCTCTTTAAAGATATTTTTTCTAGTATTGGTGAAATTCTGAAACTGAAAGATCCGAGCATAATCTCGTGGAAGGTTTTCTTTAGGATCCCAAGGAGATGTCCGAAAGCTCTTGAGACCTCTGTATTTTTGAAATCTAGAATATAGAAGACTTAAATTAAAATCCTAGTATGGGGCTGTAGAAATGACTTAGTGGTTAAGGTGCTTGCCTCTGAAGCCTAAGAACTCATGTTCAAATCTCCAGGTCCCATGTAGCCAGTCACACAGTGACACTAGCATGCAGTGTCACACATGCACACAGGGGGTGCATGTATCTGATGTATCTGGAGTTCGTTTGCAGAACCTGAAGGTCCTGGTGTGCCCATTCTCTCTCTCTCTCAAAAAAAAGCAAAAAAGATTAAAAAAAAAAATCCTGGGCTGGAGAGATAGCTTAGTGGTTAAGGCACTTGCCTGCAAGGCCAAAGGACCTCGGTTCAATTCCCCAGGACCTATATACACCAGATGTACAAGGTGGTGCATGCATCTGGAGTTCGTTTACAGTGACTGGAAGCCCTGGTGCACCTATTCTCTCTCTCCCTCTCTTTCTGTGCATCTTTCCCTCTCTCAAATAAACCATCATAATAGGAGGAAAAGATCAAGACATCAAACTGAAAAGAGAGACTGATTGAGAGGGGGAGGGGATATGATGGAGAGTGAAGTTTCAAAGGAAAGTGGGGGGAGGGAGGGAAATAACATGGGATATTGTCTACAATTAAAGAAGTTGTCAATAAAAATAAAAATTAAGCCGGGCATGGTGGCGCATGCCTTTAATCCCAGCACTCAGGAGGCAGAGGTAGGAGGATCGCCATGAGTTCAAGGCCACCTTGAGACTACATAGTGAATTCCAGGGCAGCCTGAGCTAGAGTGAGACCCTACCTCTAAAAGCCAAAAAAAAATAATAATAATAAAAATAAAAATAACTAAAAAAATAAAAAAGAGGGGGCTGGAGAAATGGCTTAGTGGTTAAGGCATTTGCCTGCGAAGGCAAAGAATCCCGGTTCAATTCTCCAGGACCCACATAAGCCAGATGCACGAGGGGCACATGCATCTGGAATTCGTTTACAGTGGCTGGAGGCCCTGGAATGCCCATTCTCTGTCTCTCTTCTATCTCTTTCTCTCTACTTGCAAATAAATAAATAAGAATTTTTTTTTAAATCTTTTTTAAAAAAAACCACCTCAGCCGGGTGTGGTGGCGCACGCCTTTAATCCCAGCACTCGGGAGGCAGAGATAGGAGGATTGCCATGAGTTCAAGGCCACCCTGAGACTACATAGCTAATTCCAGGTCAGCCTGGACGAGAGTGAGACCCTACCTCGAAAAACCAAAAAACCACCTCAGTGAGTGCAAGGACAGCCTAGGCTAGAGTAAGACCTTACCTCAGACACTTCAAGAGTGTTTTTCTCTGTTTGTATCATGCCAACATAGTTCTATGCCACATAAATTTAAATAAAAGGATGTTGTAGTGCAACAGTAGCACATCTGACTCCAGAATTTAATAAAATTATTTAAATAAAAATTTGTTGTTTAAATTCAGACTTCTTGACTAACCTAATTCTAGCCGCAACGTCACGGGGGGTATCCATTTCATCTGGAAACATCTCTTGCAGTCTTTCTTCTTTATATTTCTCCAACATTTTCTGCTCAGCCTCTTCATCCAGTTGCTCATCATATAGGTCATCATGCACAGACTCCCCTATAGTCATAGTTTCATACTCCTCCTCTTCTTTTTCACCACTCTCATCCTATAAAATAAGGGATTGTAACCATGGTGGCACATGCTTCTAGCACTTGGCTGGCTGGGGCAGGAGAATCACTAATAATGCTACGGGAAAAATAACCAGATAAGTAAAATGAAAAGGGGCTGGGGACTTGACTCATTGTAGAGTACTTGCCTAGCTTACAAAAGTCCTGGGTTCAGTGTCTAGCACTGCATTAACCCAGTTTGACAGTGCATACCTATTATCCCAGCCTCTGGGAGAAGGCAAGGGAGAAGTCCAGTTCATCCTTCACTATACAGAGAGGTTAAGGCTAGCCTGGGTTACATGAGACCTTGTCTGAAAAAAGTTAGGGCTAGACAGATGGCTTAGCAGTTAAGGTGCACTTGCCTGCGAAGCCTAAGGACCCAGGTTCAATTCCACAGTACCCATATAAGCCAGATTCACAAAGTGGAGCATGTGTCTGGAACTTGTTTGCAGTAGCTGGAAGCCCTGACACATCCATTCCATTCTCTCAGAGAAATAAATAAAAATAAAAATAATTTTAAAACCAAAACATAAAGCCAGATGTGGAGGCATACACCTTTAACCCCAGAAAAGATAGTAGGAGAGTGAGTTCAGGTCAGCATTAGTTAGAGTGAGAACCTACCTTGAAAAAACAAACACACACTCATACACTAAACTCTTAAATAGGAGGGCTAGAGAGATGGCACAGCAGTTACAGGCAGTTTCTTGCAAAGCCTAATGGCCTGAGTTCAATTCTCCAGTACCCACGTAAAGTGAGATGCACAAAGTGGTGCATGCACCTGGAGTTGGTATGCAGTGGCAGGAGGCCTTGGAGAACCCACACTCACTCTCTCTCTACCTGCTTCTTCCTCTGTGTCTCTCTCAAATAAGTAAAATATCAAACAACAACAACAAAAGAAAAACAGGTGTGGTGGAGCACACCTTTAATGTCAGCAGGCAGGAAACAGGTAGGAGAATCACTGAGTTTGAGGCCAGCCTAGGACTCTATACAGAGTAAGTGTCAGGTCAGCCTGGGTTAAAGTGAGACACTACCTCAAAAAAACAAACAACAACAATAACAACAAAAGCAGTGTCATTCTCCAGAATTACAACCATGTTTAAGCAACTGACTATACACAATCCTTAAGGTCAGGGCTACACACTGCCTTGTGTATGGAGCCATATATGTTGTCCAATGGCCCATTCTCTTACTTGAGAGTCCTCCTCTTCCATAAAATCCTCATGCTGTATATCCTCTCCTTCCCCACTACTTTCATCACCTTCATCCAAAATCCATTCAGCTTGGTAATTGGATGTTCCTTTCGGGACCTTCTTTACCACCTTGGAACTTTGCTTTAAGAAGTCTGTAAAAGCCCAAACAGATTAGGTAAGTTATACATCTCCTTTCCCCTAGGAAATATTTGAATGCAGAAAGGAAGATATGGCTATCAACCTGAGAAGCAAGCTGATACCTGAGTAGAACAGGCTATTTTCAAATTTAACTGAGCTCTCTTGTCCTTAGTAATACTTAACACAGCTATATAAACCTTGCAGTGGATCTAAGGTTGTTATATATTATTTTTCAAAAACTAAGTAGTTTTGAGAAACGAAGCAAAGCTATACTCAGCGTATGCTTAGTGCAATCATGGCATTTAGGAATGCAGGAGGTAACAAGAACTTCCTATCACCACCATCCACTTTATGAGCATAAGCAACTACCATGTAAGGAGCTAGACAGAATCCAGATGAGATGAACAACACCAACCATTTGCCTCATTCAGCTCCTCCTCAGTGGGCCACGTTTGTTCTCCTTCCATTGGATCTGGGATAACCTCTGTTTGTAAAGACTCTTGTCTATCAGGGTCTGCCTTCATGAGGACCTTAAGGTCTTCTTCCATATCAGTCACAGCATCTGCAGCACCAATCTGAAACCCAAAAGTCTAGTAAATATACTACAGTAACTAGAAATATCCAAAAATTATCAGTCTTCATTTAGATGAATAAAACAGAAAGTCAAAATGTCAAGAATTTCAAATGGCAAGCAGACACACACAGAGAGGGAGAATATGAATGAGAATAGGCATGCCAGGGCCATCAGCCTCTGCAAACAAACTCCAGATGCATGTGCCACTTTGTACATCTGGCTTTACATAGGTACTGGGGAATCAAACTAGGTTCCTTAGGCTTTGCAGGCAACTGCCAGCCCTTCCTAGCATTTGAACTCTACATCATTTGCTTAGTTCCTAAAGCCTTTCCTAATACTCCCTCCTGCTCATTATATTCCTGACTCCCAATCAAGCTGCTTTCTTCAGAAATCCACTGCTCCACCATTGTACCTAAGTTCGTATTGTCTCTAACATTGTTTCACCTATGTTCAACTCATAAATTGTACTCATCTCCACACGTGATTCAACTGGGTAGCTTGTCAGTATACTTTTCTCAACTTCCACAGCAAACACATACCTTTAATCCCAGTACTTGGGAGGCAGAGGTAGGAAGATCGCCATGAGCTTGAGGCCACCCTGAGACTACACAGTGAATTCCAGGACAGCCTGAGCTAGAGTGAGACCCTACCTCAAAAAACCAAAAAAAAAAGAAAGAAAGAAAGAAAGAAAGAAAGAAAGAAAGAAAGAAAGAAAGAAAGAAAGAAAGAGCGAGCGTTGGATAAATACAACTTATCAACATATTTGTAGTTGACTATTCCCTTACTTTCAAAATAGCAATATCCTCCCTGCCTAAGTGGAAACTACCTTTTGTGAAAGAAGGTTTATCCTGTGCAAATTAAAATATGAATTTATCAAATATTCTTTAAGAACATCAATCTTAGCTGGGTGGTGGTGGCGGCACACGCCTTTAATCCCAGCACTCTGCAGGCAGAGGTAGGAGGATTGCTGTGAGTTCAAAGCCACCCTGAGACTACATAGTGAATTCCTGGGCTAGAGCAAAAATCTTACCTTGGGAAAAAAAAAAAAAAAAAAAAAAAAAAAAAAAAAAAAAAAAAGCCATCAATCTTGCCTGACATATGAAGCATACCTTTAATGCCAGCACTCAGGAGGCTAAGGTGGGAAGGCTGTGAGATCAGCACCAGCCTGGGGCTACTAAGTTCCAGCCCAGCCAGAGCTACCTCCAATACAAAACAAAACAACAACAAGGGATAAATCTTGGGCTGGGAATGTACTTTAGTAACACAGTGCCTGGCATGCATGAAGCCTGGGTTTAATCCCCAACTATGAAAAAAATGGAAGGAAACCCCCAAATCTACCAACATTACACTCTTACCTCCATTGCCATGCTTGGTTCCTTTGAGGATTTACTCACTCTAGGATTTAAAGGGAAAGGGTCCATGGGGGCATCTATTTGTTTAATTTGGAAATCACCATGTCCAACAATATGCAGCAATCTATTTACATCCAGAGTCCTTCCACGAACATAGCCTGAGATTTTCAAGGTGCCCACTAAGTCACTCTCTTCACCAGGTACAAAATCAGCCGCATGAGCAAACAAGTAGGCTCGCCGATCTCGAAAAGCAAGATGCCTTTGCTTTTGGTTAGCCAACTGCCTGAGCAACATCCCTGCTTCCTGTTGGGTATCCAGTAAGAGGAGTTTATCTTCAGGAAAACGTTTCTCCACAGCTTTATATAGCTTCTTTCTGACATCTATTTGCTTCTTTGGTGGGAGGCCAGAAAGCCCCTGAACAGCTAGTGCTGTAAATAAAACAGAATGGTTTGGTAATCTAACTGTTTCACCACATGAAAATCACCCTGTAGTTCACAAACCACCCAACAACTCTACTGTCATCCCAGAGAACAACAGGAAACTCAACATTTAGCTGACCCTAAAGAAATACCATGAGGCCAGGTGTGGTGGCACATGCCTTTAATCCCAGCACTTGGGAGGCAGAGGTAGGAGGATCACTGTGAGTTGGAGGCCACCCTGAGACTACATAGTGAATTCCAGAACAGATCGAGCTAGAGTGAAACCCTACCTGGAAAAGGCAAAATAATAATAATAATAATAATAATAATAATAATAATAATAATGGTAAGGCACTTCCTGTTTTTCTTCCTCTAGATAGCCCAGAAATAAAAACAAAACAAAAAAAATGTTTAATTTGAACATTTCCATTGCACCACCAATGATGTACAATCCACAGCTTGTATTCCCAAATCAAAGGTGAAGCACAGTGCCTGTAAAAACATTGGTACACAGGAAGTGCTGATTTACTTTCTTCCCTGGCCTCCAATACTCCATGCAACTCACTTACTGTAAGTGGGAAGGCCCTGAGCAAAGAGGCAGGAAAGGCAATAATCTCCAGTGCTGTCCCAGCCTTCTAGTGGATCAAGGAGGAACAGGATGGTATCAGCAACTTTAGCCAAGTCTAACACAGTATGCAGATCCCCTGGAAACAGAAGGCACAGTAAGGTAGCTGGCACATTATACTCAATATTACAACTACTACCACACATACGAAAAAAAAATCTACTACATATTAACAATAGAAAAATCTTATATATTCTAACCTGGCCTTGCAGACGTGAAAAACCACCTATGTTTCAAACGGGGACACAGCAGCATAAAGCTATGGGTACTTCCCCTTTCATTCAGGTGCACTGTTCCCAAGTCTTCATCCTGAAGCAGTCTAAAGGCTTCAAGCAGGGAAATTCTGCTGTGCAGAGGCACCACAAACACTTGATGAGGAGGCCCATCCTTGCTTCCCAGCTGTCTCTTCTCTGCCAGAACCTGAAAATAGAAACGTTCAGAGAACATCTGTTCCAGCATTGCACTTTCAAAGGTACAGATGGCTGGGCCTGATGGCACATGCCTTTAATCCCAGCACTAGGGAGGCAGAAGTAGGAGGATCTCTGTGAGCTCGAGGCCACCCTGAGACTACATAGTGAATTCCAGGTCAGCCTGAGCTTAGAATGAGACCCTACCTTAAAAAAAAAAAAAAAAAAAAAAAAAGGTACAGATGCCTTGTGAAAGACAGTAAGTATGTATGTCAGGCAGTGTGGTAGGAGATCAGACCAAAGTAAAGAATGTTCTAGTTCCAGTCCGGCATGGTGGCGCACACCTTTAATGACAGCACTTGGGAGGCAGAAGTAGAAGCATCACTGTGAGTTTGAGGCCAGCCTGGGACTATATAGTGAGTTCCAGGTCAGCCTGGACTAGAATGGAGTCCCTACTTCGAGAAAAAAAGGGAAAAAAATGCACTAACTTGAATCTGGACCTGCAGGGCTGACATGTGTCCTAGGTTATTCTCTATCCCCAGCCCCTAGGAGGGTCACGTTTTCCTTTTTGTTTTTTAATGATTTTTAAAATTTTTATTTACTTATTTGAGAGAGAGACCGATAGAGAGAGAATGGGCCCGCCAGGGCCTCTAGCCACTGCAAACGAACTTCAAACGCACGCGCTATCTTATGCTTCTGGCTTATATGGGTCCTGGGGAATCGAACCTAGGTCCTTTGGCTTTGCAGGCAAATGCCTTAACTGCTAAGCCACTTCTCCAGCCCGAGGGTCACATTTTCTTGGTGCTAGCCCTCTAGAACCGTAGAGAAGCTGCATCCATTTCCCAACCCACTCCTCTCACCGCCTCCTTCTTCTGCTTTCGGAGCTGATTGGCGCGATGCCTCTGGTCTAAGCGGCTAAGATGTTTTCTCACCCTCTTGCACAGGACTTTCAGTTCTACACGGCCTGAAAGGCAGATCAGAAAGGGTGTCATAACCAACCAGATGATCGACAGGTGTCCTCTTCTCTATCCATCTGAAAAATGGCCTAGCGTTTGGGCCCCGGCCAAGGTCTCTAGCTTACTCTAGGCACGGAGAAAACCTGCTAGTATCAGCCAAACAGTCCTTTTTCTTCCCTGTCTTCTCACCTTTGCTGTCCCGCTGCGCTGACCCTCGTCCATGATGCCGCCCGCCTTTATGAGCTTTATTCTGCTGCTTAAGCGGGCCAGAGCGATGGGCCGCCATACCTAGGCCCACGTGCACCAAGCCACACTACTTCCGGGTGTAGCCGGGCGTTTCCGGCCCCTGTCCTTGGGCGGGGCTCCCGCGCACTCTCGCGAGGTTTTATTCCTCCAGCCTGTGAGCGCCGGCCGCTGGAGTGGCAGAAAAGCCAACGTGGGAACTTTTCCCACGCTGTAGGCATTAAATCACCGGGTGTGGAGTTGCATCACTCCTTTCGTGCGGGAAGCCTGCGTTCCCCTCCTCCCTAAGGCTCTTGAAAACCATGGCTCTTGATAAAGTAGTAAAGTGTTCTTTATCGCCGAACAACCTTTTCTTTCGCTCAGAACCCTTTTCATTTCCAAAGTAAATCACGTGGAAGGCGCTTCTCACCCTCACCGGCTTGAGCGTCCCCGTTAACTGCAACTCGTGGCCCTTTTTCCTAGAAAGCTTCCAGATGTGCCATCGGGGACGTGGAAACCCCGAGGACAGCGAGGGCTCCCTCCTGCCCTCGGCCTCCGGTTCCCTAAAACCAGTAGGGCGGGTTCCCACAGCTCTTCCCCACCATCTTTGCAACCGAGGGCAATCGGCTGGCTTCGGAGGAGCAGTGACAGGGCGACAGCCGTTGGCATCCCCGTGGGCAGTTGGGAGTCAAAGGGTCTCCAGTGCCCGGGCCCTGCCTCCCGGCGGCTTGTGCTGTAGGAAGAAGCCGGGAGTTTCTAGCTTAGCTTTCCAGCCCCGAAGCCAGCCCCTGTCCAAGCAAGGTCCGCTGGGCGTGCGGCTGCGCTGGGGCTTGGCTCGGCGGCGCTCACAAAGCAGGTTCGCGCCCTCGGGGCGGGAGCAGGCCCGTTGCCGTGGCAACGGTTCCGGAGGCGCGCGCGCCGGAGCCCAGCGCCTGACGTCTGTGCGGGGCTCGGAAGATGGCTGCGGGGCCGAGCACCGGGCAGTGGCTGCTGCGGCGGCGGCGGCGGCTGCGGGCGGGGAGCGCGGCGGGCGGGGGCTCCGCTTTGCGCGTGGGGCGCTGAGCGGAGAGTCACGGGGGAGGCGGTGAGGGCGTGCGCGGGGGGCTCGGGGAGGACGCTTGGCGTTGTCGCCTCCCCGCCACCGGCCGCACCATGGGCAGCGCTGAAGACGCGGTCAAAGAGAAACTGCTGTGGAACGTGAAAAAAGAGGTAAAGTCCCGGGCAAAGGACCCCAGGGCTCCGCGCCCTTCCCGCGCGCCCCCCGAGGAGCCCTGGGCACGGGCGCCTGCGGACCCGCGAGGGCCGGGGGCGGGGGCGGGGCCCTGGACGGGCTGTCACTCGCGCCCCTCACGGAACGAGGCAGCGCCCCACGGTCCCAGGGGCCAGGCTAGCGCCCCGAGACTTGTTTGCTTCGCGGTCCTTGCAGCTCCCTCCCCGTGACGGCAGCAGCGCAGAGCCCGAGGTCGGGGGATGGGTGGTGGCGGCGATTGCTGGAGAACCCGAGCTACCCTGGGCTGCTTGGGGAGGGGGCGGAGTCCCTGGGGGCCGCGGGCAGCATCCAGACCGTGACTTGGCGGGGGTTGGGGAGCGCTTAGCTCCCGGGTATCCCACACCCCCCCCCCTCCGGTATTCTTCTGGCCACTGAGTCGTGGCTGCTGGAGTGTTCGCAGCAGCACACCTCACTGTTTCGCCCTCCACGCCCACCTTCTTCCCCAAGAACCGGGTTTTTTTTGTTTTGTTTTGGTTTGGTTTTTTAAAGAATGGTTTTTAAGAGTCGGATTTTTCGTCCCTATTTTGAGGGTAACCCTCACTTCAGAAAGAAGAGTCGGCTTATTAACCCCCTTTACCTTGACCCTGCTCAAAAGCTCATTTCTGGGGGAGTTTGTGGGGTTGGTGTATGAATGACTCACCAGCGTGTGAGAGAAAGCTCAAAGCTGCAGTGTGCATGGAAATGAATGAGGCCTCCTTCCCCAACCTGCCTCTCTCTAGGTAGTTGGGTCTCCCAGATGTGTGAACTCGGTGAGGGATGGGAACCTGTCTGCTCCATTCACTGTGTTCTGTGTAACACGAGTATGTATGCTCAGTGACTGGTAAATCCATTTGTTGACCTTGGGAACTGTGTGAGGTCTTGGTGGGTAAGCATGAACTTTAGAATAGTCTGTACCTAGTTCTGTGTGACCTTGAGTAACTTATCTAAAACTCTTTGAGCCTTGATTTGTTCATCTCTTTTTAAAACAGGGGTAGTGCTATTTATTGGTCCCTTTAACCCTTCATGGCGTTTCGGGATTTGAGAAGATTGGGTTCTCATAAAATCCTGCATTAACTATGACCCAGCTACTATGTTCTAACGTTTGTTCCCTTTCCTCTCCCCGGCAGAGATGTTAGTTGAAGCCATCACCTTTCTGCCTTGTGTGAGCCACTTCATTGTGTTTTTGCTGTGAAGTAGCCACGGGAAGGTTTCCTAAGCCAGGGGTATATCAAGTCAATAGAAAGCCTCAGTCTTGTCCTCCCCAAGAAAGAGAAAGCTCAGGGATTAACCCCTGGAAGAGAGCACTCTAATGACAGACTATCAGGAAGAGCATAAACAAAAGCAGGAAAGTAGCTGTGTCTGTATTGGCAGATGTTGCTAGAATTAATTGGTACAACCCAAATTTGAGAATTAACCAGGCATATTGGAAAATATTTCTTTTCATTTAGTTTTAATTTTATTTATTTATCTATGTGAATGCGGGTCCTTAGGCTTCACAGGCAAGCATTTAACCTCTAAGCCAGCCACCCCCCCCCATCTCTTCTTGTAGGAAAGAAAAGGATATAGTTTTCTTTTTTTTTTTTTTTTTGGTTTTTCGAGGTAGGGTTTCACTCTAGCACAGGCTGACCTGGAACTCACTATGTTGTCTGGGATTAAAGGCCTGCGCCACCATGCCTATGTGTGTAGATTACAGGACCACCTTTGGGTGTTGACCCTCTCTTTCCACCTCCTTTGAGAAAGGGTCTCTGGTTGTTTTGCAGCTGGGAAGGCCAGGTTTATTATTACAGAAACATACCACTTTGACTCTGGCTTTAGCTAAGTGCTAGGGATTCCACTAGGGTCTGCCTTTAACCACTGAGCTATATTTTCTCAGCCTGGAAAAACTCAAGAACATGATTTTCTTCCCAGTACTTAGAAGACTATATTATATTATTTCAAGAACAAATCCTTTTAAAACTGGGCTACAACTTTGTCTTCCTGACAAAGGTTGATCTGTTCTGATCTCTGGGTATTTCCTGCTTCAGTGCTGGGTTTGCAGAAAACTATATCCTTAGCTGGGCATGGTGGCACACGCCTTTAATCCCAACGCTTGAGAGGCAGAAGTAGGAGGATCACCTTGAGTTTGAGGCCACCCTGAGACAACATAGTGAGTTCCAGGTCAGCCTATGCTAGAGTGAAACCCTACCTCGAAAAACCAAAAAAAGAAAAAAGAAAACTATATCCTTTTCTTTCCTACAAGAAGAGACCACGGGGGCAGGTGAGCCTGGAAAGATGGCTTAGCAGTTAAACGCTTGCCTGTGAAGCCTAAGGACCCCCGTTCAAGGCTCGATGCCCCAGGACCCACGTAAGCCAGATGCACAAGGTGGTGCATGCATCTGGAGTTCGTTTGCAGTGGCTGGAAGTCCTGGCACACCCTTTCTCTCTCTATCTGCCTCTTTCTCTCTCTCTCTCTGTCTGTTGCTCTCAAATAAATAAAAAATTTAAAAAAAATTTTTTTAAAAAAAGAGACCACCAGGGCTGGGGAGATGGTTCAACTGTTAAGAGTGCTTGCTGCTTAAGCATAAGGGATGAGGGTCTCTTGAGTTGGACACTACCAAGTTCAAATTCTTAGGGCCCATGTATATAGCTGGTATAGCCATACATCTCTGTAATCCTAGCAGACACAGTGGGTTTAACTGAACAATCTCTGGGGCTTACTAGCTGCAGGCAGCAGCTCCAGGTGGAGAGACAGAGATGTCATATATATACTTGGGTGAGTGATAAGAGGACAAGCTGCTTGGAGCAGGTATTACTGTAGCCTCTGCATGCATGGAACTCTATGTGTGCACATCAACATACACACATGCACACACACATATACACTATACCCACCAACACATACATACCTGCACGTGCATGCATGCAAAAATAAATAAAGAGACCACCTGGATAACTGTAGGCAAGACTGGCCTTTCACAGAGAACCTCTGATATAATTCTAAGAGCATCAGTAGGGCCTTCTAACCCAAATATATGTCCCTTCAGCTGCTTCAGATGCCTATAGATGTTAATTATAACATGTTCTCTTTAATACAGCATCTTTAGGAAGTGTTGCAGTTAAGTTCGAATTGCTGGCAGAAAACACCCAACCAGCTGGGCGTGGTGTCACACGCCCTTAATTACAGCACTGGGGAGGCAGAGGTAGGAGGATCACTGTGAGTTCAAGGCTGCCCTGAGTCTACATAGTGAATTCCAGGTCAGCCTAGGCTAGAGTGAGACCCTACCTCAAAAAACCAAAAAAAAGAAAACACCCAACCAAGAGCAATTTTTGTGTTTGGGGGGGGGTGGGATTTTGGCTTACAGACTTGAGGGGAAGCTCCATGATGGCAGGGGAAAATGATGACATGAGCAGAAGGTGGACATCACCTCTTGACCAACATCAGGTGGACAACAGCAACAGAAGAGTGTATCAAATACTGGCAAGAGGAACTGGCTATACCACCCATAAGCACGCCCCCAACAATACACAGTCTCCAGGAGGCATTAATTCCCAAATCTCCATCATCTGGGAATCTAGCATTCAGAAAACCTAAGTTTATGGGTGACACCTGAATCAAACCACCACAGGAAGTAATCTAGGAACTTTTAGCAGTTTAGAGTACAAGAATTGATCTGATCTGATCCCCATTCGCCTAACCACTAGCCATGAGCAAGCAGTTCCAGCAGGAGGGAGCCATCAGGCCCTTCCTTTCTTCCTCTGGCTTTGGATGCTATTCCACTCTCTGATAACATGATACTTGGTGAGTGAGAGCCTTGGAGCCAGGGCAGCATTAGGATACTGCATGTCTGTCCAAAGACTGATAAGCTCTAATGCTGGGCATAGTGGCATGAGCCTGTAATCCCAGCTCTCCAGAGGCTAACAGGAGAAATGCTGCAAGTTTGAAGCCAGGCTAGGCCACATAGTGAATTTGAGACCAGCCTGAGCTACATAGTAAGACACTGTCTCAAAAAAGAAAGAAGGGGCCGGGCATGATGGCACACACCTTTAATCCCAGCACTCGGCAGAGGCAGAGGTAGGAGGATCACCAAGAGTTCAAGGCCACCCTGAGACTAGTTAATTCCAAGTCAGCCTGGACCAGAGTGAGTCCCTACCTTGCAAAACCAAAAGAAAGAAAGAAAGAAAGAAAGAAAGAAAGAAAGAAAGAAAGAAAGAAAGAAAGGAAGGAAGGAAGGAAGGAAGAAAGGAAGGAAGGAAGGAAGGAAGAAAGAGCGAGCGAGCTGGAGAGATGGCTTGGTGGATAAGGCGCCTGCCTCCTAAGCCTAAGAATGCTGGTTCCAATCTCCAGGTCCCATGTTTAGCCAGATGCAAAGTGACACAAGGGCACAATGCCACACTTGACCACAAGGGGGCGCGTGCATCTGGATTTCATTCTCAGCAGCTGAGAGGCTGATGGCGTGTCCATCTCTGTCTTCCTCTCCCTCTCTCTCTCTGTCTCTCTTTCACCAAACCAAAAAAAAAAAAAAAAAAGAAGAAGAAGAAAATAAAGAAAGAAAGAGAAGGAAGGAAGGGAGGGAGGGAGGGAGGAAGGAAGGGGGTGTGCTGGAGAGATGGCTTAGCAGTTAAGGCATCTGCCTGCAAAGCCAAAGGACCTTGGTTCAATTCCCCAGGACCCGTGTAAGCCAGATGCACTAGGTAGTACATGCATCTGGAGTTCATTTTTAGTGGCTAGAGACCCTGACACACCCATTTTCTGTGTGTGTGTGTGTGTGTGTGTGTGTGTCTGCCTCTTTCCCTTTCTCAAATAAATAAATTTTTTTTAAAAAAAGAAAGAAAGAAGGGGGCTGGAGAAATAGCTTTGTGGTTAAGACACTTGCCTGAGAAGCCTAAGTATCCAGGTTTGATTCCCCAGTACCTACATAAGCCAGATGCACAAGGTGGCACATGCATCTGATGTTCCTTTACAATAGCTGGAGGTCCCTGGAGTGCCCATTCTCTCTCTATCTGCTTCTCTCTCTCTGGCAAATAAGTAAATAAAGAAAATATTAAAAGTTTAAAAATAGAAAGAAAAAAGAAAGAAGAGAGAAAAAGGAAAAGAAGAAAGGAATAAGGATTGGCTCTGCTGCTAGGGCTTGCTTTTCCTATAGGCTTTCACATTGGGGTAAGGAAATCCCTCTTTCTGATTTCCAGTGGATAGTCTGTTTCCTGGCAGATACCTCATGAATATCAACAGTGCTAGGCTTATATGTTGAGAGCAACTGGAACTTCATACACTGCTGATGGGAGTGGGAATTAGTACAGCAACTTTGGAGAACGTTTTGGCAATGTCTACTAAAGCAGAATGTATGCATCAGAAATTCCTTGCCTAGAAATATGAATTTTAAAAATCCAGCACATATGTTCACCAAAAGACATGTCCAGAATGTTCATACTGTTCATAACAACTCCAAACTGGAAAGTACCCAAATGCCAGTCAGTTGTTATATTCACACAATTGAGAATTAACAATCTGCAACTATACACAGCAGGAACAAATCTCACAATCACATAGGCAAGCAAAAGAAATCAGTCACAAAATGCTGCTGCGCACTGTTATTTTGTTTGTAAAAAAGTACAAAACCCTGTGAAACTAACCTAAAATATTGGAAGTCAGAAGCCAGGCCTGATGGTATTGGCCTGTAATCCCAAGCAATTTGAGAGGCTGAGGCAGGATGATTGAAAGTTTTAAGTCCTGCCAGGACTGTAGAGTGAGCTCAAGGTCAGCCTGGGGAACTTAGTGATGAACTGCTTACCCAGCATGCACAAGGCCCTGGATTCAGTCCCCAGTACCAAGAGAGAGAAAGAAGAAGGAAGAAGGAAAAGAAGAGAGGGAGCCAGCCAGGTACTGGAATTAGTGACTAGGGGAACATGCTGGAGCAGGTATGCTTTGGCATACTGGGTCTATGTTCTATTTCTCTCTCTCTCTCTCTCTCTCTCTCTCTTTCTTTCTGTCTCCCTCTGTGTGTGTGTTTTCATGTAGGTTCTCACTTTAGCCCGAGTTGACTTAGAACATACTCCATAGTCCCAGGCTGGCCTCAAACTCACAAAGATCCTCCAACCTCTGCCTCCCCAGTTCTGGGATTAAAGGCTTGAACCACCAAGACCAGCTTTGTTTTCTTTTTTGTTATTTTTGTTTGTTTGTTTGTTTTGTTTTTCAAGGTAGGATCTCAGTCTAGCCTAGGCTGACCTAGAACTCACTATATAGTTTCAGGGTGGCCTCAAACTCATAGTGATCCTCTACCTCCCAAGTGCTGGGATTAAAGGAATGTACCACCACACCCAGCTTTTTCTTTAAAAAAAATACATTTTTATTAATTTGAGAGAGAAAGAGGCAGAGGGAGAGAGAGTGAGTATGGGTGTGCCAGGGCCACTGCAAGCAAACTCCAGAAGCATGCACCACTTTGTGCATCTGTCTTTACATTGGTACTGGGGAATAGAACTCGGGCTGTCAGGCTTTGTAAGTAGGCACCTTTAACCACTGAACAATATCTCTGGCCCTGTTTTCTTTCTTTTAATTGTTGTTTGAAGTAGGATCTTTCCTAGTCTAAACTGGCTTTGAACTGATCATCCTGCCTCCACCTCCTCACACATGTTCTATTTCCTGCTCTAAAATGTTGGTTTTACAGAAGTGTTCAGTTTGGGAAATTCAACAATCCTGTAAAATTGTCATATAAACTCTTTTCTATATGTTTACTGGATAATAAACAAATAAGTGCTTTTGGAGGGATGCCAGGGCCTTGAATGCTAGGCAAGCACTCTAGTACAGTTATATCCCCAGGTTCTATAAATGCCTTTTTGGGGGGTAGGGGTGGCAGAATCTTACTCTATCTCAGGCTGTTGAAACTGACTATGTAGCCCAGGCTGCCCTCAAATTTATAGCAATCCTTCTGCCTCAAGCTGGGATTACAAGTGTACACCACCATGCATACCCATCTTACAAGTAATGATATATACTTTATTTGCAAGCAGAGAGAGATAGAAGACAGACAGACAGATACAATGGGCATGCCAGGGCCTCCAGCTACTGCAAATGAACTCCAGATGTATGTACTACTTTGTGCATCTGGCTTTACTTAGGTATTGTGGAGTCAAAGCTGGGTCATCAGCCTTTGCAGGCAAGCACCTTGACTGCTGAGCCATCTTTTTTGTTGTTGTTGTTGTTTTTGGAGGCAGACTCTCGCTCTAGTCCGGGTGGCTTTGAACTCATGGCAGTCCTCCTACCTCTGCCTCCCAAGTGCTAGGATTAAAGATGTGTGCCACCACGCCCGGTTTAAAGAAAGATTTTAAAGTCTACTTAACCTTACAAGGTCTTTGGAAACTTTTACAACCAGAGAAGAACTCAAAACATCAGGGTTTTAGAACCTAGATAGAAAGAATGTGAGATGGTGAGGCATGGGTGGACCTAACCTCAGAAATGATGAGAAAAGGAGAGGCAGGTTGTTTGTCTGCAGCCTGTACTGAAACAGTCTGTCTCTAAAAGACAGTGTGTCTGTACAGAAGCCCTTCTCCAGCTGAGTGCAGATGAGCAAATGACCTTCCAACCCTATTCTCTAAGGCAGGTCACTTTCATTTGCCCTAGAACCTCTGAATGGATTGCTTAGGGATTTTGACATCTCCCTGCCTGGTTCCCTCTTGAAAATGCTTAGAGCAGGTAGCATTAAAGAAAATTTGAGGGCTGGAGAGATGGCTTAGCAGTTAAGATGTTTGCCTGCAAAGCCAAATATCCCGGTTTGATTCTCCAGGACCCACGTAAGCCAGATGTACAAGGGGGCGCACGCATCTGGAATTCATTTGCAGTGACTGGAAGCCCTGGCATGCCCATTCTCTCTCTCTGCCTCTGCCTCTACCTTTTTTCCTATCTTAAATAAATAAAGAAATAAAATATATTTAAAAAAACAACAAAGAGCCGGGCCTGGTGGCGCACGCCTTTAATCCCAGCACTCGGGAGGCAGAGGTAGGAGGATCGCCGAGAGTTCGAGGCCACCCTGAGACTACATAGTTAATTCCAGGTCAGCCTGGACCAGAGTGAGACCCTACCTCGCAAAACCAAAAAAAAACAAAGAGAAAGCCGGGCGTGGTGGCGCATGCCTTTAATCCCAGCACTCGGGAGGCAGAGGTAGAAGGATTGCCGAGAGTTCGAGGCCACCCTGAGACTACATAGTTAATTCCAGGTCAGCCTGGACCAGAGTGAGACCCAACCTCGCAAAACCAAAAAAAGAAAGAAAGAAAAGAAAATTTGCTTCAGTGCCCTTCCCATCCTTGTCATTGTCATCTTCATAAGTGTCTTAAAAACCCAGGCCACGCTGGACGTGGTGGTGCACGCCTTTAATCCAAGCACTTGGAAGATAGAGGTAGGAGGATTGTCATGAGTTTGAGGCCAGCCTTACACTACATAGTGAATTCCAGGTCAGACTGGGCCAGAGTGAGACCATATGTCAAAAAAAAAAAAAAAAAAAAAAACTCAGGCCACCAAGCTACCAGCTCAGGCTGACCTGGAATTTACTGTGTAGTCTCAGGGTGGCCTCAAACTCATGGTGATCCTCCTACCTCTACCTCCCAAGTGCTGGGATTAAAGACATGTGCCAGCACACCCTGCTTGGAGACTTTTTTTTCCTTTGTTTTGTTTTTCGAGGTAGGGTCTCACTCTAGCCCAGGCTGACCTGGAATTCACTATGTAGTCTCAGGCTGGCCTCGAACTCATGACGATCCTCCTACCTCTGTTTCCAAGTGCTTGGATTAAATTCACCATGTATATTCTCAGGGTGGCCTGGAACTCACAGTGATCCTCCTACCTCTGCCTCCTGAGTGTGAGTGCTGGGATTAAAGGCGTACACCACCATGCCCAGCTCCTTTTTTTTCTTTTAAACATTTGTTTTTTTCTTTTTCTTTTGGTGCTAGAAGTTAAACCTAGAGCCCTGTACATGTACATGCAAAACACACTGAACGGGCTGGAGAGAGATGGCTTAGCGGTTAAGCACTTGCTTGTGAAGCCTAAGGACCCCGGTTCGAGGCTTGATTCCCCAGGACCCACATAGGCCAGATGCACAAAGTGGCACATGCATCTGGAGTTCATTTGCAGTGGCTGGAGGCCCTGGCATACCCATTCTCTATCTACCTGCCTCTTTCTCTCTCTGTCACTCTCAAATAAATAATTAAATAAACAAACAAACAAAATTTAAAAAAAAAAAAACCACACTGAACTACTGAGCTACACGTACCTCAACCCCTAGTAATCCTTTGCTCAGGAAAATAAATATAATGATACTGGGGCCTGGAGGTTATGGCTTAGCAGTTAAAGGTGCTTATTTACAAAATTGACAGCCTGAGTTTGATTCCCCAGTACCCACATAAAGCCAGATGCACAGAGTGGCACATGTCTCTGGAGTTCATTTGCAGTGGCAGGAGGCATTGGTGTGCCCATTCTCTTTCTTTCTCAAATACATTAATAAAAATATGGGCCGGAGCTAGGTGTGGTGGTCCACGCCTTTAATCCCAGCACTTGAGAGGCAGAGGTAGGAGGATTGCCATGAGTTTGAGGTCACCCTGAGACTACATAGTGAATTCCAGTGAGACCCTACCTCAAAAATAAATAAATAAATTAATTAATTAATTAATTAATTAAAAATATTTTTAAAAATTATGATGCTGGTCTGAGGATGTACTTCAGTGGTAGAGTGCTTGACTAACATGGCCCTGGGTTCAATTAACAGCACTGCAAAAACATTAAATAGGGGCTGGAGAAATGGCTTAGCGTTTAAGACGCTTGCCTGCAAAGCCAAAGAACCTAGGTTTAATTCCCCAGGACCCACATAAGCCAGATGCACAAGGGGGCACATGCATCTGGAGTTCATTTGCAGTTCATTGCTAGAGGCCCTGGCACACCCATTCTCTCTCTCTTTTTTTTCTCCCTGCCTATTTCTCTCTCTCTCTTTCTCTCCCTGCCTATTTCTCTCTCTCAAATAAATAAAGAAAAATAAAGTATTTAATATTTTTTTAAATTAAATAAATAAAAATAATGATGGGGCTGGGCATGGTGGCACATACCTTTAATCCCAGCATTTAGGAGGCAGAAGTAGGAGGTTTGCTGTGAGTTCGAGGCCAGCCTGAGACTACGTAGTAAATTACAAGTCAGCCTGGGCTAGAGTGAGACCCTATCGCCAAAAAAAAAAAAAAAAAAAAATGATGAGGCTAGAGAGATGGCTCAGTGGTTAAGGTGCTTGCCAGCAAAGCCTAATGACCTGGGTTCAGTTCCCCAGTTCCCATGTAATGCAAGGTGCACGTGTGACACATGCATCTGAAAATCATTTACAGTGGCTAGAGGCCCTGGCACACTCATAATCCGCTTGGATTAAATTCACCATGTATATTCTCAGGGTGGCCTGGAACTCACAGTGATCCTCCTACCTCTGCCTCCTGAGTGTGAGTGCTGGGATTAAAGGCGACACCACCATGCCCAGCTCCTTTTTTTTTTTTAAACATTTGTTTTTTTTTTTTCTTTTGGTGCTAGAAGTTAAACCTAGAGCCCTGTACATGTACATGCAAAACACACTGAACGGGCTGGAGAGAGATGGCTTAGCGGTTAAGCACTTGCTTGTGAAGCCTAAGGACCCCGTTCGAGGCTTGATTCCCAGGACCCACATAGGCCAGATGCACAAAGTGGCACATGCATCTGGAGTTCATTTGCAGTGGCTGGAGGCCCTGGCATACCCATTCTCTATCTACCTGCCTCTTTCTCTCTGTCACTCTCAAATAAATAATTAAATAAACAAACAAACAAAATTAAAAAAAAAAACACACTGAACTACTGAGCTACACGCACCTCAACCCCTAGTAATCCTTTGCTCAGGAAAATAAATATAATGATACTGGGGCCTGGAGGTTATGGCTTAGCAGTTAAAGGTGCTTATTTACAAAATTGACAGCCTGAGTTTGATTCCCCAGTACCCACATAAAGCCAGATGCACAGAGTGGCACATGTCTCTGGAGTTCATTTGCAGTGGCAGGAGGCATTGGTGTGCCCATTCTCTTTCTTTCTCAAATACATTAATAAAAATATGGGCCGGAGCTAGGTGTGGTGGTCCACGCCTTTAATCCCAGCACTTGAGAGGCAGAGGTAGGAGGATTGCCATGAGTTTGAGGTCACCCTGAGACTACATAGTGAATTCCAGTGAGACCCTACCTCAAAAATAAATAAATAAATTAATTAATTAATTAATTAATTAAAAATATTTTTAAAAATTATGATGCTGGTCTGAGGATGTACTTCAGTGGTAGAGTGCTTGACTAACATGGCCCTGGGTTCAATTAACAGCACTGCAAAAACATTAAATAGGGGCTGGAGAAATGGCTTAGCGTTTAAGACGCTTGCCTGCAAAGCCAAAGAACCTAGGTTTAATTCCCCAGGACCCACATAAGCCAGATGCACAAGGGGGCACATGCATCTGGAGTTCATTTGCAGTTCATTGCTAGAGGCCCTGGCACACCCATTCTCTCTCTCTTTTTTTCTCCCTGCCTATTTCTCTCTCTCTCTCTCTCCCTGCCTATTTCTCTCTCTCAAATAAATAAAGAAAAATAAAGTATTTAATATTTTTTTAAATTAAATAAATAAAAATAATGATGGGGCTGGGCATGGTGGCACATACCTTTAATCCCAGCATTTAGGAGGCAGAAGTAGGAGGTTTGCTGTGAGTTCGAGGCCAGCCTGAGACTACGTAGTAAATTACAAGTCAGCCTGGGCTAGAGTGAGACCCTATCGCCAAAAAAAAAAAAAAAAAGATGAGGCTAGAGAGATGGCTCAGTGGTTAAGGTGCTTGCCAGCAAAGCCTAATGACCTGGGTTCAGTTCCCCAGTTCCCATGTAATGCAAGGTGCACGAAGTGACACATGCATCTGAAAATCATTTACAGTGGCTAGAGGCCCTGGCACACTCATAATCCCTCCCTCCCTCTCTCTCTCTCTCTCTCTACTTGCAAATAAAGAAATTTAAAAAAAAAATAAAAAGCTGGGCATGGTGGTAAACGCCTTTAATCCCAGCACTCAGGAGGCAGAGGTAGAAGGATTGCTGTGAGTTTGAGGCCAGCCTGAAACTACAGTGAATTTAAGGTCAGCCTGGGCTAGAGTGAGACTCTACCTCGAAAAAAAAAAAAAAAAGTTTAAAAAATAATTATGGCCGGGTGTGGTGGTGCACACCTTTAATCCCAGCACTGGGGAGACAGAGATAAGAGGATCACCATGAGTTTGAGGCCACCCTGAGACTACATACTGAATGCCAGGTCAGCCTGGACTAGAGTGAGACCCTACCTCGAAAAACCAAAAAAAAAAAAAAAAAAAAAAAAGAAAGAAAAGAAAAGAAAAGAAAAGAAAAGAAAAGAAAAGAAAAGAAAAGAAAAGAAAAGAAAAATAATGATGATACCCATTTATCTACAGGTGAAACAAATCATGGAGGAGGCTGTCACCAGGAAGTTTGTGCATGAAGATAGCAGCCACATCATTGCTCTTTGTGGTGAGTGGATAACTCAGGCATGAAGGGAAGTAGGTGTAGAACTGAGGGCAATTTGTTAGGGCCAGGGAAGCTGAAGTCCTCTAGTCTATTAGTTCTCAACTCAGCCCAAATGCTTTTGAAATCTCCTTTAGCCCTGTCTTAGACTTTCATGATCAGGATCTCTTATTTGCAAGAATCCCTATAATTTTAGTTTCCTTGGGCAATAGTTTTTAAATGTTATAGTGTAGCAAATTTGCCTGAGAGCTACTTAAAACATTCCCAGCCATGCCTGATGGCCCAAGATTGTATCCCCAGCTATTCAGGAAGCTAAGGCAGGAGGATTGAAACAAGACCTGCCATGGCTACAGTGTGTTCATTACCAGCCTGGGAAACTTAGTGAGAAATTGCTTCAAAATAAAAAAGAATGTAGCCCAGTGCTAGAGTACTTGCCTAGCATTCATGAGGCCCTGGATTCAATCCACAGTACCATAAAATAAAAACAAAAACACATTTCTGATCTCAGCACTAGAATTTCTGATTCTAATTAGGTCTGGACTGGGTCCAAAAATATGGATTCTTTTTATTGTTTTTAAAAATAAATATTCATGTATTTATTTATTTGAGAGAGAGAGGCAGGCAGATAGAGAATGGGTGCACTAGGGCCTTCTGCCACTGCAAATGAACTCCAGACCCATGCACCACTTAGTGTATCTGGCTTTATGTGGGTACTAGTGAATTGAATCCAATCCATTAGGCTTTGCATGCAAGCACCTTTTTAAACCACTGAGCCATCTCTTCAGCCCCTTTTTTATTATTTTTATGCATATGTTACTTATGTATGTTAGCACATTCGTGTTTGTGCCGGTGTATAAACATGTCAAGTCCAAAGGACAACCTTGGGTGTCATCCTCAAGAACACCATCTACCTCCCTTGAAACCAGGTCTCTCGTTGACTTGGAGATCACCAATTAGGCTAAACCTAACCAGCCTATAGGCAGTAATCCCTAAGGATTCATCTGTCTGTGCCTCCCCAGTGCTGGGATTACTAGTGCATGCTACCAAGCTGGGCATTTTTACATGGGTACTGGGGACTGGACTCAGGTTCTGTTGCTTGTGAGGCAAGTGCTTTACCAACTGAACTATCTGCCTAGCCCCAAAACAGTCTGGATTTTCTTTTCTTTTTTCTTTTTTTTGTTTTTTTGTTTCTCAAGGTAGGGTCTCACTCTAGCTCAGGCTGACCTGGAATTCACCATGTAGTCTCAGGGTGGCCTTGAACTCATGACGATCCTCCTACCTCTGCTTCCCAAGTGCTGCGATTAAAGGCGTGCACCACCATGCTCAGCTTCTCTTTTATTTTGATGTCATTATCTTTTCCTCCTAGTATGAGGGTCTTGTGTAGGCAGTACCAGGCACTGTGAGAGCATGGATATCCAAGCCATTTTGTGCCTGGATGATTGCATTGTAAGCAGTTCTACCTTCCTTTGGCTCTTATATTCTTCCTGCCATCTCTTCCACAATGAGCCTTGGAAGATGGGTTAGAGCAGTCTCAGTGCTAAACGCTCCTCTGTCACTTCTCAGCACTATGGTGCCTTTTGAGTCATCCCAGTGGTCACTGCCATCTGCAAAGAGAAGCTTCTATAAACAAGAGTGAGAGTAGCATCAATATATGGGTATGGACATTAAGAAAAGCTTACAGGGAAGTTTGGTAAGCATAATATATGCATTTATTCAGACAGCAGGCGCTACTCCCCTAGGGCTCCTGACCTCCCCAGCCATAGGCTTTTTATTAGGTTTTCAGTACCAGGCATGTATTCTTTCCTATGGAGTGGGCTTCTAGTTCAATTAGAGAGTGGTTGGTTTCCCCCATAACAGACATTCCACTGTTGCACCCATTGGCTCATTTGGCCTCGCTAGGCATATTTAAGGCTTGCAATGTCCACTGTATCACCACTGATGACTTCTCTCTCCAATACTGCTGCATGCAACATAGCTTTTTTCAGTATCCTGTCAGCTGGTCCACAGGGAGAAAGTTTTCAGCTTGGCTGCAGCTTGATTTCTCAGTGACCTGCAGCCCAAGCACATGGAGTCTTCAGCAATAGGGTCTTACCATCTATTTTTGGTGGGAAACCAAAAGCCTTGACAATGGCCTGTAATGTTTGGGGGGCATCTGGGACCTCCATGGCTAGTAACTCACTGGAAGGTATCCCATCCCTGGAATTGAAATTTTTCTTGTAACAATCTATAGCTTCTAGGTGTGCCATTATCCAAAAAAGTAGGTTTCCATATGGCTTATTCATAACATTTTAAAATTTATCTTTCCTCCATCCCTTCCTTTACTCAATCCCTTCTCCTGACCTCAGTTAGGTCAATGCACCCCCAGTAATCTGTTCATCTACTTATACAATACCGTCCCCTTAAGCCCTCCCCTTTCCTCCCTCCCTTATAATCGCTGTGAGTTCAAGGTCAGCCTGAAACTACATAATGAATTCCAGGTCAGCTTGGGCTAGCGTGAGACCCTTCCTTGAGAGAAAAAAAAAAAAGGAAGGGAAAAAAGAAAAAGGGTGGGGGCTGGAGAGATGACTTAGCAGTTAAGGCATTTGCTGGCAAAGCCAAAGGACCCAGGTTTGATTTTCTAATACCCACATAAAGCCAGGTGCACAAGGTGGCACATGTATCTGGACTTTGTTTGCAGTGGCTAGAGACCCTAGCATGCTCATATTCTCTCTCTCTCTCCCTTCCTCCCTCCGTTCCTCAAATGAATAAATAAAATATTTTTTAAAAGATAGGACAATTCAAGGCACTTGCTTGCAAAGCCTAATGGCATATTTTTTTGTTGTTGTTGCTGTTGTTTTTCAAGTTTGGGTCCCACTCTAGCCGAGGTTGACCTGGAATTCACTATGTAGTCTCAGAATGACCTCAAACTCATAGCAGTCCTAACTGCCTCCCAAGTGCTGGGGTTAAAGGCATGCACCATCACAGCTGGTTCAAATATTTTTTTTAAAGAGATGATATAGTGATTCTCTAGTCTATAACTTGTTTTAATCTCTTCTCAGCAGAACCCATGCTCTGGGAAAAAAGCATACTGGTCTCACAATAAGTAGCTTTGAAGCCGATTGAAATTATACTCCTTTCCACTTGAGTTATGTCCCCTTGATGTGGGCCAGTTCTGTCTTTACCAGGACTCTGGGGGTGGACCAGTTATGAGTGGCTTGGTGCTAGGTTTTGTCAAAGCACACAAGCACTAGAGAAAACAAAATCAAACAGTGAAAACAGCTTGTGCATGGGTGCCATATGTGGGTAGCCATGGCATGGAAGAATGAGGGGGAAAGAGGCTGGAGGAAGATGAACAAGAGAGAAGCTGTGAATGTCCCACATTCAGTCTGTTTAGGTGAGAAACAAGTGTTAGCGCTTCTGCAATTAGTCCAGGACCCTCCCACCCGCTGGAAGCAGCAGGGCTCCTTCCTAAAGCTCAAAATTTTGTTTTCATCAGACAGGAATGTCGCATCCAAAAGGAACAAATGAATTTTCTACTTTCATCTATTTTCTAATTTTTTTTCTTTATGGTATGTTTGTTTTAGGGTCTCACTCTAGTCCAGGCTGACCTAGAATTCATTATGTAGTCTCAGACTGGCCTTGAACTCACAGCAATCCTCCTACCTCTGCTTCCCCAGTGCTGGGATTAAAAGGAATGCACCACCACCAAGGTTCTCAAGTTTCCAGGGTTCTAAATTCAGTCCAGGAGTAAGAGGAGCTCTGTTCCTCTAAAAGTGCCTAAGGGACGCTAGTGTATACATCAGTGCTTACAGGGACAAACAGAAAGCTGGCCAGATGTGAGGCAGCAGACAGTGGTATGGACTAAGGTGACTTGGATTGCACTCTTCCCATTGAACTCCTATCGGAATGCAGGCCCAGGCTTTCCATGGCCCATGATTTAATTTTAGGAGAAACTAACCTGGGTCCTTAAGCTTTGCAGGCAAGTGCCTTAGCTGTTAAGTCATCTCTCCAGCCCATTTTGAAGCACATTAAAAAAAAATTTTTTTCCAAGGTAGGGTCTCTAGCCTAGGCTAACCTGGAATTCACTATGTAGTCTCAGCCTGGCCTTGAACTCAGCAATCCTCCTACCTCTGCTTTCCTGGTACTGGGATTAAAGGCATGCAGCACCATACCAGGCCTAATTTTTTTTTTTAATTTGAGAGAGAGTGAGGTGGGGTCTCACTGGAGCTCAAGCTGACCTAGAACTCAATTCTGTAGCCCCAGGCTGGCCTCCAACTCATGGCTGTCTTCCTGCCTCTCCCTCCCGAGTGCTGAGATTCTTTTTTATTATTTTTTTATTTATTTTTATTTATTAGCAACAGAGAGAGGGAAAGAGAGAGAGGAAGAGTGAGAATGGGGATGCCAGGGCCTCCAGCCACTGCAAACGAACTCCAGACACCTGTGCCCCCTGTGCATCTGGCTTACATGGGACCTGGAGAATCGAACCAGGATCCTTAGGCTTTGCAGGCAAATGCCTTAATCGCTAAGCCACCTCTCCAGCCCTATTTATTCTTTTTTTTTTTTTTTTTTTTTTTTTTTTTGGTTTTTCGAGGTAGGGTCTCACTCTGGCCCAGGCTGACCTGGAATTAACTATGTAGTCTCAGGGTGGCCTTGAACTCATGGCGATCCTCCTACCTCTGCCTCCCGAGTGCTGGGATTAAAGGCATGTGCCACCACGCCCGGCTTATTCTTTTTTTAAATATTTTTTATTTCTTTGAAAAAGAGAGGGGCTGGAGAAACTGCTCAGCAGTTAAGGCACTTGTCTGCAAAGCCTAAGGACCTGGGTTCAATTCCCCAGTACTCACGTAAAGCAGGAAGCACAAAGTGGTACATGCATCTGGAGTTTGTTTGCAGTGGCTAGAGGCCCTGGGACGCCCATTCTTTCTCTGTCTCTCTCTAATAAATTAACTAAATATTAAAACAAAAGAGTATGGGCACCCCAGAGCCTGTTGCCACTGCACATGAACTCCAGATGCATGCACCACCTTGTGCATGGCTTTATGTGTGTACCATCAGGCTTTGCAAGCAAGCGTCTTTAACTTTAACCCTATGGCTTTTCTTCCGAGTGCTGGGATTAAAGGCATGCACCACCACACCTAGCTGAACAAAGTTTCTTAAACCTTTTCCATTCATGACCCCCTTTTGCTTGAGATATTTTTCCATATCCTCAGATATATAAGTATATAAAACAGGTATGTAGCAGGCATTGTGGTTTCATAATTTTAATCCCAGCACTCAGGAGGCAGAGGTAGGAGGATTACCAGGAGTTCTAGGTCAGCCTGGGACTACAGAGTGAATTCCAGGTTAGCCTGGGTTACATTGAGACCCTACCTCGAAAAACCAAAAAAAAAAAAAAAAAAAAGCTTCCCTGTGAGGCAAGTCTGGCTCCAGGGAAGGGAAGAAGTCTCTCCAGGGGCTGTTCCTCCTGCTGCAGAACTTGCTGAGGTTGCTGCTCAGCTGCATCCAACTCTACCCCCAGGTCAGAGCATCTTTCCTATGTGACTGCCCCTCACGTTAGCAGAAGGTAGAGCTTGGAGAGTGGGCTCAAAATCACCAATGTAGGTCTGGAGAGATGGCTTAGTGGTTAAGGTGCTTGCTGGCAAAGCCAAAGGACCCAGGTACAATTCCCTGGTACCCACATAATGCCAGATACACAAGGTAGCACATGTGTCTGCGGTTCAGTTACAGTGGCTAGAGACCCTGGCATGCCCATTCTCTCTCTCCCTCTATCTCTTTGTCTCTCTCTTAATTTTTTTTTTTTTTTTTTTTTTTTTGGTTTTTCAAGGTAAGTTCTCACTCTCGCCCAGGCTGACCTGGAATTCACTCTGTATTCTCAGGGTGGCCTCGAACTCATGGCGATCCTCCTACCTCTGCCTCCCAAGTGCTGGAATTAAAAGCATGTGCCACCATGCCCGGATCTAATTTTTTTTTTTTTTTTTTTTGGATTTGAAGTAAGTGTCTCATTCTAGCTCAGGCTGACCTGGAATTCACTATGTAGTCTCAGGGTGGCCTCAAACTCATGGCAGTCCTCCTACCTCTGCCAAGTGTTGGAATTAAAGGAGTGCACCACCACATCCAGTTTAAAGAAAAAATATTTTTCAAAATCACCATTGTAGCCAAGCATGGTGGTGCACACCTTTTGTTGTTGTTGTTGTTGTTGTTGTTTTTTTACATGTAAAATTTTTTAATTTTTAAAAAATATTTTAAAGCCGGACATGATAGCACATGCCTTTAATCCCAGCACTCGGGAGGCAGAGGTAGGAGGATCGCCATGAGTTCGAGGCCACCCTGAGAATACAGAGTGAATTCTAGCACTCAGGAGCAACACTCTACCTTGAAAAACCAAATATATATATATGAATTCTAGATCAGCCTGGGCTGAGCAAGACCCTGCCTTGAAAAACCAAAATACATACATACATATATATATATATATATATAAAACTTATTTATTTATTTGAGAGAGAGAGAGAGAGGCTATGAATGTAGAACATTATTTTAGATGTTTCTATGCCATCTGTATTTCTTTTGAGAATTCTATTTAGTTCCATAGCCCATTTTTTTTAGTTGGGTTGTTTGATTTTTTACTATTTAATTTTTTTGAGTTCTTTGTACATTTTGGATATTAATCCTCTGTCAGATGTATAGCTGACAAAGATTTTCTCCCATTCTGTAAGTTGCCTCTTTGCTCTATTCACAGTGTCCTTAGCTGTACAAAAGCGTTGTAATTTCATAAGGTCCCATCAGTTGATCTGTGGTTTTATTTCCTGAGCAATTGGGGTTATAGTCAGAAAGTCTTTGTCAAGACCAATATGTTGAGGGGTTTCCCCTACTTTGTCCTCTAGAAGTTTCAGAGTTTCAGGTCTAATATTAAGGTCTTTGATCCATTTTGACTTAATTCTTCTGCATGGAGAGAAATAAGGATCTGTTTTCATCCTTCTATAGATACATATCCAGTTTTCTGAGCATCATTTGCTGAAGAGGCTGTCTTTTCTCCAATGAGTATTTTTGGCATTTTTGTCAAAGATCAGGAGGCTGGGCTGGAGAGATGGCTTAGTGGTTAAGGCACTTGCCTGCAAAGCTAAAGGACCATGGTTCGATTGCCCAGGACCCACATGAGCCAGATGCACAAGGTGGCGCATGCATCTGGAGTTCATTTGCAGTGGCTGGAAGCCCTGGCACACCCATTCTCTCTCTCTCTGCCTCTTTCCTTCTCTCAAGTAAATAAATAAAAAATAAAATATTTAAAAAAAAAAAAAAAAAAAAAAAAAAAAAAGATCTGGAGGCTATAGTTACCGGACTTACGTCTGGGTCCTCTATTCTGTTTTTGTACCAGTACCATGCTGTTTTTGTTACTATAACTCTATAATATAGGTTAAAATCAGGTGTAGTGATACCACCAGCCTTATTTTTGTTGCTCAAAATTGTTTTACATATTCAAGATTTTTTTGTGCTTCCAAATGAATTTTTGGATTATTTTTCTATTTTGTGAAGAATGACATTGGAATTTTGATGGGGATTGCATTAAATGTGTAGATTGTTTGTTGTAAGATTACCATTTTCACAATACTGATTCTTCCAATCCAAGAACAAGGGATGTCTTTCCATTTCCTAGTGTCTTCTGCAATTTCTGTCTTGAGTATTTTAAAGTTTTCATTGTAGAGATCCTTCACTTGGTGGGACACACTTTTAATCCCAGCACTCATGAGGCAGAGGTAGGAGGATTGACGTGAGTTTAAGGCCACCCTGAAACTACATAGTGAGTTCCAGGTCATCCTGTGCTAGAGTGAGACCCTTCCTCAAAAAACAAAACAAAAACAACAACAACAAAAAAAAATCACCATTGTAGAAAAGGGGTCTTTTGGGTGGCATGGCAGCACATGCCTGTAATCCCAGTACTCAGGAGGCAGAGGTAGGAGGATTGCTGTGAGTTTGAAGCCACCCTGAGACTACAGTTAATTCCAGGTCAGCCTGGGCTAGAGTGAGACCCTACTTCAAAAAAACAAAAACAAAAAAAGAAAAGAAAAGGGGTCTTTTGCACCTTTTTATATACTTTTTAAATAATTTATTTCTATTTATTTATTTGAGAGCAACAGACAGAGAGAAAGAGGCAGAGAGAAAGATAATGGGTGCACCAGGGCCTCCAACCACTGCAAACGAACTCCAGATGCATGTGCCACCTGTGCATCTGGCTTACGTGGATACTGGGCCTCGAACTGAGGTCCTTAGGTTTCACAGGCAAGCACTTAACCACTAAGCTATCTCTCCAGCCCTTTAAATATTTTTTATTTTTATTTACCTTTTTATATTAAAATGACATGTCACGTTTGAATTTGCAAAACCAAAATATGGTCTTTGCTTTGTGGGGAATTTGTTTATTTGGTTTTGGTTTTTGGTACTGAAGATTGAACCCAGGACCTTGCACCAGCTAAAAAGGAGCTCTGTCACTGAAATATCTATCCCTTCCAGCCTGGCCTTTGAAGTTTTAAATATTTGTGTGGTGGTAGGGGGCACATGTGCCCCAGTACATGTGGAGATCAGAGGGTGATTTCAAAATGTCTGTGCTCTATTTTTTTTTTTTTTTTTGAAACAGGGTCTCTTACCACTGAAAACAGACTGCCAGGCTGCAAACTATCAGACCACGTGTTCCATGAGCTTTGGATTCTCCTAGGCTCCTAGGATCACAGATACGTGTTTCACTTTGCATCCAGTTTTACATGGGTACTGGGGAAATGAACTTGGGTCACTTTTAACCACTGAATCATCTCCCCAGACTCTGAATTTTTAAATTTTAATGTAAAGACCTGCTGTTGAAGCTGGGTGAAGTGGAGGTGGATTATGCCTGTAATCCCAGGATTTTGGAGGTAGAGGAAGGAGGATCAGAAACTCAAGATCATCCTCAACCGTGAATGCTACCTGAGACTCTCCTTGTCTCAAACAACAACAAAAAGACCTTTAGTCCTAGCACTTAGGAGGCTGAGGTAGGAGAATCACTTTTGACTTTGTAGTCTGAGGCTACAGAATAAGTTCCAGATCAGCCTGAACTAAAGTGAGACCCTACCTCGGAAAAAAAAAAAAAAAAAAAAAAAAAAAAAAAGATTCTGGGTTTACTCTCCAGTGAATCAAATTCAATGTTTTCCTTCACTAATCATCACCCCATCGCACTCATTGCTACTATCTCCTGACATCCCTTCCCATAGAAGGGAAGGCTTATAGGTAGCTTTCAAAGTCAAACAGCAAACTGTCCCAAGTTTTGTTTCTGAACCCTATATCTAAAGTAGTAGTACATATGCTCAAGTACAGTTGTCCTTTTATCATCAAGGAATATGCCATAATTCAGTGAATTTAGATATCAAACCCAAAAGGCCATGTCTTTCTGTCCTCCCCTCTGCCTGAGATCTGGGAGTATGCTTGCACAGTATCTCTTTTACTTTTTCTACTGGGTACTAGAGTTAGGGTTCTTGTGTTTTTTCTTTTTCTTTTTTTGACTTTTTTGGCTGTGCTGGGGATTGAACTCAGGGCCTGAGGCAAGCTACTCAAGTGTTCTATTACTAAGCTATACCTGTGTATCTTTTTTTTGGAGGCAGTTTCTCTAAAACCTGAGTTTTGGGATTACAGGCATGAGCCACCATATCCAGGTGTCTCTTAAATTTTGGTGGCCGAGAGAGGCTTCTGGTCTCATAGAGCAGATTCTCAGACTGTGTTCTTCTTATACCACCAGTAGCCCATCTCCTCATCACTAGCTTCCTTGCCCTCTTGCGCAGATAGGTCAACCTGAGGGTTTCTTGAGACTGAGGATGAGCTGTAATGGGAGTGGGAGGAGGAGTCTGTGCAGCTAGGAATAACATGGGGGCTTTATTAACCAGTTCCCTGTTGCTAAGCAGCTTTCATTAGCCAGGAAGGTCGGCCCTGCAGTGAGCTCCTTCTGGGAGTGGCAAAGAGATGCCAATGAGCTGCTCTGGGAGGTTGCATTCTACCTGGAATGTTACTGTCAGAGATGTTCCAGCACAGTCTGCAATTCACACTCCTGCAGTTTCCAGCCTGTCTCTCTTCAGCAAAAGGGATTCCTTGATCCCACCTGTACCCAGTGAATAGCTTTTTCTCAGACTCTCTGGCTTCTGCTTTCCATCCAGAAATGATCAAGTAGGAAGGAAAGCTGTCCAAAGGGACTGGTTCTCCTCCCCCTGTTCTGAGGCATGGATAAGGCTATGTGGTTCCATCTTTTGCTGAGTCTTCAGTCTTTTTAAGTTCACATGCTGTAACTCAGCCATTTATTCGTGTCTAGCCTGTCCCCAAAAGGTAGATGTGAGTATTAAAAGAGCCATGAAGGCCTGGGGGTCAAGGGTTAGTTCAGTAGTAGAGCTCTTGCCTAGCATGTGCAAGGATCTCAGTTCCATGCTTAGCTTTGGAAATAAAAAAAAATATACATAAAAGAATCATGCAGGTGAACCATATAGCATGGAGTTAGGTATGTAGTGGGTACTCAGTAACTTTCTCTCTCTCACTCTTTCTTTTTTTCTTTCCTTTTAATTTATTTGTAAGGAGAGAGAGAATGAGACAAATGAAGTGAGCACACCAGGGTTTCTTGCCACTGCAAGTGAACTCCAGATGCATGTGCCACTTTGTGCATCTGACTTCATGTAGGTACTGGTAAATCAAACCTGGGCTGTCAGGCTTTGCTAGCAAGTACTTTGAACTGCTCATACATCTCTCCAGCACCTAACCTTAAACTTCTTATTCCCTTTTTTTTTTTTTTTTTTTTTAATGTTTCTTATTCTCTTGCCTCCACCTCCGAAGTGCTGAAATTATAGGGGTACACCACCACACACAATTAAGTTTTACTTTTGGGGGGGTTCAAGGTAGGGTCTCATTCTAGCCCAGGCTGACCTGGAATTCACTCTGTAGTCTCAGGGTGACCTCAAACTCATGACAGTCCTCCTACTTCTGCCTCCTGAGTGCTGGGATTAAAGTGTGCGCCACCACGCCCAGTTTACTTTTTTTTTTTTTTTTTTGGCTTTGCAGGTAAATGCCTTAACCAGAAAGCCATCTCTCCAGCCTGTGAAATAATACTTTAATAAGTTTTTTTTTCTGATTTATTTATTTGAGATAGAGAGAGGGACAGAGAGTGAGAATGGGTGTGTCAGAGCCTGTAGCCACTGCAAATGAACTCCAGTCACATGTACCACCATGTACATCTGGCTTACTTGGGACCTGGAGAATCAAACCTGGGTCCTTAGGCTTCATAAGTAAGCACCTTAACCACTAAGCCATCTCTCCAGCCACCCCCCTAAATAATTTTTTTTTCGAGGTAGGGTTTCACTCTAGTCCAGGCTGACCTGGAATTCATTATGCAATCTCAGGGTGGCCTCGAACTCACAGTGATCCTCCTACCTCTGCCTCCCAAGTGCTGGGATTAAAGGCATATGCCTCCATGCCCAGCATAATTTTTTTTTTTTTTTTTTTTTTTTTTTTTTTTTTTTTGGTTTTTCGAGGTAGGGTCTCACTCTGGTCCAGGCTGACCTGGAATTAACTATGTAGTCTCAGGGTGGCCTCGAACTCTTAGCTATCCTTCTACCTCTGCCTCCCGAGTGCTGGGATTAAAGGCATGCGCCACCACGCCCGGCTCTACCCAGCATAATTTTTTTTAAAAGGATAGGATGGACACGTAGAGCAACACAACTGCCTAGCATGCTTGAGACCCTGGACTTGATCTAGCATCACAAGAAAATAGGAACTTTTAAAAAAGGAAAAGGAGGGCTGGAGAAATGGCTTAGCAGTTAAGACACTTGCCTACAAAGCCAAAGGACCTCAGTTCATTTCCACAGGACCCACATAAGCCAGATGCACAAGGTGGTGTATGCATCTGGAGTTCATTTGTAGTGGCTAGAGGCCCTGGTATACCTATCCTGTCTCTCTCTCTCTCTGCCTCTTTCTCTCTCTAAATTAAATAAATACATTTTTAAAAGGAAAAGGAGAAAAGGATAGTAGGATAGTGTCATGGGAAACTTTTCCCTTGAGTTGGAGTTCAGCCTAGGCTAGAGTGAGGCTACCTCAAAACAAACAAGGTGAGGAGCTGGGCTCCAACGTGCAGGTGGGCGTGCATGTGCGCCGGGAGGATGCTATGACACTCATCCCTTTCAGAGTGCCACATAGTGATGAAGCCTTTGGTATCTTTGCAAGAGCAGTTGCATTTCACCATCCAACCCCCATTGACATGGGACCTATCATTTTTCCTAACTGTAGGTAAGGCTCAGAGAGCTTTAGTAATTTACCCAAAGTCAACCAGCTGGCAAAGAGAGGAGCCAGTCATTGAGCCCACATCTGTCTTGGTCCAAAGTCTATACTTCTCAGGGACTAGTATACCTATGAGGCTACCCAGGAGTGGCATCTGGAGGACTTGGAACATGGTGGAGGAGTTGTTCTCATGAAGACTAGGAAGCATTCATCTAACAGGACTCATGGGGGCCGGAGGTACAGCTCCGTGCACTTGTCTAGCATGCACAAGGCGCCCACTGCAAGGTAAAGAAAATGGGTACAGGAGGCATGAAGCTCATTTCCCTCATCTTGTGTCTAGAAAATCAGAACCTGAATGGGAATGTTGCCTGCTTAGTTTGGAAATTGAGCAAAGCTGAAGTCCCCCAGAGTTGAAGCAGTCAGTATTGCCTTGCAGGCTAGGAGAAAATGCATCCTAGTTACCATATAAAGTGTTTGTTGTAAGTGGAGGCAGCCATTACCAGACAGATCCTAGGGAGAAATTGGCCATCGAGCTGTACGAGAGAGGCCTATGATGCCTGGGGAGGTGTCTGCTCCTCACCTAACCTGGAGCAAAACCCTAACTTCCTCTGGCAATAGGGGAAAGATGTCTTTCCCTAAGTTTCTACCTGTAAAGAGCCTTTATCCTTCCCATTCTTTTCTAGCCAGGGTTCTCCTCCTCTTGATCTTGAGCCCACTAATCAGGGGCCTGGACCAGTAGCCCTATGGCATTTAGCTCTGAGTATTGCACACACCCTCCGCCCCCAGCTCCAGGACCAAACTGAAACACCTGTGGCTGCCTGCTCTACCCACGCCTTCCTCTTGTGGGTTCTCTATGGCAACTACAACCCAACTTCCCCACGGCACAGATGGCAACTGGGAGTAAAGGGGAAACTGAGCCAGAGGTGGGGGAGCCAGCCACATTTGCCACACCTGCTCTCCCATTTCCAACCCCTCCTGACTTGGGCCCAGTTTTATGTCATGGGTGCTGGGCTCCAGTACTTTAATCAAACTGGGCTAGTCCTTTGACAGCCATACAGTGAGTTCCACTGTTACCAGGCCAGTCAGGGGTGGATTTGTCCTGGACTCTTGGCTACCAAGCACAGCATTAAATATGGATGGGAGTTAAGGTGAAATGAAGGGACCCTCCCAGACTCTGCCTTGTTTCTGAGGCCCCCTTCTTGACCTCTACCATAGCTTTAGTTCATTTTTGTGAGCTCCTGAGGCATTTAGGCTTAGGCTTGTCACAACCCACAGAATTGAATGTCTGGTCCTTGCTCAGGTCAGGTTACCTGAGGCTGCCCTAAGTAGTGCTGGCCATACATGAGGAAATGTCAAAGCATTTAGAAGAGTTTATTTGCTGAAGAAGCTGGTGAAAATGAGGGTAACTGTGGACAGACTAAACCGTTTGGGGTTGGTGAGTTAAGTCCTTGAGTTGGGGAGAATGTCTGGCATTCTCTGATGATGGGAACCCTTGATAGTCACCCCCTTGAGTACTACACTTATTATTTTGTTTGCTTAGTTTTTCAAGGTAGGGTCTCACTCTAGCCCAGGCTGACCTGGAATTGACTATGTAGTCTCAGGGTGGCCTTGAACTCACAGTGATCCTCCTATCTCTGCCTTCCAAATGCTGGGATTAAAGGTGTGTGCTACCACTCCCAGCTTATACTAATTATTTTGAACTGGCAATGTATTTACATGCTTCTAAAATCACATTTATGGAGTTCTACAGTGGAATGGGGGGAGGGGAAGGAAATATCAGGTGGGGTTTTTGTATGTAAGTATAAAAGTTGTCAATAAAAAAATAATAATTAAAAAAAATTTTAAAAAGAAAGTAAAAAAAAAAAATCACATTTAGCGCTGTAAAGATGGCTCAGTAGTTAAAGGCAGTTCCTCGCAAAGCCTGCCAGGCCAGGTTTGATTCCCTAATACCACCAGATGCACAAAGTGGCACATATGTCAACAATTCATTTGCAGGGGTAAGAGGCCTCTGGCACACCCATTCATTCTTTCTCCTCAAAAATAAATTGGGCTGGAGGGATGGCTCCACAGTTAAGGCGTTTGCCTGCAAAGCCAAAGACCCAGGTTGGATTCCCCAAGACCCATGTAAGCCAGATGCACAAGGTGGCACATGCATCTGGAGTTCATTTACGGTGGCTGGAAGCCCTGGCACACCCATTCTCTCTGTCTGTCTCTCTGATTGTCTCAAATAAATAAAACTTAAAAAACAAATAAATAGCCAGGCATGGTGGCGCACGCCTTTAATCCCAGCACTTGGGAGGCAGAGGTAGGAGGATTGCCAAGAATTCGAGGCCACCCTGAGACTACATAGTGAATTCCAGGTCAGCCTAAACCAGAGTGAGACCCTACCTCAAAAAACCAAAAAAATAAAATTAAAATAAACAAATAAGTAAATGAGGGCTGGAGAGGTGGCTTAGTGTTTAAGTCACATGCCTATGAAGCCTAAGGACCCAGGTTCAATTCTCCAGGTCCCATGTAAGCCAGATGCACATGGTGGCACATGCATCTGGAGTTTGTTTGCAATGGCTAGAGGCCTTGCCTTGCCCATTCTCCTTCTCTCTCTCTCTCTCCCTTTCCCTCTGTCTGTCTCTAATAAATAAATAAAAATAAAAATTCTTAAAAATAAGTAAATAAATGAGGTGCTGGATATATGGCTCAGTGGTTAAGGCTTCTGCCTACAGAGCCTTACAACTTGGGTTCAGTTCCCCAGTAAAACCAGATGAACAAAGTGGCACATGCATCTGGAGTTCGTTTGCAGCAGCTAGAGGCCCTGATGTGCTCTGTGTCTCTTTTTCTGCTTGCAAATAAATAAAAATATATTTAAAAAATAAAATAAGCCGGGCATGGTGGCACACGCCTTTAATCCCAACACTTGGGAGGCAGAAGTAGGAGGATTGCTATGAGAGGATTGCTGCCCTGAGAGTACATAGTGAATTCCAGGTCAGCCTGCGCTAGAGCAGAAACCCTACCTCAAAAAATCAAAACAACACACAACAAAAAAATAAAATAGAGCTAGAGAGATGGCTTAGCAGTTAAGGTGCTTGCCTGCAAAGCCAAAGGATCCAGGTTTGATTCCCCGGGACCTGTGTAAGCCAGATGCACAAGGTGACACGTGTATTGAGTGTTTGCAGTGGCTAGAGACCCTGGCACGCCCATTCTCTCTCTCTCTCTCTCTGTTGGCCTCTCTCTCTAAAATAAATAAAAATATAAAATATGGGCTGGAAGGCTGGGCGTGGTGGCACACACCTTCAATCCCAGCACTTGGGAGGTAGAAGTAGGAGGATCACTGTGAGTTTGAGGCCACTCTGAGACTACATAATGAATTCCAGGTCAGCCTGAGCTAGAATGAGACCTTACCTCAAAAAAAAAAAAAAAAAAAAAAAAAAAAAAAGGGCTGGTGAGATGGCTTAGTGATTAAGGTGTTTGCCTGAGAAGCCTAAGGATCCACATTCTACTCTCCAGATCCCACATTAGCCAGACACACAAAGGTAAGGCAAGCACAAGGTCACACATGCTAACTAGGTGGTGCAAGCATCTGGAGTTTTGTTACAGTGGCTGAGTCCCTGGCATACCAATTCTCTATCTCTCCTCTCTCTCCGGTTCTTTCTCTCTCAGTCTCCAAAATAAAATAGAGTAGAGTAGAGTAGAGTAGAGTAGAGTAGAGTAGAGTAGAGTAGAATAATAAAATAGATAAAATAAATAAATGAAATTTAAAAAATTAAAACTAGGCTGGAGAAATGGCTTGATGTTTAAGACATTTGCATGCAAAGCCTAAGAATGCTTTCTTTTTTGTTTGTTTTGTTTGTTTTGTTTTGTTTTTGTTTTTGTTTTCCGAGGTAGTGTCTCTCACTCTAGCTCAGGCTGACCTGGAATTCACTATGTAGTCTCAGGGTAGCCTCGAACTCATGGCGATCCTCCTACTTCTGCCTCCTGATTACTGGGACTAAAGCATGCACTATCACACCAGGCTTCCTTTTTTTTTTTTTTTTTTTTTGGTTGTTTTTCAAGGTAGGGTCTCCCTGTAGTGTGACCTCACACTCACGGCGATCCTCCTACCTCTGCCTCCCAAGTGCTGGGATTAAAGGCATGTGCCACCATGCCCGGTTTTAAGAATGCATTTTTGGGGCTGGAGAATATGGCTTAGCAGTTAAGGTATTTGCCTGTGAAGCCAAAGGATCCCGGTTCGATTCTCCAGGACCCATGTAAGCCAGATGCACAAAGGGCACATGCATCTGGAGTTGATTTGCAGTGGCTAGAGACTCTGGGGTGCCAATTCTCTGTCTGCCTCTCTTCTATCATTCTCTCTCTCTCTCTCTCTCTCTCTCTCTCTGCTGGCAAATAAATAAATAGAAATTAAAAAAAAAAGAATGCATTTTTGAATCTCCAGGTCCTACATAGCCAGACATAAAAGTGACGCAAGTATGTATTATCACACATGTGCACAAGGGAGCACACATGTCTGGAGTTTGTTCACAGTGGCTAAAAGGCCTTAGCGCACTCATTCTCTCTCTCTCTCTCTCTCTCTCTCTCTCTCTCTCTCTCTCTCTCTTTCTCTCTCTCAAAAATTAAAAAATAGGGGGGGCCTGGAGAGATGGCTTAGTAGTTAAGCGCTTGCCTGTGAAGCCTAAGGACCCCAGTTTGAGGCTCGATCCCCAGGACCCACGTAAGCCAGATGCACAAGATGGCACATACATCTGGAGTTCATTTGCAGTGGCTGGAGGCCCTGGCATGCCCATTCTCTATATATATGTCTGCCTCATTCTCTCTGTTTTCCTGTTGCTCTCAAATAAATAAATAATAAACAAAAAAATTTTAAAAAGCTAGGCATGCCTTTAATCTCAGCACTTGGGAGACAGAGGTAGGAGGATCGCCATAAATTCAAGGCCACCCTGAAACTACAGAGTGAATTCCAGGTCAGCCTGGGTTAGAGCAAGACCCTACCCCAAAAATAAATAAATAATACAATAAAATTAAAAATATGCTGGGCATGGTGGTGCACGCCTTTAATCCCAGCACTTGGGAGGCAGAGGTAGGAGGATTGCCATGAGTTCGAGGCCAACCTGAGACTACAGAGTGAATTCCAGGTCAGCCTGGGCCAGAGTGAGACCCTACCTTGAAAAACCAAAAAACAAACAAAAAAAATCAAAATCAGCTAGGCGTTGTGGTACATGCCTTAATCCCAGAATTTGGGAGGCAAAGGTAGGAAGATTGCTGTGAGTTCGAGGCTACCCTGAGATGACATAGTGACTTCCAAGTCAACCTGAGCTAGAGACCCTACCTCAAAAAATAAAAATAAGCTAGGAGTGGTGGCACACACCTTTAATCCTAGCATGTGGGAGGCAGAGATAGGAGGATTGCCGTGAGTTCAAGGCCACCCTGAAACTGCAGAGTGAATTCTAGGTCAGCCTGAGCTAGAGTGAGACCCTACCTCGAAAAACCAAAAAATAATAATAATAATAATTTATTATTATTATTAATTAAAATGAAATTAAAATTAAAACTAGTGCTGGGTGTGGTGGCACACACCACTAATCCCTGCACTCAGGATGCAGAAGTAGGAGGATCGCTGTGAGTTCGAGGCCAACCTGAGAGTACATAACAAATTCCAGGTTAGCCAGGCTACAGCAAGACCCTACCTCAAAACAACAACAACAACAAAGATCATAACTATATAAAAGTATACTCTTTAGTGTCTAACTCTTTTCCCTATGCCCATTTACCCACTTCCCTTCTGTTTACCAATTTCTACACAGGTCACCACTTTTTTTGTGTAGGCTCATCTAGTTTTTATTTTTTTTTTCCCCTTGGTTTTTCAAGGTAGGGTAAAATTCTGGTTCAGGCTGACCTGGAATTCACTATGTAGTCTCACGGTGGCCTTGAAGTCTCGGCAATCCTCCTACTTCTGCCTCCCGAGTGCTGGGATTAAAGGCGTGTATCACCACGCCTGGCAAGTTTTTTATTTTTATTTAATGTTTTGTTTATTTACTTGAGAGAGAGAGAGAAAAAGGATGCGCTAGGGCCTCTGTTCATTGCAAACAAGTTCCCGATGCATTTGCCTTCTTGTGTTATCTGGCTTTACATGGGTACTAGGGAATTGAATCTGGGTCCTTAGGCTTTGCAAGCAAATGCCTTAACTGCTGAGGCATCTCTCCAGACCTCATCTGGATTTTTTTTGTTGTTGTTGTTTGTTTGTTTTTTTTTTGTTTTTCGAGGTAGGGTCTCACTCTGGCCCAGGCTGACCTGGAATTCATTATGTAGTCTCAGGGTGGCCTCAAACTCATGGTGATCCTCCTACTTCTGCCTCCCAAGTGCTGGGATTAAAGGCGTGCACCACCACGCCTGGCTCATCTAGTTTTTAAAAATACTTATTTGTGGGCTAGAGACATGACTTAATGGTAAAGGCACTTCCCTGCAAAGCCAAAGGATCCAGGTTCAATTCCCCAAGACCCATGTTAGCCAGCTATGCATGGTGGTGCATGCATCTGGAGTTTGTTTGCAGTGGCTAGAGGCCTTGGCATGCTCATTCTCTCTCTCTCTCTATCTGCCTCTTTCTCACTCTCTCAAGTAAATAAAAATTTAACAAATATACAGGTTGGAGAGATGTCTTAGCAGTTAAGGCACTTGCCTGCAAAGCCAGGTTCATTTCCCCAGTAGTCAACATTAGCCAGGTACAGAAGGTAGCACAGGTGTCTAGAGTTCATTTACAGTGGCTGAAGGCCCTGGCACGCCCATTCTCTATCTGCTTCTTCTTCTCTCTCAAATAAATAAATAAAGCACTTTTTAAAGTATTTGTGTGTGTATGCATGCATGCATGCATGCATGTGCCATGGCCTCTTGCCACTGCACATGAACACCAAGCATATGTGCCACTTTTTTTTTTTTTTTCTGGCTTTACATGGGTACTGGGGAATTAAACCCAGTCAACAGGCTTTGCTAGCAAGTACCTTTAACCACCTCCCCAGTGCTAGTTTTGTTGTTGTTGTTTTCAAAATAGGGTCTCACTCTAGCTCAGGCTGACCTGAAATTCACTATGTAGTCTCAGAGTGGCTTCGAACTCACAGTAATCCTCCTACCTCTGCCTCCCAAGTGCTAGGATTAAAGGTATGTACCATCATGCCCGGCTTAGTTTTTTATCATAATAAAAAAGATTATGAGGGCTAGAGAGATGGATTAGTAGTTATGGCACTTGCCTTCAAAGTCTAAGGACCCAGGTTTGATTCCCCAGTACCCTTGTAAGCCAGATGCTTGTGGTAGCTCATGTGTCTGGAGTTCATTTGCAATGGTTGGAGGCCCTGATATGCCAATTCTCTTCCTCTCTCTGGCTCAAGCTGACCTTGAAATCATGGTAATCCTCCTGTGCTAAGACTAAAGGTGTACATCAGTATACCTAGCTATGCCTTTCTCTCTTTTTTTCTGAGGCCAGGTCTCGCTCTAGCCCGGGCTGACCTGCAATTCACTATATAATCTCAGGCTGGCCTTGAACTCACAGTAGTCCTCCTACTTCCACTTCCTGAGTGCTAGGATTAAAGGCATACACCAAAACGTTGGGCTGCCTTCTTTTGAGAGCGAGAGAGAGAGAGAAAGAGGCAGACAGAGAGAGAGAATCGGCATACCAGGGCCTCCAGCCTCTGCAAGCTAACTCCCGACGCATGTACCACCTTGTGAATCTGGCTTACATGGGTCCTAAGGAATTGAACCTGGGTCCTTTGGCTTTACAGGCAAGTGCTTTAACCGCTAAGTCACCTCTTCAGCTCTCTCTTTCTTAATAAACTCTCTATTACTTAAAAAAAACAAACAAACAAAAAAAAAACACCACAATCAGGCTGGAGAGGTGGCTTAGCAGTTAAGGCGTTTATCTGCAAAGCCAACGGATCCCTGTTCGACTCTCCAGGACCCACATAAGCCAGATGCACAAGGGGCACATGCATCTGGAGTTCATTTTTAGTGGCTGGAGGCCCTGGCGCACCCATTCTCTCCTTTTCTCTTTGCCTCTTTCTCTCTCTCAGGGAAATAAATAAAATACATGTTTTTTAAACTGCCACAATTGGGCTGGAGAGGTGGCTTAGTAGTTAAGGCACCTACCTGCTAAGTTTAAGAACGCCCATTTGATTCTCCAGGTCCCACGTTTAGCCAGATGCAGTGACCCAAGGGCGCAATGCTGCACTTGCCCACAAGGGGGCGAATGCGTCTGGAGCTCATTCACAGCAGCTGAAAAGCTGCTGACATGCCCATTCTCTCTCTCTCTCTTCTCTCTCTCTCTGACTCTCTCCAAAAAAAAAAAAAAAAAAAAAAAGCCACAATGAAAACTAAAAAAGGAGCCGGGCATGGTGGCGCATGCCTTTAATCCCAGCACTCAGGAGGCAGAGGTAGGAGGATCGCCATGAGTTCAAGGCCACCCTGAGACTACAGAGTGAATTCCAGGTCAGCCTGAGCTAGAGTGAAACCCTACCTCGAAAAACTAAAAATAAATAAATCAATAAATAAAACTAAAAAAGGGAGATTGGAGAAATGGCTTAATAGTTAAGGTGTTTTCCTGCAAAGCCAAAGGATCCCAGTTTGATTCTCCAGGACCCACGTAAGCCAGATGCACAAAGGGGTGCATGCATCTGGAGTTCAGTTGTAGTGGGAGGCCCTGGCATGCCCATTCTCTTTCTCTCAAATAAATAAATATTTTTTTTAAAAAAAGGGGGTGTGTGTATGGTGGCATACACCTTTAATCCCAGCACTTGGGAGGCAGAGGTAAGAGGATCACCGTGAGTTTGAGACCACCCTGAGACTGCATAGTGAATTCTAGGTAAGCCAGGCTTGGTGGAGTGGCTCATTGCTAATAATAATCCTATCAGGAGGTTGAGGTAGAAGGATCGCCCTGAGTTCAAGACCACTCTGAGACTACAGAGTGAATTCCAGCCTGGGCTGGAGTGAGACCCTTTTTTTTTTTTTTTTTTTTTGGTTTTTCGAGGTAGGGTCTCACTCTGGCTCAGGCTGACCTGGAATTCACTATGTCGTCTCAGGGTGGCCTCAAACTCTCGGCAATCCTCCTACCTCTGCCTCCCAAGTGCTGGGATTAAAGGCGTGTGCCACCACGCCCGGCTTCAGGGTAGCCTTTAACTCGTGGTGATCCCCCTACCTCTGCCTCCAAGTGCTGGGATTAAAGGTGTGCACCACCACACCTGGCATCTCTCCCTTTTTTCATTGAGACAGGGCCTCACACTGTAGCCCAGGCAGACCTGGAACTCACTATGTAGCCCAGGCTGGCCCAAGACTCATGGCAATCCTCCTGCCTAAGCTTCCTGAGTGCTGGGGTTACAGATGTGAGTCATCACACTAGCTCCAGCCACCCTTTTTGTAATCAAAAAGTCCAGTGCAATCATCCTGTCCTATGGCTTACTTTTGGAAAGCATTCCCTAGAGAGCATCTCATGATTTTCAGAGTTGCACAATATTCTCCTAAGTGAATCTGTCTTATTGATTTAACCTGATCCCTATTGATGGCCATAGGAGTGGTTTCCACTTCTTTGCTATTATAACTAATTGGGCACTTAGCATCTCTCCATTGGAAAGATTCCAGAAGATGGGTTGGTTGGTCAGAGGTTATCTGCACATTGAATGATAGTGCCAAATTGCCAAATAGTCAAATCAAGTAGTCCTTCCATCACCAGTATACTAGAAGTACATTTAACTTTCTATGTCCCTTCCATCTCTGTCTCCCTAGTGTTTCCACTTCATAGCCCAGGCAGCCTTGAACTTGCAGTTCTCTTGCTTCAGTCTCCTGAGTAGCAGGGATTATAGGCTTATGATACCAGGCCTGGCCTGATGTCTCCAGTCTAAACTGGACCACTTGGAATGGTTAACTCAGCACCTGAAGGATTGGGACGGAAGTCCTGTAAGATTCCATTAACACTGTGGGCTCCAGCCCCCCAAGTAGCTTTTGTTTAACTCTCTAACCTAATTGGCTTGTGGAATATATTTTGCTGGTAAGTTCAGGGGCTATAGACCCCAGCCTTTCCTTGAGAAGATGGCACCAGACATTTCACAGGGAAATGGTGTATTCATGACAAAGCGCCAGAGTTAAATTTGATCATGTTCCTGCCGGTGAGAACTGCAGTTCCCTGAGCTTTCCTGTCAGTGGCTTAAAATGGATGACAATGGAGAAAAAGTACCTTGGGCTCATCTGGCCAAAACTATAAGGGCCACTAGAAGACTAGCGTTGGCAGTGAGAGAATCACACTTGTTATGTCATGTTTCTTTCTAATTTTGTTTTGATTAAATTGCCCAAATCTTTCTACCCCACCCAGTGTTGATTTTTATGAACTAGCACATGTTTTCCTCATACAATGTCAGGGCTGTCATGTTCATCCAGATGATGTGGGGACCTACCAGGAGAGGCTTAGTGCCTTATGGACATCTGCAGAGCCTCTACCTGGGGGTGCAGGTCTAGTGGCAGCTCTGGGACAGAAAGAGGAGTAAGGCTCTAGAGTTCTGCCTAATGGACCTTCTATTGAGAGAGGAGATTGAATAGGTCTTACGGTCCCCTACTCACACCTGTCTGTGAAAAGTCTTCCCTGGCAAACAAGTTCAGAATATATTATGCATTTTTGCCAATGGGTCTTCAAAATGATGTTTGGGTTTCTGCTTAACTCAAAAATATCAGAGCAGCCTGGCGAGGTAGCGCACGCCTTTAATCCCAGTACTAGGGAGGCAGAGCTAGGAGGATCACCATGAGTTCGATGCCACCCTGAGACTACATAATGAATTCCAGGTAATCCTGGACTAGAGTAAACCCCTACTTCGAAAAAAATAAATAAAGTCTCAGAGCAAAGGCTTTTAATTGTTTTTCAGAGGTGGGGGCAGTCAGGTATTCTCTTTTAGAAACTGAAAGCTATGAGTTCCCTATCTAGGGAAAAAAAAACATCTAAAGCATTGTAGAACATACCAGCAATTTGCATGCAAATTATACATAATTTCAGGGTGTTTTGGAGCCCAAAAAACCCATCCACAAGCCCCCTTAGCATAGTAATTCTGTTATCATTATTATTTTGCCTTCATGCTTCACACAGTGACAATTTTTTCACATCTTCTGGGTTTTGTGGAGGATACTACAGTGAGAATAGGAAAAGACACTGGTTTTACCAGTCACTGATGAAGGAGTATGTGGAGTTAGGCCAACAACACCTGGCCTAACAGATCCCTGGGAACATGCAGGGTGAGAGGGCTTTTCCTTACCAGACAGCCTGGCTTCTTGCCTGGATTTCCCAGAAGGAACTCAGGAGCTGTGGGGTGAACAAGGGGTTGGGCGAGATGTTTGGGCTTCCCTCAGCATTCCCTCCTTGCAGTAATTGCTAAGGACTGCCTCCGCTTGCTCTCAAGAGAACCCATGCCTGTGCTGAGAGGCTGCTGCAAGGGCGGGTGAGGCCAAATGAGGTAGCCATTCCCCAGCTCCCAGTCTGGCTGCATTTGCAGTAGCCTAGGGAAGGTGGGAAGGCTAATGACTCATTATCCCTGCAATTAGTCACATCATCGAGGCACATGATTCCCTGCAGGATTGGTGCCACCTGCTGCCACTCTGGCTCTGTTCATTGTGGCTTCTCTTCCCATCTAGACAAAACATAGACCTATAACTATGAAAGTCTGGGACAAAAGTCACTCATCTGGATACCCCAGTACCCCACAGACTGAGGAACACGTGAACCCTGAAGCTAAAGATTTCCTCCTGTGCTTTATGCATGTGTGATATGCAGATACCTCTCTCTCCAAACACATGCACACACTGGGAAGGAAAATTCTCCAAGGCTTGAACAGGACTCCACCAGGAGGCTCTCAAGAGCAAGGAACCTGCCTATCCCAAGCCCAAGTATTGTCACTGAGCTAGCTAGCCATTCTCTAGATGGACCCCCAGGACCTCTCTCCCATTCTCTCTGTCTCTCTATTTTCCTCTCTCCCAAATAAATAAAGAGATTTTTTGTTGTTTTTTCAAAGCAGGGTTTCACTCTAGTCCAGGCTGTCCTGGAATTCACTATGTAGTCACAGAGTGTCTCCTACCTCTGCCTCCCAAGTGCCAGCATTAAAGGCGTTTGCCACCATGCCTTGCTTTAAATAATTTTTTGTTGTTGTTATTTTTCAAGGTAGGGTCTCACTCTAGCTCAGACTGACCTGGAATTCACTATGTAGTCTCAGGGTGGCCTTGAGCTCATGGCGATCCTCCTACCTCTGCCTCCCCTCGGGATTAAAGGTGTGCACCACCACACCTGGCTTAAAATTTTTTTTTTTTTTTTTTTTTTTTTTTTCATGGTATGGTCTCACTCTAGCCCAGGCTGACCTGGAATTCACTATGTAGTCTCAGAATGGCCTCAAACGCTCAGTGATCCTTCTACCTCTGCCTCTCAAGTGCTCGGATTAAGGACGTGCACCACCACGTCCTGCTAAATAAAATATTTTATTTTATTTTATTTTTTTTTAAATATTTTTATTATTTATTTATTTATTTGAGAGAGATACAGAAATAGGCAGGTTAGAGAGAGAGAGAGAGAGAGAGAGAGAGAGAGAGAGAATGGGTGCCAGGGCCAGCCACTGCAAAACGAACTCCAGATGCAAAACCCCTATTTTAAAAACCTTTTTAAAGGATAAGCCATCTCTCCAGCCCGTAAATAAAATATTTTAAAAACATTTTTAAAGGATAAGTCAGGTGTGGTGGCACATGCCTTTAATCCCAGCACTTGGGAATCAGAGGTAGGAGGATCACCATGAGTTCAAGGCCACCCTGAGACTACATAGTGAATTCCAGGTGAGCCTGAGCTAGAGTTAGACCCTACCTCGAAAAACACGTGCCTGTCTGGCCTTACATGATGGGCTGGGGAATTGAAACCCAGGCCAGCAGGCCAGTCTCTTTCATTGCTGAGCCATTTCCCTGGCCCCTGCACAAATCACAAACCTGAAGTCTCAAGTATGAAGTCACTCTAGAAGCAGTGAATCCACATCAACTTCAGGCCTTGTTCTCTCTGCTTCTCTGTCCCCAGCAGAGACAGCTTAGTTTGGCCTTCGTAATGGATAAGCCTTCCCTACAATACACACATATCAATATTTTTAAATTAACACATGCCAAAAGCAACTCCTTGCCCTCCCCTGCCAAGTCCTTTTGCTGTTTTTAATATTTTTTGTTTTCAATTTTTTTTTAATTTATTTGCAAGCAGAGAGAGATAGAAAAGAGGCAGACAGAGAGAGAATGGACATACTAGGGCTTCTAGCCACTGCAATTAAACTCCAGATGTATGGGTCCCTTGTGCATCTGGCTCACGTGTGGGCTAGAGAATCAGACTAGGATCCTTTGGCTTCACAGGCAAATACCTTAACCGCTAAGCCATTTCTCCAGCCCCCTTTTTCTTTCCTATGGGGTCTGTGATAAGCAGGATCTGGGGGAAGGGAGAAGCCCTTGAAAATAAGAAAGAATGAAAGAGGGGAAACTGGAGAGATGGCTTAGGGGTTAAGGCGCCTGCCTCCTAAGCCTAGGAATGCCCGTTTGATTCTCCAGGTCCCACATTTAGCCAGACACAAAGTGATGCAAGGACACAATGCTGCACTTGCCCACAAGGGGGCCCCCGCGTCTGGAGTTCATTCAAAAAGGCTGAGAGGCTGCTGGTGCGTGCATTCTCTATCTGTCTGTCTCTCTCTCTCTCTCTCTCTCTCTCTCTCTCTCTCTCTGACTTTCCAAAAGAAAGGAAGGAAAGAAGGAAGGAAGGAAGAAAGAAGGGGGCTGGAGAGATGGCTTAGCAGTTAAGACATTTCGTACAAAAACTAAGGATCTACCAGGCGTGATGGCACATGCCTTTAATCCCAGCACTCTAGAGGCAGAGGTAGGAGGATCACCATGAGTTCAAGGCCACCCTGAGACCACATAATGAATTAAAAAAAAAAAAACTTAAAAAACTAGGGACCTGGGCTGGAGAGATGGCTTAGCGGTTAAGGCGCCTGCCTGCTCAGCCTAAGAACGCTGGTTCCAATCTCTAGCGGTTCCAATCTCCAGGTCCCACGTTTAGCCACATGCAAAGGGGCGCAATGCCGCACTTGCCCACAAGGGGGCGCACACATCAGGATTTCGTTCACAGCAGCTGAGAGACTGCTGGCGCACCCATCTCTTTCTGTCTCCCTCTCCCTGTCTGTCTGTCTCTCTCAAAAAATAAATTAAATTAAATTAAAATTAAAAAAAAAAAAAAACATTAGGGACCTGAGTTCAGTTCCCAGTATCTACATAAAGCCAGATGCACAAAAGGGCATGTGCATCTGGAGTTCTTTGCAGCATCTGGAGGCCCTAACATGCCCATTCTCTCTCTCTCTGTCTATATAATAATGGAAGCAAGAACTCTCTCAGCTACTGTGCTCATCAATAATCCAGAGGCCACAGTCAGGTCTGATCTCTGCATAGGTTTCATCAATATTTTAGCTTCTCTAGAGCCCTGTTCCTTAGCAACCATGTCACCATGCTCTTCAAGAAGGTTTCTGGGCCCTGTGTCCCCTTCCTGTAGGTGCTCTCCCTGCTTGGCCTCCTGGTCAGGTGGAGTTCATACCAACCCCAGAGGGCATCTTTGCTCCTTACAGTCCACCAGGTACCATGTGATGCTATATACAGGAAGCATGTACACAACAGGTGAGAGAGAGGAGCAGCCTGGCTGTCACAGCCCAGCCTGGACTGGGCTAGAGGCCCAGAATGAGAACGTTTGGAGCTGGGCGAGGTGACGCACACCTTTAATTCCAGCACTCGGGAGGCAGAGGTAGGAGGATCACTGTGAGTTCAAGGCCACCCTGAGACTACGTAGTGAATTCCTGAGCTAGAGTGAGACCCTACCTTGAAAAACCAAAAAAAAAAAAAAAAAGTGTCAGAGAACGTTTGGAAGGAGGTCAGGGTATATATTTCTGGCCCACCCCTAGATCCAGCAATAGTTGCAGTTTGTCCTGGTCTCTGTCCACAGGCACGAGCAAGAGGAATATCCTTTCTTTTACCCAGGCTCATGTGCTGTTTCCCTTGTGTCCCAGGTGCAGTAGAGGCTTGCCTCCTGCATCAGCTGAAACGTCGTACTGCTGGCTTCCTGCGCAGTGACAAGATGGCAGCCCTTTTCACCAAAGTGGGGAAGACATGCTCTGTGGCTGGGGAGATTTGCCACAAGGTGCAGGAGCTGCAGCAGCAAGCAGAGGGCAGGTAAGCCCTGAGCCAGCCACTGCCAAGGTCCATTCTGCTCTTTCCTTGACATTGCTGTTTCCTGGGACAGAATCCTAAAGGTTGGCTCCCTGACCCCTGTCTTCCAGGGATTCTTTGGTGAAGCCTGAGAGTTAACCTGTTGCTCAATGCCCTAATCCCCTTCATTTTACTTCCTATTACAACCCAAGGAGTCTGACCTCCCATCTGGTGACACCAGTTCCCACTCCTAGTGTCACTAACCTGGGATCTGTTTCTGAAGCTCTCCCTTTTTTTTCTGCAGGAAACCCTCAGGAGGCAGTCAGGAGGCCCTGCGGAGACAGGGCTCAACCAGTGGGAAGGTGCTGTCCCTCAGCCCACAGGCCTTGAAACACATATGGGTACGCACAGCACTCATCGAGAAAGTTCTGGACAGGGTTGTGCAGTACCTGGCGGAAAACTGCAGGTGACTGATTCCCCAATTGGTCCCTCCCACCTCTTGCACAGGCCCTCAGTCCCACCCCTCTTCATGCTTAATAGTTAATGTCAGGCTGAAGGCATTCCTCCACCCCACTTTTAGCATCCCCAAAGCATAGATATCTGGGTTCTATGGCCATGTGTCTCCCTGGTGAGCTGGACCACCTTGGTCAGAATCCAGGATCCCTGGCAGTTACCCACTCTGTATCTCCTCTTGGCAGCAAGTACTATGAGAAGGAAGCATTGCTGGCAGACCCTGTGTTTGGCCCAATCCTGGCCTCTCTTCTAGGTGAGCCTGAGAACTTGGAGGCCTGTGCTGGGTCAACGGGAAAAGGAACAGTTGGTGAGGGCGCCCTTTCTAAGATGACTATCCCTATCTCCACAGTGGGACCCTGTGCCTTGGAATACACAAAGCTCAAGACAGCTGATCACTACTGGACAGACCCCTCTGCTGATGAGCTGGTCCAGAGGCATCGTATTAGGGGTCCTCCCAATCGCCAGGACACCCCTGCAAAGCGCCCTGCTCTGGGGGTGAGCATCCTTTTCCCTGTCTCTTGTACTCACTCATTCATAATATACCCTTGGCTCCCCAAGATGGTAGCCACCTCAGGAGAGCCTTTTGCTCACCCTAGCACTTGCATAAGTGCCATAGCCCTTGTTGACTTTTGTCTGGGGGGCAGAGGGTGGGCTGAGAGCAAACCAGGGGCTGGAAGAGGCCTAGGGAGAGAGTCGGCATTGTAGCCTAGGGTCCTTCAGTCCTGAGGCTAATTCCCAAGGTGGGGTGATAGAAGAGCTGAGCCATGCCTTTTCTGGCAGATTCGGAAGCGGCACTCTAGTGGCAGTGCATCAGAGGACCGGCTAGCTGCCTGTGCCCGTGAGTATGTAGAGTCCCTGCATCAGAACTCAAGAACACGGCTACTCTATGGCAAGAACAACGTGCTGGTACAGCCGGTAGGAAGGTTTAAAATGCCGCCACTCCTCCCCTCAGCCCTTCTTCAGAAGGTCCCAGAACCAGAAGCTTCCATCTAGTCTCTATCTTAAGGAACTGAAGGCAGAAAAAAGGGAATACTGCCCTACCCCCACCTCACTGTGTCATATGACTCATGCCCATCTTGGAGTTGGCAGGAGTCAAGGATGACATCTGCCCTGGCTAACTGTGAGCCATGCTGTCCAGAGTCAGGATGATAGCCGGCAGGCAGGATGAATGCCCAGCATGGGTGTGGCTTGCCAGGGACACACCTGGCACCAGGCCAACCAGGAAGAAGAGATGCCCATGTGGCTCCTGTCTGCCTTGCTTCTGCCCAGCCTCCAGCCCAGGACCTCATGACTGACCTGACCCACTCCCAACCTGTGGATCACTTCCCATGGATCCCTTCCAGGAGTCTCTCAACTCCTCCTTGTCTCTGTCTTCTGGTGTGTCTCCTCCCTATAGAAGGAAGACATGGAGGCTGTGCCTGGCTACCTCTCTCTGCACCAGTCTGCAGAAAGCCTGACTCTGAAGTGGACCCCCAACCAGCTCATGAATGGAACTTTGGGGGATTCCGAGCTGGAAAAGAGGTGGGAACTTTGGCATTGCTCCAAGGAGGCAGAAAAGGGAATGGGGACTTGGCCCCAGCAAGGGGGTGAGAAACTCAGCCCATATTATTCCTTATCCCAAAGCCGAAAGTTGTACAGAGGCCGGCTGCCTGGAGTGGTTCACAGGTCTGCTAAGACCCAGTCACGCCTGGCCATGGAGAGGTCTTCCTCACCAGTGCTAGGCAGCTAAGAGTGCTAAGCTCTGTGCTGTGAGGACAGCATGGGCCTTGGAGGGACAAGGTTTGTTGATGTCACTGTTGGGCTATGATCACCCTATCGTAAGGGTAGTGGAGCCAGGACAAGGAAGGCAGGGTAATAGAACTTGGGACACAGTGACACCAATCTGGTTTCTTTTCAGTGTTTACTGGGACTACGCCCTGGTGGTACCCTTCAGTCAGATTGTCTGCATCCACTGCCATCAGCAGAGTGAGCCTGCTTGTCTGGTACACGGGTGGGAGGGCATACCCTTTCTCCCTGTTATGTGCTGTGCATGGACCCATCAGGCTTCTTCTGTCCCTCCCACTGTCCCTGTTTTTATTTACTTATTTTTTAGTGCTGAGGATTAAACCCCTAGCCTTCTGCATGCTAAGCTCTGTGCCATGAGGACAGCATGGGCCTTGGGGGGACAAGGCTGGTTGAGGTCCCTGCTGGGCCTGTTAATGTAATTATTAATGAGGGTCCCAGGCCACACTCCAGCCTGACTGTCCTCCTCCTATATAGCTTGAGAAACCTGGCCAGAGGGGCCCAGGTAATGGATGAAGAGGTCTCAAGGAGGGCCCCATCCTCATTTGCTCATGTTCATTCCTGCAGAGAGTGGAGGCACACTCGTGCTGGTGAGCCAGGATGGCATTCAGAGGCCACCACTACACTTCCCACAGGGAGGACACCTACTGTCCTTTCTGTCCTGTCTGGAGAATGGACTGCTGCCTCGAGGACAGCTTGAGCCCCCACTATGGACTCAGCAGGGAAAGGTATCTTGGCAGAGGAAGCTTTGGGTACAGGGCTGGCTAAAGGCTTCTCCCTTCCTTTACCACATAGTTCTCAGGAACAACTTTGGGTGGGACTCTACCCTGGTCAGGCTGACCCTCCATCCATCCCTCCACAGGGCAAGGTGTTCCCCAAGCTACGGAAACGCAGCAGCATACGGTCTGTGGATGTGGAGGAGCTAGGCGTGGGTTGGGCCACAGACTACGTGTTCCGGATCATCTATCCTGGGCACAGGCATGAGCACAGTGAGTATCACAGACCTCTTCATGGAAGATACTTGGGAGACGAGAGAGCACTGAATCACCCAGGAAGGCGGCAGGAAGAGCCCACTAGCCAGGCCAGGCTAAGGCAAAAGATTCATCACTTGGGCTTTCTGCTGGACCCATACATAGATCATTCCTTGGAAAGCTTACCTCTCTTCTACCCAGCTGTCTTCTCTGCCTCGTTACCCTGGGGCCCTCAGCTTCACTTAGGTGGCACTATACAAGATTCTTAAGTTTTATTATTATTTTTTTTAATTTACTTATTAGAGACAGAGAAAAGAAGAGAGAGAGAGAATGGGCGTGCCAGGGCCTGTAGCCACTGCAAACGAACTCCAGACACATGTGCCACCATGTGCATCTGGCTTACATGGGTACTGGGGAATCGAGCCTCAAACCGGGGGTCCTTAGGCTTCACAGGCAAGAGCTTAACCACTAAGCCATCTCTCCAGCCCAGTCTGTTTTTTTTAATGCTCTGCCCCAGGGACTAGAATGAAAAAGTGGAGAAATCTCCATCCCTCTTCAGGCCAAAACAGAAGGTGGGAAACTCTCCATCCCTCTTTAGCTCACCATCCCACCTTGACAAAGTGGCCTAGGCATAGAATCCATGCTTCTTTTTGGACAGTGCAAGGTTCATTGACTCCTTTAGAGCCAGAGTGTCCTGAATCCAGCTCTTGATGTGAGGAGCTTTGGCAAAAACATGTTGCATTGGAAGAGAATGAGACCTGGAGCTTGGACTTGGAGGGTTGGGGACCTGAAGATGGCTGGGAGGTCCTTAGGGATTCAGAGCCCTGCCCCAGCCCATGCTGCACACCTGGGTCTGAGGAATCTGTCAGCAGCAGCAGAGTTCTCACCATGGTCAGAGTACTCCTGCTTCCTATGGGTTTCTCTGGACCAGACTTGTGTTTCTTAAAGATAAGATCAAGATCCGGGAATTTGCCAGTCCTTACTGCCAGACTACCTCTCCCTGCATTTTCTAACTTGGGCCAAAAAGTTGTCAACATGTATCTGTGGTGATGGGCAGATGGCCCAGACTTCATACAGATAGTTGCAACATAAGTCATTCCAAAAGCCTTTGAGGACACTGACTTAAGGAAACCCATTCCTCCCAAGCATGCCTAGCAAGGAGACAGCCAGAATATATTAACAAAATTGGCATTTCAAGCCGGGCGTGGTGATGCACGCCTTTAATCCCAGCACTCAGGAAGCAGAGGTAGGACGATTGCCGAAAGTTCGAGGCCACCCTGAGACTACATAGCGAATTCCAGGTCAGCCTGAACTAGAATGAAACCCTACCTCAAAAAACAAAACAACAACAAAAAAAAATTGGCATTTCACCTTAGACTATTGCCTGGTTAGACTTCTCAGTCTGTGTATCCCTCCTTCAATCTGTGACATTTCCCATTCTGGTCACACCCTGGAAGGACTACTTTATTCCCCAGAGGGTGAGCCAGGGCACCAGGTGCTAAAACTCAGCTGAGTGCTTCTGGCTTCTTGACAGTGGCTTTGGGAAACCTTGGGTGGAGAAGGTTGAATTTACAGTCTGAAAAGAGCAGGGGGGAGGGTTGGCATTATCTTCAGATTCAGTCCAGCTGACCATGACAGGAGATAAGGAATGACCAGGACCTGTCTGCCAGCAGTCCTAACTAGCCTCAGCCAGGGCCAGTGAGCACCTGGCCTGTCCTGAATAGTCCCTGTTATACACACACACATACACACCATCAGCTTTTCCCTTCAGTTCCTTCTAGAGATGGCCCCTCTGAACAATGGAGCTCTGTAGATGCCCCTCAGCCCCTACTTCTTTCATACTTTCCTAGTGACCACTAGAAGCCTCCCAGTCCCCTGTCCCCTCTCTGTGCCCTGCAGGTTCAAGGTGATCCAAGCCTCCATGCCACTCACGTCAAGGAGGGACTAGGGTCCTCATGCCTCTGCCTCTCTCGCTATTCTCTTTGAGCAGTCACTATTAACTACCACCACCTAGCGGCCAGCCGTGCGGCCTCGGTGGACGATGATGAGGAAGAGGAGGATAAACTACACGCGATGCTCTCAATGATCTGCTCGCGGAACCTCACAGCTCCCAATCCGATGAAAGGTTTTTATCCCTCCCTCTCCCTAACTCACCTCATCCTCAACCCCCCCCCAAGCCCACCTGCCACCCACTGCAGGGGCTCAAACAGCAGTGTTGGCATTAGGGGACTTGCACCCAGTTTCTCTCTATCATCAGGAGGTAGATCAGGGAGGACACAAAGAGACCAGATAGGTGCTGGCAAGAAGAGGGGATATGAGAGAAAATAGCACTGGATGGGGAGGGGGGAGCTCCATGCTAAGAAGGTAGAAGAGGCACTAAGGGGAAGGGCTGATGACACCTTGCAGGCCTAAATGACTCAGAGCCCTTCACTATTCCTGGCAGTCATGCTGGCAAATACCAGACGGTGGTCTCTCTTTCTCTCCTGCTGACTGAGAAGGACAGCCTTGGCCTGTGTTTCTGACTGCTGTCTTAACAGACAAGCTAGAGGTACTGTGCCCTTCTTGGGGCATAAGTGGAGAGCTGAACAGGTTAGGTAAGGGCTAAGGGCTACCTGAGAAGAGATTCTAGGGCTTAGTCTTCTCAGCAGGTCTGAGGACTCCAGCAGATGTGGCCTGGTGCTTGAGCATGAATCTAGAAACACCTGTTACAGGATGTGTGGGAACTGGCATAGGCTTATGGCTGCAACATGAATTCCTGCCTCATGTGCCCCAGGTTCACAGTGTGGGGTTGAGCAAGTGTCTCATCACCTCCAAGTTCAGTTTCCTGACTGGTGCTGGATGCTGTGTCAATGATGTCACCCAGGTGTGTTCCCACACACCTGGTGCTTGAAATCCAGTTTTTAGAGTCTTATTGCTTAGAAATGACATGGCACAGTACCCACTGCCCCTCAGTGTTTCTTTGCCCACCATCTTTCTTAGCACAGAGCTTGCTTGGTGAGAGGGATCCTTACTTTTTGTAGAAAACCATTAACAGGGGCCTGGGAGGGCTGGGCAGGCAAAGGCCAAAGCCATCTTGGAGATTAGGGAGTTTTCCTGTCCCCACAATTTTCACGTCACAGAATTAATTATTTCTTCCATTCCCCAGGCCTGCAGAAGGGCTGTAATACATAACACCCCATATGCTTCTACCGAGGTCTGCTAAGGAGTACAGTTCCTTAGCCAGTCACTCTGCCAGAGCTCTCTGCCCATTGCTCAGAACACACCAGCTCCTCTGCCGACTTCTGTCACAGGCCTTCCTTCCCTTCCATCCCTGTTAAGTATCTGCACATATACCTGCCCTCTGGCTCCTTGTGTCATGTACTTGGAAGCCACTGCTCACTTTGAATAGGTTATCTGAATTTGAATAGTGGAAGTTGAAAAGTGGAGCTCTGAGGGGGCCAAAGAAACCTTTCTTGCCCCACAAACTGCCAATCACACTTGGAGGCTAAAGGGTCCCAGCAAAGCCATCTTAGAAAACTTGTCAATAGAAAGCCTGCTGACTAGCCGGGTGTGGTGGCGCACACCTTTAATCCCAGCACTCGGGAGGCAGAGGTAGGAGGATCGCCGGGAGTTCGAGGCCACCCTGAGACTACGTAGTTAATTCCAGGTCAGCCTGGACCAGAGTGAGACCCTACCTCGAAAAAATAAAATAGAAAGCCTGTTGACTGCTGGGCATGGTGGTGCTTGCCTGTAATCCCAGCACTCAGAGGTAGAGGTAGAGGGAGGAGGACCAGGAGTTGACTACATAGACCAACCTGAGCTACATGAGACTCTGCCTCTAGAAACCAGAGAGAAAGGCTGGTCGTGGTGGCGCATGCCTTTCATTCTATCACTTAGGAGACAGAAGGAGGAGGAGCGACATGAGTCCAAGGTCACCCTGAGACCATATAGTGAATTCTAGGTCAGCCTGGACTACAGCAAGACCCTACCTCAAAAAACCAAAAAAGTAAAATAAAATAAAATTTAAAAATAAGAAACCAGGGAGAAAAGAAAGCCCTCTGACTAGTCTTGAGTCTCGAGATGCCAAGATGAGACAGCCTTTCAAACCCGTGGAGTCCAGAAGCCTTGAGATTGGTCTAGACTCTGTTGTGGGATCCAGAAGCTAGACCAAGCTACTATGTAGCCTCTGCCCAGTACTTGGGGGAAGAGATTTAGTATGAAACTAGAATCCATATGGGGATGGGGAATAGCCATGAGGGTGGGGGAGCCCTCATCTACACTCCAGTCCATAATGACAACACTGTTGAGTCCAATCTGCTAGCCATTGCTTTTCAGGCCTGCAACATGCTTGACTTGTGCATGTGACTCAAGTGGCGGGTTGGCCAGGTCTCTTCTCCACTCCCTCTGTTTCCCGCTGCCTCCCCACAGAGCAGAGATGCTGTTCACTCTAATTCTGCTCCAGGCCAGGCACCTTTCACTCGGAGTCCTAGGGGCTGTGGGGTTCACCTACCCTGATTGTTTCTCTTATACTTTCCTCATGCTCAGAGGAGAGAGTCAGAGTCAAAGCTGACCCAGCATACCCCCCTTGCAGCCTATGCCCCTTACCCAGTCACGCCAGAGCTCCAGTTGTCTGCACTGGGTTGTCGCAGTGTGCAGTGCTGGCTGGTTCAGCTCCTTCCTGGAGAATTAAGGTGAAGAGCATTGTCCCAGGAGACTTGCCTTGGTTGGGCCCAGCTTTCTGGGCATGAGCTTGTTTCCCTCTGTGTCCATCCTCTGTACCTATTGCCATCCTATTGCCTATTGCCTATCCTGTACCTATTGCCTGCTCTCCTGCTGCCTGCTGCCTGCCTGGCTGGGCTGACCCCCCTGCCCCTGGCTCTTCCCACAACTAGCCTTTTCTGCCTGCTGCAGGGGCATGAGCTGGGCTCCCATCCTACCCCACCTGTACTTGCCCCTCTTGCTCTTCTTCCCAGTCTTGGGCATGGCTTGCAATCCCTCACTCCCAGAGCCGCAGCCCCTCTCACCTGGTATAATCCTTTAACTTGTCTTCTAGTGGAGCTGAAGGGCCAGATACCAACTCAGTCCTGGCCATGGGTCTTGCAGGGAGGGGGAGAACAAGTCAGGGCATCCCTTCAGGGGACTAGAGGGAAATCAGCTCAGCCCTCCCCACCAAGGCACACTAAAAGCTGGAGTCTGGCTCCCCCAAAAACTCAGTCGTAGGCCTGGTATAGGCCATGGTGAGCCAGGCCCCCTTGTGACTCAGTGAGGAAATACTGCTAAGAAGATCTCAGCACATGTGGCTTTCTCCTTGTTCACTCTTTCTGCACTCTCCTTCCTCCATGGTGTGTGTCATCTCAATCCTCTTACTTCCTGCCCTCCCTGTTTCAATTCTGTGGTTCCCTGGATCTGCCAGTGTCCACCGTGAGCAGTGTCCTGCCCTTCTCAGGACCTAAAAACTCTCAAGGGTCTTGATTCATTTCTATTTGGACCAGCAGGGATCATTGAGACAACTCCATCTACAGTGGTATAGCTGTGTCCAAGGAACTGGGGCTGCACCTGTGCATGGTCAGCCGTGACTGGGGGGTTGGATGACTGGGCCTGTGTGCCCAGTCAGCACTTCCATCCCCACAGACCCTGGCAGCTCTGGGAAGTTTATCTTCCCTTACAGCTCACAAGAGAGCACCATGCTGAGTGTAGTTGGACTACATCTCAAGGGTCCCTGGGCAGGGATCCCTACTTGGCTACTGGCCACCAGATCTAGAACCCCTTGGAAGGGCAAGGCAAGTAGGACAGGTGGCTTAGGGATCTCTCGAGGAATTTGATCAGTGGAGACTTCCCACAGGCTTCCATGTGACTTCTTGAGCATCTCAGAGTTTGCCAAAAAGAGCCAGGCTGAGTCCTTAAAGCCCCACTCACTGGCAACATTTCAGGAAGCTGAGGCCTTTCCTTCTCTCTCTAGAAAAATAAGTGCTGGTGATAGATGGAAGTGGTATACACAGTCACCCGTGACTCAATCCAAGGATTCTGTCACATGCAGACATACACCCTGCTGCACTCTCTAGGCTCAAGGAAGGCTGGGCAGTGTCAGGTGCCCTTTCCTTAGTTTTCATCTCTGCTTTCAACAAGGCAGGCACCACCCTATGGCTTTTTACATGTGGGTGACTTTGTCTGCAGCTCTGGGCACAGGTGGGCATGCTGCAGGGTATGTGGGGAAAGGGGTCTGCCAGGCACTGACCATGGCCCTTTCCTGCCCTCAGATGCTGGTGACATGATTGAGATGCAGGGCTTTGGGCCCAGCCTAGCAGCCTGGCATCTGGAGCCCCTGTGTGGCCAAGGCTCCTCCTGCCTCTCCTGCTCCTCCAGCAGCTCCCCATATGCAACCCCCCGCCACTGCAACTGCATTCCTGACCGGTGAGTGGACAGGCCCAGAACACCTGCCTCCCATTAGTATATCCATCCCTGTGTGTCCTTACCTCACAGGCTGTCACTGGCATGACAGGGTGGCCTATGAGGTTGGACAGATCTGTGTTCAGATCTCACTTACGCTACCCCAGCAAGCTGCTGAGTTTCTATGAGTCTATGTCTCTAAACCTCATTTTCAACCCCTGTAAGCTGGGGGTAATACCAGCCACTTCCTAAGGACAATTTATGAATGTTCGAGGTTGTGACTGCACATAGTTAGCTCACCTTTCCAAAGTGGACATAGGCCTGCTGTCAGGCCTTGCCAGAGGATAACTGGCGCATCTCTGGCACCTGCCATGTGTGGAGCAGCTTTGTGTGGGGCTGTTGACTGGGTATTCTCCTTCACCTGCCACTCCATCTGTAACTTGTTACTTCTGGGGACTCTGAGGTGTCTCTCCATTTTCACATGAGGAAACTAAGATTCACTTGGGTATCTGAGGCCTGGGTGATTGGGAGGCCCCCACACAGGGCCTCCAGCAACAATATCAGGCAAGCACTTAACCGCTGAGCCATTTCTCCAGCCCCCCAGTAGCAATATCCAAGATTACTGGCAGGGAGGGGGAGCCCACTGGTATGCTGCCTGGCTGTAGATCCTGCTGCCTACACCATCCCAGGCACCTTACTACTCCCCAAGCCACGATATCTGTCCTCATCTTCCTCTCTCCAGTTGGCCATGACCTCTGCTCTCTAAGCCACGTTGTTTCCACAGGTTGCCCCTCAGGCTACTGTGTGAGAGCATGAAGAGGCAGATTGTGTCCCGGGCCTTCTATGGCTGTGAGTGTGTTGTAAGGTGGGGTTTTGAGGGGCTGGGGTGTGGCAAGACGTCTCAGTCACAATCTCCTCTTGCCCACTGCAGGGCTGGCCTACTGCCGCCACCTGTCCACGGTGCGGACCCATCTGTCAGCACTGGTGCATCACAACATAATCCCACCTGACAGGCCCCTTGGGGCCTCAGGAGGACTCACCAAGGATGTGTGGAGCAAGTATCAGAAGGACAAAAAGGTGCAAGCTCTGGTTTTGGGGCCAGAGTCTGACTGGGTTGAGGGCTCAGGTAGATAGCCATTCTGCAAAGCTGTCTGCTCTAGGAGCAGATTTTGTACTGATTGGACGTGCAGAGTGAAACATAGGGGATGGGGATGACAGGCCAGAACTGGTGACCATGGAGTGACTTCATCACCACAGAATTTATAGCTGAGTCTAGACTGGGAATCCCGTCTGCTTCCACATTGCTCTGTGACAGAAGACACATCTTTGCCTCTCTCTGGGCTCTGTTTTCTGCCCCTGTGAGGAAGACGTGAGGCTAGATCTTATCTAGCCATAACCAAGGCACCTGGGTCATGGCTGCCCCAAACAGGGTTTGTCTGTTACCAAGAGCCACTGAAGTCCCAGCCCGGGTCCAGCTTGCCATGGGATGGGGCTCAATTTCTGGGCCACAGTGACTATGGAGGCTGCATAGTCTTTACCTGCTCTGTCCTCAGAACTACAAGGAGCTGGAACTGCTGCGGCAGGTGTACTATGGGGGTGTAGAACATGAGATCCGCAAGGATGTCTGGCCTTTCTTGCTTGGCCACTACAAGTTTGGCATGTGCAAGAAGGAGATGGAGCAGGTAAGGGGAGCCTGCTCCTATAGGGCCAACCACAGTGGGGCCAAGGGGAGGGACCTTGGAAGCCTCAGCCCCTTGCTGGCAGGAAAGAAACAGCAGAGGAAGACCTTAGCAGGCCAGGCCTGTGGTCTCCCCTGAGGCCTTGCTCTAGTTTCCAGCTGTCTCAGCCTCTGAGTCTCTGGGCCAAAGGTCCACTATCTGCCTGGCCCTGAGGAGGAGTCCTAGGGCTCCTCCCCATGGTCACGGTGTGGTCTAAGCACAGGTGGATGCAGAAGTGGCAGCAAAGTACCAACAGGTATTGGCAGAGTGGAAGGCCTGCGAAGTGGTGGTGAGGCAGCGGGAGCGGGAGGCACACCCAGCCACGCTCACCAAGTTCTCCTCGGGCAGCAGCATTGACAGCCACGTGCAGCGCCTCGTGCATCGGGATTCCACCATCAGCAATGATGTAAGCCACACTGAAGGGCAAGGGGTTTGCTGGGGAAGGCTCCCACCAGCCTTTTCTGCACAGGGGTCCTGAGCACCAGGCAAGCCTCTGACATTCACCAGGATACAGGCCCTGGGCAGAAGGCTTAATTTGTCAGTGTCTGTTTTTCTTCAACTAAAAATGGCAACTGCTTCTCTGTAGCCAACTTCTCTGGGTTACACAGGGCTAGAAGGAGAGAGTGTTTTGTATTATGTTTCCACAGATCATGAGGGAAAGGTGGTCTTTTAGAATTTAGGGAGGCTCCTTCTTCCTTGTAGAGAGAATGTAGGCTAGCCATATGCACCCTGGGTTCCACTACTGGGTCCACTACTGCTGAGAGCAGTCTCTGAGCAAGAAGATCCCATCTCTAGCCTCAGTTTCTATTCTCCTTTATCATGCCTCTGCTTGTAGAGCCTTTGTAGAGAGCAGTTGTGGTTGAAGGCTAAGGAGCCCTACTATTGTCCCCTGGCAAGAGCCTCTCTCTCCTGCAACGTCTTCTATTGCCTTGGGTATGACTGTGTCAAGCTAGTTCAGAGCATCGATTGGTGGATAGATCTTCTGAACTTCACTCTTTTTAAAAGATACTTTTTTATTATTTATTTACAAGCAGAGAGAGAGGGCAAGGGAGAGAATGGAAGTGCCAGGGCCTCTCACCATTGCAAACAAACACCAGATGTACTACTCTGTGCATTTGGCTTTATGGTACTGGGGAATCATATCCCGGGACATCAAGCTTTGTAAGCAAGCACCTTTAATCACTGAGCCATCTCTCCAGTCCCTGGCTTCACTCTTAAACCATGGCTTCTTGGTCCAATCAACATCTAAGTTGTTTCTCCTCTTCCTTCTCCTTGCTTTTCTTTTCTTTTTTAAAATTTGAAACAGGGTTTCACTTTATAGCCCAACTGGCCTTGAACTCTCAGTCCTCCTGGCTTAACCTTCCAAGTGCTGGGATTAAAGGCATGCACCACCATGCCTGGCTTAAATTTCTTTTTTAAGGACACTTTGATCAATTTACGTTTCTTTTTCTTTAAAATTGCATCTTTCCAAAGTATAATGATATTTTATATTTCCACAGACCAGCAGGGAAAGACACCATGATGAAACCCAGTTTGCTTACCTTAAAAAAAGGGGGCTACAGGGATGGCTTAGCAGTTAAGACGTTTGACTACAAAGCCAAAAGGACCAAGGTTCGATTACCCAGGACCATGTTAGCCAGACACATAAGGGGGTGCACGCGTCTGGAGTTCCTTTACAGTGGCTGGAGACCCTGGCATGCCCATTCTCTCTCTTTCTGTGTCATTAATTAATTAATTAATTAATTTTAAAAATGAGAGGCTTGGAGAGTGGCTTAGTGGTTAAGGAGCTTGCCTACAATGTCTAACAACCCAGGTTCAGTGGCACATGCATCTGGAGTGCATTTGCAGTGGCTAGAGACTCTGGCACACCCATATATATTCATTTTCTCTCTCTCTCTCTCTCTCTCTCTCTCTCTCTGCTTGCAAATATATGAAATATTTTTTAAGCCAGGCGTGATAGCTCATGCCTTTAATCACAACACTCAGGAGGCAGAGGTAGCAGAGATCGCCATGAGTTGGAGGCCACCCTGAGACTACATAGTGAATTCCAGGTCAGCTTGGGCTAGAGTGAGACCCCCACCTCAAAAACCAAAAAAGCTAGGTGTGGTGGCACAGGTCTGTAAGTCCAACATTGTGGAGGTGAAAGCAGAAAGATCAGGATGAGACCAGCCTGGGCTACATGAGCGTGTCTCAGAAAAATTAGGAAGGGGCTAGAGAGATGGCTTAGTGGTTTAGGAGTTTGCCTGCAAAGCCAAAGGATCACAGTTCCACTCTCCAGGACCCACATAAACCAGATGCACAAGGGGGCTCATGCATCCGGAGTTCATTTGCAATGGCTGGAGGCCCTGGCATGCCCATTCTCTCTCTCTCTCTCTCTTTCTCTCAAATGAATAAATAAAGAAATAAATATTTTTTAAAAGTAGGAAAAAAGTAAGATGAAAGCCAGGTGTGGTGTCACACACTTTTAATCCCAGCACTCAGGAAGCAGAGGTAGAGTGATCACTGTGAGTTTGAGGCCAGCCTGAAACTACAGAGTGAGTGCAAGGTCAGCCTGGGCTAGAGTTTTGTTTTGGAAAAAAAAAAGCTGGGCGTGGTGGCGCACGTCTTTAATCCCAGCACTCAGGAAGCAGAGGTAGGAGGATCGTAGTGAGTTCAAGGCCACCCTGAGAATACCCAGTGGATTCCACGTCAGCCTGGGCTATAATGAGACCCTACCTCAAAAAACCAAAAAATTTTAAAAAAGTAAGATGAAATAAAATTATTTCTTTAGATGATGTATAGTCTCGTTACTTTTTTTTTTTTTTGGTTTTGCGAGGTAGGGTCTCACTCTGGTCCAGGCTGACCTGGAATTAACTATGTAGTCTCAGGGTGGCCTCGAACTCCCGGCGATCCTCCTACCTCTGCCTCCTGAGTGCTGGGATTAAAGGCGTGTGCCACCACACCCGACTTTAGTCTCGTTACTTTTGATAGTCACTTGCTAATTTTTGTTTTTCAAGGTAGGGTCTTACTGTAGCCCAGGCTGACCTGGAATTCACTATGTAGTCTCAGGGTGGCCTCAAACTCATAGCAATCCTTCTACCTCTGCCTCCCTAGTGCTGGGATTTAAGGCATGTGCCACCATGCTCAGCTACTTGCTAATATTAACAGAAAACAAGTTGGAACAAGACTCCTTAACTAATAATCCCTTGTTCACAAGCATATTCTCTTTTTTGACTTTGGCTTTTGTAAAAACCTGAGTCTGTGCCCAGTGTGGTGTAGACTCCAGTAATAGTAATCTTAGCAATTAGGAGGCCAAGGCAGGAGAATTAGAAGTCTGAGGCCAGCCTAGTCTGCATAGCAAGATCCGGGTAAAAATTGCTTCATAATTGTGGCCTTACCCACACCTTCAAGTTTCTTTTCTTGAGTAATAATTGTTATAATGAACTTTACATCATGAACATATTACATATTAGTTTCTTCAAGCTACTTGTCCAGAATGAATACTGTTAGCTTCCCTTTTCCTAAATAGTGCAACTAGAAAAAGAGCGAAGGCCCTCCACATTTGTTTTGTTTTCCCTATGACTTGTCCATGGTAGTGGGCTGCTTGCTTTTAGTTTTAGTTTTCAGTGTTTCACTTCTTCCCTCTAACAAACTGAGTAGGTATAACTACACAAGCTGCCTGCCTTGTCCTGCTCAGCATTCGCTGCCGAAAGTAGACTTTACTTTTCCTAAACCTCAAGCCTGTCTTTCCCTATGGTGTCCCAGCAGCCATATCTAGACACTAGGGCAGCTCTCTTGACTCCTGTATGACTTAGCTCAAACTGCCCATCCATTGAGAGTCAAGGGCTCCCCTTTCTCCCTACAGCAGCCCTAGGAAATCCTGGAGCACAGCCCACAGGCCAGGTTTATCTTCATTTGTCCAGAGCCTTATTTCTTTCACTTGATTGGCTAGATCAGAACTGGCTGAGTGACCAGAGACTGTGGTGTTGGGGGCTTGTGGGTAGGAAGAACTCCTCCATTAAGGCCACTTTCTGACCCTGGGAGAAGGGGGCATACAGGAAGATCCTGAAGTGCAGGGTACAGCCTCCATGTATCTGTCTAATCCCCTCAGGTGTTTATCTCTGTGGATGACCCGGAGCCCCCAGGGCCCCAGAATCCTGAAGATTCCAGACCAAAGCAGGAACAGGAACCAGGAGTTGGAACCGCCATGGTGGAGCAGCAGTCAGTGGAGTTTGACTCTCCAGACTCAGGGCTGCCTTCCTCTCGCAATTACTCTGTGGCCTCTGGCATCCAGTCCAGCCTAGATGAGGGACAGAGTGTGGGCTTTGAAGAGGATGGTGGTGAAGAAGGTTCTGATAGGCTGGCCACTGTACCGCACACTTTCTCCGAACCCCAGGATCCCAGCCAGGGGAAGGTCGTGCAGGCCAGTGAGCTGGAAGCAGGGGAGGATCTCGCAGCTGTGTGTGCTGCAGCTTATACTGTACGTGAACACTCCCCAGTGCTTCCTGCCACTGCTCCCAGTGGTATCTGGCATCCCAACACCTGGGGACTTTAGGGGAGGAAGGTGGGTGGTCTGCCTACCCTGGAAGACAATTCTCAGCATCACCAAGAGGACTGTGTGCTCAGAGCTCTGGGGTCCCTGTTAGCATACCACCTCCTACCCCAACCTGGAAGGGGTTAGCCAGCCTCACTCCTAAGGGCCACCCACTCTTCCAGATAGAATTACTGGACACTGTGGCCTTAAATCTGCACCGCATAGACAAGGATGTGCAGAGATGTGACCGCAACTACTGGTACTTCACGCCCCCCAACCTCGAAAGGCTCAGAGACATCATGTGCAGGTACCGTTGTGGGACAGGCTGGGAAGATGAGGTAGGGACCCCCACTCATGCCCCAGGTGCACTTATTGCTCTGTGAAAAGTCCAGCAGGTATTCTGCTCCTTTTCCTGTGTTCATGTCACACCTGCTAGGTACCCTGTCTAGGAACACTGCCCCTGCATGCTCCACTGCATTCCCAGAGTTATTTCAGATCTCCTGAAAGGCCACACTTCAGGAGGCCTTACCTATTTTTACTCCGTGGAACCTCATCCCAACTTGGAATGGTCTCTTCTGTTTTAAGTATATATATGTATTTGCAAGCAGAGAGAGAGAGAAATACAGAGAAGAGAGACAGAATGAGCATGTTAGGGCCTCTAGCCACTGCAAATGAACTCCAGAACTATGAGCCACTTTGTGCATCTGCTTACGTGGGTACTGGGGAATCGAACCTGAGTCCTTAGGCTTTGCAGGCGAGCACCTTAACCATTAAGCCATCTCTCCAGCCCTCTTCTTTTTCTTTTAACTTTTATTTTTTCCAGGTAGGGTTTCACTCTAGCCCAGGCTGACCTGGAACTCACTATATAGTCTCAGGGTGGCCTCCAATTTACAGCAATCCTCCTACCTCAGCCTCCCAAGTGCTGGGATTAAAGCATGTGCCACCATGCCTGGGTCCTCTTTTTTTTAAAGAAAAACTTTTTTTTTTTTTTTTGGTTTTTGGTTTTTTTCAAGGTAGGGTCTCACTCTGGCTCAGGCTGACCTGGAATTAACTATGTAGTCTCAGGGTGGCCTTGAACTCACGGCGATCCTCCTCCCTCTGCCTCCCGAGTGCTGGGATTAAAGGCGTGCGCCACCATGCCCGGCAGAAAAACTATTTTTTGAGCAAGGCATGATGGCACATGCTTTTAATCCCAGCACTCAGAGGCAGAGGCAGAGGTAGGAGGATCACTATGAATTCAAGGCCAGCCTGAGACTACATAGTGAATTCCTACCTCAAAAAAATTATTTACTTGAAGCCAGGCATGGTGGCACACACCTTTAATCCCAGCACTTGGGAGGCAGAGGTAGGAGGATTGCCATGAGTTCGAGGCCACCCTGAGACTACATAGTGAATTCCAGGTCAGCCTGGATCAGAGTGAAACCCCACCTCAAAAAACCAAAAATAATAATAATAATAATTTACTTGAGAGAGAGGCAGAGAGAGAAAGATGCACCAGGACCTCCTGCCACTGTAAATGAACGTTAGATTTATGCTACTTCATGTATCTGGCTTTACATGGGGGCTGGAGAATCAAACACAGGCTGTCAGGCTTTGCATGCAAGTGCCTTTAGCCACTGAGCCATCTCTCCAGCCCATGTTGTCTCCTTCTTGAGTGTCTGAATGGAGCACTTTGGGGTCCAAAGTTCCACTGCCTCTCTGGGTAGAGCCCAGAGTAAGTGCTTTAGGCTGACCTGTGGGGAGCAGGCAGTTCTGGGGGCTGTGTGTTCAGCTATCCCCAAGAGGAGAAAAGGATAGAACCCAGCCACAGTGACTGTCCCATCCCTGTATTCCAGCTACGTGTGGGAGCACCTGGATGTGGGCTATGTGCAGGGCATGTGCGATCTGCTGGCACCTCTCCTGGTCATCCTCGACAACGGTGAGGGATGGGGGGACGTGGGGTGACAAAATAGAGAAAGGAGAAGACAGCTAGGTCTGGAAGGGTGGGGGTATAAGCCAGCTTGCCCCGTGGGTGTCATGGGCCTTACCCCTATCTCATTGTAGATCAGCTGGCCTACAGCTGCTTCAGCCACCTCATGAAGAGGATGAGCCAGAACTTCCCCAATGGGGGTGCCATGGATACCCACTTTGCCAACATGCGTTCCCTGATCCAGGTTAGTTCTGCAGCTGCCTGTGGCCCCAAATGGGAAATGCTGGGTTTGTCCATCAGTCACAAGGAGGTCAGAAATTGTGCCAGAAATGTCCTTCACATGTAAGTTTAATTGCCTACTTTTTTTTTCCCCGAGGTAGGGTCTCACTCTGGCCCAGGCTGACCTGGAATTCACTATGTAGTTTCAGGGTGGCCTCAAACTCACAGCAATCCTCCTACCTGCCTCCCAAGTATTGGGATCAAAGGCATGCACCACCACACCCAGCTAATAAAGATATTTTCTTAAAACTTTTTTTAAAAAAGTACACATAAAACAGCTAAACTGGACATAGTGGCAGATGCCTTTAATTCCAGTACTTGGGAGGCAGAGGTAGGAGGATCACTGTGAGTTTTAGGCCACCCTGAGACTACAGAATGAATGCCAGGTCAGCCTGGGCTAGAGACCCTTCCTCAAAAAAAAACAAAACAACAACAAAAATAGCTAGGGGGCTGGAGAGATGGCTTAGTGGTTAAGATGCTTGCCTGCAAAGCCTAACGACCTGGGTGCAATTCCCCAGTACCCACATAAAGCCATATTCACAAAGTGGTACATGCATCTGGAGTTTGTTTGCAGTGGCTGGAGCCCTGGTGTACCAGTTCTCTCTGTCTGTGTTTATCTCTCTTCTATCTCTCTCTGCTTGCAAATAAATTATATATATATATCTTGTTTTTGTTTTTCCAAGGTAGGGTCTTACCCTAGTCCAGACTGACCTGGAACTCACTATGTGGTCTCAGGGTGGACTTAAATTCACAGCAATCCTCTTACTTCTGCCTCCCAAGCACTGGGATTAAAGGTGTATACCACCACACTCAGCACTTTGCTCCCTTCCTTCCTGCCTTCCTTCCTCCCTCCCTCCCTTCCTTCCTTCCTTCTTTCTGTATTTTTTAAAACCTTTTTTAAAATTTATTTATTTATTTGCAAGCAGAGAGAGAGATAGAAGAGAGGCAGACAGAGAGAGAATGGGCACACCAGCGCCTCTAGCCACTGCAAACGAACTCCAGATACAGCATGTGCCTCTTGTGCATCTGGCTCACATAGATCCTGGAGAATCGAACCAGGATCCTTTGGCTTCGCAGCCCCTTTTTAGTTTTTTTTGTTTTGTTTTGTTTTTGAGGTAGGGTCTTGCTCTAGCTCAGGCTTACCTGGAATTCACTATGTATCCTCAGGGTAGCCTTGAACTCTCGGTAATCCTCCTACCTCTGTCTCCCAAGTACCGGGATTAAAGGCATGCGCCACCATGCCTGGCTCTCTTTTTAATCTTTTAATTTTATTTATTAGAGATAGAGAAAGAATGAGCATACTAGGACCTTCAGCCACCACAAATGATGCATTTACCACCTTGGGCATCTGGCTTAGGTGGGTCCTGGGAAATTGAACCTGGGTCCTTTGGCTTTGCAGGCAAGTGCCTTAACCTCTAAGCCATTTCTCCAGCCCTATTTTTATTTATTTATTTATTCTTTGGTTTTTCGAGGTAGGGTCTCACTCTAGTTCAGGATGACCTGGAATTCACTATGTAGTCTCAGGGTAGCCTCGAATTCACGGTGATCCTCCTACCTTTGCCTCCCAGGTGCTAGGATTAAAGGCGTGTGCCACCACGCCCGGCTATTTTTGATTTTTTTAAAATATATTTTATTTATTTATTTGTTTGAGGGAGTGAAAGAGGCCAGCTTTATTTATTTATTTATTTATTTATTTATTTATTTATTTATTTATTTATTTATTTGGATTTTTTGAGGTAGGGTCTCACTCTAGCCCAGGCTGACCTAGAATTCACTCTGTAGTCTCAGGGTGGCCTCGAACTCATGGCGATCCTTCTACCTCTGCCTCCCAAGTGCTGGGATTAAAGGCATGCGCCACCATGCCCAGCTTTTATACATTTATTTTTTAGAGACAACGAGGGTGAGTGAATTGGCACGCCCTGGCCTCAGCCACTACAATTGAACTCCAGATGCTTGCACCATCTAGTACACATGTAAAACCTTGCGCTTGCATCATCTTTGTGCATCTGGCTTTTGTGGCCTCTGGAGAGAGATTGAACATGAGTCCATAGGCTTTACAGGCAAGCACCTTAACCACTAAGCTATCTCTCCAGCCCTAAAATATTTTTTAAAAATAAATAAATAAATTGGGACTGGGGATATGGCTCAGTGATTAAGGTATTTGCCTGCAAAGCCTAAGGACCCAAGTTCAATTCCCCAGTACCCACATAAAGCCAGATGTACAAAATGTTACATGGGTCTGGAGTTTATTTGCTGTGACTGGAGGACCTGGTATACCCATTCTCTCTCTCTTTCTTTTTCTGTTTCTTTCTCCCTCTCTTTCACTCACTTTCAAATAAATAAAAGGATGTGAGGGTGATCTGGCTGTGACATCTGTCACCCCATCGATTGCCAGGGTTGATTCGGCTGATCTGGCTGGCTAGGTGGGTGTCCCCTTCCTCCCTCACCGCTCCATGTGTGTCCCTCCAAAAGCTGCGCACTCAGTCAAAGAGGACAACCTTCCCTGAATAGAGGAGGACCGGTCTTCGGTCAAGGGTAGACGAGTAGCTGCGCTCCCCTGCTAGAACCTCCAAACAAGCTCCCAAATAAATAAATAAAATAGCTGGGAGGCAGAGGTAGGAGGATCACCATGAGTTTGAGGCCACCCTGAGACTGCATAGTGAATTCCAGATCAGCCTGAGCTAGAGTGAGACCCTACTTGGTAAAATCAAAATAAATAAATAAAATAATTAGTTAAAATTAATTATATTTAATATTAATTAATAAAATAATTAAATAATTAAAAATAAATAGCCAGGCATGATGGCACACGTCTTTAATCCCAGCACTCAAGAGGCTGAGGTAGGAGGATTCCTGTGAGCTCAAGGTCATCCTGAGACTACATAGTGAATTCCAGGTCAGCCTGGGCTAGAGCAAGACCCTGTCTCGAAAAACCAAAAATAAAAAAGATTAAGTATAAAAACAGCCAGACATTATGGCTCATACCTGTAATCCTAGTTCTCTGAGGATGAAGGCATGCAAATTACCACAGGTTTGAGGCCATCCTTTGCTAGAATGAAACCATGTCTCAAAAAACAAAAATAGGGGCCTGGAGTGATGACTTAGCAGTTAAGTGCTTGCCTGTGAATCCTAAGGACCCTGGTTCAAGGCTTGATTCCCTAGGACCCATGTAAGCCAGATGCACAAGGTAGCGCATGCATCTGGAATTTGTTTGCAGTGGCGGAGGCCCTGGCGTGCCCATTCTCTGTCTGCCTCTGCCTCTTTCTCTCTCTTTCTGTCACTCTCATATAAATAAACAAACAAAAAAATTAAGAAACCGGGAGTGGTGGCGCACACCTTTAATCCTAGCACTTGGGAGGCAGAGGTAGGAGGATTGCTGTGAGTTCGAGGCCACCCTGAGACTACATAGTGAATTCCAGGTCAGCCTGAGCTAGAGTGAAACCCTACCTCAAAAGAAAAAAAAAATTTAGGAAAAATAGGGCTGGAGAGATGGCTTAGTGGTTAAGGCACATGCCTGCAAAGCCTAAGGACCCAGGTTCAATTCTCCAGGTCCCACATAAGCCAGATGCACATGGTGGTGCATCTGGAGTTCATTTGCAATGGCTAGAGGCCCTGGTGCGCCCATTCTCACTCTCTGTCTCCTTCTCTGACTGTAATAAATAAATACAAATTTTTTAAAAATAGGGGGCTAGGGCTGGAGAGATGGCTTAGCGGTTAAGGTGCCTGCCTGCTAAGCCTAAGAACGCTGGTTCCAATCTCCAGTTCCCACTTTTAGCCAGATGCAAAGTGATGCAAGGGCAAAATGCCGCACTTGCCCACAAGGGGGTGCAAACATCTGGATTTCATTCACAGCAGCTGAGAGACTGCTGGCATGCCCATCTCTATCTGTCTCCCTCTCCCTCTCTCTCTGTCTGTCTCTCTGTCTCTCTCCAAAAATAAATACAAAATAATAAAAATAATTTTTTTAAAATAGGGGGCTAGAGGGATGGCTTAGCAGTTAAAGTGCTTGCTTGTGAAGCCTGCGGACTCTGGTTCGATTCCCCAGTACCCACTAAGCCAGATGCACAAATGGCTCCTGCTTCTGGAGTTCATTTGCAGTGGCTAGAGGTCCTGGTGTATCCATTCTCTCTGCGTCTCTTCTCTGTCTCTCTCTCTCTCTGCTTGCAAATAAATAAGTAAAAATAGAAAAAAAAATAATAAGGGATGGGAAAATAGCTCAGTAGTTAAGGTGCTTCCCCTTGCAAAGCCTGCTGACCTGAGCTTGATTCCCCAACACTCACATAAAGCTGGACACATGTCTCTGGCATTTGTTTGCAGTGTCAAGAAGCCCTTGGCATGCCTATATATACATATGTATGCACACACATATATAGATTAAATAAACAAAAATATTTAAACATAAACACATAAATACATAATTTATACATACATGCTAAATGTAAGCAGGAAAGGGTCTCAAGTTATAGCTTAGTGGTAGAGTGCTTGCCTACCATGTACAAACTCCTGGGTTCCAGTCTCAGCACCACATAAAAGTGACAAAAGTGGCCGGGCGTGGTGGCTCATGCCTTTAATCCCAGCACTTGGGAAGCAGAGGTAGGAGGATCGCCATGAGTTCGAGGCCACCCTGAGACTACATAGTTAATTCCAGGTCAGTCTGGACCAGAGTGAAACCCTACCTTGCAAAACCAAAAAAAAAAAAAAAAAGTGACAAAAGTGATAAAAGGTGCACACCTTTAATCCCACCACTTGAGAGGCTGAGGTAAGAGGATCACTATGAGTTGGAGGCCAACCTGAGACTAAATTCCAGGTCAGCCTGGGCTAGAACAAGACACTGCCTCTAAAAACAACAGAGCCAGGCATGGTGGTGCACACCTTTAATCCCAGCAGAGGTAGGAGGATCACCATGAGTTTGAGGCCACCCTGAGTGAATTCTAGGTCAGCCTAGACTAGAGTGAAACTCTACCTCGAAAAACAAAAAAAAAAAAAAAAAAAAAAAAAAAAACCCAAAACAAAACAAACAAACAAACAACAATAACAAAAAATGTTATCCACATTAAAAATTGAGAAGCTTGTATTTGTGTGTTCTGGTGAGTATTGAGGTTGGTGATGAATTCAAGCACTCAGAAACTGGTCTAACTAAAAAAAAAAAAAATCCAGAGAGATAGGTGGGGTAGCAAAATGTGACCTGCCTTCCCCACCCAAGGAGAGGTGAGGGGGAGAAGGGTACAATACAGAAGAGGGGGCTAAAGGTGACCCTGGATATGGCAGGTGAGGGGCCAAGGCAGCTCAGGTCAGTGTCCCTTCCTCTCTCCCATGAGATCCTGGACTCTGAGCTGTTTGAGCTGATGCATCAGAATGGAGATTATACCCACTTCTACTTCTGTTACCGCTGGTTCCTACTGGATTTTAAGAGAGGTAAGAAGTGAGTAGGGTTGGTGAGGTAGAATATGCCTGTAATTCCAGTACTCCAGATGCTAAGGCAGGAGGATTGCTGGGAGTTCAAGGCCAACCTGAACTACATAGCAAGACCCTGTCTCAAAAAGGGAATAAAGAGGAAGAAGAAGGTGGGATTGTGAGGCAGGGGTCAGGGACAGTGGGAGAGGCCATTTTCCCCACATCAGTGGTTCCCTTACCTTCACCTGGGCACCTCATTCCCTATGCCTGATGATTCCAGGCTTATTTGACTCCACAGCACCAGCTGGGCTCCCAGTCAGCACAAGTGACCACCTTTGGGACCATTTAAACCATGTCCTCCCTGAGCACTAAAAGTGAAGAAGCACCACAAGAAGTCTACAGAGTTTACCAAAGAGAAAGGCAGGGCCTTAGTCTGGGGTACAGAGCCCCCAGTCTCAAACCAGGCCATGTTCAGTGGTGGAGAATCCAAGCTAATGGAACTCTGACTCCCACCTGACTCTATCCAGAGGCTTGTGGGTGGCCAGGGCAACCAGGCTCAGTCTTGGCTCCAGCCGTGTACCTGAGATGGCAAGCACTGGCTCCTTATTGTCCCCAGAGCTGCTGTATGAGGATGTGTTTGCTGTGTGGGAGGTGATTTGGGCAGCCAGGCACATCTCATCGGAGCACTTTGTCCTGTTCATCGCCCTGGCCCTGGTAGAGGCCTACCGAGAGATTATCCGTGACAACAACATGGACTTCACTGACATCATCAAGTTCTTCAATGGTATGAGCTGGTCCAGCTAGCCAGGCTGCCCCCTGCAAGGGCATGGGACCTCCACTCATAGTCTGGGCAGAGTTGAAGGGTTCTTAGGAGTAACAGGGTCCCTTTCCCATGGGTAGATTTCAAGAACGCAGCAAACAGAAACCAAATCGTCCACTGCCCTCTCTCCAAGCCTCCCCACAATTATCTATTTTCTCCAGAGCGGGCTGAACACCATGACGCCCAGGAGATCCTGCGCATTGCCAGAGACCTCGTTCACAAGGTGCAGATGCTCATAGAGAACAAGTGAGAGCTGGAGCCAGAGGCAGCAGTGTGGGGAGCCTCGGCACCAGGCCCCTGAGCTCCAGCAGGGACAGGCAGGACATCGCAGCCCAGACTGCCTCAACCCCTGCCAGCCCTGCCCACCCAGCTGCATTCCTAACAAAGTGATTGTGAGCCTGGGATCCGACTGTGGGCAGTGCTGGCCCTGAAGGGCAAGTCAGGGCCAGGATAGAGGGGTCAGCCTCAGGGAGCAAATGCCTCGGGGGAGGGGGGGAACGACACCTACTGTGTTCACTTCTCAAAACACCTGGAAACAGCCCTACTGCCATCTGCAGTCTCAGCCTGGCCTATTCCCCATTGCCTAGAGCCCTGTAGGGTTAGGGGGGAGTGACAGTGGCCTGGGCCTCATCTAGGAAGAGATGCTTGGGGCAAAGGGCTCTGTACTATCTCTCCTGAGACTCTTTGCAATCCTGATCAGCTGACCATTCAGGTATGTGTCCTGGAGGCAGGAGACCTGGGATACATTCTAAGCCCTCCTGAGACTGTGGGGTAAACATGGGCCCTGGGTGGGGGAGCAGCCCACCTCAGCAGCACTGCCATTGCCTCTGGCTACTTGAGTAGCCCCATGTACTACCCTATACTGCCCAGTGCATTCACTAGGTCTGTACAGTGTCACTCCCACCATCCTGCCCTTGCTGTAAGCACTAGACACATCCCTGAGACTACATAAGTGACACTTTAGCCACCTGGATGGTCTAGGATGAGGTAGGAACCCCGACTTCGCAGAGAAACCCAGGGTGATTCTGTAGAGAAACAAACCTGTCACCGCCTCCTCTCGAGGACAGGCCACTAGCTTGGTGCAGCTGGTTACCTGTCCCAGGCATCTGGTGATTGCCTGGGGCTGAGGGAGATGGGAGTGCCTGGGTCCCCCATTTGTCCTTGGTGAGAAGCAAGGCTAGCTTCTACATGTTTATCAGGGTGCTGAGAGGTCTAGGGACCCAGAAAACCCCCTAGAGGAGCTGCACTTGTCGGGGTATCAGTAAAGGCCAACCCATGACTTGAGGCCAAGGCATGCTGCTTCCTTTGTCATCCCACATCCCCCAACCTTCAAGCATATACAATCTAGGCTGGCCCTGGGACTTGATTGGCTCCTGCCCAGAGTCACCAAGGCCTACAGGCTTGCTGTATTTGAGAAACATGAGAGCAGGCCAGCAGCCTTCTGCATCCAGCATAGCCTTCCCCACCCTTCCTGGCCCCAGGCACTGCACGACCTGTGTGGGGCCAGTCCACCCCCATTGCCCATCTACCCTTGTCCACAATTCTTTGGCCTCCACCAAGCACGGGTGGCCAACACGTGTGCCTGCCTTAGTGACTTAGTGGTTTTGTGAAGAGCAGAGTGTGTATGTTAAAAAAATTTTTTTGTTGTTGTTCAGAAACTATACTCTTAAGTGTAACCAATCAACCAATAAACAACATTTCACAATGCTTGAGACTTTGGACACTGGTTGTAGGAATGGGACTAGATGCAGTGACCATACACTGGGAGTCCCATATGCTTCACAGTCCCACAGTAAGTGTGTCAACACCCAAAGGCAAGAATGGTAAAAGAGAACCCAAATTTCTCCTAGAAAGGGGCCCCAGCAGCCACCTGGCCCCATGGTTGGGGGATGATGCCCAGGCTTCAAGTACTCTGAGTGGAGTCACAGCTCCATGTCAGGTTGACTGGTGACATCCAATCCATGGGTGAGTGCAGTACCTGACCTGCCCTTTGTTCCTACCTATCTGCCCCTTGCCCAGCCTATTGCAGGAATTGGACCTTGATAAGGAATGATAGGAACCGCCAGACCCCTTAGCCACTGGAGGACCTGTCCCGTCTATGGCTCCTCCACACTGCGTATATATCTTTAGATGCCTGGGCCAGGCTGGGGAAAGTGGGATAATCCCTCCTGTGGCATAGACAGGGTCTTGGCTCCAACGTTCTCTTCCTGTTCTGCCCTTCCCCACCACAGACTGTTTCAGGTCACTTCATTGACTCCATGGGACACTCACTTTCAGGACAGTAGGACCAACTCAGAGCCAAAGATGGTAGCAGGCTGGCCCTAGTTGTTAAGACAGTACACAGACAAGGGGCCAGACCAGCCCCAACCCTCCCAAAAAAACAAAAACCAGTTGACATGTAGATCTTGTGTCTCATAAACACACCCCTCCCCCACGTTGGTTCTGTGTCCTGCAGGGATTCCTTCTGTTGTGACCACCTACCTCCACCCAAGGTCTGTGTAGACCACTGCCTGGGAATAGTCTGGCTCTTTCATAACCCACCCTCCCATGTTCCACACGGGGCTGCTGGCTAGGCTTCAAGTACAACAGGGAATTCTACAGCAAAATGCTTATGTGGAAGGTGCGGGGACACTTCCATCACCCTCCACAGGCCTCTTTCCTGCAGTCTCTACCTACCTTGCTAGGCAAATGTGGAGTACAGAATGGGGAACAGCTTGCCGCCTTTCTTGAAGATGTAGCCCTAGCCTTCTGAGGATACTGCCAGAGTAGAGGCTTCATCCTGTCCCCAGTGTGGGGCACAGTATCAGGAATGAGCAGACCTTAGTCCATTCTTCCTCCTTCACAGGCCTAACAAGATTGAGCTGCTCCCCTAACGACCAGCAGAGGGAGCCCACATCTCACACAAGGATCTGGGCAGTGGGAGGACTAGGACTGACATTTCTTGGCTCTTGCCCTCTTTCATAGAACAAGACTCCAAAACATTTGTGGCCACTACTCCCTTCTTGAAGGACACCCCCTCTTGGGAAAGGCAGCAGTTCACCTGCTGGAGCTGAGAAGCCTGCCGGATCCACAGCTAGGCCCAAGTGCCTGTGCCCTTGGTTTCCCACCACTTGCTCCAAAGACCACCTGTCAAGAACTGGGCTGGGGAGAGAAAATGTAGCTATGGGGCTAAGAATTTTCTGTTCCCAGCTAAAATGGCTTCCTGATCCAATCTCTTCCAACTTTATAGACCTCTGGGATGACTTGACATGACTCAAAGCAGCTTTTTAGGAAGCAGCTCTGACCCTGGGGAGGGGAGAGGGATACCCCCCTCTGCCTTCCTATTCTGTCCCTGGCACGCCAGGTCAAGAACAACAATTTCTAGGGGAAGAATTTTACTGAGATAAAAGATCTGGGTGGCAGTCCAGTGAGGTCCAAGGCAACTATTTGACCATAACAAGTCACTTGGCCACCTCAAACCTGTTTCCTTATCTGCTCAAGTGGGCTAGATCTTGGCTTATTTACTTCACTGGGCTGAAGAAAGATGAAACCAAGATAATGTTTAAAAAAATGGTTTGAGGAAGTAGAAAGCCTTGCATAAACACAAGGAAGACAAGGATCATAGCTGGAGCTCAAATCTTTTCCAAATGTGTCTGGCTTTCTCCCCCCAAACATAAGGATAAGGACAGGCCCTACCTACCTTGCTGGGTGGTTGCCTTCAGACAAGGGTTTTTTGTTTGTTTTCTTGAGGTAGGGTCTCCCTCAAGCCCAGGCTGACCTGGAATTCACTATGTAGTCTCTCAGGGTGGCCTTGAACTCATGGCAATCTACCTTACCCATCTCCCAAATGCTGAGATTAAAGGTGTGCGCCACCACGCCGGGCCTGGACAGGGCTTTACTATGTAGCCCAGGCTAGCCAACTCTCCTCCCTTCTGTCTCAGCCCTCAGCATGCCCCCTGCTGCTTCTTGCTCGATCTTCACCTGCAGGGCTCTGCCTCCTTCAGTAAAAATGAGACAGAGGCGGCAGGCAGCAGCTCTCTCTTGGGTTTCAGTGCAGGTTTATTTCAGTTTTATATTTTATTCCAGGCAAGTGCTTATTACATGGTATTCATGTCTCAATACCTAAAGTCTTGGAGCATGAACAACAACTAGAATACAGTTCAATAGTAAAAATACAATATGTACAAAATTAGGATTTTTGTAGGTCTTTTTTTTCCCACACAGCAGATATATCCAAACACATAAAAATCTCTACGGTCTGGGGTCGCTACAGTTCATATTTCAGGAAACAGAGACACAGTGACCAGAGTCCTCACTGTAAACAAGGGCCACCTCTTTGGGGATTGGGGTTGGGGCCCTGGGAAGGGAGAAGCAGCTGTTCCCAGAGAGCAGGGCCTACAGTGACCCAACTACACTCTAGGTACTCCCTGCCCTTCTTTGGCCCCCAAGGTCCACTTTTCCCCTCTCCCCGAGGTAAAGGTCCCAGCCAGTGAGCCACTCCAAATAGCAAAGATAAAACACGCATGAGAGGTAAGGTGTGTGTGTGTGTGTCCCAGGCTGGAAGGGTTAGGGAGGGAAGGGCCAGGCGGTCCCACAGGGGTGAGGACAGATGTGGTCCTATCAGCTCGCAAAGGGGAGATGCCCAAGGAAGGGCTAGGAGGTGGCTGCCCACTCGGGCACACATCACAGCGTTCACAAACGACAACAAAAACAATAGCAACAACACCCATCATCACCGGTCTGGACATAGTCATTCGGCACTAGATCTGGAGGACCCCGATAGGGGTGGGAGGGGTGGGGAGATGATGAGGTATCTGTGCAGGCCTGAGGGCAATGGCCAACACAATGGTTTGAACTCTGGAACTGGCCTCAAGATTGGGAAGAGGGAGATTGGGTAGGGAGGCAGGTTCACCAAAGCGATCGGACTGCCAGCACCAGGCTCTGCTCTTTCATTGTTACAATGGAACGGAGGGTGAAGCTGGCCCACAGCCAGGGCATGGGTAGAGGAGGCTGGAGCCCCAGGAAGGCAGCCAGCTTGTGGGGTGGGATTGCTGAGCTGGGGCAGAGACCTGGTCCTCGCTGCACTTTCACCACCCAGGAGACAAGTTTGTTTCCTGGAAGGTCTCCAGGGCCAGGAAGACCTGGGAGCTCTGAGGCATGTGAAGAATCTTTATTTTGAGGGAGAATGAATTCAAGACCTTTGCTGGTCTTGGTGCTCTGCCCACAGCATCCTCCCAGGGATCCTGAGCGCTCCCCTTCTGGTCTCCTCGCCTGCCAGGCCCCCCAGTGCAAACTTCACACTTAGGGACACTTGCTTTCTGCTCCACACTGAAAGGCCATTGGTGAGTGTGTCCAGTGGGGAGCTGAATGTGCACACGTGCGTGTAACTGAGTGTCTGACACAAGGCCACTTTGTAATAAATATCCACATAGAAAGAGAAGCCAAAGCAGTCTGCCATACCAGAGGCAGGGGACACAGCATCCTCATCCCTCTCAACCCAAGCTCAGCTCTGTCCTTGGCCCAACAGAAGCCCTTTCTGCAGGGGAAGATGGTGGTGCACAGTAGCACCCATCCGGGAGGGGCCTCACAAGTGCCACTGCAGAGATGGGAGGTCTAGGGAGAGGTGATAGGCAGAGGTGGGAGCAGAAGCAGCACTCTATAGTGGCAAGCCCCAGTTTTGGCCCAGCTCTCTTGTCCATAGGCCCTAGGGGCTTAATTGGGGAAAGGTTCAGGGTTTTAGCCAAGCCCCTGGACTTCAGCTTCCTGATGCCTCAGCAAGTGTGGTGTCTACATGCCTAAAGCAGACCAGCTACTGGTCCATGTCTCCCAAGCTGCAGGCAGAACCCAAACCCAGAGTTCTGGGAAAAGTGCACTGCACTGGGCAGAGCAAGGAACCAGGGCAGTAAGTGCCAAGTCCAAGGATGGGGACCAAAGTAAGAACAGCTCTCCTCCCTCCCAGGCAAGGCCCAGGCTACAAGAACCAGGGTGGGAGGCAGGATCACCAAGCTGCACCCTCCCCAGCCTCAACCTCAGACTGCTCTCCAGAGAGGTCAGGAGCCCAGTGTCAGGGGTGGGGAAGCTTGGCAACAACTTGAGTTTTACTGGTGGTAAAGACTCGCTTTAAATAATTTCTATAATAACCAATCACAGTGAGTGCAAGTGGGTCAAAAAGAGCCCCAAGCCCAGGCATCTATCTACCTGTCTGGGCCTGACTCCAGACCATTACTTCATATGATCTGTCACCCAGAGCAGGGCTCCTCTCTGCTTTTGCTCCCTGCCTTTCTGGGCCAAGTGGCTTCAGTTCTGCCTCCATTTCCCCTCCAGAGGTTACGGAGGCTGGGGAAGGGAGGCAAGGGTGCTCAGCCACCTCCCCAGACAGAGCAACAGCAGCAGTGCAGGAAGGTGGGCAGGGAAGAGAGAAGCCAGAGAACACAAGCCACAGTTCAGATGTCAAGGGGCAGGGTGGGGAAGCAAGGGCGGCACTGGAGCTGATACCAGCCGGACAGGCAGAACATCCAACAGAGCACCCTCATCAGTCTCTACCAGGTCCTCGTGCACCCAACTCCCCTGGCTCAGAGTCTCTGTACCTTTCTCCTTGGAGGGCCTGGGGGTGGTATGGGTGGGGTGGGCCTGGGCCTGGCTGGAATGTGTGGAGCTGGTGGGTGGGAGAGGGGCAAGTGGGTCCCCCTTCCCTGCCCCCACTGGGGGCCTGAGTGGCCTCATCCTCAAGCCAGCTTGAGAGTGCTGACCGGAAAGGAGGGCATGGTGACCATGGTCACAGGGTTAAGCACTGTTTGGCCCACCAGCTGAGGGTGGTGTACCACCTGAGCTCCCACAGCTGGCTTTGCCATAACAGTGGCTGGGGGCCCCAGCCCAGCTGTGCCATTCACTTGCTGGTGCGAGAGGGTATGGGCAATGTGGCTCACTGCCACAGGCTGGCTCACAGCCACAGGCTGCGGGTACAAGGGAAGTTGGGAGCCGAGGTGGGCCACATGGTTGAGGGTGGCAGGGTGCACTGTGATGTGGCCAATGGGGGGCGTGGCAGGTGCCAGCTGCACAGCAGGGCTGGGAGCTGAGGGGGCGATATGGGCAATGTGCTTCCCACCTGGCCCCTGGAGAACGTGGTTCACAGTCTGAATGACTGAGGCGTGGGTGGTGGCTGTGTGGGTGATAACCGTGGAGCCGCCCCCAGCTGTGGCCACCAGATGGGCCGGAGCTGGCACTAGCGTCTGGGCAGGGGTGGCTGGTGGGGGAGGAGGGGCAGCTAGAGGGGTCTTCTGTTGTGGTGACTGCTGTTGCACAGGGAGGTGAGCAGGAGACAGGGCCACTGGGTGGGGGTGAGGAGGCAGTGGAGTGGGGGCAGTGCTGGGGGGTGGCAGAGTAGATTTTAGCAGCTCCGGCTGGGGCCGATGGTTCAGCTTGGGAGGGCCCAAGCCCACCCGGTCTTCCTCCATATCCTCGTCTATGTTGTCCTCACCCTCTGTAGGGGAACATAGGGCAGGGTTTACAGGTCAGAAAAGGATGAGAAACAAGTGGTTGGGGGCACAGATGCCCCTAGAAGTTTGAGGATATGAGGCCTGCTCAGGGAAGCTGGGGACAACTTTTGAGGGTAGTGGGACCATCACAGGGGCTGGGCTCACCAGAGGCTGTGGAGGTGGAAGCCTGGTCGTCCTCGGGCTGTCCTGTCTGCCGGAGAACACGATCAATCTCCAGCACGTCCATCCACTGGCTCAGCTCATGCTTGAGCTCTGCTAGCCGCTGCTGGGTGGCGATCTTCTCTCGTGCCAGTCGCTCCATTTCATGCTCATACTCCTTCTCCTTCCTCTTGAGAGACTGGAGACAGGGCAAGGGACAGCAGGATGCACTGAGCAATACAGTCATGGGCCCCACAACACCTCAAAACCTCTCCACATCTGCCAGCCCACAGGGACAATCTGCAGTGACCAGGGTAGCTGGAGACGCCTCCTGCTCTACTGTTTTGTCCCAACAAGGCTCAGCATGCCAGGTTCCTGAGCAGGCATCAATAAAAGCAAGCATAGATCTAAGACTTGGGGCCCTTACCCACCCTGACCTTGATCTGGTCCACAGAGACTTCCCAGGCCCTCATCCCATCTCATGCCCTCACTGTTTCTATCACAATTCATCTTGTTCTGTTTAATCATGATGCTCCAGTTACCTTCCTGGGAACCCATTTCCTAAAGAACCCCAAATGCTATCTATGCTCCTTTCACCTGTCCCCTTGGTAACTTTGTCCTTGAGGGTGACAGCCTAGACTGTGACATCACTGTCCCCACCAGCAGTATTAGCTCTGTAGCTCCAAGCCACTTGGCTGTTCTGCAGCTCATTGATGCTGCTTCTCCACCCAGGTCTGCCCATGGGCCTCTAGACTCCCCAGGCTACTGAACTCCCAAACCCTGCAATGTGTCTCATTGGCCAACAAATATTCTTAGGGAACTCCACAGTACCCCAACTCTGACTGTGTATCCCCGGAGTGACTTCTGTCCTCATCTCAGATTCCAAATTAGCCATTCCACATAACACCAACAAGAGAAGCTTTCTGACCCCCCAGTGTCTCTCCTCTCTAGACCTTCCACATGGGGACTTCACTCTAGTCTAAGGCCTCATCAGTTCCTCTTTGTACATGTTATTAGCAGCTCCATAGGCTAGCTCATGTCCACTTCTCAGTTGCCTTCTAAAGAGCCTCTTAAATGGCCTCTGGACTCTTGACACTTGAACCCAACTCTTCAATGCCTCCTGGCCTACACATATCAAGATAGCTGTGTCTACTAGATAAGGCAGACACCTTGCTGCCTCCCAAATCCATTTTTCAACCTGCTCCTGAGCACCCAGCTTCCAAGGCACACAGGTCATATCCAACTGTAGAGTCCACAGCCCTTCATACACCAGGCCCACCCACTTGTCTTGGTTTTCCTCTCCGAACCCTGTGCGCCCTGATACTCATACACAGATCCCTTTGTGTTCATCGTCAGGTTTTTCTTGCTCCAAAACCACACCTGAGTCCCCACCTCCTCCACTGTTGCAAGGCCTTCCCTGGGATACCCCTTCCTGCTTCACAGTCTTTCTTAGCACTCCTCCATATATCTGAGCGCTGAGTAAGAGACTGTGAGATTAGACTTCATTAGCCTGGCTCCCATAATCACTGAAATACTTCAACATGCACTGTCCCTGCCCAAACTGCAAGGGACAATATGTACTATTCCATAGTTAATTCATGTCCTAACCCTACCAGTAGCCAGGAAGTTGGTGTGTGCTTACTCAGCCCCTAGATAAAGATCTTTAAGCATACTCCCCCCACCATTCCATCCTCCCGTCTGTCACAGAGAGATCAGTGAATCCAGCAAACTCCCTCCTGCTTCCTTTCCTTAGAGATGTGCACAGCTTTTCCTGTGGCAAAACCTTTAACCCTACCTGTTGTGGTACCTACTTCCCCATGCTCCTTCCCTAAGCTTGTTTCTGACTGCAGTGAGTGAAGCTTCGAGCTGTAAATGTCTTGGAACACATGCCCATATCCTACTGGCCTGGCCATACCTATTGCTAGTCCCAGAACACACAGTCTCCTCTACCATCTTGGCTTTGATTTAACCTGGTTCTCCCCGTATTTCTGCTAGAAACAGAAAGACCTACCCTCCCCTCTCCACACTAACACACATGCAAACACACCCATACCACATCTAATGTGGCCTCTCACCTGGCTCTGTCCCTGAGGGCTGGACATGACATCAGAGGAGGCCACATCAACCACAGGCCCATGGTGACTCAGCCCTTACTTGAACCTGGGGGCTGGAGGCTGGAAGCGCCATCCTGAACTCTATCTGCTGCTTGCAGGGAGGCTAGACTTCTGGGTCAGGGAGAGAAAGTGTCAGAGGCCAAAACCTCCTCTTCTCACCTAGCCCAGTTACCCACAAGCCCACCAGGCTCCTGGAAAGTTTCTTTGGGGTTCAAAGTTAGTTCACACTGCTTTGTTATTTTTTTTAATTTTATTTTTGTGATGCCATCAAGCCCACAACCTCTCACAGGCTAAGCAAGCACTTCACTGCGCTATACCCTCAACCCACATGGCTTCATTTTAAACCCACTTCCTTTGTGACCACCTAGATGCTCACTTATTTTTCCTGACTCTGTATATGTGACTGTGGCTTTCTCTTCAAGTATTTCCCCTTCAAGCAGCTCTGGAGTCCATAGAGAGCTTACAGCCTCCTGCACTGGGCACACTATCAAAGCTCTAGGTTCACATAGCCCCACTGCTCTTCCCAGGACCAACTTTCAGTGCCTGCTGTGCCTCTCTGCATGGCAACCCTCCTACCATCTTTTTCTTAAAAAAGAAAAAGAAAAGAAAGAAAAGCATCCTTGTCCCTTCTGTTGGATAACTGCTGAAATATGAAGGGCTCCCTGTCCCCCACATTGCCTTATTCACCCCAATACACCTGGGAGGTCTCAAATGTCCTCTCCCTAAAATAGATCCCATCATCCTTGCCCCGGTTGTACCCTCATTGTGCCATCCTTGTCATGTTCACATTTAAATCTGCACCAGACCAAACCTACCAGCAGAGCCCCACCCTTCAGAAGCAGGCCCAGGGCTTCACTAAAAGTAATGAATTGAAAAGTGACCTAGGTTTTCAGAGTCGTGTGAGTTTCCGTTTCTGCTTCTACTTCCCAACACCAAGACAAGCGTTAATTAGGGATAGCCTGGGATTCCTTCCACTTCCTACTCAGTGCAGGTGCGGTTCGAGGGAGCTTCATTCTGCTGCTTCTACTCAGTCTTTCTCAATTATTGTCAAACCCACACTTTATGCAAGACTCCCTATTGCAAGTATGTGTATATAAAGAGGAACTTGGGCTGAAGAGATGGCTTAATGGTTAATGCTGTTGCTTGCAAGCCTGACGGCCCAGGTTCAAATCCCCAGTACCTACTTAAAATCAGATGCACAAAGTGGAGCACACACCTGGAGTTCGTTTGCAGTGGCTAGAGGCCCTGTGCCCATCGATTTTCTTTCTTTCCCTGCTTGCAAGTAATAATTTTTTTAAAAAAAAGAGGAACTTGCCTTCCTTCAGATCCCACTTCTAAGTAACAATTCCTATGTTTACAGTGCTGCGAATTATTTGCACGAATCATTTTCAAATTTTCTAACATTTCTATGGAGCTATTATTTTTCCCACTTAGCACCCCCAAAAGAGGAAGCTGATATTTACAGACAATGTCACAGACTATTGACAGGGATTTGCCAAGAAGCCACATAGCTAAAGACAATAAATAAATGACTTCTAAGCCTAAATTCAGCAAAACTACTGTCCGGCTTTTCACAGCCTACGCGGTCCCTTGGGGCCACAAGCGAGGACCCTCCCTCCTTCGGAGCACGCGCGCACCCACGCGGCCCGGCTTTGCTGCGTCACTCCCCGCGGCCGCACCCGCTCGCAGCTTCGCGAAGCCCCGCCCCCGGCCCGGCCAACCCGCCGCGCGGCCCCGCCCCCCCAGCTGCCGGGAAGCGACCTGGAAGAGCGCCCGGCTCCTCCTCGCGCGCCGGACGGCAGCCGAATGGCGCGCGCGGGCAGGAGGCGCGGCGCCCTCCCTCAGGCTCCGTCAGGGTCGTGACCCTGCCCGTGGTCGCCCCCTCCTACGGAGGCTCTGACGCCATCCAGCGCCCCCGAGCGGGCCGACAGGGAGACCCCAGAGGCTCACCCTGCCCCACGCACGCCAAGTCCCACCCGTCTCCGCAGCCCCATCCCCCACCGCCTCCCGCGCACTCCAAACCCGCCCTCCGCCGGTTTCCAGGGAAACGGAAACTCCAGGCCGTCATGGCAACTGTCACATCGGGCAGCTCCTCACTACTGCACAGGAAGAGGACACGCGGCCAGGACAGGGGGCCCTGGAGAAGGGCAGCCCCTTTCACCGCGGGCAGGAGGGAAGTGTAACGAATGTTCCCGGGACCCTGGGGCCGGGCCGGCAGACTCGCCCTCCCCGGTCCACGTCTCCGCACTAGACACAGCCGCTCGGCCTGAATCCCGGGCCCTCTCCGTATCCTTGTCACGCGGGGCACCGGCACAGAGCTTTCCGCCACCCCCATCTGCTGCGCGCACACAGCGCTCCGCGGGGGAGGGGAAGGCAGGGGAGCGGGACGCCGCCGCCCTCCTTCCGTCCGCGCACGCGCGCGCGCCTTTCGCCCGCCCCCTCCCGGGCTGGGAGCCCCGCTGACGTCAGCTGGGCCATGTGCTCAGCGCCCGCGTGGAGGCGGTGGCGGAGCCGGCGCGCGGAGGGCGGGGCGAGCTGGCGGCGGCCGGCGGGAGGGAGGCAGAAGCGCGCTGCGCCGGAGCGGGAGGAAGCTGGCGCTGCGGCCGTGTCGGCACCGCCCGCCGCGGCCCAGCCTCCCTCCACCGTACCTGGATGTACCGCAGCGCGGTGCGCAGCACGCTCAGATTCGAAGTCTTCTTGTCGTCCACATTGGGGATGTTGCGTTTCAGGGTCTCAAAGCATTCCTTCAGATGGGCCCTCCTGGGGAGATGGAGGGAGCCTTGTCAGCTAGTGCCAGAGAGGGGAAGGGGCTGGAGGGGGGGGCCGCAAGGCAAAACTCAAAGGAAGCTTTGGGGGAACTACGGGTAGGTGAGACCCAGGAGGGGAGGGGAGCCAGGAGTCACCCTCGCAGGCACACACACCTGTTTTTCTCCAATTTGTTGTGGACTTCTCTGGTTCCGATCCTGAAACCCAGACAGACAGGAGGCTCAGGGAGGGGAGCCCTAATAGGCAGACTTCCTGACCACCCGCCAAGTGCCACAGCCTTTTGGTCCCAACATTCTATAAATGGAAGGTGAGTGTCCTGTACTGAACCTACCCATGCCCTGGAGGGCTCATCTACGCTCATACTCCATAATCACGGGACCCCCTCCATCCTATCCACCTGAGGAGGCAAAGGATCCTGGGACTCAGAAGCAGGCAGGTGACTCTGAGGTCCCATATGTGGTACTCTCCAAAGGCCTGGAAAGGCCTTAAGCCCCCGTGTTGGGTCAGGTAACACCGAAGCCTGAGCACAGCAGAGGGCAGTGGCCATTCATTCTCAGGACAGTACTTTAATCCCAGAAAGGCCAGCTGGGGAGTATACCTTTCCTTACACACGAAGCCCAGAGTGGACGGTTGAGGACGCCACCCACCCTGCTGCCACGCCCCACTCACCCCCCAGGCCTCTTCTTCTGTTCACTGGATTTGGCTTCTTCAGCTGGTGCCAACTTCAGGGTCCCAAGTGGGGGTGGGGGTGCCTGCTGAGGGGCCAGCGGAGGCTGGACACCAGGATGCGGTGCTATGGTCAGGATGGGTGTGGGGAGGGGCTGCAGAGGCTTGGGGCTGCCCGTGGTTGCAATGGTGGTCTTCGAGTCAGGCAGTAAGGGAGCAGAGGTGGGCACCTGTGGCCTGGTGGGCAGGGGGGGCGGCTCCTTAATGCTGAGTCCAGGGGTGCTGACCAGGGCTGGCTGGCGAGGTGCCAGAGGCAGAGGCTGGGCAGCAGGGGGCATTGGTGGGGGCAGTGGTTGGGGAGGGCTGGTCACTACAGGAATAGGAATGACAGTCAACGGAGCAGGGGTAGCAAGCGGTGGTGGGGGTGCTGGTGGTGGTGCCGGTGGTGACAGAGGCAAGGGTGGCGCCTTGATGTGGGGTTCCTCCACAGGCAGGGCATGGGCCACCCTGGCTAGGCTACTGGCCTTCTTCTGCTCCTGCTCCCGCTCCAAGCGAAGGCGTTCCTGCTCCTCTAAGCAGAGAGAACACACAGGGATCTCAGCAAATTCCAGGGCCTGGGCCCCTGCTTCTGACCCCGTCCCACTCAGTGCTCAGTGACCCCTTGACCAGCCTGAAACACCAGACATACCCAAGCATGCCCAACTAAGTAGCACTGGAGTCTTGCTGGAGACATAGCACTGAACAGAGAAAGAAGGTCTGGTGGTCCCTGCCACCAGGGTGCTCACAACCCGAGGCAGGATATGGAGCAGAAACACACTGGGCTAGGGGAAGGCAGGAGTGCATGGAAACTGGAGCAGGAGTTGAGAGAGGAAGCAGGTGATCAACAGCGGGTGTTCAGGGGGACAGGGCTGAGATGTGCAGAGGAACAGATGAGGAGATCAGAGAGCTGGCCAGAGGCCAGGCTACCAAAAACGTGCTCAGGCAGGCCAGCACAGAATGAAGGGGAATCAGCTCCTGCAAAAGCCTTTCCATAGTATTTACTGAGCACCTGCTAGAGGGCAGGCAGTTTGTTTCATAGATGCAACACATGAGCAGAGAGGCAAAATGATTTGTCAGAGTCACACAGCAAGTCCCCTGACACCTAGACAGATGTCTTGTACTGTTGTCAATAATGTAAGTTCACTGTCTTCTCACAATTACATTCCCAATCTCCCAAGAGACCCATGTCACAGAGACATCACCTTCACCTCATGAGGAAATGGCCCAGGACTTTGGACTCCCAGGCTAGGGCCCAAGGTCTCTATTTTCCTCAGGAAGCATTTTATTTATTTTTCTGAGGCAGGGTCCAAGGCTGACTTGGAACTCACTCTGTAGCCCTAGGCTGGCCTCGAACTCAAGGTGATCCTCTTACCTCCGGGACTAAAGGCAAGCACCACCATGCCTGGCAGTGAGCATTTTACACAGCTGGTCATTCTGTCAGAACTCATTTCTCTCAAATCTCCCGTTGTTCATCCACTCCATGCTCCTCCCCCACCGAACAGGCGCAGTAGCAGAAAGGTGAGAGGTAGGCCTTCTTTAGTGTAAGCTTGACAGGGCCAGAGCACTCAGGCCCCCTTCAAGATCATTTCCTTCAGCTTCTTTGCTGAAAGACCAGCAGGAAAGTGAGACCTGCTCAGGGCCTGTCTCAAAAGGAGGGATGGGGCCAGGGCCTCATCTCCCCACTGTCAAGTCCTCTCCCATGCCCCACCATTAGGTACCAGGACCACAGGGCTGCGTCTCCACCCCTAGGTCAGGGAGGAGCCCTTCCTCCAGCAGCATTCACCACTCAGCTGACAACACAGAGGTGGCCACACCCTCCTTAGGGTGGAGGTCTTTCCAGATCAGAAGTCCCAGGTCCTCTTTGATCAGTGAAACCTTGGTAGAAGCAGGTCCCCTTCCAGCTCTACCAGGGGAGGAAGAGACCAAAGAGGAAGTAGAGAAGTGTTGGGGGGGGAAGCCAGAGTTCTGGGAGCCTCTTCCTATCTCTCCTGCTCTTCAGGAAGGGGAGCTGCCCAATAGGGCATGATAGCTGTAATGAAAGGCGACTTGCTCCCCCAAGCCTCTCTAGCGGTCAGCACGGCTTAGGTCACAGCTTCACAGAAGACCAGCTCCCCATGCGCCAGCTCCCCACAAACCACACTGGCAAAGAAGCCTGCAAGTTCCAGGTGTAGCTTGTCCTGGTACATACCTAGCCCACACCCTTTTGAGCTCCCACCTCCATTCCTTTGACTGACAAAAGACCCAAACTTTCACTAGCCTTGGGACAAGTACTCTACTCTCCACAGGTAAGAGGGACAGACAAGGCCCCAAGGACAGGTGCTCTGAAGACAAACATTTTATTTTAAAGTAAGTCCAAAGCTCTAGGAAATGGCAACATCCTTCTCCCCTACCCTCTCTTCCAGAGCCACCAGACCGCATTGTCACACAGGTGCCAGGCAGGACCCTAATGGGTGGCAAAGTTCCATCACACCTGTCCTGGTAGGATAAACTGAAGTGAAGAAGGCTGGCCCAGGTCAGAGCCAGTCCATCAAAGCTTCCTGCCCCTTCTTCCTGCCTAACTCATTTCCCTTTTTCTTTTCTTTTCTTCCTTTTTTCTTTTTTTGTTTTGTTTTGTTTTTCGAGGTAGGGTCTCACTCTAGCCCAGGCTGACCTGGAATTCACTCTATTCTCAGGGTGGCCTTGAACTCATGGCGATCCTCCTACCTCTGCCGCCCCGAGTGCTGGGATTAAAGGCATGCACCACCATGCCCAGCTCTCACTTCCCTTTTTAAAAAATATTTATTTATTTGAGAAAGAGATACAGAGATAGGCAGGGAGAGAGAAAGAGAGAATGGGCACGCCAGAGCCTCCAGCCACTGCAAACAAACTCCAGATGTGTGTGCCTCCTTGTGCATCTGGCTTATGTGGGTCCTGGGGAATCAAACCAAGGTCCTTTGGATTTGCAGGCAAGCTCCTTAACCGTTAAGCCATTTCTCCAGCCCCCAGTTCCCTTTATTATATATATATATATATATTGGTTTTTTGAGGTTGGGCTTTTCTCTAACCCAGGCTGACCTGGAACTCATGGCGATCCTCCTCACCTCTGCCTCCTGAGTGCTGGGATTAAAGGTATGCACCACCACGCCCAGCTTTCATAGGAACTTTCAAAGAACGTTCTGCACCCACAGCTATTCTTTCACTCAAATCATGCACTCACACCTTTCCTAGGCTCCACCCTGACACTGACCAGAAGGAATGTAGCATAATCTGGGTTCCGAGAGTATGGGCCACATGTTGCCTGCAACCTTTCAAGCTACTTTGGCCTAGGGATTCTGCAAGCACAAGCCTAAAGGTTGAAGGGTCCGCATTCCATGGCCTCACAATGTGCACAGAAATTCTACCCTTCTACATGTTACCTGGTAGGTAGCTTGGCAGAGAGTGGTCAGGTGCCTCTGGACATGATGGCTAGCTCCCTTTTGCCAAAGTACAGTCCAGTTCAAGTCACCTTCACCAATGCTGGGAAAGCCCAGGACAGGCCCTCCTGCTGAGCACCAAGACAATCTTGCCCTTTCCCCTCTTGGCTCACAATCACTCACATATGCACACATCCTCGGATTCATCCTGTGAGCTAAGTGTCTGGTTTAGGCCAGGAAACCTGGCCTTGAAGTGGAAGAGCCAGTGATCAAGAGGATCCCTATTCAGAGCTGGTCAGAAGCAAACACCCCAGAAGGGCAGTTCTGGCCAACAGGCTCATGCCCCAATCTCTTCTCTCCCATTCTTCCCACTCCAGGTCAAAGAAGAGGGAAAAGAAAGTGAATTGTGGAGGTTAAATAGCTGGAATCAGGTCTGGCATCTCTACACAAGAGTTCTTGGAGTAGATTTGGCTTTCCAGCAGCACCCACTTATTCTGCAACAACTCTGATCCAGCACCAAAAAAGCTGTGACCCAGGATCCGAACGTGGCTTGCCCTCAGTTCTCACCACTTGGGGGAGGGGCAGGATTCTGCAACTTCTTAGGAGCGCTTTTCCCAGGTTCCTTTGCAAAGTTGCATCCATTATCCCCTCCATCTTATTGGCCAGTTCTGGGCTTTATTGAGCAAGGGTGGGAAGGATGGCAGTGAAGATCTTCTTCCCTTCCCCATATGCCCAGCAAGCCTTGGGCTAAGGTTAGAGAGAAATGAGGGCTCACTGGAGATAACACCTACGACAATCCTGTTCACCTCTAGCACAGAGCATGGTACATACACAGCGACACAAATGGCACTCCTGAGTGGCATTGTGTTGATGGAAGCAGTACGTGACTCAGTCTCTCCAAACCCTGTGCACGATCCTCCTCCCTACCGCGGGGCACTTCATACCGGACCTTCTGGTTAACCACCAGCACTGCCTATTGCCTGAGCCTAAAGTGGACCACAAAGACAAGGGGAGGGGCGTGCGGGCTTACGTCCCAGCCTATCAGTCTTTCAAAACCCAAGAATCTGTGTCCCACATATCTCCAGTGACTCTTGACCTTGACAGGCTGGTCGGTCTGACTAGGCCTGCGGACCCGCAGCTCCCCCGCCCCTTGCCTGCTACCGCTTCCCCCATCCCAGCCCGCCCGCCCGCCGCGGCGGCTGCACAAGCTGCAAGCGCGCGCGCGCACGCACATAACACACACTACTACCTCCTGCATGACTCATCATTGAAGCAACAATGGCAGAGAAAAAGAAAGGAGGGCGAAGCACCTTCTTCACCACAATCAGTCGGCCGAAGGGTTCTGGGGGGATCAACGAGTCCCCAGGAACTGCACAAAAATCATTCTAGGTCTGACGCCCTCGCAGCAGTCTGAAAGCGGAGATATTTCCCTTTCTACAAGCTAAGCAACATTCAGAGGTTGGGAACCACTAAGGGCGGGCGGGGATAGAACCATAAAAGCCTCATCTTTCTGCTGAGGGCGCACCAAAGTTTGCCCTTCTCAAAGCTGGCTCATTCCAGTGTGGCCTAGGTATTGCCAGGAGGGCCGGGGGAGACCTTTTTTTTTTTTTTTTTTTTTTTTTTTGGAGGTTGGGGGACTGTGAGACACGAGTTCTAAACGCCTTGTAACCCTGAGATTCTGAAGGTTTCCTATGCCTCGGGATCAAAATCAAGGAGGTTCGGGCAAGAACCCAGAGGGGAGCGAGGCTCCTCCTCCACAGGGCAAAGGCTCTCCCAAGGAGAAGCCCGGCCGGGGCCCAACCGGCGCAAGGCCCCCAGCCAGCCCCGCCCCTGCCCCGCCCCCGGCCGAGCGCGAGGCGGCTAGGAGGGGCCCGGCCGCACCGTCCCCAGCGGGAGTGTCCCCCGTGCACGTGGTCGGGGGCGGGGCCCATCCACGTCACCGCCCGGTGTAACCAACGGGCTTGGGACGCAGGCACACGCAACATTCCGGCCCAGAGCTGGTTTGGAACGCGCAGACACGCCACATTCCACACCGGCTAAAGCGGGGCACCGTGAAAGGGGTTCTCGGGGTTGCCCCCAGCGACCCGCGGGACTCTAGTATACACCCAGTCAGTCCGGCACTCACCCAAACCTGTGACGCGCGACCCAGCCCAGATCTGGGAGGCGGGGTCAGGCGGGGCTGGCCAGGATCATAAGACACGCGATGTCATTTCATTCTGCAAAGGCCGCCTCCACCCCAAGCAGAGCGTAGATCTGCTGGGAGTGTTCCCCGCACCCTCCTACCGAGGCCAGGGAAGCCAGGGAGCTGCTCCGCGTAGAGTAATCCCTACCCCCACCCCGTTACGCACACGCCCACTCGTGTGCAGTACACACGCCCGTGTACACGTCCGTTCATCCTCTCCCCGAGGCTCCTAGTCACACATCCCTGTGCACACACGCACGCACGGGCGGGTTTGCCACCCCCATGCACACCATCCTTTACCCCATCCCCTGGTTCACACGTCCTCGGCGCTGCCCAGGGAGCCACCGGCCCACATGAAAGGAGCCCTCGATTGAAGGGGCACCAGGGGTGCCAGGCAGGTCGGGTGGTGCCGGCAAAAGCTGGGTCCCTCGCTGCATGTTAATGAGTTCATTATTTTTACTACCCGCATCACTCTTCCGGGGCGGCGGCTCTTGCGGGGAGCCCTGAGCTGCCGAGTTTTTTAGGCCGTTCGGGAGAAGGGCCTTCTACGATTTCCCGTGGGTTCCGGGACCGGGGTCACGAGCCTCCCTTTGCCCAGTGCCCTAGGGGCCCAGCCTGGCCGCTCACCACGTGCTCTCTGTTGTTGCTGTGCTTGCCATTCCAGGAAGCGGGCCGCCTCCAGTAGCGTCTCTATGCTCATCGCGCCGAGAGCGGCCGGGGGCGCGCCGGGGCCGAGTCTGCGGCCCGCAAGCCAGGCACTGGTCAGGCTGGCGGGCGGGCAGGAGGAAGGGATCACCTCCGGGGGGCGACAGGGCTGGGCGGCGCAGCGCACTCCTCAGAAAAGGACGGGGGAGCACGAGAAGAAAAATCAGTGTCTCCCCCAAATATTTGCAAAATATAAATTTGCAAATTAAAAAAAAATTTTTTTTGATGCAAGAAAAAAAAAGGCGGCACTGCCTTCCTCCTTCCCCTCCCTCTCTTCCTCCCTTCTGATGCCTCCCGCCCCGCGGCCCCCGGGAGTCCCGCCGACAAGAAAGGGCTTTGCAACAAGATGGCGAGGAGGCACCGACACACACAACAAGGGAAGGAGCCGCGCTGCCCCCGGCCGCCGCCCCCGCTACTACACCGGGGCCACAGCCAAAGCCCGGACCGGAGCCCCCGCCCGCAGGGCCGCGGCGTCTCGCGGAGGGGCGGGGTCGCGCCAGATGGCCCCGCCCACCGCGGGCGGTGCGCGCACACGTGGCCTGGGAGGGAGGGGGAGTAGATCGAGCCAGGTTTGCGCGCGGCATTTCCGCTTTCCCGCCTAGCCCCGCCCGGATTGCCAGCCACAAATTGAAGTAAGGGTTCGTGCCCGGTCACTCACGACGGAGTCTGTTCAGCTGAAGGGAAGGGTGGAAAATTCAAGTCTTAGGTGAGCCTAAGCAGGAACATCACAGGTCAGGGAACCCACGACCCGACTCGGGTCTCCACTTCCCACCCACAGGCAGCCTAGATTCTGCCGGGCTGTCGTAATTCCCCCGGGGTCGGCCCCTGGGCGGAGCCGACTGACGCTAGCAGGCTGCCGAAGGACTGGGCGAGCGGAGGTGATCCGGTTCCGTAGTTTGTCTCTGTTCCTCCCCCCGCAGTGCGTTCGCATCCTATTAGGCTACGTCACCGGGCCGCGGGCCAATGGGCGGGCAGGACAACACGGCATGGAGCAGCTCCACATGGACACCCCGCGCCGCTAGCCTTCGGTTTAAAGGGCCCGTGCCTGCAGGGTCACATTAGCGACTGTGGATGGGTCCCCGGGGGTGACGTTGAGTGATCTACCTAAAGGGAAATCCCACAGTCATGCCTTGACTTACCTTCTACTTTTTACTACCCTTCCGTTGAAAATCATGTCCTAATCTATCTTTGCCCTAAGTTCTTGTTTTGGTTCACGAGTGTCTGTTATGGGTGGAGACTTCGACTAGGCCACCCCACAGAACACCCTTTGCTTCGAGGCCCAGGCGACAGCGGTCAAGGCGAAGTGTCCACAGCCGGATAAGGAGGCGTGGCCCAAATCGGGAACAACAACGTGGAGGGCGGAAGCCATGCCCTCCCCTTGGCCGGGGACCGTGGCTGCTGGCGGGGCGCGGCCTCTGGTTTGAACCGTGCTCTCCCGGAGGCACGCTCGTAAGGGCATCCTGGGTACAATCAGAAAGACCTTTGGGCTGACTTGTCCAACTTCACAGATAAAGAAACTGAAGCCCAAGAGGAAGTAACTTGTCTAAAACCATTCCAGCTACCTCTTGCTGCCTGAGAAGGTGAATTTATCCCACAGCTTATGAGGGGTTCTTTGAAGACAGCTCTGAGGCAAGCCTCCTTTTCCCGTCTAGTCAGAAAAAAGCCAAAGGCTGACTATCAAACTGCTGGGTAGGAAGGGGTCCGAACACTTAAAATACTGATTGGATCAACAGAAATTTCCGGGGCCAGAAACCCAACCCTGCCCTTCTTTAGTGGTGACCACACAATCCCCACTGGTACAGCTACCTACTGGCTGAAGGCATATTTGGGGCAGCACTCTGCGACATACTCAGTTCTATGTCCCAGTGCTAGCCATAGGACATAACCTCAGTTATAGTCCCAAGCCTTTAGTGGCCATAGCAATAGATTCAGGATCCTGGACTTAACACTGCCAGAAAGCAAACCATTATGAGGTCCACAAAGGCAAGTCATCCATCCATCCCATCCACAATGGTCCCTCAATTCCAGGTGATATCTAGTTCAATAACTAGCTGGAGAATATCCAGGAGTAGAGAATGCTAGTATAAGTGCTTGTTGGCTTTGCTTCTTCCCTTTGAGGGTATCAAACTGCATTCTAAAGGACCTAACATAGGAGATCCTGGAAATCAAGAGCCTTGTGAATGGGGCCCCAATCCAGACACTCAGTGCCCTAGTATGTCGAGCTGACCATGAAGTAGTCATTACATACACAAATGTCTGGGTGTCATTGACCTTGCTTATGGTAATAGGGTAACGGGAGATTAGAACACAATTCACTTTTCCACAGGATGAGGGCCCCTTTCCTACAAAGATTAGGTGGATGCTGGCCCCAACCTTGCTTCTTTTAAGGCGTCTACCACCTGTTTTGGGTGTGGCTGGACCTGAACCACTCTAACTAGGAGCCAGAGGTGGCACAGGCCATTAATCCCAGCAAACGGGGTCTGTGGTAGGACTGCTGTGACTTCAAAGCCAGCTGGGTAGAGTGACTTTGCCTTTGGGGGGTGGAGAAATAGAGGCAGGAGGTGGGTAGCTAAATAGTACATACCACTGACCTGAGATGCTACTGATTAGTATTCCTGTTTTTTCATGGAGTCAGCCTCACAGTTTTCAGTCCAGAGCTGTGTATAGTTTATCCCTCTCTTCCTTCCTCAGGTGGCCATGGGACTCACACAGTTCTAGGATCTCTTCTAGAGGCTTCAGTCCAGGTACTTCTCTTGCGAGGGACCAGCTCTACACCAGTAAGAAGACACCTTTCTGAGGTGCTTCAGAAGCAGGAGGTAAGTGAGGTGAATATGAACAAATGAGTGCCTCTCCCTTGCCCCCAATACCCCACCTGCTCCAGAGCTTAGCAGAGATGCTTGCTATTTAAAACAAACAGCCTTGCTGGCTTCACATGATCATCTGTTTATTTGGGTCACATGGGGACAGTAGCCAGAGGATGTGAGGCAAAAAGCAAGGTTTAGAAAGGAGACTTGCTGGGCCTGTTGGGAGCCTAAAACTGTCCAACTAGAATATCAACCACGGTATCTCCCAGCTGGGAAATAAGACAGTGGTCTGGGGAACACCTTTAAAAAGGGGCATGAAAGTAGAGGGGAATGAATAGTATGGTTATTTAACATTTCAGTCGCAGCTTCCTGCTCCAAGGGAGGTGGAGCCAGGGAAAAGCTGGCATGTGTATTCACTCAAGAGAAAAGAGATGTCTTTGATGTTTCAACAGAAAGTTTAGCAGGTTTTGGGAAATGACCTCACAGCCAGCAGTCTCTAAACAGTTGTTCCTCAACTTATGGCACTTAGATGCTCAGAGGAGAAGGTAATTTCTCTTTCTCATGTGGAATAGAGATCTATTCCCAACTTCTTCCTCCTATCTTGTGCACCTAATCCACACCCTATTATTTCCTTCAATTAAAAAAATATATATTTACTTGCAAGCAGAAAATGGAAATGCCAGGGCCTCCAGCCACTGCAAACGAACTCCAGATGTATGCACCACTTTGTGCACCAGGCTTTAAATAGGTACTAGGGAATTGAACCTGGCTGGTTAGGCTTTGCAGGCAAGCACCTTAACCGCTGAGCCATCTCTTCAGCTCCTCCCCCAATTTTTTTTTTTGGGGGGGTTTGCAAGGTAGGGTCTTACTCTAGCTCAGGCTGACCTGGAATTGACTATGCATTCTCAGGGTGGCCTCGAACTCATGGCAATCCTCCCACCTCTGCCTCCCAAATGCTGGGATTAAAGGCATGCGCCACCACGCCCAGCTTCCTCCCCCAATTTTTATAAAATATGCAGAATCAGGGCTGGAGAAATGGCTTAGTAGTTAAGGTATTTGCCTGCAAAGCCAGAGGTCCCAGGTTTGATTTTCCAGGACCCACATAAGCCAGATGCACAAGGGGCACATGCATCTGGAGTTCATTTGCAGTAGCTAGAGGCTCTGGCGTGCCCATTCTCTCTGTCTGCCTCTCTTTCTCTCTCTCTGCTTACAAATAAATAAAAATATTTAAAACTCTTTAAAAATAAATATATGCAGAGCCAGAGACATTTCCTTGGTGAGATTTCTTATCCCCATGCCACTCCCTCAAAGCAGTACATATATAATTCCAAATGGATGAAATCGCTTTGCTAACCCCTTCCAAGAGATGAGATAGGGGAATGGGTGAGAAACTGTACATATTGAACATATTCACACCAATTCCTAGACAATGCCCAACCCTTCATGCTTGATTTTTTTTCTTTTCTTTCTTTCTTTCTTTTTTTTTTTTTTTGAGGTAGGGTTTCACTCTGGCCCAGGCTGACCTAGAACTATGTAGTCTCAGTGTGGCCTCGAACTCACAGTGATCCTCCTACCTCTGCCTCCCAAGTGCTGGGATTAAAGGTGTGTGCCACCATGCCCAGCTTGCTTTGTTTTTCCAGGTAGGGTCTTGCCCTAGCCTAGGCTGACCTGGAATTCACTATGTAGTCTCAGGGTGGCCTTGAACTCATAGCAGTCCTCCTACCTCTGCCTCCTGAGTGCTGGGATTTGAGAGAGCAAGAGAGATGGGTACACCAGGGCCTCTAGCCACTGCAAATGAACTCCAGATATATGCACCACCTTGTGCATCTGGCTTTTATGTGGGTACTGGGGAATCAAACCAGGGTCCTTAGGCTTCACAGGCCTTAACTGCTAAGCCATCTCTCCAACCCAAATAAAAATTATTTTTTTTAAATATTTTATTATTTATTTATTTATTTCAGAGAGAGAGATACAGAAATAGGCACAGAGAGAGAGAGAGAGAGAGAGAGAGAGAGAGAGAGAGAGAGAGAGAATGGGTGCGCCAGGGTCTCTAGCCACTGCAAACGAACTCCAGATTTTTATCTGGTTTAGTGAGAATCAAGCCTCGAACAGGCTTCATAGGCAAGCGTTTAACCGCTAAGCCATCTCTCCAGCCCCTAAAAATTATTTTTAAGTGAGCCAGGCTGGGTGTAGTGACACACACCTTTAATCCCAACACTTGGGAGGCAGAGGTAGGAGGACTGCCGTGAGTTCAAGGCCACCCTTTGATTTCATAGTGAATTCCAGGTCAGTCTGGGCTAGAACAAAACCCTACCTTGAAAAACCAAAGGGAAAAAAAGTGAAGAGCCAGGCATGGTGTTACATGCCTTTAATCCCAGCACTGAGGAGGTAGAGGTAGGATCACCATGGGTTCAAGGCCACCCTGAGACTACATGGTGAATTCCAGGTCAACCTGGGCTAGAGTGAAACCCTACCTCAAAAAATCATTAAAAAAAAAAAAAAAAACCATAAAACAAAAACAAAGTGAGCCAGGTGTGGTAGTGCACGCCTTTAATCCCAGTACTGTGTAAACTGATGCAGGAGGATAAAATGGCCCTGAAGAGCCAGCCTGTGCTATAGAATGAAAGCCTCTCTCCAAGACAAATCAAGTGGGTTAAAGGCTGGGTTAGCCATTGAGCCTGATTCCTGACAAGCCTGTCAGAATGACCAGGATTCTGAACTGCTATAACAAAGGCACCGTGCAGAGCACCCACAGTTATCAGTGCAGTGTACTTCCCACTGGAGTCTTTATCTCCCTCCCCTGCCTCTTTACAATGCACCAAACAGGTATAAGTGAGTTCTACCTTCTGGCCCAAGTACTTCTTTTAATCACCTCACTCAAGCTGAAGACTTGAAATCCCTAAGAACAAGTGACTTGAGGGTCACCACACTGCCAACTTGAGATGTGATCTGGTCTTCTCTGGGCAAGTACAGTGTGGCATGCCAAGTCCCCACAAGCCTTTCAGAAGTGGGTGAAGATGGGAGCTCCTTGGCTTCATTCTAAAGAGGAATATAATCATTAACTTTGCTCAGTGCTGCTCCATTAACAAGCTTCAACTGACAGAGAGAAAGGTCTAGGAACTTTATGACCTGCGGGCAGTACTGCCTCAGGCCCACTGTGTGCTAGTAGAACCTCTCCTCTCACTGGGCCTGGGAAGGTGACTGGGGGAAAGGGACGGACTTTTCTCTGGGCACCTACCCTGGGTGTGGACACTGAGTAATACTGTAGTTCACAAGCAAAAGGGAGGAGCCTAGTATTGGGTTTCTCTGAGAAACCATAGGTAGCCAGGCTGTGCAGCTATAGGTGGGGCCATAGATGGCAGTGGGTGGAAGACTCTGATCCAATGGAAGGGTACAGGGAAGGATGAGATGAGGACTTCAAATATTCCTTTGAAGGAAAGAGGAGGTGGCTTTCCCAGAGTCAGTTAACGCAGGTCAAGGGAGTAGGTTTGGGCAGGGTTATGAATAACAGAGGAGTAGTCATGCAGTGTAAGTCATGAGCCTGCTGGATCACAGTGAGGTGGGGAAGCACTGTGATGTCTTCCATGACAGGCTTCACCCAAGGGAAAGGGCTGGAGAGGTTTACCACCTCAGCTACCCAAAGTTCACACCTAAATGTCAAGTCTCCAAAGAAATGTTTCTTTCAGAAAGGTGCATGCAATGCAGGATACTGACGGACAGGCTGGGAGCAAATCCCAGAAAGTCAACTCCACTTGTATACAGGATCCCCTACCAAGGCTTCAGAGCCCTCTAGGAGTCTCCACCTGGTAGTGCTTGGGGCAGTCTTCAGAGACTAGGGGACACATGCCAACTTGAACTTCTTCCCACTTACAGGCTGGGGTTGGGAGAGTACAAATCTTTATCTCCTAGCCTGCCTACTCCCTGTCTCCATCAGAGACATTAAATGAGAGTGTTGGAGCTTACCAGCCGCCTCTGTAGTTACTCTGCGCTAACTTTGCAAATTGGTTAAACAAGGGTTCTTAAGATGCTCACCAAGTACTGAATGAAAAAACAATACTAAAAATAGCCATAATAAAATAGGTATTGGGGCTGAAGAGATGGCTTAGCAGTTAAGGTGCTTGCCTGCAAAGCCAAGGGACCCAAGTTCGATTACCCAACACCCACGTAAACCCAGGGCACTTGGATGGTAAAAATGAACACAGAACACAAATTTCAGAGAACAAGTGTATGAAATAAATTTATCCAGCCCCCCACCCCCACATTTTTTTAAAATCATACTACTAGTGCTATCAAAGGTGTGGTAAAAACAGGCACTCATGGAGGTGTTAACCTGCCTAAGAACAAATTGGCAATGTCAAAAAAAGCCTGCCTCAGGGCTGGAGAGATGACTTAGCAGTTACAGCGTTTGCCTGCGAAACTTAAGGACCCAGGTTCAACTCCTCAGAACCCTCATAAGCCAGACACAAAGGTGGCACAAGCGCACAAGGTGGCGCATGTGTCTGGAGTTATATCGCAGTAGCTAGAGGCCCTGGCACACTAACTCTCTCCCTTCCTCCCCCACCCACATAAAAAAAAAAAAAAGCCTGCCTCAGTAACTCTTATGCAAACATCTTAAAACAAGAAAAATGTAGAGCCTGGAGAAATTGCTGAGCAGTTAAATGCACTTGTGTGCAAAGCCTGATTTCCCAGGTTTGACTCCCCAGTACCCAAAGCCAGATGCACAAAGTGATGCATGCATCTGGAGTCTGTTTGCAGTGGCATGAGGCCTTGGTGTGCCCATTCCTTCCCTCCGTCCCTCCCTCCCTCCCTCCCCTCCCCTCCCTCCCTCCCTATCTCTGCTTGCAAATAAATTAAAATATTGAAAGAAAAAGTTGGGCATGGTAGTACATGTCTTTAATAATATATTTTAGCATGTGAAGAAAGCAAATTTTTTTAGCATTTTAAAAAATGTATTTCTAAGGAGAGAGAGAATGGGCATGCCAGGGCTTCTAGCCACTGTAAACAATCTCCAGATGCATGTATCTGTGAGTTTTATGAGCTTTATGTGAGTACTGGGGAACTGAACCCAGGTCACTAGGCTTTCCAGGCAAGTGCCTTAACTGCTAAGTCACCTCTCCAGACCCCCAAGTTTCTCTTTCTTCCTTTCTCTCTCTCTCTCACTTTCTTTCTTTCTTTCTTTTTTTAAATATTTGTGTGCAGGTCAACCTGGGCTAGAGTGAGACTCTACCTCAGAAAACTAAAATAAAATAAAATATTTGTGTGTTTGAAAAAAAAAGCACAAACAAGATTTATGGTTAGAATCCTTGGGATTTTCCCTTACAAAGTGGGAAGAGCCCTACAAATGAAGAGCAGGCAGCAGCAAACTTCAGAGGTTTAGGCAAATGAGATAGTAAAGGTAGAGGAAGCAATGCTTCTAGCTAGCACAAAGTGGTACAAGAGGTCACATACATACACACACACACACACACACACACATGTTTTGTTTTGTATTTTAAATATAATAATGAATTTTCAGGATTCACAATTAAGTATATTTCATACAAACCTGGATTTGGCTTCCCTCTAGATATCCAATAACACAGCACATATCTTAGCCTGGCAGTTACTCAGCAGGGGTTGAATAAAAGCCATTCCCTGCTAGTAAGGGCTGGAGTTCTCTTCTTTCTTGTCTAGTTCCTGCACCATACATGAGGCAATGTTTCCCAGTGAATGAAGAGTCCAGAGCTAAGTCCTGGCCAGAGTTTGGTTATTTGGTTCATAAAGCCCTACAACACACCCACATCTGGCCCTGAAGTCAGGAATCCTGAGAAACCTGTGTTCAAGTAAGGATCCTGTGTCAGGCCACACTGACTCGCCCTCTCCTGGCAGAAGACACCAGGCCTCATCTTGGCCACAGTCCCAGGAAGGTCCCACTCAGCAGAGCTCTCAGGGCAGCTTGCTCTTTTTGGACAGTTACAACACAAGCTGCCAACTCCCTGGGGGCCAACTAGCTACTATATCCAGCCAAGTCCTCCAGCTGGGAATTCCTGGCTTTCCTTCTAGACTTTCAGGCCATTCTCTCTCAAAGGTCCACCAGATGGCAGACAGCCTCTGCAGTTCAGCCCTACAGAGCCTCACTCACCTACTTAGGAAAAGAACTTGATGATTTTGACAACACTAACTTTTCTAGCAAGTTCAAAATGCACATTGATTTTGTGTTGCTCTGTGTATGAAATATTTGAAGCTGCCTTATTTAAAAAGAACTCAGACCTCCTTTCATTATTATACAATTATGTATTGTCAGAGAGTCATTATCTAATTATCAGTTATTTCACTTTGATTTTGGTCCAATATGTGCTTTCACCAGACTTTTTCTGGTTTTTTGCCAGACATTTTGTGGTTTCATTAACTACTTAATTATCTGCACTATTGCCAAATATAAGATTTCTGTGAAGATTTGGTGGCATAAATTAGGAACTAATTACAAGTAATTTCACTTACTAAATCTCACTCATTGATTATATAGAAAAGAAAATATGACTAAAAGTGTTGTACCTAAAGTTACCCCATATTTTTTTTCTTTTTCTTTGAGGCAGGCTCTCACTCTAACCCAGATGACTTGGAACTTACTCTGTGGCCCAGGTTAGTCTATCCCAAACTCAGCCTCCCCAATTTTGAGATTATAGGCATAAGCCATCACATCTAGCTGAAGGCATTTTTTTCCCCATCTTACCTTTGTGGTATAATTGAAGTCTCCTGATGTGAGTCAAATGGGCCTGGAAGTACAGTCTTACATGTCAGAATTTTTGGTTTTTTGAGGTAGGGTCTCACTCTGGCCCAGGCTGACCTGGAATTAACTATGTAGCCTCAGGGTGGCCTCGAACTCATGGCGATCCTCCTACCTCTGCCTCCCGAGTGCTGGGATTATAGATATGCGCCACCACGCCTGGCAGAAAAATTTTTTTTACATATTTTCTTCATGCCTGAGAGATGGCTCAGCGGTTAATTTGAAAAGCCTGCTAGCCCTGATTTGATTCCCCAGTACCCACATAAAGCCAGATGTACAAAGTGACACATGCATCTGGAGTTCTTCTGCAGTTGCAAGAAGCCTTGGCATGTCCTCTCCCCCAACATCTAGTAAATAAATTAAAAAAAAGAAATAGCTTTTTATTTGCAAGTAGAGGGAGGGGGAGAAAAGAATGGGTGCCCCACTCGGGAGGCAGAGGTAGGAGGATCGCCGAGAGTTCGAGGCCACCCTGAGACTACATAGTGAATTCCAGGTCAGCCTGGACCAGAGTGAGACCCTACCTTGCAAAACCAAAAAAAAAAGAATGGGTGCCCCAGGGACTCTTGCCACTGCAAAGAACTCCAGATATGTGTGCCACTTTGTGCATCTGACTTTAAGTGAGGACTGGGGAATTGAACTCTGACCATCAGGCTTTGTAACCAAGTGCCTTTAGCCACTGACCCATTTCTTCAGCTCAGAAAATTTTCATATTTGGCACAAGGTCCCACTCTTGGCTTCTTAGACCCTTGTTCAAAATCCTATTTCTGCCGGGTGTGCACGCCTTTAATCCCAGCACTTGGGAGGCAGAGATAGGATAGCCCTGAGTTTGAGGCCAATCTTAGGCTACATAGTGAACTCCAGGTCAGCATGGGCTAGAGCAAGACCCTACCTTGAAAAACCAAAAATTGCCGGGCATTAAATATTTTAAAAGATGGACAACCCACCCTGAGACTAACATAGTGGGTCAGTCCGACCAGAGTGAGACCTACCCTTAAAAACAAACAAAAAAAAACAACAACAACAACAAAAAAACAAAAATAAAAATTAAATATTTTAAAAGATGGACAACCGGCTGGGCATGGTGGCACACACATTTAATCCCAGCACTTGGGAGGCACAGATAGAAGGACTGCCATGAGTTCAAGACCACCGAGACTACATAGTGAATTCCAGGTCAGCCTGAGCTAGACAGAGACCCTACCGAGAAAAAAAAAAAAAAGACAACCAATTATTAGTTCCTGTTCTTCCCCAGGTAACATAAACATTGGCTTTTGCTCTTGGTCCATCAGTAGCACTCTTTATGTTGGTTATAGAATCAGTCTACTCATTTGAGACTGGCATTCTATAATGAGGAAAGAGGACCAACTGCCAGCTTTGCTCCTCGTTTCTGCACTTCCCTAGGTGTTGAGTCCTCCTCTTCCTGGCAAGCTGGTCTCTCGCTTGGTGGAATAAGAAGCTCTATATGAGGCAGCCAAAGCCTAGCCAGACAGCCATGCCCTATATAAGGAGTGAAACTGCACCACAAACCCAGGCTTATGGGCTTCCAAATCTGTGCTCTCTCCTATTTGTTTCCTGGGAATGAATGGAAAACTACCTCGGATTTATACATGGTTTGCCCTCTTTAGAGCTGTACATCCAAGCCACTTCTGTCAATTCAACTGCACTTCCTGCCTCCATCTATTCTCCTTCCTAAGTAGCACCTGTGATCCAATACTTCCTTTTATTTATTTATTTGATAGAGAAAGGGGGAGAGAGAAAGAATGGGTGAACTAGGGCCTCCAGCCACTGCAAATAAACTCCAGACATGTGCACCCCTTGTGCATCTGGCTAACGTGGGTCCTGGGGAATTAAATCTGGGTCTTTTGGCTTTGCAGGCAAACGCCTTAACCGCTAAGCCATCCCTCTAGCCCCAATACTTCTTTATTTATTTAAGTTATTAGAGAGAGATAATGGGTGCACCAGAGCCTCCAGCCACCGCAAAAGAACTCCAGGCATATGTGCCACCTTGTGCAAGCGCCTTAACCACTAAGCCATCTCTACAACCCCAATACTTCTTTAAGAAGAGCTTAGAGAGCCGGGCGTGGTGGCACACACCTTTAATCCCAGCACTCGGGAGGGAGAGGTAGGAGGATCGCTGTGAGTTTGAGGCCACCCTGAGACTACAATAGTGAATTCCAGGTCAGCCTGAGCTAGGGTGAGACCCTACCTTAAAAAAAAAAAAAGAGCTTAGAGAGCCAGGCATGGTGGTGCACACCTTTAATCCTAGCACTTAGGAGGCAGAAGTAAAAGGATCACTGTGAGTTCGAGGCCAACCTGAAACTACATAGTGAATTCCAGGTCAGCCTGGGCTTGAGTGAGACCCTGCCTCAAAGAAAAAATAAAGCTTAAAGGGAGCTGGAAAGATTGCTCAGCGGTTAAGGCACTTGCCTACAATACCTTAACAACTGGGGTTTGATTTCCCAGTACCCAGTTAAAGCCAGATGCACAAAGTGGTGCATGTATCTGGAGTTTGTTAGTTTGCAGTGGCTGGAGGCCCTGGCATGCCCATTCTCTCCTTGCATAACAAAGAGCTTACAAGCCCTAAGGTTTCTACTGGGACTGACAGGCATACCAGCTACACTTCAAAGGGCATCTGGAGATACAAGGTCTTCACTCAGCCACAACATAGTTTCCTGGAGTAAAAGCACAGCCTTCCAAAAGGCATCATTTGCTGTTCTAACCAGCAATTAAAGAAATAAACTGCTGTTTTAGTCATTTGGGTGAGTCACAGCAGAGGGTCTTTGCAAAGCAAGAGCTCAGGTTTGTATGATGCACTGCTGTTAGCAGGAGCCTGAGCAGGGCACTTTATACTGCACGTGTGTTGGCACAGGGTATGGCTGGGATTATATGAAAGGTTTAAAACCATCAATGCCCTCCTCCAGGAAACAAAAGCCAATTCGTTCAATTAATGAATATGACAGGACTTGACTGAGGTTATGCCAACTCAGTAGCCCAAATCTCCTGAGCAACAACTTCCCTAACAACATGTGGTCATGTCCCATTCCTCAGGGATGGGATCATTGAGATTTCTTTCTTTCATCATCATCATCATTATTTTGTTTTTGTTTTCAAAGTAGGGTCTCACTGTAGCTCAGGCTGACCTGAAACTCACTCTGAAGTCCCAGGCGGGGCTCAAACTCACAGTGATCCTCCTTCCTATCTCTGCCTTCTGAGTGCTGAGATTAAAGGCGTGACTGTTTTGTCAAAGGGCAATGAAGTTTTCCAAATGGAACCTTCTCCCAATGGCCACCACAAAGCCTTATCTTGAGCCACATAATAAGGGTAAATGTAACTTCTCTTTGAGCACTTTGACACTCTAGGGTCATGAATATTATTTTTTTTTGAGTATTATTTTTTTTGAGGAAAGGTCTCTAGCTCAGGCTGACCTGGAATTCACTATGTAGTCTCAGGGTGGCCTTGAAGGCGATCCTCCTACCTCTGCCTCTCGAATACTGGGATTAAAGGTATGTGCCACCATGCCCAGCTCAGGGTCATGAATATTAAGAAACAAACTCAGGCCTAGGAAGAGGGCTTAGCTATTAAGGATCTTGCCTGAAAAGCTTAAGGACCCAGGCTCAATTCCCCAGAACCCACATATGCCACATGGTGGTTCATGTCTCTGGAGTTCATTTGTAGTGGCTGGAGACTGTAGGGTGCCCATTCTCTCTCTTTTTCTCATAAACAAACAAACAGATAATAAATAAATAAAATAAATAAATAAATGAAGCAAGCTCAGCCAATTTACCCAATATACAAAACACAGGGCCCTCAAAACTTACCCATATGAATAGCTCATTACAAACATGTTTAGTCTTCCAACCAGATATACTAAACTCAAAGCAAGGTCACGAGAAGAACATTAAACCATTTATTGTGGCCACTGCAAACAAACTCCACATGCATGCGCCACCATCACTCTAGCCCAATGTCAGGATTTTCAGTTACGTTTAGGGTTACGGGAAGGGAATAATTTCTTCCTGCCTTGTTTTGGGTGCTTTCTTGCTAGTGTGTGTGTGTGTGTGTGTGTGTGTGTGTGTGTGTGTGTGTCTCTCTCTCTCTCTCTCCAGATCTTTCTGTATGCACAGGTTAATTTCTCTGCCTTCCCTCCTTCTTCCCAGTCAGTCTGGGAAAGGAGAGAATTTCATTTGGCTTGGGGTTCCCAGCTAAAAATCTCTGTAGATCCTTTTACTCCCTAAAAAAATCTCATAATTCATAATTTAAAAAAAAAAACAAAAACATATTTCTTGGGCTGGAGAGATGGTTTAGCGGTTAAGGCACTTGCCTGTGAAGCCTAAGGACCCAGTATCACATAACCCAGATGCACAAGGTGGTGCATGCTTCTGAAGTTCGTTTGCAGCGGCTGGAGGCCTGGTAGCCCATTTTCTCTCTCAATCTGTCTCTTTCTCTCTCTCATATAAATAAAATATTTGTTTTTTTTTAAAGGTGTGCACTATTTTTAAAAAATCACTTTTTAAACCAGGCATGGTGGCATACAATGATAATCCCCAGCACTCAGGAGGGGATATGAGGATCAGAAGTTCAGGATCATTCTCTGGCATATATCAAATTTGAGGTCAGCCTAGGCTACATTGAGAGGCCATCTCAAAACAACCATGGCTTAGCGTTTAAGGCGCCTGCCTGCTAAGCCTAAGAACCCGGTTCCAATCTCCAGGTCCCACGTTTAGCCAGATGCAAAGTGACGCAAGGGCGCAATGCCGCACTTGCCCACAAGGGGGTGCACGCATCTGGATTTAATTCATAGCAGCTGAGAGACTGCTGGTGCGCCCATTCTCTATCTGTCTCCCTCTCCCTCTATCTGTGTCTTTCTCTGTGTCTCTCTCCAAAAATAAGAAAAATAAAAATAAATTATTTAAAAAAAAAAAAACCATTTCCTTCTAGCTCTCTATTTCACTAGTCCTAGAAAATGTATTTTTTTGAGAAGTGACTAAATATTCTCTCTCTGGTATTCAACTGACTAAATGCCAATAAAAAAAATGAATACATGCACACATGAATACATGGCACACGCCTTTAATCCCAGCACTCGGGAGGCAGAGGTAGGAGGATCGCCGAGAGTTCGAGGCCACCTCAAACTACATGAGACTACATAGTTAATTCCAGGTCAGCCTGGACCAGAGTGAGACCCCTACCTCACAAAACCAAAAAAAAAAAAAAAAAAAAAAAAAAAGAATACAGCTAGGCGAGGTGGCACATGCTTTTAATCCCAGCTCTAAGAAGCTGTGAGTTCAAGGCCAGCCTGAGACTATAAAGTTAATTCTAGGTCAGCCTGGGCTACAGCGAGACCTTACCTCAAAAAAACCAATAAAATAGCCGGGCATGGTGATGCATGCCTTTAATCCCAGCACTCGGGAGACAGAGGTAGGAGGATCGCCTTGAGTTCAAGGCCACCCTGAGACTACATAGTGAATTCCAGGTCAGCCTGGGCCAGAGTGAGACCCTACCTCGAAAAAAAAAAAAAAAAAAAAAAAAAAAAAAAAAAAAAAATCCAATAAAATAAAATAAAAGGGTCCAAATTGTGGGCCCAACTAGAGTGCATTCTAGAGTAGATACATGGAAAGAAAAGGAAAACTAGTCAACTGAGACTATTTTTTTAAATCAAATCCAGGTGTGTTGTGCACACCTTTAGTCCCAGCAATTGGGATGCAGAGGATTGCTGAGAGTTTGAGGCCAACCAGAGACTACACAGTGAATTCCAGATCAACCTGAGCTAGAGCATGACCCTACCTTGAAAAACCAAAAAAAAAAAAAATGAGTAAAATAATAAAATAAAATATTCAAGGGCTGGAGAGATGGCGAGATGGTTCAATGGTTAAAGCGCATGCCTGAAAACTCTAACGACCTGAGTTCAATTCCCCAGTACCCATGTAATGCCAGAAGCACAAGGTGGCACATGTGTCTGCAGTTTGTTTGCAGTGGCTAGATGCTTTGGCATACCCATTCTCTATTTGCCTGTTTCTCTCAAATAAATAAATATTGAAAAAAATCGAAAAGTTTGGCGGGGGAGACTATCTTATATACAGACTATGCAAAAACAGTGACTTTTTCATTCTTTTACTTACTTCCTTCCCCCACCCCAGGTAGGGTGTCTCTCTAGCCCAAGCTGACCTGGAATCCATTGTGTAGTTTCAGGATGGTTGCAAACTCACAGTAATCCTCCTACCTCTGCTTTCCAAGTGCTGAGTTTAAAGGAGTACACTACCACACCAGGCTTTTTTTCTTTTTTCTTTTCTTTTCTTTCCTTTTCTTTTCTTTTCTTTCTTTCTTTCTTTTTCTTTTTTTTTTTTTTTTTTTTTTTTTTTTTGGTTTTTTAAGATAGGGTCTCACTCTAGCCCAGGCTGACCTGGAATTCACTATGTAGTCTCAGTCTGGCTTCGAACTCAGTGATCCTCCTGCCTCCACTTCCCAAATACTAGGATTAAAAGTGTACACCACCATGCCTGCCTGCCCTTCCTTCCCTCCCTTCCTTCCTTCCTTCTTCCTTCCTTCCTTCCTTCCTTCCTTCCTTCCTTCCTTCCTTCCTTCCTTTCCTTTCCTTTCCTTTCCTTTTCTTTTTTTTCTCTTCTCTTCTCTTCTTTTCTTTTCTTTTCTTTCTTTTTTTTGTTTGTTTCTCAAGGTAGGGTCTCATTCTTGCCCAGGCTAGAGATTATTAGTCTCAGGGTGGCCTCGAACTCATGGCGCTCCTCCTATCTCTGCCTCCTGAATGCTGGTATTAAAGGTGTACACCATCACACCTGCCTCTATTTTTTTTTCAAAGGGATAATAGTTTATTTTGGAGCCAATCATGAATGATCATGGTCTGGGAACAAAGATTTAGGTTATCTCAAATTTCATGTTCCAGCACATTAGCAATTTCATGAAATTTTTATAGTTACAGAACAACAGATTATAAACCAAGGCACTTTTCAAATACATTAATGGAGACATCAGGTAGGCAGGTTACAATGAAGTAGTCAATCTCTGCTATAGACTTCAGATGCTATCTGAGGACAGTCTTAGCCTCTGTGTTGGTGGAAACTGGTGGACAGTTAGTACATTCCAAAATGGTTCCACCTAATCATCTGATAGTCACAAGGATGTTAAGTCAGACACAGAGGTGGATAATACATGACTAGTAAGGGGCTAAAGATAGCCCAAGATAAACTGGCTCTGAATCTGTAACATTCCATCTTTCTTTTCTATTTTTTTTTTTTAAGATTTAGAGAGACTTTATTAGAGTAAGAGAAGGAAAGAGAAAAAGTATACTGAGTTCCTATCCATGAGAATGCACACATTAAAAAATTAATTTTTGGGGCTGGAGAAATGGCTTACTGTTAAAGGCACTTGCCTACAAAGCTGAAGGACCCAGGTTTGATTGCCTAAGACCCATGTAAACCTGATGCACAAGGGGGTACATGCATCTGGAGTTCATTTGCAGTGGCTGGAGGCCCTGGTGCGCCCATTCTCCATTCTCCCCCCCCCCCACCTATTCTTCTCTCTCAAATAAAGGAAAATTTTTAAAAAAAATTTTTTTTGGTCTGGAGAGACAACTTAATGGTTAAGGCACACTTGCCTGCAAAGCCTAATAAGGACTCGGGTTCAACTTCCCAGAACCCACATAAAACAGATGCACATGATAGCACATGCATCTGGAGTTTGTGTGCAGTGGCCAGAGGCCCTGGTGTGTCCATTCTCTCTCATAAATAAATATAATTTAAATCAATTTTTAATGTATGTAGTATTTTATGTTTACTTTGAAAACTTATCTGAATAAAAATTGATACTTTAAGAAAATTCCAGTTTTATATCCATTCCTACATTGACATTAGGGTGCTTGACAAAAGGGCTGAAAGTGCCCCCATGTGGCTCCAGGGGAAAGTGCAGCAGGCTGCAAGTTAAGAGAAGGAGCTCCAGCAGCCAATCAAGAATTCCTGTTTGTCTTGCTCTTTCTCACCCTTCCTCATTCTCCAGTGCTCCCACCACACCCCAAACCCAGGCAAGCCTTGAATCTGTAATGCACCCGTCTAGCTCTGAACTTCATCTCCAAAGTGCTGAGATTCCAGGTATCCTACACCATCACACCAGGCATTAACTTCCCCTCTTAAGAGGTGTGGGTAGGGTGGGAATGTACTTGTTGGTAGAATGCTTACCTATCAGTGAATACTTGGTGTGCACAAAGCCCTGAGTTCCAATCCCAGCACAGCATAAAACTAAGTGGAATGGTGAATGCCTGTAATCCCAGCACTCACAAGGTGAAGGCTGGAGGATCACGACAGTGCATGTCAGCTTTGGCATCTTGGGGGGGAAAAAAAGGCTTGATTTTCTGCAGGGTTTTACTTTTTCTTTTCTAAACAGGGTCTCACCATCAATCCTCTTACTTCTGCCTTCCAAGTGCTGGGATTAAAGGTATGCACCACCATTCAGGGTTCCCCCGCCCCCCCCCCACACCATGAAATTTGATTATTCCTGTCAGGCTGTAGAAAGTTTGATTCTCACCAAGAAAAGAGGTTTTTTTTGGGGGGGAGGGCAGTGGGGGAATTGCAGTAGGGTCTCGCTCTAGCCCAGACTGACCTGGAACTCACATCAACCCTCCTACCTGTTACCCAAGTGCTGGGATTAAAGGTGTGCACCATGACGCTTGGTGGTTTTTATTTTATTGTTTTTTAAATTTTATTTTAAATATACACTAAAGTAATCAGTATGAACCCTTAAGATTAAATGAAACTCCACCTCCGAGTTGCCATCCTGCCAGAAAAGTAAGTACAGCACAGCTCTGGTGTGGGAACAATCAAGCAAGGCTGTGGGGGTGAAGGAACCAAACTGACAGAACCGAAGCTGATTCCACAGAACAAAAGCAGCCTTAGTTTGTCTTGGGAAACACACTCAGCTTCTGTTTCCATTGTAGCTATCAAGAGATCAGAAGCCAATTCTAGGGACCAAAATAGAATTCAAGATATACAAAGATGTAATTTCATATCAATCCACCAACACCAACATGAAGTTGACCACCAGACACTTAAGGAGAATGTTATACCAATTTCTTAAAAGAGTTCCTTTCCCCTGTACCACAGGAATATGCTATCATACAATGATAAAGTCTGAGATAAAGCTGGGCGTGGTGGCACACACCTTTAATCCCAGCACTTGGGAGGCAGAGGTAGGAGGATCACTGTGAGTTCGAGGCCAGCCTGAGACTACATAGTGAATTCCATGTCAGCCTGGGCTAGAGTGAGAGCCTACTTCGAAAAACCAAAAAAAAAGTCTGAGATAACAAAAACAACTTTAGATGTCCCTTTATCATGTTTTCAATGTCCTCGCATTAGAAAATTTAAGAAATAAAATTCTAAGAGAAGGAAATGACATCAAAATGTAAATAAAGCACTCACAGCTCTAGTTTTTCAGACTGTGAACAACACTCTTGTCTCATCCTTTTTTAGTTCTAGAATCATTAACCTCGTCCTTGACATCAAACCTTTTCCAGCGAGTAAAACAAATAGACACAAAGATACAGCTTTTGTATTTCCAACTACAGTGTTCTCCGTTACAACTAGACTTGAACAAAGGCCAATTGCTGTGCCAGAAGGATATTATAAATGGGCAAGGAATTGCAATACACAGCTGCCAAAACAGGGAAAAATACTTACATGGTGTTAAATTGTAAAACAAACAAAAAAAAAATCACATCTATGCATAAATATAATCAAACTTACCTCCTACCTCACACATATTATCTACAGATAACTAGAGGAAACAAATACCAATAGTGGGTTCTTCTGTTGTTGTTTTGTTTGATGATAGTGATGAAGATAGAACCCAGGGGCTAGGAGATGCTTGGTGGGCACTCTATAATTGAGCCTCCAGTCTGTTCTCCTTTTTCTAAATTTTTATTTATTTGCACATGTGTGGGGTAGGGGCGAATGGGCATGCAAGCCTTTTGTTACTCAAACACCAGATGCTTGTACCAGTTTTTGCATCCAGCATCTTATGTGGATGGCTTGAGACTTGAACTCAGGCCAGAGAGCTTTTGCAAGAAAGCACCTTTAACTGGTGAACCATCTTCCAGCCCTCCATCCCTTTTTCCTAATCTTTGAGCATCTACTGCTATTTTATGATGAAACAAACAATACTTATTGATTACTCTTGTAATGAAGTTGCCACTTAACTCAAAGACCCTAAGATTTCATTGATTTCATCAAGAAAACTAGGCTTGGGTCCTGCATCTAATTCAAATGTTATAATCATCAGAGGTAAGATGTGGGCCAGTGCTGCCAAAAATTATGGGATGTGGGGAAATCCAAGGCCCCTGATTGAACTGGGCACTGATTGTGACCCTGGGCACCACCATAGCCACCTTCCAAAAGGGTGGCTTACCAAAGCCCTCGGTTTCCCTTGAGAAACAGATGCTAAGACCCTATTGCTGAAGACTTCACTTCCCTGAGTGGCAAGGTCACTGAGAAATCAAGCTGGTGCTTAGCAGAAAACCTTCTCCCTGTAGACCAGCCCACTGAAAGCTGGAGAAAGCTGCACTGCATGCAGCCCTATGGGAGACAAAAGTCATCAGTGGTGAAAACAGTGGACACTGGACACCTCAAGTTTGGCCAAACAGGCCAAATGACTGAATGAGTGCAATAGTGGCATGTCTGCTCTGGGGGAAACCAACTGCTCTCTAATTAGACTGAAGGCCTGCTCTATGGGAGGGAATACATGCCTGAAAAACATAATCAAAAGCCTATGGCAGGGGAAGTCATGAGCCTTAGGGGTATAAAGCCTGCTCTTGTCTGGCTAAATGTATATATTATTCTTACCAAACTGCCCTGAAAGCACTACACTTAATTTTCATATATTATTTCATAATATATTTCATATATTATTTCATAGTATATGTCATATATTAATGCTACTCTCGCTTCTACTTAAGAGAAGCTTCTCTTTTCAGATGGCGATGACCACCAGGATGAACCAAAAGGCAACATAGTGCTGAGAAGAAGGAGCGAAGGAACGTCCAGCACTGAAACATCTCTATCACACCCTCCAAGGCTCAGGGTTCATTGCAGAAGAGGTGGCGGAAAGAATTTAAGAACCAAAAGAAGGGTATGACTCTTTAGAATGCAACTGTCCAGACAGAAATTAGCCTCGATATCCATGACCTTGCAGTGCCCAGCAATACCTTCACAAGACCCTCATAATAGGAGAAAAAGATGATGACATCAATTTAAAAGAGAGACTAAGAGAGACAGGGAGAGGATATGATGGAGAGTGGAGTTCTGAAGGGGAAAGGGGGGAGTATACAAGTTGTCAATAAAAAATAAATATTTTTTTAAGTGTGGCTTAGGGCTGGAGAGATGGCTTAGTGGTTAAGGCGCCTGCCTGCCAAGCCTAAGAACCTGGTTCCAATCTCCAGGTCCCACGTTTAGCCAGATGCAAAGTGATGCAAGGGCGCAATGCCGCACTTGGCCACAAGGGGGCGCACGCATCTGGATTTCGTTCACAGCAGCTGAGAGACTGCTGGTGTGCCCATTCTCTATCTGTCTCCCTCTCCCTCTGTCTGTCTCTCTCTCCAAAAAAATTTTTAAAAAAAAAAAAAGTGTGGCTTAAAAGTCAGGTATGGTAATGTACACTACCATCCAGCACTTGGGAGGCTGAGGTAGGAGGATCTACATGAGTTCCAGGTCAGTTTGAGTTAGAGTGAGACCCTGCCTCAGAAAACAAAATAAAACATGGCTTGATAACTTAGCACCAGTCTTTTCTTTTTTTCTTTTGTTACCAAAGAGCTCTGGCACTAGATTCAAAGATTTTTGTCCAAATAAAACTCTAGGCTGCCACTGAAAAATCAAGTACAAGAGTTACTAAGACACTAAAAGAGTGAGACTTCCTCTAGAAGTGTCTGCAGAACCCTAGCATTCCTATTACAAAGCTGTTTTACACAGGGGTACCATGACCTCAGCATTCCCAATGGAGAAGAGAAGCAGACAGTGGATGACAAAGGAAGAGACAAAAAAGCAGGAATTGGTCAGTAGCAAGTCACCTGTCAACATACAAAACCTGCCCCTCCTCCTTTCCTGTGGTGCTGGAGATAAAGGCTAGGGCCTCACACATGTTAGGACCCAGGTTTGATTCTACCACTACTCCCAGCCCTAGGTGAGACCTGCTTAAGCTACTTGCTACGCAGAATATTTTCACCCCTTCTTCATGCCTATCATCAGCCACTTACCCACTTAAGCCAAGAAAAAACTTTCCCAAGCCAGGATTCAGACAGGATTGACAATTTTAAATTCTGAATATTTTTATATTAAAAACAAAACATACTCCACAAGTTGGAAAAAACAATCTTACAGCAGTACAATTGCTACAAAATAGTATTTTCAATGGGTAAGGGGTATGGGTCCATTTTGTTGTGTCTCACTCAAATCTCAAAGTTTTGCTTACCTAATTCGGCTTCTGAGACGGACATCAGAACAGCCTTGAGTCAGGAGTGTGCTCTTTCCCAGGTGTTCCCAGACTGGCCCTTGTCCATGGCTCTAAGAGTTCTCTCCCTGACTATCCAGCCACCTATCCTCAGACCAGTTCCTTTCTGGGAACTGGGTTAATCAAAGGTAACCAAGATGGACAGGTTAAGTTCTGAAGGAATCTACCAAAGGACTCCAGGCCTCTGCTCAGCTGTACTGCCTCTGATACAGGAGGACAGGTCACAACCTCCTCACCATGCAACAGTGGGTAACAGAGATCCATGATGTCCTAGGCAACACTGACCCAGACCAGATGCCACAATCTCTGGCCTCAGGGGATCACCCTAAAGCTAGGTGATGACCTTGAGTTAGCTTTAAATTCCTCCTGAGTTTACCAATGGCTTTTTGTTGTTACTGATAACCTTAATTCCTTCTCCTGAATTCCTCCTACTGTACTATAACTCCAAGCAACTTTAAAAGGGGGTGGGAGTATGGGGTTTATTTATTAGTTTGGATTTGCTTCTGCTTCTCTTTTTTTCCTCTTTTCTTCTCTCTCTCACTTTGAGACAGCATCTCACTATGTAGCTCAGGCTGGCCTTGAACTCATAGCAATCTTCCTGCTTTGACCTTGAGCACCGGTAGCACAGACATTAGAAACCAAGGCCAACTGAGTTTTTGCTTTTTAAGACAATTCCACGTGTTATTAATGGAATAATGTTGAATTCCTCTTACTGCCTCATAGAAGCCTCCAAAGCAAAAAGTTTTAGAGATTTTTTTTTTTTTTCTGATGTTAAGGATTGAACCCAGGGCCTCCTGTATGCTAAGCACACACACTGCCACTGAGCCACACTACCAGCCCTGTATAGACATTTGTCTGACTGTGAACAAAGCTTAAGGTTAACTAGCAACAAGCCTGAAAATTTGGTTACGTATATAGGTACAAAGCTGGTTCATCAGATCCCTGTTCTGGCCCTCAACCCAATGCATTTCAACTAAGGCATCATCCACTTCCTTCTTAACATTGATCAAACACTTGAACAGGTACTGTCCAGCCGTTCCTTGCAGGTGCTTCCCCTTCTCAGCCACTGAGTGGCTGAACTGCTCAGAAGCTTCTCCGTCCTGGGCTCCATTGCTAGAGCCTTTACAATTTTCCATGACCTCCGACCCCCCTGTTTCCTCATTTCTTTCATCCTCCATAGCTTCTGGGGTTTCCTCTTGGGACAATAATTCCTGGCTTGGGCACTGGCTGCCCATAGTGACAGATTTGCCTTCCAGCACAGCAGGCCCACACAAGGTACTCTCCTGGGGACTCTGGGCCACACCTTGGCTACCACTCAACTCTTTGGGAGTGGCCTTTTTCTCCTCCAAGGCTTGGATGACATCTTCTGGAGCTCGAGGAACCTCCCTCAGTTGTCTTACTCGCTCTCTTTTCTTTCGCCTTAAATGAATCCAAGAATTTTCGATGGCTGTCAGGAAAAGACTAACTTCCTCTTTTCCACAGGGAACTCGTTTATGTTGGACCTGTGTGGACAAAAAGCAGAATTTTTTAAAATTTTTATTCATTTATTTTGAGAGAGAGAAAGAGACAGAGGGAAAGAGAGAATGGGCACGCCAGGGCCTTCAGTCATTGCAAATAAACTCCAGATACATGCACCACCTTGTGCATCTGATTCACAATGGGTTCTGGCTTATCAAACCCTATGTCCTTTGGTTTGGTAGGCAAGTGCCTTAATTGCTAAGCCATCTCTCCAGCCTTTTTTTTTTTTTTTTTTTTTTTTTTTTTAAACAGAAAAATCCCTCGTCTCTTTTTGTTAAAGCCTTTTGTTGTTCTTGTTTTTTTCAAAGTAGGGCCTCATTCTAGCCCAGGCTGGTCAGGAATTCACTATGTAGTCTCAGGCTGGCCTCAAACTCACAGAGATCCTCCAACCTTAGCCTCCTCCCAAGTGCTGGGATTAAAGGCATGCACCACCATGCCCCACTAAAGTTTTTTTTGTTTTGTTTTGTTTTTTGTTTTTTTAAAAAGAAAAAACAGATTGTTATGGGTAAGTACTTCAGCAATGTGCATATACCTTCAGATCAGTGAGAATTTTTTCTATCCATGTTGTCACAACTACTATGCCTTCCACTGTTTCAGAACCTAAAGCCGATGCTTTGAGGGATAATTCTTTCATCACAGACTCCAACACTACAAATGTAATGGGTTTCCTTGGCTTCTCTAGTTTTCTGCGTTTACTTGGAGGTGACTAAAAGAAAAAAGAAAACATGGAGAAAAAAAAGTTATTCAAGTAATTAAATCCCATGCATTATCATGGACACACCTACGAAAATTTCCCAAGTCTCAGAGCATGAAAAACACAATACGTTATTTCCAATGCTTAAAACAGTCCTGGCAAGACAGCTTAGCTACCTCTTCATTTTACACAATGGGAAACTAAGACACAGGCTATGTTATCACAGCTCAGGGTGACAACACTGGTAATGACAGAGTTAGGAGTCAAACTCCAAATCCAAGTTCTTTCAAACCATACAATCCTGTTTGACTCTGGCCACTGGTATAGAGCCTCTCCCAGTAGTTACTGGCTTTTCTACTGTCTGTGCCCCAAGTTACTTAATTTTAGGACCATTCAAGGACTCTGCAGCACTGTGCTCTTCCTCCATAAAGGGCTACCTAGTGATGTAGTTCAGTGGTACAATATTTGCCAACACACTCTCACTTTTGGTTAGAGAAGCTTCTTTTTCAGATGGTGGCAACCTTGGGATGTTTCAGAAGGCACTATGGTGCTGAGAAGAAGTGACAGAGGAGTGCTCAGCACTGAAACATCTCTAACACACCTTCCAAGACTCAGGGTCCATTGCAGAAGAGGGGGCGGAAAGAATGTAAGAGCCAAAGGAAGCGTAGGGACTCCTTACAACATGCTCCTCCAGACACAAAATGGCCTGGATATCCATGACCTCACAGTGCCTGACACTACCTACACAGGACCATGATAATAGGAGGAAAAGATCATGACATCAAACTGAAAAGAGAGACTAATTGAGAGGGGAAGGGGATACAATGAAGAGTGAAGTTTCAAAGGGGAAAGTAGGGGGAGGGAGGGAAATAACATGGGATATTGTCTACCATTAAAGTTGTCAATAAAAAAAATTTAAAAATACCTGCCAACACACTCAAGATCCTGAGTTTTATTATTATTTTATTTATTTTTGGAGAGAGACACAGAGAGAGACAGACAGAAAGGGAGAGGGAGACAGAGATGGGCACGCTAGCAGTCTCTCAGGTACTGTGAACGAAATCCAGATGCGTGCACCCCCTTGTGGGCAAGTGCAGCATTGTGCCCTTGCGTCACTGCATCTGGCTAAACGTGGGACCTGGAGATTGGAACCGGGTTCTTAGGTTTAACAGGCAGAAGCCTTAACTGCTAAGCCATTTCTCCAACCCAAGATCCTGAGTTTTAATCCCAGCATCTTGAAAAGAAAAAGAAAAAAAAAAAAGCTGCAAGGCATAAAACATCAACCTGCAGTTTGAGTTTAAACTTGGTGAGACAAGTCGGGCATGGTGATCCATGGTGGGAGGCAGAGGGATGAGGGTCGCCAAGAGTTCAAGGCCACCCTGAGACTACATAGTGAATTCCAGGTCAGTCTGAGCTAGTGAGACCCTACCTCAGAAAACAAAAACAAAAAAAAAAAAAAAAAAAAAAAAAAAAAAAAACTTGGTGAGTCAAGCAGGTTGTAAGATTTTATGCTAGGAATGGCCAGGGCCACTGATATCATCAGTGGGAGAAAAGGCTGAGATCAGGACCAAGCCAGGCAGCTGCATACTGCTTCTCAACTGGAGGTAAGAAGACAACACGAAATTTGAAAGCTGGAACCATGAAAATCCAAACTGCCTTCAAACTTTCTTCTTTTAAAAAAAATATTTTATTTTACTTTATTTTATTTATTTGAGAGAAAGAGGCACAAAGAGAGAAAGAGAGAGAGAGAGAATGGGCACGCCAGGGCCTTCAGCCCCTGCAAACAAACTCCAGATGCATATGCTCCCTTGTGCATCTGGCTTACGTGGATCCTGGAGAATCGAACCAGGATCCTTTGGCTTTGCACACAAATGCCTTAACCACTAAGCCATCTCTCCAGCCCTGCCATCAAACTTTCTACCTCCAGCTTAGAAGGTAGACTACATCCTACCCATTAGAGGGACTCAAGTTCCATTTTTAATAATTTGATAACACCAAAAAAAAGGCATTACTGAACTTAAGAAACATTTGAACTTGTTGACAAAATAACTAAGGACAAAATAAACAGGAAAAGCTAGCAAGGATGTGCACACATTCAGCTTAGCTCCAATTACTTGGTGACGTCTTATGGTAATTAACCATCAACACCCACATCCCACAAGCAGAAAACAAACAGTGTAACCCATGCCAGGAAACACATCAGGTCAATATTAGAAACATTTTTTTCTTTCCTTTTTGTTCCTTAATTTATTTGGAGAAAGTGGGAGGGAGAACAAGAGAACAGAGAGGGAGAAAAGGACAGAAGAGAGAAGGAAGGGAAGGAGCAGGAGAAGGAGCCAAGCATGGTGGCACACACCTTTAATCCCAGCACTTGGGAGGCAGAGGTAGGAGCAGGATCACTGTGAGTTTGAGGCAGCCTGAGACTACAGAGTGAGTTCCAGGTGGGCTAGAGCAAGACCCTACCTCAAAAAAAAAAAAAAAAAAAAAAAAAAAAAAAAAAGGGAGGGAGGGAGGAAGAGGGTAAATGTGTATTGGTACACCAGGGCCTCTTACCACAGCACACAAACTCCAGGCACATGTGTCATTGTGTGCATATCATTATGTGAGTACTACGGAATTGAACCTAGTATAAAAAATAGCAGGCTTTGCAAGCAAGCACCTTTAACTGCTGAGCCATCTCCCCAATGCTTTCTCTCTTTCTTTTCTTTCTTTTTTTTTTTTTTTTTCCGAGGTAGGGTCTCACTCTAGCTCAGGCTGACCTGGAATTCACTATGTAGTCTCAGTGTGGCCTCGAACTCATGGCAATCCTCCTACCTCTGTCTCCTGAGTGCTGGGATTAAAGGCCCCGAGTGCTGGGATTAAAGGCGTGCGCCACCACGCCTGGCTTTCTCTTTCTTTTGACCTTTTCAAGGCAGGGTCTCACTCTGGCCCAGGCTGATCTGGAACCCACTATGTAGCCCCAGGCTGGCAATCCTCCTACCTCCATCACCCAAGTGCTGAAACTAAAGGTGTGTGCTCCAATGCGGCTTTATATATCTCTTTTATTTTTTCTTTTGTAAAGAAGCCCCTTTAACTGCTGAGCCATCTCCCCATTTATTTTTTTTAAAAATCCAACTAAACTTTCTCTTTTGAAAAAAAAATATTACTATTTTTTGGTTTTTTGAGGGAGAGTTTCACTCTAGTACAGGCAGACCTAGAATTCACTATGTAGTCACAGGGTGGCCTCGAACTCATGGTGATCTTCTGACCTCTGCTTCCCAAGGGCTGGGATTAAAGGCGTGCACCATCACACCTGGCTTAAATTTTAGTTTGATTCAATTCTGACTTAAAAAGTCACTAAGTCCCCCCACCCCAAGGCTGACCTGGAACTCACTCTGTAGTCCCAGGCTGGCCTTGAATTTGTCACAGTGAGTGCAGGGATTAAAGGTGTGTGCCTAGCTACTTTCTTTTCTTTTTTTCTTTTTGAGGTAAAGTCTCCCCATAGCCCAGACTGACCTGGAATTCACTATGGAGTCTCAGGGTGGCCTCAAACTTAAGGTGTATGCCACCACACCCGGCCCTACTTTCCTTTTCTTTTTTGGTTTTTCGCAGTAGGGTCTCACTCTAGTCCTGGCTGACCTGGAATTCACTATGTGGTCTCAGGGTGGCCTCACACTGTGCAATCCTCCTACCTATGCCTCCTACCTCTGCATCCCAAATCCAAGTGTTGGGATTAAAGGCATGCACCACCATGCCTGGCTTCTTTCCTTTACTTGTCTGCTCTTGTCCCCACCATTCATTTAAGCACTTATTCACATTCAAGTCTCAAGCAGTTGTTTCTGATGTGTTTTTCTTTACAATAAAACTAATCAACATAGGGAAGTGAAAAAGTGAAGATCACACTTTGATTCTCCTCAAAGCTCAGCTTTCTAAACATCAAAGTCAAATGGTTACACATTTCTCAGCACTTAGTAGGCAAAGGCAGCAGGATCACACGTTTGAGGAAGCTTGATCTATATATAGTGAGACCCTGTCCCAAAGTTAAAAAAAAAAAATTTTTTTTTTTGAGGTAGGGTCTTACTCTGGCCCAGGCTGTCCTGGAATTCACTATGTATTCTCAGGGTGGCCTCGAACTCACGGCAATCCTCCTACTTCTGCCTCCCGAGTGCTGGAATTAAAGGTGTGCACCACATGCCCGGCTTAAAAAAATTAAAAAAAAAATCATTTTTCAACCCTAGCCTAATACATGCTAAGCATACATTCTATCACTAAGATAGACTTTCTACTTTGTATGTGTGCATGTGCATGCACACATGCCATGACATGTGTATGAAGGTCAGAGAACAACTTTTAAGTTGGTTCTTGCCTATTCACTACATTTGAAGCATGGTTTCTTGCTCTTGATTCTCGCTTGGCTGTTCTTTGCTGTCCTCCTTATGGAGTGGGAGAAATATTTTAGTCTGCCATCCATCTCACTGTCATGCTACATCAGCATGCTGGGATTATAGAAGCCTGTCACACTTCTTGTTTTGTTACATGAATTCTAGGGAATCGAACTTAGGAACACCAACTTTAGTGTCAGTTTTTTTTTTTTTTTTTTAAGAGAGAGCACAAGAACAAGAGAGAGAGACAGAGAGATAGAGAGAGAGAGAGGGAGGGAGGGAGAGAAAGAAAGAATAAGAGAATTAACAGGCCAGGGCCTCAGCCACTGCAATCGAACTCCAGGCATTTGTGTCACTTAGTGGGCATGTGGGACCTTGTGCATGCCTCACCTTTGTGCCTCTAGCTTACATGGGATTTGGAGAATCAAACATGGGTCCTTAGGCTTTGGAGGCAAGCACCTTAACCATTAAGCCATCTCTCCAGCCCTCGTCTTTTTTTTTTTCTTATTGAGACACCTTACTAGCCCCTCCAACTAGTTCTTCACTTTATCATAGCCAAAAGGCAGAGAAGCGATCCCAACTAGTTCTTTTTTTTTTTTTTTTTTTTTTTTTTTTTTTTTTTTTTTTTTTTTTTTGAGGTAGGGTCTCACTCTAGCTCAGGCTGACCTGGAATTCATTATGTAATCTCAGAGTAGCCTCGAACTCATGGCAATCCTCCTACCTCTGCCTCCCAAGTGCTGGGATTAAAGGCGTGCACCACCACACTCGGCTCCTACCCCAACTAGTTCTTAATGGCATAACCTCTTCAACAAATAAAATTCAACAATTAAAACTGATAATAGTTTCCAGGTGTGGTAGCACATGTCTTTAATCCCAGCACTCAGAGGCAGAGGTAGGAGGTTCGCCATGAGTTCGATGCCACCATGAATTCCAGGTCACCCTGAGCTAGAGTGAGAACCTACCTAAAAAAAAAAAAAAAAAAAAAAAAAAAATAATATAATAGCAAGCCAGGCATGGTGGCACACACCTTTAATCCCAGCACTTGGAAGGCAGAAGTAGGAGGATTGCTGTGCATTTGAGGCCATCTTGAGACTACATAGGGAATTCAAGGTCAGCCTGGACTAGAGTAAAACCCTACCTCAGGAAAAAAAAAACTTATAATAGATTAGATCAAAGAATGAGGCCTGGAGGTGGCTCAGTAGTTAAAGGCACTTGCTTGCAAAACCTGAGAGCCTGGGTTTGATTTCCTAATACTCAGATTCACAAAGTGGTATATGTGGCTGGAGCTCATTTGCAGGGGGCTTGGTGTACCCATATTCATCCTCCCCCTGCCTCTCTCTGTCTACAAATTAAAAAAGTTGAAAAGAAAAGTAGGAGTTGGGGATTTAGCTCAGTGGATGAGTGCTTGCTTAGCAAGCACAAGGCCCTGGGTTCAGTCCTCAGCACCAAAGGGGGGAAAAAAGTGATACACACTAAAAAAATAGGAATGTATTTAATCCCAGCACTCAGGAGGCAGAAGTAGGAGCTCAAGGCCCCCCCCAAGAATACATAGTGAATTCCAGGTCAGCCTGGGCTAGAATGAGACTCTAACCAAAAGGAAAGAAAGAAGGAAGGAAAAAGAATGAGGCCTGAAATACTGACCTGATGTCCACCTCCACCTGGGACACCTAACCAAAATCCCTCAGCTATCTGAAGTTGATTTGAAAATCTGGTGCAGAGCTAGGGGACCCCAGTTCTGACACTCACAAACTACTTATTATTAACTTGACCCTTCTCTTCCATCCGGTCTTCAAAAAGCACTCTGCTTATTTCTCCCTAGACAGGAAAGCTCAGGCTAACAGAAATGCCTTAACCCAGGGGAATACTTTTTAAACCAGAGTTCCTAAGCAATAGTTTGCAACTGGCTAGAACTATGTATACCACTCACTCCATCTTTTCTTTTCTTTTTCTTTATTTTTTTTTTTGAGGCAAGCCCAACAGACTGGCTTTAAAAAACTTTATTTTATGTGTGTGTGTGGGGGGGGGGGAGAGACAGATAGAGAAGGAGAATGGGTGTGCCATGGCCTAAAGCCTCTGCAAATGAACTCCCAGATGCATGCGCCACCTTGTGCATCTGCCTTAGTGGGTGCTGGGGAACTGAACCTGAGTCCTTTGGCTTCGCATGCAAGCACCTTAACTGCTAAGCCATCTCTCCAGGCCCCTCTTTTATTTTTCTTTTTTTATGAGAAAGAGAGAGAATTTGCATGCCAGGACCACCAGCCACTGCAATCAAACTGTAGGTGCTTGCGCCACCTTGTGCATATGTGCAACCTTGCACACTTGGGTCACATTGTGCATCTGGCTTACACGGGATCTGGAGAGTCAAACATGAGTCCTGAGGCTTCACAGGCAAGTGCCTTAACCACTAACAACCTCCCTAGCCCCCACTCCATCTTTTAACAAATGTCAAACCTTCTAAAGTCAAACCAGTGCAAAGCTACACTACTGTTTTGAGCAATTAGAAAACTAGGACAAAGAGGCTAAGTGGTTTGTTAGGACTGTGTCAAGAATAGGCCTCACAATATGATTGCCTATGTTCATCATCAGTCAGAAACAATGAGACAAAAATGGTACCAACACTAGGACTTTTGTTGCTTTGTCTTTTTGTTGCTAAAATAAATCTAAAACAGCAGCAGTGGCTTAGTATAAGCACTCAAACCACCAGTGAATTAGAAATTCCCAGCATTCACCATCAACAGAAACGAGTCAGTAGGCCTGAGATAAGTGAAAACAGAAGTTGCCATAGTAACATGCACATCTACCCTAAAATGGCAAGGGTGGGGGTGGGGAAGTAGGTCAATATTTCTGCTTAACTAGCTCTATTTCTTGGCTTCATCTCCTTGACTCCTCCTTCCCCATTTACAACAGGAGCCAGAGAGGAAAGCAGGTGAAGTTTTCAAAAAGGCTTAGTAGAGAGAAAGGGGACCAAGAGGAAGGCCAAACCAAATCTCACGAGTCAGCTGGGACTAACCCCAGGGAAAGCAGTCACTGAACATGGGTGCCAGTGCTAAGAAACTGTTGCTGAGTTACTACAAATCAGAAATTGCCATTTTTTCCCCTAGCAGTATAAGTGCATTTAATGGAACACTTGGGAATTCATTATTAACAGCTTAGGGACAGAGGTGGTGGTAGAAAGGGAGGAATACTCTAGCATGGGAGGAATATGAAACTATGAAAAGGACTACAGGATACTCTAAACAGACGGCTCATAGGTACCTTTTCAAAATAAGCTGATTTTGCTCACATATACACATAATGCTGTTTCACACTTGGATCTGCAATGACTCACATGTCCAAGAGAGGAAGGGGAAATGCCTCTGAGCCGGTGTGGAATGTCAGAGTCCATTATCAGCTCTTCTAGCTGTGATGCCAAGAAATGTGGGCAACAAACTAAACAGAAAGCACTTGACCAGGTACTGCTCCAGTTTCCCACAGCTGTTTGTATCTGCACAGGAATAACTTGGGGCATTTGCTGATGACTGTAATCATTTGTTGTGAACATCCTAGTATTCTACTGCACAGTTCAGAAACAGGTCTAGGCTTCCACAAGAAAGGCCACTCAAATGAGGGTAATTTCAATCCTATAGAACATCTAGTGGCAGAGTGGACAAAAGACAAGCTCAGTCTCAAACGGGAGCTCATGTTCCAGACAGAAGGGAGCACCTGCACACCATCTCCAGTGCTTCCCCACATACTACTCCACGTTCCTACACAAGCAGGTAGACACAGACACAGCAACACCTAAGAAAGTTTTAGAGACCAAGAATGGCCACGTCCTTAGAAGAGGAGCCCCAGAACAAGCCTACTGTATGTACTAGGAATGAAGATTTGTGGGAGCTGGTACTAGCCTCCATAAATATTATGGAAAGAAGCACACACTGAGTAAGTGACCATAAGCTTAAGATGAACCACTCTGGCAAAGAAGCAGGCAACCACTCTTGGAAGGAAGTATGAGAACCAACACATGCTATTTCATCACCATCTCCCAGTGTAGCCCAGAAACCATCCAGTCTGGCTAAATTGTTTTTTGTTTATGTTTGTTTGTTTGTTTGTTTGTTTGTTTGTTTGTTTGTTTATTTTGGTTTTTCAAGGTAGGGTCTTGCTCTAGTCCAGGCTGACCTGGAAATCACTATGTAGTCTCAGGGTGGCCTCGAATTAATAGTGATCTCCTACCTCTGCCTCCCGATTTTATTTTTTATTTTTGTTTTATATATATATATATATATATACACACACACATACAGATATAGATATGTATATCTATCAGTAATCCTCCTACCCCAGCCTCCCGTATGCCACCACACCCAGCCCGATTTCATTTTTCATCTGAGACTAGGACTTATAGGTCAGGCTGACCTGGAATTTTGTATGTTCTTGAATTAGCCTCCTGAGTGCTGGGATTAAAGGCGTGTGCCACCACACCCAGCCCAATTTTATTTTTCATTTGAGACAAGGCCTTACAGGCCAGGCTGACCTGGAACTTTGTATGTTCTTGAATTAGCCTCCTCAGTGCTGGGATTATAGATGTGTGCTACCACATTCAGTTTCATAAACTTTTTCCTGTACATACAATATAGAGGACAAAGATATTTAGGAACAAATCATTTTTCTTAACTTTTTTTTTTTTTTTTTGGTTTTCAAGATAGTCTCTCACTCTAACCAAGGCTGACCTGCAATTCACTATGTAGTCTCAAGGTGGCCTCAAACTCATGGCAATCCTCCTACCTCTGCCATTTGAGTGCTGGGATTAAAGGCATATGCCACCATGCCCGGCTTCATTTTCTTAATTCTTATTCCAGCGAATAACAAAGCACACAATACAAACTAGAGAAAATAAGATAAAGACCTAATACCCATCTTCAAAAACTGATCAATATTCTAGTGGCAATTTTTTTCTTTTTTCTTGCTCCCTCTCCTTACCTGTACCTCCTTCTCCATCTCTTTTTGAGACTCTCCCTCCATAGCCTAGGCTGGCCTCAAATTCATGATTCTCCTGCCTTTGCTTCCTTACTGGAATTTCAGGTAGGTAGCACCATGCCCCATTTTCAGTGGTAATCTTTTTATTTTTTTATTTATTTGTTTTTCCCCCCAATGGTAATCTTAAAAGACAGTGTGCCACCACACCCAGCCCAATCTTATTTTCATTTGAGACAAGGCCTTACAGGCCAGGCTGACCTGGAACTTTGTATGTTCTTGAATTAGCCTCCCCTGAGTGCTGGGATTATAGATGTGTGCTACCACATTCAGTTTCATAAACTTTTTTCCTGTACATACAATATAGAGGACAAAGATATTTAGGAACAAATCATTTTTCTTAACTTTTTTTTTTTTTTTTTTTTTTTTCAAGATAGTCTCTCACTCTAACCAAGGCTGACCTGCAATTCACTATGTAGTCTCAAGGTGGCCTCAAACTCATGGCAATCCTCCTACCTCTGCCATTTGAGTGCTGGGATTAAAGGCATATGCCACCATGCCCGGCTTCATTTTCTTAATTCTTATTCCAGCGAATAACAAAGCACACAATACAAACTAGACAAAATAAGATAAAGACCTAATACCCATCTTCAAAAACTGATCAATATTCTAGTGGCAATTTTTTCTTTTTTCTTGCTCCCTCTCCTTACCTGTACCTCCTTCTCCATCTCTTTTTGAGATTCTCCCTCCATAGCCTAGGCTGGCCTCAAATTCATGATTCTCCTGCCTTTGCTTCCTTACTGGAATTTCAGGTAGGTAGCACCATGCCCCATTTTCAGTGGTAATCTTTTTATTTTTTTATTTATTTGTTTTTCCCCCCAATGGTAATCTTAAAAGACAAGACAGGATTCTATGAGACTAGAATGGATCCCTAAGTGTTATGTATCAAAAGGCTGCAACATAGAGATGGCATATGAATCCAAGTACAGAATTTGATTAGAATGCTTGAGGCCTTGGGTCAAGCTTCAGCATTGAGGAAAAACAGAGAAAGAAAAATGATTGAAACCAAAATGGCAACTCCTCAGTTCATCAGGAGGTAGCTTCCCTAGGAAAGGAACACTGGTAAAGGCAAACAAACAGACTTTAATGTTGATTCAACCACAATAATACTTATTATACCTGTCAAATGTTTCTACAGGCTGTAAGACCTGCATTTGTAATCCCCAAAAGACATGTTTCTGTCTAATGAATCAGAATCACTGCGTTGCATAAACCTATACAGGAAGGCTCTAGCTACCAGTCAGCTACTACCAGGCCTTGTTTACAACCACTTTCCTTTTTTTTTTTTTTTTTGGTTTTTCAAGGTAGGGTCTCACTCTAGCCCAGGCTGACCTGGAATACGCTATGTAATCTCAGGTGGCCTTGAACTCATGGCGATCCTCCTACCTTTGCCTCCCGAATGCTGGGATTAAAGGTGTGCACCACCACGCCTGGCTTGGTTTTTTTTCAAGGCAGAGTCTCACTCTAGGCTCAGGCTGACCTGGAGTTCACTCTATAGTCTCAGGGTGGCCCTGAACTCATGGTGATCCTCCTACCCCTGCCTCCCAAGCGCTGGGATTAAAGGCGTGCACCACCATGCCTGGCTTCTATTATCTTTTTTTTTTTTTTTTGAGGTAGGTTCTCACTCTAGCTCAGGCTGACCTGGAAATCAACCACCCCAGGCTCACTTTCCATTTTATCATACACATTTAGAGGCAAACTTCAGGGAAATGAGACAATGCAGACTTACTTCATTTCTGATGTACTAAAACCCAAATTGTGCTGGCATTTGGAGACACTAAAGCAAAGTGTTTACTTACTGGAACTGTGACATCATCATAAAAACTCCAAGCTAAGGCCCATCTCATGGTCCGACCTTGACAGAACTCAGTGAAGGTGACTTTAGGAACCTGAAATGAACAAACACAACATCTCAAACCAAGTTTTTGATTCGAGTGATTATTTCCTTTTTGGTTGTTTTTTTTTTATGGGGGGGGCGGTTAGAGGTAGGGTCTCACTCTAGTCCAGGCTGACCTAGAATTCACTATGTAGTCCCAGGGTAGTCTCCCCCACACAGTAATTCTCCTACCTCTGCCTCCCGAGTGCTGGGATTAAAGGCATGCACCACCATGCCCGGCTATTATTTTATACAGGATCTATGCTGCCCTGCCTGCCCTCAAACTTGTGAACCCTTGCCTCAGCGTCCCAAGTGCTGGGAGTTTGTACAGTCATACACTGCTTTTAAAAACCTAAATTTGAGCTGGGCGTGGTGGCTGAAAAACCAAAAAACAAACAAACAAAAAACACACCCACCTACATTTGTTGTTGTTAACTTAGTTTTTTTGGTATGAGGATTGAATCCAGGCCCCATGCATGCTAGGCAAGCACTTTATTGCTGAAACACTCCTAGGCATTTTTTCATTTATATATATATAATATATTTATTATTATTATTATTATTATTATTATTATTGATTTTATGAGGTAGGACCTCCCTGTAGCCGAAGCTGCCCTGGAATTTACTATGTAGTCTCAGGCTGGCCTTGAACTCACTGTGATCTTCCTATCTCTGCCTCCCAAGTTCTGGGATTAAAGGCATGTGTCACCACAGCAAGCAATATTTTTATTTACTTGAGAGAGAATAGGTATGCCAGGGCCTCCTGTTACTGCAAACAAACTCCAGATGCACATGCCACTGGCTTTAGGTAGGTACCAGGGAATTGATTCACGACCAGCAGGCTTGCAAACAAGAGTCTTTATTTATTTTATTTTTTTTTTTTTTGGTTTTTCAAGGTAGGGTCTCACTTTAGCTCAGGCTGACCTGGAATTCACTATGTAGTCTCAGGGTGGCCTCGAACTCACAGCAATCCTCCTACCTCTGCCTCCCGAGTGCTGGGATTAAAGGCGTGCGCCACCACGCCCGGCAACAAGAACCTTTAATCACTGAGTCATCTCCACAGCACCCCCTTTTTAGCTTTTGTTCCAACAAAACTACACTTTAACTTCAGAAAATGTATTAAAACATATAATTACACATTGATTTCTGACATACACTTAATGTGTAAGTATATACAAAATACTTCCTCTTGAAACTGCATTTATGAAATGTATATTTTAATTTAAATATTCTGTATATACTGCACTTAATCTGCTTGTTGTATCTATTAAACACATTAAATTCTGTAATGGAACCAAACGTTTTTTGCATATGAAATTCAAAACATTATAAATGAACAAAAGATGACTCACTTTATTTCTATATGACTTGTTCATTCCTTTTCTGTTTGTTTCTGGTTTTTTTTTTTTTTTTTAAATAGGGTCTCCCTTGAGCCAGGCTGACCTGGAATTCACTATGTAGTCTCAGGGTGGCCTTGAATTCATGGCAATCCTTCTACCTCTGCCTCCTGAATGCTAGAATTAAAAGCGTGCATCACCACGCCCGGCTAACTTTTTTTTTTTAAATATATTTCTATTTGGCTAGAGAGATGGTTCAACAGTTAAGGCGTTTGCTTGTAAGGCCTAACAGCCTGGGTTTAATTCCACAGTGTCCACACCGGGTTTGTTAGTTCTTATTTATTTGACAGTGTTCATAGAATAATACAATAAGAGTGCTTCTTTTAGAAAATATTTTATTGGGCTGGAGAGATGGCTTAGCGGTTAAGGCGCCTGCCTCCTAAGCCTAAGAACACTGGTTCCAATCTCCAGGTCCCACGTTTAGCCAGATACAAGGGACATAAGGGTGCAATGCTGCACTTGACCACAAGGGGGCGCATGCACCTGGATTTCGTTCGCAGCAGCCGAGAGACTGCTGGCACGCCCATCTGTCTGTCTTCCTCTCCCTCTCAAAAAAATTTTTTTTATTAAGCAGGGCGTGGTGGCGCACACCTTTAATTGCAGCACTAGGGAGGCAGAGGTAGGAGGATCTCCGTGAGTTCGAGGCCATCCTGAGACTAGAGTGAATTCCAGGTCAGCCTGGACCAAGTGAGACCCTACCTCGAAAAACATATATATATATTATTTATTTATTTAAGAGAGAGGAGGAGGCAGAAAGAAAGAGAATGGGTGGGCCAGGACCTCCAACCAGTGCAAGCGAACCCCAGATGCACGCACCCCCTTGTGTACCTGGCTTACGTGAGTACTAGGAATCAAACCGGGGTCATTAAGCTTCGCAGGCAAACGCCTTAACCGCTAAGCCATTTCCCCAGCCCAAGAGTGCTGTTTTGGTTATTATTATTATTTTTTTTTTTGGAGAGTTGGGGTGGGGTGGCTGATAGAGAATGGGCACACCAGCAGCCTCTCAGCTGCTGTGAACGAACTCTAGAGCCATATGCCTCCTTGTGGGCAAGTGTGGCATTGTGCCCTTGCATCACTTTGCGTCTGGCTAAACGTGGAACCTGGAGAATCGAAAGGGTGTTCTTAGGCTTAGGAGGCAGGTGCCCAAGTGTGCTGTTTTGATAAGAACATGAGGTATGAAAGTGGTTCAGAGCAGAGATCATACAGATCATGCCAGACTTTATCTAACTAAGGAAGCTCTGGGAAGGAAAAGATCCTCTCCTCCCCACTGGATGCCAGTGCTGCTTGCTGTTTGCTGCTTGATGCTTGCTTTCCAGTGTGGACTGAAGACCAGTGTGGACTAAGAGCAGCGTCTCTCCAGGATGCCTCCAGGCCTTCAGTGCCAAATTGGGACTGCTGAAGCATCCAGCCTTGTGGTCTGACCAGCTACCGGGTTCCTTGACTCTCAGGCCTGCAACTAGCTATTGTTGGACTGCTGTAAACTAATCCCAATAAATTCCTTTTAATACAATTCATTCTATCGGTTCTATTCCTCTAGAGAACCCTGAATAATATAGCACCCACAGAAGATAAACCTGAGTGGCAATGACAAAGCCTTACCTCTTGTATGCGAAGCTCTTCTTTCAGTGGAGCTAGACTGCATTTCTTTCCCAGCATACAGCTGTACCACCTTGAGGAAAAAAATGAAACCACCTAGTCTATTTATTATTCAAGTGAACAAGATGAGAAAGGTAGCATAAATACTGAGTTAAGGTACAAGTGATAATAAGTGAAACTGTACATAATGTATTCAAAGAGTGAATCTAGTGATGGCACACAAACTTAAAAGCAACTCTCAAACCCACTTTAGCTTTCCAGTGTTTCTAGGCTATAACAAAGGCTATATGCACTTGGAAAGCGAGTTAAGGAGACAGATTTTATCTGTCACAATAATGAAGGCCACTTCATTTGAGGGCAGACATGTCAGTAAATAACTACAAAATGGTGATTAAATACCCCAACACCAGACTAAGAAAACTTACTAACTCCTGCCTGAACTTGTATTATAGGACTAACTTACAAATAGCTTTAGGATAGATATGGCATTATACTTAGAACAGACCATAAAATCAATTTGTTCTATAATAAATATCAATCTAGGGCTGGAGAGATGGCTTAGTGGTTAAGGTGTTTGACTGCAAAGCCAAAGGATCCCGGTTCAATTCTCCAGGACCCATGTAAGCCATATGCATAAGGGGAGGCATACATCTGGTGTTCGTCTGCAGTGGCTAGAGGCCCTGGAATGCCCATTCTTTCTCTCTCTCTCTCTGCCTCTTTCTCTCTCAAATAAATAAATAAATAAATAAATAAATAAATAAATAAATAAATAAATCAAAAAATAGATTTAAAAAAGGACCAATCTATAAATGGAATCATGGAGAAGATGGAGTTAACTTGTTAAAAGGTAAAAGGGGGCAGGAGAGATGGCTTAGTGGTTAAAGTGCTTGCCTCTGAAGCCTAAGGTCTTATGTTCGATCTCTCTACATATCCTACGTGAGCTACAAGCACAAAGGAGAGGCAAGCACAAGATTGCACATGCCCACTAGGTGGCACAAACATCTAGAGTTCAATTTCAGTGGCTGAGGCCCTGGCACCCCAATGCTCTATTTCTCTCTCTATAAAATAAAAATAAAAGATAAAGGGAGGCTGGGTGTGGTGACGCACACCTTTAATCCCAGCACTTGGGAGGCAAGGTAGGAGGATTGCTGTGATTTCATGACTTCAAGGCCACCCTGAGACTATATAGTGAATTCCAGGTCAGCCTGAGCTAGAGTGAAACCCTACCTCGAAAAACCAAAAAGTAAAGGGATAAGAATCATGTCTCCTGATTATTCTAAAAAGCTAACAAAGTAGCTAAGTGTGTGGTGGCACATACTTTTAATCCTAGCACTCAGGAGGCAGAGGTAGGAAGATGGCTGTGGGTTCGAGGCCACTATGAAACTACATAGTGAATTCCAGATCAGCCTGGATCTAGAGTGAGACCCTACCTTGAAAAAGAAACAACAACAACAAAAAAGTTAACAAAGTATAAAATATCTGCAGGACTTGTTTCAGCTAACGAAGGATTAACTAGAAGGGAATGCCCTTTCTATTATAAATTATTAAGAAACTGAAAAAAAATGTAAGAAACAACTATTTTATTATTATTATTATTTATTTATTTATTTGAGAGAGAGAGAAAGGCAGAGAGAGAGGAAGAGAGAGAATGGGCATGCCAGGGCATCCAGCCACTGCAAACAAATTCCAGAAACATGCACTGCGCCACCTTATGCATCTGGCTTACATGGGTCCTGGGGAATTGAACCTGGGTTCTTTGGCTTTGCAGGCAAGCATCTTAACTGCTAAGTCATCTCTCCAGCCCAGAAACAACTATGCAGAAATGCAGAAGCAAAGAGTTTTATAATTGCCAGAGTTTAAATTGTTAAAAGCCAATTTCTAGCTGCAATGCAAGGAAAAAATGCAAAGAGCTGGGCATGTTGGTACATGCCTTTAATACCAGCACTTGGGAAGCAGACGTAGGAGAGGATTGCTGTAAGTTTGAGATCAAGCCAGCCTGGGACTATAGCAGAGTGAGTGCTAGGTCAATCTGGCTAGAGTGATATCCTACCTTGAAAAAAAAAAGAGAGAGAAAGAAAACCTTAGAGCTCAACAGTCTTGCTGAGTTAATGTGACTGAGATAGTAGGTTCAGAGAGAGTAAAGTATTAAGATCTACAAAGCACATTAACAGGAACAAATTATACAGAAGAATAAATACAACAGCTAGTTGTGGCACACACTCCTATAACCCCAGTCCTTCAGGGGAACAGAGAGCCAAAACTTTTGAAACTCCTACAAACTCTGTTAAAAGGAGACACTGGCTCAAAACAAGACCAGGTAGGCTGCCCATGCCCTAGTCATTCAGCCTACAGGGATAGGATGCGAAAGCCTTTTCCCATGTTTGGAAGGTCACTCCTGTCCTTGCTAGACCTGGTTCTTTCCTACACCACCTTCTCACCTGCTTGATGCCTCCTGCTACCTGACATCCTCCAGTTCAGAGTGATAGTCTAGGCCTAATCTCCAGAAGAACATGGGTTAGGTGTGCCTGAAGTGACTACCTCCTCCCTTCAGAAGCCCTCCTGGTTCCATCCACACCCCTCAGCCACCCACCTAGTACTAATCAGATCCTGTGAAAACCATTGCATGGCTCAACTCTGAGTGATCTTTGTGGTAGTCATGAGAAGAGTGGCTTCCCCATGTGTCTAGCTATGTGCTGTTTACCCAGAGGTCAGGATTCTACCTCTAGGACAAATGCAACAGAAGAGGACTGTCCCTTCACTGTAAGGATTCATTGCCCTGTGCAGTACTGGGGTACATAATGACTGAGCAACCAAGTAGGTGGTTTTGTTGTTTCTACCAAATAGCCTACTTCTACTGGCCTGGGCCTTGGATGGCACCTAGGGATGGGTTTTCCTTACAGTCTAAGGCAAAGGCTAGGGCTAGAGAACAAAGAAAATAACTGAATGATTTATAAAAGCATATATATATAATTTTATTTATTCATTTAACAGAGAGAGGGAGAGAGAATGGATGCGCCAGAGCTGCCAGCCACTGCAAATGAACTCAGATGCATGTGCCACCTTGTGCATTAGGCTTACACGTGGGTCGTGGGGAAACTGAACCTGGGTCCTCTGGCTTTGCAGGCAAGCACCTAACCACTAAGCCATCCTCCAGCCCTAAAAAGCAGGTTTTACATACAAAGCCTCCACTGCTTCTTTCCCTCCCCTAAAAAAGAAAAACAAAAGCCGAGGCATAATGGCGGCACTCGGGAGGCAGAGGTAGGATTGCTGTGAGTTCGAGGCCACCCTGACACTACAGAGTGAATTCCAGGTCAGCCTGAGCTAGAGTGAGACCCTACCTCCAAAAAGAAAGTAAAAGAAAGAAAGAAAGAAAGAAAGAAAGAAAGAAAGAAAGAAAGAAAGAAAGAAAGAAAGAAAGAAAGAAAGAAAAAGACAAACAAGGGCTGGGGAAATGGCTTAGAGGTTAAGGCATTTGCCTGTGAGTGTAAGGACCCCAGTTGAATTTCCCAGTACCCAAATAAAGCCAGATGCACAAATTGGTGCATGCGTCTGAGTTTGTTTGCAGCAGCAAACTCTAGCATGCCCATCCTCCTGAAAATAAATAATATATATATATATATATATATATATATATATATATATATATATATATATATTTTTTAAAGAGAGGGTCAGAGAGAAAGGAAGAGGCAGAGAGAGAGAGAGAGAGAGAGAGAGAGAGAGAGAGAGAGAGAGAATGGCATGCCAGTGGCCTGTCAGCCACTGTGAACCAACTCAGGCGTGTGTGTCCTGCTGGGCAAAGCGGCAAAGTTAACAAAGTATAAAATATCTGCAGGACTTGTTTCAGCTAACGAAGGATTAACTAGAAGGGAATGCCCTTTCTATTATAAATTATTAAGAAACTGAAAAAAATGTAAGAAACAACTATTTTATTATTATTATTATTAATTTATTTATTTGAGAGAGAGAGAAAGGCAGAGAGAGAGGAAGAGAGAGAATGGGCATGCCAGGGCATCCAGCCACTGCAAACAAATTCCAGAAACATGCACTGCGCCACCTTATGCATCTGGCTTACATGGGTCCTGGGGAATTGAACCTGGGTTCTTTGGCTTTGCAGGCAAGCATCTTAACTGCTAAGTCATCTCTCCAGCCCAGAAACAACTATGCAGAAATGCAGAAGCAAAGAGTTTTATAATTGCCAGAGTTTAAATTGTTAAAAGCCAATTTCTAGCTGCAATGCAAGGAAAAAATGCAAAGAGCTGGGCATGTTGGTACATGCCTTTAATACCAGCACTTGGGAAGCAGACGTAGGAGAGGATTGCTGTAAGTTTGAGATCAAGCCAGCCTGGGACTATAGCAGAGTGAGTGCTAGGTCAATCTGGCTAGAGTGATATCCTACCTTGAAAAAAAAAAAAAAAGAGAGAAAGAAAACCTTAGAGCTCAACAGTCTTGCTGAGTTAATGTGACTGAGATAGTAGGTTCAGAGAGAGTAAAGTATTAAGATCTACAAAGCACATTAACAGGAACAAATTATACAGAAGAATAAATACAACAGCTAGTTGTGGCCACACACTCCTATAACCCCAGTCCTTCAGGGGAACAGAGAGCCAAAAACTTTTGAAACTCCTACAAACTCTGTTAAAAGGAGACACTGGCTCAAAACAAGACCAGGTAGGCTGCCCATGCCCTAGTCATTCAGCCTACAGGGATAGGATGCGGAAAGCCTTTCCCCATGTTTGGAAGGTCACTCCTGTCCTTGCTAGACCCTGGTTCTTTCCTACACCACCTTCTCACCTGCTTGATGCCTCCTGCTACCTGACATCCTCCAGTTCGAGTGATAGTCTAGGCCTAATCTCCAGAAGAACATGGGTTAGGTGTGCCTGAAGTGACTACCTCCTCCCTTCAGAAGCCCTCCCTGGTTCCATCCACACCCTCAGCCACCCACCTAGTACTAATCAGATCCTGTGAAAACCATTGCATGGCTCAACTCTGAGTGATCTTTGTGGTAGTCATGAGAAGAGTGGCTTCCCCATGTGTCTAGCTATGTGCTGTTTACCAGAGGTCAGAATTCTACCTCTAGGACAAATGCAACAGAAGAGGACTGTCCCTTCACTGTAAGGATTCATTGCCCTGTGCAGTACTGGGGTACATAATGACTGAGCAACCAAGTAGGTGGTTTTGTTGTTTCTACCAAATAGCCTACTTCTACTGGCCTGGGCCTTGGATGGCACCTAGGGATGGGTTTTCCTTACAGTCTAAGGCAAAGGCTAGGGCTAGAGAACAAAGAAAATAACTGAATGATTTATAAAAGCATATATATATAATTTTTATTTATTCATTTAACAGAGAGAGGGAGAGAGAATGGATGCGCCAGAGCTGCCAGCCACTGCAAATGAACTCCAGATGCATGTGCCACCTTGTGCATTAGGCTTACGTGGGTCGTAGGGAAACTGAACCTGGGTCCTCTGGCTTTGCAGGCAAGCACCTTAACCACTAAGCCATCCCTCCAGCCCTAAAAGCAGGTTTTACATACAAAGCCTCCCACTGCTTCTTTCCCTCCCCCTAAAAAAAGAAAAACAAAAGCCGGGCATAATGGCGCACTCGGGAGGCAGAGGTAGGATTGCTGTGAGTTCGAGGCCACCCTGACACTACAGAGTGAATTCCAGGTCAGCCTGAGCTAGAGTGAGACCCTACCTCCAAAAGTAAAAAGAAAGAAAGAAAGAAAGAAAGAAAGAAAGAAAGAAAGAAAGAAAGAAAGAAAGAAAGAAAGAAAGAAAGAAAGAAAGACAAACAAGGGCTGGGGAAATGGCTTAGAGGTTAAGGCATTTGCCTGTGAAGCCTAAGGATCCCGGTTGAATTTCCCAGTACCCAAATAAAGCCAGATGCACAAATTGGTGCATGCGTCTGGAGTTTGTTTGCAGCAGCAAACTCTAGCATGCCCATCCTCCTGAAAATAAATAATATATATATATATATATATATATATATATATATATATATATATATATATATATATGTTTTTAAAGAGAGAGGGTCAGAGAGAAAGGAAGAGGCAGAGAGAGAGAGAGAGAGAGAGAGAGAGAGAGAGAGAGAGAGAGAGAGAGAATGGGCATGCCAGTGGCCTGTCAGCCACTGTGAACCAACTCCAGACGTGTGTGTCCCCTTGTGGGCAAAAGCGGCATTGCATCCTTACTTCACTTTTGCATCTGGCTAAACTTGGGACCTGGAGAATCTAATGGGCGTTCTTAGCTTGGCAGGCAGGCGTCTTAACTAGTAAGCCATCTCTCCGCACAATTTTTTTTTTTTGAAGTAGGGTCTCACTCTAGCACAGGCTGACCTGGAATTCATTCTATATTCAGGGTGGCCTCAAACTCATGGCGATTCTCCTACTTCTGCCTCCCAAGTGCTGGGATGAAAGGCATATGCCAAGATGGCCTGGCACAAATATTTTTTTAAAAAAGAATTAAAAGTAAAGGAAGCTAGGTATGGTGGCAAACATCTTTAATCCCAGAACTGGGGAGACAGCGGTAGGAGGATCTCTGTGAATTAAAAGCCTAGAAGACCTGCACTACACTTAATGTGCATATTCACATGTTAATGATACTCTCACTTCTAGTTAGAGAAGCTTCTCTTTTCAGATGGTGATGACCACTGGGATGACCCAAAACGTAGCATAGTGCTGAGAAGAAGCAATGGAGGAGTGCCCAGCACTGAAACATCTCTGTCACACCCTCCAAGGCTCAGGGCCCATTGCGGAAGAGGGGGCGGATAGAATGGAAGAGCCAAAGGAAGGGTACGACTCCTTACAATGCAACTGTCCAGACCGAAATTGGCCTTGATATCCATGACCTTGCAGTGCCTAGCAATACCTTTGCAAGACCCTCATAATAGAAGAAAAAGATGATGACATCAAATTAAAAGAGAGACTAATGGAGAAAGGGAAGGGATATGATGGAGATTGGAGTTCTAAAGGGGTATGGGGGCAGGGAGGGAAACATCATGCATTTTTTTGTATGTAAGTATAGAAGTTGTCAATTAAAAAAAAATTTTTTTTTAAAGCCTAGAAGACCAGGCGTGGTGGCGCATACCTTTAATCCCAGCACGTGGCAGAGGTAGATCTCTGAGAGTTCGAGGCTACCCTGAGACTACATAGTGAACTCCAGGACAGCCTGAGCTAAGCTAGAGTGAGACCCTACCTCCAAAAACAAAACAAACAGAAAAACCAACAGCAATAATGAAAAAGCCTAGAGGCCCTGCACACCCTCTCAGTAAAAAAATATATAATATATAAAATTCTGGGCTGGAGAAATGGCCTAGCAGTTAAGGCACGCCTGCAAAGCGAAAGGATCCCAGTTTGAATCCCCAGGAACCACATAAGCCAGATGCACAAGGTGGCACATGGGTCGAGTTTGTTTGCAGAGGCCGAAGGCCCTCGCATGCCCATTCTCTCTCTCTCTCGCTCCCCCCAAAAAAAAAAACATAAATAAATTCTGAGATGGAGAGATGACTCAGCAGTTAAAGGCATTTGTTTGTAAAGCCTGAGGGCCTGGGTTCCATTCCCCAGTACCCTCATAAAGCCAGATGCACCAAGTAGTGCATACATCTGAAAGTTTATTTGTAGCAGCAGGAAGCCCTGGTATATCCATACTCACTATCTCTGTCTGGTTCTTTCAAATAAAAAGATAAAATACATTTTTAAAGATTCTGTTTCTGGAGCCAGGCGTGATGGCACATGCCTTTAATGCCAGCACTCCAGAGGCAGAGATAGGAGGATTGCACGATGAATTCGAGGCCACCCTGAGACTACACAGTTAATTCCAGTCAGCCTGAGCCAGAGTGAAACCCTACCTTGAAAAAAAGAAAAATTCTGTTTCTGGGCTGGAGTGATGGCTTAGTGGTTAAGGTGCTTTCTGCAAAGCTTAAGGACCCAGACTCGATTCCCCACTACCCATGTAAAGCCAGATGCACAAGGTGGTACATTACATCTGGAATTTGTTTGCAGTGGCTGGAGACTCTGACATACCCATTCTGTACCTTCTCCTCTTTTACCATCTCCACTCTCAAATAAATAAATAAAATAAAAATAGTTTTAAAAAAATTCTGTTTCTAACTATATTTAAAAGTACCTACCAGCTGGGCGTGGTAGTGCACGTCTTTAATCCCAGCACTCAGGAGGCAGAAGTAGGAGGATCACCATGAGTTCGAGGCAACTCTGAGAATACACAGTGAATTCCAGGTCAGCCTGAGATAGAGTGAGACCCTACCTCGACAAAACAAAAAATATAAAAATAAAAGTACCTACCTACCCACTAAACCCTAGCTACTTTGAACAGGTATCTTGTGACAACTAATCAAAGTGCAAATAGAAAAAAAAAAAAAAAAAAAAAAAAAGTAAGACCTAGTTACCCAAGAGACTTTGAACCCATTATGCTTTTTAATGATGAAAATAGCACTCAACTCATTACAGCTTTTAGGGATTCCTCTGAGACAGTGAGTTTCAAGAAAACTATTTTGAAATAACTTCAAACCTACCAGATTAGTACAAGTGACTCAAATATACCCTTCAACCATGATTTGCCAATTAACAAGTTCTGCCATTTGCTTTATCTGGGCATGTTTCTCTAAGCTATTTATTTATTTATTTTATTGAGAGGCAGAAAGAGAGAGAAGGAGGAGGAGAAAGAAAATGGGCACACCAGGGCTTTCAGCCACTGCAAACTCCAGACGCATGTGCTACCTTTTACATCTGGATTACATGGGTATTAGGGAATTGAACCTGGGTCATTAGGCTTCTCAGACAAGTGCCTTAACAACTAAGCCATCTCTTCAGCCCTCTAAGCTATTTTTTGAAAATCTATTCATATATTTATTTGGTATTTGATAAATGTACTTGAGAGAGACAGAGGGAGAATATGGGTACATGAAGGCTTCCTGCCACTGCAAATGAACTCCAGATGCATATGCCATGATTTGGCACTTCTGGCTTTATCTGGGTACTGGGGAACTGAACCCAAGCTGTCAAGTTTTGAATGCAAGTGACTTTAACCACTGAATCATCTTTCCAGCCCTTTCTAAGCTACATGTGAGGGAGATACAAAATTGTTATGCACCAGGTGTGGTGGTACACGCCTTTAATCCCAGTACTCAGGAGGCAGAGGTAGGAGAATCACTGAGAGTTTAAGGCCACCCTGAGACTACCGAGTGAGTTCCAGGTCAGCCTGGCTACAAGACCCTACCTCGAAAAACCAAAAAAAAAAAAAAAAAAAAAAAAAAAAAAAAAAAAAACATTATTTTTGGTCATCACAGAACAATTATCAAAATTGAGAAAAGGCTGGGCAAATGCTAACACACACACAGAAAAAAAGAAAGGGAAAAAGGAAGCCAGGTGTGGTAGTTTGAATATATGGCCCCCAATATATTCAGTGTTTTATTAGTTTATAGTTTGCATCTGCAGCCACCTTGCTGGAGGCAATGTCACTGGGCGGATCTTAAGGTGTGGTGGTGGGTTTGAGATTCCATTGTAAAGATATGCAAAGTGTGTCTAGTTGGAGTTCCTCAAGTGTGCTGTGCTGTGTGGCTGGTGGCTTTTCTCTTTCCTGCCTGGTCCTGTAAGAGCAGGCCACTTCTCCTGCTATTATGGAACTTCCCCTGGATCTGTAAGCTACAATAAATATCCCTTCCTCCATAACTGTACCTATTCTGGAAGTTCATCTCAGCAAACCTGAAGCTGTCTGCTACACCAGGCATGGTGGAATAGGCCTTTAATTCCAGAACTAAGGAGGCTGAGGTAGGAGGATCATTGTGAGTTTGAGGCCAAACTAAACCCTGTTAAGAAGGGAGGGAGGGAGCTGGAGAGATGGCTTAGCAGTTAAGGCATTTGCCTGCAAAGCCAAAGGACTGTGGTTCAATTTCCCAGGACCCATGTAAGCTAGATGGACAAAGAGTACATATATCTGGAGTTCATTTTCAGTGGCTGGAGACCTTGACATGCCCATTCTCCTCTCTCTCTCTTAAATAAATAAATAAATAAATGAATAAATAAATAAATAAATAAAATGTTTGGGGAGGGCTGGGAAAATGGCTTACCAGTTAAGGCATTTGCCTGCGAAGCCTAAGGAACCCGACTCAATTCCCCAAGACACCACGTAAGCCAGATGCACAAGGGAGTGCATGCATCTGGAGTTCGTTTGCAGTGGCTGGAGGCCCTGGCACGCCCATTCTCTCTCTCTAATAAAGAAATAAAATATTTTTTAAGAACAAGGGCTGTAGAGATGGCTTAGCAGTTAAGCCAGGCAGGGTGGCACACGCTTTTAATGCCAGAACTTGGGAGGCAGAGGTAGGAGGATTGCCATGAGTTTGAGGCCATCCTGAGACTACATAGTTAATTCCAGGTCAGCCTGCACCAGAGTGAAACCCTACCTTGAAAAAAAAAAAAAAGAAAAGAAAAGAAAAGAAAAGAAAAGAAAAGAAAAGAAAAGAAAAGAAAAGAAAAGAAAAGAAAAGAAAAGAAAAGAAAAAGATGGCTTAGCAGTTAAGGCATTTGCATGCAAAGTAAAAGACCCAGGTTTGATTCCCCAGGACCCACATAAACCAGATGAACAAGGTGGTGCATGTCCCTGGAGTTTCTTTGCAGCAACTAGAGGCCCTCGTGTGCCCATTCTCTCTCTTTTTCTCTCTGTCTCTCAAATAAAAATAAAATAAAATGCCGGGCGTGGTGGCGCATGCCTTTAATCCCAGCACTCGGGAGGCAGAGGTAGGAGGATCACCAAGAGTTCGAGGCCACCCTGAGACTACATAGTTAATTCCAGGTCAGCCTGGACCAGAGTGAGACCCTACCTTGCAAAACTAAATAAATTAAATTAAATTAAATTAAATTAAATTAAATTAAAAAAAAAAATAAAATAAAATAAACAAAAAATATGTATTTTTTTGTTTTGGTTTCGTTTTCCGAAGTAGGGTCTCACTCTAGTCCAGGCTGAATGGATGGGAGAGAAGAGTGTGAGAAAGGAAAGAAGGTTGGGAGGGCGGAAGGCAGGTGGCACTGCAGAGCTTCCCCAAGGCAGTAAATAATTCCTTTTTAGACAGCCTAGTGCAGGCAAGACATGTTTGTTTATTTTAACTCTCTCATCAGTGGTTGGCAAAATGCTTACCCATCATACACATGGCCCTTGGTTTGATCTTTACCCTTGCATAGACTGGGCTTGGTAGTATATGCCTTTAACTCCAGCCAGATCCAAGTGGTTGTGGCAGCAAGAGAACCTGTCTCAGAAAGTGGGGTACAGATAACCTCCAAATTGTCCTGACCACCACATACATGACACATCTCTGCCTACACATGCAAAATAAATAAAAACAAACGAACAAACAACAACAAAGATTAGATTTTCTGTTCATGGTTATAACCATCTGACTGGAAGTGCCTATCAAACTAGCTGATACTTGCATCCCAGTTCTGGGAACAAAACTCTGCATTTTCTAACTTTCTGGAGATGTGGTGCATTGTTTCTAAGAGAACAAAATTAGAGGTAACAGTTATATTATTTAACACTTTCATAGCATTTTTCAGTCTTAGAGCACATTAACATGATGTTTCACTTAATTCTCTTAATTGCAAAAGGTATTATCCTAAACTCACAAATAAGAAGGGGCCTTGAGAGATGGCTTAGTGGTTAAGCACTTGCCTGTAAAGCCTAAGGGATTCCCCAGTACCCATATAAGCCAGATGCACAGGGTGGCAAATGTGTCTGAAGGTAAGTTTGCAGTGGCCAAAGGCCCTGGCATGCCAATTCATTCTCTCTCTCTCCCTTTCTCAAATAAATAAATTATATATATATTTATATATACCTTTTTTTTTTTTTCAAGGTAGGGGTTCACTCTAGCTCAGACTGACCTGGAATTTACTATGTAGTCTCAGGGTGGCCTCGAACTCACAGTGATCCTCCTACAGGGCCTCCAGCCACTGCAAACGAACTCCAGATGCATGCGCCCCCTTGTGCAGCTGGCTTACATGGGTACTGGAGAATCAAATCGGGATCCTTTGGCTTTGCAGGCAAACACCTTAACCGCTAAGCCATCTCTCCAACCAAACAATTAGCCTTTTTTTTTTTTTTTTTTTTTTTTTTTTTTTTTTTTTTCAAGGTAGGGTTTCACTCTAGTCCAGGATAAGCTGGACTATGTAGTCACAGGGTAGCCTCGAAGTCACCATGATCCTCCTACCTCTGCCTCTCAAGTACTGGGATTAAAGGTATGTACCACTACGCCCGGCAACAATTAGCTTTTAAAACAGTACAGCCTTAACACATTTCTGAAACTGGCTGGAGATCTCTGTTCCTCTTCATTTAGGTTTCCTGACAGTTCAATGTCCTCATATCTGTCACTGTTTAGGAGAACGATTCTAAGAATGTAAATTGTTTCAAGGACTAGGAAATAAATTTGTTCTGGTTCATAGGACAGATTTGAACCCATCTGTTTTCTAATTAAAAGCCATATTTGAATCAGTTTTGGTACATCACAGAAACATACTACTGGGAGCAATGCAATCATATGGTATTTTCCTCCAGTCTGTTAGTGAAGATGACTACAAGAAACACATATCAATGAAAGACATTGCAACATCCTCAAAAACAGGGTCCCTGCATTTTTGGAGCCTCTGTATTTTTTTTTTTTTTTTTAAAAATATTTTATTTTTATTTATTAATTTGAGAGAGAGAGAGAGAGGGAGAGGGAGAGAATGGGCACACCAGGGCCTCTAGCCACTGCAAACGAACTCCAGATGCATGCACCCCCTTATGCATCTGGCTTACGTGGGTCCTGGAGAATCAAGCCTTGAACCGGGATCCTTAGGCTTCACAGGCAAGCGTTTAACCACTAAGCCATCTCTCCAGTGTATTTTGTTTTTGTTTTTTTTTTATTCTTTATTCTTAAGATTTAATTTTCCTCTAAGTGACAGTTTCTTTAGTTATTACACAAGGGGCAAATATATTGTAATGACCCACTTACCTTAACCTTTTTTTAAGTTGTAAACTGTCATGGATGATCCTTTTCACAAACTCTAGTTCACCCCCTTCTGCCATTATCTCTGTGATGCCTCCTGTATTTACAGAACTAGGTGGAGGTCTTCGAGGATTCCGAGAATTTACCCCCTAAAGAACAACAACAAAAAACAGTGAAAACTTGAGCTGCAGGTGATGGCACACGCCTTTAATTCCAGCACTCAGGAGGCAGAGGTAGGAGAATCACTGTGAGTTCAAGGCCACCCTGAGACTACATAGTGAATTTCAGGTCAGCCTGAGCTAGAGTGAGATCCTATCTCGGGAGAAGAAAAAAAAAAAGAGAGAGAAAACTTTATACCTTCAGAAATAAGTCTCTGAGTGTGATGCACTTATTAACTAGTAAGACTGTTTAATTTTACTTTCCAAATATTGTGTTAAATATAGAATTTAAAAATCAGGGGCTGGCTGGGCGTCATGGCGCACACCTTTAATCCCAGCACTTGGGAGGCTGAGGTAGGAGGATCACCATGAGTTCAAGGCCACCCTGAGACTACAGAGTGAATGCCAGGTCAGCCTGGACTAGTGTGAGACCCTACCTCAAAAAAACAAAAAAAATAAACAAACAAAAAAAGAAAGAAAGAAATAATAAAAATCAGGGGCTGAAGAGATGATCAGTGGTTAAGGCACTTGATGGCAAAGCCTAAGGACCCGGGTTCAATTCCCCAGTACCCACATAAAGCCAGATGCACAAGGTGATGCATGCTTCTGGAGTTCATTTGCGATGGCTAGAGGCTCTGACTCACCCAATCTTTCTCTCTATATATCTGCCTCTTTCTCCCTCTCAAATAAATACATAAAATATTGAAAAAAAAATCATACAATCATTTGGGGCTGTAGCTCAGAGGTAAAGCACTTGCCTAGCATGCGCAAGAACCTGAGAATTAAATATAAAAAATGTTTACCTTTTTACATAGCCCAATCTGTTGCTTTTCCTTTATGCTTTCTGTCTTGATAACATGGCACAGGAAATCTACCCAAAGATTAAATAAATATTTACTTATGTTTTCTTCTAGTATGGTTATGGTTGTGTTTTTACATTTAAATATTTAACCTATTCTTATGTCACTTCACATGAAAAAGTTAACTCAAAATGCATCAACAACCTAATTTAACAACTACAACTATAAAATTCACAGAAGAAAACATAAAAGTAAATCTTCATTAACTTGGATTCGCCAATGGTTTCTTAGATATGCAAAAAGCATCAAATAGATAAAAGATAAAATAGATAATTTATATTACATCAAAACCAAAAAACATCTTCATTATAGAAGACACCTTCAAGAAAGTAAAGATAGCTAGGGATGGTAAAACATGCCTTTAATATCAGCACTTGAGGGGCAGAGGTAGGAGGATCATTTTGAGTTTGAGGCCAGCCTGGGACTACAGAGTGAGTTTCCAAGTCAGCCTGGGCTACAATGAGACCCTATTTCAAAAAAAAGGGGGGCTGGAGAGATGGCTCAGCAGTAAAGGCATTTGCCTGCAAAGCCTAAAGACTGGGATTTGATTCCCCAGTATCCATGCAAAGCCAAATGCACAAGGTAGCACATATATCTGGAGTTCAGATGGTGGCCATGGCCCAACTATTCATTCCCCCTCACCCCACTTCTCATTCCTTGCAAATAAATAAATGAAAATTAGCCAGGTGTGATGGCATACACCTTTATTCCCAGCACTTGGGAGGCAGAGCTAGGAGGATCACTGTGAGACCACACTGAGACTACATAGTGAATTCCAGCTCAGCCTGGGCTAGTGCAAGACTATACCTCAAAAAAGCAAAAAAGGGCTGGAGAGATGGCTTAGCGGTTAAGGAACTTGCCTGTGAAGCATAAAGACCTATGTTTGATCTCTCCCTAGATCCCACATAACACAGACGCACAAAAGGTAAGACAACTGCAAGGTTGCACATACAAGCATCTGGAGTTGAATTTCAGTGGCTGAGGCCCTGGTGCACCAATTCTCTCACTTTAAAAAGTAAAATATAGCCGGGCGTGGTGGCTCACGCCTTTAATTCCAGCACTCAGGAGGCAGAGGTTGGAGGATTACCATGAGTTCAAGGCCACCCTGAGACTACATAGTGAATTCCAGGTCAGCCTGAGCCGGAGTGATACCCTACCTCGAAAAACCAAAAACCAAAAAATAAAAATAAAAATAAAAATAAATAAAAAAAAAAAAAAAAAAAGGCCACCCTGAGACTACATAATGAATTACAGGTCAGCCTGGACTAGAGCGAGACCCTACCTTGAAAAATAAAAATAAATAAATAAATAAATAAATAAATAAATAAATAAGCAAGCAGTAAATAGCAAGATGACCTAAAACTCATCAGTTTGCAAGAAAACTGATCGCACAACCCTAGTTGGATCATTTCCATGACATCTGCACTATAGAGGAAGTGGAAGCATAAATATGAATGCTGCTCTCATTTCTAGCCTGGAGAACCTCCTTCAGGGAGATGCGGGTAGACACTGAGGACCTCAAAACTGATCCAAGCAGAAAAACAGAAGCTACAAAGAGCTCAACACTAAAGGAGACTTACAACACGCTCTCCAAGGCTCAGAGAACACTGCAGAAGAGGGAGTGGAAAGAATGTAAGAGACATATGTGGAAAGGTATATTCTGAGGAATTGTCCCCACCATAGAAAGGCAATGTTGCAATCATTACCCCAGAGTGAATACAAATAACCACATTGAGGACCCTCAGTAAGGGGTGAAGAAATATGGAAATGTAACCTGATGAGAATATGACCAATGTACAATGTTTATACAGTCAAGTTCTCAATTAAAAAAACAAAAAAGATTAAAGCCAGGCATGGTGGTTCACATCTTTAGTCCCAGCACTCAGGAGGCAGAGGTAGAAGGGTTACTGAACGCCAATCAGCCGGGACTAGGGTGAGACCCTACCTCGAAAAACCAAAAAAAAAAAAAAAAAAAAAAAAAGTTGAAACTTGGACTCTCATAACACTAAATAATTCCTCAACCAATTAAACAGTTATAGGACCAAACAACCCTACTCCTGGTTATCTATCCAAAATAAACAAAACTCTATGCCCAAAGATAGTTGTGCATGATTGCTTACAGTACTATTCATAAGAACCCCAAAGTGAGGGCTGGAGAGAGGGATCAGCAGTTAAAGAAGCTTGCTTGCAAACCTGATGGCCAGGATTCAATTCCCCAGTAGACACATAAAGCCAGATGAACAAAGTAGCGCATGAGACTACATAGGGAATTTCAGGTCAGTGTAGGGTAAACTGAGACCTTACCTTCAGACCCTGCCTCAAAAAAAAAAAAAAAAAAAAAGAAGTATGGCCGGGCAAGGTGGTGCACACCTTTAATCCCAGCACTTGGGAGGTAGGAAGGATCACTGTGAGTTCAAGGCCACCCTGAGACTACATAATCAATTCCAGGTCAGCCTGGGCTATAGTGAAACCCTACTGGGGGGGGGGGCAGGACACAATATACAAGGATACAGTATAATAATGTTAAAGTATTTTTATAAGACTTAACTAAATTGTTACTGGCCAAGGCTTAATGAAACTTGTACAAGTTAAGAAAGTTTCATGGGCTGGAGAGATGGCTTAGTGGTTAAGGCACATGCATGTGAAGCCTAAGGACCCTGGTTTGATTCTCCAGGTCCCACGTTAGCCAGATGCACAAGTGGGCACATGTGTCTGGAGTTCGTTTGCAGTGGCTAGAGGCACTGGCATGACCATTCTAACTCTTTCTTTCTCTCTCTCTCCCTTTCCCTCTCCCTCTCTCTAATAAATAAATAAAAATAAAGTTATATAAAAAAAGTTTCAAACAAACAAAAAAGAGCTGGGTGTGGTGGTGCACACCTTTAATCCCAGCACTTGGAAGGCAGAGGGAGGAGAATCACCATGAGTTTGAGGCCACCCTGAGACCTCATAGTGAGTTCCAGGTCAGCCTGGGCTTGACTGAATCCATACCTCGAAAAACCAAAGTAAATGAATACATAAAAGTTTCAAGTCTTTCATCCTGGGCAAAAAAAAAAAAAAAGATACCCAGTTCCAGTGCTGATAATGCACAGGCCTTTAATTCCAGAACTTGGGAGACTGAAGTGGGAGGATCATTATGAGTTCAAAGCCAGACTGAGAATACATAGTGAATTCCAGGTCAGCCTGGGCTAGATCAAAACCCTATTTCAAAAACTAACTAAATAGGGCTGGAGAGATGGCTTAGCGGTTAAGGCGCCTGCCTGCTAAGCCTAAGAACGCTGGTTCCAATCTCCAGGTCCCACGTTTAGCCAGATGCAATGTAACGCAAGGGCGCAATGCCACACTTGCCCACAGGGGCGCACATCTGGATTTCGTTCACAGCAGCTGAGACTGCTGGCACGCCCATCTCTGTCTGTCTCCCTCTCCCTCTCCCTCTCCAAAAATAAATAAAGTAAAAAAAAAAAAACTTTAAAAGAAAAAAAAAAACTAACTAAATAGGGGCTGGAGAGATGGCTTAGCGGTTAAGTGCTTGCCTGTGAAGCCTAAGGACCCTGGTTCAAGGTTCAGTTATCCAGAACTCACATAAGCCAGATGCACAAGATGGCACATGCATATGGAATACGTTTGCAGTGGCTGGAGGCCCTGGTGCACCCATTCTCTCTCTCTCTTTCTCTGTCTGTTGCTAATAAATAAATAAATAAAAACATTTTTAAAAACTAACTAAATAAAATAAAATAAAATGAAAAGAATAAAAACCTTTAGAATAGTTATTTTTGTTCATAAACCTGAATTAAAAGCTAAAATGTTAACTTGGTTTTTTCATTTTGTTTTTCGAGGTAGTCTCACTGTAGTCCAGGCTAATTCACTATGTAGTCTCAGGGTGGCCTCAAACTCATGGCAATCCTCCTACCTCTGCCTACTGAGTGCTTAGATTAAAGGCATGCACCACCACCACGCCTGGCAATTTTTTTGTTTTGTTTTGTTTTTGGTTTTGCAAGGTAGGGTCTCACTCTGGTCCAGGCTGACCTGGAATTCACTATGTAGTCTCAGGGTGGCCTCGAACTCATGGCAATCCTCCTACCTCTGCCTACTGAGTGCTTAGATTAAAGGCATGCACCACCACCACGCCTGGCAATTTTTTTTTTTTTTTTTTTTTTTTGCGAGGTAGGGTCTCACTCTGGTCCAGGCTGACCTGGAATTCACTATGTAGTCTCAGGGTGGCCTCGAACTCAAGGCAATCCTCCTACCTCTGCCTCCCAAGTGCTGGGATTAAAGGCATGCACCACCATGCCTGGCTGCAATTTCTTTTTTTTAAATATTTTATTTATTTGAGAGAGAGAGAGAGCGAGAAAGAATGGGCTTGCCAGAGCATCTACACTGCAAATGAACTTGCCTTTACTACTAAGCCATCTCTCCAGCCTAAAATGGTAAATTTTTTTCCAGTTTTAAAACTTTTTATTGACAACTTTCATAATGTATTTTGATCATCATCCCCTCCCATATTACTTTCTTTTGTACCCTTCCACCAAACCCATTCTTCTTTCCAACTAGTCCATCTTCTGTTTTGATTTCTTTTTCTTTTGGCCTTCTTCCTAATCCATTATGACATGTTGATGGTCACAATATTATACAGGTAATGCTATGAAGTCATGAATACAACAAGCACTTCTGTCCAGAAAACAGTGATCCAAAGTACTCTTCCACATTCTCTAGCTTTTACATTCTTAGTGGGTATGATAGACACTAGTCTCATTTGGTAGTGGGCTCTTAACTGTCAGCTCTTCTCAGAACTCTGATTAGTAGGCAGGAAGTAAGAGACCTAAGGTGGCTTGGGATAGCTAAGTAGAAAAGACAGGCATACACTACATATTTTTCATGAGGGGAAGCCTGCCAGTGTAATGTTACCAAGTTCAAATGCTGCCAGCCCCTGGAAAAGCTAAACAATATCTGCATTTGAGGTTCTAGGACTCCAAGGTCCTGATGCTACAGGCTGGGGTAGTGTTCTGTTATATTCCTAGCTTAAAATGTTAATTTCTTAAATCATGCTTCACTTAATGCTCTAATCAGGAATGTTGATATTGACAATAAGTTTCTGTCCAACTTTACCAAAATATTTAATCCATCTGGATCTTGTTATGAGCCAGGTAAATAGTACTTTCACAGTACCTGAGCCATTCTCAAAGTAATGTATTCTTTCAGAAGCTTGATACATACACACACCTCAACTCCTGTGACTACTTTTCATTATTAACAGAAGGTTCTCTAGGTAGCATTTTATAGCACAGACCTTCTTAAATATGTTGGGTTTTAGCAGGGCATGGTGGTGCACACTTTTAATCCCAGCACTTGGGAGGCAGAGGTAGGAGGAATGCCTTGAGTTTGAGGCCACCCTAAGACTACATAGTGAATTCCAGGTCAGTCTGGGCTAGAGTGAGACCCTACCTCAAAAAACCAAAAAAAAAAAAAAAAAAAAAAAAAAAAAAAAAAAAAAAAAAAAAAAAGGAAGGAAGGAAGGAAAGGAGGGAGGGAGGGAGGAAGGAAGGGAGGAAGGAATTGGGTTTTATTGTAGTGGCAACAGTGGTGGTGCTAAGTGATTGAACTCAGGCCTTGTACATGGCTCAGCAAGTTCCCTACCAACAAACTCTATCCCCAGCCCTTTTTTTTTTTTTTTTTTTTAATATTGAGACAGGGTCTAAGTTGTCTATACAAGCCTTGAACTCACTCTGAACCCAGACTAGCCTGGAACTTGCAATTGTCCTGCCCCAGGCTCCTGAGTTCTTAAAATTCAGACATGTATATATTAGCACTCTTTTTGTTTTGTTTTGTTTTGTTTTTTCTGAGGTAGGGTCTTACTCTATCCAGGCTGACCTGGAATTCACTATGTAGTCTCAGGGTGGCCTCAAACTCATAACAATCCTCCTACCTCTGCCTCCCGCATGCTGGGATTAAACACAAATAAACACCATTTGGCCATTTATACTATCAAATGACAGGTAATAGCAAGAAGAGTGATTTCTTTGGGGGGAGGGAATTACCATAGTTTATTGTCTATAATTATGGAAGTTGTCAATAATACATACGGAAGTACGTACGTACATACATACATACATGCATGCATAAAGAGAAAACTGATGTTATTCCTGAGTTAGTAAGCTCAGTACAGTAGTGGACCATGACCTATCTTGGTTCAATGATTGAGAAAGAAATAACTATCTCCTTACCCTAACCACACCATGCTATAAATATTGCTTGATCCCAAACAAACTGACTAAAAGTAAAAATAAACTAGGACCAGGACTGAGCCAAGAGAATCCTGAAAACACAAAGATACTGTGAATTCCTTGATTCAATGATTTCTACTACTAGACTTCTCAGCTCTGACAGCAAATAAATATTCTTTGTTTTTAACTCATTCTGAATTGGGCTCTGAGGTATTTCAGTAAACAATGTCCTAGCTGATATAGTTTCTAAAATAAAATTTGCCTTTTCCTCTTATCTCTACAAATGAGAAAAAGTTAAACCAGTATTCCATGAATTTAAAGAAAAAGGTATTTTACCTTGGCTTCCAACTGGTTGGCAAAAAAGGGAGGGTTGCACATGCAAAAGTCATAGACTATCTCAGATTCTTCCTTAAGAGCATCCATTAGGAGTGTCTTCTGTGGCACCTTAACCACTGGGAGAAAAAGCAGAAATTGTTAATTACCGTTAATTCTGTGATCATTCTAAAATATGTGCACAAAACAATATACAGATGAAAAGGAGACTGACAAGAAGGACTATATGTAGAAAGATTTCTTGATACTACTCCCTTTAAGAGACAGAGTTTTGGGGCTGGAGAGATCCAGTCAGCAGTTAAGGAATTTGCCTACACAGCCTAACAACCTGGGTTCGATTTTCCACAGTACCCACATAAAGCCAGATGCACAAAGTAGTACATACATCTGGAGTTCATTTGCAGTAGCAGCTGGAGGCCTTGACATGCATGCTCTCTCTCTCTCTCTGTATCTGTCTCCTTGAAAATAAATAGAGGGGGTTAGGCTGGAGAGATAGTTTAATTTATTTTTTCATTTAGGAGATGTTTCCTGTCTCCTTATAAAAGCAATATGGGGGCTGGAGAGATGGCTTAGCAGTTAAGTGCTTGCCTATGAAGCCTAAGGACCCTGGTTCAAGGCTCAATTCCCCAGTACCCACGTAAACCAGATACACAAGGTGGTGCATGAATCTGGAGTTCGTTTACAGTGGCTGGAGGCCCTGGCATGCCCATTGTCTTCCTCTTTCTCTCTCTCAGCCTCTTTCCCTCTCTCAAATAAATAAATAAAAATAAAATATTTTTAAAAAGCAATATGGGTTTTCCTTTTATTGTTAAATATATTGTAAATGGAAATGTTAATATTATTAATGCATCTTTTTAATGATTTTTATTTATTTATTAGAGACAGAAAGAGGGGAGACAGAGAGAGGGAGGGAGAATGGGTGCAGCAGGGCCTCTAGCCACTACAAATGAACTCCCAACGCATGTGCCACCATGTGCAACTGGCTTATGCAGGACCTGGACAATCAAACCTGGGTCCTTAGGCTTCTCAGGCCTGCACCTTAACCACTAAACCATCTCTCCAGCCCCAATGCATCTGGTTTTTTTTTTTTTTTTTTTTTTTTTTTTTGCAAGGTAGGGTCTCACTCTGGTCCAGGCTGACCTGGAATTAACTATGTAGTCTCAGGGTGGCCTCGAACTCTCGGCGATCCTCCTACCTCTGCCTCCCGAGTGCTGGGATTAAAGGCGTGAGCCACCACGCCCGGCTTCCAAAGCATCTGTTTTATTTCTCTGTTGCTGTGTAATAAATTACTGTAAGGTCTAGCCACTTTAAACAGTAAACATTTCTCATCTCCATAGATTCTTTGATTTAGTAACTTGGGTAGGTCTTAAGTTAGATAATTTAAAAATATATCCTTATTTATTTCTTTGCAACATGGTGGAGGGAGAAAGAGAAAATGAGCACGTTAGGGCATCTTGCCATTAAAAATGAACTCCCAATGCATAGAACACTTGGTGCATCTGGCTTTACATGGGTATTGTGGAACTGAACCAGGCTGGCAGGTTGTGTAAGCAAGCACCTTTAACTGCTGAGCCATGAGCCATCTCCCCAGCCCAAGTGATTCTTTTAATCTTATTATTTAATATTTCATTTATTATTTATTCATGAAAGAAAGATTATATATATAGGGGGGATGAATGGGTGTACTGGGGCCTCTAGCCATTGCAAAGAAATTTCAGATGCATGCACCATCTTGTACTTCTGGCTTTACATGGATACAACATACATACAAGTACCCCAGCCCAAGTGTGGTGGCACACTTTTGTAATCCTAGCACTTAGGAGTCTGAGGAGAGGGGACTGCTTCTCTGCTGTTCCAGGCCAGCCTGAGATACAAAATGAATTCAGGTCAGCTTGGGCAAGAGTTGAGACTCTGCCTTAAAAAAAAAAAAAAAAACATGAAAAGGGGGCTGGGGAAATGGCTTAGCAGTTAAGGCATTTGCCTGCAAAGCCTAAGGACACCAGTTCAATTCCCCAGGACCCACATAAGCCAGGTACACAAGGGGACTCATGTGTCCGGAATTTGTTTGCAGTGGCTGGAGACCCTGGTGTGACCATTCTTTGCCTCTTCCTCTCTCTCAAATAAATAAATTAATTAAATATTGGGGGGGAAAAAAAAAGGAAAAGAGCTGGAGAGAGGGCACTTGCCTGCAAAGCCAAAGAACCCAGGTTCGAGTCCCCAGGACCCACATAAACTAGATGCACAAGGTGGCGCACGCACCTGGAGTTCATCTGCAGGAGGTGGAGACCCTGGGGCACCCTTTATCTTTATCTCTGCCACTCTTTTAAATAAATAAATTTAAAAAGAAATTTTTTTTTTTTTTTTTGGTTTTGTGAGGTAGGGTCTTCCTCTAGCTCAGGATGACCTGGAATTCACTATGTACTCTGCAGGTGACCTTGAACTCATGGTGACCCTCCCTCCTGAGTGCTGGGATTAAAGGCGTGTCCCACAACATCTGGCTTTAAAATTTCTTTTTTAAGGCTGGAGAGATGGCTTATTAGTTAAGGCATTTCCCTGCAAAGCCAAAGGATCTTGGTTCAATTCTGCAGGACCCATGTAAGCAAGATGCACAAGGGGGCACTTGTATCTGAAGATCATTTGCAGTGGCTGTGGGTCCCGGCATGCCCATTCTCTGTCTCTCTTTCTCTGCCTCTTTCTCTCTCTCAAATATATATATATATATATATATACACACATACATACATATATATAAAGCTGGGCCTGGTGGCACACGCCCTTAAACTTTTTTTTTAAATTTTTTTTAATTGTTTTTATTTTTTTATTTATTTGCCAGCAGAGAGAGAGATAGAAGAGAGACAGACAGAATTGGCATGTCAGAGCCTCTAGTCACTTCAAATGAACTCCAGATACATGTGCCCTTTGTGCATCTGGCTTATGTGGGTCCTGGAGAATCGAACCGGGATCCTTTGGCTTCACAGGCAAATGCCTTAACCACTAAGCCATTTCTCCAGCCCAAACTTTTTTTAATATATTTTATTTTTATTTATTTATTTGAGAGAGAGAGAAAGAGAGAATGGGCGTGCCAGGGCCTCCAGCCACTGCAAACAAACTCCAGACGCATGCACCACCTTGTTCATCTGGCTAACATGGGTCCTGGGGAATTGAACCTGCGTACTTTGGCTTTGCAGGCAAACGCCTTAACCGCTAAGCCATCCCTCCAGCCCCGGCTTTAATAATTTTTTAAAGGAAAAAAAGGAACCAGAAAAGCCCTAGTGAATATGACCCTGCAACATTTCTATCTAGGTCAGAGGGGGAGCATTTGTCTAGTGGCCTAGCAAAAAGGCTATGATTAGTGCTAAAGAGGCAAGGTTATGATTGGTCCAAATGCCCCTTTTCAGGCTATATATGCAGCCTACTTATTCTCATGTAGTGAGTAAGTTGGGAGATTCTCTCCTATGCTACATTCCCTAGTGTTCCAACATAAGGTCTAATGAAAGGCTTCTCAGTTGGGCGTGATGGCGTTTGCCTTTAATCTCAGTACTCAGGAGGCAGAGGTAGGAGGATTGCCATAAATTTGAGGCCACCCTGAGACTACATAGTGAATTCCTGGTCAGGCTGGACTAGAGCAAGACCCTATCTCAAAAAACCAATAAATAAATAAATAAATGACTTCTCTTGAATGGTCTTTTCACACCTGCTAATAAGAAGAAAGCTGGCAATAAGACCTGGAGAAATGCCTCAGTGGATAAAACACTCACCATTCAAGCTGGAATACCTGAGTTTAATCCCCAGACCCCATGTAAAAAGCCAGAAGCCATGGAAGGGTTCTGTAATTACAGCATGCTCCTACTAATGGCAAGATGGGAAATAAAGACAAGAGAATATCCCAGAAGCTCAAAGTCCAGTAAAGAACAGCAGAGGGCTGGAAAGATGACTTAGCGGTTAAGGCACATGCCTGTGAGGCCTAAGGATACAGGTTCAATTCTACAGGTCCTGTGTAACCCAGATGCACATGGTGAAGCATGCGTCTGGAGTTTGTTTGCAGTGGCTTGAGGCACTGGTGCACCCATTTTCACTCACACACTCTCTATCTGTAATAAATAAATAAAAATAAATCTCAAAAAAAAAAAAAAAAAGAAGAACAGCAGAAAGCCAGGGAGTGGTGGTGCACGCCTTTAATCCCAGCACTCAAGAGGCTAAGATAGGAGGCTCACTGTGAGTTCAAGGCCACTCTGAGACTACATAATGAGTTCCAGGACAGCCTGGGCTAGAGTGAGACCCTACCTTCTGTTCATTCATTTTCTCTCTCTCTCTCTCTCTCTCTCTCTCTCTACTTACAAATAAATATTTTATTTTATTTATTTATTTGAGAGTGACAGAGAAAGAGGCAGAGAGAGAGAGAATTGGGCACACCAGGGCATCCAGCCATTGCAAACACACTCCAGATGCATGCACCACCATGTGCATCTGGCTTACGTGGATACTGGGGAAATCAAGCCTTAAACCAGGGTCCTTAGGCTTCATAAGTAAGTGCTTAACCGCTAAGCCATCTCTCAAGCCCCTAAATAAAATATTTTTTTAAATCCGTAACAAGGCCAAGCGTGATGGCACATGCCTCTAATCCCAGCACTCAAGAAGGTGATGTAGGAGCATCGCTGTGAGTTCAAGGCCAACCTGAAGAATTTCAAATCAGCCCAGGCTAGAACAAGACCCTACCTCAAAAAAAAAAAAAAAAAAAAAAAAAAAAATCCATGCCGGGCGTGGTGGCGCACGCCTTTAATCCCACCACTTGGGAGGCAGAGGTAGGAGAATTGCAGTGAGTTCAAGGCCACCCTGAGACTACATAGTTAATTCCAGGTCAGCATGGACCAGAGCGAGACCCTACCTCGAAAAACCAAAAAAAAAAAAAAAAATCCAGAAAGTGGCCAGGTATAGTGACACACATTTAATCCCAGCACTCAGAAGGCAGAGGTAGGAGGATTGCTATGAGTTCCAGGCCACCCTGAGACGACCTAGTGAATTCCAGGTCAGCCTAGGCTACAGGGAAATCCTGCCTCAAAAAGAACCAAAAATAAAATCCTGAACAAGAAACCTACCTCAAATGAAGTGGGCAGATGAGATCCAACCTGCAGGTTGGTCCTTGGACCTCCACACAAGTACATGCACACTCAAACATGCATACACACGTTTAAAAGAAAGCAACAGGGATGGAGAGATGGCTTAGGGGTTAAGGCACCTGCTTCCTAAGCCTAAGAACACTGGTTCCAATCTCCAGCGGTTCCAATCTCCAGGTCCCATGTTTAGCCAGATGCAGTGACGCAAGGGGGCAATGCCGCACTTGACCACAAGGGGGTGCACGCATCTGGATTTCATTCTCAGCAGCTGAGACACTGCTGGCACGCCATCTCTGTCTTCCTCCTCCCTCCCTCTCTCTCTCTCTCTCTCTGTGTCTCTCTCCAAAAAAATAATAAAAAATTTAAAAAACTTAAAAAAATAAAAGAAAGCAACAGCAGACACAGCAGAGCACCAGCTGAGAAAACAGCAAGGCTGCTTGGGCCTGAGGTTTCTGGGACCATAGATGTGCAGCACAAAGATCCAGTCATCAAGTCTGGGGGCAAGGCCAAAAAGAAGTGGTCCAAAGGCAAATTTCAGGACAAGCTGAACAACCTATCCCTGTCTGACAAAGCTACTTACAGCAAACTCTGTAAGGAAATTCCCAACTATAAGCTTATTGCCCCTGCTGTGGTCTCTGAGAGACTGAAGATCCACACTTCCCTGGCCAGGTCAGCCCTTCAGGAGGCTCTTTAGTAAAGGACTTATCAAACTGGTTTCGAAGCACAGAGCTCAAGTAATTTACGTCAGAAATACCAAGAGTGGAGATTCCCCCCGCTGCTGGTACAGATTCATGAACAGGTCTTAACTGACTGTACATTTGGAAAAATAAAATTTTATTAAGTCAAACAAACAAAAAAAGAAAACATCCTGCTGGAGCTGAGCTGAAAGCCTCCTCCATGTGGACCAGCGGACAGAAAGCTGGAAAAAGCTATGCTGCATGAAGTTTAATGGGAGAGAGAGAAAACACCAGTGAAGATATTCAACAGTGAACACTGCAAACTTTAAATTTAGCCAGCCAAGCCAAATGAGCCAACCGGTACAATACTGGCATGTCTGTTATGGGGAAAATCAACTGCTTTCTAATTGGACTGGAGGCCTACTGAAAACCTACAACAGGGGTAGTCATGAACCCTACGGGTGTAATGTCTGCTGGTGTCTGGCTAAATGTATATACTATGCTCACCAAACTGCCCAGTAAGTACTTCTCTTAATGTCCACACCCATATATTAATGCTACTCTTATTTTTGATTAGAGAAGGTTCTCTTTTCAGATGATGGTGATCTTGGGATGACTCGGAAGGCATCATAGTGCTGAGAAGAAGGGACAGAGGAGTGCTCAGCACTGAAACGTCTCTAACACACCTTCCAAGGCTCAGGGTCCAGTGCAGAAAAGGGGGCAGAAAGAGTGTAAGAGCCAAAGGAAGGGTAGGACTTCTTACAAAATGCTCCTCCAGACACAAAATGGCCTGGATATCCATGACCTCACAGTGCCTGACACTACCTACACAAGACCATTATAACAGGAAGAAAAGACCATGACATCAAAATGAAAAGAGAGAATGATTGAGAGTGGAGTTTCAAAGGCAAAAGTGGGGGGAGGGAGGGAAGTACCATGGGATATTGTTTACAATTAAGGAAGTTGTCAATAAAAAAAATAAGTTTTTTAAAAAGAAAACAGCAAGGCAGCCAGCTGCTTGGTAGCTGGAGAGCAGCCATGGCAGAAAGAAAATGGGCAGCAGACAAAGAGTTGAGGCTGAAGAAGTACCCAAAAAGAAGAAACCACCTGCCCTGGCTGCTGGAAGAGTTCCAGAGACCTGTTGGGTCTTTAGGGCCAAGAGCTGCAACACTGGCTGGTATGAGGACTAAAGAATCCTAACATGTATGTGAGGGCAATCTGGCTATGGCATATGTCACCTGTTGACTGCCAGGGTTGAATCAGCTGATCTGGCTGGCCAGGCAGGTGTCAACTTCCTCCCTCATCGTTCCATATGCATCCCTCCTGAAGCTGCACACTTGGTGGAAAAGAGAATAACCATCTCCAAATACAAGAGGACCAGTTTTGGGTCATTGGTATACAAGTAGCTACACTCCCCTGCTATAACCTCCAAACAAGCTCTCAAGAATCCTAACTTTTGGGCTGGAGAGATGGCTTAATGGTTAAGGTGCTTGCCCGTAAAGCCAAAGGACTCAGGTTCGATTCCCCAGGACCCACATAAGCCAGATGCACAAGGTAGTCCATGTGTCTGAAGTTTATTTAGAGTGGCTAGAGGCCCTAAAGCACCCATTCTTTCTCTCTGTCTGCTTCTTTCTCCCTCAAATAAATAAATACTTTATTTTTAATTAAAAAAAAAAAAAGAATCCTAACTTTTAGGCTGGAGATGACTTAGTGGTTAAGGTGCTTGTCTGCAAAGCCTACGGACCCAGGTTCAATTCCCTAAAACCCACATAAGACAAATGCACAAGGTGGCGCATGTGTATGTAGTTCATTTGCGGTGGCTAGAGGACCTAGCTTGCCCATTTCCTCTCTATCTGCCTCTTTCTCTCCAATAAATAAGTAAAATATTTTTTTTTTAAAAAGCCGGGCGTAGTGGTGCACGCTTTTAATCCCAGCATTTGGGAGGCAGAGGTAGGAGGATCACCATGAGTTCAAGGCCACCCTGAGACTACATAGTGAATTCCAGGCCAGCCTGGACCCTAACTCAAAAGACCAAAATAAATATATATATATATACATATATATTTTTAATAAATAAATAAAGTGGTTTATGTTTTGTTAAAAAAAGGGGGAGTTGCCAGGGATGGTGGCGTACAGCTTTAATCCCAGCAATCAAGAGGAAGAGGTAGGAGGATCACCATGAGTTCGAGGGCAGCCTGAGACTACATAGTGAATACCAAGTCAGCCTGGGCTAGAGCAAGATCTCACTTTGAAAACAAAAAAATAGGGGGAGTTAACCATATTTGAGGTAAGGGGTATACAGGAAAACTATGGACCTTCCACTGTGAACTGCTCTATAAAGTCTATTAAAATCTACAAAACAAAAGCATTCAAGGGCATACAGGAAATTTAAAGAAATATTTAGTGAAGAAAATCTATTTAATTAAATAAATTTCAATAAGTAGAGAAATTTCATGAAAACAGTATCCAGAAATAATGAGTATCAACTATTATATTCTTTGAGTTAATTCTGGCACCAAAACATCAAAGCCAATTATAAAGCTAGGCATGTTGGTGCATGACTTTAATCCCAGCACTCAGGAGGCAGAGGTAGGAGGATCAATGTAAGTTTGAGGCCACGCTGACATTACAGAGTGAATTCCAGGTTAGTCTAGACTAGAAGAGTCATACACTACCTCAGGAAAAAAAAAAAAAAAATCAAGGCCATGGGGCTGGAGAAGATGGCTTAGCAGTTAAGGCATTTGCCTGCAAAGTCAAAGGACCCTGGTTCAATTCTCGAGGCCCCACATAAGCCAGATGCACAAGGAGGCGCATGCATCTAGAGGTCGTTTGCAGTGGCTGGAGGCCCCGGCACGCCCATTCTCTCTCTCTCACTCTCTCTGCTTCTCTCTCAAATAAATAAATAAATTATATTTTTAAAAAATCAAGGCCAGGGACTGGATGGATGGCTTAGTAGTTAAGGTGTTTGCCTGCAAAGGCAAAGGACCCAGGTTCAACTCCCCAGGACCCACGTAAACCAGATGCACAAGGGGACGCATGCATCTGGAGTTCGTTTGCAGTGGCTGGAGGCCCTGGCGTGCCCATTCTCTCTCTCTGTCTCTTTCTAATAAATAAATATTTAAAAAAATCAAGGCCAATTATAATGTATCAGGTTTTTAAATATCATCAAAGTCTGATATATATACTTAAGCACAAGGTAATGAGACATTAAATTAGAAAGGTTAATAAACAAAGCCTGAAGAGATATATAGTCTGTGGAACTAACCTTTTATGAGATCAGATAAATTATTCTGCTCCACATTTTTCTTGGCATAATTGAAACACATATCATCCACTTCTGTTGCAAGAAAATACCAGCCATTTAGGGTAGCTCCAAGTAAGGGATAGATGCAAGATGCCCCAGTACCTAGGAAAAGGAAAATCCAGAACACATACTACACATGAGAGGGAAAAAGTTAGAATAATGAAAACACTATTCTTCAGAATTTTGGCTTTCAGCTTTAATCACAAAGTAGGGTATTCTGTGGCTACTGGGCTCCTTAGTTGTTTTATATATGTAAGCTTTATCTTATAAGTACAGGTAAACTTCCTCAAGGATAAAAACTTACTATCTAGGCTGCAGGTAGCTCAGTGGTTAAGGTGCTTGCCTGCAATGCCTAACAACCTAAGATCGATTCCCCAGTACCCATGTAAAGCAAGATGCACAAGTGGTGCATTCACCTGGAGTTCATTTGCAGTGGCTGTAGGCCCTAACATGCCCATTCATTCATTCTCTCTCACACACACATTCTTTCTTTCCTTGAAAAAAAAAAAAAAAAAAAAAAAAAACTTTACTGTCTGCTTTTGTATGCTGTATGTCAAATGAAGGAGACATAACTAAAGGTCTAGGAATATATAGCTATTTAGCTAACAATGGTCAAAAAAATAAATTTGAGGCTGGACAGATGGCTTAGCAGTTAAGGCATTTGCCTACAAGGCCCTTTTTTTTCGAGGTAGGGTCTCACTCTAGCTCAGGCTGACCTGGAATTCACTATGTAGTCTCAGGGTGGCCTCGAACTCATGGCAATCCTCCTACCTCTGCCTCCCAAGTGCTGGGATTAAAGCCATGCGCCACCATACCCAGCTCGAAGCCCATGTTTTACTTTCCAGAGCCCACATTAGCAAGACACACAAAGGTGAGGCAAGTGCAAGGTCACACATGCCCACTAGGTGGCGCAAGCATCTGTAGTTAGACTTCAATGGCTGAGGCCCTGATGCACCAATTCTCCATTCTCCACTGTCTGCCTATCTCTTTCTCTCACACACACACAATCACTCTCTACAATAAAAATGAAAAATTAAATTTATGACCAGACATGGTGGCACACACCTTTAATCCCAGTACTCAAGAGGCTGTGATAGGAAGATCATGTAAGTTGGAGGCCAGCCTGGAACTACAGAGTGAGTGCCAAGTCAGCCTGTGGTAGGGTGAGACTATACATTGGAAAAACAACAATAAATAAATAAATAAATACATTCTTTTTTGTTTTATTTTTTATTATTTTTTCGGAGAGAGACACACAGAGAGAGGCAGAGAAAGAGAGAGAGAAGAAGACAGAGATGGGCGCACCAGCAGTATCTCAGCTGCTGCGAACGAAATCCAGATGTGTGCGCCCCCTTGTGGTCAAGTGCGGCATTGCGCCCTTGCGTCACTTTGCATCTGGCTAAACGTGGGACCTGGAGATTGGAACCGCTGGAGATTGGAACCGCTGGAGATTGGAACCAGTGTTCTTAGGCTTAGGAGGAAAGCACCTTAACTCCTAAGCCATCTCTCCAGCCCAAATAAATTCTTTAAAAATGCTTATACATTTTTTTTGTGTTCAATTGTTTTGGAGGTAGGGTCTCACTATAACCCAGGCTGACCTGGAACTCACTGCAATCCTTCTACCTCTGCCTCCTAAGTGCTGGGATTATTAAAGGTGTGCACCACCCCACCCAGCTATAAAATGCTTATAAAATTTAATCTCAAACTGGAGAATAGGCTTAGCGGTTTAAGGCCCTAGCATACAAAACCAAAGAACCCAGGTTAGATTCCCCAGGAGCCATGTTTGCCAGATGCACAAGGTGGCACATGCATCTGGAGTTCATTTGCAGTGGCTGAAGAACCTGGCACACCCATTTTCTCTCTATCTCTCTGAGTTAAACAAACAAACAAACAAACAAATAAATAAATATTGAAAATTTAATCACTTACTAAAATTTTCCTTTCTAATCACATACAGGTAAGTTTCTTAAAAGGATCCAAGGCTATTTGTTGAAACACGATAGTAGGGTCTGGAAAGATGGCTTAGCGGTTAAGGCATTTGCCTGCAAATTCAAAGGATCCCGATTCAATTTTCCAGGACCCATGTAAGCCAGATGCACAAGGGACGCATGCATCTGGAGTTTGTTTGCAGAGGCTGGAAGCCTTGGCACACCCATTCTCTCTCTTTCTCAAATAAATAAATAAAGTATATTAAACACACACACACACACACACACACACAAACCACCATAGTAGTATCTTTTGTTGTTTTTTTTTTTTGTTGAGGTAGGGTCTTACTCTAGTGCAAGCTGGCCTCAAAGTCATAGCAATCCTCCTACCTCAGCCTCCCAACTGCTGGCACTATAGGTATGAGCCATCATGCCCGCCTCAGTATTTTTATTTATTTACATGAGAGAAAGGGTGGGGGGAAGAGGGAGAGAATGGACACACCAGGGCCTCTAGCTGCTACAGACAAACTCCAGATGCATGTACCTGGGGAATTGAACCTGGGTCCTTGGGCTTTATAGGCAGTTGCCTTAACCACTAATCCATCTCTCTAGCCCTCAGTAGTACCTTTACAAAAAAATTTTTTTAAACCAGGCAGGTGGCGCATGCCTTTAATCCCAGCACTCAGGAGGCAGAGATAGGAGGATCATGGTGAGTTCAAGGCCATACTGAGACTACATAATGAATTCCAGGTTAGCCTGGGCTAGAGCGAAACCCTACCTTGAAAAAAAATATTATTTATTTACAATCAGAGAGAGAGAAAAGACAGACAGAACAGGCATGCTAGGACCTCCAGCAACGGCAATCAAACTCCAGATGTATGTATGCACCACCACTTTCTGTATCTGGCTGTACGTCGATACTGGGGAATCAAACCTGGTCATTAGGTTGAGCAGGAAGGCACCTTAACTGCTGAGCCCAATAGTATCTTTTTTAAAATATTTGGCCTGGTGAGATGGTTCAGTGGTTAAAGGCAACTACTTGCAAAGTCTGATGTGATGGCCTATGGTTGACTCCCCAGCACCCACATAAAGCCAGATACACAAAGAAGCACATGTGTGTGAAGTTCATTTGCAGTAACAGGAAGCCCTGACATGCGCACACGCATGTGAGCTCACACATTATCTGTCTCCTCTCGTTTGTGAATATAAATAAACATTTAAAAAAAATTATTTATACATGTGCATGTGTGTATAGGTGTACCAGAATCACTTGCCACTGCAGATGAATGCCTGTCTAGCTTTATGTGGGTAGATGGGGAACTGAAACTAGACCAGCAGGCTTTGTAAGCAACCACCTTTTACTGCTGAGCCATCTTCCCAGCCCCATACTAATCAAATCAATTAAGATGGGCATAATGGCACATATCTGTAATTCCAGCACTTGACTTGAGAGGTTAAGACAAGAGCACTGAGAATTTGAAGCCAGCCTGGGCTACATCTAGATAGTGAGACCCTATATCTAAAGAAAAAAGGAAAAGACAGCAATCCCAAAAAAGAAAAAAGAAAAAGGGGGAAAAAAAAAAACGGCCAGAGAGATATCTTAGTGGTTAAGGGGCTTGCCTGCAAAGTCTAAGGTCCTGGGTTTGACTCTCCAGGTCCCACATAAGCCAGATGCACAAGGTGAGGCAAATGTACAAGGTCATACATGTGTACAAGATGGCGCACACGTCTGGACTTCATTTGCAGTGACTAGAAGCCCTGGTGTGCCAATTCTCTCTCTCCCATTAAAAAGAAAAAAGAAAAAGAAAGAAATGCCAGGTGTGGTGGTACATGCCTTTAATCCCAGCACTTGGGAGGCAGAGGTAGGAGGATCACTGTGAGTTCAAGGCCATCCTGAGACTACTACCACCAGGTCAGCCTGGTCTAGAGTGAGACCCTACATGAGCTCCCCCAGCCCCCGCAAAAAAAGAAAATATATCAGCATATATTTTTCCCTAAAACCAGGGGAACAATAATAAAATAATTTTCATGGCATTCCATGGCCCAATTCAGCATATTTTTGTAGAATGACAGAATCACTGGTTAGCTCTACCACAGGTTCAAGAGACATATTCAGAATCCAATGCTCCATGCAAATAACACTGTGCCAACAACTTAGGGTTTGGTCCTAAATCTGTACAGAGAACTACTAGCCCTGAACTGCTCTACACCAAACACAAATAATTCCTTTGCTACCAGTGACTAACCTTGTCCAATTAGATCATGATGAGTATATGAGAGAGAAGAAAAGCAAGGGTTTCTCCTGAAGGCCTATAGCATTTAGCCTAGACCAGCCATTTCAGAGCTGCTTTCCGCTGACCACATACTGGTTTTAGTCAAACTCTGAGAGATCTGGTAGGATGACATAGTGTCTGAAGATGGTCCTAACACAGAGGAAGTAAGCCAGGTCATCTTACTAATTCCTCATGAGGAAAAGAAAACCCAGACTAATGGCCACAACATTTACCTCTTCAATAGCCACAGTGAAGGTTGTCCAAGTTTCCTGGTCCTGATGCTGCTGGGAGAACACCTCCTTGGGGATTTGAGACTCGGAATAGGAAGGGGAGAATAGGGTATTCAGGTTCCTCCAGAATCAACTGTTTAGTGCTGCTAGACATTCCAGTGAGCCAGTGTCATTTAGAATAAGAAAACTTAAGTAGTATATTCAGCTTTGTAAGAAGAAAAAAAAAAATCCAAACCAGATTCCAGGCCCCTTTTGACTCTCACACAACTCTCTCTCTTCTAATTCAATTTCATTTCAAAGAAAATTTCAAAGAGGCTGGGTGTGGTGTGGCACACCTTTTATGCCAGCACTGGGGAGGCAGAGGTAGGAGGATCACAGTGAGTTCAAGGCCACTCTGGTCTGCCTGGATCAGAGTGAAACCCTACCTTGAAAAACAAAACAACAACAACAACAAAAATTTAAAAAAAAAAAAAAATGATGGGCTGGAGAGATGGCTTAACGGTTAAGGCATTTGCCTGCAAAGCCAAAGGATCCCGGTTCGACTCTCCATGACCCACATAAGCCAGATGCACAAGGGGGTGCATGCATCTGGAGTTCATTCACAGTGGCTGGAGGCCCTGGTGTGCCCATTCTCTCTCTCTCTCTCTGCCTCTTTCTCTCTCTCAGATAAAATTTTTTTTAAATGAGCAGTTACCTACAAGGTAATAAATGCAGTTTATAAAAAACTCATCCCTTACCTCATCCAAAATCTACCTCATCCTCAAATCTGAAGACCAAGAAACTTACATTCTAACATTTTAAATCCCTCAGAAAGTTGAATGACATTTTAAGTAGGTAATCATTTCTAAAATGATAAATAAAAGTGGAAAGTATGTAACAGAATTAGAGCAAACTGATGGAGTCAGGGGGAAGAATTTATATAAAACCTAATTAGAATGAATATGACTTCAGCAACTATTGTCCCTCCTGAAGAGCTAAAATCTATTAATCTCCTATATCCCCAAGTGGTATTTTAGAGGGGTTGGGGCATACTTAAAATCAAATTAGCACCAAATAGACTGAGTTTTCCCCTTCTCTTCTTCCTACATTCCCCCTCTCTCCCTGCTTTCTGTTCTCCCTCCTTCTCTCTATTTCCTTTGTTCTTTTTTAAAATTTATTTATTATTATTATTATTTTTTTTTTTTTTTGGTTTTCCGAGGTAGGGTCTCACTCTGGCTCAGGCTGACCTGGAATTCACTATGTAGTCTCAGGGTGGCCTTGAACTCTTGGCGATCCTCCTACCTCTGCCTCCTGAGTGCTGGGATTAAAGGCGTGCGCCACCATGCCCGGCTTTTTCCTTTGTTCTTTTTGACAGGCTCTCACTACATAGCCCAAGCTAGTCTTGAACTAAGTGTACAGAGTTGCCTAAAACTTAACATCCTCCAGCCTCTATCCCTTAAGCTGTGTGATTATAAGCATCTACCTCCACACTTGGCTTGTTGAGTTTTTAAGCTTACTAAGATCCATCAGCCAGTCTTTTGTAATGAATATTAAAACGTAAGAGCATCAAGTCTACTCCCTTGTTTTTTCAGGGCATGTGAAGTGCTCAGAATTGTTGTTGTTGTTGTTGTTTTGTTTTTCAAGATAGGGTCTCACTCTAGCTCAGGCTGACCTAGAATTATGCACTATGTAGTCTCAGGGTAGCATCAAACTCACAACAATCCTCCTACCTCTGCCTCCCATGTGTTGGGATTAAGGGCATGCTTAATCCCTCAGATTCTGCTGTTCAGACTTTTGAATGCTAAAATAATGATGCAGGACAGGAAAGATGGTTTAGCAGTTAAGGCATTTGCCTGCAAAGCCAAAGGGCCCAAGTCCAATTCCACAGCCACATGAAGCCAGATGCACAAAGTGGCACATACATCTCTCGCTCTCTCGCTCTCTCTCAAATAAATAACAAAAAAAAATTTTTTTTTTTTTTTTTTTTGAGGTAGGGTCTCACTCTGGCCTAGGCTGACCTGGAATTAACTATGTAGTCTCAGGGTGGCCTCGAACTCATGGCAATCCTCCTACATCTGCCTCCCAAGTGCTAGGACTAAAGGTGTGCGCCACCACGCCCGGCTTAAATAACAAAATTTAAGAGAAAAAAGAATGGGGGGCTGGAGAGATGACTTAGTTGTTAAGCGCTTGCCTATGAAGCCTAAGGACCCCAGTTCAAGGATCAACTCCCCAGTACCCACGTAAGCCAGATGCACAAGGTAGTGCATGCATCTTGAGTTCGTTTGCAGTGGCTAGAGGTCCTGATGAGCTCCCCACCCCTCTGCCTCTTTCTCTGTCTGTTGCTCTCAAATAAATAAAATTACAAAAAAAAAAAAGAATGGTGCATTTACCTAGCACCGTTCAACAAATTGGGCTGCAGATCTCCAACACCAAATAAACTTGGTGTGGTAGAGCACATGCCTGTAATTCAAGGTCATTCTCCACTACTACATGGTGAGTTCCAGGCTAGCCTGGATTAGGTGAAACACTGTCTCATAAACAAACAAACAAACAAACAAACAAACAAACAAGGGAAAGGGGGCTAGGGAGATAGCTTAGTGGATAAAGCACATGTGAACAAACTAGAGTTCAGATCTTTAGCACCCACATAAAATTCTAGGTTGGGTGGTCACAGCCCATCTATAATTCCAAGTGCTCAGAGGTCAGAGAAAGGAGTTCCCTGAGTCAAGCTAGCTAGCTAGACAGTGGGCAATCTCTGGATTTAAGTGAGAGGCCTTGCCTCAGTAAATTAAGAAGAGAGGGGATGGGGGGATTGGCTTAGCAGTTAAGCTGCTTGCTTAAAAGCCTGCTAGAGCACTCGGGAAGCAGAGGTAGGAGGATCACCATGAATTCAATCAAGGCCACCCCGAGAATACATAGTGAGTTCCAGATCAGCCTGAGCTAGAGTGAGACCTTGCCTAGAAGAAGAAGAAGAAAAAAAAGCCTGCTAGACCAGGTTTCAATTCCCCAACACCCACATAAAGCTAGATGCAAAGTGGTACTTGGGCCTGTGATCCCAGCTTGCCTACAACAATGGAAGTAAAGCTAAGAAAATCAAAAGCTCCCGATCAGACTCATTTGCAGCAACAGACCTAGTAGCACACACCTTTAATCCCAGGATTTGTAAGGCTGAGGTAGGAAGAGCCCAGTGACCAGCCTAAGATTATTTCCAGATCAGCCTGAGCTAGAGCAAGACCCTACATCAAAAAAAAAAAAAAAAAAAAATCTCTATAATCCAGGTTCAATTCCCCAGTACTCATGTAAAGTCAGATGCAAAGTGGCACATGCATCAGGACTTTGTTTACAGTGGCTAGAGACTCTTATGTGTTCCTCCGCTCTCTCCCTGTGACTACTACCACAAAAATAAGAAACAAAAAAAGAAGGTCAGGCAAGGTGGCACGTCTTCAACTCCAGCACTTGGGAGGCATTTTAATATAATTTAATAACTGTGATTGCTACTGACTATACTGTATTCACAAACAGGGACCCAGAACTGTTAATTTACTCTTTGCTATAGATTAGTAAAGGCCAAAGGACTAAAAGAAAAAGTTAGCTAAGTGTGGGAGTGCACGTCTTTAATTCCAGCACTCGGGAGGCAGAGGTAGGAAGATTACTGTGAGTTCAAGGCCAGCCTGAGACTACATAGTGAATACCAGGTCAGGCTGGGCTACAGTGAGACCCTACCTTGAAAAACCAAAAATAAAAATAAATAAAAATAAACTTTGGGGGCTAAAGAGCTAAAGGCGCTTATTTGCAAAGCTCCATAATCCAGGTTTAATTCCTCAGTACCAATATAAGGCCAGATGCACAAAGTGGCACAAGAAGTGTTGTGTACATATGGAGTTCATTTGCAGTGGTAAGAGGCCCTTGTATGTCCTTCCTTCCTTCCTTCCTTCCTTCCTTCCTTCCTTCCTTCCTTCCTTCCTCCTCCCTCCCTCCCTTCCTTCCTTCCTTCCTGCCTCCCCTCCTTCCTTCCTTCCTTTCTCTATCTCCCTTCCTCCTGTTTGCCAATAAATAACAAAATATTTTTAAATTGTTTTTGATTTAAAACTTCATGAAATAAAAACACTGGCTATAAACCATTAATCCCATCACTTGGGAGGCAGAGTTAGGAAGATCACCATGAGTTCAACGACACTAGGAGACTACCATTCCAAGTCAGCCTGGGCTTGAGTGAGACCCTATCTTGAAAAACCAAAACAAGGGCTGGAGAGATAACTTAGTGGTTAAGGCACTTGCTGCAAAGCCAAAGGACCCAGGTTCGATTCCCCAGGACCCACATAAGCCAGATGCACAAGGGGGCACATGTGTCTGGAGTTCATTTGCAGTGGCTGGAGGCCCTAGCGTGCCCATTCTCACTCTCTCTCTCTCTACATATTTCTCTCCCTCTTTCTCTCCCTCAAATAAATAAATACAATTAAGAAAGAAAGAAGGAAGGAAGGAAGGAAAGAAGGAAGGAAGGAAGGAAGGAAGGAAGGAAGGAAGGAAGGAAGGAAGGAAAGAAAGAAAGAAAGAAAGAAAGAAAGAAAGAAAGAAAGAAAGAAAGAAAGAAAGAAAGAAAAGAAAAAGAAAAACCAAAACAAGACAAACCAACAACAACAACAAAATATATATCACTGGCTATAACAAACCATTAAAAGGCTGGGCGTGATGGTGCATACCTTTAATCCCAGCACTCGGGTGGCAGAAGTAGGAGGATCGCCCTGAGTTCAAGGGCACCCTGAGACTACATAGTGACTTCCAGATCAGCCTGAACTACAGGGAGACCCTACCTTGGAAAACCAAAAAAAAAAAAAAAATTAAAAGACCAATGGTCCTCTTATACTTTTATTTCTTTGTGTTTTCTGAGGCAAGGATCTCAAGTAGTCTAGGAGGCAGTCAAGAATGTCCTAGAACTCCTTGGCTGGGATTATAGGCATACACCACCATGATTAACTCCCTTATACATTTATAATTATATCACACACCCTGGCTTTATATCCTTCCTCTGTATCTCTACTTATTTCACCAAATGAATAAAACTGGACCGCCTTCTCACATTCAGGCCTGACCCCACCTAGCTCTGAAGACAGATCAGGTATATTCAGGGTTGTATGGTCATGGACAGCCTTTTCTCTTTTGTAAAAGTACACAATTAAGCTAGGCATGGCGGCACAGCCTGAGCTAGAGTGAGTCCCTACCTTAAAAAACCAGAAAGTACACAATTAAGAAACTGTCATATTTTGACTCCGTGGCATTTTCCTTCCTAAACCTTGAACATAAATAATTACCTAAAAGATTCCTGAAAGTATCCAGACCTACAAGACTTTTTATTAAATGAGCATTACCTTAAAATCTCAGTACGACGACCACTATATTAACCTCAAATAAGTAAGAGTAGATAATGCTCATCATACAGACATGATGGAGGTGAAGTGAGAAGCTAAGCAACAAGGGCCTAACTTTCACTCTGCATTTCTCTTACTCCCTACCTTCCAGAATGGAGCTGATCCTAGTGGAGATTTGCATGTAAATGGCCCCATAAGCCTCTTTTGGGTTTGGGGTATTTGGGGCCTGGGTGTGGTGTGGTGGTGTACTGTGTTGTGATAAGGTATAGCTGTAGCCCAGGCTGACCTGGAATTCACTCATCACAGGTTTTTGGGGTTTTTTTGTTTGTTTGTTTTTTGTTTTTCAAGATAGGGTTTCACTCTGGTCCAGACTGACTTGGAATTCACTATGTAGTCTCTGGGTGGCTTCAAACTTACGGTGATTTTCCTACCTCTGCTCCCGAATGCTGGGATTAAAGGCATGCACCACCATGCCCAGCTTTCCACAGGTATTTTTGATTTAGCTTCCTACTTTAGAGCAGGCAGAACCCTGCTGGAGGTGTGTCACTGGGGGGCAGATATTGAGTCCAGCCCCAAGATGTATGTTCAGAGTCAACCTGTGCTTGATGGTATTGGCTGCTGTCTCTTATGGATGTATGAACTGAGCCAGCTTCTTCCACCATAATGAAGCATCCCCTGGAATTTATTAGCCTGAAATAAAACCTTTTCTTCCAACAAGGTGCTTCTGTTGCAGTGTTTGTCCCAGCAAGAAGGAGGTAACTATAATAATGCCTCCTGTGAAGAAAACTCCAGGTGGAACAAAGAAAAGAATCCTAATATCTGTGGCCAGCTTCTTTCACAAAACAAATACTCAAAAGAGTTGCTTATAAGCAATTTAGCCTTGCAAAAGTTATGAAATTTACTTTTACCCAAAAAAGATCAAATTAAAACAAACAAAAAAAATAGTCAGGCGTGGTGGCGCACACCTTTGATCCCAGCACTCAGGAGGCAGAGGTAGGAAGATCGTAGTGAATTTGAGGTCACCCTGAGACTACACAGTGAATTCCAGGTCTGACTGAGCTAGAGTGAAACCCTACCTCAGAGGGGGGGAAAAAAGTACATACCTATGTCAATTCCTCTCCGGAGAGTACTTTTGTCAGAATCCTGATGACCGATCAGATCTTCCACCCAGTGAATGTAGTTAAGTCTCAAGGGAACAGTGGGAATTAGTCTCTCCAGTGGAATATCAATACAAAGTCCAAAGTCTTCCTTTAGGAGAGTACAAGTCAGAGCTCTGACTGCTTCAGGGTCTTTAAAATTAAGACTGAAGGTAGAAGAAAAAGGAGACATGATGATTAGCAAGATTGAGTAGTTGTACAATCCCTAATAGCCATCTGGCAATACCCAAATGTCTATTGGAATTTCTACATATCAGCCATGAACAGTAATATTCAATATTTAGCACAGTGGTATACACACACCTTCACAGCATATGAAAAGCAGCATTATTTTCCACTTGAAACACTGCTTATCTGTAAATGACACATAGAAATTAAAAATGCCCACACCCTCTACGGTTCAGGGACCACTGCAGAAGAGGTGGCTGAAAGAATATAAGAGCAAGGTTGGAAACATGGCTCAGTGGTTAAGGCACTCGCCTGTAATGCCTAACAATCCCAGTTCAATTTCTCAGTACCCACATAAAGCCAGATGCACAAAGTGGCGCATATATCTGGAGTTTGTTTGCAGTAGTTGGTGGCCCTGGCACACCCATTCCTCACTCTCTCCCCTTGAAAATAAATAAAATTGGGGGGATGGAGAGATAGGTGGCCTAGCAGTTAAGGCGCTTGACTGCAAAGCCAAAGGACCTCGCTTCAATTCCTCAGAATCCATGTAAACCAGATATACAAGGTGGCACATGCATCTGGAGTTCGTTTGCAGTGGCTGGAATCCCTGGTGCGCCCATATTCTCCCTCTCTCTCTCTCTCTCTCTCTCTCTCTCTCTCTCTCTCGCGCGCTCTCAGGCTCTTTCCCTCTCTCAAATAAATAAAAATAAAAATAAAAATAAATAATAAAAAAAAGTTTAAAAAGCTGGACGTGGTGGCTCACGCCTTTAATCCAAGCACTCAGGAAGCAGAGGTAGAAGGATCCCCATGAGATTGAGGCCATCCTGAGGCTATATAGTGAATTCCAGGTTAGCCTGAGCTAGAGTGAGACCCTACCTCAAAAAACGAAACAAAAAAAAAGAAACCATGGGTGGTGGCACATGCCTTTAATCCCAGCACTCAGGAGCTAGAAGTAGGAGGATCACCACTTTGAGTTATATATAGCCAGCCTGAGATTACATAGTAAATTCCAGGCCACCCTAGGCTAGTGTGAAAAAAATAAAAAATAGGGCTGGAGGGATGGCTTAGCGGTTAAGGCGTTTGCCTGCAAAGCCAAAGGACCCAGATTTGATTCTCCAGGACCCATGTTAGATGCACAAGGGGGCACATGCATCTGGAGTTCTTTTGCAGTGGCTAGAGGCCTTGGCGTGCCCATTCTCTCTCTCTCTCTCCCCCTCTCTATCAAATAAATGAATGAATGAATAAATAAATAAATAAATTTTTTAAATTAAAAAAATAAAAAATAAACAGATGGTAAGAGCCAAAGGAAGGGGAGGAGTACTTTGCAATACTACCTTCCAAACACAAAGTGGCCACAGCACTCATGACTTCACAGTGGCTGATGCTACCTACTCAAGACCTGATTAATAGGAAGGAGTTAAAATTCTATCACCAGGTATAGTGGTACATGCCTTGAATCCCAGAACCCAGGAGGCAGAGGCAGGAGAAGCACTGAGATCGAGGCCACCCTGAGACTACATAGGGTCTTGCTGTAGCCCAGGCTGACCTGGAAGTCACTATCTCCAAAAAAAAAAAAGGGGGGGTGGGGCTGGATAGATGGCTTAGCGGTTAAGGCATCTGCCTGCAAAGCCAAAGGACCCCAGTTTGATTTTCCAGGAACCACGTAAGCCAGATGCACAACAGGGCGCATGCATCTGGAGTTCGTTTGCAGTGGCTGGATGCCCTGGAGCGCCCATTCTCTGCCTGACTCTCTCTCTGCCTCTTTCTCTTCAATAAATAAATAAATAAATAAATAAAATATGTATTTTAAAAAGTCGAGGGCTGGAGAGATGGCTTAGCAGTTAAGGCACATGCCTATCCCTGGTTCGATTCTCCAGGTCCCATGTAAACCAGATGCACATAGTGGCACATGCATCTGGAATTCGTCTGCAGGGGCTAGAGACCCTGGCATGCCCATTCTCACTCACTCTCTCTGTCTCTCTCTCCCTCTCTCTGTCTCTAATAAATAAATAAAAGAGCCAGGCGTGGTGGCGCACGCCTTTAATCCCAGCACTCAGGAGGCAGAGGTAGGAGGATCGCCGAGAGTTCGAGGCCACCCTGAGACTACATAGTTAATTCCAGGTCAGCCTGGACCAGATTGAGACCCTACCTTGCAAAACCAAATAAATAAATAAATAAATAAATAAATAAATAAATAAATAAATAAATAAATGAATGAAAATGAAAAAAGAAAAAAGAATAAAAAGTCGGGCGTGGTGACACACACCTTTAATTCCAGCACTCAGGAGGCAGAGATAGAAGGATCATGGTGAGTTCAAGGCCACTGTGAGAATACCGAGTGAATTCCAGGTCAGCCTGGGCTAGAGTGAGGCCCTACCTCGAAAGAACAAAAAATAAAATATAAAATAAATTAAAATTTTTTAAATTGGAGCCAGGCATGGTGGAGCACGCCTTTAATCCCAGCACTCGGGAGGCAGAGGTAGGAGGATTGCCGTGAGTTCAAGGCCGCCCTGAGACTACATAGTTAATTCTAGGTCAGCCTGGGCCACAGTGAGACCCTACCTTGAAAAACCAAAAAATAAAAATAAAAAATTAAAAAAATAAAAAATTAAGCCAGGCGTGGTGGTGCATGCCTTTCATCCCAGCACTTGGGAGGCAGATGTAGGAGGAACACCATGAATTCAAGGCCACCCTGAGACTACATAGTGAATTCCAGGTCAGCCTGGACTAGAGTGAGACCCTACCTCGAAAAACCAAAAATAAAATAAAATTAAATAAAATTAAAAGTAAAAGTAAAAAAGTAAAAAATAAAATAAATTTTAAAAATAGAGAAGCCGGATGTGGTGGCACATGCCTTTAATCCCAACACTCAGGAAGCAGAGGTAGGAGGATTGCCATGAGTTCGAGGCTACCCTGAGACTACATAGTGAATTCCAGGTCAGCCTGAGCTAGAGTGAGACCCTACCTTGGAAAAAAAAAAAAAATAGAGAGTTGGTCTCATAAACTATTCTTGTTTTTCAAACACCTACACAAAGGGCTGGAGAGATGGCTTAGCAGTTAAGGCGCTTGCCTGAAAAGCTAAACGACCCAGGTTTGATTCCCCCAGACCAGTCAGATGCACAAAGTGGTACATGTGACTGGAGTTTGTTTGCAGCAGCTGGAGGTCTTAGCATGCCCATTCTCTCTAATAAACAAATAAATACAATACTATACAATACACCAGGCGTGGTGGCCCATGGCTCTAATCCCAGCACTTGGGAGGTAGACATAGGAGTGAACTCCATGAGTTCAAGGCCACCCTGAGACAAAATAATGAATTCGGGGCTGGAGAGATGGCTTAGCAGTTAAGGCTCATGCCTGTGAAGCCTAAGGACCTTGGTTCAATTCCCCAGGTCCCATGTAAACCAGATGCACGTGGTGGCGCATGTGTCTGGAGTTCGTTTGCAGTGGCTAAAAGCCCCGGCACACCCATTCTCTCTCCCTCTCTCTCTCTAATAAATAAATAAATAAAATAAAAATAAAAATAATGAATTCGGAGTCGGGCATGGTGGCACACGCCTTTAATCCAGGCACACAGGAGGCAGAGGCAGGAGGATCGCCATGAGTTCAAGGCCACCCTGAGACTATATAGCGAATTCCAGGTCAGCCTAGACCAGAGTGAAACCCTACCTCGAAACCGCCCCCCCAAAAAAATGAATTCGGTCCAGGTCAGCCTGAGCTAGAACAAGACCCTACCTCAGATAAATAAAGAAAGAAAATAAAACAAATTAAAAAATACTAAAGGTAGCCGGGCGTGGTGGCGGGCACGCCTTTAATCCCAGGCACTGGAGAGGCAGAGGTAGGAGGATTGCCATGAGTTCAAGGCCACCCTGAGACTACATAGTTAATTCCAGGTCAGCCTGGACCAGATGAGACCCTACCTAGAAAAACAAAAAAAAAAAAAAAGGTAATAGTTGTGTTTCTGTCACTTATATGAAAAAGGTTCTAACAAACACATTTCTCAAATTAAAAATAACATTCACTAGACAAGATAATTAGAATGGTGTCTGTTGTCTGAAGTGGCAACTCTTCCCTTTAATAAAAAGACAAATGAGGGGGCTGGAGAGATGGCTTAGCAGTTAAGTGCTTGCCTGTGAAGCCTAAGGACCTCGGTTCAAAGCTCGATTCCCCAACACCCACGTTAAATGAGATGCACAAAGTAGCACATGCATCTGGAGTTCTTTTGCAGTGGCTAGAGGCCCTGGCATGCCCATTCTCTATTTGACTCTTTCTCTCTGTCTGTTGCTCTCAAACAAATAAACAAGCAAATAAAAAGACAAATGAAAATTAATACACACACACACACAGCTAGCTGTGGAATATGATTAAGCAGTTAAAGGCATTTGACTGTAAAGCCTGCTGGCCTGGGTTCAATTCCCCAGTACTCATGTAAACCAAGATGTGCAAAGTGGTGCATGCATATGGAGTTCACTTGCTGCAGCAGCTAAAGGCCCCGGCACACCCATTCTTGATTTTCAAATAAATAAATGTGTGTGGGGGCTGGAGAGAAGGCTCAGCGATTAAGGCGCCTGCCTGCTAAGCCTAAGGACCCCGGTTCCAATCTCCAGGTCCCACGTTTAGCCAGATGCAGTGACACAAGGGCGCAATGCTGCACTTGCCTACAAGGGGGCGCACACGTCTCGATTTCCTTCACAGCAGCTGAGAGACTGCTGGCACGCCCATTCTCTATCTGTCTCCCTCTCCCTCCCTCTCTGTCTGTCTCTCTCTGTGTCTCTCAAAAATTTTTAAAAATAAATTTAAGTGTGTGTGTGTGTGTGTGTGTGTGTGTGTGTGTAGAGGGATCCTGGATCTGAGAAGGACAGATGAGAAGATTGCTGGGGCTTGGTGATGAACTAATCTAACTGAAAGAGCAATTTCTGGTTTCAGTGAAAGACTGTCTCAGGGAAGTAAGGCAGAAGAGTGACAGAGGACACCAGATGAACTCCTCCTCTGGCTTCCCCACACATGTGGACAGGGTGTGCACCCCTGCACATACACATGCAAACATCACACTACAGATATAACACCATACACACCAAAATAAATTTTATATACAAACACTCATATATTCACACAGGGTTGAGGACGTAGCTCAATGGCAAAGCACTTGTCCAGTGTGCAGAGTCCTTGGTTTGACCCAGAGAAGACCAAAAGTCAAATAAAAAATAAGATATGGTTGGGCATGAGAGCACACATTTAAATACCAGCACTCAGGAGGTGGAGGCAGGAGAATAGTTACAAGTTCAAATCCATCCTGGTCCAAACAATGAGTTCTAGGACAGCCAAGGCTACAGAGAGATCTTGCCCCCCCCAAAAAAAAATGAGGGTTAGAGGGCTGGAGAAATGGCTTAGCGGTTAGGCGCTTACCTATGAAGCCAAAGGACTCTGGTTCGAGGCTCAATTCCCCAGGACCCACATAAGCCAGATGCACAAGGTAGTATCTGGAGTTCATTTGCAGTGGCTACAGGCCCTGGCACGCCCATTCTCTATCTCTCTCTCTCTCCATGTCTATTTCTGCATCTCTCTCTCAGATAAATAAATAAAAATAAAATATTTAAAAAATTAGGGGTAGAGAGATGACTTAGCAGTTAAGGTGCTTACCTGCAAAGCCTACAGACCCTAATTCGATTTCCCAGTACCCACATAAGCCAGATATACAAGGTGGCACATGTATGTGGAGTTAGTCTGCAGTAGCTGAAAGCCCTGGTGCAACCATTCTCCCTAAGTGCCTCTTTCTCTCTGCCCCTCTCTCAAGTAAAGAAATACAATATATTTTTTTAAAAAATTAACAAGGTGCAGGCACGGTGGAGCATGCCTTTAATCCCAGCACTCAGGAGACAGAGGCAGGAGGATCGCCATGAGTTCAAGCCAGCCTGAGACTTCATAGTGAATTCCAGATAAGCCTGGACTAAAGTGAGACCCTACCTCAAAAAAAAAAAAAAAAAAAAATTAACAAGGGACTGGAGAGATGGCTCAACAGTTAAAGGCTCTTGCTTTAAAAGCCTGCCAGAGGGCTGAAGAGATGGCTTGGAGGTTAAGGCGCCTGCCTGCCAAGCCCAAGAACGCCAGTTCCAATCTCCAGGTCCCATGTTTAGCGAGATGCAAAAGTGATGCAAGGGTGCAATGCCGCACTTGCCACAAGGGGGCGCACGCATCTGAAGTTCTTTCACAGCAGCTGAGGATGCTGGCGGCGCGCCCATTCTCTCTCTAGCTCTCTCTCAAAAAAATAAAAAAAGCCTGCCAGAGCCGGGTGTGGTGGCACACGCCTTTAATCCCAGCACTTGGGAGGCAGAGGTAGGAGGATCCCCACGAGTTCAAGGCCACCCTGAGACTAAATAATGAATTCCAGGTCAGCCTGGGCTAGAGCAAGACCCAACCTCGAACAACCAAAAAAGAGTTCCTAGAATGCCCATACACACAATTACTCACACTCTCTCTCGTAAGTAGAAGAGGAGATTACAGGGAGGGCAATGGCCTAAGTGAGGCCATGGGAAGAGAATGCATAAAAGAAGGGCAGGGGGAGGGTCAATCTAAATTCAAGCTATTGTGAATAAGACTTATGTAAACTTTTTTGAAGAATGGCACATCTACAAGCTATAGACTGTTAATAGAAAATTTTCAGTGCCTGGGATGGGATACCTTCCAGTGAGTTGTTGGCCAAGGAGGTCCTGGAAGCTTCCAAAACATTTAAGGCTATTGCCAAAACCTTTAGTTTCCCTTGAGAAACAGATAGTAAGACCCTATTGCTGAAGACATCTCTTGCCTGAGAGGCAAGGTCACTGAGAAAGCAAGCTGGTGCTGAGCAGAAAACCTTCTCCGTGTAGACCAACCAACTGAAAGCTGGAAAAAGCTGCACTGCATGCAGCCATATGGGACACAGAAGTCATCAGCAGTGAAAACAGTGGACACTGAATATTCAAGTTTGGCCATACAGGCCCAATGACTGAACAGGTGCAATAGTGGCATGTCTGCTCTTGGGATAACCAACTGCTCCATAATTGGACTGAAGGCCCTCTCTATGGGAGAGAATACATACCTGGTAGTAAAAAACCTAAGCAAAAGTTTATGACAGGGGAGGTCATGAGCCTTAGGGGTATAAAGCCTGCTCTTGTCTGGCTAAATGTATATATTATTCCCACCAAGCTGCCCTGAAAGCACTACGCTTAATGTTCATATTCACATATTAATGCTACTGTCACTTCGGGTTAGAGAAGCTTCTCTTTTCAGATGGAGATGACCACTGGGATGACCCAAAAGGCAACATAGTGCTGAGAAGAAGGGATGGAGGAGTACCCATCTGAAACACCTCTGTCACACCCTCCAAGGCTCACGGCCCATTGTGGAAGAGGGGGCGGATAGAGTGGAAGAGCCAAAGGAAGGGTACGACTCCTTACAATGCAACTGTCCAGACAGAAATTGGCCTTGATATCTGTGGTAGTTTGAATATATGTCCCCCAATATATATTCAGTATTTTACTAGTTATAGTTTGCATCTGCAATCACCTTGCTAGAGGCAATGTCACTGGGGGCCGGTCTTAAGGTGTTAATGGTGTGGGCTTGAGATTCCATTGTAAAGATATGCAAATGTGCCTAGCAGGAGTTCCTGAAGTGTGCTGTGTGACCTTTTGGCTGTAGTTTTGCTCTGTGTGCTGTGGTGGCTGGTTGGCTTTTCTCTCTCTTGCCTGGTCCTGTGAAGGGCAAGCCGTTTCTCTTGCCATTATGGAACTTCCCCTGGATCTGTAAGCTTCAATAAATAATATCCCTTCCTCCATAACTGTGCCTGGTCTGGAAGTTCATCTCAGCGAACCTGAAGCTGTCTGCTACAATATCCATGACCCTGCAGTGCCTAGCAATACCTTCACAAGATCCTCATAATAGAAGAAAAAGATGATGACATCAAATTAAGAGAGCCTAATGGAGAGAGGGAAGGGATATGATGGAGACTGGAGTTCTAAAGGGGTATGGGGGCAGAGGAGGGAAATATGCATTTTTTTGTATGTAAGTATAGAAGTTGTCAATAAAAAAAAAAATTTTTTTAATGGGCTGGAGGGATGGTTTAGTGGTTAAGGCATTTGCCTGCAAAGCCAAAGGACACAAGTTTCATTCCCCAGGACCCACGTTAGCCAGATGCACAAAGAGGCACGCAGGTCTGGAGTTTGTATGCAGTGGCTGGTGCACCCATTCTCTCTCCCTCCCTCTGTCAAATAAATAAATATAAAATATAAAGAGCCAGACGTGCTAGTGCACGCCTTTAATCCCAGTACTCGGGAGGCAGATATAGGAGGATCATTGTGAGTTCAAGGTAACCCTGAGACTACATAGTGAATTCCAAGTCAGCCTGACCTAGAGGAAATCCTACCTCAAAAAACCAAAAATAAATAAATAAAATAAAAATGATAGCCAGGCATGGTGGAGTCCGCCTTTAATTCCCAGCATTTGGGAGGCAGAGGTAGGAGGATCGCTATGAGTTCAAGGCCACCCTGGAGACTACATAGTGAATTCCAGGACAGCCTGGGCTAGAGTGAGACTATACCTCAAAATAAGAAATAACAAATAAAGAAAAGATGCCAGGCATGATGACACACACCACACACCTTTTTTTTTTTTTTTTTTTTTTTTTTTTCTGGGGTTTCACTCTGGTCCAGGCTGACCTGGAAAGTATATGACTTTTCTCTCTCTTGCCTGGTCCTGTGAAGGGCAAGCCGTTTCTCTTGCCATTATGGAACTTCCCCTGGATCTGTAAGCTTCAATAAATAATATCCCTTCCTCCATAACTGTGCCTGGTCTGGAAGTTCATCTCAGCGAACCTGAAGCTGTCTGCTACAATATCCATGACCCTGCAGTGCCTAGCAATACCTTCACATAATAGAAGAAAAAGATGATGACATCAAATTAAGAGAGCCTAATGGAGAGAGGGAAGGGATATGATGGAGACTGGAGTTCTAAAGGGGTATGGGGGCAGAGGAGGGAAATATGCATTTTTTTGTATGTAAGTATAGAAGTTGTCAATAAAAAAAATTTTTTTTTAATGGGCTGGAGGGATGGTTTAGTGGTTAAGGCATTTGCCTGCAAAGCCAAAGGACACAAGTTTGATTCCCCAGGACCCACATTAGCCAGATGCACAAAGAGGCACGCAGGTCTGGAGTTTGTATGCAGTGGCTGGTGCACCCATTCTCTCTCCCTCCCTCTGTCAAATAAATAAATATAAAATATAAAGAGCCAGACGTGCTAGTGCACGCCTTTAATCCCAGTACTCGGGAGGCAGATATAGGAGGATCATTGTGAGTTCAAGGTAACCCTGAGACTACATAGTGAATTCCAAGTCAGCCTGACCTAGAGGAAATCCTACCTCAAAAAACCAAAAATAAATAAATAAAATAAAAATGATAGCCAGGCATGGTGGAGGCCGCCTTTAATTCCAGCATTTGGGAGGCAGAGGTAGGAGGATCGCTATGAGTTCAAGGCCACCCTGGAGACTACATAGTGAATTCCAGGACAGCCTGGGCTAGAGTGAGACTATACCTCAAAATAAGAAATAACAAATAAAGAAAAGATGCCAGGCATGATGACACACACCACACACCTTTTTTTTTTTTTTTTTTTTTTTTTTGTAGGTAGGGTTTCACTCTGGTCCAGGCTGACCTGGAATTAGCTATGTAGTCTCAGGGTGGCCTCGAACTCTCAGCGATCCTCCTACCTCTGCCTCCCAAGTGCTGGGATTAAAGGCGTGCGCTACCACACCCAGCTAGACACGCCCAGCTGACACACACTTTTTAATCCCAGCACTCCAGAGGCAGAGGTAGGAGGGATTGCCATGAGTTTGAGGCCACCCTAAGACTATATAATGAATTCCAGGTCAACCTGGACTACAGTGAGACCCTACCTTGAAAAAAATTTATTGAGGGTAGGAGAGATGGCTTAGTAGTTTAGGCGCTTGCCTGTGAAGCTTAAGAACCCATGTCTGATCTCTCTCCAGATCCCATGTAAGCCAGACACACAAGGTGACACATGTGTAAATTTGCACATACACACAAGATGGCACATGCATCTGGAATTTGATTGCAGTGGCTGGAGGTCCTGGAATACCAATTCTCTCTCTCTCTGTTGTCTGTCTGTCTTTCATGCATGTGCACTATCTCTCTCATAAAAAAAAATACAAAAAAATGTATTAAGGAGCTGGCCAGGCATGGTAGCAACGCCTTTAATTTCAGCACTTGAGAACCCAAGATAGGAGGATCACCAAGAGTTCAAGGCCACTCTGGAAACTACACAGTGAATTCCAGGTCAGCCTGGGCTAGAGTGAGACTGTGGTTGTTTGAATATATGTCCCCCAATATATTCAGTGTTTTATTAGTTATAGTTTGCATCTGCAATCACCTTCCTAGAGGCAATGTCACTGGGGATGGTGTGGTGATGGTTTGAGATTCCATTGTAAAGATATGCAAAGTGTGCCTAGCAGGAGTTCCTGAAGTGTGCTGTGACTTTTTGGCTGTAGTTTTGCTCTGTGTGCGGTGTAGCTGGTTGGTTTTTCTCTCTTGCTTGGATCTGTGGAAGCAGGCCGCTTCTTCTGCCATTATAGAACTTCCCCTAGATCTGTAAACTTCAATAAATAATATCCCTTCCTCCATAATTGTGCCTGGTCTGGAAGTTCATCTCAGCGAACCTGAAGCTGTCTGCTACAGAGACCCTACCTTGAAAAACCAAAAGGAAGGAAGGGATAGAGGGAGGGAAGGAGGAAGGAAGGAAAAGAAAAGGGAGGGGGGCCTGAAGAGGGCTTAGTGGTTAAGGAGCTTGCCTGCAAAGTCAAAGGACAGATTGAATTCCCCATGACCCACCCATTCCTTCCTTCTCTCTCTCTCAAATAAATAAATAATTTAAAAGCAGGTGGATTTGGCTAGTTACTTCCCTTTCTCTAGAGAGTAAGTTAAAACTTAGCACTTGGGAGGCAGAAGTAGAAGGATCATCGTGAGTTCAAGGCCACCCTGAGACTACATAGTGAATTTCAGGTCAGCCTGGGCTAGAGTGAAACCCTACCTTGAAAACAAACAAACAAACAACAAAAACAAAAAAAAAAAACCTTGGGCTGGAGAGATGGCTTAGTGGTTAAGATGCTTACCTGCAAAGCCAAAAGACCCAAGTTCAATTCCTCAGGACCCATGTAAGCCAGGTGCACAAGGTGGCACAGGCATCTGGAGTTCGTCTGCAGTGGCTGAAAGCCCTGGTGCTCCCATTCTCTCTATCTGCCTTTCTCCCTCTCTCTCTCTCAAACAAATAAAATAAATTTTAAAAAAAACTTTGTAGGTGAGATTTAAAAAAAAGAAACACTAAGGGATGAAGAAGCAGAGAAGTTGGTAAAGCATTTGTCTAGCATACACAAAGACCTGGATTCACATCCCAGCATTGCATAAACCAGACATAATAACACAGGCCTGTAACCCTAGCACTCAAGAGGTAGGAGGATCAGAACTTCCAAGTCATCCTCAGCTACACAGGGAATTTGAGGCCAACTAGGACATATAATATCCTATTTCAAAAAATAAATACACAAGCTGAGTGTGGTAGTACATGCCTTTAATTCCAGCACTCGGGAAGCAGAGGTAGGAAGATTGCCATGAGTTTGAGGCCACCCTGAAACTACATAGTGAATTCCAGGTCAGCCTGGGATAGAGTGAGACACTACCTCAAAAAAAAAAAAAACCGACTGGAGAGATGGCTTAGCGGTTAAGGCAGATGCCTCCAAAGCCTAAGGATCCAAGTTCGATTCTCCAGGTCCCACGTAAGCCAGATGCATGTGGTGGTACATGCATCTGGAGTTCGTTTGCGGTGGCTAGAGGCCCTGATTTGCCCATGTTCACTTGTTCTGTCTCAAATAAATACATAAATAAATAAAAATAAAATCTTAAAAAAAAATAAACACACACTATGATGAGCTATAAGCACACATTTTATTAATGAGGAACTATAACCTAATCTCTAAAAACCATAAAATATCAATCAGAGGCAAGATTAATTAAAAGAAATAAACTCAAAACGCATGAAGAACTGGTTCTTAGTCTGTTAATGAGTGTTCATGTTTTATTTCTAAGAAAATGCAGACATTAGTCCAAGTGTTGAAAATTCTTTTGTAGGACAAAGTCTAGTCATCCAACTTCACTAGTTAAGAATCTAGGTCACATTAGCACTCTGGGACATTCAAATCCTGAACACGGGCAAGATTCTTTTTATTCTCATTTCCAAGATCACAGGGAGGCCTGGGAACTAAAATTAGATCTCAGGTGGAAATTAGAAATTTATTAATTCCATCAGTCTTTGTTGTTTAACACATCCTATTGTCAACAGACTTCTGCCTGATTTCTCCAAAATTATTCCTTCTCTGCTACAGATGAATACTGTATTACCATTACATATGAACTATGATTGACCTAAAAATCATACATAGAAGCTGAACCTGAAGTTTATCAACAAAGGACAAAGTCTGTCATTCTCATGCAGCACTAAAAATGGTAGTCAGCTAGGAAGACAAAACCTTTCAATGACTGGTTTAAAAAACACATCAGAACTGGGCATGGTGGCACACGCCTTTCATCCCAGCACTTGGGAGGCAGAGGTAGGAGGATTGTCATGAGTTCGAGGCCACTCTGAGACTACATAGCTAATTCCAGGTCAGCCTGGACCAGAGTGAGACCCCACCTCAAAACCTTGAAAAAACAAAAAACATCAGGGCTGGAAAGATGGCTTGGCAGTTAAGACGCCTGCCTGCCAAACCTAAAAATGGGGGTTCCAATCTCCAAGTCCCACATTTAGCCAGAGGCAAAAAGTGACGTAAGGGTGCAATGCCGCACTTGTCCAAAAGGGGGTGCACACATCTGGAATTCGTTCACAGGGTGCACCCTTTCTCTCTCACTATCTCTAGCTCTCTCAAAAAAAAAAAAAAAAAAAAAAGGCCAGGCATGGTGGTGCATGCCTTTAATCCCAGCACTCAGGAGCTCAGGAGGCAGAGGTAGGAGGATCACCAGGAGTTCAAGGCCACCCTGAGACGACATAGTGAATTCCAGGTCAGCCTGGGCTAGAGTGAGACCCTACCCTTGGGGGGAAAAAAAATTAAGTGTCACAGTACCTTCAAGCTCAACTGACAGCACTCACATAAAATGCAAGCTGTTGCTATGGAGCTGGTTATTGCCAAAAAGCACAAACTAAAATCTAATTACAATGGTATGATAGACTTATAACAAAGTAGTGACAGGCACAAAAAAGAACAGAAGGAGAAATACTACATCCACTATACTGAATATCTTAACCATACCAGACTTAGCCATGTGAATAGCTACTCTTAAGTTTCTATAATATGACAGCCACACATACATACTTTCACACTTTGTTTTTGGTGAGGAAGTTCAGTATCTATAAAACTAAGACAATTATCTAAAACTTCACAGTTGCTGGATGTGGTAGCTCAGGCCTTTAATCCCAGCACTTGGGAGGCAAAGGTAGGAGGATCACTTTGAGTTCGAGGCCACCCTGAGATAACATAGTGAATTCCAGGTCAGCCTGGACTAGACCCTACCTTGAGTGAGACCCTACCTTGAAAAGCGCCCCCCCAAAAATTAAAACTTCACAGTTGCTAAGTAGCACCCTTAAAATTGGTACTTAAGATAAATGGCTTTGAAGTACCTCCTCTTTCTGTTTTGTTCTGTTTTTTTCTTTTTGAGGTAGGGTCTCACTGTAGCCCAAACTGACCTGGAATTCACTCAGTAGTCTCAGGGTGGACTCGAACTCATAGCAATCCTCCTACCTCTGCCTCCCAAGTGCTAGGATTAAAGGTGTGCACCACCATGCTCGGCCCTAAAATTAACTTTTGAAATTACACTTAGCAATAGGGTCTTGGGAGATGGCACAGTGATGAAAATGCTTTGACACAAAGCCTGCTGGCCCACGTTTTACTCCCTAGTTACTCATGTAAAGCCAGATGCTCAAATGTGTACAGCAGCAAGAAGACATGATATACCCATGCTCCACCCCCCTTGCCTCTCTTCCCCCTTATAAACAAATAACCAAAAAACAAAAAAGCAGAACTAGGTGTGGTGGCGCACACCTTTAATCCCAGCACTCAGGAGGCAAAGGTAGGCCACCCTGAGACTACTGAGTGAATTCCAGGTTAGCCTAGGTTAGAACAAGACCCTACCTCAAAAAAAAAAAAAAAAAAAAAATTTTTAAAAAGGCATGGTGGTGCACACCTTTAATCCCACAACTCAGGAGGCAAAAGTAGGAGGACCACCATGAGTTTGAGGCCAGCGTAAATCTACACAGTAAGTTCGAGGTCAGTCTAGGCTAGCATGAGACCCTACTTCAAAAATAAATAAATTAATTAATTAATTAATAGATAAATAAAATAATAAAAATTAAGCCGGGCATGGTGGTGCATGCCTTTCATCCCAGCACTCGGGAGGCAGAGGTAGAAGGATCTCTATGAGTTAAAGGCCACCCTGAGACTACAGAGTGAATTCCAGGTCAGCCTGGGATAGAGCAAGATCCTACCTTGAAAAGCCAAAAAAAAAAAAAAAAAAAAAAAAAAATTGATGAGGGCATGGTGGTGCATGCAGTTAAGAGGTCAGCCTGGGATAGAGCAAGATCCTACCTTGAAAAAAAAAAAAAAAAAAAAAAAAAAAAAAATTGAGGCTTAGCAGTTAAGGTGCTTGCTTACAAAGTCAAAGGACTCAGGTTTGATTCTCCAGGACCCATGTAAACCAACTGCATAAGGTGGCTCATGTGTCTGGAGTTCATTTCCAGCATGCCCATTCTCTCTGCCATATTCTCTCTAAAATGAATGAAAATAGAAGCCAGGCATGATGGCGCATGCCTTTAATGCACTTGGGAGGCAGAGGAAGGAGGATTGCAGTGAGTTCAAGGCCACCCTGAGATTACATAGTGAATTCCAGGCCAGTCTGAGCTACAGTGAGACCCTATCTTGAAAAAAAAAAAAAAAAACCTGATGGGCTGGAGAGATGGCTTAGCAGTTAACGCACTTGCTTGCTTGCAAAGCCTAAGGACACAGGTTTAATTCCCCAGAACTCATGTAAGCCGGATACAAATGGTGGCACATGCCTATGGAGTGTGTTTCTAGTAGCTGGAGGTTCAGGTGTGCCTTCGCTTGCTCTCTCTCTCTCTCAAATAAATAAATAAATAAATAAATAAATAAATAAAAATAAAATTTTTAAAAATATAAATAAATAAATAAAAATAGCCAGGTTACGTTCACATTGCTGGCAGAAATCACTCAACCAAGAGCAGCTTATGGGGAAAAAAAGGTTTATTTTGGCTTACAGACTTGAGGTGAAGCTCTATGATGGCAGGGGAAAACAATGGCATGAGCACAGGTTGGACATCACCTCCTGACCAAATCAGGTGAACAGGAACAGGAGAGTGTGCCAAACACTGGCAAGGGGACAATGGCTATAATACCCATAAGCCTGCCCCCAACAATACACTGCTGTGGTAGTTTGAATAGATGGCCCTCAATATATTCAGTGTTTTATTAGTTTATAGTTTGCATCTGCAGCCACCTGGCTGGAGGCGGTGTCACTAGGTGGATCTTAAGGTGTGGAGATAGGTTTGAGATTTCAAACTAAATATATGCAAAGTGTGCCTAGCTGGAGTTCCTGAAGTGTGCTGTGCTGTGTAGTTTTTGGCTTGTGGCTTTCTCTCTCTCTCTTGTCTGGTCCTATGAAGGCAGGCCAGCTTCTTCTGCCATTATGGAACTTCCCTGGATCTATAAACTTCAATAAATATCCCTTCCTCCATAACTGTGCCTGGTCTGGAAGTTCATCTCAGTGAACCTGAAGCTGTCTGCTACAACTGCCTCCTGGAGGCATTAATTCATTAATTCCCAATTCTCCATCAGCTGGGAATCTAGAATTCAGAACACCTAAATTTATGGGGGACACCTGAATCAAACCACCACCACCACACCAGGCATGGTGGCACACACCTTTAATCCCAGCACTTGGGAAGCAGAGGTAGGAGGATCATCATGAGTTTGAGGCCACCCTGAGATGACATAGTGAATTACAGGTCAGCCTGGGCTAGAATGAGACCCTACCTTGGGGGGGAGGGGGCAAAAACTGAAATCCAGAGTAGTTTGTCCTAGGTCACCAGAGACTTTTCATGAAACAGGGTGATGATATTCAGGTCTTCCACCAGCCAACCTGCTTTCCAATACATTATATTCATTGAGACCACACTACAATTGATATATAGCATAAATAACTTTTCATGTGTTACCTACCTTACTCGTCCATTCAGATTGATCTGAACATGCTGCTTAAAATCTGGGTATTTCGATGCCAGATATGCAAAATCAGGAGGTTTGTCTTTGTATCTATTTCTTGCGTGCATCGATTTACTCAGAGCCATCTTTAAAGAAAGAGAGAAAAATTAGTACATTTAGTTTATGTTTTATTTGTGGGTTTTCTAAGGTAGGGTCTCACTGTATCCCAAGCTCTGGACCTCACTCTGTAAGCCAAGCTCGTCTCAGAGATCCTACTACCTGAGCCTCCCTAGTGCTGGGATTAAAGGTATGAGGCACCATGCTCAACTCAACATATTTAGCTTTAAATGTACTTCTCGGGGGCTGGAGAGATGGCTTAGTGGTTAAGGCACTTGCCTGTGAAGCCTAAGGACCCAGGTTCAACTCCCCAGAACCCATGTAAGCCAGATGCAAAGGTGGTGCATGCGTCTGGAATTTGCTCATTCTCTCTGCCTCCCCCCTTTCTCTCTCGTCTTCCTCTCCTAAATAAATAAAATATTTTTTCAAAAAGTATTCCTGGGGCCAAACATGGAGATACACACTTAGAGTCACAGTACTTGGAGAAGAATAAAAACAAGGTAGGAGGTCACAATGAGTTTGAAGCCACCCTGAGACTACATAGTGAATTCCAGGTCAGCCTGGGCTAGAGTGAAACACTACTTCGAGAGAGGGGAGAGGAGAGGGAGGGAGAGGAAGTAGAAAGGGAGAAGAAATGAAAGGAAAAGGAAAGAAAAACAAAAAAACAGGGCTGGAGAGATGACTTAGTGGTTAAGGCACTTGCCCATGAAACCTAAGGACCTAGGTTAAGCTCCCCAGAACCCATGTAAGCCAGATGCACAAGCTGATGCATGCTCACAAGGTGGCACACACATCTGGAGTTTCCATGCAGTGGCTAAGACCCTGGCACACCAATTCTCTCTCCGCCTCTCACCAAAAAAAAAAAAAAAAGAAGAAGAAGAAGAAGGAAGGAGGAGGAGAGAGAGAAAGAGAAAGAAAGAAAGAAAGAAAGAAAGAAAGAAAGAAAGAAAGAAAGAAAGAAAGAAAGAAAGGAAGGAAGGAAGAAAGAGTGAAGAAGAAGGAGAGGAGAGAGAAAAGAAAAGAAAAGAAAAGAAAAGAAAAGAAAAGAAAAGAAAAGAAAAGAAAAGAAAAGCCAAACATGGTGGCACATGCCTTTAATCCCAGCACTCAGGAGGTAGAGGTAGGAGGACTGCCATGAATTCAACACCACCAAGACTACATACGGAATTAAAGGTTAGCCTGGGCCAGAGCAAGACCCTACCTCAAAAAACCAAAACAGAGGGTTGGGGAGATGGCTTAGTGGTTAAGGCACACACCTATGAAGCCTAAGGACCCAGGTTCGATCCTCCAGATTCCATGTAAGCCAGATGCACATGGTTTTCATGCATCTGGAGTCCATTTGCAGTGGCTAGAGGCCCTGGCATGCCCATTTTCACTCTCTCTCCCTGTCTGTGTCTGTAATAAATTAATAAAATTTAAAAAAAAAAAAGAAGGGAGGAAGGGAAGGAAGGAAGGGAGGGAGGGAGGAAGGAAGGGAGGAAGGAAGAAAGGAAGGAAGGGAGGAGGGGAGGGAGGAGGGAGGGAGGGAGGAGGAGGGAGGGAGGGAGGGAAGGAAGGAGGGAGGGGAGGGAAAGGAGGAGGGAGGGAGGGAGAGGGAGGGAGGAGGAGGGAAGGAGGAGGGGGGAGGAGGGAGGGAGGAGAGAGGAGGGAGGAAGGAAGGAAGGAAGGAAGGAAGGAAGGAAGGAAGGAAGGAAGGAAGAAAGAAAGAAAGAAAGAAAGAAAGAAAGAAAGAAAGAGAGAAAGAAAGAGAGAAAGAAAGAAAGAAAGAAAGAAAGAAAGAAAGAAAGAAAGAAAGAAAGAAAGAAAGACAGAAAGAAAGAAAGAACTATAGCTGGGGAGATGGCACTGTGGGTAAAAGGGCTTGCTATACAAGCATGGGGACTTGGACCTGAATATGGAACCTCCATTACCCACAGAAAATACCAGGCATGGTGATGTGCACCTGTAATTTTATTTATTCAGAGTATTAAGGCTGGAAACAGAATATCTAGAACTCATTGGCTAGTCTAGCTAAATTGGTGACCTCTAGGATCAGTGCAAGAACCTGTATCAAAAAAAGAAAGATTGTTTAGTGGTTAAGGCACATGGCCTGCAAAGCCTAAGGACCCAGGTTCAATTCCCCAGTACCATGTAAGCCAGATGTACAAGATGGCACAGGCATCTGGAGTTCCTTTGCACTGGCTAAAGGCCCTGGCATGCCCATTCTGTCCATCTGCCTCTTTCTTGCTCTCTCTCTCAAATAAATAAAAATATTTGAAAAAAAAAAAAAAAAAAAAAAGGCCAGACATGATGACACATACCTTTAATCCCAGCACTTGGAAGGCAGAGGTAGATGGATTGCCATGAGTTCAAGGCCACCCTGATACTACTTAGTGAGTTCCAGGTCAGCCTGGGCTAGAGCGAGACCCTACCTCAAAAAAAAAAAAAAAAAATAAAATAAATAAAATAAAATAAAATAAAATAAAATAAAATAAAATAAAATAAAATAAAATAAAATAAAATAAAATAAAATAAAATGAAGGTACCAGCCAGGCATGGTGGTACAGGCCTTTAATCCCAGCACTCAGGAGTCAGAGGGAGGAAAATCACCATGAATTCAAGACAACCCTGGGACTACATAGTAAATCCCAGGTTAGCCTGGGCTAAACAAGACACTACCAGGAAAAAAAGAAAAAGAAAAAAACCCAGCAGCACTCTGGACATTCAGGTATGAGAGGATCAGCTCTGAGATATCAAAGCCAGCCTGAGACTACATACTGAATTCCAGGTCAGCCTGGGCTACAGCGAGACCCTACCTGGGGGGGTAGGGACGGGAAGGTACTACTTTTAAGACCTCCAAACACATGTGTACATGCACACACATGTACCTACAGATATCAAGGCATCCATACACATTCATCAAGTACACAGAATAAAATATAGCTGGCGTGGAGGCACACACCTTGAATCTGAGCACATGGAAGGCAGAGGTAGAAGGATCACCGTGAGTTCAAAGCCAGCCTGGGACTATAGAGTTCCAGGTCAGCCTAGGCTAGAGACAGGTGACAAGTAAGTAAAGCACTTGTTAGACAAACATAAACACCTGAGTTCTGATCCCCAGCATCAACATGAAAGCCAGTCATGGTGGTTCACCCTATAATCCTAGCAACAAGGAGGTGGTCACTACCAGTTTTAATTTTCTGTATACATACTTCTTACAGACCAAGCTGGAAAACAGCAGAGTATTAAATTAAGACAGGTTCCAATCACCAAGGAGAAAAACAGAAAGATACTACTCTAGCATTCAAGACACACTGCCACACATTAAAGGAAATTACTAAAGGCAACATACCTAACAACATCATACTCTGAACATACATGGAACAAGTTTAATTACAGACTTGGCAAATCCAGCTCATTTCGTACATTACTTCAATTTCAATGAAGTCATTTCTTTGCTCACTTTTCTTTTTTTATTTGAGAGTGAGGGAGAGAAAGAGGCATACAGAGTGTGAATGGACGTTCCAGGGCCTTCAGCGACTGCAAATGAACATAGGGCCTATGCATCTGCACATAAATATGCATGCCACACATACACAGCATGCCACAGACATGTGTGCCCCTGTGCGCATGTGCGACATTGTGCTTGTGTCACTGTATGTCTGGCTTACATGGGATCTGGAGATTCGAACATGAGTTCTTAGGCTTTGTAGGCAAGTGCCTTAACTGCTAAGCCATCTCTCCATCCCTCTTTACTAACTTTAAAAGAACTTTGCAGAAACCAGGTGTGGTGGTGCATGCCTTTAATATCAGCACTTGGGAGGCAGAGGTAGGAAGATCACCATGAGTTTGAGGGCACCCTAAGACTACATAGTGAATTCCAGGTCAGCCTGGGGTTGAGTGAGACTCTACCACAAAAAAAAAAAAATTCAGGGCTGGAGAGATGGCTTAGTGGTTAATGTGCTTGCTTACAAAGTCAAAGGAACCACATTCAGCTCCCCAGGACCTACATAAGCCAGATGCACAAGGTGGTACAGGTATCTGGAGTTCACTTGCAGTAGCTAGATGCCCTGGTATACCCATTATCTACCTCTTTCTCTCTCTATCAAATAAAAACAAACTAAAATTTAAAAAAAAAAAACTTTTCACTAGGTAGATTAAGCCCAGAGCCTCACACATGCTAAGCACATGCTCTACCAATGAGATACTATATCTCATATTAACTGCTTAATACAAGCATTGGGCTTTTAGCTAAATATACGCTATTTCTCAAAATTAAATTGGTACCAGCACTGTCACTCCCACCCTTACCAACCTAGTCTGCTTTCCTAGCTTCTTAATCTGTGAGAGTTAGATTAGTCTCCTTGCTGTGCCTACCCCCCGCCCCCACACACACACAGAGATAAGGTCTCACTCTAGTTCAGGCTAAGCTGGAATTCTCTATGTAGTCTCAGGGTGGCCTTGAACTCCCAGCAATTTTCCTACCTCTGCCTCCCAAGTGCTCGGAATAAAGGCATGCGCCACCACACCCAGCCTGTGTCTTAAACTAGTCTGCCACACTCACACTTTAGAGCTTTTGCACTTGCTTTTGTTTTATGGTTTTTTTTTTGTTTTGTTTGTTTTGTTTTTTTGGTTTATTGAGGTAGTGTCTCATTTTAGCCCAGACTAACCTGGAATTCACTATGCATCAAACTCACAGTGATTCTCCTACCTCTGCTTCGCACGTGCTGGGATTAAAGGCATGTGCTACCATGCCAGCTTAAGATTTTTTTTTTAATTATTTCTTGCAAAGAGAGAAGAGAACGCACATGGGAATGAGAACAAATGTGTCAGGGCCCCCAGCCACTGCAAATTCCAGATGCATGTGTCACTTTGTGCATCTGGTTTTATGTGGGTACTAAGGAATTGAACACCAGCTGTTAGGCTTTACAAGGCAAGTGGCTTAACTGCTGAGCCATCTCTCCAGCCTCCTAGATAAATCTGGAAAGGTTCTGGTCTGTTTTCCATTCAGTTTATTCTGTGTTCTTGTCACTGTTCTGTTCTGTAGTCTTTTGAGATAGGATCTCATTGTAGCCCAGGCTGACCTGGAATTCATTCTGTAGTCCCAGGCTGGCCTCAAACTCTCAGCAATACTCCTACCACTGCCTCCCCAGTGCTGGGATTAAAGGCATTTTATTTGCAAGTGCAGACAGAGGGAGAGAAAATTAGCAGACCAGTTCCTCCTGCCAATGCAAACACCACGTGGGTACTGAAAAGTTGAACTCAGCTCAGGCCATCAGGATTCACAAGCAAGCACCTTTAACCCATGAGCCAGCCCCATGTTTTTTTTTCTTTATTTTATTTTGTGTGTGTGTGTTTGTGTGTTTCGAGGTAGGGTCTCACTCTAGCTCAGGCTGACCTCAAACTCACAGTGTTCCTCCTACCTCTGCCTCCAGAGTACTGGAATTAAAGGCACAAACCACCATGCCCAGCTTTGTTTTCTGTTGTTGTTGGTTTTTCAAGGTAGGATCTCAAGGTAGGGACCTGTCAGGTTGGGTCAAATTCCCTAAACAGCCATGTAAAACTGGATGGGCAATTGTTTGCGGAAGCAAGAGACCCTAGCACCCGACACACACACACACACACACACACACACACACACACATGTAGTCTGAGACTATATAGTGAAATCCAGGTCAACCTGGGCAAGAAAGACCATACCTCATTAAAAAAAAAAAAAAAAAGAGCCAGGCATGGTGGAGCATACCTTTAATCCCAGCATTCAGCAGGCAGAGGTAAGGAGGGATCACCTTAAGTTCCAGGCCATGTTGAGACTACATAGTGAATTCCAGGTCGGCCTGGGCTAGAGTGAAAACCAACCCCAAAAAAACAAGGGGCAGGTATGGTGGCTCACACCTTTAATCCCAGTACTTGGGAGGATCTGTTTGTCATAACACCTATTCTTGCATAAATACTCTGTGCTGTTTTCATTGAATGTGTATATTATTTAGTTAAATTTTAGAATTTGCCTGCATTTTGTTCCACCCAGCGTACTAGAATACTCTCATAGCAGGGAAACCCAAGGCCTAGGATCACCTTTGTGGTTACTCTGGGAGTCTTAGAGTCACACCTAGCACCTTAAGCTCCTACCCTGAAGATATATAACAACACATTGATTTATACATCTAATAATAGTGGATATAATTTGAAAGCCCATTAAATTAATCCAAGATACAAAAAAAAAATCTCTACATTATAATACAAGAAATACAAAAAAATTAAGATAATATATATGTCTACCAAGAAGTATTAATCCATCACTGAAACTGATTTAGAGGAAATGCCTGAGAAACATTTCAAAAGAATGATTATAGGGGGCTGGAGAGATGGCTTAGTGGTTAAGTGCTTGCCTGTGAAGCCTAAGGACCCCGGTTCGAGGCTTGCTTCCCCAGTACCCTCGTAAGCCAGATGCACAAGGGGGCGCACTCATCTGGAGTGCATTTGCAGTGGCTGGAGGCCCTGGCACACCCATTCTCTCTCTCCCTGCCTCTTTCTCTCAAATAAACAAATAAATAAAATATATTTTAAAATAAATAAATAAGGGCTGGAGAAATGCCTTAGTGGTTAAGGCATTTGTCTGGGAAGCCAAAGGATCCCGGTTCAATTCTCCAGGACACATGTAAGCCAGATACATGAGGAGCACATGCATCTGGAGTTCATTTGCAGTGCCTAGAGGCCCTAGTATGTCAATTCTCTCTACTTGCAAATTTAATATAAATAAATAAATAAATAAATAAATAAATAAATAAATAGTCCAGGCCCAGATGGATCCTCTGGTGAATTTTGCCAGACCTTCATGGAAGAACTAACACCAATGTTTTCAAACTTTTCCATAAAATAGAAAAAGAAGCCGGGCGTGGTGGCGCACGCCTTTAATCCCAGCACTCGGGAGGCAGAGGTAGGAGGATCGCTGTGAGTTCGAGGCCACCCTGAGACTACATAGTGAATTCCAGGTCAGCCCGAGCTAAAGTGAGACCCTTCCTTGAAAAACCAAACAAACAAACAAACAAAAAAAAAAAAAAATAGAAAAGAAGGAATTCTATCAAACTCCTTCTACAAAGCCAGCATCACCCTGATACCAAAACCAGACAAAGATAGCACAAAAAAAAAGAAAATTACAGACCAATCTCCCTCATGAACATAGGTGCAAAAATTCTTAACAAAATATTGGTAAACAGAATACAAGAATATATCAGAAAGACCATTCACCCCGACCAAGTAGGCTTCATCCCAGAGATGCAGGGATGGTTCAACATACATAAGCTGATAAACGTAATACATTATATAAATAGACTGAAGGACAAAAGTCACATGATCATCTCATTAGATACAGAAAAAACATTTGACAAAATCCAACATCCCTTCATGATAAAAGTACTACAGAGCCGAGCATGGTGGCGCATGCCTTTAACCACAGCACGCGGGAGGCAGAGGTAGGAGGATTGCTATGATTTCAAGGCCACCCTGAGAATACATAATGAATTCCAGGTCAGCCTGAGCTAAGAGTGAGACCCTACCTCAAAAAATACAAACAAACAAAAAAAAGCCCTACAGAGACTGGGAATAGAAGGAACATATGTCTACATAATAAAGACTATTTATGAAAAACCTACAACCAACATAATACTAAATGGAGAAAACTTGAAGATCTTCCATTAAAATCAGGAACAAGACAAGGGTGTCCACTGTCCCCACTTTTATTTAATATAGTACTGGAAGTCTTAGCCATAGCAATAAGGCAAGAGACACACATAAAAGGGAAACAAATTGGAGAGGAAGAGACCAAGTTATCATTATTTGCAGATGATATGATTCTATACATAAAGGACCCTCAAGACTCTATCAGCAAACTGTTAGAGCTGATAAACACCTATAGCCATGTAGCAGGATACACACACACACACACACAAATCAGTAATCTTTCTATATGCTAACAACACACAGAGGATTAAATCAGAGAATCACTCCCATTCACAATTGCATCAAAAAATAAAAACAGGGCTGGTAAGGCACATGCCTGTGAAGCCTAAGGACCCGGTTCAATTCTCCAGGTCCCACATAAGCCAGATGCACAAGGGGGCACACACATCTGGAGTTCGTTTACAGTGGCTAGAGGCCCTGGCGCACCCATTCTCACTTGCCTTCTGTCTCTAATAAATAAATAAAAATAAAATCTTTTTTTAAATTTAAAATAAATAAAAAATAAAAACAGGGGTTGAGGATTTAGCTCAGTGGATGGGCACTTACTTGCCTAGTAAGCACAAGGCCTTGAGTTCGGTCCTCAGCACTGAAAATAAATAAATAAAGTACCTTGGAATAAACCTAACCAAGGAAGTGAAAGAACTCTACAATGAAAACTTTAAAACACTCAAGCGAGAAACTGCAGAAAACACTAGGAAATGGAAAGAAATACCTTGCTCGTGGATCAGAAGAATCAATATTGTGAAATGGCAATCTTACCAAAAGTAATCTACACATTTAATGCAATCCCCATCAAAATTCAATGGTACCAGATGTGGTGGCGCATGCTTTTAATCCCAGCACTCGGGAGGCAAAGGCAGGAGGATCACCATGAGTTTGAGGCCACCCTGAGATTACATAGTGAATTCCAGGTCAGCCTGGGCTAGAGTGAGACCCTAACAGGAAAAACACACACACAAAAGACAGCCTCTTCAGCAAATGGTGCTGGGAAAACTGGATATTTATCTGTAGAAGGATGAACATAGATTCTTATCTCTCTCCATACACAAGAAACCTTAATATTAAACTTGAAATTCTGAAACTGCCAGAGGAAAAAGTGGGGGGAATTCCTTCAACATACTGGTCTTGGCAAAGACTTTCTCAATATAACCTCAATTGCTCAAGAAACAAAAAACCACAGATTGGGCAGGAGAGATGGCTTAGCACTTAAGGCGCATGCCTGAAAAGCCTAAGGACCCCAGTTTGATTCTCCAGGTGCCACATAAGCCAGACGCACAAGGTGGCGCATGCATCTGGAGTTCAATTGCAGTGGCTAGAGGCTCTGGCATGCCTATTCTCTCTCTTTCTCTCTCCCCCCCTTCTCTGTCTCTAATAAATAAATAAAAATTAAAAAAATCTTAGATGGCTGGGCATGGTGGCACACGCCTTTAATCCCAGCACTTGGGAGGCAGAGGTAGGAGGATCGCCGAGAGTTCGAGGCCACCCTGAGACTACATAGTTAATTCCAGGTCAGCCTGGACCAGAGTGAAACCCTACCTTGCAAAAAACAAACAAAAAAAAAAAAAATCTTAGCTGGGCATGGTGGCACACACCTTTAATCCCAGCACTCAGGAGGCAGAGGTAGGAGGATTGCCATGAGTTCAAGGCTACCCTGAGACTACATAGTGAGTTCCAGGTCCGCCTGAGCTAGAGTGAGACCCTACCTCAAAACAAAAAAAAAAAAAAACTTTATCAACTGCTGAGACATCATGAAATTACAAAGCTTTTGTACAGCAAAGGACACTGTGAATAGAGCAAAGAGGCAATCTATGTAATGGGAGAGAAAGTTTGCCAGCTATACATCTGACAGAGGATTAATATCTAGGACATACAAGGAACTCAAAAAACTAATATGGGGCTGGAGAGATGACTTAGCAGGTACGGGGCTTGCCTGCAAAGCCTAAGGACCCAGGTTTGATTCTTCAGGTCCCACGTAAGCCAGATGCACATGGTGGCACATGTATCTGTACTTCATTTGCAGTAGCAAGAGGCCCTGGAGCACCTATTCTCACTCTCTCTCCCCCCATCTCTCTCTCTGTCTCTAATTAATAAATAAAAATAAATTTAAAAAAAACTAATACAAAATCAAACAACCCAATTAAAAATGGGCTATGAGTCAGGCACAGTGGCACACACCTTTAATACCAGCACTTGGGAGGCAGAGGTAGGAGGATTGCCATGAGTTTGAGGCCACCCTGAGACTACATAGTGAATTCCATCCAAGTCAGCCTGGACTAGAATGAGGCTCTACCTGCAAAAACCCAAAAATAGAGAGTTCTCTAAAGAAGAAATACAAGCTGGAGAAATGGCTTAGTGGTTAAGGCGTTTGCCTGCGAAGCCAAAGGATCCAGGTTCGATTCTCCAGGACCCACGTAAGCCAGATGCACAAGGGGCACATGCATCTGGAGTTCGTTTGCAGTGGCTGGAGGCCCTGGCGTGCCCATTCTCTCTGTGTCTGCCTCTCTTCTATCTCTCTCTCTCTGCATGCAAATAAATAAATAAATAAATAAATAAATAAATAAATAAATAAAAAGAAAGAAAGAAATGAATCTTTAAAAAAAAAACTTTAAAAAAAAAAAGAAATACAGATGGCATATGAACATCTAAAAAACTGTTCTACATCCCTAGCAATCAAGGAAATGCAGATTAAAACTACGTTGAGTTTCCATCTCACTCCTGTTAGATTGGCTACCATCATGAAAACAAATGACCATAAACGCCGGTGAGGTGTGGAAAAAGAGGAACCCTTCTACACTGTTGGTGGGAATGCAATCTGGTCCAGCCATTGTGGAAATCAGTGTGGAGGTTCCTGAGACAGCTAAAAATAGATCTACTGTATGACCCAGCTATACCACTCCTAGGCATTTGTTCTAAGGACTTGTCTCACTACTTTAGAGATACTTGCTCAACCATGTTTATTGCCGCTCTATTCACAATAGCTAGGAAATGGAACCAGCCTAGATGTCCCTCAACTGAAGAGTGAATAATGAAGATGTGGCACATTTATACAATAGAGTTCTACTCAGCAGTAAAGAAAAATGAAATTATGAAATTGGCAGGAAAATGGAGGGATCTGGAAAGGATTATAATTAGTGAGGTAACCCAGGCCCAGAAAATCAAACATTGCATGTTCTCATATGTTGATCCTAGCTACAAATGATTGGACTTCTATGTGAACAGAAATAAAACTCCATAGCAGAGGCCAGTAAGCTAGAAGGGGGATAAAAAGGGAATAGAAAGGGAGGGAAAGGGGGACTTTATAGAATGGTACTGTTTATAAGTAGAAGAATATATTAATGGGGGTGAAAAGGCCTAAGTGAGGTCAGGGGAAGAGGCTGAGTAATGGAATGGTAGAGGCAGGGCTAATCAAAATCTAAGAAGATATAAGTAAGTGCTATGGAAACCTACTTTTTTGGATAATGGAACACTCAAGAGCCATAGATTGTTACTAGAAAATTTTCAGTGCCAGGGATGGGATACCTTCCAGTGAGTTATTGGCCTGGTCCCTGATACCCCAGAAACATTACAGGCCATTGCCGAGGCTCTTGGTTTCTCATCAGGAATAGATGGTAAGACCCTGTTGCTGTGACTCCACATACTTGGGCTGCAAGGTCACTGAGAAATCCTGCTGGAGCTAAGCTGAAGACCTCCTCTATGTAGACCAGCTGACAGAAAGCTGGAAAAAGCTATACTGCATGCAGCTCAATAGGAGAGAAAGGAATCACCAGTGGTGATACTCAACAGTGGACATTACAAGCCTTAAATTTGAAGCAGGGCATGGTGGACATGCCTTCAATCCCAGCACTCGGGAGGCAGAAGTAGGTGGATTGCCATGAGTTCAAGGCCACCCTGAGACTACATAGTGAATTCCAGGTCAGCCTGGGCTAGAGTGAGACCCTACCTTGAAAAAAAAAAAATTTGGCCAACCAGCCAAATGAGCCAATGGGTGCAATAGTGGCATTTCTGTTGTGGGGAAAACCAACCACTCTCTAATTGGACTGGAGGCCCACTCCAAAAGAGGAAATACATCCCTGATACTCAAAACCTACAACAGGGGTAGTCATGAGCCCTAGGGGTGTAATGTCTGCTGGTGTCTGGCTAAATGTATATACTATGCTCACCAAACTGCCCAGTAAGCACTTCTCTTAATGTTCATACCCATATATTAATACTACTCTCACTTTTGGTTAGAGGAGCTTCTCTTTTCAGAATGCAATGACCTTGGGATGATTCAGAAGGCACCATGGTGCTGAGAAGTGACAAAGTAGTGTCAGCACTGAAATATCTCTATCACAACTTCCCAGGCTCAGGGTCCATTGCGGAAGAGGTGGTGGAAAGAATGTAAGAGCCAGGGATGGAGGGATGGCTTAGTGGTTAAGGTGTTTGCCTGCAAAGCCAAAGAACCCAGGTTTGATTCCCCAGGACCCACGTTAGTCAGACGCACTAGGGGGCACATGCATCTGGAGTTCGTTTTCAGTGGCTGGAGGCCCTGGCACACCCATTCTTTCTTTTTCTCTCTCTCCCTCTTTCTCTGTCAAATAAATAAGAATGTAAGAACCAAAGGGAAAGGTAGGATTCCTTACAACTTGCTCCTCCAGACACAAAATGGCCTGGCTATCCATGACCTCACAGTTCCTGTTACTACCTACAAAGACTATCAGGAGGAAAAGATCCTAACATCAAAATAAAAGAGGGACTGATTGAGAAATGGGGGGATATGATGGAGAGTGGAGTTTCAAAGGGGAAAGTGGGGGAGGATTACCATGGGATATTGCCTACAATTATGGAAGTTGTCAAATATATATATATTTACTTATTTATTTATTTATAGCACTCAAGAGGCAGAGGTAGGAGGATCGCTGTAAGTTCGAGGCCACCCTGAAACTACATAGTTAATTCCAGGTCAGCTTGGGCCAGAGTGAGACCCTACCTCCAAAAAAAAAAAATATATATATATATATATGTATGTATGTATGTATGGATGTATGTATGTATGAATGAAGCCGGGAGTGGTGGTGCATGCCTTTAATCCCTAGAGTGAGACTCTACCTCAAAAAACCAAAAAAGAAAAAGAAAGAATAAACAAATAAAACTTTCCTTGCCAGTAAGCTTCAAGAAGGAAAAATAGTTGTTTACTAAGACATCCCAACACCAAAAACAAGGCCTCCAAAAGTAAGTACTTAATTAAATTGAAAGCTCTTAGGAGTGGGCTGGGGATGGTAATACCATCGGCCTAGCTTGCACGAGGCCCTGAGTGTTCAATCCCCAGCACAAGAGGGATTTTTAAAAAGCATTATAAAGTACTTCACTGTTATTAAATCACTGAAACCACTCTCATTATGAACCGGCAGTCCCAATTTGAGTCTCAAGACAAGTTCATCCGAGTCAGTGAGAAAAGTGACTGTGTTCTTTTTGAGGCACACGTTTCGATCTTCAATCTTTATCATTTCCACGTTTCCTCGGTTCCTCACGACCCTTAATCCTTTCAACTACCATTTTTCCTAATAGATAAACCTGTTACCTGCCGAAATTGGGCTTTCAGAATGTGGCGCTCGTCCACAGACCCTCCCACCTCGGCTCTCCCGGCCGCCTTGCCTGTCCCGCCTCTAACAGGTCTCCAGCTCTTCCACTCCTTCCAGTCTGGTTTTCCCGCCTCAGTTTCCCATCTCTCTCAACATCAACTCGGAGGGAAGGAGGGGGATCGCCCATTTCGGTCCTTCAACTCCAACCCCCTGCCCACCCCCAAGGCCCCAGCCGCGCGCGCACCCGCCTCAGGTCTTCCCCTTTGCACCCCGAAACCAAGCACCCCACGAACCAAAAACTCCACAACGAGGAATCCAGTGACCCACGGGTTGAACGACCCACGATCGCAACCCGCAGAAAGAGATGACCCACCTCTAAGGCCCAAGTCCCCACTCGACAGTCTCTGAAACTTTATCCCACTCACTGCGCGAAGCTCCTAGAAACGCAGGCGTTATGCTTCCAGCGCGCCGCCATCTTGTGAAACCTAGCTGCCTGGTGATTGGACGAGTCAATCTCGCGAGATCTTCGTGTCCTGGCCTGAAGAAAGAAGACCATGTCGCGATACCTGGAGTCTGGAGCTCTTTTTTTTTTTTTTTTTTTTTTTTTTTTTTTTTTTTTTTTCGGTTTTTCGAGGTAGGGTGTCATTCTAGCTCAAACTGACCTGGAATTCACTATTTCTTCTCAGGGTGGCCTTGAACTCTCAGCGATCCTCCTACCTCTGCCTCCCTTGTGCTGAGATTAAAGGCGTGCGCCACCACGCCCGGCTGGAGCTCCTTTTAACTAGAAGGTGGGGACGTGATAGTAAGTAGAGTCTTTTTTTAGTGTAGCATATAGTGTGCTTGCTAGAGAACTTGTTTTTTGTTTTTGTTTTTGTTTTTGGTTTTGGTTTTCCGAGGTAGGGTCTCACTCTAGCTCAGGCTGACCTGGAATTCATTATGTAGTCTCAGTGTGGCCTGGAACTCATGCTCCTCCTACCTCTGCTTCCCAAGTGCTGGGATTAAAGGCGTGGGCCACCATGCCCGGCTCTGTTTTTTGTTTTAAGATGTTTTATAAGACAAGATCTTTACTGTAGCCCAGGATACCCTGCAATTATCTAGAACACACTAGGCTTGTAGCAGTCCTGCCTCAGCATCACGAATGTGAGGAGGAGCAAGGAGTGAGCTCCCAGGCAGGCTAGGAACTTTTTTAGTCTTTTGATGGTAGGGGATTCACTCTAGCCCAGGCTGACCTGGAGTTCACTCTGTAGCCCCAGGCTGACCTCGAACTCACAGCGATCCTCCGACCTCTGCCTCCAGAGTGCTGATTAAAGGCCTGAGCCACCACCACCCGATTTAAAGTGGGGAGGGGCCTGGAGAGATAGGTTAGCAGGTAAGCGTTTGCCTGTGAAGCCTAAGGACCCCAGTTCGAGGCTGGATTCCCCAGTACCCACATAAACCAGATGCACATGGTGGTGCATTTATTTGAAGTTCGTTTGCAGTGCCTGGAGGCCCTGGTGCACCCATTCTCTCTCCTTCTCTGTCACTCTCAAATAAATAAATAAATAATAAAAATCTTTAAAATTCATTTCCACACGTGGATGGGGATCGCACCAGGGACTATTGCCACTGCAAGTGAACAGACACCAGTGCCACTTTTTGCCTCCAGTTTACATGGGTGGTTTGGAAATTGAACCCTGACTAGCAGGCTTTGCAACCAAGCATCTTCTCAGGCCCCAAGAACTTTTTCTTAAAATAACGTTTTTTTGTGTTTGCAAGCAGAGAGATGAGATACACAGGATGGGTGCACCTGAGCCTCCAACTGCTGCAAACTCCAGAAGCATGTGCTTCTTTTTGCATTTGGCTTCCTGTGGGTGCTGGGGAATAGAACAGGTCGATAGGCTTTGCAGGGAAGCAACTTAACTGCTGAGCCATCTCTCTCCAGCCCTTAAAATAACTTTCTGACCTCTACCCTACACTTACTATATCATAATCTCTAGGGTTGGGCGGGAAATACAAGGAGAGGGAGGATTTCTCTTTGATGACAGGCAATGAACAGAGCTCTAAATTTTAAAAATATATACATATTTTAGAGAGGAAAAAGTGGGCCGCAGAGCCTCTTGCCATTACAAACAAACTGCCTTCACCTGGGTACTGTGGAATTGAATCCCAGGCTAGCACCTTTTTTGTTTGTTTGTTTGTTTGTATGTTGTTTTTCTTCAGGTAGTGTCTAGCTCTAGCCCAGGCTGACGTAGAATTCACAATATAGTCTCAGGGTGGCCTCAAACTCATAGCAATCCTCCTACCTCTGCCTCCCCAGTGCTGGGATTAAAGGGATGTACTACCACTCCTGACATGCAACTTTTGCAAGCAAGCCTCTAACTGCTGAGTCAACTTCTCAGCTTGCAATTAACAGATTTCTAAGCGATGCATATTTAATCATCACAGATAAACGTGAGGTAGGAAGAGAATACTAGGTGCTTAGAAAGCACAATAAACTCCTGGTTTGTAAGCCAGGCGTGGTGGCGCATGCCTTTAATCCCAGCACTGGGGAGGTAGGAGATAGCCGTGAGTTTGAGGCCAGCCTGAGAATACAGAGTGAATTCCAGGTCAGCCTGGGCCAGAGTGAGACGCTACCTCGAAAAAGCAAAAAAAAAAAAAAAAAAAAAAATCCTGGTTTGTGGGGCTGGAGAGATTGCTCAACAGTTAAGGTGCTTGCTTGCAAAGCCTGCCTGTCTGGGTTCAGTTCCCCAGTACCTATGTAAAGCCAGATGCACAAAGTGGTATATGCATCTAGAGTTATTTGCAAGCCGGGCATGGTGGCACACGCCTTTAGTCCCAGCACTTGGGAGGTAGAGGTAGGAGGATTGCTGTGAGCCTGGGCTAGAATGAAACCCTACCTTGAAAAAAAAATGTTTTTTTAATTTTTAAAATAAAGTTGTTTGCATTGGCAAAAGGCCCTGATGTGTCCATTCTCTCCTTCTCATTCTCTCCTCTCCAAGCAAATTTTTTTTTTTAATTCTGGCTTCTCAGGGCTGCAGAGATGGCTTAGCGGTTAAGGCGTTTGCCTGTGAAGCCAAAGGACCCAGGTTCAATTCCCCATGACCCACATAAGCCAGATGCACAAGGGGCACACGTGTCTGTAATTCATTTGCAGTGGCTAGAGGCTCTGGTGTGCCCATTCTCTGTCCCTCCTTCCTCTCTCTCTCTCTCTCTCCTTGCAAATAAATAAAAAAATAAAATAAAAATTCTGGCTTCTCTGCTTTTACAATGCTCTGCTCCAGACTTTCCCAAAGTTGCTCCTGTAATGTCTTAATCTTACTTCCAGTCACCTTGGATTCCAGAAAAGACAGGACTGATCAATAAACATGCTTATGAAACAATATTGAACCTCACAGAACAAAATGAGGGCAGCTGTCCATGATGGCAAAGCTGCACCCTGCAATAGGAATGATCATCTTACAGTAACCATGTTGTTTCCCATAAGCAATAGGACTTCTTTGGTCTATCTTACAGAACCAAACTCAGATCATGATCAAGTGTATCACTTTAGCCAAGACTACTGTTGCAGTCAGGTTCACATTGCTGGCAGAAATCACCCAACCATAGCCGGGCGTGGTGGCGCACGCCTTTAATCCCAGCACTCGGGAGGCAGAGGTAGTAGGATCGCCAAGAGTTCGAGGCCACCCTGAGACTACATAGTTAATTCCAGGTCAGCCTGGACTAGAGTGAAACCCTACCTCAAAAAAACCATAAAAAAAAAAAAAAAAAAGAAATCACCCAATCAAGAGCAGCTTGTGGGGGAAAAAAAAAAGGTTAATTTTGGCTTACAGACTTGAGGAGAAGCTCCATGATGGCAGGGGAAAACAATGGCATGAGAAGAGGGTGCACATCACCTGGCCAACAACAGATGGACCACAGCAACAAGAGAGTGTGCCAAACACTGGCAAGGGGAAACTGTCTATAATACTCATAGGCCCACCCCAACAGTACACTGCCTCCAGGAGGCATTAATTCCCAAATCTCCATCAGCTGGGGACCTAGTATTCAGAATACCTAAGTTTATGGGGGACACCAGAATCAAACCACCACAACTACCCAACTAGCATATCTCTTGTTCCAACCTCCAATTCTTTCTCTAGTTAAACCTGAAGCTCCCTGAACATGGTGTCCGGAGGCCTGTAATCCCAGCACTTGGGAGGCAGATGTAGGAGAATCACCATGAGTTCGAGGCTACCCTGGGACTGCATAGTGAATTCCAGGTCAGTATAGGCTACAGTGAAACCCTACTTCAAAAAAAAAAAAAAAATAAAGAAAAATGGAGGATCACCATGAGTTTGAGGCCACCCTGAGACTATAGAGTGAATTCCAGGTCAGCCTGAACTAGAGTGAAACCCTACCTCAAAAAACAAAAACAAGAAAAAAGTAGAAGAACAGATTACAGGGAGGGGAATGGACTAAGCGAGGCCATGGGAAGAGAATGCATAAAAGAAGGGCATGGGGAGGGTCAATCTAAATTCAAGATATTGTGAATAAGACTTATGTAAACCTACTTTTTTTGTTGGTTTTTTTTTGTTTTGTTTTGTTTTGTTTGTTTGTTTGTTTGTTTTGTTTTTCGAGGTAGGGTCTCACTCTGGCCCAGGCTGACCTGGAATTAACTATGTAGTCTCAGGGTGGCCTTGAACTCAAGGCGATCCTCCTACCTCTGCCTCCCAAGTGCTGGGATTAAAGGCATGCGCCACCACACCTGGCTTAAACCTACTTTTCTGAATAATGGCACATCTAGAAGCTGTAGACTGTTACTAGAAAATTTTCAGTGCCTGGGATGGGATACCTTCCAGTGAGTTGTTGGCCAAGGAGGTCCCGGTAGCCTCCAAAACATTAAAGGCTATTGCCAAAGCCCTTGGTTTCCCTTGAGAAACAGATAGTAAGACCCTATTGCTGAAGACATCTCTTGCCTGAGAGGCAAGGTCACTGAAAAAGCAAGCTGGTGCTGAGCAGAAAACCTTCTCCCTGTAGACCAGCCAACTGAAAGCTGGAAAAAGCTGCACTGCATGATGACAGAAATCATCAGCAGTGAAAACAGTGGATGCTGAATATTCAAGTTTGGCCATATAGGCCCAATGACTGAATGGGTGCAATAGTGGCATGTCTACTCTTGGGGTAACCAACTGCTCCCTAATTGGACTGAAGGCCTTCTCTATGGGAGGGAATACATACCTGGTACTGAATAACCTAAGCAAAAGTCTATGGCAGGTGAGGTCATGAGCCTTAGGGGTATAAAGCCTGCTCTTGTCTGACTAAATGTATATATTATTCCCACCAAGCTGCCCTGAAAGCACTATACTTAATGTTCATATTCACATATTAATGCTACTCCCACTTCTGGTTAGAGAAGCTTCTCTTTTCAGATGGAGATGACCACTGGGATGACCCAAAAGGCAACATAGTGCTGAGAAGAAGGGATGGAGGAGTGCCCAGCACTGAAACACCTCTGTCATGCCCTCCAAGGCTCAGGGACCATTGCGGAAGAGGGGGTGGATAGAATGGAAGAGCCAAAGGAAGGGTATGACTTCTTACAATGCAACTGCCCAGGCCGGGCGTGGTGGCGCATACCTTTAATCCCAGCACTCAGGAGGCAGAGGTAGGAGGATTGCTGAGAGTTTGAGGCCACCCTGAGACTACATAGTTAATTCCAGGTCAGCCTGGACCAGAGTGAGACCCTACCTCGAAAAAAAAAAAAAAAAAAAAAAACAATGCAACTGCCCAGACAGAAATTGGCCTCAATATCCATGACCTTGCAGTGCCTAGCAATACCTTCACAAGACCCTGATAATATAGAAGAAAAAGATGAAAATTAAAAGAGAGACTAATGGAGAGAGGGAGGGGATATGATGGACATTGGAGTTATAAAGTGGAATGGGGGAGGGGAGGGAAATATCATGTGTTTTTTGTATGTAAGTATAGAAGTTGTCAATAAAAAAAATGAACAGAAAAAAAACAAGAAAAAAATAGTAAAATAATTTTGCAAGCACAGAGAATAAGAATGAATGCGCCAGATCCTCTGGCCACTGCAAATGAACTCCAGATGTATACACCACTTTGTACATCTGACTTTACATTAGTATTGGGGAATCAAACTGAGGTCACTAGGCTTTGCATCCAAGCACCTTAACTGCTGAGTCTTCTCTCCCACACCTAAAGACACTTTTATTTTTTTTAAGAGGTAAGGTTTCACTCTAACCCAGGCTTACCTGGAATTTATGATGTATTCTCAGAGTGGCCTAGAACTCACTACCATCCTCCTACCCCCACCTCCCAAATGCTGGGATTAAAGGTGTGTGCCACCATGCCTGGCTTAAAGACATTTTTTTTTTGTTGTTGTTTTTTCATTTATCGGTTTTTCAAGGTAGAGTTTCATTCTAGCCCAGGCTGACCTGGAATTCACTCTGTATTCTCAGGGTGGCCTCGAACTCATGGCAATTCTCCTTACCTTTGCCTCCCAAGCGCTGGGATTAAAGGCGCGAACCACCATGCCCGGCTAAATACACTTTTTTTTTTTTTTTTTTTTTTTTTTTTTGGGTTTTGCAAGGTAGGGTCTCACTCTGGTCCAGGCTGACCTGGAATTAACTATGTAGTCTCAGGGTGGCCTCGAACTCGCCGCGATCCTCCTACCTCTGCCTCCCGAGTGCTGGGATTAAAGGCGTGCACCACCACGCCCGGCTCCTAAATACACTTTTTAAAAAAGATTTTATTTTTATTTATTTATTTATTTAGATTTATTTATTTAGAGAGAGAGAGTGAGAGAGAATGGGCACGCCAGGGCCTGTAGCCACTGCAGAAGAACTCCAGATGCATGCGCCACCATGTGCATCTGGCTTATGTGGGACCTGGAAATTGAACTGGGGTCCTTAGGCTTCGCAAGCATGTGCTTTAACCACTAAGCCATCTCTCCAGCCCTTTTTAAAATTTTTCATTTTCATTTATTTATTAGAAACAGAGAAGGGGAGAGAGACAGAGAGAGGGGAGACAGAGAGAGAGAGAGAGAGAATGGGCACACCAGAGCCTCTAGCCACTGAAAACGAACTCCAGATGCATGTGCCACCATGTACATCTGGCTTACATGGGACCTGCAGAATTGAACCTGGGACACTTAAAAAAATATATTTAAAAGGGTTGGAGAGATGGCTTAGGGGTTAAGGCGCCTGCCTCCTAAGCCTAAGAATGCTGGTTCCAATCTCCAGTGGTTCCAATATCCAGGTCCCACGTTTAGCCAGATGCGAAGTGATGCAAGGGCGCAATGCTGCGCTTGCCCACAAGGGGATGCACGCATCTGGATTTCGTTCACAGCAGCTGAGAGGCTGCTGAGCACCAATCTCTATCTGTCTTCCTCTCCCTCTCTCTCTGTGTCTCTCTCCAAAATAAAAATAAAATATAAAAAAATTTAAAAATTTAAAAATAAAAATGAAAAATAAAATAAAAAATATTTTTATGGCTGGAGAAATGGCTTAGCTGTTAAGGTACTTGCCTCCAAAGCCAAAGGACCTCGGCTTGATTCCCCGGACCTATGTAAGACAGATGCACAAAGTGGCAAATACATCTGGAGTTCATTTGCAGTGGCTAGAGGCCCTGGTGCACCCATTCTCTCTTTCTCTCTCTCTCTCTGCCTCTTTCTCTCAAATAAATAAATAAACAAATAAATAAAGGGTTTGGAGATGTGGCTTCAGGTTAAGGCACTTGCCTGCAAAGCCTAAGGACCCCAGTTTGATTCTCCAGGTCCCACGTAAGCCAGGCACATATGGTGGCACATGTATGTGGAGTTTGTTTGCAGTGGCTAGAGGCCCTGGCATGCACATTCTCACTCTCTCTCCCTCTCCCTTTCTGTCTCAAATAAATAAATTAAAATAAAATCTTAAAACACTAGATTTTAAAAATATGTTTATTCAGCCTGGCGTGGTGGCACACGCCTTTAATCCCAGCAACCTGGGAGGCTGAAGTAGGAGGATTGCTGTGAGTTCAAGGCCACCCTGAGACTACATAGTGAATTCCAGGTCAGCATGAGCTAGAGAGACCCTACCTCAAAAAAAAAAAAAAAAGTATTGGGCTGGAGAGATTGCTTAGAGGTTAAGGTCCTTGCCTGTAAAGCCAAAGGACCCAGGTTTTTCGAAGTAGGGTCTCACTCTAGTTCAGGCTGATCTGAAATTCATTATGTAGTCTCAGGGTGGCCTTGAACTCACAGTGATCCTTCTACCTCTGCCTCCCAAGTGCTGGGATTAAAGGCATGCACCACTACACCCAGCTCTATTTTTTGTTTTGTTTTGTTTTGTTTTTTTTTTAAATAGGGTCTCATTCTGCCCCAGGCTGACCTGGAATTCACTATGTAGTCTCAGGATGGCCTAGAACTTATGGTGATACTCTTACATCTGCCTCCCAAGTGCTGACATTAAAGGTATACACCACCATGCCTGGCTAGACATTTTTTTTTGACATTTAAAAAAAAATATTTTATTTTTTATTTATATTTATTAAAAAGACAGAGAAAGAGGAATGGAGGGAGGGAGAGAGAGAATAGGTGCCCCAGGGCCACTCATCACTGCAAACTTCAGACACATGAGCCACCATGTGCGTCTGGTTTACATGGGTACTGGGGAATCAAACCTAGGTCCTTAGGCTTTGCAGGCAAGTGCCTTAACCACTAAGCAATCTCTCCAGCCCCAGGCAGGTGTGTGTGTTTTTTTTTAATTTATCATATATATATATGGATGCAATAATTTAAGGAATTTCTTTTTTCCTGCTGCCTGGAAGGGGCTATAGAAGTAGAAGGGTCAAATGAAGATGAGACATACCTTGTCTTCAAGGAAGAGCTGTTAGGACGGTGTCTGGACCTGTCTGGAGATAACCTTGGGCTGACCTCCTTGCTAGCACTACACAGAGCCAAGCTCTGAATCTCAGTGCGCATATCACCTAGAGAACTTATTATGCAGAAGGTGCCCAAGTAGCACCCCAGAGAGCGTGAGTCAAGGTAGAGAAGGATCTGAGAATATGCATTTTAACCAGCTCTCAATCAGATTCTGATGAAGGTGCACTCTGTGTTGTGCCTTGTTGTGTCATGTGGTCCATGGTTGCAGAAAATGGACTCACAGATGAGACTGAGGCAAATAGGATTGACCTGAGAAATAGGAGACTATGGGAGGATGGAGCTAAGGGGAAAAAAGGAGCATCTTCAGTCACCCTGGGAAACAAGGCTTCAGGGGTGCTATGGGGTAGAGAAGTTACAAATCCACAAGAGGGTTCATTGATTCTGATGGACAAGTTGAAAGACCCTGTGTCCCCTAATCCAATCCTACATTGGTGTTTCCTCCACTGCATTGTGGTCACTCAATGTTCACTTAGAAAGAGGGAAAAACAGGCTGGGTGTGGTGGCGCACACCTTTAATCCCACCACTCGGAAGGCAGAGGTAGGTGGATTGCTGTGAGTTCGAGCCCACCCTGAGACTACATAGTGAATTCCAGGTCAGCCTGAGCCAGAGTGAGACTCTATCTCAAAAAAAAAAAAAAAAAAAAAAAAATACCTCACCTCAGCAGGGTCACTGGGACATTTATTTACTTACTTCTTTGGTTGTTTATGTATTTACAGACAGGGTCTCATGTATCCCAGGCTGGTCTGGAACTCACTATGTAGCCAAGGATGTCCTTGAACTTCTTTTTTCAAGGTAGAGGCTGATCTGAGAATATGCATTTTAACCAGCTCTCAATCAGATTCTGATGAAGGTGCACTCTGTGTTGTGCCTATTGTGTCATGTGGTCCATGGTTGCAGAAAATGGACCTACAGATGAGACTGAGGCAAATAGGATTGACCTGAGAAATAGGAGACTATGGAGGATGGAGCCAAGGGAAAAAGGAGCATTCAGTCACCCTGGGAAACAAGGCTTCAGGGGTGCTAAGGTGGGGTAGAGAAGTTGCAAAATCCACAAGAGGGTCTATTGGATTCTGATGGATGTTGAGCAAGCACCTCAAGTGTCCTAATCCAACTCTACATTGGTGTTTCTCCACTGCATTGTGTGGTCACCAATGTTCACTTCTAGAAAGAGGAAAAACAGGGCTGGGTGTGGTGGCGCACGCTTAATCCCACCACTGGAAGGCAGAGGTAGGTGGATTGCTGTGAGTTCGAGCCCACCCTGAGACTACATAGTGAATTCCAGGTCAGCCTGAGCCAGTGAGACTCTCTATCTCAAAAAAAAAAAAAAAAAAAAAGGGAAATACCTCACCTCAGCAGGGTCACTGGGACATTTGATTTACTTCATTTCTTTGGTTGTTTATGTATTTACAGACAGGGTCTCATGTATCCCAGGCTGGTCTGAACTCACTATGTAGCCAAGGATGTCCTTGAACTTCTTGGGCCTGAGGTAGGGTCTCACTCTAGTCCAGGCTGAGTCTGGAATTACCATGTAAAGTCCTCAGGGTGGACTTGAACCTCACAGCAATCCCGCCTCCCGGAGTGCTGGGACAAGGTGTAAAGCACCACGCCCGGCCTTCCTGAACTTTAAAAAAAAAAAAAACAACTTTCTTTTTCAAAGTTTATTTTATTTATTTATTTGAGAGAGAGAGATAGAAATTAGCAGGAGAGAGAGAAAGAGAGAGAAATTGCACTAGTGTCACACCCACTGCAAAAAGAACTCCAGATGTGAGCCCTCTTATGCACCAGATGGGCTACATGAGGGTCCTGGGGAATCAAACCTGGGTCCTAGTCTTTGCAGGCAAAGCCAACTCAATCACTAAGCTATCTCTAGCCCCTTGAACTTTTGAATCTGGGTGTGTTTGTGTGCCTGTGCATGTTCGTGTGTGTGTGAGTTGGATGCATTTATAGCACAGCAGTCCTTGCCTTTCCACCTCATCTGAAAGAGGGCTTCTCTCTGCCTTCTCCATCTGCTGTTCTTTGCTGCACTTCAAGAAGTTCTCCTGTCTTTACTTCCTGGGCTGAGAGACAGCAAAAATGTTATTCAGTTATTTATTTGAGAGAGATATTTTCTCTTTCTTTCTTTCTTTCTTTCTTTCTTTCTTTCTTTCTTTTTTTTTTTTTTTTTTTTTTTTGAGGTAGGGTTTCACTATAGCCCAGGCTGACCTGGAATTGGTCTCAGGGTGGCCTTCAACTCTCAATGATCCACCTACCTCTGTCTTCTGTCTTCAGAGTGCTGGGATTTTAAAGGCATGCGCCACCACGCCCCACTGAGATTTTCTTTTCTTTTCTTTTCTTTTCTTTTCTTTTCTTTTCTTTTCTTTTTTTATTTTTCAGCATAGGGTCTCACTCTAGCTCAGGCTGACCTGGAACTCACTATGTAGTCTTAGGGTGGCCTCGAACTCACAGTGATCCTCTTACCTCTGCCTGCCACGTGCTGGGAGATTTTCTTTTTGAGGCAGGGTTTTTGGTAGCAAAAGCTAGCCTCAAGCTTGGTATGTACCTGAGAATTCCCTTTAACTGTTATTCTTCCTTCCTCCTGCCTCTACCTCCCAAAAGCTGAGATTACAGGCATGTACCACCATGCCCAGCACAAATAGGTGTCTTAATTAACATTACAGCATACCAGCAAGTCCAAACTAGCTTATTCAGTTGAACACAGGTATTGTTCCTCTATGCTTTTTTTTTTTTTTTTTTGATTTTTCAAGGTAGGGTCTCACTCTAGGCCAGCCTGAACCTGAATTACTATAGTCTCAGGTACTTCAACTCATGGCGATCCTCCTACCGCCTCCCGAAAGGGGATTAAAGGCGCTCACCACCATGTCTGGCTTCATGCTATCGGTTTTAATGTGCCAGCAAAGTCATAACCTTGGTCATGAGAAGGATTCAGAATTGCTAGCGAAACTCAAATCTCATGTCTGTTGTATAAACAATAGAGTTTGAAGCCAGGTATGGTGGCACACACCTTTAATCCCAGCACTCAGGAGGCAGAGGTAGGAGAATCACTGTGACTTTGAGGCCACCCTGAGATGACATGGTGAATTCCAGGTCAGCCTGGGCCACAGTGAGACCCTATCTCAAAAAAAATCAAACAAGCCGGGCGTGGTGGCGCACGCCTTTAATCCCAGCACTTTCGGGAGGCAGAGGTAGGAGGATGGCTGAGGACCGAGGGCCACCCTGAGACTCACATGGTGAATTCCAGGTCAGCCTGGACCAGAGTGAGACCCTGCCTCATAAAAACCAAAAAAAAAAAAAAAAAAAAAAAAACCCAAACCAACAACAACAAAAAATAGAGCTTGAAGTCTGAGGAAAGTAAAACCAGTAGAGTATTAGTGTACTGCAAGCATGGGGGCCTGAGACAGTTTAAGACACACTGAACTCCAATTGCCTGGGGACCCATGTAAACAGCTGGATATGGCCACACATCTGCTTTAGTCCTGACAGGGTGGGAAGATCCAGAGAGTTTCTGTGGCTTGCAAAAACCAGCTCGAGTATAGAGACAGTGTCAAAGGAAATGTCCCGGATGGTGATGAAGATTTAAAGGAGGACACCCAGCATTCTTTTTTTTTTCTTTTGTGGGCACTTCATGGTGTGACAATATCCATGAAGTAGTCCCTCCCCTCCCCCACTTTTCCCTTTGGGAGAACCCTACTCTCCATCATATATCCTCTCCTCTCTCAATCAGTATCTATTTTATTTTGATGATGTTATGATCTTTTCCTCCTATTATGATTGTCTTGTATAGAAGTGAGTGTCAGGTGCATGTGAGGTCATGGATATCCAGGACATTTTGTGTCTGGACCAACATTCTTTATTTTTATTTATTTATTTGCAAGCAGAGTGAAAAAGAGAGAGGATTAGATATACAGAGGCCCTCCTGCCCTGCCAGACGAACTCCAGATGCATGTGCCACTTTCTGCATCACAACTACATGGATACTGGGGGCCAATCCCTGGGTCGTTAGGCTTTCCAGGAAGAGCTAGCAACTACAGGCTTAGCACTCTACTTCATACCCAACATTCTTTACTAGCCTCTACACACTGCACATACACATATATGACAAGCATACCACATCAAACAAAGCCACACGTGGCAGAAAAAAATAGAATTGCTAGGCTAGAGTAACAACTCAAGTACAACACTAAGCACATGACACTCTGAGTTCAATTCCTAGGACCACAATAAATTAAAAGGGCCTGGAGAGATGAAGCAGTAGTTAGCGCTTGCCTTGTGAGCCAAAGGACTGATTCAGGCTTGATTCCCAGAGACCCATAACCCGAGGCCACCCTGAGACTATATAGAATTCCAGGTCAACATGGGCTAGAGTAAGACCCTACCGAAACAGCATATTGATAACTGGGTGTGGTGGCAAACACAAAAAAATAGAGCTTGAAGTCTGGGGAAATGGCTCAGTAGGTAATAGTGCTTGCTGCAAGCATGAGGGCCTGAGACAGTTTAAGACTGCCTGAACTCAATTTGCCTAGGACCCATGTAAACAGCTGGATATGGCCACACATCTGTAACTTTAGTCCTGACAGGGTGGGAAGATCAGAGAGTTTCTGTGGCTTGCAAAAACCACAGCTCCGAGTATAGAGACAGTGTCAAAAGGAAATATTCAGGATGAGTGATAGTTAAGGAAGGACACCCAACATTCTTTTTTTCTTTTTATTGAGCACTTCCATAATTGTTGACAATATCCCATGGTAATTCCCTCCTCCCCCCCACTTTTCCCTTTGAAACCCTACTCTCCATCATATCCTCTCCTCTCTCAATCAGTATCTATTTTATTTTGATGTTATGATCTTTTCCTCCTATTATGATTGTCTTGTATAGGTAGTGTCAGGTACTGTGAGGTCATGGATATCCAGGACATTTTGTGTCTGGACCAACATTCTTTTATTTTTATTTATTTATTTGTAAGCAGAGAGTGAAAAAGAGAGAGAGATTAGATATACCAGGGCCTCCTGCCACTGCAGAAACTCAGATGCATGTGCCACTTTCTGCATCTGGCTTTACATGGATACTGGGGAGCCAATCCTAGGTCGTTAGGCTTTCCAGGGAAGAGCCTTAACTACTGAGCCAGCACTCTAGCCCATACCCAACATTCTTTACTGGCCTCTGCACACACTGCACATACACATATATATGACAACATACCACATCAAACAAGCTACACGTGTGAAAAAAATAGAGATTGCTGGGCTAGAGTAACAACTCAGAGGTACAACACTTGCCTAAGCATGACACTCTGGGTTCAGTTCCTAGGACCACAATAAAAAAAAAAAATTAAAAGGGGGCCTGGAGAGATGGCTTAGTGGTTAAGCGCTTGCCTTGTGAAGCCAAAGGACCCTCTGGAGGCTTGATTCCCCAGGACCCACATAAGCCAGATACACAAGTTGGCACATGCATCTGGAGTTCGTTTGCAGTGGCTGAAGGCCCTGGCACGCCATTCTCTCTATCTATCTGCTTCTTTCTCTCTCTGTCTGTTGCTCTCAAATAAATAAAAAATAAACAAAAATATTTTTAAAAAAATTAAAGGGCAGCCGGGCGTGGTGGTGCACACCTTTAATCCCAGCCCTTGGGAGGCAGAGGTAGGAGGATTGCCATGAGTTTGAGGCCACCCTGAGATTACATAGTAAATTCCAGGTCAGCCTGGGATAGAGTGAAACCCTACCTCGAAAAAACAAAACAAAACAAAACAAAATTAAAGGGCTAGAGAGATGGATCAGCGGTTAAGGCGCTTGCCTGCAAAGGCTTACAGTCTGGGTTCAATTCCCCAGTACCTATGTAAAGCCAGATGCACAGTGGCACATGAATCTGGAGTTTGTTTTCAGTGGCTAAAGGCCCTGGCAGCCCATTCTCTCTCTGTGTCTCTCTTTTATATTTTAAATTTATTTTTATTTATTTATATTGGTTTTTCAAGGTAGGGTCTCACTCTGGCTCAGGCTGACCTGGAATTCACTATGTAGTCTCAAGGTGGCCTCGAGTTCTCAGTGATCCTCCTACCTCTGCCTCCCGTGTGCTGGGATTAAAGGTGTGTGCCACCACGCCCGGCTTATTTTGGTTTTTCAAGGTAGGGTCTCACTCTAGCCCAGGCTGATCTAGAATTCACAATGTAATCTAAGGGTGGCCTTGAACTCATGGTGATCCTACCTCTGCCTCCTGAATACTGGGGTTAAAGGCGTGTGCCACCTTGTCTGACTTCTATATATATTTTTTTAATATTTTATTTTTATTTATTTATTTATTTGAGGGAGTCAGAGGGGAGAGAGAGAGAGAGGATGGGAGCACCAGGGCCTCCAGCTATTGCAGATGAATTCCAGACACATGCGCCCCCTTGTGCATCTGGCTTACATAGGTCCTGGGGAATCAAATCTGGGTCCTTTGGCTTTGCAGGCAAATGCCCTAAATGCTAGCCATCCCTCCAGTCCTAAAAATATTTTCTTAATTTATTCACAAGCTTAATAAAACAGAGGGATGAGAGAGAGAGAGCAAAGGGAGAGAGATAGAAGAGTGACAGACAGAGAATGGGCATGCCAGGGCCTCTAGCCACTGCAAATGAACTCCAGATATATGCACCCTCCCCCTTGTGCATCTGGCTTACGTGGGTTCTGGAGAATCAAACTGGGATCCTTTGGCTTTGAAGGCAAACACCTTAGCCACTAAGCAATCTCTCCAGCCCTAAAATTTAAAAAAAAAAAATGTACAGAGAGCCAGGCATGGTGGTACACACCTTTAATCCCAGCACTCAGGAGGCAGAGGTAGGAGGATCGCTGTGAGTTCAAGGCCACTCTGAGACTACAGAGTAAATTCCAGGTCAGCCTGACCTAAAGTGAGACCCTACATAAAAAATTTTAAAAAAAGCCGGGCATGGTGGAGCACACCTTTAATCCCAACACTCGGGAGGCAGAGGTAGGAGGATCGCTGTGAGTTCAAGGCCAGCCTGAGACTACATAGTTAATTCCAGGTCAGCCTGAGCTAAAGTGAGACCCTACCTCAAAAACCAAAAAAAAAAAAAAAAAAAAAAAAAAAAGTCACAGAGGTTGGAGAAATGATTTAGTGGTTAAGGTGTTTCCCTAAAGCCAAAGGACCCAAATTTAATTCCCCAGGACCCTCGTAAGCCAGATGCACAAGGTGACACATGCAACTGGAGTTTGTTTGCAGTGGCTAGATGCCTTGGCATGCCCATTCTCTCTCCCTCCCTCACTCTCACTCTCTCTCTCTTAAACAAATAAATAAATAAATAAATAAATAAATAAATAAATAAATAAATAAATAAATATTTTTTTAAATGTCACAGAACAATTACATATTTTTAATTTTTATTTTTATTTATTTATTAGGAAAGGGAGAGATAACACCAGGGCTTTCCACCCTGCAAACGAATTCCAAAATGCATGCTCACCTGGTACATCTGGCTTTCGGGTCCTGGGAATCAACTGAGTCCTTTGACTTTGCAAGCAAGTGCCTTAACCTACTAGTCCATCTCTTCAGCCCCACTTTTTTTTTTTTTTTTTTTTTTTGGTTTTTGAGGTCTCACTCTGGCCCAGGCTGACCTGGAATTCACTATGCAATCTCAGGGTGGCCTTGAACTCATGGCGATCCCCCTACCTCTGCCTCCCGTGCTGGGATTAAAGGTTTACCACGCCCGCCAGCCCATTTTTGTTTTTTTTTTGAGGTAGGTCTCACTCTAGACCCAGGCTGACCTGGAATTCACTCTAATCTGAGACTGGCCTTGAACTAATGGTGAATCCTCCTACCTCTGCCTCCCTGAGTGCTGGGATTAAAGGAATGTGCCACCATGCCTAACTCCCATCACACATTTTTCTCATGGCTAGGGATTGTTGTGCATGGTTTCAGCTTGCACAGTCATCATTACAGTTCTGTTTACCATGCAAAAGTCAAGACAGCTGATGAAGGTTTCTAGAAGAAGGCTTTTGATCTTTGCTCCCATGTTAGAGCTTGATATCCACAGTGTAGAGTTGGTAAGAGGTGGCTAGAGTTCATAAGCATGAGCTGGGGCTCATGAAGGCAGACTGATGCCCGTCCATTCTTTCCTCATGTTTGTGCTGTGGGTGTCCTGAAGAACCAGGGCTCTCTGCATGATGGAGACACCCACACATGGTGGTCACAGAAGCTGAAGGAAGAGTTACTGGAAGTGGAAGCAATGACAGGATAGCCACTACCTTCCTCTAACCAATGAGGTGGATGAGACAGCAGCATCTACAAATGCTGCTACAAAATGCCTGCTGCTTCCCTTCCACACCCCAGATCTCCCATAAGAAGAACAGTCACCTGTTGCCCATGCTACCTGGAGCTGCACAGGAAAGGAAATTCTGGAAAATGAAACTCTATTTTAATTGGTACATTACAAAGCCATGTTTATTTACAATTTAATGGTGTTCATGTGCAAGACCTTTCAGTCATACTTGCCAGGTTGGAATTTCCTCCTTTATTTCAAGCTGTCTATCCAAGGGTAAATTTTGCAATGTTGTTTTGTTTCAAGTTAGAGGTCTTCTCTCTAGCCCAGGCTGACTGGAATTCAGTCCATAGTCTCAGGGTTGCCTCAAACTGACAGCAATCCTCCTATCTCTGCCTCCCGAGTGCTGGATTAAAGGCATGCATCATCACATCCCAGTTTCTTCTGGGGTTTTTTGAAATAGGGTCTCACTCTAGCCTAGCTGACCTGGAATTCACTAAGAAGGTCTCAGACTGGCCTCGAACTCACAGGATCATCCTACCTCTGCCTCCAAGTGTGTGGGAATTAAAGGCATTCACCACTATGCCCAGATTTTTAAATATTTCATTTATTTATTTAAGAGAAAAGAAAAGAGAGAAAGGCAGATAGGTGAATGGTCCTGTCAGGATCTAGCCATTGCAAACGAACTCTGGCTATATGTACCACCTTGCTGCATGAAGCTTTATGTGGATACTGGGACTCAAAGCCAGGTCCTAAGACTTGGACAAATGCCTTAACTGCTGAAAATCCTCCAGCCCCAAATTTCTTTCTTTTTTTAATAAATATTTTTAAAGCAGTATTTATTTATTTTATTTATGAGAGAGAGAGAAAGTGGGCCCAACAAGAGAGAATGATGGGCATGTCAGGGCCTGTAGCCACTACAAACACTTAAAGATGCAGTCCCACCTTATGCATCTGGATTACATGGTTCTGGGAATTGAACTTGGGTCCTTTGGCTTTTTAGGTAAAGCCTTAACGCTAAGCCATCTCTGCCCCCAGCCCCAAATTTCTTAGCATTTCTGTGTCTCAGTTGATTGGTCTATAAAGTGAAGAGTATGGTGACTCATGTAATCTCAGGACTCAGGCTAAGGATCACCATGATTCTGGCCAAGAAAGCATAGACTCATAGATTGTTAGTAGAAAATTTTCAGTGACAGGATGGGATACCTTCCAGTGAGTTATTGGCCAGGAGGTCCCTGATACCCCAAAACATTACAGGACATTTCCGAGGCCCTTGGAATAAAGATGGTAAAACCCTATTGCTGAAAAACTCCACATGCAGCCAGGCATGGTGGCACACGCCTTTAATCCCAGCACTCGGGAGGCAGAGGTAGGAGGATTGCCCTGAGTTTGAGGCCACCCTGAGACTACAGTGAATTCCAGGCAGCCATGAGCTAGAGTGAGACCCTACCAAAAACCCAAAACTTTGAAAGAAAAAATTAAAAAAGAAAAAAAACTCCACATGCTTGGCTGCAAGGTCACTGAAGAAATCCTGCTGGAGCTGAACTGAAAGCCTCCTCCATGTGAAATACAGCTGACAGAAAGCTGGAAAAGCTATGCTGTCACTTTTCAATGGAAGAGAGTGAGAAAACACCAGTGAAGATATCAACAGTGGGCACTGCAAGCTACTTAAATTTGGCCAGCCAGGCTAAATGAGCCAACTGGTGCCATAGTGGCATGTCTGTTATAGGGAAACCAACTGCTCTCTAATTGGACTGGAGGCCCAGGGTCCATGGGAGGAATACATCCTGATAATGAAAAAACCTCAAGAGCAACAGGTAAATGTAATGTTTGAATGTCATGGCCCCAATGAATTCAGTGTTTTAAGCAGTTCTCTTACAAGTCCCTACCCATATATTAATGCTACATCTCAATTTTAGTTGGTTTCCCTCAACACAGGTATGAGCCCTAGTGATGACTCAGAAAGGCACCATGAGCTGAAGAAAGGGACAGTGTTGTTAGAACTGACAAAAACATCTCTAACAAAAGATGCATGGCTGCATTTTTTCCATTTCTGTCAGCTGGTCGGAAGAGGTTTTGATTCAGGTGTCCCCATAAACTTCAAGTGTTCTGAATGCTAGGTTCCCAGCTGATGGCAATTGGAAATTAACACCTCCTGGAGGCAGAGTATTGTTGGGGGCGGGCTTATGGGTATTATAGCCAGCTTCCTTGCCAGTGTTTGGCACACTCTCCCTGTTGCTGTTGTCCACCTTATGTTGACCAGAGAGTGATGTCCACCCTCTGCTCATGCCATCGTTTTTCCTGCCATCATGGAGCTTCCCCTCGAGCCTGTAAGCCAAAATAAACCTCTTTTTCCCCTGAGCTGCTCTTAGTCGGGTGATTTCTGCCAGCAATGCGAACCTGACTGCAACAGTAAAGTGGTACCAGGAGTGGGATTGCTGCTAGACACCTGACTGTGTGGCTTTGGCCTTTTGGAGCTGATTTTCAAGAGGAATGTGGAAGGATTTGAAATCTTGGCCTAAGACATGCCTTGCAGTGCTGTAAGTACAGCTTGATGGACTATTCTGGTCAGAGCTGAAAGACCTGAATGCAGTAAGAACTATGGACTGTGAGGTTTGGCTTATGAGGGTGAGAAGAGCTTTTCTTGGACTGGGCTAGCAGTTTGTGTGAGAAGTTCTGTCCTGAGAAGATGTGCAGGGTTGCTTTGCGTAGAAATGAACTGGTGTGAGCAGAGGGATATGGCACAGAAAAATGAAATCTTTGGGTGAACTCTGCCCATTCAGCTGCAGTTGAGAGATTACAACCTTTGAGATTGGGCCAGCTGACCTGCAATGGGGCAACAGGAAGAATGCAGACTCTTTTGAAGGGGCCTGAATGCTGAAGGAGTGTCCTGTTCTTCAAAGTCTGATTTATTCCCCCCTGGATTAACAAATTGGCACCCTACCTGGTATTATGGAGTATAACAAATGCAGGAAAGAGAGGGTCATTGAGTTTTTAACGCGGTCTTGTGTTTTGGAAATGGCCATGGGCAGTGTGAAGCAGGTTTGCTGGATGCCTGCATGGAGATCCCATGGGGCCATGAGGATGGACCGTGGGTTGCAGTGGAGACCCAGTGGAGATGCCGGGACTATGAGATGGCTGCCAAGGAGAGCTGCCGGCCCTGGATGAAGTTTTCCAGGACTGTGAGTAGCCTAGCTGGAGGGGTGGAATTGGAACTCCAGAGACTTGTTGCTGCTCAGAAGTATCGGACTTGGAGATTTGTCACTGACTAGTTGTTGGATTGGAATTACAGAGTTTGATGTTTGCCCTGGTTGTTTAAAATCTTGTATTGGTTAAGTATTTCTTTGTTTTGCCCAATGCCATCCTTTGCAGTGTGAATGATTTATTCTGTGCCATTATGGGTTTTTGGGGATATTTTTGGTATTATGGCTCAGTTAAAAGACCTTGGATTATGGGGATGTATGAACATCATAACAGGCAAGTCCTGCAAAGCACCGAGGCCTGCCCTGGATTCCACAGTGACAAACAGTAAGAAAGCTGGGCATAGGTGGCACATGCCCTTAAGTTCATTTGCAGCAGCAGAGGCCCAGGTGTGTCATTCTCTGTTTTTTTTTTCTATGGTCAGCCTCTCTACTCTGTCCCCATCAAAAAAAAAAAAAAGAAACAAAACAAACAAACAACTCATTCAAGTGCTTAAGGAAACACAGTCTGGTTATGGGGCAAAGGGATGATGGTGGCATTTATAGACAAGACTGGCCAGAACTCCTGGCAATCCTGCCTTTGAGGAGGCTGATCCTAGATGAAAGACCATGGACTTGGGGGCCAGCCTGAGTTTTTTTTTTTTTTTTAATTTAGCCAGTTGTATCTATTTATTTATTTTTGTTTTTTTAATTTTAAAAAATTTTTAATTTATTTTTGGAGAGAGAGATGCATCTGGAGACATTTCAGAGGGGAGAGGGAGACAGCATAGCCCATGGGCGTCAGCACTCTCTCTTCTGCTGTGAATGAAAATAAAGATGGGCGCTGGAGGGATAGTTTAGCAGTTAAGGCTCTTGCCTGCAAACCCTCTGGACCCATGTTTGATCTGGAGATTGATCCAGGTAAGCTAGATGCTTAAAAGGTGGGCACCACAAGGTCACTAAGCCATCTCTCCAGCCCTATTTTTGTAATTCAATTGCAGTAGCTGGGCCCTCTCATACCAATTCTGACTTCTCAATCACTCTGTGGTCTTAATTAAGAGGCCTGGAACTCACAGTTGTCCTAAACCCAGTCTCCCAAATGCTGGGATTAAAGGTTTGGGCCAGGTGTCTGACTTATATTTATTTATTTTTGGATTGTTATTTATGAGGATCACCATGAGTTTTTTACACACCTGAGACAGCATGGTGAATAAAGAGGTCAGCCTGTTTTAGAATTTAGACCCTTGCTTCAAAAACAAAGGGAGACAACAAGAGAGGTTACGGGTGTGGCCTCTGTCACTGCAAGTAACCCACATGCCTGGCACAGGTTGTGGATCTGCTGTAAGTCAAGGCCACCCTTAACTGCTGAGTTAATTCCAGGTCAGCCTGGATCAGAAAACCCTTATTGACAATTTCATGCATGTAAAAAAGTGTATTTGATGATAATCTTCTCCTATTACTTCCATGTAACTCCTACCACAAAGGTGGTATAGCCATTGAACTTGTTTCTTTCTAACTAGCCTAGTGTACCCACTTCTCTCTGGTTTTTCAAATAAATTAAAATTTTATTTTTAATAATTTTTTTTAAAAAGAGAGCACCTAAAAAAAGAGAGTTCAGAGAAAGCTAGGGTTTGGCTCAATAGATACACCAAGGCCTCTAGCCCTGATTCCATCCCAAAGATGCACACACACCATGGACTTCTGAGCTTACATGGGACCTGACAATTGAACTTGGATTCTAAATGGCTTCACAGGCTCCCGGCTAACCCCTAAAACCATCTCCACCCTCACTTGTGTGTTTTTAAAATTAATTATTCATTAATTTATTTTGGAGTAACTAAACCAGGATTAATTAAAAATATTTTAGGGGTTTATTTATTTTTATTGATTTATTTATTTGAGAGGAGCCAAGGCAGATACTTGGCTGGTAGAGGCAGAGAGTATGCACAGGGCCCCAGCCACTGCAAACTAACAGATGCCCAGACACCCAGGCCTCACATCTTACAACACACACAGCTCACAGAACACGAACGCCTCACCCTTAGGCTCATAAAGAAGCGCTGCCTGTTGATAGGCATCTCTCCAGCCCCCAAGGTAGCATCTTGCCTAGCACAGGCTGCATGTAGCTTATGAGTTCTGGGGAGAGCAGGCCTGCTTCTTAGGCTTTGTTAGGCAAGTGCTTTAACCCCAGAACCAGGCTCCAGTCCTACTTGTGTAGACATGTTTTAATAACTTTAGACTAGCTTTGTATTTGAACATTCAGGCCCATTCCATCAAAGGAGCAGAAGCCCCTGCACTTCAAGGGGCCATCTTCTAGACCAAATGCCCTAAATGCTAGCCATCCTCCAGTCCTAAAAATATTTTCTTAATTTATTCCCACAAGCAATAAAACAGAGGAATGAGAGAGAGAGAGCAAAGGGAGAGAGATAGAAGAGTGACAGACAGAGAATGGGCATGCCAGGGCCTCTAGCCACTGCAAATGAACTCCAGATATATGCACCTTCCCCCTTGTGCATCTGGCTTACGTGGTTCTGGAGAATCAAACTGGGATCCTTTGGCTTTGAAGGCAAACACCTTAGCCACTAAGCAATCTCTCCAGCCCTAAAATTAAAAAAAAAAAAAATGTACAGAGAGCCAGGCATGGTGGTACACGCCTTTAATCCCAGCACTCAGGAGGCAGAGGTAGGAGGATCGCTGTGAGTTCAAGGCCACTCTGAGACTACAGAGTAAATTCCAGGTCAGCCTGACCTAAAGTGAGACCCTACATAAAAAATAAAAAAAAAAAGCCGGGCGTGGTGGCGCACACCTTTAATCCCAGCACTCGGGAGGCAGAGGTAGGAGGATCGCTGTGAGTTCAAGGCCAGCCTGAGACTATATAGTTAATTCCAGGTCAGCCTGAGCTAAAGTGAGACCCTACCTCGAAAAACCAAAAAAAAAAAAAAAAAAAAAAGGTCACAGAGGTTGGAGAAATGATTTATTGGTTAAGGTGTTTCCCTAAAGCCAAAGGACCCAAATTTAATTCCCCAGGACCCTCGTAAGCCAGATGCACAAGGTGACACATGCAACTGGAGTTTGTTTGCAGTGGCTAGATGCCTTGGCATGCCCATTCTCTCTCCCTCCCTCACTCTCACTCTCTCTCTCTTAAATAAATAAATAAATAAATATTTTTTTAAAATGTCACAGAACAATTACATATTTTTAAATTTTATTTTTATTTATTTATTAGAGAGAGGGAGAGAGAATGGCACACCAGGGCTTTCCACCCTGCAAACGAATTCCAAATGCATGCTCCACCTGGTGCATCTGGCTTACGTGGGTCCTGGGGAATCGAACTGAGGTCCTTTGACTTTGCAAGCAAGTGCCTTAACCACTACTAGTCCATCTCTTCAGCCCCATTTTTTTTTTTTTTTTTTTTTTTTTTTCGAGGTAGGGTCTCACTCTGGCCCAGGCTGACCTGGAATTCACTATGCAATCTCAGGGTGGCCTTGAACTCATGGCGATCCCCTACCTCTGCCTCCCGAGTGCTGGGATTAAAGGCATGCGCCACCACGCCCGGCCAGCCCCCACATTTTTTTTTTTTTTTTTTTGAGGTAGGGTCTCACTCTAGACCCAGGCTGACCTGGAATTCACTCTAATCTGAGACTGGCCTTGAACTAACAGTGAATCCTCCTACCTCTGCCTCCTGAGTGCTGTCATTAAAGGAATGTGCCACCATGCCTAACTCCCATCACACATTTTTCTCATGGCTAGAGGTTGTTGTGCATGGTTTTAGCTTGCACAGTCATCATTACAGTTCTGCTTTACCATGCAAAGTGAAGACAGCTGATGAAGCAGTTTCTAGAAGAAGGCTACTATCTTTGCCTCCCATGTTAGAGCTTGATATCCACAGTGTAGAGTTGGTAAAGAGAGGGTGGCTGGAGTTCATAAGCATGAAGGCAGACTGAAGCCCACGTCCATTCTTTCCTCATGTTTGTGCTGTGGGTGTCCTGAAGAACCAGGGCTCTCTGCATAGATGGAGACACCCACACTTGGCGGAGTCACAGAAGCTGAAGGAAGAGTTACTGGAAGTGGAAGCAATGACAGGATAGCCACTACCTTCCTCTAACCAATGAGGTGAGATGAGACAGCAGCATCTAACAAATGCTGCTACAAAATGCCTGCTGCTTCCCCTCCACACCCCAGATCTCCCATAAGAAGAACTTCACCTGTTGCCCATGCTACCTGGAGCTGCACAGGAAAGGAAATTCTGGAAAATGAAACTCTATCCAAATTGGTACATTACAAAGCCATGTTTACGTTACAATTTAATGGTGTTCATGTAGACCTTTCAGTCATACTTGCCAGGTTGGAATTGTTCCTCCTTTATTTCAAGCTGTCTATCCAAGGGTAAATTTTCGTTGCTGTTTTGTTTCAAGTTAGGGTCTCTCTCTAGCCCAGGCTGACTGGAATTCAGTCCGTAGTCTCAGGGTTGCCTGAACTGACGGCAATCCTTCTATCTCTGCCTCCCGAGTGCTGGATTAAAGGCATGCAACATCACATCCAGTTTCTTCTGGGTTTTTTGAAATAGGGTCTCACTCTAGCCTAGGCTGACCTGGAATTCACTATGTAGTCTCAGACTGGCCTCGAACTCACAGGGATCATCCTACCTCTGCCTCCCAAGTGCTGGAATTAAAGGCATGCACCACTATGCCCAGATTTTTAAATATTTCATTTATTTATTTAAGAGAGAAAGAAAAAGAGAGAAAGGCAGATAGAGAATGGGTATGTCAGGGATCTAGCCATTGCAAACGAACTCTAGATATATGTGCCACCTTGTGCATGTAGCTTTATGTGGATACTGGGGACTCAAAGCCAGGTCCTAAGACTTGCAGGGAAATGCCTTAACTGCTGAGCCATCTCTCCAGCCCCAAATTTCTTTCTTTTTTTTTAATAAATATTTTTAAAGCAGTATTTATTTATTTTATTTATGAGAGAGAGAGAGAAAGAGGCTGGTGGAGAGAGAATGATGGGCATGTCAGGGCCTTTAGCCACTGCAAACGAACTCCAGATACATGTGCCACCTTATGCATCTGGATTACATGGGTTCTGGGGAATTGAACTTGGGTCCTTTGGCTTTGTAGGTAAAAGCCTTAACCGCTAAGCCATCTCTGCAGCCCCAGCCCCAAATTTCTTAGCATTTCTGTGTCTCAGTTGATTGTCTATAAAGTGAAGAGTATGGTGACTCATGTAATCTCAGGAATTGAGGGGCTAAGGCAGCATGATTATGAATTCAAGAAAGCATAGACTCATAGATTGTTAGTAGAAAATTTTCAGTGACAGGGATGGGATACCTTCCAGTGAGTTATTGGCCAGGGAGGTCCCTGATACCCCCAAAACATTACAGGACATTTCCGAGGCCCTTGGAATAAATGGTAAAACCCTATTGCTGAAAACTCCACATGCAGCCAGGCGTGGTGGCGCACGCCTTTAATCCCAGCACTCGGGAGGCAGAGGTAGGAGGATTGCCGTGAGTTTGAGGCCACCCTGAGACTACATAGTGAATTCCAGGTCAGCCTGAGCTAGAGTGAGACCCTACCTCCAAAAACCAAAAAACCAAAAAAAAAGAAAAATTAAAAAAAAGAAAAGAAAACTCCACATGCTTGGGTTGCAAGGTCACTGAGAAATCCTGCTGGAGCTGAACTGAAAGCCTCCTCCATGTGAACCAGCTGACAGAAAGCTGGAAAAAGCTATGCTGCATGCAGTTCAATGGAAGAGAGTGAGAAAACACCAGAGAAGATACTCAACAGTGGGCACTGCAAGCTTTAAATTTGGCCAGCCAGGCTAAATGAGCCAACGGGTACCATAGAGGCATGTCTGTTATAGGGAAACCAACCACTCTCTAATTAGACTGGAGGCCCACTCCATGGGAGGGAATACATCCCTGATACTGAAAACCTACAACAGGTGAGGTAGTTTGAATATATGGCCCCCAATATATTCAGTGTTTTTTTTTTTTTTTTTTTTTTTTTTTTGGTTTTTCGAGGTAGGGTCTCACTCTAGCTCAGGCTGACCTGGAATTCACTATGTAGTCTCAGGGTGGCCTCGAACTCATGGCAATCCTCCTACCTCTGCCTCCCAAGTGCTGGGATTAAAGGCGTGCGCCACCACGCCCGGCTCATATTCAGTGTTTTATTAGTTTGTTATTTTTGCGTCCCTAATACTGAAAATCTACATCCCTGATACTGAAAACCTACAACACGGGTATGAGCCCTAGGGGTGTAATGTCTGCTGTTGTCTGGCAAAATGTATATACTTATAGTGCCTGTTACTACCTACACAAACCATCATAATAGGAGGAAAAGATCATTACATCAAGCCGGGCGTGGTGGCGCACGCCTTTAATCCCAGCACTTGGGAGGCAGAGGTAGGAGGATCGCCGAGAGTTCGAGGCCACCCTGAGACTACATAGTTAATTCCAGGTCAGTCTGGGCCAGAGTGAGACCCTACCTCAAAAACCAAAAAAAAAAAAAAAAAAAATCAAAACATCAAAATAAAAGAGGGCTGGAAAAACGGCTTAGTGGTTAAGGCATTTGCCTGCGAAGCCAAAGGATCCTGGTTTTGTTCTCCAGGACCCATGTAAGCCAGATGCATGAGGGGCACATGCATCTGAAGTTCATTTGCAGTGGCTAGAGGCCCAGGCGTGTACATTCTCTCTCGTCTGCCCTCCGCCCCCCTGCTTGCAAATAAATAAATAAAAATTGAAAAAACTCTTTAGAAAATATATAAAAGAGGGTTGGAGAGATAGCTTAGCGGTTAAGTGCTTGCCTGTGAAGCCTAAGGACCCCGGTTCGAGGCTCCATTCCCCAGTACCCACAAAAGCCAGATGCATAAGGTGGCACATGCATCTGGAGTTCATTTGCAGTGGCTGGAGGCCCTGGTGCGCCTGTTCTCTCTCCCTCTGCCTCTTTCTCTCTCTGTCTGTTGCTAATAAATAAATAAAAATAAACAAAAATTTTATATATATATATATATATATATATATATATATATATATATGAAAGAGAGACTGATTGAGAGATGGAGTGGCTATGATGGAGAGTGGAGTTTCAAAAGGGAAAGTGGGGGGGGGACAGAAGGAATTACCATGGGTTATTAGCTATGATTATGGAAGTTGTCAATAAAAAAATAAAAAAAAAAGAAAGTTCAGGGCTGGAGAGATGGCTTAGAGGTTAAGGCGCTTTCCTGCAAAGCCAAAGGACCCAAGTTCGATTTCCACAGGACCCACATAAGCCAGATGCATAGGTGGCACATGCACCTGGAGTTCATTTGCAGCAGCTGGAGGCCCAGGTGTGTCATTCTCTCTGTTTCTTTCTATCTCTATGTCCCTCTCTCTCTGTCTCAAGTAAATTAATAAAAACAAAACAAAACAAAACAAACAACTCTTCTTGTGTTTTGAAACACAGTGTCGCTCTACCCTAGGCTGATGTGGAATTTATAGCCCAGACTGGCCTTGAACTCCTGGCAATCCTCCTACCTCAGCTTCCCAAATCCTGGGATTAAAGACATGGACTACCATGCCTGACCCAGTTTTTTTTTTTTTAATTTGTTATGTTGTATCTATTTATTTATTTTTGTTTTTTTAATTTTTAAAAATTTTTTATTTATTTTTGGAGAGAGAGACACAGAGAGAGACAGACAGAGAGGGAGAGGGAGACAGATAGAGATGGGCGTGCCAGCAGTCTCTCAGCTGCTGTGAATGAACTCCAGATGTGTGCGCCCCCTTGTGGGCAAGTGCAGCATTGCGCCCTTGCGTCACTTTGCATCTGGCTAAACGTGGGACCTGGAGATTGGAATCAGGTTCTTAGGCTTAGCAGGTGGGCACCTTAACCGCTAAGCCATCTCTCCAGCCCTATTTTTGGTTTTTTGAGGTAGGGTCTCTCTCTAGCCCAGGCTGACTTAGAATCACTCTGTAGTCTCATAGTGGCTTCAAACTCACAGCAGTCCTCCTACCTTAGTCTCCCAAATGCTGGGATTAAAGGTGTGTGCCACCACATCTGGCCTTATATTTATTTATTTTTGCATTGTTATTTATGTGACTTCTCTTTTTGTTTTTTTTACACACCAAACTCTGCTGAATAAAGACTTTTTAAATGTTTTTATTTATTTATTTATTTGCCAGGAGAGAGAAAGGGAGAGATTGAGTGAGAGAGAGGGGTTGGATGGGTGTGGTAGGATCTCTTGTCACTGCAAGTAAACTCCACATGCCTGCACCATGTTGTGCATCTGGTTTTGCAAGCAAGCATCTTTAACTGCTGAGCCATGTCTTCCGTACCTAAAAACTTTTTATTGACAATTTTCATGCATGTACGTAGTGTATTTTGATGATAATCTTCTCCCATTACTTCTTTAATCCCCCGCCTACCTCTTCCATTCCCTTTCCATTGAACCCCTTCTTTCTAACTAGCCCTTCGACTTGCTTGTGTGGTTTTTTTTAAATTTTTTTTTTAAGATTTTATTTTATTTTATTTTTATTTTTAGCCTCACTCTGGTCCAGGCTGACCTGGAATTCACTATGTAGTCTCAGGGTGGCCTTTCCTCCTACCTCTTTTTTTGGGATTAAAGATTTTATTTTTATTTTATTTTTATTTTATTAGAGACAGAGAGAGAGAGAGAAAAAAAAAAGAGAGCCATAGAGAGAAAGAGAGAGAGTAAGAATGGACACACCAAGGCCTCTAGCCACTGCAAACGAACTCTAGATGCATGTGCCACCATGTGCATCTGGCTTACATGGGACCTGGAGAATTGAACCTGGTTCCTTAGGCTTCACAGGCATGCGCCTTAACCACTAAACCATCTCTCCAGCCCTACTTGTGTGTTTTTAAAATTAATTATTCATTAATTTATTTTGGTTTTTCAAGGTAGGATCTTTTTAAAAATTTTATTTATTTATTTATTTATTTATTTATTTATTTATTTATTTGAGAGAGAGAGATACAGAAATAGGCAGGTAGAGAGAGAGAGAGAATGGGTGCGCCAGGGCCTCCAGCCACTGCAAATGCATGCAGATGCATGCACCCCCTTGTGCATCTGGCTTACGTGGGTCCTGGAGAATCGAGCCTCGAACCGGGGTCCTTAGGCTTCATAAGCAAGCGTTTAACTGCTAAGCCATCTCTCCAGCCCTCAAGGTAGGATCTTGCTCTAGCCCAGGCTGCATGTAGCTTATGTGAGTTCTGGGGAGTCAAGCCTGGGTTCTTAGGCTTTGCAGGCAAGTGCTTTAACCACTAAGCAATCTCTCCAGTCCTACTTGTGTATTTTATGTTTTACTTACTTGTGGGTGTTTTTGTATTTGAAATAGGGTGCTACTCTAGCCCAAGATGACCTGGAACTCACTCTGTAGACTCAGGCTGGCCTCAAACACACAGTGATCCTCCTACCTGTGCCTCCTCGGTGCTGGGAATAAAGGCATATGTCACCACTCCCAGCTGTTTTCTTTCTTTTAATATTTTATATATTTATTTGAGAGAGAGAGACAGAGACAAAGAGAGAGAGAATGGGTATGCCAGGGCCTCTAGCCATTGCAAATGAATCCCAGACACATGTGCCACCTTGTGCATCTGGTTTATGTGGGTCCTGGGTAATGGACCCTTGGTCCTTTGGCTTTGCAGGCAAATGCCTTAACTGCTAAGCCATCTTTCCAGCCCTTGGTTTTTTGTTTGTTTGTTTGGGGACAGAGTTTTATGTAGCTCAGGCTCCCTGGAACTGTTTATATAGTCTATGATTTTTTTAAAAATTTGTTTATTATTATTTATTTATTTGAGAGCAACTGACAGAGAGAGAAAGAGGTAGACAGAGAGAGAAAAAGGGAGAGAATGGGTGCAGCAGGGCCTCCAGCCACTGCAAATGAACTCCAGATGCATGCGCCAACTTGTGCATCTAGCTTATGTGGGTCCTGGGGAATCAAGCCTCAAACTGGGGTCTTTACGCTTCACAGGCAAGCACTTAACCACTAAGCCATCTCTCCAGTCCTGATCTTTCTCCAGCCCAAGAGTTTGATCATCAACCTTGAGCAGCATCCCTGGCAGGTTTGCTGGAATACAGGGCCAGCACCCTTCCCAAAGGTGCTGATGCCAGGGGTTGGGGCTGAGAATTGGCACTCTTAACAAGCAATGCTGACACTGTGATTCAAGGATCTCGCTTTAAGAACCAATGACTTAAAGTTCAGACTCTCCAGGTTTTGTCTTTCTCATAAACAAAGTCTTCATTCATCAGATCCATCATTTCCTGGCTCATCATGTCCATGACATCACCCAGTCTACCTGCCAGCAAGAAGAATGAGATAACTGATGACTGAAAAGAACCACACAAGAGGACAGAGTTAAACCTGACCTGGAAAATCCCCATCCATTCCTCCCTTCTCCAATCTCTTCAACTCTAGGTCACAGATCAAACCATGCTTGCAATAAAGCACTTGACACTTGGGTCTGGGAAGACGGCTCTGCAGATAGGAGAGCTCGTTGCATAAGGACCTGAGTTTGATTCTGAGCATCCACATAAAATGTCTTCCACTGGCTTCCCCACATGTGCTCCCAGGCCACATGTATCTGCATACACTATATGTGAACGCATACCTAAAAACCCTACATACAAGTTGGAAATGGTGGCCCATATCTCTAATTTTAGCACTTGGGAGGCAGAGGCAGAAGGATTGCTGTGAGTTGAAGGCCATCCTAAGACTATGAAGTGAATTCCAGGTCAGCCTGGTCTAGAGCAAGACCCTACCTCGAAAAACCAAAACCAAACCAAACCAAAACAAACCAAAAACAAAAAAAAACCCTACATACAACTGGGCAGGGTGATACATGTCTTTAGCCCCAGCACTAGGGAGGCAGAGGTAAGATAACCATGTGGTTGAGGCCACTGTGAGACTACAAAGTGAATTCCAGGTCAGCCTGGGCTAGAGTGAAACCCTACCTCAAAAAGCCAAAAAACAAAACAAAACAAAAAATACTGAAAAAGCAGGCTGGAGAGATGGCTTAGCAGTTAAGGTGCTTGCCTGCAAAAGCCCAAGGACCCAGTTCAACTCCCCAGTACCTATGTAAGCTAGATGCACAAGGGGGCACAAGTATCTGGAGTTCGTTTGAAGTGGCTGGAGGCCCTGGCGCACCCATTCTCTCTATGTGCCTATTTTGGTAACTATCTCTCTCAAATAAATAAATAAAAATAAAATATTCTTTTAAAAGGGCTGGAGATGGGCTGCAGAGATGGCTTAGTGGTTAAACTCTTGCCTGTGAAGCCTAAGGACCCTGGTTCAAGGCTTGATTCTCCAGGACCCACATAAGCCAGATACACAAGGGGGCAAACACACCTGGAGTTCGTTTGCAGTGGCTGGAAGCCCTGGCATGCCCATTCTCTCTCTTTCTCTCTCTCCCTGCCTGTTTCTGTATCTCTCTCTCTCTCAAATACATAAGTAAAAAAATAAATAAATAAATAAATAAATAAATAAAAATAGGCTGGAGAGATGGCTTAGTGGTTAAGGCGCATGCCTGCGAAGCCTAAGGACCCCGTTTGATTCTCCAGGTCCCACGAAAAGCCAGATGCACATAGTGGTGCATGCATTTAGAGTTCATTTGCAGTGGCTAGAGGCCCTGGGGCACCCATTCTCACTCTCTCTCTCTGTCTATCTCTCTCCCTCTCTCTAATAAATAAAAAAAAATAATATAATAAAATAAAATGTTTTAAAAAAAACAAAAGGCTGGGCGTGGTGGACAACACTTTTAATCCCAACACTTAGGAGGCCAAGGTAGGAGGATTGCCTTGAGTTTGAGGCCACCCTGAGACTACATGTGAATTCTAGGTCAGCCTGGGCTAGAGTGAAACGCTACCTTGAAAAAAAAAAGGAGGCTGGAAAGATAGCTTAATAGTTAAGGCACCTGCCTGTGAAGCCTAAGGACTCATGTTTGACTCTCCAAGTCCCATGTAAGCCAGATGCACAAGGTGACACAAGCACAGAAGGTAGTGTACACGTCTGGAGTTCAATTGCAATGGCTGGAGGCCCTGGCATACCAATTCTCTCTCTCTCTTTTGCTCTTTCACATTAAAAAAAAAAAAAGGCCAGTCTGTTGGGCTTGCCTTAAAAAATGTCAAAGAAAAAAAAAAATGAAGGAGGTGGAGTGATGGCTTAGTGGTTAAGGCACTTGCCTGCAAGGCCAAAGGACCCAAGTTCAATTCTCCACTACCTATGCAACACCAGATGCACAAGGTGGTGCATGTGTCTGGGGTTCCTTTGCAGCAGCTGGAAGCCCTTGCATGCTCATTCTCTCAGTCTTTCTTCTATCTCTACTTACAAAAAAAAAAAACCACAGCCGGGAGTGGTGGTGCACACCTTTAATCCTAGCACTCGGGAGACAGTGGTAGGAGGATCACCATGAGTTCAAGGCCACCCTGAGACTACATAGTGAATTCCAGGTCAGCCTGGGCCAGAGTGAGACCCTACCTCGAAAACCAAAAAAACAAAACAAAACAAAAAACTCTCGCTATCAAATAAATAAATAAAAAAATTCAAATATATTTTATTTATTTATTTGAGAGAGACAGACAGAGAGAGAAAGAGGCAGAGAGAGAGAGAGAGAATAGGTGCGCCAGGGCCTCCAGCCACTGCAAATGAATTCCAGATGCATGCTCCTCCTTGTGCATCTGGCTTACGTGGGTACTGGGGAATCAAGCCTCGAACCAGGGTCCTTAGGCTTCACAGGCAAGCGCTTAACTGCTAAGTCATCTCTCCAGGCCCAATAAAATATATTTTAAAAAATTAAAAAAAAAAACTGCTGGAGTTCCTTTGCAGCAGTTGGAAGTGGAAGCCCTCAGGTACCCATTCTCTCAGTCTCTATTCTATCTCTACTTGCAAAAAATCCCCAAAGCCGGGCTTGGTGGCGCACACCTTTAATCCCAGCACTCAGGAGGCAGAGGTCGGAGGATCGCTGTGAGTTCAAGGCCACCCTGAAACTACAGAGTGAATTCCAGGTTAACCTGAACTTGAGTGAGACGCTACCTTGAAAAATAAATAAATAAAAGAAAAAAAATCAAATTTTATTTCAACTAAAGTGTATGTTTTGAGGTTTTTCTTTAAATCATGGTTACAATAAAAAGGACATACTTGGGCTGGAGAGGTGGTCTAGTGATTAAGGCACTTGCCTGCAAAACCAAAGGACCCAGTTTCAATTCCTCAGTACCCAAGTAAACCAGATGCATAAGGTGGTGCACACAACCGGAGTTTGTTTGGAGTGGTTAGAAGCCCTGGAATGCCCATTCTCTCTTTCTCTCTCAAATAAATAAAAATAATTTAAATATATATTTTATTATTTATTTATTTGAGAGAGAGAGAAAGTGGTAGATAGAAAGAGAGAATGGGCATGGAAGGACCTCCAGCCACTGCAAACAAACTCCAGACACATGTGCCCATTTGTGCAGCTGGCTTATGTGGGTCCTGGGGAATCGAACCAGGGTCCTTAGGCTTCGCAGGCAAACACCTTAACCACTAAGCAATTTCCTCAGGTCAATTTTTTTTTTCTTATTTTTCAAGGTAGGGTCTCACTTTAGCTCAGGCCGACCTGGAATTCACTATGTAGTCTCAGGGTGACCTTGAACTCACAGTGATCCTCCTACCTCTGCCTCCCAAGTGCTAGGATTAAAGGCATGTGCCACCATGCCTGGCACATTTTTTTTTTAATTTAAGCAGGGAGCTGGGCTGGAGAGGTGGCTTAGTGGTTGAGGTGTTTGCCTGCAAAGCCAAAGGACCCTGGTTTGATTTTCTAGCACCCACGTAAGCCAGATGCACAAGGTGGTGCGTGCATCTGGAGTTTGTTTGCAGTGACTGGAGGCCCTGGTGCGCCCATTCTCTCTCTCTGCCTCTTTCTCTCAAATAAACAAATAAAAATAAAACAGAAAAAAAATAAAGTAAAAAAGGGAGTTGGGTGTGGTGGCACACACCTTTAATCCCAGTACTCAGGAGGCAGAGGTAGGAGGATTGCTATGAGTTTGAGGCCATCCTGAGTCTACATAGTGAATTCCAGGTCAGCCTGAGCTAAAGTGAGCCCTACGTTGAAAAATAAGAAAAATAAATACCTTGAAAAAAAAAAAACACTGGAAAATTTTGCATACATACACCTATGATCCAGCACTTGGGAGGTGGAAGCAGGAGGATCAGAAATTCAAAGTAGGGCTGGAGAGATGGCCTAGTCGTTAAGGCCCATGCCTGCAAAGCCTAAGGACCCCAGTTTGATTCTCCAGGTCCCATGTAAGCCAGATGCACATGGTGGCACATATGTCTGGAGTTCATTTGCAGTGGCTAGAAGCCCTGGTGCACCCATTCTCACTTTCTCTCTCTCTCCCCCTCTCTCTGTCTCTATTAAATAAAAATAAAATCTTTTAAAAAAAAAGAAATTCAAAGTAATTCTCATCTACATAGTGAGTTTGAGGCCAGCCTAATATACACGAGACCCTATCTCCCTCCCCCCCCAAAAAAAAGAAGGAAAAAAAAACTGGGCATGGTGATATACACCTTTAATTCCAGCACATAGGAGGCAGAGGTAGAAGAATTGCCATGAGTTTGAGGCCACCCTGAGACTACATAGTGAAATCCAGGTCAGCCTAGGCTAGAGTAAGACCTTACCTCGAAAAACCAAAAAGAAAGAAAGAAAGAAAGAAGGATTGAAAGAAAGAAAGAAAGAAAGAAAGAAAGAAAAAGAAAGAAAGAAAGGAAGGAAGGAAGGAAGAAAGGGAGAAAGAAAGGGAGAAAGGAAGGGAGAAAGAAAGAGAGAAAGGAAGGAAGGAAGGAAGAAAGGAAGGAAGGAAGGAAGGAAGGAAGGAAGGAAGGAAGGAAGGAAGAAAGAAAGAAAGAAAGAAAAAGAGGGCTGGAAAGATTGGAAAGATGGCTTAGTGGTTAAGGCATTTGACTACAAAGCCAAAGGATCCCTGTTGGACCCATACAAGGAGTGCATGCATCTGGAGTTTACTTTGCAGTGGCTGTCTGGTGTGCCCATTCTCTCTGTCTGCTTCTCAAATAAAATAAATAAATAAATAAATAAATAAATAAATAAATAAATAAATAATAAAGAAAAGCAAAATCAGGAAGGAAGGAAGGGAGGAAGGGAGGGAAGAAGGGAGGAAGGAAGGAAAGAAGAAGAAAAAGAAAGAAAGAAAGAAAGAAAGAAACAAACAAACAAACAAACAAAACAGGAAGGCCAAAGAGATGGCTCAGCAGTTAATGATCCAGGTTTAATTTCCCAGTATCCATATATACACAAAGAGGCATAGGTAGCTGGAGTTCATTACAGCAGCTGGAGGGTCTGCACACCCATTCTCTCTGTCTCCTCTCTATCTCTCTCTGCTTTCAAATACATAATTTAAAAAATTTTTAATGTTCATATTCACATATTAATGCTACTCTCACTTCTGGTTAGAGAAGCTTCTCTTTTCAGATGGCACTGAAACATCTCTATCACACCTTCCAAGGCTCAGGGTCCATTGCAGAAGAGGGGGCAGAAAGAATGTAAGAGCCAAAGAAAGGATATGACTCCTTACAATGCAACTGTCCAGACAGAAATTGGCCTCGATATCCATGACTTTGCAGTGCCTAGCAATGCCTTCACAAGACTCTCATAAGAGGAGAAAAAAATGATGACATCAAATTAAAAGAAAGACTAATGGAGAGAGGGAGGGGATATGATGGAGAGTGGAGTTCTGAAGGGGAATGGAGGGAGGGGAGGAAAATCTCATGGTTTAATGTCTGTAAGTATAGAAGTTGTCAATAAAAAAAATTTTTTTAAAAGGAAGAAGCCAGGCATGGTGGCGCACGTCTTTAATCCCAGCACTTGGGAGGCAGAGGTAGGAGGATCGCCGTGAGTTCTAGGCCACCCTGAGAATACATAGTGAATTCCAGGTCAGCCTAGGCTAGAGTGAGACCCTACCTTGGAAAAACAAAAACAAACTTGGGAGGCAGAGATATGAGAATCACTGTGAGTTCAAGGCCACCCTGAGACTGCATAGTGAATTCCAGGTCAGCCTGAGCTAGAGTGAGACCCTACCTCAAAAAAAAAAAAACCTCGAAAAACCGGAAAAAAAAAAAAAAAGGAAAAAAGGAAGAGCCAGTGTGGTAGGGCACATCTTTAATCCCAGCACTTCAGCACTTGAGCACTTGGAGGGCAGAGGTAGGAGGATTGCCATGAGTTTGAGGCTATCCTGAGACTACATAGTGAATTCCAGGTCATTACATGTCAGCCGGTGCTAGAGTGAAACCCTACCTTAAAACAAAACAAAAATAGGGCTGGAGAGATGGCTTAGTGGTTAAACGCTTGCCTGTGAAGCCTAAGGACCCTGGTTCAAGGCTCTATTCTCCAGGACCCACGTAAGCCAGATGCGCAAGGGGGCATATGCATCTGGAGTTCGTTTGTGTGCCCATTCTCTCTCTCTACCTGCCTATTTCTGTATCTCTCTCTCAAATAAATAAATAAAAATAAATTAGCTGGGCGTAGTGGCTCACGCCTTTAATCCCAGCACTCGGGAGGCAGAGGTAGGAGGATTGCCGTGAGTTCGAGGCCACCCTGAGACTACATAGTGAATTCCAGGTCAGCCTGACCAGAATGAGACCCTACGTTGAAAAATAAAAAAAAAAAAAATAAAAAAAAAAACTGGAGGGATGACTTATCCAGCACTTGGGAGGTGGAAGCAGGAGGATCAGTTTGCTGGAGAGATGGCCAAAGGCCCATGCCTGCAAGCCTAAGGACCCCAGTTTGATTCTCCAGGTCCCATGTAAGCCAGATGCACATGGTGGCACATCTGGAGTTCATTTGCAGTGGCTAGAAGCCCTGGTGCACCCATTCTCACTTTCTCTCTCTCTCCCCCTCTCTCTGTCTCTATTAAATAAAAATAAAATCTTTTAAAAAAAAAGAAATTCAAAGTAATTCTCATCTACATAGTGAGTTTGAGGCCAGCCTAATATACATGAGACCCTATCTCCCCCTCCCCAAAAAAAGAAAGTCTCATGGTGATATACACCTTTAATTCCAGCACATAGGAGGCAGAGGTAGAAGAATTGCCATGAGTTTGAGGCCACCCTGAGACTACATAGTGAAGTCCAGGTCAGCCTAGGCTAGAGTAAGACCTTACCTCGAAAAACCAAAAAGAAAGAAAGAAAGAAAGAAAGAAAGAAAGAAAGAAAGAAAGAAAGAAAGAAAGAAAGAAAGGAAGAAAGAAAGAAAAAGAGGGCTGGAAAGATGCCTTAGTGGTTAAGGCATTTGACTACAAAGCCAAAGGATCCCTGTTCGACTCTCCAGGACCCATACAAGGGAGTGCATGCATCTGGAGTTTACTTGCAGTGGCTGCTGGCCCTGGTGTGCCCATTCTCTCTCTCTGTCTGCTTCTTTCTCTCTCGCTTTCTCAAATAAATAAATAAATAAATAAATAAATAAATAATAAAGAAAAGCAAAATCAGGAAGGAAGGAAGGGAGGAAGGGAGGGAAGAAGGGAGGAAGGAAGGAAGGAAAGAAGAAGAAGGAAAGAAGAAGAAAAAGAAAGAAAGAAAGAAAGAAAGAAAGAAAGAAAGAAAGAAAGAAACAAACAAACAAACAAACAAACAAAACAGGGAGGCCAAAGAGATGGCTCAGCAGTTAATGATCCAGGTTTGATTTCCCAGTATCCATATATACACAAAGAGGCATAGGTAGCTGGAGTTCATTACAGCAGCTGGAGGGTCTGCACACCCATTCTCTCTGTCTCCTCTCTATCTCTCTCTGCTTTCAAATACATAATTTAAAAAATTTTTAATGTTCATATTCACATATTAATGCTACTCTCACTTCTGGTTAGAGAAGCTTCTCTTTTCAGATGGCACTGAAACATCTCTATCACACCTTCCAAGGCTCAGGGTCCATTGCAGAAGAGGGGGCAGAAAGAATGTAAGAGCCAAAGAAAGGATATGACTCCTTACAATGCAACTGTCCAGACAGAAATTGGCCTCGATATCCATGACTTTGCAGTGCCTAGCAATACCTTCACAAGACTCTCATAATAGGAGAAAAAAATGATGACATCAAATTAAAAGAGAGACTAATGGAGAGAGGGGGGGGATATGATGGAGAGTGGAGTTCTGAAGGGAATGGAGGAGGGGAGGAAAATCTCATGGTTTAATGTCTGTAAGTATAGAAGTTGTCAATAAAAAAATTTTTTAAAGGAAGAAGCCAGGCATGGTGGCGCACGTCTTTAATCCCAGCACTTGGGAGGCAGAGGTAGGAGGATCGCCGTGAGTTCTAGGCCACCCTGAGAATACATAGTGAATTCCAGGTCAGCCTAGGCTAGAGTGAGACCCTACCTTGGAAAAACAAAAACAAACTTGGGAGGCAGAGATATGAGAATCACTGTGAGTTCAAGGCCACCCTGAGACTGCATAGTGAATTCCAGGTCAGCCTGAGCTAAGAGACCCTACCTCAAAAAAAAAAAAAAAGACCTGAAAAACCGGAAAAAAAAAAAAAAAAAAAAAGGAAGAGCCAGTGTGGTAGGGCACATCTTTAATCCCAGCACTTCAGCACTTGAGCACTTGGAGGGCAGAGGTAGGAGGATTGCCATGAGTTTGAGGCTATCCTGAGACTACATAGTGAATTCCAGGTCATTACATGTCAGCCGGTGCTCCCCCTTGACAAAAATAGGGCTGGAGAGATGGCTTAGTGGTTAAACGCTTGCCTGTGAAGCCTAAGGACCCTGGTTCAAGGCTCTATTCTCCAGGACCCTCAGTCTCAGATGCTAGTAGCATATGCATCTGGAGTTCGTTTGTGTGCCCATTCTCTCTCTCTACCTGCCTATTTCTGTATCTCTCTCTCAAATAAATAAATAAAAATAAATTAGCTGGGCGTGGTGGCTCACTTTAATCCCAGCCTAGGAGGATTGCCGTGAGTTAATCCCAGCACTAGGAGGCAGAGGTAGGAGGATTGCCGTGAGTTCCCACCCTGAGACTACATCTCAGTGAATTCCAGGTCAGCCTGGACCAGAATGAGACCCTACCTCGAAAAACCAAAAAATAAAAAATAAAAAATAAGGGCTGGAGGGATGGCTTAGCAGTTAAGGTGTTTGCCTGCAAAGCCAAAGGACCCAGGTTCAATTCCCTAGGACCCATGTTAGGCAGATGCGCAAGGGGGCACATCTGGAGTTCATTTGCAGTAGCTGGAGGCCCTAGCGCGCCCATTCTCTTCCTCTCTCTCTGTCAAATAAATAAATAAAATATCTTTTTTTTTTTTTTTTTTTTTTTTTGAGTTAGGGTCTCACTCTAGCTCAGGCTGACCTGGAATTCACTATATAGTCTCAGGGTGGCCTCGAACTCATGGTGATCCTCCTACCTCTGCCTCCCAAGTGCTGGGATTAAAGGGTGCCAGCATGCCTGGCTGGCCTCAAAAAAATTTTTTTATTTTATTGACAACTCTATACTTACAGACATTAATAAAATATATTTTTTTTTTGTTTTGCGAAGTAGGGTCTCACTCTGGTCCAGGCTGACCTGGAATTAACTATGTAGTCTCAGGGTGGCCTTGAACTCTCAGCGATCCTCCTACCTCTGCCTCCCGAGTGCTGGGATTAAAGGCGTGCGCCACCACGCCCAGCTATTGACAACTTCTTTAATTGTAGACAATATCCCATGGTACTTCCCTCCCCCCCCCCCCACTTTCCTCTTTGAGATTTCACTCTCCATCATATCCCCTCCCCCCCAGTGCTATTTTTATGACAAGGTCTCTTCAGATTCATCTAGTACCCATATACACATACATAGTATGAATATTACATAGTATGACTATTTGAAGGAAGATGGTTCCAGGGTAGGGGCTCCCAAACTTTAGTTTATTTAGCCCACTATTCAGACCTTTGCATAGTGAGTCCTTGGGTGAAAACTAAAAATCAACTATCAGATGATGACTACTCTAGTAAGTATATAAAGAGAAAAGTTGACACCGATAAGTTTCATAGATAGTATTTTGCAGGAGGGGGCAGAAAAGGGAGGATAAAGTTTTCCACACCCAGGTGAATATTTGTTCCATTTTGCTTGGAAGAAGTCTCTTGCTCTTTTTCTTGTATGAACACCAGGAGCTCACTGCCTTGCTTTGGATAGATGTTTCACAGCTGTCTTCACAAGAGTCAGTTGCTAAGAAATGCTTCTTCTTGTTTTCCCCAGGAAACTGAAGTTGAAGCATTAGAGTTCATAACAAAATACCACCGTTGTGTTTATAGGTGTTCACAGGGTACCCCCTTCCAAGGATAGCTAATCAGCTATAGGATCTTGTTTACCAAGCTTTGGCAAAAGGATACTACCTGGGGGAGCCACAAAATGCTCCTCTAACATGATGGGAGTTTTGTAGTAGTTTTTCAGCAGTCACCTCCAGTGTTGTCCCATCTCAAGCATACATATCTGTCCTCCAGGTCCGTGGGCTCCACGCCATCCGTGTCCAGGGCGCACAGCCGGTTCGCGAAGGCGATGCTTTCGCCAGCTGGGCCTCACGGCTGCCAAAGTGCACCAGGGCCAGCCGCTCCAGATGCACCGTCACCTCGGCTGGCCGAGATGTGACCACCTCTGGGGGGCGGGAGTAGACCGGGTCCTGGGCAAGGCCCGACCCACCTCCTGGCCCTCTCTGCCTTTGGCTGAGCTGTCCCAGGACTTGGCCTGAGGATCCGCTTTGGAAGCAAAGTCCCCGGCAGACCAATAAAAATGTTTTTTTAAGGTTGGGCATGGTGGGGCACGCCTTTGATCCCAGCACTCAGGAGGCAGAGGTAGGAGGATGGCTGTGAGTTCAAGGCCACCCTGAGACTACATAGCGATTCCAGGTCAGCCGGGGCTGGAGTGAGACCCTACCTCAGAAAACAAAACAAAACAAAACAAAACAAACCACTGTGGCTGGGGAGATGGCTCAGCAATTACAGGTGATTGCTTGCAAGACTTGCCGGCCTAGGTTCAATTGCCCAGAACCTATGTAGTGCACCCATACTCATTCTCTCTTGCTTTCTCTCTCTGTGTGCAAAAAATTTTTTTTTGAGATAATGTCTCCCTCTAGTCCAGGTTAGCCTAGAATTCACTATGTAGTCTCAGAATGGCCTTGAAATCACAATGATCCTCTTAAATTTGCCTCCCAAATGCTGGGATTAAAGGCGTGAGCCACCACACCCAGCTATATTCTTATCCACAAGTCTTCAAACGTCTATTTGGTTTTTGCTTTCTTTTTTCTTTTCTTTTCTTTTTTTTTTTTTTTTGGAGGTGGGGTGGGGTGGTTCAAGGTGGGGTTTCACTCTAGCCCAGAATAACCTGGAATTGAACTCACTCTGCACTTCCAGGCTGTCCTGGAGCTCACACATGATCCCCCTACCTCTGCCTCCAGAGTGCTGTGTTTAAAGGCGTGTGCCACCAGGCCTGGCCCCTTGTTTTTCATGGCACCTCCCTCAGCCCGAAATATCTCCTACAAGGTCCTTCACTGACCTTCCTACCTGCCAGACTTGAGTCCTGACATGGTTGAGAGTATCAGCCAAAGTGGCACTTCAGGGACACTTGACAAAGTCCACTGCCAAGTAGTCACCTGGGCTGGGCCAGTAATGGGCTCTGATAAGCTGCTGGGAAAGTCTGGTCGTCAACCCTTGGACTCCAGCCAAGGAGTAGTTGCAGAACTCAAGGTCCTATTCTTTCAGCTGGCTTCAGGCCTTAGATGTGCCAGTGCCTACTGTGAAGTATGGCCATGAGCATTTGGGAGTGAGATGTGGGTACATAACAGGAAAGGCTCAGGAACTCGAGACCCACTGAGAATAGCTACTTTCCTTTTTTGTTTTTGTTTTTGTTTTTGTTTTGTTTTGTTTTGTTTTGTTTTGTTTTTCGAGGTAGGGTTTCACTCTAGCTCAGGCTGACCTGGAATTTACTAAGTAGTCTCAGGGTGGCTTCAGACTCACAGTAATCCTCCTACCTCTGCCTCTCAAGTGCTGGGATTAAAGGCATACGCCACCACTCCCGGCTACTTTCCCTTTTAAAAAATATTTTATTTATTTATTTACTTGACAGAGAGGCACACACAGAGAGAGAATGGGTGCACCAGGGGCTCCAGCCACTGTAAATGTACTCCAGACGCATGCACTACCTTGTGCACTTGGCTTACTTGGGTCCTGGGGAATAGAACCTGCCTTTGGCTTTCCAGGCAAGTGCCTTAACTGCTAAGGCACCTCCCCAGCCCAAGGTTTTTTTTTGGGGGGGGTGGGAGGGTTCGAGGTAGGGTCTCACTCAAGCCTAGGCTGACCTGAAATTCACTCTGTATTCTCAGAGTGGCCTCAAATTCATGGAGATCCTCCTACCTCTGCCTCCCAAGTGCTGGGATTAAAGGCATGTGCTACCACACCTGGCTTTTTTTGTTTGTTTGTTTGTTTTGTTTTGTTTTTTAGAGGTAGTGTCTCACTCTAGCCCAGGCTGACCTGGAATTCACTATGTAGTCTCAGGGTGGCCTTGAACTCACAGCAATCCTCCTACCTCTGCCTCCTGAGTGCTAGGATTAAAAGCATGTGCCACCACGCCCAGCCTGCTTTTTAAAAAAATAGTTATTATTATTTAATATTTATTATTATTATTATTATTATTTTGGTTTTTCGAGGTAGGGTCTCACTCTGGTCCAGGCTGACCTCGAATTAACTGTAGTCTCAGGGTGGCCTCGAACTCTCGGCTATTCTACCTCTGCCTCCTGAGTGCTGGGATTAAAGGCGTGCGCCACCATACCTGGCTAAATATTTATTTTTATTTATTTGACACAGAAAGAGACTCAGAATGAGAGACTGAACATAAACAAGGCATTGTAAGCTATTGTAAAAGAAATGCCAGGGCCTCCTACCACTGTAAATAGAACTCCAGATGCATGTGCCACTGTGTGCAACTGGCTGTACGTGGGTACTGGGTAATCAAATGTGTGCCTGTAGGCTTGTAAGCAAGCACTTTTAACTGCTGTGCCTTCTCTCCAGCCCCAAAGCCTACATTATGCTTTAAAATTAATTTATTTATTTATTAATTTATTTATTTGTAAACAGAAAGAAGAGAAATGGAAGGGGGGGAGAAAGGGCACACTAGGGCCTCCAGGCACTGCAAACTCCAGATACATGCACCACCATGTGCATCTGGCTTTACATGGGTGGTTATACTTTGCAGGTGAGCTCCTTAACCACTGAGCCATCTCCCCAACCCAAGCCCAAGGTTTTTTGATTCCTAGCTTGGAGTTCTTGCTTTTGTCTTCACATATAAATTATTTCTCTCCTTCCCTCCTTTCTTTTTTAAAAAAATTTTTTTGATTGTTCAAGTAGGGTCTCAACCTAGCCCAGGCAAACCTGGAATTCACTATGTAGTCCCATGCTGTGATCCTCCTACCTCTGCCTCTCAAGTACTTCTTCTTTTTTTTTTTTTTCTTGGTTTCTGAGGTAGGGTCTCACTGTAGCTCAGGCTGACCTGGAATCACCATCATTCTCCTAACTCTGACTCTGAGTGTTGGGATTAAAGACGTGTACCACCACCCCAGCTTTTTTTTTTTTTTTTTTTGGCACAAGGTCCTTGCTATGCAGCCCAGACTTCCTTGAACTTTCAGTCCTGAAATACCGCACAATTACAGGTAGATTCTGAGATTATAGGTGTGTTTCACCACTCTCAGCAACAGAGAGTGTTTCTAAAGTAAAATCTCAAGCCAGGCCTGGTGGCTTCAAGCACTTTGGCAACTGAGACAGGAGGATGGCCATCATTTTGAGGCCACCTGGGCTACATAGTGAGTTCTGGGCACAGCCTGGGATACAAGAGTGAGACTTTGTCTCTAAAAATATTAAACAAGGGGCTAGGAAGATTGCTCAGCAGTTGCTTCCTGGCAGTTTGCCAGCCTGGTTTCTCAAGCCACTCATGTAAGCCAGATGCAAAAACAGTGACACATTGATATGTCTATTACTACCAAAACCAGAAAAATACATGGGTCTAATCCATTTATTTCACAAATGAGAACCTGAGGCTGAAAGATTATCCAGGTACATTTGTCTGTCCATGTTGAACCAGGCCTCTGATCTCATTCTCAGCTGTTTTCATTGTAGCTCAGGCTCCTGTGCTCCAGACAGAACACTGGGAAAGGCAGCATTGGAGTTCCAAGGTATATTTGTCTCTAGACTTCAGCAAGTAGCTATTCCTTTTCATCCTTTCTTCTTCTTTTTTTTTTTTTTTGTTTTGGTTTTTCGAGGTAGGGTCTCACTCTGGCCCAGGCTGACCTGGAATTAACTATGTAGTCTCAGGGTGGCCTCGAACTCTCGGCGATCCTCCTACCTCTGCCTCCCGAGTGCTGGGATTAAAGGCGTGCGCCACCACGCCCGGCTCATCCTTTCTTCTTTCTTTTAGTTCAATGTTCATGTCAGTACCTGCAGAGAGAGGCAAGGGAGTTAGTTTATGTGTGTATGTGTGGTGTGTTGTACAGGTATATGGTGGTGCTATAGCATAGTAATCTCAGCCTAGGAAGAATGACAGTGAAAGGTAGAGCTATGTGTGTGTGTGTATATGTTCATGTGTATGTATGTTCATGTGTGTGAGTATGTGAGTGTGTGTGCCATGGCACATATGTGGAGGTCAAAGGACAACTTTCTGGGTTTGATCCTCACCTTTCACCTTGCTTGAGTCAACTGCACTCACCAGGCTAGCTGGTCCTCGAGCTTCCAGAAAATTCTCCTGTCTCTGCCTTCCATCTCCCAATCAGCATGCTGAGATTTTAGAAGCCTACCACTATCTCTAGCTTTTATATGGGGTGTGGGGGCACAAACTCAGGTATTCATGTTTGCATGGCAAGTGCTTTACACATGGAGGCATAAACCAAGTTCTCACACTATATTTTCCAAATAAAGTACTGACAGCCAAGCACAGTGACACAGGCCTGTAATCCCAGCACTCAGAAGTTGGAGGCAAGAGGATCAGAAATTCAAAGTCAGAGGTAAGAAGATCAATGTGAGTTCAAGGATTGAATTTGAGATCAAGGCCACCCTGAGACTACATAGTGAATACTAGGTCAGCCTGGGCTTAGAAGGAGACCCTACCTCAAAATACCAAAAAAAAAAAAAAAAAAAAAAAGAAAAAGAAATTCAAGGCCAGCCTTAGCTACATAGTGAGTTCAACATCTGGCTGGGCTACATGAAACTCAAAAACAAACAAACAACTAGACATGGTGGCGCACGCCTTTAATCTCCGTACTTGGGAGGTAGAGGTAGGAAGATCACCATGAGTTTGAGGGCACACTGAGACTACATAGTGAATTCCAGGTCAGCCTGGGCTACAGTGAAACCCTACCTCAGGAAAAAAAAAAAAAAAAACGAAACAACCCAAAACAATAAAAAAATCAAGCTGGGCATAGTGGTGTACCCCTTTAATTCCAGCAGAAGTAAAAGGATCACTATGAGTTATAGGCAAGCCTGAGACTACAGAGTATGTTCCAGGTCAGCCTACCTCGGGAGGAGAGGGGGAAGAAAGAAGAAGAAGAAAGGAACATGATTGTAGGGAGAACAAAAAATAGCTCCAGGGCTGGAGAGATGGCTTAGTGATTAAGGAGTATGCCTGCAAAGCCTAAGAACCCAGGTTCAATTCCCCAGGTCCCACATTAAGCCAGATGAACATGGTGGCACATGCTTCTGGAGTTTGTTTGCAGTGGTTGGAAGCCCTGGCTTGCCCATTCTTACTCTCTCTCTCTCTCTCTCTCCCTCTCTCTCTGACTATAATAAATAAATAAAAATAAAATAAAATAAATAAGTAAATAAAAAAAAAACTGGTTCCATCACTCACAGGCTATGTAACTTTAAAAAAAAATAGCTCCACCCATAACTGAGACAATGATGATTGCCTAGGAGTAACCTCTGCCTTTTTTTTTTTTTAACTTTTTTTTAATTTGACAGAGCAAGAGAGAGAGAGAGAGAGAATGGGTGCGCCAGGGCCTCCAGCCACTAAATCTGAATGGGAATCAAGCGCCAGGGCCTCTCAGATCTCTCCAGCCCTTAACTTTTTTTTAATTTGACAGAGCAAGAGAGAGAGAGAGAGAGGTAAAGAATGGGCACGCCAGGGCCTCTCAGACGCTGTGAATGAACTCCAGATGCGTGCTCCCCCTTTGTTTTATGCCTGGCTAAACGTGGGACCTGGAGATTTGAACAGGCATTCTTAGGCTTCGCAGGCAGGCACCTTAACCGCTAAGCCATCTCTCCAAGCCCCTCAACTCTGCCTTTTTTTTTTTTTTTTTTTTTTTTTTTTTTGAGATAGGGTCTCACTCTAGCTCAGTCTGACCTGGAATTCACTCTGTTCTCAGGGTGGCCTTGAACTCACGGCAATCCTCCTACCTCTGCTCCCAAGTGCTGGGATTAAAGGCATGTGCCACCACACCTGGTTTATATTCTTGCTTTTGGCTGTTTGCTTCTAGAGAGCAAGGTCATGCCAATGTCAACTTCCTCCAGCTTCCAGATGTTGAGAGGAAGATGTAGAGGTAGCAGTGACAGGATTCCACGTTCCTGTCCAGATTGAAGTGGTGTCAGTAGGCTCTTGGTCTTTGCTTCTTGATCCTTGAATTATAGATAGGGCATTATGTTCTAGATGTTCTAGAACGTAACACTCCTGAGAGTGACAGATAATGACACCTGTGGGAGTATTCTGGAAGTCATTTGTGAAAGCAAACCTTGAACTTGCTCCTCCTGCCTTTTTAAGGGCTTGTTAATCTTTGTGTAATATAGATTAAATTTGTCCCATAATCTTTGCATTAAATCCATTCTGGGAGGGGATGTTGGTATGTACCTTTAATCCCAGCACTCAGTAGGAGAATTGGGGTGAGTTTGAGGCCACCCTGAGACTACATAGTGAATTACAGGTTAGCCTGAGCTAGAGTGAGACCCTACCTCGAAAAACCAAAAAATAAATACATAAATAATAATAAAGCCAGGCATAGTGGTGCGTGCCTTTAATCCTAGCACTGGGGAGGCAGAGGTAGGAGGATCACTGTGAGTTCAAGGCCACCCTGAGACTACATAGTGAATTCCAGGTCAGCCTGGGCTAGAGTGAGACACTACCTCAAAAAAACCCAAAATAATAATAATAATAAATAATAATAACATGGCTGAGGATGTAGCTCAATGATAGAATACTTGCCTAGCACGTGCAAGGCACTGAGTTCAATTCCAGCTCCACTGAAAAATAAGAGAAGTGTATAGAGAGAATAATGGCATGGAAATATGAGCTTAAGAGGAAACTTCCAGGTGTGATGGCACATGTCTTTTTTTAAATATATATATATACAGAGAGAAAGAGGGAGAGAGAGAGAGAATGGAAGCACCAGGGCCTCCAGCCATTGCAAACAAACTCCAGATGCATGTGTCACCTTGTGCATCTGGCTAACATGGGTCCTGAGGAATTGAACCGGGGTCCTTTGGCTTTGTGGGCAAACACATTAACCTCAAACCTCAAAACCCCTACCTCAAAAAAAAAAAAAAAAAAAAAAAAGAAAAACAGAAATGTATGCCTTTAATCCCAGCACTTGGGAGACAGAGGTAGGCGGATCACCTTGAGTTTAAGGCTACCCTGAGACATAGTGATTTCCAGGTCAGCCTGGGCTAGAGCAAGACCCTATCTTGAAAAACCAAAAGAAAAAAATTTTTATTTGCAGAGAGAGATAAAGAGAAGAGAGACAGACAAAATGGGCATGCCAGGGCATCCAGTTGCTATTAATTCCAGATGCATGTACAATTTTGTGCATCTGGCTTTATGTGGGTACTTGGAAATTGAATCTGGGTCTTTTTATTTATTTATTATTTTTTTGAGGTAGAGGTTCACTCCAGCTAGGTTGACCTGGAATTCACTATGTAGTCTCAAGGTGGCCATCAACTCACAACGATCTGACTCCAGGGTGGCCTGGAACTCATGGCAATCCTCCTACCTCTGCCTCCCAAGTGCTGGATCCTCGGCTTTAAATAATTTTTTTATGAGTAGGAGTATCGCCATGAGTTCAAGGCCACCCTGAGAATACAGAGTGAATTACAGGTCTGCCTGGGCTACAGTGAGACCCTACCTCGAAAAACAAAACAAAATATATTTTGCATGCACATGTGAGAGAAAGAAAAAAAAGTATGGATGGACGTGCCAGAGCCTCCTGCAACTGCAAAGGAACTCCAGATGCATGTACCACTTTTTGCATCTGGCTTTATGTGAGTACTGTAGAATTGAACTGGAGGACAGTAGGCTGTGCACACAAGCATCTCTTTTTTTTTTTTTTTTTTTTTTTTTTTTTTTGAGGTAATCTCAGGGTGGCCTGGAACTCATGGCGATCCTCCTACCTCTGCTTCCCAAGTGCTGGGATTTAAAATGTGTGCCACCACACCCAGCTGAGGCTTCAAATTTTCTTCACACCCTTTCCAAAACTTCTTCCCTTCCTTTCTTATTTTTTCCTCTTTTCCTTCCCTTCCTGGGCCTATATAAGCCAGGCTGGCTTTGAACTGTTAATCTTCTTGCCTTCCTCCTCCTAGGGACTTTGATTCAAGGTATGAGCCCCACGGTGCCTGGCTGTGACACTTATTTTTTGTTTATGTTTTAAGTATTAGCCACTCCAACAATGTAAGTACTGCTTTTTTTCCTTTCCTTTTGTTTCTCAATATGGTGCTGGTCTCCTTATAACTGCAGACAGAGTTAAATTACACTGAGCTAGTCTGAGGCACCAAGGCTGCAGTGGGATATAGTGAGCTAGCCTGGGGCTACTCGGCAAGATGAGGGGAAGAAATTTACCACTTTGCAGTGTAGGGCTGAAGCAGACTTGACTGATGGTTATTAGCCTGGACTTCAGAAACCAAGCCTTGAGCAAGGCTCAAGCTCTGAATCATGGCTTCCTCCTCCAAAATAAATAGGATAGCACTGAAACTGCACGTCTAGTGCTGTTCTGAGGGTTAGGTGACAGTGTCTGCTATGTCATAGGAAAGTGAGGCATGTTATCATTTTGTTTTGTTTTTTTCCCAGGCAGGTCTCACTCTAGCCCAGGCTGACCTGGAATTCACTATGTAGTACCAGGCTGGCTTCAAACTGAAGGATCCTCCCACCTCTGCTTTAGTGCTGATATTAAAGGCTTGTGCCAACAAACTGGATTTTTTTTTTTTTTTTTTTGAGCCAGGATCTCTCATTCCAGATTAGACTGGCTTGGAATCCACTCTGTATTGTATAACTAGCCCAATAGACCAGGCTGGACTCCAGCTTTTGACATTCTCTTGCCTTAGGTTAAATACTAGGATTGCAGGAATGTGCCACCACACCTGCCTACATGGTTACATACCAGTTAGTTTAGTTAGGTTAGTTAGTTGGTTGGTTGGTTAGTCAGTCGGTCAACTTGTGAATTTATTTTGTTTTCTTTTGTTTTTTTCTTTTCTTTTTACTTATTATTATTATTATTTTTTTTATTTTTTATATATTTTTTGGTTTTCTGAGGTAGGGTCTCGCTCTAGCCCAGGCTGACCTGGGATTCACTATGTAGTCTCAGGCTGGCCTCAAACTCACAGTGATCCTCCTACCTCTGCCTTCCAAGTGCTGGGATTAAAGGTGTATGCCACTATGCCCAGCTAATTTTTGAGCTGGCTCTCATGTAGACCAGGCTGCCCACCAACTTTGTATGTAGAGGAGAATGACCTTGAACTTCTGATCCTCCTACCTCCATCTCCTAAGTGCTGGGATATTAGGCTATTAGGTGTGCATTACAATGCCTGGTTTAGCCGGGCGTGGTGGCGCATGCCTTTAATCCCAGCACTCCGGAGGCAGAGGTAGGAGGATTGCCCTGAGTTTGAGGCCACCCTGAGACTACATAGTGAATTCCAGGTCAGCCTTGGCTAGAGTGAGACCCTACCTCAAAAAAAAAAAAGCCGGGCGTGGTGCTGCACGCCTTTAATCCCAGCACTCCGGAGGCAGAGGTAGGAGGATCACTGAGAGTTCGAGGCCACCCTGAGACTACATAGTGAATTCCAGGTGAGCCTGGGCTAGAGTGAGACTCTACCTCAAAAAATCAAAAAAAAAAGCCAGGCATGGTGGCACATGCCTTTAATCCCAGCACTTGGGAGGCAGAGGTAGGAGGATTGCTGTGAGTTTGAGGCCACCCTGAGACTACATAGTGAATTCTAGGTCAGCCTGGACTACAGCGAGACCCTACCTTGAAACCCCCCCCCAAAAAAATATATATGTGTGTGTGTGTGTGCGTGTGTGTGTATGCACATGTGAGAGAAAGAAAAAAAAAGTATGGATGGACGTGCCAGAGCCTCCTGCAACTGCAAAGGAACTCCAGATGCATGTACCACTTTTTGCATCTGGCTTTATGTGAGTACTGTAGAATTGAACTGGAGGACAGTAGGCTGTGCACACAAGCATCTCTTTTTTTTTTTTTTTCGAGGTAGGGTCTCACTCTGGCCCAGGCTGACCTGGAATTAACTATGTAGTCTCAGGGTGGCCTTGAACTCACGGAGATCCTCCTACCTCTGCCTCCCCAGTGCTGGGATTAAAGGTGTGTGCCACCACGCCCGGCATGGAAAAAAAATTTTTTTTACAATGCCTGGTTTATTCAGTCAGCTCTGGGCCTTGTGCATAATCAATTACCAACTGAGCTATACCCTAAACCCCATATTTCCAATTTTTCAAATTTCCAACCCCATATTTTTAATATTTTGATCCATTTTTGTGCTTACTAATCACTTAATGCATGTGAGATTGCAGTGCTGTGTGTGTTCCTAGAAAGTGGGCTGTGGGCTGTGAGGAGGCATTGACCCAGTTAGAGACAGCTGGGACAGCCTGAGGAATGTCACACCCATGCCAGCATGTCTAGGGATCTGTCAGCTGTCAGTAGGCAGGTCATTTGGTACGCTTACTTAAGGGAAGAATTATCCTAAACTGGACTCAGGGTGGAAATCAGTTAACCGATGTCTGGCCGCTTTCAGCACTTTACAAACACATTCTGACTCCATGGTCTGCCAAGGAGTGCCAGAAATTACTTGACTGATTTTGTGTGTTTCTCAGCTTGGATCAAACAGTTATTTGGATACACATAGTACTATGATGGGACACGTGATATACCAGAATAAATGTGGGGCATTGGCCTGAAGCATTTAACTTGATGGAAAATGATATATTATTTTCAGATAAATGTGCATGTCTTATAGGACAGAAAACAACTTGTGATGACGTTTACGGTAAAGTTTAAGGATCTGAAGAAATTGGACCTGCTGCTCTCAGATTCCCTTGCTCCTACTAACATTTTGGTATGGCACAGTGAATATGAATAGATCCTCGGGCCATACAGTCCAGAGTCAAATCCTTATTCTGACCTTTCTCCTTGGGCAAATGTTGTAACCGAGATATAAGTCTCAGTTTCTTAATCTGTAAAACAAGAAAATAATTGTAGGTAACTCACAGGGCTGTTATAAGGTATAATTGTGTAATAAATGCTTGTAAAATGCTTAGTGCATTATAAAGGACTCAATACGAGTCAGCTGCAGTATGGTTGCAACAGTATCATCAGATGGAAATATCATAGATCTTTGGCTTTTCTCAAAACTTTTAAACTTACAAAAGAAATGCTGAGGGGCTGGAAATATAGATCAGTTGGTAGAATGCTTGTCCAGCAAGCACCAAGCTATGAGTTCAACTTCCAACACCAAATAGTGCTGGGTAGCATATTCATGTAATCCCAGCACTCAAGAGCTAGATGTAAGAGGATCAGAATTTCTGTTCAAGATCACTCTTGACAGAACGAGTTCAATGACCACCTGGGATACATGAGACTCTGTTTAAAAAATAAATAAAAAGTAAGCCGGGCGTGGTGGCACACGCCTTTAATCCCAGCACTTGGGAGGCAGAGGTAGGAGGATTGCCATGAGTTCGAGGCCACCCTGAGACTACATAGTTAATTCCAGGTCAGCCTGGACCAGAGTGAAACCCTACCTCAAAAAAAAAAAAAAAAAATAATGCTAGCTCATTGTACAACATTCAGACAACAGACTAGTAAATGGTTTTTTTTTTTTTTTTTTTTTTAATTTTTGTTTAAGCCAGGTCCACACCTTTAATCCCAGCACTTGGGAGGCAGAGGTAGGAGGTTCACCATGAGTTCACTACATAGTGAATTCCAGGTCAGCCTGGGCTAGAGTGAGACCCTACCTTGAAAAACCAAATATATATTTTTTTCTTGGAGGGGAAGGGGCTGGAGGGATGGCTTAGTGGTTAAGGTGCTTGCCTGCAAAGCCAAGGGACACAGGTTTGATTCCCCAGGATCCACAAAAACCAGATGCACAAGGTGGCTCATGCTTCTGGAGTTCGTTTGCAGCAGCTGAAGGCCATGGTGTGCCCATTCTCTCTCTCTCTGCCTGTCTCTCTCAAATAAATAAAACAATAAATAAAAATGAATAAATGATAAATATATATGTTGTTGTTTATTTGTCAGTAGAGAGAAAAGAGAGACAGACAGACAGAATGGTCACTCAAGGGCCTCTAGTCACTGCAAACAAATTCTATATGAATGCACCACCCTGTGCATCTGGCTGTATGTGGGTACTGGGGAATCGATTCCAGGGTGTTAGGTTTTTCAGACAGGCGCCTTAACCACTGAACCATCCCTCTATCCTGTAAATAGTTTTTGTTTGTTTGTTTGTTTGTTTGTTTTTGTATTTTGAGGTAGGGTCTCACTCTAGCCCAGGCTGACCTTGAATTCACTATGTAGTCTCAGGGTGGCCTCAAACTCACAGTGATCCTCCTACCTCTGCCTCCCTAGTGCTGGGATTAAAGGCATGTACCACCACACCCGGTTTTATAAATCGTTTTTAAATTTTATTTATTTATTTATTTATTTATTTATTTGTTTGTTTATTTGCAAGCAGAGAGAAGAGAGAGAGACAGAGAGAATGGGTGCAAAGGAACTCCAGATGTATACGCCACTCTGTGCATCTGGCTTTACATGGGTACTCGGGAATTGAACCTGGGTCCTTTGGCTTTGCAGTCAAGGACCTTAACTGCTAAGCCATCTCTCCAGCCCAGAGATATAAATATTGGAAGATGTTTGCATTCTGCTTTTTGTAAATTTCAGTGACCATCTCAGAGATAAACACAGCTAGCTCAAGATCCTTTGCAGGGGCTAGAGGCCCTGGCGTGCCCATTTTCTCTCTCCTTGCAAATAAATAAATAATTTTTTTAAAATTTAAGGTAAAGTCTTCTCTAGCCCAGGCTGACCTGGAATTCACTATATAGCCTCAGGCTGTCCCCATGATCCTCCTACCTCAGCCTCCTCAGTGCTGGGATAAAAGGCATGTATCACCACTCCCAGCCCTAAATAATTTTTTTAAAGTGATGCATTCATCTAGCATTCATTTGCAGGGGCAAGAGACCCTGGTGCATCTATTCACACATACACATATGTGCAAATAAATAAATAATAACCTTTTTGGGGGTATTTCTGAGGTAGGGTCTCACTCTAGCCCAGGCTGACCTGGAATTCACTACATAGTTTCATGATGGCCTCAAATTTAGGGAGATCCTCCTACCTCTGCTTCCCGAGTGCTGGGATTAAAGGCATGTGTCACCATGCCCAGCAGTATTAATGTTTAGTGTATGTAGTTGCTACCCTGGGATGGTGATAAGAGCATGTCTAGCCGGGCATGGTGGCACATGCCTTTAATCCCAGCACTCTGGAGGCAGAGGTAGAAGGATCGCCGTGAGTTCGAGGCCACCCTGAGAATACACAGTGAACTCCAGGTCAGCCTGGGCTAGAGTGAAAACCTACCTCGAAAAATCAAAAAGAAAAGAGCATGTCTGAACAAGCAAACAGAAAGGTTTTATGCAAAATGACTCAGTCCAACCAGTATCCAGAGTGAATTCCAGGTCAGCCTGGACTACAGTGAGACCCTACCCCTAAAAGCAAAAATAATAATAATAATAATAATAATAATAATAATAATAATAATAATAGGGCTGGAGAGATAGCTTAGCAGTTAAGGTGCCTGTCTGAGAAGCCTAAGAACACCCATTCTAATCTCCAGGTCCCACGTATAGCCAGACACAAAAGTGACACAAGCACGCAATGTTGCACATGCGCACAAGGGGGCGCACGCATCTGGAGTTCATTCATAGAGGCTGAGAAGCTGCTGGCGTGTCCATTTTCTCTCTGTCTCTCTCAAATTAAAATAATAATAATAATAAGACAAGAAAACTCACTAGAAAAATAGGCAAATGATATCAACAGCTAATTCCTAGACATTTCAATGACTCACAGCATAAATTCATACCACTACAAATTCACTGGTAATCAGTGAAATGCTAATTAACAAAGAGATAACAGATAACATTTTATATGTACTGGAGGGACAAAAAATTAGAGTTAGGGGGCTGGGTATGATGGCACATGCCTTTAATCCCAGCACTCAGGAGGCAGAGGTAGGATGGTCACTAGGAGTTCAAGGCCACCTTGAGACTACATAGTGAATTTCAGGTTAGCTTGGATTAAAGCAAGATCCTACCTTGGAAGAAAAAAAAAGGAGTTAGAAAATAACCGGGCATGGTGGTACATGCCTTTAATCCTAGCACTCTGGAAGCAGAGATCAGAATCACTATGAGTTCAAGGCCAGCCTGGACTTCAGTGAGTTCCAAATCAGCCTTGGACTAGAGTGAAACTCTGCCAAAAAACAAAAAAAAACAAAAACAAAAACAAAAACGGGCATGGTGGCTCACACCCAGCGCTCAGGAGGTAAAAGTAGGAAGATCACCCAGAGTGTGAGGCCACCCTGAGACTACATAGTGAATTCCAGGTCAGCCTGAACTAGAGAGAGACTCTACCTCAAAAAACAAAACAAACAAACAAACAAAGAAACGAAGAACAACAACAAAAAAAAAAACTAGGCATGCTGGCACATGTCTATAATCCCAGCACTTGGGAAGCATAGGTAGGAAGATTGTTGAAAGTTCAAGGCCAGCTGAGACTGCATAGCTGCATAGTGAATTCCAGGTCAGCCTGGGCTATAGCAAGACCCTACAAAAAGAGAGAGAGAGAGCAAGATTTGGATTTAGTTTTGTGATTGTCCCCCAAAGAAAGAAAAAAAAAAAGAGAGAGAGAGACAGTTATAAATAGGAAATGGGAAGAATTAGACAAATGGCTGGGCGTGGTGGCACATGCCTTTAATTCATTATGTAGTCTTAGGGTGGCCTCGGATTTACAGTGATCCTCCTACCTCTGCCTCCCAAGTGCTGGGATTAAAGGCGTGTGCCATTATGCCAGGCTAAATAAAAAATATTAAAAATCTTTTAAAAATATTATCAAATATCTGAAACTTTGAAAAAGAATAACATCTAGCTGTGAGTTGCCCTAGGAGATTCACGAACTTATAAATAATGCAGTGGTCACTAGAACAGCATGTTAATGGCACAAGAATAGATAGATGAATCAGTAGAACAGAAAAAGGTGGAAAAAGTAGTCCTAAGAATTTATTAAAAGCTACTAGATAATAAAAGTAGCAGTTCAAGAGTAGGCAAAAGGCTGGATTTGACATCAATTGATATTGGAAAAATTGACTAATGATTTTGGAGAGGAAGTTAGAAAAAAACATAGAGTAATGATGAAGACCATTAAAAGTGAACAGACTTTTTTTGGTAATATATTGTATTTATTTAATTGAGAGAGAAAAATAGGCAGAGAGAGAGAGAGAGAATGGGCATGCCAAGGCTTCCAGGCACTCCAAACAAACTCCAGGTGCATGCACTCTCTTCTGCATCTGGCTTACATGGGTCCTGGAGAATAGAACTGGGATCCTTTAGCTTTGCAGGCAAAGTCCTTAACCGCTAAGCCATCTCTTCAGCCCACGAACAGTCTTTTGCTGGGCATGGTAGTACACACTATAATGACAGCAGTTGGGAGGCTGAGGCAGAAGATCAAGAGTTCAGGTCCATGCTCAACTATATGGTGAGTTCCAGTCTGGCCTGGATTACCTGAGACCTTGTCTAACAACAAAAGAAAGAAAGAAAAGGAGGGAAGAAGAAGGAAGGAAAGAAGGAAGGAAGGAAGGAAGGAAGGAAGGAAGGAAGGAAGGAAGGAAGGAAGGAAGGAAGGAAGGAAGGAAGGAAGGAAGGAAGGAAGGAAGGAAGGAAGGAAGGAAGATAGGAAGGAAGGAAGGAAGGAAGGAAGGAAGGAAGGAAGGAAGGAAGGAAGAGAGAAAAAGGAAAGGTTGGAGAAATGGCTAAATGGTTAAGGTGCCTGCCTGCAAAGCCAAAGGACCATGATTCCATTCCCCGGACCCCACCCCCCAAACCAGATGTACAAGGTGCCGCATGTGTCTGGAGATCGTTTGCAGTAGCTAGAGCCTCTGATGCTCCCATTCTCTTTTTCTATCTACTTCTTTCTCTCTCTCAAATAAATAAAAAGAAATAAAATATTTTAAAAAGACAGGAAAGAAAGAGAGAAAGAAAGAAAGAAAGAAAGAAAGAAAGAAAGAAAGAAAGAAAGAAAGAAAGAAAAGACAGCCATCCAGCCATGGTGGCACCTGCCTTTAATCCCAACACAGGGAAGACAGCGATAGAAGGATCACCGTGAGTTCAAGGCCAGTTTGAGACTACATAGTGAAATCCAGGTCAGACTGGGCTAGAGTGAGATCTTACCTCAGAAAAAAATTAAAAATTAAAGAAAATTGGGGGCTAGATAGATTGTTCAGTGGTTAAAGGCCCTTGCTTGCAAAGCCCGACAGCCCAGGTTCAATTCCCCAGTACCCACATCTGGAGTATATTTGCAGTGGCAGAAAGCCCTGGCATACCCATTTTCTCCCTCTGTGTCTGCTCCTTTCTCTGCGTGTCTCTGAAGAGAACTCCATTGTAAAACATGCCACATCTTCATTATCCATACATCTAGGCTGGTTCTATTTCCTAGATTTTTTTTTTTTTTTTTTTTTTTTTTTTTTTAGTTTTTAGTTTTTAGTTCTTTGAGATAGAGTTTCACTCTAGTCCAGGCTGACCTGAAATTCACTATGTAGTCTCAGGGTGGCCTCGTACTCATGGTGATCCTCCTACCTCTGCCTCCCGAGTGCTGTGATTAAAGGCGTGCACCACCACGCCCATCTTAGTAAATATAGTCTTTAGGATGTATGCCAAGGAGTGGTATAGCAAGGTCATATGATAAATCTATTTTTAGCTGTCTCAGGAGCCACACCAATTTCCACAATGGCTGTACCAGTTTACATGCTCACCAATAGTGTTTTCTCTTTTCCCACATCCTCACCAACATTTATTGTTATTTCTTTTTTTATTAATGTTTTATTTATTTGAGAGAGAGAGAGAGAACAGGCACACCAGGGCCTCTAGCCGCTGCAAATGAACTCCAGACAAATGCACCACACTGTGAATCGAACCGGGGTCCTCAGGCTTCACAGTCAAGTGCTTTAACCACTCTCTCCATCCTGTCATCTCTCTAGCCTGTCTTTTTTTTTTTTTTTTTTCTTTTGATTTTTCAAGGTAGGGTCTCGTTCTAGACCAAGCTGACCTGGAATTCACTACATAGTCTCAAGGTGTCCTCAGACTCATGGTAATCCTCCTACCTCTGCCTCCCTAGTGCTGCGATTGAAGGCGTGCGCCACCATGCCCAGCTTGCTTTTTTTTTTTTTTAATTAAATTAGTTAATTAACTTATTTATTTTGTTTTTTCAAGGTCTAAAATATTTTTAATATATTTTATTTATTTTATTATTTATTTGAGAAAAAGAAATAGGCAGAGAAAGAGAGAGAGAATGGGCATGTCAGAGCTTCCAGCCACTGCAAACAAACTCCAGATGCATGTGCCCCCTTGTGCATCTGGCTTATGTGGGTCCTGGAGAATCAAACTGGCATCCTTTGGCTTTGCAGGTAAGCGCCTTAACCGCTAAGCCATCTCGCCAGCCTCCTTTTTTTTTGTTTAAATATATTTTACTTGTTTTATTATTTATTTGAGAGTGAGAAAGAGACAAAGAGAGAGAGAAAAATATTTTTTTAATTTTTATTTTGAGGTCAGGCCTTGCTCTAGCCCAGGCTGACCTGGAATTCACTATGTAGTCTCAGGGTGGCCTTGAACTCACAGCAACCCTCCTACCTCTGCCTCCTGAGTGCTGGAATTAAAGATGTGCGCCAGCACGCCCAGCTTTTGTTTTGTTTTTGTTTTTTTGGATTTTATTTATTTATTTATTTATTTATTTATTTATTTATTTATTTATTTGGTTTTTCGAAGTAGGGTCTCACTCTAGCCCAGGCTGACCAGGAATTCACTCTGTATTCTCAGGATGGCCTCTAACTCAAAGCGATCCGCCTACCTCTGCCTCCAGAGTGCTGGGATTAAAGGCATGTGCCACCACGCCCGGCTCATGCCCAGCTTTTATTTTATTTATTCATTTATTTAACAGAGAGAAAGAGAGAGAGGGAGAGAGAGAATGGGCGCACCAGGGCCTCCAGCCACTACAAATGAACTCCAGATGAGTGCGCCCCCTTGTACATCTGGCTAATATGGGTCTTGAGGAATCAAACCCAGTACTTTGGCTTTGCAGGCAAACACTTTAACTGCTAAGCCATCCCTCTAGCCCATATTTTATTTTTATATACTTGAGTGAGAGAGGAAAAAAAATGCAGATAGAGAGAATGGGCACCCCAGGCCCTCTAACCACTGCAGATGAATTCTAGACTCATGCACCACTCTGTGCAAAGGTTTACATGGGTGCTGAGAAATCAAACCTGGGTCCTTAGGTTTTGCAGGCAAGTGCCTTAACCACTGAATTATCTCTGCAGCCTGATTATGTCAGTTTTTTGTTGTTGTTGTTGTTGTTGTTGTTTTTTTTTTTTTTTTTGGTTTTTAGAGGTAGGGTCTCACTCTAGTCCAGGCTGACCTGGAATTCACTATGTAGTCTCAGAACTCATGGTGGTCCTCCTACCTCTGCCTCCTGATTGCTTGAATTAAAGGTGTGCACCATCACACCTGGCCCAGTTTTTAAAATTTTTTATCTATTTATAGCCGGGTATGGTGGTGCACACCTTTAATCCCAGCACTTGGGAGGCAGAAGTAGGAGGATTGCTGTGAGTTCGAGGCCATCCTGACTCGAGAAAGACCCTACCTCAAAACAAACAAACAAACAAACAAAAAGGACTGGAGAGATGGTTTAGCAGTTAAGGCCCATGCCTGTGAAGCTTAAGGACCCTGGTTCAATTCTCCAAGTCCTATGTAGACCAGATGCACATGGTAGCGCATGTGTCTGAAGTTCGTTTTCAGTGGCTAGAGGCCCTGACATGCCCATTCTCACTCTCTCTCTCCCTCTTTCTCTAATAAATAAATAAAAATAAAATCTTTAAAAAAATAAGAAAAGAAAAAAGAACCCCCCAATTTTTCCCAATATTTTATTTATTTATTTATTTTGGTTTTTCAAGGTAGGGTCTCACTCTAGCCCAGACTGTCCTGGAAATCACTATGTAGTCTCAGGGTGGCCTTGAACTCACAGTGATCTACCTATCTCTGCCTCCCAAGTGCTGGGATTAAAGGCGTGTGCCACCACACCCGGCCTTTATTATATTTATTTATTTATTTGAGAAAGAGGCAGACAGACAGAAAGAGACTGGGCGCAGCTATAGCACGCCTAGGCATATATCCTTATGACTCTTCTCACTACCTTAGAGATACTTGCTCAACCATGTTTATTGCTGTTCTATTCACAACAGCTAGGAAATGGAACCAGCCTAGAAGTCCCTCCACAGATGAATGGATAATAAAGAGTTGGTACATGAATAGAACAATGGAGTTCTATTCAGTGGTAAAGAAATTGAAATTATGAAATTTTCAGGGAAATGGATGGATCTGGAAAGGATTATACTAAGTGAAGTAACCCAGGCCCAGAAAGCCAAACGTTGCATGTTCTCTCTCATATGTGGATCCTAGCTACAAATGTATAGACTTGTGTGTGAGCTAGAACCAAAAATTGGTAGCAGAGGGCAGTAAACTAGAAAAAGGCTATAAGGGAGGGAGGAGAGGGAATGATTTAAGGGGATGGGATTGTATATATGTAAGTAGAAGAACAGATTACAGGGAGGGGAAAGGCCTAAGCAAGGAAGAGATTGTGTTAAAGAAGGCCAGAGGAGAGGGTCAATCAAAATTCAAAATATTCGGAATAAGACATATGAAAACCTATTTTATTTTATTTATTTATTTATTTTGGTTTTGCAAGGTAGGGTCTCACTCTGGTCCAGGCTGACCTGTAATTAACTATGTAGTCTCAGGGTGGCCTCGAACTCTCGGCGATCCTCCTACCTCTGCCTCCCAAGTGCTGGGATTAAAGGTGTGCACCACGATGCTTGAAAGTAGGCTTGAAAACCTACTTTTTCGAATAATGGCACATCCAGAAGCCATAGATTGTTACTAGAAAAATTTCAATACCAGGGATGGGATACCTTCCAATGAGTGGTTGGCCAGGGAGGTTCTTGTTGCCTCCAAAACATTATAGGCTATTGCCAAGGCCCTTGGTTTCCCTTGAGAAACATATGGTAAGACTCTATTGCTGAAGACTTCACATGCTTGAGTGGCAAGGTCACTGAGAAATCAAGCTGGTGCTGAGCAGAAAACCTTCTCCCTGCAGACCAGCCTACTGAAAGCTGGAAAAAGCCATACTACATGCAGCCCTATGGGAGACAAAAGTCATCAGTGGTGAAAACAGTGGACACTGGAAGCCTCAAGTTTAGCCAAACAGGCCAAATGACTGAACGAGTGCACTAGTGGCATGTCTACTCTGGGGGAAACCAACTGCTCTCTAATTGGACTGAAGGCCCTCTCTAATCAAAAGCCTATGCCAGGGGAGGTCATGAGCCTTAGGGGTATAATGCCTGCTCTTGTCTGGCTAAATGTATAAATTACTATTCATATATTTTTAATATTTTATTTATGTATGTATTTGAGAGAGAGAGGGACAGAATGGGAGCACCAGGGCCTTCAGCCACTGCTAAGGAACTCCAGATGCATGTGCCCCCTTGTGCATCTGGTTTACATGGGTACTGGGGAATCAAACCGGGATCCTTTGGCTTTGCGGGCAAACGCCTTACCACTAACCAATCTCTTCAGCCCCATATTCATATCTTAATGCTACTCTCACTTCTACTTAGAGAAGCTTCTCTTTTCAGATGGCAGCGACCACTGGGATGACCCAAAAGGTGGCACAGTGCTGAGAAGAAATGGTGGAGGAGAATCTACCACTGAAACATCTCTATCACCCCCTCCAAGGCTCAGGGTCCATTGCAGAAGAGGGGGCAGAAAGAATGTAAGAGCCAAAGGAAAGGTACCAGCCCTTACAATGCAACTGTCCAGAAAGAAATTGGCCTCGATATCCATGACCTCACAGTGCCTAGCAATACCTTCACGAGACCCTTATAATAGGAGAAATAGATGATGACATCAAAATAAAAGAGAGACTAAAGGAGAGAAGGAGGGGAGAGAAGGAGAGCAGAGTTGTGAAGGGGAAAGTGGGGAAGGGGAGGGAAATATCATGGTTTATTGTTGGTAAGTATAGAATTTGTCAATAAAAAAAATAAAATAAAAAGAGACTGGGTGCACAAGGGCTCTAGTCACTGTATACAAACTCCAGATGCATGTACCACCTTATGTGGGTACTGGGGAATCGAACCTGGGTCTTTAGGCTTCACAGGCAAGCACATTATCCACTAAGTCATCTCTCCAGCCCTCCAAATATTTTAAATCTATTTATTTATTTGTGAATGTTTTTGTTTTTTTAAATATTTTTATTTATTTATTTGAGAGAGAGAAAGAGTTAAATAGAGAGAGAATGGGCACACCAGGGCCTCTAGCCACTGCAAACAAATTCCAGAAATATGTGCTGCATTGTGCATCTGTCTTATGTGAGTACTGGTTAGTTGAATTTGGGTCCTTAAGCTTCACAGGCAAGCACCTTAACTGCTAAGCCATCTCTCCAGCCCCTTTATTTTATGGGTTTTTTTCTTTTCTTTTTTTCTTTTTTCCTACCTTCCTTTCTTTCTTTCTTTCTTTCTTTCTTTCTTTCTTTCTTTCTTTCTTTCTTTCTTTCTTTTTCTTGTTTATCGAGGTAGGGTTTCACTCTAGTCCAGGCTGACCTGGAATTCACTATGTAGTCTCAGGGTGGCTTCGAACTCATGGTGATCCTCCTACCTCTGCCTCCTGAGTGCTGTGATTAAAGGCATAGGTCACCACACCAGGCTTGTACTTTCTTTTTGTTGTTTTTTTGTTTTTGTTTTTGAAGTAGCCCAGACTAACCTGGATTTACTCTGGAGTCAAGCTGGCCTCAAACTCATGGCTATCATCTACCTCAGCCTCCTGAGTGCTGGGATTAAAGGTGTGTACCACCATGCCTAGCTCCAATAAGTATTTTTGGCATTTTTGGCAAAAATCAGATGGGGCTGGGTGTGGTGGCCCTTGTGTTTAATCCCAGCACTTGGGAGGCAGAAGTAGGATGATCGCTATGATTCAAGGAATTCCAGGTCAGTCTGGGTTTGAACAAGACCCTACCTCAGAAAACCAAAACAAAAAACAAAAAACCTGACATGGTGTGGGGCTTAGGAAATGTTTCTATGGTCACATTTGAGACTCATTTACCTTTAAATAAAAAATCCTAATCAAGGGCTGGAGAGATGGTTTAGCAGTTAAAGTGCTTGCCTGCAAAGCCAAAGGACCCAGGTTCCATTCCCAGGTACCCAGTTAAGCCAGATGTACAAGGTGATGCATGCATCTGGAGTTCATTTGCAGCGGCTAGAGGCCCAGGCTTGCCCATTCTCTCTGTCTATCTGCCTCTTTCTCTCTCAAATAAACAAATAAATAATTTTTTTTTTTTTGGTTTTCCAAGGTAGAGTCTCACTCTAGGCCAGGCTGACCTGGAATTCACTATGTATTCTCAGGGTGGCCTCGAACTCATGGTGATCCTCCTACCTTTGCCTCCTGAGTGCTGGGATTAAAGGCATGCGCCACCACGCCCGGCTATAAATAAAATATTTATTTTTATTTTATTTAATTTATTTATTTATTTATTTATTTGAGAGAGAGATACAGAAATAGGCAGGTAGAGAGAGAGAGAGAGAGAGAGAGAGAGAATAGGCGTGCCAGGGCCTCCAGCCACTGCAAACTAACTCCAGATGCGTGCGCCCCCTTGTCCATCTGGCTTACGTGGGTCCTGGGGAATCAAGCCATGAACTGGGGTCCTTAGGCTTCACAGGCAGGCGCCTAACCGCTAAGCCATCTCTCCAGCCCTAAATAAAATATTTTTTAAAAATCCTAATCAAGCCAGGCATGGTGGCACGCACATACCTTTAATCCCAGCACTCGGGAGGCAGAGGTAGGAGGATCGCCATGAGTTCAAGGCCACCCTGAGACTACGTAGTGAATTTCAGGTAAGCCTGAGTTAGAGTGAGACCCTGCCTCGAAAAAAAAAAAAAATCCTAATCAATTGCTAAGTATTATTTTACAAATTAAATGTTGTTCATAAAATCAGCACTCTGACATATTTATGGATATTTTTCTGGAACTATGCATGAGAATGCCTGACCGCAACAGAATCACACGCTGTCTGTGTGTTCTCCTCCTGGCCCAGAGCCGCATTTCTCTGCCATGTTCTTGCCGAGGCCTTTAGTCCTGAGGAGCAGAATGAATGGGGCACAGCAGCAGTGGGACAAAGGGGCTAATTCATGGCTTGGGAAAACAGGGAATTGTCATAGAGCAAACACTGGCCCTACTTTTTTTGCTGGGGACAGTGCAACGTTTAGCTGAAAGCATCTTATCCAACCACTGGCTAAGCATCTAAATGAGAGAAGCAATATGGGCTTCCGAGCCCCCTGGGGCCCTTAAAACAATCCTAAGATACCCAGGCAAAGCTTGTGATCTTTGTAAACAAGCAGAGTTATTCACACAGCTGTTAATTTCATTAAGAAGCCTCATTTTAAGGCCCCAGAACAGGCATTTCTTTTTACACCAGGATTATCTCTAGGTGTTATATTTGCATCCATTCCTGATAGTTTAGCTTGGGTGTCAGGTGTTAAGTTTATATTTGGATTGGTGCTTTGGCTTGGCCTTCCTAAAGAATGTACCATAGGGCTGGAGAGATGGCTTAGCGGTTAAATGCTTGCCTATGAAGCCTAAGGACCCCGGTTCAAGGCTCGATTCTCCAGGACCCACGTAAGCCAGATGCACAAGGGGGTGCATGCATCTGGAGTTCGTTTGCAGTGGCTGGAGGCCCTGGCGCACCCATTCTCTCTCTCTCTCTCCCTGCCTATTTCTGTATCTCTCTCTCTCAAATAAATAAATAAAAAATAAAATATTAAAAAAAAAAAAAAAGAAGAATGTACCATAAACTAGGTGTGGTAGTGCCGGCCTTTAATCCCGGCACTCTGGAGGCAGAGGTAGGAAGGATTGATGTTGTGAGTTCAAGGCCAGCCTGAGATTACATAGTGCATTCCTGGTCCACTGGGGCTGGAGTGATAGAGTGAGACCCTACCTTGAAAAAAAAAAAAAAAACCAGGCTGGAGAGATGGCTCAGCAGTTGAAGCCTTTGCCTGTAAAGGCTAACAACCAAGGTTTGCTTCCCCAGTAGCTATGCAAAGCCAGATGCCCAAAGTGGTGCATGTATATGGAGTTCATTGGCAGTGATAAGAGGCCCTGGCATGCCCATTCTCTCTCTCTCTCTTTCTCTCTCTCTGCTTGCGAATAAATTTTAAAAATAAAAACCACAGAAAAGAAGCTGGGCATCGTGGCACACGCCTTTAATTCCATCACTTGGGAGGCAGAGGTAGGAAGTCACCATGAGTTTGAGGCTACCCTGAAACTACATAGTGAATTCCAGGTCAGCCTGGACCAGAGTGAGACCTTAGCTCGCAAAACCAAAGAAAAAAAAACTAAAAACAAACAAAAACCCAGAAAATAATGGGTTTTTTCTTTTTTTCTTTTTTTTTGGAGGGGGGCGGGGTTGGTTGTTTTTTGTTTGTTTGTTTGTTTGTTTGTTTTGTTTTATTTTCAAGGTAGGGTCTCACTCTAGCCCAGACTGTCTGGAATTCAGTCTATATTCTTAGAGTGGCCTCGAACTCAGGGCGATTCTCCCACCTCTGTCTCCAGAGTGCTGGTATTAAAGGTGTGTGTCACCACGCCCGGCTTAACGGTTTCTTTGTGTAAAATGGTACTTAGGGATTCATAATTCCACCTCCTCCATTATCATACTTCACCAGAAGGAAATCATATCACATCACTGTATCACCTTACTGCACTGCATCCTTGACAGTGTTTACAACCCACAGCAAGTTTATTCATCTCTTTCTTTCTCCCTTTCTTTCTTGCTACTGTGCATTGAACCTAGGAGCTCACTCATGCTAGAGTAGTGCTCCACCACTGAGCTGTATGAGCTATATCCCCAAGCTGGGCTATTCTTGTTTTGTTTGCTTTGAGCCAGGGTCTCCAGTCTGTAGCCTGGGTTGGCCTTAGACTCAAGGTGATCCTCCTACCTCAGCCTCCAGAGAACTGAGATTAAAGGCATGAGCCACGTGCCTGGTTTTGGCCTTTTCTTATTTATCCAGTAAGTTTGATGGTTTTCATTAAAAGCTTTTTTTGTTATTCATGGGGATGATCACACAGTTCAGTTAGTATGATAAATTACATTAATACATTTTTACATGTTGAGAAAACCTAGCATCTATGAAGTACATCATTCTTGGTTATAATATTGTTTGAATATATTTGCTAAAGTTGGAATGCTAATATATTATTGAATGCATTTATATTATAGCAAAAAAAAATAGCCGGGCTTGGTGGCACACGCCTTTAAGCCCAGCACTCAGGAGGCAGAAGTAGGAAGATCACCATAAGTTCAAGGCCACCCTGAGAGTACATAGTGAATTCCAGGTCAGCCTGGACTTAGAGCAAGATCCTACCTCTAAAAAACAAGAGAAAAAAATAAATAAAGAAAGAAAAACAAAAATATATAGGGCTAGAGAGATGTCTCACAGTAAAGGCACTTGCCTGCAAAGCCTAACAACCTGGGTTCAATTTCTCAGTACCCACATAAAGGCAGATGTATAAAGTAGCATATGCATTTGGAGAGTTTGATTGCAGTGGCTGGAAGCCCTGGCGTGCCCATTCTCTATGTCTCTCATTTCTTTCTTTTTATTAAAAAAACAACAACAACAAAAAAAAACATTTTAGCCAGGCATGGTGGTACATGCCTTTAATCCCAGCACTCGGAGGCAGAGGTAGGAGGATCGCCATGAGTTCGAGGCCACCCTGAGACTACATAGTGAATTCCAGGTCAGCCTGAGCTAGAGTGAGACCCTACCTCGAAAAAACAAAAAAAACAAACAAACAAACAACAACAACAAAAAAATATATATATATATATATATTTGGTTTTTCAAGGTAGGGCCTTTCTCTAGCCCAGGGTGACCTGGAATTCACTATATAGTCTTGGGGCGGCCTCCAACACATGGTGACCTCCTACCTCTGCCTCCTGAGTGCTGGGATTAAAGGTGTGTGCCACCAAACCTGGCTTTGCCTTGAACTTCTGAATGCAAGCAGTTTTCCTTATTCAGTTTATAATTAGCCGGGACTACAGGCACATGACACCATGCCCTGCTATATTATTATTAATTTGGTTTTTCAAGATAGGGTCTCACATTAGCCTATGTGATCTTGAATTCACTATGTAGTCTCAGGCTGACCTTGAACTCACAGTGATCCTCCTATCTCTGCCTTTCCAGTGCTGGGATTAAAGGTGTGCACCACCATGCCAGGCTATATTAATTTTTTTTTTTTTTTGGTTTTTCGAGGTAGGGTCTCACTCTGGTCCAGGCTGACCTGGAATTAACTATGTAGTCTCAGGGTAGCCTCGAACTCACGGCGATCCTCCTACCTCTACCTCCCGAGTGCTGGGATTAAAGGCGTGCGCCACCACGCCTGGCTAATTTTTTTTTTTTTTTGAGGTAGTCTCACTCTAGTTCAGGCTGACCTGGAGTTTACTCTGTATTCTCAGGGTGGCCTCGAACTCACGACGATCCTCCTACCTCTGCCTCCCGAGTGCTGGGATTAAAGGCATGTGCCACCACGCCCAGCTTAATTTTTAAAATATATTTATATGCAAGGACAGAGAGAAGATTTGCCAGGGCCTTCAACTGCTGCAAACTAACTCCAGATGCACATGTCACCTTTTGCATCTGGCTTATGTGGGAATTAGGGAATTAACCCTGGGTCCTCCGGCTTTGCCAGCAAGCACCTTTATCATTAAGCCATATTGCCAGCGCATGCACTTGGGAGGGAGAGTTCGAGGCCACCTTGAGACTACATAGTGAATTACAGGTCAGCCTGACCTAAAGTGAGACCCTACCTCGAAAAACAAAACAAAACAAAACAAAACAAAAAAATAGCCAGGGCTGGAGAGATGGCTTGAGCAGTTAAGGCATTTGCCTGCAAAGCCAAAGGACCTCCATTTGATTCCCCAGGACCCACATAAGCCAGATGCACAAGGGGGTGTATGCATTGCATCTGGAGTTCGTTTGCAGTGGCTAGAGGACATGACACGCCCATTCTCACTCTCCCACTCTCTCTTTCCCTCTCTCAGTCTCTAATAAATAAATAAAAATAAAATCTTTAAATAAATACACATACATACATACATACATACATACATACATACATACATACACACACACACACACACACATATATATGTAATAGAGCTGGTTGTGGTGGCACACGCCTTTAATCCCAGCACTCGGGAGGCAGAGGTGGGAGGATCACTGTGAGTTTGAGGCCGCCCTAAGACGATATAGTGAATTCCAGGGTCAGCCTGGACTAGAGTGATACTCTACTTTGAAAAACCAGGGGAAACATCTTCATGGCTGAAGAAGCTAGCTCACTCCACAATACATGCATAGTAGAGAGAAAACTGCAAGCACCAGCAAGCAAGAGCAGCCAGAGGGCTAGAGAGATGGCTTAGCAGTTAAGGTGCTTGCCTGTAAAGCCTAAGAACCCAGGTTCAATTCCCCAGGACCCACATAAGCCAGATGCACAAGGTGGCACATACATCGGGAGTTTCTTTGCAGTGGCTAGAGGCCCTGATGTACCCATTAACTCTCTTGTGCACATGTGCTCACTCACTCTCTCAAATAAATAGATTAATTAAATATTTTAAAAAATAAAAAATATTTTAGCCAGGTGTGGTGGTGCACACCTTTAATCTCAGCACTCGGGGGACAGAGATAGGAGAATCATTGTGAGTTCAAGGCCACCCTGAGACTACATAGTGAATTCCAGGTCAGCCTGAGCTAGAGTAAGACCCTACCTTGAAAAACCCAAAAAAATAAAAATAAAATAAATAAATATTTTAGCAGCAGCGTGTAGTGGTACATGCCTTTAATCCCAGCACTCAAGAGGCAGAGGTAGGAGGATCACCCTGAGTTCAAGGCCACCCGGACACTACATAGTTAATTCCAGGTCAGCCTGGGCCAGAGTGAGACCCTACCTTAAAAAAACAAAAAACAAAATAAATAAATAAATAAAAATAGGAAGCCAGGCGTGGTGGAACACACCTTTAATCCCAGCACTCGGGAGGCAGAGGTAGGAGGATTGCTGAGAGTTCGAGGCCACCCTGAGACTACATAGTGAATTCCAGGTCAGCCTGGACTAGAGTGAAACCCTACCTCAAAAAACCAAAAAAAAAAAAAAAAAAAAAAAAAAAAAAAAAAATAGGGCTGAGGCCGGGCATGGTGACACATGCCTTTAATTCCAGTATTGGGGAGGCAAAGGTAGGAGGATAGCCATGAGTTCGAGGCCACCCTGAGATTACATAGTGAATTCCAGGTCAGCCTGCGCTAGAGTGAGACCCTACCTTGAAAAACCAAAAAATGAAAACAAAACAAAACAAAAAAAAACCTATTTATATAGGGCTGGAGAGATGGCTTAGCGGTTAAGGTGCCTGCCTGTGAAGCCTAGGAACACCATTAGGTTCTCCAGGTCCCACATTTAGCCAGATGCAAAGTGACACAAATGCGCAATGTCACACATGCCCACAAGGGGCACATGTATCTGGAGTTCATTCACAGCAGCTGAGAGGCCTCTGGCACACCCATTCTCTCTCTGTCTCTGTCTGTTTCTCTCAAAAAATAAAAATAAAATAAAATCTGAAAAAAAACTCACTGTGATCCTCCTACACTCTGCCTCCCGAAAGTGCTGGGATTAAAAGGCGATAGCCACCACGCCTGGCTAATTTTTTTTTTTTGAGGTAGTCTCACTCTAGTTCAGGCTGACCTGGGAGTTCACTCTGTATTCTCAGGGTGGCCTCGAACTCACGACGATCCTCCTACCTCTCTGCCTCCCCGAGTGCTGGGATTAAAGGCATGTGCCACCACGCCCAGCTTAATTTTTTAAAATATATTTATATGCAGGACAGAGAGAAGATTTGCCAGGGCCTTCAACTGCTGCAAACTAACTCCAGATGCACATGTCACCTTTGCATCTGGCTTATATCAGAATTAGGAATTAACCCTGGGTCCTCCGGCTTTGCCAGCAAGCCTTTATCATTAAGCCATATTGCCAGCGCATGCACCAGGGAGGGAGAGTTCGAGGCCACCTTGAGACTACATAGTGAATTACAGGTCAGCCTGACCTAAAGTGAGACCCTACCTCGAAAAACAAAACAAAACAAAACAAAACAAAAAAATAGCCAGGGCTGGAGAGATGGCTTGAGCAGTTAAGGCATTTGCCTGCAAAGCCAAAGGACCTCCATTTGATTCCCCAGGACCCACATAAGCCAGATGCACAGGGGTGTATGCATTGCATCTGGAGTTAGTTTGCAGTGGCTAGAGGACATGACACGCCCATTCTCACTCTCCCACTCTCTCTTTCCCTCTCTCAGTCTCTAATAAATAAATAAAAATAAAATCTTTAAATAAATACACATACATACATATACATACATACATACATACATACATAAGCATACACACACACACACACACACATATATATACAATGAGCTGGTTGTGGTGGCACACGCCTTTAATCCAGCACTCGGGAGGCAGAGGGTGGGAGGATCACTGTGAGTTTGAGGCCGCCTAAGACGATATAGTGAATTCCAGGGTCAGCCTGGACTAGAGTGATACTCTACTTTGAAAAACCAGGGGAAACATCTTCATGGCTGAAGAAGCTAGCTCACTCCACAATATGCATAGTAGAGAGAAAACTGCAAGCACCAGCAAGCAAGAGCAGCCAGAGGGCTAGAGAGATGGCTTAGCAGTTGGAGTGCTTGCCTGTAAAGCCTAAGAACCCAGGTTCAATTCCCCAGGACCCACATAAGCCAGATGCACAAGGTGGCACATACATCGGGAGTTTCTTTGCAGTGGCTAGAGGCCTGATGTACCATTAACTCTCTTGTGCACATGTGCTCACTCACTCTCTCAAATAAATAGATTAATTAAATATTTTAAAAATAAAAATATTTTAGCCAGGTGTGGTGGTGCACACCTTTAATCTCAGCACTCGGGGACAGAGATAGGAGAATCATTGTGAGTTCAAGGCCACCCTGAGACTACATAGTGAATTCCAGGTCAGCCTGAGCTAGAGTAAGACCCTACCTTGAAAAACCCAAAAATAAAAATAAAATAAATAAATATTTTAGCAGCAGCGTGTGGTGGTACATGCCTTTAATCCCAGCACTCAGAGGCAGAGGTAGGAGGATCACCCTGAGTTCAAGGCCACCCGGACACTACATAGTTAATTCCAGGTCAGCCTGGGCCAGAGTGAGACCCTACCTTAAAAACAAAAACAAAATAAATAAATAAATAAAAATAGGAAGCCAGGCGTGGTGGAACACACCTTAATCCCAGCACTCGGGAGGCAGAGGTAGGAGGATTGCTGAGGAGTTCAGGCCACCCTGAGACTACATAGTGAATTCCAGGTCAGCCTGGACTAGAGTGAAACCCTACCTCAAAAACCAAAAAAAAAAAAAAAAAAAAAAATAGGGCTGAGGCCGGGCATGGTGACACATGCCTTTTAATTCCAGTATTGGGGAGGCAAAGGTAGGAGGATAGCCATGAGTTCGAGGCCACCCTGAGATACATAGTGAATTCCAGGTCAGCCTGCGTAGAGTGAGACCCTACCTTTGAAAAACCAAAAATGAAAACAAAACAAAACAAAAAACCTGTTTATATAGGGCTGGAGAGATGGCTTAGCGTTGGAGGTGCCTGCCTGTGAAGCCTAGGAACACCATTAGTTCTCCAGGTCCCACATTTAGCCAGATGCAAAGTGACAAAATGCTAATGTCACACATGCCCACAAGGGCACATGTATCTGGAGTTCATTCACAGCAGCTGAGAGGCCTCTGGCACACCCATTCTCTCTCTGTCTCTGTCTGTTTCTCTCAAAAAATAAAAATAAAATAAAATCTGAAAAAAAAAATTGGGGACTGGAGAGATGGCTTAGCACTTAAGGTATATGCCTGCGAAGCCTAAAGACCCCAGTTTGATTCTCCAGGTCCCATGTAAGCCAGATGCACATGGTGGTACATGCATCTGGAGTTCATTTGTAGTGGCTAGAGGCCCTGGAGCACCCATTCTCACTCTCTCTCTCTCTGTGTCTCTAATAAATAAAATAAAATAAAATAAAATAAAATAAAATAAAATAAAATAAAATAAAATAAAATAAAATAAAATAAAATAAAATAAAATCTTTGCCAGGCATGGCGGCACACACCTTTAATCCCAGCACTCAGGAGAATCGCCATGAGTTCCAGGCCACCCTGAGACTACATAGTGAATTCCAGGTCAGCCTGGGCCAGAGTGAGACCCTACTTTGAAAAATCGAAAAACCAAAAAAAAAAAAAAACTTTTTTTTTTTTTTGAGGCAAACAGACAGTGAGAGAATGGGCGCGCCAGGGCCTCCAGCCACTGCAAATGAACTCCAGATACATGTGCCACCTTGTACATCTGGCTTACGTGGGTCCTGGGGAATCAAGCCTCAAACCAGGGTCTTTAGGCTTCACAGACAAATGCTTAATCACTGAGCCATCTCTCCAGGCCCCATGGTTCTCTTTTTTAAAAAATATGTTATTTAGGGCTAGAGAGATGGCTTAGCAAGCTAGAGGACCAAGGTTTGAATCCCCAGGACCCACGTTAGGCAGATGCACAGGGGGCACACGTGTCTGGACTTCGTTTACAGTAGCTGGAGGCCCTGGCGAGCCCATTCTCTCTCCCTCTTTCTCCATCAAACAAATAAATAAAAATAAAAATAAATATTTTATTTATTTAAGAGAATGATAGAAAGAGGCAAAGAGAGAGAGAGACCGATAGAGATTGGGTGAGCCAGGGCCTCCTGCCAGTGCAAATGACCTCCAGTCACATAGGCCACTTTGCACATATGTCTTCACATGGGTACTGGAGAATCAAATCCAGGCCATCAGTATTTGCAAGCAAGTGCCTGTAACTGCCAAGCCAAGCCATCTCTCTAGCCCATGGTTCTCTCTCTCTCTTTTTTCTTTTGGTTTGTCGAGGTAGGGTCTCACTCTAGCCCAGGCATACTCCATCATACCTGATTTACACACACCTTTAATCCTAGCACTCGGGAGGCAGAGGTAGAAGGATGTCAGTGAGTCTGATGCCATCCTGAGACTACATAGTGAATTCCATCCAGCACAGCCTGGGCTAGAGTGAGACCCTACCTTCAAAAAACGAAAAAACAAAACAAAACAAAAGTGTGTGTCACCACACCCGGCTCTTTTTCTTTTTTGGTTTTTCAAGATAAGGTCTCACTCTAGTCCAGGCTGTCCTGGAATTCACTATGTAGTCTTAAATGGTCCCAAACTCACACCAATCCTCCTACCTCTGCCTCCTAAGTGCTGGGATTAAAGGTGTATTCTACTCAGCTTGCTAATTACTTTCTCTTTTTTTCTTTCTTTTCTTTTTCTGAGGTAGGGTCTCACTGTAGCCAAGGTTGACCTGGAATTCACTGTGTAGTCTCAGGTAGTCTCGAACTCACAGCAATCCTCCTACTTCTGCCACCTGAGTACTGGGATTAACGGTGTGTACCACCATACCCAGCTTACTAATTATTTTCTCTTTTCTTCCCTCTTTCTCTATCTCTTTCTTTCTTTTTCTTTTTCTTTTCTTTCTGAGGTAGGGTCTCAAGGTTGAGCTGGAATTCACTATGTAGTCTCAGTGTGGCCTCGAACTCACAGCAATCAACCTGCCTTAACCTCCTGAGTGCTGTGATTAAAGGCATGTGCCACCATGCCTGGCATTTTGTTTGTTTGTTTGGTTGGTTGGTTGGTTGGGTTTTTTTTGTTGTTGTTGTTAATTAATTTCTAACAAATTTTTACACGTAACATAACATTGTACATTTTCTTATAACCTACAAAGGACAGTTGAATTCTCAAAATAAACTTTTCACATTTGTCGTCATTGTATACAGGCTTTTGCTCTGGAGATACTTTTAGAAGACATCTTGTTCCCTCTCAAATAGCATTTTTTTGTTTTGTTTTTAGAGACAGGATCTCACTGGAGCTCAGGCTGACCTGGAATTCACTATGTAGTCTCAGGGTGGTCTCGAACTACAGTGATTCTCCTACCTCTGTCTCCCAAGTGCTAGGATTAAAGGCATGTGCCACCACGCCTGGCTACATGGCAATATTTTTTGGAGTGATTCTTCCAGTCAGCTTATTTGCAGAATTGTTTAAAGTGACACTAATTTTCCTGCAGCAATTGAAACAAATGTTTCCATTTAGGAAATATCTGCTGGAAAAAAAATAAAGATTTCAATTAAAATGAATGGGGAGATAGTTAGCATGTTCTAAGAAAAAGGATGTTTATATTTTTTTCAAGAAATATCAAAGTTGGGTCTGGTGGCTCACACCTATAATCCTAACACTCTGGACAGTAAGGTAGAAGGATCACCAGAAACTGCAGGGTGGCCTGCAGCTACAGAGTGAATTCCAGGTCATCCTGAGCTAGAGTGAAACCCTAAAACAAAACAAAACAAAGACAAAAAGGAAATGAACCATCAATCAAAATGTTCATTATTGACAGGCATGATAGCACACATCTTTAATCCCAGCACTCAGAAGACTGATGTAGGAAGATCACCATGAGGACTGGATGGAGATATATATATATATATATATATATATATATATATATATATATATATATATATATATATATATATATAACTAACATATGAACAGAGAGACAATGGGTGTACCAGGGCTTTTAGCCACTGGAAACAAACTCCAGAAGCATGTGCCACCTTGTACATCTGGTTTTACGTGGGTACTGGAGAATTGAACCTGGGTCCTTTGGCTTTGCAGGCAAATGCTCAACCATTAAGCCACCTCTTCAGCCTCAGGCTAGGCTTTAGAATGAATTCCAGGTAATGAGCTGGAATAAGACCCAGCTTCAAACAACCAAAGCAAAGCCCATTATTAAATGTTTCCTGGGTGGATATAATAGACTTCTGTATAAACCTTTACGAATCGTGATTGATGGCATAGTTTTCCTAATTGTCCGCTTTCAGTAGATGCACATGTATTAAAATGGATCTACAGTGTTAGCAACGAGACGAAAGACAAGTATACAGAAGCACATCACATTGATACACATCAAGTTCAACACACAACAGTTTTCTTTCTTTTCTCTTTTTGTCTAAGTTGTCATTTAATATTTAGAATATGGTATTTCCATTTAATTTTTCAAATCCTTAAAGGGGGCGCTTTTGTCCAATGAATTGGATTTCCTTTTCTCTCTTTTCTTTTTCTTGTTTTTTTTTTTTAATTTTTTTTTTTTTTTTTTGACAACTTCCTTAACTGTAGACAATATCCCATGGTACTTTCGTCCTTCCCCCCTACTTTCGCCTTTGAAACTCCACTCTCCATCATATCCCCTTCCCTTCTCAATCAGTTTCTCTTTTCATTTTGATGTCATCATCTTTTTCTCCTATTATGATGGTCTTGTGTAGGTAGTGTCAGGCACTGTAAGGTCATGGATATCCAGGCCATTTTGTGTCTGGAGGAGCACGTTATAAGGAGTCCTACCTTTCCTTTGGCTCTTACATTCTTTCCGCCACCTCTTCTGCAATGGACCCTGAGCCTTGGGTGGTGTGTTAGAGATATTTCAGTGCTGAGCACTCCTCTGTCACTTCTTCTCAGCACCTTGGTGCCTTCTGAGTCATCCCAAGGTCACCACCAACTGAAAAGAGAAGCTTCTCTAACCAAAAGTGAGAGTAGCATTAATAAATGAGTGTGGACATTAAGAGAAGTGCTTACTGGGCAATAGTCTTCTTTCTTTTCTCTCTCTTTTTTTTTTTCTTTTCTTTTCTTTTTTTTTTTTTTTGAGGTAGTGTTTCACTCTAGCCCTGGCTGACCTGGAATTCATTAAGTAATCTCAGAGTGGCCTTGAACTCATGGCAATCCTCCTAAATCTGCCTCCTGAGTACTGGGATTAAAGGTGTGCACCCGGCTTTCTTTTGCTTTTTAAATATTTTATTTATTTATTTGAGAGAAAGAGGCAGATAGAGAATGGGTGTTCCCTGCCCTCCAGCCACTGCAAAGGAACGCCAGATGCATGTGTCATCTTGGACATCTGGCTTTACATGAGTACTGGGGAATTGAACCTGGGTTTTTTAGCTTTGCAGGAAAGCGCCTTAACCACTAAGCTATCTCTCCAGGCCACACAACAGTTTTATGGTCAGAAAAATTATAATCCAGGGAGAAATTTTTTATATCTTTACCGAAAGAAAGTTTATTGTTTTTTTTATTATTATTATTATTTTGGTTTTTCAAGGTAGGGTTTCTTTAGCCCAGGATGACCTAGAACCACTATGTATTCTCAGGCTGGCCTTGAACTCATGGCGATCTTCCTACCTCTGCCTCCCAAGTGCTGGGATTAATGTCATGTGCCACCACTCCTGGCAGTTTTAATTTCTTTCTTCTTCTTCTTCTTCTTCTTCTTCTTCTTCTTCTTCTTCTTCTTCTTCTTCTTCTTCTTCTTCTTCTTCTTCTTCTTCTTCTTCTTCTTCTTCTTTTTTTTTTTTTGGTTTTTCGAGGTAGGGTCTCACTCTAGCCCAGGCTGACCTGGAATTCACTATGTCATCTCAGGGTGGCCTTGAACTCACAGCTGTCTTCCTACCTCTGCCTCCCAAATGCTGGGATTAAAGGCGTGTGCCACCATGCCTGGCCTAGGAATTTTTTGTTATAATTTGTTTTATTTATGACAGAGAAGGTGAAAGATTGAGAGTGAGTGAGATAACTGGCATACCAAGGCCTTAATTACTGCAAATGAACTCCAGATGCATGCACCATCTTGTGTGCATGTCACCTTGTTATGCTTATGCTTGTCTTGCTTATGTGGGTTCTGGGGAGTTACACCTGGGTCCTTATACTTCATAGGCAAGCACCTTAACTGTTAAGCCATCTCTCTAGCACATGGCAATTTGAGAGGCTGAGCTTAGTGGTTGCATTTGTTTGCAACCCTGTTGGCCCAGGGTTCAATTCCCCAATACCCACATAAAGCCATCAGACGGCCCATGTGTCTGTGTTTGGAATTTGTTTGTAGTGGTCAGAGGTGTTATAGTACACCCATACTCATTCTCAAGTGAATGAATAAAAAAATATATTTTTTGGAGCTAAGCATGGTGGCACATGCCTTTAGTTCCAGCCCTTGAGAGGCAGAGATTTGAAGATTGCCATGAGTTGAGGCCAGCCTGGAACTACATAGGTAAGTTCAGATCATCCTGGGTTAGAGTGAGACCCTTCCTCAAAAAAATTGAGAGTGAGCTGGGCGTGGTGACGTGAGAATTCCAACACTGGGAGGCAGAGGTAGGAGGATTGCCGGAGAGTTTGAGGCCACCCTGAGACTACAAAAAGTGAATTCCAGGTCAGCCTGAGCCAGAGTGAGACCCTACCTCAAAAAACAAAAAAAAAAAAATGAGAGTGAGAGACATAGATAGAGAGAGTGTGTGAGTATGGGCAGACCAGGGCCTCCTGCCACTGCAAACAAACTCAAACTCAGATGCACCACTTTGTGCATCTAGCTTTTACATGGGTACTGGGAATCAAATTCAGGCCATTAAAGTTTTCAAGAAAGCATCTTTAACTGCTGAGCTATCTCTACAGCTCAAAAAAAAAAAAAAAAAATATATATATATATATATATAATAATACATATAATAAAATATATATTAAAAATGCATGTAATAATAATATTAATAGTATTAATAATACAATAAATATGTTACATATAATATTATACATTATAATAAAATAAAAAAATATATATTTGTTTTTCTTTAATTTTTTTTTTTAGGTAGGGTTTGCACTCTAGTCCAGCTGACCTGGAATCCTGGAATTCACTATGTGTCTCAGGGTGGCCTCAAGACTCAGGCGATCCTCCTACCTCTGTCTCCCGAGTGCTGAATTAATGGTGTGTGCCATCACGCCTGGCTATGTTTTTCTTTTAATTTTTGTTTATTTTTATTTATTTATTAGCAACAGAGAGAAAGAGGCAGAGAAGACAGAAAAGAGAGACAGAGAGAGAGAATGGACATGCCCAGCATCTCTAGCCACAGCAAACAAACTCAGATGCATGTGCCACCTTATGCATCTGGCTTATGTGGGTACTGGGGAATTGGAGCCCCCAACCAGGGGTCCATAGACTTCATAGGCAAGTGTTTAACCGCTAAGCCAGCTCAGCCCTTTTTGCTTTTTTAGGTAGTGTCTCACTGTAGCTCAGGCTGACCTGGAATTTATTCTATTGTCTCAGGGTGGCCTTAAACTCACTGCGATCCTCTTACCTCTGCCTCCTGCTTGCTGGGATTAAAGGTGTGTGGCACCACACCAGGCTATTTATTTATTTATTTATTTATTTATTTATTTATTTATTTATTTATTTATTTTGGTTTTTCGGGTAGGGTCTCACTCTGGCCCAGGCTGACCTGGAATTAACTATGTAGTCTCAGGGTGGCCTTGAACTCACGGCAATCCTCCTACCTCTGCATCCCGAGTGCTGGGATTAAAGGCATGCGCCACCACGCCTGGCCTATTTATTTATTTTAATTTATTTTAATTTTATAGTACACCCATACTCATTCTCAAGAATGAATAAAAAAATACATTTTGGAGCTAAGCATGGTGGCACATGCCTTTAGTTCCAGCCCTTGAGAGGCAGAGATTTGACGAGTGCCATGAGTTCGAGGCCAGCCTGGAACTCAAATTCAGGCCATTAAAGTTTTCAAGAAAGCATCTTTAACTGCTGAGCTATCTCTACAGCTCAAAAAAAAAAAAAAAAAAAAAAATATATATATATATATATTAATACATATAATAAAATATATATTAAAAATGCATGTAAAATAATATTATTAGTATTAATAATACAATAAATATGTTACATATAATATTATACATTATAATAAAATAAAAAATATATATTTGTTTTTCTTTAATTTTTTTTTTGGTAGGGTTTTCCACTCTAGTCCAGGCTGACCTGGAATCCTGGAATTCACTATGTAGTCTCAGGGTGGCGCGAACTCCAGGGCGATCCTCCTACCTCTGTCTCAGTGCTGGAATTAATGGTGTGTGCCATCACGCCTGGCTATGTTTTTCTTTAATTTTTGTTTATTTTTATTTATTTATTAGTAACAGAGAGAAAGAGGCAGAGAGAGAAAGACAGAAAGAGAGACAGAGAGAGAGAATGGACATGCCACCCATACTCATTCTCAAGTGAATGAATAAAAAAATATATTTTTTGGAGCTAAGCATGGTGGCACATGCCTTTAGTTCCAGCCCTTGAGAGGCAGAGATTTGAAGATTGCCATGAGTTCGAGGCCAGCCTGGAACTATAGAGTAAGTTCCAGATCATCCTGGGTTAGAGTGAGACCCTTCCTCAAAAAAAATTGAGAGTGAGCTGGGCGTGGTGACGCCTTTAATTCCAGCACTTGGGAGGCAGAGGTAGGAGGATTGCCGAGAGTTTGAGGCCACCCTGAGACTACAAAGTGAATTCCAGGTCAGCCTGAGCCAGAGTGAGACCCTACCTCAAAAACCAAAAAAAAAAAAAAAAAAATTGAGAGTGAGAGACATAGATAGAGAGAGAGTGTGTGAGTATGGGCAGACCAGGGCCTCCTGCCACTGCAAACAAACTCCAGAAGCATGCACCACTTTGTGCATCTAGCTTTACATGGGTACTGGGGAATCAAATTCAGGCCATTAAAGTTTTCAAGAAAGCATCTTTAACTGCTGAGCTATCTCTACAGCTCAAAAAAAAAAAAAAAAAATATATATATATATATATATATTAATACATATAATAAAATATATATTAAAAATGCATGTAATAATAATATTAATAGTATTAATAATACAATAAATATGTTACATATAATATTATACATTATAATAAAATAAAAAATATATATTTGTTTTTCTTTAATTTTTTTTTTTAGGTAGGGTTTCACTCTAGTCCAGGCTGACCTGGAATCCTGGAATTCACTATGTAGTCTCAGGGTGGCCTCGAACTCAGGGCGATCCTCCTACCTCTGTCTCCCGAGTGCTGGAATTAATGGTGTGTGCCATCACGCCTGGCTATGTTTTTCTTTAATTTTTTGTTTATTTTTATTTATTTATTAGCAACAGAGAGAAAGAGGCAGAGAGAGAAAGACAGAAAGAGAGACAGAGAGAGAGAATGGACATGCCAGCATCTCTAGCCACAGCAAACAAACTCCAGATGCATGTGCCACCTTATGCATCTGGCTTATGTGGGTACTGGGGAATTGAGCCCCGAACCAGGGTCCATAGACTTCATAGGCAAGTGTTTAACCGCTAAGCCAGCTCTCCAGCCCTTTTTTGTTTTTTTTAGGTAGTGTCTCACTGTAGCTCAGGCTGACCTGGAATTTATTCTATTGTCTCAGGGTGGCCTTAAACTCACTGCGATCCTCTTACCTCTGCCTCCTGCTTGCTGGGATTAAAGGTGTGTGGCACCACACCAGGCTATTTATTTATTTATTTATTTATTTATTTATTTATTTATTTATTTATTTATTTTGGTTTTTCGAGGTAGGGTCTCACTCTGGCCCAGGCTGACCTGGAATTAACTATGTAGTCTCAGGGTGGCCTTGAACTCACGGCAATCCTCCTACCTCTGCATCCCGAGTGCTGGGATTAAAGGCATGCGCCACCACGCCTGGCCTATTTATTTATTTTAATTTATTTTAATTTTATAGTACACCCATACTCATTCTCAAGGGAATGAATAAAAAAATACATTTTTTGGAGCTAAGCATGGTGGCACATGCCTTTAGTTCCAGCCCTTGAGAGGCAGAGATTTGACGATTGCCATGAGTTCGAGGCCAGCCTGGAACTATAGAGTAAGTTCCAGATCATCCTGGGTTAGAGTGAGACCCTTCGAGTGAGAGAGGGAGGGAGGGAGAGAGAATGGGTACGCTAGGGCCTCTACTTACTGCAAACAAACTCCAGACACATGTGCCCCCTTGTGCATCTGGCTTACATGGGTCCTGGGGAATCAAACTGGGTCCTCTGGCTTTACCAACAAGCACCTTAACTGCTAAGTCAAATCTCCAGTCCTTAAAAATATTTTTGTTGGGGCTGGAGAGATGGCTTAGCAGTTAAGGCGCTTGCCTGCAAAGCCAAAGGACCCAGGTTCAATTCCCCAGAACCCATGTAAGCCAGATGCACAAGAGGGCACACACATCTGGAGTTCACTTGCAGTGGCTGGAGGTCCTGGCACTCCCATTCTCTCTCTCTTTTTCTCTACCTGCCTATTTCTGTATCTCTCTCAAATAAATAAAAAAAATTAGATAAATGTTTTTGTTTATTTATTTGCAAAGAGAGAGAGAAAGAGAAGAGAAAAAGAGAAGGAGAGAATGGATGCTCCAGGGTTTCCAGCTGCTACATATAACCTCCAGGTACATGTATCACTTTGTTCATCCAGTTTTACATGGGTACTAGGGAATCAAACCTGGGTTTTTAGGTTTTGCAGGCAAGTGCCTTAACCACTGAGCCACCTCCAGCACTCAAATAAAAAAATATATTTTTTAATTTTTATTTTTATTGACAACTTCTTTAATTGTAGACAATATCCCATGTTATTTCCCTCCCTCCCCACACTTTCCCCTTTGAAACTTCACTCTCCATCATATCCCCTCCCCCTCTCAATCAGTCTCTCCTTTCAGTTTGATATCATGATCTTTTCTTCCTATTATGATGGTCTTATGTAGGTAGTGTCAAGCACTGTGAGGTCATGGATATCCAGGCCATTTTGTGCCTGGAGGAGCACATTGTAAGGAGTCCTACTCTTCCTTTCGCTCTAACATTCTTTCCGCCTCCTCTTCTGCAACGGACCCTGAGCCTTGGAAGGTAGGTTTGAGATGTTTCAGTGAAATAAAATATTTTTTAACAGCCTGGGCCAGAGTGAGACCCTACCTTGCAAAACCAAAAAAAAAAAAAAAAAAAAAAAAAAAAAAAAAATTTTAAGGCGAGGCCTGGTTGCAGATGCCTTCAATCCCAGCACTTGGGAGGCAGAGGTAGGAGGATCACTATAGGTCTGAGACCACTCTGAGACTACAGAGTAAATTCCAGGTCCAGGTCAACCTGGGCTAGAGTGACACCTACCCTGAAAAACAAACAAACAAACAAACAAACAAACAAACAAACAAACAAAAAAAAACAAAACAGGGCATGGTGGCATATGCCTTTAATCTGAGCACTAGGGTGGTAGAGGTAGGAAGATTGCTGTGCGTTTGAGGCCTCCTGGAGACTGCATAGTGATTTCCAGGTCAGCCTGGGCTACAGTGAGACCCTACCTTGAAAAAGCAATAAATAAATAAATAAATAAATAAATAAATAAATAAATAAATAAAAATAAGAAATAAGAAAAAGAAATGTCTCGTTTACCACTGAGTACTCAATACTCTGGTTTTTAAAAAATTTTTAATTTTATTATTAATATTTTTGGGGGGTTTAGAGGTAGGGTCTCACTCTAGTCCAGGCTAACATGGAATTCATTATGGAGTCTCAGGGTGGCCTCGAACTCTCGGTGATCCTCCTATCTCTGCCTCCCAAGTGCTGGGATTAAAGGCATGTGTCACCATGCCTGGCTCTTTATTTTTATTTTGAAGTATTTTTAAAATATATTTTATTTATTTATTTATTTATTTATTTATTTATTTATTTATTTATTTATTTCAGAGAGGGAAAGAGGCAGAGGGAGGGGGGGGAGAATGGGTGCACCAGGGCATCCAGCCACTGCAAACGAACTCCAGACGCATGCACCCCTTTGTGCATCTGGCTTACGTGGGACCTAGAGAATCAAACCGGGGTCCTTAGGCTTCACAGGCATGTGCCTTAACTGCTAAGCCATCTCTCCAGCCCTCTTTTATTTTATTATTATTATTATTTTATTATTATTTTTTATTGACAACTTTGTTTTTGTTTTGTGTTTTGGGGTAGGGTCTTACTCTAGCTCAGGCTGACCTGGAATTTACTCTGTAGACTCAGGGTGGCCTTGAACTCACAGCGATCCTCCTACCTCTGCCTCCCAAGGGCTGGGATTAAAGGCATGTGCCACTATGCCCGGCTTTTTTTTTTTTTTTTTTTTTTTTTTTTTGAGGTAGGGTTTCACTTTAACTCAGGTTGACCTGGAATTCACTATGTAGTCTCAGGGTGGCCTCAAACTTATGGTGATCCTCCTACCTCTGCCTCCCAAGTGCTGGGATTAAATGATTAAAGGCATACACCACCACGCCTGGCTAACAACTTTCTTTTTTTTTTTTTTTTTTTTTGGTTTTTCGAGGTAGGGTTTCACTCTGGTCCAGGCTGACCTGGAATTCACTATGTAGTCTCAGGATGGCCTTGAACTCTCAGCGATCCTCCTACCTCTGCCTCCTGAGTGCTGGGATTAAAGGCGTGTGCCACCACGCCCGGCTTCTAACAACTTTCTTAATTGTAGACAATATCCCATGGTACTTCCCTCTCTCCACCCCAACTTTCCCTTTTGAAACTCCACTCTCCATCATATCCCCTCCCCCTCTCAATCAGTCTCTCTGTTTTCATTTTGATGTCATCTTCTTTTCCTCCTATTATGATGGTCTTGTGTAGGTAGTTACAGGAATTGTGAGGTCATGGATATCCAGCCATTTTGTGTTGTAAGGAGTCCTACCCTTCCTTTGGCTCTTACATTCTTTCTGCCACCTCTTCTGCAATGGACCCTGAACCTTGGAAGGCGTGTTAGAGATGTTTCAGTGCTGACCACTTCTCTGTCCCTTCTCAGCACCATGGGTGCCTTCTGAGTCATCCCAAGGTCCCCGCCATCTGAAAAGAGAAGCTTCTCTAACCAAAAGTGAGAATAGCATTAATACAAGGGTGTGGACATTAAGAGAAGTGCTTACTGGGCAGTTTGGTGAGCATAGTATATACATTTAGCCAGACACCAGCAGACGTTACACCGCTAGGGCTCAAGACTACCCCTATGTAGGTTTTCAGTATCAAGGATGTATTCCCTCCCATGGAGTGAGCCTCCAGTCCAATTAGAGAGCAGTTGGTTTCCCCCATAACAGACATGCCACTATTGTACCTGTTGGCTCATTTGGCCTGGCTGGCCAATTTTTTTTTTTTTTTTTTTTTGAGGTAGGGTTTCACTCTCAACCAGGCTGACCTGGAATTCACTATGGAGTCTCAAGGTGGCCTCAAACTCATGGCAATCCTCCTACCTCTGCCTCCTGAATGCTGGGATTAAAGACATGCATCAGCACGCCCGGCAATATACCATCCTATTAAGTCCCCCTTCCCTCTCTTTCTATTCCGTTTATCCCCTTTCTAGCTTACTGGCCTCTGCTACTGAGTTTTCTTTTTTTCTTGAGGTAGGGTCTTGCTTTAGCCCAGGCTGACCTAGAATTCACTATATAGTCTCAGGGTGGCCTCGAACTCATGGTTATCGTCCTACCTCTGCCTCCCAAGTGCTGGGATTAAATGCGTACTCCACCACACCTGGCTGTCAAACATTTTTTTAAAAAATATTTTATTATTTTAGTTATTTATTGATTTGAGAAAGAGGGAAAGAGGGAGAGAGAGAGAGAGAGAGAGAGAGAGAGAGAAGAATGGGCACAGCAGGGCCTCTAGCTACTGTAAAAGAACTCTGGACACATGCGCCCCCTTGTGTATCTGGCTTACGTGGGTCCTGGAGAGTCGAACTGGGATCCTTTGGCTTTCAGGCAAATGCCTTAACCACTAAGCCATCTCTCCAGCCCTCAAACTTTTATAAAACTTTATTTATTTATTTATTTGAGAAGGAGAGAGAGGGGAGAGAGAATGGGCATGCCAGGGCTTCCTGCCACTGCAAATGAACTCCAGATGCATGTGCCACCTTGTGCATCTGGCTTATGTGCCTCCTAGGGAATCAAACCAAGGTCCTTTGGCTTTGTAGGTAAGTGCCTTAATTGCTAAGCCATCTCTCCAGCTCAAACTTTTTTTTTTTTTTTGGTTTTGCAAGGTAGGGTCTCACTCTGGTCCAGGCTGACCTGGAATTCACTATGTAGTCTCAGGGTGGCCTTGAACTCTCGGCGATCCTCCTACCTCTTCCTCCCGAGTGCTGGGATTAAAGGCGTGCGCCACCACGCCCGGCTCAAACTTTTTTTTTGTAATATATTTTTGGAGGGCTGTAGAGATGCTTTAATGATTAAGGGGGCTTGCTGAAAAAGTCTGATGGCCTTGGTCAGTTAGATTATTCAATACTCTGTAAAACCAGATGCAGAATGGTGAAGTGGTGAATGTAGATCTCTCTCTTCCTCCCCTCTCCCAATTTTTTTTTTTTCCGAGGTAGGGTCTCAGTGTAGCCCAGGATGACCTGGAATTCACTATGTAGTCTCAGAGTGGCCTTGAACTCACAGTGACCCTCCTACCTCTGCCTCCCGAGTGCTGGGATTAAAGGTGTGCGCCACCATGCCAGGCTTCCAGCAAAATATTTTTACTTCTTTATTTGAGAGAGAGAGAATGGGTACGCCAGGGCCTCTATCCCCTGCTAAGGAACCCCAAATGCATGTGCCGCTTTGCGCATCCACCTTTACATTGGTGTTTGAGAATTGAACCTAGGTCCTTTGGCTTTTCAGGCAAGTGTCTTAACCACTAAGTCATCTCTCTAGCTCTTCTAAACTCAAAAAAATATTTTATGGGCTGGAGAGATGGCTTGGCAGTTAAGGCTCATTCCTGCGAAGCCTAAGGACCCAGGTTTGATTCTCCAGGTTCCATGTAAGGCAGATGAACATGGTGGTGCATGAGTCTGGAGTTCATTTTCAGTGGCTAGAAGCCCTGGTGCGCCCATTCTCACTCTTTGTCTCTAATAAACAAAAATAAATTTTAAGTCAGGTGTGGTGGCGCACGCTTTTAATCCCAGCACTCGGGAGGCAGAGGTAGGAAGATCGCTGTGAGTTCAAGGCCTTCCTGAGATTACATAGTGAATTCCAGGTCAGCCTGGACCAGAGTGGGACCCTACCTCGAAAAACCAAAAAAAAAAAAAAAAAAAGAAACAAAACAAAAAAAAAACCAAATAAATAAAAATTTTGTTTTTGTTTTTCAAGGTAGGGTCTCACTCTGGCCTCAGGCTGACCTGGAGTAGTCTCAGAGTTGCCTAGAACTCACAGTGATCCTCCTACCTCTGCCTCCTGAGTGCTGGGATTAAAGGCGGGTGCCACCATGCCTAGCTAAAAATAAATCTTAAAAAAAATATTTTATTTAGTTATTTACGAGAAAGAGGGAGAGGGCTGGAAAGATGGCTTATCGATTAAGGCGCTTGCTTGCAAAGCCAAAGAACCCAGGTGATTCCCCAGGACTCACGTCATCCAGATGCACAAGGTGGCCCACGCATCTGGAGTTCATTTGCAGTGACTAGAGGCCCTGGCATGCCCATTTTCTCTCTTTCTCTCTCCCTAGTAAATAAATAAAAGTTAAAAAAAAAAAAAAAGAGGGAGAGAGAGAGGGAGGGAGGCATCTAGAGAGAGAATGGGGGTGCCAGGGCCTCAAGCCGCTTTAGAACTCCAGATACATGTGCCATCTTGTACATCCAGCTTAAGAGGGTACTGGGGAATTGAACCTTGGTCTTTAGGCTTCACAGGCAAGTGCCTTAATAGCTAAGCCATCTCTCCAGCCCTAAACTCTTTATTTATTTTAATTAATTAATTAATGTTTGGTTTTTTGAGGTAGGGTCTCGCTCTACTCCAGGCTGACCAGGAATTCACTATGTAGTCTCAGGCTGGCCTAGAACTCACGGCGATCCTCCTACCTCTGTCTCCAGAGCCTGGGATTAAAGGCGTAAAACCAATATATATATGAGTGAGAGAAATAAGCAGGTAGAAAGTCAGACAGAGAGAGAGAAAGAGAGAATGGATGCACTAGGGCCTCCAGCCACGGCAAAGGAACACCAGGTGTGTGTGCTCCTTGGGCATCTGGCTTTACGTGGGTCCTGGGAAATCGAACCTTGGTCCTTTGGCTTTGCAGGCAAGCCCCTTAACCACAAAACCATCTCTCCAGCCCATTAAAAAAAATTATTTATTTATCCACTTTGAGAGGGAGAGAGGCAGATAGAATGTGCACACCAGGGCCTCCAGCCACTGCAAATGAACTTCAGAAGAACGACCCCCCCCCATGCATCTGGTTTACATGGGTACTTGGGAATCAAACCTGATTCCTTAGGCTTCAAAGACAAATGCCTTAACCTCTAAGTCATCTCTCTAGCTCCCTAAAAACTCTTTTTAAACTGTATTATTATTATTTTTTTTGGTTTTTCGAGGTAGGGTCTCCCTCTAGTTCAGGCTGTCCTGGAATTCACTATGTAGTGTCAGGGTGGCCTCAAACTCACGGCGATCCTCCTACCTCTGCCTCCCGAGTGCTGTGATTAAAGGTGTGTGCCACCACACCAGGCTTTTAAGTTGTATTTTCTTTCTTTATGTATTTATTTATTTATTTTTTTGGAGAGAGAGACAGAGAGAGATAGACAGAGAAGGAGAGGGAGACAGAAATGGGCTCGCCAGCAGTCTCTCAGCTGCTGTGAACGAAATCCAGATGTGTGTGCCCCCTTGTGGGCAAGTGCGGCATTGTGCCCTTGCCTCACTTTGCATCTGGCTAAACGTGGGACCTGGAGATTGGAACCGCTGGACATTGGAACCAGCATTCTTAGGCTTAGCAGGCAGGCGCCTTAGCCGCTAAGCCATCTCTCCAGCACTTTCTTTATTTATTTTTAATATATTGTTTTTATTTACTTAGAGAGAGAGAGAGAGAGAGAGAGAGAGAGAGAGAGAATGAATGAATGTGCCAGGGCTTTCAGCCACTGCAAATGAACTTCAGATGCTTGGGCCACCATGTGCATCTGGCTTATGTGGGTCCTTGGGAAGTGAACCTGGGTTCTTTGGTTTTGTAGACAAGTGCCTTAACCGCTAAGCCATCTCTCCAGCCCAAAGATTTTATTTTATTTTAATTTTTTTTGTTTTTCAAGGTAGGGTCTCACTGTAGCCCAGGCTGACCTGGAATTCATTAGGTAGACTCAGGGTGGCCTTGAACTCACGCTGATCCTCCTACCTCTGCCTCCCAAGTGCTGGGATTAAAGGTGTGCACCACCACGCCCAGCCAAAGATTTTATTTTTATTTAATTATTTATTTATTAGAGAGGGAAAGAGAGAGAGGGAGAATGGGCACACCAGGGCCTCTAGCCACTGCAAACGAACTCCAGACGCGTGTGCCCCTTTGTGCGTCTGACTTATGTGGGACCTAGAGAATCGAAACAGGGTCCTCAGGCTTTGCAGGCATGCACCTTAACTACTAAGCCATCTCTCCAGCCCTTAAATTTTTTTTTTTTTCTGGACTAGGCTGACCTGGAATCCACTCTGTAGTCTCAGGGTGCCCTTGAACTCATGGCTATCCTCCCACCTCTGGCTCCCGAGTGCTGGGATTAAAGGCATGTGCTACCACGCCTGGCTCTTAAATTGTATTTTTAAGGTTGGAGAGATGGCTCAGCATTTAAGGTGCTTGCTTACAAAACCTGACAACCTGGTTTCTATTCCGCAGTATTCATTTATAGCCAGATGCACAAAATGGCACATGTGTCTCAAGTTCATTTGCAGTGGGACGAGGCCTTAGCATGCCCACAATAACTCTGTTTACTTCTCTCCCTCAAATACATATGTAAATAAAAATATCTATTTATTTATTTGAAAGAAAAGAGAGAGAATGCGCACGCTAGGGCCTCCAGCCAGTGCAAACAAACTCCAGACGCATGCACCACCTTGTGCACCTGGCTTATGTGGGTCCTGGGGAATCGAACCAAGGTCCTTTGGCTTTGCAGGCAAACACCTTAACCACTAAATTATTTCTCCAGCCCTTAAATCTTATTTTAATTATTTATTTTTTAATTTTTCTTTTCTTTGGGAAGCTTTTAATATTTTATTTTTATTTATTTGAAAGAGAGGCAGATAGAATGAGAGAACTGGGCACGCCAGGGCCTCCAGCCACTGCAAATGAACTCCAGATGGATGTGCCATCTTGTGCATCTGGCTTATGTGGGTCCTGAGGATTGAACGATGGTCCTTTTACTTTGCAGGCAAGTGCCTTAACCGCTAAGCCATTCCTCCAGCCCTTAAATTTTATTTTTATTAATTTAATTTATTTATTTTTGGTTTTTCGAGGTAGGGTCTCGCTCTAGCCCAGGCTGACCTGGAATTCACTTTGTATTCTCACAGTGGCCTTGAACTCCTATCTCTGCCTCCTGAGTGCTGGGATTAAAGGCGTGCTCCACCATGCCCAGCAAACTTTATTTTTATTTATTTATTTGCAAGCAGAGAGAAAGAGAGAGAGAGAAGAAAGAGAGAGAGAATGAGCATGCCAGGGCCTCTAGCAACTGCAAACGAACTCCAGATGCATGTGCCCCCTTGTGCAGCTGGCTTACGTGGGTCCTGGAGAATCAAACCTGGGTCCTTTGGCTTCACAGGTAAATACCTTAACCGTTAAGCCATTTCTCCAGCTCGCAAATTTTATTTTATTTTAATTTTTGTTTTTTTGGTTTTTCGAGGTAGGGTCTCACTCTAGCTCAGGCTGACCTGGAAATCACTATGTAGTCTCAGGGTGGCCTCGAACTCATGGCGATCCTCCTTCCTCTGCCTCCTGAGTACTGGGATTAAAGGTGTGCGCCACCATTTCCTGGCTGCAAATTTTATTTTTAAGATTAGCTAACACATGGGCTAGAATGAGACCCTACTTCGAAAAACCACACATGGGCCACACACACATATTATGGTGGTGCTCACCTTTAATCCCAGGACTTGGGAGGCAGAGGTGGGAGGATCGCTGTGAGTTTGAGGTCACCCTGAGACTCTGCAGTGAATTCCAGGTCAGCCTGGGCTAGAGCAAGATCCTACCTTGAAAAAGAAAAAAAAAAAAAAAAAAAAAAAAAAAAGGGCTGGAGAGATGGCTTAGCAATTAAGGCGCTTGCCTGCAAAGTCAAAGGACCCAGGTTTGACTCCCTGGAACCCACATAAGCCAGATGCACAAGGGGGCTGCACACATCTGGAGTTTGTTTGCAGTGGTTGGAGGCCCTGGTGCGCCTATCCTCTCTTTCTCTACCTCTTTCTCTGTCAAATAAAATAAAATAAAATAAAATCTCTCAAATAAAAATAAATTAGCTAACAAAGAAGTATGTTCCCAAATGGCTTAATTTTATTTTATTTTATTTATTTTTGGAGAGAGACACAGAGAGAGACAGAGAGGGAGACAGAGATGGGCGCGCCAGCAGTCTCTCAGCTGCTGAGAATGAAATCCAGATGTGTGCGCCCTCTTGTGGTCAAGTGCGGCATTGAACCCTTGCGTCATTTTGCATCTGGCTAAATGTGGGACCTGGAGATTGGAACCAAGTTCTTCCGCTTAGCAGGCAGGCGCCTTAACCGCTAAGCCATCTCTGCAGCCCTCCAAATGGCTTTTTATTTATTTATTTTTTTGTTTTTCAAGGCAGAGTCTTGCTCTAGTCCAGGCTGACCTGGAATTCACTATGTAGTCTCAGGCTGGACTCAAAGTCACTGTGATCCTACCTCTGCCTCTGGTCTCCATTTGACTTTTTCCTAAAAAGTCTTTAGTTTTATTAAATCTCTCCCCACACTCTCCTCTCCTCCCATCCTCCTCCCCTACTGTTTTTTTTTTTTTTGTTTTTTTTTAAGAAATGGGGTCGGTTTGTTACATTCCCCAGAATGTTACAGATACTTCAGCGATTCTCCTTCCTTCCAAGTAACTGAGACTATACACCAGCATCCCTGGCTATTATGTTTATTTTACACTGAAACTAAGGTCAAAAAGAGGTAAGGTAATTTTCTCAAGGTCACCCTTCTGGCCAGTGGTGGCACCGGAATTCATGCCACATACATTAATTCTGCAGCTTCCTAAGCACAGTATACAATATTTACCTACATAAAAGAAGTAATAAAATCAGTAAACAAGTTTGAGCCTACATTCCAGGAAAGATTTTCCCTGTAAAATACAAATGATGAAATAATCTCCTTCAATATCTCCTATTAAAATAACATCCCATATTGAATTATTCAGAACCCCAGACAAAGTCTTTTAAAAATCAAGTGTCTTTGTGTGGAATAAATTGACAACAAATCCCTAAGACTTGTCATCAATATTTTAAGCCATAATTTAACACACGCACGCGCGCACACACACACACACACACACACACACACACACACACACAGAGCCATGCCTTGTAGGGCTAAAGTTCCAGATCTTTCTGTGGACGGCAGTTTCAGTCTCTGATGTGAGCGTGTGACTAAGGAAAAGAATAGCTGAATCACATCTAAACGTGAATCCTCCCAGTTGCAAAACAACAACAACAAAAAAACCCTCTTAATAGAAGAAAAGGTATTCCTCCTGCTTTTGTAACCTCTGAACAAGCTCTTCTCCCAAAACCAACCCACCTATTCCCGCCCTCTTTGTAGGGATGGTCATCTCGCAGGCCAGAGGCACAAGGAGACAGGCGGGCAGGGCTCCGCGGACTCGGAAGCTTCCCGGGGCCCGCCTACGCGGGTGTCCGCAGGAGCCTGCTGACTTGTCTGCGGGGGAAGCCGGGACAGTGCAGTATGAGGGGCCACAGCGGTCAGACGAGGCTCTGGGCGGGGTGGCACTTAGGAGGCTGTCCCCAAGGATACAGTGGAGTGAGGAGCGGGGGGAAAAGGCAGCGCCTGGCGCGCAAGCTCCGCCGCCCGCCCATGCGGACCAGCCAGCGTCCTCGGCTGCCGCGGCCAGCCGGCTCAGCGGAAGGTACCGCGGTTCAGGACCTGACCCAGCCCGGCGCATGCGCCGCAGCTCCTTCTACGGCTTCCCCCCCCTCCCTCTTCCTGGCGGGTCTGGGGCGGCGGCGGCGCGGTGACGTCAGGGCGTTAGGGCAGCTCCTGTGACAGACGGAGCCGGAGCGGCGGGGCGGCGGCGGAGTCCGGCGGCCCGAGATAGCGAGTGAGCCAGCGAAGGAGCGGCGACCCGAGGGTCTAGGGAGCGACGAAGAGGAGGAACGGGAGCTCCCGGGCGCGAGCGAGGGGAAGCGCGAGCGCCCAGCACGGGCTCGAGCCCCGGAACGGCTGAGGAAGGAGCCCGCCCGCTCCCCTCCCCTCCCCCTCCCCGGGACCGGGCCCAGCGCGCCATCCTCCCCCTCCCTCCTTCCCTCCCTCCCTCCTTCCTCCCTTCCCTCTCCCTGCCCCCCTCCCCCGCCGGTGGATGGGAGTGAAGGACGGAAGAGGCCCTGCGGAGGCGGCGGTGCAGCGCTCCGGTAAGGCGGCGACGTTCCGCGCCCTCCCCTCTGTCTTCTCCAGGCGGCTTCGGGCCGGGCCCGGCGGCCTGACGATGTGGCTGCGCCGGTCCCCTCCCTCCCTTCCTCCCTCCCACTCTCCCCTCCCCCTGCGGCCGCCGCCGCCGCCGCCTCCTCCTCCTCCTCCTCCTTCTTCTTCTCTCCTCGCTCTCAAAATGGCGGCCGCGGCGGCCGTTGAGTGAGCGGCACGGCGGAGGGGGGCCTGGCCGGGCAGGGCGCTGCCCTCGCTGGCGTCCTCGGGCCCGGGGCTCGGGGCTCCACCCGCGCGCGGCCTCTCGGCCGGGGCATCGCCCTCTTCTCGCGGTGACTTAGCAAGAAAAGTATTCTTGGGTGGGAAGGGCGTGGGGAATCGGGTCGCTCTCTGATCTCGGGGTTGGGGGGGGGGGTGGAAAGGGCTCGGCCCTCCTCGGCCGCGGAAGCGGGCTCCGCAGTCCCCACCCCGCCTCGGCCGTGCGCTCGAGGCTCCGGGCTCACGTAGCTCCCCGGGGACTTCCAGGAGGACGGTTCCTCCTCACCTGTCCTTCGGCTTGGGCTGGACCGGACGATGGCCCACCGCCTCCCCGGCGCCCCAGTGCGGTGGTCTGGCCTCTGCATCCTGTAAGGACTTGGGCGGCCGGACCTCCCTCACTCTCTCTCCCGAATGATCTTGCAGCATCCACCCACCGAATCGGGCAGGGTTTTCCTTTTTTGCCACTGGCTCCTCGGACGGGAGTTGCCTTTTGATGTTGCTGGCACGGAGCTTTGGGGGCCCTCTGCCATTCCCTTCGTCTCATTTTCTTCTCTCTCCACTTCTTCAGGAGACTCAGTGCCTGTATCTGTTTATTCATTCTCTTTAGCCTCCCAGGTGAGAAAATGCCTTTGAGATGATGGGCATATTTTGACTTCCTTCTCTAAACATAGCAGAGAGAAGAGGTTTTCTGTATCTGAGACAGGACAGAATAAGGTGCCTGCTTGGCTTTATTTGTTATTCTTGCCTTTCTTCAGTGACTTGGCAAGAAACTCCTTGGGAGGAGGGCAGGAAAATTTCCCTTTGGGCTTGGGGTTTGTGTCTTAATTCATATCAGTCCTTCACTTACGAGATTGGTCTTCAGAAGCGAAGGATCAGATTTGTGTGGTCTTCGTTCTCAATGGGCGATGTCATGCCAAGGCCGCCCCCCCCCCACCTTTCTTTAAGAAGCATTTGGGAGAAAATAAAGATATGTCTGGTTTTTCCCGACCTTTAAACACACAATCTTTAAAATTCATAAGGTTTTAAATGCCAAACAAAAATAAAGGCCGTTTTAGCAATTGTATTTTTGTTTGGGATGGGTGATTTTGTGTGAATTTTCTTTTTGAGGATAGTGCGGCTGAGACCGTGTTTTGGGCCTTCATACCCGTATAACTGCCTGCCATCCCCCTCTGCCTTAGTAGTGTTGGCTTAGTGTAACCCCCCCCCCCACCGCAGAGCTCGATTGCTGTAGGGTTCAGACATAGTCTTAGGACTATTTCTTACCTTCCTACGCCAGTAGTGATATGTTGAATATACATTAAAAGCTTTTACTTAAAAAATTGTGGTTTGGGTTTAAGACATTCCTAGCTTTTAATCTCTAATGGGTGTCTTTCAGGACACAATTTTGTAAAATAATTGACAGTTTCAAATTGTGGTTTTTATCAAAGCAAATATGTACTTAGGGCGATTCTTTCATGTTCTATTATAAAAGATCATTGTTTGGCTATCAGAGGGGAGGGTTTCCAAAAACAAATTTAAAGCAAGTATATTTTTTAAAAATCAGCGATAAGAACCCAGTTTTTCACAAGGTATAATGCTACACAATGCTGATTTTGCTGGTGCAAGCCCTATTTTGGGTACATCCTGCTACATCCTTTTTTAAAAATGGGCTAATATTTGTGGATGCTGCAAACTGCCATTGAGCCTGGAAGACTGGGTGGAGTAAGGGAGCAGAAGCTGTGAAATGCTAGATGCCATGTCATAGCATTTTCTCTTCCTTGTAGTTTGTAAGCTTTTTTCATGCTAGTTGTAGCTACAACAAAGCTATTTCAGTGCAATTTTCCACCATTTTTTGGGGAGGGGCCAAGATGAGCATTGAATAATTGAGATAAAAGAAGTATCCCTGCTCTAGAGCAGGTACTTATTGTCTACATATTTGTATGGGTACATATAAAATACATACACACAAATTTATGTTCTTGTTAATGTTTTTAATTATCCTAGTCAAATAAGTGTAAATTAATGAGTGCTAGAAATATTTGGCAATAAGTATAGTATACTGCAAAAACATCCAGTAAGAATACATTTTCTTTCATTTACTGTAGTTTGCACTAAAGTTACGAGTTTTCATTAATTCTTGGATCAAGCATTCATGAGTAGTCTTTCTAAGAGAATTTCAAATCTGTGTGGTAAATGTAATTTTGGTGAGCCTTATGGGTGTTTGTAATTTATAATACATTTTTACATTTTTGTTCTTTGCATTTAGAAAGTAGTAGGATTTATTACTATGGTGAGAAGTCAATAAGTTGGGAATAGTGATATTCTTGTCTTGTGTGTCTGACAGTCCTTGTATGTAGTAAATGGTGACTTTCAGTGATTAGGAGCTTATGATCATTTGACTTGAGGAAGGGTGCAGTGCCTGTCTGTGCATACTTCTAGTATGTGGTAGAATCTTTTGCTATTAATTGGATATCAACTTTTAAAATCCTAGATTACAAAATTTAATGAAATTAGGGTGAATCCCTAATTCTTCCTCTTCTCTCTTCCATTTTCCTCCAGAGTCTGTCCCATTCTCTTTCTTTGTCTCATGTAGCCCAGGCTGTCTTTGTACACATTGTGTAGCTGAGGCTTACCCAGGACTTCTGATCCATTATCCTTCACCTTTCAGGTGTTGGGATTACAGGTCTGTACCACCGCGTCCAGCTGTTTGTTTTTGTTTATTGAGACAGTGCCTCATGAGCTCTGGCTGGCTTCACACTTCTATGTAGCCTGGGCTGGCCTCTAACTTGGAGCAGTCTCTATGACTTAGCTCCCTGAATGTTGGGATTATAAGTGTGTGCCACCATACCTACTGAATTTCATTTTTTTTTTTTTTTTTTTGGTTTTGCGAGGTAGGGTCTCACTCTGGTCCAGGCTGACCTGGACTGAATTTCATATTTTTTTAACTTTGAAAATATTTTTTTTTATTAGAGAGAGAATGAGTGAATGAGAATGTGCAAGCCAGGCTCTAGCCACTGCTTATGAACTCCAGGGACATGCGCTACCTTGTGCATCTGGCTTTCCATGGGTACGGGAAATGGAACTGGGTCCTTAGGCTTTGCAGGCAGGCACCTTAACTGCTGAACTATCTTTCCAGCCCCCCCATTTTTTGTTTATTGTTTATTGTTTTTGTTTTTCTAGGTAGGGTCTCACTTCAGCTCAGGCTGACCTGGAATTCACTAGGTAGTCTCAGGGTGGCCTCGAACTCACCATGATCCTCCTACCTCTGCCTCCTAGTGCTGGAATTAAAGGCATGCGCCACCATACCTGGCTGGCCTTTTTTATTTATTCAGTTTTAGAGGAGAGAGAGAGAGAGAGAGAGAGAGAGAGAGAGAGAGAGAGAGAGAGGGAGGGAGGGAGAGAGAGAGAATTGGCACTCCTCCAATGACTGTAATTGAACTTCGTATGCGTCACCTTGTGCGCATGTGCGACCCTATGTGTATGGCTTATGTGGGATCTGGGGAGTTGAACATGGGTCCTTAGGCTTTGTAAGCAAATGCCTTAATTGCTAAGCCATCTCTCTAGCTCCCCCCCCCCTTTTATTTTGGTTTTTCTGTGTAGGGGCTCGCTCGAGCCCAGGTTGACCTGGAATTCACTGTAGTCTCAGGGTGGCCTTGAACTCATGGAGATCCTCCTACCTGTGCCTCCCAAGTGCTGGGATTAAAGGCAGGTGCAACCATGCTGCCACCACGCCCTGCTCAAGCCCCTTTTTATTTTTATTTATTTATTAGAGAGAGAAAGAAGTAGAAGAGGAGTAGGGAGAGAGTTGTGCTGGGACCTCCAGCCACTGCTAATGAGAACTCCAGAAACATGCACCACCTTGTGCATCTGTCCAGCACCCTCTTTTTTTAACCATTTATTTATTTATTTGAGAGAGGAGAGAGAGAGAGAGAGAGAGACAGACAGAAAGAAAGGGCTCTCCAGGGCCTTCACCTGCTGCAAATGAACTCAGGATGCATGTGCTACCTTATGCATCTAGGTTACATGGGTCTTGGGGAATGGAATTGAACCTGGGTCCTTTGGCTTTGTAGGCAAGCGCCTTAAGCGCTAAGCCATCTCTCCAGCCTGTGTGTATGTATGTATGTATGTATGTGTGTGTGTGTGTGTGTGTATATATATATAAAATCTTATTTTTATTTATTTATTTTTTTGGTTTTTCGAGGTAGAGTTTCACTGTAGTCCAGGCTGACCTGGAACTCACTATGTAGTCACAGGGTGACCTTGAACTCATGATGATTCTCCTACCTCTGCCTCCCAAGTGCTGGGATTAAAGGCGTGTGCCACCATGCCTGGCCCAAAATATATTTTATTTATTCATTTGCAAGGGAAGGGGGGGTGGGAGGGAATGGGCATGCCAGGGCCTCCTACCAATGCAAATGTATCCAGATGTTTGTGCCACTTTGTGTGTCTGGCTTTACATGGGTACTGGAAAATTGAACCCAGGTTGTCAGGTTTTGCAAACAAGCACCTTTAATGCTGGAGCCATCTCTAGTAGGCCCTGCATTTCAGTTTTTAGTACTGTTTGCAGTCTGTTCTTAAGTTCTTTTATGTAGATTAATTATCCAAGTAGAAACTCCAGGCATAATAAGATTTGGGCTTGTTTCTGGAAATGAAAAGTCATTATTTCATAATAATAATAATTTCTTTGGTTTTTCAAGGTAGGGTCTCACTCTAGCCCAGGCTGACCTGGAATTCACTAGGTAGTCTCAGGAAGACATTGAATGGCGGTCCTCTTACCTCCGCCTCCCAATGCTAGGATTAAAGGCATGCGCCACCACGCCCACTATTATTATTAGTTTTTGAGATAGGGTATCTCTCCAGCCCTTGCTGACCTGGAATTCACTATGGAGTTTCAGGCTGGTTTTGAACTCACAGCGATTCTCCTGTCTCTGTCTCCTGAGTGTTAGGAATAAAGGCATGTGCCACTATGTTTGATTTTCTTTTTTTTTTTTTTTCCTTTTGAGGTAGGGTCTCACTGTAGCCCAGACTGACCTGCTGACCTTAAAGTCAGCGATCCTTCTACCTGTACCTCCCCAGTGCTGGTATTAAAGGCATGCACCACCATGCGCTGCTTTTTTTTTTTTTTTTAACGTTTTACTTTTATTTATTTGAGAGAGACAGAGAGAGAGGTAGATAGAGAGACTGGGCATGGCAGGGCCTCTAGCCACCACAAATGAACTCCATATGCATGTGGCACCATGAGCATCTGGCCCTCATGGGTAGTAGGGAATCGAACTGGGTTCATAGGCTTTGCAGGCAAGTGTCTTAACTGTTAAGCCATCTCTGTAGCCCCTGTCTGTTTTTTTTTTTAATTCTATTTATTTGCTGGGTGTGTTGGCGCATGCACTTGGAGGTAGAGGTAGGAGGATTGCTGTGAGTTTAAGACGAACCACCCTGAGACTACCAGGTCAGCCTGGGCTAGAGTGAGACCCTACCTTGGAAAACCAAAAAAAAAACAAAAAACAAAAAAAGCTTGCAAGCAGACAGAGTGAGAGAGAGAGAGAGAGAGACAGAGAGAGAGAGAGAGAGAGTGTGTGTGTGTGTGTGTGTATATGTATTAATGGGTGCTCCAGGCCCTCTAGCCACTACAAATGAACTCCAGATGCATGTGTCGCCTTGTGCATCTGGCCTTTCGTCAGTACTGGGGAGTTGAACACAGATCATCAGGTTTGCAGGCAAGTGCCTTAACCACTGACTAATCTCTCCAGCCTGCCTGCCCCCCTTTATTTTGAGGGGGGGCTGTTTCAGAGTCGGGTTTCGCTCTAGCCCAGGCTGACCTGGAATTCACTGTGTAGTCTCAAGCTGGCCCCAAACTCATGGTCATCCTACCTCTGCTTGGACTAAAGGCATGTGCCACCATGCCTGCCCCCACCCCCTTTTAACTTGACAAATTGCTTTGTTTAAAATAAAACTACTGTGTGCTGGGGAGATAGATGGTTCAGTAAAGACACTTGCTTGCAAAGCCTGCAGGCCCAGCTTCTGTTCTCTAGTACTCATATAAAGCCAGATACACTGAGTGCTGCATGCATTCGGAGTTTGTTTATAGTGGCAAGAGGCTCTGGCACACCTAATTCTCTGTCTCTGTTTGCAAATAAATGAAAATTAAAAACATAGAACTGATAAATATACAATATGAATACTCAAAAGCAACAGAAATCGGTTGTTTTAAAGATCCTTAGTTGTAGAATAAACCCTAGTTGTTGAAGGCCATTTTGAAAAAATACGTGACCAGGCATGGTGGTACACGCCTCTTTAAACCCAGCACTCAGGAGGCAGAGGTAGGAGGATCATTGTGATTTGGAGGCCACCTTGAGACACATAGTGAATTCCAGGTCAGCCTGGGTTAGAGTGAGACCCAGAACCAGAAAATGAAAAGGTTTTTTTGTTTGTTTGTTTGTTTTTCAAGGTAGGGTCTCACTCTAGCTCAGGCTAACCTGGAATTCACTCTGTAGTCTCAGGGTGGCCTCAAACTCATGGCAATCCTCCTACCTCTGCCTCCCGAGTGCTGAGATTAAAGGTGTGCGCCACCATGCCCAGCTGAAAAGGTATTTTTATTTGAGAGAGAGAAGAAAGAGGCAGACAGAGTGAGTCTTGGTGTGCCAAGGTATCCAGCCATTGCAAACAAGCCATAGACACATGTACCACTTCGTATATCTGGCTTTATTTGGCTATGGGGTAATTGAACCTAGGCCGGTAGGCTTTGCAGGCAAGCACCTTTAACCATTGAGGCATCTTTCCAGCCCTGTTTTAATTTTTTTTCTTTTTTCCATTTTTTGGTTTTTCGAGGTAGTGTCTCACTCTAGCTCAGGCTGACCTGGATTTCACTCTGTAGTCTCAGGGTGATCTCGAACTCACTGCGATCCTCCTACCTCTTCCTCCCAAGTGCTGGGATTAAAGGCATGCACCACCACACCTGGCCTCCTGTTTTAATTTTTTTTTGTTGTTGTTTGTTTTGTTTTTTGAGGTAAGTTCTCACTCTAGCTCAGAGTGGCCTTGAACTCACGGTGATCCTCTTAACCTCTGCCTCCCCAGTGCTGGGATTAAAGGCATGCATCCTGGCTCTGTTTTAATTTTTTGAGACAAGGTGTCATGGAGCCCAGGCTGACCTTGAACAAAATATGTAGCTGAGCCTGCCTTTGAACTCCTCATCTTCTTGCTTCCTTCTCCCAAGAGAAATGTGTACTTAGTGAAGAAAGATGCTAAATAATGCAAGCATAGTTAATTTCAGCGAAGGCTTTTTGAATTGTTTTAGTATTATTGCTGGTTTGGTATGACATTTTTCATTGTCATTTAAATGAACTTGAATTTCAATTCTAAGTATATAATTTTTATCCTTGGCTAATTGACGTTTGTGGTTTATAATCATTGGATACAGTCAACATAAGTGCATATTTTGATTTGTTTTCTCTTTAAAAGTTGGTGGCTTTTGGTTGAAACATGAAGTTAGGACTGATTTGCATTTGCCAGATACACTTCTCTCTCTCTCTCTTTTTATTTATTTATTTTTTATTGACAACTTCCTTAATTGTAGACAATATCCCATGGTACTTCCCTCCCTCCCCCACGTTCCCCTTTGAAACTCCATTCTCCATCATATCCCTTCCCCCTCTCAGTCTCTCTTTTAATTATGACGGTCTTGTATAGGTAGTTTCAGGCACTGCGAGGTCACGGATATCCAGGCCATTTTGTGTCTGGAGGAGCACGTTGTAAGGAGGCCTACCCTTCCTCTTTTTTTTTTTTTTTTTACATTTTCTAATATTTTATTTATTTATTTGAGAGAGAGAGAAAGAGGCAGAGAGAGAATGGGCATGTCAGAGCTTCCATCCACTGCAAACAAACTCCAGATGCATGTGCCTCCTTGTGCATCTGGCTTACGTGGGTCATGGAGAGTAGATCCTTTGGCTTTTCAGGCAAATGCCTTTACTGCTAAGCCATCTCTCCAGCCCCTTCTCTCTTTTTATTAATTGTTAAATTTTTATTTACTTATTTAAGTTTTGGTTTTTCAAGGTAGGCTCTCACTCTAGCCCATGCTGATCTGGAATTCACTATGTAGTCTCAGGGTGGTCTTGAACTCACAGTGATCCTCCTACCTCTGCCTCCCAAGTGCTGGGATTAAAGGCATGCACTACTACACCCTACTTATATTTTATTTATTTATTTTTAAAAAGAGAGAGAATGAGAATGGGTGTGCCTGGGCCTCTAGCCACTGCAGATGAACTCCAGATGCATATGCTACCTTGTGCAGGTTTATGTGGGTACTGGGAATCAAACCTAGGTCATTAAGCTTAGCAAGCATGCACTTAACCATTGAGTCATTTCTCCAGCCCCTTTATTCTTTTCTTTTCTCTTCTCTTCTCTTCTCTTCTCTTCTCTTCTCTTCTCTTCTCTTCTCTTCTCTTCTTTCTTTCTTTTTGGTTTTTCGAGGTAGGGTCTTGAACTCTAGCCCAGGCTGACCTGGAATTGGCTGTGTAGTCTCAGGGTGGCCTTGAACTCAAGGCAGTCCTCCTACCTCTGCCTCCTAAGTGCTGGGATTAAAGGCATGTACCACCATACCTACTTTGACTTTTTTTGGTTTTTCAAGGTAGGATTTCACTCTAGTCTAGGCTGACCTAGAATTAACCATGTAGTCTCAGGGTGGCCTCGAATTCTCGGCGATCCTCCTACCTCTGCCTCCCGAGTGCTGGGATTAAAGGCGTGCACCACCACGCCCGGCTTGGTGGTGTTTTTTGCATGGTAGGGTCTTACTATATAGTCCAGCCTGACCTGGAACTCACTCTATAATCCCAGGCTGGCCTTGAACTCAGCGATCCTTCTATCTCTGCTTCCCAAGTGCTGGGATTAAAGGCATGAGCCACCATACCTGGCCTTTAACATATTTTTTATAAAAAATGTGCTAATGCCAGGTATGGTGGAGAATGCCAATTCTAGACTGGACCACCTATACCTAGCTGGACTGTATCTCAACAAACACATCCTAGAAGGAGGAAGGTGGAGGGGCTGGTGATGGAGAGCATAATGGTAAAGTGCTTGCCTGACATGGTTGAGCCCTAGGTTCAATGCTCATTACCAAAAAAAAAAAAATATATATATATATATATATATATATATATATATATATATATATATATATATATATATATACATACATACATACATAAAAAGAAAGAAAAGGAAAGAAAAAAATGAGAAAGGTTTATTATTATTTCTTGGTTAGTTTAATATTTCTTTCCTTTCCTTGTATTAGAGATTCAATCTAGGGCCTTACACATGCTAGGCAAGCTCTTTCCACTGCTCAGCTATATCTCCAGCTGCTATTGTCGTCGTCATTGTCCTCTCTTTCTCTTTGGACATCAATAAAGTAAAAATACCACCAGGAGTTAGGTGCGGTGGCCCATGTCTTTAATCCCAGCACTTGGGAGGCAAAGGTAGGAGGATCGCTGTGAGTTTGAGGCCACCCTGAGACTACATAGTGAATTCCAGGTCAGCCTGAGCTAGAGTGAAACCCTGCCTCGAAAAACAAAATAAAACAAACAAAAATACTGCCAGGACTTTAGCCAGGCATTGTCGTGGAGCACACTTTTAATCCCTATTGGGGGAACAGAGGTAGGAGGATCACTGTGAGTTCGAGACCACCCTGAAACTACATAGTGAATTCCAGGTCAGCCTGGGCTAGAGGGAGACCTTAACTTGACAAAAAATAACCTAAGCCTGGTGTGGTGGCGCACACCTTTAATCCCAGCACTTGGGAGGCAGAAGTAGGAGGATCACTTTGAGTTCAAGGTCACCCTGAGACTACATAGTGAATTCCAGGTCAGCCTGAGCTAGAGTGAGACCCTACTTCAAAAAAAAAAAAAAAAAAAAAAAAAAAAAAAAAACAAACCACACCTGTATAACCATGTATATTAACCGTATAAATAATACATTTTTCCTTTTTATTTCTTTTCTTTTTTTGGGGGGGTGGTTTCGAGGTAGGGTCTCACTCTGATCCAGGCTAACCTGGAATTAACTATGTAGTCTCAGGGTGGCCTCAAACTCATGGCGATCCTCCTACCTCTGCCTCCCAAGTGCTGGGATTAAAAGCGTGCGTCACCACGCCTGACTAATTCTCCTTTTTAAACAAAGCTTAATCGTACCGTTGTGTGTGTGTGTGTGTGTGTGTGTGCACGCGCGCGTACACATATATGCATATACCAACGCTTCTTGCTCCTGGAAATGAACAGATGCTTGTGCTGCTTTTGTGCCTAGCTTATATAGGTAGCTTTGGAATTGAATTTAGGTCACAGACTTTGCAAGCAAAGTGCCTTTAATTGCTAAGCCACCTCTCCAATAATATCAGTGGTTTAATTTATGATTATTATTATTACTATTATTATTTTGGTTTGTCAAGGTAGGGTTTCACTCTAGCTCAGGCTGACCTGGAATTCACTATGTAGTATTAGGGTGTCCTTGAACTCGTGCCTGCATACTTGAACTAAAGAAAGCAGTCCTCCTGCTTCAGTCTTCTGGGTGCTAGAATTATAGGCATGCTACATCATGACTACCCCAAAGTTAAGGGTTATTTTTGGTTTTTCAAGGTAGGGTTTCACTCTAGCTCAAGCTCAGGCTGACCTGTAATTCATTATGTAGTCTCAGGGTGGCCTTGAACTCATGGCAATCCTCCTATCTCTGCCTCTCCAGTGCTCGGATTAAAGGCCTGCTTGTTTTGCAAGGTAGGGTCTCTCTCTGGTCCAGGCTGACCTGGAATTAACTATGTAGTCTCAGGGTGGCCTCGAACTCTCGGCGATCCTCCTACCTCTGCCTCCCGAGTGCTGGGATTAAAGGCGTGCGCCACCACGCCCGGCCTGCTTGTTTGTTTTTTGAGGTAGTGTCTCACTCTAGTCCAGGCTGAGGCTGTTCTGGAGTTCACTATGTAATCTCTGGGTGGCCTCGAACTCACAAGTGATCCTCCTACCATGCGCCACCATGCCTGGCCTTTTTTTTTTTTTTTTTTTTTTTTTTTTTGAGGTAGGGTCTCACTCTAGCTCAGGCTGACCTGGAACTCATGGTGATCCTCCTACCTCTGCTTCCCAAGTGCTGGGATTAAAAGCATACACCACCACATCAACTAAAAATTAAGTTTTAAAAAAATTTTTTTAATTTGCAAGCTGAGAGAAAGAGGGAAAGAGAATGAGATGGGGTTGGGGATGAGGAATGGGTGCACGATGGCCTCCTTCCACTGCAAAAAAAACTCCAGATTCATGCACCACTTTGTTATCTGGCTTTATGTGGATACTGGGGAATCTTACCTGGGTCATCAGGCTTTGCAAGCCAGTGTCTTTAACCACTGAGCCATCTCCCTAGTCCCCAGAAGAAGTTTAAAATACTTCAGTAGAAAACAGCATTTTGGGAGCTGGGGAGATTGCTAAGTGGATGAAGCATGAGTATTCAAGTTCAGACTCTAGCACATATGTTTAAAAAGAAGCTAGATGCTATGGCAAGCATTTGTAAACCTAGCATCCCTGCATGCCAAAGTTGGGGGCTAATTAGCCTGGTGAAGATCAGCAGCGCACAACATAAGACCCTGTTTCAAAGGAGGTCAAAGCTTGCTTGGAGAAATTAGTCGAAGGTTGGGGAGAAGGCTCATTATAGGTGCTTGCCTGCAAAGCCTGATGTTTGATTTCCCAGTATTCATGTAAAGCCACATGCACAAAGTGGCACATTGATTTGGGGTTCATTTGCTATGGTTAGAACCCCAGGTGTGCCCATTGTCATACTCTATTTTCTTTTTTCCCCTCCACCCTGTGTTTGCAAATAAATAAAAAATATTTAAATAAGAAGGAGTTGAGGGCTGGCGAGATGGCTCAGCAGTTAAGGCGCTTACTTGCAAAGCCTAACGACCCGTGTAAAAGCCAGATGCACAAAGTGGAACATGCATCTGGAATTCGTTTGCTGTGGCTGGAAGTCCTGGGTGCGTTCATTCCCATTTTTCCCTCCCTCCCCCCTCTATGCTTGCAAATAAATTTTATTTATTTATTTATTTATTTATTTATTTATTTATTTATTTATTTATTTTTGGTTTTTCGAGGTAGGGTCTCACCTCTGGTCCAGGCTGACCTGGAATTCACTATGTAGTCTCAGGGTGGCCTCGAACTCTCGCAATCCTCCTACCTCTGCCTCCCGAGTGCTGGGATTAAAGGCATGTGTCACCACGCCCGGCTTTTTTTTCTTTTAAAAAAAAGGAGGTAATAATGGTACATCTAGAAGCTGTAGACTGTTACTAGAAAATTTTCAGTACCTGGGATGGGATACCTTCCAGTGAGTTGTTGGCCAAGGAGGTCCCGGTAGCCTCCAAAACATTAAAGGCTTTTGCCAAAGCCCTTGGTTTCCCCTGAGAAACAGATAGTAAGACCCTATTGCTGAAGACATCTCTTGCCTGAGAGGCAAGGTCACTGAGAAAGCAAGCTGGTGCTGAGCAGAAAACCTTCTCCCTGTAGACCAGCCAACTGAAAGCTGGAAAAAGCTGCACTGCATGCAGAGTGTGGGAGACAGAAGTCATCAGCAGTGAAAACAGTGGACGCTGAATATTCAAATTTGGCCAGACAGGCCCAAAGACTGAACGGGTGCAATAGTGGCATGTCTACTCGTGGGGTAACCAACTGCTCTATAATTGGACTGAAGGCCCTCTCTGCGGGAGGAATACATACCTGGTACTGAAAAACCTAAGCAAAGTCTATGGTAGGTAAGGTCATGAGCCTTAGGGGTATAAAGCATACTCTTATCTAAATGTATATACTATTCCCACCAAGCTGCCCGGAAAATACTACACTTAATGCTCATATTCACATATTAATGCTACTCTCACTTCTGGTTAGAGAAGCTTCTCTTTTCAGATGGCGATGACCACTGGGATGATCCAAAAGGCAACATAGTGCTGAGAAGAAGGGATGGAGAAGTGCCCAGCACTGAAACATCTCTGTCACACCCTCCAAGGCTCAGGGATCATTGCGGAAGAGGGGGCGGATAGAATGGAAGAGCCAAAGGAAGGGTACAACTCCTTACAATGCAACTGCCCAGACAGAAATTGGCCTTGATATCCATGACCTTGCTGTGCCTAGCAATACCTCCGCAAGACCCTCATAATAGAAGTAAAAGATGATGACATCAAGTTAAAAAAGAGACTAATGGAGAGAGGGAGGGGATATGATGGAGAGTGGAGTTCTAAAGGGGAAAGGGGGGAGGGGAGGGAAAACTATGCACCTTTTGTATGTAAGTATGTTGTCAATAAATATTAAAAAAAAAAAAAAAAAGGAGGTAGAGGGCAAGGACTGACCCTGAAAGTGCCTGCACTTACATGTGCATTACACACAGTCAAAGAAAACTAAAACAGTATTTTGACTAATTAGAACCTTATTTTCAAAAGAAGTCTGTTTTGGATTTTTTTTTTTTCGTGGTAGGGTCTCACTTTGACCAAGGCTGACCTGGAATTAACTATGTAGTCTCAGGGTGGCCTCCAACTCACAGTGATTCTCCTACCTCTGCCTCCCAAGTACCGGGATTAAAGGCGTGCGCCACCATGCTTGGCCTGGATTTATTTGTTTTTTAAGATGGATCTCACTCTAGTTCTGGCTGACTTGGAACTTTATTCTGTAGTCCATGCTGGCCCCAAACTCATAGTGATCCCCCTTCCTCAACCTCTCTAGTGATAAGATTAAAGATGTGTGCCACCATGTCCCACTAAGATTTATCTAAGGAGAGTTTATCATTTGAAGATAACCTAATTCTTGAGAATAGCAGTTATTACAGTTCTTGCAGGTGTGTATCATGTGTATGCTTGCTGGTGCTCTTGTGGAGCTCACAGAACAACTTTCAGGTGTCCTTGCATTCCCCCATTTTTTTTTTCCTCCCTGAGATAGTCTCACTCTAGCCCAGGCTGGCCTTGAATTCACCGTGATCCTCCTACCTCAAAATACCAAGTAGGGTTAAAGGCATGCCACTTCACCCTGCCTACCACTTACTTTTGCGTAGGGTCTTTCATTTTCATTCTTGTTCAACGCTGTGTTCCTTTAGGTTTGCTGTCTCTGCTTCCTATCTTGCCATAGGCATGTTAGGGTTACAGAAGCCCACTATGGCTTCTAGCTTTTACATGGAATCTGTGGATCCAAACTTAAGTACTCATGCTGCTAAGGAAGTACTTTATCTATTGAGCTATCTCTCCAGCTCTCTTGTATTTTTTTCTGGTTTATCATTCCAGTATTACATTTATAGAGAACCACAGTGGAATTCTGTATTTTTTTTTTTTTTTTGAGGTAGGGTCTCACTCTGGTCCAGGCTGACCTGGAATTAACTATGTAGTCTCAGGGTGGCCTCGAACTCTCAGCGATTCTCCTACCTCTGCCTCCCGAGTGCTGGGATTAAAGGCGTGCGCCACCACGCCCAGCTGAATTCTGTATTTTAACCAATACCATTACATACTTGAATTTTAAGTTTTCATTTTTAAATTTCAAACTTATTTATTAAGTTTTTATTGACAACTTCCATAGTTATAGATAATAAACCATGGTAATTCCCTCCCCCTACCTACTTTCCCCTTTGCAACTCCATTCTCCATCATATACCTTCCCCCTCTCAATCAGTCTCTCTCTTTTTTTTTTTTGGTTTTTCGAGGTAGGGTTTCACTCTGGTCCAGGCTGACCTGGAATTCACTGTGTAGTCTCAGGGTGGCCTCGAACTCACGGCGATCCTCCTACCTCTGCCTCCCGAGTGCTGGGATTAAAGGCATGCGCCACCATGCCCGGCCAGTCTCTCTTTTTATTTTTATGTCACTGCAAAGTCATGGATATCCAGGCCATTTTGTGTCTGGAAGACCACATTGTAAGGAGTCCTACCCTTCCTTTGGCTCTTACATTCTTTCTGCCACCTCTTCTGCAATGGACCCTGAGCCTTGGAAGATGTGATAGAGATATTTTAGTGCTGAGCACTCCTCTGTCACTTCTCAGCACCATGCTGCCTTCTGAGTCATCTCAAGGTCACCACCATCTGAAAAGAGAAATTTCTCTAACCAAAAGTGAGAGTAGTATTTAATATATGGGAAGTTTGGTGAGCATAGTATATACATTTAGCCAGACATCAGCAGACGTTACACCCCTAGGGCTCATGACTTCCCCTGTCATAGGTTTTCAATATCAGGCATGTATTCTTTCCTGTGGAGCAGGCCTCCAGTCCAATTAAAGAGCAGTTGGTTTCCCCCATAACAGACATGCTGCTATTGCACCCGTTGGCTCATTTGGCCTTGCTGGCCAAATTTAAGGCTTGCAATGTCCACTGTTTATCTTCACTGGTGATTTCTCTCTCTCTCATGGAACTGCATGCAATGTAGCTTTTTCCAGCTCTCTGTCAGCTGGTCTACATGGAGGTTTTCAGCTCAGCTCCAGCAAGATTTCTCAGTGACCTTGCAGCCAAAGCATGTGGAGTGTTTAGCAATAGTGTCTTACCTTACCATCTATTCCTGGTGGGAAACCAAGAATCTTGGTAATGGCCTATATTGTTTTGGGGGCATTAGGGACCTCCCTGGCCAACAATTCACTGGAAGGTATCCTATCCCAGGCACTGAAAATTTTCTAGTAACAGTGTATGGCTTCTGGGTGTACCATTTTCCATAAAAGGAGGTCTACATATGACATACCTCTTAGATTTTGATTACCCCTCCCCCATCCTTCCTTTACTCAGTCTCTTCCCCTGACCTCACTTAGGCCTTTCCAACCCCAGTAATCTGTTCTACACACACACACACACACACACACACACACGCGCGCGCGCGCACACACACACACACACACACACACCCATCCCCTTAAGTCCTCCCCTCTCCTCCTTCCCTTATAACCCCTTTATAGTCTACTGGCCACTGCTACCGATTTAAAATTTTTTTAAATTTATTTATTATAGTCAGAGAGGGAGAGAGAAAGTGAGAGTGGGCACGTCAGGGCTTCTAGCCATTGTAGACAAACTCCAGATGCATGCGCTACCATGTGCATCTGGCTTATGTGGGACCTAGAGAATCGAACCTGGGTCCTTAGGCTTTGCAGGCATGTATATTAACCGCTAAGCCATCTCTCTAGCCCCTGCTACCGATTTTTATTCCAACTCACATATAAGTCCAAACGTTTGTAGCTAGGATCCATGAACGAGTGAGAGAGAAGGGGATACTTTTCTGGGTTTTTTTTTCTTTTCTTTTTTTTTATTGACAATTTCTATACTTACATACAAAAAATGCATGATATTTCCCTCACCTCCCTCCATTCTCCTTTAGAACGCCAATCTCCATCATATCCCCTCCCTCAAGAGAAGGGGATATTTTTCAAAACAGTATTCAAAGATATTAGTTGATGAAGTTGGGCCTATATAGTGTCCCATGCTTTTAATCCCAGCACTGGGGAGGCTGAGGTAGGAGGCTCATCATGAGTTCGAGACCATCCTGAGAATACAGAGTGAATTCTTGGCTAGAGCCAGATGCTACCTCGAAAAATAAACAAACAAACAAAAAGATGTAAGTTGAACATGAACTAATATTAAAGATGTTAGTTTAGCCAGGCATGGTGGTGCACGCCTTTAATCTCAGCACTTGGGAGGCAGAGGTGGGAGGATCACTGTGAGTTCAAGGTTACCCTGAGACCACATAGTGAATTCCAGGTTAGCCTGGGCTGGAGCAAAACCCTATCTCCAAAAAAAAAAAAAAAAAAAAAAAAAAAAAAAAAGATAGTTGAACCCTTTTGAGGAGGGCTTTGTTTATTTAGTTTGTTTTTTCTTTTTCTTTTTTTTGGGGGGGGGGTGGTTTTTGAAGTAGAGTCTCACTCTGGCCCAGGCTGACCTGGAATTCACTATGTAGTCCCAGGCTAGCCTCAAACTCAAGGTGATCTTCCTACCTCTGCCTCCCCAGTGCTGGGATTAAAGGCATGCACCACCACGCCCGGCCTTATTTAGTTTGTTTTTTCGAGGTAGGGTCTCGCTCTAGCCCAGGCTACCCTAAGACTACTTGGTGAATTCCAGGTCAGCCTGGAACTCACAGCAATCCACCTACCTCTGCATGCACCACCACACCCAGCTTCAGAAAATATTTTATTTATTTGCAAATGGGGGGGGATATGAATGATGAATGAGAATGAATATGAATGAGAATGTTGGGTGCACCAGGGCCTCCAGGCACTGCAGATGAACTCCAAATGTTGCACCACTTTATGCATCTGACTTTACATGGGTCCTTTAAAAAATATTTTTATTTATTTCTTTGCAAGTGAAAGAGGGTTGGTGTTTCAGGGCCTCTTGGCCTTGCAAGTGAACTCCAGATGTATGTGTGTCACTTTGTATATCTGGGTTTACATGAGTACTGGGCAATCAAACGTGGGCCAAGAGGCTTTGCAAGCAGGCAGTTTAACTGCTGAACCAACTCTAGCCTTGCTTGTATATATTTTCTTATTCATTTATTTGACGGGGGGCAGGAAGAGACAGGCAGATAAGAGAGGATGGGCATGCCAGGGCCTCTAGTCATTGCAAATGAACTCCAGACACATGTGCTACCTTGTGCATCTGGTTAAAGTGGGTATTGGGGTACTTGGTCCTTAGCCTTCGCAGGTAAGTGCCTTAACTGCCAAGCCATCTCCCCAGCTCAATTATTATTATTTTTTCCTGAGGTACAGCCCAGGTTGACCTGAAATTCACTATATAGTCTCAGGGTGGCCTTGAACTCATGGCAATCCTCCTCCTTCTTCCTCCCAAGTGCTGGGATTAAAGGTGTACGTCACTACACCTGGCTGCTTGTGTATATTTTAATGAGCTAATAGATAATTATTGAAGACTTGAGTTCTAAAACATTAGATTTTTTGTTTTTTGTTTTTTCGAGGTAGGATCTCACTGTAGCCTAGGCTGACCTAGAATTCACTCTGTAGTTTCTGGGTGGCCTCAAACTCATAGTGATCCTCCTATCTCTGCCTACTGAGTCCTGGAATTAATGGCATGTGCCACCAGATCTGGCGCTAGATTTTTTTTTTTTCCCCAGGTAGGGTCTCACTGTAGCTCAGGCTGACCTGGAGTTCACTATGTAATCTGAGGGTAGCCTCGAACTCCCAGCGATCCTCCTACCTCTGCCTCCTGAGTGCTGGGATTAAAGGCGTGTGCCACTACACCCAGCTTTAAAATTAAAAAAATTTTTTTTTTTTTTAATTTAGAGAGAGAGAGAGAATGGGCACGCCAGCAGCCTCTCAGCCGCTATGAACAAACTCCAGATGCTTGTGTCCCCTTTGGGGCAAGTGCAGCATTGCACCCTTGTGTCACTTTTTGTGTCTGGCTAAATGTGGGACCTGGAGATCGAATGGGCATTCTTGGGCTTTGCAGGCAGGTGCCTTACCACTAAGCCATCTCTCCAGCCCTTTTTTATTTTTTATTTTTAAAAATTTTTATTGACAACTTCTTTAATTGTAGACAATATCCCGTAGTATCCCCCCCACTTTCCCCTTTGAAACTACACTCCATCATATCCCCTCCCCCTCTCAATCAGTCTGTTTTCATTTTGATGTCATGATCTTTTCCTCCTATTATGATGGTCTTGTGTGGGTAGTGTCAGGCACTGTGAGATCATGGATATCCAGGCCATTTTGTGTCTTGAGGAGCACGTTGTAAGGAGCCCTACCCTTCCTTTGGCTCTTACATTCTTTCTGCCACCTCTTCCGCAATGGACCCTGAGCCTTGGAAGGTGTGTTAGAGGTGTTTCAGTGTTGAGCACTCCTCTGTCCCTTCTCAGCATCATGGTGCCTTCTGAGTCATCCCAAGGTCCCCGCCAACTGAAAAGAGAAGCTTCTCTAACCAAAAGTGAGAGTAGCATTAGTATATGGGTATGGACATTAAGAGAAGTGCTTACTGGTCAGTTTGGTGAGCATAGTATATACATTTAGCCAGACACCAGCAGATGATACACCCCTAGGGCTCATGACTACCCCTGTTGTATGTTTTCAGTATCAGGGATATATTCCCACCCATGGAGCAGACCTCCAATCCAATTAGAGAGCAGTTGGTTTCCCCATAGCAGACATGCCACTATTGCACCCATTGGCTCAGTTGGTCTGGCTGGCCAAATTTAAATCTTGCAGTGTCCCCTGTTGAGTACCTTCATTGATGATTTCTCTTTCTCCCATTGAACTGCATGCACTGTAGCTTTTTCTAGCTTTCTGGCAGCTGGTCCACATGGAGGAGGCTTTCAGCTCAGCTCCAGCAGGATTTCTCAGTGACCTTGCAGTTCAAGTATGTTAGAGTCTTCAGCAGTAGGGTCTTACCATCTATTCTTGGTGGGAAACCAAGGGCCTTGGCAATGGCCTATAATGTTTTGGGGATATCTGTGACCTCCCTGGGCCAACAACTCACTGGAAGGTATCCACTGAAAATTTTCTAGTAACAATCTATTGCTTTTGAGTGTTCCATTGCTCAGAAAAGTAGGTTTCCATATGACTTATTTATATCTTCTTAGCTTAGATTTTGATTAGCCCTCCCTCCACCTTTCCTTTATTCAGTCCCTTCCCCTGACCTCATTTAGGTCTTTTCACCCCCATTAATCTGTTCTTTTACTTACACATATACAATACCATCCCACTAAGTCCCCCTTCCCTCCCTTTCTATTGCCTTTATATCCCCTTTCTAGCTTACTGGTTTCTGCTACTGAGTTTTATTACTACTCACATAGAAGTCCAATCATTTGACACATATGAGAGAGAATATGTGACCTTTGGCATTCTGGACCTGAGTTACCTCACTAAGTGTAATCCTTTTAGGATTTTTTTAAAGTAGGGTCTCACTCTAGCCGGAGCTGACCTTGAATTTACTATGTAGTCTTAGGGTGGCCTTGAACTAATGGCAATCCTCCTACCTCTGCCTTCTGAGTACTGGGATTAAAGACATGTATCATCACACCTGGACCCTCATCTATATATATTTTGTGTAATTGCAAGCAGAGAGAGAAGAGAGACAGGCAATGGGCATACCAGGGCCTCCATCCACCTCAAATGAACTCCATATGCATGCACCCTTTTGTACATCTGGCTTTATGTGGGTACTGGGGAATTTAACATGGGTCGTTAGGCTTTGTAGGCAAGCACTTTAACCACTGAGCAATTTCTCCAACCTTGCCTTGATTTTGCTTATGTATCTGTGTTTGTAAGGGGTGTGTGTACATTTATTTGTCCATGCGCTTGCATGCAGTGGCTGGAGCAGCGATGTCTTAATTGCCGTTTCACAGTTCCTGTTTGAGCTGAGTCTCTTACTGATCCTGGTGTTTGCTGTTTTTTTTTTTAATTTTTTTATTATTTTTATTTATTTTTGGAGAGAGACATAGAGACAGACAGAGAGGGAGACAGATAGAGATGGGCGCGCCAGCAGTCTCTCAGCTGCTGTGAATGAAATCCAGATGTGTGCGCCCCCTTGTGGGCAAGTGAGGCATTGCGCCCTTGCGTCACTTTACATCTGGCTAAATGTAGGACCTGGAGATTGGAACCAGGTTCTAAGGCTTAGCAGGCAGGCACCTTAACCGCTAAGCCATCTCTCGAGCCCTGCTGTCTGTTTTTTTTTGTTTGTTTGTTTTGCAAGGTAGGGTCTCACTCTGGCTCAGGCTGACCTGGAATTAACTATGTAGTCTCAGGGTGGCCTTGAACTCTTGGAGATCCTCCTACCTCTGCCTCCCGAGTGCTGGGATTAAAGGCGTGCGCCACCACGCCCGGCTCCTGCTGTCTGTTTTTAAGAATTTTTTAAACTGCCGTGTGTGCTGGCGCACGTCTTTAATCCCAGCATTTAGGAGACAGAGAGGTAGGAGGATTGCCGAGAGTTTGAGGTCACCCTGAGACTACATAATGAATTAATTGTAGGTCAGCCTGAGCTAGAGAGAAACCCTGCCTCCCAAACCAAAAAAAATATGTTTTTTCTTGGCAATCCTCCTATCTCTGCTCCCAAGTGCTGGGTTTAAGGTGTGTGCTACCATACCCGGCTTAAAAAACTTTTTATTGACAGCATCCATAATTATAATCAATAAACCATGATAATACCCTCCCCCACCCCTATCCTCTCTCACTCATATCTACCCTCCTTCAGATCATTCCCCCTTTCAATTAGTCTCCTTTATTTATTTATTTGTTTGTTTTTTTGAGGTAGGGTTTCATTCTAGCTCAGGCTGACCTGGTAGTCACTATGTAGTTTCAGGGTGACCTCGAACTCATGGTGATCCTCCTACCTCTGCCTGCTGAGGGCTGGGATTAAAGGTGTGTACCACCATGGTTGGCTGGTCTCTCTTTATTTTTTTTTTTCGATGTAGGGTCTCACTCTAGCCCAGGCTGACCTTGAATTCACTATGTAGTCTCAGGGTGGCCTTGAACTCATGGAGATCCTCCTACCTCTGCCTACCAAGTGATGTCTCTCTTTATTTTGATGTAATCATCTTTTCCTCCCGGTATGAAGATTTTGTGTAGGTAGTGTCAGGCACTGTGAGATCACCAATATCCAGGCCATTTTGTGTTTGGAAGCATTGTAAGCAGTCCTGCCCTCCCCTTCCTCTCCTCTCCTTTCCTCTCCTGCTCCTTTCTTTTTTTCTTTTCTTTTTTTTTTTTTTTTTTTTTGTCAGCTCTTCCACAATGGTCCCTGAGCCTTGGAGGGTGTGATGGAGATGTCTCAGTGCTGAACACTTCACTATCACTTCTTCTCAGCACTATGGTGACTTTGAGTCATCCCCGTGGTCATCATTTGAAAAGAAGTTTCTCTAACCAAAAGTGAGAGTTGTATCAATATATGGATATAAACCTTAAGAAAAGTGCTTACCAAGGCAGTGTGGTGGGCATAATGTATTCATTTAGCCAGACAACAGCAGGCATTAATACCCTAGTGCTCATGACCTCCCTAACATAAGCTTTTGCCCTAGGTTTTCAGGCAGGCATTTATTCACTCCCGTGGAGTGGGCCTCCGGTCCAGTTAGAGAGCAGTTGATTTCCCCCATAACAGGCATGCTACTATTGTACCAGTTGACACAATTGGCCTGGCTAGCCAGATTTAAAACTTGCAGTGTCGGGCTGGAGAGATGGCTTAGCAGTTAAGCGCTTGCCTTTGAAGCCTAAGGACCCCGGTTCAAGGCTTGATTCCCCAGGACCCACGTAAGCCAGATGCACGAGGTGGCACATGCATCTGGAGTTCGTTTGCAGTGGCTGGAGGCCCTGTTGTGCCTATTCTGTCTCTCTCTCTGTCTCTCTCCTTCCCTGCCTGTTTCTGTATCTCTTACAAATAAATGAATAAAAGAAATTAGAAAAAAAAATTAAAAAAAAAAAAAACTTGCAGTGTCCACTGCTATGTACCACTGTTGATAACTTCCCTGTCCCAGAGGGCTGGATGCAGTGTAGCTTCTTCCAGGTTTCTGTCAGCTAGTCAACAAGGAGGAGGTTTCTGGCTTAGCTCCAACTTGATTTATTAGTCACCTGCAGTCCAAGCATGTGAAGTCTTCTTTGCTGACTTTTTTTTAAAAGGGGCTATGGTGATCCTTGGGTGTCTGTTCCTTTATGGAACTGGGAATACAGGTGTGGCCATTCCCAGCTGTCTCAGACCTCCAGGCTTCATGCTTGCATAATAGTGCTCTTAACTTCCAGGGCATCTCTCCAGTCCTGCAAACTTTTTTTTTTTTTTTTTTTTTTTTTTTTTTTTCGAGGTAGGATTTCACTCTAGTCCAGGCTGACCTGGAATTCACTGTGTAGTCTCAGGGTAGTCTCGAACTCATGGTGATCCTCCTGTCTCTGTCTCCTGAGTGCTGGGATTAAAGGTGTGCGCCACCACACCCGTCTTTTACTTTATATATATTTTTTTAAATTTTATTTATTTGCCAGCAGAGAGAGAGAGAGAGATAGAAGAGAGGCAGTCAGAGAGAGAATGGGCATGCCAGGGCCTCCAGCCACTGCAAATGAACTCTAGATGCTTATGCCCTTTGTGTATCTGGCTTACGTGGGTCCTGGAGATTCGAACCAGGATCCTTTAGCTTCTCAGGCAAATGCCTTAACCACTAAGCCATTTCTCCAGCCCCTTTTAACTTTATATTTTAAGAGAGTGTCACGGAGTTGTCCAGACTGGCTTTGAATTTAGGGTTCTTCCTTAGTTTTCTGAGTGTAGCTGGGATTATAGGCCTATGCCTCCAAGGCTAGACTGGTTAGTTTATTATTTTTTTTTTTACTTTTGTTTTGATTTTTGAGGTGGGGGGGTCTCACTTTAGCCCAGGCTGACCTGGAATTCACTATGTAGTCTCAGGGTGGCCTCCAACTCTCTGTGATCCTTCTACCTCTGCCTCCCGAATTCTGGGATTAAAGGCATGCATCACCATGCCCAACAAGTTATTTATTTATTTATGAGAGAGAGACAGAGGGAGGGAGGGAGGAAGAGACAGATAGAGAATGGACACCTATGGCCTGTAGCCACTGCAAATGATAAACACATGCTTTACCTTGTACATCTGGTTTACGTGGATACTGGGCAATTGAACCTGGGTCCTTAGGTTTTGCAGGCAAGTGCCTTAACTGTTAAGCCATCTCTCCAGCTCCTATTTTTTTTTTTTTTTTGCATGTTTTGGGCATGGTCGTACTCTAGCTGAGACTTGGAACTCACTTTGTAGTCCCAGACAGTCCTTGAACTCACGCCCCACCTCAGCCTCAGGAATGCCCCTATGCTTGGCCTTAGCTTCATTTTTGAAGATGGGGGAAAGTTGTACATTAATGGAATATTAAGCAAGCTATAGGCTAAAGCCATCTCTCCTGAGACTCTGTATTTTTGTTGTTGTTTGTGAGACAGTTTCTGTTTAGCCCAGGGTGGCTTCAAATTTGTATGATTTAGCCTCTGAGTTTGCTGACAGGTTTTTTGCCACCATACTTGGTGGGACTTTGTTTTTACTTTAATTTTTTAAAATAAGATTTATTTTTATTTATAAGAGAGAGAGAGAATAGGAGTGATAGGGCCTCTTGCCACTGCAAATGAATTCCAGACACATGCACCACCATGTGCATCTGGCTTACATGGGACTTGGAGAATTGAACCTGGATCCTTAGGCTTCACAGGCTTGTACTTTTAACTGCTGAGCATCTCTCCAGCCCCTATTTTAATTTTTTTGCGGGGGGAGTAGGGTGCCCCTCTAGCCCAGGCTGACTTGGAATTCACTTTGTATTCTCAGTGTGGCTTCGAATTCACGGTGATCCTCCTACCTCTGCCTCCTGAATGCTGGGATTAAAGGTCTGCGCCACCACACCTGGCCCAATTTTAATTTTTTAATTAATTTTATTTATTTGAGGGGGGGCAGAGAGAGAGAGAGAGAGAGAGAGAGAGAAATGGGTGTGCTAGGGGCTTCAGCCACTGCAAACAAATCTCCAGATGCATGAATCTTGTGGGAACTGGGGACTTGGACCTGGGTCTTTTTGCTTTTCAGGTAAGCACCTTAACTGCTAAGCCATCTCCCCAGCCCTTGTTTTTATTTTAAAAGAATCAAGCTGGGTATGATGGCACACACCTATGTCTTTAATCCCAGCACTGGGAGGCAGGGGTGGGCAGGAGGATCACTGTGAGTTTGAGACCAGCCTGAGTCTACATCGTGAATTCCAGGTCAATTTGGCCTTAGTGTGAGACCCTACCTCCAAACAACAACAACAAAAAAATAGTTATGTGGCGAAACTTGGTACTTAGTAGGTATTAGTTTTAGCTATAAATGTTACTTCAAGTTATTTTGGGGGAGGGGGAGAGACAGGGAGAGGGAGAAAGACAGAGAATGGGTGTGCCAGCAGCCTCTCAGCAGCTGTGAATGAACTCCAGACGCATGTGCCCTTGCGTCACTTTGTGTCTGGCTAAACGTGGGACCTGGAGATTGGCACCTGCGTTCTTAGGCTTAGCAGGCAGGAACATTAACTGCTAAGCCATCTCTGCAGCCCTTATTCAGAGTTTTTTGTGTTCTGGCCCTTGTTTTCTCTCTGGCTTTTTTTTTTTTTTTTTTTTTTTTTTTTTTTCCGTGGTAGGGTCTCACTTTAGCCCAGGCTGACGTGGAATTAACTATGGTAGTCCCAGGGTGGCCTCGAACTCATGGTGATCCTCCTACCTCTGCCTCCCAAGTGCTGGGATTAAAGGCGTGTGCTACCATGCCCAGCTCTCTCTGGCATTTTTTAAATTGTCTGCCTTGTGTTCTGTTAGCCTCCTAAAGACAAACTTTTTCTGTCCCTTACTGCTACTTCGGAGCCTCCTTAATGTTGCTTTTACTTGATGTCCCCTTTGCCTTACTTAGGTCTGCATACCCTTTTCTTTCTTTCCTTTTTTTTTTTTCTTTTTGATGCAAACTGAACAGACTGGGCTTTTATTATATATATATATATATTTATTTATTTATGTATTTATTTATGTATTTATTGAGGTAAGGTCTCACTCTAGCCCAGGCTCACCTGGAATTCACTGTGTAGTCTCAGGGTAGCTTTGAACTCACGGGCATCCACCTACCCAGCCTTCCTGAGTGCTGGAATTAAAGACATGCGCCACCACACCCAGCTGGCCTTTTATTTTATTATTATTATTATTTATTTGTTTATTTGAGAATGACAGAGAGAGAAAGAGGCAGATAGAGAGAGAATGGGCACGCCAGGGCCTCCAGCTACTGCACACCAACTCCAGATGCATGCACCACCTTGTGCATCTGGCTTATGTGGATTCTGGGGAGTTGAGCCTTGAACTGGGGTCCTTAGGCTTCACAGGCAAGTGCTTAACTGCTAAGCCATCTCTCCAGGCCCTGGCTTTTTATTTTTTATGAGAGAGAATTGGCGTGCCAGGGCCTTCAGCTACTGTAATCGAACTCCAAATGCATGTGCCATCTTGTGTGCATGTGTGAGCTTGTGCATCTGTCTTACATTGCACCTGGAGAGTTGCACATGGGTCCTTAGGCTTTTCAGGCAAGCACCTTAACTGCTAAATCATTTCTCCAGTCTTGCACACCCTTTTCAAGACTGTCTTTCCAGGCCTTGAGAGATGGCTCAGTTGTTAAGTCATTTGTCTGCAGAGCCTAACAACCCAAGTTCTATTCCCCACTATCCATGTAAAGCCAGATGCACAGTGGTTTATAAATCTGGTGTTCTTTTGCACAGGCTGGTGGCCTTGGTGCACCCAGTTTCTCTTTTTCACTCCCTCTCTGTTTTCTTTCTTTCCTGCCTCTCTCCCTTTTCCTTTCTCTCTGTCCCTGCTTGCAACTACATAAAAATATTTTTATTTATTTGCCACTTCAATTTTATTATTCTTATTGTTTTATTATTGACAAATTCCATGATAATAGGCAATAAACCATGATAATTCCCTCCCCCATCACTTTCCTCTTCACAACTCCACTCTCCATCACATCCCTTCCCGCTCTTAATCGGTCTCTTTTATTTTGATGTCATTATCTTTTCCTCTTACTATACTGGTCTTGTGTAGGTAGTGCTAGGCATGGTGAGATCCTGTTATAGCCAGGTCATTTGTTTTGTTTTGTTTTTTGAAGTAGGGTCTCACTGTAGCCCAGGCTGACCTGGAATTTACTATTTCTTTTCAGGGTGGCCTTGAACTCATGGTGATCCTCCTACCTCTGCCTCCCAAGTGCTGGGATTAAAGGCATGTGCCACCACGCCCGGCTTAGCCAGGCCATTCTGTGTCTGGAAGAGTGCACTGTAAGGAGTTCTACCCTTCCTTTGGCTCTTACATTCTTCCCTCCACCTCTTCTGTCAATGGACCCTGAGCCTTGGAGGGTGTGATAGAGATGTCTCAGGAAATGGAACCATGCTAGATGTCCCTCAACTGATGAGTGGGTAATGAAGATTTATACAATGGAGTTTTATTCAGCGGCAAAGAAAAATGAAAATTATAAAATATGCAGGGAAATAAAAATATTTTTTAAAATAAGACTGTCTTTCCTAATTTTATTCTATCTGGAAGAAACTTTTCTTTGAACTCATGCTATGATATCTATGGCATTTCTTCTTACAGCTTATAGAAAATGTTTTATTTGTTGTTAAAATGTGTTAATGCATTTAAAAAGCCTAGGGGCAGACAGCACCTCTCATAAAACAAGTACTTAGTATGTATTGGGTATTAGTGTGGTGATAATGGAGATAGTTAAGATGAGATGATGATAATAGTAATGTTACAGCTTGCCTGTACATTCTATCTTCTTGCAATGACAAAACTGAATTTTTTTTTTTTTTTGGTTTTGCGAGGTAGGGTCTCACTCTGGTCCAGGCTGACCTGGAATTAACTATGTAGTCTCAGGGTGGCCTCGAACTCTCGGCGATCCTCCTACCTCTGCCTCCGGCGAAAAAAACTGAATTTTTAAAAATTTGATTTATTCATTTGAGAGAGTGAGAGAGAGAAAAAGAGGTAGACCAGACTGGGGATGGGGGGGGGGAATGGGGCACGCCAGGGCTTCCAGCCATTGCAAACGAACTCCAGACGCATGTGCCACCTTGTGCATCTGGCTTACATGGGTCCTGGGGAATTGAACCAGGATCCTTTGGCTTTGCAGGCAGACCTCTTAACCACTAAGCCATCTCTCCAGCCCCCAAACTGAATTTTTTCTTGTTGTTGCTCCATGTTTCTTAATTTGTGTCTGTAAAAGTAAAATTACTTTGTATTATTTCATTGTTGCTATGCTGTAGTGAGGGAAATCCAAGGGTAGACAGCCTTTTACATTGTTATTTTCATTAAGCTTCACCACAAATAAGTGGAAAAATGGGTTTTAAGAAATTTTGGGCTGGGTGTGGTGGTGCAGGCCTTTAGCCTTTAATCCTAGCATTCAGGAGGGGAAGCAGAGGTGGGGGGATTGCAGTGAGTTGGAGGCCACACTGAGACTACATTGTAAATTCCAGGTCAGCCTGGAAACCCCACTTAAAAAAAAAAAAAAAAAGGAGGGCTAGAGAGATGGCTTAGCGGTTAAGGCACTTGCCTGCAGTTCAAAGGACCCAGTTTCAATTCCCCAGGACCCATGTAAGCCATATGCACAAGGGGGCATATGCATCTAGAGTTTGTTTTCAGTGGCTGGAGGCCTTGGTATACCCATTCTCCCCTCACCCCTGTCTATTTCTGTTATCTTTTTCTTAAATAAAAAAGAAAAAAAGAATTTTTTTTTCATGTGTTTTTCGAGGTAGGGTCTCTCCCTGGCCCAGGCTGACCTGGAATTAACTATATAGTCTCAGGATGGTCTTGAACTCATGGCAATCCTCCTACCTCTGCCTCTGGAGTGCTGGGACTAAAGACCGCCATGCACGGTGAAAAAAAGAAGTTTAATAATTTGCCTGGGGTCACTTTAAAAAAAAATTATTTATGTGAGAGGGAGAGAGAGAGACAGAGAAAATGGACATGCTAGGGCCTCTCGCCACTGCAGACAAACTCCAGACACATGTACCACCTTGTGCATCTGGCTTACGTGTGTCCTGGGGAATTGAACCTGGTTCCTTAGTCTTTGCAGGCAGGTGTCTTAACTGCTAAGCCATCTCCTTAGCCCAGGTCACAGGTTTTTTTTGGGGGGGGGGCAGGGGGGGGGTTCAATCTAATGTTTTGGTCTAATCCAGGCTGACCTAGAATTCACTATGTAGTCTCAGGGTGGCCTTGAACTCATGGTGATCCTCCTACCTCTGCCTCCCAAGTGCTGGGATTAAAAGTATGTGCCACCACACCCTGCTCTGGGTCACAGTTTTTGAGTGACATACATATATGTATATATACGTGTGTGTGATGTATATATGTAGATAGGTATATAGATATATCAAGGCAGGGTCTCTGTCTGTAGTCCCACGTTGGCCTGTAACTCACAACAGTCCTCCTGCCTCAGCCTCACAAATACTGGGACTAAAGGCGAGGACCACCACCTCAGGTTTCTATTATATATTTTATATATCTATGCCCTGGTACTGTTGTTTACCATTTCTACTAAGAACACTTTTTTTTTTTTTTTTTTTTTTTTTTTTTTTTTCAAGGTAGAGTCTCACTCTGGCCCAGGCTGACCTGGAATTAGCTATGTAGTCTCAGGGTGGCTCGAACTCATGGCAATCCTTCTACCTCTGCCTCCTGAGTGCTGGGATTAAAGGCGTGCACCACCACGCCTGGCCTTTTTTGGTTTTTTGATGTAGGGTCTCACTGTGGTCCAAGCTGACCTGGAATTCACTCTGTAGTCTCAGGCTGGCCTCGAACTCACAGCGAACCTCCTACCTCTGTCCCCCAGTGCTGGGATTAAAGGTGTGCGCCACCTGCCCAGCTACACTTGAATTGTTTTCTATAGACACTAATTTGTGATCCCTACATTATTGTACAAATAATTATTTGATCCACCCCATATTGCAGTTGCAGTTTAAAAAGACAGAAAAATAGGGTTGAGGAAATGGTTCAGTTGTTAAAGGCACTTAGTGCAAAGCCTGCCAGCCTGGGTTTGATTCCCCAGTACCCATGTAATACTGGATGCACAAAGTCACTTGTGCCTGGAGTTCATTTAAATTGGCAAGAGGCCCTGGTGTGCCCATACTCATTTACATCCTTCTTCCCCTCCCTATTTTTCTCTCTCAAATAAATGAATAAAAATAATTCTTTTCAGGGCTGAAGGAATGCTTAGTGCTCAAGGCACTTGCCTGTGAAGCCTAAGGACCCAGATTCAATTCTCCAGGTCCCACATAAGCCAGATGCACATGGTGGCACATGAGTCTGGAGTTTGTTTGGAGTGACTAGAGGGCCTGGCACACCCATTCTTTTTCTTTCCCTATCTCTGTCTCTAATAAAAAGATAAATAAAATGGCAAATACACTTTCGCTTGGCTGCTCAGTAATATTTTGGGGGGGGGAGGGAGCTGAGGATCTATCTCAAATCTTTGTGATTTTAATTAACACGCTTACTTACTGAGTATCTGGAGTTACTTGGCAGCATCAAGAGGCCTTGGCACACCTATTCTCTATTTATATCTCTCTCTCTCTGCTTGCCAATAAATAAGAATACTTTAAAAAAAAAATCACCATGGGGCCTGGAGAGATGGCTTAGCGGTCACGGCGCCTTCCTGCTAAGCCTAAGAACCCGGTTCCAATCTCCAGGTCCCACATTTAGCCAGATGCAAAGTGATGCAAGGGCGCAATGCCGCACTTGCCCACAAGGGGGCACACACATCTGGATTTCGTTTGCAGCAGCTGAGAGACTGCTGGCGCGCCCATTCTCTATCTGTCTCCCTCTCCCTGTCTGTCTCTCTCCAAAAATAAAAACAATTTTTTTTAAATCACCATGGGGCTGGAGAGATGGCTTAGTGGTTAAGGCGCCTGCCTCCTAAGCCTAAGAACACTGGTTCCAATCTCCAGTGGTTCCAATCTCCAGGTCCCACGTTTAGCCATCTGGATTTCTTTTGCAGCAGCTGAGAGACTGCTGGCGCGCCCATCTCAATCTGTCTTCATCTCCCTCTGTCTCTCTCCAAAAAAAAAAAAAAAAAAATCAACATGAGGGCTGAAGAGATGGCTTAGCGGTTAAGGTGTCTGCCTGCTAAGCCTAAGAACGCCAGTTCTGATCTCCAGGTCCCACGTTTAGCCAGATGCAAAGTGATGCAAGGGCGCAATACCGCACTTGCCCACAAGGGGGCACACACATCTGGATTTCGTTTGCAGCAGCTGAGAGACTGCTGGCGCGCCCATTCTCTATCTGTCTCCCACAAGGGGGCACATGCACCTGGAGTTTGTTCACAGCTGCTGAGAGGCTGCTGGTGTGCCCGTTCTCTGTCTTCCTCTCTCTCTGTCTCTCTCTCCAAAAAAAAAAAAAAATCACCATGAAACACCAATTTCAGAACATTCCTCCTGTGCTAGAGATTTGCAGTCATTTCTGCATTGGGCTATTTGCTGTAATTCACCATTGGGGCAAGAAAAGTGCATTGGTTATATCTCCTATTGTTTGTATGGTTTTTTTTTTTTTTTTTAATTTGAGAGAGACAGAAGGAGAATGGGTGTGCCAGTGACCTCTCAGCTGCTGTGAATGAACTCCAGATGTGTGTGTCCCCTTGTGTGCAAGTGCGGCATTGCACCTTGGCGTCACTTTTGTGTCTGGCTAAATGTGGGACCTGGAGAATCAAATGGGAGTTCTTAGGCTTTGCAGACAGTCGCCTTAACCGGTAAGCCATCTCTCCAGCCCTGTATGGTGCTTTTTATTAGTAAGCCTTTTCTCTTGTTTTAAAATATATTTTATTAATTTATGTATTTGAGAGTGAGAAAGAAGCAGAGAGAGAGAGAAAAAAAGGCACTCCAGGGCCTTCAGCCATTCCAAACGAACTTCAGATGCATGTGCCCCCTTGTGCACCTGGCTTACGTGGGTCCTGGAGAATCAAATGGGGATCCTTTGGTTTGCAGGCAAACGCCTTAACTGCTAAGCCATCTCTCCAGCCCTTCCCTCTTGGTTGTTTTTTGTTTTGTTTTGTTTTGTTTTTTGTTTTTTTGGTTTTTCAAGGTAGGGTTTCACTCTAGCTCAAGCTCAGGCTGACCTATAATTCATTATGTAGTCTCAGGGTGGCCTTGAACTCACTGCAATCCTCTGACATCTGCCTCCCAAGTGCTGGGATTAAAGGTGTGTGCCACCTCTCCAGGCTCCCTCTTGTTTTTAAAGCACTGGATTCTGTTGTTATTTAGGTTTAACTGAAAAAAAAAAATCTAAATCAACCATCCTAGCCATGTTTGTGTTACTGCCATTTTAAATGTAGCAGTTGTAAGCAGAATCCAGAACATGTTAAGGGCAAAAAGGTTTTCGTTTTGGAAGTTTTAGTTTAAAGTTGAGGCAATTCATTGATTTCCTACTCCCCCTCCCCCAAATTTTTTACAATGGTTGACATTCTCTGACAATGTTATTGCTAGTCTTTAAGAAGAAAAAGATTATACCAAAACTAGTCTGAAGCAGATGTTCTTGGAAGTATCTCATTGCCCATATTTCAGAATTTGGTTGTTTGAATTTTTAAAACAGAAGGTTGAGAATAGTGATTTAGTGTATACTTTCTGTGAACCAACGTTGTTGCTATGGTTTTTTTTGTTTGTTTGTTTTTGTTTTTGGGGGTAGGGTCTTGCTAGAGCCCCTGTTGACCTGGAATTTACTCTGTAGTCTCAGGGTGGCTTTGAACTCACAGAGATCCAAGTCACAGTGATCCTTCTTTCTTCACTTCCCAAGTGCTGGGATTAAAGATGTGCGCCACCACACCTGGCTTTTTTTTTTTTCTTTCTCTATTTGAGAGAGAGAAAAAATGGGCATACCAGGGCCTTCAGCCACTGTAAATCCCCTTGTGTGCATGTGCGACATTGCGTGCTTGCATCACTTGTGTGTCCACCTTACATGGGACCTGGAGATTTGAACATAAGTTCTTAGGCCTCGCAGGCAAGCACCTTGACCGCTAAACCATCTCGCCAGCCCAATAAATTGATTCTTTTGATGGTAGATCCAAGTCTGCGGGGTTGGCTGACAGACTGGGGACTTGGAAAAATTATATTCTAGCTCACTCAATCTGAAGGCAGTCTGTTCACAGAATTTCTTCTTTTCTGGAAGGCCTTCTTATGGCCTGGTACCGATACCATAATGCCCACTTACATTATGAAGACTTTACTCAGAGAACTGATTTAAATGTTAATCTTGTCCATAAATGCCTTTACAGGCACATCTGTAGGGATTGGTCAACATTTGGGTACTATGCTGTAGCCAAGTGTACACGGAAAATTAACTATTCATAGAGATTAATAATAGAAACAATGTGATAATATGTAAAGGACAGAATCATAAGTGTCTGATTTCGGCAGAACAAACAGAACTCTACGTTACAAAACAGGAGAAAATACTTGCTAACTATTAGATAGGGGGCTGATACCTAGATTATACAATAAACTGTAAAATTTATACTCTCAAAGAAAACCCCAAAAGGGCCAGTCAGTATGGGCCAATGAAAGTGTTCACAAAAGTAGAAACAAATATTAGGGCTGGAGAGATGTCTCAGTGGTTAAAGAACTTGCTTGCAGAGCTTGATAGCTCAGGTTTGATTCCCCATGTACACAAAGTGGCGCATAAATCTGGATTTCATTTCCCATGGCAGCAGGCCTTAGTGTGCTCATACTTGCACTCTTTCTTTCTCTTTTTCCTCTGCTTGTCTCTGTGAAATACATTTTTTTTAAATGCTGTCAACATTCTTAGCCATGGGGAAATGCAAAGTAAAACCACTTGGCGATTTCATTTCACCTCATCAAGAAAACTGATGCCAGGAGTGGTGGCTCATGTCTTTAATCCCAGCACTTGGCAGGCTGAGGTAGGAGAATGATGGTGAGTTTGAGGCCAGCCTGGACTACAGAGTGAATTCCAGCTTGGGCTAAAGTAAGACCCTACCTTGAAATAAACAAAACAAGCAGAAAGAAAGAGATTGGGGGAGAGAAAGAATGAAAGAAGGAAGGGAGGGAGGGAGGGAGGGAGGGAGGGAGGGAGGGAGGGAGGGGAAAATGATACTGTTGTCAAGGTTATGGGGAAAGGGGGAACCCTTACTATTGGTGAGAGGGTAACTTGCAGCCACTATGGAAATTAATGTGGAAATTTCTATTTGGTTTTCGAGGTAGAGTCTCCCTCTAGCCCAGCTGCCCTGGGATTCACTATGTAGTCTCAGGGTGGCCTTGAACTCAATGGAGATCCTCCTACCTCTGCCTCCCGAGTGCTGGTATTTAAGGCATGTGCCACCACTCCTGGCCAATGTGGAAATTTCTAAAATTTAAAAAAAAAAAAAAAAAACGGGGCTGGAGAGATGGCTTAGCGGTTAAGGCGCCTGCCTCCTAAGCCTAAGAATGCTGGTTCCAATCTCCAGGTCCCACGTTCAGCCAGATGCAAAGTGATGCAAGGGCGCAATGCCTCACTTGATCACAAGGGGGTGCATGCATCTGGATTTTGTTTGCAGCAGATGAGAGGCTGCTGGCGCGCCCATCTCTATCTGTCTTCCTCTCCCTCTCTGTCTGTCTCTCTCCCAAAAAAAAAAAAAAAAAAAACAGGCCTGGGGAAATGGCTTAGCAGTTAAGGCATTTGCCTACAAAGCCTAAGGGCACTGGTTTGATTCCCTAGGACCCATGTAAGCCAGATGCACAAGGGGTGCATGCATGTGCCTGGAGTTTGTTTCCAGTGGCTAGAGACCCTGGCACACCCATTCTCTTTCTCTCAAATAAATAAATAAATAAAAACCAAAATAATAACCTTTGCTGGGCGTGGTGGCTCATGCTTTTTAATTCCAGCACTCGGGAAGCAGAGGTAGGAGGATCGCCTTGAGTTCAAGGCCACCCTGAGACTACAAAGTGAATTCTAGATGAACCTGGGCTAGAGTGAAAACCCTACCTCAAAAGAATCAAAACAAACAACCTCAAAGTTGAACTACCCAGCTGTGGCACTCCTGGTAATATATCCGAAGGACACTGTCCTACCACAGAGAAATTTGCACAACCATTTTCAACATCTATGTTAATTTTTGCTCTGTTTACAATAGCTAAGGAATAGAATCAGACTGTATGTCCATCAACTGATGATTGGATAGTGAAAATGTGGCACATATATTCACTGAAATTTTACTTGGTTGTAAAGAAAAATGAAGTTACTGAGCTGGAGAGATGGCTTAGCGGTTAAGGCGCCTGCCTGCTAAGCCTAAGAACCCGGTTCCAATCTCCAGGTCCCACATTTAGCCAGATGCAAAGTGACGCAAGGGTGCAATGCCACACTTGACCACAAGGGGGCGCACACATCTAGATTTCGTTTACAGCAGCTGAGAGACTGTTGGCGTGCCCATCTCTATCTGTCTCCCTCTCTGTCTCTCTCTCCAAAAATAAATTAAAAAATTAAAAAATTTAGAAAAATGAAGTTACTAAATTTTTAGGAAACTAGATAGAACTGGAAAAAACATTAGCTTTGAAAGACAAAACTACATGTTTCTTCTCCGATGGTTCCTAATTTTTCATATTTATATTTATATAATTAAGGGTATGTGAGAGTGATTATAGGCTAAGAATGGAGATTGGAGACCGCAGATAGGAACTAAAGGTATTGAGAAAGTACAAGAACAAGGGAAATATGTAGGAAAGTGAAAAGAGGCTGTATGGGTCTGGAATACAAGTTGGGAGGGGATGGAGGGAAAGAGGGAGGAGGGAAACAAAAAACAAAATGTTTAAAAAATGCAGTAATTGCTGGGCCTGGTGGCGCACACCTTTAATCCTAGCACTTCGGAGGCAGAGGTAGGAGTATCATCATGAGTTCAAGGCTACCCTGAGACTACATAGTTAATTCCAGGTCAGCCTGGACCAAAGTGAGACCCTACCTCGAAAAACAAAAACAAACAAACAAACAAACAAAAACACCATAATGAAAGCTAAGTCTTTGTTTTGTTGTTTTGTGTTTTATGAGGTAGGGTTTCACTCTAGCCCAGGCAGAACTGGAATTCACTGTGTGGCATTGAACTCATGGTGGTCCTCCTACCTCTGCCTCCTGAGTGTTGGAATTAAAGGTGTGCACCACCATGTCCAGCTGCTGCTGGTGGTGGTGGTGGTTGTTATTATTTTTGGAGACAGACTCACAACTATAGTCTAGACTGATGGTCTGGACCTCAATCTATAGCTCACGTTGCCCATAAACTTGTGTCAGTACTTCTGCTTCATCCTCCCAAGTGGTAAGATGCAGGTGTGAGCCACTCTTCCTGGTTAATTTTGATTAATTTTGTCAAATTTAAGTAATGAATTGGGGGAGGTTATTTGTTGCATGCATTCATGTGTATGTTGGTGTGTGTGTGTATGGTCATACCAGGGTCACTTACTGATGTAAACAAACTTCAGATGGATGCTCCATTTTGTGTTTGGCTTTAGTGGGTGCTAAGAATTGAGCCAGGGTTGGCAGGCTTTGCAAGCAAGGTCCTTTATCCACTGAGCCATCTCCCCAGCCAATTTGGTTTTTTTTTTTCTTTTTCTTTATTAAACACTCCCTGAGAGGAAAGTTACCCTCACTTTCAGATATTGAGGAGGATCAGATTTGCCAGTCTCGCTTGTTATCTTTGATTCTGCTACACAGCTTCATCTTGGGACTTTTGTCACACTTTTATTGTATTTACCTAGGTCTCATTTTTTTGTGTGTTTTTTTGGTTTTGGTTTTCGAGGTAGGGTCTCACTCTAGCCAGGCTGACCTGGAATTCACTCTGTATTCTCAGGGTGGCCTTGAACTCTCAGCAATCCCCTACCTCTGCCTTCCAAGTGCTGGGATTAAAGGCGCGCGCCACCATGTCTGGCTCCAATTTGGGTTTTTGAGACAGGGTCTCATAGCTCAGGCTGGCATCAAACTATGTAGCCAAGGACAACCTTGAATTCCTGAATCTCTTGCCTCTACCTCTTTGAGTGAGGGATTATAGGCACGTACACTATCATCATACCTATTTCTGGAATGTTCGAGGATCAAACTCCAGGCTTCATGTGTGCTTGGCAAGCAGCCTGCAAATTGAGCTACATACCCAACCCTTCCTTTTGGAGTTTATGAGATACGAACTCATCATTTAGCCCAGAGAGACCTAAATTTCACTATCCCGAGTTAGCCAACACTCATGTGTTTGTTGCATTAATAAGTTTAGTACACCAGCATACAGTCAATGAATCCTACTATTCCAGTGTTATCATTCTTTTTATTAATGAATCAATTATTTTTTTGGTTTTCCGAGGTAGGGTCTCACTGTAGCTCAGGCTTACCTGGAATTCACTAGGTAGTCTCAGGGTGGCCTTAAACTCATGGTGATTCTCCTACCTCTGCCTCCCGAGTGCTGGGTTTAAAGGCGTGATCCACCATGCCCGGCTCTTTTTATATTTTATTTTTGAGAGAGACAGAGAGAATTGGCACACCAGGGCTTAGCCACTGCAAACTCTAGACACTTGTGCCACCTAGTGGGTATATGTGACCTTATACTTGCCTCACTTTTTTGGGTCTGGCTTATGTGGGATTTGGAGAGTTGAAACATGGGTCCTTAGGTTTTTCAGGCAAGTGCCCTAACTGCTAAGCCATCTCTCTAGCCCTTGGTGTTGTCATTCTTGTATATTGATTTGTTTTATTTTTTGCAAGAGACAGCCTCTCATTGTTATGTTGGACTCTGTGATATTAGTTGTATGGTGCTTCCCTCCCATACTTCTATTTTCACTTTATATATGATCAGTTCTCTCTTAGTCAGTCAGTTTCTATTGTTCTGAGCAGTGGAAACCAGGAGACATTTCACTTTTTTTTTTCTAGGTGGGGTTTCACTTAGTCCATGCTGACCTGGAATTCATTATGTAGTCTCAGCGGGCCTCGAACTCACAGCAATCCTTTTGCCTCTAACTCCCAAGTGCTGGGATTAAAGGTTTGCACCGGGCTGGAGTGATGGCTTAGGGGTTAAGGTGCCTGCCTCCTAAGCCTAAGAACACTGGTTCTAATCTCCAGGTCCCACGTTTAGCCAGATGCAAAGTGAGGCAAGGGCACAATGCCGCACTTGACCACAAGGGGGCGCACGCATTTGGATTTCGTTCGCAGCAGCTGAACTGCTGGCACGTCCGTCTCTGTCTCCCCCCCCCCCCACCTCTCTCTGTGTGTCTCTCTCCAAAAAAATAATAAAAAAATAAAAAGTTTTCAAGGCTTGCACCACCACTCCTGGCCTGGGAGACATTTTAGATAATCACTACCGTAAGATAATCCTGCCATGTCCTTTTTCAGACTATAGTACCTAGGTGCTTTAGCTTGGTAACTTTAAAAAAAAAAAAAAACAGCTTTTATTTATTTGAGAGAAAGAGGCAGGTACAGAGAGAGAATGGGTGTGCCAGGGCCTCTAACCACTGCAGTCAAACTCCAGATGCATGCGCCAACTTGTGCACCTGGCTTACATGGGTCCTGGGGAATTGAACCTGGGTCCTTTGGCTTTGTAGGCAACTGCCTTAACTTCTAAGCCATTTCTCCAGCCCCTTCAATCTACTAGAATTGCTCAATCCAAAGGAATCTCCAATTAAATCCTGTGTTAGCTGCCATTTGGAGAATTTGAACTCCCATTTAAAAAATATATTCTATTCTATTTATTTATCTATTTATTTATCTATTTATTTATTTATTTATGAGAGAGGAAAGAAGTGGGGGGGGATGGGCATGCCAGGGCCTCTAGCTACTGCAAATGAACTCCAGATGGATGCTTCCCCTTTTGCATCTGGCTTACATGGGTCCTGTAGAATCAAACTGGGATCCTTTGGCTTTGCAGGCAAACGCCTTAACCGCTAAGCCATCTCTCTAGCCCTTGAGCTCCCATTTATCACTTAGGACTTACATTTTTATATAGGCAAGGTTTGCTTTCTCATTCTTCCTTTTTTTCCTTCTCTTCTGATCCATGCATCCTTCATCGAACCTTTTCCTTTTTTTTTTGGTTTTGGTCTTGGTTTTGGTTTTGGTTTTGGTTTTTGGTAGGGTCTCACTCTAGCTCAGGCTGACCTGGAATTCACTATGTAGTTTCAGGGTGACCTTGAACTCATGGCGATCCTTCTGCTTCTGCCTCCCGAGTGCTGGGAAAGACGTGCACCACCACACCCCGCTCTCTTCCTTTTTAAAAATATTTTATTATTTATTTATTTATTTATTTATTTATTTGAAAGAGAGAAAGAGGCAGAGAGAGGGAAAGAATGGGCACACCAGGGCATTTAGCCACTGTGAAGAAACTCCAGATGCATGTACCCCCTTGTGTATATGTCTTACATGGGTCATGGATAATTTGGCTGTGCAGGCAAACGTCTTAACCGCTAAGCCAATCTTTCCAGCCCTCATTCTTCCTTCTTAACTAATTTATTTACTACTGTATTCCCAGTGCTTGCAACAGTTCCTGGACATGGTATGAAAAAAGCACTCAAGCTGGGCGTGGTGGTGCACACCTTTAATCCCAGCACTGCGAAAGCAGAGGTAGGAGGATTGTGGTGAGTTTGAAGCCACCCTGAGACAACATAGTGAATTCCAGGTCAGCCTGAGCTAGAGTTAGACCCTACCTTGAAAAAAAAAAAAATAGCCAGGCATGGTGGCGCACACCTTTAATCCCAGCACTGGGGAGGCAGAGGTAGGAGGATCGCCACCCTGAGACTCACATAGTGAATTCCAGGTCAGCTTGGGCCACAGCCAGACCCTACCTTGAGAAATAAAAACAACCACAAAAACATTTTTAGGGGTGGAGAAATGGCTTAGCAGTTAAGGCACTTGACTGTGAAGCTAAGGACACAGGTTCGATTCCCCAGGGACCCATGTAAGGCAGCTGCACAAGGTGGTGTATTCGTCTGGAATTTATTTGCAGTTGCCGGATGCTTTGGTGTACCCATTCTGTTTCTCTCTGTCTGTCTCTTCTCTTCCCCTCCCCACCATCTCAATAAATAAATAATATTTTAGGGCTGGAGGAATGGCTTAGTGGTTAAGGCATTTGCGTGCAAAGCCAAAGGACCCAGGTTTGATTCCCCAAGACCCACATTAGCCAGATGCACAAGGGGGCACACACATTTGGAGTTCGTTTGCAGTGGCTGGAGGCCCTGGCATGCCCATTTGCTCTCTCCTTCTTTCTCTGTCAAATAAATAAATAAATAAATAAATAAATAAATAAATAAATAAATATTTTAAGGAAATTGGGCTAGAAAGATGGCTTAGCTGTTAAAGTGCTTTCCTGTGAAGCCTAAGGACTCCATGTTTGACTGTACGGATCCAACTTTAGCCAGGTGAACAAAGCTGAGGCAAGTGCAGGTTTGCATGTGCCCACTAGGCGGTGCAAGTGCCTAGAGTTCGATTTCAGTGGCTGAGGCCCTGGTGTACCAATTCTGTTTCTCTGTCTCTCTCGATCTCTCTCAAAAAAATAAAAGTTAAAAAATTATTTGGGGCTGGAGAGATAGCCCAGCGGTTAAGGTGCTTGCCTGCAAAGCCTAACCGACCCTGGTTCAGTTCTCCAATGCTCATATAAAGCTAGATGCACACAGTGGTGCATGCACCTAGAGTTCATTTGCAGCTGGGCATGGTGGTGCATGCCTTTGTCCCAGCACTTGGGAGGCAGAAGTAGGAGGATGGCCATGAGTTCAAGCACCCTGAGATGACATAGTGAATTCCAGGTCAACCTGAGCTAGAGTGATACCCTCCCTCAAAAACCCCTCCCCCCTTTGCAGTGGCCAGAGGTCCTGGCACACTCATATTCATTTTGTCTTTTTCTCTGCTTGCAAATAAATATTTTTCAAAATTATTTACTTATTGGCATGTGAGTGTGTGCTTCAGTGTCTTGTTTCTGCTGCAAATGAATGCCCATCTGGGTGCCTGGGGTATTGAACCCAGGCTAGCAGACTTTGTAAGCAAGCACCTTTAACCTCTGAGCCATCTTCCCAGCTCTAGTGTCTCATAATTGTAGTTCCTTACACATTCATTTCATTTCATTTGGATTTTTCTACTGCTTGAAGTGTCCTTTCCAGTTAAATTTTATATACAACAGAGGCCTGCATTTTAAGTAATATCATCTCAGATGTGTTTCTCAAATCAAGCGGAAATTCCTTTTAGATATTTGTACATAAAATATTCTTTGCCAAGTAGATTTGAAGAATTTTCCCTCCCTCCCTCCCCTTCATTTCCTCCTTCCCTTTTGAAAATGGGCATGCCAGGGCTTCTAGCCTCTAGTCTAGGAATTATAGGCAAGCACCTTAACCATTGAGCTATTTCTCCACCTCCCCCCCCCTCTTTTTTTTAGTGTGGACTTTTCTCTGTTGCCTAGAGACTGGTTCTGACCTTGAGCTCAAGCTATGATTCTGTCTCATTCTCCAGAGTGGCTAGGGATATATAGGTGTTCCCATTGATTATTTATGAAACCATTTTTTTTCCACAAAATTTTACTGTTTCTGCTCACAGTACTTTCAAAATAATTGTATTGAAGTAGATTTTATGATAGTACAAATATAACACATAAGGGCTCTGTTAAACAATATTTTCTAAAAAGTAGGTGATTAAAGTGGATTACTTTGTGAGCATGTAAAATCAAGAATAGTTCATTCTGTTTTCATTTTCTTTTTAATTCCCCCCTCCAAGCTTGTTCATGTGTGTGTGTGTGTAGAGGGGGGTGTGGGGTGGTGTGCCATATACTAGCCTGTGACAGAGATGTGGAGGCTTGCCTATCGGAAAGTCAGGTGTTCCACTCCCTCATTCTTCTGTTTTGTCTGGTCTTTGTTTTGAGCCAGAGTCTCTACTGATTAGGAAGGAGCTGATTCTGAGGTCTCTGTTCCACTGCAGGACTGAGGTTACAGACATTTATATGCGATCTTTTTAAAATTTTATTCTATTTTATTATTTTTTTTATTTGAGAGAAAGAGACAGAAATAGGCAGGTAGAGAGAGAATGGGCACACCAGGGCCTCCAGCCACTGCAAACGAATGCCAGATGCATGCGCCGTCTTGTGCATCTGGCTTACCTGTGTCCTGAGTTGAACAAAGGTCCTTTGGATTTACATGCAATAGCCTTAACTGCCAAACCATCTCTCCAGCCGTATATGGGATCTTTTTTTTTTTTTTTTTAATTTTCGGTTTTTTGAGGTAGGGTTTCACTCTAGTCCAGGCTGACCTGGAATTCACTATGTAGTCTCAGGGTGGCCTCAAACTCATAGTGATCCTCCCACCTCTGCCTCTTACCTCTGCCTCCCACCTCTGCCTTCAGAGAGGCGTGTGCCACCACGCCTTGCTCCTATATGGGACCTTGAAGACCTTGAAATTTGAACTCGGGTGGCCTCAGGCCCTTATGCTTACATGAGGAGTACACATGACAACTGCACCATCTCTCTAGCCCCCATTCTGTTTTTTTTTTTTTAAGATTTTATTTTTATTTATTTTTTAGAGACAGAGAAAGGGGGAGAGAGAGAGAGAGAGAGAATGGGTGCGCCTCTAGCACTACAAACGAACTCTAGATGCATGTACCACATGTGCATCTGGCTTATGTGGGACCTGAAGAATCGAACTGGGGTCCTTATGCTTCACAGGCATGCACCTTAACTGCTATGCCATCTCTCCAGCCCCCCCCCCCATTCTGTTTTTTTGTTTGGCTTTTTTTTTTTTTTTACAAGCAGAAAAGGGTGGGGTAATGAGCACTCCCTCCGAGGCCCTTTGCACGTGCAAACAAATTCCAGATGCATGGACCACAGGGGAATTAAACCCTGGACCTGCAGACTTTGCAAGCCAGTGCCTTTAACCATTGAACCATCTCTCCAGCCTCTTTTGTTTGTTTTGTTTTCTGAGGTAGGGTTCACTCTAGCCTGTGCTGACCTGGAATTCACTATGTAGTCTCAGGCTGGCCTCCTAGGTCAGCTTTTCCCCAAAAAAAAAAAAAAAAAAAAAAAAAAATTTATTTATTTATTTATTTATTTATTTATTTATTTATAAATGAGGGAGAGGAGGAGAGAGAGAATGGGTGGGCTAGGGCCTCTAGCCACTGCATACTCCAGACTCTTGTGCCATCTTATGCACCTGGCTTATGTGGGTACTGAGGTCCTTAGGCTTCTCAGACAAACACCTTAACTGCTAAGCCATCTCTCCAGTTCTGGTTGGGTTTATTGATACATTCTCGTGTAGCCCAATTTGGTCTCAAACTCCCATGTAGCTGAAACTGGCCTTGAGCAGGGGTCCTGTTACTACTGGCGTACACCAGCATGCCTGACTAGGTTTTTGTTTGTTGAGCAGGATTTCAAGTAGTCTTGGGCTCAAAATTGTTGTATGACTGAGGATGACCTTCAACTTCCAGCTGTTTCTGCCTTCTGGATGCTGAGATCACAGGCATGTGCCACCATGCTGAATTTATGAGGCACTGGGGACTGAACCCAGGGCCCCCTGCATTCTAGGCAAGCACTCTACCAATTGAACTACATCCCCATTCCCTAGCTTTTTTTTTTGTTTGTTTTGTTTTTCGAGGTAGGGTCTGACTTTAGCTCAGGCTGACCTGGAATTCACTATGTAGTCTCAGGGTGGCCTCAAATAGCTTTTTGTTTTTAAAGCCTCTGTCATAGAGGACACAAAATTACTTAAAATGGTATTGTCAGTTTCTTTGTTAAGTGTAGTGATTAAGAGTCTTTGGGATTTTATTTATTTATATCATAAATACCAGCTCTTCTATGGTTATTAGTGGCATATGGTCAACCTTACAGGTCATTTTGCTTATGTTTGGAATTGTTTGGCATGGGTATAATTTACAAAATTCTCATGTTTTGCTCTTTTTGGGAAAAAAAAAAGCATAAAATTTAATTTCTGTCTTTAAGGTTGGGTTATAGTCTTATAGAGTAGTTAAGTGTTAATATTTGGAATTCAAGGTATATGTCATGTAGCATGATTAGGAGTGGGCAAATGTTTATGAAATTTAAAAATACTGTTTGGCTTGTTATGATGGCACACTCTTGTAATATCAGTATTTGGGATGCTAACTCAGTACAATTATGTTTTGTTTTGTTTTGGTTTTGGTTTTTCGAGGTAGGGCCTCACTCTGGTCCACTCCCAGCACTCCCAGCACTCGGGAGGCAGAGGTAGGAGGATCACCGTGAGTTCGATGCTACCCTGAGACTACAGAGTTAATTCCAGGTCAGCCTGAGCTAGAGTGAGACCCTACCTCCAAAAAAAAAAAAAAAAAAAAAAAAATCTGGTGATTGGGGAGATGGCATAGTGCCTAGCTGTGACTGCTTAAAGTATAAGGGCCTCTGAGGCTGGACACTGTCAAGTGTGACTCTCCAGAACCTGCTTAAAAAGCTGGGTGTGGCCACAAATGTCTATAACTCCAGTCAGAGATGGGCAGAGACCAGGGAATCCCTGGAGCTTGCTGATAGCAACTCCAGTTTGAGGGAGTAATCTCTTTTTTTTTTTTTTTTTTTTTTTTTTTTTTTCCAATTAGGGTCTCACTCTGGTCCAGGCTGACCTGGAATTCACTATGTAGTCTCAGGGTGGCCTCGAACTCCCGGTGATCCTCCTACCTCTGCCTCCCGAGTGCTGGGATTAAAGGCGTGCGCCACCACGCCCGGCTGAGTAATCTCATTTTAAGGAAAGAATATGCAGATAAAAGGACACATCCAAAGCCACCCTTTAATCCCAGCACTCAGAGGCAGAGGTAAGGGGATCCCACTGTGAGTTCAAGGCCAGCCTGAGACTATATAGTGATTTTTCAGGTCAGCCTGTGCTAGAACAAGACTCTATCTCAAAATAAAACAAAAACAAAAAAAGGACACACCCTATGTTCTTGTCTGACCTCCACATGCAGCCACACACGTGCACATGCACACACAAAAAAACCCTAAAACCAAACCAAAACAAAAAAAACCACCCTGCTGATTCCTCATTGAGGTATCAAGTTAATTTAAGCATCATAAAATGTGGCTGACTGTCGTATGCATACTTGGGCCTATAATTTCAGTACTCTTTTTTTTAAAGTATTTTTAAATTTAATTTTATTTAGTAGTTTAGAGTGACAGAGAGAAAGAGAGGGAGAAAGAATAGGCTCATCAGGGCCTCTAGCCACTGCAAATGAACTCCAGATGCGTGCACTACCTTGTGCATCTGTCTTACGTGGGTACTGGGGAATCAAGCCTTGAACTAGTGTCCTTAGGCTTCATAGGCAAGTGCTTAAGTGCTAAGCCATCTCTTCAGCCCTTTTCCATACTTTTTTTTTTTTTCTTTTTGGTTTTTCAAGGTAGGGTCTCACTCTAGCCTAGGCCCGACCTGGAATTCACTGTGTAGTCTCAGGGTGGCTTTGAACTCATTCACTGTGTAGTGGCCTTGAACTCACAGCGATCCTCCTAGCTCTGCCTCCCAAGTGCTGGGATTAAAGGCATGTGCCACCACGCCCGGCTCTTAATGTACTTTTAAGAGGATAGGAGAACCAAGCCTAAACTCTGTCTTAAAAAATGCTATATATGTTGTTAAATTTTTTCTATAGTTTGAAATCTAATATTCATACTAATAGTATATGAAATCTCATACTTGAAAATATGTACTTCAATTAATAATTTGGGAATAATGTAAATTTTAAGTGAAATAATTTCATTTCTTCTTTTTCTCCTCAGGTGGAATGAACTGTACTTGTTGAATATTTCCTGGCTACTGGTTGGAATCACTTTCAAAAGAATCATTTTTGCCTGTGTGGAAGCCACATAGTGGCATATTTAATTATATATTCAAGGATCTCAAAGCTTTTGATTTCCTGAAGGAAGGACATACCACTATATCAAATAAGCTTCACATTACAGCCAAAATGGTGCTGTCCCAGAGACAACGAGATGAACTGTAAGTTCATTTATTTTTTAATAGAAACCTATCATAATAATAAGCCAGGAATGGTGGTGAATTCTTGTTTGTAAACTTCAGCACCAGGAAGGTGGAGGCAGGAGGTTAAAACACAATTTTGGGAGTCTATTCTAAGATTAAAATTTTGTTTTGCTTTGTTTTTGGTTTTTTGAGAGAGAAAGAGGTAGAGGTCTCACTCTAGCCCAGGTTGACCTGGAATTCATTATGTAGACTCAGGGTGGCCTCGAACTCACAGTGATCCTCCTACCTCCACCTTCCAAGTGTTGGGATTAACGGCGTGTACCACCACGCCTGACATAAAAGTATTTTCTTATCAGTCTGTATATATTGACTTTGGTAAATAGGTTTTATCCTTAGCTTGTCTTTTTTTTTTTTTTTTTTTTTGGTTTTTCGAGGTAGGGTCTCACTCTGGCCCAGGCTGACCTGGAATTAACTACGTAGTCTCAGGGTGGCCTCGAACTCTCGGTGATCCTCCTACCTCTGCCTCCCGAGTGCTGGGATTAAAGGCGTGCGCCACCACGCCCGGCAGCTTGTCTTTTTTTAAAATTTCTTTCCATCCCTCCCTCCATCTCTTTTTCTCTCCAGTGCTGGGGAATGAATTTAGGTCTTCACACATGTTAGGCAAGTACTTTAACATATAACTACACACATACCTCTTTATTTTATTTTACTTTAATTTGAAAAAAAATGTTTGAGACAAAGAATGAATGAATAAATAAATAGAATGGATATGGGTGTACCAGGGCCTCCTGCCACTGCAAATGAACTGCAAATGCACTTTGTGCATCTGCCTTTTATGTGGATAGTGGGAGAATCAGGCTGAGGTTTGCAGGCTTTGCAATCAAGTGCTTTTAACCACTAAGCAATCTCTTTAGTCCTAGCTTATCTTTTCTTTTTTTTGCCCAAGGTAGTGTCTAGTCCAGGCTGACCTGGAATTCACTATGTAGTCTCAGGGTGGCCTTGAACTCAGGTGATTATCCTATCTTGGCCTCTGAAGTGGTGGGATTAAAGGCATGCGCCACTACACCTGGCTCTAGCTTATCTTTATTAAAAAATATTTTATTTATTCATTATTTGATTGAGAGAGACAGATAGAGAATGGGTGCACCAGGGTCTCCAGCCATTGTAAGCAAACACGTACCACCTTATGCATTTGGCTTATGTGGGACCTGAGGAAATTGAACCTGGGTCCTTAGGCTTTGCAAGCAAGCACTGTAACTACTAAGCCATCTCCCTAGCTCCCTACTTACTTATCTTTTTGTTGTTTTTTTCTTTTATATTTATTTATTTGTCTGTTTGCTTGTTAGAGAGAGATGGGCATGCCAGGGCCTTTAGCCACTGCAAACAAACTCCAGACGCATGTGCCCCTTATGCATCTGGCTTATGTGGGTCTTGGGGAGTCGAACCTGGGTCCATTGGCTTTGCAGGCAAGTGCCCTAACTGCTAAACCATTTCTCCAGTCCTTTTTTGAAATTTAAGTTTATTTATTTAAGCCGGGCATGGTAGCACACACCTTTAATCTCAGCACTCGGGAGACAGAGGTAGGAGGATTACCATGAGCTCGAGGCCACCTTGAGACTACATAGTGAGTTCTAGGTCAACCTGGGCTAGAGTGAGACCCTACCTCAAAAAACAAAACAAACACACAAACAAAAAATTTTATTTATTTATTTGAGAGAAAGAGGTGCTCCAGGGCATCCAGCCACTACAAACGAACTCCAGATGTGTGCACCACTTGTGCATCTGGTTTACGTGGGTCCTGGAGAATCGAACCGAAGTCCTTTGGCTTCGCAGGCAAACGCCTTAACCGCTAAGCCATCTCTCTAGACCCAGCCCTTTCTTTTAAAATATTATTTATGGGCCGGGCGTGGTGGCGCACGCCTTTAATCCCAGCACTCGGGAGGCAGAGGTAGGAGGATCCCTGAGAGTTCGAGGCCACCCTGAGACTACATAGTTAATTCCAGGTCAGCCTGGGCCAGAGTGAGACCCTACCTTGAAAAACCAAAAAAAAAATTATTTATGGGCTGGAGAGATGGCTTAGTGGTTAAGGCACCTGCCTCCTAAGCCTAAGAACGCTGGTTCCAATCTCCAGGTCCCACGTTTAGCCAGATGCAAAGTGACGCAAGGGCGCAATACCGCACTTGACCATAAGGGGGCGCATGCATCTGATTTCATTCGCAGCAGCTGAGAGGCTGCTAGCGTGCCCATCTCTATCTGTCTTCCTCTCCCTCTATTTCTGTCTCTCTTTCAAAAAATATTTATTTATTTATTTATTTGACAGAACGAGGTAGAGAGAGAAAGAGAGAGAGAGAGAATGAGAATGAATGTGCATGCCAGGGCCTCCAGCCACTGCAGACGAACTCCAGATGCATGTATCTCCTTGTGCATCTGGCTTACGTGAGTCCTGGAAAATGGAACTGGTATCCTTTGGCTTTGCAGGCAAATGCCTTAACTGCTAAGCCATCTTCTGCAGCCCCCCGCCCCCGCTTTTTTTTCCTCAAGGTAGGGTCTCACTCTATGTCAGGCTGACCTGGAATTCATTATGTAGTCTCAGGGTGTCCTTGAACTCTGCGTGATCCTCCTACCTTTGCCTCCCAAGTACTGGGATTAAAGGCGTGTGCTATCACGCCCAGCTATCTTTTTTTTTTTTTAATTTTTAAAATTATTTTTATTATTTATTTTTGGAGAGAGACAGAGAGGGAGACAGATAGAGATGGGCGTGCCAGCAGTCTCTCAGCTGCTGTGAATGAAATCCAGATGTGTGCGCCCCCTTCTGGGCAAGTGCGGCATTGCGCCCTTGCATCACTTTGCATCTGGCTAAACGTGGGACCTGGAGATTGGAACCAGCGTTCTTAGGCTTAGCAGGCAGGCGCCTTAACCGCCAAGCCATCTCTCCAGCCCCCAGCTATCTTTTAAATATATGAATAATAGGAAGATAGCTCTTTTTTTAAAAAAATTATTATTTATTTATTCATTTATTAGAGAGGGAGAAAAGGAGGGAGAGAATGGGTACACCAGGGCCTTCTAGCTACTGCAAAGGAACTCCAGTTACATGTATTGCCATGTGCATCAGGCTTACGTGGGATCTGGAGAATCGGACTTGGATCCTTAGGCTTTGCTGGCAAGAAAATGAACTGGGTCACGGCTTGTCAGGCTGACCTGAATTCATTATGTAGTCTCAGGGTGTCCTTGAACTCTGCAGCCTCCTACCTTTGAATGAAATCCTGATGTACTGGGATTAAAAAGGCAAGTGCTATCACCCCAGCTATCTTTTTTTTTTTTTATCTGATTTTTTAAAATTATTTTATTATTTATTTTGGAGAGAGACAGAGAGGGAGACAGATAGCCTGGGCGTGCTTTTCAGTTGCTGTATATGAAAGCTGCTGTGCGCTCTTTTAAAAAATTAAGAGAGACAAAGATTCCAGATTGCATCACTTTGTGGGCAAACGCGGACCTGGAGATTGGATCACTGCCTTCGTTTTTTTTCTTTCTGGCTAGGCAGCGTGGGAACTGGGTTACATGTCTGGAACCAGCGTTCTTTTAAATATATGAATCGCAGAAGATAGCCTTAAAAATTATTAGCCATCTCTCCAGCCCCAGCTTTTATATTTATTAGCAGGAGAAAAGGAGGGAGAGAATAGGAAGCCTTCTAGCTACTTTTAAAGGAAATTAGTTACATGTATTGCATTTATTAGGCTTACGTTTTTTTAAAAGAATCGGTACATTTATTCTTTGCTAAAGGGAACACCAGTTACCTAAGCCATTCTCCATTGCATCAGGCTTGTTTTAAATCTGGAGAATCCAATGACTTGAATTTTTGTTTGCTGGCACATTTGGGCCTCCACCAAGCCAGTTCTCCAGATGCATTTTTGTTTAAATCTAGAAAAAATATTTTTGTTTATTTGTTTTTGGAGAGTAGAAGAGAAAAGAGAGAGGGATTGTGTGAATGTGTCATGTTGTCCAGCAAAGTGATTGTCTGAGGGTGGAACTGGTGGCTTCACAGGCAAGCTCCCTAACTACTTCTGCTCCACCTCACTCTATGTCAGGCTGACCTGGACTTATGTAGTCTCAGATCTGCATGCCTCCCAAATGCTTTAAAGCCTATCACGCCAGCTATCTTTTTAATTTTTTAAAATTATTTTTTATTATTTATTTTGGAGAGAGACAGAGAGAGAACAGATAGAGATGGGTATGACAGAAATTGTGTGCCCTTCTGGGCTTGAATGAATCAAATAAGCGTGGGATATGTGTTCTTGCCACTGCAAATCTCCGCAAATGCACTTTGGACCTGGAGAATTGAGGCTTGAATGCAATCAAGTGTTTTGGTTTTAGTTTTGTTTTGTTTTTTTGCCCAAGGTAGTGCTAGTCCAGGCTGACCTTCCATCTAGCTAATCTCATTTGGCACAGCCCCCTGGAATTTTATCTTTGGCAATGGACCTGTAAATTTGCTTTGCAACACTGTAACTACTAAGCCATCTCCTAGCTCCCTACTTACTTATCCCTTTTTCTTTTAGCCTTTATTTATTTGTCTGTTTGCTTGTTAGAGAGTTGGGATTTGCCTTTTCTTTTGTTTTGTTTGTTTTGTTTTGTTTTGTTTTGTGTTTTTTGTTTTTAAGTTTTTTATTTAAGGCACAGGGTCTCACCATGGCTCAGGCTGACCTTGAGAGAGAGAGACAGCCAGTCTCAGGGTGGCCTTGAACTCACGGTCCTGGACCCTCCAGCAGCCCCTGCCTCAGCTGTGAGGCAGAGGTGGAGGATCTGTCCTACCAAATTCCCAGGTGCTGGACCTTACCTAAAATTATTATCAAGGTGGTTAAGGCACCTGAGCCACCATGCCGTGATTTTTTTTTTTTTGGAAGCTGAGATTGCCAGATCTCTGTTTCCTGATCTATTTCTGTCTTAGAGATTATTTATTTATTTGACAGGCTTGGAGAGACAGAGAGAGAATGTGCATGCCAGGGCCTCCAGCCACTGCAGACGCAACCCAGATGCATGTATCTCCTTGTGCATCTGGCTTACCAGCCCTGATTTTTTGTAGGCAATGTTTTAATTTGTTTGTTTGTTCTTGCCCCGCCCCGGCTTTTCAGGGTCTGACTGGAATTCACAGCTTCTCCCAATCCCCTCCTACCTTGCCTCCTGGAATTAAAGGCGTGCTCTATCACGTAGTTTTTATTATTTATTTTGGAGAGAGACAGAGAGAAGACAGATGGCCCATTGTGTATGTGGCTGGGCAGCAAAGCCCCTTGCATCACTTGCATCTAGCTAACTCCCAAGGCAGGCGCTTGCTGGGATTTTTTTGTAATTGTTTGTTTAAAAATGTTTTTGTTTATTCATTGGGAGGAGACCATTTCCTATGCCTGGCTTAACTCCAATTTTTAATGTGGGAAACTGTAGTGCTGGCAAAAAATAGCCAGTTGTGAATGATCTAGAACCCATTTGCTTGAAAGAGAATCTGTACTCAGGAGTTTACACCAGGCCTCAAGAACCCTGATGTTTTTTTGTTTGTTTGGTTTCAGGCCCTTGTTTTGTTTTTCCCTCAAACTTAATGTCTCAGGTGGCCTTGAACCCACTCTTACCTCTGCTTCTGAGTGCTGGGATTAAAAAAATGACCTGGAAGAGAGAGAGTCACAGAGATGGGGGACAGAGAGAGAGGGAGGAGGAAGACAGATAGAGATATGCCACAGCAGCCTCAGGGTGGAGTTGGTCAACTCTTGGCAATTATCTAGCTAAACTTGTGGGACTGGAAATTGGGACTGGCGCCCCGGCCTCCCAAACCAAGCCATCTGTCCACTGGGTTTGTTTTGTCTCTCAGGTGACCCAAACTCACAGCGGCCTTGAACTGAGACTAATTTTCAAACTTTGCTTGAGGAGAATCTTACTCTTTGTGGAGTTTACCATTTTCAAGAACCCAGATGTTCTCTGGTCTCTTCTCCCCAAATGACTGAGGGTTACAGAAATGTATGACCATGCCCAGCTGTGTATGTGGGTGTTGGAGAATCGAACTCTGGTTTCAGGCCCTCATCATTGTGTGAACCATTTCTCTAGTCTCTAGTTCCTTAGTTTTTTTTTAATGTAAACTGATAGAGTCAAAAAAAATTAATTATTGAATTATTACTCTTTGTGGGGGGAGTTGGGATAGGGTTTTGCTCTAGACTAGGCTGTCCTGGAATTCACTATGTAGTCTCAGAGTGGCCTCAAACTCACAGCGATACTCTTACCTTTTTCTTCTGAGTGCTAGAATTAAAGGCTTGCCCCACCACTCCTGGCTTTGTTTCCTTGTTTATTTTTATTTTTGGAGAGAGAGAGTCAGAGAGAGACAGACAGAGAGAGAGGGAGAGGGAGACAGATAGAGATGGGCATGCCAGCAGTGTCTCAGCTGCTGCGAACGAAATCCAGATGAGTGCGCCCCCTTGTGGGCAAGTGCGGCATTGCATCCTTGTGTCACTTTTGCATATAGCTAAACGTGGGACCTGGAGATTGGAACCGGCGTTCTTAGGCTTAGCAGGCAGGCGCCTTAACCGCTAAGCCGTCTCTCCAGCCCTGTTTCCTTGTTTTTGAAAATAATATGAATGTATATTAATTGTGATAGGAGTAAACCATATACTTATTAGAAATATGGTAAATTTTGATACCTCAGTTAATCTTTGTAACTTTTGTTTTTCAGGGAGGGTCTCACTCTAGCTCAGACTGACCTTGAATTCACTATATAGTCTCAGGTGGCCTTGAACCCAGGGCAGTTCTCCAACCTCTGCCTTCCAGGTGCTGGGATTAAAGGCACAAGCCACCATGCTATGCTGAAATTGTGGTTTTATGGATAAATTGAAGGGTAATGAAAATGTAGTTCTAGGGCTGGAGCAATGGCTTAGCAGTTTATGCGCTTGCCTGCAAAGTCAAAGGACCACAGATCGATTCCCCAGGACCCACATAAGCTAGATGCACAAGGTGGTGCATTTATCTGGAGTTCATTTGCAGTGGCTGGAGACCTTGGCATGCCCATTCTCTCATTCTTTCTATATCTGCTCTCCCTCTCTCAAATAAGTAAACAAATAAAATATTTAAACAAAAATAATGTAGTCCTGTGTACTGTAACAATCAAAATTTTCATTTTAAGCTGGGCGTAGTGGCACACACCTTTAATCCCAGCACTCAGAAGGCCGAGGTAGGAGGATTACTTGTGAGTTCGAGGCCACTCTGAGATTATATAGTAAATTCCAAGTCAGCCTGGGCTAGAGTGAGACCCTACCTCAAAAAAAAAGAAAAAAAAAGCCAGGCGTGGTGGCGCACGCCTTTAATCCCAGCACTCGGGAGGCAGAGGTAGGAGGATCGCCATGAGTTCGAGGCTACCCTGAGACTACATAGTTAATTTCAGGTCAGCCTGGATCAGCGTGAGATCCCACCTCAAACCAAAAAAAAAAAAAAAAGAAAACCAAAAAAAAAAAATTTTCATTTTAATATTCCTTAAATAGAATGTCATTATGAAAAGTAATCTGGCCAGGTGTGGTGGCACATGCCCTTAATCCCAGCACTCAAGCCAGGAGGCAGAGGTGGGAGGATTGCTGTGAGTTCAAGGCCAGCCTGAGACTATAGAGTGAATTCCAGGTCAGCCTGGGCTATGGTGAAACCCTACCTCCAAAAAAGAAGCAAGAAAAATGTAATCTGGGGCTGGAGGGATGACTAAGTGGTAAACACACTTGCCTGCAAAGCTTAAGGACCCGGGTTTGATTGCCTAGGACCTACATAAACCAGATGCACAAGGTGGCGCGTGTATCTGGAATTTGTTTGCAGACACTGAAGGCCCTGGTGCACCCATTCTCTCTCTCTATACCTGCCTCTTTCTCTCTTTCTAATAAAAAAATATTTAAAAAAAAAAGTAATCTGTTTAAATATAAGCGTTTCTAGTCCTCTACCCAATAAAACCCTCACCATCCCCCTATCTAGCAGGCTCCTAGCCCTGTATGTGTCTTTTCAGATATTTTCATGCACTTTCAAATTTCCACAAATATCCTTTTTTCTTAAGATTTAAATTTCAGTTTTTGGGGTTTTTTTCTTTCTTTCTTTTTTTTTTTCTTTTTTCGATGTTAGAGTCTCACTCACCCAGGCTGACCTGGAATTCACTATGTAGTCTCAGGATGGCTTCGAACTCATGGCAATCCACCTACCTCTGCCTCCTGAGTTCTGGGATTAAAGACATGGACTACCACGCCCAGCTCTGTAGTTTACTTTGTTTTAAATGAGAGAGACAGAATTGGCATGCTAGGGCCTCTAGCCACTGTAATGAAACTCCAGATGCGTGTGCCACCTTGTCCCATTTGCGACCTTGTGCACTTGTGTCACCTTGTGTTTCTGACTTACATGGGACCTGTGGAGTTGAACATGGGTCCTGAGGTTTCTTCAGGCAAGCTCCTCAACCACTAAGCCATCTCTCCAGCCCTAGAGTTTAGTTTTGTTTATTTACAAAGAGAGGGAAGGAGGGAGGGCCTCTAGCTGCTGCAAATAAACTCCAGATGCATGTGCCACTTTTTGCATCTAGCTTTACATGGATACTGGGGAATCAAACCTACTTCATTTGGCTTTGCCAGCAAGTGCCTTAACTACTGAGCCATCTCTAGCCTGGAATTTGGTTTTTAGAGGGTCTCATACAGCCCAGGCTGGCCTCAAACTTCTGATCCTTTTCCTTTACCTCCTGAGTGCTGAGATTTTTTTTTTTTTTTAAATAGGTGTATACCACCAAACCTAGCTACTGAATGTCTGGGTTTTTTTTTTAATTTTTTATTTATTTTTTTATTTTTTGGTTTTCGAGGTAGGGTCTCACTCAGGTCCAGGCTGACCTGGAATTAACTATGTAGTCTCAGGGTGGCCTTGAACTCCCGGCGATCCTCCTACCTCTGCCTCCCGAGTGCTGGGATTAAAGGCATGCGCCACCACACCCGGCTTTGAATGTCTGTTTTGTACTGAATGTTTTGGGTTTTTTTTTTTTTTTTTTTGTTGTTGTTGTTGTTGTTGTTGTTGTTGTTATTCTTTGTTTGTTTTGGGAATTTTGTTTGTCCACCTTGGTTTTATTGACACAGTTTTACTATGTAGTCATATAGTCATAGTCTTAGGGTTTACTGTGTAATTCAGAGGAACCTCAAAGTAACAGTGCCCTTACCTCTGCCTCCCAAGTGTGATTATGTGCATGTCTCACCACTTAAAGGATAGCAATATTCATAGAGTTTTTAATTTTAATTTAATTTTTTTAAACTTGCAGTTTTTTAAAAAAAATTTTTTTATTTATTTGAGAGAGAGAGAGAGAGAAATACAGAACTAGGAAGGTAGAGAGAGAGAGAATGGGCGTGCCAGAGCCTCCAGCCACTGTAAAGAACTCCAGGTGCATGTGCCCCCTTATGTATCTGGCTTATGTGGGTCCTGGGGAGTCACACCTGGGTCTTTTGGCTTTGCAGGTAAGCGCCTTAAGCCATCTCTCCAGCCCCATAGTTTTAATTTTTTTTGTTCTGAATAATTATATTGACATGTTTTGCTTGTGTCTTCTTGTTAAAGTTTTTCGTGAGTGTTGGGATTATAGGCCTGTGCTTTGCCCAGCAAGTTAACTAGTTTTTGAGGCTTTTTGCTTTTAGACTTGCTTTATTTATTTTTTTTAATTTTTAAAAATTATTTTTATTTATTTACTTGAGAGAGATTGAGTAATAGGCAGAGAGAGAGAGAGAGAGAGAGAGAATGGGTGTGCCAGGGCCTCCAGCCACAGCAAACAAACTCCAAATATGTGCACCCCCTTGTGCGTCTGACTTATGTGGATCCTGGGGAATTGAACCTGGGTCCTTTTGTTTTGCAGGCAAGTGCCTTCACCACTAAGCCATCTCCAGCCCTATTTTAAATTTTAAATTGTTTAAAATATATATATATATACATATATATATATATATAAATTTATTTGATAGAGAGAGAGAGAATGGGCACACCTGGGCCTCCAGCCAGTGCAGACAAACTCTAGATGCATACGCCCCCTTTATACATCTGGCTTATGTAGGTCCTGGAGAGTAGACCTGGGATCCTTTCACTTTGCAGGCAAATGCCTTAACTGCTAAATCATCTCTCGAGTCCCATTTTTTATTTATTTATTTATTTTATTATTTTTTTGGAAAGAGGTACAGGGAGGGGAAGACGTATGGGCGAGCCAGCAGTGTCTCAGCTACTGCGAACAAAATCCAGATGTGTGCGCCCCCTTGTGGGCAAGTGAAGCATTGCCCCTTGCGTCACTTTGCATCTGGCTAAACGTGGGACCTGGCGATTGGAACCGCTGGAGATTGGAACCAGTGTTCTTAGGCTTAGGAGGCAGGCGCCTTAACCCCTAAGCCATCTCTCCAGCCCTCCCCCTATTTTTAATTTTTAAAAAATTATTTTAGAGAGAGTCAGGGAGAGAGAGAGGGAGGGAGAATTGGCATGCCAGGGCCTCAGCCATTGCAATTGTCCTCCAGACCCTTGCTGCACCTTTGTGTGTCTAGCTTATGTGGGATCTGAAGAGTCGAACATGGGTCCTTATGCTTAGCAGGCAAGTGTCTTAACTGCTAAGCCATCTCTCCAGCCCCTAGATTTACTTTAAATCAAATTTGTATATGTGTTGCCTTTTATTTTCTTTTGTGACTTGATTAGTCTTGACATATATTTTCTATTCAGGTATTTACATTTTTCTTACTGATTTCTAAAAGGGCAATCATCCTTTAAAATGTTCGAAATATGCCAGGTGTGATAGTGCATACCTTTAATTCCAGCACTTGGAATGCAGAGGTAGAAGGACCGCTGTGAGTATGAGGCCACCCTGAGACTACATAGTGAATTCCATGTTAGCCTGAGCTAGTGTGAAACCTACTTCAAAAAAACAAAATCAATGAATAGATAAATATTTATGAAAGTTTCAAATAGTTGTCATGTAGTGTAAATTGTATCCTTTTTTTATTTCCTTTGGTCATGCTTAAGCAATCCCTCACATAACATAGTTGCATGAATGTTCATTTTTATTTTCTTAAGGTGTTATTATGCTAGCATTTGTATTCATAATGATTATGCCATCTGGAATGATGTTCATAGGGATTCAAATGCTTTTTCCCGAGTTGTCATTCACCTTTGCCAAGTGGTCCTTTCCTTATTGATCTGTAAACACCTTCTTGGAAACTTTGTGTTAGGGTTTAGGCTTGTGTTCTCAGGAGCCAGCATAACACAAACACACCTAAAAGCATTTTATAGCTTTATAATAATATCCTGTTGTAGCAGTTCTCGGTATTGGCCCCCAGGCCTTGTGCATGCTGGTTAAGGTGCTCTACCATGATGATGCTACATTCTCAGCCCTAGTTTTTTCTGGTGGGTGTTTTTGGTTTTTCAGTTTTTCAAGGTAGGGTCTCACTCTGGCTCAGGCTGACCTGGAATTCACTATGTAGTCTCAGGGTGGCCTCGAACTCTCAGTGATCCTCCTACTTCTGCCTCCCAAGTGCTGGGATTAAAGGTGTGCGCCACCATACCCGGCTGGTGGGTGTTTTTTGAAATAGAGTCTCAGTCTGGTACATGCTTGACCTGGAAGTTACTCTGTAGTCCCAGGTTGACCTTGAACTCACAGTGATCCTCCTACCTCTTTCTCCTGAGTGGTAGGATTAAAGTGTGCACCACCATACCTCTATTGGGGGGTATTTTTTGAGTCACAAACCCAGGCTGATCACACACTTGATATGTAGCTGAGGATGATCTTAAATTTCTAATTCTCCTGCTTCTGCCTCCTTGTGTATTTTTCTTGCTTGTCGACAATTCTTCTTCTTCTTCAGAGAGAGAGAGAGAATATGGTGTGCCAAGGCCTCAGCCAGTGCAGTTGAACTCCAGACACTTGCACACATCACCTAGTGGGCATTGCCACCTTGCACTTGCCAGCCTTTCTGCGTCTGGAATCTGGAGAGTTGAATATGGTTCCTTAAGCTTCCCAGGCACGTGCCATAACCACTAAGCCATCTCTCCAGCCCTCTAATTGCTCTTCTACATTAGCTCTAAATAATTTTTTCATATTAATAACATAATGTTTTATGAGTAAATGTGCTTTAATGATGGGCCTTATATCCATATGATCCATATTTTCAGGCCTTGTACAGTGATAATTTATGCTTTAATTATTGCTGTCAGGTAAAGATTATAAAGGGTCTTCTGGAGCCAGGCATGGTGGCACATGCCTTTAATCCCAGCACTTTACCTGGAAAACAAAAACAAAACAAAGAACAAACCTGAGAATACTTTAATTTGACTTTAAAGATCTGAAGACTTTTTTTTTTTTGTTTTTTTGGCGGTAGGTTCTCACTCTAGCCCAGGCTAGACCTGGAATTCACTATGTAGTCTCAGGGACCTTTGCCACTGCAAATGAGCTTCAGACACATGTGGTACTTTGTGCATCTGGCTTTACATGGGTACTGGGGAATTAAATCCACACCAGAAGGCTTTGCAAGATAGCATCTTTAATAGCTGAGCTATCTCCTCGGCTCTGGAAGAGTATGTGTGTGCGCATGTATGTGCATGCGTACATGTGTGTGTTCATCTGGGTCTCTTGCAGCTGAAAACAAACACTACTTGCATGTGCCACTTTTGTGTCTGGCTTATGTGTATGGCTTGGGAACAATACCTGGGTCAGTAGGATTTGCATACAAGCACGTTTTAATTGCTGAGCCATCATCCTAGCCCCTGGAATTTTTTTGTTTGTTTGGTTTTTCGAGGTAGGGTCTTACTCTAGCTCAGGCTGACCTGGAATTCCCAATGTAGTGTCAGGGTATCCTCGAACTCTCGGTGATCCTCCTTCCTCTGCTGGGATTAAAGGCATGTGCCACTACACCCAGCTGCAAATTTTCTTTCTTTCTTTCTTTCTTTTTTTTTTTTTTTTTTTTTTTTTTTGAAAAAGGTTTGAAAATATGAGCCGGGCGTGGTAGTGCACACCTTTAATCCCAGCACACGGGAGGCAGAGGTAGGAGAATCTCCGTGAGTTTGAGGCCACCTTGAGACTACATAATGAATTCCAGGTCAGCCTCGACCACAGTGAGATCCTACTTTGGGGGGAAAAAAAAAGGTTTGAAAATACGTACTTTAACTTGATGTTTGTGTTCATATACAGCAATATATATATATATATTTTTTGAGGTAGGGTCTTTGCTCTAGTCCAGACTGACCTGGAATTCTCTGTGTAGTTCCAGGTTTACCTCAAACTCAGTGATCCTCCTACTTCTGCTTCCTGAGTGTTGGAATTAAAACCATGTGCCACCATGTCCAGCTTGTTGTTGTTGTTGTTGTTGTTGTTGTTTTTGGTTTTTCGAAGTAGGGTCTCAATCTAGTTCTAGAATTCACTCTGTATTGTCAGGGTCAGGGTGGCCTCGAACTCACGGAGATCCTCCTGGAATTAAAGGCGTGTGCCACCACACCCAGTAGCTTGTTGGTTTTTTGAGGCAGGGTTTCATTTAATCCAGGCTGCCCTGGAACTGTAGGGATCTCCTACCTCAGCCTTCTAAGTATTGGGATTATAAACAAGAGACACCATGCCCTGCTTGTAAACTTTGTAACACAAAATATTTGCTAAGATCATGTGAGAGAGCTGTTGCTTTTTTATTTTGTGTTGACTTGAAAAGCCTAAGTAGAACTACTTGGTGAAAGTTAAAAAGGTTTGTACATAAGGATGGGCTGGAGAGAGAATTTAGTGGTTAAGGTGCTTACCTGTGAAGCCTAAGGACCTAGGTTCAATTTCTTCAGAACTCAGGTAAGCAAGATGCACATGGTGGCTGTGGACTCTGGCATGTTTATTCTCTGTCTCTGTCTCTCTCTTAAATAAATAATTTTTTAAAGTTATCCATAAGGAGCTGAGCAGATGGTTTAGTCAATATCGTGCCTGCTGCACAAGCATAAAAAGAAGAGTTGAGCTCTCTAGTACCCTCATAAATGCTGGGTGAACAGCTGCCTATAATCTCAGCGTGAGGGAGAAAGAGACATTGAATCTCCAGGGCAAGCTGACTAGCTAGACTATCCTAATCAGGAGCTAGTTAAAATCAGTTAAAGAAAAGAGTGATCAGGGCTGGAGAGATGGTTTAGCGGTTAAGGGACATGTCTGTGAAGCCTAAGGACCCCGGTTTGAATCTCCATGTCCCACGTAAGCCAGCTGCACATGGTGGCACATGTGTCTGGAGTTCGTTTGCAGTGCCTTGAGGCCTGGGCATGCCCATTCTCACTCTCTCTCTCTCTCTCTTTCTCTCCTTCTTTCTGTCTCTAATAAATAATTAAATAAAAATAAGTGAAAAAGAAGAGTGATCAGGGCTGGAGAGATTGCTTAGCGGTTGAGGCATTTGCCTGTGAAGCCTAAGGACCCCAGTTCAATTTTCCAGATCCCACGTAAGCCAGACGCACATGGTGGTGCATGCATCTGGAGTTTGTTTGCAGTACCTGCAAGCACTGGTGTGCCCATTCTCTCTCTCTCTGTCCCTCCCCTCTGTCTCAAATAAATAAAAATAAATAAAATCTTTTTTAAAAAAGAGAGAAGAGTGATCAAAGAAGGTACGCAACCTCAATCTCTAGCCTCCATACTTACATGTGCATGTATAGACACAGTTACCCATTAAGTAGAATAGGTCAGATGGCCCAGGTTATACCATGAGCAGCACAGACAGACTCATAATAAGTGGAATGTCCTTGCTTAATCCCTTTGTTTCAGAATATGATTTGTAATGATTGTATTTGATCTTTGGCATACCAGTAATTACCTGGAGCATCAAGTGTGCTTGTTCTAATTCCCTCTGCTCTTTTTGTTGTTTCATTTTTTGCATACTGTTGAATTACAAATTTCACCAGGGCTGGAGAGGTGGCTTAGCATTAGGGCACTTGCCTGCAAAGCCAAAGGACCCATATTCTATTCCCTAGGACCCACGTAAGCCAGATGCACAAGGTGGCACATGCATCTGGCACTTGTTTGCAGCAGCTGGAGGTTCTAGTACATCCATTCTTTCTGCCTCTTTCTCTCTCTCTTTCAAATAAATAAATTTAAAAAAAAATAGAAATGAGGGCTGGAGATGGCTTAGCGGTTAAGGCATTTGCCTTCAAAGCCAAAGGACTCTGGTTCAACTCTCCAGTATCCACGTAAGCCAGATGCACAAGGTGGCACATACATCTGGAGTTCGTTTGCAGTAGCTGGAGGCCCTGGCGTGCCCATTCTCTCTCTTTCTCTGCCTCTTTTTCTCTCTGTCAAATAAGTAAATTAAAAAATGGAAATGAGGGTCCATTGCAGAAGAGGTGGTGGAAGGAATGTAAGAGCCAAAGGAAGGTTAGGACTTCTTACAGTGTGCTCTTCCAGACACAGAATGGCCTGGATATCCATGACTTTGCAATGCCTGGCACTACCTACACAAAACCATCATAATAGGAGGAAAAGATGATGACATCAAAATAAAAGAGAGACTGAGAGGGGGAGGGGGATATGATGGAGAATGGAGCTGTGAAAGGGAAAGTGAGGTGGGGGAGAGAATTATCATGGTTTATTGTCTGTAATTATTGAAGTTGTCAATAAATAAATAAATAAATAGAAATTAGGGCTGGAGAGATGGCTTAGCGGTTATGGCTCTTACCTGCAAAGCCTAAGGACCCCAGGTTCTGTTCCCCAGTAACCACATAAAGCCAGATGCACAGAATGGCGCATCCATCTGAGGTTCGTTTGCAATGGCTAGAAGCCCTGGCATGTCCATTCATATTTTTAGGAGTCATTTGAATTTGTTTTTTTTTTTTTTTTTTCTTTCAGAAATCGAGCTATAGCAGATTATCTTCGTTCAAATGGTTATGAAGAAGCATATTCAGTTTTTAAAAAGGAAGCTGAATTAGATATGGTATGCTTGGTTTTTATATACTTATTCTTAGTAGTTAATATATTTTATTAAAGGTATGAGTTAAATCAACTTAGCCATTCATTTGTTATTATGGATTTACTTAGCATCGAACTTGATTTTTGTGTGTTTTTTCTATAACCAGGTTTTCCCTTGTATTTAAGCTTACAGTAGTTTCTGTGGCTTGACCCTTTTGTGGTTAAGCAGTTTTTACTTTCTTATCCTTTTTCCATTTAGAATGAAGAATTAGATAAAAAGTATGCTGGCCTTTTGGAAAAAAAATGGACATCTGTTATTAGATTACAAAAGAAGGTAAGTCTTTTTAAAAAGTCAGTTGTATTCAGTCTCTTTTTCTTTTATTTATTTTTTAATTATTATTATTTTTTGGTTTTTCAAGGTAGGGTCTCACTCTTGCTCAGGCTGACCTGGAATTCACTATGTAGTCTCAGGGTGGCCTTGAACTCACTGCAGTCCTCCTACCTCTGCCTCCCGAGTGCTGGGATTAAAGGTGTGTGCCATCACGCCTGGCTTTTTTCTTTTTTTTAATACTTAAAATAGGTGTGTGTATATGTGTGTGTGTGTGTGTTTGAGGTAGGGTCCCACTGTAACTCAGGGTGGCCTTGAACTCATGGTGATCCTCTTGCCTCTGCCTCTTAAATGCTGGGATTAAAGGTGTGTGCCACCATGCCCAGCTTAAAAAATCTTTTTTATCTTTATTTCTTTGAGAGAAGAGGAGGACAGATAGAGAATGGGCATGCCAGGATCTGTAGCCACTGCAAATGAACTCCAGAAGTCTGTGCCAACTTGTGCATCTGACTTACATGGTATCCTGGAAAACTTAACCTCGTTTCTTTGGCTTTGCAAGCAAGTGCCTTAACTGTTAAGCCATCTCTTCATCCTGCATTCGGTCTTTTTATAAACTTATAATCATAACTAGCCTTGAGCTGGGCATGATGGTACACACTGTTACTCCTAGCACCCGGGAGGCAGAGGTAGGAGGGTCACTGTGAGTTTGAGGCCAGCCTGAGACTACATAGGTCAGCCTGGGCTAGAGAGTGAGACCGTATCTCAAAAAAAAAAAAAAAAAAAAAACCAGCCAAACCAAAAAAACCAAACCGCATATTTAGCCTTGAAAACACAGATAAAATGCATTCCCTTTACTTTATGAAAACTTAGGTCATTGCTGGTACATGAGTCACAGCCTGAAGTACTGACTTTGACAAACTGACATGGAGTTCATTTGTGCCCTTTGAAGGGAAAGACACGTTGAACTAGTGGATGCTGAGGGCAAAGTACTAGAATGTGCTCTTAAATAAGTCTTTTCATTCCTGAGCTTTTGTTTTTTTTTTCTGTAAGGTAAAGGCAACATCCCATTCCATTTATAAATACATGTTCTACCTAGGCCAAGTTAAAATAGATAAGTAACAGTATTCTATCTGAGCCAGCAAGATAGCTCCTTAACAGAACTCAGTGTACATACCATGTGGCTGGTATCTTAGAGCACACATACTGAGGGTGTATGCAGACAGGGAACAAATTTATCACCATATGCAAACTGAAACTTTTCTTTGAGTTAAAGAGTTTAGGCTGGGATACATAATGAAACAGTCTCAAAAAAATCGGCAGGGGGGGAAGAGAGATGGCTTAGCAGTTAAATCATTGGCCTGCAAAGCCAAAGTATCCTGGTTTGATTTTTCCAGGACCCATGTAAGCGAGATGCACAAGGGGCACATGCACCTCGAGTTCGTTTGCAGTGTCTAGAGGCCCTGGCGTGCTCATTCTCTCTTCCTCTCTCTCAAATAAAGTAAGGGGGGAAAAAAAAGCAGGGCATGTTGGCTGGCTCATGCCTTTAATCCCAGCAGAGGTAGGAAGATCACAGTGAGTTCAAGGCCAGCCTGAAACTATATAGTGAATTCCCGGTCAGCCTGGGCTAGAGCAAGACTGTAAAAAAAAAAAAAAAAAAAAAATCAGCTGGGTGTGTTGTCACACATGTTTAATCCCAGTACTTGGTAGGCAGAGGTAGGAGGATAACCGTGAGTTCAAGGCCACCCTGAGACTACATAGTTAATTCCAGGTCAGCCTGGGCCAGAGTGAGACCCTACCTCGAAAAACCAAAAAAAAAATAATAATAATAAAAAAATAAAAGGACCAGGCTTGGTGGTGGCACATGCCTTTAATTCTAACACTCGAGGAAGCTGTAGTAGGAGGATCACCATGAGTTTGAGGCCAGCTTGGGCTAAAGTGAGACCCTGCCTCAAAAATAAACCAAAAAAAAAAAAAGAAGAAGAAAAGAAATAAAATAAATACAAAAAACTGAAAATGTTAGCTAGCTAAATATATGTGTTGCTTTGTCAGAATCTGTCTTATTTAATTTGCATGTTCCTTCTCAAGGTTATGGAATTAGAATCAAAACTAAATGAAGCAAAAGAAGAATTTACGTCGGGTGGTCCTCTTGGTCAGAAACGAGACCCAAAAGAATGGATTCCCCGTCCACCAGAAAAATACGCGTTGAGTGGTCATAGGAGTCCAGTGACTCGAGTTATTTTCCATCCTGTGTTCAGTGTTATGGTATCTGCTTCAGAGGATGCTACAATTAAGGCAAGTTTTTGTTTAAAGCAGATAAAGTGTTAATTAAGTGAAAGTAATACAAAAAGTAAGGACCTAAGCAAAGGGACAAACGAGCTCTTGGTAACGTTGATATTTTGTTCTAAACATTAAGGAAAGAATTGGAATAAAACTTCATTATAGGGCTGGGTGTGGTGGCGCACACCTTTATAATCCCAGCAGAGGTAGGAGGATCTCTGTGAGTTCAAGGCCACCCTGAGACTACATAGTGAATTCCAGGTCAGCCTGGACCAGAGTGAAACCCTACCTGGAAAAACCAAAGGAAAAAAAAAAAACTTCATCATAGTGGCTCGAGAGGTAGCTTGGCCGTTAAGGCACTTGTCTACAAAGCCTAAGGACCCAGGTTCAATTCTCCAGTACCCCATGTAAGCCAGATGTATTAGGTGGCGCATGCATATAGAGTTTGTTTGCATTGGCTAGAGACTCTGGTGTGCCTATTCCCTCTCTCTCTCTTAAATAAGTAAATACAGACAGACAAAACAAAACTTCATTATATTGACTGAGGTGTACACTGCCAATAAGTTAACATATATATTTGAGAAAATATACTGCTATTAATTTATTGTTGGGTAGTAGGTTACCTTGTGCTTCAAAAAACTTTTTTTTTGTTTTTTTTTTTTAAGATTTGAGAGACTATTATATTAAGAGAAGGAAGTGTAGAGGGCTCCTGCCATGTGGTAGGCAGGAGGGGATAGAAAGCCCATATGTGAGTAATGGTCCCCTTCCCTGATCCTAACCCGGTGGGCTTGGACAGGGGAAGGCCTTCCAGAGCCAGGGACGTGAAGGTTCAGGGGTCAGGAGAAATGAAGAACCAAACTTTTTTTTTTTTTTTTTTTTTTAATCTTTATTTAAGTTGGATATGGTGGTGCATACCTTTAATCCCAGCACTTAGGAGGCAGAGGTGGGAGAATCGCCATGAATTCAAGGCCACTCTGAGACTACATAGTGAGTTCCAGGTCAGCCTGGGCTACAATGAGATCCTACCTAAATTCCCAGCACCCAAATCAAAAATGGACCTGTGGTGGTTTGAATGTAAATGTTTATCCCCCATAGAGAATCATCTCAGGTTTGCTGAAATGAACTTCCAGACCAGGCACAGTTATGGAGGAAGGGATATTATTTATTGAAGCTCACAGATCCAGGAGAAGTTCCATAATGGCAGGAGAAGCGGCCTGCTCTTCACAGGGCCAAGCAGAGAGAGAAAAACCAACCAGCCACACAGCACACTGAGCAAAAGCCCAGCACACTTCAGGAACTCCTGCTAGGCACATTTTGCATATCTTTACAATGGAATCTCAAACCCACCATCAACACCTTAAGACCGGCCCCCAGTGACCTTGCCTCTAGGAAGGTGATTGCAGATGTAAACTATAAAGTAATAAAATACTAAATATATTGGGGGACATATTCAAACTACCACACCTAGTAATTTGGGTTGATTCATTCTGCAAAGGATTTTAGAACAAAAGTTAAATATTGCCTTTAGACACAATAAAATGACACTTTTATAAGCCATATTTTATTATTTTTATTTTATTTATTTATTTATTTGGTTTTTTGAGGTAGGGTTTTACTCTAGCTCAGGCTGACCTGGAATTCACTATGTAGTCTCAGGGTGGCCTTGAACTCAAGGCGATCCTCCTACCTCTGCCTCCTGAGTGCTAGAATTAAAGGCATGTGCCACCACGCCCGGCTCATTTATTTTTTATTTTTTGGTTTTTCGAGGTAGGGTTTCACTCTGGTCCAGGCTGACCTGGAATTAACTATGTAGTCTCAGGGTGGCCTCGAACTCTCAGCAATCCTCCTACCTCTGCCTCCCGAGTGCTGGGATTAAAGGCGTGCGCACCACGCCCGGCTCATATTTTATTTTTAAAAAGTGCTTTATTGGGCTGGAGTGATGGCTTAGCAGTTAAGGCGCCTGCCTGCTAAGCCTAAGAGTGCTGGTTCCAATCTCCAGCAGTTCCAATCTCCAGGTCCCACGTTTAGCCAGATGCAAAGTGACGCAAGGGCGCAATGCCGCACTTGCCCACAAGGGGGCGCACACATCTGGATTTCGTTCACAGCAGCTGAGAGACTGCTGGCGCGCCCATCTCTGTCTTCCTCTCCCTCTCTGTCTGCCTCTCTCTGTCTCTCTCCAAAAATAAATAAAACAAAAAAAAATTTTTTTAATGCTTTATTTTTATTTATTTACTTGAGAGAGAATGGGCATGTCAGGGCCTCCAGCTGCTCCAAACAAACTCCAGATGCATGCACTACCTTGTGCATCTGTCTTACATGGGTCCTGGGGAATCGAAACTGGGTCCTTGGGTTTGCAGGTCAGTGCTTTAACCACTAAACCATCTCTCCAGCCCTATAAACCATATTGTAAGTCTGCAGTTAATATGCAGGAGCAGGAGGCCCTGGAGTGCTTATACTTACTCTCGCTCAAAAAAATAAAATGAATATTTACAAAAAAAAAAAAAAAGCTTTAGCCAGGCATGATAGATACATATCTTTATTCCTAGCACAGAGTAGAAGGATCAGTGTGAGATCAAGGCTAGCCAGGGACTACAGAGTGAATTCCAGATCAGCCTGGGTTACAGTGAGACCCTACCTCGAAAACATAACTAACAAAAAAGCCTCTGTAAGCCAGGCGTGGTGGTGCACACCTTTAATCCCAGCACTCAGAGGCAGAGATAGGATCACTGTGAGTTCTAGGCCACCCTGAGACTACATAGTGAATTCTAGGTCAGCCTGAGCTAGAGTGAGACCCTACCTCAGAAAACCAAAAAAAAAAAAGTAAAGTTATTTTTCATTTTATTTCCTTTTTGCTTGTACATAGTAGGTGTAGAGTGTGTGGTGTGGTGGTCCTAGGGTATGTACTGATGCAGTGTCCTGTGCACTTGTTTGTGGTGCCGTGTGTTTGCCTACATTGGTTGGAGAACATCAGCCTTCCCCTGTCATCACTTACCTGCCTATTTCTCCTTGTGTCAGAATCTTACTGATTCCAGAGCTTGCTTTGCAAGCCTTTAGTTTGTGTTCTCCATAGAACTAGGGTGCATGGCCTTTCCTAGCTTGTTTACATTGGTTTAGGAGACTTCTTTATTTTTTTATTTGAGGGGGTTGGGGGGGGAATGGACGCAACTGGGCTTTCAGCTGCTGCAAATGAACTCCAGACATACGTGCCCCCTTGTTCTCATGTGCAATATTGCGCACTGTGTCACTGTGCTTCTGGCTTATGAGGGACCTGGAGATTTGAACATGAGTTCTTAGGTTTCCCAGGCAAGTGCCTTAACCACTAAGACATCTTTCCAGCCCGGGTTTGGGAGATTTCTGTTCGGCAATCTCCAGCTCCTTCATGTCCTCATGTTTATGCAGGAAGTACACTTACCTGCTGACCATTTATCCAGACCATAAAAATTGTCTTTTTGGCCAGGTGTGGTGGCGCACGCCTTTAATCCCAGCACTTGGGAGGCAGAGGTAGGAGGATCACTGTGAGTTCAAGGCCACCCTGAGACTACATAGTGAATTCCAGGTCAGCCTGAGCTAGAGTGAGACCCTACCTCAAAAAACTAAAAAAAAAAAAAAAAATTTAAAAAAAATTGTCTTTTTGCCGGGCATGGTGGCACATGCCTTTAATCCCAGCCTAAATAAATAGTCTTTTCAGAGTTCACAAACTCTCCCCTTCCACAAAAAATTTGACTTAAAAAACTTTATTTTGTTTTGTTTTCTGAGGTAGGGTCTCACTCTAGCCCAGGCTGACCTGGAATTCACTATGTAGTCTCAGGGTGGCCTGGAACTCACAGTGATCCTCCTACCTCTGCTTCCTGAATGGTAGAATTAAAAGTGTGTACCACCATATCTGGCTTAAAAATGGTTTTTTTTGTTTCCCTGTTTTTTTTGGGGGGGTGGGTTCGAGGTAAGGTCTTGCTCTAGCCCAGGCTGACCTGGAACTCACTCTGTAGTCTCAGGGTGGCCTCGAACTCCCGGCAATCCTCCTACCTCTGCCTCCCGAGTGCTGGGATTAAAGGTGTGCTCCACCATGCCCAGCTGGTTCCCTTTTTTTTTTTTTTTTCTTCGAAGTAGGGTCTCACTCTGGTCCAGGCTGACCTGGAATTAACTATGTAGTCTCAGGGTGGCCTCGAACTCTTAGCGATCCTCCTACCTCTGCCTCCCGGTGCTGGGATTAAAGGCATGCGCCACCACTCCTGGATCACCCCCTTTTTTTTTTTTTTTTTTTTTTTTTTTTTTGAGGCAGGATCTTGCTTTGCTTTGTAGCCCCAGGCTTGCCTTGAACTGATGGGAATCCTCCTACCTCAGTGTCCCGAGTTCTGGGGGAAAAGGTATCTTTTTATAAAATTCAAAATGAACACTTGATTAATTGATAAATAGTTGTATATTATAAGCTCTTAGATAACAAGCTTTGAGCTACTGCTTTGGTTGAATTGAGTACTTTTTTCTCCCAATTTTTATTTTTATTTATTTTTTTTGTTTTTCAAGAGGTCTCACTGTAGCTCAGGCTGACCTGGAATTCACTCTTTAGTCTCAGGTTGGCCTTGGACTCACAGTGATCCTCCTACCTCTGCCTCCCGAGTGCTGGGATTAAAGGCATGCACCACCACACCTGGCACTAATTTATTTTTTATTTTATTTATTTATTTATTTATTTATTTAATCTTTTGTTTATTTTTTATTTATTTATTTGAGAGCGACAGAGAGAGAAAGAGGCAGATAGATAGAGAATGGTCTCATCAGGGCCTCCAGCCAGTGCAAATGAACTCTAGATGCGTGCACTACCTTGTGAATCTGGCTTATGTGGGTCTTGGGGAATCGAGCTTGAACCGGGGTACTTAGGCTTCACAGGCAAGCACTTAACTGCTTAGCCTTTCCAGGCCCTTGTTTGTTTGTTTATCTATTTATTTGGGGGGGGGGGATAGGCAAACTAGGGCCTCAGCCACTGCAATAGAACTACAAACACTTGTGTCGCCTAGTGGGCACGTGCGACCTTGCGCTTGCCTCACCTTTGTGCATCTGGCTTACATGGGATCTGGAAAGCCGAACATGGGTTTTTGGGCTTTGCAGGTAAGCATCTTTAACTGCTAAACCATCTTTCTAGTCCTGTTCACTAATTTTTTACACACAAATGCCTGTCATAGCTCATTTTCACATTTTTTACACTTAAAATTCTTTACTTTATTTATTTATTTATTTATTTATTTATTTATTCATTCATTTATTTATTTATTTATTTATTTATTTATTTATTTGTTTATTTGAGAGGGACAGAGAGAGAGAGAGAGTGGGTGCACCAGGGCACCTAGACACTGCAAACCAACTCCAGATGCATGCCCCCCCCTTGTACATCTGGCTAACGTGGGTCCTAGGGAATCGAACCTGGGTCCTTAGGCTTTGCAGGCAAGCACCTTAACCATTAAGCCATCCCTCCAGCCCAAAATTCTTTATTTTTTATCTCTTCCCTCCTGTCAGACTACAAAGGGATTGTGTTTTGTTACTTTATATACCTTCTCACAAGCATAATCAAGTATGTGGCAGATACTTAACTACTAGAGGTCTATTTTAATAATTGGAGTATCAATTTTCTCTATAGGAATGATGCCAGATTAGATATATATATATATATTCCTTTAAGGTTTTTTTGTTTTGAGGCAAGCCCAATAGACTGGCCTTTTTAAAAAAATATTTTAATTTTTTTTGTTTTAATTTATTTATTTGAGAGTGACACAGAGAGAGAGGGAGAGAATGGGTGCACCAGGGCCTCTAACCACTGCAAGTGAATTCCAGATGCATGTGCCACCCTGTGCATCTGGCTTACGTGGTTACTGGGGAATCTAGCCTCAAACTGGGGTCCTTAGGCTTCACAGGCAAGCGCTTAACTGCTAAGCTATCTCTCCAGCCCTTCCCCCCTTTTTTCCTTTTTATTGCAAGAGAGAGAATTGATGCTCTAGAGCTTCCAGACACGTGTGCCACCTTGCACACTTGTGTCACTTTGTGCATCTGGCTTATGTGGGACCTGGAGAGTTGAATGTATGTCCTTAGGCGTAGCAGGCAAGCACCTTAACCGCTAAGCCATCTCTATTGCCCCCGATTGATAGTTCTTCCTTCTTTTTTTTGTTTCTCCTGTTTATTACTAATATAAAAAAAGTTAAAAAGAAAGAAAAAAATTCATTCTCAGTTCTCCAATAACTCTCTTGCCCACACAACTCCTTACCTACTTCCTCGGGGCCAGCTCAAAACCCAAACCATTCACTGCCGTTTTCACAGAAATCAACCAGTGCCAGGGATGTGAGGGAAGAGGTCGAAGGAGGGCAGCAGTACTGTCCAGGCTTCACCCAAAGACAAGCCAGGTGGAGGTTCATAGAAACCAAACGAAAGGACTAGTGGCCTCACAATGACAGAGCCTGACTAAAACAGGCCAGGCAGAAGCTAGGAAGGGAGGTCCACCTGGGGCTTTACAAGACATCATTGGCCTGTGTGAGACCCAGAATAACTGACACCAGAGCAAGAGGGAGGACTGGGAGGCAGTCTGTGGAAATTTCACAATTCTCCCATGTTGGTAATGTCTAAAGGTCACCGAGAACCTCACTCATTTTGGCAGAGGAACTTATGCTAGTGTAGGAAAGTCACAAAACACTGAGAAAGGCTATGAGGGGATGCACGGTTTCACAGAGCACAGTCACCACAGGCCATACTGGTGGGGATCATGCTGTTGACAGAAATTACGACGTCTGAAAGTAGAGAGAGGCCTTTTAGGGAGCATCTCTGAACCAGTCACCCAAACCTGATCCCTAACAATCCGACAACCTGGTGTGTTTCCTAAGCAGCTAAAAACACTGGGTGTCACATAAAAGGACTTTTAACAAGCAGCTAGAGGGGGCACGAGACCACTTCAGGGCTTTCAGGAATCAAGGGCAATAGTGGGGGACAGGTGACAGATAGATGCACAAGAAGCAGCACCAAAGGTTCTTGACCAGCAGTCATTTGGCTAAGGGGAAGATACAGGAAGACAGGTGAAGGGAGCATGATGATGTCCCTAGGGTGAATCTGGAGCCTGGATCAGAGGACAGTGTTCACTACGCACCAGTGATGAACTACAACTCTGGACCCCAAGTGGGGAGGTGCAGGACAGAGGTGGATGAGTCACTGAGGGTGGTGGGTGGAAGGGCCTCACAGTAGCGTGACAGCTACAGGGAGATTAATGGCTGGTAGGTCAAAGGGCTCCTTCCAGCCTGGTGGGAAGGTACAGTCTCACAGAGGAGGTCCATTGTCACCTGGGTGGTAGAAGGCACAGAAGTCTTCATATGTGACATTGACCCTTTTTGGAAAAGTGTCGGCAGACAGGGTGGCCAGATTTGTCTTCTATCACCTGGGGGCCATCCTTAGGTGGGCATGTATTTTTGATAAGAGACCAGCTTTTGAGCCTTTGTGGGTTTCTCTGCTCCTTGTGAAAACTTTCCCTAGAGAGACTTCCATGACCTGGCCCTGGAAAAGGAGGTTCAGCATTGATCCCCACCACCACCAACCTTAACTATATGGGCCAGACCTGGGGCCAAGGCCTCCCCGAATTGGGCCTCTACCCCAGGGAGGAGGTGGGAGACTCAGCAGTGGTGGAATCACTGGTCCCCTTGATCCTGGAGGACCTCTGTGAAGAGCTGACTTGGTGTCACCAGGTTTTCCATTAGCCATAGGGGGAGGGCCCAGAAGGCTGGATGGTCCCACGGGACTCTCCTCCTCCTCCTCTCCAGGCTCTTCCTGCTCAGAAAGGGGGTGCTGCTGGGACAGTGGAGGTGGCTGCAGCGGATTCTGCTCCTTTCATTTAGGCATCTCGTGGATGTGGCAATGGCTGCACAGGACTTGGAGGGCAGTGAGGAAGGGGCACGTTGGACTGTCTTTTTTTTTTTTTTGGTTTTTCTCAGTAGGGTCTCACGTTAACTCAGACTGACCTGGAATTCACTATGTAGTCTCAGGGTGGACTCAAACTCAGGGTGATCTTCCTACCTTTGCCTCCTGAGTGCTGGGATTAAGGGCATGCACCACCACACCCGGCCAGATTTGATATGTCTAAGATGGAGTATTATTTGTTACTTGTTCAGTTAATTAGTGAATAAGATGCCTGAGTGACCTACTGGGTATAAATATGAAATAAGAATTATGGATTCATTCAACTTTTTCTATTCACTTGACAGGTGTGGGATTATGAGACTGGAGATTTTGAACGAACTCTTAAGGGGCATACAGACTCTGTACAGGACATTTCCTTTGACCATAGTGGCAAGCTTCTGGCTTCCTGTTCTGCAGATATGACCATTAAACTATGGGATTTTCAGGGCTTTGAATGCATCAGGACCATGCATGGTAAGAGATAGAGGGTAGTAGTATACTAGTAATTTTTAGCATGACACTTTAGAGAATACCATTTTCTAATAGTGTGCAGATGCTCTACATTCAGTTCTCTATTGTCTGCATTGCTGGAGGAGCATGTGATGTTCATAGACCAAGGATAAGCCACTGTGATTGAGAGTTTTTGTTATGGAGAGGTAAGTATCTTTTAGTGATTTGCATAAAATAATAATTTTTACATATAGTTTTGAAAAAGAAAGACAGCCATGTCGCTGCTTCTGCTGAAAGTTGAAAACTAACTCGAGTCCCCTTCCCACCTTTTTACATAGAATGGGACCTAGATCACATAGTCCCTGCTCTATAATACCTTTAAATGCTATAAAGGTCTCATTTTTAGCTTATTTTCTGAGTCGCTCTGTGTAAATTGTTTCCTGAGGCAATGTGGTTTTGTGGAAAAGCATGGGTTTTAGAATTGGTTGTCTGGTTTCAAATTCTAACTTGTTTACATGGATCATTAGGAAAGTTTCAGCTCACTTATCTGGAAAGTAAAAGTAGTAATCTTTTTTTTTTTTTTTTTTTGGTTTTTCGAGGTAGGGTTTCACTCTGGTCCAGGCTGACCTGGAATTAACTATGTAGTCTCAGAGTGGCCTCGAATCCACGGTGATCCTCCTACCTCTGCCTCCTAAGTGCTGGGATTAAAGTCGTGCGCCACCACGCCCGGCTTGGTAATAATCTTTTAAAAAAATTTTTTTACTTTTGTGTTACGGTCTCACTCTAGCACAGGCTGACCTGGAGGTAGGAGAATCGCTATGAGTGCCAGGCCACTCTGAGACTACATAGTGAATTCCAGGTCAGTCTGAACTAGAGTGAGACCCTACCTCAAAAAACCAAAAAAAGGGCTGGGTGTGGTGGTGCACACCTTTAATCCCAGCACTTGGAGGCAGAGGTAGGAGGATCACCTTGAGTTTGAGTCCACCTTGAGGCTACATAGTGAATTCCAGGTCAGCTTGTGTTCGAGCAAGACTCTACCTCCAAACACACACACACACACACACACACAAAACAGGTGTGGTGGCACATGCCTTTTAATCCCAGCACTTGGGAGGCAGAGGTAGGAGGATCACCTTGAGTTCAAGGCCAGCCTGAGACTGCATAGTGAATCCCAGGTCAGCCTGAGCTAGAGTGAGACCCTACTTTGAAAAACCAAAAAGAAAAAATATAAATAAATGAAGGCATGCGCCACCACGCCCAGCCAAAGGTAATAATTCTTAATTCCCAGAGTTGTTCTAAGGGTAAAATGAACTCTTATCTTGGTATGAAGGGATATGGACTACAGGAGGACCTTGGTTGTTTTTTGTGGATGAGTAAGAGAGTCAGAGAGAAAGGGACAATATTGGCTCACCAGGGCCTCCAGCCACTGTACTTGAACTCCAGACGAGTGTGCCACCTTGTGTGCATATGTGACTTTGTGCGCTTGCATCACCTTGTGTGTCTGGCTTATGTGAGATCTTAAGAGTTGAACATGGGACTTTAGGCTTCACAAACAAGCACCTTAACTGCTAAGCCATCTCTCTCCAGCCCTGGTTGTTTCTTTAAACATGATGAAATATGGGTGCTTAGATTTGAATTCCAGGTCAACCTGAGCTAGAGTGAGACCCTACCTTGAAAAACCAAAAAACAAAAAAAAAAAAAAGAGTACTATGCTAGTAAAAAAAAAAAAAAAAAAAAAAAAATTAAAGCCAGGTGTGGTGGCGCATGCTTTTAATCCCAGCATGCAGGAGGCAGAGGTAGGAGGATCGCAGTGAGTTCAAGGCCACCCTGAGACTACATAGTTAATTCCAGGTCAACCTGGCCAGAGTGAGACCCTACCTCGAAAATCTGGAGCTCATCTTTTAAGTTTAGACAGACTTTATTAGACTAAGAGAAGGAAAGAGGAGGAGGTACAGAGAATTCCTGCCCATGAGAAGGCAAGAGAAGGTAAAGCTGTTACTTTAATATATTTTATTTATTTGTTTGTTTGTTTGTTTGTTTGTTTGTTTAAGAGAGGGGGAGAGAATGTGCACACCAGGGCATCCAGCCACTGCAAACAAACTCCAGATGCATGTGCTCCCTGTGCATTTGGCTTATGTGGGTCCTGGAGAATCAAACCGGGGTCCTTTGCCTTTGCAGGCAAGTGCTTTACCTGCCAAGCCATCTCTCCAGCCCCTAGCTGTTACTTTAAAAAGTAGTTCTTGCTAGGCATGATGGCACATACTTAATTCCAGTCATTGGGAGGCTGAATCTGGACCATTTGCCTGTTTCAGGCCAGCTTGGGCTATGTACTGAGAATGTCTCAAAAGCTAAATAACAATATGCCTGGTATGGTGTGGTAGTGCATATATTTAATCCCAGTATTTGGGAGGCTGAGGTAGGAGGATAATCATGATTTGGAACTGGATTACAAAGTGAGTTCCTAGTCAGCCTGGGCTAGGCTGAAATCCTGCTTCCAGAAATACAACATGCTGGGTGTGGTGGCACATGCCTTTAATCCCAGCTCTTGGGAGGCTGAGGCAGGAGGATCCCTGTGAGTTTGAGGCCATTCTGGGACTAGTCAATTCCAAGTTACCTGGCCTAGAGTGAGACCCTACTGCAGAAACCCACCCCACCCCCCCAAAAAAAGAAAAAAAACTGGGCTGGGGAGATGGCTTAGTGGTTAAGGTGCTTGCCTCCAAAGCCTGAGGACCCATGTTCGATTCCTAGTACCCACGTAAGCAAGACACACAATGTGGCACATGCATCTGGAGTTCGTTTGCAGTGGCTAGAGACCCTGGCATGTCCATTCTTTCTCTCTCTTTTTTTTTTTTTCGAGGTAGGGTCTCACTCTGGCTCAGGCTGACTTGGAATTAACGATGTAGTCTCAGGGTGGCCTTGAACTCACTGCAATCCTCCTTCCTCTGCCTCCTGAGTGCCGGGATTAAAGGCGTGTGCCACCACCCCCAGCACTAAAATATACAAATGTTTTTGCCCTATGTACATTAACTTTCAACCACTATTTTAAGTAGAGAACTTTCTGTGAAAATAGACACATGTGCATACACCATGACCAAGTTCTGCAGTATATTGGAGTTTATTTGTTCTTAGTGGTGCATTATTTAATGTATTTCTCTATTACGTATTTTAGGCCATGACCATAATGTCTCTTCGGTAGCCATCATGCCTAATGGAGATCATATAGTGTCTGCCTCAAGGGATAAAACTATAAAAATGTGGGAAGTGCAAACTGGGTAAGTAGGTTTAATTGGAAAGATATCAACCAAAAAGATTTTTTTAATGTTTTCTAAATGTTTATATTTAGTTTTGCTTTTAACTTACAATGATCACCATGACAGTGGCTTTATGGTCTTTGGAACTAAGTTTGAGGACCAAAAATGTAGCACAGTGTTAGAATGCTTGTATAGCATGTATAAAGTCTGGCTTCTTCCATTTGTAGCACCTCTTTCTCCACCCCACCCCTCCCCCCCAAAAAATAAAGATTAAACAATTAGGGGGCCAGGAAGATGAGGTTGAAGATACTTGCTTGTGAGGCCTGCTAGCCTGGGTTTAGTTCCTTTGCCACCTTTGTAAATTTGTATGTAAAAAGTGGCATTCCTTTCAGAGACGGGGGTAGCATGCCTTTGTACACACACAAGCATGCACCAAAAAATATAAAATACTTTTTAAAATTAACTAAGTTTTAGCTGGGCACTTTAATCCCAGCACTTGAGAACCAGTAGGTAGGAAGATCACTGTGAGTTCAAGGCCACCCTGAGACTACATAGTGAATTCCAGGTCAGCCTGAGCTAGAGTTTGAGACCCTTCCTAGAAGAAAAAAAAAAAAAAAAAAAAAATCTATATGTTAACTAACTTTCTCCCTAAAATAAATATACATCCATTGTAAGAAAGATCAAAGATTCTATGTCCTTGTGACTGGAGAGATGGCTCTGTGAGTAAAGTGCTTTGTTGCACCAAATTTAGATCCCTAGTATCCACATAAAATACTGAGCATCGGCCAGGTGTGGTGGCACATGCCTTTGATCCCAGGATTCAGAAGGCAGAGGAAGGAGGATCACTGAGAGTTTGAGGCCAGCCTGGGACAAGAGTGAGTGAGGTCTAAGTCAGCCTTAGCTAGAGTAGACCCTACCTGGAAATCCCAGCACTGGGGAAATAGAAACAAGAGTATCCATGGGGCTTGCTGGCTATCTAGACCAGCTAAATTAGTGAGCTCTGGGTTCAGTGACAGAGGAGGCCCTGTCTCAAAAAATATGGTGGAGGTGCCGGGCGTGGTGGCGCACGCCTTTAATCCCAGCACTTGGGAGGCAGAGGTAGGAGGATCGAGGTAGGAGGATCGCCGAGCGTTCGAGGCTAGCCTGGGACTACATAGTGAATTCCAAGTCAACCTGACCTAGAGCAAGACCCTACCTAGAAAAAAAAAATACATATATATGGTAGAGGCTGGGCATGGTAGTGCACACCTTTAATCTCAGCACTCTGGAGGTAGAGGGAGGTGGATAGCCATGAGTTCAAGGGCACCTTGCAACTACATAGTAAATTCCAGGTCTGCCTGGGCTCGATTGAGACCCCCCCCCCCCAAAATAGGGTGGAGAAGCAGGTGTGGTGTCTCATTCCTTTAATTCCAGCACTCTAAATGAATGTTTATGAATACTTGATGTGTCTGAAGGTGGTAGAAGAGAAGTAAAATTATTCAGTTCCGAGAGGCTGATGTAAGAGGATTGTTGGGAGTTGGTGGCCAACTTGGGCTACAGAATTAGTTTTAGGTCAGCTGGGAAAAAGTGATACCCTGCCTCAAAAAAAAAAAAAATTAAAAAGAATGGAGAACACACACCACACATACAAATAGAAACTATGTCCATGAAAGCCATTTCTATATAATTTTCTCTGTGGCCTTATTAGATTGAATGTGGTTGTGTTCTAAAACTGGTTCTGGACTGGAGAGATGGCTTAGCTGTTAAGGTGCTTACCTGCGAAGCCTCAGGTATGATTCCCTATGGTGCCCATGTAAGCCAGATGCACAAGGTGGTGCATGCATCTGGAATTCATTTGCTGTGGCTAGAGGCCCTCGTGCACCTATTCTTTCTCTCTCAAATAAATAAATAAATAAATAAAATATTTTTTAAGAAAGCAACAAAACTCTGGCTCTATCCAGATTAGAGACCAGTTTCATTCATAGATAGAAATATTTTTTAGGTTTATTTTAAAAGGTGAAAGAGTCATATGATCTGAAGAGAAATCAGAGTATTTTTAGGTTTATTTTATGCATTTACTTTTGAGAGCTTTCTTTTAACTTCCATATTTTGTTATTTGTAATATTCCTGTCATCTTATTTAATCACTATTTGATTTTTGATGTGGGTCCATCTTTTATTAGCCAACCAAGATTTTACATTCTGTTGGCTTATTACTCTAGCTAGTACTGTCCACTTAAATCTTGATACATAGCTCTTTTTTGCATAGCTTTTGTAAAATGTCCTGATGATTATCATTCATTAACAATGTAAATTATTACTTATGTTAACAGCTACTGTGTGAAGACATTCACAGGACACAGAGAATGGGTACGTATGGTGCGGCCAAATCAGGATGGCACTCTGATAGCCAGCTGTTCCAATGACCAGACTGTGCGTGTATGGGTTGTAGCAACAAAGGAATGCAAAGCTGAGCTCCGAGAACATGAACATGTGGTAGAATGCATTTCCTGGGCTCCAGAAAGTTCATATTCTTCCATCTCTGAAGCAACAGGATCTGAGGTACTGTGTATTTTATGTAATATTTCATGGTTTTGTTACTGATAGAGCCTAAATAACTTTTATGACTCTCAGTCTTATTTCTTTAATGGATTTAAGAGTCTGCATTTTAAAATTCTGAATTTTGAAACCTCATTCAGTTTTTTAATTTTCTTTTTTTTCAAATCTTTATTTATTTGAAAGAGAAAGAGGCAGAGGGAGAGAGAGAGAATGAGAATGGGCACACCAGGGCATCCAGCCACTGCAAATGAACTCCAGGCACATATGCCACCTAGTGTATCTGGTTTACATGGGTGGGTCCTGGGAAATCGGATTGGGATCCTTTGTCTTCACAGGCAAACGCCTTAACTGCTAAGCCATCTCTCCAGACCCAGTTATGTTTTCTGTTTGTTTGTTTGAGGTAGGTTCTCACACTCTAGCTCAGGCTGACCTGGAATTCACTATGTAGTCTCAGGGTAGCCTCAAACTCACGGAGGGCCTCCTACTTCTGCCTCCCAAGTACTGGGATTAGGTTTGTACCACCACACCTGACTATCTTGAGTTTTTTTAATGTATGTATCTTGAGTTTTTTTAATGTATGTGCAGATGTGTGAGTGTCTGATGTGCATGTTTATGGGGGCAAGTGGGAAATGTTGGGTGTTCCTATAACTCTTCTGCCTTATTTCCTTAGGACAGTTTCTCAGGAACCTGAGGCTCCCCATTTTTCAGTTAGCCTACTGACCATGAAATGTCTTTGATCTTCCTGTCTCCGCCCCCCTTAGCATTGGTGTTATAGGCATATGTGACCGTACCTGTTTTTTTGCATGGATACTTAGGATTGAATTCAGGTCCTCATACTTGCACACTCTTACCTGCTAATCCATTTCCCTAGCACCTCACCCTTGATTTGATGTATGATGGGGTTAGAGACTCTCCTGAAGAGAGACTTGATCATTTAAAGTCGGGTAAAGTGGTTTTGCCAGTAATCCCAGCACTGAGCAGACTGAGGCAGGGAGATCTCAAATTCAAGCCTACCCTGAGTAACAGAAGTACCAGGCCAGCCATGACTACAGATAGCAAGATCCTTTGTCAAAAAACAAAACCTGGAGCCGGGCGTGGTGGCGCACGCCTTTAATCCCAGCACTCAGGAGGCAGAGGTAGGAGGATTGCTGAGAGTTCGAGGCCACCCTGAGACTACATAGTTAATTCCAGGTCAGCCTGGACCAGAGTGAGACCCTACCTCGCAAAACCAAAAAAAAAAAAAAAAACCTGGGCTGGAGAGATGGCTTAGCGGTTAAGGCGCCTGCCTCCTAAGCCTAAGAACGCTGGTTCCAATCTCCAGCGGTTCCAATTTCCAGGTCCCACGTTTAGCCAGATGCAAAGTAAAGCAAGGGCCCAATGCCGCACTTGACCACAAGGGGGCGTATGCATCTGGATTTCGTTCATAGCAGCTGAGAGGCTGCTGGTGTGCCCATCTCTATGTCTCTTTCAAAACAAAAACAAACAAACAAACAAAAAACCCTAGGGCTAGAGAGATGGCTTAGTGGTTAAGGCACATGCCTGCAAAACTTAAGGATGCCGGTTCGATTCTCCAGGTCCCACGTAAGCCAGATGCACAAGTGGGCACATGTGTCTGGAGTTTGTTTGCAGTGGCTAGAGGCCCTGGTGCACCCATTCCCCTTCTCCCTCTCTCTGTCTCAAATAAATAAATAAATAAATAAATAAATAAATAAATAAATAAATAAATAAATTTATTTATTTATTTTAAAATCTTAAAAAACAATCTAGCTGAGTGTGGTGGTACATGTCTTTAATCCCAGCACACAAGCAAAAGGTAGGAGGATCCCTATTAATTCCAGGTCAGCCTGAGACTATATAGTGAGTTCCAGGTCAGCCTGAGCTAGAGTGAGACCCTACCTCAAAAAACAAACAAACAAACACAAAAAAACCCTATATCTTAGTAAGGAAGTATCCCTTCTGTCCCTATTGTTTTTTCTAAATGAAGCTTCTATTTTTTTAATTTTTAAATTTTTTTTTATTTTCTGATTTTCCGAGGTAGGGTCTCACTTTAGCCCAGACTGATCTGTACTTCACTATGTAGTCTCAGGGTGGCCTCAAACTCCCAACGATCCTCCTACCTCTGCCTCCCTGGTGCTGGGATTAAAGGCATGTGCCACCACGCCTGGCGAAGCTTCTTTTTTTGATCTATTGCATTTTCAAATCCTTTATACTGACCCCTAGTGGGTTTTCACTTTGCCTTACATTATATATTTATATTGGCTCAATTTTATGCAAAAACTGAATTGGAATGGTTTTGAACATCCTTTTTTTTTTTTTTTTTTTTTAATTTGAGAGAGAGAGAGAGAGATACAGAAATAGGCAGGTAGACAGAGAGAATAGGCGCGCCAGGGCCTCCAGCCACTGCAAACGAACTCCAGATGCGTGCGTCCCCTTGTCCATCTGGCTTACGTGGGTCCTGGAGAATCGAGCCTTGAACCAGGGTCCTTAGGCTTTACAGGCAAGCGCTTAACTGCTAAGCCATCTCTCCAGCCCTGAACATCTTTTTTGATTACACAAGTGGCCTTTTGGATATTAGACAAATGCTTATATCCTCAGCCCTGATCACAAAAATCTTAAGTAGCACTTGGGAGGCAGAGGTACGAGGATCACTGTGAGTTCGAGGCCACCCTGAGACTACATAGTTAATTCCAGGTCAGCCTGGGCCAGAGTGAGACCCTACCTCGAAAAATCAAAAAAAAAAAAAAAAAAATCTTAAGTAGTAGATTTATCATCTGTTAACATTATTTAGGTCCTTCCTCTCTTCTTTTGTAAACTAAGTATGTCAAAAGACTTGTATCTTTCAGTAGATTAAAACAAGTTTCAGTTCTGCAAAATTGAAACTACAGGTAATAATAGGTATTTAGATAGAATCCACTTAAGTCCTTACCTAACTTTTGAATGAGAAAATTATTTTTTATGTTTTTTATAGACTAAAAAAAGTGGCAAGCCTGGGCCGTTCTTGCTATCTGGATCCAGAGACAAAACTATTAAGATGTGGGATGTCAGTACTGGCATGTGCCTTATGACTCTTGTAAGTTTGCATAATCCAATCTCTTCTTTGGCATCTTCACTGTTTCTGCTGTTTTGAATTAGTTGCATTGTGATTTTCCTTATTAAATAACTGTAATTCTGGGATTTTAAGATAACTTCTTTATCAAGTTATTTCTTTCTTTCTTTTTTTTTTTAGTGATATGAAGGCTATTTCTATAGACTGTCATGTTGCGTAAAGAATCCAAAGCCATTCAGTACTGGGTGGGAGGTCCTAGTTCACTAGTTCATTGCCTAGTACCTTGCCATTGAAGAGAAAGAATGTTCTTATGGAATTGTTTATCTTTTTGAAGATGTTTTCATCTCTTTTTTTGTGTTTCAATGAATCCTTCTGGTTGTCATCTTTGTTCACCTGATACAGCTTATTTGGCATATTTTCCTATTGTGAAATCATTTGCTAGCTTAATTATTTTGAAGTGCTTATTTCTGTTTCAGAGCCTTGAGATTTCCACATGAGTATATTTAAATGTCAATAAAGGATTGTGCACATTCTAGTTTGCCTAAGGGGATTCCAGGGGATCTTAGATGTTATTAATCCAGTAACATTTCATAATTGGGAACTCATGGTTATTTAGAGAAAAATAGGCTTAGCTGGGCATGGTGGCACATGCCTTTAGGCCCAGCACTCAGGAGGCAGCAGTAAGGAGGAACACTGTGAGTTCAAGTCCAGCCTGAGACTACATAGTGAATTCTAGGTCACCCTGAGCTAGAGCAAGACCCTACCTTTTGGTTGCGGTAAGAATGAGAAAATTAAGTTGTATAGTGTTCTGGATTCAGTTATACCATCTTGCTGTAAGAAATGGATCTACATTTAAAACTACCATGCTCTTGCCGGGCGTGGTGGCGCACGCCTTTCATCCCAGCACTCGGGAGGCAGAGGTAGGAGGATCGCCATGAGTTCAAGGCCACCCTGAGACTACATAGTGAATTCCAGGTCAGCCTGGGCCAGAGTGAGACCCTACGTTGAAAAACCAAAAAAAAAAAAAAAAAAAAAAAAACTACCATGCTCTTCCAGCTATAATAGCAAGTTCACCATAAATTTGCCTTGGTTTCTGCTTTTCTTCCCCCACTTCTGACCTTTGAGGGGACCTTGTTTTTTTTTGTTGTTGTTTTTTGTTTTTTTTTTTTTTTTTTTTTTTTTTTTTTTTTTTTGGTTTTGCGAGGTAGGGTCTCACTCTGGTCCCGGCTGACCTGGAATTCACTATGTAGTCTCAGGGTGGCCTCGAACTCTCGGCGATCCTCCTACCTCTGCCTCCTGAGTGCTGGGATTAAAGGCATGCGCCACCATGCCCGGCCTGTTTTGTTTTTTTGAGGTAAGTTCTCACTTTCTAAGCTAGGCTGACCTGGAATTCATTATGTAGTCTCAGGGTAGCCTCAAACTCACAGTGAGCCACCTACCTCTGCCTCCTGAGTGCTGGGATTAAAGGCATGCACCATCACGATCTGCCCAAGGGGACTTTTTATTTTTCTCTGTTTTATTTTGGTGTGGTCACTAGAAATGTAACTTAACTTTTTTTTCACTTGAGGCAAGGTCTGTAGCATGGTGGGGCATGCCTTCAGTCCTAATGGATGGCTTAGTTTGAGACCAACCTTTGACTATGTAGTGAATTCTAGGTCAGCCTGGGCTACACTGAGACGCTACCTTGAAAAATGAAACACTTTCCCCTTTGAAACTCCACTCTCCATCATATTCCTTCCATCTCTCAATCAGTCTCTCTTTTATTTTGATGTCATGATCTTTTCCTCCTATTATGATGGTCTTGTGAAGGTAGTGTCAGGCACTGCAAGGTCATGGATATCCAGGCCATTTTGTGTCTGGAGGAGCACATTGTAAGGAGTCCTACCCTTACATTGGCTGTTATATTCTTTCCACCACCTCTTCTGCAATGGACCCTGAGCCTGGGAAGATGTGATCGAGATATTTCAGTGCTGAGCACTACTTTGTCGTTTCTTCTCCAGCATCATGGTGCCTTCCGAATCATCCCAAGGTCTCTGCCGTCACCAAAAGTGAGAGTAGCATTAATATATGGGTATGAGCCAGGCGTGGTGGTGCACATCTTTAATCCCAGCACTCGGGAGGCAGAGGTAGGGGGATGGCCATGAGTTTGAGGCCACCCCGAGACTACAGAGTGAATTCCAGGTCAGCCTGAGCTAGAGTGAAACCCTACCAAAAACCTGTGTGTATGGGTGTGTGTGTGTGTGTGTGTGTGTGTGTGTGTGTGTGTGTATGAACATTAAGAGAAGTGCTTACTGAGCAGTTTGAACATAGTATATACATTTAGCCAGACACCAGCAAGCATTACACCCCTAGGGTTCTTATTTTTATTATTTATTCATATATTTATTTGAGAAAGAATGGGTGCACCAGGGCCTCTAGCTGCTGCTAATGAACTCCAGATGCATGCACACCTTGTGCATCTGTCTCACATGGGTCCTTTGGCTTTGTAGGCAAGCACCTGAACCTCTAAGCCATCTCTCCAGCCCTTGTCTTGTTAGTAGTTTTGTCTTCCTTTAATTTAGAATTTTCTAGACCTTTTTCTTTGGTGTTTATCTTTTATAATCTTTACCATATATATATATATATATATGTATATATTATAATATATAATATAAATATATATATTACTTACCTCAGCTTTTTTTGTTGTAGTTTTGTTTTTTGAGGTAGGATTTCACTCTAGTCCAGGCTGACTTGGAATTCACTATGTAGTCTCAGATGGCATTGAACTTAAGGTGATCCTCCTACCTCTGCCTCCTGAGTGCTGGGATTAAAGGTGTTTGCTATCACGCCTGGCTTTGTTTATTTACTTGAGGAGGGGGGCACATAGTGAATGGGCCTTGAACTCACAGTGATCTTCCTACCTCAGCCTCCCCAGGGCTGGGATTAAAGGTACGTGCCACCATGCCTAGCAATATTTTACCTTTTTTTTTTTTTTTTTTAATTTTATGTAAAG